>OV884024.1:22815000-25752500 GCA_930367265.1 Catocala fraxini | reverse complement strand
ACAGCATTGTGGATGTTGCTAATTCTTACGCGCGTAATTTTCCAGGCGTTATAAGCGTCTGCATGCTTGACGGACGCTGTCTTCAAACTGTAGAATACGCAGGTTGAGAGTAATAACGAAATCAACAAAAAATTGTCATATCACTCCGTGACTTTCTCGAGAACAAATAAAATTTATGTTATTTTATTTATTTTGTACATAGATTGTATATTTGCGTTTTTGTTACGGTCAATAATCAATATACCTCGGTTTTGTAAAGTGCAATTTTTACATCGCACGGTCTGTTTTTATAGCTTATCTGAATTATCTTACAACGTTATATCGCGTTACTCGCATCTAATAAATTGATTGATTGATTCAATTCCATGAAGATTCGCTAATTTATGTATTGTTAAAAAAATTAGGCTCTTTTATTGATCTATTATGAAACTTCCAGATTACGTACTTAATTTTATTATTATAAGTTATTATATATAGAGTTCATTTTAATATAAATAATAAATAATTATGGAGACTGTAGTTAGCAGCATTTCCAAGTATTTTAATTATTAAAGATGTTTCGAAAGAAAACTGCGCAGCGAAGAGTTTAAAGACACGAAAGTCGCGGTCTCTAGATTGAGATCGAAACGACCCGATAAATTAATCTTCTTGGAGCGCGCTTCGTAGCCTCGTTTTCCGATATTCATTAAAGACTTTAAGAGATTAGTGTTTAATTTTGTCGTTTCATATCTTGCATAGTTTGATGTCATATTTATTTTAAAATATTAATTAAATTGGAATGAAAGTACGGCCGTCTAAGTTTTACTTACGGCGCTCTTAGAGTTAAAGATTTCGTATATTATATCATATTTGTTTTTGAATGATGTCCGCCGGTAATCAAAATCGAAACTTACGGGCGCTTAATATTCCAAACGACACTTTACATTTTAAAGAACCTTCCTATATTTATGAAACTAAGATAAGCATAATTAATGAAATTGTATGTATGCAACCGTACCATGCGCTTCCGTTGGTTAAACAACCAAAAGAACTTTGGTGATGGTTCAACAATAAAATGTTATGCATACTAATGACACTTTGTAAAAAGGCAGATCTTGCAACATTGATATACGTAACTTTGTTTTATCAGCGAGAAATTATGACAAAGAGAAAATAGACGTCATAAAAAAGTTTAATATCAAAAATTTACATCCTATTGCTTTTATCCTTTTTTGAAACGGATAAGAAAATATAATTACTTCGAATAGTAATTATTTGATTTAACTAATAATTATTTATAATAATACCAACCGTTTGTTACATCTCGAGCATTTATCGTTCTAAACCCGCTATAATACAACACTAAGATTATTTTTTTTCATATTTTGAGATTTATTTGCAAACTTCATAATACGCAAATAATGTCTTGCTTATGAAAATCATGTCGTCAATTTGCGAATACTCATATTATGATTTCATGATACGTGAACGATCACCTCTTATTGATATATAAATTGTTTATGGTTTTATTTTTGTGTACCTAGACGGAAGTAAGAGAAATTTGTAAAACTTTTTACTGTAATAAACTATATAATAATTATTATTTTTTAAAATTATATTATATTTATACACGAAAACCGTAGACAGCTAATATAGTTTGAATTTAATGGCTATGAAAGATTATATTAAATACTATATAAAAATATTAAATTAAATATTACGTTGTGAAGGGGCATTCTCATTGGTATATGCGCCGTTCGTTGTGTTATTACATTAATATTTTCTACGCCATTAGTTGATTTTTTAACAAAGTCAGAATATTTACTTCGCGTACAATGATTTTAAAATGCTATCTTGTCTGTTGTAAATTTACCACCGGTACTGCGATTAATATTACGTATAAACAATATTTTTGAAATAGTTATATTGTACAATAACATAAAATCAGAAACAAAATAAAATAGACAATAAAAAATAAACTATTTAAAAATGGTATTGCCTTTGAAGTGTTTTCTCAATTTGCGTTTATTGCGTTTGATTGGTAGCGAAGTACTCGAGAAAGGCTTGGCCAGTGTCTAGAAGTTCGTTATTCAGTTATTACGGCAAGAAAATCGGAAAAGTTAAAAAGGTAAAATTTGAAACTGCGGACAAAACAGAAAGTACTTTTTCTACACGATCACAAACAAACATAATACTGAAATTTCAACAGGGCTATGTCTGCCGGGCTAGCTTCTTAGAAAAAGAATTAAAATGAATTATATTTTTATTTTAATTAGATACTTATTTAATTATTTTTATAAAAAGGTATACATATGAAAACTCTTTAGTTCTTATTAGGATTAGGGCTAAGAAAATATTTACACAATTGTAAATCAAGTTGTCGGAATAAAAAGTAATCTAAAATCTTTTATATTTATGGCTCCAATCGCTTCAATAATAAAATATAACAGACAACAGAATCGCTATCAGAATTGACATTAAAGTATAATGCCTAACATTCAGTATGTAAATTATATATCGAAAGAAATCGCGTGTCTCGGCCTGCGTAAAGTTTGCGGTGTTCTTAATGAAACACCTTGGCCCGAATCAATATAAAGCCCGATTTTATCACGAACTACAAACTTAATTTCACGACCCGCCGCCGGCAAATAATTAATTTTCGTACAGTTACAATACCGACCTAAAGGAAAACAATATGTTATAGTAATTAAATAAATAAAACAATAAATAATTAAAACATAAAGAATAAACAATAAAATGTGGTAAAACAAAGACACATAAAAATAAATTTAACTGTATAAAATCGAATCTGAAACGGAGTTCAAATATTGATCATATTTAAAACTCGTTTCGCCATCAATTTTAGAGGTAACCTTACCTCGCTGAAGAATTTTCTTCGCGTTCACACGACATGAAAAGTCCAAAATTAAACTCGCGGTAAACTTAAAACCGAAACTTAACAAAATAAAAGGCTAATCGCGGGTGAGATAACTTTGAAAACACAACTGATTTCAGACAACTTAATACTTGAATTTAAACTTGTGAAACAAATCTAATGAAGTTGGTGAAATAATAAAATATAGTTTAGTATACGTATGTCGGGAGAGCTGCTGCTTTAAGGCTGCGTGTGCCTCGTGTGGCTCCTCGACCGACAATGAAGCTCTCCCAACTCGAACCTTATTCGAGGGTTTCTGTGAGGCTCGCACCTGCGCAATAGTTTTCCTTCACCACTGCCCTCCCTCTGTCCCCGCCATTTGCATTTAATTTTTGTATGTTCATATTTTGAATTAATTTCTCGTTTGTTTTACTTATTTTAAATAATTAAAATTGTGATAATTTGCTCAAAGAATATTGAAATATAATAACTTTGAGTGTTCCAAAGGTTTTAAGGGAGCAACTGCGGACTTTACTAAACTTTCAATAACTGTTTTAAATAACGGAAAGTAGGGTTTTATCTTAATATAATTAAATAATACATATATTATTCTAAATGATTCCTACTTTCAGATGTAAAAGCAGTCAGGTTCATTGTGCAAAGAGCAGTGGAACCCGCGTGTTGTTTGCCGACGGCCGACGGCCGACGGCCGGCCGCGCGCAGTTTTGCCTTTAAGAAGGGTCGCGATCCGGACGAATCGGCGTTCTCGTATGAATTTTAAACAAGATATTAAATTACATGTCTTTGGTTATGTATACAAGGCAGCAACACTCTAGATAAAGCAAACAAACATAAAAAAATATAACGTGGAATATAAATTTTGATGCAAGTTTAAGGAAACAGTGTGCGTTTCAACAATTTTAACCTATTATTTATTCTGATAAATAATGAGGAGGAATTCATAAAGTGTATTAAGATACCTAAATGATTATTATGATAATGATTATTATAGTTTCGAGGTTAAAAATATCGTTTGATCGTAAATTTCAAAGACGCTACATTTGCAGTGCGTTTACTTTTAAATATCTATGTGTTTGGTGGTGTTATCCCATTAGGATTGGTAAATTCTAGTTACGGTGTGATGCAGGTAATTACTGATCAAAATAATACTACAACAAACTTACAAACAACGATGACTCTGAAAAATTTGTGTGAACAGAAAGGTAAATATGACTATAATTATAATCAGATTTATCAAACTTTAGAACATAATAACGAAATTATGTTTTTAAGATTTGAAACATATGCAAAATATTTAGTAATAAAAGGTGTGTCACAGTGTTCCAACTTTCAGTAAATAGATACCGAACTAACACAAGTGTATTAACAGTTATAATAATTGCCTAAACATACTACCTAAATGTGAAAACAATACAAATAATCTTGCGATTGATGTGTTTCTATACTAAATAATAAGTGCAGGTTTCTTTAAACTCGGTAACTTATTTAATAATTGAACTACTATTGCTAACATAGTCTAAACATAGTGGAGGTGTTAGTTTATTGATACTTTTATCCATGTTTGTACCGTATGCGGTTAAGATAGAGTAGTGGTAATGTAACACTGGAGCCGGCGAGAGCGAGTGCGTGTTTCACGCGATTACCATATAAACCAACTTCGATTTGACGTCAAAACATCGAGCAGGAATATTTCACTGATACTTATAAGTTGCCAGGTAGAAAAGTTGTTTGAACTTTCTATATTAGGAAGCATGTTAGCGTTTCATGTCATTTGATTTAAAAATATACTATTTTAATGATACGAAAAGCAAGTTTCTTTCAGTTAACACTTTCGGATCCCATTGCCGACGGCCGAAAGGATCAAAGGGCACTAAATAACAATTTCAAGCTGTGAAACTCTTATTTTATACCTTCTAGGATCTCGCTACAAATGTATAATTAAACAAGTTCAACAAAGTTTTACTGAGATTATTTTGATAACACTTTCTCTTGAGTTACATCGATAGCTCAGTGGGGAGACCAACAGTCTGCAATGCAGAGGGTCTCGGATTCGAACCCACGTCGCGCACCACTGACTTTCGGAAGTTATATGACTTTTCGAAAGTATGTGCGTATTGACTGATAATTATCGCCTGCTCCGTGCCTCGGAGAGCACGTTAAGCCGTCGGTCCCGACTGCCATGAACATCTATGGCAGTCGTTATTGGGAGAGTGTCGACACAAAAGATCCCATTGGGTCGAAGTGTCGCCGGTCTGCACTGACTGGCCCCACATAAGATACATACATAGCACACAAAAACTCACAATGAGTATTAAAACAACTATTCACAATACATTATGCGTTTTAGATGCAATAGAAGGTTTTGACAGAAATCTTACCTCAGTATTTTCAGGTATCTGTTTTCTTCTGAGCGAGGAGTCTAGGTACCGCGGGTCTTCTCCAGACACTGCCCTCTGGTAGGACAGTCGCCTGCCCTTCGAATCCGTCTTAGAGCCATAATTGTTGTTCTGGGGGATTGTAGAGAAGTCCTGGTATGAGTGAGATGCTTGAATCTCGCTACTTTTCTCGTCTTGGATGAAACGCCTCAAGTAATTCGTCACTCCTTCGCTAGCTAACCACGTTACTCTGTAATGATATTGTGAAATGTTATTGTATGAATGTCTTTAGCCTTACATATCTGCGGCAGTTCTTACATAGTCTATAGGTTGACGATAAAAACAAAGTGTAATCACTTTGAGCGAAAACTCTTATCATTCTTATTTTATTCAATTATTGCTATGTCTCACAGTTAATATTTTACGTAAGATAGTAGGAATGTGTATTCTGTAACGTATTCAATTACCTATTTATTATAACAAAGATATATTTTAGATCATAAATTGTGCCCGACGGTAAACGACAATAAATATAATTTATAACGCTGATATCTATAAAATAATTTTTGTTTTGGTTGCATAATTCGTCATGAATAGTATTTTTGTATAATAAAGGTCACATGCAAGTACCCGACATAAAAGCTAACTGACCTGTAATGGCTTGGTATACGTTAATAGATTCGCTGTCTGTCCATATTACCTGGGACCTCAACATATAAGTGACAAAATGTAGGTGTATTACATCTTTGCTCAGGGGATACACAGGCGTGGGTTTGTGATATGTTAAGTAGTTCTTTTAAAACAGCCAAAGGTGGCAAACAAGGATGTGGCTCGCCTGATCTCGATCTTCCCGCGTTTGCGAATTAAACTTATGATGGTGAGAGGTATATCTTGCTGTTTACGGACTTTAGTAAAAATTATTAAAGATGTGATGATTAGAAACGTGATTGGAAACGAAACGTTAAAAATGAATGAATAGTCAAGGCTCAATTTCATACGTTCAAGGTAAATTAAGTAGCTAACTATTCCTCCTATTATACATTCTAGTTTATATACTGTATCATAGACTTTTCTGTTACAAAAGCAAAATAATAATTACGTTTATAGTAATGACTTACTACTAGGCAGGATTGAGCAAACAAATATGTTTCTTATACTACTTTTCATTTTCATCTTCATTACATTCGTAAACTTTTTGGAACTTGAAATAGACCAAGCGACGACATATTTAAGAACCATGGGAAATATTTTCAACTTTTGATCATCAAGCACATGCATTTTATACGCGAATAGAAAACATCGTTTTTGTTAAATTCTTTTTATGTTTTCCTATGAGAGGGCGTCAAGATAGATTTCATTTGATCAAAAGCTAATTTAACTCACAATGTCTCGTCACGGAGATAGTAGATGATACACAAAATTTTGTTAAATCTTTGTAACAGTGAATGATTATGCTCCAGAGTCAGTCCAACAATGCAATACACTAAATTCGTGATTATGATCTGTAATCGCTGCCATACCTAGCTTATTCTTCTGATTTTACCTTTATGTTAAATCTAAAAATGACATCAGTGGTTTGAAATATTGTTTAAATCAGGTTTTGGCAGACCTTGGCAAATATTTTTTTAATATTATCGGATGCTTTGGAAAGCTGATGCAAATGCACAGATCTCAATTTAGATTACATTGAAAACTATAATTTTCGTCTGATTTTTGATAAAGTCGCGCGTTTTTCAATCCTCCTATTTTATAAATATTTTACAAAAACATACTCAGGTTAATAACATTGGACGTCAAATAAAATATTTATCTTTTAGTCTATACCAAGCTTCAGTTGTAATCATCATGGAAGGATACTCTTTAAATTGTAACAAGTGCTATACGAATCGGTTAATCCATTGTCGAGAACTCGGTGAAATAAATAAAAAATAAACATATACGTCGAATACAAAGCGTACTTCATTTATAAACTAGATAAAAAATTGACTTCTTTTTTATTTCGTGTGATTGCCGTTCGAGAATGCAATATGAGACATATTATTTAATATTAATTAAGGTATTCAGTTGCTTAGACGTTGAAATAATACTTAATTGAAATACAAATAATAACAAGAATTTATAAACAGAGTTCGTTGCATATGTTAATTAAAAATTAATTAATATTTTCATTGCAAGCGCTTTTCAAATAAAATTTGAGTGTGTGTGCAATTTTGAATATAATAATTACATACTTGGCGAAGTAATTAATATGGAAACCTTTTATAATTAAAATGAATAAATAATGCTTTGTCCACTTATTTCATTTAGCTCCGGGTAATGTTGTATGTTATGTTATTAAATGAATTTTAGTTATATACATTCAACTTGCGTCTGTACTCGCAACTTGCATCCACTGTATGCCGCGATTAGAACTACCCTACTACACTGTATGTGTGTTAAGTTTCATCCAAATCCGAGCAACAGGAGTAATTAAATAATAAACTTCAAAAACACTTTACAACTTTACAATATTTTAGGTTTATGATTACTATAACTTATGCCAGCCAATATTATTGAAAAATAAGAAAAAAAAATATTCTCCCTTTTTTGTTAATATAACCATTCATGCATGGCTGATTACTTGCATCGCGAACGATTTAGCAAATATTAAAACAATGGACCAAAGAATAACTTATTATGGATTACACAAATGTTTTTCCCGAGAGTTGATCGAGTCCATAACATTCGGTGCAACGTAAAGGTGAATAATTTAAGCCATCATTTAACCCTTTAGTTCCCAAAGTGATCTAGGTGGACCCCCAAGGGTCCACAGGAGACTCGACGGGAGTCTACGATGGCGTGACAAAAAATGGGGTCTACGACTATCACTGTAGGTAGATCATATTTTAAGAAGCTCAGCGACTGTTACTTGTAAAAAAATACATATTCCATATTCAGGACAAATTTCTAGAAAAATAAATTAAATAAGGTCGGCCCATCTACTGTGGTAGGTTCAGTGACGAGAATTAAAAAAAAGTTATTCTTCACCAATATAAATACGAATGCCAAGGAATATGGTAGAAATGTAGCTGCAGGGATCCACTGGAACTTGCTAAATTTTGAAAGTGGTCTATGAGAAAAAAGTCTTAGACCTTTTGATTTGGCCCTTTCGCTGTCCCGTGATACACACAATAAAAATCTATTGTTATGTATCATATGTAATTCATTGGAAAGAGAACCTGTTAAGCTATTCCTATAGCCAATACGTTTTATTGAACTAGTTGTGTTGCAAAACATACATTTGTTTCTTTTTCACTATAAATATAATACTGAGTCAACCATTACAATCATCATAGTTTTGTGTTTGAGTAAAATTCACGATGAACATGTTAAGCAGGATTTCTTTTGATAAAAACAATAATATATACATACTTAGTTTCAGGCATGTATTGACCGAAAGGCATAAGCAGAAGGGTATCTCTTGAGCTATCTTTTAAGTTTAATGGAGGACGAGCCACTGAGCACGTTTTCAGACTAAATTCTTTCTCTGAGAATATCATAACAGATGAACCTAATAATACTAAACCTGGTACCCTGAGATCGGTCATAAATATAATTACACACTTATATTATGTGAGTAACAAGACTTTCAGGCACTACGATCACAATGAATCTACACTTCACATTTGCAGATGTAAGTTCAGTTCAATGTAATAAGTCAGTCGAAAGAATTAATTTTCTAAGTGAATATAATTAGACTAAAGACTAGAGTTAGTCCGCGACGTCATTTATACAGACTATACTATGCACCAAGTCCTTAACGCCGGTTCTGTGAAACGAAATTATTTGAAAAGTTTAATTGCTAGTTACTAAGCTTTGCAAAACGTATTAAAAGCCAAATAGTGATTAAAACCTCGATCAAGGAAACAGTTTCGGATTCATTAACGCCTAATTAGACGATCAGAGACTTTGAATTAGGCTTTAACAATAATTATTTTTGACCGGCCAAAAAATCTAATGTGTTTTGCAGCTGGTGTGCCGTGCCGTACGTTATTGGCTTACTAAAATAAGAATAGTTGTAAAAGTGACGTAATATGACATAAGCTGTAAAACTTTAAGGATAGAGAGCGGTCCACTGAGAGCAGGCGTCGCCGCGTCGCGAGCACGTAGAGTGGCTGTGGTATAGCCGCACGGACTATACCACGATACGTGCTTCTTTGTAATCTTCACAGAGAAACGAGGAAAATCTCGCCACTTGTAGTTACTGGTAGCTTTGTAACACGTTCTTCAGCGGTACAGTTTTCTTAGCCTTCTTGTTTTACCGGTCTTATGAGCAAACATACGTACTTAGAATCATATCGTTTTCTTAAATAGCAGTACAGGCTGCAATTGTTACTACTACAAATAGTTTTGATGGCCGATCTAAAATACAGTACAAGATTATTAGAGCCGATTTAACTATCATAATTATTGTAAGGTAGGTTAAAATTGTTTGCGTATCTTTAAGAGTATATCCAACTACGCTATGAATTTCTAAATTCTTTTTTTGGATCGATTGAAAGGTTTTAAATAGTAAACAAATAACTAAGTACTTGTAAAGAGGAATTCCTAACAGTTTTGTTAGTTATAGGTAGATCAACTTATTACTTAGCGAGAGTGTGGCTAAGTGTAATGTAGAACATTCGAAAAGTAGAAGTACAGGCGCTTCTTCTCCTTTTTACTTTTATTGCTCGCTTCGATGAGGGAACTACGGGCATAAATAAGGCTTGCCGCGATATAAACTTCACTTTAAAATATTGATTCTGCACTTTTAACGTCTAGTACGTTAACAGTCTATTCATTTTAGAAGGTGCCATAGAAAACATAATGCCGTAGATCGATTTTTTTGGCTATATGGCTAGTTAATGATATTTTGTATCATCCCGCCGGCGTTTTCGATAAACCGAATTTGTTTCATCTTTGTGTTGTTGAAATTTACTATATTGTATATATATATATACTTACATATATATATATATTGACTATGACTTGAAACAGTTTGTTACAAATTAACCACATATTGCCGTGTCACATCAGAACTTGTTTAATTAAATACAAAATATTTAAGATAATAAATCTGTTTGTAATATCGGAGGGCAAACACAAAGTGAATATATTGTAATTAATTTCCGATCGCATGTCGAAACGAGAATCATTTTCATTTTGACTAATCAACCGTTAAGCGTATCTTTTCCTCCTTGCATACAAAATAGCGGTGTGTATTGGATATTTATTATAACTATCATCCTCGTTATGGCGATGACCATTGAAAAATGAGATTTAATACTCGTGTAGACCGATGGAGAGTGTATCTTATTTGGGACATGCGATGATTTTAATTAGGAATATATACATAGGAGCAATTGTAAAAAACAATTGCTTTTACTTTGTCTTCGTTTTTGAAGTCAAAGACAAAGTTATGTGTACTCATCACGAAATAAATAGAATTATAATAAATAAGCACTTATAACAAAGTAAGTTACTTAATTTTAAAACACTCCTGTTTGTTATCTATGGATATTCAAATCTGACCTTATTATTTAATTTGCTTAGTCTATATAGCATAAGATGGAATATAGCCTAATCCTTCTCAGATTGAGAAGGCGCGTGCCCAACAGTGGGACAGTTCATATTTAGGGCTGATTTACTTGTATAGAATACCTTCTTGCCATAAATAAGTAAGTAAAATGTAATCGATAACCAGATCATGAATGTCGTATAAAACAATATGTTTATACTTCATGGCATGTTTTGTATAGATGAGAAAGCATCTGTAGAAAAATAATAAAGATTAAAATATATATAATTCGTAAATATATTTGACTGCACGGATGGTGTAGTGGTTTAAGTGGTCGGCTCGCCACTGCCACTGCGCCGGGTCTTGTAGCTTTGAATCCTACACGGGACAAAACTGTGTGATCCACAAATGGTTTTTTCGTGTCTGGGTGCTCTTTGTGTCCGTTGTTTGAATGTTTGTATAGTCCCCCGCGACAATTTGGAACAGCTGTACTAAATTTTGTGCGGTTAACGAACTAACTGTATTCGTTGCATTTGTGGTACAAAAATAAGCAAGCGAACTTCTGCAGTATCAATAATTGCCTGTTATTTCACCCTTATTCTTTCTAAAACAAAATCGTTTTAAATAATAAGGTATTTTAGAAACAACGATGAATACCTGATTTAAAATGTCGCCAGATTTACTAAAAAAGCTAGAAAAGAGCATGCTTTATTAATACATCAACGTAGGTGGACTGCCTGACTAACTTATGAAGATTCCTTTAAGTTATTATTAGCTAATTATCTGCATTATAAACTCATAAGGACGGCTAATGAGCGTTCAAGATTCAAAATAATGCTTCTAAAAATATAAACTGAGCCTTCCACTCGTGTAAGGGTCAACGCTCAACTTCTCTCGACTGGGAAAGATAAGGGTGCCTGTTTTTATAATGTAAGCAATTACTGAGCTACTAATAATTTCTTGTTAAAAAAAGCTTCGGCTTGAGCTTCGTTCGTTCAACGGGTGCCCCTTCACCGTCGGTATGAAATATGCTAAAATAGATCGGATTGAAAATGCTGACAAGCTATATTTTATTGAAAGGAGGAAGGGAAACATATAGCATATTTAGATGGAAAGGCGATTAATTTGTGGAATATAGAAACCAGCCATTACGATCAATGTATACAAAACGATTTATTAGGTGGATTTTATTTTTAAATATGGAATGCCGGGCACTACGGTCCGTTATTAAAACAATTCGTTTATGGAATAAAGAAAACCGGATATTAGAGTCCATTAATAAAACAATTCGTTTTAGGAACATAACACAACGGATGCTAAAATTTGTTGCTTATAAAATATTTTGAAGACATTTTATATACCTACATATTTTAAATACGTTATATTATGCTATTTATTAGTTATTTTACAGGGTATGTTTCTGACGGTGTGAACTTGAACTCAGTTGTACCGGAATAGTTTGTGTTCTGTGTTAGTAAGGTTTTAGTATAGTTATTATGTATGTTATAGTTTTGGGTAGCAAAATATTACTTATTATAAGTTTACTTGTATTCTTAACCCTTATAACTAGCTGGATGCTTGTTTTAGAACCGAGTTCATATGCAATGAATGGAATTCCTACTCACGAACTTATTATCCGCAAGCCTATGCCTTATCCATTGAGATATCTCCGTTTCAATATATTTTAATTAGCAAGCAAATTATACAAGCGCCTCAATTTCCACTTTATTTGAAAATTTTTGCTTATCATTATTTTTATAATGGTATTCTGTCACGTAGGATGTACCAAATGATCGACGTGATTTTATCGAGTTAGTTTATGGGCCACAGAATGACATTCAATTCATAAACCAGACATCATGTAGGTATGTTGTCTGACGGGTAACCGGGCAGAGTACAATGTTAGAATGTGTTAGTGTCCATAATTATGTAAAGTACTTGGGACACACTTACACTTAGAACTTTATCATGCATGATAAAGTCCAAAATGTATTTGTTGGTTAACTTTACTTAAATCATAATAATGCTATGAAATAACGTGATTTTTTACAAAAAAGGACACTAGAGCTCTATAGTACCAAGGATCCAAAGCCATAATGGAAAATACAAATAAGTAAGTATAAAACATGTATTATAGGATTGTCTATATGCGCTGTCTATCTTCGAACGCCTATGCTGAGTTGTTGTGCATAGTCATTTTGGAAGCCATCTCTTCTCTTTCCTCTCTAGACTTTATTATTCCCAAGTCACTTGGGGTCGGCTTTTCTAGTCAACCCCAAGCGAAGTTCTTAGTGGAATCGTGCTGGTTTAGATAGTTTCAGTTAAAATAAAGAAAACACAGTTTGCACTGTCATTAAACTTGAGATAACATGATGTTACTGACTCGACAGTCATTAGTTTTACTTAATTGCCTTACTAGACATATAGACGACTTACTTAGATCGCCAAAAAAATTGTCCACAGAACGAAGAGTGAGCTGACACATTGGACAGAGAAAGATAATGTACAATTAACAATTTGAGTGAGTGTGATAATACTATATTTTTATTTCATCTTGGCATTGAGTTTCGGATGACAACTAACGTCCAGAAATATATAATCTATGATTTAAATCTTTGAATCTTTGGAATAAAGTACATACTTAGGTAGTATGTGCTAATAAAAATATTTGTCTATATTTATCAATGCATATTATTAATTAAAATAAAAATTTTAATGTTGATTGTTCAGACCGTTGTTTGAAAATAAATGTCGTATAATAATTATTTCGTGTGGCTACTTACTATATTGAAAACGCTGCGCGAGTTTTAGTATGTTGGGCTCTCCTACCCTTTACAGATTTTAATTAGAGCAGTTCTATGAGCAGTTGGTTTTAATTTAAAATTTAGCAAAGTAAGAAGTACAGCGGATCTCTATCTGAATTTCGGCAAGCTTGTATTAGGGTACAGATTGAGTGAGATTACGTTGTATAAATGTGAATATTACTTATTGTTAACCCTAAATATTATAATGTTTGAAAAAGGTTATAAACACTACACATATCACCATAACACCACTGATTTGGTGATATTAAATTATTTTTGATTTAATATATACACAAATATATCCGTGAAGGCGGCAGAAGGGCAGAAGGTTATTAGCACCCACATTTCGCTAACTGTGGTTTATGGTCGTAAGTAATAAGCGAGCGAAACTATTGGCGTCTACCCGGCATATTTCTAAACTTCGTGGTACTATTGAGAATCAGCTTATAGAAAACCAAAAGACACGCTTTGCCGGCCCTGAGATCGAATTCGGTTATCGATCGGATCCATTACCGTTGCTTTACCAACGTAGTTACTCTAAATTACTGCTAATAACCTATATATAATTTGCTTTCGGTGGTACTGCGGTAGTGAATGCAAATGCTGGTCTCAAGTTGAGCAAAGTGTAATGGGAATTTTATGTCAAGAAATTCTTGTAGAACGGCTAGGTTAAAAGTTCCCTAAATTAAAGGTCGTGCATGTAGAATGTTACGACAATGAATATCTCAATCTAAAAACATAGCAGACGAAATCTGGTGCTTCTAACCTTTAGCTACTTCTTCGGGATATATAAACGTGAGATTATGTTATGTATACATATGTGATGGCGCCAAAAATAACAGTCAGTTGATAAGTGTTAAGTTCCGCTACTGACCAGCTACGACGGCGATGGCTACGAGTGAAAGCCGATTTAAAACTCTTTAGAGAAAATCAAATAGATTTTTAGTCTTTGGAGGATGGTTTATTATCGTTGAGTTGTATGTGAGAGGATTCAATACTTGCATGAAGCGATCTTTTGTATGATCTACTAATAGTTTTATTTGAGTACGTTGTTTTAACTACTTTGTAATGAACAGAAAGGCCTTACATCTCTTACCTGGAGGTTTAGGCATAAGCATGTATTATCGTACGAGACCTATATAGCATGCTTGTACAGTATATAGGATCTCGTGTCTTCAGTGCTTCTATTTATAAAACAGGTTGCTAATTTTATAAACTATGTGTCTGTGTATATTCAAAAAGTTATGGATATTTTATTTAAAATACTTCTGTTCTACGAGACATTCCTGTGTTGCGGGGGTCTTAAAATATTGGCTACTTCAAATAGCCAATATTATGAAAAATCAACAGTGTTATTTCTAGTCAAGGTAAAAGAATATCAAAACGAATGGATAAGGTTTGGTTGATACATCTAAATTGAATGTGAGAGTTTTTCCTCAGGTAATTTGTACACAGGATTCTATTGTACGCTTTAAACGACTTAGATCCAAAAAAAATCTCTTGTATGATATCGCCCACATATTTTAAATAACTTAGTATGTACAAACGTGATTACTGGGCGAGGTCGACTACATCTTTTATAAGTAATACATACCGCTTCCTTAGCAGAGCAGAATGTACATTTATGTCGGGAATTATTGTCTTGTTTGTACAAAAGCGACGAGAATAAATCTCACGAATTACCAGAATTATATTACTATTCTCGTCTCATACTGTATTATGCAAAGGCATATGAGAAAATCATAGATATAGTCAATAATCGACAAATTCTTACAATTGAGTTTTCCAAATCAGGTAACATTTAGCGAAGTGGAAAACGGTCTAGGTAGATATATACCTAGACCGTTTTCCACTTCGCTAAATGTCCTCATTTAACAAATTATAATATTGGAGTGTGTCTATTTACAAAATAAAATTGCTAAAAGTAAAATCTTTATTTTTTGTGATATCCAACTATCTAGTTTTGGAATTATGTATTTAACAATATTACTTACATATGTAAGTAATGTTCTTAAAGCTCAGCGCCGGTAGCCATTAGCGGCGCCGAAATGCTAGCACATCTGACAGACGGTGTTGACGGACCGTAACGCTAACGAGATTGATACATCGCTGCAGTGTATGGAATCAAATGTACTATTGACTACCGACCGAAGTTTGATTAATACGGTGCGATGCCGAGCGTTATAAAGCGTCAGGATGCAATCAACTTAGGCTGAAAATGCATTGAAGTGAGGTGGTATAACGTTTCCTCAATATATACATTTTGTAAGGGACAGGCCTGCTATGAGAGATGTTGTGCAATTTGACATGGTGTTATACCACTAAGTAATAACATAAATGGGAATCTTTGTACTGAAGGAAAGGTTTGTTTGCAATTTTAGATTATAGTTATTGTACTCGTATCACGCGTTAACTTTTGAACATAATTGTATGAAACACAACACAAAGATAAACTAAGTATGTCTCTTTTAAATGTATTTATCGTGAGATTTACGTTGTAAAAGCGGGCCGGCGGGCATAAGCATGCAATTTAAACATTTTGATGTCGTAGAGTTAAGTTAGCTACATATAATTTCATAAAATATTTTTCTCATTAAAGTTTTAATATATTTAATCAAATTTTAGCCGTCGTATTTCAAAGGACGTAGGCGTTGCTCAAAGCTACGAAACTTTTGTAATGATTAGGTATGTACCGCAATAATTACTACAATAACACTGTTTGTAATATGAAACTGTAATTACAGTGAACATTATTTGTTTAGTCCTTACTATACAATAAATGTCAGAATATTCTGAAAGGAGCTTAGAAAACAAGATTACAAGGATAATGTCTACAGGAAAATGATTTGACTAATAGACAAACGCTTGTGTTTAATGAGAGGGCTAACATGTATCATAGCACACCGACACACGCTGTTCTGATCTAATGTAGGTAGGGGTCTGGAAACGTGTTTGATAGGTCACTAATTGAAGTCTTGCGAACACAGTACCCGATTACGTAGCACTACTGCGGATTTCCTAGTTAACCTATTGAATGCCATGTAGCAGACACAATAGATAGCTGCTTCGCGGTCATCTTTACTAAACCGGTATGCTGTTTAATGTATTAAAAATCTGAATAATAACACATGGCCGCCCGCAATCATTACTATCAAATAAACTCACGAGCCCAGCAAGACTGTCATCTTAAAGAGTACAAATTTCAATAACCTGGTATTAAATAAGTATATTTTTTATAATAATTTCGAAGTAAACACTCGTTGTCAAACCAACCACGAATTTAAATTTTGCAGTTATTAAATACTGTGGCAAATTGAAATAAATTATGTACCACCGTGTTTGGAACGGCACAATGAACACCCGCTCTGGGACGCGAGCGTGATTTGGTTTCCTGCTCTGTGATATTTAAGGTATCTGTGAAATCATGTGAATGTAAATGGTCTCCTCGTATGTCTATTTGGATTACAGGTATACTAACGTTCTATTCGTGTATCGAGCAAATGTGTTTAGGCTTTATGTTTTGGGCAATTTTAACAGTTTCACAGTGTGTGGAATGCTGCGGTGTGATGTGATTACTGTGTTCACACGCCGATTACTAAAAAGCGTTAATAAGCGCCTTGATTAACTATTTTTATTTATGTCGGCTTTTTCGGATAATTGCCAGCTAATTTGATTAGGAGGCGACTGTTATGATATTGTTTTAATGTCTCGACTACTGAATGGATAAGACATTTGATTTACGATCGAGAGGTCGCAGCTTCGAATCCCACCCAGTGAACTACCGACGGGAACCCACTCTTGACACAAGTATTCGAGATTTGCTGGAATACTAGTAGGATGATAAATCGAACTACTAGAAAATAATCTTAAAATAGTTTAATTCTAACTATAGCACTCTAACTGTGGCTGTAGAGGTTTTGTTGTTTTTGAAAGACGCGTTCCTAGGAATAAATCCTGTCTCGCGGGGGATTTTACAAACATTTATACAACGGACACAAAGAACACACAGACTCGGAGCAACCATTTGTGGAGCACACAAAGTTTGGTCCTGTGTGGGATTCGAACCCACAACACTCGACGCAGTGGCAGTAGCGAGGCGACCACATAACCCACTACGCCAGCCGTGCAGTCCTCTCAACGCATCCCAACAAATCTGTAAATACTAGTATTACCCTGGTTGTAGCCATAATTGGCAAGAAAACATTCTATATTACGGATGACACGCAGCTATAAAAGTTATATTTAGTTATGTACGAATATAAGCCTCACCTGTTTGTCCTGTTTTTCCGTCGACTTTGTCCGTGAGCTGAGTCTAGCCCCGAACTCATAGATATGGCCCGGGAGTTCAATAGCGAGTCTTGTAAGTAAGATTCATCCAGACCTGTGAAAATAATATATGTATTACATAATATAAAAATTGTCAAGACTATTGACGTTATATCAACTTAGTGGGTGTTTTAAAGGGATGCTATAAAGATGCTATAAATGTGAATAGTGAGGTGGTTGAGGTTGCCACTACGCCATTTCGAATACGTTGACAGTTATAGGTACGATTCCCGTACAGGAAATCTCTTTATGTGTGATCTAAGGATAATTGTTCCTACTCTGGGTATTTTCTTATACTGTTTGTTCGAAAAACACAGAGATTATCTATGTGCGCAGTCTCATTTATAAATGTCAACTATAATTTCATCCTATATAAAACCTGTATTCGTTTTCTTCTTATTGTGCCTCTTCAATCATGAAGGTTGGCCGTCAGCTTCTTAAATTCTAGCTTATCAGTAGCCATATGGAACAGTTGTTCGACGGACGTAATGCTGGTCCACTCCCGGATGTTCCGCAGCCACGATTGTATCCTTCGGCCAGCGCGTCTCTTTCCTTCTATCTTACCCATCATGACGAGTTGGAGCAGCCTTTATCTTTCGTGTCTAAGCACATGACCCAGATATTCTATTTGGCACTTTTTGATTGTAAGTAACATTTTACGAGGCATAAGGATACGCTAAAGCACAATCTCGCGTCTGACCTATTGTGTCCAACTAATCCTTAACAAACGACATTTCAAATGCTTGCAAGCGTTCCGTAGTATTCTTTTTCAGAGTCCATGTTTTACAACCATACTGGACGACCGGCCAGGTGTAACATAATAGCAAGCTAATTCGGAGCTTTAAGTTCAGTTGAAGAGTACAAAAACGCTCGGGCAAGTTCTATCCGGGTTATAATTTCTTGGTCAGATTCCCATTTTTCATTTACCCAAGCACCAAAATACCTGTACTGTCGTACCTGTATAGTGTCGTATAAAAAACAAGCAGGTAAGCGAAATAAAATCCTTAACCCTGTAAACGTCAAACGCACCAGTAACCGCAAACAATAGATTTTCTATTTTGTTTGTTACACGGTAGTCAACGTGTTGAATAAATCTGTTTAGTTCTTTCGATTCAAAGTAGAACAAGGACTCTATAATTTAGCATAACAGATAAATTAAAGTGGATGAATAGGTACAGTTATATGATTAAATATAGATGCATCTTAAGCAACAGACAAATGTATTGTTAAATTTTATTAGAGTTTAAAGCCGGGACACAGTTGTGTCTCCGCATAAGCCTAGTAGTTCGTACAAATTGCAGCAGCCTGACGGGGATATCTTACAGAGTTTTGTAGAATGCGAATACAGTTATGCACAATGCGAAATCCACGTCCCATGGTCAAGGATACATCGCATAATAAGTACAAGCTAGTTCAATAGGACGGTGTTTGCTTATAATGTTTGGAAATTGTATGTATTGTATCGTGTATTTGCTGTAGGCAATCCACACAATCAATAATGAAATAATTGTATTTTTACTGGTTTGAGAATCATTAAGATCGATAAGTCGATCAAAGTCGGGTGTCAATTGATTTTGGTTTTGATGCGTGAGACCTCTTACTAGGCTAAAGTTTTATGTTCGAGCTCGTAGCATTTACTACTCTTACATATGTGCCCATCCAACGCTGAGAACATTAATAACTTTGCAACTCGAGAACGTACATCAAAAACACAAAATTCAGTAACGAGATAGTTTGCATTATATGAAACGCAGATGAGCGGTTGTAGGGTAGTTGACTATGTTTGATTTTGTACATTGTATAAAACACAAGAGCAAAAAGCAATTAAAATAAATCTGTTTGTGTAAACAGTATCAAAGTTGGAGGCAAAATAAAATAGATATTCATATTTTAAATTTGGATACACGAAAATGTGGGGTTGTTGTGGGGATATCTTGCTACCTCCGTCGGACAACTACATATAACTAGCGGATTATTTTTGAGTAGATTTCAATAATTTCCTTGTATATTAAGGTTTGGGTAATATAACTATTTGTATTAACTTATCATTTAATTAAAAAAATAATGAATTGCCTAACCTACTCTCTCGGAAAACAACGCTTTTTATTTGGAAAATTTCTCGAATGTGTGAAAGCAGTGAAACTTAATATGAAAGAGTTTCTGAATAAACTGAATGCACGGACCAAGGAGAAAATCAAAGATTAATCGATGGCAAAAATATTTTTTTAAGATTCCGTATATAGAACACGCGGGCATTACCGGCACTCATGTGGAAAACTTCGAAGAGTTTTTACATCACGACTCGATGTAGGATGCGTATTTATTTATTGGATGACACATGCAAGTATACGTATACATGTCATGTATAAGATTACATAGAATCGATTTCAGTATAATATGTTATTATGTTCTGTCGAATTCGTTTAAACTCGTATGTCGACATTATTATCCATGCTTAATATTTATCAAGTCAGGATATAAAAAAGGTAGATGAGCAGTTGTTATTTATATTAATGTATTTTTGTTAACGTATTAACGCAATCGACTGTACATACCTGCTACGATAGGTGATTTCAAAAGGATTGATGAAAAAGTTACAATCCGCAATAACAGCTGAACCGATTTTGAAGAAATGAATTATTTGTTTGTGATAGTTTCACAATAGGAGGTGGCGGTGTGATAGGTTTGCAATGCAACGTTCGACAGGAAAATAATTGCTAGATCGCTAGTATGAAATAAAATTAAAGATACTGACATCGATTAAAACAAAGTAAATTATTGTAAGGGTATACTACAGCTGATATGAAATAAGTCTACTTACTTACTTATTACTGTTTCGTTATCGATTGTGCAAAAAGAAGTAAACGGTGGCGTCAGTGCAAAGATCTTTGTTACCACAGCACTTGATTCAGAGATTGGCTGCCGTACCCGCATCTCTTATAATATATATATATATTTTTTTTAATTGTTTCGAAGGCAAACGAACACACAGTTTGCCTGATGGTAAGCGATTACCGCCGCCCATAGACACCGGCAAAAGCTGAGGAATCACAAGCGCGTTGCCAGTCTTTTAAATTTGTCCCCTCCCCCAGGAGGGAAGGGGGGTTGCGCCTCCGGTACCCTCACTCACTCGACGAAACACAACGCAAGCGCTATTTCATGCCGGTTACATTACAATATAGACAACGTTATATACATTTTAACACGCTGTCTAATTCTCTCATACACAAGAACATTGCAATAAAAATTATAGTACTGTTATGCGAAATTCAAATATACCGTTATTTGTCTGCAATGTTCGATTCGTTTAGTTTTGAACGGTGGCAATTTCTTTAGCAGCAATTCTGAATAATTTAACTAACTGTTTACCCGCGTTACTCGTCCATTAGGCCTCAGCATAATATAGTAATTATAAATGCCTTAATGGTCTCTCTGCCAAAAAAATCTCAATACCAGACTGGTGTTACAATTTTGCCGGCGTCATATACACCTGTATGCTTATGAAAGCACATAAATCGTTGGTCCTGCACCTGGTTTCTCTCTGGTCGTATCGTCGGTCTATAAGAGTAAAGAAATAGAGAGTCCACTTGTGTTGGCGCACATAATTGTGCACTATAATATCTTTTGCGCAGATCGCTAATTTCCGTTAATATTGAATACGGCCTGGAGGATATTATTGATAAATGTATAATAATATAATATCAAATGTAATATCAAAACTATAACTGAAATCGTGCATACATTTATCATCTACAAATTTTGTAGTATTTTTAATCGTTTGATGTATAAGCGCATTACACACATTCATAAACTTTTGCTCCAAATTGTAGTCTACATATTGGTTTTTAACTCTAATTATAATTGGAATATTGTTCTGATGTTGGTATTTACCGATGAAACCAGCCATGCGTTGGCTTGTCATTTTACTTTGATGTTGCGTTGACAATACAATTTGCAGATGTATCATAAATTCATTGTCATTCAAAAGCTGTATTGTTCACGTAGGTATGTAAACGTTAATTGTGCTGTGATCGGAATTTGTACGGTAATAATCCATATAGAAATGTTAAAGACTAAATTTCACGAACTGATGTAGGTAGGTGAGTAGCTGATGCAGTTTAAGTTCCAGCTACCCACCCATCATACAAAGCAGCGAGTTGGCAGACCGTGGGGTTTTAGTCGGTGGGCTCGAAGTTTCGAGAGAGCCCGACATAACCCTCTCGCTTCCCCTTGTGGCGAGGGGGTTTGCATAAGGAGCATTTACCCACGATAAAAAAAAAGGTAGGTTAATTACATACATGTATAATATGACGTAACAAATTGCAACTAAAATATGAGCACAATGAAGAGTTAATATATAATATGATGTTTACAACATTTTTGGCTTTAAAGCTTCGTTAACTTTGCTACCTTTATAGACGACGTCTTAAGTTAGCAGTTTCATTGCGCGTCGATGTGTGATAGCCTTAGCTATCACACATCGCTAATAAAGCAAATATTTTCGAGAAGTAATGTCCATTAAATGCCTATACTAGCGCGTCTAGGTTTCAGAAGGTAAAGGATATTCATTTAATTTGTCAATAACTGTTGAAATGTTAGACATCATTAAAAACCTAATATGTCTGGCCTCCGGTCTGCAGCTGGGACTCAATAGTTTAATTAACAGTAAATGAAGTAAAATAACTATTGTTCTACCTTTAGTTTACAATTTTACTTCCATGTAAACACACACACACACACACACACACACACACACACACACATACACAAACGCACACGCACGCACACACCCACCCACACACTCACATACACACACACACACAGACACACGCACGCACACACACACACACATCACACACATCCACATGTTCTTTGTAACAATTTTTTACCATTTGATTTTGGGAAGGAACTGATTCCCATTATACAGCTTTCGCTAGTTTGGGAATCAAGACTCACACTTTAATTGGCATTGACAAGGCTTACACTTTAATTGTATATATCTTTTTGTTACAATAAAGATTTATTTTATTACTATTATGTTTTAGATGAGATCACGTATGCACAGTAAATGCATCCTAATTTATATATTTTCCAGAGGGGTAGGCAGATACTATGGATTTCCATTTGCTACGATCCTGACACACTTCACTGGCTTCATTCACTTTCATCACATTGCATACATGCTCGCCGGTTTAAGGTGCTCTTAACCTGACCTTTGTCCAGAAGGTCGCTGATCTGATCAACAAACGTGCTGATCGTTAAATTTATATAATGTAAGCTTATATACATAGACTACCCCGAAGGAGAACGCAGACTGTAGAATGCCACTTGCTATAATCCTGGCATATTTCTCTTGCTTTATTTACTCTCGATATTTTTTTCGTGAAAGCTTTGCGGCTTAGGTCACTCTTAACTTGGCCTTTCTGTACCTATCCCATTGAAATTTACGTTATGCTTTTTGGTTAGTTTTTGTCTTTCAAAATAGTCAGACAATCTTAGTGTCTAAATTCTGTTCACTGTACATTCTTTCACGCTATAGTGCTTACAATCATAGAGGTATCTTTTAAGACAGGTAAATATGAACCTATTATGTGATTTTTCTCTTTGAAATCGTAGCAGGTAACATTTATTATCTATAAAATTGAACGCAAAGCCTAACGTTCGATAATAGCACTAAATCTTCTATAAATGGATCAAGAAAATTATCGCATTACTTTAGGCCCCGAGTTCTCTACCGTGTTTATACGAAAAATTTGCTACCACAGAGTATTTATGGCAGTAGTTTTCGTAGAGTTATAAGGCAAAATATATGATATTTTTCATCAATAAATGAAGTCATCAAATAGGCCATCTATTTTTTTTAAATTGCATTGCCTTTGTTGGAACCACAAAGGCATTGCAAATTCAAATTAAAGAAACTAAAAAAAACACGCTAGATAAATGCTAGATTAATAAAAGAAATCAGTTTAATGTAAAAAAGCGTGAGGTGCTTTCTGAGATATTTTGATACTGATCAAACTAAGAAACGCACTTTCGCATATCACATTTACAAAGTTAAGTAAGCATTTCAGTAAAAACACAGAGGAAACATTGTTATCACTTATACAAGCACGTTATGTGGCGGCTCAGGGCCTTACCACCGCACCTTAAAGCATTGTTATTGCATGTGCGAAAACGAGACAAAGCTATCTCATTCTTTTTCAACGACAATGCTTTAAGATGGTGCTAAAGCCTCTGAACCAGGTAATAAAGCTGTGCAGTGTGTTAAGTCTATTGTACAAGACACAAGTCTCGCTCCCTAAAACGAAGCACTTTGTGGTTATTTTAATACCTTATATTTCGAGGCAAACTCATTCTACCGGTGTGTACTACCAGATATTTTACTTAGGTTGAAATTAAGGCATAAATAAAATAATGATAATGATTACGTTACAAAGATTGCTAGCATTTTTTTTAAAAAGGGATTAGGGCCAACTAAGCTTATTCCTTCAGTTGGGTATGTGTTCTTGCGTCAGTAAAGGCGGTTAAAATAATTATGTTTTTATTTTATATTAATTTGATTTAAACAAGGATTCCGACGTACAACGTACTTGTATGTCAGTAGTACTGGCTCTGTACGTACGAAAAAGGTTTTAGTCCAAACATATTTAACAGTTACGTACATAATATGTTGTAGTTTATAAGATGGTTGAAGTCGTATAAAAGTCGTATAAAAAAATATAATGATGAAATATATAATATAATTATAAAAGCGCGGCACAGAGTGCGGGGCACTCCCCTCGGCACTGACCTTGCGCGCCCAATAAGATACAGTCACAGTATACATAATTATAATAGACAGGCAATAGTTTGACTCCATCGTGGTTTTCCACATATTTCACAAATTCTTTCAATTTATCTATCACTTCTGATTTCTTATGTAGGAAATAAACAAAAATCTTTTTGGAGTAATCATCAATAAAGGTGAGAAAATACTTGGCTTCACCAAGTGATTCTGTCTACATCGAGCCACACATATCGGAATGCACTAGTTCAAGTAGTTTAGTAGCTCTTGTTCCTTTATTTTTAAGGAGTATACTCGTCTGTTTAGCTTTTAGACATGTTATGCATGTTAAATTATCCTTTTTCTTTCGTATTTTCACTCCTTCTGTATTTTCAGTCATTTTATTTAAATCATTTAAGTTCAGATGATCCATTCGCTGGTGCCATATATATGCATCTTCCTCATCAACGTCGGATATGTATGCTTGTTCATTATACATGTTCAATCGCTACATATTGTTGACTAGAACAGCTGTTGCTACTATAGTGTTATATTTGTTCAGAATAACACATCCTTTGCCGTTAGATTTGACTTGGCCACCATTTTTTATTATTTGCCTAACTGATATTAAATTAGTTGCCAGCTCGGGCACATACAGCACATTCTGAAGCAGTACTGTATTGCAATGTCCTCTTGCATCTAGAATTAACTGTCCAGAACATGTCACAGCAAGGATTTATCATTAGCAACCTTGATTGTTCTGATTATTGGCTCCGTCTTTTGTGACAATAAGTGACTGTCTCTAGTCATGTGAACAGAGGCTTTGGAATCAATATACCATGAAACACTACTGTTATCGGAAGCGATAAATGCTGCAGCATAATATGAGCTTTCCATTTTGCCTTAATTCTTTGATTTGCACTCTGCACTTGTGTGCCCATATTTGTTACAACTGTAACACCGGGGCCCGTTTTGAAAAGTTTTGTTATTGCCCATTTTTTTTTGAAACTATGATTTTTGCAAATGCTTAGGTTTGGCTTTCATTCATTTCCACACCTTGCAGGATTTTGGGTTTAACTAAATCTGCATTTATTTTCATTCCAGAACTTCCAATTGCAATAATCATGGGTTGATAAGACTCAGGTAGACCGGAGAGTAGTAAGATGCCTAACCACTCATCATCTACTTCAAACCCAATATTTCTCAATTTATGCACCGTCGTCATAATTTTACTGACATATTCTTCTACATTTTGGCAACCCGTGCATAATTCCCTTAGCAATCTAACACGGCGTGTCAGCCGTGAATCATCAAAAGCTTTGGTGAGATTGTCCCTTTCCTCCTTAGCGGTGTTAGCTTCTTGAATATGTACATAATTCCTAGAATCGACAAGATGAATTATCTTCGTCTTAGCTTTTGTGTCACGTATGGGATCTACGGCGTCATCACCCTCAACACAGTCCACAATTCCTCGTGTTGAAGATACGTTTTCACGGTGAATCTCCACGTCGAGTAGTTGTCTCGGCCCGTTAATTTTTCAATTAATGCCAATGGATTGTTGGAAGACATTTTTGCAGACCGCGTGACACTTAGGTTAGGAAAATTGCCGGCTTGACTAATAATACTGTTTATACAAACTATTTTCACTTTTTGTTATTAATAGGGCTTCTGGGCCCATAACCTATTGCAATAATAAGGTTTAGATAAGTATATTAACTGGTCTTTATTAATTAAGGGTTTTAGTGCGAACACATTAGAGAGAAATCGTAAGCTAGCACAGATTAGTCAATAGTTAGAATTGACGCGAAATTTAAATCGCACAGATTATACAATCATACTTTAACACAACCAATTATTAAACTAGTTTGTCAAAAAGGTTACCTACTTTAGAAAGCAACATCAAATATGTGTTCCAATTTATATAAAACCAAATATAGCCAAGTACTCTATTATTGATCATAAAATATTTTATTGTACAATTGCACATCACCAGATTATATATAATAAAATAAACTACTGTTAGCCTGGTCCCGAGCACTCACGACTACACACGCCGATAACAATAACAATACCGTGACACTCGATGCTGTTGCTTGACTTAACTCGACTTAGAGATATGTAAACTATGCGTGTCTGTGTGCGTGCGTCATAACGGGCGATTGTAGAATGTGAATTAAACTTACCGCTTGTCTATTAACGTTTAATGTACAGTGATACAGTGAAAAATATTACTACGAAAGATCATATACCAAACAAAGAGTTGCCGTTAAGGGTTATATGCCAAAAGTTATTAGCAAGAGGAGGTCAAGGTCTTTATAAATTTTCTGCAAAAAGTCCAAGACAGTGTTCTACTAGAAGATGCCAGATTCCTAGGGTGGAAACAAACCTGCTCAAGGAGACGCCTTTGACGCGCGCACTTCGTATTCTCAATCTCATACACAACAAGTCAGACCTATTCATTTGTACTTTGAGTGAATTTAACAGAGTTGCCAGAGGTTTATTTGCTATGGTAATTAAATTAAGCGAGTGTACTGAACAATTGTTAAACTATAAGTAATATTGTTTTTGTTGGCTGTACTGTCGCATTAGGTTTTTATCCTGTAAAGGTAATATAAGATTTATTAAATAAGTAAATAAATTATTTTTCCAGCTATGCCTTAAGGTCTCACGTAATAAAAAGCAAGCATTATGTCGTCTCAAAAGCTAACTACAGATATAACATATATAGACATGAAATATATTATAGCCGTAACCAAAAAGTTATTACCCGTTAATGCTCTTATTCTGAAATAATCATAATGTCTATTGAGGTGGTACAGCAAACTTAATATTTACTTGTTTCTGGTCGCAACTTCGCTCGAATATATGTCATGAACAGATAGCCTATATTATAATTCTGAGAATTGTTTAATTGCCAGAGCTTAACTACGACAAGCAAACAAACAAATTGTACTTTTTCATAAAATATTGATTATGATTATGATTGCCTGACATGTTTAATGCAAGTGGAGTGTGTGTGCCGCCGCGCCAGGTGTTGTGGGTTCGATTGCCGTGAGGGGTCACGGGTCATTTGTGTGATCCACAAATGGTTGTTCCGAGTCTGATTGTTCTTTGTGTTCGTTGCTTGAATGGTTGTAAAGTCCCCCGCGACACAGGAATAATTCCTAGTGAGGAAGTTGTCTTTTTAAAAAGACAAAATGTTAAAAACACACCCGTGTCGCGCTCCGGTATTGGGATTTCTTGTCAATAACTCTCAGGCTGGACCTCTACTACAGGACTTAAAGCCATAGATAGCAAAATGTGGGTACAATACACCCCTGTCTGCTCCTTAGATATAGACCTACGTAGTCCATATACATACATACATGTATAATAATAGTACAGACATCAGTAAAATACGTTGAATAATTTCTGAAGAGAACCTATAAGTACTACTTGAAATGTATTATAGAAGAACTGATTGCCGTTCAGAAAGAAAAGAAAAAAGTGCAATAGCTAGTCATACTTTTAACAGTCTATCTATTAGCATAATTAGTGTTTAACAATAAAACAAAAAAATCCGATGGAATTCATTCATTTATGGTCGTAGTGTACAAGAAAGTTAAATATGGTAATTAAAAAATAAATCATATCTCAGGTAGTATAGTTTGGATAGATTTTCCCATATGTTTTCTGAACTTCCTTCTGTTCTACTATAAGAAATTTCAACGTTATCCATTAATTACCGGACACCCTGCATATGTAAGCTGATGTACAAAAATGAGATGCGTAGTATCACTGCTATTTACAAAAAGCCAACTCTCGCACTAGAGATAAAACCTGGCCCGCGGGAAAATTAAATACATTAAAGAAATGGACACAGAATACCCAGACTCGGAACAACTTTGTTTATCTACCAATTGGGTTTTGTTAACGATACAGGCAAGTCGACTTAAGCAACAATGAACATTCTTAAAGAGTTGTTTGATGTCTCATGTTTCGAAAGGATTTTATAAAACATGGTTGTTTATACAAGATAATAATGGCAGATTAATAGTAAGTTAGGAGGTTGTGGTACCTATTGAAATGGGTGAACACTTAATATTATTATAAAAAGAATAATTAAAAATTATAAAAACGTTCTGTTAATTAGAAAATCTTTAATTACGTATCTTTAAGTCTTAATGAGATCGTAAGTAACATTGTTATGTGGTTGGGAGGTAAAGCCTTGTACCAATAATGCGATGGTAGTGCAGGTAATCTTTTAGTGAAGTTTTTGCCAATATTGGTCTAACTCTATATATTGGTCTCTGGTCAAACTCCGGACAATGTGAGGGGACACATTGTCAGGAGTTTTGTTGGCTAGAACACACCTTCCTCTCCCATCTTATTTTGATATTTCTTGGGATATGTTTGTCAATGTGTAGTAAATTAATCTTTAGGTAATGTCTAGTGTGCTGACCAAGAATTTAGATCAAACCTGACAACGTCTCTCTCCGTTATTTATAAAATATTGAAATATATTGGTCCTGTAGCTGAAATTTTTGGATCCCTTTCTTTATATATCTTGTTTAGAGGACATAGCTATAACCATAAATTTTTCTCTGATTGGATAATTCTCAAAAATAATCATAATATATCCTGATTCGTGTCCTTTTCTTCGCCTATTTCACTACACTTCCAGGGACAGCTTTTCCATATGCATGTGTTTAGTTTTAACCGTCTTTTCTGTCTAATAGAATCATCTTTCTGAAAATAACATTCACCTTTTGATCTTTTAATTTCTTTACCTTATTTTCCTTTTTCTTTAACCTGCCTTTCCTATTTCTCTATCTTCTGCGTATATTGTTAATTTTTCTTTGGTTGATTTCATCACTATAGCACTCGTTCGCCCCTTTCCAAGAAGTCTTAGACAAAGTCTTTATCTTCGCTCATAAAAACTAAATAGCTTTTTTGAATCACGGCATGCTTGCTTTTTCTTACTTTTCTTGAGGCGTCTTCTGCCTGATTTGGTATTTTCATTGTAGTTTCTTTAGCATTATTGTCCTCCTCCAAGGAATTACTTAATATATCCATTTTCTATTTTTAGTAGATTTTCTGTTGATGTTGGTTGAAGGCTTTCATTACTGTCTGTTCTATTTTTGTCGCTCATTTTAATTACCCTGTCTTGTGCTATGTGTTTTGCGATTACTTCCTCAACATTATTAGGATTTTTTGTGTTTTGTTTGTGTTTTTCTTCTTATTCTAATATTTCTATATGTTAATTCTTTGGTTTTATGTTATCTTTTTCTTCACGTTCTTGGAATTCTACGTGATACTGAATACAAAATAGTGTCGTAGCATCACATCAAAAGTTTCATTGGTAAATAAGAGTAAATGGGTTTTATATTTTAACCGATTAAATACAAACGGTGATAAGATAAATAAACTGACTTCTAATGGAAGGGAAATCGTGACACAAACGTCTACCATAGATTTAGTAAATAATATCTGCTGTTCCATACATTTTGACCGTGTAATTATTGCACTTTTGTATGGAACAGCTGATTTTATCTAAATAAGTTCTGAAAACTGTTATTGCTTAGGGTCTAGTATAATTTATTGAATCCATGGTAAAAATTCGTGTCACGATGTCATGATGTCCCATGTTCCTCCGTGTATACAGATAAACTGTGTCTGTACTGATATAAAAAGATGTTGAACTATCGACTGAATTTTGCACAGGCATTCCTTAGGTAATTAAGGCGCCTGATTTCAAATGGTTTCTCGAAATATGCCATTACATTTGTCATCAAATGGATTTAAAATACGTAAATCGTTGTTTTTGTCATGATAAGACAAGCTCTCTTAGAGTGTTACTGAAGATCTTCTTTTCGTACTGGGCTGTAACGGTTTTGTTTTGTTTTGCATTTTGATCACTTGCATTCAATCTTCCTTCTAAAATATGTTAGTCTTTTTGGATCTATTGCAAGCTAAAATTTAAGTAAACATAAATACCATTACTACTACTAATTATAAGCGTTAATAAGAGAGCACTGATATACATAAAATGATATACATAGGGACCTACAATTCGGCCACACGTCGCAGTAGGTATAATATAAACTGGCCTGTTATTCTATAGCTACTATATAGCAAACTTTTAAATTTAAGAATATACCATACAATTATTCAGTAACCGCGTATGTTTAAACAGAAACCCGACTACCTACTTTGGTAATAATGTATACTTACTTTCGATAAACAATATGCAAAAATTAGCAATTTTCTAGTTACATTATAGCATAATTAATTTATTCATTTATAGACACAATAATTAAGTAAAAATACTTACAAACTTATTCTCTTCGTTCTTATCCCAAACCACAACAGCGCCCATTCTGCCGTCCGCCACACTCACAATTAATGACTGATGCACCCGCGCGGGGCGGGACAGTAATAATACTGCCACGGTTTACGAAAACTATGCCAACATTTATTTCTTTTCAATTACATAGATTGTTATTGTCGTATTAAAACTGGACTGTTTAAACTATTTATATAATGAAACAGGAAAAAAATATTTTAATCTAACCACTTGGCATAAGGTTCATAGTAAGCGACGTATTTTAAAAATGTGGATACCAACAAACCATTCAGGCGACTAAGGAACAGTTTTAGGAATAGAAATATTGTTTGAAACTCCAAAGTGCAAAACTGTTGCAGCGAAAAAGCATTGAACCGATGTGTCTTCTTGAATTTAGCTGTTGGCAAAATGATTGAAGCTACATTGCATAATGATTAGTGCCAGTAGTGGAAAGCAAAATATATGATGGGACTTTGCATCTAAAGTTTACTATATCGAAAAACGCTTTGTCTGCCATTTAACTGTAATTTTAGGACGAGAATAACGGCCTAAGCTCCGATTCTCTATATTTGTGTAAAGCTTAAATGAAGTTCTAAAAAAATATGGCAAATGTGATGTCGTATGATCCGAGATCACATTTGCCATATTTTATGACTTTCATGTTTGAGAATTATGTAATAAAATTGCATTGTCTTAAGCGCCAAAAATGTGCTCAGAATTGTAAGAAACTCGGCTCAACCGAAGCAAACAAAAAACGCTGATGCCGAATATATATATAACTCAATATCTTCCAAAATGTCGATCCAAACAAAATTAGCCTTTCATCCCTCGATATTATTTTTGTCGTAAAATATTTTTATAGTTGGCGGTGTTATGTTTATTTGTCGCGCTAGCCATCACTTAGCGACAAAAACATAACACCGCAGGGCCAATCGACGGCGAAAGCTACATAGATAGGTATATAATTATTGTAACGCAAAATAAACAAGCTACTTACAGTTATGTCTCTTTGCATTCACTTGCCGCTTATGAATAATTGAATACGGTATGTTTTAATTTGTTTAGAAGAATTATGATAATAATTGTACCGCAAATATTCTTGGCAAAAATACGGATCAGTTTGCTATAGGAGTTTTCATTATACATAAATATATTGTATGACCTCTATATATTGCACTGCATTGAATTAATTTTTTATTGTAAAAATCCTTAAACAAACGATACGGAAGGAATAGGTAATGGCTATTTTTTATGCGTGCAATACACTAAACGTTACTGTATCTTGCAAATCGCGTGTTTGCATAGATATATTTTATATAACTATATGCATTACATTATATTTAATTCATTTTCAAATATAGCTTATTTGAAACGTATTTCAAATGTTTAACACTTCAACAATAAATGCTGTTAAATATTGTTAGTATATCGATATTTTGAAGAAAGACGGTCAGCGTAATCTTTTATATATTTGATAATCTTAGTATGGCACTGATTATATAAATGACAAGTGACTATGTAGTTGAAGTGGGTTTGACTTTTGGCGTAAAAAGTTTTAACGTTTAATAACTACATGTATTAGTAATATCTAAGATTTTAATTGTGGTTAATTTAAGGGGTAATGAATTATTGTGTTAGTGCTAGTACCAGTTTGGCTAATGTCAAATTAGTATTAAATCATGATTGAAATGAATACGAAAATTTGATGCAAAGTTCGGTGTGCGTGCAATTTTGCTATGGGTTGGCGGCGTTGAATTAATTGATGCTTTGTTTGCCACGGCGACGGTCTCTAGCGAGCGGAGCAAATTATTTTTTTTGTCTGCTACACGGTGATTAATAGCTACCATAACGTTTAGGCCCTTCTGTTTCTATAGCTTTAGTTCTAAGTGGCAGTGTAGTCAGTTTGTGACAACTGTTCTTCCCACCAACGCCGATATTTTTACTTCATGTAAGCATTTTTCGTCGATGGCATATCCCCAGACGGAACTAAAATCCCGTGTGTGGGTTCTTTGTGTCCGTTCTTTGAATGTTTATAAAGTACTTCAAGGCACAGCAATTAATTCAACTGCGAGGTTTATTTTTAACCTGTCAATTCTTGGAATTTAGACACAATTACAAAGCTATAGTATCTGGCGATTGCCATTTAAAAGCTCTCGTGGACTTTACTTCTTCATCTTGTTTTTGGTCGCCGAATCAATTTGATTTCCTATAAACATGAAAATAAACTGATATTTTCTGTGCACCGACGACAGAAGTGTGGCCACACAGCGATGTTAAATGCAGAGCTGGCGAGGCATATTTTAAAATAAATAGCGCTGTATGCCGTTCTCGCTACAAAAACAAATAAAAAGCCCGATAAATTCTTTCGGTTGTCCGCGAAGCGAATTAACAACTCATGGCTGATTTGTGTTTAAACTTTGCTCTCAATGAAGTATCAGACGAGCGTTTATCAATTTCTGGCCTGTTTCCTCGGCTGGTTGTTAAATATAACGTGCAGTGTATAAAATTAGCAATTAATTAAATCATAAATAAAAATATTACAAATTAATTAAATTTGTAGTATTATTTTTTTATAATTATAATAATTAGATGCAAGAAATTATTTATAATGAGAGAGCTAAGCTTTTTCCACTGTCAATGTCAGTGCTCCTCATGAAATGATTGGAGTTTCACGACAGGGACACACTTGTTCATCACGTAGCTTCGTGTCAGCGTCGTGCCTCACCTATATAAAGCATACCAACAATATTAATGACAAAGGCGGCCCACGCAGTTCCTAGTTCCAATTTCCTTACAAACTGTATGTTCGTTGAGACAGACCCGATTTTTAACAAATGAGCACACATGAGTAATTTGAAAGTGTACGGCTTACATTAGGAACTTAGACTGACACCTACAACGTTTGAATTATTTTCTTAAGCACTAAGCCACGCTATTTGTCTCTACTAACGTTACTATAATACAATAAATATTATTTACTAAAACTAACCGAAATTATATATGTTTTTATTCAATATTTATGTGGCAAGTATCATCATTATCATCATCATCTCAGCCGAAAGACGTCCACTGCTGGACATAGGCCTCCCCCAAGGTTTTCCACACAGACCGGTCCCGGGCCACCCGTATCCAACCGCTTCCCGCGACCCTTACCAGGTCGTCGGTCCACCTTGTTGCCTACCCCTGCTGCGTGTTCCGGTAGCAAGTATAGGATATACTAAAATAACAGTATAAAGTTTCGTAAACTTGGTCTGCGTACTACAGTGCGCAGGTACCCGAATCTTTGGAGTAACGTTAACAGGTCGCACTGGTCAGCTTTGAAGACTCACAGAAAAATCGTAGTTGAAGTCCTCTAAGTACTCGTAAAACTAAAATAAACATTTCGATCTGCTCTTAGCGGGGTTCTAAAGGAAAAGTATTTACAAATTTAGCCTTTGAACTGCATTAGAGCTCAACGTACTCTTCGTAGATAGAAGTTTGTTTGTTTTTATGTTATTGCCTTTGCACATAAAACAGTTTTCTACAACACCGTACGGATAATGTTTCAATAATTAATTAACTTTTATTTATCAACATAAGCTTGTAGCAGGTTTATGTTTGTTATAAAAGTATGGGAAATATTGACAAAGCGTAGTATAAACAACATGTTGTCTCTAATTGATGAACATAACTATATGCCTATCGTTTAATCTTTTATAAATGGATATAAACAAAGTAAAATCCGTATATAGTAGTTTAATTTCAATAAAAAAAGTAACTCACTTTGTATACTGTCTGATGTAATATCGCCGAGTGGTTGGCTATTGGTGAGTACGGGGCGGCTGCCGGCTAGGCTATCTGCTTCACTCTGAGGGTCTGGGGTCCGTTCACTCTGGGATATTGACAGGCTGGAGTTGCTTTGAGCTGCAGTCAACGAGGACTGCAAGCTTGATGCACTTCCTTGGAGCTCCTCCTTAAACGAAACAACAAAATGTAAGTACGAAGGATAAGGAAAGGAAGAAGAATCTCAGGTTTGATCTATTTCTCGACCGATTATATTACAACTTGTGACGTCTCGGTGCGATATTTGTACTAAATTAGCCTAATATTGAAGTAATTGAGTGCAATTGGAATAAAAGTACTGTCGTAGGTTGCTGCGCAATTTTGTGCCTTAATACTCATATGGTCATAATATAGTGGAAGTGCAAGTAGTAAAAAAATTATTGCTGTGACTATAAGTCTGTATCTATAAGTCCTATAGAAGTCATTGAATATTATAAAATGTATTAAGATGTGTTTAGAATAATGGATGATTTAATTATTAAACACTGTGCTTCTATGTCGCGCTTACGGCTTGGCCACGGGACATTTGGTGCAGCGAAATTCGCGCGGTGCGAACGGCGGGACGTGTTGCGACCAAAACAAATATGTAGCAAAATACTGGGCATGCCACGCGTAGCGGCGATCGGCGGCGGGACGACCGGCGAAACTTGCCGAGCGAATCGCCTGAGCGACGCGACGACGGGCGGAGCGGCGGGTGACAGAAACAAATGTATGAATTATTATGAAACAGTACGGCGCATGCCACGGTGCGAGCGGTAGATGCGGCGAATAGTGTGAGAACCAAAATAGTTTAATTTTATTCGCCGCGAAATAGTGAACACCGATACTTTTATTGCAGAAATATTAGCTAGACTAGCAGAAGTTTTCTGAAAGCTAATGAGACAGTTTAGATATTTGTTTCTGATTTACGCCTAAACCGTTGAACAGATTTTGATGAATCTTAGCACACAGAAAGAGCATGTCCAGGATTAGGTATATTTTTTATCCCAATATACGTATCCGTGAGTCATACACGGCTGTAAAAGAATGAGACTTTTTATTAGTTATTAAGTTATGATTGTTATTATCTTTAGTTTTTTTATAGTAAGTAGTATATGATATAATGGCTGCAACACTTTGTTGACATGAGTTGTAAACAACTGAAATTATATTTAATTGGCGATTTAAAACAGTGGAAATGAGTTTCTTGCAGGTTTCTTCTCATAGGCTTAACCCTACCTGAATCTAGCAAGTAACCTAAATGTAGCTTCAGGAACTTAGTAAACTCACTAACCTATATATTTTGACGTTCAAAGTGTTATTTTGTGATCTAAATGAATAAATGATTTTCGACTTTAACTTTAAGATTGATTATTATCATACATTCGTACATTGCATGATTTGTTCAAATACATCTAAGATGTAACGATTGCCATTTTTATTCTTTGGTGTACTTGTAGAACTGCGACACGTGAGATGTCAGACATTAATGGGTTGCGTAGTATTATTGAGGTTATCTGTCTGATAATTGTTAGTAGAAATACAACTGCGCCTGATATTTTGCATTAGCGCTCTTTTACGTTGGCCTTAGTCATGTTAACAAAATCTGATTTGCTCTTTGCCAGAAATATGTATATATAAGCAGGATATTATACAAGACTATTATGTTGCAGGCGAAACAGCAGTGAATGCGAAGGCAAGGCATTTTTATGAATATGCGACAAAAAAAAATCTAATTAACAGCACGCACCTTATTTATTTTGTTGGTTCTAAAATAATGACTGCCATCACTGTCGTGCTCAGTGTTAACATACCTTTTTGAAAGGATTGTCGTTTCGGCCAGGTTGCGCTGGCTCTGCATGAGGCCACGGCCAGTGCAACCTGGCCGAAACTTCAAGCTTTTCGAGAAGGTATGTTAATACTCAGCATGATACGCGTTGCATAGTACCCGTTTCCCGTGATATAAATCATGCAACGGGAAAGTATAAAAGTGATCATCGCTGACAAAATGGGAGTGTAATGCTACTATGCCTATTGTGTGGGTATGGTGTAACTCACAGTTACACCATATCGAATATTCTAAATATGTATGTAAGTACCTAAAATATTGTATGCTTATGACAGTTATGACACATTTACTGTGTAAGAACAATGTGCTACTTGTAATCTAATATAATTGGCTGATAAGAGAAACGCGAACAGACAGGTACTTGAAAAGGCAAAGAGTTATTTCTATCCCACTTAAATATACTGAAGACGCATAATATACATTTTATTTCAATGGAGCGACAAAATATCTTGTGAATTCATTGCGTTCAGAAAGACTTTAAAAAAATAAAAATGAAGGTATTTTACATAAAACAATAATTGTTTGAATATTTATCATCGTTCAAATTTACACCTGATAACATTAAAATTAATAGCAGCGATAGCCTAGTGGGAAACCATTGGACTGCCACGCAGAGGTCTCGGGTTCGAACCCAAGGCGCGCATCTCTGACTTTTCGAAGTTATATGCGTATTTAATAATTAGTTATCGCTTGCTTTAACGGTGAAGGAAAACATCGTGAGAAAACCTGCATGTCTGAGAGTTCTCCATAATGTTCTCGAAGATATGAGAAGTCTGCCAACCCGCACTAGGCCAGCGTGGTGGACTACGGCCTAACCCTTCTCACAATGAGAAGAGGCCCGTGCCCAGCAGTGGGACAGTTTAATACAGGGCTGATATTATTATTATTATAACATTAAAATTATAGAAACATCTACATTTATACAAATTATAAGACAGTAGACTTCTTCGTCTAATTAAAAATTTCGGAGGAAATCTCATAATAATATCATCACTGTATTAAACTGCTGGGCACGGGCAACGGTTAGACCATAGTCCACCACGCTGGCCTAATGCAGGTTAGTAGACTTTACATATCTGCGAGAATATTATGAACAACTCTCAGACATGCAGGTTTCCTCACGATGTTTTCTTCGCCGTAAAAGCGAGCGATAGTTATATATTTAATGCGCGCATAACTACGGCAAGTCAGACATGCGCGCCTAGGGATCGAACTCGAGACCAAGCTAAGAAGAAGTCTCATGTCGAAATAAAATGGTTAGGTTACGTTAGTCATAAATAAATGCGCCATTTTAATAATAATAATAAATTTTATTACTCAGAAAAACTACACAGTTTAAAAATAGCAAAGTTAGGTGAAGACAATAATTGTTCGAACACTGGGACCCAAAGTAAGATTTAAGTTGTGTCATGGGTACCAGACCCCTCTCAATTTATTTAATAACATTATGATCTTTTTTGTAATTGTTGCAATATACAAAACAGAAATTGAAGTGGATTAGGGTGTATGTGTATGTGTTTGATGGTGGGTGTATGTATGTGTGTGCGTGTGTGTGTATGTATGTATGTATGTATGTATGTATGTATACTTTATGATTACAGAGTGGTTATTTTAATTAGATTTTCGGTCTCTTCATAGTTTTTGCCCAAAAGCTATTCAGATGTGATCTTGCGACTAAGACCTTTTAGGTCTAAGAGATTTGTAAATATTGCAGCATTTATTTATTTAACTTTAGAGATGGTCCGCAAGCACATAATAATTTTAACACGACGTGGGTTTTTGTTTGAATAATAATCACCACAAACACGGCTGTACTCTTAATTTCAGAATCTTTCTCGTAGGTCACACTTCATCAGACTAGAGATCACTTAGGAATTTACACCAAAGATCATTAAGTATTTTTTGTTTTTTCATGTGGTATATTAGTCTATGATTTATAATATAACCCACAAAGACAATTAAGACGCTGGCTTCAAGAGGCTGATTGGTTGAAAGTTGACATTGTTAAGAAAATAAAGGGTAATTGTGTTTGTTGAATAATATACCTATTGGGTGATAGGATCCCACTAATATTATTAATGTCTTTGAAAATATTTCATTCAAATGAAACAACACAGGAAATTATAAAAAGTCATGTTCTGCGGTTAACACATACACTTCTTCCCGCTAATGAATTTCCGTAAGATAATAAAGTTTTCCGAATTTTCGGCCACGCAGTCTACTGTAATGGCGACTAGTCATTTATGGAGGCAATATTGTAGTGGACCAATGTGTACACAAGTGCACCCCCTACTCACTTTCTCTTTCATAGTTTGATGAGATGCAAACGGACGCGACCAGAGAGAGATCAGGCGCAGGACCAACAGCCTTTTGTTTGCCGAGGCACATGTGGTATGTGCAAGACTGCTAACTGCTTAACTCGGGGCTGCTATTGAGAGTTATCGAATAACCTATTTACTTTTTGTAGATCCGATCTGGGAACCAAATCCATGAACTCTGGCGCGGTAGTCTCTACCGCTACGCTATAGATACAGTTATATTTAATTATAACTTACTAGCTTTTGCTCGCGGCTTCGCTTGCGTAATAGTAGGTTAGGTTAGATTATGTTAGAAACTTCGTTTTTCAAAATAAAATATAGCCCATGTTACTCGGTGATAACAAGTCCTGTGGTGTTTAATAGCTTTCTAAAATAGATAATTATTTTAAAATTTGTTGTATAGTTTTTGAGTTAAATATAATAGGTATACAAACAAACAAACAAACTGAAAAGCAAATCTTGCTTCTTTATAATATTAGTATAGATCAGCGTCATTTAACGCTAATGAGACCGATGGGGGGACATGAGGGACACTCACTTTTAATGTTACGTGATTCTAAAACGTTTTACTTTGTAATAATATACATATATTCATAATCACACGCCTCAATTTTCTAAGGCAAATGTGTATTGTCATAAGTAATGGTATTAGGTACACCCACATTTCGTATTAGTATTTAAATAATAGAGGGCAAGCCTATACTGGCACGTGCACAGATTTCAACGTCTGCTATTTACCTCCCTATAATAGGCGCATTGTCAGTTGTCACCTACTCGGCACAGATCTGTCATCGTGCTGCTACTTAGGATTTCGTGTGAAAATAAAAAAAATCAACACTTTCTTCGACCTCTAACCCAAGACCTCTTGCACAGCAGTAATATTTACTGCCACTGCGCTACCGAAATAGTCATAAAACACAGTCTAACAATTGTTATATTGATTTCATACACATCGATTGAAAAGTAATGAATCGTGTCCTTCGATCCATATTAATAGGTAATGCTTACACTAGCTTATAACTGATTGAATTGTTATTTATGCATATCGTGCACCTGCGGCTTCACTCTTGGTGTGTCATTACTCATTCTATATGGCCTATAATATTGCCAAAGACTAGTGGACCTTTATAACAGTATAACCAATTTGACGGCATTTGTTGCAACGAGTTTCTTTCAATTACTATGTAGTTTCACGCCCATATTCCAGAAGAGGTAAGAAAATGTGTTTTTCATTTTGCCAAGTATGGTTTAACGTCCCATGTAATTGAGGGCGAGCATATTGCAAACCACTGGGCATATTGCCAGACTCCGTTTACAGAGTTGTTCTTAACCGAAATAGTCAACAATACTTTGCCCGAAAGATTCTCTTTCTTTTTCATGTTTAGTTGCTAGTGACTAGCTTTGGAGTCATCAATAAAATATGCTGATATAGCTGGTTTATCTATACTAGCGGTCGCCTAGTGCTCGAAATTCGACCAAAGTTTGCTTGTAAGATATTGCTGATATATGTATGTCATTATATATTGATATATGTAGCCATAGTAACGCGCTTCGACTGCGTGTGTCAAATGCATGGTTGTGTGCGTGTAGTGCTTTTTCTTTAATTTAATGTATTTCTAATGCATATTTTATATAAATATTAGGATTCGCCCCTTCTTCATATAAACTTAAATGTGCCAAATTTCATACTTTTCAAAGTTTTTGCTATAAGTATTATATAGATATAGAGAGATATATATATATATATATATATATAGATATAGAGAGGTAAACTCACATAAATATTCCTCAAATTTTAATAATGATTATGTTTGTATTTAGACCACTAGGCGAACACTAGTAAGAAATATACATTCTTCTGTTGATTAGTTTTTGTACGTGATTGTAGGTTTATGCAACATTGTAAGCAATCCTGCCAAAGCTTAAAGGTGAATACTAAGAACCACATTAGATCGAACACAAAAAGAACAGAATTGCATTTACCGATCAGAGAGTCTCGATGTAATAATCCTTCGTATGCGTTTGTATGCATTCCATGAACGTCTTGAAATATCTTTCTAACATCTAGGTATAACATTATCGATATTTATATTTTGATCGAATTTCGTTCCAAGCGATATGGTGGTGCTGGAGACATATTAAAGAGATTTGGTTTGAGATTCCGGTGCACTCACTTTACGACATACTACAATGTAAGGTTCCTTCGTGATAGGAGGCAGCATGTTTGTTTAATGCATCTGTTCGGTGGACCCCTAAAAATCGATTTCTTAGCGTCAGACTAATAAAACCTTGACCCCATAAGTAGATCGCATTTGCGAAGTATGTGCAGAAGAAAGCAGGTACACACAGATAACTGTTACTAGCCTAATAGATATATTAGTATTGAGAAGAAAATTCGAATTCTTCCAATATTATAAATGTAAATGTGAGTTAGCTTGTTTGTTTGTTACGCTTTTACCCCTTAACTACTCGATCGATCATCATGAAATTTTGCATACACGTTTACTATTTAGGCATTAACTGTACATATTAAGCCTTGCTAAAATTAATAATAATAATAATAATAATATTCTACCACATACACACATCTAGCCCAAACTAAGCAGAGCTTGTACTATGGGTACTAGACAATGGATAAACATACATATATACTTAAATACATACATATTATACATAGAAACACCCAGACCAAGACAAACATCCATGTTCATGCACACAAATGTTTGACTTGTGCGGGAATCGAACTCGCGACCTCAGGCGTGGCAGTCGGTTACACTAACCACTACGCCATCGAGTCGTCAAATTAGTATTTTAATTCATATTCCACTGTCAACTTTAGAGATACAACTTCTGCACAAGTAGTTTTTCCTATGTCGCGGGTGACTTCAACATTGAAAAACCGAATACAAAGGACAACCACCCACGGAACAACTATTTGTAGTTCACACAAATTTTATCCTGCGTGGGAAACCACTACGTCATTCATGCAGTCAACTCAATTTGTCCATCAATTATATTTGAATATACAGGGTGTCAGGTAATTAATGGATAACCTTGAAATGTCTTATAGTAGAAACTGAAAGAAAGAGGTCGTACAGTTTTTTTTTTAAATAAATGGAGAAAATTAAAAACTTGCAATAGCTAGTCATACTTTTGACTGTTTATCTATTAGCATAATTAGTGTTTGATAATAAAACAATAAAAAAATTGATGGTATTCATTTATTTATGGTCGGTACGGTACGGCCATCAGTTTTACTATAAAACATTTCAAGGTTATGCATCAATTAGCGGACAGCCTGTATATAGAATCAACATTTAAACGCGTTTTATTTATATCAATTAGGTACTTATTAATTTAAAGTCAAATTGAAACCAAACAAATGTCGTAATCAATGAGATAAAAATAAGGAATAGGCGAAAGTGGACGAATACGCGTGCCATAATGTTCCATTACATTACTGAGTAATTCAAACATTTACTCATTAAAGTTTACGCGTCCGTTAACGTTTTCTTTTAATGTCCATGACATTGAACTGCTAAGTATCGCAGTTTATTAACTTAAATCGAGTAGGTATGTCAAATTGGTGAAATTGTCGCATCGTGATTAATGAGGCTGGGACAGCTTGGTAGTATTGTCTTCGAATGCGACATTCTGTACGACGATTATTGAAATTCTCCTTTCCGTCTTTTTAATGATTTACCCAATGTTTTAAGTTGATTTCATACTTGGCGACTTACAATTATTTTGGTTTCGTGCAAGCAATATTTTTCATCCATCTTACTCCGATTCAAATCTTCGAACATTGTTTGGTCAAAGTGCACAAAATATTATCATTTATAAATCTAGACAGTTTTCCAAAGTAGTATTATAAGCTTAGACTGAGATTATTGCGTACAGACACGATGTGGTACATTATTTTATAATATAAATAGCATTAATAAACACACACAACATTCTATACATAATATGTATACAAAAAAAACTATATAATATGTATGTTTATCCATTGTCTAGTACCCATAGTACAAGCTCTGCTTAGTTTGGGCTAGATGGTGTTGTGTGTATGTGATAGAATATTATTGTTATTATTCTGGAAGTCGAAGTTGAGTGAATTCATGGGCTGTTGCTTATTCAGACAGTCAATCCCAGCAGTTGAAGTGCATTTGGCCGTCTATTAATCTATAAAGTCTTAGAATCATCTACATCATCTCATACTACATCATTCAAAATTAATTGTGTCTGGTCAGCTGTGTGCTGCTGCGACTCAATAGGTTAACAAACATTTGATTTATCTGCTTTTCAGAAATCAGAGGCTATAGCACAATATGAACACCAATGACTAATAGGTACTATATATTTTATTTCAAATCTGATATGCATTTATAATACACATTTTACGTTAACTAATTATAAATAGGCATAACTTCAAAACATGGTGTGGGTATGATCGCAGCAAAATTATTTATAACAATAATTTTTATCTTTTTAATTGTCAGCGCACTAGGCGCTGTAATAATCCTTTGTCGCGGAGAGCTTTACAAACATCCAAACAACGGACACAAAGAACGACATTACTAACGTGACTATTAGAATATCTTAAAGATTCTTTAAATTATTCTAAAGGCGTTATTGATTAAGTATTTTTATCTACCATCTAAAAAAGGCATTGATTAGGTAAGAAATAAAACTCTTTCAAAGAAAATCATCATAGACGTCTAGACTCAGACATCGAGTAACAAAAATAGAATACAATAACGCTAACATCCGTCTCGACTTTCTAGGGTACCTTAATCAAATGCTAAAAAAGTATTAAGTTCGTTCCATTAATTATAAATGAAATTTCTGTGATATATAATGTATGCTGTAAACACCGTTAATATAAAATAGTAATAAGATTAAGGACAAAATTAGTTAGCACACATTTTACATTCGTAACTAAATGATATTGAACGAGTGTTAGGTTTATAAAAAAGAGATCAATCTTTTGAAATGACTTCTCTATTCATGTTAATTTGGTGAGATATACTTCTGAAGATCTACAACATCCATCCTTTCTCTAAACAATCAAGTGAGTAAAATTACACAAAATGTCACGAAATTAGTTACAATGTTCCAACATGGTTAAGTTTAATGGCTCTAAGACCCAGGCGTGTCTGTACTCGGCAAAAAAGAGCGCATTCTATCTGGCTCCAACTTTCCGTGCTGATAACTGATCATCTTCAGCTGTTGGGTATGTCATTGACTCCAACCCTTTGGCTCCTATATTGAGACAATAGCCCAAGTAGCCGCCAAAAAGCTGGGCTACGTCAGTAAGATGAAGCAGTATTTCATGCCTGAACATTTGATTAATTTGTACCAAGCACAGATTCGATCCTGTATGGAGTACTGTTCTCATCTATGGGATGGGTCAACAAAATATCAGCTGGAGGCTTTGGAGTCAATTGTGCGAAAGGTCAGGAGACTTATCGGCGATGATCAACTAGTCAACGCACGACTCCAAAGCTTGGAGCATCGTCGTAAAGTTGCCAGTTTTCCGGGTTTCTATCGGATACATTTCGGAGAGTGTGCACAGACACTGCATAATATGGTTCCTCCTTCCCCTTTTTACCATCGGATGACCAGACAAACAGACCAGCGGCACACGTACATGGTGGATATACCACATTTACGCACGAAGCGCTTTGCTTCCACTTTTATAATGCGTACCGCAAAGGAGTGGAACTCACTACCTAAGTCTGTGTTTCGCGATGATCTGGGTGTCTTCAAGTTACGAGTGAATACGTAGCTTCTAGGCAAGCGTGCTCCATCGTCGACTGCATCTTAACAAACGCAAGCCTGTTATAGTACAAAAAAAAAATACAAATCAATAATTAATTATAAATCCTAATTATTAATATAATAAATGCGAATGTGAGTTTGTTTGTTTGTTACGCTTTGACGCCCTACCTACTCGAACGATCATCATGAAATTTTGCATGTATGATGTCAAGGGTACATAAATAGATATAGGGTACTTTTCATCCAGAATGAAGTACTGTGCCCGAGGAATAGAAAATTATCATGACCTATAATATCGCGAGCAAAGCCGCAGGCATAATCTAGTACTCTATATATTATAAACAAAATGAAAAATTAGTCTGAATCTATATTTCATCTCCATTTTAGTTATTATAGGCCAAAAATAATAACTCATATATCGATTGTTAGATATAGTAATTTGATGGATTTAATTGTTGTCAAAAACCTATCGTTACCACGCAGAAATATCGTAAGATAGGTTGTTAATTTTGGCTCAAACTCAGAGACTTCATTTTTAATTTCACTTCTGCCTCTAGCGTTTGATGATTATTATTTTTTGTGACATCATATTAGTTCCTCTCACTCCCCAGCTTAAAAATTATTACGAATATGCCCGAGGGCGATACGAGTCAGTGAAGCGCACGTTCGGAGCGATGCATGGTTTCATTTATTTGGTCTCTATTAGTCTTATTACCTATCCAAGAGCAGCACATGCGTACATGTCTCATGTTATAGTGTATATGAGAACTATTACATATGCAAGTTGTGACAATAAAGTGTGTCAATGATTTAGGATGGAAAAGTAACGGTGTTAAATCACATCGTTAGCTAACAAAATAAAACTTTTTAGATAACTTGTACTTATTCAAAAAATGTCTATTTGTCACACATATTTGAACACGGCTTCTTATGTTGCTTCTTGTACAGCTTTTAATGTTTTTATTCGGTCTTTGGTAGTCAAATGCCGTCAGCACCCTCTAGAACAAATGCTTGCCAGCAATTAATTCCAATCTGTTTAAAAAGCTGCTAAAAATGATGTATCTTCATTATTTCAAGAGTATAGCCATTTTTATTTCTCGAAAACATGATTTAAGTATTAACTTTTAAAGACGAAAAATATGTTAGTTAATTAATAAAAATTCTCTAGTTTAACAGTATATAGGTACAATAATATAGCAACATCTTGTCATAATTTTTTTTATGTGATGGATGATGTAAATGATCACAGAGATTTTTAAAAGGAAATAGCACTTTACACAGCTTTCAAGCTACATAAACGATGGTTTTAAGCGACATTGCAAGCTAAAATACATATGACGATGAAAGAAATCACTAGTTTAGTCAAACCTATCGCTACCTTGCATAATTACGACTTCTAGTATTCGTCTGCGATACACATAAGAAATAACATCATTTAAAAAAGAAAGAGACTATTCTTCGCTCAAGCTATATACGATGCTACATAATCAATACAAATGCCTAATAAATTGAAGAGCAGGAGTAAATAGTTCGAACTTATCTGCTGTCGAATCCACCGTCCTTTACAGAGCAGCTATATTGATAGAATTACGGTACAACATTAAAAGATTCACAGAAATAGTATCTACCTGTCGGAAATCGAGGCGCGTTAACCGACGCCAAGCGTCGACGCTCACTCCATTCCTTCATTCCCTAACAAACCGTGCCGCTTATATTTAAATATGTATATGATTTTTGGTTGCACGGTTACAATATCGAATATAAATATATTACCGCACTTATCACAGCGATCTCGAGCTATGAACCCATGATCAGGTTCACTTAGTCGTTTGTGATAATTGTATCGCACCCACGCTCAAAGACAAGTGTTTTATCGAGTAAAATAAAATATAATGCTGCTGGAATGTATGAATGTATATAAAATAAAATATATAAAATTGTTATATGGTCGGTAAGTTATATGCTTACAAAAACTAGCGATCGCCTAGTGGTCAAAAGTCGAGCGAAATTACATAATATTTTACAAAAATACATATTTTGAATGTTTTTGGTCACATTATTTAAGTATATAAATTTTAGTTATGCCAAATTGCCCCGCTCCTTCGGGTGTCCAATGTAAAAACAAACCAAAGTTGCCTTTTCACGTTAATTTATTTATAATCATCTGTTATTAGACAGTTAACAAATATATATTTATAACTCATTTTAAATGTTTGTTAGTAACAATTTAGTATAAATTTACAAAAAAGAAGGACACTTAAAAATATTTAATATACAAAAATACTTTTATTGGCCGTGGCTGACTTTTGCCATTGTTTGCCAGTATATAAGTGATTAAAATCGTTATTATTGAAACTACCTGCAAATCGTGCTATCTATACTCTGAGACCTAGGAAACATAGTGCGCTTAGTGAGTCTAATGCAAAGCAATATCAATGATGTACAGACGCAGTGCCATTTCAAAATAAAATTAAACTTGGTCTTTAACATGTAACTAGGCAAAGTTTTTATTTTGCTGCTGTCTTATCTGGGTGCCTGGGTACAAAATATTAAAAAGGCCACGTGGTTAGTCTTATTAAACCTATATTTGTAAATATACGTTGCGTTAGTTAACATAGCGGCTGAACTTACCTTACCCTGCCTAGATAGCTTTTTATCACATTAATACGGTTTAAATATGCCGCTTCGTATGAAGAAAATCGGTTAGTTAAAGTCAAATATTATTGATTCATTTAGGTCACAAAGTTACACTTTTGAACGTCAAAATCTATACAAGTTAGTGAGTTTATTAAGTTACTGAAGCTACATTTAGTTTAGTTGCTAGGTACCTATAGGCAAAGGGATGAGAATGATGATGAGAGAATGAGAAGAAACCTGCAATAAACTCATGGCCACTCTTAAATCGCCAAATTAATATAATTTCAATATTTTACAACTCATATCAACAAGGTTTTGCAGCCATTATACCATATATTACGGACTACAAAAACCTGAAAAAATATAATATCTTCATAATATTATGGAGATGAAATAATTAGGGTTTAGTAATATTAATATTCAATTTTACTCTATAATAGACAGTAAGATAGCATGATGGCGTATGCACTTATACTTTGTAGCAATGACAATGACAATGACTTGAATAATAATCGAAATGAGAAGCAAATTACTTGATAACATAAATAAAAAAATCACGAGGTACCTACATTACTAAATTGACTTATAAATAAGACAGTTCTTTGAATCCTGTATGCAAGAAGCCAGTTTAGTTCCATGAGTTATTGTCATGTAAAATAGTCGTTGACTGAATAATAACTGGTCCGAATTAGCTGTATTTTAATAGCACTTTTAAATTTAGGTAATGATAAATTAATGATATTAATGAGTAGCTTATTAAAAAAACGTATACTGACTCAAATGTATTGTAAGATTTTTGTAAACAATTATATGGGTCTACTGACTTACCTATGTCTATTTCTAATGTTTACATTATGAAATTTACTATTCTTACTATATAAGTGAATATTATATTTAATAAACATAATATTTAGGTTAAATAGGTAGTAAATATTTTCATCTATAGTTTTTGGATAGCCAATTCGAACTCTATGTTTTTTCTCCTGTATATATGCTTGTATTTAGGCCATTTATGGTCGTCGTAAATCAACAAAAACATCAAAAATCATGTAATTATACCGAATTAAAACAACGAATATGGGCGGACCCTAAGCGACATATCTTAAAATACAAATTGTATAATAATAATAGGTTGTTGATATGTATTATTAATAATACATGTTATTAATAATGTCTATTGTCGAAATATAAAGGAATTTTTAAAGTAACCATTGCATTTTGTACATAAACCAAGAAATGAAATGCAGGACATAACGAGAATTTCATAGTTAAAGACGTCATAACTCAAACACAACACTACCAAACTGCAACCTGCAATCTACAGCAACCCCGCGATAACAATACAGAAGCCATGAACCATTCCTTTCGTACGCCACGACGATCAAATGCCCAAAATCTTATTTCAAAATGCACAAAGCCTATATAACAAACAACATACCTATTCTAGAAGCATTTATTCAAGAAAAACCGATATTTAAAGCTTTATGCATAGCTGAGACCTGCGGGTCTACCGTGAAAATGTTTTTACGCAATGACGTGCCGAAACGAATTACGAAAGAAATAATAAGCATATACCTACCATGAAAACACTTCGGATTTTTTAGGACGTACCAATGTCATACGACGATATTCATGACGAATGACGGCGCGAATGATGTTTCATGGTAAGAATAAGCACGAACGAACGTACGCAATTGCTTATAACGCGTTTCACGGTAGACCCTCTGGTTGTCGCAGCAAAAAATATAATGAATCCATTTAAGCGGTTATAGTATTGTATCATCATATTGCCGCAAGAGTCGAACCGGTGGCGGCGTCGCCACCATTCTTCAGAATAATACCGACTTTATCGATAGAAGTGATATTACTAATTTGTCAATAGATTATCTTTTAGATTTGTGTGCGATAGAATTAACTGAGAAAAATATATTACTTATTGTAATATGTATTGGAATAGAAGAGAAGAGGAAAACATTTTATTATCAAATGAAACAAATACTAAATTATATAAATAGTAAATATTTTAAACGTAATATAATCATCGGAGGCGATTTTAATATAAATATTAGTATTGTAAAATAACTTTAAAACAAACCATTTTTAGGTTAAATGTTAGAACACAAATTTACGGCACACATAAAACAACCAACCCGCATAAGGTTGACTACATCCACATGTTTAGACTTAATTTTCACAAACTTTAATATCAATACTTTTTACACGTCAGTTGAAGAATTTGACTTCTCAGACCACAAAGGCGCTGTTATCCACATGAAAATACCCCAACGAACAACGTAAACCACTTGGTACATAAATAAAAGGTTATATAATAATTTTAAAATACAAAAATCAAAAACGAGTCTCGAAATATAAACTGGTCAAATATACTAAAAGTAGATAACAATATTAATGAAAACTACAGAGTTTTTAACACAATTATAACTAATACACTTATCAAATACATAACCATTAGAAAAATTAAAATTGCAGACGCCTGCAAAAATACTGGTTAACTACGAGCATTAAAATTTCATGTAAAATAAAAGATTGCTAAAGATACTAACATTAAAAATAAAAATCCCTGTTCTGCTAGAATACTATAAAAAATACGAAAAAGTATTAAAAAATGAAGTAACAACATCGAAAAAACCACATTATATAAATAAAATGCATAAATCAAGTAATAAAGTGAATACCATGTGGAGTATCATCAATGAGCGTACTATTATAAAAGTCAGATATAAAAAAGACAATATAACTGGAAAGTTATGTTGTGTTTTTTCAATTAGCTTAAAAATTAGTAAATTTTAATAGTAGTAGTAGTGTAACTGTTTTCAAAATTATGTAATAAAGTGTCAAATAAATAACACGATAAAATCCGTATATAGTAGTTTAATTTCAATGAATAATATTCGCGTAAACAGAAGACGATATTATATAACTAGACTGTAATAATTTAAAAATATTTGAGTTAAATCAAGTAAAAAATATTTTAATAGTTTCTTTGCGTCTGTCGGTATGAGTAATAGTCAGCCAGAAAATAAAAATCCAAGTGGTACACAAGTTTTACAACCTACAGAAAACACCATGTTCTTACGACCGGTCGACCCGTACAAAGTACACGAAATAGTTATGAATAACAAAAACAATAAAAAATTGCAGTATAGATGAGTTTCCTAGTCAAACAATGTGCATAAAATTATTATTACTCTTTTATTTATTAAATAACCAATCCTTTGAAGAAGGTACCTTCCCGAATCAACTGAAAAAGCTATAATCAGACCTATTCATAAAAAACATTCAAATACCGACCCCAATAACTACCGACCCATAGCCTTACTACCAACAGCTTCAAAGATATTCGAAATAGCTATGTGTAACCGAGCTTACTCTTTTTGTGAGAAATATAACGTATTCAATGCATCTCAAAATGGTTTTCGAAAGAACTGCTCAACTACATTAGCTGTGTATAAATATATACAAGAAGCTCTGAATATTTTAAATAATAAACTATATGCCATAGGGGTATTATTAGATATGATCAAAGCATACGACAGAGTCCAGTACAATATATTATTAAGCAAGCTATTCGAAATAGGTATTCGAGGTGAAGCACACAAATGGTTCGCATACTATCTACAAAATAGAGAGCATCAAGTTGAAATTGAATATTATAATAGTTACAATAAGGAAATACAAAATATCCGTTCTGATTAACAAATTATCAATACTTCAATCTCACAGGGTAGCGTCCTATGATGCTCGTTATTTCTGGTGTACATCAATGATCTCCCAAATACCATACAAGGACCCTGTGTGTTATTCGCCGACGACATCTCTATTTTGATTACAAGCCAAAATTCCGCTGACATAAATGACAAACTGACAACCCTACTTAATAGCAGAGTAAACTGTATGATCCAACACAATTTAGAAATAAATTACTCCAAAACCAAATTAATTTCATTCTATCCACCACAGAAATCACAGTTAAATATTGATTTTGTATATAGAGACACCAAAATAGAAAAGGTCAACGAATTGAGCTTACTAGGATTAAATATAGACACCAATATAAACTGGAAATCTCATGTACAAAAAATTAAATCTAAGTTATCAACATTTTGCTACGCTCTCCGGGAAGTTATAAAGACCACTGATATAGAAACCGCTCTAGTCACCTACCATGCCTATGCATCCTCGTGGCTAAAGTACGGAGTCACCTATGGGGTGACAGCACAGATGCTTCTTCGCTCCTAATTATGCAAAAAAAGTTAATAAGAACAATAGTAAACATAGATAACACAGAAAGTTGTAAACCTCATTTCCGAAAACTAAAAATACTTCCGTTCCTTGTAATAAATTTGTCAGACAACAAATACATTATTACACAAGAAGGGAAGATTTAAATACAAAATATATACACTAAGACACAAAAGACGTAGATTAAACTTACCAACGTCCAGATTACAAATGCATGCATCAAGTCCCTACGTTATGTCCATAAAAATATATAATAAATGATCAAATAATATTAAAAATGAAGACAAATTTAGTACGTTTATCAACAAATTAAAAACATTTTGATACAAAAATGTTACTATGATATAAACGAATATTAAACGATAAATTTTAATAATTCAAATTATGTAAGCAGGTATATTTAGAAAATAAGTTTAATACTTACTTTATAATAAATTAATAATAAACTATAATAGAATATTAATTATAATACGTAAGTAATTAAATAAATATCTACTAAGCTCTAATATTTATTTCAATATGATACAAGTTAATAGAATGTTCGTTCTTCTCTCCTAATTTTGACGTGCCCGACGGAATCCATAATTGTTCTCTCTACATTTATAAGACCTGTATATACATTATGGAATGCAGTAAACGAATTGAATTGAATTGAATTAAAACATCTTAAATGCCGCGTGGGGACAGATCATGCAATGCTGTGTATATTTACACACATTCACTCAGCAAACGTATCCAATATATCAAAAATAGGCTTAGTGGACGTTTCGCACGAATCAGTTCGCTGAAATTGTGCGAAATGACACTTACTAAAATGTTGTTCTTTTTGGGTTACAATCGCACACCTTCCTTTTCAGACGGGGTGTTTCGCACTCAATTTATATCGATGTGTGCGAATAGACACTTCAAAGAGGAAGTTATTTATAGATAGTGACGTTTCGCATAATTCGTGTGTTGTGCTGCACAGTAAACCTAAAAATGCGACTATTATATATTACGAGTATTGAGTCAGCAATATTATACATATTATGTCGATGCTAAATGTATAATATGTTGTATTATTAAATGCCTAATCTATTTTATTATTGCTACCATTTTAAAACCGTCACCTCAACTCTATCAAGAAATAATGTTAAAAGTATTGCATCTGGACGCTGTCGTACGCCAATGGACTACGAGTAAATGAATTAGAAAACCTCGCAGCAGCAACGAAAGCTAATGCCGCACTTTGAGTGATTAGTAATAATAATAAAAATAAAAACTTTATTTGCACATAAAGCATAGCAAAGTTAATCTATTTTAAACAAATAAAAAATGTTCGTAATATTTCTTTTAATTTTATTTAACAATTTAAAGATAGTGTGTACGATGGTGTTTGAACTAGTATAAATTGTGTGACAGACACCAGCGCCCTCCCAACTTCGCATTTTTATATTTAAGACATTGTATTGTACAATTAAATTTAAGGTAGGTTTTATCACAATAAGTACAATAACTTATTTTTAATTTTAGACACCATTTAAGGCTAATTTAAAATATGCAATTACACTATTACAGTGTTTGGTTTGTGTGTGTATATATATGTGTGTGTGTGTGTGTGTGTGTGTGTGTGTTTGTGTGTGTGTGTGTGTGTGTGTGTGTGTGTGTGTGTGTGTGTGTGTGTGTGTGTGCGTGCGTGCGTGCGTGCGTGCGTGCAAGCGTGCGTGCGTGCGTGCGTGAGTGCGTGTGTGTGTGTGTACATGTGTACCTGCAGAGAAGTTGTCAACTCAGATTTCGTTTACAAGAAGTTTTACCGTTAATTGATAAGTTTACTATTTTAGTTCTACTAGGACTACTATATCACAGGAAGCTTTATTAATTAACATTTGAAAAACAGAACACAAACATTCAGAACAACGTTTTATGGTGGACACATTATTCATATATGAGGATTGAAGCTACAACACTCGGTGCGGTATTGTGGTAATGTAAATACATAGAACAGTGCGCCATTCGGTCAGTCAAAGTTTACCATTTTATGCCCTCACTCAGCGCAGCTTGTTTAGTAAAAAAACTCCACAAAAATCGCAATGTTGAATAAATAAAACATTATCAATCTATGTACATTAAATTGTAGTCGTTTATGACATATATACATAATTATTATGTTTACTTAAATCTGCACATACTAATATCTGTCTGTGTCTAATAACGTGCTATGTAAAACTAATAACAATAAGATCGCATTTACGAACAAGCTCACTTGTATGTAAAATACTATTTTGTGAAATATGTATTTATGAATGAATCGATACCGCATGTAACAAATATATTGCCTGTATGCAAAGAGCATATACATTATGTTTTATTGTTTACCTCTCATGCCAAATATAGTGATAATTTAAAACCTTTGTTTACCTGGTCATCAACATATATCCGTGCAAAATTTCTACAGAAATTAGTATAGCTTAGATATACATACCTACAGATAAAAACAACATTACTATATTATCCGTATATTATATTTCATTCGGTTATTTTTTTATAAAGCGAGAATATTTAGAGCATATGCGTGCTTATGGAGAGGTAAGGAGAGTAAGCTGGACATCCTTAATCGTCATTCCTAGAGCCAAGTTGAAGACGACCCATAAAGCTAACCAGATCAATATTCAATACGGGTTAAAATTTGAATCATTTTGAAGAATATAATTCAATACAATTACATGGAAATTAAACTACTCTATACGGATTTTATCGCGTTATTTATTTTACACTTTATTACAAATAAAATAAATAACGCGATAAAATCCGTATATAGTAGTTTAATTTCAATGAATAATATTCGCGTAAACAGAAGACAATATTATACAATTACATATTTTCTGTGTAATGAAACCATAGTTATACCATACGATTTTACGTAAATTAGGATTTAAGACTTATACAAACCATTTTAATAATTAAAAGTAAAACGTGATTTTAATGAAGTAATATATTTTGTCAAATTGTAATATTAAATCAAAGATATTGTATACCTAACTATATTAAACAGTCACTGTGATTGTCTTTGATTAGCCATTTGACTATGACATGTTCTTTAAACCTACTTTATTTGATAAATTTGAGAAGCAGCTGTAATACTTTTAAATGAATAATTCGAATCCGTTTAGCTAATCTTAATTTCAAGACAAAAAGACATACATTCTAAATTGCATTTAATTGTTACGAATCATCTGGAAAACATACATAGATCTAGTATACTAAATATTTTAATTAAAAACTTATCAATGTCAATAGACTTTTTGGTACCAACAGTTTTATTAAAACGTTCTGGACAAATGCCAGGTTAAGAGCACCTTGAACCGACGGACGTGTATGAGGAATGTGATGAAAGTGAATGAAGCCAGAGAAATGTGTCAGGATCGTAGCAAATGGAAATCCGTAGTCTCTGCCTACCCCTCTGGGAAACAGGCGTGAATCTATGTATGTAGTTTAATCAAATCATATTTTTGTTTTGTATATTCTATGTCTACATATTTAGAAGATAGATAGTTTACGACGTTATCATGTCGGCGTCATTATCTCTTATACGCTCAGTGAAGAAACCACTAGACCTAGACTACGTTATACTATAGTGTAAAGTCTAAGTCAAAATAATAAATTATTTATTAAGTCACATAAACACGAACACCTGGCACCGTCAAAATGTAATGGTTAGATAGTTTACTAAAGTTACTGCATTTAGATTCAGATTAGTTGCTACGAATTCTGTGTACAGCATGTTCGAGGCATGAATTCTAGTATACTGTTGCTCGGCGAACTTCAGTTATGCATCATAGAGCTTTGTTAACAATAATGTGTTTGTACCGTACATGAACTGAACCAAATATATTATCGTTCGAGTTTCTAAATGCTAACTTCAGCTATGCAGAAAAAGTCATTATTAGTGATAAACTTTCTCAAATATTTACGTGACATGTTTTCTCTACAATTTTTTTCGTCCTTTATTGCAATCTGCCAGCGCCCCGATTTTTATAGGTTTGTGAATTTGTCTATAATATAATTTATTTGTAGTATATCTCGCACTAATTATAATTCCAGTATCAGAAAGAAATAATTCACCCTTTTAATACCCAGATTTCCAGCAACCATTTGTGAATCACGTCATTTTTTAATCCCAATACAATCCCACAACACTCTGCGTAGTGAACCCTGAAAAACACTAATAGTTATTCCAATCATCCGCTAGTAGTAATTCGAATATTTTTTTTTGTGTTAGATGTTCATATTTTAGTACATTTTGCTGGAAATCTGCGGCATAGGAATTACTCTAAGTGCGTACGTGGGTAAGTTAAGAAAAACGGGACCTATAAATATTGAAATAACAGACCCAAACAATACTTAGATTCGGATCAACCATCTATTGATCGTCCAAATGTTTATCGAAGCATTATATTGGCTGTGACAAGATCACTACTTATAACGCGAAATGCTAGCGCAGGCTGCATACTCAAGCTACTTGTGCGGGCGATATTATTCCAACTTACATACAGGCAAAAATCTCAATTTGCGCATATTAGGTGTGTTACTATTTTATACGAAACGTCAACAGGAGTCATTAAAGTTCAAAGCACCTACTGCCTCGGTAGCACAACGGTAGTCTATGCGAATACTATGCATGAGGTCTTGCGTTTGGTTCCTGGTCGGCCAAAGATTGCCTAATTTAAAATTGAATTTTAAAGTGGATCGGAACCTGGTTCTCTTCCTGGACGATAGTAAGAGGCTCAATTCTGATTGCAGAGGATCCAAAACCTCAGCTAACAATTGTGGGTGGCTACTTGGTATACCTGTATAATTAATGAAAGGCTACCTACGTATTTCTTGTTTCAGTGGGTAATGAAGTTAAGAGGTAAATAGGGAGCCTACTTATAATATCAATATGCAGGAACTGAACAGTAACTACTTGCAAATGGCAAACCTCTTACATTGATTCTACTGGTTTGCAATTATTTACTTATTTATAGATAATGAGCCATTGTACTTCAATTGCACCAGAATGAGTCACGTTGTAAGTATTACTAGTAAATATAATGGAATGGGCCGATCATTCGTTTTGGTAATCGGCAGGTTTATCGAATATGCGTATTTAGTCAATTATACGGCTAAATTACTAAACGTTCGACAGAAACTTAACGTTTGAGTCTAAACTTGACACTGTAATTAAAGAGACTAATTGTAGATAATTGATTTACATATATTTCTTGCGTGCGTGTTGCTTTTTATGCAAATAATAATGTTATTTTAAGTTTTCATTGCGCTAAAACATTATTTGAAATACAAATACAAATAGAAAATAAAAGACTAGCTTCACCTATTCTTATATCTAAATTTAAAATATTAATAACTACCTTATTTTGATACTGTTTTCACAAGTAATGTACAAAATCGAACAAGGGCAACTATTCTATTGAAATACAACATTGCACCTGTTCAGCAACCGAATATCTATCCTCACTCGGTGAAACTCATGTTAGGCCCTCATCGCATCACTAGTAAATAGTTTTTAAAAATGTTTACAGATATCAGGTAATGCTAGATACACACAATAGAAAAGTATACGTAATACAAAGAGAGTAGAATTTGTGTAACACATGTATAATATACATAATACATAATGTCATAATTGGATTTCGCATGTCTTATGCACTTGTATTATTGATCTTATGCAATAGCTATATGCCATAGGTGTCCAAGTTTTATACGTGGATCCAGTTTAAAAAATTTTTGGTCGTTTTGGATAAAAAAACAAATAATAGCCCGGAGTTACAAAAATGGTAGTGTTGGCGACCCCGTGGCTCAGAAAGCTTGAAAAGCTGGTGGTCCAGCGACAAACTCTTCGATCTGGGAGTGTGGCCGTCTTATCGGACAATAAGAGTGAGATAATAGAGAGCGCGCTTGTATTTGGCTAAAGAGTCTATCTATCGGAATATTTCAACACGGCTCAAACAATGGTCATACTTGTTTATTTATAAATTATTGCTTCTAGTTTACGTGTTATATGTGTCCGTCATTTATTGGTAAAGTGTCCTGCGGTTCTAAAATTCCATATGCAAGGGTTGTTATTTAAGAATAATATTTTTATCTTCACTGTACTATGCAATTAAGATTAAAAGTTTTATTTCCTTACAAGAATGAACTTCACTGATAGAGAAAATAATAATTAGTGTTACATATTTGCTAATAATCGTAGCTTGAATTCTATAAAATTAAAAATAATATCATTTCTAAATATAAACTATTCCACTGCTGAACACGGGGCTTTTCTCGCAGTGAGAAGGGTAGGGTCATCGTCCAATTCTATAAAATAAAAAAACTGCAATTGCTGCTGCTGCAATTGCTAAGTGTAAACAGTGACTTGCTAAAATTGAATAAAATATATTATGATTAAGATATGTTAGGTAATATTGATATCATGATATTATTTCGATAATTTCAAGTTATATGATTAGCGCCTACTGACGACATCATACGAGGTCCGTGAAGTCGGATGTGCAGCATAGACCTGTTACCTCCCTATGCTACAGAGATACTATAGCATTCTTTTAGTAAAGGATATTGTAATAACACAGAGGGTATTTCTATAACTATATAAAACCTTTTTCTAATACTATAAATGATTGAGGACACGGATGCCGTATTCATGGAGATTTAGAAGTTTAGAAGTAATCGAGCCTTGCTAGTTAATATGCTTGGGTTTACTGGACCGAGAAAGCACTACTCTCTCACAGAATATCGGTGTCAAGTAGAAGTATTCATACTGTTGTGTTTTATTCAAAGAGTGAAAGCACTGGATGTTCCTTCTCCTAGTCGATTCTGTTTTACTCCTTATCCAAACCCCTGCCTGCCATATCCTTCATCTTAAGCGCAACGCGCGAATGACACAATCTTTTAAGATACAGTAATTTAATCTATGAGACAGTAAAAACCATGAGGCAGGCTGTGAAGTTGTTTTCCGACTATTTACATGGATACATAGTGCCACGCCTCTGTCACCAAAGGAGTACTATATACTCATTTAGTGAAAGAGGCTTGGTACTTTTTTAAATCCCGCATAATACAGAGCGATCCTATTGACACCGATGTGGTCTCCGGTAGAAAGCAGCTTGTTGTGTTTTCTATGAATTGCTTCTGAAATAACTAGAAAACACAGCCATGTACATAGGCGGCGGTTACCGCTTACAATGAGGTGAACTGTTGAGCCATCTGCCACCAGCAATATAAAAACATAAATATGTTCAGCCTATAAATTGTTGGATTGCCAGACAACTTGGAAAATCTCTTGCGTCTGGCTGCCGGTATGCCGTTGCCACTGATTAGGTTAATCCCAATTTGAATGCCAAGAAATAGTAAAACGTTTCTTACAATTTCTAAATTACAGTGCATATAATTGTAGTTAATTTTTCATAATAATTTCCAGCCAGCTTCTTAGAATACTTAAAGAAAAGTAAATTTGGTATGCAAATTGTAATGAAGTTCTTGCCTGAGATCTAAATATAGCTGGGTTAGTATTCACTTACACTTCTGCTTAAGTCTTTCGGATATATCGGCGTAATGATCCAATCAATATTATGAATGTGATATTTGTAACTCAATTAGGCCCGAATTGCCGAATGGGTTTCAATAATGATGGGCGCGTTGGTAGATGACCGTAATAAAAATCTTTTTTATCCGAGAAATGGTTTAGTTAATCTATTCATATTATATTTTATGGTAAAATGTAATTATACTTTTGTCACAATTAGTTATCCTTGCCTGGGTGGATTTCGGGGTAAATACTTGTATATTATAAGAATAAATTTATGAAACCTAATGTTGGAGTCTAAATAATTACTTTGACATAATAAGAAAATATATAAAATTGTAAAATAATAATTTTGTAATTTAATCGATCAATTATAACATAAGTAAATAAATAATGTTGTTATAATAACATGTTAAGTTTTGCTTGGTTACTGAGAGAGAGGATATGCTGTTTTATTATAAAAAGACAACTACTGCATTATAAATAATTCCTATGTCGCAGGAATATAGGTATACAAACATTCAAACAACGGATACAAGGAACACACAGACCCGGAACCAAAATGTGGATCACATAAATTTTTGTTACTTCGACAAGGTCAATGACGAGGTAACATTGTATTTTGCATTTTAATATTATTTCGTGCCTCAAGCGATAATATTATAAAAAGGAATAGAATATTTATATAACATTAACAACACATATATAATTAGTTGTTTTAATATATAAATATAAATATAAAGACGGCCTCGATGGCGTAGTAGTTGGTGTAACCGACTGCCACGTCTGAGGTCGCGGGTTCGATTCCCGCACAAGTCAAACATTTGTGTGCATGAACATGGATGTTTGTCTTGGTCTGGGTGTTTCTATGTATAATATGTAAGTATTTATAAAAAAATAAGTATATATGTATGTTTATCCATTGTCTAGTACCCATAGTACAAGCTCTGCTTAGTTTGGGCTAGATGGTGTTGTGTGTACGTGGTAGAATATTATATTATTATTATTATTATTAATTTTAGCAGATAGAACGAAAGTTGAGATGTGTTGGCGCAATTATGTAGACGTTTATGTTTTAAGTATAATACATACCTACATAGGTATCTAAGTAGTAGTCGCTACGTAGTTCATTATTATACCTACATACGTACATATATATGTCTAGCATTGAACTATAATAGGCAGATTGATGATATATCTATACTATAATATTATAAAGCTGAAGATTTTGCTTGTTTGTTTGTTTGGTTGAACGCAGTAATCTCAGGAACTACTGGTTCGAATTGAAAAAGTATTTTACTGTTTGATAGCTTATTTATCGAGGAAGGTTATGAACTATATAACATAACGCTACGACCCACGGGAGCGGCACATTAATCATAAACGCGGGTGAAACCGCGGGCATATCTAGTCTTTTTATAAAAAGAAAGTAATATAATGAGTAATTATATTTAGTTAATTTTTATATAATATATACATAATAAGGCATATATTACAGAAATGATTAGGTACTTTCAGTGTAGTGTAACAATATCACAACCGCTTCAAAAGTGACTCAGATTCTGACACTATAAGAACATCATGAAATCATCATTATCATGTGTCGGCCTCGATGGCGTAGTGGTTAGTGTAACTGGCTGCCACGTCTGAGGTCGCGGGTTCGATTCCCGCACAAGTCAAACATTTGTGTGCATGAACATGGATGTTTGTCTTGGTCTGGGTGTTTCTTTGTATAATATGTATGTATTTACAAAAAAAAGTATATATATATGTTTATTCATTGTCTAGAACCCACAGTACAAGCTCTGCTTAGTTCGGGCTAGATGGTGTTGTGTGTATGTGGTAGAATATTATATATTATATTATATCACTGTTCGTAGTAATAATTACTAGCTGCTTCGGTGGCGCAGCCATAGTGAATACGACTACTGTGCATGAGGGTCGTTTCCAAAATTCAGCAAAGCGCTGTTGAGTCTCCTTCGCAGAAATTCTCAATAAATCTCATATTAATCGATATATTATTATGGCAAACATAATAATATATCGAAAAACTTGTTACATTTTCATAATAATTAAACGATAATCACTACTGGTATAAACTGTGTCGTAGCCATTAACGCCCACCACCGAATATATTTTGAATAACTAAGATTAGTAAGGATACACAATTTTATTGTTTATTTTAACTAAGTTTGTGCCTTTATTGAGAGAGATGAGAATCGGTGAGTGTATTTGAGTGTCTATGTGTGTATTGTGTATATGTGTGTGAGTAAGATGTATTTGTTATCATGCTATGGTATCCTTACATTGTGTATAAGTTTGTGAAAGAAGCCACTCTGTTAGTTTCAGCTTAGTTTTATTATAAGTCAAAGAATATATATTAAGCACCCTATTTATCTTATTATAAAGTTTGGGGTTTAGAAAGTAATATTGGCGGGATCGCAAGACTAAATCATGTCTGGCTAAATGTGGATGTATACCTGTGCCTACCCTATCGGACATGAGCGTGAGAGCATGTAAATGGAAGCAGATAGTTAGGACAACGTGCCTCGGACAATCGGACAGTCACACGCATGAACGCGTGCGTACAGCGTTCTCTGATCACATCATATTCGAGAGACTTAAGCCGCCATTGTTCCATACATGCGTTCATGCGTTTGTACGTCCATCAAAGCGCTTTGTTTTAAATTGACCTATTTTGCTTGGTTGGTTAGTTCTAGTTAACCTGTCAATTATTCGAATGCCAAATATATTTGAAAACCTATTGTTTGGCCGCCGGTGTGCCGCTGAGACTATGGAGTCACATTAAGGTTAACTTGTGTTATTACTCCAGTATAGACACAATCTAGCAATTCTGAACAGAAATTATACGTTTGAGGAGATCGATATGGCTATAGGTATATTAATTTATATTAGCACACTGTAAATGAATGACTCTGAAATCATATTACATTTTTATCGCAGTGCAACTAATGTGTACCATGAGTAAACATTAGAGAATGTATGGCATGGCACTTCGTTTTGTTATTTATTTTGTACTCAAATAATAATACAATTTACGTACCTGATGGTTATGCAGTGGTTCCCCGTAATCACCATTAAACGTACTGTTCTCATTCAGTGACTGAAGAGATACAGACATTGAACCTCTTCTTTGAATAGATGGGCTTTTTATTGACTGCCGTCTAAATAATTCAGTCGTATTTTTCAAGAAACTGTCCATCTTTTTTCTAAAAAATGAAGATTTCCTTTCCAATGGAGATTTTCCTATTAAATTCAGATCCAATTCAGACTGTGACAAGCCCTCGCGTCTAGATAACATAGTCTGATCCAGAGATAGTTTTCTATCGCGAGTTTTAATAGGTGAGCATTCGCCCGGGGGCGGTGAATCGATTTTGACGTCTGGAACAACTGGATTGTTTTGTTTATCTTCATTGCTAATTAGTTCCAAATCGGATAATCCTTCGGGCACGCTACTGGATTCATGTATTGTCGTATTAAATGAGGCAGTATTTTCATTGGATTCACTAATTGTTTCTTCTGCGGACTCGTTAATATCATTGTCAAAGGAGTTTTCAGTTACATCTTCGCTTGTTGCCACTGAACTATTGTTCACCACTACGTCAGGGTTCGTCGCACTCGCGGTCACTAATATATCAGCCTCTTGGCTATTCGTCCCGCCTTCAAATATATCCTCATTGTCGTTAAAGTCTTTATTTTGCATCACTTTACTGCCTTTGGGGGCCTTTATTCGCATACTGCTATTCATTTTCACAGTCCTCAAGATCTCTTTAATTTTGAGATTTTCTTTTATTGTTTTAACGTCAGTTATAAATAAGGGAGATTTTTCTCTTTCTACATGTTTTAATGGCTTATCTTTTTTAGGTTTCTGTCTTAATCTATCCATCTTGATTACACTATATAGCACTATTCACTAATACTAGCACTAAACTGTTAACACTGTGAAAATCTCACAATAAACGTCTTCATATTTTTATTTACAAGACGTTTGTCAGTTCATAGCCAGCACACAACGTTACACCTGTACAAACCGTTTTATCATAGTGAAGGCGGCCACGATAACAATATGTCGACGAAATTGAAACGGCGTCGAATCACAAACTAATAAATGTCGCACACAGGCCCAACACTCGCCTCGCGTTCGATCACACACACACTATACGATCTTTAAAATATATCTAGCATTACTCTTTTATTATTTAAGTGTATCGCCAATCTTTTGGTAGCGGCCGTTTATAATAGAGTCACTGTAAAATGTACTACGTCACTAAAATTATATAAAAGTAAACACGCTCCGTCCGGTCTCGTGTTTGATTAGGTTACATGTATGTCTTCAACCTAGTATCACTTAAGGATATCTCGAGCCTTGTGATAATCTTTGATATCGCGTATCTATATACCATTTTTGTTTTTATCTTTAGTCAATGTTGAATGCATATCGGGTGGAGACATCACTCGATATATCTCTGATCATATACGTAACATATACATGTATAGCACTAATTTTCCACTAGAATGCGTTATCGGTATATTCCTAGTAAATATTTATTTTATAAATATTTATGTGACGCGAGAATAGTGCGCGGCATTCGTAGATTACTGTTGTATATGGTCATAAAATTTGGTACCTAAGGTGTATATAAATTGATAAAATAATTATTGCTATCATATCTAATCGTAGTTTTCATTGGTAGTTACAGATGTTGCAAGCGTTCACGCGTCGACGTGTTAAATGTTATTAAGACGATTGTAAACTTTTAGTTCTGACCAGAGTATTTATATAGTGGGGATGAACCAAATATATGAGCGCAATGCAACTCGAATGTCAGCTATAGTCACTATTTCATTAACAATAAATCTTAGCCGCCATGTTTGAAAAGATCTAACGACATCACAATTTAGTGGCTATACGACTAATTATTAATTATCGTTCTATATGTTTCTAAACTAAGTAGAAAACATTATTCTATGAAGTTTAGTATCAAGTTCGTTAAATAATAAAATAAAACACATTGTTTAAAATAAATATTTATTTTCAAGTGTCACCATCACCTTCATAAGTTATTAAAATATTTTCCAAAAACTGGGCTGGTGGAGTGACATTTTCATATCTTGCCCAGTTTAGGTACCACATTACAGACATTATGTGAGCACAGCAACCAACAGTCCTTCGACCGACTATGCAGTTGCAGTAATACTGCCTTATTGCTTCCAGGCTGTGTGTATTATTTTGATATAATACCGACAATTTCATACTACTGGATAGTAACCAATATTTATTATATATTAAAACAAAAGTTTTAATATTTGACTTTATTTATAAGACGATTGTCCACCTTCAAGCCGAATATGGACGGTCTCCTTTAATAATTTATCAGAGCGAAGGCGAACGAATTAAAATGTTTTAAAGTATTCAACCTATTTTCGTACTACTCTTGGACGCGATCTTTTTTTATAACGATAAGATGTTATCATCATATCATCATAGTTTAATTATGACACTTGCCAAATATACTCTGATCCCAGAACCACGAGACTTTACGTCATTTAAGCAAACCTATTTTTAGAGTTCGAAAATCTCTTATACATCAGCTTTGTCCGTCCGTCCGTCTGTTATACAACTTTCAACTCAAGAACCATAAGAGCTAGAGACTCGTGGTCAACGCCATTCTACTCAGCATAGTCGATAAACCGCTGAAATGACTATGACCTTTGACCTATGACCTCAAGGTCACGTGGCATCACGTGACTTTTTCATATTACTTGAACCATTTTTTCGAACTCTAAGATTTACGGGAATTCCTTGCCGATTCTCACTTGTTTTACAGTACCTACACGCGTGTTAAGTAGGTAAGAAGTAGGTGTGTAATATGTAACTTTAATGTCAACCAATAACTTAAATATTTGGGACAGAGAAATTGTAATATAACTTTTTATGATTCGTTTAAGCTGTAAAATAGGATAGATTTCTACTGTTATAATCTAAAAATCACGTAACGCGAGGAGCTTACGTTTTTGCATGTTTCGTGCAAATTTACGTAATTTTGTAGGCGAAAATATTAATTATTTTACGTTTTTTACACGGAGTAATTGTAAACACATTCATTGTTATGGTAAATGTATATTTTATACTATTAAACAAAAAGTGGTGTTTTTATTCACTTAACTGTGACCGCCTGTTTTGGCACATTTCGCTCGGCGCAGCCTTAAATTGGGGGTTATATTCAATGAATATGTATGTACTTGATAGTTGACTGCACGGAATGGCGTAGTGGCTTAAGTGGTCGCTTCGCCGCTGCCACTGCGCCGAGTCTTGTGGATTCGAATCCCACACAAAAATATGTGTGATCTACAAATGATTGTGTCGAGTCTGGGTGTTTATTGTGTCCGTTGTTTGAATGTTTGTAAAGTCCCCCGCGATACAGAAATTATTCCTAATGCAAGAGTTTTATTTAAAAAACAATACCACACTCTCCATTTTTGGATTCCGATGTAACATCTATAAAGACGAAGGGTGTCATTTATGCAGAGGCGCTGTCAGATATGCCTGGCAAGTCTGTAAAATAGTTACGTTTAAATAAACGCTTATATTGAGGAATCCTGCCCAACCGTAACGGAATCAGAAAGGTACGCTTTACTTTTAGATGTAAGTCGTCAGAAAGCAATAAAAGGAAAATTGTTGGCTGGACCGAAGTTATTGGTCCAGGCATGCCGCTATTGATTCTATTACACGATATCTCTCTCACTGAAAGCCACATGTGATTGTCAATTTGGGTTGCAATGTAAACTGGAGCGATACCAGCGGTACGTGTCCGGCGCCGTACACATTAACATTACGACCTCGCGTTTCACAAATTGCTACCCGTCCATATTTTCGCAGTTCGAACAAGTGAATACTAATGCTGTTGTCGAGGAATTAAACTCCAATTTTTGAAGTAAAAACTTATTTAGGCGCGTTGAGCACTTTTTGGATGAACAAAAAACATGGATCACGCGTCATCGTCACCGAACGCATTCAAAATACAAAAATAATAATCTAATAGCTCGACGATACAATTCACAGGTTACTTAGTCATTTCTATCGGCAGTCCCCAAACACTGCCCGCATGTTTATTTTTTATTGGTCTAACCATTTAAGTAACAGTCTAGTTCAACGATCATAAGGTCAGAACGTAATACGTCTGGGACGTTACGGTAGGGGTATGCAATCACGTGAAATATGGTTTTTGAATATCCACACCGTGTAATGGTTTAAATGGTCACCTCGTCTCTACACAGAGACAAGAAATTGTGTGTGGGTGAAATAGTTATGCTGGATACAAAGAACTTGTATCTGTAGTTTTAATGATTATAAATATAATTATTTAAAAAATTAACAGTATCCATAATTTAGGACATAGATTTTAGAATGATTGGAACATCATAGGGATGATTTTTTTTCAGATTGATTTTTAAATGACAATTGCGGTTGCATGTGAAAATTTGCATTTATTTATCCGATACGATATCGACTACTACTATTGACATTTGTTTTGTTACTAAGTACTAATGCGATGAAAGCATATTTTAAGGTCGACTATTCCAAAAGAGCTTTGATTGTAGGGCCCACGTAACAGGGGCTGAGCCGACGAACCGATTAGCGATCACAGATCCAAAGTCTTACTACTGATTTTTTTTTTACAAGTTTCTACTGTTGTAATTGAAAGAATCGAACCCAAGACCTCAAGCACGGCAGTTGCACTCATTTCTGCCGCTCGAAATTTGCTAAGTTACTGATATTGACAGGCAAACGCAATAAATTATGATTAGAATTCTGTATCTCGACCGAAAAATAAATTATTAACGTTATTATTTACCACCAATAAGTACTCTAAAATATGATCACACCTTTCGGTTATACACTATAGAATACACGTATGTACTTACATCACTTAACACGAGAGAAGCGTTTTTAAACTGCTGTGATTCTAAATAAGCAGCTTTATAAACTTTAAACTAGGATGTTTTAAAACTTTGTAGATGGATGAAAATGTGGTGGCAGGTAGGACAAGATTCAAAAGATATTTAACTGAACATGTACCTAACAGGAAAAGTATGTAAATCAGTAAACAATGTAAAAGCTTAAAGCAAAAGCGGTGTTTCTTGCGGCTGCGTTGCAATTTTTAACATCCTACAGACTTCTTTATAAACTATATTGGTATTATGATTTCTTCTTTTGTAGTGTCAAGACTCTTAGGAAAATGTTACCGTATTCAAACATTTCAACTCTAGATGTGATCTTACTGTACTTGAATCGTACAAAAAGATGTCCATAGTAAAAACAGTGAGTTCATATGTTAGATAAAGACAGTACAATGTGCAATATAAGTGACCGTGATAATACTATATTTATAATTTGATTTGATTGAATTGACACACGTTGTTTTTTTAATTTAATTGAATTATCTAAACTTTAAAACAAAAAGACCTTTTTTAAATCTACCTGAAATAATTAAGATACAGGGTTTTTAGATTTGGTAGTAGGGACAAATGTCAAATTTCAAAAAAAGGATGCTCTGTATAAACTTTGACGTAACCGCTATTTAAATGCAGCTGTCCGAGGGAGATATCGAGATTAGTATTATATAAAAAAAAAAGATATTGATGAGTCCCTTATTTTGCAACCAATTTTGAAATTATAAAAAATATAATAAAAATAAAAAATAGGAAACTTCTCTTTTGTGTGCAGGTGACAAGAATTACTAATGTGACTATATTTAAACGTAGTATGGCTCATCTATGATCTAATACATGAGAGCCGTGCATGAGATTTTATTGTTGTTACTATGAATCGTAGTATACATAGTTTGATAAATTTTTCCACAAGCGTGTACTTATTTGGTTATCTATAACTAATTAATAATGCAATGGTATGGAATTCACAAACAGCTGCTGATAAACTACTAGAAATAACCAGAATTTTATTTACGATCATACATACAAGGTTGTTTATTCAGTTGTTTCAGTGAATGTGATTAGAAACATTACATGAATCGTTTTCACAGTTAGTTGAAACATTTGGTTGTAAAACAATAAGTGATATTTATTCGTACGTCATCTAAAAATAACATTTAATATTACATACATACCTAGATGCGCGCCTGTTGCTGGGGTTCGATACCCGAAGGGTACCTACGGGTCACTATTACTAAACTTCTTCTAACTTCTGTTGTCTGTCTGTGAACGAGTTGTATCTCATGAACTGTAATAGATGTAGAGTTAATAATTCAAAGTGTATATTTTTATCACAGCTAAAATTTGCCATCTTGGTTTTTCATTTGTTGCTAGCAAATGAAAAACCCAGATGGCAAATTTTAAAATGGGTGCCATTAAAATGATTTCTTTTACAGAAGTATTGAAAAAGTACCTATTGTTATATCTTGGACGCTGGTACACACACTTGACCAGTTTTTATCCGCAGGATATCCATAAGATGTTTGATATAGTCCGCTACTAATAGCAATAAAAACAATTTGTGATGAATATGGCAAGAAACTAATAGACATTATTTTTCAGTGTCATTCTAAGATTTAAATATAGTATAGATACATATATAGTATAAAAATATCAGGCGTGTTATATTAGAAGCGTTAGGCAGTAGCTCACCACGCTGGCCCAGTGTGGATTGGCTTACTGCACACATGAGCACTCTCAGACATGCAGGTTTCCTCACAATGGATCTTTTCCTTCACCAGCAACGGCCACAAGCGGTGTCCGAAAACAGCTGAACGTGGTACAGCGCGGATTTGCCCAAAAGCTGTGTAAGAGCTATCGCACGGTCTCCCTGCACTCAGCGCTGACCCTGGCTGGGTTGCTCCCTCTGGATCTCAGAGTTCGCGAGGTAGCCTCGCTATACGAGGCCAAGAGAGAAGTGACCCAGCCATGGATGAGAGACTTGGAGGTCGAGCGAATGGCTCCGGCTATAGAGGCACCTCACCCCGCAGAGCATACGACCCTGGAGTTCGTAAATTTGGTAGACGAGGAACAAGTCCAGCGCACAAACAACATCGAGGTGCGCATCTTCACAGACGGGAGCAAGATTGAGGGCCGGGTCGGTGCCGCGTTATCCGTGTGGAATGACCGGACCGAAACCAAGGCCCTCAAACTTGCTCTGTCGTCTCACTGTACCGTCTACCAGGCTGAGCTCCTGGCAATGTGCAAAGCGGCCAGTGAGATCCTCAGGCGAGGCGCGTCCACGTTTGGTATCTTCAGCGACAGCAGAGCCGCTCTCCTGACGGTAATTAACCGTAATGCCCTCTATCCCCTGGCGGTAGAGGCTAGAAAAGCCATTCGGCAAGGCATGGCCCAGGGCAAGGAAATATCCTTGTTCTGGGTCAAGGCCCACGCAGGCCTGGAGGGCAATGAGCGGGCTGATGAGCTCGCCAAGGAAGCGGCTCTGAGGTTGAAGAAGGCACCGGACTACGGTCTGTATCCCGTTTCATTCGCGAAACGAAGTCTGCGGCAGGCTTCGCTTGGCGAGTGGAACGAGAGGTACAGAGAGGGCGAGACCGCCTCCGTCACCAAGCTGTTTTTTCCGTGCGTGGTGGCGGCGTACAGCATCGTCCGCAAGATAAAGTTCGCCGGCATCACGACCCAGCTGCTGATGGGGCATGGTGGGTTCTCCGGATACTTGACTCGTTTCAAGTGTAAGGAGGACCCATCGTGCGCCTGTGAGCCGGGCGTCGAGGAGACAGTCCAACACCTGTTGATAGACTGCCCTATACACGACAAGGATAGGCTGGAATTGGAGACTGGGGTCAAAATAGCAACAGTCAACTTACCCATCTTAATTAAGGAACATGCTAAACAATTTATTAAATATGCACATAGAATAGTAAGAATTGCAAATATTAGAAATAAGGTGTAGTATAGTATCTAAGTTAGGTATTTGCTAATACCAGAACTCTAGATATAAGAAATAGTAAATAAGTTGTAGCATAAGAGAATGTGTACAAATAAAGAAAAGTAGTAATAAGGTAGGATAAGGAAAATAGCATGTAAGAAATGTAAATAATAATTAAAAAATGTATATACCTAAACCCTTATTATCCCCCAAGTATGAAAGGAATATAATGAAATTACGAGGCATAAATGCGAGAACTAGAATGGTACTAGAGGACTGGAATGAGAGCGTGAATAGGTTTTAGTAATATAATAATAGCCCTTTCAGGGCACATGTATAAATAAAATAAAGATTAGGAGGAACAGCTGCCCCTTTGATGGGATAACTGTCTCACTTTTGTAAAGAGTAGGCTTTGTCTGTAATGACGGGTGTTAAAAAAAAAAAAAAAACGGCCACAAGCGATAAATAATTAACTATTAAATATGCACATATCTTTAAAATGTCAGAGCTGCGTGACGTGGGATCGATATCTGACTTCTGTCTCTCTGCGTGTGTAGTTCTAGCTCCAGACGCTAGAATTGTCTCATCAATGCATTGTTTGCCGTTAATAAATGCGCATCTCCAAAAATGTACACAATATATGTAGAACATGCACGCTCAACGCTGTGAAGGTGTTGAGAATTAACTAAAATTTTATTAAGGTATATGAAACTAAAGGGCCTTATATAGCTAACATTTTACTGCGGGGATTTTTTTTGTAATACTTTTCGCCCACTCTTGGATTAATTTCTGTGTCGCGGGATGTCTTTGCACACATAAAGAACACCCAGACTGTGTTAAACTAATTGTGGACCACAAAATAATTTGTCCCGTTTGGGAATCGAATCCACAACACTCGAGGCAATAGCAATGGCCACGCAACCACTTAAACCACTACGCCTACCGTGCAGTAGGTATATAATATATATGTGGCTGCAATATTATCGCCTGGCCAGCTCAAAAACATTTGAATACGTTGGTCATGCAAGACTTAGGATAACCATATCCAAAATATTGCAGTGTTATTTATTATGGTTATTATTGTCAGCTGGAATATGGCACATAGTGCAATAAAATAATACCTGTTTAAAAGCCCCTTAACTATCCACCTGACTATGAAACTTTGAGATTACACACACTTTGTAATCGAAAACAATGTAGCTGACTTTGCCTCAAAGTGATACACTGGTTGGTATGAAATACACTAGGTGTTAGATTATATGTTATAATATATGTTTTAAGAGAGTATATCACTACTACACCTATGTATATATGTATCATATGTGGGGGCCAGTCAGTGCAGACCGGCGACACTTCGACTCAGTGGGATCTTTTGTGTCGACACTCTCCCAATAACGACTGCCATAGATGTTCATGGCAGCCGGGACCGACGGCTTAACGTGCTCTCCGAGGCACCGAGTAGACGATAATTGTCAATCAATACGCACATCATTTCGAAAAGTTATATAACTTCCGAAAGTCAGGGTTCGAACCCGAGACCCTCTGCATTGCAGTCTATTGGTAACCCCACTGAGCTATCGCTGTTTAAAAAAACTCATACATACTTATACTCAGTATATGCTTTTGCAAGTAGTAGAACCTCGCTAATTTCAACGTGAATGGGCCGCCGGCTCGACCGGGGAAGGATTTACCCTCTCACAGAATATCGACGTGAAATAGCAGTATTCCTACTGTTGTGTTTCGTTCGGTGAAGCACGGAGCAGGCGATAATTGTCAATCTACTACTACACCTATATCGCGCCTCTTAATTACATATCAACATTCTTGTGTAATAAAACTAGCATTATGTCATAACCAACTAGAAACATTCATTAGTGAACTAAATCAATAAAATGTCTAGTTTAAAGATATTTTGTATTTTAAGTTCGATTATAGAACATTTTAAAGTAACAGTAGACTTTAAAGTTAATAATAAATATCTTGATAATAAGAATGTAACATGCATGTATCTACATATTATATAACATGACATAAATTCACGCCAATATATCGCCTAGAGACTACTCTCTAGGCGATATATTGGCGTGAATTTATGTTCTAAAACTAGGTTCTAATATACCTACGCAGAGGTATATTAGAACCTAGTTTTTTTTAAGTATATAAATCTTAAATAATAATTATTTATTTATTGATTACAGTGGTAAAACATGAATACAGTCCATAAAGTACTTAATATAGGTAATATAATATGGGTGCCTGTACTAGGGTAAACTTGAGTCACAGGCGTTAAGGGCACTTACAATATACTACTAGGAACTATGTTATATACAATTAACCATACTTATTATATAATTATATTATATAATAAAATGAGGCAAACTTATCGTCGTCTAACGAGTATTGCCAGAGTCCATTTTACTACATAGAATTGTCAATTTCCAATGAGATTTCGCTCGATTTGGGAATCAAACCCGAGACCTCACAAATGCAAGAGAAGCGCAAACTTACGCCGCGGGACATTGATCCCGCGGTTAAGTTTTACTGTTACGGTTAAATCATTGGATTTAACCGTAAGCTACATGTCACAAAAGTTATTTTTTAATTAGTACATAAGCCTTTTAATAATCTCACAAAGAGTTCATTATTAAGTTAGGTGTTACTCAGTGTTAATACTAAATAATAAAGGGATTTTGTAATATATAAATTTACTAGCTGTACCTCGCGGTACCTATGATAATAATAATGATTAATTTCTCCCGCGACTCGTAGCGTGATGTTTTTAATCTAACCAGAATAAAAAGACAATACAATGTAAAAAATCTTTTTAAAGCGGAATGATAGTTGATGCTTTCAGAAATTAGCATGTTTAAACAAGCCATTCATATTAAATCGAGTAAAGAAATACTGCTGACGCTTTTTTTTATACGGTATGCCCCACGCATTCTTTCAGCAAGGATACAGGTAGGCCATTATTTAAACATTGCAGTAAGGAGATAAATAAAAAAGCATTATGCGTAATAACATATATTAATCGGTAACAATTTATAAGAACAATAAAATAGTAAGAAATGGTTTATTTCTACAAAACATGAGTATTACTTCCTGCCAGGTGCGTCTGGGATATCGAACTCGCTTACTTGCGCGTCAACGAGCTGCTTGCTTCGGAGCTTAATGACAGCGTGGCTCGGTACATTGGGGTCTTCCATCTCAAACTCGATCAGACCTGATTATGAACATAGTATTAATGCAGTGTTAATAAAACTCTACGACTGCTAACAGTCATACAAAAAATGGCTTTGTGGTTGTGTTGCACGTCTATTCGCTTTAAATGTGAAGACGAAGCTTTTTTTTGTTGATATTCAGTCCTTCATTTTTAGACCGGGTCGTTTTGCATTCGAATTAATTAAATGTATGCGTGGCCATTTTTTAACTTATGGATAATGGACTTGCACACATCGAATTAATTTAGTATGCAATAATGGCGTACTAATAGCAGGAGATAATAAATAGATACCTATCTCCATCTATTGTCGTGTTTGTCATCCTTATTTATTAGGTAACGACTATAAATGTAAAAGCAGTATATGAGTGCTTTTAAATGAGTTTTTGTTTGCCAAATAAGATAAAATGGTCTTTTAGGGGATAGAGCATAAACACTGCGCGTCGTAAGAAGCAAGCATGATATGCTTTCGTGCACTGTGTTTCAACGACTACAATATATTACCCTAATAATATTACCAATATCAAAGGTTCTGAAGATTTTCGGTCCCTTGGATGTTTGATACACAAAAACGTGTAAATCATAAAGTAGCATTTGGCTTGGGCTTCTAGATACATTTTATCCTAAATAAGTTCCTATGGGATAATATTTAAATTATAATGCTATTTTGATTAAAAGAATAATGGTCGAGTACGTCTGAAGATATCAAGTAAACGGAGATGCCTACAATCGCGTCCGCTTTTTCACGATGGCAAAGCAACGTGCAGTATATTCGGTGACAAAGTAAAAAGTCCAGACGAAACTTATTTATTAATTTAGGTATTAGAGTAACATTTAATATCGCTATTGTGATTAGTTATTAATAGTGAATTTAATATTTGTAGAAGAGTAGAGTATTATAAGCTTAAATACGGCATGGCCTCTGCAATTGTTCTTTGATTAACACCTAAACGCCGGATAGTAAGTAGAACCAGAGAAAATCTATTGCTTAGGGACTGCGGTGACATGAAAGGCGTTCAAAGTGTTAAGACTGCGCCGAGCGTAAGACAGATAATTACAGAGCTCGTGCGGCGCATATTCATAGTAAAATTGTATGGAGGATTTGAAGTGCTTTTTTGATAAATATGTATCTTTATTGTCAACCAATAACTTAAATATTTAGGACGGACAAATTGTTAAATAACTACTTATGTTTCGTTTAAGCTGTAAAATAGGATGGATTTCTACTGTTATAATCTAAAAATCACGTAACACGAGCTAACGTTTTTGCAAATTTACGTAATTGTGTAGACGAATATATTAATAATTGTAAGTTTTTTACACGGAGTAATTGTAAACACATTCATTGTTATGATAAATGTATATTTTATATTTATATTAAACAAAAAGTGTTGATTTTATTCACTTAACTGTGACCGCCTGTTTTGGCCGCTCGCGCAGTCTTAAGAGTGCGCTACGGTAGCCGATAAACATTAAGCGGGCCATATGACTTCTTTCATCTTATTAGTATAAAAGACATAGTATATTTGGTATGAAGCTCTTTATGGAGCAATAGCCTGTTAAATTTCAGGACACTGCTATACAAATTGAGTAATATTGGTGCCAATAGTATAGTAGTGATATGCGTGGATCGTAGATTCACATGTTTAAATGCGTTCGTTGCATACAGCATATGAACCGTTACAAAGCTTAAAACCGTTACCAGACAATTGTATAATTATTTTGTATAAATTAATAATTTGATAAAAGAATAGTATAAACATATTATTAGTAGTTATGTCACAATATTATCATACCATTATTTTATATTACATACATCAGCATCACTTATCTACAATTAATATATGAAAATTACATGCAAGAAAAATTGTAATTTAAATATGACGTAAAATGCATCGTACCTCACATAACAGATGCAGATTGTATGTTGTTTTCAATCTATCTCATTTTCAAACCCAATAGCCATAATGTTTAGTGAAAAGATATTATTACATCTATAAAAATAAAATATCTTTTATTTTCGTTGATTTTGCAATAGATATATATATGCGTATTTTTTATAACTCTGTTGTTATATTAGTGATATATTATATTATATATACGTTATACTAATTATCATGTAAAAAAACAGACATCATAAACAAGTTTATGTGTCCAATATTTAAATTATAAATGTTTTCCTTTCGATTAAATATAGTTTTAATACGAATTTAATACAAGAAGTCTGTAATGTGTTTTGTAAAGACGTTTATATTTTATTGAACAATATATTTTAATAATATCATTTAAAAAAAATACATCATGTTTATTCATTATGCTTATGGTAAAAAGGAGAAGTTATGTTAACTATATAATATACTTTCTATGCTTATAACTTCGTTAGACTCCTCCCCCGGACTGCCGCAATAGTAAAAATGGCGATTAGAGGTTGGATGCAACAACCGCATATTGATCGCTGTCAGAATATTTGTGTACGACCTATTCCTCACTTTTGTATTTAGAAGCCTTCTACCGTCTACATAATTAAAAAGTAGCACACGAGTCTACAGCACACGTCAAATATTTATCAAACTATTTTTGTGGTAGACGGTTTTCGGTTTAAATAACTTTCAATTTAAATGAACATCTCACATATTGCCTTTTATAGGCGACGATATTTTTGTAGTTTTGTATGAACTAGTTCTCATTTCTATTTGTTGTTTGCCTTGGGAGCGCAGCGATAGTGCATTTGCCTGATCTGCATGAGATAAAGTATTGTTAAGCTGCCTGTCAGGCATGAGATAAAGTATTGTTAGGCAGCCTGTCAGGCATATTGTAACAGCACGAAGTTTGCAACTGTGCTTGGTAGTCGGCAATGAGGTTGCAAACCATGGCTAACAAAATGAAGGTAATACATTACTAATATATATGTACATAGCAAAGGAGAGCTTTAATCCATACACGCGTCAATGCATGCATTCGATACATACAGTAAAAATCTAAAGTAGGTAGATGTCAAAATAGTTGTTGCTGTGCCATATTCATGGCGTATAAAATACATCATTATCTTATCAAAAATACTTAAGGTTATATTATATTTATTTCTATATTTAACATACAAAGATATATTTTATATTATTATTTCAGATTTAGATATTTTGGAAAACATTTGATGTTTTGCTTAGTGACTGACACAATCCACAACTTCCAATGCCGGCCTTCCAGCCGCTGCCTTCCGTAAGGTAGGGTAACGGGTTGGTTAAATTTCCTGACATTACTTCAGCAATTTCAAAAGCACACAACTATTTATAAGAGCAACGGTTACAAAACAAAATAATGTAAATATTGGTAACTAATAGTAGGTACAATAATGCATCACTTACCGTGAAAGCTATTAGTCTCAAAATGTATACGAATTTTAAATGTCAGTATTAATTCGTAAAATATTAGTATCTGCTGTTATCCTAATCCTAACTAATATTATAAATGTGAATGTGAGATTGTTTGATTGTTTGATTGTTTGTTTGTTTGTTATGCTTTCACGCCTTAACTACTCAACCGGTCATCATGAATTTTATATACACTTTGTCAGGGCTGCAGAAAAGGTCACGGAGTACGTTTCATTTAGAAAAAGCACTGTTACTAACCTAACGTACATTTACGCGAGCAAAGCCAAAAGGGCAAAATCTAGTACAAGATATATCGTAATAAAATAGCCGGCGTCAAAACATTTAGAAGGTAAATTGGCAGCATTAGCGGCCGGCCGGCTAGCGGCCAAGACTCCGAGCTGTCGCGCCGGCTGATACCGGCACATGACAGGCGCCGTGATACGGCAGGTCCCGCAAATTAAAATGACTAATGCACCATGGCTGACGGAAATAGCTGCAGCAATATCATCGCTAATATTCTCTTATGAAACATCTTGAACTAACGTAATAAACGCATAACTTTAACCACTACAGGTTTGATATTATTATAGAAAATAGGCGTGAGTAGATATTACGTATATAGGTATTAGAGTGGTATCATTTGCATACCTACTGATGAAAAATACACCATAGAATATTTCGTAAGTATATACGGATGAATAAAGGCGAAGGTTAATCTGGATAGTTTACAGGTTGTGCTTGGGGTGATTCATTAAGTTTTCGGTAAATACGCGTTACTTTATAAACTTAAGTAGATACTTGCTTAAGACCTGACGGGCGCAAGACCACTAGACTAAGTACGTACGTAACTAATCTCATAATTACTTTACGGTAACATTGCGAGATGTATCATTCGCTTTCAAGTTTTTGATATCGCGGAACAGAATATTTGTCTTTGCTTGAAATTGTATATTATTTTATACCTAAACAACGAGCAAATTAAAAGAGATCTTTTGAGAAAACAGCATCAAAATTAGCAAATATGGAAATAATTAAAATATTAATAAGTAATGTAACGATATGACTTAAATGTAAAAAATGTGTTTCTATTATCTTATTAATGCTGTCAAGAAGACTCCCTAATATTAGGACTAAGCAATTACTAAAACTAACGCAGCGTAGAATGAGGAATGGATGAGGCCCGATTTCCGCGAAGACAGAGGTTTTGCTAGTTATATTAAGGAATGCGAGAGATTTGACATTTATGAGGTTAGCTATAGAAGCTAGGCAACGTTGATAATCTCTTAACGGAAATCCACAAAAATATATCTTATACAGGCATCTAAACCAAAGTTTTCTAACGTAACGGCCATTAAGAATTTAACAGTCACCTTAATCAATGCTGGTTGTCACTTCACACATCTTTGCGAAATCTCATACGCGTACATTTCTTCACGATGTTGTCCTTGGCCGTTAAAACGAGTGATAACAAACGATATAATATGCAATTATTTTGGAAAGTTAAAGATGCTGGCGGTAAGATCGAACTTGGGATCTCAGCGTGATAGCCAACTTAGCTTGTCATTTGTTCATAAAACTTATTATTTTAATAAATAAATATTGCGATAATATAGAATTTATAGTGCTTCATGTCGAGTTCCATCCAGTCAATCAGACGCGGAACGTAGGAAATATTTTTATAAAGAATTTTTCTATTGCGAGGTGGAATTGAATCGGACGTGGCTCAGCTATGTACGGCGACAGGCGAATAGCATACATCCTTCACACTGCGCCTGCTCAATGAACTTCCGTAATTTCCGGATGATTGCCATCTCCGTGAAATTCGTGTCTCCCGTTCTATATTTGAAGCTTCACATATCTAGTGCTCAAATTATTTAGTTCACTAGGTGTATACATACACCTGTATCATGTATCTTAACATACAAAGAAATTAGCATACCTATTCATTTGTCAATTTATATAATAAAACCTAAACAAATAGTTTTATGTATTTATTTATACATTACTGAAATCCATATACTAATATATTTACATATGAAGTCGAAAGATGGAAGCGTTATATTTGAATCACCTGTGTAGTTGCCACTGGCACGCTTGGATAGTAAAAACAAAAAAAAGTTTGGCCAGCATGTTCTCTCAAGCTTACAGCTAGCGCGATCCGTGATCTGTGCTACGTATGGACTACATGCAATTTATGCGTATTTGTACACTTAAATACGCATAAACGCAGCGTGTAATATTAATATGTCATAATCTGCTTTAAGAACATGTTAGTAAGAAAAATCGGCTAATTACATGCAATTTCGGTGGTTCTCTGACAAAATAGAATTTATAACTAATAAAATAAACCTCGCGTATATAGCATAGTGCAGCTTTCTCCTAGGAAAATTATTATAGAGATAGTTTATTCATAAATTTTCGCTACTTCTTAAATGGTCACATTTTTGAACGAGCAGTTGTCTTCTGACACACAATGCCAACATTACTTCTGATTTAGGAATTCATATTGAAAATTGTATTCAATCGTTTCTATCTAATGTGTGAGCTCACTCTTCTAAGTTTGAACACATTTTTGTGCGATCTAATTAGAGCGAGGGCTCATATATGTATGTATGTTTTAAATCTTCCAGTTCAGTGGTTCTAAAGATTACACCTACATATAAACAAAAACATAAGTAGATTAATATGAGTAGAGACTACAGATATCTACCTGCAACTATAGAGAATTAGATATATGTTCCATCATAGAACATTTTCTAATTCCATTCACACGCATTATATTTTTTTGAGTATACAAAATATAGACTTAAACTTATGTCAATGAGTTGCGTTGAGCGGAGCATGGCCACGCTACCATCTTACTAGAGATGCACTGCTTTCATATCTTACACAATCCGAGCGTGTCAGAGACTGCACAAGCGATACAAATATGCACTTATATTGTTCAATTGTCAGTGCCGCCTGCACTCGGAGTCGTTTATATAATATTATTGCAAGAAAAGCACGGAGCGAAGTGTCCCGTGGCCTGTATTTTAGACAGTCGGAGATAGTGCTTTTTTAAGGATTTGCGATCTTCGGATATCGAGTGACGTTTATGTATTCCCATATAATATCCGATAGTGACAGATAGCAGATAATCTTACTCATAGTATTTGATCGCAGCAAAGGCCATTGTTTATGCGAAATTTGATCGTTTACTACAATTGCAGTCATTATACTTAGATTGCACGAAAGTATTCATTCTAAGAAGAGTGAGCACACATTACAATTACACGATATAGAACGATAGTGAACCATTTTCAATTTAAGTGAGCGTGATTATGTTATATTTATGATTCTGATATCATGTTAGCGTTGTTAGATGACAAAATTAAACGTTCAGAAAGGTATATCTAAACGTAGTAGGGCGCATCTATGATTTAAATCTTTGGTTCTCCCATAAAACTTTGACATTCTCAGTAGTTACATAGAATCAAGCTTGTTTCGCAGAGGGGTAGGCAGAGACTACGGATTTCCATTTGCTAAGATCCTGACACACTTCTCTGGCTTCCTTCACTTTCATCACATTCCTCATACACGCTCGCCGGTTTAAGGTGCTCTTAACCTGGCCTTTGTTCAGAACGTCTCCGATCTGATCAAGAAACGTTCGTCTAGGTCATCCTCTTGCGACTGTTCCATTGCACACATCCATTCACACTAGCCTTATAAACTTTTTTAGTCAGTCTTTTCTTGTTCATTCTTTCTACATGCCCAAACCAACTTAACATACCCTTTTCAATTCTTGTGTCTCAGTAGTTACACATTATAAAAGAGAAAATTGAATGTTATTCCAAAGCTACGAGAATGTTTTAAATGCTTAGCCGTTATAAAAAGGAACTCAATATGGCGAGAAACAATACTAGTTTTTAAATGTAAGAATTAATTTTGTTTCCGACAAAATTATTCCAAAATAAAGAAAATTTATCTACGTATAATATTGTAGGCGCCATTGTGGATGCTCATCTGAAGGTCCCTGCGCATTATATTTGGATTGTTATTTACGTGAAGCGTATTTCATTTGTACTAATCGTCGAGGAGTTCCCTCATGAATACACAATCTCAGCTGCATTAGGGATAAACATACATAGTATATAAACATGTATAGTACTCCGAAACAAAACAAATGCAAATTTTTCCTTTAATTGGTTCAAGGCAATAGTTTCAAATATCAAATGCAAAATTTTACAAACTAAACATCTAACGCAATAATAGCTTATGATGTCATCGTCAAATTTATCTATAAAAGTTATCTGTTTTTTTTTAAGACATCTCGCGCAGTAGTTTCTTGGGGAATCGTAAATTTTTTAACTGTCTCCTATCGATTTATTTCCTATGTAGCTAGGTTCAGCAGTGGTGTCCATAGAAAACATCGAGTTTTGACACCAGTGAAGTCCCTAGCTAAGCTAGACTGTCTTGGGCATCTAACGCAAATAAATTAACAAACCACTTAGCGATCTTGTGTCAAAAAACGAATTATTGCGCGTTTAGGCGTCTTTGCTGTAAGTATGGCAGAGACGCCTAAACGCACGAAAATTCGTTTCACTTGACACAAGATCGCTAATTGATTTGTTACTTATTAAACATAATGTTACATTCACTTTGAAAAAGACTGCACTCTCACAGAATGTGAGGGCGGATTTATATTTTTGTTAATGAAATATACAGTTAACGTACACAAAGTAAACTTAAGCTAAGAACAATAATATTTTGTAGATTACACAAATAATTGTGTAGGATTAAAATCTTTAACAGAATGCGCTATCCGTGCAGTCACACGCACGTACACACACCCTAACACACACACACACGCACACACACACGCACACACACACACACACACACACATACACATACACATCTTGTAACCTGATACATAAATAAATGAATTATTACATATTAGACGCGGGCCTATTTTCCGGGAGGGCAGATAGGGAGTACGGATGACCGAATGACTTATAATAATAAATTGGAAGTTTGTTCAGCGTAGTATAACGCTATTAGGAACTATGATGACATATTAGATCCTCTTTCCTTGTTTGTGAATTATAATAATACAACATTCTAATGTAAACATAACAGTAATTTTATGAAGAAGTTTTTGTATTTATAATATTTAATTTGGTTATTTAGATGTAGGTATGAGTGAAAATGATCGTTTCTGATAGTATTAAGGACCAGCCGAGTCTGCGTTAAACAGCAAAACCAATGTAGAAGTAACACAAACAAACTTCTGTCTAGCGTAATGGAAATCAGGTAAAGAAACGCCTATTCTGCCTTTCAATCGAAGAGCGAATTTGAAATACATTGAATGGCGGTCCCAACCTGCTAGAGGCCTTCTTTAATTGAGAAATCCTATTTGATACAGAGTTTCGTCTATAATAGGCAGACGACAGAGTGTGCGGTTTGAATGACTAAAGGGGGCGCATATTGTATTGCAAGGACAAATTAATCAGGTTAACACTTGACTTTTAATTACACTTTAATTATCACACACACACTGTATCACGTCTCTATCCTACTTACTGTGCACAGTTCCAGACTCGGTTCTGCTAATAATAATTTCTTGATAGAAAAACCACTGGGTAACACCGCGCTCGACAAAGTATTGAACTCGAAATCTTATGCAGAGTCACTAAATACTTAGTCATATTTATACATGTACTGGTAGGTCTGAATTGCCAAAGGAAAAGGTGGCCATGTACATTCACCAGCTGTGGCCATTGAGAATAAATACAATAACACGTGGTCTTGTCTTAGTCTGGATGTTTCTATGTATAATATGTATGTATTAACAAAAAAAAGTATATATGTATGTTTATCCATTGTCTAGTACCGATAGCACAAGCTCTGCTTAGGTTGGGCTAGATGGTGTTGTATGTATGTGATAGATTATATATATAATTCTTCTTATTGTTCCCACATCACCATATTAACCTCTAACTGACAATTCATTGCTGGGCATAGGCCACCCCCTAAGCGTAATGAGTAGAAAGGGTTTTGGTTTACTACATCACTCCGGCCAGATGGGTTAACACAGGGTTTTTTTTTGTACCTACACTTGACTACATGGATGGCGTAGTGGTTTATGTATTTGCCTCGCTACTGCCGCTATGCAGTGTCGTGGATTCAAATCCCCCATAGAACAGCAATTTCTGCGTTTCGCAAGAAGTTGTTTTAAGTCTGGATGTTCTTTGTATCCGTTGTTCGAATGCTTATAGAGTTATCATTGAAGAAAATACATTGTGGTGATGTGGTTACTAATTGGTGTTAAGTCTCAATAAGGTATATAACTTGTTATATTGTTATAAATTTGGCCTCGATGGCGTAGTTAGTAGTAGTTAGGTTAGTATAACCGACTGCCACGCAGGTCGCGGGTTCGATTCCCGCATAAGTCAAACATTTGTGTGCATGAACATGGATGTTTGTCTTGGTCTGGGTGTTTCTATGTATAATATGTATGTATTTACAAAAAAAAACATTATATATGTATGTTTATCGATTATCTAGTACCCATAGTACAAGCTCTGCTTAGTTTGGGCTAGATGGTGTTGTGTGTATGTGATAGAATATTATAATATAACTCTTACAAGACGGACGGGACGAAATCAGATTCTGACAATTTACATTTTTAATTCAACGCCAAAAATTATTGTTCCTTACACACTGTATTCAATTTGTTAGAGACGAGGAATGCATCTATGTTAAGACACCCGATTACTTTACAGGGCGCGACACCATATAATATACTCACAAGAATTGTTCTCTTAATAAAGGGCACCCACACGACGCTGCTATTCTTTGTTATTTGTGCGTGATAATAACGAATACTTACAATTCTCTGGATACACCCACAGTAAAATCATGTCAATATATTTTAACAATTGACGTAATGGAATCTTACATTGAAAGGTGTGATCATATATAAATGAAGCCAAGAGTATCTTTAGAATTATTAAGTCCACACTAAAAAGATTTTCGGAACAAAAATGTACATTTTTATTTGAAGAAACCTTACTACAATAGGGTTCGTAAAAGTGTATAGGTAAACAGCCGACATGAATTAATTTTACGTAAATTTTACGTACGTAATAAATCCAGATGGTTAGGCATTTTTCCAGCTGGTTCGGCAAGTTTAGGCACTTTGTTTTTTACATATGTATATTTGAGGTGAGAAAATGATGTATTGTAGTTAAGCCCTAACACAATACGTACAGATGTATTATATATTATTTTAGTCTTGGTGGAATATTATGATTCCCATAGTATCCGTAATTCTTTAAGCATGACTTCACATTTTCAATATACCGTAGGATGCACATAAAATAAGTGTGCAAGTAATTATTTTTGACTCGTACAAATTAGTTTTATACAATGAAACCTTTTTTAAGTGGTTGCCTATTATTTGGATCTCAAATATAATTAGTACTCTTGATAATCCCATCAGCTAAACTAACTGCTTGTTTTAGTAGTGGGTTAAAGTTGGTAGTGTAATAGGTAAGGGTCGAAACCACGACCGCGAGTCGCGATTTCGATAAACCATTTGAATATCGCCGCCTTTGTATTAAAATAATACATGTACCTATTGAAACTATATTCTTAAATGACAGCTCCATGAATTCGATCAGTTTGAACGATCGAAAAACGTAAGAAGATTATTTCTCTATTTATCTATTAGCTCTCTAATACCAACACTCTATAATTAGTTGCATATGTAATTTATGTAATAAATATGATAAGCACCAAAGCAACATTTTAAAGACCTAAATAAGATTGTGCTTTTATTTATTTTATATGCTTTATGTGAATCTAGGTCAATGACGATGAAGTATTAATTATTAAAAATATTAATACGCAAAGCTTAGTTTGAATTTTATTTCAATGTAATCAATACTGATGCTATAACGTTATATTTTCTAAATCTGCCAAAGCTACAAATACTGTTAGAACAGTCTGAACTAAAAGCCTGATCTTAAATATTTGATGGCGATACTGACATAGACACTGACCAAATTGGACTCGACTATTTCTATGTACTAGCGGTCTCCAAGTGGTCGAAATTCGTTCATAATTAGTTTAAATTTTATGTTTGATCGTTATTAAGTTTTTATTTAATTGATAACTATACCCTTATAATCACCCTATACATTTAATTTAAGTCACCTACTCCACCAACATATGTAACCATAGTTACGAAGAATACTACGACATCAGCCGAACAATGTCGAAATACTACGAACGCGATTCGATTGCTTGTGTCAAATGCATGGTTGTGTGTATGTAGTATTTTTTCATTATTTTATTGTATTTCTAATGCATATTTTATAAAAATATTAGGATTCGCCACTCCTTCTCCATATAAACTTTAACTGTACCAAATTTCATACTCCTCCATCCGCGCAATTTTCGTAAAAAGGGATACAAACTTTTTGCTTCACGTATTATAATATATTTAGATCTTCCGGAGTCTCGATGACGTGCGGATATACAATTTTAAATCCCATCTATACTTTTTATAACTGGAACAATTGACTGTTTTTAGGTTATATTTTTGTAGATTACTTATATGGGTTCAAGTATTTAAGAGGCACCCGAAGAAAATACATTTTTAAATATTTTTCTGTCTTCTGTCTAATTTTAATACAGTTTTACATATTTGTAGTACAAAACTCAAATTATAATCCAAGCAACGGTTCATCTAAGTCTGTTAAGCAAAACTGCAAATTAGGTGTGACTGTGATCGTATTTAACAGATATAGGCAAATCTTGGTAAGTATATAATACGTCGTATTATAAATAAGCACCAAACCTTCCATTACTTACTTTAATTATTCGGCGTCAGTAACTTTACTAGTTTAGATATGTGCCCGAGAGACGACAATAGGCTCGGCCTCTACTTTGTGTGACTAACAAAGTTGCCGAAATGTACGCAGAATTCACCTCTAGCTATCCCTACGAGGATATACAACCATGAGTCTTTGTAAGTACATATAAAATGTTGTTTTAATATAATATAACTCTATATGACAAGGTGAACTTCGTACCACCTCAAATTGATTTTATTGTATTCCGAAGTGGCAATTCCCATACAAAATTACTAACTTCGCATTCTTCGATATTCCAGCTGTTCCTTGTTTTTTGTTTTCTAACTTCCTAAACCACCACAGTATCAGGCCAAACTTATAAAACATGTCATATCGCCTGAGCTATTTTATTCTCAACATTTGGCAATTGATTTCTATATATATCATATAGATCATGTATTTGTTGAAATTTATTAAAGTTTTAAGGTTAAATATTAATTAATATACAAGCAACACAAAATACTAGAATAAACAGACGTGGATCACTCAAGTTCACAATGTTGTTAAAATGGTACAATTTGTGAAGATCTCCACTGTACTTGTACTAGGACACCGCAACAAAATCTCCAGTGGCTCTCTTTTGCAGTCGCAATTTGTGTATGGACTCTTAAAGAAAAACTTGGGACTAGTGCTATTTTGCATACTTAAGATGTTTGCAATTGGTAACATTTTATTGTATTGGTAACATTTTATTTATACTGTATACAATATTTGCACTCAATATTATTTATTTACTACGGTTTTAAAACTAAAAACGCGATGTCGGTAAATATATCAAACTCGATACGTATAAACGTCGGCATGTCTTGCCATGTATTTTTATTAGTTCATCGACTAGAGGCACTTGTGTAAATTATATGTTATTTTATTAATCATTCAATACTGAATTAATTGAAATATTTGGCTTTACATTTAATTTCTAACGATACTTATGGTTTGTAATGTTGTATGTGTACTGCATTCAAAGCAGATATACGATTATTCTTTTCTATTTTATTCTCTTCTCAGATTCTCTTTAGTCCTGGATAAGTAAGGTATAGTCTACACAAGAAAAATCGATATCGTACTCTACCTGTTCACTTCGTATAAATTATTTTGATAGCTGTAGTAGACATTTATGAGATTGATTTACCGCTTTTCAGCATAAAAATCAAAATACTTCGAAATTAAGTTATGCTATTGTCATAATAATTACAAACCTGTACACCAATTCAAACCAGTTTTAATATTGAATACCACAAATTTAAAATAAACTAATGAGGGCACTTTTATTTCTTTTTTGACCGTTTTAATAGTTAATTACTTAATTAACTTGACATAGAACAAGCGCTATGTTAAAGTTAAAAATACCAATGAAAATATATATAATATGTACATATATTCGCATTGGGATCCAACAAAACATGAAGAGATAATGAATATAACCAGAATGCCATACAAATGCGATATCCTTTTGTGTAAACATCTTGTAAAAATATTTTGCAGATGTGTGATATTTGTTTTGATACAATGCGAATACCAGAGGAGCGTACATTGAGAGGTCGACTTTGTCATTTTTTTCATTGTTGGAGTCAGTCAGGTGGAAAATGTATCTTTCACGGATCATCCCAAAACCACTAATCCAACATGATTTGAGATTTGGAAGATTTTACAAATTAACTTTTTTATTACTTGTATTATATATTTTGTGTACTGATGAAACCTGTATTTTAATAATATTGTTATTTTATACAATATATTTGCTATTCAGATATAGAATAATATTTGCACGGAATGAAAAGGTAGCCTTAGACGATAATATATTCTTAAGGATATATACCATACTTGTATATATTTTTGTTCAACGGTTACGACATTGCTACGCCGTAGAATACTAACTACTACACAAGCTAGGAGCATAGTGTTCTTTTTAGTTCCGGGTTTAAATCTACGGAGTTCTTAGTTATTTATTGCTTATCATACAGGCACAGAAAATAGTACACAGTAAGGCAAAAGTTAGTAAATAAACCATTTTCTACAAAATAAGGATCAGACTGATCGAACTACTATGTAGGTATAAACTTCGCAGGCGTAGAAACTTTTTCTGCAAAATACAGATACTTGTTTCTGCTTTCTGTAATAAATGATGAACTAAGTTTATACTGTTTCTGTTCAGACGAAGGAAGCCCTCCCATCCTTAGACAAACATCTGTCGCGCAAACTCCTACGTACCACAAGAAAAACCTACGGCACCTAGTGGGTATAATAACAGGGCACTGCTCACTCAACAAACACCTTTTCAATATCGGTATCACTGACAGCTCCTTATGTAGAGGCTGCATGGGGACCGAGGAGATACCGGCTAACGTGCTGCTACACTGTAAAAGCGTGAGCAACCAACGGGCGAAACTACTAAACAGTCCAAAAACGATGAAGGAAGTATTGCGCAACACCGGTACCCTATTATCTTTCTGGACTGAGCTGAGGTAGTATGAGTAAACGAACAAATTTTTTTGCGTCCGTCCCTTTTTTACAATGGTCTAAATGTGAAGCTAAGTGCGGACAACACACGTCCAACTAGCTAACAAACATACTGTTTCTGTTTCTTCGTTGTTTATTATCATATTTACGCGTTTTGCTCATAATGCGTCTATTTTTAGGCTTCAGTATCTAAGAGGTCCAAGAGAGACGACGCGGGATTTCGCACTCTTTCGGGTCCTTATTACTAAGCTGCCGCCATCTGTCTGTCCGTCTATTTGTATGTTTGTTCGGCCTTTAAAAGACTTAGAACTCGTTCAGAAGGCTTTTTAAGGCTTTACTTTTAAACAGAATAAGTAGCCAGCTGAAATTATCCTCTTATTTTATTTGAATGGTCTCCGTAAAATAAACTTGAGTTTTGCAGAGTATTTTATTTCAGCTCTAACGTGAAACTGTAGAGCGTATAAGCTTCATACTTGGAGTAACAACAGTCAAAGCGGTTAATCGCGTGAAAATAGTCATAAAAATAATATAAGTGCAGTATTATAATATAATTAATCCTAATCCTAACTAATATTATAAAAGCGAAAGTGAGTATGTTTGTTTGTTTGTTTGTTTCACACCTTAACTACTGAACCAATCATCATCAAATTTCGTACACACGTTATTAGGGATACAGAAAAGGACATAGGGTACCTTTCATCCAGAAAATAAGGACTGTTCCCGAGGTATACAAAAATAACTTTTAGGCGGTCGTCCGCTATAACAACTCGGCCTATTGATATGAATGAATAACAACGTTATGCCTGGACTACAAAAAAAATGATCTATTGTATCCCGATAGAAATCTGATATCCCAAATAACAATTTGTTCCCGAGATAGGTTAGGTTAGGCACAGCTATCTCAAAATAATTATATTCAGCTAATTAAGCTATGTCCGTCACTTAGTTAAGGTAATTGACAAAGTTGTCAAAAGAAGTTTGGTAAAATCAAAAATCAGTATTAAAATCAAATAAAAATATAATTTTATACTAAAGTGCCTTCAACGCCATCTATCGAGTTATTATAATTATAAAGTATTATAATAACTCGATAGATGGCGCGGTAACACAATATCGATTTGTGATGTTGAATGTACTAAAATTAATTACTCCAAAATCCGATAGATGGCTTGAATGCTGTATAATGAATGGCTAGAATAGGCGCAATTGTGGTAGAAGATTCGCGTTTTACGTTTCAAGATCGCGAGCGTTTCGCGACCTGAAAAGCCATTCGAGTATGCGGCGTCTTTTACTGGCTACCGTCCGTCAATCGTTTGAGACTATTGTCTCACGATTGAAAGTATTATTAACAGACGTAAATAATCATCATTTTCTATTTTTTTTTTATTCAAACGAGCTTTGTGTATTCCGGTGGTTCGAAGAGAAGATATAGGACGGCCGAATGGTTACACGTGAATTGAGCAGACACAAAATTAATGTGTCAATGATAACCGACAGCCGCCACGTGCTAATCTGAAGAAATGATCTGGTTTTGAATATGTGTGGTATGCAAACTTTATGCCTATGCCAACAGTCATTGTGAGGTAGGCAAACTTTGAGCCTATGCCTACAATGTTTGAATTCGTGTGGTATGCGAACTTTGTGCCTATGCCAACAGTCGTTGTGTGGTACGTATGTTTGAATCCTGCAAGATTGAATGATTATTTAACAATGAAAGTACGTATGCTATTTTTTCGGCTGTTTCACTTCTGATTCCTAACAATATTGTAATTGTTTTACATTTGCAGTTTATACTGTCCTTTTTTCTTTGAGCAATAGTTATTATTATTTCAGGCGCTGCGATGCTCAGGCGAGACAATCTGCCAACTCGTGCACCGCCGTGTCCACAACACCGCGACAGTCACCGCAGTGATGCCATCCGGGCGTCTCCTGCCGGCCTATGCAACACAGGAACTGGCCAAAAATAAGTATCCTACATATGATTTTGATAAATTTTTCTCATAGAAAATATAAAAATGTGTTATGATTTATACATAACTTATCATGACCATACTCTTTATTTAACCAAAAAAACTACATTGGGCAATGTGCTTTGAGTCACTGCACAAAAATGCATGCATTACCCATAATAGCATGCACTTTTCTGACATGACTCAAATCTATTCGCGAATGCAGTTCCATAAGACAGGGTAAGTATATATCCCAATGTATACCGTGTCTTATGGGACAGCATTCGGGGCAGAGGCGAGACCTCAGGTGCAAAATCGTTACGTGGCTTTCGAGGCATGACGAAGTAACACTTACAACTTCGTAATTCCGGGCTTATTACATAGAATATTTTGACAGAGAGGAGACTATAATTAAGAGCACTTACTAATATAATAAATGTGAATGTTCGTTTGTTTGTTACGTTATTACGCCTAACTACTCGACCGATCATCATGAATATTGCATGCACGTTGTCAGGGGTACAGAAATAAGACATAGGGTAGTTTTCATCCAGAAAGAAGTAGTGTGCGCGAGGGATAGGAATTTATTGACAAAATTTACATTAACACGAGCAAAACCGCAAGCATAATCAAGTGATCGTATAAGAACAACAAACCTGGTGTGCTAAGTGCCAACTATTAATTGAACAACATTTAATTGCAATAATTTTTTCTAACTCTGAACCTATAATCAAACTAGCCAACTACCAGCCTGGCTTGCTTGCTACTGTGACATCGTACGGAAACCTCGATGTGCTCAACCGACTAACATTTGATTGAATTTAATCAAATAGTACAGTAACTGTCTTGCCTCCTTCCTGCGAGCTGAATATCGGTCACGGCGAGCTATCTTACCGGAGACCATCATATAAGTATCAGCGCTTGTGATATCATAGAACACAGTTGTAGGCTCAAACACAAGTTTACTTTCTGTTCCCTTGCTCTTATAGTACAATGGAACGCAATCTGATATAACTGGATCGAGACCAGGCGCTAGGCCATTGGATTTACTTGCCTTTCGACGCTCCTGTGGTTTATTACATCGCCATCTGCCTAATTGGCTGCTTTCAAACATTTTTTGAAGAAAATTCAATGTCGTTTGGTTGGCCCGATCTGGGAATTAGCACCGCAGAACTTAAGCAGAGTAGTCGCAGTTCTTACCGCTGCGCCACCTAGCTGGCCGAGTGAAGGACTTTTGAAACATTGATACAAGTAACACAAAGAGTACACAAAAGCGAAACAAATATTTATTGTTCTCTTGCTTTGACGAGGCGACCATTTAAAAGAACGATGGCGTAATACATTCAGTCGTTTATGTTACTTTTATTATAACTTCAATATCAATAATAAGACAATAAAATTACAGGCATTAAAAACAACTAATAATTAAAACCTAAAATAAACAGAAGAAGAAAATAACCAATTATAACAAAATCAAGAATAAGAGTAAACACAATCATCCATTCTTCTCACAAGAACGCAAACATTTTAACAATATATTTGGCCATCCATCCTCAGATTATTATGTTATAATGTATTCCCAATCCCATAAAGTAAAGTTTGGTTGTATAACATATCTTTTTCAATCACGACCGGTCTGTTGAACGGGTTTTGATAGAATCTAAGTAACTGATGTATACAGGTAGAGCCCCTTGCTAAAGATACTGTTTAACCTGTAAATTCTTGAAATACCAGGCATCATTAATTTGTTGTGTCCTCCAATGTGCCGCTGCGACTCAATAGGTTAATATAAGACATAACTATAGGGCTTTTAATCGTTTGAAATGGTGTTATTATCGTTTTCGTCCAACAATAAATACTTACCCAAATTTTATATACGTACGGTGTCTGCCAGTCTTGGTAAATAGATATAATAATATCTGTGTCAGTGTACCTAACAGGCTCAAAGTTGCCGAGTAAGAGAAGACTGAACTACATGAGTCTTTATACAGTAAATGAACTTTTTTTTCTTACCATTTTATTTTAATACAGTTCCACGCATAGAGAGATACTTAAACATCGGACACAAAGAACACCCTTACTCAGAACAACTATTTGTAGAACGTAAATTTAGGTTTCGTGGCAGTGGCAACACTGTGGTCACACTTAGACCACTACGACATCCGTGCAGTTCAATCCATTTTAGAAAAGTTACACGTTATAATATAATCCTCAATTTCCTTTGCACATACTACACGAGATCAGTAAAGCACACTGAAGACATGTCAGAACTAGATCGAACATAAAATTATTATATTCTGGCTAGGATTTTAGGTATGTAAGTCAGAGATTTCGGCATACATATATGGAAGCATCGCGTCTAATCCGCACTTTGACACATTTGTGAACATAATGTATTGCTGATAACGTGCGCTATTTTTTGTGGCTACTGAGAAGTACCACACATAGAAAACCTCAACTGCTTTTTTGCTTTTGGGTTCCAGAAACGCATTGCCAGCGTACGTGTTTTCTTCTTCTTTGAATTCCAGGCACATTTTCTGTGTAATTATTTTTGATAAAATATTATAATTAATTATAGATAAACACTAGAAAATGTAAAAGCGTACAAGAACATATCTTAAGGCCATCCAAGTAAGTATTACGATGCCACTTTTGTAGATGTGTGATGGTGACAACGACTTCTGCTATTTGACATTTAGACTCCAATAATAATTTTTCATCAGACTTGTACAAACTACCTTCAAAAAGGCGCTATGAAGCGGCGGTAGCCTAATGAATAAGGATTGTCGAAAGAGTATTCGTGGGTTCGGATCTCACCAATTGCGGTAACGACATGCGACCACACAAGCATATCAGCTTAGCTGGACGAGTTAACAAGAATATTAGAACATCATATACCAAACAGCAAATACAATTAAAATAATACTGTAATATTCTTGTCAAATATTTGCGAAAGTTTGATGTCACTTACCACTTACAAGCTATTTGCCATAAATTGTAGGGCATAAGAAAATCATTCGAATGAAAATTGAAACCACCGAAGCAGTTTCTCGCTCTATTATTGAGTCAATAACCTGTGGTAAACTTCATCACTTGCAACATAATAAATCTCCGACTAAAACATACACGAGAATAAGGCTAGAGCTTCACACGAATCACACCGCCGCGTTAAAACATCTGTGAAGTCGAGCCACGACAAGGCAAGAGATACACAAGATTATTATATTTTGAAATGTATAATGTTACTAGCTTTTGCTCACGAAATCAATGTACTTGTATGTAAATACTTAGACACCAACCCTGTGTGTATTATTCATATTTTATGGATACTTACTTACTTCGTTGTAAATTATAGCGATGAAACAATATTTAATAATAATGCAAGTGATGTAATAACGAATAAAACAACTGCAAATATTGAAATATAGAATCTACTCAATGGCTTTTAAAACAATTTTATTTGTGTTAATTTTTTATGACATTATAATTACAATTGTTCATCTAATAGTTTCCATGAAGCAAACATACATTCATGCAGTTTCACATACACATATTTATATTGATAAGTTTAATGTTTAAAGTGTGTCCATATAGATCGGATAATCTCGCCATCCTAGTCTATGCTGGCAATCATATAGAAATTAAATAAAAGGTAATACTTAAGGATATCGATGAAATTAATCGATATTGTAGTGAAATTACGTTACTGTATTAGGATATTTATCTATTCGCATTCGTTGTATATGAAATTATATAATTAAGAAAAGATGTTTGAAACTTTAAAAGAGGTTACTAGTGCTTTATTTGATATTTGATTTATGCTTCTACACAGAAAGCAATACATCTTTACTCGCCCGCGAGTTCGAAACCAATACTGAAATTAATTAATTAATGCTGTTTCTCGTACGGTATGACTTGCTCTTTAAATAGCGAGCGGGTGAAAAATCGCTTCAAAGTTTGTTATAAAGACCGTGAATCAATACTGACGTCTATGGGAACCTCATTAAGCCGTCATCGATTCACCAGCCTTTGACTGCCTGCCCCCTACTTGAAACACGTCGACTATAACACGAACGGGCGCTTCAATTACAGACTGAACATAAATAATACGTGAAAATAGTCATTTTGCTAATTTAATTGCAGGAATAAAGTTTATTGATCTTGTTTTTTAAATAAAGCTTGGACCTGTATTATGGATGATTATGTTAATATTTTGCGTATTTCTCAGAGATTTTGATACTATAAAATATTTTGTATTAATGGCCAAGAACCCAAACAAAAGGTGGGAAAATAAAAGGTATATAATTGTTTGTGTACATTTCATTTAATAAAAAATTGTATACCTTCTGAATTGATTACCTTTGGAGCCTGTAGATGTGGCGAATTAGTTATGAGGAGATATTCACTAGAGCAACGTCGGCTTGGAAAACGTGGGTTCCAATAAGACAAGGCCTCATCTCATAAGGCACAAGATACAGTGGAAGCGATCAGATGGTTGTTTCCAGGTCAATTAATTTCTAGAAAGTGACATTGATTGGGCCTCTGGGATCATTGGATTTACAGCTCCTATTTTTTTCTGTAAGGCTTCAACACACTCTACTAGCCGACAAATGTACTAAATTAAAAGCTGGAAATATGGAGCGCTATGTTCACTGTAACATCGCATGTATTCCAAAATGTGGAAAGAAACGAAATGGAAAGAGATCACAATTGTTATAAAATGCGAGGTTGGTGGTTTGGTTAGGATAACGGTATTTTCAATTTGCTATAATAATGATTATATAAAATAATTTGGATTTTTCTTATTTAACGGCCCTGTAACAAAATCCATCCGTCCACTTTTAGTAGAAATATATCTTACGTCAACATACCGATTAATGCGATGCGTTTTTTTTTATGTGAGCGACTCGTTAAAGGCCGCTTATCAAAAAAAGGGATTAAATATAATGACCACCAAAAATACTAATTGCGCAGCAAAATATGCTTACTAAAATATATCATAACGAGTACCTATACGCCTCAAATCACTGCATTCAGTCTTGAAAGGGTTAGGTTATGTTAGGTTCCTTCTTGTCGTGGAACGCCGTCGCCTCCTTTTGTGAGGAAGTTATTTCCATCAAGGAGGCGGCGGAGCGGGAGAGGCAGCGTTTAAACCCTCTCCCTAACCGCAGCACCAGGCGCCGGAGGGCGCGAAATGACCTCCAGCCACCCTGAGGATTGACCTGAGGGTGGTGGGCTTTGTGAGCCTGCCCGCCATCCGCTCAGCACCAGGTCCGAGAGACGGCGTGCGTGTTCCCACGCGCGCCTCTGTTTCGAGTCCGTCGCCTCTCTAGGGGGGGGACAGTAGGGTTTGAGGGGGGTTTTGCCTAAAAGGTAGGCCTCTTCGTGTAAGTGGCCTGCCATTTCATACGGCGGGCCGAAACCTCGGCGGGGTCGCGACCGCATGTGCAAGTGATTCGCGCGGCCCCGTCGATAGTGGTTTTGTCGAGGAACACCGTGGTAGGTTTAGTCGGTATTCCGGTAGGTACATTATCATTTTTTACCATCTTTCTTTTACCCCGGCGAGTCCGACATAACCCCTCCGCCCGCCCCCGCGCAGAGGTATGCGTCAGGCATTCCCCCTGGTTAAATTAAAAATAAGAGTACTGTTAGGTTCCTTCTTAAACCTACCCAAAAATAGGAGCCCCGCGGAGCGGGACTCCGTCGACTTAGGTTAATCTCTTTAAAATATTTTTGTGAGCATATTTTGGTGTGCAATTCGTATTTTTGGTGGAACAAAGGAAAAAAATTGAGAAAAGTTAAATAGTACCCTTAAAAAAATATAGTTGACTATATAACATAATCTATAAATAAACCGTTATTAAAAATACAAAGATTTTTTTCTATTCCATTAAATAATGATCCGTGCCCTGGCTACAACAGCGAGTTCTTTGAATAAATGTCTCTTAAAGAGGCAAAAATATGTAAGTTATTTTAAACCTGCATAATTATAAAAGATTTTATGATGTAAACAATTTTAGTTCAAGCTGTAAATACAAATCCTTAATAGAAATTACCTAACGGTTAATGATTTACCTATTCTGGAAATTATAACATTGAAATAATTGGATACCATAAAAATTATAGGCGCGCGTATTTATTTTCCACACACATTTCGTTGACAGATCCTTTGCAACCATCATACTTAACGATATTATTTGTACAGTACAAACAAATATAGCACTTCATGCATAAGTTTATGAGACAAAAACGACATCAAACTGCAAAGTTAGAGAAATACGAATCATAAACCACATAAAAGCTAAAATGGCATGTCAATATGATGAATGTTTTGAATTTTGCGATGTTACTCGCTTAAAGTGTATCATGAATAATTGTGACAGTGCAGATATTTAAGTGAATATTGTAAAGAAAGAAATGTAGTTGAGTAAGTATTCCAGTTTCGATAAAAATATGGAAACTTTGTGTGTGTATGTCTCCATTGATTATAGTTCATTCATCTCTTTATATTGTTTTGAATATACCTAGGGATTCTAATTGCTTGACTAGTTTTAGTAACTAAACTTTTTGAATCAATATTAGATTTGCTTATAAAGTAAAGTTATAAACAAATCTCTTTAAAAGTAATTAACTATAACATCAGCATTTTTTATGAGTATTATTAAGAGTTTGGTCTTCATTGATCTTCATTGAGTGTTCTGTTTCGATTACGTTGTACAATGTTGCAGAATATTTCGCTTATGATAGTTCATCTTATTACAAATATTATTAGGTTGCCTAAAAATATTAATAAAGCATTTAATCAGTATTATCCAAATACATGTGTTATTAAAGATGGTACTCTTGACAGTACCCAACTACTAGTTATTTTATATTTGGTGCCACTCAGCTAAGCTTATGTTGCTGCAATTTATAGTTTAAGCAAGCAGTCAAATAATAGCAAATGTAATACAAATTTTTAAATCTTAATAGTTGTGATTAATAATTGTTGTAGCGTCAAACAAATCTTAATCTTCTTCCTAAGGAATAGTCCTAATGGATTGGGTGATTATAATTATTAACCAAATGTTCCTATAAAATAATTTGTCTATCCGTGAGTCACTATATGACATCAGGCGAATGACAAACAAAATAATATCTAACACCATTAATATGATTTGTGTAGAACCATGTACCTACATGGTTCTACACACGTTAATTAATGAAGTGCTTGCATCAAGTGTGCACATACTACAAACCTAATTCATAGGCGATGCAAATTTCTTTGTGTTCGTTAAAAAAGCGACCATTTGTGGAGCGCGTCGAATACGAGCCAAATACTAAAAGCGTGCTCGAAGCGTTCTCGTCTAAGTTTTACGACATGCAAATTTAGTTCGTTACGTGCTTCGGTCGTGATCGATAGCCTGCACCCATCAATAAGTAAATTGAGCGCTGCTACACTGTAACGATGGGTCTACAGTCACAATATGCACCGGCTGTTTATTTAATTTATAGACAATATTTATACAGGAAATATATAGTCAATAAATTTCCTGCCATGATAAAGAATACACAAAATAATTGTAAAGCAAAGCACAAGGAATCGACTACATTTAAACAATGTACGTTATTTGAAATAATCTGAACAAAGCAAAATTACCGTTAAGAGCGAAATACGCGACATTATTATATATACACAAAACATGGTATTATAGGTATGCTTGATTACAGACATCACTTAACAGAAATCTTAGGCGGGACATTTTGTCTGTGAAAGTTTTGAGCACCCGCACCGTCATAGTTTTTGGACGAATGTATAATTATTAATGTTACTGCACTCAAGGCGTACGAAACTTGCGGCAAGATTCGTTGAAATATATTGTCCTCTTATATTCATAACACTTATTTTATATTAAACAATTTTAAACGTATCGCTTGCTATCGTATATATATTATTTAAATTACGAGTCTGAGCCCGAGTCAAAGTCCGGTTCTGAGTTAAAGTCCGCATATGGGTCATATTCCAAATCCGCGTCAAAATCCGAGTCCGAGTTAATGTCTAAATCCAAGTCAATGCCCGAATCCGAGTCAAAGTCCGAGTCCGTGTCAATGTCCGTATCCGAGTCAAATTCCGAATCCAAGTCAAAGTCCGAAGCCGAGTCAAAGTCCGAGTCATATTCTGAATCTGATTTAAAGTCCGAGTCCGAGCCCGGGTCAAAGTCCGAGTCTGAGTCTGTTGATAGATTTGTTAACACAATATTAGATGTCAAACTAGCTGTCATATTGAACGACACTGACATAAGACGTTTTGCTAGATATGTTAAAAGTTAATTCTTTCCTTTATGGTGCCGACCCTCCTGTGTGTAAAAACGTTTTGTTCTAGAATCACATTATATCCGTCTAATCCTGCCTATTTCATCTTATTTATACTTAAAAAGCTTTAGGTTATGGGCCCAGGGTGTTTTAAAGTAATAGTATAATAAATATTTTACATATTGAACCCGAAACAAGCAAATTACTGGCGAAATATTAACTTATGAAAAATACGGTGTAACATGGCATCTTCTACAAATTATATTTTCATTGAAAAGTTAAAGGGCATCGATAACTACAGTTTGTGAAAATTCATGATTAAGATGATTTTGGTGCAGGCAGAGCTCTGGACATACCCGGAAGATGAACTAGACGATGTGATAAAGCAGCAGAAGGTATTAGTACGAATCGCTTTGGCTGTTCAATCGGTGTTATTCCACACATACGCATTGAGCAAACGGCACATGAAGCTTAGAGCAGCCTACGAGGACAAATTCTTATTGCGTATCCTGGGGCTCCTCACAACATTGTTTTCATGGAAGTTCAATGACACCGAATATATGGCGACTTACATCAACAAAATCACTAGATTGTCACAAATGTTGAATGAAATAGGATCGACATAGTAGGATGATTTTGTTGTTGTTAAAATGTTAAGCTGGCTAACATGAGATTATAAAATCCCTTATAATAGCAATGGAGAATTGAAATGTAAAACTTTCTAGTAAAATTGCAAAAGTAAAGTTGATGTAGGCAAACATCTGCAGAGATGATAACAGTAAGTTACAGTGAATCCAAGTTACCATCCAAATTCGAGCCAAAGTCCGAGTCCGAGTCAAACTCCGAGTCCGAGACTGAATCAAAGTCCGAGTCCAACTCAAAGCCCGAATCCCAGTCAAAGACCAAGTCATAGTCCAAATCAGTCCGAGTCGAACTCCGAATTCTATTTAAAGTCAGAGTCTGAGCCCAGGCTAATGTCCAAATCCGAGTCCAAATCCGAGTCTAAATCCGAGTCCGAGTCAATGTCCGAATACAGGCGAAATATTAGTGATATAATTATGTTATTTGGCAAACATCGCAAATGGCTTCATTGATTGTCCTGAACTTCTATCAAATATAACACTACGCACTTATCAATTGGGTTTCAGAGAGCGTCCTTTGTTAGTAGTCCCATTTATAGACGAAATACTTTCTTCTCGCGGAGTGCAATGACTTGCAACAAGATTTCATCGAAATTAGTAATTGACTTATTTTGTGCAAGTAAGAGCTGAGTCAAAAATAAAGATGTTAAATATTTCTTTATAAATAATTATTATATTTTGGTATCTGGTAATCTCATTTTATCACGATTTGTTTTTCTGGTTGATGCCTATGAACATTTAGTTTTTTTAAGTGAAAACTTCTTTAGGCGTGTTGAGCTCTTTTTGGGTGAACAAAATTCATGAAACTCGCGACACTCACTAATTCACAAGTTACTTAGTTTTCACTTCTATTGGCAGACCCCAAAGACTGCCCCGCATGTTTTTTTTATGTTTCTTGTATTTGGTTGTATTTTTTTATCCATGTTCTTTCTTTTTCTATTTGTTTAGTTGAATTTACGATAACTAACTCATAGGGAATCAGCGTGGTTATTCAAGTGGTGTACTAATTATTATGTGAAAGCTTGTAATTAGCAACATGTGTACCTGAATTGTAACTGATCAAATATATAAAGTCGGGGAAATAGTTTCTTCGCATTTTATATGAAAACTCAAGACATTATTTTTCAAAGTTTATTTACATTTAATTACAATATATATGTGCCATTTGCCATTGCCACATCTTGTAGGTAGTGACATGATCCCGTTGCTGTAGAAATTTTGAGACATCTGATCAAAAAAAGTAGTTTTGGCAGTACTCTCTTGATGTTAACCTGATACTGTTTAAAGAATTCTGAAGAGACAAACTGGTGGAAATCTGAAGGTGCAAGGTCAGGGCTATATGGCGGATGCATTAACACCTCCCAGCCAAACTCTCTTAATTTTTGCTGAGTGACTAAAGATGTGTGAGGTCTAGCGTTATCGTGATGGAAGACCATATCCTTTCTATTGATTAATTCTGGCCGCTTTCTCTCAATTTCTTGCTTTAATCTCATCAGTTGTTGGCAGTAAAGATGCGAATCGATGGTTCTGCCCGGCAGTAAAGCTCATAATGAACAATACCCTTTTCATCCCACCATACACACAGCATCAGCTTATTGCAAGTTAGCCCGGGTTTTGCCAGTCTTTGAAGCCTGACCGACCTTTGACCACGACCTTTTTCGCACGTTCTTATCGTACGTGATCCACTTTTCATCACCAGTTATCAATCTCTTCAAAAACGGTTCAGTTTCATTACGTCTAAATAAAGAATCACAAATGAGTACACGGTTCATTAGGTTTCTTTTAGTGAGCTCGTGTAGCACACAAATATCGAGATTTTTTGTATACCCAGCTATTTTCAAATGGGTCAAAACTGTTTTATGGTCAATTCCCAGATATTCAGCTATGTCGTAACTACTCACATGCCGATCTTGCTCCACTTTTCAAAAATGGCGTCAATTTTGTCCGTGACAGGGCGACCAGAGCGAGGTGCATTTTTGACATCAAAATGCCCGGATTGAATATATTTAAACCAACTTTGTGCTACTCTTACTGACACTGCATTAGGTCCATAAAGGTTACAAATATTTTTCGCGCCTTGCGTTGCAGTTTTTACTTTCTTGTAATAAAATTTTAAAATGTATCGTGTTTCTTCATTAGATTCACTCATTTTGATATAAAGAAAAATAAATGAAAACCGACGGGACGCAATATTTTACTAAATTGTTTCTTTTTTTGAAATGTAATCTTTTTAATGATATCAAAACCAGCCAGATACAACTAGTACAGCCAAAGAAATATTTATTAAAAATTTATACAGACTATATGCGTAAAGACTTTTTACCCCGACCTAGTACTTAGTAGACAGTAAGCATCCCTAAAATAAAAAAACATAATATCTCAAACTAGATATCACATTGAACTACATTAACACATGACGTTTAACTAGATATGTGAGCAAAATTGGCCCACGAGTACCATCTGCATTCTTACGCAGATCACCTGCTGTACACTCCCTTGGCAAGGACAACATAAAGGCAAAACTCATTTTAATTAGAGCATGTCGAACGTACAATGCTTCTGCATTGTAAGCAGCCTAGCATAAGTCTACGAGGACAAAGGCTTATGCCGTAGCCTGGGCTCCTCAGAATATAGTTTTCAACGAAGGTGAGTTACAATGAATCTGAATCAAATCTCAGATGGCATTCTAATAAAGCCCCATAATTCACCCATTAATAGCAATGGTTAACGTTCAGATATATCGGCACAACTAACCTTACTGCATTAAATGTAATCATTGGGTGAAACAGTTATTAATAAAAAATATAAAGAACATCCTGCGATATTTTGCTATTAAAATTAAATAAAGCGTTGTAGATCATTCTACTGAACATTAACTTCGTTTTACTTCAAAAGTACCAATGCTCATTTCTTAACATTATTTGGACGAACTTCGAAATGAAGACATGGCTCCATACGCCGTTACATATAATAGATATCTTGATATATAATAATCAGTAGTTGACTATTTATATGGAGGAACTTTAGTGTTTAACATCATTTAAACTGTATGTTCAAATAAAATAATATTCTACTTTTGCTTTGCGTTTCCTACGAGGTATTCTCATTTAAAGTACTTCGTAGCAGAGAGCGAAAGAGCGAGAAGGCAATGAAAGAGTTTAAAAGAATAGTGCTCACCTCCTTCAGCGACAGCCTCATCTTTGTAATTCTCAGCCATAGTCCGCGCCATAATCTGGTGGAAGAGTTGTTTTGAGGCGGCTCGTACCTCCGGTGTCACCTCTATCTTAGATAAAGCAGTTATCAGCAACGTGAGCTTTTGCTTCGCAGACGCTATCATCTTGTCGACTAGTTGAAAAAAAAAGTATTACCATAAATTAAAACCTTCATAGTTGTACTGTGACGGCTTCCTCGGTCTGTGACTTAAGTTTGTGTGCGATCGTATTATAGTTCCAGGCTGAATTCCCCGGAAGGGTAATGTGTTATTGAGATTTTCCTGTGGTATAATTTTAAGTAGCAATACAGAGTCTTGGAAAATGTCCGCGGTTCAATATACTCGCTCTCTATTACGTGAGACCTTAAAACATATCGGACGATATTTAAATGTACTTTACTGGCTGCATAAAGGTAATATACCACTACTTACTACACGCACATAATTATGTCTCCGTTAGCTCAAAGTCTACTCCTTCATGAGTCTAAAATCGATGTAATATTTACAACGCTTGTAACCAATTAAAATGAGATGGGTGTAAAAAACCCAGGATTCAACCTCTTCGTCTTCATGTGACTTTGTTTCAATTATATTTAAACATTTACTTAGGTTAATGTTGTATATAATTATACAGTATGTACATGTTTTAATAATAAATAATTAACATACTTTTCAATCATTGCCGCCGTTGAACATCATGCCTACGTTCATGATGCCCGTTCGTTCATGCCCATAGTTGGGCCTCATGTCTACTTTTGGGCATCTTGCCCACTGTTAGGCGTCATACCAACTGTTGGGCATTATGACCATTGTTGGGTATCATGTCCATGGTTGGGCATCATGTCCACTGTTGGGCATGTTGTGTTGCAAAACGCAGCACAAGACAAAACTCGACAGCAAACAGCAGCAACCAACTCGAATCAGCACACCACCACTCTGCATATAAATGAAGCCATTTTGCCATTTAAAATACACGTGACCTTGTGACCCCTATATCTCGGGGGTCTTTTGACCCACAGGGCCCATGTTCAAACTCGACCGAGATATGACCCCAAGGTATCAATCGGTCCAGTGGTTTCGGAGCTATGTCTGTCACTAAAAAACTGTCACTAACAGACAGACAGACCCACAAAGTGTTTTCATTAACCTCTTCGAAGAAGACTCAGAGGTTAATAATGCAGAGATATATTTTTACATCACTCGCGTCGGGAAAATACTGATAGTAATGCAGTTTGCTGAACAAACATTTAAATAGCGAATATAATTAATTAAAATACGGACATAAAATGACTATCAGTGTATCATAATTGGTATTCCATGCGGGCATCAAACACGCAACACTTAGCGACAGAGTCGACGTGGGATCAATTAAATAAATAAAACGTGTACATAGTCAATTTAACAACATTAATTTGATAAAATCACACAAGACATTGGATCTTCATTATAATTTAAACATGCGGCAAATAATTAGGTAGGTAATATCTTCTCATTTATCATACGATGTATGTTTCTGCTACCTAATGCCAACGTAAGCTAAGATAAAAAGTCGCGGCTCGGGCTGTACAAACGGTGTTGTCCTACATATTAATGTGACTTATACATGTATAAATAACAAAACAGAAAATGGAATCGGTAAAATTTTGAGGTAGAATACGTGGATATTTTATAAACTTACTGATACTCGCGACCTAGTTTAGATTTATTAACGTTCAAGTGAAATGTTTAAGAGGGGTGTTATATATAACTACATTAAATCTTTGCAATGGTGTAATGATATTATTGCTAAAAGGATTTATATTTTCAAGATATTAAATCAACATGAACATCACCTATTAATTTGCTTATAATTTGTAACATATATTTACTGTGGTTATATAAATATTAAGGCCAACCAATCTTTAAATTTTCAGGCAGCAGTACTTCTCCTTCCCATACAGGATAAAGGCGTGACTAATAGATTAGGCAGCGCACGCTAGACAGCAATGTTTTTACCAACTTCCATGATGTGCAACCCTTTATTTATTTCGCAAATTTACAATTATTCCGTGTAAACGCCGATCATTACTGTATGTCCGTCCTTCAAATGTAAATAAATTTGAAGGCCGGAACAGATATAAAATTATCTCTTTGCTGAATGTTGTTAATGCTGCTTTAGCAGTTTAACCGTCAAAATCAAATAAACAGGTGAAGTTACCCATACATAAATACGGATGGATATGTAGGGTTATATGATGATTGATAGAATTTACATGCACTGACTGTTATCGGTTTGCCGAGAGAGTAAGCAGTGCATCCTGCACTGCTTACTCTCTCGGCAAACCTGCTTACTCTCTACCCTGTAATAATTAACCCTATCCTGTAACTCGCCTATCTTGTAACAATTAACAAAACATATTTACTAAACTTTGAACTATTATATATAATTTGAACTATGATATAACTATTAGAAGTTGAACGCTGCGAATCGTGCGAGAGAGTGCGTTATGTTTTTGTTACGCTCTATCCTTACCACAACATCGACACAAATATGCACTGTCACTTTCCGACAATTCTCTATTTTGTATGTAGCCTAGTTATGCGTATATAACTTGATGTGTAGTGTAGCCTTGTGTACTACTAAATAGGATCTTTCAATTATACGTTATAAATATAATTTCGTGGGCATAACGTCTCGATATTTAATGTCAATGTATATTTATTTCATCGATAGAAAGCTCTCCCTTATAATACTTACAGTCGGCTTCTACTTCAGGCACGGGTTGGTGTCTTTCTTCCATAGCATATTGCAATGGTGCCGACACTTCTTTGTTAGTTGGCTGCGGAGTCGCAGCACCTAAACGAGTAAAAATGTATTAAAAGTAATTGTACGAAAGTGAGTAACTATGTAAAGTGACAATGTAAGTTAGATATAGTAATTTTTTGTTGTTAGACGTCTTCCGCACTAAGTATTATTATGCCTGTGTCGCGAGGAACGTTACAAACATTCAAACAACGAACACAAAGAACACCTAGGCTCGCAACAACTATTTGTGGATCACACAAATATTTGTCCTGTGTAGGATTCGAACCCACAATACTTGGCGCAGTGGCAGCGGCGAGGCGATCAGTTAAACCACAACGCCATGCTTTCAGGCAAATAATCCTACTAATCTTATAAATGTGTAAGCTTGTGAGGCTGTATCAAAGTTTATTACTTAGTCTAACGTAAACAGTGGAATCAATTTGGATAGATAAAACAGATAATACTTGGCACACAAATAGATCATGTTCTCTTAACGCTCAGATACTTCCCAATATACGTTTCCATGGAATTCATACGGACAAAGATTCTATACAATACAACATAATAATATAGAATGCATGTCTGTACTACTAATGTATTAAATAGGAAACTGGATAGATACCGCTTCGAAAACATATAACGTATGAACCGTTAAATATCTAAAATGCAAAATGCTGCCGGTCGTCCGTTTCTCCTATTGTATGGATACAAACTCCAGAAGTTGAATTCAAGCAAGAAAAGCGTGAAAATAAATGCTTATAAAATGTCTTAACTAAAGGAGCGGAAAACGAGTGACTGATCGGTGCTTTACCGAAGAGCGCTATTAAAATACAATGAATACAAAGCGTGCAACTAGTAAGCTCTTTTTTAATGGGTAACGTATTTAATATTATAAAAAAACTCGACTGCACTGAGCAAACAACTGTGAAATACTAGGCGTGCTTGCACACGCTAGATTAAAATTTAATAGATAGCGCGCGTTGAGAGTCTTCTAAAATCGTATTTATATTTTAGCGTTCTATTGAACAGTAATATATTATAAATAGCAGGTACTACTACAATGGTATGTAGCTATAAGTAACATCTTAAAACTGTAGCAAGCCCGTTGGTCAATATATGTGGGTATTTACTTGAAATGCGTAATTTTGAGTACATCATACTCATATTACTTTATTAAAAAGTTAAGTTTCTGTGTGTACACTTTGTTTTTAATTTATTTATAAGATATACAATGTTTTTGTTTATGGTAAGGACATATCGAGGCACGGTGAGGACATTACTACTAAAGTAATAATATTTGCAGTTGGCTCTACGTATACATTTTAATATAGCAGCTAGGAAAGTAATAATTTTCTAAAAATTATTAATATATATACAACATGTCAGATCGGTTTTTATGTATTTAATGTGTCTTAGGTAAATAAAAAATTGCAATTATCGGTCATGACACAATATTGAGAAAAATATAACAATCTATCATTACAAAGTGAATGAAATCATTTGAATATATTTTTGTTAAATTTTGTAGTAGCATAAAATAAAAAAATGAAAAATATTTTATTTTGACATCAAACAATTGTAGCGGTCTGCCTCAGCAACACTTTAAAACAAATATTATGTTTATAAATCATATATATAATTCGCATATTGTTTTTTTTTCAATAAGTAGGTTTTTGTTTCGTAAGCTTTTTTCTTGTTATTTTTTTTTTAATACTTTAATTGGCTTGCCGTTGACCGCGATCTCACCTGATCTTAAGTGAAGATGCAGTCGACGATGGAGCACGCTTGCCTAGAAGATACCTATTCACTCGCAACTTGAAGACACCCAGATTGTACTCATCGGGAAATACAGACTTAGGTAGCGAATTCCACTCCTTAGCGGTACGCATTATAAAATTGGAAGCAAATCACTTCGTGCATAAATGTGGTATATCCACCATGTACCTGTGTCGCTGGCCTGATTGTCTGGTCGTCCAATGGTAGAATGGGGAAGAAGGAATCAAATTATGCAGTTCCTCTGCACACTCTCCGAAATGTATCCGATAGCAAACCGAGAGACTAGCAACCTTACGACGATGCTTCAAGCTTTGGAGTCGTGTGTTGACCAGTTGGTCATCGCCGGGAAGGAGACTTTCCTTGCCTTCCGCTCGATTGATTCCAAAGCCTCCAGCTGATATTTTGCAGAGCCATGCCAGAGGTGAGAACAGTTCTCCATGCAGGAACGAACCTGTGCTTGGTACAAATTAAGCAAATGTTCTGGCATGAAATACTGCCTCACCTTACTGAGGATGCCCAGCTTTTTGGCAGCTAGTTGGGCTCTTGCCTCAATATAGGAGCCAAAGTTAAGGGTTGGAGTCAATGTCATAACCAGAAGCTCAAGGTGATTAGTTATCGGCACGGATACATCTCGGAAAGTTGGAGCCAGTTGGAATGGGCTCTTTTTTGCGAAAAAATACACTTCTGGGTTTTAGAGGCATTGAACTTAACCATGTTGGCATCACCTCAATCGGAGACTGCCTTCTAGGCCAAGTTCATACGCTCGACCATAGCTTCCCTGAGCAACTGTATCTGTGTTCCACTGGCCCTAGCTCTGGAGACGTAACTCTCTGCAACTGTTATGAATTTCCTTTTACTGCACCGAGTCTACTTTAGAGTCATCTTCGATAAAGTGTGCAATTTTCTCTTTATCTATTTGTAAAATGCTCAATGTCGTATTTATTTTTTTAGCTGTGTAATTTTCTTACATTTATTTATTGTAGTAATCTTAACTCTATACAGAATATTGTTCTTCTCTAATTTATTAATATATATTAGAAACTTTTTAAATTCACTTTGTAAATCTAATATTTTATTCTGCATTGCTTCTGTTCGTTGCGACTGAGGTGTACATAATAAATGACTTCCAGATTTTAAATTATCATCTAAGGGATTAACATATATATCGAGAAAAGTTTTGATTCTTCTATGATAACATCTTGCATTACTCGACTTTTCTTTTTTCTTCTCTGTACTTTTTTCCTTTTTTTTCTGTCCTTTCCTTTTCTTATTTTTTACTCATATCGTAATCTTTCCTTTTCTTTAATCAGCGTATAAGTAACTGGATCATTATCTTTAATTGTTGCATATCTTTGTTGCTTTTGATGTTCGGATGTTTTTATTCCTATCCGACATTATGTTGACAACAGCCACTCCTAAGTGGTTAAATAGGTTAAGCATGCAGGTAATGAAATGTTGTGCGCCTTCGTCAATTGTTTCATTACAGATCAGTTACCCACACTCGTTTGAAAATATGTAATAGACAGAAATGGCCCTACCAGCCTAAAAAATATCCTCACCGTATTGTCCCATAGGGAGTGGGAGAGACTACAACGAAAATGACATTTTACGATTACAAGCGATTATTTTTAATATTTGAGACTATACTTAAGCCACATGCCACAAACTATGTTGCACAATAAGTAGCAAATGTTATATATTACTTGGCAACAAAAATGATTGCTTATATCAGGTATTTGGGGTGAGACGGTAATGACACGATTTTATGAAAATATGTAAGTGACACTCGTGGAGCACAAGAATGACGGAGCATCCGCATGTCGCAAGTGTTAAGTTTGGCGTATAATAGCAGCCTTGTGTGTGCATTCAGAAACGTATGCCGTAACAATTAACCTCTTATTTTGGTGTGGACAAATAATACTCTCAAAATATGTTACAGTTGAAGTAACTATGTTTACGGTGTTTAGATTATATATTATTATTTTTTTTAGAAATGTACATTAGAAGCATCTTATTAAATACTAAAACGTGTAATATAATGCTTTACTTAAAAATAAATAATTGAACATACCCAGAAACGGAATTTGAAACGATAAATTATGTAATTTTCTTTTATGTATGTACAATAAAGTTAAGAAATGTATTTTATTACATAGTTTATAGGTTAATACAATTGTTAAATGCAAAATAATTATATTTTTATAAACACGGATAAAATAAAGTAAGTGTAACGTGTTTTTCCGTCTCAGATAAAACGTTGTACAGCGAAGTTGTGTATCATTCCTGAACCTTATATCCCAACAAGAAAGTGAATTTCTATAATATATCATATGAATATATAACGTTCCTAATATCTGTTAGTACGCAACTTCACCTTTCTCTCAGTGCCTGTAGAACATTACTCGGGCACATAGCTAGCGAGTTTTTTTAACGAAATATTAATTTAGGAACAATGACGGACACATCAAACTTAAAAAAGTTTTTATGGGACATAACAAGCACGCTCATGTGGTTAAGTGGTCTACGGAGCCCATGTCTACGTTTTGTCGTCAGTTTCATATTACCAGAATAGACCAAGAATTATTACGATTATTAATTTTACAGTAGCAACACTAGCAATCTCAGAAAATGGGCTTAGTAGATGCTATAGCGACCCTAAATTATGTGGTATTTAAAAACATAGCTGGCTTAAAACACGTCTGCTTATTCCCCAATGAAGCTCTCTGGAGATATTCAGACGTGAGTCAATGTACATGAGAATATTTATAATTAAAGGAAAAACAAAAACTGAAACAAATATCGCAACGTATTTTCTTGTATATTTCACAATATCTGAATTACGATGCTGTCTCTGTCAGTTTCGTATTGAAACATCACAATAAAACCATCCAAAATATCGGAGTGTGAGTGTGTGAAACCTTACATCGAAATATGAATGTGAAATAAATACATTTTAAATAAAATCTATGAAAGTGTCGTCGCCAATTAATTGCAATAACAACCAATGAAGTTCCGCTCAAATAAAGTACTGCACTTTATTTGAGTTTTGTTTGTTTTGAGTGGCGTCTCTTTATGGCAAATTGACTTTTAATTAAAACTGAAATGTAATCAAATACATCGGACGCTTTGATAAAAAACGTTTCTCCTTTAATTAAGTATGTGTTTTCTCCGTACGATGGACACAGATAATTGATATTGCCAATTATATTTTATTATTTTGTTTTTGTAATGCAACACATTCATGCCACGCACACACAAAACAGGTTTCCCTTTGACTTCGACTGAAAATATAATATTGGAAAATACGTAGAAATGGTAATGGTTCTTTTTGTGTTACACCTTTGCTTAATAATTCGACAACAGCGAGGTGTAGAGATATTTTGATATGACAATATTAATACAGTTCTTTGTCGTCGTTTAGTGCTTGCCAGTTTGGTTACATGATAACAATGATCATGTGACCAAACCGAACTGTTTGTGATAATCTAAGACAAACCATACTTCAGTTAAAGTGAAGTAACTATCGGTACATGTCAAATATCATCAAATTTGGATTTACGAGTACTATTAAAATGTAATGTTATAATTTGAATGCAAAATAAGACGTAGCTGATATTCTTCCTACGAAATGGCAATCTAAGTGATGTCTATAATCTATAATGTCGTGTGTAAACCAACATATTATAGGAAACATAATATACATTATAAGGAACAGCAATTTTTTTCTGGATGAAGTATACCCACGTTTTGTCTGTTTCTGTACCCCTGACAACGTGTATACGAAATTTCGAGATGATCGGTCGAGTGGTTAAGGTTAGGATACACACAAAAACCAAATACACGTCCATATCGACCATCAGATAACGTGGGGGTGGAAACATGATTGAAAAATTACTGGTGTGGCTAACGTGGCTCTAGTCCGTAAGGGTCGTTAGGCCGGGGCGGTTGCTTAGGTATCCTGGCCAGTCGGGCGGTCTTCGGGCCAGTGGATCGGTCCAGCATGGACTCCTGTCTAGCCCGACCCGTAATCCTGAAAACCTCTATAAAAAATTACCAAAGCCTAAGCTTTGTGGCCCGGTGAGGGGCTGTATGGCTGGGGGGTATCCAGCCATTACGGCCACCCCAATTTAAAAATGAAGATGTCTGTCCAAGGTGAAATACTACCCCAGGAGGGTACCGAATGCTCAGCGTCCGGAGAATCCCTCACGGGGCCAACTGGCTCCGTCTGCCCCTCGTATTCTAGGGAGGGGGAGGGGCACCCAACATCTTATCAGTGGCGTGCCGCGCGAAATCTCTGGTACCGAAACTGCCGCGGAGTCGGACACCGATTCCGGAGAGTCGAGCGCGGCACCCATTCCAAAGGCCGGAACTGCCCGAAGGGGCAGAAGCCGGCCAGGTACAATGGGGCCTCATGGCCCGGCGAAGGCTTCCGAGCTAGCCGCAGAAAAGCGTGCAGCCACTGAGCTGTGCGCGGAAGACGAAGTAGTATTATTACACTATTCCTAATACTGTCATTCTACGAGAATAATAATGTATACCACATCATTCTTGATGTTCTCTTTGCAACTGCTTCATTTCTACACTTATATTAATTTAGTTACATTAAAGTTGCACAGCTTTTTATAAGTTTTACTTTATGTACAGTCAAGAGTGACGTTTTGGCTACGTTTGAGCTGTTAAAAGTTTTAGCACTCCCACAGTAGCATCGATGGTACTGTCTAATGGTATCACGGTGAACCAAGGCTCCATTCACTTAGTTACCTGGAACTAACTTACTTTTTTCATTTTCATCTTTTCTAACTATTAAACAATATGTATAAAATAACGTTGAATCGTTTTGGGCTTAAGCGTTCGCAATGTCTTTGAATTTTGTTTTCAAAGATGGACTTGTGATCATTTTAACTAACAAAGCTATTGATGTCAAACTGAAAACAAAAATATCAAACGCCTTGTCTTTACAAATTGTGTGACTGTTCGGTTATCTGTCAAGCTACTATGACACGAGTGCATCTAAGTATAGTAACGTATGGTGTTACCAAATGAATAATTGGTTACACTGCGTTTATGGTACCGTCGACCAAAAATGTGATCTACCACCCTACAGTTGAGGTTCATTTGAACGTCATGAAACAACAAGGTTGATCCCCTTGCAATAATTTATGACAGTGACCATGGCTCTCTTTATCATGTATTATATTTACGTCATGCCATGTGTCAAGTGTCAACCTTAGCGATAATTATATCTATCAGAAACTTTTGTCAAAACTGGTAGACCTGGTTCTTGGCCTACTGTACGATTATATAAAAAACGTATACGTAAACCTCATTTTAAGTGGGTAGCTTGACTAGCATACATAGTTTAACATACGAAGGAAATTTATGCTGTTCCAATTTCAACGTGCCAGATCACGAGTAAACTAAAAGTAATCATATCGTGTCGGGATTCATTGAACTCTAGAGCTCAATAAATCAATTTTTATTCACATGCTCATAAGGTCGGAGTTAAATCTGGTGTGTGTTTATGCACGAGGTCTTTACAATTCTCTTGAACCTTGGCACCGTAATCCTAATATATTCGCATTTAGCTAAATAATTATTCGTTACTTATTTATTTATTAAACATTGGAAAACAAACAATAGTATATTAGTACTATAAATTTTGTACTTAACACTAAACTTAACAAATATATTACACACTACATTTTCCACACGGTTCCGATTTTTATATCTACGATTTCCACGAAATCAAAGCCACCAGAATAATCAGCATTAACAAGACAGTTCAATTATAGAAAGCCATATTCCATAACAGAGAAAGAAAAATAATTTTAACATGGCAGCGTTTCCCTTTTTAATTGTATTTAAGACCAGGCATGGTAACTGCAATGCTATAGAGAAATCCTCATATGTCTGCAGTATTAGTTTGCACACGTGTAATCGGTATCTCCGACATCCAATTCCCGAGGCTACAGAACCAATTTCCAAGAGGCTTCAGCACAATAATTGTTAGAAGACCGGCGTGATAAACTGTGCCGGACAAAATTATTAAAGCTAATTCGATTTTCGTATGCTACTACTGAGCTCGCATTTATTCATCAAGTCGATTTATACTTATATACTATTTTTATTTTTATACTATTTTTATTAACATATATGATATATATGTGTGTATGCCTCTTATAATATTAGTGTACCATCCATTGCATAAATACAAAAATCAGCAATTGATATCAAATGACGAAAAATAATTTCTGATGATATTGAATTTGCAATCTAACACGTATATGATTGTAGAAAAACGTTTTTAATTAACAATCTGATTTAAAATCCTAACTACACTGGACCGCAAACCGTCGTGCACCTTGTTCGGCCTGTTCTTGGTCTTTGAAGATTGGATCCAGTTTAATGGAAACGATGAAGTACTCGCTGAACTGTAGAAAGAGTCACACCAATAGTTCTCGCTGTATTTCGCTGACTGTGCCCATCTTCAAGCATTGTCAGGATCCTGGTACATTCTTCAGGGGTTAACGACATGATGACTTCAGATAATAAAATTTATAAAATTTATAATACACCAATATTTATAACCTTTTTATTGTAAAAACGACGACGAAAATAAATTAAACGGTTTTATAAATTATTTCATGTGAAATTAAATATTCTTTATTTAGTCTTTATTTCATAAAGCTAGGTCAGGTACTATTGAAGATATTGAAGATTTTCTAACCGACCCTTTTTCTTTGTGGTTCAGTGTAATATTATAAATGCGAATGTAAGTTTGTTTGTTGCCTACTCGACCGATCACCATGAAATTTCGGATACACGGTCACACGATACTGAAAAGGTCATAGGATACCTTTCATCCAGAAAAAAATACTGTTACTAATACAACATTTTTTTTACGTTGCGGATGCTTTGAGGCATGCTCCTCCGCGGGGGCGGGCGGAGGGGTTATGTCGGACTCACGGGGTAAAAGAAAGATGTTGAAATGATGATAATGAACCTTCCGGAATACCGACTAAACCTACCACGGTGTTCCTCGACAAAACCGCTATCGACGGGGCCGCGCGAATCACTTGCACATGCGGTCGCGACCCCGCCGAGGTTTTCGCCCGCCGTATGAAACGGCCGGCCTCTACACGAAGAGACCTACTCTTTGGCACTTCTCACTCATAACACCTTACCCCCGGCAAGGAGGTTACTAATCTAACTTATATTTACGTGATCGAAGCCGTGGGCAAAATCTAGTGTTATATAAAAGTAATTTAAAATGCACTTAAGTTAAGCGTATGTATATGACATATATTAGATAGTATAACGCGAGTTTATGCTCACGTATACACGGCGATAAACCACTGTTACTATAAGCTCAATGTCAGCGTATAATAAAATAAAAGCTCGAACATAAAACTTGCTCTAGTTTATGTGTAGCACTCACTACGCGCTTGCTTCATGGTCCAAATCAAATAGTCGACATTGACCTTGCTGTGTAGTTGTGGACTGCACAGTGCAATATAGATCGGTCACTGAACTGTTGCATGCTTATCTACTCATGATCTCCTATTCATCATTCATCATTTATTATTTCAAAAGTTGTTTCGAATAACTAGTTTCCAAAGTGGTTGAAGGGAATTTCACACCTCTATGTGGTTTGTTCTAAAGCGTGGATGACTATTAATCGAATAATGAATAAAATCAATTAATTTGAATGAATACGCGCTTAAGTTTGCGACTAATATCGCTATATAGATTGTATTTGCAGTTTGAACTTTAATATAAGCTTTTTATTTACCCACAACACTCTGTGTAGTAGCAGAGGCGAGACGATCACTTAAACCGATACGCCATGCATGCAGTCAAGTGTCTAGATTATCGAACTTAACCAATGTCACAAAAGAGTGGGCGCTGTGAGACCAATCTAACAGCGCGTTTTAACCAAGTTGGTTGATACCCGAATCGTACAATGTATTCGTAGTTGTAGTGAAGTTGCGAAACATGGTTAAGGAGTATCAAATGTGTTCGGTAAAAAGCCATAGTTCTTATCTGTCTAACAATTGGTGAAAATATAGGCGCTATAGCAGAAGTTGCAGTTGAAAAAATGTAATATATTCGGTACGCATTATAATTCGTACAACTTCTGTGTCCTATGTTTCACATAACATGTCACAAGCACGCATAATGGACCAACTTAGAGTTCAAATGCGGAAAAGGGAGTCCAATTACATTACAACATGTCACAAGTTTCAAGTCGCCCTAACCTAAGTGAACTACCTGTCAATTAAATTAAAGTTGGTTTGATTTAAATCAGTTGTTTTCTTATTGGGCATTTGCATTTTTTTTCAATGCCCTCGAATATGTCGGTTAAGTTTAGTTAAGTAGTCTCAGGCACGCCACAATCGTGGCGGTGAGACCCGTTTTTGAAGAGTGGCTGGAGAGGCGGCATGGCGCCTTCACCTTCCGGCTGACACGGGTAATGACTGGCCACGGTTGCTTTGGCCAGTTCCTGTGTCGCATAGGCCGGCAAGAGCCCGGTTTTCACCACTGCGGCGACTGCTGCGACGTTGTTGGGGACACGGCGCTATACACTTTGGCGAACTGCCCCGCCTGAGCATCGCAGCGCCGTGAGTTGATCACGGCAGTCGGTATGGTTGCCCTCTCGCTCCCGGCCGTGGTTCAGTCCATGGTCCGGAGTGAGAGGTCATGGAACGCCGTCGCCTTCTTATGTGAGGAACTTATTTCCATCAAGGAGGCGTCGAAGAGGAAGAGAGAGCGTTTAAACCCTCCCTCTAACCGCAGAACCGGCCGCCGGAGGACGCCAGATGACCTCCAGCCACCATGAGGTTTGACCTGAGGGTGGTGGGCTTCGTGGAAATGCCCACCATCCGATCAGCACTAGGTCCGAGAGATGGCGTACGTGTTCCCACGTGGGCCTCTGTGTCGTGTCCATCTACAAGTCCTACTGTCCGCCCCCCTTGAGAAGTCAAGGGGATTAGACAGTAGGGCTTTTTAAAAAGTAAATTGTACCTCAAGCGTAGGTCTCTTTGTGTAGTGGCCTGATGATGACTAAGTGTTTGAGTATCATAATAATAGCCTCACCGACGCAGGACAGAAGCTCATTGATTTGCTGTAGTGATGTCCTCATCTCTATGATAATCTTGCCCCTTTCACAGAGCTGTTTTGTTAATTCGTTCTCCTCACGGTTGCCGGCTTCGAGTTGTGCTTTCAATTGATTCTTTTCTATCAAGTACCTGTAACGAAATCACATTGTTTTGTATACATACAATGTATAACATTGAGATATACTCAAAGTCAAGGGTTATTATAGTGGTATGAATAAATTAAATTAGGGCATTTTTCTAAAAGCAATGCAATGCGCATTGCTTTTAGAAAAATGCCCTGAATCAATTTTATAAATTATCCTTGCACATGCTACATTGCGTAGGTTACAATATCCATATTATTTTAAAAAGAAATATCACTTGACATGATTTTTTTATCCATCTAAGGTGGCAAATAAGCATACGGCCCACCTGATGGTAAGTGGTCACCGTAGCCAATGGACGCTTGCAACACCAGAGGCATCACTTGTGCGTTGTCGACCCTTTAGGGACGGAAGAAGAGGGAAAAAAGTGGGAAGGAGAAGGAGCGGGAAGGGGGAAAGAGAGTGATTGGGCCTCCGGCACTCTCACTCACCGAACGAGACAACAGTAGGAATACTGCTATTTCACGTCGATATTCTGTGAGGAGGTAGTCCTTTCCCCGGCGAGTCGCTTCATTCATGCTGAAGGCTCTGCTACTCAAAAATGGCCATAGAATATTATGATTTACTTGTTGTTTCAAATTCAATAAACTTGATATCCTATCTGTCATTTTATGGTATTGTTGATGTTGGGATGTCATTATCTACAAATAAAACACTTAAAATAATTCTAAAATGTAGGTATGTTAATATTTATAAAAATCTGAACCCTAAATTTTATAAAATGGAGACCTATTCAATTTCAGAATTCCATTCAAGGCCGACACTAGGAAAACTTCCTTCAGCAGATTGTATATGATTAACCTTATGATATGAGTTGCATTTATAAAGCTTCTTAAAGGCCACTTTACTTGAAAGACACGAAATATGCACACAAAGCAAGTACGTTTAACGCTAGCTGCGTTGAGCAACGTAACGCATCGCGCTAAGCCTTTTCGCTGAGAGCGTATGTTTTGTGACCTTTCGATTTTGGAGAACCAGTGTTGTGAACCGAGCTGTGCATCACCTCACACGATTAATTTAAATGTATGACCATACATGCGAGTCCTGGTGTAGAAGAGTTTGTTTGGAGTGTATTGTGGTTCCCGGTGGAGTACGTGACAGGCATCGATACACTACGGTAGGAATAGCGGTGCGGACAATTGTATTGGCATACTATTCTAATGTATCAATAACACTGTACAGGAACGCGCGCGGTTTAACGCATGGTTAATATTGCGTCTCTACAGAATTATCCCTATTTGTATTGGTGTATGCGACGCTGTGGGCATCGGTACAAGGGTCGCCGTAGATATCGCCACACCGCCATATCTTATTAACCGCGCTTTATGTAGCATAATAGTATAGCTGAAGCGTTAGCGTTTTGACAAACCGGATAATTTTTTTAGTTTCAAGGTTAATTTCACTTTCACTACTGTCGCGATAGTGTAGGCTAGGTTCAGCTATGATGCCCATGGGATGCTAAGCGCCGTGACTATGGTGGTGTCCCAGAAAAAGCTAAACAATCTTGAAATCCGCAATGAATTTAATCAGAAGTATATATGAGTAGTTGGAAAAGATTACCACATTTACCAAAAATATTATATTTGCTGCTGAAAATTATATATGAATTCCAATTTAATGGCCAATTATGCATACATACAGATCCAGAAACACACAAGTTTGTAAATATTTCAATAACATTTTCCATTGTAAATATCGACTGAAGTATCATCGAAATCATTAACGGTCGACACACCGACATTCTTTTTTAACTTTTATTCATTTGAGGCACGTACAGGTAAATGCATTTCTGCCTTTTATAAAATAAATTGGAACGAGATCGAAAAGTTCGATATCCGCTGGCGTGTCTATGTATACGAAATTCTCTGTGATAGCGGGTGATTATGTGTTGGTATGTTTAATCCACACCGCTTCATCAGCATAAAATAATATCAAAGTAATAACGAGCGGCTCTCATTTGCCGCGCAATGTCGCACAACAATATTGGTTACGTAATCCATTTAATTATTAAATAACATCTATTTACATTTGTATAAAGCTTAAAAAATATTAACACTATAATACATATATAGTATTCAACAATTAATAATATCTACTTATTTAGAAATATAATGGACGTTGAAAAGTAGTTTTTATTTAAATCAAGAGATGATGTTCGGGTAATGTAACCGAACACCTCATATACTCCTACATACATACATGCTTGTGTGTGCATACACGCAATAAACAATATTATATATTGACCTAGAAATTAGGCATAAGTCAGTACATCATTTACATTCGCGTCAACCGGGTTCCGATTGCAACATTTTGTACTCATCAAATATTTCTTATAACATTAACATTCTATAGTTTAGTAGTTAACATTGTCTTATTTTAAGTGAAGTGAAATAAACTCTATATCTGCACATTAATCCAACTTATCATTTATAAACCCACTGAAAGCTAAACACCGCCACAGGTGATGTAGGTGATTCGCAAGGCTTAAATGTAACCAATAATTTGGTATTGTTTACTAACGTTATGCTTCTGATTATCATTTTCACATTACCATATGAAGTACGAGTATGCTCTTACGAATAAAACTTATCACTGAAACAAAGTCTAAACGACAGTAGTATACGACTTTGTATAATATTAAATGCATGAGGAGAAATATTTGCATCCTGCAAAAATTAAGACGAAACCATAGAAACAAAACGTTTTAGGGCCGTTATATCAATCACTGTTTAAGAAAACTAGCGGTTGCCCACTGGTCAAAATTCGACCATAATTGATTAAGGTTTTATTGTCTATAACTTTACCCTTATAATCACATTTCATATAGATTTCACCAAGGCTATATAGGTTAATTTACTCAATTTCAAACAAATTATTATTTACTTAACTTTACTCGTTCATTAAAGATATTTCTAATCTTGCTACTTTGTTTCCTTTTATTCTTTATCACATATAAACATATAAATAAGGTAGGTATATGTATCTTATGTGAGAGCCAGTCAGTGCAGACCGGCGACACTTCGACCCAGTGGGATCTTTTGTGTCGACACTCTCCCAATAACGACTGCCACTAATATTTATGGCAGCCGGGAACGATGGTTTAACGTGCTCTCCGAGGCACGGAGCATGCGATAATTGTCAATCAATACGCACATAATTTCGAAAAGTCATATAACTTCCGTAAGTCAGAGATGCGCGACGTGGGTTCGAACCCGAGACCCTCTGCATTGCAGCTTGTTGGTCTCCCCACTGAGCTATCGCTGTTCTAGATATATGTAACCATAGTTACGAAGAATTGTACGACGTCAGACGAACAATGCCGAAATACTACGAACGCGATTCGACTGCGTATGTCAAATGCATGGTTATGTGCGTGTAATGTTTTTCCATTACTTTAATGTATTTCTAATACATATTTTATAAAAATATTAGGATTCGCCACTTCTTCTGCATATAAACTTTAACTGTGACAAATTTCATACTCCTCCATCCGCGCAATTTTTGTAAAAAGGTATACAAACTTTTTATATAACAATACACACACAAAGAAATATTTATATACATACATATATAATATTATCTTGATATTTAAGCAGGCTAAACCCATTGATAATAATATTTACTCGAATTAATATTTGATTTGTACAATTATTTAAAAGTCACAATAATTTAATGATGTGCTGAAACCTCCTCTATGTTCTGTAACTTTTAGCTACATGGTTGGACCAGAAAATCAGGACCGATGGAACTAAAACACCACGTAAAGTCAATTACAAAGAGCTGGGCCAATTCACAATTGAAATAATGTTTTGTTTCAATATTTCAGTAGTAACTTTACGCCACCTTTGCACACTATTCGATCTGAGTCCCATAATAATACCCTTCACTTCATAGGGATCTGTAGGCATAAATGGCATGGTATTTAAAGGTGAGGTATTCGTAGCAGCTTCGCATGATAGTTCCTGTTCAGATTTGCTCATCTTGCTTAACAACTCATTTGCTAATGCATTTCCGACTCCAGTGAAATAATGAATCACCTTATTGAGAGACTCTGTCGGTGTGGCATCAATATTCAGCAAATCTATTGTAGGCTCGTTGTTTTTCTTCATTTCACAAACTTCCTTTATGATTTTCCATGTCTCTTTCTCTAATGTCATCTTTGCTCTTAGTAAGTTTTCCCTGATAATATTTTTTTTAAATTGTTTTGTAATAAAATTACATGGAATACATGTAATATTTGTGGTACTTATTTAGTAAGAGTATATCTTTCGGTGCCTTCATTGTGGCTTTGTGTAGCTTATCCTTTCTTCTTATGCATTTCACTATGCCTTTCGTTATTCACGGTTTAAGGGGCCTATATTTATTAGTGTTTTACAATTTTGGTGTTATCAGTAATAATATTTAACAGTTTAGTTGTTATTATTTCCGATGCAATATTGACGTAGGTAACTGAATATAGATGATCCCAGGATACTTCGGTAAGTGAATTTTGAAGAGTTTTGTAGTCTATCATTACTTTATTATATACAACACTCCTTTTTGCAGTTTTCAAGCCATTAATATATAGCAATATTGGTCAGTGGTTTGTTATTGGTTGCTCAAATACTACTGTTTGCCAATGATATGAACATTTAATCATCAAATGATCAATACATGTTAATGCGTGTAGGTTTGCTGACACCTTGTCTCAGTGCGTGCATGACCATCAGATTTAAGTAATTTTGGGCTACATTTAATAGATTTACAGTTTTATCGATATTTATATCTCCAGTAAAAATCATGTTTCTTTGTCGGGTCTTACATAAAATGTCGTCGAGTCATTCCAAGTAAGGATTTGGATGTTTGAAACTTGGTGAACGATAGGAGCAAATGATAACGTAGTCAGGCTTTATTGTGACTACAAGACTATTCCCTTAAACTATTTTAGGCTTATAGGCCGATGTCACAATTTCACTACGCACATACACTACGATCGTTTTGATTTAGGCTATTTTTTGTCCAATATTTGCTATAACTATCCATGTCGGGAGATGGATTGTTTAAAGTCCAACACTCACATAATACATAAAAAGGCAACTGGAAGGTCGAAATTGCAGTTAATACTTTTAATGTTAAGACTAATAATTGATATTACACCGTGAGTTTCAAGATTACAATTAAACAGTTTTGAGCAAAGACTGGTGTCACCAAGGGATACACATTCAATATGTTCTGACTAATCTACATTGTGATCGAATTTTAATTATGAATTGTGGTGACATCGACAACAGCAGCATTTGTGGCATCATAAATAATATTAGATTGTATATTCGATGCTTAAAATAGAGGTGTTTGTATTTTATTGGTATATAAGCATTGACTATTACGTGGAACATAAAAACACGGTAGGTGCAATGCGGATGTGCAACACACCTCCGCACCGCGGCGCCTTGGGAACACAGACGCGAGATCTGTGATTGATCATTTATTAAAAAAATAAGTTAGAACAGGTTGTCCATTTTTATTTAACAATATTTTATTGCAATATCTTGTAAGAATAGTATAAGACGCACTATCTAAATGGATCTTTCATTGCCTATATTTGATTGCAGAGAGACCGAGTTGCAGGCAATCAGTCTACAATGAGTAGTAGCTATAAAATTCAGATTTGGTCAAAGAATGCAGAATCATTCGTTTTGTTAAAATTGTCAATGATAGTTACGTGCTCTGACATATATGTGATATATGTATCTATAAATAATCGAATTTGAAAGTGCGGTATTTAAGTACCTAGCACTTAGAACTTAGATTAGACTAGATTTTGCCCGCAGCTTCGCCCGCATAAATATAGGTTAGGTTATGTTAGTAACAATATTTGTTTACCCTAATAACAGGATATGTGAAATATCATGATGATCGATTAAGTAGTTAAAGTGTGTAGCAATAAATAAATAAACAAACTCACAATAACATTTATAATATTAGTTAGGATTTTGTCAATAAATACGTCAGGAACAGTAGTACTCTTTAAGTAGAGGAAAGGTACTCTATGTCCTTTCTGTACGCCTGACGACATGTATGCGAAATTTCATGATGATCGTTCGAGTACTTAAATCGTGAAAGCGTAACCAACAAGTAAACTTACATTCGCATTTATAATATTAGTTAGGATTTCAACATATAAAACTAGAAGCATGATTTACATAATATTGTCTTCTGTTTACGCGAATATTATTCATTGAAATTAAACTACTATATACGGATTTTATCGCGTTGTTTATAGTCTCCCCGTGACCATGGCTGCTGAAAAGCAACCGAAACGTCGGGGAAAGTGTAAAATTAAATTAAATCTATATAGATTTAATAGTAATTTAATTAACTTAAAAATTAGTAAAGTTTAAAAGTAAAAGTAGTGTAACAATTTTCAAAATTATGTAATAAAGTGTCAAATAAACAACGCGATAAAATCCGTACATAGTAGTTTTATTTCAATAGAAGCATGATGTTTAATTTCAAAATAGTATCTATTATTGACGATCGAATATTTCCAATAGTAAAGATCTAATGCAACTAAAATGTTCTCAAGTTCTTTGAGCGCTAGCAAATTGTTGAGTGTCTTGTTCAGTGTCAAAAAGTAGCCATTCTGAACATTTCGTTGCGAACAATAGATTTTTCTCTTGTGTAGTAACCGGTTTTAATAAATTGCTTTATGATCTTCACTCCTGTACTTTGCCGTCCTTTATCGCAGTTGACTTGTAGTCAACATTTTAACGTTCGCCGTAACTTTTCTACTTTTCACTTCGACATTCACGTTACCTTTACGAGTTATATTGGATTTTCTTCTTCTCTGCTTAGTCTTCTTTTATTCTTTATATTTAATGGATTACCAATCGTTCATTGATTTATAGTTAAATATACAATTTTAAAAGGATTCTTGCCCCTTCGTTGAACTTTGACATTGTAAAGCGATGTTGAAATTGCACATTCGATTTAAATAATTATTTTGTATCGAATAAGTCAAATCTTCCATATTAGTACAATAGCAGTACAACGTTAAATTTCAATATGAAATGCGTTGTAGTTCTAGGTACTAGAGCTGGCTGACCTAAGTTATTTTAGCAGAACTGTATTTTTAACATTATATGGGTAATATGTAGGTAAATAACGCATCTATATTCGCTAGTTTCAAAGATATATAAAATTTCCATTTATAAAAATTATATTTATCAAGGAGCTGATCTTTTGAATCGATTTTTTTATTTACGAATCGGCTCAAAATATTATCTAAATAAGAAGTATAAAATTAAGTCAGTTTATTAAGGTGGACGAATACACCTTAGTAAAACATTTTGAAATGGTTAGCTTAATACTTAGGCGTTGACATTTTCAATTACCATCACCCGTAATTCTCTGATCTGAATCAAAGGCTCAGCTAGATAGAATATCGAAATCGTCAGGGAGTTTTGACAAGCTCGGCGATATCTAAAGTACATGAAGTTACGTAATGCTAATGAACACTTTCTTGCATAAATCTCATTAACATCAATCTCAATAATCTCAAGCGTGAATCTAAATTGGCAGCGCTTACACGTATATATAAGCGTAGCACCAAACGTTTTCTTACATCATTTCTTACAACAACATTATTGTAGAAAATGTTTGGTAGAATTATCTGATGATTAAGTGCCGCCAAACTTCATTATTACACTGAGAACCTACCTATAGCAAAAATAAAAGTTATGATAGTATGCCTAACATAACTTAAATTAAAACATTAGTACGAAACATCAAAGCGTAAAAATTACTTCTATTCTAAAAGATTTCAAATATTATTTTTTATATAATTTGATCGGCGACGCTTGAAACAGCCGACATTTCATTTACATGTTTACACGAGCCATTGAGTTTTATTGTTGTTTGGAAGACAGCGAATGAAGCCACACTGAAGACATTATGCAAAACAGTTTACGAAGCCAAAAGCGTGAATGAAAAGCTACTAAACAAAATTTTCAGTTGGCGAATGAAAGGTGTCTAATAACGATGGAACAAATTTAATTTTACATTCTATAATGTTTTAGTCTTTTGAAAAGAGCTAGAATTTGGATAGTATGCTGACAATGTAGCTATGCCCCGTTTACATTAAGCCGGTGATCGCATATTAGATTTATTATTTATTAGATTGCTTTATATTAGCTCGATCGCTATAGCGTCACTACTATGATATATACTAATGCGTTTCAGGTAGCATTCATCAGTTTGTGGTTAAATATTTGTCAGTGACCAAAGACAGCTAATGACCGCATACAGCCAACTGAGTAAATATAATAATATAATTGAATATGACCAGTTGAAACAATGTAAAGAAGCCATATAATTATTTAATTAGCCATATTGAATTGGGCAGATAATATCGCTACACGTTGCATGAATGAGTACAGTAAGAATGAAAATGCAATGATCGGTGACCTGTTAAAGTATGAAGTAGAGAATGCTCGTAACCTAATTAAGTTCATCTTTACCCGTAGTTTCTATAGAGGCATGTGCATTTAATTTCATTCAAATGCAAATCAAATGGAATTATGCACAACGCTTAGCTTTCCTAGAAAATATCCGAGCATTTGCTGTAAAATTTTATCTGAGCTTTGATTAGGTCGGCATCCGATATAAAGTTTCGTATTTGTTTTATTACGACTTTGATTTAGCTTCCTCCTAGAAATTATTTGCCATAATAACATCTGTAGCAGGAACAATGAAGGTGTCCCAGTAAATGTTTATTTACGTAACCAATAATTTTGTTCATACCCAAGAAAATAGAACATGAATCCTGTCACGCAAATGCTGATAAGGATTTTGTTTTCACATGTCACATTACGGCGATACAGAATACAATTTATTATACATGGTTTTATTAGACGTGCGTACTAAAGGTACTTATGTAATATAATATTGGCAGAGTAAATTAGTTCATCCCAGGCTTTCTCGAAAGCTGAATAAACATATATTAATACACATATATTAGATAAACCAATTAAGATTGACAGTTAAAATTATATTGATGTCGTTTTATGGATACATTTAGGTATTGTATGATCAAAAGCGGATACAAAATAATAAATTTTACGAATCAAGTGAATTGCACGTATGGCACAGCAGTTTCATTTATTATTTGCGACTATCAATCCGTTGAGTTTCGGAGTTTTACACCTGCACGGGATGTAACCTTGTGTAACCAAACAGCTTTTATTGCCTATATTATTATATGCCTGGCTATAAAGTTTGTAAAGCGCTCAGTAACTAACTAAATAAATGATCATACTTTGAATTTAAATTTGACATAAACGGTGATGTGTAAAGATGTGTGCTCTGAATTGGCTATTCGGTCCAACAAATCGCTCTACGCGTTGTATTTAATGATAAAAACGAGCTTGGTATAACATTTGTAAGGTATGATGTGTCACAAAAAGGCGGAGAGCCTTATAATAATCTGCTGCACTGTGTAGCTACATAAGAATACATGCCGCATTGGAGAGATAAACATTATTGATGCAAGAAATCAGCAAAGTATCATCGATACAAACGACGCCATTACAAGTAATCACCATAATGAAAGCAAATGAAAGTCGGATCGGTAATCGGGTAGTATTTAGAGTATACAGGTGGTTTTTACTGCCTACTTTTGCACTTCTTTACGATAGACAAAGTGCTATGGAGTCCGTCGCTCAGACGCTGCCAAGAACACTTGTGAAGCTTGTAACAAAAATACTTTCCAATTTAGAATTTTACTGCTTGTAGTTTCTATTACTGCTTATGTTCACTTCACAGAAGGCGACTCTATTCTCTTAAATAGAACTGAAGTTCTGCAGTAATGAGTATTTTCTAACGGCTCCAGTGCGAAACGACGTCTTACTAAATTTTGCGCAATAACAAAAATACCCACTAGGTAACACCATGATCGACCTGGGAATAAATCTCGAGGCCTCTATAAGCGAAGCGTAAATTTATACCATAATCCTTATCTACCCTTATTCAAACGGGGTTGATCCCATCCATTTTTCATCACTATATAATCCTCGTAACCATGTGTAGAAATTATCCTTTGTACACATGGTGTTGTGATTCTCAAAAGGCTCTTGGTTAAATGAAACTGTTTTGGCATTCGAATTTAGGCAGTCGTAAGTTGAAAGCGTTGAGAAACAATAATGCAACTTCTATCCTTTACAAGTGACAGACAAAATAAAGGAAACGTAGATTCATAACCCATATAAGAGATACGCACTTCGCATTTGCACTATAGGCATAAATTAAGCAAAACATAATGTGCTTTGTGTGTGTGTGTGTGTGTGTGTGTGTGTGTTGTGGTGTTCTTTATATATTATTTTATACGAATAAAAGTTTTAAATAAGCTGATATATACATAATCGGGTTGTCGTTTCAAGCGTTTAACATAACCCCAGCAGTCATGTTGGCGTTATGTGTCAGATAATAACTTAACGTCCAGAATATGATATGTTTGAACGTAGGTACTAAGATGCATCTATGATTTATAGATTTATTAAATGCTTCAGATATGAATCTGAATTATGAATATTTTATTATCACATTCACTCATATTGAAAATCATCTACTGCAGTAGTGAGTGCACTCCTTAGATACATCTAAGGAGTGCACTCACTCTTCTTATTGTGGACACCATTTCGTGCAGTTTAAATAACGCGGTTAATAATCTTTGGTGTTTAAAGGCGTTAGGCCATCTTCCTCTTAGAGGGTTTATACCTACGTCGCCTGTGCATGTTATGGGCCTAGTATTGTACCAACTATTGTTAGTGTCACATATTTTAAATAGCAGATACGATGGACAACCTAGTTACCTTTCAAATTAATGACATTGTGTTTTTACGTAGATGCCGATACGATGCGACAAAATGGTCGGTATTACACAAAGTAGACTAAATAGATTATTTCAGTTTTCCGCACAGGTGGTATGGCCACCATTCTAGCAAGCCTCTCTTCCTTCATAAACAAGCATGTTTGATACTTCGCGTTTGTACTTTACTGCACTTCCGTTCACTACAAAGTATCCTATTAAGTGCAACCTCTATTAAATTACACATGGTAAACAAGTAATTCAATAAACAAAGTTCTGCGCCTCAGGAAGACGTCGAACAGTAGTGATGTAATTAGGACAAGGCGCAAGCGACAGGATGTGCAAGCGACCGACTCTATTAACTAACACACTTCAAGCCAATACGTTCCTATTACAAAGCAAACAAGCTTCCGTTTTATATTACGCTCGAACTACGTCTAAACTGCGTAGTCGTGGTTTTTGATGCATTAAGCCGTGTAAAATACAGAATACTCTGTATTGCACTGGGAGTACTTGTCTATCTCTGATTGCATAGGTACATTATTTAAAAGGCAACAGCAATGAGTAAGTAGTATTAAAATACCATCTTCTGAAAAATGCATCCATACCTAATTGGTAGCAAAATAAAGGTATAGTTAATTTTTAATTTCGGTATTCCTTTAGTGATTCACAAAGTCATACAATAATGGATCTGCATTCACTCTTTTATAGTTAGTAGTTTTAGAGTTATATTATTTTAAATAGTGTGTGCAGTATTTACGTGCGCAGCGCAATTAGTTTTCCTTTACTTATTTAGCAGTTACCCCTTTTAACAGATTTAAATAGATTCTTATTTATTATTGAGTGATTTTAAAATCTTTGAATATTAAATATTATGTAAAGTTACTTTCTGATTAAATTAAAATGTTAGTTTCTTATTGGATATCATATATATCAAAAAAGCTGTAGATACTGATCCAGACAGCTAACTAACATTACTGTAGTCATGCCATGAGACGTAACAATTTGAAAAATCAAAAATAGGACAGCCTCAGTTCGGTTGCTATCAACATTAATGACTATTGCTAATAGTCTAAGATCCGATAGAAGAAATATATACCCTCATCTGTTATTTAATGATAATAATGAATATAATATGTAAACAAATATATACATTGATATATCGCAAATTAGTTGTCTATTTATATCACGTACCGATGAAGTTAAAACAATAAAGTGTGTAGTTTTTTTTTTCAACTTTCTCCATTAATTATTTAACAAAGTCGAGCATCAGCTAAGAGAATATACCTCAAGGACTTTACTACAAGAGCAGTCAGTATATTACATTTTCTTTTTGGATTGCACTATGTGAGATACATAAGCTCTTGGAAATCTAGCATATTCTACAAAATACTGTTTATTTAAACAAGCTAACGCAACGTTTATGTTCGTGACTCGAATTCACTGCATTCGAGTGTAACAAAAACATGAGAGAAATACCTTAGCTAATACTCTCAGAAAGATAACTTTTACTCTCGGCGTTCGTCCTCTGTAGCAGGACTTAACAAACAATTAAACAACAAACACAAAGAACACCCATAGTTTAATAACACAAAGTTTAATCATTTATATAATAAATGCGAATGTGAGTTTGTTTGTTTGTTACGCTTTCACGGCTTAACTACTTGGCTGATCATCATGAAATTTTACATACACGTTGTCAGGGGAACAGAAAAGGACAAAGGGGACCTTTCATCCAGAGAAAAGTGCTAGCCTAACCTAACCTAACCGAATCTAAACTATATTGACGCGAGCAAAGCCGCTAGCAAAATCTAGTATTTAATATTAAAAACTACATACTGATATAAAATTATGAATATCCATTTAGAATTGATACGGGCCTTGTTGAATTACTATGCAAATTCAAAAATAATAACCAAATGTAACCATCTCTCGGTGGGTCAACGCTAGTGAATGCAACTGCTGCGCATCAGTCACGGGCTCGAATATCATTTTTTTTAACGTGGGGGAATGATTTGACTCTTACTTATTCCGTGGAAAAGGGGAGCGATGAGGTTATGTCGGGTTCACCCGGCAGAAGAAGGAATGTCCCGGGTACTACCGAATAAACCCACCACGGTATGCCAGCTCGCTGCCTTGAGTGGTGGATGGGTCGCTGGAATTGAAACTATATCAGTGACGGGCTCGAATACCAGGTCAGGTTAACTGTGTGTAATGTCAAGTAATTCTCGGCAGCTGCACAGGACTTGGAACTGCATCCGGTAGACGAGAATTATTCCTGTTTGCCAGGCAGTTCCAGGACCCGTGCAGCTACTGAAAATTTCTGATTATTCAAGTACACCTACAACGTCTTTTCGTAGATTTACTGAATGGAGGAGAAATGTAGCTTAAATTATACCGCTACACTCAATGTTCTGTATAATAGCCTTTATATAATCTAACTAGTAGATATCTATAGATAGCGATCTTTGTTCGAAACTAAGAATGTATCTCAACTAACTAAGGATTTGACAGTTACGAATTAGGAACTTAATCAATAAAGTTTCGTCAAACATACAAACTTCGACCGACGCGTATGTGTACCCTTGGAATAGACTTCGAGGGAAATTATGCGTTGAAATCATAGTTTTAAACGCAATTAACTGTCATGCTTGCATGCACGGTTTGATTATTCTATAAGACTCATAAGCTTAACGATAACTCGCTGAATAACATTATGACATAAAGATATTATGATTATTTAAGAAGGTACTTAACCTATTGCGTGGCATCGGCATACAGGCGTTCAGACACAAAAGGTTTTTAATTGTGTCTGGAATTCTAACAATTGCCAGGTTAAAACAAGTATCAGTATATTATTATAAGTGAGTACGATCGACCAAGAAAGTGGTCTACCAGTCTTGACAAAAGTTTCTGTGAGATCTAATTATCGCTAAGGTTGACTTTTCTAACATGACACATGACATGACGTAAATATAGTAGTAGTGACATTGCTCTCTATAAAATATAATAATATGATATAGAGAGCAATGGTCACTGTCATAATATTATTGCAAGGAGAAATCGACCTTCTTGTTTCATGACGTTCAAATAAACCTCAACCGTAGGGTGGCGAACCACATTTTTAGCCGACTGCACCAGCTCGAAAATGCTTAGTTAGTATGAATATTAATACATAGCAGTCATTGTGATACAAGCTTTCGATGCATATCATTACGTGTAGGTACACCGCGCAATGGATTTATATTTATACTACTTATAGTTATTTAAAACTTTAATAAAAATATTAGATTGAAACTGTAACTCTATTAAATATAGAACATGGAATATTAATTTCATGAAGATACCAATCGTCCGGAAATTACGGAAGTTCGTTGTGCAGGTGCAGTGTAATGGATGTATACTATTCGCCTATCGGCGTGCATGACTGGGTCGATCGACCGCAAACAATAAGGCAGTGAACAACAATATTTAATCTATAGCGTCCATATAACCCATTACCGCTAAATCAGGCAGCTTACCATGCTTGATTTATTCAGGGTTTCGGGTTATTTGGCGAGCGCAACCCCTCTGCTAACGTGTACTATCATCCGTGTGCATACACAGCAGGCATTACACTTTACACGTAGGTGCATAATAAATACCAGACGCCAAAGACAAAAATAGTAAAATATATTTTTGGAAAGACAGGTATCCAAAAGATGTCAAAGCGTCTTCATCATCATCATCATTGTCATCTTTTATTTCTAATATGCTGAGCATCTACCCTATTTAACACTTAATGCCAGATACCATTTTGGATCTCACGTAATGGCGAGCCTATTACAGTACTAGACTCCGTGCTCTTACTGTGAATTTCTTGATACAAATCCTAAAACCACTTTGCACGACATAAGGAACCCGAGACTTGCAAACATGTAGAGCACTCACATTTACTACTATGGCACCATTTATATTGCTTACAAAATCTTATAAAGTTTGCACGGTACCCCAAAGGCACATCGAGCAATATATTCCATTGTGCTTCTGATGTCAGAACATATTGCTACCTTATTGAAATTTCCAAAGAGGTGCAATGAATTTCAGGTGCTTTATTGATAAAATGCACAAAATCGTACCTACACTTACAACTTTTATAAAGTGTACGCAATTCGACAGACGTTCATTTACACCTAGCCGTGAATCGCATACGTGTGTTCAATTAAATAATTTTGCTAAATGTCACTTTGTACGCGGTGTGTATACTTTATACTTAAGCTATATTTGTCTAATACTTTAGTAATATTCTCTCGTAAAAATGTAATTTTATACATACTAACAACGTCTTAAAGTTTAAAATCAGCAATAGCATTGATTGAACATGTTATATTTTGGCCCAAAAATGTACAAAACATTTTTAGTTGTACTTAATATTATTACGCTTGCTGGCAAAATAAACAAAAGCGCTTTGCTCGACGCGGAAGTCGAACTTCTACTTACCTACACTCTTATTACTGAAATAAATTATTTGAATCGATAATTTTAAGCAGCATACAATTGATAGGAGGCAAGGCAGTAATAATACAATCCCTACTAATAATATTATAAATGCGAAAGTAACTCTGTCTGTCTCACGTCTCACGCCTTAACCACTGAACCGATTTTGATGAAATTTGGTACAGAGATAGACTAGACCTTGGGAAGGGACATAGGTTACCTTTTGTTGTAAAAGAGAGCATCGAGGGGTTGACATAATGGATAAAAGTTTGTATAGGAATTCTTCATTATCGCGCCTAAAGAACTGAAGCGATTTTGATGCAATTTGGTACAAAAATAGACTAGACCTTGAGAAAGGACATGGGTTACTTTTTGTTGTTAATAAGGGCATGAAGGGGTTGACCTAATGGATGAAAGTTTGTATGGGAATTCGTCATTATCGAAGATAAAACCATGAGACCTTGTATTTAGGCACATGATAAGAATTAAATAAAAAAACATTTGTACTAGCGATTTTGAAATTTTGACCTACATGGGGATGAAATGGGAGACGAAAGTTCGTATGGCAGCCCAAACAAATCTCTCTATTTTTACAATACGTATATCGGATAATATATCATAATATATAATAATACAATATACATATATCGGAAACATTATATAATTAGTTAATATGCCGTCTTAATATTACACCAGCAGATTAAATAAATGAAATATACAGTGTCCCAGAAGTCGACGTCAAGCCGTAATCAGATAACAGGCTATAATATAATAGCTATCAGAAAAATATAAAAAAGAATTAAGCTAGGTATTTTAAAATAATAGACATTTTGATAAAATCACAAAACATCTACATCTTGTGACGATTTTTATACTACTTTTTTTTATGTAATCTCGAATAATACTGCTTTAAGCTCTTATCTAAAATTTGAAGTACACTGACCCAGCATGGAAGTAAATGTCACTTTCTTCCCAATCAAAAATTCAAAGTTAATACTTAGCACAACTTTAAGTGACCATATTGAAGCATAAAATGTATTATGAGAAATTGGCAAGTATCTTTAAAAGGTGACGCATTAAATAAGGATTCCAAAATCATAAATACATCCTAATTTATGTCTTAAATTGGCGACAATCTTTCTTTTCCAATAAAAACAGCTCTGAACAAAGTTTACTTACTTACTTAAAAATGATTCTAATGTACTCGTGGCTTTCTTCAAGGCTGTAACTTTGAGATTATAGTTGGAGAGATAGACAGGGTTATTTTACGAAGTGTGAGCGAGACAGATAGTGATACTAAAGTGACAGAGTCATGTAAAGTGTGAGAGAGACAGACAGTGACGCTTTTAAATTAAACAACAATAATTTGGATTGTTAGATTTGTTAAATGTACTACAATTGTTTACAACAATTATCTGGTTAATAACAGATGTTCAAACTGCCTTCCTTCAGCCGCAATATAAGCTGGACATCTTCTTAAAAAAGATGGGCTTATATGACGGGTGAATCTTCCGTTTCTGACAGATTCAGCTGCTTCTCTTAATCGTTGCCCTTTTATAATAAATTTTTCTTTCACCGCTCCATAGTAAAAAAAAATATTATGGATTTAAGTCAGGTGAACGGGCTGGTCACGAGATTTGTATCAGACCGCTCCATCCATCAGCCCGGGTATTCCTCATCAAGATATTCTCTAACTGAAATGGCATAGTGCGCTGGGCAGCCATCTTGCTGGAACCACATGTCTCTGTATGTATTTAGTGGCACATCGTCTAATAGATTTGGTAAATCATTTTGTAAGAAATTCAAGTAAACTTCACCATTCAAAACCTCTGGCAGCTTAAAAAGACCAATTGCTTTCCCATTTAATATTCCGGTCCACATATTTACCTTCAACCGATACTGTGATCTATCTTGTCTCATCAAATTTGTGTTTTTTTTACATGCCACTCGTGGCATGTAGAAAACACAAGTTATGCAGGTTTATGTAACCATCTTTTTTAAATGTGGACTCATCCGCCCATAATATTTTCTCAAAAAATTGCGGCTCTACCCGGTGTTTTTGTATCATTGTACGACAAAAAGCAACCCGGGGTTGATAGTCCCGGGGTGCAGAGTTTGTACTCACTGTACATGGTACGGGTGAAGCAGATTTTTTTGCTCGATGATCCGGATAACGAGCTGCATTTGGGAATCTCTTACGATAAAGTCCAGCTGCAGCGCTAGCATTGCATCTACATTCCCTATAAATGAGGTGCATGTTGGTATATTTTTGTGTGGTGTACGTTGACATGATGGCACTACACAATCACAGGGTCAACAATAGTCTAGGGCAAAGCAAAGATCGTCAGAGAGAAACTAAACAATCCAAATCACAAGCAATCAAGTCCAATAAACGAAGCGGAAAGTGGCAAGCACGAAATAACACGAACGAATAACAAAAAGATGCGCAGTATACGAAGGAGTATAACGTACTAATCTGTATTGTGTGCACAATAGCGAGTAACTGGCGTCACTATCTGTCTCACACTTTACATGACTCTCTCCGTCTCTGTCACGTTAGCATCACTATTTGTTTCGCTCATACTTCGTAAAATGATTCTGTCAGTCTCTCTCCAACTATAATCTTGAAGTTACGACCTTGAGGAAAGCCATGGGTACATCAAAATAATTTTAAATAAGTAAGTAAACTTTGTTTAAATCTGTGTTTTATTAGAAAAGAAAGATAGTCGTCAATTTAAGAAATAAATTAGGATGTATTATAACATTTTGGAATCCTTATTTAATGCGCCAACTTTAAGTTACTTGACAATCTCGCATAGTAAGTTTTTTTCAATATGGTCACTTAAAGTTGGGCGAAGTGCTAACTTTGAATCGTTGATTGGAAAAAAATTACATTTACTTCCAAGCTGGGCAGTGGACTCAAAATTTTAGGTAAGAGCTTAAAGAATTATTCGTGATTAAATAACAAAAACAAAATTCAAAAATAAACATCACTAGAAACAGGAATGAAAAGACTGTCACATTTGTTGTATTTTTTTTAATGCCTTTAATTTTTAAAATACTTAACTTAGCTTTTTTATATTTTTCTGCTAGCTATTATAACTTATCCTGTTACCTGATTCCGGCTTGACGTCGACTTTTGGAACACCTGTATAATAAATGAATAATACTTTGAAAGCATCTGTGTTATGGGTACACGTAAAAAGTTAGTCTGACTACAAATGTGCGAGAACAATTACACAAAATTCTCAAGCAGGGCAATATGCAGCTGCTCTTCTAAAATTGAAGAGGATTGTATGCTAACAGACAGTAACGGCATGATTACACAATTCTGTCAAATTGTCGATAACACAGATGATTTTAATAATAATGTTTATCCAGATCTACAAATAAATATGGGCAATCGAGAATGGTTGTGAGACAGGCCAATTTTGGCGTCGACAAACAGTACACAGGAGGCCTGATAAATGAACAAATTATGTCAGATGTTGAGGGAGATGTTGTCGTGTACCTCTCAGTAGACAATGTTATGGGCACTGAACAAGTGACCTATACCATTATACACCTATAGAGTTTCTCAACTATTTATAATTATCAGGAGTGCCTTCCCATAAGTTAAGGCTGAAAGTTGGTATTCCAGTCCTTTTAATGAGAAATCTTGACGCACCAAAGCTATGTAATGGTACACGGCAACAAATTACTCATCTAGGACACAATATTATAAAAGTTATAATCATGACTAGAATAGCAAAAAGAAAAAATATTTTAATTCCCGTATTCCGACAATTCCGATCGATTTGCCAATTCAGTTTAAAAGAGTGCAGATTCCCCTAAAAGCAGCATTTACGATAATAATAAACAAAACTGTTTTCAATGGGCAACTCTATGTGACGTGCTCACGAGTAGCAAACCTGCAAAATAAAAGTAATGCCGCATGAAGTCGCGGGCAATAATTAGTCTTCAACGTTTTTAAACTCGCAATTTATACAGACAACAGGTCTTAATCGCGTTGTTGAAAATATTTAAGGAGATACATTTTCTGATCTTTCTTGCATCTATAGTAGTTACGATCAAGATCGAGATGACTTAGAGCTAAAATATAGTCTTCTTTTGAATAAGAGAAGCCTTGTCTTAAAATGAAAACTATTCAAAGATTTGTACAATAAGACCTCAATAGTGTTCGAATAAGATCGATAAAACATCGTGTAAAGAACTTGGTGCAGCCGGTGCACCTGGATAAAAGCAAAGTAAAATTAATGTTGCCTTGTTTCGAGTTGCAAAGGAGCCTTAAACTTCAATCCCTGGCTTTCTTTTGAGGCTTTTACTTAACAGTGAGTTAGTAGTAGTGTCGTAAGTTTCTACGACATCACTAGTGGTCGCTTCATAACGCTATAAAAGATTTCGCTGTAATGTTTTATTGAAAGCAAGGGTCAAGATTTTTATGAAAAGTATGTATACTTCTGTGGCAATTACGTGTGATGTTCCATTAATTATTTATTGTTATTTCAACGTTCGTCAAACAAGGCTACTAAAGGTGTGGAAAGTATGTATACTTTCTGTGGCAAGTACGTGTAATGTTCCATTAATTATTTATTGTTATTTTAACGTTCGTCAAACAAGGTTACTAAAGGTGGGTGTTAGGTATATCAGAATAATATCAGCCCTATATATATTGTCCTTCAGCGCGATCCCGTGGATCCTTCTCAATGATAGAAAGGTTTGGCCATAGTCCACCACGCTGGCACCATGCGGGTTGACCGACTTCGCACATTTCGTAGAACTACCAGACATGTAGGTTTTCTCACGATGGTTTCCTTCACCGTGTGACCTAAACGACGATACGCCGTAAAATATAGAATTATTCAAACGACGCACTTTGTCTCATATCTATATTTTGTGTCTTACTTATTGTACCTATTTAAGTTACTGACTAATAATTACCTAGCTGTCCCCCACGGTTTCACCCACGTTTATGATTACCGCTACATTCCCGTGGATCGCAGCCTGATGTTATATAGCCTCTATTACTGCCGAACTAAGAAGCTTTCTAAAGGTGAAAGAATTTTGAAATTCGGTCCCGTAGTTTCTGATTTTATTTATTATAAACAAATATATAAAACTTTTATCTACTGTTCCCGAAGAATAGGTAGTATTGTTATGAAGTAGGTGTGTGGCACACGGTCTTGATGTATTAATAAAAAAGAGTAGGTACAAGCAATTTGTGAAGCAAACTTTAGTATCTACAAAAATGCAATATTAAATTGGTCATATAAAATTTTTGTATTGCTATTTTCTACATTTATATTTAGACAAGATTAATAATAGTACCAACTCCACAACCCGACATTATATAGGTAGTAAGCTTACTGCCCACAACAAAAGTGCTATGAAGTATGACCATATAGAGTATTGTAACAATGTTGTTTATTGCAAACAACATTGTAAAGAATCCATTTAAAAATAATTCAGGCTTTACTTATGCAGCAATGTATTTGGCTAATAATTTATTTACGGGCAGGTTTTAGGTGGCAGTTGAAAGTTTAAATGCTCTTGTATACGGCGCGCGGCGCGAATAAGAGTCACTCTTCACGTGTTGTAATTGTTCAATTTGTATAAGTCACACATACAGGCCACATTTGGAAACTTACTTGTGCAAACTTAGTGGCGCAGGAATAAGTTAAATTATTATAGCTTCATAAAATTCGTTTTGATATTTTAATAAATAAATAATACCTACTGGCAGGTAAAGACAATTCATAGAGACCTATATATATTAATGAAACATAATTATTGTATCTAAAGGTGGAATCCGGGAACACGGTCCCGGTCCCAAAAGCCGACGTGGAACACTCAAAAAGTTTGGCTAAAATAAAAATAAAGTTTTCTATAGGTAAATATATTTTATTAAATATTTTCAAAGTACTCTCCGTCAGCCTCTATACAAAGTTTCATGCGTCTGAACCAGTTTTCGAAACACTTTTTCCAGTCCGCCACAGACACTTCGTTTACAGCCTGCTCGAATGCCGACAGTGCATCTTACGGCGACGAAAATTGTATCCCTATGAGCAGATTTTTTATTTTTGGCAATTATAGAAAGTCACGCTGTGCTAGGTCAGGTCTGGTAGGAAGGTGGTCCAGGGGTTTGACCAACGTGCTGTCCAGGAAGTCCCTCGTTTTGAGCGCTGTATGCGCGGGCTCGTTGTCGTGGTGGAGCAGTAGCCCGTGGAGCTGTGTTTAGTCGCATGTTGCTCACAACAGAGAAAACTTCTACCAAGCTTTTGATAGTTTTTTTTTTCATTCGGCGTTGATGCTTATTTGGTTCCGTAAAGGAATTGACACGAAGTAGCCAGTCAAATTAAAAAGATCGCGATCGTAGTCGTAAACACGCTGAAATGAGCCTGCTTCAAATTTGTTTATCATATCACGGTACCATTTCACCCGGGCCTGCTTCTGCGCATCGGTAAGGTTGTGCGGCACCCAGTGTAAAACTCCTCACGCGAAGATGCACGTGTAGAATCTCGTGAAGGCTTTCCAATTCAATTTGCAGTATGTGCTGAATCTCCTTATACGTAACTCGCCTATTGTCTTGGATTAACTTTTTCATAGTGAAAAAGTCTGCCGTGAATAGCATAGTTACAGTAAGTCAGATTTTTGTCAAAAATGAGTTAGATATACAGCCATGATCACGATAACGAGATCTACATTTTTATCTTATCCATTCGTTTTGATCGCTTTTTAACTAAATTTGACAATTCAAAATTTGCAGTAAGCCGAGCATTTTTTTACATCACATAGCAAAATAATTACTGTGGGTACACTTACTGCCGTAGTTCTAATTCAGAGTATTTCGGCCAAAGTACAGTATAACTATACCACTAATATATTAAGTCATTTACTGTACAAAAATTGCCTATGAGCCTAGCAAATAAACACTAAGAAGATATACTGTTTTGATCCAAAGCAGTTACCCAATATTTACTAAATGAGTAATCCAGTCTTAAAAACAGTATGCTGCGGTACTGTAATTTTGTTTAGTAGATATCATAAGCATTGTCTTCATGCGATACTGCATGTACGCTTTGTAACGTTCCTAAGCGTAAGTTCCATATTACTTACCACAAAAACAATGACAGGTCGTCGCTGTCAAAGGATAAAACCTTGATAACTTCACTCATAACGACTACCCTGCAATATCGAATTACCACCGTGAACATGCCTCGCATAGTTTGTATTTACCCAGTGATATCACTGTCACAATGATGTATTCCGATTTTAACAAAATATACCCAGATCCTGCCTGCTCTTACGAAGTTTACCGAAGAGTCGTAACGAGCCACAACATTTTCTTCATTGTACTGGGCAATGAAGAGTGTGAACTTTGTGCTGTATACCACTTACATGTTTACGAATTCAATAAAACTCCTAATACAGCTTGTGCTACATGTAACAATCATGTTGAACATTGCCACTGCTATGCAGACAGCAGGAAGGCGTACAAATTGGACAAGAATAACGTAGAAGATAAAGATAATGACACCGTTTAAGTATGTATCTTCAAAAGGTGGCAATGTTGCCTCGCATGGACAACTACAAAGTAGCAATATTCTGTCCTCGAAATTTTGTATTTAACGAGACTTGCTCCTTTAGGTAAATTTACGAAAGAAAATACTCCTTACGCTATCTTATGGCACGAAGCCATTTCAGGGCGAAATGTTCAAGACTTTGTATCAACATTTAGAGCTTTTTTATACACCACCGGTACAAAAGTTATTTGGTGATTTGGGCAGAACGTGCAAACGTGCTAGCAGTGACTGCTAGCACGTTTTCTTCCGTAACAGCTGTCAAAGGACGACCACTTCTTTCTTCATCCCCCAAAGTTAGTCAACCGCGCTTGAATTCGTTGTACCAACGATACATGGTTGCCATGGAAGGGCCTTCATCTATGAATGCTATTTGAAGTCTATCGTACGATACGTCCGGTTTCAGGTGACAATTGAAATCGTTAAAAATTATAGTTCGAAAATGTGCCCGGCGCAGATCCATTTTTCAATGAGTCACGATAATTTAATTTCGTTTTAGTTTAATTTTGAAATTAGAATGTACCTTTTTCTACTTATAAATAATCATATTTTCAAAATAGATTCTAACTGGCCAGTCTCTCATATATAAATATACTATTTTCGCAAGTACTGAGTGGCCTGGTATCTACTTTTGTATAGTCTTTCATATTATTGTCATCTCTATTTAAAGTACTGTTTCTGAGGGATAGCTAATAATGTATAATACGATAGTCACTCATTTAGCAATCTAAAATGACTGAAGACTTTTGTGGCGTTTGGAGTCTTTTATAAGTATTCTATAAACGTGAACAACAATACGTTCTGAAAAGTCAATGAAATGGTATCTACTTTTGTATAGTCTTTTATATTATTGTCATCTCTATTTATAAGAGACGAATATAGTCTGTAAGCAGTAACTGAAAGGTATTAAAAAATTTATTTTTCACCTTAACTGACTAGTAAACTAGAATAAATTTATATAATAATGAGTTAAGTTAGGTAAGCGGCACGAAGGAACGAACTCTAATAAAACGAGTGCCTAGACGTCTAATAAAATGAACAAGCAATCTCCGCCATCTCTGCCCCTCTCATCTCATCTGGCCCAGGCTTTATTTGGTTCATCAGTCTCATTTAGTTTATCAGTATTATCATTCGTTCCCTAAGGACAACATGACGTAACACACCCCACTTCCCTAATATAGTAGTGGAACAATATTATTATTACCTAATGAAACATCTTCATTTTACACGTAGCTCTGAGAGCGACGTGTAAAATGAACTGGGTGCAGATTATATTTCCTATATAGTCAGACGTAAGTTCTGCGAGTGCAGACACTTACTTTGCTTTATAGAGCAGTATAAATTTGGTTTGTATATAAAATATAATTTGCACCGATTCAGCTGAACATTGCAAAACAATAGAACAAAAGAGTGAGTGGGTTTAGTGAAGCACGTGCCGTCCGTATACTGTGAGCACTTAATATTGATACATTTACTTTTATGATTAAATAACTAACGCTATTTGAATTTAATTTATATTCCATTTGCAATTTGCCTGCTTTTACGGCGCGCTAGTTCTAATAGTTTTATTGCCACTGCCATTACGCTGAGTGCTGTGTGTAACTCTTACGGGACATAATTTTTTGTTTTCCTCAAAAAATGTTCTGATTCTGGGTGTTATTCGTGTCCGTTGAAATTTATAATACAGAAAATATTGGCAGCGAGAAAACATTGAATATAGGCTGTATCTTCTCTTTACTATGTAAGTACTTAATTACAATTGCGTATTCAGAATGCTTGTTTATTTGATCATGATGAGAGTATTTATACAATATTAAGTATGTGTGAGTGTACACATATACACACATGTAAACAGAAATATATGACTAATAATAACTAAATAATAATACAATATAATTGAATACACATATTTTTTTTAAGTTTTTATTTTGTGATTTATTTATTCATTTATTAAGCAATACAAAACTTACAGTGGTGTCACCAAATCGTTTGCATGCATGTTTACAAAAATTATATTATGTATATTAATAAATTTAATTACAACATTAAACATTTCAAATAACATTAAACAAGGCATATAACAATTGAGCTTACCTTATTGACATTATTTACATTTATTACAATTTTATACATAATGCTTATATTTATTTTTGGACATTGCTATTAAATACTATTGAATATGCTTACATTATTCATTTATTGCGGTATTTGAGGTAAGTACATCTTAAATATTGAGGTGACATAGTTGTAATGTAATAAAAATGGTTATAACCGACAAATAATATGAAAACAAGAAAAATTAAAATTAATCCACATAAAAATAGGTATAGAATTGTAACAGGTGTAAAGAGCCTATAATAAATTACGAACGAAATACCTAATAATAAACAATTAACTAATTGATTGCAGCTAGTGCTTATACTGCAAATCGCACGACTGGTCGGATTTTTGGCCGGATCGGGTGACATGTCGGCACGCGCTTGATGCACGCTGAGTGTAAGGTGCAAGCACCGGTGTTGATGACGTCACTTTCGAAGTCGATAAATTGTGCGCGTTGTTTTCGTCTCCTGCAGTGTCCACGATAAATGCAGGTTTCAGGTGATTCACACATACGACAGCGGTCCTGTCCGGCAGCTGTATGGTGTAGCATTTTCCTTGACGTTTCAGGACTTTGTAGGGACCTTTGTATGGAGCAGTCAGCGATTTCTTAATCATGTCTCTTCTGAGGAAAACAATCACAGGACTGTAGCTCCTTGTGCACAAAACATTTCCGACTTGTGTTTGACTTCACTGTCTCGTTTCGTAAGGCGCGAATGCCATTTGATAGTTGTGTGACGTGTCGTTGACCGAGGTTTTGCTGTTGTCAGCAAAAAAGTCAGCTGGCAAACGTAATGTTGCGCCGTACATTATTTGCGTTGCCCTTACTCTGGTTTTTTCACATACTGCTGTGCGTAGTCCGAGCATGACCATGAGGTAATTCTTGTACCTAGTTGTCGCTGTTGCAAGTGGCTATGAGAGCCGATTTCAGGCATCTGTGCCATCTTTCTATTTGCCCGTTAGCTTGCGAATGATAGTGAGTCGTGTAGATTTTGTTAATTCCTAGTCGCTTTGTCAGCTGATGGAAGAGATCTTACTCAAACTGGCGTCCTTAATCCGTTGTAATTGTAACGGGACAGCCAAATCGCTCAATCCAACCGCTAATCAATGCTGTAGCGACAGTTTCCGCGGTGATATTTGCTACGGGTATTGCTTCAGGCAATTTTGTTTACCGGTCTATGATTGTCACACAGTATCGGAACTCTTGAGATATGGCCAGTGGTCCTACGATGTCGATACGGATATGTTCAAGTATTTCTGATCGGGGAAGTTCACTCGGCTGTGAGACAGTGTATCGATTGATCTTCCGTCAGCAGTCTATGCATGCCTTAGTCCAAGTACCGACATCTGTGTTCATACCAGGCCAAAAAAATCTCTCCGACATCATTTTCGTCGCACTTCGTACCTTGGATGACTGAGACCGTGAACGGCGTTGAAAGCTAGATGACGGTACTAAAATGGTAAATAGGGTCGAAATTTGCCTGAGGAAGTCTCGCATATAATTTGTTGTTTGCAGTCGGGCAGTGTGCACTTCTTAAAGTTTAACTTGCGGTTTTCAACACTTCTGGAAGCTCTTTGCTCTGTTGTTGATCCGCAGCTGATTTCGCGTAGTTAATATAACTAGGAAAAATAATCTCTTCTATTCTTGAGAGTGCATCCGCGACTTCGTTGTCTTCGCCCGGAATATGCTTGATGTCCGAGCAAAATTGCGAGATGTAATCGAGTTGTCGAAGTCTTCTCGGAGTGTCGTTATTCGATGAGGCCTTGGTCAGTGCAAGTGTGAGTGTTTTGTGGTCAGTGAGTATGGTTAGTTCCCTTCCTTTCGATCATATGTCGAAAGTGTTTGATTGACACATTAGTCGCTAACAGCTGTCTATCGTAAGTAGAATAGTTCCGCTGAGTCTTGCTGAGAGCTTTGGAGAAGAAACTAAGCGGCTGCCATTAGCCATCAACCTTCTGTTGGAGAACTGAACCAGTGAAGACAACTGAACAGTCAGTCACGAGCGTGAGAGGTGACGTCATGGAGGGATGAAAAGTGTAACAGAGCTTCGGATGCTTTCTTTACCCTTTTAAAAGGCTTCTTTTCCCTTATCTGTCCATGGTACTGGCTTCTTATCATTTTTCTTCGCATCGTGCAGATAGTCGTTTAATTCCTTTTAGTATTCAGCTGGCTGGAGCGATAGAAAGTTACTATGCCCAGGAATCGTCTCAGCTGTTGTATAGTCTTTGGCATGGGGTAGTTGGCAATAGCGTCGACCTTTTCTTTCAGCGGGCGAATACCATCCTTGTCGATGTGGTATCCGAGGAACTCCAGCTCATTTTGCCCGAACTAACATTTGTTTAGGTTCAGCGTGATTCCATACTGCTGTAACCTCATCAGGATTTCTTCTAAGTCTTGTTCATGACTGGTTTCATTGGAACCTATGAGAATATCGTCAAAGAAACAATAGGAAAATTCTAAGCTTTTCAGGACCATGTTCATGAAACGCTGAAATGTTTGAGCTGCATTGCGTAACCCGAATGTCATTTTCATAAACTCAAACAACCCAAAGGGTGTGATGATAGCTGTTTTAGGAATGTCATCTGGGTGGATATTGATCGCATGGAATGCTCTTGAAATATCCAGCTTCGAGAAGATGATCTTGACCTTAATGATGTATGTAAAATCATGTAGGCGTGACACGGGGTAGCGATCGGGCACCGTGATCGCATTTAGGCGGCGATAGTGACCGCACGGCCGAATCTCGCCGTTCTTCTTAGTAACCACATGTAAAGTTAAGGCCCAAGGACTACTTGACGGTCGGCAGATTCCATCGTCCATCGTCTTCTCGAATTCCTTTTTCGCAGCTTTGTAGCGTTCCGGATTGAGAGGTCAAACACGATCTTGACTAGGGGTCGGACTTGTTGTTATTATTCTGTGCTCAATATTATGTGCCGGAATTTGCGAATTACGCGGTTTTGTCAACTCGCTGTATTTCTGCAGAATTTCATAATAAATGTTATTACGGTCTATTGTACTGATTCGTCAGCACATTGCATTGTTTTTGTGATAACGCTCGATTCTGTGACCATGTCTACCAATTGCCGAGCATATAAGTTAACTAGCAGTTTGTTGCTGCTTCTCAAAAAGGCGGCACCGATGATGGAACGTCCTACGTCGGCGATTATGAATGTCCATTTGAAGACACGTCGTAGTCCTAAGTTAAGGTACAATGTTTTTTCGCCGTGCGTACGTATTGGAGTCCCATTTGCAGCGTATAAGTTGTACACGCTTTTGTCGGATGCGGCTTTTCTGTTTCGGACTGCAAGAAGAGACATCTCTGCCTCCGTATCTATTAAAATTGTGTACCACTGTTGAGTCGGTAACACATAGACGGCAGTTTGATGTTGGATTGCCGCCAAGTCCTGCAATAGACGGCGTCGAGGTAAATTTTGCGACTGCTTTCGCGTTTGGAACGTACAGTGGCGTTTATCCTTGCAACTGTCAGCTTCGGCACCATACTCGCTATGAGCTCAACTAATCCAGGATCCTATAGGCATCTTCGATTTTATCCGCGATCGATATATATTTCGTGATCGTCCTCTGGGCTCCTGATCCTTCTTCAGCTCCGCCAACTCTCGAGATATTTGAGCCAATTGTTCGTGCATGGCAGCTATCTCGCATGCACGACCGAACCCTGATACGTTCTGCCTGCTCGTCTCCATAGTTATCGGACTGCACTGGTGTAACGCAAACTAACGATACCGTGAATATAGTCTCTTGAAATCCCAGTGGTGAGACCCGCTTATGGGTGGCCACTGAAATCGATGAAAACGATCGTTACACCAGCCGGCAGGCAAAAACCGGGTCCGTAACTAGTATCACGTCGGGGTCACCAATGTAGTGAAAACTACGATTGTGTGTTCCGAATGCTTGTTTATTTGATCATGATGAGATTATTTATAATAAAATATTAAGTATGTGTGAGCGTACACATATACACACATGTAAACAGTAAGTAAAGTATTAAATAATAATCCAGCAAAATGAGTTACACAATTGAGGTCATAAGTACATCTTAAATATTGAGGTGACACAGTTGTAATGTGCCAACAGATTCAACATAGTAATGGTGTAGTTGCCTCTCTAGTGCCAAAGCATTTGAATGTTGTAGTTTTGATCCCCAGACGATACAAAATTTTACACAGTTGTGCCACGTTTAAGACTTCTTTGTGTTTTTTATTTCTTAAGTGCATTGCGCTGGAAATATCGGCGCAAATATTTTAACTGGCTGAAATTTATTCAAATCGTCGTAACTGGCTGAACGTATAAAATTCAAATATGAAATTCGAACAAACAGTCATGCGACTATGTCACTTGTTTGTGCGTGACGATAGGCATTCAGTTGTCGGCAGTCGAACCCAACGGATCTAACGTGATAGTATTTCTTTATTGGTTTATGAAGTGTTACAATAAATGAACATGGATAACGAAGATGACATTTTCAATGTAAACACCCCTCTTACTACAGACATACATTTCATGGTATGAGAACTGTCTCTAAAAAGACACCATTATTTTATTAGCATATGAGTCAAAATAACTCAATGTGTATGAGTTTAAATAAAAATATTTATTTTACAATTGATTAAATTTACAATTTTATCGCAGTTCCAATTAATAACTTAACTAGTTAATACAACGAAATACTGGTAGAGAACTGTCTATGTTACTGATGAACTTGTCGTTTATACTGTCAGCGTTGCTAATGGCTCTTTGTCTTTCGAATTCGCAAGAATCCGCTCTGTTTTGGTAATCCAAGGGTTAATAAGAATTGGTGTTGTATACATCATTGTTTCTGTGTTTTAAGAAACGCTTCCTCCGTCTTCTTGGAATACAGTAATTATATTATTTATAGTTTCATTGTTCTGGTTTAGTTGACTATAACCTCCTTAATTTTTAAGTCCACGGATTCGTCCAAATATTGGATCGAAAAAAAAATTAAGATCATTATAATGATAACAAGAATAGTAATACATATATGTCATCCATCATATTGAATAAAATTATATTTACCTTGAATTGTTAAATCTTCTATTAGTTTATGTTGTTTTAGTTTTGTTGAAACTTTTATAAGATCATAATTCAATTATATTTCAGGTGTATTTTTAGTTTGATTGATGTCCACGTTAGTTAAAATAATTTTATCATTTGATTCTTGAACATGAAATCTTAATATTCCTGAAATATTAACTTCGCAGTTACCTCCTTTTAATAAATAAGATCCTTTTATCCATGATGTCTCTTCATGATTTCCACGAGCAATCTTTACTTTAATAGTTTTATTAAAATACATGTAAATCGGTCATATTTTTTAAATTTTTCTATAGGACATTTTATTGCAGAAACGTTTGTCAGGTCAGCTTGTATACGTACGTAATTTAACAGCATTAAAATCAAGCACCGCTGAGATATTACTAACGCCAAACTGTGCAAGCACGACATACTCATTAAAATGTATCAAGACAGCTTACGCCAACAATTTTAATTGTAAGAATCGGAGTTTAGTTTTATTTTCTGTGGCTAAAACATAATGCTGAAAGCCAGTTCGATACAACGCTCAAAAACAGACGAACTCACACACAGACACAGTCTTTCGCACTTTTTGTAAATCAATGGATAAGATTCTCTCGGAATAAGTTCTTCATCCAAACAATAAATTTTCAACTACAACATATTTCTTCTAAAATGGCAAACACGTACATGAACTGGTATAGCGAAACATAAATACTTGCCACATTGTGACAAAACACAAATGTCGCTGACCGTTCAAAAGGAGATGCTATAGTGCCAACGCATAGGACGCAACTATAATCGTTTACCATTCCGACTCTTTAAGGACCCTGCAAACCTACTCACCACAGAAACACAACAAAAGGTAGTTTGTTTGTAATCTTTTTTGACAAAATCACCTCCATCATGCCAGTGAGTCGAGAGTTATGGATACGATTGCCCCACGTGACAAAATTTGCGAAATCTATATTTTGTTGTTATTTATGACTGTTGTTTGAATTGAAATTAAACTGCTATATACGGATTTTATCGCGTTGTTTATTTGACACTTTATTACAAAATTTTGAAAATTGTTACACTACTACTACTATTAAACTTTACTAATTTTTAAGCTAATTAAATTATTATTAAACTATTTAGATTTAATTTATTTTTACACTTTCCCCGACGTTTCGGTTGTTTTTCAGCAGCCATGGTCACGGGGAGACTAAGATGGCAGTTGTCTCAATGTTCCAGTGTAGTTATTTCAAAGTACCCGAACATAATTTAATCATTGGTGTTTCTATTTACGCAGAATGAGCTCAAAGTATCATGAAGTCTAGCTGTAGTTTGCTCCTTCTTGGGTTTGACTATTTTTATTACTGGATCCCAAGCTGGTGGTACATTCCAACCATCTTCTCTATTAAAATTAGGATGTTTTTTGATTTCAATAGCGTCGCGAAGTATCCTAAACAGTTAGCTACCGTGGGAATGTCTTTGTTTCAGAGAGCCCATGGGATCTGTGACAAGAAACACCTGGACGCCGAGCTTCAACATGTCAAGCAAGTACTGCAAGACAACAAGCTACAACAGCCGCGCCGCTGTCACAGTTCCCGAGAAAAGCCAGCCACAGTCGAGCGCCAGCCTGCTATACTGCCTTATGTAAGGGGTGTCACTGACAAGATTGGCTACATCTTGAAGCGAGCTTCAATCAACACATACTTCAAGCCGCCAACGAAGATAAGTCAATTTTTACCATCCGTCAAGTGCCAACTACCTTTACAAGATGCAGGGGTCTATAAAATAGATTGTGACTGCGGACTCTCATACATTGGTCAAACCAAGAGAAGCATAGGCACCCGCATAAAAGAACACATAGCTGATGTAAAACACCAACGCTCGTTGAAGTCTGCTGTGTGTGAACATGTGCAATAGGGGACCAACCACTACCTGAGATTTGACAAACCACAGATTCTCGCTAAAGAACACCGATTCCTACCAAGGTTGCTTCGCGAGGCTATTGAAATCAAAAAACATCCTAATTTTAATAGAGAAGATGGTTGGAATGTACCACCAGCTTGGGATCCAGTAATAAAAATAGTCAAACCCAAGAAGAAGCAAACCACAGCTAGACTTCATGATACTTTGAGCTCATTCTGCGTAAATAGAAACACCAATTATTAAATTATGTTCGGGTACTTTGAAATAACTACACTGGAACATTGAGACAACTGCCATCTTAGTCTCCCCGTGACCATGGCTGCTGAAAAGCAACCGAAACGTCGGGGAAAGTGTAAAAATAAATTAAATCTAAATAGTTTAATAATAATTTAATTAGCTTAAAAATTAGTAAAGTTTAATAGTAGTAGTAGTGTAACAATTTTCAAAATTTTGTAATAAAGTGTCAAATAAACAACGCGATAAAATCCGTATATAGCAGTTTAATTTCAATGAATAATATTCGCGTAAATAGAAGACAATATTATGTTGTTTGAATGTTTGTAAGGTGCAATAGAATCGTGATAAACGTTTAGTTTCATTGCGATCATTACTTTCCTATAATAAAACAAAATCTTCGCCTATTTGAGTGATGCAAGCAATAAGCTCGTGATGCCGTGTATAGCTGAAATGTACCATTATATCTATATAAAACATACTGCTTAAAGCATCTGCAATGGACGCTTTATGACAAGGAAATAGCGCTACATTACAAAATTCTCAGAAAAAGATAAGTCAAGTTGTCTAACTTTATAATAAGTTAATTAAATTTATAATAGGTTAATTAAAGTATTGGTGCACAAGCCGTCTGCAAGCTGATCATTCGTAGACTACAGTATTTACTTATAAAATAACTAAAGTACGTAGCTTTAGTTCGTTCAAAGTAAATAGGTATTATACATTTCAAATACTTGGGAGTTGATATCTATAATAACCAAAAATTCAAAATACAATACGTGAAACGCTTCTCTTTAAATGTAAACACTTTTATATATAGGTAGATGTGTGTGCATTACAGTACTGCGTTCCGTATACTCTAACATATACACAAACGTTACACATTTAAATTAAAGTACTTTAAACCATTTTTGCCAAGGCTGCTAAACAGCGCTAAGACTTTGGTGAAAGTATAAATATATTTGCAAACGGTTATAATTAAAACAAGCGCGTAAATATAAGACAATATTAAGTCAATTAAATTAATTGGAACTCGTTGTCTCGTACTAACGAATGCTTTCCACTTTATAAAAAAAAATCCGCATCAGGCATAATCTATACTATATCGAGGAAGAATTTACAGACATTCAAATATTGTATACAAAGCACATTTTTGTTCGAGTGTGGTCATCGAATTCATAAAACACTCAATGCAGTGGCGAGGTGACCATGTAAACCATGCGCCGAAAGAGCTTTCCAGCAGTGTTCATAAAGAAACCATCTAACACTACATAGTGTGAATTTACACTCCTGAGAGTTAAGCAACATCACACTTACATTTTACTGCCGGTCCGGTTGGCCGTCTAGATGTTATATACAGTTCTTTAATAAAAATAAAAGCTCATTCTGTATCGTCTTGTATTGCATAGTACATACAACTTACATAGACCCTGTTCCCAAAGCGCAGAGTTGCATTAAATTTATATGTCACCTGCTTTGTTGTTCATGTCCCGTAATAGGTCAGGAGTATGTTGGCTCCGTGGTAATTCGTTTGACCTGGAAGTTCAACCCAGGAGATGACGATTGACGCAAACATATGCACAAACTTGCAAAGGGAGAGAGATCTTAACTAATATTATAAATGCGAATGGGAGTTTATTTGTTACGTTTTCACGCCTTAACTTCTTGACCGATAGTTACGAAATTTTGCATACGCGTTGATAAGGGAACAAAAAAAGACATAGGGTACCTTTTATCCAGGGAAAATGTACTATAACTAACCTAACCTATGTACATTTACGCAAGCGAAACCGCGGGCAAAATCTAGTAATATATATTTTCAATAACACGGCTACTACTACTAGTTTCGAGATACTAACCAACAACGCTACGTACTTGTGATACTTTATACGAAAGCTGTTCGTGCGCTGGAGTATCACCGGTGATAACACTAACATTGTGTAAACGTGGTTATTGCTTGGTTATGGATTACAGGTCTCGGGCTAGTTCCTAGTAGCCGTATTTTATATACTTGAAGCCCGTCTTTAGTAACATTTTGCCCACGGCTTCGCTCGCATAAAAATTGGTTAGGTTATGCTGAAAGCAGAACGTTTTTTCAAATAAAATATAGCCCATTTTATTCGGTGATGATATAGCTTTCTAACGGTGAAAGAATTTTTGAAATCGGCTGACTGGTTTTTGAGTTAAATAATTTGTAACATATAAACAAAAATCAGATCTTTCCTCTTTATAATATAAGTATATGTAGATAAAGCAATAACTATAGGTACCTTAAATTTTTATTTTCCAATGCATCTAATTGTACCTACTTGCCTTCTGACTACGAGAGTAAGTTGCAGAAGGATTGGCTCAACTAAATATATCTGGGTTACTTACATCGTCTTTTTATGGAACAGAACTAGTCTAGTAGTAACTAGTAGTTATATTATGTATAAAGCCTTTGTCACAATAATAACGTTATATTTTAATATTAATACCGTGTTCCTGCCAATGTTTATCCATTCTTGATGGCATTTGTTTTATTTATTTACCAAGTTAGAAATTTTGTTTTTAGTTGACATCGCACTATCCAACGATAGGACCTACCTGAATATATACATAGGTTACTAGCATAATTATCCTATCTTTTAGCTTTGTCGTTGACGGATTACAACATAAAACATTAATAAAGAAAGGTGTTGGTTTCATGAAATAATTAGACAAATAGAAATGTTAGACGAAGCTTTCACTTTAATGCTTTCTGCATTTCTCTGTAATTAGACTCAATAATATTGCGACTACTTTTAACCTAAGAGGATTTATAAACGGTGCGCTGCAGTTTCTATTGAGAGTGACAGTGTGAGATTGGAACCCACAACACTCGGCTCAGCGGCAATGTACTTGGAGGCAGGACAAGGACAATACTGATTTACTAAATTTAAGAACACATACTATAATACTAAATGCTCCAACATTTTAACGTTTTTCATTTAATTTGAGTTGAATGAGTTGTGTAAATAAATTTCTTTTTTTAAAGACGTCTCCAGTTATGCATAGCTAATCAAACAAAGGGCACATTAAATACATATACTAGCACAACCATTTATGGATCTCCCAATTTTTTGTCACTTAAGAGTTTCGAACCCTAGTTTCGAAACAGTGTTCGACGTACCGCCATTTGTGAAGTGACCACTAAACCACTGCGCCATTCGCGCAGTTAATATTTAATTAATATGATGATGAATTATCTAACACACCCTTCAAGATTACGTAAGTATCCTGTAAGCAAAGTCCTAATATCCCTAATTTAAAGTTTGTAGCCTAGGTATATTCGCACAAAAACTAGCGGATGCACATACACAGAATATGACTACGCGTTGGGCAATAGGCGAAATAGTGTCATAAAATATGCACATAGGACGAATAATTTATAGTTCATCGAAGGCTGATCCCTCCTTGATTTCGAAGGCATCTTTCATTTATATTGTTAGAGAACAACACCTCTTTCAAAACGAATGATGTTCTCATAATTATAACTTTTGGCAATCATAATAATAGCTTGTACAAATATAAAGCCACAAACAGTTGGCAACAAAACGCGGCTTTTGTGACACAATAGACGTCATCCTTAGCGATGACATATCGATAGCATAGTTGGGCTAACGTGCGTGGCATTCATTCAGAAATCGTGACAATGCGCGCGGCTACGTAAAGTTTTCACTCCATTGTTTCAAACTTGGCTTTAGTGTTCAAATTTATCTACTACTAAATTTCGGTTGCGGCTTCCCTTGCGTAAATGTAGGTTAAGTTTGGTTGGGATGTAAGCCAGAGAACCTACTAGTGTGTCTGATGGCTACTGGTCCCCTCTACACTCTCTCGTGGAATGGAACAGCAGATGTTGGGCCGGTACATCCCGGGCAACACGGATAATAATGTTCTTTCGCGGCCATTATTACCCGTGGCTAATATTCTGGCACGCGTAGAGTATCAGAGCCATTATCACCCGCGGCATCGGCCCGCGTGAGCCACATTTAGTTGTCTCTCCACGTGATCTTCGTACTAGCAGAGGATACGAGGATTTGAGATGGAGAGGAAGAAACCTCTTTGATATATCACCAGTAGAGTTGTTAGGTCAGGGTGGAAACCTAGGTTACTGCGCCCTTGGGCGGTCATGGAGCGGTTGGGTCGGTCCAGTATGAGTTTCTTCTGACGCAACCCGCAACCCTGAACTGACAGAACCGGGAGCATTCGGGCTGCGAGGAAGAAATCCTCTATAAAAATTACATAAAGCCCAAGTCTGCAGTGGCTTGGCGAGGAGCTGTATGGCTAGGGGAAACCCAGTCATTAAGGCCACTCCACAACCCCATGAAAGATGCTGAAAAAAGTGTTAATTACACCATGAGGGTACCAGGCGCGCTGCAAGTAGATAATCCCTCGCAGGGCTTTCTGGCTCTGTCTGAACTCCGACGCAGAGCTGCCAAAGCTGGCGCCGAGGCAAGAGCCGACGTCCTCCAGCACTGAGGATTTGCGGGCGTTCGTATTTAGTTATGTAGACGCTCGCTTCGGTGGCCGGCTCCTTCCGGAGCCGAGCTATCAGTCGTGGTTCGGAACCGCAACGCCTTTAACTGCCACTACTTTTGCGTACTACTGCCGCCAGAGCTCCCACAGCCAGCGCCACGAACCCGTGTAGGTGGCAGAGAGACGACGAAAGGAGGCGCACAGAACAGCCAGGATTTCTTGCTTCTCCTAACAACCAGGGCGCCTCCACCCTAGAGTTTACGTCTTATCCCAGCATCAGCCGAGCCTGCGCCATCTGTGCCATCTGTCTCGACCGTCTCCGCCCCAATCATCTCTCAGAGCGAGTATTGGCGGACGGTCCAAAACCTTGGAATGGTTCGCCGCAGAAATGCCAAGGAGGCTATTACAGCTACCGCTGCGATTTCGTCTGCCTGACCTATCAGGTACAATTAAAGTTGTGAACGTCAAAAAATATGTATTCATTTAGACCACAAAATAACACTAATGAACTTCAAAGGTTATTACAGTGAGCTAACTAAATTTACAAAACTTATATATTAATTAAAATTTGAGACCAAATGTAGGTTTTGTTGATTAATTATTTGCAATATCAGAGTCTGATTTAGAATCATTGGATTTTAAGCCAATTTTTATAATAAATGGCGTGTTAATGCCTGTTATAGCTACATCTATAAGACCATATAAGTGCAATATTTTCTCCTCGTCTTTAATAAGTTTAATAACATGGCTAATGCATTTTGCCCTATCATCTGCAGTAATCCTAATTTAACACCTCTGACTAGTAAGGATATGTGACCATCGTATTTTCCACATATTTATAAAAATTTACAGCAATTTTTTTTTCATTGGCCGTCAAGCGACTATGCTTTGGTCGTTTTTTTGGTGGTGAAGAAAAAAGAGAGAAGTATGACGAAGTTTCAGGGTTTTCCATGATAAAAGTTGCCGATTATTCTAAACAAATGTTGTCGTTTCAACGAGAAGCACAATCCAAATCAGTATGTAATCGATATTCCGTAAGCAGAAAAAGCACACAAAAGTAATAAAGCACCTGAACACATTAAAGAATCAGCGACGAAAAGTCAACAAAATGGCAGTTTTCTTGACGGTCAAGATAATATTTATTAGAATGGTCAAAATATATTGAAATTTTCTCTTTTTATTATTTTTGCGGCTGCTTAACACCATGAGTTGCAGTGGCCAGCCGCATACATTTTATCTCCTTTTTTAACTTCTATACTGTGTTTAAAATCCTGTGTACTTTGTAATTTCTTAGTCGTTAATGCCAGTAATTGACAAATTCATTTAAATTTTAAATCTCTCTAAATACCGTGTACTTTATTGCAAATTAATTTTAATTTTCCTTTTGTTGAATAAATTTCGATTAACTAATCAATTACAAAAATTTTACGACACAAACGATTTTTTTGTCGTACCTACAACCTTATGTAATTATAAATTATAGACATTATTACATTTGGCAAATTACGTCACTTATAGTCTAAGATTTTTCAAATCTAATAATTATTTATTAATCAAACGCCAATTGCTTTAAAATACACTAAGATATCATGTGAAATCGTTGAAAATATGGATAAATGTGTTACTTATTCCATTTAGTAAGTAAATAGGTATGTGATAAATTTAACAAATTTAACATCAATTTGGTTTATATATATTTTCATCAGAATGGATTGGAGTAGACTATAGTTATATATGAAATAATATGAAGAAGTCAGAAGAAATTTACATTTACAAGTTGATTGTTGCTGCTCTTGATGTCAAAACAAGACTTTAGCGAAGCAGCTTTTAATCTAATATTACTACTAACGTATAAATCAATGATTATAACTATTTGTAAGCCACAATACAAGCTTTGTCTAGTTCGGCATGATGTTACATGATGCGCAATGTGAAAAGGAAAATATTTTTAACTATGAGTTGCTTAATATTGTCTTCTGTTTGCTTGTCAGTAAAAAGTAACTATAATAATCTTTAAATCAGGAATGTATAGAAACGAATCCATTTTAACCCGTATGAGAGCGAACCATAATGAAGAGGTTATATAATATATGTATATGTTTACACAAGTAAACATATACATATATTATAAACATAGGTACAAATTGGGTCATAAGCGCATTCATATTCATAGTCATAGTCAATCTTCTTATAAACGAGGATTAAAGAAATTGCTTTAATGGAAGGTATCAAAACGGTTCGCTAAAGTACCTACGCTTGCTAGATACCCGCTCCGAATATCTTTCCAAATTACCTTCGACTAAAGTCGATCTATTCTATCCTTCGCTTTCAATTATCCAGATTGGAGATTAAGAGTTACTACGCTATTGCAAAGTGAATGGTCGTATTAGCTTGCATCACATTCACAGCCATATTCCTTGAACCAAAAGATAAGTCGTATTTGTGCATTTTGACTTCATCGATAGAAAATAAAACATTTAATGTATATTACTATTACCTCACATTTTGGTGAGCTTAATTCTAGTCGGGCATATAATCGATACATTGACATTGAGACGGGCGTTCTGAGTTGATGTTGACCTTTGTCTTCAAATCATTGAATATCAAGGTCAAGTCTATACGATTATAGGAATATTAGAGATGAGATACAAATAAGTCATTATTTGTATATGGAGCCCAGACAGTGGCATGTACGTGGGTAGATTGTTTATTTTTCGACGCAATATAAAGGTTATAGGTCAGATATCAGCGTAAATACTTGAGCAATTGCTAGTTATGAGATCCCGAGTCTAATTCCGGAGTCAAACATGTGTTTGTTACTTTTATTGGGAGTTTTCTGTTAAGAAATTCTCACAAGCACGCATTTAGAAAACTACCCAATAGAATTGGAAATAACCTCTTTCCCACCATGTAGGCTCAAATTACGTGGCAATATATGAAAATGTTATCCACCAGCCTAATGCATTTAGTATAATATGCAGTGTTTTATTATACAAATTCACTCGTCATATAACACGTTTTACCCACTGTTTGCTGCTGGTGTAATGACCTAATGACACAGATTACGTCAATATCAAATTGAACTGCCCCACCGGGTGATTATACATACAAATAGATGCAGATGAGATCGGCGGCAAAAATATCGTCAAACTAAATGATTCATTTATTTTCCATCTATTTTATCTGTTTCAAAATTTGTACATAACTCTTTTTGTTAGTTAAGTTTAAACTAGAGAAATTAGCAACAAAGTAGAAAGTAATATGAAATATGTCTTCTTCTCTCTTAGCCTTTATTATTCCCAAATCACTTGGGATCGGCTTTTCTGGTCTAACCGGATTTGACTGGATATCAGTTTTTACACGGAGCGGTTGCCACCTGACCTCCGCAACCCAAAGGCAAACGATACCTTAAGGCTCAGGATATCAGAGGGTACTGACTTTCCCAATAACGACTGCCATAGATGTTCATGGCAGCCGGGACCAACGGTTTGACGTGCTCTCCGAGGCACGGAGCAGGCGATAATTGTCAATCAATACGCACATAATTTCGAAAAGTCATATATCTTCCGAAAGGCAGAGGTGCGCGACATGGGTTCGAACCCGAGATCCTCTGCATTGCAGTCTGTTGGTTTCCCCACTGAGCTATCGCTGCTCTTTATTACATATTATTAAATATGTAATAAATAATAATATAATTACAGAACGGTATAAGATATTCTATTAAAGATTTGGGCAAGTGACAAAAGGAAGGCAGTAGTGATATATGAGATACATGTAATGTTGGGAAAAGAGTACTTTTGTGAATGACACTTCACTAATTACAAACGTTATCGAGAAAACATAGGTAAGTTATTCGAGTCTGGGTGTTGTTATTCGAGTTTGTGTCCGTTGTTTGAATGTTTGTAAAATGTAGACTTGTTAATTTAATTTATTAACATAACTCTTGGAAAAAAGACATATTCGACATACCTTTTATTATATTACAAATTTATTCTCTTTAATTTTAAATTAGGAAATCCGTAGTCTCTGCCTACCCCTCTGAGAAACAGGCGTGAATCTATGTATGTATGTATGTAATTTTAAATCAATTTTTTTAGTAGGTACTTAGCTTATTGTTCTGTCTTTATTTAAACGGTTTTGGTTATTGATGTGGGCAAACAGCTGCACTGCTTCTCCAGTGATTTTTAAATTGTTCCCGTGACACGCATCTGTCAATTTCTAAGTTATACAGGTATTATATACTTAAACATCGTTGGCTTTGACGGTAATGGATGATATTATGAGAAATTCAACGTACTGGAGAGGTTTATATTATAATATTCTACAAGCATTTAAATTGGTTAGCACGGAGGACATTGGTTTAGACTGAGAAATATTAACCTGATTAATTAATAAAACGAAAGAAAACAAAATATACTAAATTTAGATACATAAGTAAAGAGTATAGCTGTTAATATCAATTCTTGATCGATTTAGGCCTTTAATCAGTTCTATAAAAAATCTAGACCGCTGGACTGCCACGCAGAGGTCTCAAGTTCGAACCCAAGCGCGCATCTTTTACTTTTCGAAGTTATGTGCATATTAAATAGTTAATTATCTCTCGCTTTAATGGTGAAGAAAATCATCGTGAAAAAACCTGCATGTCTGAGAATTCTCTATAATGTTTAAAAAGATATGAGAACTCTGCCAACCCACAATGACCGAGACGACTAATTATTGAAAAAGTAATAGATATTTGCTTATTTTTCACCTGGTATCTTGTTTTTAGAAACAAGACACACCAGGTGAAAATAAACAAAAATTTATATAATATTAGTTAGTATTACGAGAATATTGAGCATTAAAACAGGTTAGGTCTTCGTATATGGTAATGGTGGTCGTTGTTCTTATATAAATACTGCTAATATGTCTGAGCCACCCTTTCCCTGCGGGTCTCAGGGCGTGTACTCAGTATACCGAGCCAAAGCTCGAGAAAACAAAACACTCTAAACAAGAAATGAAATAAGTACCGCACACAAAATAAACATTTCAAAATTATTTATATTTAGTCAAGCTAATGAAAATAAATATATTACCAAAAATTTAATTTTTCTGTAGTCTCATTGCAACACCTACATAACATTTAAGCAAAATTATTTTGGCAGATATGTTAGAAAATATGAAATTCATAGATAGAACTTTAATTTAAGGTCTCCCTCTCAAAGCGCAGCTTTACATTCCGAAATTTACAAGCACGGATTTTAGTTTTATAGTTTTTTTTAGCATTGCCTTTAAAAGCACAACCCTAAGTTAAGTCAAAGCAAAACCCGTTACATATATTTTAATAGACTTTGCTTGCGGCTCCGCTCACTTAAATGTAGGTTAGGTTAGGTTTGTAACAGTACATTTTTCTGAATGAACGGTACCCTTATGTCCTTTTCTTTATCCTTTACGTGTATGCGAAATTTCATGTTAATCGTTCGAGTAGTTAAGGCGTGAAAGCGTACTAAACAAACAAACTCACTTTCGCATTTATAATATTAGTTAATATTACTTACCATTTGTTAAAAAGCATAATAATAATTATAAACAGCTTTCAACTGGAAATTATACAAATGAAGCTTTACTACACTTGCAAAATGGTATGGTAAGGGTAAATGATATAATGTAAAAACAGTTAAAGGAATGCCATTGAAAAATCATGTGGGTACGATGAAGTTCAAATTTCAGTAATAAAACTTCATGTTGAAATATTAGCTAAACCTCTCTCTTGTTTTTTTAACAAATGCATAGACGAGTGTATATTTCCTGATCAACTAAAGATTGCTAAAATTGTGCCATTATATAAGAAAGGCCCTAGAACTGATCCAAAAAACTAAAGGTCTATTTCAGTAGGTACTTCCGACAATATCAAAAATAATTGAAAGGCTCCTAAAGCGTAGTCTTCTCAGTCACCTTAACAGAAATGAAATAATAAATAGTAGACAATTCGGCTATCAAAAACACGTAGGAGCTGTAGACGCTACAAATAATAATATAATATATTATTCTACCACATACACACAACACCATCTAGCCCAAACTAAGCAGAGCTTGTACTATGGGTTCTAGACAGTGAATAAACATACATATGTACTTTCTTTTTTTTGTAAATACATACATATTATACATAGAAACACCTAGACCAAGACCACAAAGATCCATGTTCATGCACACAAATGTTTAACTTGTGCGGGAATCGAACCCACGATCTCAGGTGTGGCAGTCGGTTACACTAACCACTACGCCATCGAAGACGACAAATTACTAATGTTTTACTTAATGTCGAAAGTATGAACAATAAAATGAAAGTAGCTGCGGTTTTTTTAGATCTCAGCTGTGCCTTCGACACGGTGGACCATGACATACTTCTTATGAAAATGGTACATTATGGGGTTAGAGAAAAGGCTAGAAAAGTTAAATCGTTTTAGGTCGTGCTTAAAAAACCGAAAAATGTACGTGGAAATAAAATATATTGATATAAAAAATAATCAACAAGCCCACAGACCTCAAATGGTTAGAGTTACAACTGGTGTCCCACAGGGATCCATACTAGGTTCTGTTCTGTTCCTATTGTTCACCAATGGCTTGTTAAATTACGTACATGTATTGCATTCTGATTCAATACTTATCTTTTCTGCAGGCGATACAAATACCATCGATATAAATACCGTTTTAAGTGCAAATAATACACAGCTGCTTAATACCAAAGTAAACTCAACAATAGTGCTTTTTCAGAAGTGGTTTATTGCTAATAAATTTGTTATAAATTCAAAAAAGACAAACATTATGTTATTAAACCCACTTGTAGGTGCAAAGACGATTTAGATGTAGTTTTAAAAAATGATAAAATTGATTTGGTAAATACAGTCAAGTTCTTAGGTGTACACATAGACTCCTTACTGAATTGGAAAAACGAGTTAAACGCTATTGACGGAGCAATTTCATCTGCTTGCTATGCACTAAGAAGTTTAAGAGATGAAGTAGATATGAATCATCTGAAGTCAGTACTACGCTTTGGTGGAGTCAAGGCTGATGTATAGTATTTAGCTTTGGAGCAATAGCTACAAATATAACAGCTACAGAGCTTTTGTATTATACCATTGTTGGCATACCCCAATGGGAGTCTTGTCGGGAACACTTTAAAAATTAACACTTTAAAAACATCTGTACCTACAATGATATAACAATATAACGTATTTATTCTTACCTATAACCTGTTAAGTGATGTGTTCTGTTGGTTTTGTGGCTACGAGCCCGTACTGACTTTCGCCCCTTTCATAGAAAGACGGAGCCCCGCGAAGCGGAGCGCCTATTTTTGGGTGGATTTTAAGAAGAACCCTACCAAATATCTATTAGGGGGGTGAACCTTGAGGGGCGAACGGACTCGTAACCGGTTTTGTGTACTTGTCTAAGAATGACATATTTCAGGCATAATTTCGGTAAGTACTATACTCTCACTACACTGCTAATCGTCAAGACCAACGGCATCAATAGCGGCCGCATGCTGGAGTGTTACCATTACATAGATAACAACAATGGATATGTATCAACGTATCCAATTACGAGGCTAATAAATAAGGAATACACACGATCATTGGACATTTATATATTGATAGCAGAATTACATGCCATGGTCAGTAAAGAGATGAGTTTGATAAACAGTGTCTGTAGTTTTAAAAATAGCCGACTCTCGCTCAAATTATATTTCCTGTGTCGCGGGGTACTTTACGACCATGGAAACATCGGACACAAAGAGCACCCAGACTCGCAACAACTATTTGTGAATCACAATTTTTTGTCCCGTGTAGGGATCGAACCCACAACACTTGGCGCGGCGGCAGTGGCGAGGCGACTACTTAAACCACTACAACATCCGTGCAGGCATTAGGTACTGTATAATTGGTTGGGCTGAGTTACCAACATTAATAAAGCTAAAGAGACCGATCGTCCGACTTTAATAATAAATAAGTAGGCAACAGTTAAATACCTTCTTTTATTCTGTTTGTCTTACTATTGTCTATGTTTTATTAATTAAAAACGAATATTAGTAATATAAATAATAAAATAATCGGTTAACATTTTTAATTATGATGGCTCAGGACTAGCTGTTTGCAGTGCATTTTTGTAATTTACCTATATATTTGTTCATAGTATATCTGAGAATTAACACTTTTATATGTAGGTATTTACTATAAAAGTTCATAAAGCGTAAATTCTCAGAAATACAATGAGCGAATATAAGTACTTTAAAAATTTGTGATCGAATTTCAACCACTTATGCATCCATTTATGTAACTAGTTTAATTCATTAAATTGCTCAACATATCGGTGTGAACTGATAACGTGCCTAACAGTAGACAAGATAGTCACGTTGAATGGCAATGCTAATTCTCAGTGCCCGAAAAAGCCTAGGCTTCCGATCTTCCAAAGCGGCGGCGTCGATCAGACATTTCGCAAGCGTTTTGTACAAAACACGAGAATATCATAAGCCATGAACTGTCTAGGATTTTAAGATTCTAGCGTAAAAAAAGGCTAATAAATTTAAATAACTGTTCGTATTAAGAATTTTTTTTTATTTTATTTTTCATTTTAGAAGGACATCCACAACACTACATAAATATATAAATCCTGTATGGTGGGGAACTTTACATTCACACAGCGAACACAAATCACGCTTAGTATCGGAACAACATTGTGTCAACCCACAGTCTACGGCGCAATCGCACTTGCAAGGTGACCACTTTGCTATCCATGCCGTCAATCGATAGTAATGTTTAAAACTACGTGCAAGTACCCACTTATTATATTATGAAAAAAAAGTAAATACCAATCATTATTATCTTTATTATTATAATAATTGTCGATTGTATGCGAATGTCTATTTTTACCCTGTAAATATGTCTAAATAAATAAATAAAAATTACTTAGCCCTACTAAAGCAAAATTATGTTTGTCTTAAATCTTAAACTTTTCTCGCTTCGGACCACAATGTAAGAGCCATAATATTAAATTTCTTTTTTTAAATAAGGCTGTTAATTAAATATAACAAAGAATACGTATCTACAACATTCGGTGTCTTGAAGGTGGCGAGGTGAACGGTACTGCCATTGGGACACTAGTTATACGATGAGCTTTAAATAAAGCCTCCAAGATTGGCCTGATAGTAAAACACAAAAGCAATTAGCCCGATCATAAAATTGAACCCGGTTCTAATCAGTAGGGAAGTAAATAAATAGGTAGATATAAGTTTACTTACGCCATCAAAACAACGATCTATTAATAAATAAAACGTTAGTTGTGGCATCAAGTTAGCCTAAGGAAAAGACAACTGCTGGACATAAATCTTTACCAAGATGAAGACAGTCTTAAACCGCCCAACAAAATTTATAATAACCAATTGGTTAGGATAAGTTATAAAGTATAATTTAAAATATTACACCATCAATAGAAATCCAGCAAAGCCAAACAAAACAATGTACTGACTGGCCATCCCTGTTTTGAGGTACATATTTTCACTCTAAAAGATTCTAACGTCAAAGGGCGACATGAAAAAGAAATGGTATTATTTACCTGCCGTAATTTTTTTAGTATATTGTTTTATGTTATAGTCTAGACTGTTCTTGTGTTTGTCATACCTGAAATCTGAACGTCCTTTCCTTCCTAATCCTAACTAATATTATAAATGCGAAAGTAAGTTTGTTTGTTTGTTTGTTATCTTTTCACGCCTAAACCACTGAATCGATCATCCTGAAATTTTGCACAGGTATACCTTGTCAGGTGTACAGAAACGGACATGAGCTACCTTTCACCCCGAAAAAAAATACTATTCCCGAGGAAATCATCATTAACGTTCTTATGATAATATATGGCGCCACGTGTCTTTCGAATCATGATTGAATTATATTATTACAAGCAGAGTACAACCCGAATTTATTGTCAAATTCTAAATTAACGCGAGCGAAGCCGCGGGCAAAAGCTAGTTTCATATAAACCGCACTTAATACAAAAATGTTTGTGACCACTGTCAGTAGGCAAATAATAGGTCATTGTACAAAATTCTTCGTGCTCCGCGACCGGACTATATCTTTCTGTAACTAACTGTTCAAATTTTTATTTGCGTATCCTAATTAATCCTAACTAATATTATAAATGCGAATGTAAGTTAGCTTGATACGCTTTTACACCTTTACTACTCGACAGATCATCATGAAATTTCATTTCATCTAGAAAATTGTATTGTTACTAACCTAACACAGATTTACATAAACGAAGCCGCGGGTAAAATCTAGTCATTAAAATATTAAACAGAAATATGCTATTAAGCATGAGAGATCTTGATAAGGTCACCTTATACGCCAACTTGTTCTGATAAATAACAACCTGGCCTAAAAATAAAAGGATAAATATGGCACTGAGGACGTTAGATAACAAACAAGTGTAATTCTGAAAGTCACATCACTAATTATTTCTAATAACTAGCAGTGATCGGAGTTGCCACCCGCGATTATTGATCAAAAGTTGCTGCTTTGGTAATTATTATGATAATAGATTCTGAGCGCCGCCTTGCTCGCAAAAAAACAGTTCTTTTTTCCGGATGAAAGTTACCTTATGTCGTGATAACGTGCTTGCGAAATTTGAGTAGTTATGGCGTGAAAGAAAAAATCAAACTCACATTCGCACTTTACGAACTTTACAAACATCAAAAACCGGACAGAAAGAACATCCAAAGTAGAAACAACAATTTGTGAATCATACAATTTTTCGACACGCTTGGGGATCGAATCCACAATACCTGGCACACTGGCAGTGACGAGACAACCACTTAAACCTCTACACCACCTGAGCAGTCAACTGTTTTGACAATGGGAGCACAGCGACGACGACTTGAGCCTTTGATTGTTGAATGAATGTGCGTCGTGGGATCGAAGTCTTCGGAAATGACTGACCACAATATTTGGATTGAAGAAAATATATTTTCCCTTACAGTCGGTATCAAAATGTAGCTGGTGATGCTCAGGCGGGGCAGTCCGTCAAAGTGTGCAGCGCCGTGTCCTCAACAACGTCGCGGCAGTCGCCGCAGTGGTGACAACTGGGCGTCTCTTGCCGGCGTATACGACACAGGAACTGGCCAAAACAACCGTGGCCAGTCATTACCTGTGTCAGCCGGAAGGTAAAGGTGCCATGCCGCCTCTCCAGCCACTCCTCAAACCCGGACTTACCGCCACGATCGTGGCGTGCCCGACAGGTTAATTTACCTATACTTTTCAAACAAATGATTATTTACTTAACTATACTTTTTAATTGACGATATTCCTAAGCTTTCTACTTTGTTTTTTTTTCTTTATTAAATACGTAAATATATTATAATATAAATAGTATATATCATTCCAATCCACCCAAAGTTTGTGCCTATCTTACATATTGCTGATATATGTCAGTATATATTGGTATATGTAATCATAGTTACGAAGAATAGTAGTACTACATCAGCCGAACAATGCCGAAATACTACGAACGCGAATCGACTGCGTGTGTCAAATGCATGGTTGAGTGCGTGTAGTGTTTTTTCATTAATTTAATGTATTTCAAATGCATATTTTATATAAATATTAGGATTCGCACCTCCTCCTCCATATAAACTTTAACTGTGCCAAATTTCATACTCCTCCGACCGCGCAATTTTCGTAAAAAGGGGTACAAAGTTTTTGCTTCACGTATTAATATACAGATTTTTATCGCTAATGAATTTGCTTACTTTCTCGTATATTAAATTAATATCGTATCGATCGATTGGTATCGATTTTCTATTACCACCGTTATAAGTCAACGCATTAATATTAATCATTCAACGACAGACGGACAATTTCTCAGGACTGGACCGATATTAACTGCACTTATGCAACCAACCTAATGGCCTTCCTATCAATTGTATTTTAAAATATGCATGTTATGTTGACTAGGTAGTCATTTTCCTCATTTGTCTTGGGTTACGACGCACAAAAGTGACTAACAAATATGTGGATGCATAGTGCAACTACTATAACATTATACCTAGGACATTTTCAGTACCTATTATTAATGTTTGTCTTTTCATTTGTAACAATACGTCGAAAACATATGCTCGAAAAACAAATACCACGAAATGTTTGCAGACGGTAACGGATGCCCTCACTAGCAATCCTGATATTAAGAATTGCTTTACAGATGTTAGACGGTATTATAAGATAAAGACTGTTCTAATTACATAACAAGTCAAATAATAACAACAATTAACCTGGCTCGAAAAAACATCACCTGTTATTACTTAGGAAATGCCTATACACAACTACGTTACCCACATGTAAACATATTACAAGTATCTTCTTAAAGATTTGGGTTCTAATTTGATTAATATGATTGAGTTATAAGTTATAACCTAAAAACTGCCGGTATTGAATGCGACGTGAAATACAATTTATTTAGAAATCTAACTTTATTATCGTTCAAAGGCATCTACTTCATCAGAGTCTGAGTTCTGTGCTTTCATCGAGTTAAGTAATTAACAACTTACATTGTAGGTACCTTCTAAAGTTGTCCATATAATTATATACCTACGAATCCATAATATATGTTACCGGTCATCTACGACGTGTTGACCTAACAGAGAATATATACGTTTAGGTCAACTGTAGATTAAACAGTTCTATGTGTTAATTCACTGGTAGACTTCGGCCAGTTATATGGTCGAAAAAATAATCGCATAACATCAAGTACGATTGTGATCAATACAAGGCTGTACATAATTTTAACAAAATTCTGACGTATGATATCATTGAAATTCAACTACTTACTACGTATTTTATCGCGTTGTTTATTTTACACTTTATTACATAATTTAGAAACTGTTACACTACTACTAGATATTATTAAACTTTATTAATTTTTAAGCTAATTAAATTATTAAAACTATTAGAAACTATTTATATTTAAGTAGAAAGCAAAATGATTGAATCGACGTTACTCGATGATAATAGGAATAACCTATTTTGTTTAACTACCAATAGGGTTTTCTTAACGATACAGGCTAGTTGACTTACGTCCGTTTTCAATATCCTATCTATCTGTTAATAGCGATAGGTTTTGACATTAGCTCCATACAAGATACGTCAAAAGTCTATCTCTAGTAAACAAATCCACAGATGGATAGGATATTGAAAACAGTCGTTAAGCAACGGTGAACATTCTTTATAAGATGTTTGATGTCTCATGTATTGAAGGAATTTTATAAAACATGGTTGTTGATAAAAGATAATAATGACAGATTTATACGATATATTAAAATGGGTGAATAATTAATAAATTATGTCAGGAATAAATGAAAAGTTCTGTTTATTATAATTGCTATATCGGAAATCGCTTTATCTGCCAGTTAACTGAAATTTTAGGACATGAATAACTGCTTAGCTCCGATTCTCTATTTTTGTGTATAACATAAATGAAATTCTAAAAAAATAAGGCAAGTTTGATGTCGGATCATACATCATGTTTGAGAATTAGGTACTAAAATTACATTGTCTTAAGCGCCAAAAATGTACGAAACTCGGCCCATTCGAAGCAGGAAAATACGCTGATTCCGAATAATATAATATAACTCAATATCGTCCAAAATGTCGTTTAAAACAAATAGCCTTTCACTCCTCGATATGTACTTGTATATATTGCAAAATTTATATTCTATTGTATTGGTGATATATTCTTAAAAATGGTTTTGATATACTACAAAATCTGTTATTGAAAACGAGAATTAATCGTGTTAAAGTTGATATATACTTATCTAATAATTATTTGTATACGTGTGTGTTTTTCATAAACTCCTACTTAACGGATTGACCAATTTTGATTTTATTTGTCTGTTTGGGTGGGTCGCTAGATGGTTTAGATTTACTATCAGATTCAGTGACGCTGCGATCGGATGTTCATTATTTTAAGCCAACGTTCTGGCATGACTTTGTCTGTCGACACTGCGACATTATATTGAAATGCTATTTTTTTTATATTAATTTTAAGTCCGAATTCCATTGTATAGTCTGTCCCAATAGAATTTGAGAAAAGTGTTAAACAACTTTTAGTCACTTTTATCATAAAATAATTTCTGTAAAATAAATTTATGGATAAATATCAAAAGATATCAAAAGAAGGATTTTCATACGGCTTATTTTGATATTGTTAACTAATTTTTGAAGGAAGTTGGACTTTTCTAAATGACTTTATATTTAATTAGGCAACGATTCTTTACATAAAATATTAATTCTATTGGGACAGAGTATAAATGGATTGAACTGCCTCGTTAGTCCAGTGGTAGTGTATACGACTGCGAATCCTGAGGTCTCGGGTACGATGCCCGGGTCGGGTTTGGAGAACGTTACTAAGATTTTCCGTCAAGAATTTCTTAGTAGCAATTTATTAAGAATTTCTGTCAAGAAGTTCTTAATAATTATCCCGGAGTTAGGAAGTTGGCGGTGTCTCACCGCCGTGCGTCGGAAAACACATTAAACAGTGGGTCTCGGCTGTCATGAACATCTATGGCAGTCGTTATTGAGCAGTCAGCGCCCTCAAATATCCTGATGACTGGTCTAACCATAGAATGAAACATTCATCACCCAGAAAGATAACAATCCTTCTGGGTTACGGAGGTCAGATGGCAGCAGCTCCGTGTAAAAACTGATATTCAGTTAAATCTCGTTAAACCAGAAATAAGCGGACTCTGGCATAAGCTGGGATTAATAATCGCTAGATAGAAGAAGATTTCGTTGTAGGTTGATATGTATGATTAATATTAAATAAGGCATTGACTTGCGAGATCGTGGGTTAGAATCCCATCCATTCACTACCGACGTCAATATATCCCTAACACAAGCATTTAGCTTAGCTGGAGGTCTTAACAAGAATACTGTCTAGTAATTTGCAACCCTATTACTGGCTATCTATATAAAAAGGAGAAAATTTATTGCATACTGTCACCAACATATGAAACTCTGGCAATGTGTGAGTGACCATATTCGTGAAAATATACAGGATGTCCGGTAATTAATGGATAACCTTGAAATGTCTTATAGAAGAACTGATGGCATCAAAGATCATCATTTGAACATTTTCTCATAGGTCGACAAACGTAACGGCACTGTAACTTAATAAAACTTCTAAGATATTAAAAATACGAATGCCTTTTGTGACTGGGATAAATACTGGCTATATGACGTGGTGTATGCGGTCACCTCGACATCGGACTTAAATATTTATTGTATAATGACGGGTGTGCAAGGCCGTAGTAATCAATATACCTCTTTAACGTTACATTACCGGGAAATACAATGAAGATATATTGCATTTTGAAGGCAAGGTCAATTTACTTGTCAAATGACCCCGGTCTCTAAGCTACTACGTTACAAACAAAGAAAACTTTACTTATTATGTCATTACCTTACAAAGACGAGCTATAAGTTTTTTTTAATGATCGACGCTTACGAGTTATGCGCGTATGCAAGTTTAGACGATGAACTGAGAAACAAAAACGAATTGATGTTTGATACGACAATATATTGACGGGGAAATAGGTTCTTCACATTTCCTATACTACTGACTGCACGGATGGCATATGTAGTGGTTTAAGAGGTCGACTCAATAGTAACATCGCGGCCGATGTAGGTTCCAAAAATTGTGTGTTTTACAAATAGTTGTTAAGAATCCTGAGTATTATTTGTGTCCGATGTTTGAATATTTGTAAAGTTTTTTTAATAAGGAGCGTATTATTTAATTACTAATCATTATAATACAGATATAATATGCGCCGTACTATTTTCTTTTTTTTTAGTAATAATTATTCTTCATAGGTACCTACATAATACAAAAGTTATAGTTCACATTATTTAGTTCAGCTATGTCTCGCCCATTGGGCATACAAAAGTTATAATAATTGGAATATAGATACTATGCATTAAATAATAAAATTAATTATGTCAATATGGATCGCAATGTCACAGAAATTATAAACAGGCAATAATAATGTAAAAGTAGAGATTACTGAACACGTCATGATTGAGGCATAGAGTAATGGAGCAGAGATTTGTCAGTCATGAAATCATTTACTGTATAATAACATTTATTTATTAACAAATCATGTAGTTTATTTTTAAACATAATAATATTACATTTTTTTTTAAATAAATGAAGGTCTTTACAAAACACATTGCAGGCTACTTATTGTATTAAATTCACATTAAAACTATATTTAATCTAAAGGAAAACCTTTACAATTTAAATATTGGACACAAAAAGATTTCTTTATAAAGTCAGAGACCTGTGTTTCAGGTTGTTTCAAATATAACATTTTTATTCTACTGTTAAAAAAGTAAAAGTCTACAAAAAAAATTATACATTTACTGCAAACATATATAGTTAAGTATATTATAAAAAATATCAAATAAAAATAAATAAAAATATATTATAAATATAATAAAAAAATATAATTAAAAATAAAACATAGCATCTTTAACCATTCTGATCCCTCTCGGAATATTGTTAAATATGCGCGAAGCTGTACAGAACATACATTCATGCATTAAATGTGTCTTGCTAGCAACTATGTATAATTTGTTCTCATGTCTTATACGTTTGCGATAGTTCAATTTTTATTAAATTTTTTTGACATGATCTCGTTCTCGTCGAATATTTGTTATTTTATATTGAAAAGTCTATGACTTTTGATGTTAAACTTACAGTACCTTAAGAGTCCTGAACATACCGAAACAAATGGCAATCTGAAGGTCATGGCTATAGTGCCTTAGTAAGCCTTGCTCTTTTAATATTAGCTAAGCGACTAAAAATGTTTCACGATGAAAAACTACACCCTTTCTAAACAGAAAGTTCAAATTAATAAACATAACTACGGGCTGTTTTCCTCAATTACTTACTAGAGTCTCATATGGCTGTTGGCAGTAGAAATAAAATACGATGGTTTTACCCTCAATAAAAATTAATAATGAACCATGCCCTGCCAATCTTACCATACACACAACATTACATTATTGTACAATAATCCAGATTTCACCGCAGTTTCTGGAGCTTGACTGTACTTTGACCACTATCTTTATTACGCAACGTTATCGTAATCGATCAACTTATCATCACACGTTCGGTTTCTTTTACGTTTTAATTGACAATTGAAAATGTAAATGTGATTTCGTGGCACATAAACCTAAGCATTTTTAAATGAATCCTTTTTGAAATGGCCAGTTTTTCAACAAAACGTAACTACTTATATGCCGATCTTGCACCGCTTTTTCACAAATAGCAACTACTTTATCTATTTCAGGGCGACCAAACTAACTAAAAAACTAAAATCTTAACAAAAAATTGCTCGATTGAAAATGCTTAAACCAAGTTTGTAGTTTGTACTACTCTCACTGTATGCTGCATAAACGTTACCTTTTTTACGGTTATTGTCACATTTGACTGCACGCGTGGCGTAGATATCTAAGGCTTTTCCACAATGTCTAAAACGTTTGAAGTCTACCAAACCGCAGAGGGCCAGCATGATGGAGTATGAACACCAATAATTAATTTATGTTTGGATACCTTAAAATAACTACACTTCAATAGTTTAAAATGGTAGTAAAGTATAATAGTAGAAGTAGTTTATTAATATAAAATGTTTGTCTAATAATATCAAAACAACTTGGTATATGCTCTAAAAAGTAGTTAAATTACAAAGTATAATATACGCGTAAACGTAAGACAATATTAGGGCTGATAATAATCGATAATTCTATTATAAGATCTTTTAAATAAACCACTTCGCAATTTTGCTGATCGAAATATTTCTTAACAAGTTCACTAAAGTTGTCACATTGTGTGTGTCACAACTCACAGCAATATTGAAATATAATTAAATTAACCATTTGAAGCGTGACACCAAAATAGCTGCGGGTTTAAACTTCGACATTCGAAGACCGATTTATGCACCGAGAACTTCGCTAATAGATAAACTAATACTGTCTATTGTAAACTAAGTATTTTAGAAGTGGTGCATCATTTTGTGTTGCAAATAAATATAATTTGAAATCGAGAGATCGTTGAACAATATAAAATAAGTAGGTATCAGGGTAACCTAATCGATACTATAAATGTTTATGTGTACTTGACTGTCGTGTTTTCTTATATAAATTACCTATAATAATTAAAACGATATAACTCCATCGGCGAAATTACCAACATGATTCTGTGAATTTTTGAAGTGTCATTAACTTTGAAATAAATACCTACTTTATGAATCGCGCCATGTCGAAATTAATTTCTTCGGAGGGTAATGGGTTCAATAATCTGTCGGTAAGTATTTAATCGGATCATAATTCTAATAAAATGAAATATAATCTTGAGCAGTATAAAACTTAAAATATGTCCGAAAGAGGGCGATATGTTTGCAGCTTTTTACGTAGTCGCTAAAATACAGATAGTGAAATATGGGTGCGATAAACTACAATTTTATATTTTGGCAACATACAGACCATACTAAAGTTATCTTATAAATTACAGATAAAATATTATTTAGCTACACTTAACTGAAACTTTGGACTGGTTAATTTAATATCCCGAGCTCAAACAAAAGAGTTAACATAATATGTTACACTATTTCCCTATTTCGTTTTACCCTATTCAACTTGTGAACGTATTAAAGCGGCGCCTTGTGAGTTGGACAGGTACTTATGTATGAGTTAATATTAATTATTATATCAAAATATTAAGGCGTTGAAAAGACTGTTCATTTAAAAAGGGTAAGTAAACAGAAATATTTGAGATAGATACAATGATAGTTATATTGTTATTATATATTTTGTTCATATTTATTCACAATTTTGCGATATAACTTCATATCGCATGAACGACGACATCTACATACACGACAGTACTAAATCCCAGAGCCGTCAGACCTAATTTATTTAATTAAGTAAATTTTTACTAGTTTGAAATTGGGGACAGTGACTTTAAAAATAACTTATATTTGCATTTGCATCTCACGCAAGATAAAGTTATTGGTAAGTGTAGGCACATTACAAGTATGTCACCTCAATATTTTAGATGTATTTACGACCTCAATAGTATCGACTCAATTGTGCTGAAAATTATTTAATACTTTTACTTAGTCATAAATTCTTTTTACATGTGTAAAAAGGTGAATAGTCAGGGTGGCGGCGACAATGAAGACACAAGTTGTACAGAAAAGCACTTAAATCTTGAATGCACGTTTCAACGGTTAGAATATGAATGCCCCCAAAACATTCTAACCGCCCGTATTTATACAAACATTTGACCTAATTTAATACTAAATTCACAAACTCAATAAATAATATTAAACATTGTTTATCTTAATTATTCTGATGATTATTTGCATACAATTATTATTTAATAATACAGGATTATGTAACATTAAGGATTTATTACACCGGCAGCAGATGCGCCGGTGTGACAAAATCAGTAAGAATCTAATAGCTTTATCATTATATTATACACAGTAAAACAAAATGATTATAGGATTGATTATTCTGAATAGTGTAAAAAAAGTATAGAGATCAGTACCTAACAATACGTACTATTTATTAATCGCGCCGGAAGCTGACAAGCGGAAGGCGCCAAGCTAATAAATATAATTAAGTATAAAGAAATATGAAATAACTATTTAGATTATTGATTACAAAACTATTAATTAAATTATAAAACGATAATAGGTTTTAATGTACATATAGTGGTTAAGATGTAACCGAACTAGCAGTATATGTGAGGCCGGAAGTGTTACGTTATAACACATGTGTAAATATGTGTATGCTCACACATACTTAATATTATAATATAAATACTCTCGTGATGATCAAATAAACAAGCATTCTGAACACGCAATCGTAGTTTTCACTGCAGTGAGTTTACAAAAGTTACTTAATTATTAATTATGTTACTTGCTAGGTTTTGGTGAGCCTAGGAGAAGATGCCTGCAAGAAACTCAAGGCTAGTCATTTTAATCACTAATAACTGCACGGAAGGCGTATTGGTTTAAGTGGTCGCCTCGCCAATGCCACCGCGCCAAGTGTTGTGGGTTCGTTCCCCACACGGGACAAAACTTGTGTGAACCACAAATGGTTGTTCCGAGTCTAGGTTTCTTTGTGTCTGTTAGGAATTATTCCAAGAGCAGGAGCGATCCTTTCGAAAATTAAAAATATCCTTGCATTGTTACAAAGTGTACGTGTATGTGGAATCATGCTTACTAACAGTCTATCATCATAAATTAATATTATTAAATTTTAATACGGTACCTCCTGAAGATTTCAGTCGCCTATTTAATTAAATATTATATTGTCATTATTTTTAACTTTGTAGGAATAATCAGTAATATTTGGTATAACGGCGGCAATACTTAGTTGGTATGAGATGTGAAATAATGAATTTATACATATATTATCCACGACTTTAAACAATTTTAAACAATTTTAATATATATCTAAAACTAAAGAAGGATACGAATAATGATTAATAAATTGACTTAACTATAAGTATCTAATACAAACACAAGGTAATGGAAATATTGTTTGGAAGAAGCAACAAGTGCCATGACGTAGTGTCGCTTATGTTAATTGATTAAATAATAACTGTTCTAGATAAGCTGCATTATAACAACACTTTTAGATTGAAGTATAGATTTTCTATATTAGTGGGTAGTTTCATTACGTATCGTAATCGGGTCCTGCATGTTAATTGTTAACTTAATGTAATTTTATAATATATCCATTAAGCTTATTTCTAGTGTGTAGTCTGTCAAGCCTTAGAATACTAGACATAATCTATATATATATATAAATTCGTGACACAGTGTTTGTGGTTACGCTCGTCCGTAACGGCTCGACCGCTTTATATGATATTTTTTTAATTTATACTTGGCAGATATGAGAATAGATTGCAAAGTATATTTCATACCAACGCTAGGTGATTAGGGTGTCCCTGAATGAATTTATATGTCAGATCAACGTTTGCCAGAACAGCTAGTTTATTTAAAAATCTTTTGTTTCTGGCCACCGGTGTACTGCTGCGACTCCATAGGTAATGTTGTAATTATCACTATTCTTATAGCTTAGGGTATATTGAGAAATACTAATAACCTGCTACCCGTAATTTGTGTATACATTATTTAACAACTTTTCTTCTACCAGTTTTCATTATTCATTAATTTTCTATGAAAAATACAAATATAAATATTAACAGGTTAAACAAAAACGTTGTACCCCTTTTTACGAAAATTGCGCGGATGGAGGAGTATAAAATTTTGCACAGTTTAAGTGTATATGAAGCGGCAGTGGCGAATCTTAATATTTTTATAAAATATCTATTAGAAATACATTAAATTAATGAAAAGACACTATACGCACACAACCATGCATTTGACACAAGCAGTCGAATCGCGTTCGTAGTCTTTCGGCATTGTTCGGCTGGTGTCGTAGAATTCTGTGTAACTATGGTTACACAATTATGTATGTCGAGTAGGTGACTAAACAAAACCGAATTATAAGGGTATAGTTATGTATAGACAATAAAACCCAAATAGCTATCAAACTTAAAATTTAAATCAATTAAGGTCGAATTTCGACCACTTGGCGACCGCTAGTAGGTATGTATTAAAATAGGTTGCTCTGTTCGCGGGACTGAGACTTAAAATTACACGCGGTCGCAAAGCAGCGCAGCGGCTTAAGACTGCGCCGAACGAAATGTGCCAAAACAGGCGGTCACAGTTAAGTGAATAAAATCAACACATTTTGTTTAATACAAGTATAAAATATACATTTACCATAACAATTAATGTGTTTACAATTACTCCGTGTAAAAAACTTAAAATAATTAATATTTTCGCCTACAAAATTACGTAAATTTGCGCGAAAAATGCAAAAACGTAAGCTCGTGTTACGTGATTTTTAGATTATAACAGTAGAAATCTATCCTATTTTACAGCTTAAACGAAACATAATTAGTTATATTACAATTTGTCCGTTCCAAATATTTAAGTTATTGGTTGACAATAAAGATACATATTTATAAAAAAGCACTTCAAATTCTCCATACAATTTTACTATGGCGGCCGCGTGCCGATTTAAATATGCGCCGCACGGGCTCTGTCATTATCTGTCTTACGCTCGGCGCAGTCTTAACCAAACAACACAACGCGGCGCGTACAGTTCTAACTATATTATAGTTGAAATAAGCTTTTTGGAAAATCTTTTGCATAAAAATGTCAATTATGATGTAAATAAGACACGAGTAAAAGGTTATTTGTATTTTTATTTAACCCTGCAATATGAGAATATTTCGTTTTTAATGTCATGACAAATTTTCGTGAATATTTTTAGTTATTTACGAAAAGTTGTGCCCTATCATCTCCAACAAAATAGAATATAATTCTAATTAGCGAATAATATACATACCTACATTGTTTCTTAGCAATGACAGTTTAGTAGAAGACAGTTGGACCCAGAGGCCATTAGAAAGTAAGTAAGTATGAAATAGTTAATTATCGTTCGCTTTAACCCGGCGTCGTTGACGCTGGGTAATATTTACCCGAGGTGATTTTAAGAGGGTATATTTATTTTTCCTGACGTCCATCTTACTTATCCGCCAGTATAGCTGGAGATACAACTACCCTCTATTTGGATTATTGTTTACATCATTATTACGCCGCTCGTGTAGTGAGATACAAGTGTTTCAATTCAAAACGGGTAAGTTTTACCCACCGTAGTAGATAGTGATAGTGTAATATTTTCATGACGTATTTTTATTCGTGTTTATAATAGTTTTCGTGTTATAAATAAAAAAGTTATTTTTCATTATAAATTGGTACCATCTTTTATTTTATCACATGCGTAAATACTGTTTCACCAATAATCAATTAAAATGTAATATAAACTATGTATAAAACTATTGAAAAATTTTCAAATTAAAATTCGGGTAAAATTTACCCGATGTCATCGGCCGGGGAATTTTTTTCACGTCATCGGCGCCGGGTTTTAAGTACAACTGCATGATTCGAGTGTCCGCACTGAGCCAGCGCAGTAGACCTAGCTCTTCACAGCCTGGGAAGAGGCCAGTGCCTAACAGTGGGATAGTTTATATACTAGGTTAATATTATTATATTAAGTATATTGTTTACCTACATATTTATAAAAGCAAATATTAAAAAATTACTTTGTTAACATGATAGGTCCGAGAGCTCTGGGATCTCAGTCTAGTAAGAAGTATAATTCTACGAAGCGATGTGTACCCCTAGTCGTTCGTCTGTGCACCGTTTGATGTGTTCGAAGTAATTACTTAGAGGGAACTGACATTTATTATCTTGTCCGATCAGCATCCCCAGATGTTCTACAGGTATTATAATAATGTATTTGATGACGGATTAATCCAATATTTTCAGTTATTAATTAATGTGCCGCGTCACTAGCAGAAGTACGTGACGTTAAGTGCGGTCTATATTGCACCTAAGCTTACAGATAAATTTAATAATAATAATACTGTCCCTTTGGGACAGTCCCTATCATCAGGACCCGAGTAGATTGGGTTTCGGGGGGAGAACTACGGGTCTTCCCCTTTGGACCAGGGAACTGCGGTGTCAGGAAGCCCACTGCGCCTCGAAAGGTGTGCTCTATCGACCGCTGATTAGAGTGCGCGTTGCCTGACCGGTGTAATAAAATATGTGTACCTATATTTTGTAAAAGGAATGATAGATATTGTTAGAGTGTCGAGCTTATGAGATTGTGCTTCGATGGTCTGTGTAAAAGAAATGAAGGAAGGAAGTATTGAGATCTGTTAAAATGTATATATATTGTCGGGCAGGGTGGAAAGTACAATTGGGACTTCTATGCCATTCTTAATAGCTGCATTGAGTCTGGTCGTACACTGTGAGACCAAAATGTCGCCGGCAAAATGTGGATGTGATACATCTCAGTTATTCTTCAGGAATGTCTTATTATTATGGTAAATCTTTATAGCTATTTCATAAAGCATTAAAATTAGAAACTTGCTTCTATTTTACCTTATAACACTAATAATAGTTGGCAATGATTTCAACTGTGTCACTGCTGGGCACAAGCCTAGTCTCAATATGAGAAAGATTAGTTTATATTCACTAGGTTAGTGTTAGCAGACTTCATATATTTTTGAGAACGCTATGTAGAATCTTCAGATACATTGCATATAATACTTGCGTATACATTAAATATAATACTTCCTTCCGTATGTCCTTTACCTTTAAAGTGTGCTAATTAACTATCAAGTATGCTTATAACTTCGAAAATATATACATATAAAGCGGTGCGTGCGATGGGATTCATTTCAGAGTATTGCACGGCAGTCCAACTATCGTTCCAAACATTTCTCATCAACTAGTATTAAATTCTTCGTGTTATTCTATACATATTACTACGATGTGTACTATACTACATTATTTATGTAACACGTGGCGTATAAACAAACACAGCAAACAATGTAGTGCCAGTCGGCCACTCGAGCGTCTGTAACAGAGACACAGAGTATCAACATAGGGGATCAAAGCGACTGCTCTCTGTTACTACGTCACTGTTTTAAATCGTCCGTCAGATAAAGTCAAAAACATTGTATGTGTACAGACAAACTACGATACTGTAATGTATTACGGAAGTTATATATGAACGAAGTTAACAGGTAGAGCTTCAAGATAATATATTTTGAATAGTTTCATCCGTGTATCCGACATTTCAACACATATCTTTTCCTTAACCCGTAAGGGTCGCTGTCGCTGTACGTACTTTCGAGTCATGATTTTGGGTAATATAATCGACTATACACATATTCGAGTCGTGCACCCATCAGATGCGTATTATATCGGGTTGGCTTTAATCGGCACACTCGAGCGAGAAAAACTACTTTTAAATGGTGCCGATTGGGCGGCTCGAATGGAAACCAAAGGAGAATGCTCTGGCTTGTATGGATTACAGTATCGGTTTATATTGGTATAAATATTTTTTGAGTCGAGATGAAAGTTACCTCATTATATAGATTATAATAAATACTTTAAAGAAAAATAAATATGATTTACGAAAAGCGCCGAGATTTCTAGAAAATGCTCTTTTAAAAACAGTTACCCTTACTTTTAACTTTATCCCAGATGTTAAAAAAATCATCCTCTATTTGTAACAAAGGTCATATTTTTAATACCACTATATATTTAAGAGCAAGTAATTGCAAAACTGAGTTATACAGCGTGTTTGGTACATCGTTTGCCAAATTGAATTGGCTGAAAGGCACTTGCTATAGTTTAAGCACCACCCACCTTTCACGCCACGAGATATTTTCTGAAAAACAAAGATAATTTTTTATGAGAAATTATTATACTCAGCTTTTAAACCTAAATTTAAAAGAAAATTGCTGATATAGCCTACAAATTTTATTCTAGTTTTTATGTTTTGTTTTTAAATTTTGTTAGGATTTTTTTGTTAAGTAGTTCTACTAACACATCATAAACGCAGTCTGGCTTCATGTTTTTATGCTTAATGAAGTAAATATAAATATGGACTTCAAGTAATTTTATTGTAAATTAACGCCAAATTGAGTTTAGTGTTAAGAATGCAGCACATGTGGCTTATTTGTGCACTATACACAAAAGGTCAGTGACTGCACGCAGCTAGCGAGATGTTCAGGGTGTTACTTGTTGTATTGTGAGTGCAAGGAAGCCCTTTGAATGAGAGGTGAGTGATGTTAATATGCAAGGTGGCGCAAATGTTATCACATTAAATGATATACTGCCTTAAGCTGGTTGATATAAGACGGTTAACATAAACAAAAAGCCTATTTTCGCAGAAATTAAGAAACGATTTTAATGAACAAAATAAATAAATAAAAATTAGACACAAATTGGAACACCATCGTGCGCTGTTCGCTCGCTAACGGTCATAGGTTCCGAGAAATCGTCTTTGTCAACTCGCTAAGACCGGAAATTCCCGGACCGGAATGCAATACGACGGTATTTTTAATATCGCTGCTTAAGGTCTTTGACACCTAAGTACTTTATCTCTGCATTACATTTGGTTCATAGTTTGTAAATCGTCAAAGAATACCATGTAGTATATGTGGTATCAATTAATGTGATAACATTTGCGCCACTTTGTATATGGTGTGTCTATGGAAAAGTGTGACAGTGTGAGAGTGAATGTATTGTGTTAATAGACTGAGCTGTGTAAGAAGTATTGTGTTTATGCAAAGTGAATGCCTAAACATGCGCAATTAGTACAAGTAACCAAGTAAATTAACGTAAATAAAAACATACTTTAGAACATACAGTTGCGACTTCTTATTAGTCTTCGTGATCGTCGAGTTTATGGGTGTGTTTAGTATTATTACTACTCTGATTAGCACCCAAAGTTTGAGGGAGTCCAATCTTTTCGTCCAGATCCATTGGTGATCGCATTGGTATTGCTGGTGCCTTGTCCGCTTTACGAATATAGACTGTGCCATTTCTAATCCAACAATAGCCAAATCCGTGTGATTCTGCACGCATTCTTGCTTCACGAAATAACATTTTATTCATTTTAGATAGGCGTTCATTGATGAAAACTTTTGCGAAAGTTCCTTTTACAATATCCTCCGATGTGAGCAGACGTCGTTCTATCGCAGCTTTTAGGAAATGTGACCGCAATGCGCGACGGGCCTGCCTCAGTACAATTACCCTTGGTTTACGTACCAGGTCAGTACGCCGTTGACCTACGCGATAAACCTCAACGATATCTCTTTCCTATAGCTGGGCTCCTATTTTTTTCGCAGTCACCATTGTGAGATGGACGAGATTCTCGTTGCTTACTTCCGGAATGCCTACTATTTCCAGCTCACATTTCAAATCCTTTTGTTCGAATGTGTTTAATTTATGTTGAATTTCAGCAATAGATTCCTTTAAAAGTATAATTTTATCGTCCTTTGCGGTAATTTTTCTGTTCATCTCTTCAAGCTTTTGATCGAGAGTTTCGGAGAGAGATAATACCGTTATTTACCCGTGACACCACCAAATGACACCCCCTGTGGTGTCAGGTGGGAAATTTTCATTCCCAATGACACCACCAGTGGTGTCATTGGTAATAACCTATTCCCTGTGACACCACTGAATGCTAGTGATAGCCAAGAGCTTTGTTGGCTTGAACTGACTATGACTGAATACATCAATACTGTTAAAAAAACTGTCTGGGAAAAAACTAAAAGCCGAAGATTTATCATTTCCTTTAATTTGTATTGGGACCTATCTGATTTGATTTTACAAACGAAAAATATGTAATTTAACTATGTAAACTGTTTACATAGGTATGTAATTGAATACGGTAAAGGTTTTTTTTCTAGTTTATGCGAATGTACAGTGTGTCGCCGCACAGTAGGATGTGCACATAAATATTGCCAGTATGATACACATTTATGCTACATCTCTGTCTTTCATGGACAAGACATGAAGATGTATAGCACAAACACCAACCACCTTTTTGGATGAAATAATAATTATAGTTTATAATGAATAATAATAAACGAAACATGTATCACAAGGTCAACTGAAAAGCGCACAAACCGCAAGACAGCTTGTGGCATGCTGAATGTGAGTGGCGACACTGCGGTCCTGATGAAACAATCGCAATATATAACTAATAATCAAAATATAAGTAATTATTTAACTAATATAATAATTATTATAAAATTAAATAATTATATTAATAATAAATAATAACTGCGTCTCTGGGGCAGTCGTTATCTCTTCATGAGACGAACGCGATCTCAAAGGGCATAGTAATTTAGCTTTTATAATATCACCTTCACTTTGTGATATCAACAACAAATGTATCACCAGATTAACTTAAAGCGCACAAACCACAGGGCAGCTTGTGGCGAGCTGAATGTTATTGGCGACACTGCGGTCCTGAATGCCTCAGAGAGTCGGTTAGGGCCTCGTCCCCGGCTTGCCTTCACTGGTTGGCTTGGATGGAGCTTTAAGAGCGCCCATAGGACTCTAAACTCTGGCTTGCCTTGGTCGGCCGGTCAGAGAGATGCCGCTAGAGCTATATGCTCGGGGGTGGAAATGCCATTTTAAAGGGCATAACCACGGGGAAACCCGCTTCAGGTCTCCGTTTTCACGAGACCCATGATGGTGACACCGGCGCCGAACCGCGCGACACCCCTAGCCGCTCACACCGGTGTTTCCACCTTCTGCTTTTAAGGCCTGTATGTGTATGGCGGCTATTCAGCCATCTAGTGAGTCGGCGAGTCACTGTCTGCCATTCCTACTTTGTACTGAGACAGTATATCAGGCAGACGCCGTTTTTTAACTATAGTTTGCATTTTACCAAACCTTTAAGCATTGCATAATTCTGATATATAGGGATATGTCCCTATAGAGCAGAATAATTAGATTCCATACGTAGCAATAGTCTCCTACGCCTGCCGCGGCTAATGTCTCGGTAAGTGTCCCATCTCACTCTAAACTAAAACTCTCGAAAGGCCTCTGCATGTTGGACCCATGTCCCCGTGTTAGCCTCCCAAAAGGCCGGGTATTTTCTTAACGTATTCGTAAAATATCCGTGAAAGAGAAACAAATAATAAATTAAATTAAATTAATTATGAAACTTATAAATCAATTTATTATTATTATTATAATTATAAAATAATAATAATAATTAGAAACTATAATTATCAAGTGCCAATATGCATGGAGTTTTATCATACATAAGAACTTTTTGTAGTTGTTCAAGCATTGAGTAAATTCGGGCACGCCACGATCGTGGCGGTAAGTCCCGTGTTAGAGGAGTGGCTGGAGTGGCGCCATGGCGCCCTCGCCTTCCGGCTGCAACACGGGTAATGACTGGCCACGGTTGTTTTGGCCAGTTCCTGTGTCGTATACGCCGGCAAGAGACGCCCGGATGTCACCACTGCGGCTATCATTTGGTGGTGTCACGGTAAAGAACGGATAATAGAAGAATAGATACGAGTAAACATTGACGGATTTCTAAGACCAAAGTAGTAAGTTTCACATTATTACACGTTGGGATAAACCAAGTCCAAAGGGTTCTTAACTCAGCCTGTGTCTAGATCTTAAAAGACAGTTTCAGTATTTACTTGTAAATAATATTTTTATAATAATATATGTTAGAAGTCTACGTGCGACGAGTTCCTTTCACATGGCTTCTTAATAAATGTTTATATAATCACAAATAAGCAAAAGCGTAGGCCCGGGAAGTTTAACATATCCATATAACGAACAGATCCTCGTGTAATTACAAAACTTTTATACTGCCACAGTAATATCACTCTTATTGCGCCAGCCAAAAGCTGAATTTCAAAAGAAAACAACCACAACGCTACGTAGATACTATCTTCAATGTCATCGCCCACCTCTTTCAAGTAAACAAAAATATTTTCTTTTATCAAGCAAAATATGTTTTGCAGCTTTAAAAATGTTTTTATTGTAAAGCATACCACATTCTTCTGCATTTTGTACAGCATTCGTTGCGAAAAAATACTGGGATAAGTATTTTAACATCCTACCAAGTTGATCAAAATATATACCGAATGTACCATTATCTTATAAACAGAAATATGGTAAGTAATATAGTTTACAAGTCTTCCAAGTCGCCTGTTATATCTGAATACACTTCTGGCCAAATTAGTCAATATTAGTTCTGAACGTTTGGAGGATACTATCGTGCCAACCAATATGACTAACTTTACGTTCGTTTACTTCGTACGCCGATGCTCACTGCGATTGAGTACGGTAGTTATTAACTCTCAAAGATGCACTAGCGGACCAGCGACAAATTAAATTAATTAAATAGAGTAAGTTGATCTACTTTGCGAGCTTGTAGCGATTCATACATTCATACACTAAATCCTCTATAACTACTAAGAATCGGCGGCGGATTATATCTTTACAGCAGAAAACGTGCAATAACCTATTAAATAGATACACTTGGTAAACGTAGTTAAAATAATATATTCAATGAACATGCCACCTAGGTGCACGTTAAACTGAACATCAGCCCTGCGAGGACGTATCCTTGTCGACAGTTTTGTATAACCAAGGTAAATACCCTCACCTCACTAGTTGTGTCACTACTTCAGCGATAGGAAATTTAAGTTGATCGAACCAAACTGACAGTTCTAAATAGGGAATAAGTTATCCCAAAACAGTGCTACGCCTGTTTTACATCTATTTGGCGGTCATGGCCGCTTGAGTTTGACGTCTCTATATTATTATTTTATTGCCTTCGGTGCTAGACGCCAGCGTACCATCCGATGATAAACGCTAACTATGGGTAAGGTCGATAGCCTTAAGAATTAAATTCAGGTAAGCACGATACGCAAATAATTCACTATAGTAGCCAGGTAGACTGTTCAATGTACAAGTTATAAAGTGTATAAAAGTAGAGTATTTAAAAAACGGTAAGTGCATTTCTACAACTTAGTGCATTCAAGTGCATATCAAAACGCGGGCAACTACGCCACTTTGCCTTTCTGTTCGACTTTGAGAAGTCACTTGTTAGTATTTAGCTTGTATAATGCGATCGATCGCCGCGATTCGCGTTTACGTGTGAAATGGGACACTTGGTCACTATATTTACATATAGGTGCCACATTAGCTGAATCACCGATATTTTGTTAGATTTAGTAATATTATATTATAATACCGTATATACAAGGTGGCGCAAAAGTAATGTCGTAGTGAGAATCGGCTACCATACTGTTAGGATTTTTTTTTAATTGCTCTGTTTCCATGAAAAGTTTATTTGAAGATGTAAAATTGATGACATTAAAATGAAAAAATGATATCGTTTACATGACCATCTTCGGAATTTATGAACAATTGTGCTCGATTTACGGCATTTTGAATGGTTTCTCACAAAACAACTGGCTCCAAATTGGCAATTTCTTCTTCAATTATAGCTTTCGAGTCTTGTGAGGTTTGGGGATTGTTATAGTAAACGCGAGATTTTAAAACACCTTAGAAGAGACTTATTTTACTTAAGTGAGGAAATGTGTGTATGTTTTCATATATATTTAACAGTCGCGGTAGCTCAGTGAAATGTATACGACTGCTGTGCATGAGGTTACGGATTCAATTCCCGGATAGAGTTAAATATCACTTGGATATTTTTGTAAAGAAGATCTCGTGCGTCTAGAACTATGCCTGGTTAACAGCGATACACATGTGGCTACCACACATTCATTAGCTATGATTTTCACCATCTGAAAGTGTTATTACTTTATAATTAATATAGCTTTCACAAACTCTCTTACTACTCGTTCACTGATATCCGATATTAGCAAGAAAGCCTTGAAGAAGTTCAACTAGAAGGAGCCCAACATTTAATCGAGGAAATCAATCAATCGATCATATAGCTGTCATATCTTTAAGCAATAATATCACGTTTCAATTTGTGCAATAGATACTCTCAGATTTAACTTATTGAGTACCAGCGGCACATCGGCAACCAGTCACAATAAACGTTCAATGATGTCTGGCATCCCAACAAATTAAAGGTTAATATAATATAAATATAGTCAATATTTAAAATTTACGTGAGAGCACGTTGTACCGTCGGTCCCGGCTGCCATGAACATCTATGGCAGTCGTTATTGGGAAGTCAGTGCCCTGTAATATCCCGACACTGATCTAGCCTTAGGGTATCGTTAGACTTCGGTTTGCGGAGGTCAGGTGGCAGCCGCTCCATGTAAAAACTGATATCCAGTCAAATCCGGTTAGACCAGAAAAGCCGACCCCAAGTGACTTGGGAAGGAATAATAAAGGCTAGGGAGAAGAGATTTTAAATTTAATGATTATATTACCAGTTATTAAGATATGGTATGAAAACATCAGTCATCAGTAGAATGTGCCACATTGTTAACTTAAGGCAGGAATATAATTAATAGCAACTGAGAATAGATGTGTTATCTACTCACTATTATTCTTCGGGAATATAATTGTAAGACTATGTACATATGTCTGATTGGGCCAGCCGATATATTTGTACTTACCTATACTAAATATTAACGAACTCTACCGACAAAAATATATACTTTATCAATATATTAATATATGACCAGGACTTTATTTTTATAGACTTGTCACACACTAAAATGACCAAATTTGCTTATGCATACACCAATGTGGAGCTGTTTTTTAAAGTTTATCAGTATTGAAGCTTCACTGTCGAGTACTTGATTTGATGGTTCACTGGATTTAATCTAGGCTGTGTTACACTCTATAACAACATTCGTCCGGTCGCCCGTGAATTTATTCGATAGGGGAGAGTGTGACTGTCACTGAATAAAACAGAATTATTAACTATGTTGTTCAGGTTTTACCATGGCTGTTTAAATTTTCTTTAATGGCTTATTTATTTTTACTTACGACTTTACCGATTTCATTCATTCTTTTTTTCAAGTTTTGTTATACTTTGTAGAAGGTTCTTCGGAAAGAAATGTTAAGAAAATTGCGCAGAATATGGGATAATTTCAAAAAGCATACTGTATTTTTTTCGAAGACAAGACAACGTCTGTCGGATCAGCTAGTTGAGTATAAAGATGATACTCAATTATAATAAATAAATGTGTGTTTTTATAAAGACTATAACGTCACTAAGAATTAATTATTCCTGTGTCGCGGGAGACTTTACACATTCCAACAACGAACACATAAACACTCAGACTCGGTACAACTATTTTTTGTATACCACACATTTTTTGTGACCCGTGTCAACCGTGTCAACTAACGCTCGGCACATGCAGATGCGGCGATCATATATTATATACCACTGCGCCCACCGTGCAGTCGTATTTTCCATTTTATGGGCGAAAAGTAATAAAGATATTTTTAATGATTACTGCGCATATTTTTATAAGTGTAATATATATAAATGGTTGTTTGAAATAAGAGATATTCGCATGCAATTCTAACTCGGTGAAAGTACTTTTGTGAGTGAAATACTTCGTTATATTATACACTCTACTGCACTCTCAAGCAATATGGTGTAATATCAGTAACACCGAGAACATATGAGCTGTAAAATACTTATATAAAAATGGCGATTTAAAAGAGTGGCAATAGTTTCTTGCATATATCGCTCATAGCGAACCTCGTATCTGAAGAAATATCAGGATCATCATCATCTCAGAGAGTTACACCTTGTTATGTTTAGACTGTATGAAACAGGACTTTCCATCTTTCCCGAGTGAGTCCGACACCGGTACCCTTTTCCGCGGAGGTAGATCCGTAAGTACCTAATAGCGAAGCTACTAAGCCATCCATGTATGTTGAACAGCTTTTGTTACAAGAATTGGCACTCTGAATCAAATGAACGTAGTATTAATGGGCTATTTTCTCAAGTCTATTATTATTATATTTATATAAAATAGTTTTATTGCACAGTATCATGTCACTTACTTTTTTTTTTGTGGCGGTAATTCTATCGTATATTATATTATTGTACCAGTGCCATACCTAGTACTATTTGACTGCGTGAGTGTATTTTAATATATAGAAAAAAAGTAAAGGTAAATATCCACACTACTAAATTAACAACGGCTAACAGTAGATATGTCGAGTTTAGATTCATTTTGATCGTTGTTTCATTACGAATGTGATGCAATTGTATGTAAATACATTCGAGTTTTGTATTTTAAACGCTTATCTAAAACAAAGAAATCGATATACGCGCGGCGTCTGTAATCGCGAGACCATCACGTATGAATATAACTACCATGTTAGTATCTAGACCTCAGGTAAACGAACTTAAAATTAAATTCGCATTATTTTGGTAAAAATCTAATACACCTAGGTCAAAGCTAGCTGCGTGAGTGTATTTTAATATATAGTTAAAAAAGTAAAGGTAAATATCCACACTACTAAATTAACAACGGCTAACAGTAGATATGTCGAGTTTAGATTCATTTTGATCGTTGTTTCATTACGAATGTGATGCAATTGTATGTAAATACATTCGAGTTTTGTATTTTAAACGCTTATCTAAAACAGAGAAATCGATATACGCGCGGCGTCTGTAATCGCGGGACCGTCACGTACGAATATAACTACCATGTTAGTATCTAGACCTCAGGTAAACGAACTTAAAATTAAATTCGCATTATTTTGGTAAAAATCTAATACACCTAGGTCAAAGCTAGCTGCGTGAGTGTATTTTAATATATAGTTAAAAAAGTAAAGGTAAATATCCACACTACTAAATTAACAACGGCTAACAGTAGATATGTCGAGTTTAGATTCATTTTGATCGTTGTTTCATTACGAATGTGATGCAATTGTATGTAAATACATTCGAGTTTTGTATTTTAAACGCTTCTCTAAAACAGCGAAATCGATATACGCGCGGCGTCTTAATCGCGAGACCGTCACGTACGAATATAACTACCATGTTAGTATCTAGACCTCAGGTAAACGAACTTAAAATTAAATTCGCATTATTTTGGTAAAAATCTAATACACCTAGGTCAAAGCTAGCTGCGTGAGTGTATTTTAATATATAGTTAAAAAAGTAAAGGTAAATATCCACACTACTAAATTAACAACGGCTAACAGTAGATATGTCGAGTTTAGATTCATTTTGATCGTTGTTTCATTACGAATGTGATGCAATTGTATGTAAATACATTCGAGTTTTGTATTTTATACGCTTATCTAAAACAGAGAAATCGATATACGCGCGGCGTCTGTAATCGCGAGACCGTCACGTACGAATATAACTACCATGTTAGTATCTAGACCTCAGGTAAACGAACTTAAAATTAAATTCGCATTATTTTGGTAAAAATCTAATACACCTAGGTCAAAGCTAGCTGCGTGAGTGTATTTTAATATATAGTTAAAAAAGTAAAGGTAAATATCCACACTGCTCGCCCGTTAGCGTCGACGTGACGAAAAAGATCGTAGATGCGCGGGATTATGTTATTGAAATGTCGAGAGGAACGATTATACTCGCGTCTCTTTATCTGTCGTGTTTTGTATACGACGGACGGTGTTTTGTGGGTATTGTTATTTTTCTCGCTTTCAACAATGTGGATAGCGGGTCGCGACCGCATGCGAAAGTGATTCGCGCGGCCCCGTCGATAGTGGTTTTGTTGAGGAACACCGTGGTAGGTTTAGTCGGTATTCCGGGAGGTACTTTAACATCTTTACCATCTTTCTTTTACCCCGGCGAGTCCGACATAACCCCTCCGCCCGCCCCCGCGGAGGGGTATGCGTCATGCATTCCCCCACGTAAAAAAAAAAAAAAAAAAAAAAAATATCCACACTACTAAATGAACAACGGCTAACAGTAGATATGTCGAGTTTAGATTCATTTTGATCGTTGTTTCATTACGAATGTGATGCAATTGTATGTAAATACATTCGAGTTTTGTATTTTAAACGCTTATCTAAAACAGAGAAATCGATATACGCGCGGCGTCTGTAATCGCGAGACCGTCACGTACGAATATAACTACCATGTTAGTATCTAGACCTCAGGTAAACGAACTTAAAATTAAATTCGCATTATTTTGGTAAAAATCTAATACACCTAGGTCAAAGCTAGCTGCGTGAGTGTATTTTAATATATAGTTAAAAAAGTAAAGAAAAATATCCACACTACTAAATTAACAACGGCTAACAGTAGATATGTCGAGTTTAGATTCATTTTGATCGTTGTTTCATTACGAATGTGATGCAATTGTATGTAAATACATTCGAGTTTTGTATTTTAAACGCTTCTCTAAAACAGCGAAATCGATATACGCGCGGCGTCTTAATCGCGAGACCGTCACGTACGAATATAACTACCATGTTAGTATCTAGACCTCAGGTAAACGAACTTAAAATTAAATTCGCATTATTTTGGTAAAAATCTAATACACCTAGGTCAAAGCTAGCTGCGTGAGTGTATTTTAATATATAGTTAAAAAAGTAAAGGTAAATATCCACACTACTAAATTAACAACGGCTAACAGTAGATATGTCGAGTTTAGATTCATTTTGATCGTTGTTTCATTACGAATGTGATGCAATTGTATGTAAATACATTCGAGTTTTGTATTTTATACGCTTATCTAAAACAGAGAAATCGATATACGCGCGGCGTCTGTAATCGCGAGACCGTCACGTACGAATATAACTACCATGTTAGTATCTAGACCTCAGGTAAACGAACTTAAAATTAAATTCGCATTATTTTGGTAAAAATCTAATACACCTAGGTCAAAGCTAGCTGCGTGAGTGTATTTTAATATATAGTTAAAAAAGTAAAGGTAAATATCCACACTGCTCGCCCGTTAGCGTCGACGTGACGAAAAAGATCGTAGATGCGCGGGATTATGTTATTGAAATGTCGAGAGGAACGATTATACTCGCGTCTCTCTATCTGTCGTGTTTTGTATACGACGGACGGTGTTTTGTGGGTATTGTTATTTTTCTCGCTTTCAACAATGTGGATAGCGGGTCGCGACCGCATGCGAAAGTGATTCGCGCGGCCCCGTCGATAGTGGTTTTGTTGAGGAACACCGTGGTAGGTTTAGTCGGTATTCCGGGAGGTACTTTAACATCTTTACCATCTTTCTTTTACCCCGGCGAGTCCGACATAACCCCTCCGCCCGCCCCCGCGGAGGGGTATGCGTCATGCATTCCCCCACGTAAAAAAAAAAAAAAAAAAAAAAAATATCCACACTACTAAATTAACAACGGCTAACAGTAGATATGTCGAGTTTAGATTCATTTTGATCGTTGTTTCATTACGAATGTGATGCAATTGTATGTAAATACATTCGAGTTTTGTATTTTATACGCTTATCTAAAACAGAGAAATCGATATACGCGCGGCGTCTGTAATCGCGAGACCGTCACGTACGAATATAACTACCATGTTAGTATCTAGACCTCAGGTAAACGAACTTAAAATTAAATTCGCATTATTTTGGTAAAAATCTAATACACCTAGGTCAAAGCTAGCTGCCTGAGTGTATTTTAATATATAGTTAAAAAAGTAAAGGTAAATATCCACACTACTAAATGAACAACGGCTAACAGTAGATATGTCGAGTTTAGATTCATTTTGATCGTTGTTTCATTACGAATGTGATGCAATTGTATGTAAATACATTCGAGTTTTGTATTTTAAACGCTTATCTAAAACAGAGAAATCGATATACGCGCGGCGTCTGTAATCGCGAGACCGTCACGTACGAATATAACTACCATGTTAGTATCTAGACCTCAGGTAAACGAACTTAAAATTAAATTCGCATTATTTTGGTAAAAATCTAATACACCTAGGTCAAAGCTAGCTGCGTGAGTGTATTTTAATATATTATAGTTAAAAAAGTAAAGCTAAATATCCACACTACTAAATTAACAACGGCTAACAGTAGATATGTCGAGTTTAGATTCATTTTGATCGTTGTTTCATTACGAATGTGATGCAATTGTATGTAAATACATTCGAGTTTTGTATTTTATACGCTTATCTAAAACAGAGAAATCGATATACGCGCGGCGTCTGTAATCGCGAGACTGTCACGTATGGTATAACTATTATCTTAGTACTTAAGTTGCTGAAGTTACCTTGTTACCTTAATCAGGTAAACAAACTTAAAATAAATTCATGTTATGTCGGTCACATAGAGTCATATTATTTATGTATATAAGTAAAAATTATCCAAGTTGACAATGGTTGTATCTATATATAACTAGATATGTATGTAAGCAATAGCCTATTGGGAGAAAACAGAAATAATAAACTTAAAACATAATTAAGAATATTTAAAATGTAACGTATAAGTACCTAATTAGGTACCTACTTATTAATTCCATGCAGCCGGCATAACGTACTACCTTTAAATGACAGGTCGTGAATATTACGCATCAAGCTGAGTTCCACAGTTTCACAGGCTTCTTTCACGGGAAGCCTCTAGTACCAGGTTAGCATAAAGCAGTGGAAGTGGCAAATTGGGCATGGGGTATAATCAAGCTGAGTTCCACAGTTTCACAGGCTTCTTTCACGGGAAGCCTCTAGTACCAGGATAACATAAAGCAGTGAAAGTGGCAAATACGGCATGAGGGAACATTTCATTTATTCAAAATACTGCCTTGCGTACTTGCAACAAGTTTTACTTTCCAGTGGAGACCAATTGATGTGAAAATTTACATGTGTCATAACATTTCCAAATGTGTGCGTGGGTCACTGAAAAGGGATGGAGTATGGAAATCGACACGGTAAATGTATACGAAAAAGCGAGATAGCTACCTTATTTGTAGCACCAGGAATGTTCAGTTTGATACGGAGGGATGTCCTTATATTGAGAAGGACAACAGACGTTGAAGTCTGGACGAGTGAACGGGACGGATATTTCATTGATAAAGTCAGTCTACGTTTTATATCAGACACAATCATAGTACTACATCTATGGCCAGTTTCACAATAATCAAGTAAACGTTATCCGAAATATAAATGGCATCGCGCGTCTTTCTCTTGTTAAGTTGAAGAAGAGGGATGGCGAAATTTATCTTAGAGATAAATACTATTTGGAGTTTGTGGAACGCCTGTTCCAAAAGTTTAATTACAGTGCCTACTTATAAGTACCTACACGAATCTAACCTGTATTTGTTTTAAATAGTACAACTTGGACCTAGCGGAAATCCGTAGTAGTTTAAAGAACATTTGGTGTCAATATTGCTTCATCCAGCCGTCTCTTAAAATATTGTAAAGATAGCTTCACGCCTATATCCCCGAAGGTTGTAGTCAGAGGTGTGTTACATTTCGCTAGCTATAATTTTAGCTCCCACGTAACAGAAAGCGGATTTATTAAGTTAGTTTTAACCTCTTTTCAAACTCACAACCTAATAAATCAACGTATGTTTACGATAGAGCAAATCAAATGACTTTAATAAGAATATGTACTTTGTTTGTCCTTAAAATTCTTATTGACCTTAAAATCAACGTCATTCCACTGAATGTCTGGCGGAACGAAAGATATTATAAATGGTTTCTTTTAAAATGTCGGGTGTTTTAGTTTGTAGGTGTTCGAGTGAAACATTGAACACCGTATATTTTGAACAGTTTTTGTTGCGAGTATTCGTCTTAATCAAATTAACGTAATATCGCCCTAATTGTTGTTAATCGGCTTACTTCTCGTGTCTATTATTATTATATTTATATTAGACTTATAAGTCGTTTCGCATGAATCTGTTCGCAAAAGTTGTGCTAAACAACACCTTATAAAATAATATATTTCTAGGTGTCGATTCACACACCTTCTTTTTCAGATAGTTTTGTTACGCACTCAAATTATATGGGTGAGTGCGAATCGACATTTACATAAATATTATTTAAAAAGTGACGAAACGCACAAATCTTGCGAACAGGTCCGCGCGAAACGGCTAATAAGCCTTCTATTAAATACATTTGTTATACAGTATCATTTTGCAATGTAAGTGGTAAATAGCAAGGAATTGGTAAAGGTATACTTTCTATTATTGTACCAAATTTCAATGCGTTAGTGTATTAATGTTGTTAAGAAATCAAAAAGCAAAATGACTACACTACTAAACTTGATAACGGCTAATAGTATACTTGTCGAGTTTGGATTCATTTTGATCGTTGTTTCATTAGGAATGTGATGCAATTATGTGTATATACATTCAAATTTGGAATTATCAACGTTTTTTTAAAACAGGGATATGGATCCACGCGCGGCGTCTGTAATTGCAAGACTGTCGCGTATGTTATAACTGTAATTTTAGTACAAAGACATCACACGAGCAAACTTAAAACTAAATTCATGCTATTTGGTCAAAAACGGATGTTTATTAGGTCAAACCCTAATTATTATGTAAGTTGAAAAGTTTAATTATAATAACTTACTTACTCCTAAGTATATTATAGTCGTATATGACTATGAAAAGCGATAATTAAATATTACTACTTATAACTTTAAAACTGAGATGTGCGTGTCTTGGGTCGAGCTCAAGACCTCTGCATGACAGTCCAACGGTCTCCCTCTAGGTTAATACTATAAGACATTATTAACGCTTATGCGAGTTAGATCTATTTATCTATACTAATATTATAAAGCTGAAGAGTTTGTTTGTTTATTTGTTTGTTTGGTTGAACGCGCTAATCTCAAGAACTACTGGATCGAATTGAAAAATGCTTTCAGTGTTGGATAGCCCATTTCTCGAGAAAGGCTATAGGCTATAACATCACGCTACGACCAATAGGAGTAGAGCTTAAATGAAAAATGTTACAAAAACGGGGCAAATTCTCTTATGTGAAGCCGACGAAATTGTGCGGGCCAGCTAGGTTTATATATGTTTTTTAGAATCTGATTGGTCATTATTTTCCGATCACTGCACCTAAAATCTATTATAAAAAAAGTTTTTTGATAAGATTCATATCAATATGATTGCAAGAAATATGTAGACGACCTAACTTTCAGTATAAATGTATATGACTACAACTGTAAACCGACTGACTGTAACTGCATACCTGTCGGGAGAGGAGCGGATAAATCAAAAATGTTGGAGCTAGAACGTACTTAACGTGTCTTGCTAAAAGTAATGCATTTTTAACAAAGAAGATTTTCTTCAAGCAGTCTATACTCCATCAGTAAAGTCCTATCAGCAAGGAAGCTTTATATTCTCTATACTGTTTTGAAAACATGAAACAAACAAAAAGAAGAAAATAAATAATTATTACTCGGACTCTAATAAATACTTATTTGCCAATAGACAATGTAACAGTCGTTTGGAGACTTTATACAATAAAATTAATAAAAACGTACAGATTTACATTAAAACCTTCCAAGAATATAAATAAGTAACAACTAACTTTCTACTACAATTAAGTTGGAAACTAACTTATACACACTCACACATGCACGCACGCACGCATGCATGCACGCACGCACACACACACACACACGCACACACGCACACACGCACACTCGCATACACGCACACACATTGTATCTTTGAACCAAATATGCATCCTTACAGATTGCTGTCATCAACATAGGACATAAACGCGAGCAAAGAGTGACTTATTTTGTATTCTTACAGGTAGTTGTAATTAAATGTGTCTTTAGCAATAAGTATTAACCTACCTTTATATATTCTAGGAACATATGTAATCGAAAAAGCATATCAAGCAAAATTTCACGTAATGTCGGATGACATAAATAGTCTTATAACATCCATTTTATATTGACCTCCTACAATAAAAAATTTAAACACAATTAATTAATTATATAATGTTAAATATATTTTCTTGTATCAAAGAATACATTTTATTATAACTACGGAGTATTTTCTATAGGTACCTTAAATATAATTAAACAGTATCTTAATAAGCGATAGCTCAGTGGGGAGACCAACAGACTGCAATGCAGAGGGTCTCGGGTTCGAACCCACGTCGCGCACCTCTGACTTTCGGAAGTTATATGACTTTTCGAAATTATGTGCGTATTGATTGACAATTATCGCCTGCTCCGTGCCTCGGAGAGCACGTTAAGCCGTCGGTCCCGGCTGCCATGAACATCTATGGCAGTCGTTATTGGGAAAGTCAGTACCCTCTAATATCCTGACACTGGTCTAGCCTTAGGGTATCGATAGCCTTCGGGTTGCGGAGGTCAGGTGGCAGCCGCTCCGTGTAAAAACTGATATCCATTCAAATCCGGTTAGACCAGAAAAGCCGACCCCAAGTGATTTGGGAATAATAAAGGCTAAGAGAGAAGAAGTATCTTAATAATTTATTTATTTTATAAAAGTTACTCTCTGCACTAACAGGTTAATTTCCCAACACGTGCAGAGAATCTAGTTTAACAATAACACATTGATACATGGATAAGAAAAATAAATATATACATTAAAATGAATATCAAATTCAAATCAACCAATTCAAAATAATAACACAATCAATAAATATACTAATAATTAGAAGCCATATTAATACATAGTCTATGGAAAATTTTTTTTTTTAGAGTAATATAATACATCACATTTAATTCAAGTTAATTAACAGTTAAGGATATGAATAAAAACGATAAAATTACAATATGAATTAGTATTCAGAAAACGTATTCATTAAATAAAAATAATTCTTTTAAAATTCATAGCATTACTTTAAAATTGATACATTCGATTAAAAATAAGTCAACATTTGGTTGGTTAGCGATCAGAGCATTGAGTGTAGAAATGGCCTGACAAGTAGGAGCGCATTGTGCGTCGCACGTACGTACAGTCGGCGCCGCGAGTAAACAGCGCGAGTCCAGTCACAAGTACTGATTCGGTGCAGACAATCCTCATCGTGATAACGCTTCAGGATTGTCTATTTTGCCATTGAGCAACAAATAGTAATGAACTAATGAATAGAGCCATAAGGCTGAATTTTCGTTTCAGTTCAAGAGTATCAATTCCCACCATACCCGACACGAACAGAGACGGGTAGGTGCAGGTATGGATAATATCCGTACAGTTTTTTATAAAGAAAACGGACGAATTTTCACTGCATCCGTTCTACTACCAACTTATATTTCATTTCCTGTGGGTCCCAGATGGCAGAGTTATACTCGAGCTTGTTACGAACAAATGCAAAATATAATGCGGTAATCGCATCCCTACTACTGAAGCGAGCAGAATGTCTTATAACAAAGCCGAGCTACTTATAGGGTTGACTGCATATCGTAGTTATATGGCCATTAAATGTTAAATTTATATCAATAACCCAGCCCAAGTCGCGGCTTTCCGCTACGCAGTCCTGGTTGCAATCAGCCCACCCTACAACACTGTTAATATCTCGCTGAAGCGCTTCGCAGTTATGCGCACTTTTAACACCTAGAAACAGTTTCAAATCATCAGCGAACATAAGGCATTGTGCCAAACTCACGACCTCTGGCAGGACATTGATCATAATCAAGAATTGTGTCGGGCCCAACGTACTTCCCTGACTCACGCCAGAATTTGTCACATAGTATTCCGACCGACATCCGAACATTTGAACATATTGTCTTCTATTGTTAAAATAGTTGTGGAACAATTGTAATAAGCTAGGAGCCAACCCTACGGCTGCAAACTTTCTTAAATGAACACCGTTTCGGACGCGGCCAAAAGCTTTTTTGAAATCAAAGTATGCCGCGTCCACCTGCCTATTTTGATCAATTTCTCTGACGGAATAATCAATGAAATTTATTAGATTAGTGGTGGTTGACCTACCAGATCTGAATCCATGTTGGCATTCCGACAGTTGGTCCCGCACCTGTCTTGTTATATGGCGATTTATAATGGATTCAAAGACCTAACCGAATGCCGAGAGAACGGCAATGGGCCTTTAGTTCGTGACGTCTGATTTTGGGCCATCCTAAGGTATAGGTGTAACTCGAGATACCTTCCAAAGCGTTGGATATGAAGCTGTTTGCAAGGCCAGGTTATAATAATAATTATTATTATTCAGGATCAAGTAATAGACACCCGTAATTACCAGAAACACATAACCCGTATACCTAACCTTCCCACTGACTTATGTTGACGTTGCCATAGTAGTTCTGTTTTCTGTTACCTTATATAATGAGAGTGGAACAAATAAAATTATTTTCTTTCTTTCTTTCTGAAACTATTCAACATATAACTGGTTCATGTAAATCCATAGTACAAACTGATTATAAACATAGACACGATCAAGTTGCAGCAATAGTCCATCAGAACCTAGCCCACAAATATTCCTTTATTGGAAAAAAAACTGCCTATTACAAATATAAGCCCAGTACTGTTTTAGATAATAATTCCTTTAAAATGTACTGGGATAGGACCATTATTACTGACAAAACCATACACTACAATAGACCAGACATAAGTATACTAAACAAAACAAAAAAACTGTTTTCATAATAGACATCGCAGTATGTAACACACATACACATAATCTACTCATTACGCACGCGGAAAAATGTCGAAGTATGTTGATTTAGCTACCGAAATAAAAAGGCAATGGCAGGTAGACACCGTTAAAATCATCCCTATTATCATATCTACAACCGGCGTAGTCCCTAAGACACTTCTACATAGCCTGAGCATACTTGACATGCCGAAATCTACAATCGCACTCATACAAAAAGCCGTTCTTTCTTAACACATGTCGCCTCACACGTAAATGTCTTGCATCATCGACTTCTTAACTTTTTCCACTCTGGCACACTTGGTTAAGGCCCGTGTGTCAGGTTTTTACCCCTTTGAAATAAAAGGGAGACTAAATATAAAACAAATACAATAATAATAATATAATATAATAATAATTATTATTATTATGGCTGAACGGCCATGTCATGAGACCCTGGCGGCTCGTCAGTGTTGAATACAGACTTAAAAAAGTTGGCAAATGCATTTGCGGCTTCCACTCCAGTCACAACTCTCCTATCGTACTCATAATCTTGACAAGTATCCCTAGACGATCGTGTAACAGTGTTAAACAATAGTAGTTTAAAGTTTAAAATCATTTATTAATTGTGTTCTAAATGAAATAAACAACGCGATAAAAGCCGTATAAAGTAGTTTAATTTCAATGTATAACATACGCGTAAATGTAAGACATAATAATTAGAATTTATAATATTTACATAATATGATAATTGTGTAACATAACATAATTATTATCATAAATAGATATTAATTTAAAGAGTGGAACGATCTAGCTACTTGCGCCGATCTATTTATAATTTAGGTAAGTAAAATACTATATTAAATTAAAGTAACTGTCGGTAATAACTTTAATTAAGCTTAATTATTTGCACGCTAACAATAATGATAACAGAGATAAGCCCTGTGATAGTATTATCACAGTTATCGATATCTACAATGATACAAAATAATTTGCCAGATTGCTAACATATATCCGTGATATGTCTAGAAAATTATTAAGTCTCTGAAATTGCTAGTGACTGACAACATACACACTATCCACAACGATGAGAGCAAAGGTACAGCGACAAATACTGTTAAATTGTATAAAATCTACCGAACAGTGAGTCTCTAAAACTCATAAACAAAGTGCTTAATAATTAGCATGCACTAATTAAATAAATGATTGATAGTCTTGGGACCTATCAACAAATATACAACTAGATCACGTGTATACTATGAACTTTGAATTGTTATAACTTTTTACGAAACAATCTCTTAAGCTAGCAGTTAGCAGGCATTATGCCTGTGCAGTGAGCAATCTTATAACACAGTGCTAAAATGAATTATTAGATCACTTTATTCCACTGGTAGACCGAACTCGCTATACTTAATACTATGCTTAATACTATGCATAACACTAGGTATTTTATTTTGGTCTCCTTTAAAACTATCTCAAAGACTACTTGTCTATGGCTCTCGAAGTCGCCAATTTGACGAAGTCCCATGTTACTCTTTTATGTTTAAGGGTAATTAATGCAACTGCTGTGCATCAGGTCTAAGGTATGATGTCCACTCGGCCTCTTACCTGAGACCTCATGCAAGACAAGTGTTACTGAGATCTTCTATCTAGAAATTCTCAGTAGCAGCACAGAGTCTGGAACCGCACCCGTTAGACGGCAATACGATCGACTTTTATTACTTTGGACACAACTGGTGAAATAGGAGTTGACTCCTCTACATTATCGGCGATTACAGACGATTACACGCAAGCACGATCGTATAGAGGGCATACTCGGCTGTATTCACCGATCATCATCTATGATCGCCTGCGATTCGTTAATTGTCGGTTTTGCGGACACGCATCAACGGGAATCGCCGGATGGTTGTGTTGAGATGCCCACACGATCGCCGATCATTCATTCGCCGTCTTGATTTATCCCGAACAAGCCCGCCTAAAGGTAATTGTATTATATATTTATTATGACTACTTCCTTGGTTCTATTACGATGTATGGTCAAACACCACCATTTTCTTTACCGCCATTATCTTTCACAACTTTTCGCTGAACCACATTGACATAATGGTTGTATACCGCTATTAAATAAATGGTTGCAGCAGCAACACACTCCACGTCCATCTTGACGCTTGCCGTTCGACAAACTACTACAGACGATCGTGTGGATGCTTGCATGATAATCGTGCCGATTATAGACGACCACACGATCAACGATCATCGTCGTTAATGTAGAGGAGCCATTACATACCATACTTTTTTGTTTGTTCTTTTGTGTTTTAAACAACTCCCGCACTAGGAATAAATCCTGTGTCGCAAGCCACTTTACAAACATTTAAACAACGGACAGAAAGAACACCCAGACTCGGATCAACCATTTCTAGACAAAGTTTTGTCCCGTGTGAGATTAGAACCCACAACGCTCGGCAGTGGCAATAGCGAGGCGACCACTAAAATCACTACGCAATACATGCAGTAAAAAATATCAGTCTCTGCTTACCCTCTCACTCAAGAATATACATATATATATATATATATATATATATATATATATATATATATATATATATATATATATATATATATATATATATATATATATATATATATATATCAAAATAAGGAAAACGTTGCCTTATTGTAACTTAAACTTATTTTGTGTACAATTGTTATTAGCTGGCTCGATAGCATAGAAGCCAAGCTAACTAAGTTCAAAATACAATTTCCAATTAGTTTAAAAAACCCTGTAGTAAACAGTTCCAACTTCGAGAACTGAAGCAGCGATCGTGGGCGCTCGCTCTTACTGCACTAACTTGTTTGTTGTTCACGAACAAGACGGCTGTCCCTGATTGATTTTTACCGAGTTTAAACGCATTTCGATCTTTCCAATTATAAATCGAGTCAGAGATTCATCCCGACTGTAAACTACACACATCAAAAATGTCCGCGTTCACTTGGAAAAGTTGAAATATTTTGTTAGCTGTTTTAATCAATTTCTCTAAAATTGTTCATTTGAAAAATGCCAGGTAGACTGTCTGAAGTCTTGCGAGCAAGAATAGTGTTATTGCGTGAAGAAGGATATTCTACAAGGCCAATGGCAGCCAAAGTCTCCGTTTCTCAAACCTGCGTCGTTACTAGGGTAGTAACGACGCAGAGGTACTGGAGCATGGGCAACCTGGCTGACCAACCTCGCAGTGGCCGCCCGGCTGTCCTTAGTGATGTTCAGAAGCGCTACATCAGACTTCTTGCCACCCGTGATCCAATAATTTAATTAACGCTACCAAACTGAGATTAGAGCTGCGAGCTGCTACTGGACTGGATATTAGCATTCAGACTATTCGTAATTGTTTACACCATTTTAGATTACGATCAAGGAGATCCTAGCGAGCACATTTGAATATACGGGAACGACAGCGACGCAGATTGCAGTGGACCAGGCAGCGTCAAAACGATGAAGACGAAGAAGAAGACGTCTGGCGTAATTGTCTTTTCGTTGACACAACACGGATTAGTACGTACCCTCATAACCGACGTGTCCGAGTGTGAAGCTGGCCTGGGAATTCCGAAAGGCAAAAAACTGCCACTGGAACCGATCAGCAAGGCGTCAAATCGGTATCTTTTTGGGGCGGAATAATGATTGAAGCTCGAACGCCTTTGATCCCGTACCAAGGCTCTATGACAGCTATTTTATACAAGACAGCTATTATTGAAGGCATCATCAAACCATTCAGGATAAATTATGGTAACCAATTCGTGTTGGTCGACGATAATCGAGCACATCGAGCTCAACGTGTGAGCGCTGCTCTCCAGGAGTACGAAATCACGCGGTTAGACTGTCCTGCCGGCTCTCCAGACTTAAAGCTAATAGAGCATGCATGCTACGGTCTCAAGCGAGCTGTTTGGAGTCGTCAGCCAAGAATGGGACAGGTTACTACAAGAGCTATTGGACAACTTGATCTACAGCATGCTCAGGAGGATTTCCGCATGCATTCAAGCGTTCAAGGTGAGGAGTCATTTTATATTAAATTTGTAAATAACAGCATAAAAATGAATAAAATTAATAAGATTGAATAAACAATTTTTTAAAGAAAAACAAAATTAATATTTTTCATATTAAAATGGTGTGTTTTTAAATATTAAAGATATAAATAATGCATTCATTAATTATATTTTAACATGAGAAAAATATCTCAACTTTCCAAGTGAACACAGACTTTTTTTGATGTGTGTATACGGTTGAAATGCAGGTGACTCGGAAATGTCTTCGAGTGATCGGCACCGCATATCTGCCCCCTTTATTTTATTGGTATCCTCTTTTCACTAAGTATATGTATTTTAATCACATGTAAAATTATATTCGACATTTAGCAGTATTGTATCAGAGTCAATAGAGAAATCTGGTATGAAATTAGTAGTTTAAAATTTTTACCAAATTTCCGATCAAGTTCAATTTGGTTGTTTTTTGGTACACCGCCGTCTTAGCTGATATGTCGCTTTATTTCTGATATTATTGTAGGAAAAAGTTCTGGCATCTATTATATAAATCATCCTTCCTATAATATTTTGACAATATTGTCTACTTGATGTTCTTGAATTAATCATAAAACACGTTTGTGACCCATTAAATTTAATATTTGAATATGATATCCGATATTACTACAACTGAATGAACAAATGCCCGTTTCGAATATATTATCTAATGCAATGATATTCCCATAACATATGTTATACGCCTTAATATATTTGTTCTTTGCATTGAATACACAGAAATAGCTCTCGGCTTGATTAAATAATGCCTGAGTGATATTAGAATCTTCATAAAGGCAAAACCGTAACAAGCGAAGTCTATAGACTAATTTTATTATACTCCCTTTAAGATTCTGAGAGTAAGTAAAGGCCACATATTATCTTGTATAATAACTTTAGTTGGATATTCGACAGTATTGACAAGTAAATATTCTTTACAAAATCTGAACACTAAATCCATCAATAATTGGGCAAACTGCATTTTCATATAACTAGTTTAATATTTATTTCGAAAATATAAAGGGCAAGTGTCCGTACCAAAAGGATAGACACCCTATTTATTTTTGCGGATGGACAACTATCCGCAACTATAAATTCTTTAACGAGCTAAGACAAATGTTTGCTTTTGGTGTTTTCTAACTTACAGTGACTATAACTTGTTTTAAATAAAGTAAATACATACTTGTTTCATGTGCTCATTGTAGGTTAATAGAATGCCGAAAGCAGGGCTGGTGGCGCGCCGCCACATCAGCTGGACAGAAGACAGTTAACGAACGAAGAAAACTAACAAATTATCCAATGGAAGAAGCACACATGGAAGAACCAGCTAGTAGTAAAAAAAGATGTTTGTGATTGTGAACAGAAGAGGAGAACCACAAAAAAAGGAAAAGATTAATAAATATATCGATGCTACCAGCAGTGAAATGAAATCCCATAATAAAATTCCGATTTTAATGAATTGATCAAAGAAAGAGCCTTAAGAAAGAGGATAATACAAATTTTCAGTTCTGACTGTGAAAATAAAGAAAATGTAAGAAGATCAAAAATAAATAATGGAAAAGCCACTGAACTACCAATCAAAGGTAAAAGAATAAAAAACCCATTAGAGGTACTGAAAAGATGTAAATCGTGAAAATATTAATATAATAATTAAAAGTGATTGCCATTGTATTTAAATTATACTTTAAATGTTTTAATTTAGCCTTCATATATTATATTTAATTACTAAATATGTAATTATAAATATAATTGTGTCAACTTTTAGGAATATATGTCATAAGTACCGATATTCGATATTAAAGGCAATAGCTATTTTAGTGTATTAATACAATATCATGTTATGATTAATAACATTTATTTACTTTTAACCTAGAAATGATTATTTAATAGAAATTCACGCAAGCGAAGCCGTCAGGGACACTAGTTTATCGACGTAATGATTAAACTGAGTCATGACAACACTATTGCACTCACACATTTGCATTTATTTTTTTGTTACACATTTCATATTATGATATTGTTTGTCTTGTACATTCTAAGTCTATGATACTACCTATATTGCAGCTGGCGTCATAACGCAAACTCATTTGAATATATTAAGTTGGTAGTACAATTGTACCACAGTACACCACAGTACCACAAAATAAAAACAAATATACCAGTGGTGCCAACATAATATTTAGAATAATACTTACGTTCACTATACAAAAGACAAAATCCAAATTTGAATAGATTAATACCTATGCCTAAAAAGTGATCTATTTTCAAAACCAGTTTTGATAAAATGACAATATCGGCTTAAACCTAGCGCAGCGGTATACACTGTAGTGATTAAACCTCGGCGCATGCTACTGCCTATTTACAATTTAATTGGTTCTTGTATATTACGTGATGATAATTAAGCTTAATTTGGCCTCATAATTAGAATACGGGCAAAGCCGCCTAAGCTACTTAGTAATAATACTAGCCCTGTATACACGATCCACATTTGAGCACTTCTAAAAAAATGGTTTAATTAGTTTTATATACTACATGGACTTAGAATATTTTCGCTCCGCTCGAAAACCAACGAAGTGCTAGAGCGAGAAGTCCAGATTAAATATACATCACTGGAGTGAAAGTATCCGTATGTCATATATTTTTTAAGCAAGATCCCATAGCTCCACGGTGCGTTGTAAGGCGGAATGATTTTATTTGCATTTTTAGCATAAATTTGCAATAAAATATTATCAATTAAATTTGCTAATATGGTGTCATGTTCAGTGCGTGAATGTGACGTGACAACCCCTATGAATACAAGTTTTACAGTTAAATAATAAAAAATTTCATCGCATTGTTGATGTTTATATTTTTGCTGATTTTATAATAAAGTGACAATGATATCGATTCAAATTATAGATCTAATTATTTGTTTCACACGTATTGCTATAATTCAGTGTAAATTGTATAAATATGTTTTACGATAGGGCTTGACAAAGGCTTGACGTGATGAGTATTGATATTTGACAACGTCATCAGCTATTTTTACCGCCATGAATAAAAAGTGAAGTAATGATTACAAGAAGAAAAATATTGTCTTACATTTACGCAAGTGCAAATTGAAATTAAACTAATTTGTACTGATTATACCGCGATTTATTTGAAAACTCAAATTTTAGTTAATATTGAAACTATTACATTATTTAAATTTACACTTTTTATATACTTCACACACCTTCTACACCCGAAGTTTCATAGTCTTAGTTTGCTTTCCAGCTGAATAATAACTTAAGAATATAAAGTATATTTTTATTACAGATAATCTTAGGGATGGTCATATGTTTGTTTATTTTACCAAGATGTCTTGACATTTAATATGTTTTAAAATATATTGTTTTGTTGCCATAGTATTAGATACTAAATCAATACAATATAAAGTGAATTTGATTTGATTGCATATTGATGTTTTTCAGAATACCTAAAAATCCTTTATTGCCTGAAAAATGTTTACGGTTACTGGATAGGGGTGAATGGAATCCACATAATTATATATATTTATAAATTCTACCATATGTAGTAAAATGTTTGATTTAAATTGCTTTATACAAAGGAAACAACGACGTGTCCTCGTGAAAGATTCAGTGCCTATTGAATTTCTACCCGTAAGTACGATACCTATTATATGGTAGTTATTACCATTAGACACTGGTATTACAAATTAAATTATGTTTCGTACAGGTGACGACGACCAATTGAAATCAAGAAGACCCTGTTCTTACGTATACAGAGATATTTCACCATCGTAGGTGCAACCATTGTCTGATCCGTCAAACCAAGCACTGAATCCGAGGAAAAATAAGCTCATGACAAAGTATTGTAAGCTACAGGATAAAATGTCATCAAAATATAAACTAACAAGAAATTTAAAAGCTAAAACAAAAGATTAAATAAACGTCTGTTTGATTTTAATGCAGTCGTTAAGGAACTGTATAATAGGCTACAGCCTAAATAAGACTATCATTTTCAGGGAACAGTAAATAAAAAAATAATGTTTCCAATTTATTTATACAGATTGTTCCACTTGCCATTTTGATAGTTGGCAATTCATATGTGGAACTATAGGATTTGCTTGACGCTTAAACTGTTTTATTTTAATAATATTATTATTCTTATTCTAATGTATTTCAATGGTTTGGGTTTATATAGAATTCATGATCCAACAATGGCACGCATACATAATTTTTAAAGTTTAAATGTTGCCTTAATTCGCTAAAAGTCTTGTTTGGCTCAGCAAAATATTTGGAGCTCGTTTTTCCTAGATTTTTATTAGAGCCATTATACCTATGTTATATTTCATTACTAAATAAATAATTAGAAATGTAATTGTAAGACCTTTTAGGAATATATGTCATATGTATCAATATTCGATATCAATGAAATTTTATGATTAATAACATTTATTTATTACTTTTAACCTATATGATCATAAATCAAAATTTACACAAGCGAAGCCGTCAGGAACACTAGTTTATCGACGTAATGATTAAGCTGAGTCATGGCAACACTATTGCACTCACACATTTGCATTTACTTTCTGTTACACATTTCATATGACATTGTTTGTCTTGTACATTCTAAGTATATGATATACTATACATAACTACTGCGTTCTAGACTGCACCAGTATTATTTGTAGCACCACCACTTATGTACAAGTTTCAATTACAATTATTATATAGGTACGTGGATTATAGTAACACTAAGATAACGAAATGTAGTAAAGTCTTAGACATAGTATAGTAAGGCAAAAGAAACGTGAAAATATAAAAGCATACAATACCTTAATTAAGGTACGTTACGAAAGCGAGCGATAATTGTCTTTCCTTTTCTCTCATCCGCAATAACGTAAGAGAAGTAACGGAGAGGGCTGTCGTCATGGCATCCTATGTATTCGGACAGTCCACGAGATGTCAACATTTGTTTCATATTTTACCTATTTTGTGATATTAGTCATTCTCATAGACAAAAAATATACTGTCTTTTCAGCTAGGAATATCATCCATTTAGCCTGAATAAAAATAAAATAGTTTGCGTCTATAAATTCATTGATATATTGGTAATCTTATGAACATCTGTTAAACACAATTAATTTGTTAAATGTTACTGATTCATATTTATAATAGGTACCGAATATTATTATTTTTGTCAGTTACGGATACTAGAGAAAACTTTGACAAAATATATTGAAAAGCTAAGTACCAAATATGTAGTGCTATTAAACCTGTAGATATTACGACCAAAATAATATCTTCCAGATATTTGTTTAAAATAATAGCGCGTAAAGAAAACCTTGTATGAGAATAATATTGATTATATCCGAAAGATACCAATTCATTCAAAGTACCGAGTAGATACCTACCGTTCATTTTAATTAAAAAACTAGTTAAATAAAAATTTGTTAAAGTTTCAGCCTCGGTCATTACTAACATGTCTACCTACCAGGTACCACAGCCATTCCTCTCAGTGGAATGCGATAATGGAACAAACTTTTAACCTTTGCATTGTCACAGTCAGATATATCCGACAAATAGTTTGTGTCAGTTTCGACCGTGTCCTAAATATTCGACAGAAAACCGAGTTCGTATGACAGAATTTACCACCTATATCTTATATTACTATATATTATTACGTAGGTATGAAGTTGCCAGTTTATGAGCTAGGCGCTACGCAGTGCAACTGACACAAAACCGAACGGCCCAAAGGTTAATACAAAAATATGTTTTGTGTATGAAATGTCTTCCGAGAATTTTGTATAAACTTCTATATCTTTATAATTAATTGACATATTGCGTACTCTTATTGTTATAAATTATGTTCAAAGACGTTTATTTACATATAATTTGTATTTATGATACTATTGCATATAATATAGGTACAATGATTTTTAGGTGTTACTATCTTATCTTATCTTATGTGGGGGCCAGTCAGTGCAGACCGGCGACACTTCGACCCAGTGGGATCTTTTGTGTCGACACTCTCCCAATAACGACAGCCATTACATAGATGTTCATGGCAGCCGGGACCGACGGCTTAACGTGCTCTCCGAGGCACGGAGCAGGCGATAATTGTCAATCAATACGCACATAATTTCGAAAAGTCATATAACTTCCAAAAGTCATAGGTGCGCGACTTGGGTTCGAACCCGAGACTCTCCGCATTGCAGTCTGTTGGTCTCCTCACGGAGCTATCACTGCTCTCGAGGTGTTACTAAGTATTAACCTGCCAATTGTTGGAATGTCAAACATCATTGGAAACCTATTGTGTCTGGCCGCTACTAATCAATAGGATAATGAGTTTCATTTTTAAGCACCAGATCAGAAGTCTGATTTAGCGGTCTATATTTTATATGATAATAAACTTTAAGTTTAAAAATCAAACATTGTTATCTTTGCGGATGGTAGTTGTCGAAAACTGCGCCTTTAGCACGAACATTTTGTGTCATAGAATAGTTATCGTAATAGAATAAATAGTAATAGTAAAAATCGTAATGCCGTCACCTATAGTAATAAAATCGAGTACGTAATCGTGTAATTGTCTCTATACGAATATGTCATACAGTTATTAAATGTTCATGATAAGGGCACTGTTCTGAATTAAATTAAAACAGGCATCTGTATATAGCTATCACTTTTGCCTTGATTGCATCGATGATATATTACCTTCTCACTACCAATGGGCCAGGTATTGCGGATCCTATCCGATATAATGGTATTGACTGTGAATGCGATATAGTCGTAAATTATACTTGTGAGACAGCTGTCCTTCGTTTGAAGGCAATTTTAAATAACCTGTAAATATACTTTTATATTAATCTAGCAAATATTAGATACTTTTACAATAACATAAACGACATTGCACCTATATTATATACAACAATATCATTAATACAAATATACAAAGCCTATGTGTTGCAGTCGCATTGATGCTTGGCATAAAACTACAGAATCAAAATCAAGAATTAAATAGATAATCTATTTATTACGAGATTACATTATAATTATAAGAAGTGCATGTAACTTGTAAACGATTTCCAAGGTATGTATTTAGATTAGTACGAAAATGTAAGAAAATTATATTCTATTTAAATTGTCCTTGGCGGCAGAAGCCAACCGACGGGTCCGGGCAGACAAAATTGTGATTACTGGCTAAAACATTCTACGTTTATACGACCTATGAGATATAAGATCCATGAAAATGAGCATATAATGTGTTCCGAGATTTAAAATTTAAATAAATGTATATCATTTCTTAAATTTTAAATCTCTTAATTAACGCAACGCAGGCATACAAAATACACAATCGAAACTCTATGACTATAAACTTTTACGAGTTTGTTCGACACTATAGTTCACTTTAAATATTTAAGAGTACTAATGCATCATTTAAAATACTAAATCATGTAACAACCGAGTTGTAAGCAAATGTTTTTGATATAATCTCTACTAATATTATGAAAGCGAAAGTAACTCTGTAGCTGTCTGTCTGTTACACTTTCACGAACTAATCTAAGGTAAACCACTAAACCGATTTTGATGAAATTTGTTACATAAATAGACTAAACCTTGAGAAAGGACATAGAATACCTTTAGTTGTAAAAAAGAACATAAAAGGTTTGAAATAAGGGATGAAAGTTTGTATGGGAATTCGTCATTATCTCGCCCAAAACACAACCGTTTTTGATGAAATTTGGTACAAAGATAGACTAAAACTTAGAAAAGAATATAAGTTACCTTTCGTTGTAAAAAAGGCATCAAGGGATTGAAATAAAGGATGACAGTTTTATGAGAATTCGTCATTATCGCGCCTAAACCACAACCGATTTTGATAAAATTTGGTATAGACATAGATTAGACCTTGGGAAAGGACATAAGTTACCTTTTGTTACATTATATATACAAATATGCGAGTACAACTACACAACGATTTTCAAGCAGGGCAATATGCGGCTGCTCTTCTTAACGTCGGACAAGATTGTATGCTAACAGACAGTAACGGCATGATTACACTAAGACGTGAATTCTGTCAAATTGTCGATAACACAGATGATTTAAATAATAATGTCTATCTAGACCTAAGTATGGGCAATCGAGAATGGTTGTGTGACAGGTCAATTTTGGCGCCGATATATGAGACAGTAGGCCAGATAAACTAACAAATTATGACAGATGTTGAGGCAGATGTTGTCGTGAACCTCTTGTAGACAATGGTTACGGACACTAAACATGTGACATTCTACCCTATAGAGTTTCTCAACTAAAATATTAACTAAAATATTATTTCGAACCTCAAATGCTTCTTACATAACATTATTAACTTTTTCTTTATTTTTAGAATTTAGTTTTATATGGACAGTTGCATATGGCATAATGACTGCAGCACCTAGTACATAAATGAGTTGTAAAATACTGGAATTATAAGTTGATGGCGATTTAAAAGAGTGGCCTTGAGTTTCTTGCTGGTATCTTCTCATAAGCTCGAGCTTTTGCCTTAAGCTTGCAACTAACATAAATGTAAATTCAGTAAATGTAATAAACTCACTAACCCCTTTGACATTCATAAGTGTTACTTTGTGACCTAAGTTAATAAATGATTTTTGACTAACTCTTCAAAATTATCAGGAGTGCCTTTCCATAAGTTAAGGCTGAAAGTTGGTTTTCCAGTCCTGTTAAATGAGAAATCTTGACGCACCAAGGTACATGGCAACAAATTACTCATCTAGGACGCAATATTATAAAAGCTATAATCATGACTACAATGGCAAAAGGAGAAAATGTTTTAATTAACCGTATTCCGGTAATGCCGACCGATTTGCCATTTCAGTTTAAAAGAGTGCACATACCCCTAAAAGCAGCATTCACGATAGGTAATGATAAACAAAACTATTTGCCATGGGCAACTCTATGGAGGAAAGTAAGAAAAACAAAAAACGTAGTTTATGAAAATGTATTAACATAAGCAATTTGCAGTAAACCACAGCATTTATAAGTGTATTATTTGCAAATATATTTCTTGGAAAATAAAAATGCTGCTTCAAGTAACTATTCCACGCGGACGAAGTCGGGGGCAAAAGCAAGTATCCATATAAATATTACTATGTCATTATCATCATTACTTGTACATAAGTCTACATTCTCTACGCATAGTGTCAAGATTTCACAATTTTATATGAATGTGTCTGTGTTAGTATATACCTATATAGACTGATGTCAGTTTCCCAGAGGGGGTAGACAAAATCTACGCGTTTGCTGCGACCATACGATGTATCCCGCGCTTCAATGACTATGATAATTTCAAAAAGATTACTAGTAAAATGTTTTTCTAGTAACTAGTAGGTAGTTCCATCTAAGACGAAATCCTTTTTTTTTAAAGTTGGTTTACTTTGGTAGCTCAATGGGTGGGATTCGAGCCCACGACGACCACGCTACGTTTGTCGGTTAGTAGGACTTTCAATCTGGCATTTTCCTAAAATATCTCCGACCTGGTTTGCCCATGTCATTGTTTTCCCTTCCGCCCTATCCACCTTCGCCATACATACCTACTTGGTAAACAAAAAACAAAGTCCATAGAAATGACTTTGAAATTAGTAGGTACCTAACATAACAATAATTTTGACCATAATAAGATTGATGGTAAAAACACAGGCGATGCTGTCATAATTTGTGATCACATCGCGTTCAGTACACACTGTGTTTGAGTACTGATGAGTTGGTACTTGATATCATTGCATGTCCCGTGTTAAGTTGTTTCTTAACAATAAACTTTCTAGAACGTAGAACGTATTTTGTATAATAGGAATATAGTTTAATATTACTTGGTCATCATTATATTCTACCTATTCACTATGCAAGTCAATATGGTTGTAGACAGAGCTTTACTCAGAATACTTTGTATTCAGACAGTCTTTGTGAGCTTCTCTCATAGTAACAGCTATGAGAGAAGCTCACAAAGACCGTCCCGTACCATTAAACCTGTTTCAATAAGGCGTGGGCGCACCACCGTACACTAGTATTAATTTTGACAAGGCTATCTAGTGACGTCGCAAATACAGCTCGCACTGATATTAATGATGGTGGCCGAGCCGATTGATATCGGAAACCTGCATGTGCGTCTCTTTGATGTCAAAGACAATGGCGCATCAAACGGACGCCTTTAGTGCAACATATACACACGATAGTATATTCGCTTAGGAATTAGCTATAGGCTTAGGAATTATTCTTGTATAACGGATACTTTATAAACATTAAAGCAATTCACCTATTCTCCATTTGGTTAGGTACTTAACTAAAGATAAACAAATGCTAAAAAGGTTCTTATATGGACCATTTCTCATTTCAAAATAAAACGTAACTTAAATATATTAGTTTATTATTTAAAACCACATTTGCTTCTTATATTCTAGTATATTTAACTACTTTGTTTAATATTATATGTTAAATATTAATTCGTAAGCTTGCGAACGCTTAATTATATTAAAATGTATAATGATTTCATAAAGTATTGCAATGTGCCTACCATGAAGAACCTAAAAAACTGGTATTCAAAACATTTCTGTACGTAGTAGACTTTTGTTTACTCTCAAAACTGAGAAGTAGTACTGGGAGAAAGCGCGGCGACATATATGACCGATATTACACTTAGTCGGGTAATCAGACGCCGTTCGTGACAGTTTCTGTTCGCTTTAATTTCGTTAGTTTTTATGTTTCTTTGACGTAAATTCTGTTAATTAGTTATTATTATATTTGCTAGTTGTTTTTTTTTAATTGTTAGGCGTGTTGTTGCTATTTTTAATTGTTAAAATGAGTTATCCCGAACCGGGTATCACATAATGAAACAGGAGCAGATGTTTAATTAAGTTAAAATAATTGATGACACCAGTGATCGTTTTGTTATAAGTGTTGGCGATTGTTAAAATTATAAAGTCAATATAAAAGGTAGTTATATTCATTTCACTCCTTATTAAAAGGTTGTACAACACTGAACGCCACCATTTTTATTGTTTATCTTTATTTAAGTACCTAACCAAATGGAGTATAGATTCGGAATAACTATCTGTGGATCAAACTAATTTTCGTCTATTACCGGAATTTGAACCCACAACAGTCGGCGCATTGGGAGTGGCGAAGCTTAACAGTACATCATTTCTCTATCAGTTCAGTTGTTCAGTTGATCCTTTTATTTCACATTAATTTTCATTAGCACGCGCAATATAGATATTTTATAGTTTAATAGAACGTACTTCGTTAATTGCCTTAATATATCGTTTAATAGTAACTACTCTCCCACTACAAATATAATTTACATATTAATAATTTAGCTTATAATCCGGTCCATTATAATAATAATAAGGATGGTACTAATGAAAACCGTTATTAATCTGCGAAGAAATTCTTGTAAGTAAGCGTGCTTGAAGGTCCTATCGCACAATTACAGCTGGTCTAAGCTGGTATTATGTATATGTGTTAGCCGCGGTCCAGATCTCGTGAATACGTGAAACGTAAAACAAAGAGAGATTTATATATTTAAGCGGATTGTGAATAGATCCGAGTACGTTTGTGTGGTTCAATAAGTTCATATGAATAAATTTGTCGTATGTTTTTGTTACAGCATATTATTGATACATTTCCCTTATAATTTAATGTTTGTCCTTTGGCCATCCAAAGGCCATTTGGATATCCAATGACTACTGGCGTATCACGCTGTTGATAGGAGAGACGAACAGAGTACCAACACCGCAGAAGCGAAAGGATGTTTGGTATTGATGGTTTGAGAAGCCGGGGACACATAAATCAGTCACCTGTATTGCAACCAAGATTACAACCAGGATAACCCTGAGAAATATGTTGATATTTCATAAATTACTCGTCGAGATCGTATTATTTTGAATAATCAAGTAATCTACATATAAATATTACTTCAATAAAACGTAATATAGCAAGACTAATTTAAAAATATGCACGTTTATTTATCCGTCATCGGATCTCAAAAACTTACATTGCCAATATTCTGATCCTCAGATATTCAATAAAAGTAATAAAATCTTAAAATTTGCATTTGATTATGTGAGACTGAATAGTTGTATATTCTGTTACAATAAAACGAAAATTACCACACTTAAACACTAAAACTGCATTCTATAAAAACCAGGTGATCAGGAATATTCAGCGAGTCTGCCGTGAAAATGTTTTTACGCGATGATATGCTTAAACGAATTACGAACGAAATAATAAGCATATACCTACCATGAAAACACTTCGGATTTTTTAGGACGTACTAATGTCATACGACGATATTCGTGACGAATGTCGGCGCGAATGATGTTTCATGGTAAGAATAAGCACGAACGAACGTACGCAATTGCGTATAACGCGTTACACGGTAGACCCCCTGCTTTTATAGCGAAAAATATCTACGTCACGACTAAAACAAATACAATGTTATTATTATTCAGATCGATGCCATTATGAAACGACTAGTGCCAAATTACTAAAGGACGCTTTCAAAAATGACAGCTGTGAAAGAGCTAAACGAGTTGCCTGCATCGAAATAGAAAGAATTACAAGCAGGATATCAGAGTGCCACGTTTAAAACGGCGATTTTTCCGGCGCTCCGATTGGCCTGCCCCAAGTTCTTAACTAATCAGAGAGCCAAATACGGTAAACGTGTCGATCGCGTTAACGTAAAAACAACACGCACTAGTCACCCAGATAACAAATATGAATCGCATTTTCCGAAGCATCATCACGAATATTTATTGTTGAATTAATCAACAATCACATTCAGTATGATTGTTCTTTATTTATCCGAATAACCAATATTTGTTTAGTAAATAAATAAAATAAATACCTTTGGTATTCCACTTTGACAAAGATTAATGAACTGTTACACGTGTCTGTTGCTATTTCAGTGTCGATACGTTTACCAAATGTCTGTTATTTTTGTTTCCTTTGCATATGATATTATATTTCCAAAAATAACAGATAGTTATGTTAATACCGCGCGTCGTGTGTAGACTCGAAAACGGCGTAATTAGGACATTTCGTCTGTAATCCACGGTTAGCAAGGCAACGAGCAAGACAGTCGTGACACTGTCAAATAAAATTGAAACACAAATGCCTTTATGCGTATTTATAAAGTGCACCAATTATGATTATTCGAAGGTTATTAAAACACACGAAATATCATGTCCACATGTAAGTATGCAATATAATAATAATAATAATATTATACCACATACACACAACACCATCTAGCCCAAACTAAGCAGAGCTTGTACTATGGGTTCTAGACAATAGATAAACATACATATTATATACATTTTTTTTTGTAAATACATACTTATTACACATAGAAACACCCAGACCAAGTCAAACATCCATGTTCATGGACACAAATGTTTGACTTGAGCGGGAATCGAAACCGCGACCTCAGGCGTGGCAGTCGGTTACACTAACCACTACGTCATCGAGGCCGACATTTTATACATATTTTGAAACATTAGTATTCGCTTCGAATATTTAAAAGAAATGGCGATGAAATAGTAAAATCGATAAAACATTCGTAGCACTGTCGTTTAAAATGTTTAAATGATAGCTATTTCTTTAGCTTATGTGTGCCATCTATCTTTTGTACTAAAAAGGTACTCATTATCGCAACTTGTCAACATGTCTGCAGTTTGTCGTATGTATAGACTGCGTGATCTGATTTTAATCGTCAGTTTCTATGAATATGACATGCATTTGTATAATATAAATTACTTGTGAATAATATAATTAATTGTATCTAATATAAATATCCATCTTAATACATTGAAGGTAACCAACATTATCTAAACTGCCTGCATTCAAGTCAGGGCTTTTATATAATCACATAGAGCTGAAGAGCTGTTATATCATTCAATAAATTGTTTTACTGAATAAGAGATATAATATGCACACCTCATTGTAGTGTATTTAAAAAGAAGACCTCGTAGACAAGGCGCTCAATAGACGTCTTATTCCCTGAATGCAGCTGTCATAAATCATAATATTCTAGCTTTTTCTCGAAGCAACTTACAGCAAGTCTAAAGGCGAAGCTATTATAAGAGAAGTAAGTGTAAGCGCCCTATTTCTCTTTTACTGATCAGCGCATTACTTTGAAACTTGAGTTACTTTCTAAGTACTTATATTCTTCCGACTGCAGTATACAATTTTCTACCATAAATGTTTAGTTACGTAACCTTTCCGTAAGTTCAGAAAAATTTAAGCGTCCCGAAATTAAATTGGTATATTTTATATAATAATAATAATATAATATTCTACCACATGCACACAACAACAATTTTTTTTTTTTTTTTTTTACGTTGGGGATGCATTACGCTTACCTCTCCGCGGGGCGGGCGGAGGGGTTATGTCGGACTCGCCGGGGTAAAAGAAGATGTTAAGATGATAAAGTACCTCCCGGAATACCGACTAAACCTACCACGGTGTTCCTCGACAAAACCACTATCGACGGGGCCGCGCGAATCACTTTCGCATGCGGTCGCGACCCCGCCGAGGTTTCGGCCCGCCGTATGAAACGGCAGGCCACTACACAAAAGACCTACCCAAAGGCACTCCTCACAAATTATCCCTACTGTCCCCCCTAGAGGGGAGACGGACTCGAAACAACAGAGGCGCGCGTGGGAACACGCACGCCGCCTCTCGGACCTGGTGCCGAATGGATGGCGGGCAGGCCCACAAAGCCCGCCACCCCCAGGTCAAACCTCAGGGTGGCTGGAGGTCGTCTCGCGCCCTCCGGCGCCCGGCTCTGCGGTTGGGAAGAGGGTTCAAACGCTCCCTCTCCCGCTCCGCCGCCTCCTTGATGGAAATGACTTCCTCACAAAAGGAGGCGACGGCGTTCCACGACCTCTCGCTCCGGACCATAGACTGAACTACGGCCGGGAGCGAGAGGGCAACCAATCCGACTGCCGCGATCAACTCACGGCGCTGCGTTGCCCAGGCGGGGCAAACCGCCAAGGTGTGCAGCGCCGTGTCCTCAACTACGTCGCGGCAGTCGCCGCAGTGGTGACAACCGGGCGTCTCTTGCCGGCGTATACGACACAGGAACTGGCCAAAACAACCGTGGCCAGTCATTACCTGTGCTGTGTCAGCCGGAAGGTGAAGGCGCCATGGCGCCTCTCCAACCACTCCTCAAACACAGGACTTACCGCCACGATCGTGGCGTTACCGACACAACACCATCTAGCCCAAACTAAGCAGAGCTTGTACTACTAACCACTACGCCATCGAGTCGACTATATGTATTTAGTCTCCGAAGGTTAATTAGCATTTAATTTATGTTAAAGGAAATGTGTATAAACTCCATCATGCTACGCATTTAAATTCCTTTTTGAAACGTATGACGTTTCTGCTTAGCATTAGCCATGGTCACAAGTAGCCTTTAGTAGTATAACCTGATCAAAAGTAAACCGTTTAAAAAAGTACGTATTGTACGTATTGTATGTACGTCGAATTGTCAGTAGGTATTCATTCTCTTTACAATATATAAATCATGTACTTACACTCAATCAAAAATAAAGTACCTATTGTGTTTAATTTGTTCTCATTGCATACATTCATATTTATTGTACGTCACCCTAAATTATAACTTTAATTAAAATAAGAGGTATATAAATTTCTTTTCAATATTTATATTTTACTTCTTTGGAATCAGTAAAAAAATACGCAGCTGCCAGTATATTTATATAAAATAGATTTTTCACCTAAAACGTCATTATTGTTTACAGTGGAACTGTATAATAGCATGGCAATATTGTAATCCAAAATCATTTGAATAACCTACCAGACCAAGGCACTAAAATAAGAAGAAAGATATGACCCACTATCACACTAGCTATTGATACGCTACTTACATGCATATTACACATCTAAACTAATATTATAAAGAGGAAACATTTGTGTTTTTGTATGTATGTTTGTAATGTTTTTACACAAAAACTACTGGACCGATTTCAAAAATTCTTTCACCATTAGAAAGCTGCATCTTCACTGAGTGACGTAGGCTATATTATTTTATCAAAAAAATGTTCTACAGTATTATAAAACGTATCAATATCTACAAAAAAGTCCGCGATACCATATGTATTTTTTGAATATTTAGCTAACTACACCTATATAGGTGTAGTTAGACTTATTAATTTCTTTAGTTTTAGTTTTATATATTAAAATTGGATAGCAAATTAAAAGTAGGTATTGGGTAATAAATTAAAATCCACGCCGACAAAGTCGCGGGCAACAGCAAGTATTCTATAAAAATCTTAAGTACAAGCAGAGGTGCACTGCGCGCACGAGCGAATTATAGCTATTACCGTTTATAGGGTATAGTTCCAGACACCGTACTGATCCGTGTGAATTCCTTGACTAAAAACCTCAGTAAAACTGAGCCACTCGGATAAAGACAAAAATGAAATAATCGCTGCGGGACACAATGCGACTCACATGCACAACAGTTATATTTAATACCGCTACATCACGAACTCAAGTGGAAATCACAACTTTGATAAAAAGACATGGCGCTCTTAACTTGCTACAATCTAACCTATTTATTTGATAACCACTTTCTCTAAAACACTGTATTTATATATATAACAACATACACAATATACATTCAACCTTATCGAAATTTCAGTTGCCGAATTCGGTAATATCTATCCGAAAATTTAATTATTCGATGTTTTCCGGATGGATGCACCTGCCGCTGTTAAAAGCATTTTTATTTTAGCCAGGTGAACTGTCCAAATTATTTATCAACTTAGAGCTTTGCTCGATGAGAGTTAGCTCGCTTTTACAATATTGGATAGCCGGCCATTATCTTTATGGACTCGTGCTGATGTTGAAAACAGACACGAATTGAGTTCTCCACTCTTTCCGTTTCATATACCTAAGCTTATTTAATTAGTCTCGGTGTATAAACAAACGTTATGTTATATTTTTACAAATACTCAATAATACTCTACGAGTATATCTATACTCTCTCTCTCTCTCTCTATTATTAGTAAGTGTTCATACCTATGAACACCCCCCATCTTTTTAATAAAAACTAGCTGTTACCTGCGAGTTCGTCCGCGTGGAATTTTTGTTATTGCGTAACCCTATTTTTACTTCTAAAATAAGCGTATCCTAAGTTACTTATTTTAACATCAGCTGTCTGCCAGTGAAAGTTTCATCAAAATCGGTCCAGACGTTTCAGCCATTAGCCGAAACAAACAGAGAGACAAAAATGTTAAAATTGATATTTTTATATAAGTATCGTATATACTTTCATCTGGATTTAGTAAAAAGCTGTTATTTTGACATTACAAACAAAACACTTCAATTTTATTTATTTGTACAAATATTAATTTTGAAGAGGTTGTTTATTGAATATTCTTAAGCAGCACTCTCAATATTAGCGTTGTACACGTGAAGAGCTTTCGAGAGCTTCGCAATACCCGGTAAAATGAGTTGAATTAAACTCGAAAGCAATTAAATAAGATAATGTCAGACGATTTTATACCCAAAAGACGATACCAGGAAGGGTTCGTTTGCGCCCTGGTAATGTTTTATAATACTACCAGGAAGCATACAAAATACCTAATAATACGAATGAATGACGGACGCATGAAAGACTGTGGTATCACCTAAAATCTTTCCTTGTAGGTAAAGCATTATAGTTCTCTCTTAAGGAAGGAGGACAGAAAAAGAACAAAAAGTAGTGTTATATTTACTCTTCTTGACGACGAAACAATTATTCCAGTTCCTTAAGACTGCGCCGAGCGTAAGACAAATAATGACAGAGCTCGTGCGGCGCATATTCAAACCGGCGCGCGGCCGCCATAGTCAAATTGTATGGAAGATTTGAAGTGCTTTTTGATAAATATGTATCTTTATTGTCAACCAATAACTTAAATATTTGGGACGAAAAAATTGTAATATAACTCTTTATGTTTCGTTTAAGCTGTAAAATAGGATAGATTTCTACAGTTATAATCTAAAAATCATGTAAAATGAGCTTACGTTTTTGCATTTCTCGTGCAAATGTAGGTATGTAATTTTGTAGGCAAAAATATTAATTATTTTAAGTTTTTACAAGGTGTCATTGTAAACACATTCATTGTTATGGTAAATGTATATTTTATATTTGTAAAACAAAAAGTGTTGATTTTATTCACTTAACTGTGACTGCCTGTTTTGGCACATTTCGCTTGGCGCAGTCTTAAGCTTAAATAAAACCCCAGATTTGTGTATTTACCTCTGTGTTCTCTGGTAGAGTTAGTGATGCTAATCGTAGCGAATGTGCGACTGCTATTTACGAGTTAAATTCCTAGCTCGAGTAAAAGGTAATTAGGGTTTTACGCGAGTAAATGCTCGAAGAAAAGTTGCAGTTTCAAGTTCCATGTTCCTTACGTAGAACTTAAAACTGTGCGTGGTAGACGCCAATAGCTTTTTGCTTTATTACGCGCGACTACGCTATTGCTCAAAAGTAGTATTGCAACTATAGTGCGTTTCAAATACGATGTCCCTTTTGACAGAAGATCGTTAAACAGCGATAGTCAAGAGACTGTTTCAATCGACACATCACGAAATCGATTACCGATTAACTTTCTAAACAAACTGTAATCGTGGGTTTAGCATTGAAGCAAAAATGATAGAACCAGAAAAACAAAAAAGGAATCCATCTAAGTTTAAAAAATAGAAAAGTCACAGTATAGAACGTGCTTAATAGTAAAAAAATAACTGGTCCTATCCTTGATTCATTCCTAGTATCACATACTTACTCCATACTTAGTAAAAGGGTCAAATAAATGTGGTATAACAGATTTTGATTTTCAAGACGACTACTCTTTAAAAACTATTGGATATTTAAACCATACAATATTACCACATAATATTGCATATTCAAATCCACTTTTTAACAAAGAAAATATATTAAGTGTTTGCAGAATGGCATTTAAGGTACGTTGCAACGTAAAAATAATTAATACCAAATACAAAGTTACAAAGTATTTCTCGAACAATTGTTTTTACCTCGAATTAGTTCATTTTATATGATTTATATTGTCGCGTCACGATGACCGAAAGTAAAAAATATACCCTAGTGCATAATTGGTATTGTAGCAGAATGTTATTTTATTTCGATGTTTAAATTATTTAAGACTAAAATCAATAGAGTTTATTAGTTGATTATGTTTGTGAAACAATGACATCATGTTTTGTATAGATTCTAATTATTATTAAATACATAGTCTTTAGTACTATAAGTAATCATTGTTTATTTTAGCAATTTATATGAAGTGTTCAGAGTTACGTGCTATGAAGTGTCAAAAGGGACTTCGTATGTGAAACTGACTAGCGCACTGATGACTCCATGGCGTAATTGTGGCCTCGACACTACCGCCGCGCCAAGTGTTGTGGGTTCGATCCCTACACGGGACAAAACTTTGTGTGATTCCCAAATGGTTTTTCGAGCTTGGGTGTTATTGTGTCCGTTGTTTGAATGTTTTTAATGTCCACGCGACACAGAAAAGAAAGACAGGCCGCGAGCAGCCTTTTAAAAAGAAAATAGCACGTATTGTTATTGTTCAAATTTAGTAGTAAACTCACCGCATAACAATCTTTCTTTTGCATGCAATTGTCTAAATAAAAGTATATGTAAGTATAACGCAAGCCGGCCAAAATATTGCACATTTGTAATTTTTACACTTACTCTTATAATTCCATGGGATGGCAACCTGATACAACCGAAAGGATATCAAGCATAGACCAAAGTGTTTAAATACCAAAACACTTGCAACTTTCGACTGTTACTGATAATTTCTGGACAGTAAAACTCACTAAGTTTTTGTTGACCTGACCCAGAATTTAAAATTATGAACTTATGATTTAAATACATCGACACCAGTCACAGGACCAACCAGGCAACTTAAACCCTGCATTGTGTTGATAACACGCATAATTTATTTATGGATATAAAGCATTGCCTATTAATTTCGCCATATGTCAAGAGTGCAAATTTTGACTGGCAGGCTAGCAGAAGAATATAACATTAATATTGGCGATGCTGCAGCAATCGAATAATCACTCGCAGCAATAATCCCCTTTCTATATTATAACAAATGTAAACAACAGACGTATACAGATACAAACAAAAAATAAATCCTTTTCCAGTAAAACTCAATACCAAAATGTCACAATCGAAACAGCGCGCTCGAATAACGCGGTCGGCAGTAAGCTTAAGTGCAACCTCACTAGAACAACGAGACATATTAACATCCGATTTTTGAAAGGCAGATCTACACAAACATTATTTAACCTCTCAACCAACGCTAGGACAGACTATTTAAAACGTAAATTTTGTTATGGTAATCTTCTTTTGTTTGAATAGTTTTTTGTGATTTTCGTATTTTCGATAACTAGATTGGTTGAGATGTTAACAAACGTTCAACTTTCCAAACAAACTGTATTCGTGGGTTTAGCATATGGTTCAAATGCATGTCAAATGCTAAGATTCGCTGGCTAAATAACATCCAATTATATCACTGGATATGAGTTTGATGTTGACACATCTTTGATTAGTCTTATCTGGATGACAGTAGTAATCTTTTTAGCTGCCTCGTGACTTATGTATGCTTGTAATCGATGCTCGTCCATCTCGAGTTCTATTCTCGAGCCTTTTAGTGCTGCTACAAAAATTATATAACAACATTATCTATAATATCCAGCCCGGAACGAGACAATCGGAGTACATGGAACTGAAAAATGTGTGCCCTACCACTTGACATGGTAAATAATAATGGAAAAATTCGTTCACACGTTCTAGATCTCTGTATATAAATCTATAAATATCATATATTTGGAATAAGTAGAGATTTCTAGGTAATTAAAAAATCATCCCAAGTCTTATTTATAAAAACCTGTTGTAATAACAAATTAATAGACACTATAATATATTCAACTACACGAATATGAAAGTCAATAAGGCCGGAACTGCCGATAGGCGCAGTATTAGCGAGTTTCGATATTCGTACGGATCAAAAAACGGTTGATATCCACAAGTAATGCCGAGGTTGGATGTTCTAGAGATCCCCTATACAAATGTTTGTGAAGCCCCACAAGGTTCAGATAATCCCTAGTGTTACTCATTTAAGCACTGAGAAAATTATATAGCAATAAAACCGTTATAATAATATAAATGTGATAATTGCTATTTCAAAAAACAAGTAAATGAAATAGTATTTTAATTTTTTTGTTGCGTTTGTGTACAGGGTCAATTTAATTACATTATTATTCTAAAATCGTTGATAATGGCTATATTGAACGAATGTCATGTTATATTTAAGAGTATTCAAGTTCTCTTTATTTTCACAGTCAAGCCTAACCTTACTCTATGCTAACGACCCACCTAATATTTTTAATAGTCTCCTTGTAATATATCCTTCGCGGAGAAGTTAACAAACATTCAAACAACGAACATTTCGGACACCAAGGTGCAGAGCAACTATTTGTGGCTACATAATTTTTGTCCCTTGTGGGATCGAGTCTACAACACTCGGCATTGTCGTAGTGAGGAGGCGACCACTTTAACCTTTTCGCCATCTACAAATATCTTTGCACATTTTAGCCTATTTGAGCGGATAGAAACGTAAGGCACAAATTAATAATATAATAATAATATTCTATCACATACACACAACACCATCTAGCCCAAACTAAGCAGAGCTTGTACTATGGGTACTAGACAATGGATAAACATACCTATATACTTTTTTTTTTGTAAATATGTACATATTATACATAGAAACACCCAGACCAAGACAAACATCCATGTTCATGCACACAAATGTTTGACTTGTGCGGGAATCGAACCCGCGACCTCAGGCGTGGCAGTCGGTTACACTAACCACTACGCTATCGAAGTCGTCAAAAAATTGTAACCAAATATTATTTTGTGTTTTTATAGAGCTATGTTTTGGCTTCTACAATTTTAAGCCTAAGTCGGCTTTCGTGTTGTTACATCATAATCCTACTTCTTACTAATATTATAAATAAAAAGAAGTTTATGAAGATGTCTTCGAACGGACTTAAAACAAACTTGGCTGATAAGTAGAACATGTCCTAGATACTTTTAACCCAGTATACGTTTCCATGGGATTTACGCGGCTAACTCCTAGGGCACAATAATTAATTGAGCTATTTATTAAACTGTTAAGATTTTTACACTTATATGGGCAAAAGTAGAGCTGGCACCTATTATTCTTAAAGAAAAATCAATTTAGACTACATTTATTATTAAAATATCGGTATGTACGCCAAACCGTGCATAAAAATAAAAAGTGTGCCTATGTATCGAGTAACAGTTTTTACAAATACTTAAAACAGTCATCACACAGATTCAAAAATACAAAGATTGGCATATATGTATATGTGCGTATGACACAATATTATGGCCTTCCTTCGGTCAAGACAGCGTCAGTGACCATTTTAACCACTATGCTATCTGTTGTAATGTAATAGAAAAACTATGAAGTTTCGTAACGTCGAGCTCGAGCTCTCAGGTTCGATATCATCTTCATGACATCATGTGGCATTATTAGGGATTTCTGTAAAACTTCCTACCACAAGAACTCTGTCTTTCTGTTGCGATCTTAAGCTGGAGGCAAAGATTCGGTTTCCTGATCAGATTTCCGAAACAGGGATTCAGATTTGTCATTCCGTAGCTTTGCGCAGACGTTACGTTTTTTAAATCAGGAATTAGTTTTACCAGTACGTACGGTAACGCCACCTCGCTAACGTGTCTAGCTAGGTCTAATGTATTCAGAATGAAAATTTCCGTTCGTGTTCGTCGGATGGACGACGTACGTAGGTACAGAATATTAGCGAGCGCTGCGTTCGGGATGACGTCATTCGGTTTTTTCCCGTTCTTTATTTAGAACACACCGGCGAGACTCCGATTCGAATGACGGGAATTATTTTCACACGGAATATATAAGAACGTGTGCGGTATATAGCAAATTCGTATAAAAGTGTACATTAGAGAGGCGCCGCGGGGTGAACGGCGACGGGGCCCATGAAAGACCAAGGCCTCCGTCTTGCTAAAAGCTACCCGTAAACCCAGCGCCTCGAGTTCTAACCTAACCTAACCTGACACATTACCAGATCCTGTGCTGATACTGAATTATCTAACCTAACATAAGGGCCAATACCACTAAATAAAGTGGTAATGGCACTTACCCGGATTTCGAACCGAGACCTCACAATTGCACGCAAACAGAACCGCAAACTTATGCTACGAAATCTACAAGAACGTATGTAACTATCAATTAAATTATGTATAGATTTGTGTCTAGTATTCTAGTTATACTAAAAACCCAATTTAGTACGTATGAAAATATCAAAGATGACAAAATAAAATAAAAGCATACTAGAGCAAACTTTATTACTTATTGACATAATTTTAATAGTACACGTTGACCGAAATGCCGGTCTACGCACAAAACTTTAGTACTACAACACATATTAACAGAAGCTTTGTGTATTGTGTAGCGAAGTTTATTCGACACTGCTATAGCACTTTGCCGTTGAGATAACGCAAGTATCCGGGCGGCCTTTAAACCCGGAGGTCGACGCACGCGACTGCAACAGCTAACCTCATTAAATTCGACCTACTAGCTCCGTTATTACCAGTTCGATAACACTGTAGGTGGTGCCTGTATTACATTATATCACGAGCTTACAACTGTAAGTTGGTCGTTAAGACACTGGCGATGTATCGTACTTAGAATGTGTGGATGTGTTGTTAATGTCTGATTTCATAGACAACGCTGAGTCAGGATAACGCCGATGTAATAAAAGGCACTGAAATTACGCACCAAATATTTCATTTTGTATTGTGTTTATATATTAATAAAAAATGAAGTTCATGAAGATTCTCTCTATATCTTATTGAAATAAACTGTAGTAACAATTACACACACAAAGAATATAAAATTGAATTGTATTGTATTAACATTTGGCGATTGAAAATAGTGGCCATGAATTTTTTGCCTGCTTCTTCTCATGAAAGCTCCACTCGTCGATCAGGCCTTTTTCAATGTTATATTTTTATTTCCTTTTATTTATTTTAGTATTATATTTTAATTAATATACGTGAAGCAAAAATAGTGTACCCCTTATTACGAAAATTGCGCGGACGGAGTAGTATGAAATTTGGCACAGTTAAAGTTTATATAGAGAAGAAGAGGCGAATCCTAATATTTTTATAAAATTTGCATTAGAAATACATTAAATTAATGAAAAAACACTACACGCACACAACCATGCATTTGACACAAGCAGTCGAATCGCGTTCGTAGTATTTCGGCATTGTTTGTCTGACGTCATACAATTCCTTGTAACTATGGTTACCTATACCTTATTTATATGTAAGAAAGAAAAAAGAAAACAAAGTAGCAAGCTTAGAAATACCGTCAATGAAAAAGTTTGGTTGAGTAAATAATAATTTGCTAATTTGAAAAAGATAGGTAAATTAACCGTTAACGTTAACGTTGGAATAACGACGACAATTTTACAAATACATCAAATGTTCCCCGTGGCAGCGGCTACATTTATGTTCTTAAAAGACAACTCCTGCTCTAGGAATAAATCCTGTATCTTGGCGATTTTTCAATTCGGACCAGTAATTCCTGAGATTAACGCGTTCATACTAACAAACAAACTCTTCAGCTTTATAATATTAGTATAGATTAAATCTTTCTAACTGCACACATCAAAAGTGTCTAGGGATCAAGTACATTTTTAAGTATAAAAAACTATCAAATTAATATTTGCCAAATCTAGTCTTCCAGACTATTTTTACTTTAATTATTATTAAGTTATTAAATTATAAACCTGTTTTTTTTGTATATGTGACAAATTAACACAAGTTAATGTCTTCAAGTAAATGGGGAAAATAGGCAAAAATAAGGATACTTTATAATTTTTATATTAAAGATTAAAAAATTAATTGTCTATGTTTCCACCATTGACACGAATAACACAATCACAGCGATTTGGCATGCTTATAATCTGTTTATCAAAATCACTTTGAGAAATGGCCGCCCACGTTCTTTCTAAGAAGTCAAAGTTGTTGTGGGGTATGTACGGCATACTCGATAGAACTCTTCTTTGGAGTATATCCCATGCGTGTTCAATTGGGTTGAGGTCTGGAGATTGAGCAGGCCACGGCAGGACGTTGATATGAGCATTGGCAAGAGTACGTGTTACGACTCTAGCCGTGTGTGGACGTGCATTATCATGCATTAGTTTTTCGCAAAGGGATGATCACGCCTAAAACAATCCTCTCCGCATAAATCTGAGCATTGAGGTTGCCTCTGATCCAAGTGAGATCGGTTCTTCCACCGATCAAATACCGGCCCAAACCATTATTGTTCCACCTCCATATGAATGACCTTCCTGACAAAATTTCAAATGTTCTTGACGCCCAGAAGTCCTCCAAATCCGAGTACGTCTTGTATCTGGTCTCACACCGAAACGAGATTCATCGGAAGAGCAAACAACGACAGTCTTCTTCCTCCCAATTTCTGTGTTCGCGAGCCCATTGCAAACGGGACCTACGATTGCAGGGTGCTATAGGTGGAAGTCTCAGCAGCCTTCGGGAACGCAGATCCACTTCACGTAAAAAATTTCGGATGGTTTGGTCGCTTATCAGCAAGCCTGAAGAGTCGTGGAGCCTCGTAGCTAACATCATGGCGGTCGGTACGATTACATGTACGATTACATATACGGTCGGTTGTTACGATTCCGTCGAGCAATATTTTGGATGTACCGGTCCTGTCTGCAAGTGGTGATGCGAGATCGTCCTCTATGTCGCTCGACCACGCTGCCCGTGATACGATAGCGTGTCCAGAGACGACTTATAACGCTCTGTGTAGTGCCAAGAGCGACAGCCACAGTACGTTGCATCCAGCTTGCAACATTCCGACGGCTCTCATCATCTCTTCTCGTGTTATACACACTATTATAGAAATCCTGATTGACAGATGATTTTCTATTTTTATCGAAATTTAAAGAACATTCTGTTTTCAAATAGTGAATATCACTAAGAAGTAGGTACCAATTACAATAAAAAAAAGTTAAAATAATAATCCACAATTGCGGTGAGCCTCTAAAACGTATTTGAACCCTAGACTCTTTTGATGTGTGTATTATAAGAGCTAGTGTCCGATAGTAGTCACGTAATACTATTCGCACGCATGTCTGCAGTGTCTCAGATACGTGGAAATATAAAATACCGAACTGCATGGGTCGTCACTAGTTTCTTTTTAGGGTTTCGCCGAACGCCAACAGGACCCAATAACTAAGCCTTCACTCTCCGTCCATCTTTTTGCCTAATAACGGGCTGTATTCTATGAATCATTCTGAATCAATTCATGAATCATGTGAATCATTCACAATCGCCCAAACTCGCATCGAGAACAGACGTGTGACTCTTTGCTCCGCATTAATAAGTTGCTTACTTTATCCGATAATAGTGCATAACTTGACTGCCTAATTGCCATTTGCGCGTACACCTACCATCCACGCAGCGGAGGTGCGCCCGTGCACCCGCGACCCGCGAGTGAAAAGGAACCACCTCATAATTGCTGTCCTGCTCCTGCGCCGCCCGCGCCGCTGCTATCTTACGTGCGTTGGACGTGTGACGTCGTCACTCACACCGTTCGCCATCGACACCTACAAGCCAGCGGGTGTAGTATACGCAGAGAATCTAGATAAAATGCAACGATCACCAATTAAGTCCTCGTCGCATCCGGATCTTACCCTCGCAAATGTATCACAAGACCAGGAAATTATACGAAATGTAAACACCAGAAAACGGAAAAATCCCGACGATCAACAACTTGAGGACCTAAAAAGTGACCTTCTGAAGTCGTTCAAGGAGATGATGACTACTGAGATGGCTGTAATTAAACTGCAAAATAGCGAGATACTTCAGTCTAACCTCGAAATAAAAAAACAACTCGAAGAAAATGCTGCCAATTACAAGGATATCCGCGACAGGGTGTTAACCCTTGAAACAAAGCATGAAGAAGCTATAGAGCGTATTAAGATATTGGAAACTCAGGTAAATATTTTGCAAAAACAATTTTTGAAAAACACAATTGAAATAAGAAATATTCCACAACATAGTAACGAAGATGTACAGAATATTGTTGATAAGGTATATAACACCCTAAAAATACCACCAATTGATGAAAATACGGCTATTTATAGAAGAGGTAAGAAAAATGGACCTATTGTTATTGAGTACCAGAACACCAAAAATAAAGAAGTATTATTAAAAGCTGTGAAAAAATTCAACTCTGACAATAAAGATAAACAATTAAGTACTGATGTCTTAGGACTTACCGGAGCTTTCTCACGGGTCTATATATCGGAGTCTCTAACTTTTATGTCCAAAAAGATTTTGGCAGCCGCTCGAGAACTGATGAAAAATGGTTCGTATAAGTACTGCTGGGCTTCAAGAGGAAACATACTCCTACGTAAGGAAGATGGACAGCCCGCCATAGTCATCAATTCTCTGGACCAGCTTAAAGAGTTAACCTCTGAATGACTAGCTGTTGTTGAAGATCATAAGAAAATATGGTACTTTTTTTCCTTGTTTACAATTTTTTACACTTTTTTGAGCTCTCACAGTAATATTACGAGTGTATGCATTATAATTATTATATATTATCTAATATTATTTTTATACTATTATATTTCATTTTTTATATCATATCTACAAATTTATATAACATTATTTAATTATCTACCAGTCCAATATGCAAACTTCATATCCGGCAATAATAAGAATAACTTACAAGTCTCAGAAACTATAATCGTCGACCAAAAATATAATTTTGCTACTGTTAGTGATAAATATGGTTGTTATGGGTAGCAACATAGATGAGGTGGTCACCGAGGTTGATACTATCCACGTTGGTGATTCATTTTTGGTCGAGGATCCAGTAGCATTTCTGCAGTACGAACTTGGTACGGAATCTTCTCTTAGAATCATTGTTCAAAATATACGAAGCATACATAAAAATCTTGAAGATTTTAAAGTTTTTATTTCTAGAAGTAAGATAGACTATGATGTCATTATTCTTACCGAATGCTGGCTACAAAATTCAGATTTGATACCTAAACTAGACCAATTTGATTCGTTCCATACTAGAAACCATATTAACCAGAACAGTGGTGTAGTTGTCTATATACGGAGCTATTTACTAAATTTCACAGTATATGAGCCAAATTTTGACGATGCGGACTGCTTGGTGATAAGAATAGGTAAAACCCATGCTTTTATTTGTATATACAGGTCACCATCGTTTGCCTCTCTCGCCAATTTTGTTGAGTCCTTGGAAAAACTTCTAATAGACATTAAACACATACCTAATGTTTATCTAACCGGGGACATAAATGTTGACGTGAGTTGCAATTCTACTGACATGAAATCCGATGAGTATCTAAATCTTCTTGCCACGTACGGTTTACTACCTAGCCATCAATTTCCTACGCGTCTCAATAAATGCATTGATCACTGTTTCGCAAAGTCTAATTTGAAAATGCTGACAATAGTCTGTGTATCATCAGTTACTGACCACAGTAGTATATACTGTATTATCCCTTTAACGCAAAAAAGTAAGCATAAAAAATCAGAAAAGACACTGCTACAACTAAATTATGAAAAAGCTTTTAATCTTATGAAGGACTTTGATTGGACTCATGTAACAACATTGCAAGATCCAAATAAAACGACTGAATTGTTCATCGAAACCTTATCTGAAATTAGACAAAAAAGCAGTTACCAGGTTAACGTGCCCAACAGGCGACAGACTTTTCAACCCTGGGTAACCCCAGGTCTATTGCGTTGCATTAGGTTTAGAGATACGTTGCACAGAAGACATAATAGGGCACCTAATGATAAAGATCTAAAGATTACCTATAGGCGTTACAGAAATCACTGTAATAATATTCTCCAAAATCTAAAAAATGAGCACGATAAAGCAGATTTGAATGCTGCCAAGAGTGATATTAAAAAAACCTGGAATGTGATTAAGCGCGTATGTAATCTAAATCTCTCTGAAAAATCTAAAGGGCCTTGTGAATTGTTAAATATAAAATCTACTCCTCAAGAATCGGTCGATTTCGTGAATGATTTTTTTGCGAATATGGCATCCAAACTATCAACTGAAATCTTACAAAAGTTAAACCTTTCGGAAAATGATCTTGTGAAAAAGTTTAAATGTAACCACAGCCCGATGAACTCTTTTGTCTTATTGGAAACGGATGAATCGGAAGTTAATAAAATTATTATGTCCTTAAAAAGTACCAATTCTACTGGTTGGGATGGAATATCATCTGTGTTTTTAAAGAGAAGTGTAAACCTTCTTACTAAACCTTTGACTCACATATTTAACCTATGTTTTACGTATGGAAAGTTTCCTAATGTGTTAAAGGACTCAATTGTTATACCAGTCTTCAAGTCGGGGGAAAGAGACAGTATCACTAATTATCGTCCGATATCGCTTTTACCTACTATGGCTAAAATTCTGGAGAAGTTAATAAACATTAGGCTTGTAAACTATCTGGAGAAAAGTAATGTTCTTTCTAATAATCAATTTGGTTTTAGAAGGAACAAATCAACAATAGATGCAGTTGAACATCTAGTTACCAATGTAGCTAGTAATCTCGACCACAAGAATAAATGTGTTGGTATTTTTCTAGATTTAGCCAAAGCTTTTGATACTGTCTCAATCCCTCTACTAATCCGAAAGTTGGAGGCTATAGGTATTCGAGGTGTACCACTTGAACTTTTTGAAAATTATCTCAGTGATAGGACACAGGCTGTAAAAATTGGTAATAATCTTAGCTCAAGGTGTGGTGTTGGTTTCGGTGTTCCGCAAGGATCAGTGCTTGGACCAACATTATTTTTGATTTATGTTAATGATCTCTGTAACATTGATTTGCCCGGTTCAAAAGTGATTACTTTTGCTGACGATACTGTAATCTTATGTCAACAGAAAACATGGAATGATGTAAAATCGTCAGCCGAGAATCATCTTAAAAATATAATTGAATGGCTTGATTCCAATCTGCTTACATTAAATCTAAAAAAGACAAAATTTATAACATTTAGTATAAAGAATAATTTACAACCTACTAACTTTAATTTAAAAGCTCATTCCTCTAATTGCTCTGCTGTAAATAATTGCGCGTGCCCTGTCTTATCTCCCAGTAAAAGTGTTAAATACCTTGGAATTGATATCGATGAAAATTTAAATTGGAAACAACATATTCATAACCTAAAGTCTCGCATTCGTAAACTTATACCTATTTTTAAAAAAATAAGAAACTTAAAAGACATAGCCACGAACAAAACTGTTTATTTTGCACTGTGCCAATCGATAGTAACTTATGGTATCTCTGCCTGGGGTGGTGCTAGAAAAAGTACTCTTATAAACATAGAAAGGGCTCATAGATGCATTCTAAAAGTGATTAATTTTAAAAAATTTAGATATCCTACATCTGTGTTGTACAAAGAGTTTGAAGTTCTAAATATTCGACAACTCTTTATTAAAAAAATTGTCCTGAGGCAACATTTCTACGAGAAACCTGTTACCAAATCCCTCAGAAGAGTACATGAGGTATATGATGTCCCAGCATGCAAAACCACTTTTGCACAGTGTTTCTCTTACTTTTTGGCTCCCCTATTGTATAATCGTATAAGTAAAATTAAACCTCTTAAAGATACGACGAGATTTGTGTGTAGGAGGGCTCTGGATGAGTTTCTGAGTAGCCTGGATTATGAACAGACTGAAAAACTTATACAAATATGTCAGTAATTATATATTTATAAATATACATATCATATATATTATATACATATATGTTATTTACATATTAATATACATATTTTATTGAATACCGATAAGTACTTTATACATTTAATATATATAGGATTTTTTACTTGTAACATATTTCTATGCTTAAAAAAAAAAAAATTGTTATTAGTTGTAATATAGATAGTAAAAGGAATAGTTAAGTATATAAATAAGTATATAAGTATATATAGTATTAAGATTAGGAATAGTTTTTGTAACCGAATATTGTTGTGTAATGTCTCGGGCTTCGTGCCCAATGTATTGGTCTACCTATATACCATATATTGATATTTATAGCTGCTAAGGTGACTTATACGGCAGGTGATAGCCGTGGAGCTTGAGATGGTAGCAGGATACTATTAAAATACAGGTTATAAAATTTACTACAACTTTTGTTATAAGTACTTTTAATTTTATTGTTTTAGTTTAGGAAACATCATTTTTTATTTTTTTTGTTTTATTTTATTTTAACACGCTTTTCTTATTAGAAATTCTGAACAAATATTGTTATTGTGAAAATACTTGGTTTATATTGAAATAACGTTAGTAGTTGCATTGTCTGATTTCTTTACATATACTACTTGTTTACGCTAAACTTGTAGGTAACTCGTTATCGTCAACTATGATTCACAGCAAAACAAAAGTATTTGGTAAAAAGTGTCTTAACTTGTTTACGTAATGACTATTATCCTATGAGCGAGAATCTTACCTTGCCGTAACACAGTCTTTGACTAGCACGGGAGGTAAAGCACTTTTCTCTGTATACCGTCATTGGGCATTTATAAATTTTATCAAGTATGTGAACCTTTGCTTTACTTGTGATACCAGTATTATAATTTAATGCTTCTTCTACTCACCTTGCTACTTGTTATAGATAAGTTCTATCTTAGTTTATTTGAACGTAAGTAAGTGAGTGTGCCCTATAATATACTATGCTAATATGTATTACCGATGTATTGTAACTTAAAATTTGGTCAATAAACTTTATTATTATTATTATTATTATAATCGTAATAAATAGAGAGTTGAAATTTTCACAGAGAGTGTATTTCTATCAGTATAACAACAAATAATAAAAAAGTACATAGCGGTATAATAAATTGTACGATAGTACGGAATCCTTCGTATGTTATTCCTAGCACCGCAAAATCCGTTTTTTAGAAATAAACAGCTTCTTATACTTCGAGACAAACTGGTGGTATACTTAAAGTTTTAAAGATAACCTGCCTAAATATATAACCATCATACTGATTTGTGGAGACAGCACTTGACCATCTAATCTAAGTACTAGCCTCGATTTCATTTTCTAGTCTAATAAATATACTATCTGTTATGGACACGTTATAACCGAACCACTTAAAACACTGTAATACACTGTGAGCAGGCATTGTTTGTGGCCCTCCTCCTTTAATAAACAGTGTTTCAAGTAATTTAATAATAGAACAAGTATTTGAAACTACAACTTGCTAACCAAGAACGGCACAAGTTAGCGACATGAAATAAGTACATTTCAAGTTAATCGGCCATGACGAAATACTTACACCAACTTACTGGAACAAGGCGACGTGTCTGTTGCAACAAGCTTAGTGATATCAAACCAAGATTTAGCACTTCTGTGACAAAAAGTTTGCTGATCTTGAAAGCACGGATAGCGTAGCTGGCAAGGACTCGCCTTGCCGCTGCCGCCGCACCATGTTTTGAGGGTTTGAATTCCAAACTAGTCTATTATTTGTATGATCCATTATAATAATTGTTCTAATCCTGGGAGTAGGTAATTTGTGCCCGTTAATTGTATATTTAAAGTCAATTGTGAAGTTGCCCGCGACACATAACTCATAAAATAACTAATGGCAGGTGAATTTTAAAATGATATACATTTGTTATGTGATTCAATAAATAGCGGCGGTAGCTACCGCTGCCATTGTATAAGGAAATTCAAACTCATTGAGCTCAATGGGTTTGAATTCCACTTATTTCAGTGACGGCGTAAACCCACTCCTAACACACTTTTCTAGCTTAGCTGAAGGGGTAACAAGAATATTATAATACATAACTCATAAAATTAGTAAACTTGAAAAAACACAATAACTATGTACTTGATTATATGTTTCATTAAGAATTAATCAGGCGTTTGTATTGGAATATTATAAGAAACTCATAATGGCATTTTGTTTTGTTATACAACTGAATATAATAATGGTAATATTGATAAATATAAATTTAATAACATATTTGATGTAGAACATTCGTATTACTTAACATAGCATATGTGCATCATGATATTTGACAAGTAGGTAATATTGCCGTACGAAACTTCGAGTTACTTATAATACAAACAGTGCAGACAACACTGGCTTTCACAATACGTCGAGCCCATAAACCTTTTAGTGTTCCGCACCGCAGGTAAAAACGGAAGTCTAATAGCCTACCCCGCAGTCGGTCCATCCGTTAGGCACGATACGACTATCTAAAATCCACTAGTAAGATAGTATGTAAAATTTGAAATTGATATAAAAGTTTGAAGTGCTCACACTACTCAGAAAGAAGGTGAATCGTTGTTCTGTTTTATAGACTGTATTAAGCGTAATTGAGTCAATAAGCTGTAAAAGCCTATTGAAATTGGTAATTATTTAGTATAAGAACTCAACCAATTTACCATCGTTAATATACTAAACAACGCGATTGTAATTGTTACCAGTTACAAACGAACCCTCAAATTACCAAATAAATACAAACGGATAATAGTACAACTTAAAAACGAATGAATTATGATGTATTCTTAATAAACATTCATTAAGTGTTGATGAAGTAATCAACACAAACAGAATATATATTATGTCTAAAATGAATCACCTCTCATTAACCAAAACATGTCGAATGTCTTCACTGACACAAATTAAAAGGTCAAAATGAAGCCAGTAGCACCTAAACGAACCTTACGCGTCAAAGCTATAAAATCTTTAATTTAAAATCGAGAGTAATCGCAAGTCAAACATTAAACGACATTACGTCAAAATCAATATGATGTGGGTCGCTATATTTTATAACTGAATCTAATTGACAATTTATTAAATGGCATCGAAGATATAAGAGACTAGGCGACTTTGTCTTATTATATTGTTTCTAAAGTAATAACTGAGCACAAGCAAATAAAGAATAGTTCGTCGTGGATGAAATAGAAGCCTAAGTCCAGCATTCGACTGGGGACAGCTCAATTGAAAGCAATACCCAGTTATGAAAGACCCTCGGTTTAACTAGAAAATTTGATCAAACAAAGATTATTTTATTTATTTGCACTGCAATGGCAACAAAGGGTCGGCTTTGTCTCAGGCTGGCTTTCGCGGACTGGGTTTCATTACTTTATTGTTGTTTCATACAGTTATCTACTTCGAGTAGCTCTAAATAAAAACCATCACAGTTAAAACATTTTATGCGAATACATACAAACCGCGATAACATACGCTATGCTTTCCATTAAAATGTCTACTTGATACTTCCAGGAGTACGATATTAATACCTAACATGAAATTTTTTTGGCCACAACAGTTTCACGAATATGAAATGGCATTTGATCATTTAGAGTGACATGAGGTACATATGTATATGTATACCTGGAAATATGAATAGGGCTGCTGGCAGCAGTTCATATGTGCCGTCGTATAAGCTATTCCTTTCAAGTGCTTTCGCCTGTCTGATTTTGGAGAATTTTAATAATAGTTATTAACTAATATATCAACGATACGTAAATTATTCGTGATAATGATACAACATACCCATGCTCCATCAAGTTTACATCTAGATCAGTCATATTTTTACCTTTCATAAAGCCTTAAATTTATAACTCATAACAAAATCACTATTGCACAAAGTAAATACTAACTTTATATAACATCTCACGTATAAATTAGGTGAACAAGTTATGGGACATTGACCTATCGTACATAAGCCTGGATTTTAGATAAGATTAGTATTGTACTCCAAAGTAGCCCATATCATTATAGTTAATTTTTACACCGATAATTATCTGTCAAACAACTTCTGTGCTATAATTAATGTGATGAAGCGGCGGTACCCCATAGAACATTGGACTTGCAATCGAGAAGTAGTGGGTTCGAATCCCACTCATTTTAAAAGCATTCTAGTTTAGCTGGAAGGGTTAACAAGAATTCTAGAAATTAGTAACTGAAATTATTAGTAATCATTACAAAAGAAAAAAGTAAAAGTATAGACACTTACTTGGCAGTATTCTCTTGGCCTTCATTCTTGAGGACATCCAGCATAACAATGGCGTGTTTTCGATTATCTAACAATGCATCTCGTTTCAGATTGTTGAGGTTCAGAGCCATCAGCAACCGTCCCGATTGGTAACGTTGTTCTTTTAACCTACACCAAGAAAACATGATGATAGTTATTTAAGAAATGCTTTTCCCAACTACACAGGTTAATCTTCCTGTTCATAATTCCTTATAGTTACGATTCAAACTTACTTCACATCAGGTCTGCGTGTTTAAATCTTTCGTATTGAGATTTGCCAGCTAAAAAAATTGTCGTTAGTCTCTACGTCAGTCTATAAGTACAACACTCGACGACACAAAATCTCATGAATCCTATATATATCCACTGGATTTCATAGTGAAAATAGCAGCTAACGTCATATAGAAAAGGCAATTTATCTGCGCCAGATAGGTTGTTTTTGTGCAGCAAAAATGTATACAGAATGAAATTGGTTTCTGAATATCCACGTCATCAGTGTAAAAAAATATTGCATCTAGAACGAACAGTAATCTGGGCAATATTGATTTAATATCACCAGCTGTTATTAATTTCAATTTGTTATTACTGATGGTTTTATATACATATGTGTCTCTATTATAAACTCACACAAACTGTAAACAGTCGCCTCTGCATTTAACCAAACCTAGTTATAACACATAATTAACATTCAGATGAAAACCAATGTGTCAAACATCACATTTATTAAAAGTATAAAGTAGTGTTTTATTTTTTCGTAAACTTTATTATGCAACCTGAGTTATTGCTGTTAGTATAATTAGAAGAAGCCGCTTGATAACTAACAAAAACATAATTATTGTGTACATACATATCTGCACGCCCATATAACTGTAGTGGTAGAAGAAATAAAGCCTTTGAAGATGTATTGCACCTGCCATCTTTAGTTTTAGAATCCACGTAATACGCAGCAAGCTGATTAGCATCCACCGAATACAGTTCTACAATGTGTGCTGCTATTGCTAATTTCGTGACAGAAAACCTGATACCTACTCAGTCTCTTTCATTACCTTAATTTGTTGGCAGTTCCCAATAAACGTAGAACGAATGAAAAATTGGTTCTACGACTTTATTTTCCTGTACATGGCAACAGGTAAATATAAATTCATAATTATTATCGTTTAGTTAGCGCAATTTTGAGATTCATAGGTTCACTTTGTGACCCAAATGAATAAAGGTATTTTGGTAATGATTTTGATTTTACCATTGCTGCATACTTATATCATGCTATATACATAACTAGATGTTCCCGCGGTTTCACCCGCGTTTATCGTTACTGCGCCGGCCCCGTGGGTCATAGCGTGATTTTACATAGCCTTTAGCCTTCCTGGATAAATAGGCTATCTAACACTAAAATAATTTTCCAAATCGAACCAATAGTTCCTGAGATTAGCGCCATCAAACAAACAAACAAACTCTTCAGCTTTATAATATTAGTATAGATTATAATACAATAATTTTTTGTAACCTACTAAAAATAAAGCATTCGTACCTCAATAAAATTTGATCAAACGTAGAGACAAGAGTGGCTTTTTGCAAGCGCTTGCAGATGCTCATAACTTCTTCAAGTTCCCAGTGCACAGATCGCTCGCTGCCTACCTCTACATCTTCGTATAAGTCGTCGAGATTTGTCGCTTCCTAGTAACAAACATCCGTTGCAATTAATTATTTTCTAGTGATCTTCAGTTTCACTTTGAAAACCAATTATCGAGTTCATCTTCTATTTCGATATTACACAGAAATTCACATTTATTGTGCCAATTAGGTTGCTAGAGAAGTTTCCTGTAAACATCCTGTATACATAATATCTAAAGAACTGTTTATTTTAGTTTTCTTGTCGAGGATAAGTCTGTATATGTATATGTACAGTCAGGTGCAAAAGTCGAGTAGCGATTTTACAAAGCAATAGAAAGAAAACAAGTTGTACTTACGACCTTTTTCAATAAAATCATTGCACACATACACATAAAACTGCCTCACTTATTCTATCGCCTGTTCTAATTATGATTGTGACTATTAATTTCAAGTAGATAAGCAAGTGATGTTATAGCTACGTTGGTAATAGTGCGTTCTAAAACTTAACGCTTGTTGGTTCGATCCGCTGTAGATGTTCTTTTTGTTGATGATCTTTTTGTTTTTTTTTCTAATATTAGAAATATCAATGTCTTGTTAATTTACTTCAAGACTTATTTAAACCTAAAGTTCATTTTCGGTAATCATACTTAGAAAATGTATTTATAGTAAAATAATGTTGTTATAAATTAAATTAAATGTTGTTTATTTTAATTATAATTTGCATTATTTATTTATTAATTTAATAAAAACATTACGCATAATTGCAAATTTTAACTAATTTTCATAAAGAATAATTTTTAGTTTAATTCCTAATAAAACACTAAATTTGGGTAATAAGTAGACAAAATAACGTTTCTTTTTAGTAATAAAAACATCTAAAAGTTGTAGTAGACCCCAAGATTTGAACCATCCTTATTATACTATCGTCTCAAAGTGATAAGACTCGTTATCCGCTCCGCTACCGGAACATTTAAGCATGAATTTGAAATACGGACACTTGTTAAATATACGGAATAGTAGTAACCGTATTTATATATACAAGAACTCGTTTTTGTCTCGCTTTGCACACATGCGCATGACGAACTTCACACATACAAAGGTGTTCGCTCGGAACTGTATGCGATTACTTACTTTATGATGCTACTCGACTTTTGTCTGACCATACATATTGCATTTACCACCTTTAAGTAAAAATGATTCGAGGTGACCGTTTTTTTTTAAGATCTCAGAACAAGAACAAAATTTTCTTAAACTTTGTAATTTATCATAAGGATGAAATCAGTATGTGAATTAGTACAATATGTGTCTTTTATTGTTATTGAATCACAGTATGTGCAAAGGCTACAGTCTGCAAAACACACCTTGTAGCAACTTAATTATCTGCTAAGTCCTCACTTTTAGTTATTCCACTAAGAATGCGTGTTGATGCAATGTTTTCCGTCACTGAAAGTCGAAAGCCTGAATCAGGGACATACATGGCGAGCCTTGCGCAGCGCAAACTTAGCGATTTTTGTACACAGCTTTATGCTTTACATAACATAGAGCGAATATAAACTTTTGTCAATAGAACAGGAACAAAATAAAACAACAATCAAGTAATGCGCGCAATTCAAACATACACATTTTAAGCTTATTTAATAACTGTAGACACGGGCAGCAAGGGCGTGGCTTATCACAGTTAACTCAATTTGATCAAACGTTAAACCAACCATTTATTTGTACAAACAGCTTCCACTTACCTCCTTCCTTATAAGATTTGGAAATGAGTCCGTTAAAAAGGCCACCTCGCGACGGGCCAATTTTAGAGTCCTTTCTCTCTCTTTCATATTCGCCTTGATTTCTCTTTCTAATTTATTAAACTCAAACTTCCGGTCATCCAAATACTCCATAGCTAGTTGACCCATCTCCGTGGCGCCCATTAGACACTTGCCTTGCGCTCGGCAGTCAAGTTTTAACGCTTCCAGGACAATAGTGAAGTAGGAAGAATCCTGTAAAATTATTTATTTTACAATTCAGCGAACTTTCTGATATACAATAAGTTTTTGATTGTATCTAATTGCCGGCAAATTTAATAAGATAAATGAAATTAATATTCGATTTAAATTAGCATGTAGGTACTATTTGAAGCCCCACAAAAGTGAATAATTGTAAACAACATCTAAATAATTCAAGCATAAATAGGCAATGCAAGTCGTATTAAGGGAATAGTTCATAAGCGAATCGCGCACATTAAGTAAGCAAATGAAGACTTCGCGCACAGGTGTTGCCGTTTTTATTTCACCTTCTTTTTCCGCAAAATATTTGTGTGGCAGTACAAAAGCGAACAGTATTTCGTACAATTTATTTCATTTGTTTGCTATTTGGTTTACCTTCGTTCCAATTGAATACTTGCTTTGTTGTGTCAAGCATACACAGTAATGAACAATAAGAGTCGTTCAAACAACTCTGGCATTTAGCAGAACCATAAAATCCACTCTCATCAAGAAACATTGATATATAACGTCCATTTCTATAGACATTTTAATGTGACAAGTGTAGGTGTAAACAAACACAAGTATTTTGCAACTTTCTGTTTATTTCCACTTACTGAAATTACAACAACGACGTCGATATATCAATCTTATTATTTAAATAAGATTTGAAACCTATGTAGGTATTTACGAAAAGCTATTTGTGAAATTTTGAAAGATGGTAAATGACTATACAGTATTCGTTGCTTACAAAGTTTTTCTGTAACGTTATTTTTGTATTGTGTAAATTTTCAAGTGTGTTTTAACATCAAAAAAGATCATAAACTTGAATGGTGTCGACAGATGTTGCGTTGGCATCAATCAGTGGTTGTTATAAAAGTTTACATTGCGCAGAACCAGTAACTTTTGATGACCGAAGTTGTTTCATTTTTAATAGTAAGTACTTATCAGGGCACGTAATAAGCATAAACTATTAAAATATATTACTTCCCGAACCAAATACTTCTTTTATTTATAAATTCATTATATACACATAAATAATATAAGTAAATACTTTGGTGAAAAGACTACATAATTATGACAATTATAAAAAACAACTCGACTATAATGTCGAATTATGTGTAGGACGTTCGTTTTTTTAAATGTTCTCCTTATATATATATATACATACTGTTACGTGCTGGGTTCGACGGATAAGAATATAAACAATATTACCGACTAAAACACTTTTATTCAAGCACACAATTCAATTTAAAACAATAAACACTATACCACACTTTTTCACTGTACTGCTTCAAACTCCGTAGTATTTCCGCTTCCGTTCGCTTCGATGAACACTTGATCGCTTACGATTGTAAACTGACTCGGCGGTGCGCGTGCGCCCTATTTATACGCGGGCAAAGCGCTTCTAGAGCTTTCCAGCAACGCCCTACTCGGCGTGTAAACAGCACGATGATTCGAGAAAGTACCAGCATTCTCTCTAAGATTCTCGTACCGTACCTACGCAGTTCCGTAAGATGTCAATAGATGGCGGTGTAAATTATTAGACGGAACTGCCGAGTCTTTCCCCCAATGCCGAGAGATGTCACTGGGAGTAACAATACGAAGTGGCGCAAATGTTATCACATTAATTGATACCACATATACTACATGGTATTCTTTGACGATTTACAAATTATGAACCAAATGTACTCAGTAGTTTAGGCACAAGACATATTTTTTTGTTTTCATAATTTAGAAATTTTATATTTTATAATTATAACTGTACTTAGGTGTCAAAGACCTTAATTCAATTCAATTCAAAACATTTATTTTCAGACTATTCGGTCCATAGAGTGTTAGTATTACAACAGGATAACTTAAAACTATGTTAGTAGTACACACAAAAATAAAAAGATAAAAATACACAAGAAACAACAAAAAATAAAAATAAAAACACGTGTCCTACAGAATATGGATCCTTATCCACTGTCTCCATATAGGACTATGGATGTAGTCCGCAATCACTTTCAGGTAGCTGTTGGTACTTTCCCTCACCCTTCGCATCAGCGATGCTGCTCTCTTACGTATAATGGCGTGAAAGCCATCTACTTGTGCTTCAGCGAACATCGCTGACGCACAGCAGAAGCGAGGCAATCCCATCAGCAACCTGAAAGCATTGTTATATTGGACCCGCAGGGCACCGACGACGACCCGCTGCGTATAGTAGCCCTTAAGCAGTGATATTAAAACACCGTCGTATTGTATCGGGTCCAGGAAGTTTCGGATCCTACCGAGATGACAAAGACGATTTCTTGGAACCTATGACCGTTAACAAGTTGGCTACAGCATACGATTGGTTACAATGGTGATCCAATTTGTGTCTAATTTTATTTTATTTATTTTAATCAAAATAATAATTTCTTAATTTCTGTGAAAATAAGTTTATTGTTTATGTTAACCGTCTTATATCAACCAGCTTAAGTAAGTATATCATTTAATGTGATAACATTTGCGCCAACTTGTATATATATACAGGTTGATTTTGAAATCGTGTAATTCCTTTTAACCACGCATTCTACTGGTGGTACAGAATAACTAAATAGAATAAAAAAATAATACAAATAAAACAAATATATGGTCAGGCCATATATTTGTTTTATTTGTATTATTTTTTTGGAAAAATGAATGTACCGTTTTTGTCTTGAAATGGTTTCAGATAGTCATATGGTCATACCCTTATTATTTACAACATCAGTTATTGTTACCAATTTATTTTTATTAGTAATTTAATAAGACTGTGTCTGCTGGTTAACATATGACTATCTGAAACCATTTCACGAAAACAATTCGTACTTTAATTTCTCCAAAAATATAATACTACTAAAAAAATATGGTCAGGGTTATTCTATATCACCAATAGAATGCGTGGTTAAAAGGAAATACACGATTTCAAAATCACCCTGTAATATATATGTGTATGTATGTATGTATATATATATATATATTTGCCAATGCATTTAGCAATTGGACTAATATGATATGGTTAGAAAATAATGATACCTATCGTTTTCAAACAGATGGGTTATAAGAATATAAATTTACAAAAATCTAATTGTATTGATTTTTAACAATATCGGTCCTCTGGTTATTTGGTAATTTACGTCCGTTTACCAAATTCATATTACATTTCAATCAATAAAAAAATATATAAAATATTATCTCATTTCAGTGTGCCACAACTGAGGCCTGTCGGTAACAAAACGGACTCTAGTATGAAGGTCAGTATCGGTGTAACAGAGGAAGACGCAAAGCTTTTTAAGATCAATTCTCGTTAACCTTGACCGTCGCTCCTGTCTATATAGACATATTCATCTTATGAATATTCATAAGATGAACCTCTTGGTTTGATTGAACATCCCTACTTTAAATGCAAATGTAATGCCATTCAGCTTAATATTTTATCGCTTATTATTTTTTTATAGTCTTTAACTTTGAGAATATTATTTCTATTGGTCGACTATTAAATGAAATTTGAACGTAAGAGCCGTTCGTAATCGTATCGCTTTTGTGCTCACCAGTCAATCCTGTCGCAGTTGTTTCTATGATTAATTAATTACTGTTGTGACTATAGAGTATAAGGTCTAGAGACCTTACAATCCATGAGCACTACTGATGGTGAATACAAGCGCCATAGACCTTTTTTATATGAGGATAGTATAAAATTTATATGGGAAAGAACAAAGAGAAAATATATAAACACACATTATGTCTTTGTCCAAACACATATAAATTTAAAAATGTAATTGTTTCGCGCTATATGCCTAAAACGTATAACATTTTCTTCACGTTTTAGTACTACACTACCGCGACAAAGAAAGTACAGCTCAAATTATAAATTATTATAATGATCTATTATAGTAAGCATTTACCGTAGCTTATAGCTGCTTGCAGCACAAGTTTTTCGCCCGTGCGCTACGGTTCCTGCTGTAACGGAAGCGTTATGCTGACAGCACTGACAACAAAGCTTACACCAAAAGGCATCTGTTTTATAGTATCACAAATATAGCATTTAAACAACTCATTTTAGGCACCCACGATTTTAATTGCAATCTTATTTATAATAAGCTTCATCGCACTACTTAAATAGAGGCAAATTTCGTTTACTTTCACTTTTAGGACTGAATTAACCACAAACATTACAAAATAAGTTAGGAGAATTAACACAAACACGCGGCTATTTGTAAATTTATAAATAATATAAGTATGTTGATGACTTTTGTACACGTTAATGATATAATTTTATAACTACCCTCGTACACTTGGAAAGTAAACAAAGTAAGATTACCGATTATGTTTTGGGACGTGATATCTATACTAATATTATAATTCTGAAGAGTTTGTTTGTTTTTTTGTTTAGTTGAACGCGCTAATCTCAGCACCTCATAGTTTAAATACTAAAATTATTTTCGTGTTGGATATTCGTCGTAACACGTGGTTATATAGATACATGGACTATGTATCTATATAACCACGTGTTACGACGTATAGGAGCAGAGCCTCAATGAAAATTCTCTCTCTCCATCTAATGTGACGCAGACGTTGCGCGGGTCACCTAGCCTAAATATAAAATTTTTTTTTGTTATTTGGTTAAGTATAACTAATACGATTTACCACTCGGGATATCGGTAAATTTGTTGGTGTTTCATAGTGTTATTCGTGTCCTGTTGACAGCAAAATTACGTAAAAGATCATTGTTTAATAACTACAAAGACATCAACTACTGTTATTACATTTTGTCTGTTTATATGCCAGTATAGGTTAATCTTTATAACTGGTTTTCATTTTATCGTGGCTAAAGCAATCGTAGGGAAATTACTTTCTTTTTTCTTTAATTACTTAAACTACTTAAGTTCTATGCGGATTGACTTCGGGTTGCTATCAAGGATTTTTTGACAGATAAATCCTAAAGCTTCTGTTGGACGAATCCAGGCAACTAACCTAAGGTCTTGTATATAGCAGTAGCATTCACATCCGCTGTACCACCAATGCCGTTAGTATAAAATACATTGGATAAGTGGAAACAATCATGTAAAGTAGTAACCAAAGTAATAACTAAGAGAGTTTACAATAAGGCTAATCTAAATTGGACAATTAAAGGTAACTTTCTTAGCAGAACGGAATACGTAATTCTTTATTTCTCTCGCTTGTTATCTATCCTATTTATCCTGTGATATAGCTATCCTGTGATATTTCGCTTGCCTTATTATCTACACCGTAAGGTTCTATTAAGTTTAAACTTTATATAACAACTGTAAAATCTAAATAATTCTACAGGTAATTTAAATTTTTTTAATAAATAATTTCATACTTCTTATATCATAGCAAAATCATCAAACGGTTCTATTTGTTAATTTTAATATGTGAAAGTACTGTAAAGGTTCATATTGAGAAGGTGTTCTATGCACCTAGGCCATATGCCCATAGCATGCTTTTATCTCGGTGCTAAGGTACAAGCGAGCAAAACTGCAGCTAGTTATAAAGCAACAACTACCTACTTATAAAGCAAGTAAGCTTATGTGCAACCGTTACCAGTACCAGTTGATTACATACAAACACGGATGGTGTAGTGGTTTAAGTGGTCGCCTCGCCACTGCCACTGCGCCTAATGTTATAGGTTCGAATCCCACACGGGACAAAAATTTGTGTGATCCACAAATGGCTGTTACAAGTCTGGGTGTTCTTTGTGTCCGTTGTTTGAGCGTTTATAGGGTCCCCAGCGAATGAGGAATAAATACTAGTGCGAGAGATATCCATTTAAAAAAAGATATGATTTTTGTGACAGGCGCATCTCCCTGTGAACATATTTGTAGGTAATCAGAAATTTAATAGATTCAAAAAACGAATATTTATTTTCTTTTTAACCAGGCAGTAATGCAGTTGCGGACCGTTAAGGTATTGCGTTAATGAACATTGCGCGTGTCGAATAATTAACTAGCCTGACAGACCACGAACTTCACCGCGAGCATAACTGCGGTTTGTTTGTACATAACGCTCTATGTTTACCGCCACAACAAAACTGCAGCAGGACTGCATATATTAAAATGTGGTGCGAGTGTAGTACTAACGGCATATTAAACTTGTTTCTGCAATAATCTCTGTATCGTTTGTACCGTAGCTAGTTTAACATTTCATTTACGTTTCGGGTTGATTTTGCGATCTCTGGTTACATTGCCAGGTCTGGAACATTACAATGCATTTTAACAGAAAATATGCTATTGTGGTTTAGTTGTAACTTAATAATGTTAATGGGTCGCGGGAAGCGGTTAGATGCGGGTGGCCCTAGACTGGTAAGTGGAATACCTTAGGGGTGCCCTATGTGCTGCAGTGGACATCGTACGTGGGCAAAGGTGTATTAATACAATTTTGAGCATTTCCTATATAGGTATTCACACTCACACACAACACACACAACACACACACACACACACACGCGCACACGCGCACACGCGCACGCGCGCACACGCACACGCACACGCACACGCACACGCACACGCACACGCACACGCACACGCACACACGCACTCACCCAGGCGCGCCCGCGCACACGCGCACACGCGCACACGCGCACACGCGCACGCGCGCACGCGCACGCGCACGCACACGCACACGCACACGCACACGCACACGCACACGCACACGCACACGCACACGCACACGCACACGCACACGCACACGCACACGCACACGCACACGCACACGCACACGCACACACACACACACACACACACACACACACACACACACACACACACACTTGCAAGGGGATGAGCTGCATACCGTGATTTAGGTTACCACCTAGTTCGGTTGCAGATGTTCCCAAGCTGTTTACAAAGTTTCACTCACTATTCCACTCATTGTTCATTTATTGTAACTGGTTAAACTTTGTAATGATGTCTTTTTATCATAAAACACATCTCCTAAAGCTAGAGCGCGCCCAAACAGTGGTACTAAAAGTAGGTTGGAGACTCTCGTACCGATTTCCCACCGCCAAACTTTACAAGACCTATAATATTCTCTGGGTGCGAAAATTGTTTATTCTGAACCTCATTCTTACGACCCATACAAATACCAAATACGATCCATCGAAGTTAGACCGCGTTCGTCGGAAATACAACGTTTGTCCCTTGATTTCTGTCAAACTAGTCTAGCTCAAAAATGTTTCTACTTCCTGGGAAATTACGTGTACAGTAGGCTAAACAAAATTCTAAACTTGTACCCATTGACCAAGAATGAGTGTAAAAAGACAGATACTCATTGGCTATGTGACTTAGACTATGACGGCACTGAAAATATAATTTGCACGTTGAAATTGCCGATAAATGTATATTGCTTATGTTAATGTTGCACTATATACACACACACATATGCACACATATACATAAAACACACAATTCTCACACACTATACTTACACATACATACATACATACACACACAACTACGCAACACTCACATACACACCCACAAACCCACATAGACAAACACACACACAACTACGGTTCATAAATTGTCTCTCTTATTTTAGTTTTTATGACACTGTTTGATAGGTGTAGCTACTAAGCTAACTTTTGTAGTGTTCAGTGGCGAGGACTGGAGATCTGTCACGCAGGTTTCGAACCTAGCTCAGACGCCAGCTCTCAACAAGGTTCTGTCTTTGCTGTATCTATATATACAAGAATACCATTGTACCTTTTTGAGAGAAATAAACAATATTTATTATTATTATTGTTATTATTATTCTACAGACTAAGGTAAAATGTATAATAGATGGATTCCTAATCCTAAGTAATATGTATTATAATTGCGAATGTGAGTTTGTTTGTTACGCTTTCACGCCTTAACTACTTGATCAATCATCATGAAATACACGTTATCAAGTGAACAGGAAAGGACATAGGGTACCTTTCATTCCGAAAAAGTTCTGTTATTAACCTAACCTACATTTAATTTAATTATATTTATCTTCCTTTTACTATACACACGCACTTAAAATGCAATCCTTTATTAGTGGCGTATTATACAAGTCGTACATGCTCTGAAACATATTTTAAATACAGTGAAATAAGAAATACAGAATCTTAAACTCAATTCATGATTAAAGTTTGCACGTTCGTCCGATCTCCAACATACAGGGTGTGGCGTAAATAGTGGTCCAACGTAAAGGAGTCGATACACCGTGTTCCTAGCTAACATATACCGGGATATTTATCATTTTAAATAAAAGGTATCAAAAAAAAAAACATTTTTTTTATTTTTTTAGATAATCGTTACTTGCATTACAAATTTGGCTGTATTTTCGACAAATATTATTATTTTTTCATTCTGTTTTTTTATTATTACTGCTAATTACATAAACCAACTTATCCAAATGTTTTTTTTATTATCAAGTTCACAAGTAATAAAAAAAATGAGTTTATTTCCAATTTTCATTACTCACTCTAGCAAATCATGTGACTTTAGGTGCGTGTGGTGTAAAAATATTGTACTACACCGTCAGTGCCCATTATTTAAAAAAATAGATCACTAAATGCAGATTCTAAAATAGTACAACACTAAGTGGTGGAAGTAAAAACAAGAAAGTTATTGGCATTTAAACAAAAAGGAGCTGAATTAAGGTTTTAGATTTTTTTATTAGTAAGGTAAGTTACAAGTATTGTGAAATGTTTTAGATTTAGCAGTAAGTTTTATTTTAACTTTTTAGTTGTTTTAATGGATTTTAAAAATAATAACTGCAATTTAAAATCAACAAATAAGCATTTATTAATAAAACCATTGATTTTTTAATCTAAATGTTCAAAGTGGCCACCATTATCGGCGATGCATGCTCTGCACCGCCGAATAAAAGATCGCTTCAGCCTGCGTGCAAATCCGCTGGCATTTATTTCCTCAGCTGCATACTGAATTGCGTAAGTCATCAATAGAAGTTATCTCAGTTTTGTAGACTTTTTCTTTCAAACACCCCCAGTAAAAGAAGTCCAGGGGGTTGAGATCCGGTGAACGAGGTGGCCACGACATTGGACCTAGCCGCCCAATCCATCTTTCTGGGTATGTCGCATGCAAATGATCCCGTACAATAACAGCATAGTGAGCTGGACAGCCATCATTCTGCAGCCACATTGTTTCTCGCAGTTGTGGGTCAACGTCTCTCATTAATTCAGGGAGGTCATTTACTAAGAAATTCAAATACCTCTCACCATTAAGAGTTTCAGGTAACTCGAAAGGCCCAATTATTTGCCCACCAATGATCGCCGTCCACAAATTTATCTTAAATTGATATTGGGATCTGGCTGTCCGTATTAAATTAGGATTTTCTAGCTGCCAGCTATGAAGGTTATGCATGTTAAAATAACCATCTTTTTTACACAACGATTCGTCACTCCACAGTATTTTATCGTAAAATTGTGGGTCTTCCCTCATTCTACGAAGCATTTCTCGGCAAAATTGAACTCTTAATGGCCTATCTCGTGGCAACAAACTTTGTACCCTTTGAAAATGATAAGGGTAGAGTTCATGTCGTAGTAGAACTCGATGTACCGTCCTCGTTGATATACCTGTCCTCCGTGCTATGGTACGAACCGACGTTGTTGGGTCTTCCTCGACTAATTCCAATATTTCTTCATCATTGTACACCCTTGGTCGTCCCTCACTAGCGCCGCCTACGCCCGTCCCGGGTATCCTCCCCTCGGTATAGGCGTTATGCACTCTCGCAAACACACGATGATCCGGATGTCGACGATTATGATATCTCTCCCGATACACTCGGGCTGCTTCTCTTCCGACGCATCCACATTCGCCGTAAATAAGATGCATGTCGGCATACTCTCGCGGTGTGTATTCAGACATTGCTAATTCTCCACTACACTGCACGTGTGTCCAAATCGTCAAGAATTTCAAACTCCAAATAACGTAAGCAAAGTCGCAGGGATCACCAAAACAACGAGTCCATATCACAAGCAAAACAGAGTCCAGAAAGAAAAAACAAATCGACGGCAGAGATAACACAGATAAAAACGAGGAGCGCATGCGACGTACGGTATTGCACTGGCTAGCTGGGCTATGTTTGTTTCCTGTTTGAGTTGCTATTTTGGTTGTCTCTTTCTCTCTTTAGGAAGACACCGGATTCCTTCCTTTTCACTCCCCATAACGTAATACGCCGATACATTCCAATGGGCTTTCGTTTTCTGCTCTGCTACCCATTTCCTAGAAAAACTTGACCTTTTTTTACCTGCGGTACGGTTAAGGGTGAGCTAATGTTACACTCTGTTGATGTCAAATGTTTAAAATGTTACAATGAATGATTTCATACAAAATTGCAATACTTTTAAAGCTTAACTAAAAAAATGGTGTTAAACTAATTCAGCTCCTTTTTGTTTTAAATGCCAATAACTTTCTTGTTTTTACTTCCACCACTTAGTATTGTACTATTTTAGAATCTGCATTTAGTGATCTATTTTTTTAAATAATGGGCACTGACGGTGTAGTACAATTTTTTACACCATACGCACCTAAAGCCACATGATTTGCTAGAGTGAGTAATGAAAATTGGAAATAAACTCATTTTTTTTATTACTTGTGAACTTGATAATAAAAAAAACATTTGGATAAGTTGGTTTATGTAATTAGCAGTAATAATAAAAAAACAGAATGAAAAAATAATAATATTTGTCGAAAATACAGCCAAATTTGTAATGCAAGGTAACGATTTTCTAAAAAAATAAAAAAAATGTTTTTTTTTTGAGACCTTTTATTTAAAATGATTAATATCCCGGTATATGTTAGCTAGGAACACGGTGTATCGACTCCTTTACGTTGGACCACTATTTACGCCACACCCTGTATATATTTTTGTTACCGTTCGACATCACAAAATCATTTATTTGTATAATTAAAGTGAATTTTTAAGTTTTAACGTATCAAAATTATGCTTAGTAAACTTCCAAGCTACGTAAACTTATTCTGGAGTTTTGAAAATCAAGGTGTTGTCTTATATGTGTGATTCTGCGTATAAATTAGCACAGAGTCACATATAATTACATCAGCACATAGATCTCAGATCTGTGATAGAAAATTACCTTTTTGAGTATATCGAGAATTTTCTTATACATGACTTTGATCGCTAGCGCAGCGTTTTTCTTGATGTTAGCTCGCTGTACATAGTTGGCTACGGCCTGCTCTTTCTTCTCAGGTGGAAGCATACCGCCCACCTCATATAGCACTCGGTCACGAAGTTCCGCCGCCTCCAACTGCACAATTTATGAAAGTTATGACCATAAGCGCTGCAATTGCAGCTCAAGCTTATGAGTACAGGTTAGAGTTTAAACTAAGTAATTCTAACTTATGCCAGCAATAATTGCCAGTAATCTTCGAGCAGATATGATATTTATGTGAACGTACTTAGACGAATCAAATCAAAATTCAGTTCCAGGATTTAATTAAGAGAAACATTCACTTTATATTTCTTCATTAGCTTGTAGCGTAGGAAATATCTGTTACGCAATTATTAGCTGCCTTTAATGTAAAATGGTACCACTATAGATTGCAATAAATTGTGACTTGAAAATAAATAACAGTGAGGTTAATTTATGTAAGTTTTAGTCCTCATCTCGAATGGGCGCTGGGCACCGAGCGTCGGGCGTCGGGCGCGCTCGCCGTAACGACCCACCCCAATTATTTATTCACTCAGCAGTTCCTAAAATAAACACTTGTACGATGCATTAACCGTTCGGTATACGCATAGCATGTTTGTTAGACTATCAGGATGTAAAACATCACACTATATCTAGACTGATCGCAATTTATGTGATCTGAGGCGATAAAGTATGCACACCATACTAATTTCGGTATAAGTAAACAAGATTGCTTTGGAAATAGCGTGGCAATGTGATTTCCAATAGAAAAACTATGACATCAAATTATTTAAATGCACAATATTAATGTATAACCTGCGCCAATCGGAAATTTTCCATTTTCTTCTTCTTTATGTATCTGATTCTGTCCAGTTGTTTTCTCTTATTGAAGTTCTCTTGGTGGATACTCTCCAGCACTTTCTGAAATTAAATTAATTAGTTTATTAATATTGAGGTCACGCCTTTATTAGATAGCGAAATTTCTTTCATCGTATAGTCAATTAGAACAACAATGTTTTGCGTTTCCATGCAACTATACCGTAATTATCGCAGCTGACCATACGTAACGTTAGGTAAAGTAATTATGATACCAATGGATTAATTTGAATAACAGTCTCCTGTAGATTATATACAGTAGCAAGGCAGTCAAAGACATAAACGGGTCTGGTTAGCTGAATATAAATTATTTTCATTAAATTCGATTTAATCGATTAGTAACCTCAGTTACGTATAAGTATACAAACTATCTAAATGTAACTTTATTTAGTAAATAGTACAATATGCGTACTGTAAATTAACCTGACATTTCTATACTAAAGAGGTCAACGTTATTTTATAGTAAAATATATTGATAGCATCTAAATATATACATTGCACTTTACAATTTTAATAACATTTATAATTATTTTAAGCTATTACAAATACAGCACAAAATAATACGAAATGTTAAATACTTTAAAGGAAGGAGCCTTCTGGACTCATCGCAAAAAGATAACAATTTAATTATATTGATTATGCTTTATCAGTGTTTGAAGTAATTATGTCAGTCCAGAAGCGTATTATAAAATTAATTTTGTTACAATTTCATTAAATACCTTATTATATAAAACTACGACAGCCTCTCATTTATTAGATACAAATTATGTGGATAGTAACATAAAATAAAATTACTACCTGTGTGCATAATTATGCTTATGCGATAACTGATCTCGATAAATCACGAGGAGTGGTGGGCAGGGTACAATTTATTATCTGGATACTCGCCTAGTTCTTGGAAACGTAGTTTTATATGCATAAGGCTATGCATTCTTATAGTCGGTACTTTATTTGAATTCGTTATATATATAATCCGAGAAACATAATATGTGAACATAGAACATGTGAATATAACACGGTGACTGATATGTTCTATATATGTAATATTAGAAGATCGCGTCCGCAATATAGAAATGGATATTCGACGTCAGCTAAAAGTCAATGTCAGAAATCAAAAAGATAAAATATTGGTGAGCGAACTCGGGCAAGGCTTTCAGAAGACGATCATTTTATATACCTAGTATAGAGAAGTTTAGATGTTTTACCAGTGTACCTGTCGAATAAACCTCTGTAATGTTTATTGCGAATCAAAATATGATTCACTTTGTGGATGGTGGATCTTCAGTACACCTCAAAAGATTGCTCTAATAGACTCTTTTTCTTTTTCGGTAGGATAGCCTAATTAATGTTATCTAGTACATAAGAAAGGTATAAAAAAGAAATATAGATAACCCCATATGCTCATTTAAAATCTGCAGTGTATATTTTACTAACTAATAATAGTTTTAATGTCTCTGCTATTGGCACTATACGGTACTGACATTATAAAATTAGTAAAGCTTACTGTCGCACTTTAAATAATTATAATTGAATTATATGATAACTGGTTTCACCGAAATGGAAAATGAAACGTTTGGAGCGTGGTGTACGTATTATAATACTAACATCGGCCTGGCTGTTCATGTACGTGAGCTGCAGCCTCCTGTGTTCTTGAAAGGCATTTCTGAGAAACTGCTTGTCGCCGTAAACAGCGACGCCGAGCTCCTCGCGTTTCGCGCTAATGTCCTTGCGAAGTTGTCGTATATCCCGGGAGTACCGTTTCTTCTGTTTCGCTAAGTCCCCTTCATGTATCTTGCGATCTCGTTCTGAAAGTCAGATATAAATATAACTCTATTAGATTTTTTTCGCTCAAATGTAAGTTAAGTTAGTAAAAAACTTTTTCCGGGTCCTTCTTTTCTGGATGATACTCTATGTCCTATTCTGTGTTCCTGACAACGTGTATGCCAAATTTTATGATGATCAGTCGAGTAGTGAAGGTGTCAAAACGTAACAAACAAACTCACTTTCGCATTTACAATATCAGTTAGGATTTTATACATATATTCTAATCCTCTACTTTTTTGTGTATTTGAGCATAGACTATGTATCTCCACTTGACAATTATTTATATATGTACGTTCAGTAGTTTAGAAAACTAAATATCTAAAATTCTTACAAAAAGTACGTACTTTGATTAATCTGAAAAATTTAAGCCGTAAGCATCCTAAAGCTTAATAATCCCATCATTCTAAATTTGGGGCTATTCATATAATATTTTCATAGGCAGTACATTTTACCTTGTCTCATATGAGTTCCTGTAGAATGCTCGCGTATGTGTTAATTTAGGTCAAGGACAAGATAGACCATAACCATCGTCTAAACACCATAACAAGACAAGCTCAACATTGTCTATATGTAATATATCAGCCAAGTAAACATTGTCTTATCAGCAGCAAGACCGGATAGGCCACAAATAGGTACGCAATACAAAAACCGTTACTTTTTATAGAGTAGCGGTTTTTGTATTGCAAGCTTTTCTTGACTACGGTAACTTAGCGTCCGCTGGGCTATTTATTAAAATAACTGAATGATATTTTGATATTTTATTTATTTGATAACGTTCTAGCTGTAGCTATACTACTGTCCACATTCATTTTATTGCTTTCATCATCTCAGCCGAAGGACGTCCACTGTTGGACATAGGCCTCCCCCAAAGTTATCCACACAGGCTGGTCTTGGGCCACCTGCATCCAAATGAGCCTCACCCTCTATTGCTTTACCAAATAATAAATATAGTTAAACATTTTAATTAAAAGCATTATACATATATACATATTTGCCGCAGTTGAATATGTAGAGCTTTACAATCAAACTTGATTTCGTAATTCGAAGCTTGTCTATACTTTACTATCCTACGCCTTTTATTATTTCTTATATTTAGGAATTAATGTATTATAAGGATATACCCGTTTGACTACGGTAGTGGCGTTTTTTTATAGATAAATATACCTACCTATATATATAGGTAAAATATAAAAAACAACTAGCATGCTGAAAAACATGTACTAATTAAAAACTGTTTACAGTTTAATTAAACCGAGAGCAATTTTTTAGTTAGTACACTTTAATATCTATGAGGGCTGAATCAATTTGAATGAGGTCCTAGTTATGTATTAAAGCTCCCGCACTGAAGATACAGTTTATGATAGGGCAACATATAAAAAGTTACATACATGCATAGTTTCGTATTTACATTTCGGTAGTTTTAGTTTTAAGTCATTCCGCCAATCCCAAGCCGTGCTCTCTGTGAAATTCTTTTAAGGAAAAACAATTACTTTTTGCCAGACTTGAGACCTTATGCACAGCAATCGCAATGACTACCGCTACACTACAGAGGCTGTATAGGCTCGGCTCGTCGATTAACACCGCTTAGAACCTACCACAAAGCTCTGATTATTTGTACTGATATCTTAAAAACTGTGCATGATAACAGGGTTTCATGTTGATAGAGCTTTAATTTTATAACAACTACATATGTACACGTCATGTAGGCAATAAATATTATGACTACGAAAAAACATTTGTTTAAGATATTATTTTATTTCTTCTGTATTCTTTTATCTAATAAACTTAACTTCCATTTCTATCAAATCTAATAATAATTTTAATAACGGAATAGTATTCTTTAGTTAATTTTTATGATAACTGCTGTATAACAAAACATAAAAAGTGTACTATATAATAATAATAATAATAATATTCTACCACATACACACAACACCGTCTAGCCCAAACTAAGCAGAGCTTGTACTATGGCTACTAGACAATGGATAAACATACTTATATACTTTTTTTTTTGTAAATACATACATATTATACATAGAAACACCCAGACCAAGACAAACATCCATGTTCATGCACACAAATATTTGACTTGTGCGGGAATCGAACCCGCGACCTCAGGCGTGGCAGTCGGTTACACTAACCTCTACGCCACTGAGGCCGACGAATGGTTAAAACTTTTACTTTGTGATACAGTACTTTTATCCTGTCAATTGTAAAGCGTGTGTAGTATAGTAAATCTGCTGGGCATGCAGAATGGTGAAAGGTACTACGAGGCTATGTTAGTCCAACACCTATATTCCCGTCAAGACAGTTGCATATTGAGGGCTATCCACTTTGAAAACCTTGACAGCCATAACAGAAATCTGGTCGTACATCGATCCATCGTGCCAACATATACTAAAGTACCTCTTATTTGTTTTTAATAGCAGCTCTTCCACTAGTTATAGATCCAGTGGTGTCGCAGGATCTTTACAAACATTTAACCAACTGAAAGATCACCCACAATCGGCATAACAATTTGGGATTCACACAAATTTTAGTCTCGTTTTAGAAATCGATTGATTGGATCGAATCGAATCGGCGCAGAGGTCTTCCGTGTAGTCACATACTGTTATGCACGACATGCTAACTAGCTGAAACGATCACGTACTAAGCGCACTTTGTATAATGATTTCATTTCAATGTTTTTAACTCATTTTAGATTATAGGTTTATTATTATGTTAATTGTATTGTTTGGTAGCTACGACACAGGCTGTGCCTAGTGTGCATATCACACCAAATGTATAACTTAACTAAAATAAACATTATCATGATTATTACTTTGGGGACGGCTGTCACATTTATATCGACTATCAAAACCTCCAGCTATCTTATCAAACTGTCTTGTTACTTATTACAAATTAATTTGGTACAAAGAAATAGATAAGGCCTTGAGCGGAGATTACGAATCCTAAAGTTTATTGCCTCTGTGAAGCTCTGAGACAATCAAATTTATTATTATACTAATATTTGTATATTGATTAATTCGTTCGTTCAGTGGCGTAAGCTTCAGCTTTAGGTTTATATCAATTGTGGTGGTTTGAATTTGATTTCCGTGCAATAGAAACATATTTCTTACCACGATGGAAAATAGCACGGTACTTAATGAGCGGCTATATCTTTTTGCTATTATAAGTACTAGTAAAATGTGAGTGTGTAACCATGCTTATTTTCACATAGATTTCTTTTTATTTGATGCGTATGTTTCGGGCACTTAGGTAAAAGGATATAATATGTATTTAGTTGTATGTAACGCAGAACGCGACTTTCTTGACTGAAACATGCATATCATGTCACCAAACTAAAATCATACACATATATAGGTATTGCAACGCTTATTAAATAAAAAGGGTTCTAACATGTAACAACTCGCTATTCTATTGTATATTAGTACAGCGCCTGTTTGTTAAGGTATGAATAATTTAGTTGAGATGTAGCTATTCTATTAACTTTATTGTCAACGTCTTTGACAGACAAAAAAAAGATCAATGTTGTCTGGACCAGATTTGTGACAACACAGACGAGGGTTTTAATGCTTTTGTAACGAGTAAAAGAATCCTAAGAAAACAGGGTAGTTAGTAACAAAGATTAGTGCTGGGGTGGTTTAGAGATGTAAAAATGAATGCTCTAGCATTTGCTGCTTTAGCAGAGCTAACTAGCAGAGTACATGCTTTGGCTATTAGAAGCCATTGAACTGAATCAAATCAACTATTGGTTACTTACTTGGTTATGTCATACGATGCTTAAATCGATCCAAAATATGTTTTGTTGTTATTAAAATTATATATTTTAATCGCGGCTACACACAGAGTTTTATAGTAAGTTGTAGTCATATTTTAAGCTTTCAAATTTTGAAAAGCCAAACATAATTAAAAATCTATTCTGTCTGCCAATCCGCCTTGATTCCTAGTGGGTCAGTAATTTATAAACATATTGGTTAATACCATTGAATAATAACATGATACCCCGATGGCGTATTTGTTAGTGTAACCGACTGCCACGCCTGAGGTCGCGGGTTCGATTCTCGCACAAGTCAAACATTTGTGTGCATGAACATGGATGTTTGTCTTGGTCTGGGTGTTTCTATGTATAATATGTATGTATTTACAAAAATAATAGGTCACTTTTAAAGGTCATCACTTATAGTTAATTACAATATGATCAACTATCTAAAGAATAAGACGCTGTTCCGGCAATTTCTTAAACGATATTATATTTTATTATTTGCTTTTCTATATCTACTCTAATAATTATAAGGAGAAAAGATATGTACTTTCATACGTGTAAATTAACTGGAAAACCTCAAGACTAATTTCAAAAATTATTTTAGAAACCTACTTTAACCAGAAGTAAAAGGCTGTATAACATCACGCTATAAGCCACGGGAGTGGTGCAGTGAAACCTTAAATGTGGCAGAGACCGCGTGGGACAACCAGTTATTTATAATTGGGAGATCCACTTTATACAATACAACACTAAAATATGATTGCATCTTAAGTTACATGTCCTATATAATAGAAGTAAGTACGTTGAGTGCCTGCGGTAGGTAGGAACTGCGACTTTCTTCTTGGTACTATTCTCCTATGCCTATTTAACTTTAATCACTCTCAACGACTCTTAAGAATGTCTTTATGCACAAACGTAATTTAAAACATTTCAAAACATTCTTCTTAATCTTACACCAACATAATTATTTACAATCTGCTAAAAGGCAGCACGTCGAAACCTTATTTTAAATTTCTGAATTGTATCTTTATTATACCTAAACGAACCATCCACTCTTACTTACTTCTAATATAATTTCTTGCTTAAAAATATGTGTAATAAAATATTATATAATAACAATCCTATAAAATGCAAAGGAAAACTTACAGATGTACATCTGATTGATTGAACACGAATATCAAGGTATTTAATTAACGTATCTTCGAAAACTATATTGCAAAGTTAAGGTATATCAATCGAGAATAATGTGCTGTCCCACCTTCATAATAAAATTAATACAAATAACATTACCGACGAATTTTCAGTGCGTAAAATAAAGTGAGATGATTAAAAACAAACCGAACGTAAATGGTGCGCCGTGAGCTGAAGGTTCGATCCACACATGACACAAAAATTGTATGTGATTTACAAATAATGAAATACAAATCTGGATATATATTTTGCTCCTCGTTCAAATGTATGTAAATCATCCTGAAAGTCAAAGAACGTGGCCGATACCTACTGGCCTTGTCTTAAAAATATATTATCTATACATAATATTAAAAAGAGAATGGGGCTTTTGTGAGTTGTGTATATGTAAAAGTAAACTCATCATCTAATACAATTGCGCCTATTCAAAAACTTTCATTCTACGAAAGGTACATTGTTTCACATGAACGTATTATCCTATAAAACGCTACCACATCTGCGGCTGCAAACTTTAATAAATAAATACACAAGTTTGGGCCATCGGTATTTAATTTGAATATTTTAATTACTTCTACAATAGGACGACAAACTCATCAAATTATATCAATCTCGCTCAGTATCGACTAGAATGTATAAACAAGATCTCGAAATACAAAAAGTTGATCTCACTTTGCTTCGTTCGATAGAAACAAAACTATGCGTTATTGAATACAGCACTGGTTCTCCATTTACACAGCAGACTGTGTTTTCCCATTTAGATTTATAGATTTCCTACATTGAAGTAATATAAAGCTAATCACTCAGGTTTGGGCGGTGCTTCGTGCTTTACATAAGTCAAATAACATTATTATTAAGAAACCATAAACCTGATTATAGTTTGCTCAAAATTAGTTAAAGAATCGAGGGTTAATACGTTAGTTCATTTTGCTTGATGACTTTTATTTTGAACTATAGTATAATTAACTGTGTTAGTTCCGCGGCATCAGTTTGTACTTATATTTGTGTGAGATCTTGGGATCTCGAGTTAGATTCCAAGTTCGGTCAAAGTGATATGTTTTGTGGCGAAATTTAGTGATTAAATTGTCGATAGCAGCTCGGCGTCTAGAAATGACTACAGAAGGCCTGCTCTGTAATAACTGCAACACTTTTTTGGTTTAATACAACTTTGCCTAATCCATTAAAGCCATGTATATAATATTTAAAAACAAGATATTTCACTGCTACACAAAGATTACAGTTTCAATCCCTCGGATGATTGCCAGCCTATTGCTTTTATTTTGTGCATTCGACAGTATTGCCACGATAAAAAGTCTGCTAGCTGTGCGCTATACGCTTTACAATAACTTACATTGTCTAGAGCTTACAATTTTACTTTTTTATTACATGTAGCTGTAATGGTTTAAGCGGTGGTACAACCCGTACAACCGACCCTCATTTCTCTAGCTTTAATACTTTAATATACATAAGTATAATAAAATATTTAAGCGTTACTATAAAATATCGCTATGTGTTACTTATATTTACGTCACATTGGCGGCCTCGATGGCGTAGTGGTTAGTGTAACTGACTGCCGCGACTGAGGTTGCGGGTTCGATTCCCGCACAAGTCAAACATTTGTGTGCATGAACATGGATGTTTGTCTTGGTCTGAGTGTTTCTATATATAATATGTACGTATTAAAAAAAAGTGTATATGTATGTTTATCTATTGTCTAGTACCCATAATACAATCTCTGCTTAGTTTGGGCTAGATGGTGTTTTGTGTATGTGATAGAATATTATTATTGTATTATTATTATTTGTATATACCCACAGTTCGGTTGAATTTTAATACATACAGATATTCATATTGGTTAAAACAGACATTGCACAGTTAAAATATTGCTACACTTGGTTTTGCATACAACTTAGGACTTATTTTAAAATAGACTTATACTTTAAAATAGACAGAAAAATCTTTATATAGCTTTATGTTATATTATATTTTTGCTTCCGTGTGTTTGTGTCCGCAAAATTTGAAAAGTAAACGATGAATTTCTACATACGAATGAACGTTGGATCAATGTCCGTGTAAGCCTTCGCAACGGGTATTTCCTATCGTACTAGGAAATACTCGTCAAAAAATAATTAATATCGCACTGAGCAGTCAGCAAAGCGGAGCCAAGTAAAACTTAATTATAATATTACTAGCTGTTTGCCACGGCATGGCTCGCGTGGATTTCGATTTAATAATGACATATATAATTTAATAGCTAAAGCTATACTTTACCTAATAAAAATATTCTAAATGGATTTATGAGGTAAGTCAGTGAATAAAACTCGTTAGCTTTCTTTGCTTTTAAATACTGACTCAAAACATACAATATATAGTTTTAAAAATCCAATTAAGTATCACAACAAAATATTACAGATCCAAATGACAGCATGATATTAAAACTGTTGTTGTGTCATTGTTGTTGTCGGCCTCTACGGCGTAGTGGTTAGTGTAACCGACTGCCACGCCTGAGGTCGCGGGTTCGATTCCCGCACAAGTCAAACATTTGTGTGCATGAACATGGATGTTTGTCTTGGTCTGGGTGTTTCTATGTATAATATGTATGTATTTACAAAAAAAAAGTATATATGTATGTTTATCCATTGTCTAGTACCCATAGTACAAGCTCTGCTTAGTTTGGGCTAGATGGTGTTGTGTGGATGTGGTAGAATATTATTATATATAAACTGAAACCAGTACAACGCCATCTATCAAACGTTGATGTTATCTGCGATATATGTTTTATTATAATGAAAGTGTATATAAAATATACGTCATACGTAACGTGCGTACTTAATACATCCTTATAATATTGGTAACTTATGTATCATGTTTGTCAAAAAGTATGTGTTCCAAGTTTTAAGTTTAGGCAATATGACAATAGAAGAAAAATGTAATGAAAGTCTTTTCCTATCGTCATCTATGTATATGATTCTGCAGATTTAACGGTTTGGTTTGTTCAGCTTAGATGAGGTTTCATTGTAATGAATATAGTTACTGTTATACATTTTTCCTCACCCCTTAAGGGTTATAAGGGTTAAATTATAAAAAACGATGTCTTAAACCAAGTTAGGGTATGAAAGTTTATACGAAAATTATTGTAGTAATGCCCATATAAACTAAAATAAATAATTATTACTTAAGTCGGAATTTACATACATACTATTAAAAGAACAACTAAAAGGTTAAATATATATATAAATAGGTATCATACTTTTATAAATCGAAGAAATACACATACAAACTTTAATTTCCTGTTTTACCTCCAATGACCTACATGAGTTTTTATGTTCAATTGTAAGATTAAACATTGATTTTCAAGTATGTGACTACAAATTTAACAAAACTGCCTTTTAAATTTTCATCCCCTATCTTAGTCACAAGTAACAAACATTCACCTTTATTTCTAACCGAAAAGTCAATTTTAAATTTTAATTGATTTATCTTTAAAAATTTAGAATTTCGGTTCGGAATCTGGTTTCAAAAGAGTGAAGCCGGTTAAAAAATTTTTTAAAATGGTCCTTTGTGATCACCATCGTCATATAAAATATTTTATATATTATGTCTAAATTGCATGCCAACTTCAGCGGTTTTGGCTTCGCGATAAGGAATTAGTCAGGACAAATAATTTTATAGGTGGCCTCGTTGTTTTAATAACTTAAGCTGTGTCAATGTGTGCCAATCGTAAGATTATAAATACCCAGCTTAGAGAAACTGTTAATGTGGGGTGGGTAACGAGATCGACATGTATAAGGCAGATGGTGAGAGAAACTTAACTAACGAAATGACTATTATATACATTATATACATACATTCCTGTAACATGCATTTATTAGCAAGTGGCGCTTGTTTTGACATGTGGAAGTATTAAAGTGTGAAGCTCAACCCTGTGTGGGATACACAAAGGGTAAATAGAAATATAATACTCCTATTTTTTACGTGTGATGCATTGACGCTTCCCTCTTAGCGGGGCGGCTTAGAGGTTATGTCGGACTCAACTGGAGAAAATATGATGACGTCCCGGTCTTACCAACTAAACCTACTAAGGTGCTCCTTTATTCACGCATTCAGCCTGTAGGGATGTATTACACCTGCCATTCACTTGTTAAAATTAAATTCAGTTTTTAGTCTCACGACAATGGAACTGCTCCTTTTATCATTTTCTGTGCTCTATAAAATAACTAACTGAGAATTCATAACCTAACTGATCTTAATTGAAATCCAAGTACAAATATTTACTTACCATATAGTTTTATAAGACCACGGTACTGATTAATCTTGTCTTTAATAACCCAGTTCTCATCTTGCATTCCATGAATGCGAATCTTTGCTGCAGACAACATGACGATTCAATATAATAAATTAACTTCTTCTATAAACTGATAATTAAATATTTGGTAAAAAGGCAACACAAAAACAATGCAGACAGCACAGTAAATATGTCAAGCAATTAAAAATAATATTATGACGTTTAATTAAATAGGTTTTACATAGCCCAAAGGAGTTTGTATGTCTAATGTCCTCCTGAGCACAGATGGACTTATGAGCGTACCGTAGCGTGTCTTCATGGCGTGTTGTCGTGGTATCCGAGAGCTATTAAAAGAGAAACCTGTCGACATAGTACAGTTTAATCTGGGTCGTGACCTGGACGAACGAACGAAGTAATCATATCATGGTTCCACTTACTGAACTCGGAACATGGCGCGTCCCGCTAGAGCGTTCAATGTATAGGGCTCAAACAAGGCCTTAAGTCGCTGCGCATTCAAAGTGAGTCAGCCCTAGCTTTAGGTAGGTAGTAGGTTACATGCGATATGCTATTGTCATATATGATGAGATTTCAGAAACTCTTCGATCATTCTAAGGTCCTGCCAAATAAAGATAAAAACAGAGGCTTGAAAATATCTTACACTGGGTTATTTACACTTTAAAGACCAATCGATATCTGAAATGACCCACACACTTAAGCAGACTGGCAGGCTATACTGACGAGCATCGGAGCACGATGGAGAACACTTTTTTTATGTTCGCATAGCTTTTTAAGTGTCTCTCGTATTTATAATAGCTGTTCACCGGTAAACAATATCGGAAAGCTCGAGCGGTTAATGAAATCTAAAAAGAAGTTACATAAAAATACAGATTCAATTTAAAAAAACATACCAAGGGTACCACACCTTATCTACCTAATTTTAACATAAAAATATTATTTTGTTAAATTGACCAATAGAAAGAGTTAAACTAATTTGTATGAAGTTCGCACGTACACAAAACATTCTCTGATTCACACTTTCTTTCTATTATAGGTACTCAAGGACAGACGATGAGACATGCAAAATGCCATCTTGATGCAGCTCAATATAAGAGTTGATTAAAATAGGTCGATATAACATGAAAATATCATGTAAGTACTACGTTTATTATCCCAACTATTATTATAAATGTAGTATGTGACAGTTGCCTACTAGGTATATAATATGTATAAGGATTGTTGTAAGTGTATGTATTATACAATAGTTTACTTCCAAAGCAACATCTTTTACTTCGCCTCCCAACATTGCAAACGCAAATGTGAGCATGTTTTTTTGTTTGTTAAGCCACCTTAACTATTCGACCGATCGTCATAAAATTTCGGTACAAAAAGAACATAGGGTACATTTTATCCGGGAAAAAAGTACTGTGCACGGGGGATACCAATTTTTTCACAATATCTAGATTAATGCGAACAAAGCTGCGAGCAAAATTTAGTGTATACTATATTAGTGGGCTTTAGTTTAGTTTATTTAGTTAACTTTTAACTGGTGATTTTCAAGTCAAGCTTTGAAAAACACGAAATTGACAAAACCGCGAGAAATAAAAATTTTATAATATAGGTACAAATCATTATGACACTTTAGTTACGGTTTTTACAACTGAGTCACTTTAATGATGTCATTAAAGTTCAGCTTGGTGGTAGCTTAAAGACACTAAAATACATACGTATGTTGCCTCAAAGTACCTATTTCAGCAGCAATATATGATTTTGGGTCCCCAGTAATAATGGGAGCAGGCCTATTATCGTATACCGGGCACACATTCAGACTTTCCATGACAGAAAACCCTAATAACATTTTGCCCTATCTGGAGGTTGAACACAAGACCTCGTACACAGAGCCACATAACTGATATGCCGATAACAGCATAAGTATTACAAATATAGCTAATTATATTTCCTTGCAACGATAGGACTAATTTACCATATATGTTTATCTTCGAATCATATAGCCTGGGTGGAAAAACAAATAAAGCGCGCTATATTGTTGTATAATCCTAAGTGAACTATACACATAACATGGTAACCGATCGCTGAACTAAAAGTGTGGCGTGTTAGTGAGAGTTAGCCGACACGGTATCATATTTCGTAACACTTTAGCGGTTCCTGTTCGAGAAACGGATCGTTTTAGTTTCAAACTGCAATATTTTCTACCTGGTATATAGAAGAGTGTAGACACATCGATCTTTTGTACCAGTGGCGGTGGAAGCGATCCTACATAACTTATAAAGCAAAGCTACATTCGTCTTTAATGTATACACAAACAAATACCAGCCCATCATTAATTACTCTTTAGCTTTTTTCAGACGTGTGTAGGTACTTCAATGCCGATAAATACACTTCGGAGTTTTCTATAAATGCAACGTCTCACGGTTGCCACAGCAGTAACCTTAGAAAGTAATTACCTCACTGGGAGTAACTCATTGACGCTGCACCTTCCAATTATAGAAACAGCGCCCAGAACGCCTAGACACGACACAATAATGTTCAGCATATAGTTTTGTCCATGCGTGCAGCGAATCTACAATACTAAGAACATTGTTAGTGGCAGTAAACCATTTAATCCACTATATGCTTTGCAACTGGTGACGGCTATTCACCACTACCCAAAATAATGATTAAAGGCAGCGCTGATCTTAACCGACACTCCCACCGCCATATGAACTAAACATAATTTGTTTTGAAATTAGAATATTTCACTAAACACGGTATATAATAATAATAATCCCTCTGGGACAGTCTTTATCTCATCGTGAGACTAACGCGATATCGGAGGGCACAGTACACTAGCTGTTGATCTACCACCTTCGCCTTGTGATATAAACAAAAAATGTATCACCAGGTTAAATAAAAGCGCACAAACCGCAGGGCAGCTTGTGACGAGCTGAATGTGAGTGGCGAAACTGCGGTCCTGAACGCCTTAGAGAGTTGATAAGAGCCGCGTCCCAGGCTTGCCGTTACTTGTTGGCTAGGGTGGAACTTCAAGTGCGCCCGCAGGACTCTCAACTCTGGCTTGCCTTGGTCGGCCGGTCAGAGGGAGGCCGCTAGGGCTATATGCTTGGGGGTGGAAGTGTAATTTTCAAGGGCATAACTACGGGGAAACCCGCTCTGAGTCTCCGTTGTTACGAGACTCGTGATGGTGAAACCGGCGCCGCACCGCTCAACACCCCTAGCCGCTCGCACTGGTATTGCCCTCTGCTGCTGGCGTGTATGCCTGTGGTGGCTATTCAGGGGGCCCATCTAGTGAGTTGGCGAGTCACCGTCTGCCCATTGCATTGATGCTATTAGAGTATTCAGGTCAGACGCCGTTTTTCATCCATAGTTACCTATATACCAGTCCACCTAACATCCATACCCATAGCCCATATATTAGAATCATCACCATTGATTAAAACTCTCGAAGGGCCTCTTCACGTTGGACCCATGTTCCCGTGTAAGCCTCCCAAAGGGCTAGGTATTTTCTAATATAATATGTTAGAAAATACCGGTGATAAGAGAAACATAATAATAATAATATTATATCTATAATATATCGTCTATTACTGTATACATTCCATATTTACTATTTTAGATAATCCGAATATTGTTATTAAAAAGCGTAACGTAACCCTATCCCGGTGCACTGATAATCAGTATACCGACTTCACATGGATATCAGGATGGTGATCAAAACGTCACTGTTTCATGATTAATCTTTATTGATAATGTGATGTTATAATCAAAGGCTCAAAGCTCACAATAAATAATTATGGGTCCTTAGGTAGTCGCTCTTGAGTTGCCATTAGTCCCCGTCTTCACTGGGAGCTGGAGTGCGCTCTGAATAAATGGAGTAAATAAGTATCGGATAAACGTTTTAAATATTGGTCGCAGTAAATAGGACGCTAACAATAATTAAATAAATAAAAGCTTCTCTCAGTCCGAGGAATTGAGTTTAAAATCACTGAGTGCTGCCTTTATTCTCGTTCGCTTAGCCTTAGTCTTGCCACCACTTAGGTATATTTAGTTTAAGTGTACACTGAAATTGCATCACAACCAACGCTCCTTCAAGGACCTAGTTCTTCTGTAATACAATTAATACATATGAAATAAATAAAATATTTACGTAAATAGTAACAATTAAAATATTTCTAAAATCAAGACTAGCCTGATGATGTTGTGATGTCTTTAACACGTTCATAAACTTATTGATTGTCATATAGTGCGAGATTCGGTATAAGAAATTTATACCCTCATCTGTTATTTATTAGTGATAAGAAATAAATGATAGATAGATAATATACACATAGACATATTGCGAATAGGTTAACTAATTAAATTGCGTACGGAATGTATTAAATAATTAAATTTTAATTAAATTTATTAAGTCTACTTCTGTTATAAGTTATTTAAAAAAATCGTACTGTAGTTAAGAGAACGTACCCAACAGTATTGAAAAGTAGACTTCTTCACCCCCTACGCAACTGTGGAGTTGCCTGGTATAAGCCGGTGAGTAAATATTATTGATATACTCTCATCAGTTATTTAATCGTAGACGACCTCGATGGCGTAGTGGTTAGTGTAACCGACTGCCACGCCTGAGGTCGCGGGTTCGATTCCCGCACAAGTCAAACATTTGTGTGCATAAACATGGATGTTTGTCTTGGTCTGGGTGTTTCTATGTATAATACGTATGTATTTACAAAAAAAAAAAAAAAAGTATTTAAGTATGTTTATCCATTGTCTAGTACCCATAGTACAAGCTCTGCTTAGTTTGGGCTAGATGGTGTTGTGTGTATGTGGTAAAATATTATTATTATTATTATTATTATTATTATATCAAATGAAAGCTGATTTTATTCTGAATCTAACTGTATTAAGTTACCTTATAAAAAAGTTGATCCAATACGTGGTTGTCTACACTTTAGATGTCTATGTATATATTATCTATCATTTATTTCTTATCACTTATAAATAACAGATGAGGGTATAAATTTCTTATACCGGATCTTAGACTAATATATCTGTTTTGATTTAATACCACGATGTCTATGCGATGTTGACTGATTTTTGAACAGAACATATATATATAAATATTTATGCAATGTGGATGCACCAAAAGGTATACCAGAAATCCACGAAATTGGCTAGCGGTAAAGATAATAAAATTAAGTTGGTTGGTCTTTTGGAAATTAACTAATTTAACGTTTTAGTTGAATTTGGAGAGAGTCAGCGGGACTGTGCGAATTTCGCATTAGATACATTTGAATTACTGTAACCTCTCTTTTCTCTCATCCTCAAGAATGCTAATAGCATGTTGAAATTAGTTAAAATTGTTCTAAAGAGAACTTCAATGAATAATTTTGCCAATTTATAATCGTGGCCTATTTATCTATTTTAACAAAATTTTACTATTTCATTTTGTCTATTTAATAAAAATACTTATAACATTTTAACAAGTAAACAATCCTTACTAATATAATCAATTCGAAAGTAACTCTGTCTGTCTGTTTGTTACATATTCACGACTAAACCACTCAACCGATTTGGATAAAATTTGATACTGAGGTAGTTTAAAACTTGGGTAATGACATAAGCTACTTTTCATTGATGTAGGTACCAGGCATAGTCGCACGCAAATGCTAGTATTCTATATATTTTGCAGTTTCTATACCTTTGTATTACGGATATTTGTATTCACGTTTAGACTGTTTATCATTTAAAGGTATAGCCGTAAACACATACATGTATGTATGTATCTTATGTGGGGGCCAGTCAGTGCACACTTCGACCCAGTGGGATCTTTTGTGTCGACACTCTCCCAATAACGACTGCCATAGATGTTCATGGCAGCCGGGACCGACGGCTTAACGTGCTCTCCGAGGCACCGAGTAGACGATAATTGTCAATCAATACGCACATCATTTCGAAAAGTTATATAACTTCCGAAAGTCAGGGTTCGAACCCGAGACCCTCTGCATTGCAGTCTATTGGTCACCCCACTGAGCTATCGCTGTTTAAAAAAACTCATACATACTTATACTCAGTATATGCTTTTGCAAGTAGTAGAACCTCGCTAATTTCAACGTGAATGGGCCACCGGCTCGACCGGGGAAGGATTTACCCTCTCACAGAATATCGACGTGAAATAGCAGTATTCCTACTGTTGTGTTTCGTTCGGTGAGTTCAGAGTGCTGGAGGCCTAATCATCCTCTTCACCCCGCTCCTTCTCCTTCCCACTTCCATTCCTAAAAGGTCAGCAACGCGCAAGTGATGCCTCTGGTGTTGCAGGCGTCCATAGGCTACGGTGACCACTTACAATCAGGCGTAAGCTTGTTTGCCACCATAGTAGAATATTAAAAAAATATATATTATATAAGTAGGACTTAAGAGTCAGATTTTGGTTTAAGATTTCAAAGAGATCTATGCATCTGTCTGCTGACAGCTAGAATGTATATAATAATGTAGTTAATATACATATTTTATAAAGAAAATCTGATTAAACATCACAATTAGCAATGTTTAATGCAAATTTGAAGCAGAAAAATAAAACTCTATCCAAAGCAAAACTAAAATATAATTTAGATTCAGAGCATTTTAGTACCTCTACATACTCATATATGTTGAGTAGATGGATAGCACTTGCCTACGTTTCAAGCGTAAAACTAAAGACAATAGCTATAGGGCAATTAATTAGATTTCATGAATTCAAAAGAGACAATCGACTTCGTAAAAATGTCTATCACATAATTAATTTGTTTAAACTGCAACGATTACTGCTGATGCCTAAAAACTGAGCTACTTAATTACAGACATATTTCTACTTTGTCTGTAAACTTTACATAAATCTCTATCAACTTTAATTATTTTAGATTTTTCATTTTGCAAACTTCGACGTTGGAGATCGGGGATAGTATTATTTAGGCCATTTTTTATTACAGCGCCTTCACACTATTTTATATTTCACCAATCGATTGTTGGTCGGTTATTGTTTAATAGCATAATTATATAGAACATTACGTATACGCTTTTTTACGTATACTACGAAACTTTATCTACATACCGTTATCCGTGATATTACTCATAGCTTAGTTTGTAAGAGCATATTCCATATAACCATGATTTAAAAAATAATATTACATTTAAAATTCGTTCAAACTTGACATCGAGACTGATAATGCACTCCTTTATAGTTAAAACTGTGATTATCATTGGCACATATATACACACATCAACAGAATCTAGGGATACCTTAATCCTAAATTGTTTACGACTTTATAGTTCAAAATCTTTTTAGTTGCCATAAAATGTTTATATAGGTACAGATTAAAACCACTTAGACTCTATTTTAAAAATTTTGAAATATAGGTAGTTGAAGAAACAAAAGAAAAAGCGAAATACGGCTGCAAAATTGTTAGCAATTCATTACGACAAGGAAAATTAAAATAGTTTTATTAATTAATATCAATGTAATTTCTTTTCATTAATTAATATTAATGAAATGGGATTAGATTGTTTTTCTTTTTTAATGTCACGTGCCGTATGAGCTTTAAGAGTCATGTCACGTCGTCATTTGAGTCGAGATAAAATGTTACAATGTTACAATGTTAGAAAATGGTGCTATTGAACGCGTCGTTGCTGAGGCCAAAACGTGTTATTGTCCCACACAGAATCCAAATGGGCCAGGAATTTCTACTCATGCACGATAATGCTCTTTCCCATACGGCGTGGCTGGTGTCGGCCGCTCTCCCAGACCACGGTATTCACTATGTTCAAGTTTTGGATTGGCCCGCACAGTCGCTCGACTTAAATCCTATCGAGCATGCCTGGGACATGTTACAACGAAAAGCTTTGAGAGATTGCCCACCAAATTTGACGACGGAACAACAACTTTACGAACACTTGCAAAGAACATGGGACCTCATACTGCAGCAAGACATTGACAATTTAATTTTAAATATGAACAATCGATGTTGTTGTGTAATTAATTATTAAACAGATTTTATAAAAAAACTAGTTTAATAAAAATTAATAATTTTATAAGAAGAAATTAAGTTTTTCCATACTAATATTCTTCGGCGATTAAAAAAATTATCACTTTTATTTAAAACAAAAGAATCACGAAATTATTTTTATTTTTTATTAAACAACCTATCATTTTTCCATTTATTATATCAAAAAATTCTTCATAGATATTATGATTTTTAGATATTTGATGAAATGTAAAATATACCTAGATTCTGTTGATGTGTGTATTCAGCGGCACGGAATGTGGCACAATCACATTTGTTGAACTATAATCACGATTAAAAGAAAACATAAATTGTTTAACCATGTTTTGGCGTTTTCCCGTTTTAAAGTGAATATAATACCTACATTGGGCAATAGAATATTGGTGACATTAATGAAATTAAACAAACTACAGAAACAATAATTCGAGCAGGAAACAATATTAGACAATACACTTAATTTTAAAAGAATAACAAGTGAAAGATCAAATAATGGCCCATATTTTCACATCTGATCCTAATAATAGCATGCAGGCATTAGGCATGTTCTGAATTATATTTTAATCTCTGCCTGAAAAATTCCTATCCAGGTACAGATTAAACACTACCAATGTTGTTTTAATTAATGGAAGTCCTTTGGCGGATTAGGACTTAGTCTAACTTGCTTCCTAAGCATGCCCCAGGTATGCTCAACTGGCATAATACTGAAATATTCGAATTTTTACATCCGAAATGTACTTAAGAACAAGCTATGTGAGCTCGGGTATTAAATTACTAGCTGCGCCTCACGTCTTCACCCGCGTAAGCCTCGATGCCGTGGAAATATCGTGATAAAAACCTATGTTGCCTCTGTGTTAATCCAGGTCTCCAACTATCTACATACCAAGTTCCATCGCAATCGGTTCAGTAGCTTTTGCGTGAAAGAGTAACAAATTAACATCCATGCATCCATCCTCTCAAACTTTCGCATTTATAATACAAGGTTTTCAACAAGAACTTTGTTTTGTAATTTAAATTACAAAACAAAGTTCTTGTTGAAAAACCAAATTTTAATAAAAAATTTATGGCAATGATTCAAATTTTTATTATATTAAAAAAAGTAAGGTTTGGAAATTATTAATGAAAAATGATATCTGATAAATGTCTACCACGACCACGGTTACAGATGTCGAATCTTTCATCAAAGTTTTTAATCACTTTTTGTCAAAGTGGTGGGTCTATTTCGTTAATCACTTCACGAATTTTGAGTTTTAAAGCTGCAATCGATTCGATTGGCTCCGTATCTGTCTTTAACCTTGAGCCCCACAAAAAATAATCCAGCTATGTTAAATCAATAAAATAAATTTGCTTTGCAATAAATTCATTGTTTCGGTGTATGACTGACTGGTGACTTATTGGCACTGTCTTGTTGAAACCGATCTTTTACCATAGTACAGTTCAGTTGTCCGGCCAACTAGGGAAAATACATATGTATTTTCCGTGGATATACGATATAAAAAACAAATTCTGTGTGGACACTGTACTACGGGTAAAAGATCGTTGAAACCACATGTTAGTGATATCGATATCATCAATAATAGGCCAAAATTTACTTGTTAACATCTCTCGATAGCGTAATCCATTGACCGTTACCGCATTTCCAACAGAATTTTCGCGCATAGCGCAACCATATAGTGACACGTTCAGCATGTAAAGGCTTCTCAACAATCTGTATTGGATTTTCAGAAACCCAAATGCGACAATTTTGCTTGTTGACGTAGTCTCTGACAAATAAAAAAGGGCTTCGTCTGAAATAAAGATATTTCAGGATTGTTCTTGAATAAATTAAGCGAATCTACGGTGATGTGAATGATCGGCCGGCTTAAATTGTTGCACCAGTTGTACCTTGTAAGGCTTTAAAGCCAAATCCTTACGCAGAATTTGCCATTTGGTTGTTGTGGATAACCTAGGAATTGACAAATTCGGATCTTTTTCAACACTATGGCAACGGCTGCGATGTTCTCACTTGAACGACCCGGTCGAACACGCGTTGGCACATTATGTACCAAGTCTGTCGATTCAAATTTATTGACCAAATTCTTAATAGCGTTCTCAGAAGGACGATTATGTTTTCAGTAAATATTTCGTATTTTACGAAATGTAACTTTTACAGATCCACCATTTTCATAGTCAAAGTTATTATTTTAAGGCGATTTTCAAGTGAAATTGAATTCTTTGTAACAATTGCTCAAACTTCTACTTTAAATATGCCAAAAAACGAAATGTCGAAACTTTCTCGTAATTCCGGTGTGATCATATTGAAAAACATAGTTCTTGTTGAAAACCCGCAATTAGTAGGATAAAAGGAATTTCTCGCTACCGATGAATACTTGATATGCAAATACATCTCACTGCCGTTAGATGACCCCTCACTAATTCAATACGTGCATCTGAACTGATCCTGAATAAACGGTTCGCTGGGATTTTATTGGAACCGCTTAGTACGCTTTTTCTAAAAACGCTCACTGCTATTCAAAACTGTAAAGGCCATTCTGAATTCATCGGCCCACAGAATTTAGGTAACCCTATAAGCGATGGAGTACGCTTTGAGTGTTCTTTGACGAATCGAGGTCGAATTACTCAATGTTACCGGAAAAGTATTGAATCTCGAGGTGGTATTTTAGTATGCAGGTCTCATTGCTCTATTCTTCTTCTGACTCTACGCTTACTTATGTTGACTCCTCTTGCTGTTTAAAGGTTGTAAATATGTGTGGGGTGCATTTAAAGATTCTGTGACCAATGAAGCAATACAGCTTAAACAACTAAAACAACTAACTCTGGAAACTACAATAAGCTATACATTAATATAAAAACAAATAAAATTATGCTTAATACGCAATTATTTTAAAATCATCTAAATTCTAAGCGATCATATATGTGCAATAAAGATACGCGGTAAGTGTGTCACAAAAGTTAAATTAACGAATTGTTTAAAATATACGATTATCTGATTTACGACCGAAAGAACTGGTTATAGATTCAATTATGTTTGGGTCATATTCCGTGCGGTCGAGTGTTTATCTATGGTGAAGATAGCCGGCACGCAATAAAGATAAACCGATCTCTCGGTTTTGTAGTGTTAAGATATTGAATTTGTTAATTTGTACATCAGATGATTTTGTCTTCACAAAGCTGTGTGTGTGCTCTGTATGAATGTATAGGAATAATCTGAAATAGTGTTACATTGAAGTAAATGGCTGCAATAAATGCGTGGTGGTCAGTAGGGCATTAGCGTAGTCACCATTTTACCACTAAGCATTTAGAAAAAGCTCGGTGCTTCTAAAATTGTAATTATACTCAGTAGTCGCATCACAGTCGCACTGCAACAACGATATTTAACTTTTTTATTTGTCCGATATGTGAAATACACATATTATGATTGTTAAAATACATTTTATATCATGTCTATTAAGGGATATTGTAAGAGTATAGCTTTATCTATATACATATATTCTATATATTTATAAATAAATAAATCATTTTTCTTTGTAAATAATTGGTCATTATTACAGGTAAGTAATATGCATAGTAGAAACAGCAAACATATTTATTTCTTATCTATGATTCACTTTTTACCTTTAGTTTTAAGAGATACCTTAAAGCATTTTGGACATAAATAAAAGGCAACTTAATTTATCACTTAATTACGACGCTTTCACTCGGAACAGTCCAGATGGTGTAAATGCTCATAATTATCATATAAAATATGGCTAATTTAAAAAAGAATACCTTAAAACAGCGTTGGCATTGGCCAATAATGCGCTTAATGAAGTTCAAGTTACTTGAGTACGAGACGAGCCATGTGGAGGAATGTCTTTTCAATATATTTTTCATGTTCGCTTTCTTAATGAAAAAGTTTGCTAGGAAGCTAATTTAGATTTGAACGAAGTGCCCAACGGGAAAAAATAATTTTACTAATTTTAATATCTTTGGCGCTACGGCTCAAATTGAATAATCTTAGTAGTAACGAGATTTTCAGTGCAACTAACGCCGCAAGTCGCTTTTCCTCTCGACGTCGACTAGATTATGCTAGACAGACTTTTTTAAAGTGATTTTATTACTGCCTTGAGGGAAACTTTATGCAAACAAAAATAAATAAATATAAGTATTACATAATCTAAATTTATCTTCGGATTTATTATTATAGTGATGGTGTTGCATACAGGTTATTGGTGTAACATTACTTAATTTGTTAGCTACCTGCTCATCGTTCCCAGAACTTCACTGAAATCAACAATTGCTGCTAGTGCACTCCTATTCAATTCATCTTATAAGATCTGTACGTGATGTACGCTATAATGTCATAATATACATCTACCTCGCAGAGAAAGTTTACATAAAATGCGTATGTATATTTTGCAAATACATAACTGTAGATCATAAAACGCCTTAAGACAGTAGCCAACAGAATATTTTTCATTGACAGATGAGCCTTGAAAGTTATTTTAGTTTCGCATTAATTATAGCAATCTTTATAACACTATGTTATTTCAATAACATTCAGTTAGTAAGTTGTTCGCTTTGTAACATAACTTGTGTGATTATTATATAGAATAAGTAAATGTAACAAAACTAAATAAGTGAATATAATATATAAGCTTTTATTTTAATCATAATTACCGATCTCTATGTATTCGAGGTGCATGTTAAGAAAATATAAAGATCACGCAAGTTTTTATTAATATCGCAGGCTGGTCGAACCGTGCCCCACGTAGTATGCTTTATATCTTAATCTATATCTATCTATTTCTCCGCAGCACGTCATACATGCCCCAAAATTACTCATATTCTTAACACTACTGACATATTTTCACGTGTCGTTCAAACGTCTGTTTAAATTTTAAGTGTAAATATTATTATTAATAATAATATTAAAAAAACAGGTACATGGCGAATTTCATTGAAATTAAATATTTTTGAAAATGTTTACTTGTTTGCTTTATATTATATAAACGTAAAACATAATAATATAATTTATATTGTTTCCTTTTTTTTTATAAGCTTTTTATAATGTCCCACTGCTGAGCAAAAAAAAGCCTCTCCCTTAGACTTCCAAATCACTCTGTTAGTGGATATCCCCTGCCAGTCCCTATCAAATGCGTCTACGTCGTGCCGCCGTCTCCGTTTAGATGTGCCCCGTCACAGTCGTCTGTCTTGTGGCACCCATTTGGTGACGATTGGTGCCCACCTCTCTGGGTGCATGCGGCAGACGTGTCCGGCCCAGTCCCACTTCAACCTGGCGGATTTCACACCTACATCAGTTATACGTGTTTTGAAACGCAGAGTAGTGTTTCGGACGTGATCCGTCCTTTTCACTCCAAGAATGCTACGCACCCAGATTTGCCGGAGGGCTATATCTTCAATTTGGACTTCTGATTCTCAGTCAAGGACCAAGTTTGGGCACCGTAGGTAAAGACAGGCAAGATACACACATCGATAAATTTCTGCTTTAGTGTCATTGGAAGATTACCCTTCAAAAGCTTTTTAATTGACCAGAAGCTCTTCCAGGCGTTATCGGTTCGTCTGTTAATCTCTTTATCCTGTCTGCTTCTGATAGATACTATCTGGCCCAAGTAAATGTACTCATCGACATATTGTATAACGTGCCCGTCTACCACGACCCTACGTGCTGTTGGTCATCCTTAGTTTTTGTTTGACTACTTTTAGATTTGTCCAACTTGAAGATTTGTAGATGGGGTCTTGGAGCATTAGCTCGAGTTCTGATGCTGAGGAGGCAAAAAGAGGACAATGTCATCGGGGAAGCGTTTAGGTTTCGGTACTGTAGTATATATATATATATCGACGATGTTACCTATCTAATAATTACTCGTACCTACTACAAAAACAAACTAGATTGTAACCAGTAGGTAACTATTAAGATTGAATTAGCTTTGAAAGGAAGACTTTCAACTTAGATTGGGTACCAGGGCTTACACACTAATTGTAATCACATTGTTATTGACCTCAATAATTATTATTAAAGTGAAAACTTCTTTAGGCGCGTTGAACACTTTTTGGGTAAACAAAAATCATGGAACTCGCGTCATCGTCACCGAACGCATTCCATGAGCTATATGTATACTGTGTATATATGTGTACTTTATGGGTGAACAAAAAGCGAGAAACTCGCGTCATCGTCACCGACATCGTCATCGTCACCGTCATCGTCACCGTCATAATTCAAAATTCAAAAATAATAATCTAATAGCTCGACGATACAATTCAAAAGTTACTTAGTTTTCACTTCTATCGGCAGTCCAAAAAGACTGCCCCGCATGTTGTTTTTATTAAGAAATAAAATATTCATAAAGAAAACGTACGATGTAACAGTCTCCATCAAAATTACTACTTTATTAATACTTATATCATAATACTGTCTTACGTTACTTATCTCATATTAGAGTGTTTAAAATGGTTCTTTGCATAAAATTTTAACACGGTTAAGATTCATGCAGATTTCGGCAATTGACCTCGATTTCTAGCTGTTGCCGAGGGTGTCAGTTGCCTATGTCAACATTTATCGATATGCGCCCTAAGTCGGGCCCCGTACCGGTTATGACCTAAATTCTTTCGTAAGGTTACAGTTACCTACAATATTCTATAGTATAGTAAGTAGCCACTAGCTTTTGTTTTGATGAATATAATAAACGCAATTCTCCATGTACAAACAAAACTTGTTTAGTAGATTAGAAAGCAATACTACGGTTTATATATATAGCATACAATTATTTGGTCACAATTTAAATTGTTTCAAACGGGACATAATCTTCAACGATCATGTTGCATTTGGTGGTGCGGTTGTATCCCATACTCAAACACACTGTTTTGTATGAATAGATCGCTTCTAATGTATTTTATTCTTATATTTTATTGATAAGTTTTCCCCTATACTATAGTTATTCTACAATTATAGGCAGATGCGTTAATGAACAGTACAATAACTTCGATAGCCCAATGGTAAGTCGATCGATAGGTCCCGAGTACGATCTCCATTATCCTCTACTACTAATGTAAGCCTACTTCTCTCTGACGTTGTAGAAAACTAGCTATTTGAAACTAACGTGTCAATCAGAAAAGTATTTTATGAAGAAAAATCATGTGTTCCGTAATTCTAATCTAACCATGATCAATCGAATCGATATAGTATCATCAGACCTCATTCATCATTATGTTATCAATGTTTATTAAGTCTTTTAATAAATTGATATGAAACTAACCAATAATAGTGGCAAGTGATTTCATTTTTATTATTTTATCACATGTGCCGAATATTTCACATTGATAGGCAATAAGGAATAGATTTCATGCAACTTTATATATACATATATCTATAACAAAATGTTAGACCTACTAGTTATATGTAGGTGAGTAGTAGGGTAAGGATGCCTGTTCCTAGATAGTTTCATTGTTTGGATGTTCGTTTATTTGTCGGGAGTCTTGTCTTGTCGTATACTACTTAGCAAGCACGCGAGGTTTTTATCTCGTGTGCTTGCTGAATTGTTAACAACATAAACTTTTGGCAGAAACGAATATGATGATTTTGGTGTTCGTGTTCGGTGTAGATGCAAGGTATAGTCGACCATATATTTGCTTTACCACTGCTAACAAAAACTTACATCTAAATTAAAATTCAATAAGACTCTTTATTAATGTTCATATGTGATATTGACGTAATTGGTTGACCGTAATCCAATCAATGCTTAGTTTAAAAGTGCAATCTATTTTAACCTTTCTTATCAAAACAAGAAATATTCATTTCTACTAATACTATACAAATGTCACTATATTACACTGTGGAATTTATATGTGAAAAACCACAAAAATAACAAAAGACTATACTCAACTTGTGCTACGTTTACACGCTTGCCGAGGCTTGGCAAACGTTCACAAGCTCCAAGCCTTTACAAACACTTGGATGCTATTTACACGCTTGTGTTGTCTTTTGAACAAGCAAGCATGGCAGACGTGGAGGCTGAAATTGTGTCAGCTATGGCGTTTAGCTTGACATATTTTTATTCAAAATATAAGCAAAAACAAAGAAAGAGGAATGTTCGGCAGGAAAGATAGTAGATTTTAAAAATCCATAGAAACCGTAACAGGCAATTATTAAATTCAAATGTTTTTAATATAGTTATATAATAGATTACAATGTGTTATTTCGTATTGGCTGTAGTCAGAAGAAACAAATTCTTCAACCTTATGCGATTTTGATCAGTATATCATGATAAGAGGCGTTGTAAGTATATCAATCTAGTTACGTATTTTTTGCTACAGAGAATTTATGAAAGATAAATTTAATGAGCTTTTGTATGAACTATTTGGAGAATTTCATAACTTCTGCCGTATGAGCTACACTGATTTTGAATTTTTATTGAGTAAAATTTCTCCAATAGTCGCCAAGCAAGATACAGATTTCAGAGAAACTATACCAGCTAAATATCTTCTTGTAATAACCCTACGATTTTTAGCATCAGGCGAGTCATATGGAAGTTTACACTATTTATTCAAGGTATCCGCCCCGATCATATCAAAAATCGTACGTGATGTTTGCCAAGCTCGGAATGAAGTTCTAAAGGATGAAGATAAGGTAAGGTAGTAAAATATAACAAATTTCATATTTTACTAGGTCTTCACGCCTGTTTATTTATTAGGTACCTACATAATAAAAATCAACTACTACGTATATTATTCAATATAAGTAACACGGTTCGCGGATAAGTATCAACGGATATAATATATATCTTGAGAAATATCGATTGATATATATCAATTAATATTTATTGTCTCAGCTAGAAAATTTGCCGATCCGATGTTATGCTGGCAGCAGTGGACAAAAAACTAAAATTTAGATTAGTTTGCCCGAAGTAACAATATTAGTAGAAATTTTGGGTATTTCCCGTAATATATACGTGAAACGATAGACATTTTTCATTTTTATTGAAATTTAATGCTTATGTTCCCGTAATAAGATTTATTACAGTAAGTAAGTAATCAATTTGGTATTCTCATTCATTGGAAGACTGTTTTTTGGTTAATTTTATAACAAATTAATAAATATTAAGTACATAAATCAATCAAACTAAAGCTTTATTTGATTTTACACTTTTGATTGATAGTACAAATATTCAATAAAGCCACTTGTAGAATAAAAGTAGCATTTTTTTATATGCATTATAGCCCAGTGGCGAGACCAATAGACTGCAATGCAGAGGGTCTCGGGTTCAAATCCTGGTCGCGCACCTGACTTTTTAAAGTTATATGCGTAATTATCGCTTGCTCCGTGCCTCGGAAAGCACGTTAAGTCATTGGTCTCGGCTGTCATGAGCATCTATGGCAGTCGTTATTAGGCAGTCAGTGTCTTCTAATAACCTGACAGCTTTTTTATATGTATTTTATTAACTTCATTAATTTATATTTTATATTTGTATTAAAGAAAAAGTGTTGATTTTATTTACTTAACTGTGACTGCCTGTTTTGGCACATTTCGCTCGCCGCTTCCGAAGCACGGGGGTGTAAACACCACCAACTGCCTGACTCCAGGCTGCTACTGAGTAATTCTAAAAGGAAAAAAATGAGGCAGTCGTTTTAGTTATAACTATGTAATCATTAATACAACACACTATGTTCATATTATTATGTATGCTATATACACATAAGTAATATGCTTTGCATTATTATTTATGTTACCACCTACATGTACTACATTTTTTGCAAATAAAAGGTTTATTATTATTTTTATAAACCTACTTATTACCAATGCAACTGCTTAATAAGAAAGTAATGAACTAATGACATACCTGCACCAGAACGGATGGATGCTTGTTTCTTTTTAAAGTGTTCACGAAAGGTTGTCATTAATTTATTTTTTCTTTCGCCTTCTCTTCTTTACCTGGCTTTCTTAATAAGTGATTAAGTTCCGACCAAGCGCCTGCCACTTTCTTTTTATCTTTGTGGTTTACGTCCTTCGGATTCCAGATACATGGATCACTTTGATGTGCATCGAGAAAAGCCATAATTACTACGTTTGACCAGCTCATGGTCGATACACAGTCGTATACAGCGCACAGAAACACCCGTTCAGCACGAGGTCCTGAGTGACTCTAAGCACGCGCCAAATGTGTAAAACGGCGCAAGCGCTTGCCGCAAGCTTCCTTTGATCTGTGTTCAACAAGTGAGAATCAGCAATGAATTGCCATAAATCTTAGAGTTCGAAAAAATGGTTCAAGAAATATGCACAGGTCACGTGATACCACGTGACCTTGAGGTCAGAGGTCAAAGGTCCGTTCGCCGTCAGAGCGCGCCGCGCACTGAGGCATGCAAATGGAGCCCGCAGTAGTTATGGAGCGCGCCCGCGGCGTCCTGCGCCTGCGCAGGCCGTATGTATCGAGGAGCAACAACATTCCTGCGTCGATTACCATTCGCCACTGACTGTTGATCGTGATTTTCTTATCACCTCCCTGGGGTGAGGGGTGGGGGAACCTTTAGAAGTGGGCCTCCTTTAGGTGGTCTTCACCGTGGCCCATTACTATGGGCCCATCCTTAGGATTGACCGCCCTCGAGGCTCGCCAGCCGAGTGAGTCTCCGTTGGGAGCGGCCCAGCTAGTCTACGAGAAGGCGGCGGTTCGCCTTCTTCTTGGGGTAAGGGTGACGACGCCCTGCTCGAGGGAACTGTAATCAGCTCACGAGCGGAGCGTTTTTGAGACTGTTGAAATCTTTGCCGCCCGTATTTATATTCTGCGAGTCTCAATACAAGCTACCTCTAAAATGATAACTGTCACTGTACTGATGTCACTTGCAAGCAAAAATAGACATTATTGTTTTGTGATAATATGCAAACAACATTTACTCTAAGGGTGGTAAAAACATTTTATTGTCGACTATATATAAAATAATTAAAACAAATATAATCAGGAGATTTGTCAAGTTTATTAAAAAGTGAATTTTAATATTCCAATTCATTTTATATTTATTAAATATAAAAGATATATGATTTGATTATGTTGGGTTTATAGTGAGTCCGAAATATGAGACACCAATGAGCTTCTAAGATGAGATATCTTATATTAGATAGTCCAGGTATATCAACAGGGCTTTGTCAAGCACTGTAGAATGTAGATGCCAACAACCAAAAGAAAACATGGTTTTATGAAAGTACACTACAGAGATGAAAGTTTTGTAAGAATATGACGTTCAAAAAGGAACGTAAAATGAAACGTAAAATCTAAAACTTCGTTCACTGTAGTCAATACGATATGACAAATGCTTTGCCATAAACAGAACAAAATTTACTGTATGAAATCTCAGTTGGCCATTAAAAACAATATTAAATGCCGGTATAGATTGGCAAAGTCTTCTGCTGGTTAAAATGGCTACGTGATTTTATACTCAGATATTCTGAACTATCAGTCAGGATACCTCAAGCTGTTTCTGTTGGAAGGATAATATAATTCGATGAAGACATCGTAAAATTATTTTTCGATCGGGCGATTTTAGCTATTGCAAGTTGGTACAAACTTGCAATAGCTAAAATCGCCTCATTGCCAATTCGACAGATTTTAACTCGTCAGTCAACATTTCGCCATGCCCGGACATGTCTGGATGAAGATAAACAATAATAAAGATTAGCAAGGAAAACTCATTGATACTCTAGCGCATACTTCAAGTTAATTAAATAGTCTTATTCATTGGATTTTTGTTTAAATAATTTCATCAGTGAGTTTGCTTAAAATGAAACATCTCAATTTTAGGAACCTCAAGTATATCTTATTCGGACACTCTGGTGGTGGGATATTAAAAGTGTATTTTTTGTTTTATTAGTTATATTTCAAAACTGAGTAGCACATTTGATAAAATATTTACAGTTTTGAATAATGCAATAAATATTATTTATTATCAGATAAAATTACCTTCTTATACCCTGATATTTTAGAAGAAATACGCGAGAATGAAAATGTTGTGTCATATATGCCACCTTTACCCTTCTCTACATTAATAGGTACCGTGTGAAAATGAGAATGGGACAATATAGAAAAAAAATTTACATCCTAGGTGCTTTGCGTCTCAGTTCTTTTATTACACACATAACAATGTATATGCAAAAAATAATGCTAAACTTTTCGATTTTCTGGATCGCCCGTGACAGAGCATAGTGCTCTATGAGTGCGGTCGGCACAACTTGTACCCTGTGGGCAGTTCAAACATGCTGCGCCTGCTTCATATATCGGAAAGCCATCGATATTACCGGCCGGTCCATAATTACAAAAGGTGTATGCTATAATTTTTGTAGCTTTTCGTTTCTTATCCTTATTTTCATGCTGCAACACACCACGATGTAATGGCGAATCTGTTAACTTACTATGGTCATTGGTAGCATAAGCTTTAAGACGCTCTGTTTTTGCTACAGTCATGTATTTAGTACGCCGCAATATATTTTCGCTCATAGTCGATGATATTGTAGAATTCCTCAAACTTAGTTCTGTGGTCTCCGCTTCAGCTTCTCTTCGTTTGCGAAAAAGGGCGCATGATGGTCTTTTGGCTGTACATAAAGCTTGAGAACAACCGAGTCGCCACGTTGATGCCCAGGCCGCCGCTGAGTACCAATGAGCGTTGCATCCGCCAGGAGCGCTACAATTGCTGAGTCTAAAAGACCAAACATGTTCTGAAGCAAGCATCCTGGATCCTGAGAACCACGCACCAACGGCATCTGCTAATAATTGAGCCTCTGTAACTCTGTTGACAACGGCGCGAACATCCATATTTTGAAGAACGTTGAATCGGATGGTGTTCCTACATTCGTCATGTCTTTTTTGACACTGACGCGCCCACACTTCAGCCATTTGCTCCAGTTCGTCGTCCCAATACATCTTTCGCATATTAGTGGCAGAAGGTTGTCCGGGCTCCAGACCCATAGCGATGTTGTCTCTATGTCTATTATGCAACAGCAGTATTTGGTATCTCATCCATGAGGTCATCCCAGAAGCATAAAGTCTTGCACTTTGCTTTTTAGCGGCTATGCACATCGTGTGTTGATTTTCTAATGAGCAATCCGGATGTGTACAGTATCTATTTGAAACAGTATTTTGTGATTGATTCTTGTTACAAAGGACATTGCATAAAATAAAACTACTACAAATAAGAGAAATAATAATCATTATGGAAAGAAAACTTCAAAATCTTCGCGACATGACAATTCTAGCGATTGAATACCAACTCTCAGTATACAGTGTGTTATCTATGGCCAACTGAACGCTAACAGTTTCCTTGTATAATCTATGGAACTTACTTTTATACATTTATAGACTTATTACAGCAACATCAAAGAGTAAAGTAATACGGGGAACAACATCCTCAAAATAAAACACTTTGATGGCCACATATAGGATAATTGGCGGTTTTCGAATAAAGGATTAATAATTATATACTTTTCTGAAAGTCGGTCTCATTTTAATGGCTAAGTATTAACATAATATGTAAGTCAAGCCAAGTCTCTGTAAATTAAGAATTTGTTGTTAGAATTTAGTTGCTTTACCCATTTTTTGACATAAAATAACCAAAATAAATATACGACATATATATCTGGGTTCTTATTTTACTCATCCGTGATCTGGGTAATATTTGTGAATCAAAGCCTATGTCTTTATCCTAACGATGGGATGAATTTTGCATTACTTTGTATTAGTAAAATATATGAGACATTTTGCCTTTGGGGTTCTGATACCGTGATTATTTTGTGTAGGTTGAAAGGTAAGGCTCCTATACAAGTGATGTATAAGTCAATGCTCCGATAACAATATATACTAGTCTATGGTAAGGCTTGACAGCCATAATTTTATTATGTAACATATATATATATATATATTAATCCTCACTACTCACTACATAGGTAGTATAACAATCGTAATGTGCGTCTGTCTGAGATGATTGTTCGCTTAGTTCTTTCAAGCAACACGCGGCATTTTGATGCAATGTTTTTTCTTCTCAGTGTACTTCTGGCTTAGTGTCTCTCTCAAAAACCAATCGATATTATAGCTAACTAAAAGTTGCTCGTTTGTTATCTCCGAAAGAGGAATATGAGATGGGTCTGCAATGGAATCGTCAGATACAAAATAAATACTGCCTTTATTTATCAAAGTATTGCCGACATTCAAATCCTTTGTAGGCTAGACACTGATTTGTTCGAAAACTGGAATAGGAACATTAGCATCGGTTGATTAAAGTAGTCAAATCGACCATAATTACGACATCATCGGTTTGCAAGCTGCATCCAGGATGAGTAAAAGAAGTTCATTTGAATAGATTAGATCTTAATCTATTATTTTCTAATACTACATAACTTTACTCTTGTAACCGTTTTTGTCTTCTTTCAATAAGTTGTTGTAATAATATAAAATATCATATTAAAATAAAATATCTTTATTTCAGACATGAACACGTACATTGTTTAGTGATAGGTTAGTAAGTACTTATGGTCTATATTAGTATTGTTAGTAAACCCACCCTTGAAGCGCCGCTATATGTACACCTACTCAACTCCACCCAACTTTTCGGAAATCACTGGCATGATGTTTAGTGATTAGATTATTTATCTATGTGTACCTATAGCTTTTACCACCCAGTCCTGCCAGTCTCACACAGTCTGGCCTGTTAGCAATCATTTTCAGGATGCCCTTCCGAGTGTTCGCAGTAGCATGGAAACCGCTTTTTACGCATGATAACGTGCAAACCATCTTTGCGAGCTTCGTTGATCCTGAAAGCGTTGTTATATTGTACGCGCAGGACGTTGTAGGCTCGGCTTGTATATGACACCCACAGGCCGCTTGAATAGAAGGACGGACAGAATACTTTAAATAAAGTCACTTTGTCACAACATCATCACTAACATGAGCACCCTTCATGTATATTTAAGTAAGATTCTGCGGTCTGTTATCGTTTTCATTCAATGTTTTTTACTGCAAACACTGGAAATAAAAAAAATATGCTTCCTTAGTCAATATATTCTAAAATGCATCTCGGTAGGATGATTTACCGACAATTAACCTAATAAAATAACATAATCATGTCATATTTAATAGAAGTTAGATAAATGTAGTCAAATATGTATTTTCGTTTTACACAAGTAACCTTTAAATCAATTTCATCAATTTAGATCAATTAATCAATCTTTAGATCAATTCATGAAATCATTATGCACACAACAGTGCTCTGATAATAATTTATAGATTAACTTTACAAAACTTTACAACCTGTAATTAAAATCCTACATTACATAATAATGTCCAAAGTTAAATAAAATGCATTCCTCAGAATACCTCAACAATATAGACATAGATACCTTTGATGAGAGAAGAGGTGTAGGCACACGTCAGTGGCGTAACTGTAGGGCGGCAGGGCTGGCAAAATGCCACGGGCCTCTGACTTGAGAGGGCCCCGGCCCAAGAGGCCGCGAGCTCAGAAATAATTTAACACTTTTAACAACATTTTGTACCTACCTAAGTACTTTAAAATTATATTTATTTTAAGTACTTAATATTATATTTCTTTTAAGTACCTACTTAAAATCAGTTAAAGTGAGACACAACTAAAGACCAAGACAAATTCAAACCAATCATTAAGGTTGGGCTGCACTTATAATTTTACTGGTATATAAAGAATTTGCCACAGGCCTCAGATGGTATAGTTACGCCACTGGCACACGTTAAACTTCTGGCAGTCTATTATCCTACATGTAAACAAAAAGATTTTAAAGAATTACATGCAGCTACTAGGAATTTAGACTACTTGAATTCTAGAGCAGGACAGGACAGGGACCTACCTACTTCAAAACATACGTTGAAATACAAATCTTTAAAATATATTTCCAAATAAAATACTGAAAACCCGATGATTGTAACTTGTTTCTGAGCCAAATAAATAAATAAACTCTTTCTTAAAATAAACAACATAAATGTTGGTGAGGCATTATTTATTTATACATAATTCATAACAGTAATTAACGCTATCATGCAAATGGTATACTTTATAATAATTAATATTTTCTAAGCTATAACACAAATAGATCTTTCTTGCCATAAAAATGACAATATAATGGAATCATAGAATTATATATCGACTATTGATAACAGTTTTATATTGCGCGCTTGACACTAGCGCTAATATAACATATTCTTTGGGATGCTAAGTAATACCTCAGTCTAACTAAAGCTAGTTCATGCAATGCAATAAAATTACGTAATAAGGGGCAAGGTATGTGTTGAAACAACCGATTAACCTAAAGTAGGCAGTTATTTATATCTATGACACTCATCAAGAGATTATAATGATGGGTTGTGTTTGACTAAAGTGTGGTAATACTATCGATTTATTGATACTAATTATTATTCTTAAGTACTTAGTGCATGTATTTATGCATATTTTGGATAATCTATCTCTGGTATTGCCGACCCGGATCATAATTTTCATTTCAACCGATTGGTTGATTATCCATCTAAAGTCTAAACGAAAATATTCCAAATCTGGATGGATGGCGTCCCATACTACTTTACACTTGGTCATCACTCAAATACTTTTCTTTTTACCGTTTAGCGATTCGTCAGACACATGGACGCTGGCAGAAGGGTCAGGGTGCAAAGGGGTATAGAAAAGATTCATTTGTTTTTTTCGATGAGCAAAGTATATTGAATCAAATACCCGCGCAATATGAATTATGATTATACCATTATCTACATAATATACGTGTATAATCCTATATTTATTTCTCAATTGATAGTATAATGTGTAGATGTAAACCTCCCTGTAAATAATCCTGGCGGCGCCCATGGTCAGACTATAAGATCTACCCATGAGCCACATTAACTTTCTAATACTATAGGCTTTCGGTCCTCTACAGATTACCTCATTCTAGATCTTACATCAGCTTCGTAGCCTTGGGCTTGTTGATGAGGCCCACAATAATTTAATGTCCACGTTTCGGTGCCGTAGACTTTTTAGTTAAGCACTGAGCTAAAAAGTGCCCGAACGCGACAATTCCAAACTAGAAATTGAACTAACCGTTTGTCCGTGTGTTGTGTTTTGTGTTGAAGTAAGTTATGTGCCATTCATTTTTATTTGTAGCTACTCTCAATAGGTCCTTGAAAATAGGCCCCTGACGACTGTGTACCTACTTGTCTCTATGTCATCGGCCAAACGTAGGTAAATGATAATTATATTCGCCAATTTTATTACCGTCGATTACTTTCGAATCTTGGATGGATTGGTATTATTATACAAAAACACTTCGATGTACTGACGATGAATTTGGTGCTGTTAGAGAAATTACAGCACTGCCTAAGTCTAAATTGAATTAAAGGCCTAAATAAAGGTTACGAACACGAAACAGAGCGGCCTGTTGTACAGTGTGTCATACTTCTTAGTGTTTTTACCTGTCTGCAGTACTATACCCTTCTTTCTGAAATCAACTAGCTGTGGAGGTTGAATGTCGTTGAACCAGACTAAAGTATATACATTTCTATATGAAGAACAACACGATATCACTTCCTGTCCTATCCTATATAATTATACCTAGACTTTTAAAAACGGCATTGTCGATTTTATATTGTTTGAGAAGCATTGTAATTTGGCGCTATTTGGGATGTTTCTAAGCCTATTGGAGGAGATTGTGAAGTAAACATGCGAAATACATCGTTCGGCATCGGCAATCCAGTAGAGGTAACGCCTGTCTAAGAAAAAGAGTTTTTACTCGTTGACCATAAATTATACGACTTTGACAAATATACGTCAGACGTAACAATCATATTTTAATATCATGTTGTTACTGCAATTATTTTTACAGTAGGTACATAACTCTGTACTAACGTTTTAGAAGCTTTATTATATTTTAAATATTCACGTCATTTACTTATACTTAATTAATTTGATTCAACAAAATAATGTCTTCGTACAAAATGGTTCAAATGATTCTTCGAGGATTCGTTTTATTGTTAATGAGCGTAGGACTGTTCTTCAATTCTGAAAGTCAAAATCTAAGTGAAATTAGTGTTTTTATACAATCAGGAGTATTCGGGAGCTGCTTGATTGTATCAGCGGGCCTCATGGTTGAGGCAGGATTGCAAATCAGTTTCTCTGACGGATTTGTAGAAAGCTTTTTTATCATTACGTCTATTATTTTAAATTTAATTGCTGGCATTTGTGCTTTTTCTGAATTTTACTTGGAGCAGTCATCCCCCACATCTGCAATTAAAATTAATAAGGGGTTTGTAGCTCTTATGACTATAGGCATTTATACAATTGATATCTGTTTAATATTTTGTAAAGTATCATAGAATAAAAGTCATATTTTGTTCATAACTAAGTCAGCTTTTCTAAGATACAGATTCTGTTTAAAATGTGATTTACAGATGCGCACTTCATGTGTAAAAGAAAAACTGCATCAGAACCTATTATATTACAGTGTTGTTTTAGAAAATGTAACAGACCTGAAGAAATAAACGTCGTTTTTCTTTTCTTATTCTTTTCTTTTATCCACGCTACCAATACACGTCTTGCTAATTTCTACCTAAGCCATGAACATGTTAAAATCAACGCATAAAGCTCTTTTAGATTACCAGTCACAATGGGTGTGCTACAAAACTGTTTTAGAGCCTTACGTACTTTTAATTTAGCATACAGGAAAGATTTACCATTCTAACTACAGGACATCTGCATATGTTGCTGATGATTATTATTTTTAACTCTAAAACACTGCTGCTGCTGCTGCATTGTACTCGACTTCAATACAGCATATAATAGTTTATTCCTTAAATTAAAGAAAGGAGCTAATTTTTTAAAATTAAATTTCTTTTGCGAATATTTTCGGACAGTCGTGACAAATGTCTATACAAATTATTTTATCTGCGGGATCGTATTTTACAAGAACACCCTTTTTTTTTTCTATTTTTAATTTAGAGTCGATGATAGTCGATCGAAAGTTTCCAAATATCCCTTCCTAACAGACATCTTCTCATCATAACAACTTTTTCTTCCAAATCAGTCCTCACGCAGCTCATCCATCTGTTTTCTAGCCTTCCTCTAACTTTCGGTCCATTAACATTAATTTATACCTATTATTATAAATATGCGTTTCATCTCTTCTTATAACAGAACACAAACAATTTGTATTAAATTTGCCAACCAGTGGCGCCATGCTACATACTCATTCCTGGCGCTGTCCATTCTTGTCACTCCACGCATTCATCGCATCATTCTTATCTCAGTTTAATGCAGTCGTTTTTCATCCATCTTCTTAGTTGTCCAGCAACCATCCATACAATACGACAGTTCTTATTATAAACTTAATAATAATTGTTTATTTCTCTACATAATATTTACAATATTGACGAAAAATGCATATTGCTTATAGTTTGACCGAAGCCGCTGTACCGCGCCTTAGGAAAGCGCGGTGAGCTGAGGGCCGAGAAAAAAGGGCATGAGTTCACATGAGATCGATATTGTCGGACAGATCTTACGATACCGGTTTACAATATATTAAAGCTTTAAGGTACGAGTACGACTGGCGTGTAAACCCCGAAATTATTCAGGCTTTACACGCCATTAAATTATTAAACATGATAAGGAATTAATTAAATCAGTGTACCTAATATTTCATTTAATTAATTAACTATCTATAATATATTACAGTTACATAATTAAATGTAACCGTAAAATACTTACCTATATTTAATGAAAACAACAAGTAATGAATAAAGATTGTTTAATTTTACAAATAAAAATATATTTATTAAATTAACTACAGTTACTTGGACATAGATTCTGCTTCAACTTCATCTTCCGTTTCGCCATCGGCACTTGAATCAGAGTTGTTCTGCAATTTTATTATTAATGGTTCGATAATATTATCAAATCTACTATCACGATCCCAGTAACTGTTTTCATTTTTTTGGACATGATCATCACATGTCTACCATTTTGCCGCTGTGAGAGATGAAGAGAAGAGTTAATATGGTTTTGGGCTATGTTGTTTTTAATACAGCCCAGACTAACTCTATGGGATTCAAATCTGGATGGTACGGCGGTAAACGTAGAACATTGTGTCCATGGGCTTTCAGGAGTTCATAAATTCTGTACACGGGCTCTTTTTGTGTATTATCGATAAGAAGTTGCAGTTGAGCTTTTATCATAGCTGCCGAAAATTCAACATTGTAGCGCAGTAACCAGTTCTGCATTTCAGTTTTGAGGTTTGCTATGCCGTGCTGTCAAACTGTAATAATATTTCTTTTTCAACATGGATAATAACAGCTGCAGACAGAGATCAAAATTGTAGAGCTAAAAATTCATTACCTACTGAAAGAGCGATTTAAAGAAATATGTATAGGTAAATATATATTGCGTCGCAATATATATTTACGAATATTATGTTTATAAAAGCTACTGACAAGCTAGTTCGTTACCACAATTTTCGCTCAGAGGAAGTATGACTTCTCTGTACATAGTGTCTTATCCAAAGAGTATACTTACTAGGTCTTATCTATGGTATGACTGGATCAAAGCAGCTGTCAAAAGTAGTGTTGCCAGGCGTCCTGATTTCCACGGGACGTCCCGGTTATGCGGTGTCTGGGGACGCGTTTCGATTTGCACCTGACCTGATCGAGTCGCTAAATGTTCCATAAATCAATAATTTGCAAGGAACACCTATAATGTTAAATATATGTAGGATAAGTTTTGTCATAATCTAAAGATTTATAAAACACGCAGTCAACAGATAATACCTAAACAAATGAACAGTTAAATCAAAATCATCACTTAAACTGTTGTCACCAAGACATACAGGGTGAACAGTAATTAATGGATAGCCTTGAAATGTCTTATAGTAGAACTGATGTCCGATCAGAAAAAGTTGTAAAAGAAAATTAAGAAAGTACAATAGCTAGTCATACTTTTGACTGTCTATATATTAGCACAATTAGTGTTAAATAATAAAACAACAAAAAAGCGATGGTATTCATTCATTTATGGTCGTAGTGTTCAAGAAAGTTAAATATGGTAATTATCTCAGGTAGTAGTTAAGATAGGTTTTTCTTTCATATTTTTTCCTGAACGGCCATCAGTTCTACTATAAGACATTTCAAGGTTATCCATTAATTACCGGACACTTGTATAAATAACTCGTTTCAAGTCATCAATTGTACCTAAATTACTTTTTACAGATTAATACGAGGTTTATAGAAAATACAACTTTTAATTATGTACTACAAGATTTTGCCTGCGGCTTCGCTCGCGTAAATATAAGTACTTTTCCTGAATTAAAGGTACCCTATGTACTTTTCTGTACGGGACGCGACGCTCTATCCTTACCATTACATCGACACCACTATGAAATGTCCCTTTCCGATAATTCTCTATTTTGTATGTAGCGTAATTATGCGTATATAGGGTAGGGTGTCTAACTTGATGTGTAGCCGTGTGTACTTTGTGACATTGGCACAAGCTTCCTCCAACAAAGACTTTCTCTTTGGGAAGAATTGTCGATCAATGTTTCTTCGTGTTCCATAACCTGTAAATATACGTTTTTCGTATCTACGTTCATACTACATAGTAGTCAAAATAAGTGAAATTATGATATTAAATTACATTAAAACTAACTTTGAATTTGAACCCAAATTGACTCAATGCTGCATTAAGTACTATAGCGCGGCGATGTCCTTACAATTTTATGTCTGAGTCCAAATGCCAATAATAATTCATTAATCATTTTAAATATTTCATATTTTTATATCAATGTGTAATAATAATATAAAATAATACTAATTTTAATAACTGCTCAAAATAAGCCCGTATCAGCTTTAACGCCAAGTTATGAATTATAAAATGCTGTAGATAAATAACACCATTATTACTTTTGGATACTAAAATACATTTTATTCGCAGTATCAATATTAAGCTTGTGTTAATACGTCTACATGATTATAGCCCCAATTTTCTGAGACGTTAAACCTGTGTGGCCAAATGTTGATTTAATACTCGTTGCATACTATTTCGTGGATATGCATACTATAGGCGTGAGGCAATATGCGAAATCGGTCAGGTAATATTCCTTGGAAAATCAACCGATATTTCATTTCTGATCCTTGCAACTCTGTAGGGTATATGTGTTCTGTGGTGTAATTGTCTTTGATCTTTGTCATATGTCACGTAGGGTGACAAGTGTATGACTGTAATTGCTAAGTTTGAAGTGTCTGTGACGTCTGCGTTCTGCGTCTATCAAACACTTCAAACAGGGACAAGCCTACGATTGCAGTTTATGAACTTTATGAATTCGTTTTTAATTTATAACTGGATGTAAACATAATTGTTAACATGAGTTTGCACAAAGCAAGGTAATATAAATATAGATTGATATTATATATATGTTTACCAGTAATATAAGCATGATATTCTATCTCAAGTGTTATACTTGCTGACATATGAAAAAGGCGTATACCTACTGCGAGAGCTGATTATTATTGGGTATTGATTGATAATACATATAATGCATAGGTTAGTTCTTAACTGAATTGTAGTTTCGTTATAGTATGGTCAATTGCAATTTATTTTCTTATTCATATTTTAAGAATTTTTGATTTTAGTACATTTTTACTGTAATATATAATAAAATAAAAATTGTACATGGCAGCCTCATGAGCTATGCTTTAATGATTTCTGTAGCAGAAAACAAAAATTATTAGTGTACAATGATGTGTCCATACATGTGCTGCTCATTTAAGTAATAATTAAAGATTTTGTGCCCAAATGTATACAGTAATGATAAAGATTGAATATACATTTTTGATTCGCATGGTATGCCATGTAAAAAGAAAATAGTGGTATAAGTTCTGCCATTAACTACCTTATTGCTAGATTAGCCTGTCCAGTCCAGACATTATTAAAACAGTTTGTATCTGACTGCTGGTGTGCTACTGCAACTATACAATACAATAGCTTAAGTAACAGTGTGAATAATATTTCCAATATTTTCTTTCAGAATAAAAGCATTTGAAGAATTACTTGAAGAAGATGTTATTGATATAGAGAAGTTAAGAAAATTTGCATTCAATGGTAAGTTTTGTTAGTTGAAGTTAAAGTTTGCAATAAAAAGTATAAGGTATTTAGTTATGGAAAATCTCTAACTTTATTTATTTATAAAATTACACAAATAAGTATATATTGTTAACCTGACAGCTTATCCACATTAATACCTAACAATAAAAGCATTATGTTTGTATGCAGATTACTGAACAATGCCAATCCTAACTATATAATACTATAAATGAGAATGTGAGTTTGCTTGTTTGTTACACTTTCACACCACTACACAACCAATCATCATGAAATTTTGCATATACATTGTCAGGGATATAGAAAAGGACATAGTACCTATCATCCAGAAAAAATATTGTTACTATTAGATTAGTAACAACGTACATTTATGTGAGCAAAGCCGCAGGCAAAATACAGTGGTTAATAAGTGAAACATGGTCATTTCCATTTTTACCTGTTATAGTTCTTTGTTATCTCTCTTTGTCATGGAAAATAAAGCAGGCTGACTCTACCACATAGCACAGACAATATAATACTATACTAGTACACATAGAATTAAAATAAACATACTTAGAACAAATATATATAGTTGATGAGTCCTGTTTTCACATCATTACTATTGAAATATGGGAATATTTCAATTGCAATGATGTGAAAAAGAGTGACAATTGTTTTGTCTAGTCAACACAAGAGAGCAATGGTTTATAACATCATCAGCCTACTGCGTTCAAAGAAATGTTTATAGTTCAGTAATAGGCATTTTAAATCAGGACCATATTGGAATCGGAGTTAGTTTGGGCCATTTTCCGTAAGTGATGTGTAAGAACACTTGAGCCAGGAGTTATATACAGGGTGATTTTGAAATTGTGTAATTCCTTTTAACCACGCATTCTCCTGGTGATATAGAATAAACCTAACCATTTTTTTTTTAATTATATTGTGCTTTTGTATATTTGTGTTTGATTATGTTTATAAGATGTCACAGGAAGCAAGTATTTCTTAGAGTAGCTGTGCATCCTTATTTAAAGAATTCTGTCTGCCATAAGCAAATATCGCAGGAATAGTAGGAATTATAATAGACATTTAAGCTCTATATAATGTTTTTAATATATACCTACATATGCCAAAAGCCTTGATATTTTTTATGATACGTACGGCGAATACCTGAGAAAATGTAGACTGATAGTCCACCCTGATAATAATTTTAAGACGCCATAACATTTTTTTTTTTTTTTTGTATTATGGTTATTACCTAATTTTAACTTAATTTAATTTAATTGAACTATTATTCCTGTTAACACGTTCACTGCCACCACCATTTTTTTGAAGTTCATAGCTATGCCGCCCTATAAATGCACGCGAACACGCCAGGCGTGTCGGCGGTACTGCATCTAGTTAAACATTGACACGCTAGGCGTGTTCAGTGGCACCTCGATAGAGTTAAATTCTAAATTTGTCTAATTCTCGGTTTCAACGTTGAATATCAGTTAGTTTGCATTTCGCTTCGCAAGAATAAAGGTGATTCTAATACGGTAGTGAGATTTAACCTGGAATTATGGCTGGAAATAGATTTTTAGGTAAGTAATTATCGTAATTTTATCAGAGATCGTAAACATGTTGTCATTTTGAAATAGATTATACATAACATTAACGATACCTTTTTTGTTGATGTTATCGTATTTATTTACTACAAATACCAAATTGTTTACTAATATAGGCACTAATTTTATATATTTAATGTTTTAATACATACACAGTGATTTAAGAATTAAATAAATATGAGTAGATACCTACATACCCTGCGGGTGTCGTAAAACAATAATCTACCTATGTACCTACATAATCCAAAATATGTTAGTATTAGTATTATTATGTCTTATATAGGTATTTCTAGTAATTAGTAGAATGTAGTATAATTAATAAAGTTATTTGCTATATTTTTAATTTTTTTTATACATAATGAAACAAATCGTGTTATTAATGAAGTTCACGAAAGGATAGATTTATTTGCGTGTAATATGAACGAATTCGCAATCATTACATTAAATGTATTATGATTTTCATTTTTATTGTCTTTGGTTTTATTTTTATATAATGATTATTTTAGAAATAACATTGAATGTAGGTATATAATAATATGTGGAATTTCTTGTTTTTAAAATAACAATAATTAAATTTTTCAATTAATAAATATAAATCACACTGTCGAATTAGGTATATCCTGTAATGATAGTTGTAAGGATGCAAATAAATAATAAATTATAATGACGATAATGTGCTCGTTCTAGTTCCATCATGTGAGTTTTAGCGGCACTGCCCCACACGCTGACACAATATTGAAGTAATGGTTGGCTATTAAGCCAACCATTACTTATATTTTTAGAGAATTATCTCTAAAAATATTTTGCCCAAACTACAAAAAGTTGCCGACACACACAATGTGTGTCGGCAACTTTTTGTTTAAGGATTTAAATCCTTTACAAATGTGCGAATTGCGTCATAAATCATTGTTATCAGATCTCTCGTTCACACTTGTAGGCATATCGGAACTCGTTCGCACTTCAAGTATTGTGTGTAATACAAAGAAGGAATTTGTTGTAAGTCAATAACAGTTTATTAAGGAATAACTTAGTTATGCACAATACTTTGCGACCGAGCGGCATCTCTATAACGATAACGAGTTGTGCGGCAATGTTACATCTCTTTTAATGATTTTAGTCGCACTAACTGGGAACACAAGATCTCCCTATTTACGACAGTGATATCATATACCATACACTTTACGCGTGTTTACATTTGTGGGAATACACCTAATATAGCGGAAGTAGTAAAACGAAAGAAACTGTTGACAACTTCTGATAAATTGATAAGGTGGACACGCTTGGCGTGTTCTCGGCATTACATAATCACTTTTTTTTTAATGCAAAAATTTAAAGGTTTTTTCCGGGGGCCACCTCACTTATACTTAGGTTATTGCTAGAGGATAATGTACTGAGAATTTCAAAAGGCAATTTAGGCAAATATTCGTAATATCTCTAAAACATTTAGAACACGCCTGGCGTGTTCGAGGCGTAGTTATAGAAATTAGCAAGAACACGCTAGGCGTGTTGGCGGCATTGAACGTGTTAATTGATTTATTTTCCTATAACTTTAATTGTAATTTTTATAAAATATTTAATTTCGAATTTTAATGTATAATTGTATTGCATTCTCTTGATTTTTTTTTGGCATTTATCTTGTATAATATTTTCTCTTCTTTACCTAGCCATCCCTCAACTGTATATTATTTTTTTTTCAAATGCTGTGCTCAACCTTAATCGGATCTCAAATTGACATGTAAACTATTTCTATTACTATTATTACTTGTATATGTAATTTGATATCTGTAGTTGTGCCTATTTAATAAATAAATAAATAAAGAAAAGGGTGCAATGAACCAAATAAAGCCAAATTTTAACAAGTGCTATAAACCATGTTGGCTCTTGCTATAAAATCCTATTACTATTTTATGTAATCAGATTTCTCAATAATAATAATAATAATAATAAACTTTTATTTCGGAGTATTGTCTATAAATGTTAGTCATATAAATTCCTTAAAACTATGTTAGTAACAAATATAAATCTAGTTTAAAATCTGCGCCCCCCTCCTGGTGCACTCGATCCATACATGTACAAACAGGTCCAGTGCCACAGGAACGGGCTGTCCAGTCTGTTTGCAATAATGCTAAGGATGCTGTTAGCACTCCCCTGCAACCGAGACATCAATGAAAGTGAATAAATAATATGGGGCATTCTGAAAAATTTGAATGGATTATAAGTCACATTTACTCCCTCCAAGATATTACATGTTAACAATTAAATAATTTATACAGTAGTTATGTAAGTTTATTAAACATTGTTTTGAAAAGTATTAAATTAATAATAAGGATAACTTCTTATCAAGACGATGTCTGCTTTGACTAAGTTATTTATTGTAGTTTAATATGGTATTGTTGAACCTGCAACATCTGTTAATACTAATCAAAAGAGATGGGGTTTTCGGATGGAAAAATTCTATACTTTATGATGAGTGTGTATTTGTCTTTGAGTTTGACATAATTATATGTTAGATTCTATCCAGACTTTTATCAACTGTTCCATAAAATCTGTTCTAATACCTTATTTTCTATCAGGTTTCCTTGTAGTCAAAACTTATTGACTTATACAGTTGGTTATATTCATATGACATTATACTTTTGTTTTGTTTGATATTTCCTGTTGAGAAGGTCGGTCAGATACAAGGAAAGATGACACAGACAATTTATTTATATATTCATTTAATAAATAAACTGGGTAAGATGACCTAGATTTTAATATTGACATATTATTGTCATTTTTAGTATGCATTAACTTACATTGTTTCACTTTATGATATCCCACAGAGATTATTTGTTATTTTATCAAAAATGTTAGTACAACAAATGATTTTATTATAAGGTACAGATAATTCGCGCAGTTACCGTCCTGTTGAAATTCTTATAATAGTAATAGTGCTATGTTTACATTTAGCTTTATATTTGTATACAGGCATTCCAGATGAAAAAGGCATGCGATCCCTAGTATGGAAGATATTATTGCTATATCTACCGCACCAGAAGAATGCATGGGAGAATACCCTCATTGAAAAGAGACAGCACTATAAACAATATATAGGTATTTATTTATCATTGAATAGTAAATAACTTTATTTCTCATTTAAATCATAAAATGCCATGCCACAGACACGTCTTTTGTTTTAAAAATAGTTCTGTTAATGTATGACCAGATTTTTTCTGAATCCATTGTTATGTGTTGAAAAAACCCTTTACTAGAATAAATTGTTGCATATATAACTTTTATACCTATAATAATGTTTCCAGATGAAATAATAGTGTCACCCGGAGGTCCCAGTGATCACCCTCTGAACATAAGCCCTGACAGTTCCTGGAGCACATACTTCAAAGATAACGAAGTTCTGTTACAAATTGACAAGGATGTGCGAAGGCTTTGTCCCGATATATCGTTTTTTCAATCTGCCACCGAGTTTCCTTGTGCTGAGGTAAGAAAACAATGCCCTTGAATATATAAGAATTCTAGATACCTGCAATAATACCCATAATAGAAAAATTATAGGTGCACCACAGAAGATTAAGAATCATGCAAAATTTATTTAATAAATTGTATATAGAAGCACTGTAATCCATTTTATTAGAGTCTCCTTTATTTAGGACTGTAAAGTTGACATATATTTTTAACGATCGAACATTACTTTCAGTGTTTGCGAAGTATGAAATATCTCATAATTTGCTAACCGATACTTGCCTATCTAAATTAAATAACAAACTATATTTTAAATCCATGAGATTTTATGACACACAATATATTGGTAAAATATATATCTAGCCAATTCTATAAAAGGACGTAACCCCTTTCTTACACAGAAGGCTGTATCCGACAGCCAGCACACATATTTATACCGAGCTGATTATATAATATCAAAAATACCTTCACATCCTTTAAATTGTTTACAATCATTCGATGACAACTAAAATATTATAATTAAATCAATTTATTAGTGTATTGCTTATATAAACTGGTTACACAACATCGTAACTTGTTTCCCCTTCTATTTCTATGACATGTATGACATTTGTTTGGCACAATAATTAGCATGCTGTGAACGAAATCTATTCTTAAGTAATAATAGAGACATGCCATACATTCATCGCCTTGGACCCACGTCAAGGGATCATATTAAAAATACATTTTTCTTTGCAAATACACAATAAAAAATGAAAATGTAATACTACAGTATATGTATGTAACAGATTTCGGTAGTGGTGGTATTGGTTTTTAGATTTAAGCATATTTGTTTTATTTATTTTTCCTTACTTCTTCCTAGATGCCAAGGACCCTCCGCGTGGGTTGTATGACAGGGCTGGTAAACAATAATATTATGCAAACAACTTCAATGTTATTCACAAAATCAACTTAATGGACATTTTAATCAATTATTAACTGAAATTTATATTCATTTAAATGTAATATCGATGATTTGACGTTATACGAATAATTTTTATTCTACTTATTTATTTTATACATCATTATTTCGTAGGTTTTCTAGAAGAACTCTTGATGTCATAAGTTCCTATAGTGAACTGTCTGAATACAATTGTTTGCAAAAGAATTATTTTTAAGTGGTACTATTCTTCAAAATATCCAATATTTCCTTCATCTTATTATAACGTGTATTGCAGTGAAACTTTGACATCTCCAATGCTACCATTCTCGTAAAATATTCGTTACATTGAACTTGCTTTTCTGCACTCATGTTGCAATCTTCGTATTCCGTCATAGTACCAATTTCTCTTGTTGCGATAGTGGTATTTTTGTGGATATATTTATCAATTTCTCTAGAATAGTATAAATCATCAAAAGGTTGAGAATCAGGTAATTCATCTTGCAAGACACAGGTTTCCTGGCTGTCTGTTGACACCCTGGTTTTCTTTGGCAAAGTTTCATATACTGTACACATATTCTGAGATTCGGAATTAACATTTTGCGTTTAGCCAATTAAGTTACTACCACATTTGGTAATCTTGGAATGATCTGGAAAAAGAATAAGTAAAAAGAAAATTAGTAAATAAAAAGATGTGAAAAATGTAGGTTCAGAACTACATTGAAAAATAAACAATTTGAATTCATCTTATAAAAAGGTTGATGATTCATGTCTCATGATGACAGCGAAGATAAAAAATCTTTTTACTTACACATATCTTAGTGTATGTCACAGCAGCGATAGCTCAGTGGGGAGACCAACAGACTGCAATGCAGAGGGTCTCGGGTTCGAATCCACGTCGCGCACCACTGACTCTCTGAAATTATATGACTTTTCGAAATTATGTGCGTATTGATTGACAATTATCGCCTGCTCCGTGCCTCGGAGAGCACATTAAGCCATTGGTCCCGGCTGCCATGAACATCTATGGCAGTCGTTATTGGGAAGTCAGTACCCTCTAATATCCTGACACTGGTCTAGCCTTAGGGTATCGTTAGCCTTCGGGTTGCGGAGGTCAGGTGGCAGCCGCTCCGTGTAAAAACTGATATCCAGTCAAATCCGGTTAGACTAGAAAAGCCGACCCCAAGTGACTTGGGAATAATAAAGGGTAAGGGAGAAGACATATCTTAGTGTATGTACATTCTAACTAGAAAATGGCACTAGAATACTACCAGGAATCCTATATCTAGAAGAACTATGACCATATTCCTAATAACGAGAGGGTTTTTTGTTACGAGTCATAGCTGTATACAACAGACCCACGTTGTGGGCTCACCTCGGCGCATCTGTATTACCGAGGACCCTGCTAGCGGGCTCACTAGTAAAATGTATGGCATATGAAGCGTGTAAAAGTTATGAGGATGCGAATTTGTAAAAGATGAACTACAAGCCACAAACTGTAAAAACTATAGATGATGCGTGAAGCTCTAAGAAATAAAAAAGAAACATACACAACCAAATAAATCTTAGTTCCGAATTGAAAGCTTTAATTAATTTGATCTGACTGTACGGATGGCGTAGTGGTTTAAGTGGTCCCCTCGCCACTGCCACCGCGCCGAGTGTTGTGGGTTCGAATCCTATTCGAGACATAAAATGGTGTTATCCATAAATGGTTGTTGCGAATCTGGATGTTCTTTGTGTTCGTTGTTTGAATGTTTGTAAAGTCTGCCGCGATACAGGATTTATTCGTAGTGCAGAAGATGCCTTTTATTTTAAATAATTACATAATATTCAAATATCTTTATTGTCACACCGTAATGTGTTTGTTACATGATACAAAGTCTATGATAAGGTTGTTTTATTATTTTAGATAGTGAATAGTAACGGAGTGAAAAGACTGCACAAGAGAGTCGAGCAATCAGTTTTGAAGTACTCTACTTTGGAGAGAAGAGGACTTGGAGTTGCTAAGGTAACTATCACTCTGCCGTCCGTCACTGCTATAAAACATCATCATGTATTGTGAGACAGTTATTCTCCACTGAGGCGTGGTTTCTATAGTAAAGAAACGAGTTAGTATTATTTTTTACATATCCTTACCTAATATAAATGCGGGTGTGAGTTTGGTTGTTACGCTTTCACGTCTTTACTTAACTCGACCAATCATCATGAAATTTCGCATATGTCGTTTGTTGTCAGGGGTACAGGAAAGGACATATTATGTTACCTTTCCTCCAATAAAAGTACTGTTACATTTTTTTTTTACGTGGGGGAATGCTTTGACGCATACCTCTCCGCGGAGCGACGGAGAGGTTATGTCGGGCTCACCGGGGAAAAGATACCCCGGTTATTAGTTTATTCGGTAGTTTAGTCGGTATTCCGACTAAACCTACCACGGTGTTCCTCGACATAACCATAGACGGCGAAGCCGCGCGAATCGCTTTCACATGCAATCGCGACCCCGCCGTGGTTTCGGCCCGCCGTGTGAAACGGCAGGCCACTGCACAAAGAATATATCGTCCACCATCCCCCTGAGCAGGGGGGACAAAGACACGATACAGAGGCGCACGTGGGAACACGCACGCCGCCTCTCGGACCTGGTGCTGATCGGGTGGCGAGCAGGCCCACGCAGCCCACCACCCCCAGGTCAAACTTCAAGGTGGCTGGAGGTCATCTCGCGCCCTCCGGCGCCCGGTTCTGCGCTTGGGGAGCGGGTTTAAGCGCTCCCTCTCCCGCTCCGCCGCCTCCTTGATGGAAATTACTTCCTCACAGAAGGAGGCGACGGCGTTCCACGATCACTCACTCCGGACCATAGACTGAACCACGGCCGGGAGTGAGAGGGCAACCAGTCCGACTGTCGCGATCAACTCACGGCGCTGCAATGCCCAGGCGGGGCAATCCACCAAAGTGTGCAGCGCTGTGTCCACAACAACATCGCGGCAGTCGCCGCATTGATGACAACCGGGCGTCGCCTGCTGGCCTATACGACACACTGTTACTAATCTAACCTTACCTGACCTACATTAACGCGAGCAAAGCCGAGGGCAAAATCTAGTATTATATAAAAATAATGAAAATGAAACAGTCCGTAGCTAGAACGGCTCATTTCTTGAATATAGGTATCGCTGATAAATGTCATTGCGGCTAGAACAAATAGCTTGTACGGCGATTTAAATGAATTTATTTTACTGCGTATTTATATGGTAGAACTATTCTAATACCTACTTGTGTTATTCTTTGGGTGTCAAAACTGGCAAACAAGCATTATTACGTCCCGTTGCCATATTAAGATAGACGAATGCTTTTGATAATCCTAACTAATATTATAAATGCGAATGTAAGTTTGTTTGTTTGTTTGTTACGCTTTCACGCCCTAACTTACCGCGACCAATCATCATGAAATTTCGCATATACGTTGTCGAGGAAACAGAAAAGAACATAGAGCACCTTTAGTCTAGAAAAAGTACTGTTCATAATATAAATTAATACACGCCAAATGTATGACTAAAAGCGAGTTGCCGACCGTAGTAAATAGAAATTTAAGATAAAATGAAAGGAGAGGAATCGGAAATATATATTTGTCGCCGGAATACTTTCTGCTTTCTTGAAGAGAATGATACCTCCCTGGGCAAGCGACACATTAGTAATTTGTACTGTCAACTATGTTTGCCAACGGCGAGCACATCCCCTTAGAAACATAACGCAAGCATACACAGCATTAAGTCTATATATACTTGTTAGACCGATACTTAATACGCCCACATGTCGCCAGCTATATTAAGTTCCTAAATAATATCCACTTTATTACTTCGAGCTTCACGCGACCTATACAGTTTACTGTGACAATTGGGAATCGTGCTGTGGCCGACGTACTCGTAAGTGTAAATGCAAGCTTATATCACGGGTCAAATAATTACATGATGATTTATATGAAGTCAGCCACATAAGTTATAATTAATATACAAATTTGCATATTACATTGCAAATAGACTGATAGCGTATTGGTTTAAGTGGTCGCCGCGCCACTGCCACTGCGCCGAGTGTTGTGGGTTCGACACCCACACCCACACACGGGACAAAAATTTGTGTGATCAACAATTGGTTGTTCCGAGTCTGGGGTGTTCTTTGTTTCCGTTGTTTGAATGTTTGTAAAACGCCCCGCGATACAGGAATTATGCTTAGTGCGGGCGTTGTCTTTTGTATAGATAGATAACATTTCGATGGCTGCGTTTTTCAAAATCATAACAAATGTTCGGTTTTATAACAATAATAGCTAAATTATTAATAGTTTTAAACAACAGAATAATAAAAAATACTTTAAACTCTTAAAAGTTTTTGAATGTTCGGCTATCTTGATATAGCGGGGTCGATTCCCGCACAAGTCAAACATTAGTGTGCATGGACGTGGATGTTTGTCTTGGTCTAGGTATTTATAAGTATAATATGTACATATGTATTTACAAAAATAAGTATATAGTATAGTCTAGTACCCATAGTACAAGCTCTGCTTAGTTTGGGCTAGATGGTGTTGTGTGTACCTATGTGATAGAATATTATTATTATAAAATATGCTCATACTACATATGCAATATACATATACCCTTTCTTTGCATCTCAATCATTGCCTTAATGACCACAACGCGCAAGAGATACACTTGATATCGCCAGTGATTACAGGCTACACCGCCATCGGCACCATACGGCGGGCGGGCGGCCATTGATCGTTTGCCACCTGTGTTATATAAAGTAATACTAACTAACACTCACTGTTCCAAGACTTGTGGGTACAAAAAGAAACAAAAATGTTTGATTCACAAATAGTAATTGTTCTTTGTCTCCATTGTTTGAATATTTGCAAGGCCTTGGCGACACAGAAGTTAATATAGACAAAAGATGTCATTTAAAAAAAGAAAGATCAAAGTAAGTTACAATAATGTTATATGGTTTTAGTTGAGCAATGAGATCCGTCGTTCGGACAGCGTAAACTGCGGTGACTACGTTCCACTAAATGAAGGTTGCGAGGCGCACTGGGAGGTTGTCGAGCGAATGCTGTTCCTCTACGCCAAGCTCAACCCTGGCCAGGGTTACGTGCAGGGCATGAACGAGATCATAGGTCCTATATACCACACATTTGCTATAGACCCGGATAAAGAGTACCGAAGTGAGTATCTATCACCTATAAAACGGCACCATTATTAACTAGGATATCGAAGAAGAGAGAAATTCTCTTTAAACTAATATTTATGACATTTTTTGTATATTTAATACAAAAAGTAGGTCCTACATAATACATTTTATGTTAGATTAAATTAATTAAAAGCAGCGATAGCTCAGTGGGGAGACCAATAGACTGCAATGCAGAGGGTCTCGGGTTCGAACCCACGTCGCGCACCTCTGACTTTCTGAAGTTATATGACTTTTCGAAATTATGTGCGTATTGATTGACAATTATCGCCTGCTCCGTGCCTCTGAGAGCACGTTAAGCCGTTGGTCCCGGCTGCCATGAACATCTTTAGCAGTCGTTATTGGGCAGTCAGTACCCTCTAATATCCTGACACTGATCTAGCCTTAGGGTATCGTTAGGCTTCGGGTTGCGGCGGTCAGGTGGCAGCCGCTCCGTGTAAAAACTGATATCCAGTCAACCCGGTTAGACTAGAAAAGCCGACCTCAAGTGACTTGGGAATAATAAAGGCTGAAGTAGAAGATTAGATTAAATTAATTAATTTGCTCAAAAACAATATTAAAAGGCGATATATGAGACCTTGTTCAGCATATGCCCGGCTAAGGAAGCCTGGAGCTTGTTATACATACTATTAGTCGTATTGGGATGATTTACATGTCAGTACCGCAAACATTTGACAGTCGAAATGCCCAACCATAAATTTTCTAAAATCGCTGCTATCGGCAACCTCATTGCACTTATTAAAATGTAAAAAAAGGATTTTGGTTAAACGTGTGAAAAATTATGAGTACACATTGTGATATCATCATAGTATTAATTATTCTTGGTTTAGTAACTACTTGTATGTTAGGTCCTTTAACTGCACCATGCTAACATGACTATTCTATTGCTGTTTAGCTCCGAAATCTTCAAAGAAATAACATACCGCTTTTTATGTCACTATAACAGAGCATGCGGAAGCAGATTGTTTCTTTTGTTTTACCAATCTCATGGCTGAGATACGAGACTTCTTCATACGTACCTTAGACGAGTCGGACAGTGGCATCAATTACGTAATGAGCAAGCTTGGGGCAATCGTTAAGAAAAATGATCCCGCTGTATATGACTTACTAGAAAAGCAGGAATTGAGACCACAATATTACAGTTTTAGGTAAGTATTTGTTTCCTCAATAAAATTATATGTCACAAAATATTAAAATATGGAGTTTCACAAGAAGACAGAACCAGCAGAGGAACATTTCATTACAAAATTAAAATAGGTTATGTGACTCCTCGTATTAGGTACCTATTTTAATTTTGTTTTCTGTTGGAGATCAAACTCCATCAAACCTTAGTAACGTTGGATTTTGAAATGAGTATTTTATTATATACTAAAAGACATATGTCTATGACATACTTCTATGGATTGGCATAGAAGACTAGACATACATAACCATTAGTGCTGAATTTGTTATAGAATTATGTTTGTTAGCAAATACGCTAATAGACATAATTCTAATATTGCGGTTACTCAGATTACAAATTTTACTAGATAAGCAAATTATTACGCACTAACTGAATAAATTAGAAAATCATTTGCAGGCGCGTATCGGTTATTATTGCGGTACGGTTGGTTTTACTTACATTATTTTATATTTTAGGTGGTTAACTTTACTGCTCTCTCAAGAATTCTCCCTACCTGATGTTGAACGAATTTGGGATTCAATGTTCGCTGACGCACAAAGATTCGACTTCCTGTTATACATCTGTTGTGCGATGATCTTGTAAGTATACTTAATATTATATTAATTAACAAACTCTGGTAAAGTGACTGCCAAGAAAGTATGAAACGCGTGTTTACAATATTGTTATACGCTTAAATTTAAAAACCGGTCAATTGTTAGTCGGACTTGTTCACTAAGGGTGCTGTACGGTATGCATGTACGATACATGCATACCGGCCATTTTAAAATTCGCCATGTTGTTTTTGATAATTTTGATGGCAATAGTAATACATTCTGTAATCATTTTATCTGTAATTATTACGGTTCATGAGATGTAGTCCAGGTGTGCGTCACCTTTAAAGAGGTGAGAGTATAACAAATAATAATAAACGTTTTCGAGATCTGGGCAATCCCAAAACGTTACCGCAGCAAAATCTTAAATAACTTTAGAACCACAACACACACAAATTTTGCTGTTCACAAACATTTAATACGCAAAAAAAACTATATATTCATGCAATTATTTCCGCGCTGAAATGATATTACGAAAAAAAAATTGCCAGGGTGATGTTTCAAACATTTCTGCAGCAAATTCTGTTTTTCTTGAATAACTTTACTACTACAACTTGAACAAATTTTGCTGTTAGTAAACAAATTACCTACTCTTCACGATGAACTAATTATTTGTTATACTCTCACCCCTCCAAAGCACAACTTTTTGCTGCGGTAACGCACACGTAGCCCAGTGACAGACAGACCTACGAACGGTCAGCGAAGACGCCCTTTAGATACGGTACCCTAAATATGATTTTAGGTACTTGCTCCTAGTCAATTCCTATACTATATGTATATGTGAGAGGTACATATCTTTATGGCACTAGTATCTCTTATCTTTCATCCTATTTGTATTGATATGTATTCTGACTAAGAAAAACAAATAGGTCAATATGGAGCGGCACTTATCTTGTAGCGGCGAGTAATATAAACGCGAGGTACATGCGCGTTGAGCTAGTCAGAGGCACGTCGACACAAGTCCCACTCCAGTTCAATTGATACGCGAATCAATGTTGTCGCAGCCTAATGGCACTCACAATGCACACTGCCAATTGTCATGCATTCATTATATTATATTCGATTGATACTCTCGCAAACTAATCATTTCTTATTTACATTTTATAAGTTCTGATGAAAACAACTTATTTATTAAAATTTTAATATACGTATATTTCTTAGTCAGATTATTATCATTTTATTGTAATGTTAAATAGAAATCCAGGCTGCCTCACATATTTTGATTTCGTCTTTAAAGCGAGCTATAAGATATTATTTTGTATAAAGATCGCTAAGAAATCTTCATGACTGTCGTTCACTACTATATTATTGAATATATGTAAAGTCTGCCAACTCATAGATACTGTGCCAGCATGGTGGACTATGGCTGAATCCTGATTGATATTATGATTGTATGTAAACAGGTTAGTCAGACACGAGCTGCTGAACGGTGACTTCGCCTCGAACGTCAAATTACTTCAGAACTTCCCACCGATGGACGTATGTTTGATATTAAACAAAGCCGTCGAAATATCATTTAATAGATAGAATCTCGTGTCACATATTTTTATACTAACGTTTTACTGTCTGAATTTTTTTAATTACATACAATTTATGCATTTATATACATTTGGTGTTGATTAATCTAAACAGACATTTCGATGTAATTTTTGGATATACTATTTTCCACTATATATAAATATTCTAGACGTTTAGTATACTTATTAAGATCTAAGAGTTTCTAGTAAGGCCTAATGTATATTGCTATCAATTTACTCCCGAATTACTGAATATCAATTACTAGGATAAGTGTTAGAAGTAAGTTGTAGATTATTAAAAATAAGTATGAATACTAAAAATTACATTATGCCATAAACAGTTGTTACCCAATCCCATAAGCACGAATTACTTATTGAAAGAAAGGTCAATAATAAGATTAGTTCAAATATCATCTTTCTAAGTAGAATGAAACTAGTTTGAATCAATCTTGATTGTTCCAATTAGTTTCTTAACTAATTAAAGGTAGTTTGCATTCCGAACTATTATACAGCGTTCACACCTTCACGGTTTAGAGATATACGTACAGTAGGCATATGAAAGTGCAGTATAAACATATAACACATTTGTCTGCGGTGAGACTTAAATTACCGCCTTAGTATTTCAACAAAAGAGTTCAGTCACAGAACTGCAACTGGAATAAAATTGATTAGTAAACATCTATGAGAACAGTTGTATAGATGTTGCTCATACCATTTTATTGACTATTAGTTTTTATTGCGTAGTTGATTGTTTGAATTTGTATAGTTACATAAGTTTATGCGTACGCTGCGTGCCTATAATTTATGTACAGATTAACCGTAGTTACAAAGCGATAAGTGAAACCGTACAATATAAACGTAGCAAAGACGATTTCATTATTATGGCGAACGTCGGTAGTACGAAAATATGCTATGTGCAATTTATAGCAGTATTGCTTTGAGAACATGTCTCTCTTCTCCAAGCGAATAGATCTCAGGAGTATACCTCTCTCTCTCTATTTTACCTCATTTGTTACGCTCACTCAAATGCGGCGAACGAGAGAAATCAATTTCATGGTTCTTGTTCTTACTGCGCAACATATTACATAATGGTATCCACACGGATCCGCCCAGCTAAGCAACACCTGCAGGGGAGATACGCTCCATACACTTTGTATTAAATTACCTGAACAATGAGCGTTATCTTAGTATATAATGCTAGATATTGCTTATGCTGCCCTCCATTTTACCAACTGGCCTCGATGGCCATATCGGCCTTAATTTTGCTGACCGATATGGCCATCGAGGGTCTGGAGAAAATTTTGTTTCATGCTCGGTCTCAGTCGGCGGGCCGTCGTCTAAGCCAACTTCTATACATCGATATTACTATCATGACAGAACAATGTAAATAGCAGCGATGTTTGAGCTTGAAGAGATTATGGAAGAATAACTGAGTCGTCACCCAAGATATTGAAGATATTTTAACGTTGTGTCTAGATTACTATAAAAAAGGAATGTTTCCGTATCTCATTCTTCTTCGCTGTTATTATAACGTCACAAGTCAGCACGTTATATCAACCGTAATGAGTTGCACTGCTGCTGTTTCTCTTGCTCGTAATTTCTGGATACGGACTGTGTGTATGATCAAAACATGTATCTGCCTCCACTCTGTAACTGCATAGGTTTCCCAGCCCAGTTGATGCTTAGATACATCTCGCTAGCCTTCATTCTCTTCAGGATAGTTGCGACAAAGTTGTCATAATAACAGGTCGACAACAAATGTTCCAAGGTGTGTAGATTTCGACAGCATTACTTAGGCGCATGTCAGTGACGCATTGGCACATCTCGTGTGCGATAAATGCATGCATGAGACTGATCGATCTCGTACGCTAACAAAGATATTTAATAAAATTTTAAAGGTATACAATATACTGCCCAGTGCCCATACTAACGATTCGATGGACTAAAGTCCTGCTAGAATATTTGTAATTATTTTTTTATTATAATTATCCCTAGACGGGCTTTAGTTTAATTAATTTTTGCTCAAAGCACTGATAACTCTATACTTAATTACCTTGACAATATATACTTTTAGAATCTTTGTATATTTATACTTCTGTGTAGATTACCTTGTATAATAATAATTAACTCGTATTATATAAATAACATTCATACGTAATCTGCGTTCTGTCCTTTTGTCATTCGCTATATTGGTAAGAGATATTTTTCGAGTAAAATATGTGTAGGAAAATATTTTATGGCTCACACCAGAAATCATGTTGCAATGTTGCATCTGTGTAGTGTTACCTAAAAAATTTTGTTCTAGTGAGTCTCTGTAATAATAATCTTAACAGCAGTCAGATGTGACACTTGATGTGGTACTCCTAAGATATTATAATAAGTTCGTCCCGTGTAGGTAGTTCAAGATAAACGTCTGTAACGACGCTATTGTGATGTTTTTCTGAATAGATTTACCACTCTACGTGTTGTCTCTAAATTGACTATGACCTTTCCATATCTATAATACAGTCTAGGTACTATTTTAATATAAAACATTTATTCCAGTTATGTGTTGTAAGTAAGCAGATGTAGATAATGATGTCTGAAATGTCCACTATAGTGATTAAACTCAAGAATAGACCAGGATGGACATTTTTGTACTTAAATATGATTATTTATCGACTTACTTGTACTCCATTATTATGTGACAATCCATTCTGAATAAATAAAGCAATGATTTAATATTGAATTTCATTTGCCCATTCACCAATTCCGTGTCTTAAATATTATTAAAAATACAAACAGAATACAGAAACACCAATTCGCCTTTAAAGATTTAATATAAATAATTACAATGTAATCAATTTGTACATATTCATTGACAATAATAATAGAAAGTAAAGATTTTATACAAATATAATGTCATTTTAGGTCTGTATTATAGTAAATTATGGAAAATAAGAAGATAGGTACTCCACATATATTTAGAATCATGTAATCATTAATTAGGTATATATCGCATAAAGGTGATAGTACTCTTATATCGATGAATTTAGTTGGTCACCGCCTTGGAACACTACAGTTAGAAATATGGAACCTTAATGCCAGTATTTTACTAGAAATAAAAAACTTTATTAAGGAACATACTTTCGTCAATTGGAATCCTAAAAGGTGATATTAGGTAGGTACGAAAATTTTATTTAATGACTAAATACATATAATTACATCATTACATAAAAACGCACGGCTGTCATAACATTGCGTGACGATGCGTTTATTTGTCAAACAAGAGATCGCAGCAGGCTGGTGTCACTAACTGACGCGTCTTACGATACCATTTACACGCTTTGCAATTCACAATTTGATTTACGATCAACTTTCTTTTATCACAATTCACTAAAGATTTAAGAACTGCTTTTACTGGCAATGAGTTTTAAATGTACTTTTTCGATACTTTAAATATAAGCGTCATTTTAATCACTTGATACTTTGGTATCATTGCTCGCCATAACTGCATTGTAATTAAAGTAAATGTTATGAAGCGCGTCAATTGGTTGACAATGGCAACACCTCGATGATTCTAGACCAATATTAAAGTGAAAAGTCTAACAAAATAAAACCGCCGTATGTCGAACAATGTTATAATTGCTGCACTCGTTACGATACAGGAATATACCATGAACATATTTTTGTGCCCGAATAAACGCACTTAAAATATGACGTAATAAAAAATAACAAGATGTTAACAAGCACTTACAGAAATATATGAGATTTAAAACTTGGGCTGAATGGAAAAGCCTCCTAATGTAATACAAAGAAACATGAAATCTCATAGACATCATCTAAAACGGGATGAGCCACCTGTAGCTTGGCCATAGGGAACAGTAGACATCTAATAGACTAGTGCATATAGTAATAATATATACTTATCAGTTCGTTAAATCTTCTATAGACATTTAGCTAAAGGTTTTAATTTTAAACAACACGTAGTACCGATGATGACACAAAGCTATTTTTGCGATATAAAGTTAAAGTGATATATGCTAAGCCATGCTATAGGTGGACATGGAGTACGACATTAATTTAAAATCTGGTTATCTCTTCAGCTACCTCGCAGGTGAGTTCGCTAAGCGTATCATATGACGTCACCATTGCTGGGAATACTACAACACTGAAGCAGTAGCGGGTATGTATGTAAAGCGTCGCAGGGTGATGGCTGGCCACGCCTACTATTAGGTGGAGCGCATTTTGCCTCAACGAATTCACCTGCGCAGGCTGCTAACATTTAATACTTGAAATCATTGCTGGCGCTCTCCATCAGCATTCCTAAGCTTCACCTACAAAATCTAAACAAATTCAAAAATAATTTATCTGTTTAATAACAAAGTTTATAACGCAGATATCCTATTTCCTCACTAATTACGTCTAGCTACCTTAAAAACTCTATTCCTTTTGGAACCTATCGATTTTATACACATTACTAACTATCATCATTCCTGAACACTGTCCTGCCGATGTTTGTTTATCGTAATTTATAATACAAATCGTTTTTAATTTCGTTATCTTTTTGGTTTTAAGGAAAATAGCCCATTGATATTAATATAATTTTATTAAAACTATTTTCAGCAGAAACTAGCTTATATAATCAAATTCGTCATGTATACAAATAACTCCCGGCTCTCTTCCCACAAGCTAAAACTAAACACAAGTACAAGGCTGTGGTCGAGCTTCACAAGTGTGGGTAGTCTTAGCTTGTAACATTTTCACTAACCAGTTATCCAATATGCTGCCAAGTATAATTAGCAAATAAATACAGTCTTGTTGATTCTGTAGAAGAAAATTTAAGTAGGCGCATTAAAATTACCTCATGAATCGCTTAGTAACCACAATACCGTCATCGTTTAAAAAGGTTGAGTGTCAACACTACTGGACGCAAGCGTGGAATTATGTAGGAGGCTACTTTAATTATATAACAGTTATAACATTTACCTACACATTAACTATAGGCATTTAATAAGGACATCTACGCACGAACGCTATTGGCCAGTTACAGCCAGCTAACATTACTTGCACTTGACGCTAATGGCCGAAACAATGTTGAACCAATCTGACCGTAACGTCCAATACTATTTGTGGGTAGAGCAGAAACATGGCAAAAATATCTGTCCAATAATCTATTACAATGATATCGTCGATATTTGAATTATCCATTTTGTATGGTTTATAATACTTTTTTATAAATAAAGATATAAAAATATACATTTAAATTATGTATTTTAATATTATTCAACACAGATTCAACTCTTAAAGTAACAGTTTTTTAAAATAAATCAAAGTTATGATATTTCTCTAGTCAATCGATTAAAATGAGCAAAAATGGAAATTACATTTCAGCTGCTTTATATTGATATAATAAGAACTTTTTCCATAATTATCTCTAACTCTGAAGCTCTTTAAATTTTGTGAGATTCTCTACAAATAATCAAAACATTATTCTGCGTCATTAGCACTGAGTGCATTGTTCGTCATTCAAGTGAGAAACAATTATTTTAAAATAGCCTGACAACTATTCAACGTCTCAAACTAAAATTTTACTCAGACTAGCTAAACAAAATAAATACTTTCATGTTTGTACCCTAATACAATTTGATAAAAACTTAGCACATAAAATTATCAAAAACATTTATGATAACAGATACAATTAACAGCTACCTACACAGCACGTAGGTATCCAACCGAACACTGTGAAACTAACACGACAATATGTAAAGGTTACACAAAAATAGCTGCCATACTCGCGATGAATTTTGTAAATAGTAGGTACGATCTACCCAGTTTTGTAAATAGTACCTATGATTGTAGAAATATTTCAATGAACATAAACATGTTTTGAAATGAAATACTTAGCACCGAGTAAACACCAAGGTTGGCAGTACGCCGTCATAAAGCATAGCGTGTTACCGGTGTGAAGCGAGGGGGCCAGTTACTGGATAGCGCAGCACTTGCACTTGGGCTTCTTGCGGATGGTCACGTGCTCGGGCTGCTGCGGCTCCTGCGGCGGCGCGCGCTGCACCTCCACCTGCCCGGCGCGCACCTCCGTTGCCGAGCCGTTTTTCGTGCCGTTCATGGCCTTCGGAGTGCTCTGCTGCACGGGGCTCGCCACCTTCGTCTGCGGCGACGATGGAGCGTTCGCCTGCAATTACCATATCTCTATAAAATATTAACTAACACATAAAATACGTGGAAAACTTCCAAGTACAATTGACGCTTTGAAGGTGCCCTTTCATTAATGAAATGGTAAGTGAAGATGCATTAGTAATTATTAGCAATCTATGTTTTGAAGGCCATGTAATGGGGACAACTAATTGCCGTTCATTGGCCTCTTTTTTAGATAAGAAAGATTGCTATTAAATTTTCTAATGACACTGCCCAAATCCAGAATCAGATCCAGGAAATTGAGACCGCACGCAAACAAGCCACGGAATGAACAAGGTAGTCGTACCATAAAATTATTATACCAAACTGGTATGGACTAGGAATGAACAAATATTTTTCTATTATTCGTTACTTGTGCATTAATACTTTTATATAAGTATGTCAAACTGCATGATGATGAGATAGATACTTCAATTCAGCTACTGTTCAAATACTTTAGTAGACCTAAATGTACTATAACTAGTAGGGCAATCCTAACTAATATTATAAATATGAAAATGTTTGTTTGTTTGTTACGCTTTCAAGCCTTAAATACTGTTAGAGGTACACAGAAAATGACACAGGATACCATTCATACTGAGAAAAGTATTACTACTAAGCTAAACCTAACCTACATTTACGCAAGCGAGCCGCGGGCAAAATCTAGTAATAAATAATATAAATAAATTGAACCTAAAGACTGTCGTTTTGGTCTGCTAAATAATATAAATAACAACAGTAAATTGCAATGTAAAATCAACGGAAGCACGCAGTAATGTAGAAGAACTTACGGTAACATTATTTACGTGCACTTGCTCCTCTTTTTCGTCGCAGGCGGGTAGTTGCGGGGCCGCTACTGGTGGCGGCGTCGGAGTAATCGGCTTGCCGCCCTTGATCAGAGACACGATCTCATCAGCCTCGCGGCTCAAGTCTCCATCAGGGCGGAAAGGGTTGTCCCAACCACTCTCCGTACTGAAAACAACAATCAAATTCTATTCATACGATATGCAACGATCGGCGCACGATTGACTTCGAACAATAACGCATCGGCTAATACGAATCTCTAGATAAATTGCACATGAATATATAAAGCGATTATATGCTACCAATCAACCGTGTAGAGCAAAAATTGTATAAGAATGATTAAAAGATGCCCGGTTACACAATATTATTAGAGCCAATTATGATAAATGTCTGATGCACAATTCACTATGTAACTCGCTTGTTAGTTCATTACTTCAAGAGCCCCTCTCGATGGGACCGCTAAATGAACACAATCGAGGCATGTAAAGAATAACAGTTTGAAAATACATTAGAACGCTATTATTGTGCTTGTATCCACCGCAATGATGGCGGACGCACGAACATGTGTGTGGCCGGTGACATCATCGATTTGTGTATTGTGTCTATTATGAACATATATTGTACACACAACAACAATTCAGTGTGAATAAATTACTTCTCGTTTGGACTGCGACAATCTATTTATTAAGTATTTGTAGTTTAACATTCTTGTATCATCTACTGTCTGATATTAAATCGAGGTTATTAGTTACTTCCTAAATAAATGTGGATCGGGGAATATTGTATTCTATGAAGATATACCAGACTACACGTAAATATACTGTCAATGCGTTTTCTGTAGATTACGCTTATCACTTTAGAACTCTTATCTGAATCACTACCTAAATAAGCATTATTTGTTCTCTTATAAACATATATGTATATGTACCTATTTACACGACGCCATTCGATATCAAATTTAATCTTAGAAGTGTCACTTTGCAGTAATATCTAACTATTTAGAACTTCAGTGAAACCACTTGTTAGTAATTAGCGCTAAGTTGTATAAAATCCTTTGTTAATCGAACAAAAGTTAGTATTTTACCTGATCTGTCTGTTGTACATTGCGTGATCTGCCATGTCGGCGTCGGCGGCGGCCGAGAGCAGTGCCGCGTAAAGAACGTGGGAATCTGGCTGCGGTACCGGCGGCGGGGGAGACAGGCACTGCGGCCGCGCCCCTTGGTAGAACGACACGCGCACTTTAGACCGCTCCGAACTGAAACATCACATACACGTTTACATATTATATACATTTCACATAAGTACTTCACAGTACCATCGCAACTATATTATGCAATTAGCTTCTAATACTAAATCACCTAATCACGATTCAATTCGTAATCTCATATGAGGCAAACTTAAGATTAAACGCATAACGTTGCTCATAATAATTTCTGCAAAGACACTTGTCAACAGATCCCATAAAATGGACAGTGACGTGCCAACTAGAGAAATTAAATACGCGAGAACGCAAGCGCATAGAGGAAAAGTATAAGATCGGTATCAGGTGACCTATATAGCTTAGGTCAAAACAGCATTGAAGTGTGAAATATAAAATATTTTAACAATTAACATTACATATGTAACTGATAAAATACAATATTTGATACTTATCAGCTCGCAAAGCATGTTAAAGCGATAATCGATGACCTAATTATATGTCTGCTCGTTAGCAAAAATACGGTCAATATTTTAATCCTAAAATATCAAAATGATTAAGGATTTGATGGTTTGGGTTTCTTAGCTGATTATTAGGACTATCTGCTACTCAGATTTATAAACACACTATCGTTACGATGAACAGTAAAATTTACAGCATAAAAGTAATTATTAAAAATAATCTGACTATAGAATAAAATATCTCATAAGTTCATATATCATTTTTGTGTAAAGGCAAAAAGCAATGTTATGTTGCTTCCTTGCCTTGCCTATCAAAACAAGAATGAACAAAAGCAAATCTGTTTCGCATCATCTCGTTAGTAACACTTACGCCAACATTATCACATAGTGTATATTTATAACGCATTATCACATAACCGTCACGGTTATTCATTAATTAATTACAATCGTTGTCAGTTTCTATGACCACAATTTTCTTTATAGCTTACATTTTAGCAAATTGATGGGATTAGATGTACCTAGGTGAGAAGTAGATCTTAAGGCATATTTTTATACACGCCCGATATATACCTGTTCAATCTGTTACTTGTTAGACATGTTTATTATATTTGCTATTAGTTGCTTCTAATAATATATCGCATATAAACAATGTTATTTCTATGAAAGGAATTTCAGTTATTCATTATATATTATAATGAATTTATTAATTATATTCATTATTAAAAATCAGTTGTGTTTTTGTTTATCATAACTAAATATTAATCGTAAATTATATTTTTAAGCCAGATAAACAACCAAAATAATACCTACCTAAACTTATAATAAAATTAGTGTAGATAGGTACATTAAATCATCGTCCGCATTTGTATGCAACGTAGGTTGCTAGTCTCGGTCTGAACAAACATCACGAAATAATTCCATCGTCAGTCACTCCGACGATGCAGTTTCAAGGGGCGCGCGAGTGTTTTCCCGCTAGCACACCCTTCGCTAAACTAATCAAACATTTTTTCCTACGTTTGACTGTGTTGTCTTATATGACGTTATATAAGTTAATGGTTTGTTCTATACAGTTTCCACAAAGTCTGTAAAGTTGGCGAGAGCATTACATTATTTTAAGTGGTTTTCTAGGATCGCGGTCAGCCTCTTTATAGAGGCAGACAAGGCTTTACGTATATATAAACGGACAGTAATTTCTATTGAGGGTATAATGACGCGAATAAAATTATTATAATTATTATTTAGTTTCTATATGACAATAGATTATTTTCTACCCAAGCATAGTATTCCTTGACGAATGGGATTGAATATAACTTTGTATTTAATTTAATTATTTTAAATAGGTATGTTCATATGTGCTGTAAACATATCAAAATATTAATTATTTTCTTTTGGAATAACATTGGAAGCTAGACATAAAGGTCAATATTCGTGGTACAAATCCATATAAATAATTCCTCCATTTTTAAAATGTAGACCGTCATCATATTGGCTAATTAGTGACAGAATAATAGATCTCGTTTCTCGTACAAACAACATTGAGAAGTCGTAATAATAATAAATATATAGGCAAACTTAACCATATTAAATTAAGTTCTATTTTTACCTATGAATATACGTAATATAACTACGAAAAAAGGGTCCTGTTAGAATGTCAGGAAGGACTTTAAATATAGCGCTGTATGATTCTGTTCAGAACGGCATATTAAATACTTGATAATTTCGATGAGATTGACGTCGCCAAATACTTATGATCGGCAAGTTATGGTGCACTATTGCAATTAAAGATTGCACATAAATGTGATAATTAAATCATTCAAATTATGAAAATGAAACCATTTCCTAGGTATATAAAAGACAAATCCTTTTTAACAGATAATTGTTACAATTTATAAAGTTGAGCATGAGCTGCTTTGCATGTAATATGAATTCATTCGCAATGCGGGGTCGCTAGCGCCGAGTATTAGCAGCGAAGGTGACTCAAATGATGGTACCTCTTTTATTACTTGATGACTATATTCACCGCCCACGCGGTATTTAGCTCCAATCTAGAGCACAAACTTAACATTTTGACTTGTTAAATAGGAGAATTTGCTCAGTTTTATTAATAAGACTCCATTTGCATAATTGGGTGTGACATCCCACTACATTCTCTTATTAAATGAAGAATATAAACTACAAGTATTTGCATAAAAAAATTACAAGGTTAGTTACATCACAACCAAAACCACAGTCACACCCAAATAAACAATCTTGAGCCAGATTTTATATGACATCATTCACTTTCAATTTCATTTAAAAATGTTGAAATTTATCAAGCATTGAATACTTGTCACTTATAAATAAAAGCACAATATATTAAGAGCCATTATAAAATCATTAGAACAATGTTGATGGTGACATATTTTCCAGATTATCAGTGTAGCAATTGGAACACCTACATCCATTCTATAGTTGAGCATAGTAAGGATGGTATAAAAATCTGACATCATACAAATTCCATCAACACATGATTCAAGAGATGGTAAAAATAGAGAAATATCATCGCACAGCTTAATTGACACACTCCCAAGGTCTCGTACAGTGTAAACTCAACTCACTCAACTCTCATGCAGTATATATAACCACTTGCTAACTAACCAATGAATGAATCTAGGTACATATTTTCAAGCCAGTGCATGTTTTACTATCTTGCAGAAATGTGTCTATGTTACTACATGATTACTACAATATAAAGTTTAAAACAATTATGATATTGTTTAATACCGATCGCAACAAGTTATTTATGCTGCCTAAAAAACGATTTTAAGAAAAGATTGAATTATGATGACTGAATGTGTATCCATTAGACAAAAACTATTATTCCATTTACATTGGCAACCATGTATGCAGTCGCTTAATTCAACATCATTGTATGGTACAAAATGTAGGTCACAACCAATGCAGCCTTACATATAGACATGCAACTGCCATTCTGGAATATCTAGGTGGGGTTAATCCATGCTAAGACCTAGTTATATACAATTCAATCTTTACAAACTAGAATATATGTGTGTGTGTGTCTGTGTGTACTATATATTTGGGTGCATTTAAGTATCTATGATTTAATTAATGAAGCTATTAGATAATACATCCGTAAAAAAACATTCAACTGCAATATACAAAGAGCAATCATATAAATGGGCAGTACAGTAATTAGTACAATAATTTGACATCTAGTAAAGTGTCAGAAATGTAATCAGGGCTTATTAATTTGGAATGCGAGGCAATTGGCTTGTCACGAGGTGGTCCAGCCCAGCGCCACAGGGCGGGCCCTCATGAATGGATTCGATCACTGATACTGATAGTGACATTATAAATAGAGCTTTTAAAACGATTGCCAATGCATGTTTACTACATGTAGGTACGTGCTGAGTAATGACCTTGTGTTCCCGACTGCTGGATGGAACCGAAAGTCGTTTTATGTTTATAAATCAGCACTTGTGACGTCATTGTGACCGAATTATCCGCACAAAACTCGCAGGTATGAAAAGAAAAATCAAAACAGCCACTGACTGTCGCTATACATTATTGATCGGCTTAGCAATTACACTAAAATATAACGAAAAAATTAATTTTACTCTAAACGAAACGTTCTGGAAATCATCGGCGAGTGAACACCCAGTTTGCAGTACAACAAGTATGACGTGATTATTGTAAATAACATACCTTGAATGTATCCACTCACAACGTTCACCACTGTTCGCGTCCAATTAATAATTAATCACAAAATTTATTTATGCTACTGCCCTTTTAACAAAATAATAAAAACATCGGCGCAGTTAGCACTGTAGGGTTTGGTCCATTCGACGCTACACAAAAATGTTTCCCACTACATCGATCTCGCTCGGAAGTCGCGCGCGGCTCCGTGGCGAATGGAATGGAACGGAACGAAACGAAGCGAGCGGAGCACGCAGCGCGCTCGCCCAGTGACGTAATGTAATGTTAACATTCGCGATAACATAACGAAACTGCACTAGAGCTGTCACTTTTGCATTTTGTTGCAATTATTTTGCTAGGTACCTACATATTATGAAAGAAAATATTGATTGTTAGAATATACAAGCTAATGTTACGACAAAACTTGGTTAGCTTATAAATTGTAACGCGCCGATACAACTATTACTTTTAGTTAAACTTCCCGCTCCCTAGATGGCACTAGTCTTATCTTAATTTTAATTGTTCGACCAGACTACATATCGCACAGAGACTAATCTGAGTATTTGGGATTGAACAAATTTGAGCTCTTATAGTGACGCAATTAGAGTTGAAATTGCCTAACTTCTAAGTTTAATTTAAGTCTGTGTTCTGTTAATAGTGCGATATATATATATATATATATCATATTGAAACATGCTATAACTCTGCGTTAATATTCAAATGCAAATAAAAATGGAAGAGAAATTTAATTAAGTATTAGGATAAATTTTTTTGTAAATAAGTTTGCCTCGCTATATCTCTACCATACAGAATATTCGTCATATTTACATACCTATAAGTATTATAGGTACAAAACAGTCTGAACGGCAATTATTTTATGTTTGGCCAAAATCAATTAATGTGCTTGCAGAGCCGTAACATGCGTCGTTTAGACAAATCTAACTGAAATAGTAATTTACCTAAATATATTAGATATTTGTTTTGGTTTTTGGGCTAATATAATGCATCTTAATGAGTGAACAAACTTTATCTTTTGACATAAACAATTAAAATAAAATTCACTATGCATGCATGTACATAGTGTGAATTTTGATTTTAATGTTTTACTATTATTTTTGTAAGTCAATTAAACATTTATTTAAATTGTAATATTGACTGGTCCAAAAATTGATTTCTGCAGACTACGTGATGATTTAATCACAAAATATTCTTTATAAATTTAGAATTACAGTCATCGCGATAAATGGAGCGTCAAGGATAACAACAACGGTATAGGTACGTATGCGAACATCTCAACAGTAAATTGGAGACACTTTTAGCTTACTTTGAACAAATATTTAGTTAGGTGAGTAGGTACATACCTACACGTAGATATGCGTGTACTATGTTATCTACTACGTTTCTAGTATGACAAGAACGACAGATACTGACTCAAGTGACCTTACGTCGCCGTCGCGCGTCGATCGCCTACTCGGCTAGTTTGAGCAGGAACACTTTCTATTTAATTTTAATTTACATAGTTTATTAGGTCGAGAGGTAATACTTGATTTTACAGAGAAATACAGGCAACGCAGGTATTTCTCTAATGCAATGAGTACTAATGATACTACTTGCATATTTAACGTAATTATAACGTGATTTATTGGGTATTATTTATGTTCATGTAATTCAAATTACTCAATAATGATTCCCTTTTACAATAATATTATAACGACGTTCAAAGTTTAAACAAAAACACTATGTGCAATCTGGACTCGTAAAGAGACAAAAAATGGAAGGACTCTTGACAATGCTGACGATAGTTATAGCAAAAGTTAAAAAATAAATTTAAGTATATCTCCATGATTTGAGGAACAACATATAAAAGTAAAAGTCGTATTTAATTTATTAATCTAATAATTAATATAATAAAAAGAACAGTATAATATATAAATTCAAGCCTGATTGCTTAACATGAGCTCTATTAAAAACCAAAGACTAATGGCTATTAATATTTTTTTTGACATATTAATTGTCCACAACACTAGCAAGTGAGAATTTCAAAATGTGTAATTGCGACAACCGGCTTCCTAAAATGGGTGGGGTATAATGTTACGCGATTTGGCATTATTAACATTGTGATAGGTATATCACACAAGTAAAGTGAAGCCCTATTTGGTATTCTATGTTTGAAGAATAATAAAAAAATATATATATGACGCACTACATACGAAATTATAGAGCAGGCAACAAGTAAGAACAGGAATTCCAACAATAAAACTGTGTAAAGTTAACTAAAACATGATTCCCTACATTGATAGGTAAGAGATCGTTCACACTATTTACACATTTATACCCACCCGTTACGTAAAGAAAATAAAGAGGGGAGATGTTCTCGCTCGATGCTCTTTATTGATTGCGGAAGGCAGGGGGAGTCTCATCTACGGTGTTCTATGCACACGCTGCTTTATTAGGAAGGTATTAGATAAACAACTACTAGATAGTGTAAAGTAGTTGTATAGTAGTAAGCAGCTGACTATTGAAATTATGTATGAATGTAATAGATTTTGTGATAACTATATTATTTTTAAATTAATATGCTATCTATTTATTCTTAAAATTATATTATGTAACCACTTTGCTAATAGTAACACTCACTTATGAATAGAGTGTACCAAAAGTGCTAGCGATTCCCTACAGAGGTCGTGACATCTCTCTCTGTCTGAATTGGCCGCAACAACGTATTCACAAGTCTTGTGCATTTCGGTCAATTGGCATCCCTAATTAGCGCATGCCCATTTGAATTTTAAAGCATCGCGGTACGGCCTCTACAAGGTGAGCTTATATTATTACTATTAAATTTCTAGTCAGAAGTATATTACAGTCACCGAAAGCATCAGAAAGCTATATTTCCTTGTTCTAAAATTGTTATATTATAAGAGCCTAAATGATTTTAACTAAATCTATAATGAAACTTTAACTAGTAATGAATGGTGTGTATTAACATTAACTGATTCAATAAAAATTACCTAAGTTGTTATTTTAGTAAAAGTTATAAAATGGCAGTGAAGCTTTTTAATGCATTATAGGTATCGAATGAGATCCCTTTTAAATAAAAAAGAAACAATAAATTGTGTTAACGTGCAAATGCAGTTCGCATAAAACGAAACGTTCGCCCGAATACGAAACGAAAATGAATAATTAACATACTCAAACGAATAAAACGTACTCGTCTTCGACGGGCGTGTATGGGAACGCTGTCTCTTGCACCTTGGGTGGCGGGCTGCTTTCCGGCTCCTCTTGCAGGGGGCTCTCGTAGATTAGGGTCTCCACCATCGACCCCTTGGAACTGCCGAACGACACCCTAAAAAACGACATAGATTAAATAAATAATAAATTTATATAAAACGTTCGCATTGATAATTTGGTGGGCATGGGAGCTGCCCACCAAATTATCAATGCGAACGTTCTTGAATGCAATTTAGAAATAGAGAAAGTATATTATTGAATTAGCTATTATATCAAAAAGTTGCAATGTGTTTCTTGACACAAATGTTTTAAATGTTTATTATATGCGTGCTCAAAATGAAAAGCGCTGTTTCATTTGTATTAGGTACCTATGACCTGCGCAACTTCGTCTGCTTCACATAAGAGAATTATTCCCGTTTCTGCAACATTTTTCATTGATGCACCATATAGAATACTAGTTCCAGCTTTCGTGTCTCGGCGATATGATATGGCCAAGAGAAGTTTAAAAAGTATAAATATATGGATATAACTAAGGTGGGGTATACAAAATTCTCTCTTATATTGGGCTTTCATTTAAACTGGAGCAGCCTGATTGGCACTGTTGTGATAAGGTCGACCGCATGTAAAGTGAAGTCCGTATGTCATGGGTATTCGCACTCCAGCGACACTTTTAGGCCAGAGCCGTGCGTAAAATAGTATCCAGACCTATTATTTTGCCCGCTACCTATCGGTATTTATGGCATTTTAGTTAGGTTCGTGTCAAAGCCTTGTTTATGCCTATGTATTGTCATATTAAAGGCATCACTTTTATAGGATGGTCAAAGTCTGTGTGCATCGTTTGACAAAAATATTAAATTAGTATCTCGTTAGCATAATTTGTTGAATAATCTCTGATGAACTACTAGTCCTTGTATAATGCTTACATTTTCTTATTAAAACTTACAAATCTTTGACTGTGTACTCTGCCCCTGCTCGGTATATCTCCAATTTTGTTTGTCTTCACTCTACATCAAGTATAGACATTTCGTAGGACACCGAGCCTGCTTTATGTGCGTCTGTGTCGGCAATAATATGAAACTATGCGGATCCTATTATGCAGACCCTACGTCTCCTTTGTCCTTAACGACGTTAAATTAGATCGTATACGATCAAGAAGTATGGGCATCAAATAAAGGCTTGGTGAAAATTAATTCACAAAATATTATTTCGCTTAATCAACAATTTACGTATTCTGCCCTCGTTTAATCAGATTTTCTGTTTATTGCGTTTACAAACAGAAATCTATTTATCTGCTACACGCTGCTTAGTATCATTAAAGTATGACCAAGAAAAAGCAAGGTAGTAGCATAATATATAATGCTCTTACGCCGGTTATTTATAACTAGATGTTCCCGCAGCTTCACCCGCGTTTATCGTTACTGCGTCGCCCCCGTGGGTCGTAGCGTGATGTTATATAGCCTATAGCCTTCCTCGATAAATGGGCTATCCAACACTAAAAGACTTTTTCAATGCGAACCAGTAGTTCCTGAGATTATCGCGTTCAACCAAACAAACAAACAAACTCTTCAGCTTTATAATATTAGTATAGATTTATAGGGTACTAAAAAGATAACTGACAATTATTATCTGAAATAGTACTTCGGTAATACGGAGCATTACTAATTCTTCCATATAACATCCCATTTGTTACGGCGCGGGCGTCAACTTTTACAGGTTAGGTACTAATGGCTCAATTTCCGATTTATTTGCGGCAGCTTTTCTAATTACGACGCGCGCCATGGGAGTGACATGCATTAATTTGTTTCTGTGATTGAGTTTTCTTCATGGAATCATCATATATCTAAGTACCAAATTATTAATTTAATAGGTTTTCTCCATAAGTAATAACCCGCTGGATTATCCATGGTAAGGCGGAGTGAACGATGGTGCAACACTGCCAGCGCCAGCTAACCATCGCGCCTTCGGCTAGATATAAGTACCTATCTAACTTACAGGAAATAAACTTGCTTTGTGCATGGCTCCCGTTATCGAGATAACTGCCGACATTATTAGATATTTCATCAGACATAGCCAGCTTCGCCTATTTGACAGCTACTAACGGACGTTTCCTTGACAGTGACATTGTTTTGTTTATTTTGGCGCAGGGAAAAAATGTAAATCGAGGTCGTTCCTCTCGTACAACATCGTGCGAAATGCGAAATTGTGGCTGTATGTAACTGAATACTAAACTTAAATCTACAGTTATGTAGGTTTCTACTCGGTATGTGCAATATATAAACTGGTAATTCGCTTGTATACTGACTTGATACGCAATATGTGAAACAAGTTTGGTGCAATAAAAACTTTTTCGTGATATTTAATATGTCCTGCTTTGTGGTTTTCAAAGAGGTTTTGGCAATCAGCTGTAATTCGTATCTCAGTTGGTATAATTTATTATGTCAACTCTGAATATCAGCTTATATAGTATATACTTGTAAAGGGAAAAGAAATAAAGAAGAAGAACAAGAAATATTTTTGTAATATAACGTTTTCCATGCTTGTTGCTATTAGGAAGACAATATTCTTGTTTTAATTAAAGCTAACCTAATTGACCAATTGCTTAATAGGTTAAATTGTAGCTGTAACAAGAAATTCAAAGAGCGATATATACCAGTTGTAAGACTGTAGGCGGAAAGACAGTAAGTCATTTTATTGTATTTCATAGACTTACGTACAAATAACCGAAACACTTCTCACCATTGATTTACAATTTCGCATATTATGCTAAATTTTTAGAGAGTATAAGAACATAATTGCAAGCTTAACTCCCTGCACAAAGATTAGTAGAGAGAGCACTAGGCATTATAAGAAATCTTTTATGCATAAATTACGTGGCAATAAATTACTTTTCATAACGAACCAATAAATATCATACAATATATTATAGCGCTTTCACTAATAGAGGTGAACTATAGACAATTTTTATAAGGAGTCAAAACTTGAAAATGGTTGTACCATAGCTTTAAATATGAAACAATCCGTATCTACTGCTTGCTAAAAACTTTCTAATGGCATTTCGTCTGCATATAAGGATGCGGTACAATAGTCACGTATTTTTTACGTCTAATACAGTTCCGCATCCGCAGCGCCCAACAAGCTACTTAACATGCTCGGTGAAGTGTGCCCCACTTTAACTATAACTGACGCTAGCCTCTAGCCCCTAGCGTTCCTTTATTAAGCAATCTTATATGCGTTGATGCAATCAATTATAATTTTGATTTGTGCTCGTTTTTATTATACTATTCGCTAGATCTGTCTCTTTCGCGATGTTATATTTTTTTGTAAGGTAAGGAAAGCCCTATATTTGTTATCAAAAGGTATGAGAAGATATTCCCAGGCATTATATACTATTATCAACGTTTTTTTTTGGACTTAACAACTTAATAAGTACTAGAGAAGAACAAGAGGTAATTAGGTGTAGGTCTTTGCTTACAAGGGAAGATAAATATTTCTAAGAAATTAAATACGTAACCTAGGCACTGTAGCTTGATAAAAATCATATATATATATATATATATATATATATATATATATATATATATATATATATATATATACAAAATTTTAGAAACTGCAATATGATGATGACTACTTGCATTCCGAAACAACTAGCTCCGTGACGCTTTATTATTTTCCTGCAAGAATATCGAATGTGTGAAGAGTATAATTTATTTTATTTATGGTACCTAAGTTCATGGACTGTGTAATTTTGCTTTTAGTCATAAACATATTTTCAATACATTGTTATTCTTCAATTAGCTTATCTGCGAACTCTCAATTGAAATTGTTAGTTTCTTATTTATTCTGGTGCAAACATTGCAAGATAATCCTATTTCATAGCGGTGAACAGTTAATCGGGTTATCTGTTTGTTGCAAAAGATAGTAGACAACTACTACGTGGGTAGAATATCGTCTGTGAGACACGGCTAGGCTTCAGTAACCAAGTTGCTTTCTTGGCTCTCCTTATTTTCAAGTTTTCCGATAAACCGTACGTCATCATTGAACAAAGAGGTGAATACTGGCACATCGCCAACTTCGTCACATCACTACTTTGTTTTACAATTCTGATGGCATACGTTACGTCCCTTTTATCTAAAACCTTTTTTAATGATTTTCGTGGTTACTTTACAATATATTTACAATATATGTACATCGACAGAGATGCCCGATATACCGCCGAAGTATGACGCGAACACGGAAATATTCCAAATGCGTGCGCAGTGGAAAAAGAGTGACAACTGCAGAAAACAGTGGTCTGAGCGATGGAGCTGGCTACTGGATGAAAGAAAGTACGTCCTTTATCTAATATTACAGATAAATTATAATAAAACTATTTATTGACGTCCAAATAATTTGATAGTCTAATTAATAATTATGAATACATGAATGAATGAATGACATATTTACATATTTATAAGACACACACACACACACACACACACACACACACACACACACACACACACACACACACACACACACACACACACACACACACACACACACACACACACACGCGCGCGCGCGCACAAACGCGCGCACACACACACACACACACGCACGCACGCACACACACAGACACACACACACACACACACACACACACACACACACACACAGATAATACAGCAGTAAAATTTGTAACAACACAGTGTGTCAAAAAGGCTCCAGCTCGGCCTATGCTGCGGAAGACCGCGGCGCTGATTTTCAGCTAAAGCCTACTTGTATAATAATAATAATTATTAGATCTATCACTAAAATCTGGCCAGTAAACAAAATTAAACCAATTTCCAGTCTGTATATGCCAACACATTAGAATGTAAAATCATTGTGCAATATTGTTAATGACTAACTAATGAGATTGGTATTTATACTAATAGGTCTATACACGGTATGACAAAATATTTTAAAACTGTAACTTAAAAGTAAAAAAATGCAGTTTAACAAGATACTATCAGATCTTCAAAACACAAAATATGGTATCTGTTTGTCTGTATGTACTAAATCATCAGCTCATAGACAAAATATCAGGAACATAGAGACAACAACAGAATAGGATTTATTCAAAAAGAAAGGAATATGGAAATACGCCTTTTACTGTGAGCATTTAATTTTTAACCTAATAAAGCTAACAATTATATCGTTTATAGTAAATTGTCAATTAAACAAAATAAAGAGTACTGTTTGTGGCAAATTTTATGTTATTTTTGTATTTTTGCTTCTGTGTATTGTAAACCTTTATAAGACTTAATAAAGATGGCATTATCTATGCTGTTATGTTGCTGCTAGCCAAGTGTATTTGTATAAAATAATTATTACTTATCGCGTTATAGTGTATTATTATATAAAGTGGAAACTATCCAAATTAACAATGGCATTCGAGTTGGAGTTCAAAGACGATCCAGTTTAAACATTGTCGGGCAACTGTTAGTGCAGTAGTGGCTGACGTCAGAGCCACATCAAAGCGAGGGAATTCGCCACGGAGATCAAATTTATCGTGAGCATCGGCATTTCATGCGAAACCAATGTTGAACACGACCGTTCCTAGTTCACGAATATTGCTCCAACAAATAAAATCAGCATAAAAAATTGTATAGATGCTTTAAAAACTGTTGACCTTTCAGAAGTTCCAAGAAAAAGGAATAAGTTTTAAATCTGCAGGTTGCAGTTTATTTTTATTGTGATAGTTGTGAACTGTATAGTGTATGAGCTCGCACAATATGCCACGTATTGTACCACCGGTTACATAACATTAATCAATAAGAATACGTAGTTATGATTCGGTGAATTGTAGACGATAATTCTCGACTATCCCTCGGTGTAATAGGTATTTATCGACCGCTTATCATTAAATAACCTTGGAAAGGAAAATTACGAAAACAGTGTGTTTATATGTACTTAGAGCCACGATGGAAGAATGCGAAGCTATTAGAAAGGAGGCGTCTGGTTCTTTTCCTCGCATTCACAAGGAACCTGAAACGTCCATGTCTCTGAAACCTGTGCCGGTAACCTCTACAGGCGTAATAGGCTGGCTCGCAAAAAGGTTTGCTATTGACATTTGATATTTACTCACACCCAACACCACCACATACTCATTTAAATAATCTCTTCATATTATATACTATTAGTAATGTACAGAAAATGTAGTGGCAACCATAGTTGAGTTCTAAGTTAAGTTCCGAATGCGATTATAGCGATTGTCATGAAGTTGCTCAAAAATCGACTATTTAACTTCTATTTAATAACACATAATACAAACCATGAATAATTGTTAGTGCGTTTGAAGTTTCAGTTATTTAAAATATTTTCTTTTTGTATTTCTAATTCAATTTATTACAATAATAACGTTATAAAAGAAACTTTTCCTACTCTATATAGACCGTATTGTTCTATTCAATCAACGGATTTACCGAACTGGGAAATAGATGGCGGGACGGTATTTTAAGTGCTGAACTTATAAAGCCGCAATTAATTTTAAATACAATGGTCTATAGTACTGTGCCTAGTCTGTATCTGCTTCATCGATCATGAAGTTACCCCAAAATTTTAAAAGGAAACGAGGCCATATATAATAACGTTACCATAATTTCGGTGCATGGCCCTTGAAAACTGTAAAATATTTGATGTCAAAATCTATTTGTTTTATAGTTTATATCAATTATTTTATTCCATTCATCATTTTCTTTTAATAATATTATTCAATCACAATATCCAATCAATATTTTTATATTAATATAACAGAGACACACATTATCTTTACAGACTGTACATTTTTCACAATTTGTGAAAATCCTCTCAACTATGAAAGGAAAAGAGCCTTCTATAATATTCAGATTTAAGTTTAGATGTTCATGAAGGTTTATGTGTTTTAAAAGGTTCCGTTTATAGTCTGTAAAGACTACGCTTGCAATCTCCATTAAAAGCTGCTGTGAAAATAACCGTCCGTCGCTGCAATGTAGGTAGGGCTCGTATAAAAGGATATGTAGAACACGTTATGAAAAGGACATACATACATAGAGACATACGCATAGGTAGGTACATACACAGCATATTACGTATAACCCTTTCACGAACATAGTGGGGCAGTGGCTGACTGAGATACTTTTTTGCAGGCCTGATTGCCAACTGGAGATCTACACGTCATGGCTGGACAAACCTCCTATACATTTGCCCGATCCTTGGGATGATCCAAATTACGTAGCCAGTTCTAAGAAATAGTTACAAGTACCTATTTATATATTTTTAGTACAATATTTGATAGCGCGCTTACATTAAGTTTGAATATTTACATAGTTTAGAGTAATTACAATAATTTTGAATATATATCGAATATATGCTATAACTTATTAAAATGAGATTTTATTTGTATTTCGACGTCCGTTTTAAAGATACCTGAGTAATTCCTGTGTCAGGAAGACTACACATGGAGTTAAAATAGACCCTAAGAATACATAGACTCAAAGCAATTAAATAGGAGTTCCAAGACGTTTGGTTATAAAAATTAATGAACAACCTACTATTGCATTCAAATCAGTTCAATTAACTGCGAAGACCTTTTTTGTATTAATTATATACAAAAGTATATTTTCTAAACAAGAAATATAATAACTGCCCCCTTCAAATGGACTATCAAAACCGTATTTTTCTTAAACTTTAAATTAATTTTTGTAATAAATATGATATATCTTGCATTGAAAAAAAGCCGGTTGGAAGAGCAATTCTTTAATAAAATGCTCATTTTAGCGATCATTGCGTCAGTTTTGGGTAGTTTTAAAGATCGAATGCTGGGAATTAGAAAACTTTCTTGGGGTCTCACTATTGGTCCTATAATAATAAAACTCCCTTCACTATAGTCACTACTTAAACCAGTGCGCCATCCGTGCAGTCGAATTAACACTATGTAATTGCCTCAGGTGGAATAATTGGTGGCGCAATTAAAAACCACTGGTTTGTTTGATGACACTGCGATCGCGGGCCCCTGAGGTTTGCGTTCACTGTTATATCAATCTCTAATTGCAGTCGTTCTAAGTTAAATGGTGACATTTAGTAGTTTTGTACATATTTGTATTACCTACACGCTTCATAATAGCATATTAAACAGACAATGAATAGCTATGAAACAAACAAACTTTACGAAAAATAGTCAAGTCAGTTCAAGATATAAAACATTGATCGGCTATGATGAAAAATAAGTAAGTATGATATTAATCGATAGGTACCTATAATATTAATATATTATTATGTAAGCCCTGTTTACAAATTGCTACAATGCTTGGCAGAGTCCACCTGGTTGGCCCAATGCGGCTTGGCATTTTTGAAACCGCACTTTACGTACTTTTTATTAGATAATATGTTTAGAAATGATTTATTCATAATCATAATATCCAATTGGCAGAGGTATATACACTTATATTTCTTGCACCACGTTATGTCTTACTTAATAGGTGACGAACTACATTTTACGGAGCACAAGACTTCTGTGCTGTTACTAGAAATTATCTAAAATCCCAGTTCAACTTTGTCTAATCGGGCAATCGAACTTGGGTATCTCACGGTTAACCTAAAACTTATGACAGGATCAGTCTATCTCTGGTCTATACAACTAAAAGTAATAGCGTTTAAACTGAGTTTCAGAACTAGCCATTGCCTGAAGATAACCGCCACTAACTTATATTGAAAGTGGGTAGTTCGGTAGTCGGCTACGTCAGCATAGCGGCAAGTACTAAATCTAGGCAATGGCGGTACCCCGACCGCATCCCCCTGTGCCCTGAACCTACCAGAGCACTTTGTGCAATCACGCTCTAAAAACAAATCGTATAATATATATAAAAGCATTTGGCAGTATATATATATTGCCAAATGCTTTACGCAGGCCGTAAATCCACCCTGACATATTCAAACTACTTGAGAATTTACCATACTTTTGTGGCAAAGACAGTAAATTAAAATCTTTATTAGTACGCTTTCTACTATTATATATTGTTAGGTATAAAACATACAATGCAGATCGGTAAATAATTCAAACACAGAATGACCGTAATGACCCTTTGAATCGATTCGCTGTAAATCGCTATTTCAACGGTTTCATTCTAAACACCGCCTTACCTCATGCTGCTTTTGTTTACAAGGTGCGATTTGTATTCATTACATCCAATACATATGGAATATTATGCGCAATTATGTATGTATGCAATTGCCGAGAGAGATCTAAAAATAAAATACCTTTCAAAGATACATTACTCAGATATACCTAATAAATAATGAGTGTTCCTACCGTAAGAATTATTATTATAATCTCTCTTCGAATGCACATAAGTGATTTGATAACATTTTGTAGTACTTTAGATTATACTATTGTTATCTTTCACGTGCATGTCTTCCGTCAGATTGTATAAAGCCCGTCGGAACACGAGAACTACGTGATCTTGACTAAACACCACAAAATCAGCTTCCCATGACGATACCACAAATTTTATTAAAACTCCGCGCTCTCGTTTCACGCAGCCATTTGAACTTACCGTTGTTTTATATTATTTTAATAATGCCGCCATGGTAGTCTACTACGTTAATGCTTTGATCCATAACCAAACAGATATTTAGTGCATGTCTGAGTGAATTATGAATAAGTAATTGGACAAATGGTAGCAAGAATAACGATTCACTAAAGAGATTTTATGTTTGTCATAATAGGTCAAGGTTACAAATAAGACTTGTAAGAACGTTCATAAATAATATATTAGTATAAATGTAGAACATACCTCTTCAAAGTGGTGTGTTTGGTTCCATTTCCGAGTAGTTTATGCTTTGGTTTGTCCAGCGCTCCCGTGGGGGTGGACGAAGATATTGTCAAGTCACTGGCGAACGAACTTGACGAAGAATCTTTCGAGATGTTGGTGCGTGTTCGACGCACTGCAGATTCAGGGCTGCCAGGGCTGGCCACCAGTTCGAGGGCTAGCCTGCCTTTCCCTGGTACTGGGGGCGGCTTCTCCTCTACTGGCACCATATATGACAGCATGGCTGCCAAGTTTAAGTCTTTAGCCACATGAAATGTCTTTGGCTCTAATTCACGTTTAGTATAGATCAACTCGTATTAAACGAGCATAGTGTCCATATTTATACAATTGTATCCAAGTCCAACTGTTTGTCACTCACAGCGTCGTGTGTTGTCGAGACCGGAGAGCTGAAACATAATTCTTATGATAATATTCTAAAAAACATCGTTATTCTACTATACCTACACAATTACTTATTAGACAATTAATCGAGATTATAATGGAAAATTATTCTACTGTTAAAATCTCATATTATGTATCTACTGTTATAGGTTTTAACAGCAGCACTGGGTATTCTTTCGAAAAATTTGAAATACATTGATTTGGTAAACCTAGAAGATATTTTAAATCCACCAAATACTAATATAGAATGATACAGTAAATAAGTAGTTATATACCATTATTACATAATTATATTGTATACCTAGTATATGTATATATATTGTAGTGCTTTTTATTCTACAGTGGGCGCAGAAATAAAGTATGTATTGACAATGTAGTCATATAATGCATTGAGCAACGTTTAGTTCCCGCGAACAGGAAATAATGGCGTGACGTATCATCATCAATTGCAACGTTCATAAACTTCATAAACAGCCACGCTCGTCAACAACCTTGACGACACTGTTGAATGTTTTTCCAATCATCGATAAATTAAAAACCTTTTTGAATATTCATTTGCAATAAATGAACAATAATGAGACTAGGTTCACGTTATAGTGCTGCTAAATGCTACATTTGCTCACTTCTCACTGTGTTTAGAATTTGTTTGACCACACCCTGTTAAAGGAATGCATAGTCACTATTGAAACTATTTGAAATATGGTTATAATAAGATTACTCGCTATCTTTTAGCTTTTCTCTATATTACACAGAAAGTACACACAATATTAAACACATACACTTATAAAAATATTTGATATATAAAGGTTCTTTATTTATATATTATTATTAGGTAAATTTAATATGTAAATCGAAATAAGGTATATTACCCATATTATCTATATTTTTTTCTAATTAAATATGAAGTAATTTTAATTATTTTTTTATAGCTAGGTTTAAAGTATTTAATTTCTATAACTTTTATTTGCGCTACAACAGTAAAAAGTTGAATATAAACTTGGAACTATAAGACACTTTAATAAATTATGCCTTTTGATCTTTTCTATACAAAATATTTTATACCAATAATACAGTTGTGCGTCGATCTAATGTGATTATTTGTGAATTATTTGTCTGACAGTGTGAGATTGGACCGCGATCGAGCACAATAGTGTGGCTCGGTCTCAAAACTCAGCGTAATAAATTTTTCGCGCCTTGACCTTGGCTAAATTACACCTTCACCTCAAATTATTGGCTGACCGCGATGCGATTTGCCACGTGCACGTTGATGCTCGCTCGATATTACGACTAGTTATTGAGTCACTGCACTGAATACACAATATTTTACGAATCTTTAATGAACAAATATTATGAGTTGTACCCAAACTTATTATCGAGGACAGTGAACTGTGCGCTATTGAAACGTCAATCGCTTTTAACATTCCTCTTTTTGTGACTTTTTAAACAAACTGGTTTAGTTTGCAAGCTAAGCCGTCATAATAAATCTAAAATAGTCAAAAACAATCAGTGTCGGCACACTATTCACGAATACCAACCTTGATCTTGAATGAGCAAGAACCCAGCGACAGAAGATACCTAGATAACCATACCTAGTGCGGGACCAGTTAAAAAAGCAATAAATAACGTAATTCGTGACTTCGAGATGCCTACTACGTAAGCTCTGCCTAGTAGGAATCTATTTATAAAACTGCAGATTAATAAATGGAATCTAATAGTCATAGGTACTATTCATAGAATTCTACAAACGTGTTCATATAAGAAAATCTCTGGAAAACTACGTGAACTAGATTTGAATTCACACAATACCTATTTATTAATAGTAGAGTAGGTACCTTATTACTATCTGCAATAAATAGAAGAATACGAAACATCTAGGAATGGCATGGACTTCAGTCTTTTTTTATTGCTCAGTTGTTTGAGCAGGCATAAGATCAGTGTTTCAATTTAGCCATTACGACATGCAGCGGACATGCACTACTGAGCTCGCATCACAATTGTTCCACATTTCGCCTTTGCCAAGGTCAAACAATAATTACGCACGCATGATTTTATATAATTATCTAAATATATACAACGTACATCATCTAGTTGGCGCCTGCTCTATGATTTACTCTATTCATGATTTCGCGCGCGCTCGGCAACCTTCTACATGGTATAAATTTTGTAACGTAATTAGATTTTTACTCGCACGAGGATAGAATAAAAACGAGTTGTTTCGAAAGCATGGCACGTATTGAGATTTTTGGATACTTAACAATTTGGATGCATGGGTATGTAAGTATGTGTAAATAACCGCGAAATAATTTACGTAAATGAGTGTGTTAGTTAAAGGTCATTGACACGATTGTAAAAACTTCTTTTAGAAATATCGACTCACGTAAAATGATATATTCTATCCATTGTTACAAAACGCGCTCAGAATGATGTGTAACTAATTAAATTTTAAGGTTCTACCATAGCTGTTCGATAAAATATTGATAACTAGGTAAGCCTAGTTATCAATATTTTATCGAACAGCTATCGTCGTTACTTTAGAACAGTAACAGCACTAGGTAAGCCTAGTGCTGTTACTGTTCTAAAGTAACGACCTCCCAAATAAAACCCAAATATAAGCGCGCTGACATCACTGCCTGAAAAAAAAATGCAATGAATGGATTGGTTATAAAAAATCTATATCGCTTTTTTATAAAGTCCACAAAGGCAGTAAAATGTGCACAGGATAAATAGAAAACAGTAAAAATAAGACGATGCTGCGTTCAGTGAATGGCGAATGGCAATTTGACATTTAATTTGATCACCTGGCCTCTCTTTTATAATCTGACTTCGACAGAAAGAGGTATAAGTCTCACTGGTTATGTAAGTACTTATGCGAGATGGTATAACCACGGACAGGTTAAGTTACTGAATTCAATGCAGGGATTAGTTGTCCAAGGATTTCTTTTTATCCTTAGAATATTAAAGTATTCTAAGAATAAAAATATATTTAAGTAAAATATAAGAAGTAACAGGTAATGCAATGTAAAAACTAGATGAAAAACTAAACTATAACTCACAGCAGACCGTATTTATAAATATTTAAGTTATCTAGTTTTAGTTCGAAATTGGGTGTTAGTTCTTTTAAACATTTATTACTTTCAAGTGACATAATTTAGGTACATTAAAAGTTGGGGTGTGTGTCAGAAAACCTCGTCGTGGTACATCGTGAGCAAAGTTGGCAATAATGCTCTTCATTATTGCTGACGGCTAATATTCTGACAACCGGTGCCTTGTGCCGTCGCGTGGATATGGGAGAGCCCCTTTGGCGGGTTCGGCATGCACTCACCCTGCCGCCAAACAAACAACGGGGTCTCTTCTTGTTGCCCTGACGATTTTCCCCATTTTCTGTGCCCCTTGTTTTTGTCCCCTTTTGTTTTGTCCCTGTTTTTGTATAGTTCCCCTTTCGGTTTTGCCCCCTTTTGGACTGCCCTCTCTTTTGTTTTTGCCGCCCTTTTGGATATGATCCCTTTTTGCTTTTGCCCCCTCTTTTATTTTAACCCTTCTTTTTGCCCCCATTGTCACCGTCTAGAACAAATCGTAACCCCGTATTGTGCAGCGTCGTGGATCACGTCTCGCGGCTGCTAACGGGACCGAGGGTCTTGGCTTCACCGCTTGGACTGCGTCGCCACCCATAAAACATCCCCAAGGTCCCCTACGTCGACATTGGCAACAACCGGGGTCGTCGCTCCCGTGGTCAGAGGGGCGGTGGTCAGTATGGAGACTTAATGACTCCATAACTCCACCTTCTCCAATGTAATCTAAACCACTGCGCCAGGGCTCAGGACCTTCTCCTCCAGAGCATGGCTGAGTGGTCAATCAATATCAGCGTTGCCGCCAAGATTTATTTTGTTCCTCCAGGGCTCCCCAGGGCTGGCTGGCTTGGTGGCAATAATTTCGCTGGCCGCCGCCGGTACTCCGTCCTTTGAGAACGTTATCCGAGGACGAGGCTATGTCGCAGCAATCATAGGAGAAGCGGTTGTGGTGGGCGGTTACTACTCGCCTAACTGACCTCTCGCCGACTTCGAGGAGTATTTCCTCGAACTTAACGTTGTCGTCGATCGTAGCCACCCTCGGCCCGTGCTCGTCATCGGGGACCTCAACGCCAAATCTGCGGCTTGAGGTTCAGTTACTACAGACTCGAGGGGTGAATTGCTCGAGGAGTGGGCCGTAGAGAACGACCTGCAAGTCCTCAACCGTAGATCAGTGCACACGTGCGTGCGTCAGCGGGGCGGTTCCATCGTTGATGTCTCTTTTGCTAGCCCCGCCCTAGCATGCTGCGTCCAAGATTGGAGCGTCGTCGAGGAGGTGGAGACGCTGTCGGACGGCCACGTTTGGGGGCGGTCCGCGTTGGGCTCTGAAAAACCTGAGTCGAGGTCCTCCTGGAAGCCTCCATCGCTCAGGCCTGGGTGCCAGCACCGGTCAGGCCTGACAATGTCGAAATGGAGGCCGAGTGGTTCCGAGAGGCCATGACACAGATTTGTGATGCGGCTATGCCTAGAATACCAACTATTTTATCAGCCAGACGCCGGGTGTACTGGTGGTCGCATCATATCGCCAACCTACGCCATTCTTGCGTAGCGGCCAGACGCCAGTGCATCCGGCTTCGAAGAAGGCGTCGCCGCCCTCCCGATTTTGACGCCAGAGATATAGAATTGTACCAGGCCTATAAAGCAGCCAAAATGTGTTTGAGAATATGTAGCTATCAAGCAGGCCAAAGATCAGGCCCGCCAAGTCCACATCTCATGGTCAGGGGCAAGCTTCGTCCCTGGGTGCCCACCTTGTCCCAGTCTCCGGCCACAATTGGTAGAGGAGGTGGCGGCCGCTCTATTTCCCTCACGGGCGGCGCATACTCCGCCGCCCATGGTTCCGCCTTCCATGGCGTCCAGCGCGGACTTTGACGACGACGTGGTTCCCTAAGTGACCCAGGTAGAGTTGCGTGCGGCAATTTCGAAACTTCACTCGGAAAACACCGCCTCAGGGCCTGACGGCATTCCAGGCCTAGGCCTCATTGGCCCTAGCCCTCGAAGAGCTTGCGCCCCGACTCAGGGGGCTCCTCAGCGAATGTCTAGTGCAGGGCCAGTTTCCGCACCAGTGGAAGATGCATAAACTGGTACTGATCAGGAAAGTAGGGCGCCCGGCGGACTCGCCGTCCGCCTACCGGCCCATCGTGTTGCTGGACGAGGTGGCTAAATTGTTCGAATTTATCATCAGGGAGTGCCTCGTCCAGCGTCTTTCTTCAGTGAGCCCGGATCTGGCGGACAACCATTATGGTTTCCGCCGCGGGCGCTCTATTATTGATGCTGTCCAGCGAGTGAGTAGCCTGGCGGAGGATTCGGTGTCCCGGGGCGAAGTCGTCTTCGCGGTGTCTTTGGACATACCTTGCCCTGGAGTTGTATTAGGGAGGCACTCATTTTCCATCGAGTGCCGACCTACCTCCGCCGCATTATCGGGGCATATTTGTTTGAAAGGGTAGTAGTCTACCAGGGTCACGACGGTTGGAGTCGGCGAGAGATGTCGTGCGGTGTTCCACAGGCATCGGTTCTGGGTCCGCTCCTGTGGAACATCGGTTACGACTGGGTGCTGTGCGACGAGGTACGCTCTTCTGTAGCGTCGGCGTCATTTGTTACGCCGAGGATACACTAGTCACGGCGAGGGGTAAGTCGCAGCGGGCGACGGCCATACTGGCGACCGCTGGGGTCGCACAAGTCGTTAATCGTATCCGGCAGTTGGACCTCGAGGTAGCCCTGTCTAAGTCCGAGGCCATTGTTTCCACGGCTCTCGGAACCGGCCACCCTCAGAGACCCACATCATGGTACGAGAGGTCAGCATCAGCATCGAGTCAACCCTAAAGAATCTACGTCTCTTGCTTGAAAGCCGGTGGGACTTTAGAGCTCATTAGTCGTTTGGCCTCCATTCTTTGGGGCGCTGGGAGTCGTGCGGTCCATGGCCCTCTACGGGGCCCAGTTTGGGCAACAACCTGACGGCCCGTAACATTCCAGCGCTTCGTGCGCCACAACGCGCCTTGGCCGTCAGATTGATTAGAGGATACCGCACGTTCTCGTGCGAGGCAGCAAGCCTCCTCGCCGGATCGATGCCCTGGGCCCTGGAAGCAACGCTTCTGGCGTCGCTCTAGCATTAGCGCCAGGAAGCGCTAGCTCAGGGCGAAGGACCAACTCTTCCCACTCTCGAGACGGCAAGTTCCGAGCTCCGCCAGGTCCTAGTGTAAAAGGAAGAAGCGACTTGTGCACCCTAGTGCCGCGCACGCCACAATCGTGACGGTAAGTCCCGTTTTTGAGGAGAGGCTGGAGAAGCGGCATGGCGCCCTCACTTTCTGGCTGACACAAGAGAATGGTAATGATTGGCCACGGTTGCTTTGACCAGTTCCTGTGTCGTATAGGCTGGCAAGAGACGCCCGGTTGTTAAGGACACAGCGCTGCACACTTTGGCGTGTTCCACCTGGGCATCGCAGCGACGTGAGTTGATCGCGGCAGTCGGTATGTATGGCTGCCCTCTCGCTCCCGGCCATGGTTCAATCTATGGTCCGGAGCGAGTGATCGTGTAATGCCGTCGCCTCCTTCTGTGAGGAAGTCATGTCCATCAAGGAGCCGGCGAAGCGGGATAGAGAGCGCTTAAACCCTCTCCCCAACCGCAGAACCGGGCGCCGCTGGGGGTGGTGGGCTTCGTGGGCCTGCCTACCACCCGATCAGCACCAGGTCCGAGAGGTGGCGTGCGTGTTCCGACGCGCGCCTGTATCGTGTCCGTCCCCCCTCAAGAGGGAACAGTAGAGCTTAAAAATAGAGCTGCCCAAAGGGTCCTGACGGTAATAAAATAGTAAGTTCCTTCGAATTTGGGGTTTGATAAAAATCATTATAGAATTATTTTATCGTTGGTCTATCTGTGCGGTTTCATCGTGTTCGTTCTAAGAAATAGCTTGACAATAGAAATTTAAATAAGATTTAGGTAAACCTACCAAACAAGTGACGTGATTTATGAAAAAATTATTGCGTCTGACTAAACATATTTAAGTATCTTTCAAATGTATATTTCGAAATTGGGCATGGAGACTTTGTAGCTTAACAAAAGCACTATGAATTATTCTTGCAGTTCATTGGCTTGGAGTCACACCCACCTATAAGGAGAATACGTATTATCATTATTGCCTGTCAACTACAAATAAGTTACCTGCTGCTTAATTTTTGACACAAAATTGAACGAAAATTTTGAGTCATCTCATATCAACCTTGCTTCTTTAATCGTTATAATCTTGAATTTATTTGTCAATACTATAATTATTAGAATTACAATTAGGTACGTCAAATATTTAGTTGTGCTAATGTAGATTTCTATTAAGGTACTTAACACGAACTCTAAAGAGAGTTATAGTTAGTAAGTATTCTTTATTTATTGCAGCGAATTGCGAATGCGGTTGTGTTTATTCCGATGCGATATAAATTTTTGCCCATGCCAGACATACGCGACTTTAAAAGACTCTTTTTGAACAAAACCGTAAATCAATGACGTATTGGTAGCCTGAAATTTAAATATGAATATAAGTTTAAAGAATCCTTTACTGGCTTTCACGTTCTCTGATATGAGCAGTCTACGTTTACAGAGTTATATTAAGAGTTTGTTAAAGTATCTTCAGTCTTATTTCTTAGCCAGAATTATTTTTCGCCCCGACCAAAGCATAAAAAGTGCAGAGCATGTTACACTAAGAGTTACATGTTCCTCTAAATGGCATATTTGCATGTTCGAAACACAAATAAAACATACATTACCAATTTAAATCCACTGTGCTAATTTTAGGATGACGGGCTTAATAGTGGCACATTCCGAGTTAAATTCCAGGTCGATCTAAATATTCACTTATTATTTTTGGACTTCAAGGAAAATAAACTCTTACAAAGGCTCTTAGCACATTAGGTTTTCGAACGTGTTTCAAATAGGACTATCGGTCAATGAGTAGCAGCAAGAGCACCGTAGTGTGGCAAGCATAATAAAGCCACTACATATAAATAATTACACATAACAGACACATGTCTTAGTTCAAAAGCTCGTCTCTGTGCTTAATAAGCAAAAACATTACTGTTATTGTCGCCTTGCTTTTCATATATCTCTTTATAGAAATTATTTTCCATGATGACAGTAATTTTAGTTGATACTAAATAGAGCTTGCCAGCGTAACGTATCAATCACCAGCACAAATTTTGACCAGAATCATATTCAAAATAGAGACACTTTCGCTTAAAATATATTTCAGAAACTTCCTGGTAAAATTTGATTCGCTAGTAACTCTTACAAGATTTCCTCACGAGGTAAAAGTACATGTTTGCTTAATGTTCCTGCGAGGCGTATATGAAAGGACTCCGTTTTTAAACTAAATCTTAAGTTTAACTCCGTTTTTAATAATTATCACATTACAACAGTGTAAAGTCTCGTTTATCTTAACGCGAAGCTTAAAATCCAATGTATAGTTTCTACCATTCTAAAGCAAGTCATAGAAAGGAGATGAAACTTTATCTGGGGCCTGTATGACACAATCATGACCGGGCTTTTTTTATTTAGTGATCGTCGTAAAAGCAAATTATAGTTATAATGTTTTTAACTTTAATTGTGTGCAACTCTAAACAATTTTTCTTACTAACGAACATAATGTTCATCGACTATCATAGACGGTTACTATAAAATAAATATGAATGTTCGAAAATCAGAGACGCTTTTGTAAATTGAACATGTACCTTAATAAAAGTTCAAGAACTATCTGGTAAAATATTAGGTACTCTGGCCAAGATTGTGCTGCTGATGCAAACATAATTCTGGTAATTCTGGGTAGGTTGCATTTAGTTACTTACTATTAGACTTGGCTCAATTTTGATTAAGAGTTTCATGAAACATGAAGGTGAGTAAAACAGTAACGTAAAGTTTAGTTAGTAAAGCACAAAGGCGAGCTTTTGAACTAAGATATATTGTGTATAATTTTATTGTGTGTGAAACTTTGTACTTACAGACTCTATCTCGCTCGGTACATTAGGCATCGCTCGCCGCGGTCCTATTGACAGATCGTCCTATCGGAAACATGTTCGCAAACCGCTAATGTGTTAAGACCCTATGTATGACGGTTTATTTTCATTGAAGTCTATAAATAATAGGTAAATATTTAGAGCCGTGCCCTGGAATTTGTTAAAGCTAAACCTAGAATGTGCCACTATTAAAGCCGTCAGCATAACAGTAAGTAAGCACAATAGATTTAAAATCGTAATTAATGTTTCATTTGTGTTTTAAACATGCATATATTATACTCCGAGGAATTACGTATTCCTCTGAATATAATATATGCATGTTTAAAACACAAATGAAACTTTGGCCTTGGCGTTGGACAATCGCTTAATGCTTATTACGTTTCTTAAAAGTTTTACGTGTAGATAATGTGGAATCGACGTCAACAAATAACATCCAATAATTAGAAATTTATAAGTTATCTAAAAGAGATAACTATGCGAAAATCATAATAAAATTTTTCGTAACCGTCCAAGTACCGTACAAGAAAGTGATAACGTAAACAAGAATGGTAAAATCATAAAATTATGCAAGCTCGGTCGTCGGGGACTCGGAGACGAATAAATTCGCGATGGTAACATCAAAATGGTTTTTACCTTTTGAACGCCAACGTCGTCTATACTCGACATGCGCAAGCGTGCCCTGTGCGCCAACGTCGTCTATACTCGACAAAACTGTTTTTTGTCGGTTCACAGAAAAATACAAAATAAACATATTAAATCATTACTTTTCTGTGTTTTAGTGATACAACTTAAAAATTGAATCCCCAGTTATTACTTAATTGTATACAGCAAACAAAATTGTTATTAGTTATTGAAATATTTGATCATAAAAAACAATATATAATATATCGATTTTCGGGCTTGGCGTACAGGACATGGAGGTGCCGTTATGGCGTGGCGTTCAAAAGGTTAATATGAGGTCTAATGTGATAGATTGTGTCCGACCAATGTAGACAAGTTTGCTGGAGACTAGTTTTCTAGATATTATTATAAAATTTGCATTTGTGATTAATATTCTACGACCAGGTTACCTACAATTTCATAATTAATGAACATCTATAAGTATGGTGACTTGTAAAGTTTAAGGTGAAAGCCGCCATATTATGTAAGCTAATTTTAATTCATTATCTACTCCGTAAAATTAGAAGCATGAATAGATTCCAAACAATACTAGCTAAATTAATTTAGATTTACTTGTCAATTCAAAGCCTAGGTATTCCGTTTCTTAATGCATAAAGTTAATGTTTTGTTACATTGTGTAAGTACACAATCAATATATAAATATGTATATACGTAAAGAAATGTCCTGACTCACTGACTGACTCATCAACAGGGAGGCACAGACAAAACCTAGAAAAGTAAAGTTTTGCACAGAAGTTTCATTTATGATGTAAATAAGTAATAATACCGAGACACGGTAATGTTATCTAAAAGTATTGTAACTCGGCTCTGTCCTTGAAATAATTACCTACAGCTGCACGGTCCGCGAACACGCGAGAGGGCTGCCCACCTACAGTATTTTAATTTCATCTACCTATTTGAGTTTCTTTCTAGTTTAGTGAATGTAGATATTGCATTATTGTTTAAAAAAGTGAAATATGTTGTGAATGAAATTGGAAGTGTTCAATAAAAATCATGTTATGTTTTTTGATTAATAGATATAATAAAATAACAACCTTATATATTTGAGACTGAAAAATATTTGCGCCTCGACTGAGACGTATGAAAAGCTTTATTGTTAATTTTCATAGTATAAAAAATCCGCATTCGGATAAAAACTTTACTTAATTAAAAATACTTTTGCTTACAATTACACTTTGCCATAATTATTATGTAAGTACTTGTACTTATTTCAATCAAATATTAACTAATCGTACGATTACTGCTTACAAAACCATCACACCGTCCGTTCATCGCTGCGGCGCATTCGCGACTGGTTGTGTACCGAGTGTGTACTGTGTACCGATCTCGAGGCTCGTAGGTATGACTCTAGTTCCGACCGTTTGAATGAAGATAGAATACTGTTAGATAACATTACCGTGACCGAGATGTTTGATATTCCCACGGGATAGGTAATAAATAGGACTTCCCCTTCAAGGTCGAATTGTTATTATATTATGTTATATATTATTATTGGAGACTTCAAAATTGGCATGTAAGTGTATAGCCAGCATTTTCGAAATTTCATCGGGATTGTATAAAAACACTTAACAATCAAAGTTCACATGGACGAAATCTCGGGCAAAAGGTTCTTAAGCCTAATAGGTATATCTGTTACAATTGTACTAAAGGTAAGTAATTCGATTACTTTTATGCTTAACTAACTTAACGGTATAATAATACCTGCAAAACTGATCAATGTGCTCAAATCAATTAAAATCAGCATTTTTGTACCTGCCTAAATGCAAAATATATTTCAGTAAGCATGTGAATTTGCTTTAGAGCTTATATCTCGATATTGGGAATCTGTGTGCAAACGTCTAACCCTCTAGCTTAGGAACGGCTTAAGAAAATCCGGCGCGTGAGTGTATGAAATATATATATATTTTAATACTTAATGTTACGAACATCACTGTCATAAAATAGACCACTACCCAAAATCCCTGGCGTACTAATCTCAATGTTTGAAAACAAGTGCTCAATCCTAAATGCCACAATTCATGTGAAAGATCAAACCCAACTGTGTTTCAAGCATGAATAGTGTGTAGGCACAACAAGCGGAATGTTGCACGTTGAGTCTCGACGTAGGCTGCAGTTTTGTTAGATCTATCGATCTCCGTCATGCCTTTGTCAAGATGTCATACAACCAGGTTGACGCTTTTATTCAGCGTACCATAGTCAGTATTCCAACCAGCGATACTATTGTGTACTTTTAGTATATCCACGATGTAGTAAACTGAAAATAATTAAAAGAAGACCGTTCGATAATTAAAGTAATCCCCAATTACATTGACAAAAGCAATTATCCCGCGCGACCCGACATTTAATCTCTCCTGTCGACCTTTTATCACAGTGGTGCACATTTTCAATTTCAACAACGATCAAGTTGCCGGCGAGCCGCTCATAGCTAACTGTATTACCGATACGAGAGCGATAAGCTGGTATCATAAATTTTCTCGATTTCACTGAACACATTTTAGAAACAGTTTCTCAGTTTGCAGTAACGGTTTATAAAAAACACTTGACATTTTGGAATCCTTGTGTCATACAATAAAATTCGTAGCCGCTCACAGTTTTTGATGTTATCTAGATCAGAGTGTGTGGGAATGTGAGTGAAATAGTATTCCACGCGGAGGAAAGGTCACTCGCCTCGAGTGAACCCGGCAGCGGGCACGATGTCGACTGTCGTCACTGGTGCTTCGGCAGCTCTCGCTCCACATGATTGCAATCGTTATGATTTAATTAGAACAGTTCGCCATAAAGTTGCTCACATGTGCTATCACGTGCACAGGAGGAAATGTTTAGCTTAACCAATCGTTAGCTCTTGTTCATTGGTCGATGTGGAATTTGTAATCAGGTAACATGGTGCTATTCGGTCAATCAAAACATTTTTAACCCACCGCCTACTTATTATATCGTAGACTAGCTGACCCGCGCAAATTCGTCTGCTTCACATAAGAGAATTTTCCCCGATTTTTGCTACATTTTTATTGATGCTCCGCTCCTATTGGTCGTAGCGTGATGTTATATAGCTTATAACCTTTCTCAATAATTGGGCTATCCAACACGAAAATATTTTTTTAATTCGGAGCAGTAGTTCCTGAGATTAGCGCGTTCAACCAAACAAACTCTTCAGCTTTATAATATTAGTATAGATTACAAATTCAATAATAAAAGTTGCCATTAAGTAAACTTTACCTGGTAAGTATAGAAAAATATAGTATTTTAGATCTGGTGTCTCATCTTTGTACAATTATTATATCATTACTTTGTGAGACACATAATATAATAAGTATAAATAATGCTGATTCTACAATATACAATGACTGCGGTACAATAACAGATTAAGACAATAATCACGATAATTACAATGAATGAAACATTGATCGCCTATGAGAGTAAATATAATGTTAAAAATGTTCCTACATTCATATTAATAATACGCCAGCAAACAGGTACTAAAATTGTACCACAATAGAATAGCACCATATATAATACTAGTTACACCATATTATATAGTACCAGCTTTCGTGTCTCGGTGATATGATATAGCCAAGATAAATTTAAAAAGTATTAATATATGGATATTACTAAGTTAGGATATGCAGAATTCTCCCTTATTTCTTGGCTTTCATTTAAACTGGAGCAGCCTGATTGGCACTTTTGTCATGACGTCGACCGCATGTAAAGTGAAGTCCGTATGTCATGGGTATTGGCACTCCAGCGAAACTTTTAGGCCAGAGCCGTGCGTAAAATAGTATTCAGATCTATTATTTTGCCCGCTATCTATCGGTATTTATGGCATTTTACTTAGGTTCGTGTCAAAGCCTTGTTTATGCCCATGTATTGTCATATTAAAGGCATAACTTTTATAGGATGGTCAAAGTCTGTGTGCAACGTTTGACAAAAATATTAAATTGTATAGTATCTCGTTAGCATAATTTGTTGAATAATCTCTGATGAACTACTAGTCCTTGTATAATGCCTACACTTTCTTATTAAAACTTGCAAATCTTTGACTGTGTGTGCAGACCCTTGCACGGTATATCTCCAATTTTGTTTGTCTACACTCTACATCATAGTATAGACATTTCGTAGGACACCGAGCCTGCTTTATGTGCGTCTGTGTCGGCAATAATACGAAACTATGCGGATCCTATTATGCAGACCCTACGTCTCCTTTATCCTTAACGACGTTAAATTAGATCGTATACGATCAAGAAGTATGGGCATCAAATAAAGGCTAGGTGAAAATTAATTCACAAAATATTATTTCACTTAATCAACAATTTACGTATTCTGCTCTCGTTTAATCAGATTTTCTGTTTATTGCGTTTACAAACAAATCTATTTATCTGCTACACGCTGCTTAGTATCATTAAAGTATGACCAAGAAAAAGCAACGTAGTAGCATAATATGTAATACTCTTATGCCGGTTATCTATAACTAGATGTTCCCGCGGTTTCACCCGCGTTTATCGTTACTGCGCCGCCCCCGTGGATCGTAGCGTGATGTTATATAGCCTTATAGCCTTCCTCGATAAATGGGCTATCGAACACTAAAATATTTTTCAATTCGAACCAGAAGTTCCTAAGATTAGCGCGTTCAACCAAACAAACAAACTCTTCAGCTTTATAATATTAGCCCATTCGCTGTCCCGTGATAGACACAAAAGAAAATCTATTGTTATGTATCATATGTGATTCATCGGACAGGTAACCTGTTAATATAGATAGGGTGGTACTGCCGCGAACTAGCCATATGACGTAATCAACGTCATTACGCAATAGAATGAAATAATGTACACACAGCGACACATTAACCTAGACTGTTTGGACTTTGAACTATTAGAAGTTGAACGCTGCGAATCGTGCGAGAGAGTGCGTTATATTTTTGTTACGCTCTATCCTTATCATTACATCGACACCACTATGCACTGTCCCTTGCCGACAATTCTCTATTTTGTATGTAGCGTAGTTATGCGTATATAGAGTGTCTAACTTGATGTGTAGCCGTGTGTAAATACATCTCTACAGTCGCGTAGGTATTGCCAACACGTAAGAGCCTGGGTGATAATTTCCTTAACCTTTTGAACGCCAACGTCGTCTATACTCGACATGCGCAAGCGTGCCCTGTGCGCCAACGTCGTCTATACTCGACAAAACTGTTTTTTGTCGGTTCACAGAAAAATACAAAATAAACATATTAAATCATTACTTTTCTGTGTTTTAGTGATACAACTTAAAAATTGAATCTCCAACTATTACTTAATTGTATACAGCAAACAAAATTGTTATTAGTTATTGAAATATTTGATTATAAAAAACAATATATAATATATCGATTTTCGGGCTTGGCGTACAGGACATGGAGGTGCCGTTATGGCGTGGCGTTCAAAAGGTTAAGGGTCCTGGCAACAGCAGCAATACTATACAAGGTTATTTCGATGTGTACTATTTTGTGTACTAGGTAGATGCTTTCCTAGTCGGCCCGCCGGCGTCCATCCCCACCGCCCGTAACACAACCTAGCCGCCAAAAATAATAATAATAATAATAATTATTATTTATTTATTTTCTCACCACAATATAAACATTATTTACATTTGGTAGGTTACATAATTATTTCAATTAGATATTGTGGGGAGACTGGTACCTAAACTAGACTCAAGGCCTGTATTTCAGGCTACCAGGTCTCCACCCCTTAGGCTTAACATCTTATTATGTAAAGATATTTATTAAGTTTACGGTAAGATATTTATTACAAACCAAAAATAAAATAAGGCAATACAAAACATCTGCATGTGCGTATCTTTGAGCGAGTGCGTACGTGTGTGTGTGTGTGTGTGTTTGTGTTTATTCTAAGTCTGACTGCTAAGAATTTTTTCAGTTTCTTCATAATTGAATTGTTGGAGCCAAGCAGTAAGTGTCTTCTTACATTTGTATTTTGTGAGTTTAAATATATTTAATGCTTTATTACACTTGTTGTATAGAAATCCACCTACATGACAGAAAAATCGTTTTGAAAAAATAGTTTTCAGATAAACTTTTGACCTATCCACTGGATTATAGCGCCTCTTACCCTGAGATATCGAAGGGTCATAGGTTAGTAAATTATGTTGTCTTAGAACCGTGTTTAATATAAAGAAAGATGGAAACAAAAACGTAACGTAGTTGTTAATAATTTATATTTACTTTGACAGTACTGCTCAGAAATATCCATATATTTATGTTTTAAAGTTTTATTTCTTCTTTTATGTAATCAACATGTACAACATTTAAGCAAATATCTTAATGTTAAGTTTCTCTCTTTACCAGTACTTTGCTAACATCCCATATGATTATGTTTATTTAGTCACGATTCTCATGCTTTCGTAAATATTTAAATATTAGATCAAAACTTTATTTATTTAGTATGAAAATAAATTAAAGTCCCCCCAGTATAGACCACAGAGGCCAAGCGATCGATAGTCCTTACTAATATTATAAATTCGAAAGTAACTCTGTCTGTTACCTTTCCACGGCTAAACGACTCAACCGATTTCGATGAAATTTGGTACAAATATAGTTTAAGACCTGGGGAAGGACATAGGCTACTTTTTATTGATATAGGTACCATGCGGGCAGAGCCGCGCGTAAAAGCTGGTTAAATATAAATTAAAAATAATATTTAAAATTAAAATTAAAATAATATTCTATATTAAAGACTTGTAAGGAAAAAGTGAATCTTTTCATATATCATGATGGTGTGACTTTTGGTAATCATCAAAATAAGATTACTTATGTTATATTGATCCAATAATCTTGACGATTTACACTCATAACTCCAAGCTTTAGCTCAAATTTACGCCGGCAATCCATTGCACAAGCAGTTTTTATTTCACAAAATCTTCTAAAATCTAACGATACCCTAAGGCTAGACCAGTGTAAGGATATTAGAGGGTACTGACTTTCCCAATAACGACTGCCATAGACGTTCACGGCAGCCGGGACCGACGGCTTAACGTGCTCTCCGAGGCACGGAGCAGGCGATAATTTTCAATCAATACGCACATAATTTCGAATAGTCATATAACTTCCGAAAGTCACAGGTGCGCAACGTGGGTTCGAACCCGAGACCCTCTGCATTGCAGTCTGTTGGTCTCCCCACTGAGCTATCGCTGCTCTTCACAAAATACATTCAACAAAATTGGGGTCGTTGCTACAGTAGTTGTAAAATAAAAAACTGAAGCTCTTCATTTACATTTTAATCCAGGTACTGTTATTTTAATACAACTACACCTGAAGATTGTAATGAAAATTGTACGCAACTGTACAAAGCGACAACTTTTGGACACGCTATTCAGTGTGGCAATTACAATTCTGAATCTGCAACATTGCGAGGCAAAGGATGAATTTGACTAGTTCTCTTTTACCCTGTGCAGTCAGCCGTCCGTGTCGGTATATATATATGCGGTATTAATTAATACCAGACTCCAGACTACGTTACATTTTCACGTTGAAGTGCATGCACTTATGTATACAGTATAACTGCACAGCAGCCGTAGTTGTCTGCTTCTCTCTGAGTGCACTGTAAATGCTATGCACTAATTAGAAGTGAAGGCGAACACCAGGAACAAATAAGTCTCTTACATTAGACATTGGTATATCTCAACCTGACGTTGTCATTACAAATAAACACCTAGACTGATATCCCAGAAAAACCTTCGTCATTCTAACAATGCTAATTTTTTACAGTAAACATTTAATACGTACCGAATCTTTGCACCGAATAGATAACGTATGCGTCGCACTCGCTGGTTTAAAATTGAGTCTACAGATTTTAAATTATTTTTCTTGTTACCGATAGGACTTTCGTTTCAATCTATTCGCTTACAATAAGCTTCAAATACTAATATTGTCTTCTATTTACGCGAATATTATTCATTGAAATTAAACTGCTATATACGGATTTTATAGCGTTGTTTATTTGACAATTTATTACAAAATTTTGAAAATTTTTACACTACTAAGTAGCGAGCCACGAGCCCGTGACCCGTGACCATGGCTGCTGAAAAGCAACCGAAACGTCGGGGAAAGTGTAAAAATAAATGAAATCTAAATAGTTAGTTTAGTTTAGTTTAATAATAATTTAATTAGCTTAAAAATTAGTAAAGTTTAATAGTAGTACTTAGTAGTGTAAAAATTTTCAAAATTTTGTAATAAGGTGCCAAGTAAACAACGCGATAAAATCCGTATATAGCACTTCAAATACTAATCCAAATCCAAATAAAATACATGATATTCTTTGCTTTCTTAACGTTAAGGTAAGTTTTAATAAAATAATAACAGATCAGATTTATAACTGAAATAGCTACAACATCAACTGTAAAAATTAGCTTACCTAAAATGCTGTAAGTGTGGCGCTCTTGTGATTTTGTACAAGTATTTATATTCAGAACGACAACATCTAACAACATTTCTTAATTAAGGGTCGTAAAAAGCCTCCAATAAACAATGTCATTCCTAAATATCAGAATGAAGTTAATAGTTTATGGGTTTTACAGAAAAACCATTTACATTTTCATTAATTGTGCTAAACATAATACCGTACACTAAGTATATATACCAGCACAAAATATCAGAAGGAATCCACTAGCTCCGTTAATAATAAACATGTAAATGATGATAAATTGTCCAAGCTATATCTGTGGCAAATCCTAAATAAGCTCAGTCATATGTATATAATAGATAATGTGTATCTTTGTTATGTCGGGTCAAAGAGATTTCATTAAATATTATTAAATTTTATCGATATTGTAATATCGATTTAGTTAATTTTATAATAAATGGCCAACTAGCCGAAAACATAGTTGTGATATTCTGTAAGCTCTTATTCTGGAACTTATTAGAGAATTCGCAGTGACAACTAATCCTAGTAGTCGGTAAATTAATGGCCATCTTTATTACAAGTACATACGTACGTACGTACTTACAAGATATTTGGATTTAGATTCTGTATTTAAAACACATTAATTTGAGTAAGTTTAAATTCGAATAAAGTTACTGCTTATAACCTATTGTTATTCAAAACGAAAGCTTTTATGGAGTAACAAACCTGTTCATAGTAATATTTTCAATAAATAATATGCTAAAATGCAATTTAATATACAGATTATTAATTTAGTATTAATCTAGGGAATAGAAAGCAAGCTAACATTGGCCAGAGTACTTATTCTGGTCAGTATTAAATGCTGCCGCTTTTTATTATATATGATAGAATTGGTACTGTTATTATCCCTGAGTAATGTTATCTACTCGACCAAATTTTTCCAAGCTCTGTAATCGCCTCCACGTGATTCAATTTCTGATAGTCACGAATGTCACGATCGAGTCCACGTATTATTGATAGTAAGAGATAGAGCAGAAGTCTTTAATATTATGTTTGTAAAACAAAATAAATATCGGCAGGCTTGGAATCGTAAATTTACAAACGTTATAAATATTGGAAACGTCCCTAACTTCACAGGTCGAACCATCAACATTAATATTCATGAAACAGGTCAGAATGAACAATAAATACACGAGTGAGAACCAGACATAAGCTATTTAATTCAATGACACGGGCACTCCGACATTTAGCAGTGATTCTGTTAACCTATAATATTAATATAAAATGCAGCAACTTCTATGTTTTAGATTTGCATAATGGATGTCAGAAACTTAAGCGCTATGCTAGACTAACGATGTTCAAATGACTCTTACTTAGTCTTATTGTAGTAAGGCCACTCACTTGTTTTTTTTTAAATATGATGTAAATGTAGTATTCCGGAATACCATAAGTTATCAGCAAAACCAACAAAGCACAAATAAAAAAATTGGTTACATTTCTATGAGGAATGCAATGGAATCTGCCTCAAAAACTGAACAACCTCAATACCTTGTACCTTTGGAGTACCTAGGGTAGACACAAATAATTTACTGTGTGTAGTGCTCCTTTACTGAGTATGGTTTCCAGATCTAATGAAATCTAAATGCTATAGAATTTCATTCTCCTCCGTGGTAGAAGCACAATGACTACCTATTTGTAGAATAAGCTTGTGGCGAGCTGAATGTGAGTGGCGATACTGCGGTCCTGAATGCCTCAGAGAGCCGATTAGGGCCTCGTCTCCGACTTGCCGTTACTGGTTGGCTAAGGTGGAACTTTAAGAGCACCCGTAGGACTTTCAACTCTGGCTTGCCTTGTTCGGCCGTGCAGAGGGGGGCCGCTTGAGCTATATGCTTAGGGGTGGAAGTGTCATTTTCAAGGGCATAGTTACAGCGAAACTCGCTCCGGGTCTCCGTTGTCACGAGACCAGTGATGGTGAATCCGGCGCCGGCGCCGCACCGCTTGACACCCTTAACCGCTCGCACCGGTGTTGCCCTCTGCTGCTGGCCTGTATGCCTATGGTGGCTATTCAGAGGGCCCATCTAGCGAGTTGGTGAGTCACCGTCTGCCCATTGCATTGATGCTATTAGAGTATTCAGAGCAGACGCCGTTTTTCATCCATAGTTACCAATATACCGGTCCACCAAACACCCATACCCATAGCCCATATATTAGAATCCATACGTAGCAATAGTTCTACGCCTGCTGCGGCTAGTGCCGCTGTCGGTATTCCATCCCACCTTTGATTAAAACTCTTGAAGAACCTCTTCACATTGGACCCATGTCTCCGTGTAAGCCTCCCAAAGGGCCAGGTATTTTCTAATATAATATGTTAGAAAATACCTGTGATAAGAGAAACAGAAAAATAATAATAAAATGTATTTATTTTCGCCACATTACATTTCATAAGCTTAGTCTATGGTACATAGAGAATAGACACCGCGCAATGACATCTTATCCTAGCATTGCAAGGTACGGTAACTTCTACTACCGATTGGGTAACATACTACCACTAGATGTGCCCGCGGTTTCACCCGCGTTTATAGTTACTGCGCCGCTCCCGTGGGTCGTAGCGTGATGTTATAGGTATAGCCTATAGCCTTCTTTGATAAATAGGCTATCCAACACTAAAATATTTTTTCAATTCGAACCAGTTGTTCCTGAGATTAGCGCGTTCAAACAAACAAACTCTTTAGCTTTATAATATTAGTATAGATAAAATTACATCTTCTTGTCCCTAGCTTTTATTATTCCCAAGTCACTTGGGGTCGGCTTTTCTAGTCTAACCGGATTTGACTGGATATCAGTTTTTACACGGAGCGGCTGCTACCTGACCTCCGCAACCCAAAGGCTAACGATACCCTAAGGCTAGACCAGTGTCAGGATATTATAGGGCACTGACGTCCCAATAACGACTGCCATAGATGTTCATGGCAGCCGAGACCGACGGCTTAATGTGCTCTCCGAGGCACGGAGCAAGCGATAATTGTCAATCAATACGCACATAATTTCGAAAAGTCATATAACTTCCGAAAGTCAGATGTGCGCGACGTGGGTTTGAACCCGAGACCCTCTGCATTGCAGTATGTTGGTCTCCCCACTGAGTTATCGTCGCTAACTACCATGAAATTAACAGCTACCATAAAAATACATAATAAACAATAAACATAACAAAAACGTGCAATATAATTATTATGTTCGTAAAAGTCTTGTTTGTCAATATGATTCGATCTAACTACACTCCTCGTGCGATCTAGATTTATCTATAAGTGCTCATAAACATAATTACTCGTAACGTGCGATTGCGACCAACTTACGTAAACAAAATTTATACAGTTGGCAGAGAAATAACGGAAGTCAAAATAACGTAATACCACATTGACAAGGGAAAGGTAGAAAGGCTAAAGCGCCAATGTGACAATATTATTGAAATAATTATTTTAGTCATATACTTAATACTAGATATAATATTATGTAGAAATACTATATTTTTCGACCATTAAAAGTAAGATTTCGATGTAAGTTATACAATTTATTACTTACATTAAAATATATATTGTTATCTATACTAATATTATAAAGCTGAAGAGTTTGTTTGTTTGCTTGAACGCGCTAATCACAGAAACTACTGTTCCGAATTGATAAATCTTTTTAGTGTTGGATAGCCCATTTATCGAGGAAGGCTATAGGCTATATAACATCACGCTACGACCAATAGGAGCGGAGCAGCAATGAAAAGTGTTGCAAAAACGGGGAAAATTCTCTTATATGAAGCAGACAAAGTTGCGCGGGTCATCGTGTCATAACTTGTTTGTGTTTGCGCCGCGAACTTTGCGGTAGTTTGTTTTGTTTGTCGTGAAATTACGAATGATTATAAGATTATTTCAAAACTGGGAAGTATTAGTTAATGAATAACAAAATTCGATTTCTTTAATGCGTAGGATTTCGTACGTTACGTACTAATAATAAAAAATTGGCATAATATATTCAGATGTTTTCGGTCAGTATAACTTTGTTGTTAATGCTAACTGATACCTATATACCTACTATAACTATTACTTATCAGAGCCAAGGTAACAAAGAATCGCAGATATTTATTCTTACTGGGATTCTAGTCCATTTCTGTCTTTGAGAAAGGTTGCACTGAATTTCTTGTCGACTTTACCGACGAGTGTTTCCAGACTATTTAGTGCTGCTGGTCTTTATTAATACAGAAGAAGCAATTTGCGAGGCGAAAATGTTGATAAATTATTGTTTTCTATTTATAATATTAGATTTCTGTACACTATTGTATACAGGTTTATTTAATTTATAATTTAACATTTACAACATTAGATTGTTTAACTATGAAAACTGATAATAATTATCGGGCCATTAAAATGATTAATGATTCTAGCTCCATTAAACATATGCTTTTCACAGAATTTTTGCATTAAGCATGTTTAGTGGTTGTACGTTTTAATTTTATTGTAGTTCATCAACAATTAGTGTAAGTTCATATACAAAATACCAAAGTTTAGAAGATATTATTCTGTTCTTACGATGAGGGAGTAAGTATTGTTCGTCTTTGTATCTAAACATATTAGGTAGAAAGTATATTTCCTTTTTTTTTAGATTTATACCTTTTATTATAATATATGTTATTTGTAAATAATATTAAAAACAGTAACAGTAGTACCTATATTTATTAAAAAAACCTCCGTATTTCAAAAAGCACAAATAATTTAGTTGAAATAAGGAGTGATATGTTATGTCATCAATCATTAGATCAGTTCAAATATCAGAGACTGAATAATTAAAATGTAATTTAAAAATAAAACTGATTATGACTGACTTTTTATTTTCCCACGAAAACATGACCTTATATGGATGTTTCAGTTTCGGTTTCGGCCGAAACTGAGACCAAAGCCGAAATTCGGTTTCGGTTTCGCTAAAACTAGTTTCGGTCGGACACTATAACATTAATAACATAGGTAATGCCATTCTTCTTTTGTTATAAATGGAGAGTAAACGTAACTTTATTTTTTAAGTCTTCAAATTTCAATTGTTCAAACATAACATTTGCCATGTAGACAGACAACTCTTTTTATTGTTTGAACTATGACCTGCATAAGAGACGTCTCATGCTGTGTGTTATAATAAATTGCTTAAATGCTCTAGATACATTCTAGCATGGAATAAAAAATGGAGAACCCGTTTCATAATGCCAAAACAAATGTTTTACAAACATAGCTCCGTATAATTTACCGTTCGATTGTGATAACAACGCGGTCCTATATAACTGTAGTTATACTAACAGTTTTAAAATATTATTATAGCACAGATGTCGCATTAGACATAAACAAAACGTAGCTATGTGATGATGATCACTTCTCTTAGTCATAAAGTGACCCAAGAATGTATGCATTTATAAGGAAAGCGCAGGTCAGTGCACAGGAAAATATTAATAACACGTAGGGAGAAAAGAGGTTTGTGAAATAGACCATGACGAGCCGAGATTCTTGTACTTAGATACTACTTTATTTGCAGTTAAGTTAATGTATGTAGGTATCTTTGAGAAGTGCGTTTATATCTACCTATTTGCGTATTAAGTATTTGTTTATGATATAGCTATATCAGCCTGCGTTCTGAAAAAGCATTGTTCCATATTCAATGACCCGAGTCTCACAGACTGGACTATTATGTAATCAGAATTAGACTATCAAAATATTATCTCACAATTACTATGGAATATAAATGTGAAAATCCTGTCTCACTGTTGCTATGGAATATGGATGCAGAGTGTAAAGCACGAAACCTCTGGATATGCAAATAAAATAAGCTACGATAAAAGCAATCATTATTCATTATACATATTTATCTGCAATTACTTATCTGTTGATATTGCAGACCAACAGCTTATTTATATGATTTGAAAGGGAACAACTACATTACCTTTTGTTGAATTCATACATAACTTGCCACTTGGTAGAATACGTAGCATTTTTAAACAGAGCGATAGATCGTAAATTAAATAGTTTTACGATTTGTTTACTTGTTACTGACAGCCTTCACCTGTTTAATACTCAAAGATAAAGATAGGTAATGGTTAAACTTGCTTGACCTGATACTTATGCTTATCTATTGCAAATAGTCCATATATAATTAGACTGGACATTGTTGCTCAATATTTCAATGATTATATAATATAGTAATTTCTAGCGGTTCTTTCGATTGGTTGAATAAAACGTGCTTGTAACGCGCGTGTGGCTGTCAAGTGTCAACTGACAGCTACGACCATATTACAAGCAAGTAATTTGAACGAGATTGTAGCGAGTAAATCCGCCGGAAATTTTATATTTTCTTTAATGACTCAAAAATATAAATGATCTCGTCATGAACGAGTCGTTCTTGCACTAGGGTTCCGCTCTCATACTAATTCATGGTTAAAATCCACTAAAGTCAAGCAAGCTTAACTTTACTTTATGGTTGTATTCGACGTATCAAAATAATAATAATAATAATAATATTCTACCACATACACACAACACCATCTAGCCCAAACTAAGCAGAGCTTGTACTATGGGTTCTAGACAATGGATAAACATACATATATACTTTTTTTTTTGTAAATACGTACATATTATACATAGAAATGACAAATTACACTAAGAAAATAATATTGTGCGTCAAATTACGTTACGTCACTTACGAATCTTAAAGTAAGCAAGACTTTCTGTTATTGTATAATAATTAATAACACCGACACTGTTGGTTATCACGGTTTGGAAAAAGAGGAGAAAGCTTTATGCCGATATATTGCCCAATTATAATATCTTTCTCAAGCTGTTGGTAAACAATAACTGATATTGGCTCTTAATGAAACCATGAATACCTATCTTATATTTTATCATAAGCCACTATTTTCTTATACTTAACTTTCTTTTTCGGGATATGTCTATATATCCACCCTAGTCTCCCCTGAATCTCTCTTAATTCATTAGGAATCTACATATTAAAATACTGTCTTTAAATGATTCTTAGCATATAAAGACACTTCTAAAGCAGAAACCGTTATTATTTTGCAAATTCTTCCATTTCACATTAACACCATTTGTATACATTCCTAAAACTAGAGGTCAACAGACGAACGGACAAACAGTCGAGAGTCGCTAGGGTTTCTTCGAATACGGAACTCTAAAAATCGTCGACGCGTTTCATTACAGTATATTTCCGGTGGGATGCAAGATGTTTGTTGTTATTTAACTTCCGTGATTACTTGTACCAATGTCCATGTTTAACAAGTATGCAACATGAAAGAATTTAATTTGTTTCAACGATATTTTGTAATACATGCATGAACGATTTTGCGACCGTTCCACTTTTACACGCATAAGCAAAAGTTACTTTATAAATGCAAACCAAGATATTTTGCAATACAGAAGTATCAAATTCATATATACGGCGAAGTAGATATAGTCCGATGTAATATGTTAATTGTTATGTATGTCATTGTGTTGTGATGTGACCTCATGATCGCCAGACCGTTGCTCTCATTTCTATTTGCATAACTTTTCTTTATTCATTATTTCCATTGCACTATAATGAAAATAAAGGAATATCATCTTCTGTATATTTATCTCCTAAAGTATTCAACACAATTGAATGAAAATAATTGGCCTTTAGAAACAATGGTATTGAATCTAGTTTATCCTTCGGAGCTTTGTTTATAGGTGAGGTGAAAGGGCTGGATGGTTGGATATCAGCTGAGTTGAACTAAAAATAAACAATTAAGTATAAATGAAAGCGAAACACGCAACAAACGTAATTCGGCAACCAAACGAGATGTCAAAAGAGTTGCACACCTTTTACACAAAGCCAGCATTTCACAGGTTTTAAAACTTTTATACGGTTAATCCTCATTGTATTAATCCTTTGATAAAGCTGGAAACCTTTTCAATTTTAATCCTCAACGTATAATAATAGGATTAAATGATTGATTAAAGAATAAAGAATTTCGAAAATCTCAGATTATCACGTTTTACGTGTTACAGTATTTGTGGGTGGGCAGTGGACATAGAGTCGGCGCACCCAGGTGACGTGGGCTGGGACACTATTGTCCGACATTTAATGTTTGTTTGTCCGTATGACATCACCACAGGGACGAGCAGCGATGCATTCAAGTCGGATCTTATAATACCTGACAAATGACGATCGAATTTTGTAGGTTAACCAGCGCGTTTAGAAAGCCCGCGATACAGTAACTGATAGCCGCAGTAGAGATCAAAAACAAGTGCGAATTACAATCTACTTTTTATAAGAGTAGTGGTTCGCTTTTGTTTTATAGAGCAGTAGCGACAGCGGCAGTATTCGCCGGCGGCGACGACACAACACAATGATAGATGACCACTTCCGCACGACCACAAAAGTGCTGTCTTATATGCTTCACCACAAGTTTCTAGTTAAAGGAAATCTGCGAGACAGCCTCTGTCTGTGTGTAATGAACATCTAAACAGGCGTCATAATTTATGACTGTAACAAAGAAACACAGACTAGAATGAAGTATTGCTAATATTGGTGAGAACAGTGCAAGTTGTAGTAGTAGCATGCCCTACCTGGTACTATTAGGTACCGCTAGGGTTGCTAATGCAACCGTATAATTTATACCTACTTCGTCTAGATACTACGTCGATAAAATATACTAGTTGACACTATACTATGTACGTATCGTATCTTTTGCTTACGTTACATTCAATCTGGACCATAAAAGCAGTTAAAGTTAAAAAACTGTTCTTTTAATTTTGCATACTTAATTGAATATACTATAATAAGAAAACCGGTAAGTAAAGGATTACTGATCTTAATGATGTTATGTTTGACCTTAACCTTTGATCTTTATGTATAAAGTTTAAGAAGACACAACATCATGTTATATTTAAATAATGATTTTTATTTCATACTACAACTAGCGATCGGCCCTAGCTTCGCACGGATAGTACAAAACATTAACAAATTATACACCTTAACCTTCCTCGTTAACACTCTGTCTATTGGTGAAAACCGCATGAAAATCTGTTCAGTAGTTTTTGAGCGAACATACAGACAGACGCGGCGGAGGACTTTATTTATAAAATGTAGTGATGATGACAAGCGGCCCGTCCCATGGTAAGTGTTTACTACGGTAACCGCTTAACCTAAGACCGCTTGCTCTCTTCTCTTAAAGGGAGAAATCAGATCAAATGACAGGAATGGCTGACATGTGAGTCTGTGTAACCCCTACCTTCTCGCCGGGCGAAATGCAGTACTTAATTGTGTTACCAGGGGAGCTACTAGCTCTTTCGTACCGTCTTCAAATAGTTGGTGCTCGGCACTAGATTTATAGGTAAAATCTTTTTTGAGAAAAAAGAACATTTTTTATCACAAATAATAATTCATATTGCGATTATTCTTATACTTAACGATTAGGCTAATAACTCATTATTCAAAGAATAAAAAGCGAGTGCTGCCAACGAATTGGATAATCAAGCGACTGGCGACTATGTATGATTTTATGATTTTCATAATTATCAAATAGAGAAATGAATTAAAAACGGGTATACCTTGAGATAAAGTTAAAGAAATATAAAATAGTTTAGATTTACTTTATACGAAAATTCTTGAATAATATTTTTTATTAGTCGATAAGATAGAATTAATGCTTTACAAGCCACACCTATTGAGTGACATTTCTCGAATGCTAAGTCTAAGCTGCACTAATCATCCGCAACGTGCACGCAATGGCTAGCCGGAACCTATTGCCGATCCTACCTACCTTTTATATCCTTCGTTTTAAACGAAAAACGATAACTTTGGCCATACAAGACTGTCTAAATTTACATAAGATATATTTAAAAACTAAGATAATTAAAACTACCAAAGTCATAAAACATGACTTGTGGTTGTCGAACTTTAGCTTTACTTGTCTCCATTGTACTGAGGATTCGGTGTCATGTGTCAAAAACGGTGATTAATATCAAAAACATGTGAATAAAACTATCACTTCGTTTTTAAAGCAGCTGCAGCCGAATGATACCCTACTCGATAGCGCAGACTATTTTTTTTGCATGACAACAAAGAAAAATATTAGACACGCTACCGAGCGCTGGGTATCATCAGATTGGGCTATTGAATTGAAAAATGATCGACTCACTCACGACTTTTTAATATTTATTTCTCGCTTGTTTTAGAAGCCAGAATTGAACGTTCCGATTTATTTTGGTTTTAGCATTCTTATTCCATAGTTTTATATCAGGATTCTATTTTTTATATGGATCTGTTTCTATTTGTAAATGTCACTAAAAGGTTTTTAGCTTAAACCGTCTAATTACATTTCGGTCGATACTATAAACTATAGTCTAACCACAGAAGAAAGTTTTAATTGTCCTTATACCAAAATTAACGTTAAAGTATTTTAAACATGGTAGGTAAATACGACAAAAGTTTAGTCTTTAAATTAACTTCGACGTTAAACTATGTATACTATTATGGACCTTATTCTATAATCCATAAAGTTGCTTATAGCTTAATCACCTTGCCACGATGTATTGTCTATGGCGAGTATAAAAATTAAATTCTCCAAATACATATTATCTACTACAAAAGGCAAGAAATACTTAGTTTCATTCTGCTCTAGACGCGTAAATAATACGAAATTAATCGATACGTAATCAAAATAATTTAAATTGCTTATACTTTCATTATAATAACAAATAGATATAAAATAAATATTTTCTCGAGTGTTGTCACAGAAGCAATATACAATTTAAACAATAGCAACGCTAGCTTGGAACTACAGCAATCGTCCTTGTTGATCCCCTTTCATCGTTTCCGCCATGAGTGGCAAGCTTAACAAATACAGGATGTCCTACGTTTAGGAGACCATCTTGGCCGAGAACACAAGAAAATTCACGTTTCCTGCTATCATGCAGACCTAGAATTTGAGTGACCTCACTTTATCATCTATAAAAACTAGGTCGTACCCATTTATTATGTAACAAGCAAGACTAACAGGCAATGAAGTTAAGGTTTAGTTTTAGGTACAAGTTCCTACAGGCTGTGCTACCGATAACACTAACGCAATTTTAATAACTGCCGGGTAGATAACTCAAAACAATCCGTGTAAACAGTATGTCTGCCTACCTATCTAATTATTAAAAAACAATAGTAGATATTTACTTAGGTATTATTTAAACGTAGATACCGACGCTATATTTTAAAAAATACTCGTAAAATTTATCTATGTCAATATATCTTTTTTTGTACCTGTAAGCCATAAACAATAGCCTAAGCAACTATCGATGTAGTTCCTAGTTTTGAGGTCAACGTCTATGAAAAACGTATGCCAAGTAGGTTAACGCGCTTTAAGAACTACGATTATTACGATTACTGTTGTATATAAACTTTGATTCCACTGTAGACTATTTCATTCGCATTAAGTTCTTTACTATTTGCATTTGAACTCGGATGCTGTAAAATAATACCGACACCAGCACTATTGAAAATTTGTCGCTTAATAGTACCATATTGGATCTAGATAACTTACGCAACCTGTATGGCTCGACTGTGCAATCGTCGAGCAATTATTCGTACACGAGAAGGCGTGTTCATTAGAGCAATGAGACTGTAGTCACCTGCCTCCTCCACATCCACTGCTACTCGCGTCGAACACACCGGCTTCTTATCATTTGAGTTTGGAAGTTACACCATTTAAAAATATACATAAACCGACGCTGTTTCTGTTTACATGTACAGAGAACACTTAGGTATTATTTATAGTTTGCCACACCATGCCTACGTAAACGCGTTGTCGTCAGCAAAGTATACACGAAATAGAATCGGGATAAACAAGTGCAAGCTTACATACGTGCACTGAATCCGATCGGTGCGTCGCCGACGCCGGTGCGGCCGGTGCATTCAGGATCAGCCGTCCGGATCGCGCGCTGTCAGGCGGACGTATCAAAAACAAGAGGGAGCGAATGGATGCGGCCGGCTGTTTATAAACATTGAAATAGTCAGACGAGATGCGATCAATACCGAGAAGGGTACACTCAGAGCGGCCGGGGCCACGCCGGCCCCAACCTCACCTGTCTCACGAAATCTGCGACGTAGATAATACAGTGCACTGGACCGCATACGCGAGGCGTCGAATGCAACACGGCGGGAGCGTACAACACGGACGTACTGAGCGGGCGGCTGGCGGCGGCCGTGTGCGCGCCGCCCTAGCAGTTACGTCACGCGGTTTTGACAGCTGGCGCACGAGGGCCGCGCGCCAAGCCGCCAGAGGCCGCGCCGCGGCGCCACCGGCGCCCACCGATCAATATAGCAAGCGCGCGCCGCGGCGGCCTGCGCGGTACGCCAACGCGCAACCACACGCGCCACCGCACGCCGCGCGCCGCGTCCGTCCCACCGTTCGACAACAAGTACCACGTCCGCGTCGCCGCGCCGCGTCGCCCGTTGCGACGCAACCGCCCAGCACTCATCTACGTACTTCCTTAGCTATACCAGACATACAGACTAAAGAGGGTTTATCTACTACTATTAGTATCACTTATGAAGTTATGACTTATGAGATACAAATAACTTAACTTCATAGTTCTACTAGATAAAACTGCAACTACCTACTAATCGGTAGATATTAATAATCAATAATTGATTTTAAATCAGACAGGACAAAAAATGTAAAAGGATATACATATTTTCATTAAGCATCTACTACGGTTTTTAATTTAAATATATTGTTTGGTATACATATACTGACTAATATTATTGATGGGAATGTGAGTTTCTTTCTAGGTATGTGACGCTTTTATGCCCTAACTACACGACCGATCAACATGCAATTTCGCATACACGTTGTCAGGGCTACAGAAAAGGAGATAGGGTACATTAGATCCAGAAAAATGTACTGTTACTAACCTAATCTAACCCAACCTACATTTACGCGAGCGTAGCCGCGGGCAAAATCGAATTATTCATATTTTAGGAAATATTTTTATCTGTATATGATTGCCTCAACATTTCGGGATTAATTAACCTCACAATTAAAGCATTCTTTCGAAAACTAGCTTATATACTAGGTAGGTACTTGTAGCAAATCGTTGATATGCTATTGCATTAAAAGTTGTCATCAGGCCCGTAGCGGTTAAAATGCTGAAAGTTGTCCAAAGTTTTATACCAGCAAAAAAAAGTTTTAGTCAAATCTATGTATCGTATAAAAAGGACCGGTCAAGTGCTAGTCGGAATTTCGTTCCAAGGATAGGTAGTCTAATAATAATGTACTTATAGAAATTTACATACTTACTTCAAATGTCTCATGTCTTTATCCCTGTAGCAATAGGCAGAGTTTTTTATGGGGCTCCCGAAGGATTCGTGCTTGGACTTCTGTTATTGAAACTTGCCTAAAGCAGTGGTCTGCGTCGTACGCATAGGTCATGGCTGGTAATGGGAGGGATGCTTTCGGGGACACCTCACACCGAATTAGGTGTCAATTGTCTCGTCGTCACCATCGGCCGGCTAGGCCTTCGGGTAGCGCCAATCATGACCGAGATTCAATGGCCCTACTACTTTCGCCAGGATTCGAAACCACTCAACTCGTCATTGGTAGGTGATGCAGGAGTTAGGTCGGGTACATTAAGTATACCTAGGCTTAATTCTGGACAGCCGCTGAAGCTTGGTGTAGCACTTCAAGCGTTTGGCCTTGCAGAGATGGCTCTAAAACCACCTGCCAGGGCCACAGAAAAGTGGTCCGGCGCCTTTACGAAGGTCTCGTTCGATTCATAGCCGTCCATGGGCGTGCGTTTGGTTTGATAACCTGACGCGCGCCTCCCAAGTTTTAATGTCAGTCATAAGAAAGATTCGTATGATTTTTTCAGCATTTTATAATTCTGATATCTTCTTCTCCCTAGGCTTTATTATTCCCAAGTCACTTGGGGTCGGCTTTTCTGGTCTAACCGGATTTGACTGGATATCAGTTTTTACACGGCGCGGCTGCCGCCTGACCTCCGCAACCCGAAGGCTAACGATACCCTAAGGCTAAACCAGTGTCAGGATATTAGAGGGAACTGACTTTCCCAATAACGACTGCCATAGATGTTTATGGCAGCCGGGACCGACGGCTTAAAGTGCTCTCCGGGGCACGGAGCAGGCAATAATTGTCAATCAATACGCACATAATTTCGAAAAGTCATATAACTTCCGAAAGTCAGAGTTGCACGACGTGGGTTTGAATCCGAGACCCTCTGCATTGCAGTCTGTTGGGCTCCCCACTGAGTTATCGCTGCTTTATAATTCTGATATTACCGACAATAATCCAAATAGGTATTTACCCATTTTGCCGCTTGCGTCATATTTGCTTATGCACTGCACTCTTGCCTTCCATGACAATATACATAAGTAAGATGAAACATTAGAAACTAAGAATGAACGATCTTTAAAAGAAATCAAGGTTTAGGATGAAGCGGACTTCAATTATGGAGTCCACTTGCTTTTTTATAATTCATTTTCTTATAACCTCATCGCTAAGCGGTTGGCGGCAGTCTAGGATGCTTTGGAGCAGACGCTCCGTTTATCTTTTGGTGGGCACCCGCACTGATCACAAGATTGCACAATCTGTGTGGAATACAGAGGGCTAATTGTCACGAACTAGACATTATCTAATAGATATATATATAATAATATTATATATGTAATATTAATATATTAATTATTATTATTTGATATAATATTATATAATAATAATAGATGTCAGGAAGCTGAAGAGACGTAAATAAAAATATTTTAAAATAGTTGTTTAATTTCAGAGACCTTTGTCGTGTTAATAGCGCGCATTTAATTTTTAGTTATTACGTTTTCATAAGTAATTCGCCATGAGACAAAAATCCTGCTTTGTGACAAATGACACCGTGTTCAATCATACTGAATTTGACTACTCTTGATATTTTGTTTTATTTATTAGGAATAAAATTGGTACATATATTTTTTTTAATTGTTGGTAAGTAAGAGAAAGTATGTTCAGCTGAATAAGATAAGTATTATATGCTTCAACAGGTCTATGAAGAGCCGCACGCATTCCAGCTTTCGTTCTGCATGTGTCTGTACAGAACAGACGGGGCACACGAGCTCCTTGTCGAATGCCAGTTCTAGGAACTATGTAACACATTTTATTTGTTATCTCAATGCAGTCAAATCTGTTGTTGCATAAAACGTGCAGAATCATGGTTTCCAAAAGTAAGCGTCTGGATACCAGACTTAGAATCCCAACCCGATTAAGTAAGTCTTTATAAGGTACACAAGAGCGATGGAATTTGCAGTACATAGAAAGCAAGAAGTTTTTTTGTAGCCTTTTTAGTCTAGACTTATATAACTATGAAATTGCCGTTTATGTTCTACAACTAACTTTTAAATTTAAGAGATTTGAATAGTCAAATCTCTAAATTTAATTAAATTTGCAGTAGGCACACCTACCTACCTACATATAGAGGTAATAACATGTATTACTAATAAACTAATAATAAACATCAATATATCTTTATACAATTTGTATTTAAACACATATCGCCTAGTGTCTGCCCGTATTCGTTATTTCAATTCGCCATTATTTTTTTTATAAGTATGGAAACATTAGCGATTTTCTTCATACAAAGCGGCAACTTCATATTTAAGATGGAAAAAGAAATTTGTCTATTGTTTGATGACTATACAATATAATCAATACCTATTTAAACTAGATAGGCCTAGTGAACATTATGACCTAATAATGAGTGCATCCAATCAACATACACAATTTACTAAAAAACACCAAATAAATTAAGTATGCTAAATTTACTAATATAGCTTAGAACGACGAAATACTAGAAGCAACACAATCCACATTGTTTCTTGGTATTATCACCCGTGATTCAAAACTATAGTGGGGTGCACATATAAGCTATCTCTGCGAAACTTAGTTTAGCCCTTAGGCCATTAGGAAAGTTCGTGTGTTAACTGACATTGATACAGATACATAATACCAACTGTGTCACTGGCTTTACCTAGTACTATATTACAGGTCAGGGAATTCCGTTTCGTGCAATCTGTGTTGTCTGAAGTACTTGCTAGAACCAACGTTAGACTGAAGTGGGACTAGGTGGGGCACGTCTGACGCATGCACCCAGAGAGGTGGGCACAAATTGTGACTAATTGACGGCGAGATGACTTGGACGTCTTCGAAAGGCACTGGCAGAGAATGTCTTACAATTAATCTTACAACGTCGAACAGAGTGATTTATTAGTCCTAGGGAGAGGCTTTTGCGTTAATCCTGAGAATATGTTTATGAATCATATTTTGTATACTATACTATACTTGTTAACTAAGCTGATATGGTACGGATAAGTGGAAATGAAGTTCCACCCAATCCAGTTGGTGACGTCTGGTAAGGAAGAGTGGAAATATATATTTTGCTCTTTGTCCCATCAGAGGGACAGCTAATAGGGACTACTGGAATAGACTGACAAAGGTGCCCGACATAATTATATTGTAGTCACATCCTTTAAGAACCTATAGAATCGCATTCGTAATATTGCAGTTTTCTAAAATTGGGCATTTTCTTTAATATAGTGTCAGTAATAGGTCAGAAAACGACTTTTCGTATTTTGTATAAATAAAGTTGTGTTCAATCAATAATTCTACTGTTTGATATCTGACTGGTTACAATCATAAAAAAGCTAACCATTAAAATAAAAGAAACAATCTACTAAGCTGATATGGTACGGATAAGTGGAAATGAAGTTCCACCCAATCCAGTTGGTGACGTCTGGTAAGGAAGAGTGGAAATATATATTTTGCTCTTTGTCCCATCAGAGGGACAGCTAATAGGGACTACTGGAATAGACTGACAAAGGTGCCCGACATAATTATATTGTAGTCACATCCTTTAAGAACCTATAGAATCGCATTCGTAATATTGCAGTTTTCTAAAATTGGGCATTTTCTTTTATATAGTGTCAGTAATAGGTCAGAAAACGACTTTTCGTATTTTGTATAAATAAAGTTGTGTTCAATCAATAATTCTACTGTTTGATATCTGACTGGTTACAATCATAAAAAAGCTAACCATTAAAATAAAAGAAACAATCTCGTCCTCATGACAGTCCACCATTTATCATTTTGTCTGTATTATTTAATTTCACTTTGTTATTATTAGGTATAATATTTAAAACAAAATAGCGTGATAATCATAGTTTCTTGAGTTAATGCGGCAATAGGGATGTTGGAAGACTTAACTTCTTGACTTTGAGTCTTCCGTGACCACGGTTTCTGTAAAGTAGCCGAAACATCAGATAATAATAAATAATGTTTCTAGACCATTCGGTTTAAATGTAATCTTAGTAAAACCAATATATCGCGATAGAATCCGTAAACAGTAGAATGTGTAACATTCGCGTAAACCAAAGAAAATACTATATTAACATTTTTCAATATAAATATCTCCTATAGCCTACTACATATAAACAAAAAAAAAGTTTTATATTTTGTCGCACTTAACACCCAAAAAGCCACCCTTATCCTTACATAAAATGTAGCGGGTAAATTAATTATTTAATTAAAAACGTATTGTGGACATGCCCTAGTATTGAAAATGTCTTGATCTAAATCTTGAATCTTTTGATACTTTCATGTAGAAAGTATCAAAAGAAGCTCGAGCCATATTTTCACGAGTTTTATTATAATTCAAGATATATTCACATAGTAGCTACAACTAAAAGCGATTTAATATGACAAACTAAATAGTATTCTAGCGTTGTTATTATTTATCTACACACATCAAAAGAGTCTTGGGATCAAATACGTTTTAGAATTTAGAGGCTCACCGCAATTGAGGATTACTATTTTAACTTTTTTGATTGTAATTGGTTCTTTTTAGTGATTTTTACTATTTGATAATTATTTTTCTTTAAATTTTAATAAAAAATAGAAAATCAACTGTCAATCGGAATTTCTATAAAAGTGTGGAATAGTGTTTTTATAAAAGCATAATTTCTGCATCGGAACTGAAAAAAACTGCATCAATATGGAGCGACGACAACATTTAACACGAGAAGAGATGATGAGAGCCGTCGAAATGTTGCAAGCTGGTTCCAGGCGACGTACTGTGGCTGTCGCTCTTGGCACTACACAGAGCATAAGTCGTCTCTGGACACGCTAACGTATCACGGGCAGCGTGGCCGAGCGATATGGACGACGATCTCGCATCACCACTCGAAGACAGGACGGGTACATCCAAAATACTGCTCGACGGAATCGTAACATGACTCCACAGCTCTTCAGGCTTGCTGATAAGCGACCAAACCATCCGAAATCGTTTACGTGAATTGGGTCTGCGTTCCCGAAGGGTTCCACCTACAGCACCCTGCAATCGTAGGTCCTATTTGCAATGGGCTCGCGAACATAGAAATTGCGAGAAAAAGAGTGGCGTTGTGTTTGCTCGTATGCACGTATTCGGATTTGGAAAAATTCTGGGCGACAAAAACGTTTAAAATTTTGTCAGGACGTTCATTCATATGGAGGTGGAACAATAATGGTTTGGGCCGGTATTTGAATCGGTGGAAGAACCGATCTCACTTTGATCAGGGGCAACCTCAACCTTTACGCGAATATGATTCATTGAAATTAAACTACTATATACGGATTTTATCCCGTTGTCACTTTACATAATTTTAAAAACTGTTACACTACTACTACTACTATTAAACTTTTACTAATTTTTAAGCAAATTAAATTATTATTAAATCTATTTAGAAAGTGATAAATAAACAACGTGATAAAATTCGTATATAGTAGTTTCCACAAAGAACTACACTTATATACATATTGAAGTGCTTCTGTGCTCGTTAGCAGTTAGGCGCGGTTGCTGATCGCGAGGTCATAAATTCGATTCCACAGGTTACACTGAAGACTAGCTTTGGCCCGCAATTTCAGTTATAAAAGATCCTCATTTTTGCCTATTTTTCCCTTTTATTTGAAGACATTAAAGGTGGATGGATGGATATGAAAGGGAAAGGGGTAAATGATCAGATGAGTGAAGATGAGTGAAGATGAGTGACGTGAGTGTTTCGAAGTTATATGCGTATTAAATAGTTAATTATCGCTTGCTTTAACGGTGAATGAAAACATCGTGAGGAAACCTGCATGTCTGAGAGTTCTCCATAATGTTCTCAAAGATGTGTGAAGTCTGCCAACCCACACTAGGCCAGCGTGGTAGACTATGGCCTAACCCTTCTCACAGTGAGAAGAGGCCCGTGTCCAGCAGTGGGACAGTTTAATACAGGGCTGATATTATATATACATATATTATTATTATAAGACAAAACAGAATTAGGAATGAATACGTAAGAGGTAGTCTGAAAGTGGTGCCCATAGAAGGTGAAAGGAAATCGTTTGGCTTGGTATGGACATGTTATGCGAAGAGATGATACGTATGTAGGTAAGCAAGTGATGAGGCATATGAGGGTAGAGGGACGAAAAGGGAGAGGAAGGCCAAGGAAAAGATGGATGGACTGTGTGAGGATGGATATGAAAGCAAAAGGGGTAAATGATCAGATGACGGGTGACAGAGAAGTATGGAAGCGAAGGACATACTGCGCTGACCCCAAATAAATTGGGACCATGTCAAGAGGATGATGACTTGGAAGACATTATCTTGGGTTAATTTTCACAATTAGCAAAAATTTCTAAAAAATAATTTCAAATTTTTCTTAATTTTTACAAAATATTGGGATAATTTAATAACTTAAACATAGGAATTAAATTAAAAAGCCTTGATCCCTAGACACTTTTGATATGTGTATTATAGCAACGTTTTAATTAAAATATACTCACATATTATTTTGTAAACAGTTGGCATAGAAAATCTATTAAAATGTTTTTCAAAGCAGTACGGCACGTGTCCCAAGTTTTTTAATAGACGCAAAATGGCTGCTGCTTGGTGATTAATCCACAGGTAGCGTGACATTTCCTTTGGTGTAGCCAATAGTTTAGTGAAAGAAATATAATATTTTTAATAAAAAAAAAATGCGTTACATAAATGAAGTAACATAGTTGAACTGGATTTCGGGCATGCTTTTTATTTAAAGAAATTACCCATTAATGTTACATGACTACTAATTTGAAAAGTATACATTGGGTCTTGATCATGGTTAGGTTTTTTATAAATAAACTAAACTAGTTTCTATTTATTTTGCGGTCTGCAATTATCAAGATTAGTAGTTGGACACGCGTTTTTGTATGGAGAGAACGTGATACCATTTTAATAATGACATATGTTTTGAATTTTATAACATAACCGATACCAAATATACACTGACGGACTCATAAATTGCATCAAGACACCTTTAAAATAAACATTTTAACTAAGTATACAAACATTTAATACAAATTTAAATTGAACCTATAGTTTGGTTCGTTAACTTCATAACAGCGTATTATCATATCCTTAAGTGTATGTTGTTTGTATACTGGAAAGGACCATTCAATTTTTTTGAACAAGCGCTAAACAAAAAACAAAAATTTGTATCGATGGTACTGTCTAATGGTACCACGGTGAACAAAGGAAATGTAGCCCTTATGAGAATGATGTCCTCGTCCTTTAGTAAGTTGTCCTTATCTTAAGGGGACCGGCATAGTCAACTCCACTATTCGAATACGGTTTTGCTGGTGTACAACGTACGGGTGGTGGTAAATCACCCATTATTGGAGCTTTTGTGCTAGGTCTTTGTTTGGCACATGTTATACATTTCCGAACGTGTTGTTTAATCAAGTTTCTAGCACCAGTTATCCAATAGGCTGTCCTTAAATAGTTGAGCATTAGTTGAAGACCTTCATGCAGCGTTTTGTTGTGTGCGTCAGCCAAGATTAGATGCGTTAGATAGGCGTTAGATGGCAGCACAAGTAGATGCTTCATGGGTCCGTCTAGTGTAGAGTGCTGACCTACCTCGGACTAATTAATCATCTAGTTGTGGGCAGACTGACTTCAACCTGCTTGTTCTGAGTTGTATAAATCCTTTACTTTGCAATTGTACATATTAATCTGCAAATGTTATCTGCTTGAGTTATTCTTATACAACATTTATCAATCTCTTGTGCTTGTAAATAATCCGTACTGTTCTTGCCTTTGTTAAGAAATTGACGGCCTTAATAGCATAAGCTAGGATGAGAAATTAAACTTAGAATTAAGAATTAAAAAAAAATTAAAAATTATGGCTCGCTGGCTTATGCCAGCGAGCCATAATTTTTATATAAATATTTTATATAAATATTCAAGCAGATCAAATTACACGTACAATTACACGAACGTGCTATAATTGAAATTACAGCTCTGTGACAGGCGCGCCGGTCAGCGGTGGAAGATTTACCTTATATTGGAATGAGTCTTTACTAGGGTTCCAGGGAAGTCCTAATATTTTAATTATATTGTAGTGGGGTGAGGTCTTGTAGTTCACTTCTTGGGCTTCTTAAATAAGACGAGGTACAACAGTGTCATGGTTTACTTAAAAAGTCACATGCTATATACAAATAATATTTACAGATCTAGTATGGTGCCTACAGCGCACTAACTCGGCTTTAGCCAATCGGCGAGCGCCTGACCGTGGCACGTGTAAGTCTCGCGTTGACGTCACGCCATCGTCCGATCGCAAGTACCACTGAACTTATAAATATAGGGCGCGTCGTGTGGCTCGTCCATTCCGTCGAGGCGCGCAGCAACAACACGTCGGCGTCGTGGAGAAAACTTGTGTCGTCGTGAATCGTGAAGTCCGTCGCGAAGATTCTTAGACTTGCTGCGCTTCTTGTTTCTATGTAGCTGAACGAAAGTCAACAACCGTCGTTTTCACGGCGACGTCTTGGCTGTGTAGCCGTATGTTTCTATGATGAACGTATGAAGTCCAACTGCCGTTATCACGACAATGTTCGCGGCCGTTGCCGCATGTGTTTCTTGAAACATTGCAAAAGTCTTGAACGAATAAATGTTGGTGTGTAGTTGCTGTTTTCTTGGTAATGGTTTTTTTAGGTATCTGTGAGGTATGTGGTTTTGAGGTATCTGTAAGGTATGTGGTTTTGAGGTATCTGTAAGGTATGTGGTTTTGAGGTACGGTGATGTAGGTACACTCGTAGTACTCCCCCTCTAGCGAAGCGTACATTTGGCTTGCATACTCTGCCGGTGCGCGTCACATAAGGCTGTGGCTGAGCGAGAGGAGTAGGTGCGGTGTCCATACTGCGCGATGTCCTCTTCGCCTCGTTGCTTGATGAATTTGTAGAACTGTCGTTATCTGTACAGATGTAAGCGGGCTTGAGTCTGTCCAATGATACAACTGTAACGCGATTTGGCAGTTGTATTTTGAAGTACTTGTCATATCTCTGCAACACTGGGTATGGTCCGTCATACGGCGGTGTGAGCGGCGCTCGCACGGTATCATTCCGCACAAAGACGTGCGCGCATTTGGCGAGATCTTCATGAATGAAAGGCCGGACAGATGTTTTGTACTCGCGGCGTGTCGGTGCAAGCGTCGCCATTGTGTGTGTGAGGCGTCGAACGTATTCTTCGTCAGTGATGTTACTCGTTGCGGGCGTTGACATAAAGAAATCAGATGGCACACGCAATGTAGCGCCGTATGTCATAAGCGCTGGACTTATATTGTTTTCTTCACGCAGCGCTGTCCGGAGGCCTAGCAGTACTGTAGGTAGCTCGTCACTCCAATTGTTCGTCGCGCCTCTTGCCATTAGTGCAGCCTTTAATGTGCGATGCCAGCGTTCGACTTGACCGTTTGACTGCGGGTGATATGCAGTTGTGCGCAGTCGCGTGATACCGAGCCTTTTCATTAGAGCGTTGAACAATGATGATTCAAATTGTCTGCCTTGATCGGTTGATATGCGAAGCGGGCAGCCAAACCTTGCAATCCAGTTTTCATACATTGCCTTCGCGACGATCTCAGCTGTTATTTCTCTCACAGGTACGGCTTCTGGCCACTTCGTACATCTGTCTATCATAGTTATACAGTATCGATAGTCATTCGATATTTTCAATGGTCCGACTATATCGATGTGTACGTGTTCGAATCGTTGCGATGGCGGGAAACTTCCTAACGGAGTAATAACATGTCGATATATTTTCGAACGTTGACAGTTGATGCAGCTTCTAGCCCAATGTGTGACGTCCTTGTTCATTGATGCCCAGAAAAACTTCGATGTAATTAGCTTTCTAGTAGCCTTGATTCCGGGATGGCAGAGGTCGTGTTGCGCTTTGTATGCTGCATAACGATGTGCCACTGGTAGGTATGGGCGAAGTGTTGTTGTCGAATACTCGCATGTGATTGGTTGTTGCGTGTCTGGCATATTAACATCGACAAATTTCAAATTCGGCTGAAGTTTCAATTGCTTCAATTCTTCGTCTTGCTGTTGATCTTTGGCTAGCTTGTTGTAGTCAATGTTTGAAGGGCACTCAATTTCTTCGATGCGAGATAGTGCGTCAGCAACCGGGTTGTTTTCACCTTTCATGTACACGATATTTGTGCAGAACTGGCTAATGAAATGCAATTGGCGTTCCCGCCGTGGCGTGTCGCTGTCACTCGGAGGTCGTGTCAATGCGTAAGACAGAGGCTTGTGATCGGTGTATATGGTGACGTCACAGCCTTCGATGAGTCGTCGAAAGTGTTTCACAGCCGTGTAGATCGCTAGTAGCTCGCGATCATACACGCTGTATCTTTTTTGTGTTGCACTCATTGCTTTCGAGAAGAATGCAAGTGGCTTCCAGGCTTCCTTATCACGCTGTTGGAGTACTGCACCGAGACTGTGGTCTGAAGCGTCACACATGATGGACAGGGGGGCGCCGGCGATGGGATGTGTAAGCGTCGTAGCGTTCAGAATGCTTTGGCGGCAGTTCTGAAATGCTTCTTCTGCAACTGGGGTCCATACAATCGGTGTCTTGTCATTCTTCTTCACATTATGTAGATATTCGTTGAGACTTCTCTGCATGTCGGCTTGATTAGGTAAACAATCTCGGTAGAAATTTATCATGCCGAGAAAACGACGTAGTTCCATGACTGTCTTTGGTTTCGGGTAATTTGCGATAACGTTCATGTGTTCTTCTGTGGGTTTGATTCCGTTCTGTGAGACTTCGTACCCAAGAAAATTAATTTGCGCCTTCCCAAACTCGCATTTGTCGACGTTGAGCGTGAGACCGTAATCGTTCAGGCGCTGGAGAACTTGATGAAGAAGCTCTTTATGGCTGCATTCATCCTCAGTCATCAGAAGAATGTCGTCTATGTATGTGAAACATCCTTCAATGCCTCGTAGAACCTCGTGCATGAAGCGTTGAAACGTCTGGCTTGCATTACGTAGGCCAAACGTCATACAATTGAACTGAAATAAGCCAAACGGCGTGATGATGGCAGTCTTCTCGGCATCTTCTTTATGTATGGGGATTCTGTAGTAGGCCATTCTTACGTCTAATTTCGAGTATATCTTCTTATTATTCAGTTGGTACGTAAAGTCTTGTATTCGCGGTATCGGATATTTGTCTGGTAATGTTGCTGCATTCAGACGCCTGTAGTCACCACAGATTCGCAGACTGCCGTCTTTCTTCTTGACGACGTGAAGTGGGCTGGCCCATGGGCTCTTAGAAGGTTGACAAATGCCCATTTCCATCATTCTCTCGAACTCATCTTTTGCCGCTTTGTATTTGTCAGGCGCTAGCGGGCGTGCACGTGCGTAGAGGGGTGCACCGCTAGTTTCTATGTGATGCACGACGTCATGTTTCGCTGGTGACTTCAAGGACATCGGGCGTAAAACATCTGGGTACTGTTTCAGGATATCTTGGTAGACTTGATTGCTGCTGAGAACGTATACGGGTTCCTGTGTTGATGATATTTCTACGGCGTTGATAGACAGTTCAGTAATCTTGTCTATAAGTTTCTTATTGTGTAGATCGACCATCAATTTGTAATGCTTCAGGAAATCAGCGCCGAGGATCGAAGTTTTCACGTCAGCGATTATAAACCTCCATGAAAAACTGCGCCGTAGTCCGAGATTGAGCCTGATTGTTTTCTCTCCGTACGTGTGAATTGCAGTGTTATTCGCAGCATATAAGTTGTAGGCGCTTGTAGTATTCCTCGCTTTTTCTTTGTTCGTAGCAGCCAGTACAGATATCTCTGCGCCCGTGTCGACGAGGAAACGTTCTCGTGAGTCGCGATCGACGACACAAAGGCGGTTGGTGGCGCTTAGGACATCGACGTCCGCCGCCGTCGATGTCGTAGCTAGTTTCCCGTATGTTGATTCTTCTGCCTGCGACAACACGGTGATTCACAGCGCCTAGCCTTGTCGCCGTACCGAAAATGATATTTGCATTGCCACGTAGGATCGCCAGGTTTGACAGACGTCGTGGATTTTTGCCGCGACCTGGAATGTGAATGTGAGTTGTACGGGCTTCGGTATCTTTGTCTTGACCGTCCGCGTAATTCGGCTACTTCAAGGGACAGTTTCTCCAATTGCTTCGATATGACTTGTAGTTGGGCACTCATCACCGGTTCTGTTGATGTTGACAGGTTCGATGTAGCTATAGCAGCGACCGTGGGGGGCTCGGAGTACTCAACCATCTTGTCCGCCATCGCAGCAAGTGTGTCCAATGATGACTCAGTGTTCACCGACAATACGACACGTACCTGTGCGGGCAGGTGATTCAACCACTCGATCTTCAGTCCTTCGTCTGTGATCATGCCGCTTCCGAGTTCTCTCATCTTCCGTAACAGCTGTGACGGCTTCTGGTCACCCAATTCTAGACCGCTGATCAGCTTTTGAAAGTTCTTGACGTCGGATTTGTCGTATACTGTCAACAACCGGTTCTTCACTGCCCCATACTTGTCCGTAGCTGGCGGATTGTACAATATATCAGTGATATGTTGTAAGTCAATCGCTTGCAGTTGTTGTAGCAAGAAACGAAACTTCGTATCGTCCGCTGTCTTCAAGGGGTCTACGATGGCTTCAAATTGTATGAACCACGCTCGTGGAATCTCGCGCCAAAAAGGTAGCAATCTTGATTGTATGGAAACCGCAGCCAAATCGACTTCATTCTTCACAGACTTGCAGAGTTCTTCGCTGTGGTTATCTTCCGTCATGATGTGTTCTTTCTTCGGGGTCACCAGATGTAGTGGGGTGAGGTCTTGTAGTTCACTTCTTGGGCTTCTTAAATAAGACGAGGTACAACAGTGTCATGGTTTACTTAAAAAGTCACATGCTATATACAAATAATATTTACAGATCTAGTATGGTGCCTACAGCGCACTAACTCGGCTTTAGCCAATCGGCGAGCGCCTGACCGTGGCACGTGTAAGTCTCGCGTTGACGTCACGCCATCGTCCGATCGCAAGTACCACTGAACTTATAAATATAGGGCGCGTCGTGTGGCTCGTCCATTCCGTCGAGGCGCGCAGCAACAACACGTCGGCGTCGTGGAGAAAACTTGTGTCGTCGTGAATCGTGAAGTCCGTCGCGAAGATTCTTAGACTTGCTGCGCTTCTTGTTTCTATGTAGCTGAACGAAAGTCAACAACCGTCGTTTTCACGGCGACGTCTTGGCTGTGTAGCCGTATGTTTCTATGATGAACGTATGAAGTCCAACTGCCGTTATCACGACAATGTTCGCGGCCGTTGCCGCATGTGTTTCTTGAAACATTGCAAAAGTCTTGAACGAATAAATGTTGGTGTGTAGTTGCTGTTTTCTTGGTAATGGTTTTTTTAGGTATCTGTGAGGTATGTGGTTTTGAGGTATCTGTAAGGTATGTGGTTTTGAGGTATCTGTAAGGTATGTGGTTTTGAGGTACGGTGATGTAGGTACACTCATAATATATTAGTACTATATATCGATACCTCCTTGTGTATGACCTTTTCTTTATTGATCTTCACATCCTCATCCTGTGCGCATCTTTCATGCTCGCTTGATGAGTTCTTAATTTTTTGAGGTAAACTTTCTTATTGAACTTATATCTAACATTTCTCGACTGTTGCTATTCCACTTTTGCAATGAAAATCCTCCTTTTTGTTATAATTCCGTAATTTCTTTATATATAGCTAAACCCTCTTCTATGATAAAACAACCAGTCATTAAATCATCCATGTAAAATGAATTTAAGACCTTTCAGCTGCGCGCAGGTACTTTTCACCCTCATCACATATTTGGTGTAATGTCCGTATCGCTTTGTATGGCGCGGAAGCTGTGCCAAAAGCAACTGTCAGCAACTCAATCCTTAATTTCCTTTTCAGGACTGTCACGCCAGAGTATTCGTTGATACATAGTATCCTGATCAGCTATTCTTATCTGACGATACATTTTTATAATGTCTGTCACCAGACCGATAGGGTAAACTCTGATCATGGTGTGCCTCAGATCGGCTTGTACTGATGGTCCTACTAGCAAGGTATCGTTTATCGAGACACCCTGTATCTTTCAAAAGCATTGAATACGACGCGCACCTTTGTAGTGGTTTTGTCGCTTCGTATCACCGCGTGATGAGGTAAGTAAGCCGCTACGTCTCATTAGTAGGGGGAGCCCAAGTGGGGATTTCGGGATTTACTCGAGCGCGGCAGAATAACAAAGGCGGTAAACATTGCACCTCGTGAAGTACTTCCACCATACCAGATCCCTGTACATAGGGTCAAATGTCTAGAGACCAGAATAGTAACAAAAAAAACGATTATTAGAAAAACTCGAGCGCGTCAGAATCAAGGTAAGGTGAGTTAGTTACATGCAGAAAAGTCTGCATTTCAATAAACTGACAATTTCACGTCACCTGAAAATTCTCTAGCGCGGTTAAGTATTTTTTATTTTGAAGCAAATTAGTCATGATTCACGGAAATAATATAATCTTCCGATTTGCAAAGCCGAAGTAAGTAAGTTTGGTATATGTTACAACAGTGCTAATATTTTGAATTGTGTATTTTGTGGTGAAAACAAATTACTTCTGAGACATTAAAAAAATGCGAGAGTTTTGAAATGCTTGAAAAAAAATTCATTCAATTTTTTTTCGGCTTATTCCGTTTATCCACCCTAAAATAGCCACCCTAAGGAGGATACTCGGAAACACGTGTCCTTCTATCCACCCTGAACGGGGTGGATAACCGTAATTCATATAATATGTTTCTTCCGTTTTTCTCACCTGCCTAAGTACAGTCATTAACACAGAAACATACACAAACCCAGTCCAAGAAACTTCGTGAACATTAAAATACTTTAGATGTACATACTTACCTTCTTCTTTGAGCTGAAAATAGTTTTGTTTACTCATCTAACATTCTATGTGACTATTACGTCATTCTAGACGTATCTTTTAATGACACATATCATTGCAATTAATTTCCATTCCAGTTATATTATTGTATGTGCTTAAATATAAATCATAGCTTGATTTAAACTTTAAAATGTCTTTAATTGAAAAAATAAAAATATTGACAAGGGGTAAGGGTCGAGTAGCTTTACATAATGGTTATCAATATCACTTTAAGAAAACATACGCAAATCAAACAACTTATTGGCTGTGTGCTAAACGCTTTCTATCTTATAGTACCATGTACCTACAATTTAGATTTTAAGACTATTTTATGTTATTCGCTTAACAATAAATATTAAATTAAAACTTAAAAGATAATTTGATTCAACTGTACTTGGGGTAAAAAATCGGAAGAAACATATTATATGAATTACGGTTATCCACCCCGTTCAGGGTGGATAGAAGGACACGCGTTTCCGAGTATTCTCCTTAGGGTGGCTTTTTTAGGGTGGATAAACGGAATAAGCCTTTTTTTCAAGCTCTGCGGTTAAGGCTGTTCCTCCACATAAATGTCAGATTATGGGTCAGTTCGACAAAGACATCAAGATGAAACATCTGTATAATAATATAACGCGCTCGAGTATTTACAGGTCACGATTTTCTTTTGCATTTTCAAGAATTGGCCCTAATTTATGTTGGCGTCCAAATTCTAGTAAATAGTAAATAGTAGTTCTGCTAGGTATAGAAATATTGTATTTGTTTTAAAAAAATCCATGTAGCGCGGGCGGTTTATATGTTTTTATAAAATAAACAATATGTGAAGCATGTATTGCTTTATTACTCATAATAACGTACATTTTACTTGAACTTTTATACACAGAGAAACAATATTGGGACAAGTCGCAATTTCCAGAACACATTGCTTGTATATTAAAGCTGCTGATCGCAGTCTAAACCAAGACTAAAACCTGAGTCACGTATTCGCAAGCGACGATCTTGGAACTGACTACCGGTGCACGATCTCGTTTAAATAAAGAACATTGTATGAACACCACCAAGCTCAAGACAACTACACGTCATTATTATTAAACTATTATTATCTTCAAAAAGTGATAACAATAAAAGCTACTGATTTATTTATTTATATTCACTGGATTCGCAACTGGTGCTGCATCGATAGTAACACTGCGTTGAAATATGTGATCTAGTTCAACAATCCGATTTATTTATTTGATACATCGTATAAACCGGCTTGCTTTTATTCGTCAACGCCAAGTTACCAAATATGATAGACATGAACAATGATAAAAAATATTGTCTCTTAATAGATGTATATGAACATATAAACAGTTGAAGATTAACACTGCTTTCGTATATTGTGACTATTGAAAGGTTTTACAACTAAGTATAAACATGAATTACAAAATGCTCAATGTGTTACGGCATAACATTATGGCACTTTGATGATCTAACACTTAAATCATGAAACTGTAATCTTAATCACTATGAAAACGCAGGCGATTCTCGAAGTTCGACAAATAAAAAATGAAGCTTGGCAGCAAACGTGTGGTCAATAGATATGAAAAGTATCAAAAACTTCGACAAGCTTTACACACTGGCATCGGTAGGTAAATAAACAATTACACCAACTTTACGCACGACTTGTCCACGTGTTTCATACAAAACTAGTGTGAAAAGAGAATACAGATCAAATATTAACAGTGTTATCATCAAATGGCACTTCATACAACTGACAGAAGAATGGAGAGTCCGTAGTGTCCTGTACAAGATTCGAAGCGCGATCAGTTATAGCTTAACTGGTGTCTACGTTAACCGGTAACTGTATTATATATTGTTGATGTAGATGTATAGCGGAGGTGTTGTTCAGTACACTTTCAGCTGATTCTTGTCATCGAAGCCTGCCGAATGTCCAGCGTTGCGGACTATGAACGAGTTACCGTCGAAGTGCATCCGCCTCTCACCACGCCTGTTGACAGTACAGTCATTCAATTACAGACAAGCAGATAACCACAACAGGTTACATTTATGTATGTGTATTTAGGTATGTGTGAATATAGGATATGGTTACCAAGTGATTGCGTTAGCTTAGTAGACCAGGGTCGATTATTCTAGAAACTAAAAAAAATTATAGTAGGATGAAACCCATTGGAAAAGGAAGTGAATATAACAAAATGAAAAGAATTAATTTACTGGTGATCTGAGGTCGGGAAGTGGAAGGAGGTGAGTTTTTAGGGTAAAAAACGACTTATCTCGATTTCCGGCAAAACTACAAGTCCTATGGGAAAAAGTTAAATGGCAAATTTAAGGTAATAAAAAGGTTTTATTTTAATCTTTTACATTATATTGTTTTTTTACAAAATTTGGTGAAAACATACCTTTTTATGTCCCAAACACAACTTTAAAATTTACACTTTAATTACTCGAAAAACGTAAGATTCCATGTTAAACAAAAAAATTGCAAATCGAAATAACCTACTATAATTAACAACCAAATAAGTTAATAAAGTTAATATTTAATAAGACATCTACAATATTATGAGAAAGTTGTAGAATCTTCTTTAAATTATATGCCTATTTATTGCTATTTTGAGATAACTTATATACCGGAATATTTTCAGTATTCGAGATACAGAGCAGTGAACAACATCGTTCATAAAAATACACGTGCAGGCTGAGTTAGTTCAAGAGAATTGCGACAAATTTACATAGAAACATTTGGAATCTACATAGCAAGGTAAATACACCTGTATTTTAATCTGTATCAATCAGCTCTGAAATAAAAATTATATTTTTTATTGGATTTGTAATTTTTTTGTTTATCTATGTAACATGGAATCTTACGTTTTTCGATAATCTTATATAGATCTTTAGTAATTTTAGTAGTTCAAAATTTGTGTTCATAAATTTTGAACAAACAGGAAATATAAATACCTATATTATTTGAAATAAATACAGCATAGCCGGGAGAGCAAGGGGAACGTAAGATGACAAAAGTGTCTAGCATTTTATTGGCTGTGCCAGATAGTTGAGATTACCGATATACCTATTTATCAGACATCTATTGATTATAGTGGAAGTGATCTAGATAAGTTGTACACGTCTTTGCACGTCTCCCACATAGATCTACCACAGAGGGGCAGCAAGATCGCTGCCAATTTTTATTTATAATATTGCAATAATACGTGTAGGTACATTCGAGTTTGTTAATAATATGTTGGCACATTATTCGTCGTCATCTCAGCCAAATGACGTCTACATGCTGGACATAAGGCCTTTTTTATAACGTGGACTAATGCCACTCGCCCAAAGTTTTCCATGCAGACCAATCTTGGGCCGTATGCATCCAACCGCTTCAAAAATATATAAAGAGGTATTTAGAGACATACAAGTATATTTATAATAAATCTATATCTAATAAACCTCCTTATACATTTTTTATGTCTGGATATGTCAACATTAACGACCTCGACTGTACTAGGCATGGGTGTCTCGAAAACATCCAGTTGTCTGTTAGGCATCCCGCCAGTGTTACCGCTACGGATTTGGAAGGCGACGATGCGTTCTCGAACGGTACGAACCCTGTGCTACTTGTGTGGGTTAAAATTTACACTATCTATGGCTAAGATACTACGCGACGAGCAGTCGGCATGCAATTCGCACACAAGCCACTACGCCTGCACTACGCATTTGCTTCATGTCAAGTTAAGAACAACCTATATGAAAGCTAAAAGTTTTTAGGTGGCAGTCGTATAGTTTATGACCACTTCTTCCACAGTTATGACATGTTGATTATATAAGGAATTCTTACAAAAAAATAATGTAAAAGGTATTGAAGAGAAGAGAACTAAAATAAGCATATCAAACAATACATTCAAATTATTAAGAAATACAAAAGAATTTATTTATGATGCACTATTGCATTTTCACACATACAAAAACGCTCAAAACGAGAAGCTTGCATCACGATTTCCATCGTGGACAAATGACATAAGTGATAATTGTTTATGAGCGTAAGTAACGTTTCTAACATTATGACATTTATATTTTATGTAGGTATGTGTATTTCACACTTTAAACCAACAGATATAGCTTATGCAGATTCAATATTACTAGAACAGCTCATATGGTGCATAATGTGACCAATGCGACGTAAATTTCATAATAATTTCATAATACAATACCATGGTTACGCACTAGGGTAATTTTCTGACTCATAGCATAGTCATAGCTGTGACGCGACAATATGAATCGGATAAAATCGAACTAATTCGAGGTAAAAACAATTATCCGAGAATTACTTTGGTTAATTTGTATTTGGTATAAATTATTATTACGTTGCAACGTATCTTAAATCCCATTCTCCAAACACTTAGTATCACTTAAGATCAGGTGAGATCGCGGTCAAACGCAAGCCTATTAGAGTATTAAAAAAAAAATATATATTTTCTTTATCAAAAAATGGATTTGAAGATGCGATATTGAACGTATGGTTGAAATGACCCAAAAATTTTAAAGAGTAGCCGCCTTGCTAATTAAAGTCTGTCATACCACATTTATTTCACCCTCACATTAAGTACGGAGTAAGTATATCATAATAGGAATTAATCAAGGATAAGTCCTGTTTTGTTTTTACAAATAAACACGTTATATATAACTTGTGTAATTATTCTTTCCATATCTCAAACTTGGATAGATCGGACCTCTTTTTTGTTTTCTGTTTCTATCATTTGTTTTAATTCCAAACCCACGATTACAGCTTGTTTGAAAAGTAAAATAAATTAGCTCCATTACCTTACAAAGAGGTGTTGAGTCTGGCCGAGCGAAGCAGTGCAGTGCAGGAATGGACTGGTGATAGACGCTGAGCCGTTGCTAGGGCTTGTGCGTAACTGGTACTTGTGGCTGCAACGGTGGATCCTATGCCAATTGACAAAAAAAATTAGTGTAGGTCTTCTCTCTTAGCCTTTATTATTCCCAAGTCACTTGGGGTCGGCTTTTCTGGTCTAACCGGATTTGACTGGATATCAGTTTTTACACGGAGCGGCTGCCACCTGACCTCCGCAACCCGAAGGCTAACGATACCCTAAGGCTAGACCAGTGTCAGAATATTAGAGGGTACTGACTTTCTCAATAACGACTGCCATAGATGTTCATGGCAGCCGGGACCGACGGCTTAACGTGCTCTCCGAGGCACGGAGCAGGCGATAATTGTCAATCAATGTAGGTATGGGAACAATTTTACTCTATCCGCCTTACGTCTTCCATGAGGGAATACCCTAATGAGGCGCATAGAGAGAGATTACGACGATGTACGTATTGATACATTTGTGTACCTATCTGCGTACACTACTACAAAAACTAAGTAAACAAACTTCGTTTTTCATAAACGAAATAAACACATTTTGCTTAATTATAATCTTATTGATTTGAAATCGCTATTTATCCATAGCTACGTAATATAATAGATACTGAAAATTACATAGGTATCCATGATCGTTTGCTACTGATGCTAATAAGTAATCACTAAAAATTTGGTGAAAGCAAGCAGAAAACTACACGATAATCGATATTGTGTATATTTAAAACCACAGCAAATACAACTTGAACAAAAGTAATTTTGTATTTCTGTCTATCGATTGCAAAAATAATACATTTTTTGGAATACGGAAATTCAATTCTGAAAATTGACTTCAAATCTTGATGTAATTATGTGCCCAGCAGGTTTTGACAGTGTAATTACTACGCAACAGTATCTAAGTGGATTCTGATCAACAATAAACAAAACCGTGTTGATACTGATAATGCGCTTAAATCAAAACTCAGTAATTAAGGTACCTAGTTATGTACCTATGTTTTATGTAATAACTAGAGCAAATGGCAATCACACTTTTTGTAAAAACTATCATATAATATATTATAATATATTGTATCAGAATTGGTGGCAGTGTACATACATACATACATAGATTCACGCCTGTTTCCCAGAGGGGTAGGCAGAGACTACGGATTTCCATTTGCTACGATCCTGACACACTTCTCTGGCTTCATTCACTTTCATCACATTCCTCATACACGCCCGTCGAATCAAGGTGCTCTTAACCTGGCCTTTGTCTGGAACGCTTCCGATCTGATCAAGAAACGTTCGCCTAAGTCTTCCTCTTGCGACTGTTCCATTCACACTAGCCTTAAAAATCTTTCTTAGTCAGTCTTTCCTCGTCCATTCTTTCTACATGCCCAAACCAGCTTAACATACCCTTTTCTATGTCGCAGTGTAAGGGCAGAAAAATTTGAATTAAATAAGTGGCGGTGTAGTTGCGATATCTCACTATCTTGCTCGGACAGCCTCATAATAGTAGTTTGTATCGTGCATTTTTACTGTCATTTGCCATTTACCCCTACTAGCAGATTTGAAACACTTGTATCTTAATTTTAAATAGAATAGTTCAGCAATATTCAATTTATCAGATATTGGGTACCTAACCATTGGATCATCCAATAAAATGATAAGATAAACGGTTCATTGACATTTTAGTGATGTCCAATTGTAGCGTCAATTGTATATAAATTAATTACCAAATTCGATGCACGCAGTTTAACAAACAGAATATAGTATGCAGTAAAAACAATTGCAAGGTAAACAAATTTTCATTGTTAAAAAATACCTAAGGAGTAATTACTAATTATAGGTGATCAAAGCTACAATTACAGACTAACCACTTACAATTACAGTTGTGAAAGTCAAAATTATGTACTTATTTAGGCCACAAAATAAAACTTCTTATAGTCGAAGGTTTAGGTTATAGGTCAATGGGTATATTATAATGAGCTAATTAAATTATTTATTATTATTATAGCCAATTTTTATTATTTGTCCAATTAATTATTGTAGCCAAATGTTGCCGCTTCAAGTAGAAGCACAATTCAAATCAGGATGTAATCAATATTACGTAAGTCGTCAGCATAACCACACAAAAGTAATAGAACACTTGAACACAAGTATCAGTGACGAATAGTCAACAAAATGGCAGTTAACGGTCAGGATAAATTATTTAAGAAGGGTCATAACATATTTAAATATTTTTTTAAGTTGGTTTTACTTCTGCTTAACACTGAGTTGCAGTGGTCAGTCGCATACATTTTCTTTGCTTTAACTCCCGCACTATGTTTAAATATCCGTGCCTCGGAGAGCACGTTAAGCCGTCGGTCCCGGCTGCCATGAACATCTATGTAATGGCAGTCGTTATTGGGAGAGTGTCGACACAAAAGATCCCACTGGGTCGAAGTCTCGCCGGTCTGCACTGACTGGCCCCAAGATAAGATAAGATGTTTAAATATTGTGTCGCAGAAGACTTTACAAATATTCGAACAATGGACATAAAATCCAGACTCGAAAAAACTATTTGTGGATCACACAAATGTGTATCCCGTGTGTGATTCGAACCCGTAGCATACGTCAACCTTTTTCGAAATGAGCAGATTAGAACCTCTCCTTCAGCATACGGTATTGGCAATAGTGAACTTTTCTGTAGCACGTAAGTACTTATTATAGTGAGTTTCAAATACGAAGTCCCATTTGAAAGATGATTGTTGAACAGCGATAGTGAAGAGACCGTTTCAATCGACACATCACAAAATCGATTACCGATTAACTTTCCAAACAAACTGTAATCGGGGGTTAGAATCTAAAGAAAAATGATATAAACAGAAAAACAAAAAAGGATCGCGGGTTTTACACTTGTACTAAAGGTGCCTTGTAAAGTTTCGCTGGATAGATTCCAATCTTAAAATGTAAACGTCATACATAAAGATTCCTAACTTGCGAACAATTCTAATGAGCTACGGACAAAGGAACAGAACAATATTTTGATTATTTTGACATCCGTGAACGGGGAAAGAAGATCTTTTTTAAAAATCCCATGGCTTTGTTAGCTTTGTGTACTATGTGATCTATGTGCTTCATCACACCTAAATCTCTTAAATAATCTACTCGTTTGAGATGGTCATTGTTTAGAGTGTATGTGTAGGGTATGCTGTTGTTCTTACGAGTGAACGTAATTGTGAAACATTTAGCTACGTTGAGTTCTAGATTATTTAGCTGACAATAGTTTTCAAGTCTAACGAGATCTTCTTGTAAAGAGTAGCAGTCTCCAACATTGTCTATATGTTTGAAAATTTTCATATCTTCTGCGTCAAGTGAAAATGATGAATTTTGTAAGCATGTGTGAATGTCATTAATGAAAATATTAAATAAAAAGAGCCCGAGAAGCGATCCCTGGGGAACTCCTGAAGGGACTACATGCCATTTCAACACAACACTGTTGATAGCAACAGCCTGGGAACGATTTTGTATATAAGATGTCATCCACCGGTATAAGTTGCCATGAATGCCTGCGTGAAAATCTTCACAAAAAAATATCTAAAAGTATATTATGGTCAATACGGTAGAAACATTTACTGTAGTTTGTAAAAGTACAGTCTACCTGACCACCATCGTCCATACAGTTAGTGTAGTCGACAGTGATGTTTGAAGTAGGTTAGTGGTGGTTCGAGCGCTTTTTAAGGAAGCCGTGCTGTTCAGGAATGAAGGCCGAAGAGAAAATGCTGTATACATGCGTGTAAATAAGGCGTTCAAGTATTTTTTTTTTTTTTGGATATGGGTCTATAGTTATTGATATCACCTTAATTCCCAAATGTTAAATGAGCAGTTGTATAGTAAAAACTCGCAACCCTTCTTGAACGTTATTTTTCGGTGTTTAACAGGCAGTTCGCCCCTGTTAACTACATGATTGAAGTATGGTGTGGATTCTCGCCTGTTTTTGCGTTATGTCTACATGTTGATAAAACTGACCTGACAAGGCCGTCTGCAGTCTGACTGACGCGTACGTTATTGATGATCCAGTTGTCGATGCCGTCGTCAGTGAGCCAGTACTGAGCCGCTTGCAGCAGGGACAGCGCTTCAGTCACAAACGATGGGCCGTGCCGGGATTCACTGCTCAATACACAAAGCATACATCATCATTACTACTACCTAAAAACTAATAAAATTCGTACAGTTGATAAAACAGGCGTGCGCGGTGCGAAGCAAGACTGGCGAGCTGAGTGCTGACAGACCGCTTGAGAAGTAGCACAAGTCATGTTAGAATATATCAGACATGACATGCGCTACTAACAAATAAAGAACGTAGGTACAATGTCAAACCTGTGCTAGAAATAGCAGCATCAATTTTTTTAATTTATACATAATATTAAAGGTCGTCGGTATATTTATTAAAGATGAGGTTCTATAATAAACTAGTAAATCTGCTTGTGACGCGGTTCACGAGCTTGTAGACTATCGTCAAGAAAATTGACAGGCAAAAAAACAAGAGGCATATTTTTAGATCTGGCTAAGGCTTTTGACACGGTCTTTGAACCATCCATAAGAGGAATACAGATGAAACTTTTTGAAGACTACTCTCTGAACGGTCCCAGTGCGTCAGGATTATTGATAAATATCTTAGTGGAGACTTGCCTGTTACTTTTGGTGTGCCTCAGGGCAGTATTTTAGGGGCGACTCTTTCTTGTGTACCTGAATGACCTCTGTAATCTTAACTTTGCGGGTAAAATAATTTCTTATGCCGATGATACAGTTCTACTGTATTCAGCAGACATAGAAAAATTTATGAGGCACAACGTGGCTTTGATACGGTGTACCATTGACTGCGGTCCAATATCCTGACGCTCAATAGGGACAAAACACAATACGTAGACTTCTCTATGCGCAGTTAGGTCTCACCTCCGATATCTTTCTCCCTTATCGTGCGGGCAATAGTTTCTTATGCCGATGATACAGTTCTACTGTATTCAGCAGACACATGGGAAAAAAAGTTTATGATGAGGCTCAACGTGGCTTTGATACGGTGTGCCATTGACTGCGGTCCAATATCCTGACGCTCAATAGGGACAAAACAATACGTAGCCATCTCTATGCGCAGTTCAGTCTCGCCTCCGATATCTTTCTCCCTTATCGCACATGGCTACTGTAACATTGATACTTGCCACTGTACTGTTTTAATGGGGAACAAAAAAGGTCAAATATTTGGGCATTCTAATTAATAATAACCTTTCTTTTACTTATCATTTTAATTTACTTACATTCCGACTAAGAAAGATTATATTCGTTTTAAAAATAAATTGATAAAGCAAGTATATCTGGCGCTTGTTCAATCGGTATTGAGTAAGGTCATTTCTGTTTGGGGAGAGGCATCAGAAACTATAATAAACCCCTTGAAATAGCACAGAGCTATTCTCAAAGTGAGCACATTTCGTCCGTATTTGTTCCCTACGTATGAGCTGTATCAATCCTGTAAAGTAGTTTTGAAAGAACATGGCAATATTAATTTGAGTTAGGCTCTACTGCTGCCCGACGACGTTATATTAATGATATCATTAATAGGCCAACGTTTAAACATACCATACGTCAACAAACACTCTTGCTTCTTAGTAGTATCAAAATAGACAAATCCGTCGGAATACAGAGATTACATAGACATGAGTGCAAAGATAAAGTATTTGACTATATTCGTAACTCTTCACTCTCTGAAAATCTATTTAATTTTCACTCTCACCCTCCTACACACACACACACACACACACACACACACCCTTTTTACATTGTATTTTTATCAAATTTAGTGACTTTCTTTAATACCATTTTTCTTTTTTGTATTATCAAATATGTCATAGTATGATTATTATTTTTATTTGATTCATGTTATTATATTGTCCTCTTTTGTACTATTGTCTGTTAAATGCATCATTTACAGGGAGGGCGCTGTTGTCTGAAATACAGATAATTTATCTAGTTCAGAACTTGTTGTATAATGCAATTCTGCTTTTTATGAAATGAATTATTATTATTATTGTCTTTATTACATTTTTTTCTAATAATTACATTTTTAAATATAAAAACTATACATATTTTAAAATATAAAATCTGAGATGACCCACCGACATCGAGAACAGGGTCTAAGCTGCCGGTGGATAGGGCCCTCAGAGAGAGGAATCTCCTCACAATACGCGCCGTGTCGTGTAGTACTACCTTTTGTATCAAGGACTTGATCCAGCCATCTAACGCGAGCCTCTGCAGGTGGTGGTCGAGGCTCTTAGGTATTAAACCATTGACTGTAATGACTATCGGCACAATGATCGCCGAGTCCACACGCCACTTGTCGACAATCTCGTGAGCCGAGTCCAAGTATTTCAACTCTTTCTTTTTCAGCTTTCACAAGATTCTCGTCGTTTCATTTTCATTACAGTAGCTTAGCTTAAGTTAACTTTGACGGTCAAAATGGATATTATTAAGCAATATTTTTAGAGTTGCTTGGCATTTGTTTTTTTTAATCGGAATGGTAACATCGATGTTCATTGCTCGGCGCTCCAATCGGTCTATCAGCACAATATCTGGCTTGTTCGCCAGTACAAAGTAGCACGACCATTTTCGAGAACTGGATCGGGCACATACCTGTAATACGGCACTTCAGATTCCACAAGGTTATACTTCAAGGCAAGTTGCTGATAGACAATCCTGGCTGGCTACTTGGTTGTGTCTATCCCAAGATTCTCATTTGGGGCCAATATTATTTTCTATTTTTATAAATGATCTGGGTTGCGTGATCAAATATTCAAAATTTTCAATTTTGGAGATATTAAATTTTCAATATTATTAAAGAGTGCAGAGTTACGTGCTATGAAGTGTCAAAAGGGACTTCGTATTTGAAATAGACTAAGAATCGAATGCTGAGATTAAAAGGCGCTAAGTTCTGAGATGATTTTAAATACACCTTTTTGTATAGTCGACAAAATCCGTATAAACTAGTTGAATTGACTTGTTCGTCAACTGGCGAGCGCGAGTGCGCGAGGGTTGGCACCTTGCGATATTTTTCGTCGTCAACTACTCGCTTGATTGTGAAAATCTGACGTATTTATGTACAATCATGTACGACAACTTTTAATTAATTTAATATAGGTACCTGCTTTAAATGTATAAGACACTATACGATTTGTGTTTAAAGTAAAATACGATATAGTTTTAGAGATAGTAGTAGGTACATATAATATAAAACAACATGATAAAAGTATAAAACTGCTTTTAACTAATAATATTTCCTAATAATTATCAACAATATCACAAATCAACAACATCACAATGACTCAAGAATTTGGTTTATTACCTTAGGAAAATAAAATTATCTGAAACTAAGCAAAAAAATAACAACAATATCACAATATGATAGATGTAAGTAGTGTCTTCATCAGCGCTCTGAAAACTATACCTACCCATCGCAGAAACAACAGTTTTATTTTCCTTCAACTCTATACGATGAAGAACTCTATACGATGAAGGTCTTACTATGTGTTAACATATGATATTAATTTTTTCAGCACATAGTACCTACATAAAATTACAATGCCAGCTGTTTGTTTACATCATAGAGAAGGCTAATTGATCGACTGCTTATATTTAGTCCTAATCAGTGTAATGTCTTCAACATAAATATGAGCACGAGATTTACCGTTTCAACATGCCCGATAAATTCTCATCATAGGTAGATTACATATATTACATATATTGCCCGGCCGTGTAAACTATGTATGCCTTATACATAGTTTTTTACTAATGGATAGCGTATAAAGATGAATATGACGCAATTTATAAGATTTCGGTGGCCAGTAGATTCTTGCAAAGCAAGTGATTGTTATACGTACTACCACTGTCAAAGAATTTGCGTAGTTGTTGGGCACAAATAATTTTTTTTGTTTACCGGTACTGTGCCGAGAAGATCTCTGGTCAGCGTTATTCTCTATAAAATCGATATTGGTTTGTCTTTACGTCTGGCCACAAATCAACATAATAATACGTATCATTATTTTTAAGGAAAACTGCATAGATAAGGAATGTGTAACTTATTGCATAGGTTCGACGACGTTAAAAGGATATAGGTATATATTAAATATCTCTAGACAGGCTTGAGCTTGTTGTTTGTGACTCCATACCTATTATATCAAATCCGTAGGTAAAGTTAGGTGTAATGGAAAACAGCAGTATCTCCATACAAGACCAAAAGCCAGGCTTGCCATACAACAATCATCGATCATAATACATAATAGTTGATCGTATTCAATCGATCATTAGCGCGCTCGATGGTATCATGGTATGCAAGATAATTTTTATATTATAGAATAAAAGGAGGCCGTCGCAGAGAGAATGAACGTCGCAGGTAGCCTACGCTACTAAAAAACAGCGAGCATAATATCTCCAGAGCCGCAAAAGATGAATTTATTAAAAGTAAATACTTTTCTAAGGCAGCGTATTATATTCTCATCAAGTTCAAAGCGCTGATACTGTTTTTGCTATAGTCAAGTGTACAGGCGCCGTACGTTTGATGTTCTGGCACTGCAATTTTTGTACAATAGACCCAAATTACGTCAACGCTCAAGTACATGACATCTAAAATCAACACCGGTCACATCAGTAAACTTATACAACCAAAATGGTAGCAAGGAAAAATTTAATTTATATATTGAACAAGAATGTCACAAACATTTATTTATTCGGATACACTAATGGCGAATCTAGCGGCGCCCGCATTCGAGTGACATACATGCACGACTAGCGTAGTGGTTTATGTGGTCGCCTCGGCATTAACTGCTATGCCTAGTGTTGTACATTCGATCCCCACATCTCTCTCTCTCAATCAGCCTTGCAGAGACAAAGCGGCGTACTCGCCACTTACGCTCTTAGTACGGCATAGCCTGATGCATACAACCTTCTGACTCAACTCGTAGCGTTGTATGAACATGACCTTCGGCTCAAGACGATAAACCTTATATCCAGATGAAGTTAAAATTTCCAGGCTGGTAAATGCGCGGCAATGCTTATTGATGTCTAGGACAACTTGTTTGCGGAAAATGGCTGGACGATCATTAAAACTGAAATCGGATGCGCAACATGTCCTCGACAAGACTGTAGTGGAAATTTTAGTTGGTAGGCATGTACTTCATTGGGGAAACCGGGCATAACTTTCTCTCCGCGACAAGGATTTAGGCATAAGATGCATCTAACGTGAAAATAATGGGTATCCATCCAGTCACGGATCCCAGACTTAACTGTCAGTTAATTAATAATAGTTGTCGATTTTGTTTGTAATAGCCTCCGTTACTCGAGCCTAGCTTTAAACTTGCAAGTTTGTAAATAAAATATCAAAGGATCAATCAATAATTGAGCATCTTAGTTGAGCATTTGTTCAGTAGCGATTAAAGAACGATATCGGCAGTTAAAATATCGCTACAGTAGCGTTACGGCACAGAAAAGACTCGGTCTGCGTCACAAAAGTATAGATTTTCAGAAAGTTTTTAATATAGCAATAACACGTGCATATGGACATTGAGTTATTACCTATGTAGGTATTACGTACTGAGGAGACAAATTTTTTTTTGTAGCACGAATTACGCATAAGTGCATACTTCCTTCTCACTTAGGCGATTATTGCAACGACACGTTTGAGTGCAACATTTCAGTAATTTAAACATACGTATGTGTACATATGTACGCATGTGTATTATGCTACTCCTTCACTAATACTGCACTCAATCGTGTCGTTACAGTAACTACCTGGTGCAAATTCAGTGAGAGAGGATGCACGCTAACTTATGATACAAAAATACTGATGTCTCCTCCAGTACGTGGTACTTAATTCAATGCATATGAAGAAAAATCTGGCGACGAAAATAACAATTGAACCCAGCACATGTAATTATTTATACGTTAAGCCAGGGTATATATGTGTACAAATATTGCCTTAATATCTAGAAGAAATGAAAGCAAAAATAAATACTTGTAGAAGACATTGAGGGTGAAGTCTTGGCTCATGTCGAGAAAGGTGTCGGTGGTGGTGCGCGTGCCAGCCGCATCCACGAGGTACACCAGCGCGCACTGTTCTGCCGTGAACGATACTCCCTTGTACCACATCTTCGCATACCTATATTAAACCACAAAATGTACTTTTATAAACCTCGCATCGATGTCATTTTGGTGACATGAAGACCAGATAGTTATCACACGAAAGTACAGTTCGATTCCATTGCCATCCGCAACTAAATTTCGCAACCAATTGCGAACGAAATTATTTCATAACATTTATCAAGAAAGGTAAAAATCTTAATACACAAAAATACTTTTAATATAAGAAAGTCTTTTTCCCTGAAATGCAACTATTCACCACATGAAGAAACGCAGTTGATAAGGCGGCTAAAAGCCAAACTAATCTTATATTTTGTAGATAAGCTTATCATTATTATATAAAATATAAGATTGGTATTATGGCAAAAACGGGAGATCGGGCCTTGTGGCGCACCCTGGGGAAGGCTTATGTCCAGCAGTGGACTGCAATAGGCTGAAATGATGATGATTATGGTTAACACATTTTCCAAATGAAATATACCTCTCGGCAGTCCTGGCAATTTACCTGAAATTGCAACTAGGTCACGTAAATACCTTTGAGGCGTTTCATTCTAAATAAATATGAACGTCGCCGTCGCGCAGATTACTTCGTAAATGAAGAAATGCAGCGTTGAGTTATCATCTTTAACAATGTGATTTAACAAATAAACAGCGTAGCTCCAAGTTCAGAAACTGAACTTGGTAAGAACGGGGCTAACGATGTTTATTTGTTTAGTAGCTCTGAATTTTATGTGGTGATTTTATGATTAGATAGATTTTTTAGATAGATTTTATGTGCAAAAAGACGTCTGAGCACTTAGTGATTGTTGAGAAAACAGTTATATGGTAGAGAGTTTGTAAAATACAGTGTGCGTGAGTTTGGGAGAGATAGTGAGTTTTATACGTATTGATAACTTACTTGTTGTTGCCCTGCATGTGGCGAGCTTGGATCTCGACACGTGAGCCGTAGTGGTACACGCGCCCATTGGGATGTATGAGCGCCGCTGCTGCACCAGATCGCGACAGAGCCAAGATTATATTGTTCTTAGCGTTGGTCACTCGCACTGCGCCGTCAATCGTCATGTCCACTCTGAATAATAACAAAAAAACCATATCAACCCTACATTCTTAAAGGAGAAAGCTACATCATTCTTATAGGGAAAAGCTTATATAATTCTTATAGGAGAATGCTACATTCGTTCGGTTTTCCTTTTGGTATAGTACTCTAAACATTACACCATCCCTTTGCAGGCTTAGCAAGATAGTCATGGTTGAAATCGTGAGCCCAACGAGGGGTTTTAGCTGCATGGATGATAATTTAATACTACCCATCCGTGAAGCAATGTTGCCGTACGTATAACGAATCCCTAATCAGTATCGTACAAGTCAAAAAGAAAACTGGTAAACAAAAACAATTAGGCCAACTAATTTTGCGAAATAATAATTTTTCGTTCTGGCGGACAGTAAGAAAACGTATTAATAGAACGTAATTTACAACCATGCAGACCTACATGTCCCCAATTTTGCACAGCTCACAAAGCAGCAAGATAATTTTTTTTATAAAATGAATATTTTCTGGTCTTATAAAAATGCATTAATTAAATTAATAATTTAATAATTAACAAACTATCATTAAAAAGAAATTATAAAAGTCTATTTTTAACTCAGTCACGGCAACCGTTTTGTTAGGCGGCTAAAATTTTTTATCCACCTGTATAATTACAAATTTATTAATGAAGTGCCTCCACACATTGGATGATGTATCAACTATTTATTACTGGCATTTTTAAAAAAATGGTTTCCCTATCCGTAGGTACTAAGTTATAGAGAAGTCAAGTTGCAGCTTATATAATATGCTGCAATCACCTCATCCACGACAGCTAATAATTATTAGCCTTATGTGCAGAGCTTATTATTATAATACAGGTAGGTACTAGGTTTTGCCCGCGGCTTCCTCGCGTAATAGTAGATCAGGTTAGGTTAGTTTTCGTTAGTAACAATTCATTTTTAAATACAATTTGGCATAATTACTCTGTAATAATATAATAACCCAATCAAAAAATTTTTTTAAATTCGGTTGAATAGTTATCAAAAATCAATTTTTTCCTCTTTATAATGTTAGTATATATAGTATAGATGTCGCAGTGATAAACTAATGGGAGACCCGTTGGACTGCCATGCAGAGGTCTTCCAGTTGGATCCCAAGGCGCGCATATTTGACTTTTCGAAGTGTGCATATTAAATTGTTAAATATCGCTTGCTTTAACGGTGAAGGAAAAAATCGTGAGAAAACCTGCATATCATGAGTTGTTCATAATGTTCTCGAAAATATTTTGAAGTATGCCATCCTGCGCCCTGGACCTGCGTGGTCGTCTTTATGCCTTACCCTTCTCACACTGAGAATAGGCCCGTGCCCAAGTTCACCGTTATAGGAAGCAACATTTTTCTTTAAAAGACAATTCCCGCACTAGAATTATTCCTGTGTCGCGGGGGACTACAAATATTCAAACAACGGACACAAAGAACATCCAGACTCGGAACAACTATTTGTGGATCACACAAATTTGTCCCGTATGGGATTCGAACCTACAACACTTGGCGCAGTTGCAGCGCCAAGGTGACCACAAACCACTACGCCATCCGTGCAGTCATGCATACCTATCTTAACAGGTTTAATCAAACATGCGAAATGATAAATATGTAGGCCTATCACTTTCATAGTTACGCAAAGCTGAAAGGTAGCTCGAAATGGTTTGTGTAACTCTGCTGGCTACACTGGCCGTTCCGCCGTTAACTTGGCGACAATACCTATGCAATGTTTCTTGATTTAAATACCCTGCTCTCCTAGTACCAATTGTTATCTATGCGGCTTCTTGTAAAACGTCATATGTAACCAAACAAATTCAAGCAGTATCTCTCAATCTACTGAAGCCTATTTAAAAATGCAAAAAATATAGGCTATTAGTGTAACAATTAGTAAACGCAGTATATTTATTAAAAGTGCAGTCGATTCGAAGTGATTCGCGTTAAGCCGACAGGCGATCAGATAAGCAAGGTCCAATTTAGGGAAATTTACTAATGGCGAATATATGCTAATAATAAATTAAATGAAATATTTAATTAGTTTATTTACATGACATTTCTTGTATATTTTCACCTAGGTCGCTCGTATTTTAAATACTATATGACCATTTGTATAAATAAGTCAAACATTATACTTACTAATTGCCCAAAAAATTACAATGTACTTTCCTTGTTTTTTAACATAGTTCGGAAATACACATATAGATTATCATAATAAATAATGACGCGATTTAATAACAAGTAACATAATTTAATAAATTTCGTCACGTAAATTCGTCAACACCGTCTTAGTACCGTCAAAGTTCTATTTCTCGAATGTTCTTACATGTTACCGCCATCGTGGTCCCCCGCTTCGTTGCATCATTTGCTCGTGCGCATCAGATCGACACGCAGGTCGAAATTTATCTAAGCGGGTATATGATTATTGACTTACTTTAGCTTGTGCAAGCTTTGTTAAATATTTACATTCCCAATGTAATTGTAATGTAATGTAACTTATGTCAGCATGTGAAATAATTTTAATAATGTTTATTCAATAATCAACAAAAGTCATCGTTACAATTGTGTTCGATTTTTGAATTGGTATTGTTTCGGTGTATTGTATTGTATTAAGTTTAGTAAAGACAAACCTAAAACCTAAAACCGAATCTTTATCGAACTACAAAATTTTACCCATATTATAGAGTAAGATCCTAGAGCCGTATGGCATAACTTATTTTCAAAAAGATTAAGCCTTCGGGTTCTGTGTAGTCTCATGTCCTTTTAATACCTGCGTGCTTGTGGAATTCGCTCTGTGACACCTGGGCGGGTACCAGGTGAGAAAGGTAACTAAAGAAGAGTTAGTTAATTTGTATGGCTGATTTATATATATATTTTGTAGAATATTACTCTGAAGTAATATCAAAAGTGGCAGACGCTTTAGGGTGAAAATCATTTAAAATGACCATTTTGATAGCAAAGTTTGTCCACACGCGACGGGTTAATGATAAAATTATTTTTACTAAGTAAAAAGTACTTATTATAGTACTCTTGTCTAGCTATATTATATAGATGTATATATTCATTGCTAATAATAAACAAATAATATTCCTAATATTCCTTTTTTCTCAACCAACTCTGATATTCTCCATACAAAAAAAACTTTCCTCTTCACGGGCTGCGTCACAAAAATCATCTGAATAAATATATTAGCTATTATATTTAATAATAATAATAATAATATTCTATCACATATGCACAACACCGTCTAGCCCAAACTAAGCAGAGCTTGTACTATGGGTACTAGACAATGGATAAACATACACAAACTTTTTTTTTGTAAATACGTACATATTATACATAGAAATACCCAGACCAAGACAAACATCCATGTTCATGCACACAAAATGTTTAACTTGTGCGGGAATCGAACCCGCGACCTCAGGCGTGGCAGTCGGTTACACTAACCACTACGCCATCGAGGCCGAATTATTGGCGAACTCTTTTCAAAACGTGAATTGCCATTGATTTTGGTCAAATTTATTTTGTTAATTATTTAAAAATATTAAAATATTGGGTAGAAAATAATGTCCATTATTTTGTTCATTTTTGTTATTCATTTTTGTAACAGTAAAATTTGATATTAATCGCTAATTGTAAAATGGCTACACTCTGCCTATACCGAGCCACTGACATGCCACAATTGAATATGAGTCGACCATTTTGTCCTCGAGTAAGAAAAGTGAATGACGGTGTGTGTGTCAGGGAGCAAAATTCCAATTAAATAAATTTTCAGTTTTTTGTTTCGAACAACGCAAGTAAGTGAGCACTTCTACTATTTAATTGATTAATTAAATAGGTTATTGTTGTCCTTTATTGAAATGCAAAGTGGTTTGAACTCATTGAGATTTCTGTTTGGCTTATCATATTTGAAGTTGCTTTCAAATTATGACGATTTTTTCATTTTTGGTATCATTTGTCACTTTTTGGTAACGTTACAAAAATGAAATAATAAAAATTAACTAAAGTCGCAATCACATTGCTGATGAAATAATGTATGTTTTGAGTGTATTTTTGTATATAACATGGGTCCGTTTGTATTTCTGTTTGTTGCGTTTACTATCATTTGATGCCTATGTTTATTTAATATTATATTAGTACACAAATATCTGTATTTTCGTGTTAGAAGCGTCCGTAGCCTAGTGCAACTGACGATTAAACGATAGCGTTGGTGCGGTATATCTATGTATAGGTGGGTTTCCTCGGGTTTCTCGTTAGACCTCAGTATCATCTGATATGATGATACTGAAGTATAATATATATACAGAAGTGATGAGTTTGATGGTATATCACGCTCACTCGGAACATTTCTTAACTGACTTCAAAAAGGGGAGGTTCTCAATTCGATTGTATACTTTTATGTATGTTCCCGCATAAGTTATCTATTTATAAACAGATTCTGATGGTATTATCATGTTACATCGAGTTTTATAGTTATGATGTGTTTTTTGTTTTCATGACAGTTATTAATGTCTTGAAATTTTAAGTTCCTATGGTAATTAAGCTTTGAGCCTTGGAACTTTTTTTATAAAACTACCTTATTGTTAAAAAGTCATCCATCATATATAATATTTATTTTGATATAGGTAGGCTCAGTACTGATTTTATAAAAGTTATAATACGTATAACGTATACGTATAGCGTACGGATTGTTTGAAAAGGTTTGATATAGAAGTTTTTTGATTCTGCCCATTTTTTCAAGTGTATAACGCTAATGAATGCTTTTGACAAATGTCTGTTCATTTTTGTATTGTTGACTTGTTTTAGATGCTTTATAATCTGAGAATAATATTCACAACAATCTCAGAACTAATAAGGTAATGACGTAAGATAACTGATATTACATTGATCTTTTTTTATTGTGTCCAAATTAGAAATAAGTTTGTAAGAGAAACAATGTTCCTTTAATTAATAAATAAACGATAAGAAATTTACCTTGTTTTATTGCGGAACACATACGAAATCTATAAAACAATATTTAGATTATAATGCGCATTGTGAACAAGCCCTAATATTTCATTTGTTATTTTTTGTTACGCATTTCATTTTTGTTTGATTTTTGTCACAATGGTCATTTTAAATGATTTTCACCCTTGAGGATTGACTGGTACGGAGCTTTTAGATTTAAACGGCGACGGTCAGTACTGACACGCAAATTAGAAGATAAATATTATTATAATTACTATGTAAGGTTATGAAATGATTTCCATGTAGAATGATTTTGATATCAAATTATGCTATTTATTATGTACATTATATTGATCTGTTACATGTTAGAATTGTGTATTTTATTATAGATTATTAAATACGAGTTAATATACATAATATAGTTGTTATTCAATAAATGTTTCCCAATCAAATATTTCTTTTACTTTGGTTTCAGTATGAAACTAATAAATTGCATTTTTAAACATTGGGTATTATTTGCATATCTATTACGTGCGTGTAAATTATGCCACTATAAAAACAGATGGTATGGATTCGGCGCAGCTATACGTATGATGCTCCGTTCGATTCCAGGTTCCTTATAAACTTATGTTGCTTGTGCGTATATACATACGCCACATCACTCCCGCCTAAGCGAAGCGTACGTTGTTTCATCGCGCGGCCGGATCTGGTGATGTAGGAATTTCGCGGTGAAGGTGATGAAGTTGTCCGCATTGGTGTAGGTCATGAGTCCGGGGCTGGCGTGTTTTTTGATGTGTTTTTTGGCGAGTCTTCCTCATTGAGTAGATGGGCTGGCTTCAATCTGCCGATTGAAATTACTGCGGTGCGAAGCGGAAGTTGCTGTGTGAAGTGCTTGCCGTCGGTACTGCGTTGAAGTACTTGATATGGTCCGTGTCGTATGGTGATACGAAAGGTCTGCGCACTATGTCGTTGCTCACAAACACAATATGCGTACATGTCCCGAGGTAAAGACCTCGGGACATGTACGCATATTGTGTTTGATCTTGACGCTCGCCTTATTGATGTTGGTGATAATGACGACATTGTTTCAGTGAGCTGACGGACAAATTCCGCTTTTTCAATGTTCGGCTTGATAGGTTGGAAGAAATCAGATGGGACGCGTAACGTTGATCCGTATGTCATCAGGGCCGGGCTGACGGTTGAGTCTTCATGTAGGAAGGTGCAAAGTCCTAGTAATACTGTAATTCATTGATCCATCTGTTATCGGTTGCTCTTGCCATCAGTGCCGCTTTCAGAGATCGATGCCATTGCTCGATTCTCCCATTAGCTTGCGGGTGAAATGCAGTAGTACGTATTTGAGTGACGCCTATTTTCTTCATTAATGCTTGACATAAAGACGACTCGAATTCTGTCTCCCTTGGTCTGGTAGTAAATCGCAGGGGACATCCAAACCGCGATGTCCATTCCTCATACACGGCCTTCGCGACTGTTTCGGCGGTGACGTCACGAGTAGATATTACCTCTGGCCAGTTAGTTACTATGATTGACCACTGCACTAAGTATCTATAGTCATCTGATGGCGGGAGGGGCCCAACAATGTCCACGTGCCGGTGTTCAAAACGGGATGATTGTTGAAACTCGCCGAGCGGGCTAATGACGTGTCGATGCACTTTCGCTTGTTGACAGCTGATGCACGCCTTGGCCCATATACCTGTTTCTTCGTGTTCGTGTGTAGCTCACTGAAACAATGTCGTCATTATCACCAACATCAATAAGGCGAGCGTCAAGATCAAACACAATATGCGTACATGTCCCGAGGTCTTTACCTCGGGACATGTACCCATATTGTGTTTGTGAGCAACGACATAGTGCGCAGACCTTTCGTATCACCATACGATGTTTATATATGGCCAGAAAAACTGTGATGCCATTATTTTTCTTGTTGTACGAATGCCGGGATGACTTAGTTTGTGTTGTGCTTTGAAGACTGCGACACGATAAGGCAATGGTAGGTATGGTCGAATGTTCGCTGTCGATGTTTCGCACCAAATAGATTGTTCGACTCTCGATAGGTTTACGCGAGAAAACTTCAGTCTGGGGTTATTCATGTAATCACGTAGCTCGGCGTCCGTTTCTTGTTCTTTAGGTAACTTGTCGTAGTCCATCGTTGCGTTCAGTAGTTTGTTTTCTACGATACGTGATAACGCGTCAGCGGCTTCGTTCTTATCACCGTCAATGTATTTGATGTTAGTGCAGAATTGACTTATGTAATGAAGTTGTTGCTCTCGACGCGGGGTGTCGCTGCTACTCGTCGTTCGTGTTAGTGCGTACGTCAATGGTTTGTGATCCATACATATGGTGAGTTTGTTGCCCTCTATCAGTCAGCATAGGTTTTAAACAGCTGTATACATTGCTAGACGTACGTATACCACTGTATCTTCTCTGCGTCTCGCTCATTGTTCTTGAGTAAAAGGCAAGTGGTTTCCACACATCTATTTTCTGTTGTAGGACTGCGACGAGGCTAGTGTCAGACGCGTCGGTTTAGTAAGCATAACGGGGCGTTAGGTATTGGGTGCGATAATATAGTGGCCTCGAGTATGGTTTGTCGGCATAGTTCGAAGGCCTTTTCAGTTGTGTTCATTGTATAGATGTTTCGTCGTTTTTCTTGCTATTGTGTAGATACTTGTTTAGTAAATTTTGGTATTCGGCTTGATGGGGTAGGCAGCTACAGTAGAAGTTAATCCCTAAAATCATGCCTAAAAATCTTCTTCACTCTACGAGGTAGTTGGTTTGGGAAACGTAATTATGGCTTGAATGCGTTCTTCTGAGGGTTTGATTCCGTCCGGTGTAACTTCATAGCCGAGGAACTGTATCTTGTGTTTGCCGAACTCACATTTGTCGATGTTTAGAGTGACGCCGTAGTTGTCGAGCCGTTTGAGAACTTGTAAGTGACGTTTGTGATCCACTGGGTTTTCTGAGTGCACTAGTAAATCATCGACGAAACAAAGACGTTGTCGTCGAGCCCTCGTAGTGCACCTCGTGACGTTGTCGTCGAGCCCTCGTAGTGCACCTCGTGACGTTGTCCTCGAGCCCTCGTAGTGCACCTCGTGACGTTGTCCTCGAGCCCTCGTAGTGCACCTCGTGACGTTGTCCTCGAGCCCTCGTAGTGCACCTCGTGACGTTGTCCTCGAGCCCACGTAGTGCACCTCGTGACGTTGTCCTCGAGCCCTCGTAGTGCACCTCGTGACGTTGTCCTCGAGCCCTCGTAGTGCACCTCGTGACGTTGTCCTCGAGCCCTCGTAGTGCACCTCGTGACGTTGTCCTCGAGCCCTCGTAGTGCACCTCGTGACGTTGTCCTCGAGCCCTCGTAGTGCACCTCGTGACGTTGTCCTCGAGCCCTCGTAGTGCACCTCGTGACGTTGTCCTCGAGCCCTCGTAGTGCACCTCGTGACGTTGTCCTCGAGCCCTCGTAGTGCACCTCGTGACGTTGTCCTCGAGCCCTCGTAGTGCACCTCGTGACGTTGTCCTCGAGCCCTCGTAGTGCACCTCGTGACGTTGTCCTCGAGCCCTCGTAGTGCACCTCGTGACGTTGTCCTCGAGCCCTCGTAGTGCACCTCGTGACGTTGTCCTCGAGCCCTCGTAGTGCACCTCGTGACGTTGTCCTCGAGCCCTCGTAGTGCACCTCGTGACGTTGTCCTCGAGCCCTCGTAGTGCACCTCGTGACGTTGTCCTCGAGCCCTCGTAGTGCACCTCGTGACGTTGTCCTCGAGCCCTCGTAGTGCACCTCGTGACGTTGTCCTCGAGCCCTCGTAGTGCACCTCGTGACGTTGTCCTCGAGCCCTCGTAGTGCACCTCGTGACGTTGTCCTCGAGCCCTCGTAGTGCACCTCGTGACGTTGTCCTCGAGCCCTCGTAGTGCACCTCGTGACGTTGTCCTCGAGCCCTCGTAGTGCACCTCGTGACGTTGTCCTCGAGCCCTCGTAGTGCACCTCGTGACGTTGTCCTCGAGCCCTCGTAGTGCACCTCGTGACGTTGTCCTCGAGCCCTCGTAGTGCACCTCGTGACGTTGTCCTCGAGCCCTCGTAGTGCACCTCGTGACGTTGTCCTCGAGCCCTCGTAGTGCACCTCGTGACGTTGTCCTCGAGCCCTCGTAGTGCACCTCGTGACGTTGTCCTCGAGCCCTCGTAGTGCACCTCGTGACGTTGTCCTCGAGCCCTCGTAGTGCACCTCGTGACGTTGTCCTCGAGCCCTCGTAGTGCACCTCGTGACGTTGTCCTCGAGCCCTCGTAGTGCACCTCGTGACGTTGTCCTCGAGCCCTCGTAGTGCACCTCGTGACGTTGTCCTCGAGCCCTCGTAGTGCACCTCGTGACGTTGTCCTCGAGCCCTCGTAGTGCACCTCGTGACGTTGTCCTCGAGCCCTCGTAGTGCACCTCGTGACGTTGTCCTCGAGCCCTCGTAGTGCACCTCGTGACGTTGTCCTCGAGCCCTCGTAGTGCACCTCGTGACGTTGTCCTCGAGCCCTCGTAGTGCACCTCGTGACGTTGTCCTCGAGCCCTCGTAGTGCACCTCGTGACGTTGTCCTCGAGCCCTCGTAGTGCACCTCGTGACGTTGTCCTCGAGCCCTCGTAGTGCACCTCGTGACGTTGTCCTCGAGCCCTCGTAGTGCACCTCGTGACGTTGTCCTCGAGCCCTCGTAGTGCACCTCGTGACGTTGTCCTCGAGCCCTCGTAGTGCACCTCGTGACGTTGTCCTCGAGCCCTCGTAGTGCACCTCGTGACGTTGTCCTCGAGCCCTCGTAGTGCACCTCGTGACGTTGTCCTCGAGCCCTCGTAGTGCACCTCGTGACGTTGTCCTCGAGCCCTCGTAGTGCACCTCGTGACGTTGTCCTCGAGCCCTCGTAGTGCACCTCGTGACGTTGTCCTCGAGCCCTCGTAGTGCACCTCGTGACGTTGTCCTCGAGCCCTCGTAGTGCACCTCGTGACGTTGTCCTCGAGCCCTCGTAGTGCACCTCGTGACGTTGTCCTCGAGCCCTCGTAGTGCACCTCGTGACGTTGTCCTCGAGCCCTCGTAGTGCACCTCGTGACGTTGTCCTCGAGCCCTCGTAGTGCACCTCGTGACGTTGTCCTCGAGCCCTCGTAGTGCACCTCGTGACGTTGTCCTCGAGCCCTCGTAGTGCACCTCGTGACGTTGTCCTCGAGCCCTCGTAGTGCACCTCGTGACGTTGTCCTCGAGCCCTCGTAGTGCACCTCGTGACGTTGTCCTCGAGCCCTCGTAGTGCACCTCGTGACGTTGTCCTCGAGCCCTCGTAGTGCACCTCGTGACGTTGTCCTCGAGCCCTCGTAGTGCACCTCGTGACGTTGTCCTCGAGCCCTCGTAGTGCACCTCGTGACGTTGTCCTCGAGCCCTCGTAGTACACCTCGTGACGTTGTCCTCGAGCCCTCGTAGTACACCTCGTGACGTTGTCCTCGAGCCCTCGTAGTACACCTCGTGACGTTGTCGTCGAGCCCTCGTAGTACACTTCGTGACGTTGTCGTCGAGCCCTCGTAGTACACTTCGTGACGTTGTCGTCGAGCCCTCGTAGTACACTTCGTGACGTTGTCGTCGAGCCCTCGTAGTACACTTCGTGACGTTGTCGTCGAGCCCTCGTAGTACACTTCGTGACGTTGTCGTCGAGCCCTCGTAGTACACTTCGTGACGTTGTCGTCGAGCCCTCGTAGTACACTTCGTGACGTTGTCGTCGAGCCCTCGTAGTACACTTCGTGACGTTGTCGTCGAGCCCTCGTAGTACACTTCGTGACGTTGTCGTCGAGCCCTCGTAGTACACTTCGTGACGTTGTCGTCGAGCCCTCGTAGTACACTTCGTGACGTTGTCGTCGAGCCCTCGTAGTACACTTCGTGACGTTGTCGTCGAGCCCTCGTAGTACACTTCGTGACGTTGTCGTCGAGCCCTCGTAGTACACTTCGTGACGTTGTCGTCGAGCCCTCGTAGTACACTTCGTGACGTTGTCGTCGAGCCCTCGTAGTACACTTCGTGACGTTGTCGTCGAGCCCTCGTAGTACACTTCGTGACGTTGTCGTCGAGCCCTCGTAGTACACTTCGTGACGTTGTCGTCGAGCCCTCGTAGTACACTTCGTGACGTTGTCGTCGAGCCCTCGTAGTACACTTCGTGACGTTGTCGTCGAGCCCTCGTAGTACACTTCGTGACGTTGTCGTCGAGCCCTCGTAGTACACTTCGTGACGTTGTCGCCGAGCCCTCGTAGTACACTTCGTGACGTTGTCGCCGAGCCCTCGTAGTACACTTCGTGACGTTGTCGCCGAGCCCTCGTAGTACACTTCGTGACGTTGTCGCCGAGCCCTCGTAGTACACTTCGTGACGTTGTCGCCGAGCCCTCGTAGTACACTTCGTGACGTTGTCGCCGAGCCCTCGTAGTACACTTCGTGACGTTGTCGCCGAGCCCTCGTAGTACACTTCGTGACGTTGTCGCCGAGCCCTCGTAGTACACTTCGTGACGTTGTCGCCGAGCCCTCGTAGTACACTTCGTGACGTTGTCGCCGAGCCCTCGTAGTACACTTCGTGACGTTGTCGCCGAGCCCTCGTAGTACACTTCGTGACGTTGTCGCCGAGCCCTCGTAGTACACTTCGTGACGTTGTCGCCGAGCCCTCGTAGTACACTTCGTGACGTTGTCGCCGAGCCCTCGTAGTACACTTCGTGACGTTGTCGCCGAGCCCTCGTAGTACACTTCGTGACGTTGTCGCCGAGCCCTCGTAGTACACTTCGTGACGTTGTCGCCGAGCCCTCGTAGTACACTTCGTGACGTTGTCGCCGAGCCCTCGTAGTACACTTCGTGACGTTGTCGCCGAGCCCTCGTAGTACACTTCGTGACGTTGTCGCCGAGCACTCGTAGTACACTTCGTGACGTTGTCGCCGAGCCCTCGTAGAACACTTCGTGACGTTGTCGCCGAGCCCTCGTAGTACACTTCGTGACGTTGTCGCCGAGCCCTAGTAGTACACTTCGTGACGTTGTCGCCGAGCCCTCGTAGTACACTTCGTGACGTTGTCGCCGAGCCCTCGTAGTACACTTCGTGACGTTGTCGCCGAGCCCTCGTAGTACACTTCGTGACGTTGTCGCCGAGCCCTCGTAGTACACTTCGTGACGTTGTCGCCGAGCCCTCGTAGTACACTTCGTGACGTTGTCGCCGAGCCCTCGTAGTACACTTCGTGACGTTGTCGCCGAGCCCTCGTAGTACACTTCGTGACGTTGTCGCCGAGCCCTCGTAGTACTTCGTGACGTTATCGAGCCCTCGTAGTACTTCGTGACGACGTCGTCGAGCTCTCGTAGTACTTCGTGACGTTGTCGTCGAGCTCTCGTAGTACTTTGTGCATGAAACGTTGAAATGTTTGGCCGGAGTTGCGTAAGCCGAACGTCATACAGTTGAACTCGAAGAGACCAAACGGGGTTATTATTGCTGTCGTCGCAGCATCTTTTTCAATAGGTATCCAGAAGTATGCCATTTTGAGATCTAGTTTTAAGAAGATTTTGTTCCCCTGTAGCTGGTACGTAAAATCTTGAATTCTCGGAATAGGGTGGCGATCGAGTACTGTAACAGCGTTCAATCTTCTTAACGACGAAGCGGGCTGCCCCATGGACTGTTTGACGGTTTATAGATTCCCATCTCCATCTTCTCAAATTCTAGCTTCGCAGTTATTTATCGGGCGGTAGGGGGCGCAGCCTTGAATAGATTGGTTGGCCGGTTGTTTCTATGCAATGAGTTACACGTTGTGCTTAGTCGGAGTTTCGAGTGACATGGATCGCAGTACCTCGGGATTATTGTTTCAAAATGTCGTGATAGGCGTGATGGTGGCTGATAATGTATACGGCTTCCTCGGTGATAAGGATTTTGATGGTGTGAACGCTGAGGTCTGTAATGCGGTCGATGACTTTTCTTTGTTTGATGTAGATCGGCAAGTAATTTGTGCTTCACTAAGAAATCTGCGCCTAGTATTGATGTTTTCACGTCAGCCACGGTAAATGTCCATTTGTAGCTTCTACGTATACCTAAGTTGAGCTCGAGTGTGCGCTCGCCGTAGGTACGTATCTCCGTACCGTTCGCAGCAAACCGTTTGTAGGTACTTTCAGTCGGCTTCACGTGTTTCTTGCGGCTAGTACGGATATGGCGGCACCCGTGTCGACTAGAAACTTCTGTTAAAATCGATAACGCAGACGCGGTAGCTTGGTTTGCTAAAATCGACGCCCACTATGGTTGATGTACTTTCTAGTTTTCCTGCTTCTTTTTTGCGCACGGTGATTCGCATCTACGGGCTTCATCTCCATAGTGCAGGTGGTAATAGCACAGCCATTCGGGATAGCCGGGTTTGCGGTTTGAGTGGTAACAGTTATCTCGAGTTCGATCGCTATCGGTTGATGCTATGCTGACGAGTGGCGCGACCACGCACGTTGTTGATTGGTTCGATCGCCAGCGTAAGCTTTACTATTTGTTTGTATAACAGGTCAAACTGTAGATTTTCTGTAGTTCGAGTGAGTTGGGCAATATAGACACGACGGGTTTGATGTGTGCGCCGGCCTAGAGGTTGTAGTGTGGACTGCGGCGACTGTTGCGAACTCGAAATGTTCAACCATTTTGTCGACCATCACGGCTAAACATTCTAGCGACGATTCGGTGTTCACAGAGAGTACGGCGCGGACTTGTGTGGACAATTGGTTGAGCCACATAACTATGAGAGCTTCGTCGGTTAGTAATTTACCACTCAAATCGCGCATCTTACGTAGTAACTGTCGAGGTTTCATGTCGCCAAGCTATAGACCGCCGAGTAATTTCTGTAGCTGACGATGGTCTGATTCTTGGTACGTCAATATCAGTCTGTTCTTTAGCGTAATATAGTCGATGGCGGGTTCAATATGATGTCGCTGCTTTTCGGTTGCTACAGCCTAGCAACAGGACGACGAGCTTGAATTTCTGTTCTTCTCCCATCTTGCTGGTGGCGACGGCGGCTTCAAAATGTGCGAACCACAGTCGTGGGTTTTGACGCCAGAATGGTCAGATGTATCCAGCCGTCGGGCACCCGACGGCTGGATACATCTACACATGTTACTGCTTTATGCAGGGACGAATTGAATACCGAAATATCTAACTAAAGTCACTCACAATCGACTCAACAGGAACTAGAAAATGTCATACTTGAAAATGTAGAATTAAAAAAACCAAATTGCTCAGTTGTCACAGGAAATTCAAATATTAAAGAAAATATGTAGAATTCCTTTATCAACTTTAAGCCAATCATCTGCACAAAAACAAAGCCAAACGTAGACTTACTGATTCGTTCGAAACCTATCAGCATGTGATATAAAATCAACCTTGTATCCAAGAAAAGTGCATCCATACAAGAACAGAAATGTAATCAAACAAGCCACATCCTTGCAAGATACGAAAGCACCTCTGTAACAAGTATGTGCCCAGGAATAAATAAGATTACCGGACCTCACCCTATCACGCATGATAAAGAATTATTTTACAACAGCCAAGAGATATCATGTGACAAACCTACTCGTGGATCATCGTTACGCAAAACTGACAGTCTACACTTACAATTCACTGACATATGGAAACCAGGAAGCCGAACATTTTTATTTTTGAAGACCAGCAAATACGTGGCTTTGCTAAAGAAATACAGATACGAGATGGAAAATAAATGGAACAATATATATGTATCCTGATTGTCAAAACCATGGGCAACTAGTACACAAATATTATGTAACTTAGATGACTGTATTAAAATACATTACATACCAATGACATTATTATACTAGGCATAGGAAGTAATGATTAAAACCCGTATATGTTTCCTGTCTGAGTTGAATGTGGGGCTTCACAAATTATTCGTATTAAATGTTATAAATAATGCGTACTTAAACGTTGATATGATTAATAATTTATTAAATATTTTCGCCTACAAAATTACGTAAATTGGCACGAAATATGCAAAAACGTAAGCTCGTGTTGTGATTTTTAGATTATAACAGTAGAAATTTATCTTATTTTACAGCTTAAACGAAACATAAATAGTTATATTACAATTTGTCCTTCCCAAATATTTATGTTATTGGTTGACAATAAAGATACATATTTATCAAAAAAGTCCTTTAAATCCTCCATACAATTCTACTATGGCGGCTGCGTGCCGATTTGAGGATCGCCGCACGAGCTCTTTCATTATCTGTCTTACGCTCGGCACAGTCTATCTGTCTTACGCTCGGCACAGTCTATCTGTCTTACGCTCGGCACAGTCTATCTGTCTTACGCTCGGCACAGTCTATCTGTCTTACGCTCGGCACAGTCTATCTGTCTTACGCTCGGCACAGTCTATCTGTCTTACGCTCGGCACAGTCTATCTGTCTTACGCTCGGCACAGTCTATCTGTCTTACGCTCGGCACAGTCTATCTGTCTTACGCTCGGCACAGTCTATCTGTCTTACGCTCGGCACAGTCTATCTGTCTTACGCTCGGCACAGTCTATCTGTCTTACGCTCGGCACAGTCTATCTGTCTTACGCTCGGCACAGTCTATCTGTCTTACGCTCGGCACAGTCTATCTGTCTTACGCTCGGCACAGTCTATCTGTCTTACGCTCGGCACAGTCTATCTGTCTTACGCTCGGCACAGTCTATCTGTCTTACGCTCGGCACAGTCTATCTGTCTTACGCTCGGCACAGTCTATCTGTCTTACGCTCGGCACAGTCTATCTGTCTTACGCTCGGCACAGTCTATCTGTCTTACGCTCGGCACAGTCTATCTGTCTTACGCTCGGCACAGTCTATCTGTCTTACGCTCGGCACAGTCTATCTGTCTTACGCTCGGCACAGTCTATCTGTCTTACGCTCGGCACAGTCTATCTGTCTTACGCTCGGCACAGTCTGTCTTACGCTCGGCACAGTCTGTCTTACGCTCGGCACAGTCTGTCTTACGCTCGGCACAGTCTGTCTTACGCTCGGCACAGTCTGTCTTACGCTCGGCACAGTCTGTCTTACGCTCGGCACAGTCTGTCTTACGCTCGGCACAGTCTGTCTTACGCTCGGCACAGTCTGTCTTACGCTCGGCACAGTCTGTCTTACGCTCGGCACAGTCTGTCTTACGCTCGGCACAGTCTGTCTTACGCTCGGCACAGTCTGTCTTACGCTCGGCACAGTCTGTCTTACGCTCGGCACAGTCTGTCTTACGCTCGGCACAGTCTGTCTTACGCTCGGCACAGTCTGTCTTACGCTCGGCACAGTCTGTCTTACGCTCGGCACAGTCTGTCTTACGCTCGGCACAGTCTGTCTTACGCTCGGCACAGTCTATCTGTCTTACGCTCGGCACAGTATCTGTCTTACGCTCGGCACAGTATCTGTCTTACGCTCGGCACAGTATCTGTCTTACGCTCGGCACAGTCTGTCTTACGCTCGGCACAGTCTGTCTTACGCTCGGCACAGTCTATCTGTCTTACGCTCGGCACAGTCTATCTGTCTTACGCTCGGCACAGTCTATCTGTCTTACGCTCGGCACAGTCTATCTGTCTTACGCTCGGCACAGTCTATCTGTCTTACGCTCGGCACAGTCTATCTGTCTTACGCTCGGCACAGTCTATCTGTCTTACGCTCGGCACAGTCTATCTGTCTTACGCTCGGCACAGTCTATCTGTCTTACGCTCGGCACAGTCTATCTGTCTTACGCTCGGCACAGTCTGTCTTACGCTCGGCACAGTCTCTGTCTTATTGGGGTACGCGATTATATTGAATCGCAAAAAAATTACGCCTTTGACCATAGTTCGTCTAGAAATCCGTCTGGAAATCTTATTGCGCCGCAATGCAATCGGTAAAAATGGAGCAAGATCATTTTCCAATATTCTTATAAGATCTTTTCTAAGTCGAAACATGTCGACAGTATTTTTTGTATTAATAATTTGCATATTACGTATTATTCTACTTTGTTTGCTTTTTGCTTTATGATCATCTTTTAAAGCATCTTCTAGTAAGAAAAGTAAACAGTGTACGAGTCGCCATTCTATAGAAATCTAAAACACTAAAAACAATAAATAGGTAGCTTTTTTGCAACTAGGTTTTAATATTATCCATTTATCACATTTCATACTCACATTTGATTATAATTTACGGAGAAATATAAATATTTGCCAAGAAAATGCTTGTAATTCTTAGCTGTGTATTTTGACAGATAAAGTCGTAGTTGAAGTCGAGGTCTTGAATGAGGCTATTTTTTTCTAACAGAATACGAAATTTTATCACTTTTCATAAATTAAATGTCAAACAATTGTCAAATTTAGTTCCTTTCATCACCATCTACAGCGTTATTGCGCTAGTGTAGGACGACCCGAATTAGTGAATAACAAATAAAAAATCAGCGGCGGAATTAGCCGCTGCGACGCTGTTGAGGCTTACTGATTCGCACTCTCTGTATTCCTATTTCACCCCCATGTAATACAAAATTTCAAAACTACTGGAACAAATGTTAACTTATTTACTTGATGACAAGTGCCTAAATACCAAAGTCTCATGGTTTTATCTTCGATAATGACGAATTCCCATAATATTCTACCACATACACACAACACCATCTAGCCCAAACTAAGCAGAGCTTGTACTATGGGTACTAGACAATGGATAAACATACATATATACTTCTTTTTTTGTTAAATACATACATATTATACATATAAACACCCAGACCAAGACAAACATTCATATTCATGCACACAAATGTTCGACTTGTGCGGGAATCGAACCCGCGACCTCAGGCGTGACAGTCGACTAACCACTACACCACCAAATAAAAAATTCAAATTTCAAAATATATTTATTCAGATTAGGTTACAAGGTAACACTTATAAATGTCAAAGTTACACTATTTTTTCTGCGAATTTACATTTACTGCCACGTTCAGCAAAGCAAGGGTGTAGGGCTCATGAGAAGAACGGGCAAGAAACTCATAGTCACTCTTTTTAATCGCCAAGTTCTTGTTTACAAATTATTAGAGCTGTAAGGTGCTGCAACCATTTCTCCATGAACTATCACTGAACATACTCAAGCATTTAATAAAATTTGATGGTAGCCTCTAAAGCAGCAGTATGGTAAATAGGAGCTCCACTCCATTTACATGTACATTAATCAAGACAAGGCATGATTGTAGACCGTAGTTTAATCGAACTGTTTAAATAAAAATTTAGTAAGTCATCGAATTCCACGATACCAAGGTCGACCAGTCACCACAAGTAGCACCCGTTCACAAGTAAGACGCATGGGCCAGCCATCGCCCCCTTCGCCATATTGAAAGGAAGGGATCGACCCGCCCCATGACGACACCACAAGCAATGACATTTGAGTGAGCATGACGGTCCTTGGCATGCGAACTCAGAATAAGACTCAAAAAGAAAACTTTACGGAACTGTCCATGATCACGAGTTGCCTTCATTGCACATTATTCTTGATTAAAATATGACAGTGTAACAACAATGCAAATTCTAGCCTAAACAAGGTGTAACATTACAAAATAATATATAATATAAATTAAAAAAGTGTTAGTATTTGTCATTTAACGTTCTGTGATCTGATGCAAATATTAGTGCCATGGATGTTTGTCATTCAAATAATCATCTATATTATAAAATACTTTAGAAATTAAGTTTTAATTTTCACTTTAAATGTATTATCTGGTAATTCTAGAATATTGGTTGGAATTTTATTATAAAAACGTATAATATATTGTTAACAGTTATTTAACGAGCCTAGATCAAGAGAATTATGTATTTGTTAATACCCATATTTAGTTATCAACAGCAAATTTATACTTATCAACAAGTACCTGCCTATACCTGATAAAAATTTCTATGACTACGTTCTCGTCTTTGCAAACAACTTGATTCATCTTCATTTTGGAATATATCTAACGATCTATTTCGAGTTCTACATATAAAATAACATTTTGTAAAAATAAACTATATTAATAATATAGGTGGGCGCGGCGGATCAACGTTGCATAATTACTGCATAGTGTAAAGGTCAATCGATCGACGCATTCACTTGTTACATTTTCAAGGCCTAGAAACTGTGTTTACAAACTTCTAGCTACGAGAATACATTCAATCATGTGATTACGCCGTATTTGCATCTAGAGAGCCCATTCAATTATTATTGCGTGCATAAGGTACCAGAAAAATAATATTTTTAATAAATTTACTAACACTATTCTACCTTAACGTCATCTTCATAATTTATTCTAACTTCAATTAAAGTGGATTCGCAGAAAGTCTAAGGCTAACAGAATTTAAAACCATTTGAATTCAGCTTACAGCAATAATTTCGTATTTAAATAATATTTCATAATTGTAACAAGGTAATTAGCTTGTTACAGAATGATTGCTATATCGATCGATCCTGTGTCCTTATAAGTAAACTGATACCTACTTTACAAATACAATTATGTAAAACTATTTGAATACCAAAATTCATCGTTGACATTGACATTGACATTTTTGTAGGTAGTCGACGAGAAAATTACCAAGAAAATAAGTAATTGTATACTTACTTGACTCGATCCCTTAAGCGGAGACACACCGTGCCGTGCGGAGTCACGGATGCATTAAACCCAGCACCTCCGACTACGTCAGTCATCTGAAAATAACCAGAGATTAGTATTTCACAGATATCTGAAGTTACGCATTCAAAGTTTTGCTACCCTTTTAACCTTATACGTACATATAAAACAATTGGTAATAATACATTTGTTTTATTAATAACTTTTAAACTTTCGCGTTGCGTGATATATATATATATATATATATAATATATATATATATATATATATATATAATATATATATGTATATATATATATACATATATATATATCATGGGGTCCGGTTGTCAATACCTACAATGCAAAAAACCTTAGTAGTAAATAATCCACATCTCATGTTCTCTACTTTGCATTATGACTAAATCGCATGAAAACATAGTAGCAAAATGCCTACTTTTCAAAATAGGTACAGTTGTATACGCAACTATTTACACAAAGTACATAAGGAAAATCTGTCTGGCTGGTTATCAAATACATACGACATACTGTCATGTTGATGTGATGTAGCACAATACAGTGAAAATGGATAATAATCTTAAGTTTATTACAAACCAAAAGGGAAACCCGGCTCTTCTTTATGATGGCCATCGTTATAATTTTGCAAAAAATAATAAAAACGGGAGCCTATGGAGGTGTATCAACAAGCATGAATGTTCGGCGACTGTGACTATAGATAAAAATAAAGAGAAGATTATCAGACAAAGTTCTCACATTTGTGCAGCACATCAGGAGGATAACGATATAGCTCTGATGATGGATTCTTGTCGGCAAGAAGTATGCAGCAATATGGAACCGGTCAAAAAAATATTTGAAAAGTATGTTTAAAAGCATCAAACAAAGAATTTGTTAGTGCCATCATATTACGAAAAAAAGGATAGCTTGTATAGAGCTCGACGTAAAAAATTGGGTCTGAAAAATACTGAATTTAATAAATTAGAAGATGTGCTTATACCAAAAATGTTAGCATCTGATTTCTTAGTTGCAGATGATGGCGAAGATGAAAAAATATTGTTATTTAGTTCCAAAATTGCAAGAAAATCAGCACAGTCTTGGGGGAATAAGTGTTTTTTTGGTGATGGAACCTTTAAAAGATGTCCAAAACCATTTTATCAATTTTTTTCAATTCACGTGGATTTAAATAGTTCTCCAAAGTACACAAATATTGTGCCTGCCATATACGCCTTGCTGCCAAATAAAACGGAAGCCACATACCGAAGACTCTTTTCTTTGATTAGAGACAAACTCAATATCACTATTTGTAAATTCAAATGTGACTTTGAACAAGCTCTTATGAATGCATTTAAAATAGTATTCCCACAAGCAGTCGTAACTGGATGTTATTACCATTATAACAGGGCTGTATGGAAGAAGGGCCGTGATCTGAATGTAAAAAATGAAATTATCAGATTAACTTAAAATTTGCCTTTATTGCCTATTAATTTCATAGAAACTGGTTGGACATCCATAATAGAACAAACTGTAAAAGATGGGGCCACCAAAAAGTTCATTGATTATTTTGAACGACAGTGGGTGAAGTCTTTTTCACTTATCTGTTGTGCCTCTGAAAGGCACCGGACCAACAACGGTATGGAGAGCTGGCATAGACGCCTTAACTGTCGAATTCCTCATAAGGCTACATTAATTTTATTTTTATATTTATTACGAAAAGAAGCACGGCTTAAAGATATTGCCATTAAAAATTCTTATTTCAACCAATCGACGACGACTGCAACTGACAACTGCGACGTCATAAACAGTTCGATAAATTATATAACAATGAAGTTGCTTCTCTGAAGCAACAAAATATTACAGTTTTACAGTTTTTAAAGAATATCATAAGGATACGGAAGCAAATTCTTCACCAATCGTGAATTAATTACTATCAGTGTGTTTTGCATGAATACATGCAGTTCTAGCACGTTTTAGGAGGTTCTTATTTGTTTTATTTGGTACATAGTGTTACGTGCTGGGCTCGACAGATAAGAATATAAACAATATTACCGAGTAAAACACGTTTTACTCAAACACACAATTCAATTTAAAACACAATAAACACTATACCACACTTTTTCACTGTACTGCTTCAAACTCCATAGTATTTCCGCTTCCGTTCGCTTCGATGAACACTTGATCGCTTACGATTGTAAACTGACTCGGCGGTGCGCGTGCGCCCTATTTATACGCGGGTAAAGCGCTTCTAGAGCTTTCCAGCAAAGCCGTACTCGGCGTGTAAACAGCACGATGATTCGAGAAAGTACCAGCATTCTCTCTAAGATTCTCGTACCGTACTACGCAGTTCCGTAAGATGTCAATAGATGGCGGTGTAAATTATTAGACGGAACCGCCGAGTCCCTCCCACAATGCCGAGAGATGTCACTGGGCGTAACACTGCCCCCCTCTTAGACATGTTCGTCCCGAACATTGTTGGATCCGTAGTAGCGTGCCAATCGATCCACATGAACGATCTTTGGTGTACCTCGTGGTCCTTTCTGGATCCGGTAGGTGACGTCATTTATCTTAAGTGACTATGCGATAGGGTCCATCCCATTTTGCCTGCAACTTAGGAGATTTTCCTTTGCTGCGTGCTGGATTATGTAACCACACCAGCGATCCTTCCTCGAAGCCTTTATTGTTCGCCTTCCGGTCGTAACGGGTCTTCATCCTCTCAGACATCTGCTGACCGGTCTGTCTGATGTGCTCGTATACGTCATTCATCCTGTTGCGCAAATCATTCGCATAATCTGTTATGCTGCGTGGAGATTCAGGTGGGATGCCGGTGATCAAGTCTGCAGGTAATCGTAGTTCCCTTCCGAAGTTAGCGAAAGCAGGTGTTACTGATGTGCTTTCGTGAACGGCACTACGGTATGACAGGAGAAATGGTTGAATGTGTTTGTCCCAATCCCTTTGTTTGCTTTCTACAACTTTTGCCAGATATCTTTCCAGAGACTGGTTAAATCGTTCAACCATGCCGTCTGATTGCGGATGATAAGCGGTCGTTCTCGTTTTGTGGGTACCCATCACCCGGCATGTCTCCTTAAATACTTCAGACTCGAAGTTCCGACCTTGGTCACTGTGTATCTCTAAGGGCACCCCGAAACGACAAAAGACTTCGTGGACTAGCTTGTCGGCGACCGTAGATGCCTCTTGATTGGGAATCGCAAACACTTCCGGCCACTTTGTGAAGTAATCCATGACCACCAAGAAGTACTTGTTCCCACTTTGGCTTTCAGGAAACGGTCCGGCAACATCTAAAGCTATACGTTCCCACGGGGCTCCAACATTGTACACCTTCAATGCACCCCTGCTGCGAGTGTGTGGTCCCTTCACGGCAGCACAACTCGTGCATTTACGGCACCATTCCTCAACGTCTTCTCGACAATGGATCCAATAAAATCGTTCTCGGATCTTAACCAGAGTTCTCTTAACTCCCATGTGACCTCCCGAACTCCCATTATGATAGAGTTGTAAAACTTCCGGTACCTTGAGCTTTGGCACGACCATTTGCAGGTGACACTTGTCACCTCGAGCATTCTCCCATTTCCGGCACAGAACTCCATCCTGGATAACCAAGCTTTCCCACTGTGCCCAATAACTCTTGGTGGTAGGGCTCATTGCCGCACTTCACTCCAGTGATGTCTCGATGCACCTGTTTTCTTCCATTTGAGGATGGGTCTTATGTCTTTGTCTTCTTGTTGCGTTCTCTGCAAAGTTTCCTTCCAGTCTTCGCTAAGATCCGTCCTCAACATCCTCACTAGTCCTTCCTGCTTAGCCTCTTGCCTGGCGCAGTGCTTACACTGGTCGGGACACGGTCTACGTGACAGGGCATCCGCATTACCATGTGACTTGCCACTACGATGCTGTATTACGAAGTCGAATTCCTGTAGTTGTTCAATCCATCTTGCTACCTGTCCTTCTGGGTCTTTAAACTGTAGTAGCCATTTCAATGCAGCGTGGTCAGTTCGCAGGTGAAATTTCCGTCCCAACAAATATTTACTGAAGTGCTGCAATGTCTTTACGACAGCTAGAAGTTCCCTTCGTGTGACACAGTAGTTCCTTCCAGGTTTGGATAGGGCCTTGCTGAAGTACGCTATTACAATCTCATGCTCTCCTTTACGTTGAGATAACACGCCACCAATGCCGGTGTTACTGGCATCTGTATCTACTACAAATTCATGTTCATTGTCGGGATAGCCTAGAATTGGTGAATTACACAGATGTTCCTTCAGCTTCTGAAATGCGACGTCACAGCTCTCATTCCAGCAGAACTTTATCTTATCCTCGGTGAGCTTATGCAGAGGCCGGGCGATGTCAGCAAAGTTCCTTACAAACCGTCGATAGTAGGAGCACAAACCAAGAAATGCCCTGACTTGTGTCTTGTTCTCCGGAACTGGCCAGTCCTTGACAGCAATGATCTTATCCGGGTCCGTTTGGATGCCTTCTTCGGAGACCACATGTCCTAAGAAGTTCACTTGCCGCCTGAACAACGCGCATTTCTTTGGACTTAACTTCAGGTTGGCTCCTCGAATCTTCGAGAGAACGCGTTCCAGGTTGCGAAGATGATCCTCGAAGGTGCGTCCTACTATGATAATATCATCCAAGTAGACCAGGCAGGCGTCTCCAATCAATCCAGTAAGTACCCGTTCCATCAATCTCTCAAAAGTGGCAGGGGCATTACACAATCCAAAGGGCATGACGTTAAATTGCCACAATCCTTTGCCTGTGGAGAATGCTGTCTTCTCCTTATCTCGAGGATGTATCTCGACCTGCCAGTAGCCACTTTTTAGGTCTAGTGTAGAAAACCACTTCATCCCCGTTAGCGTATCCAGAGTGTCGTCAATCCTTGGCAACGGGTAACTGTCTTTCTTTGTGATGTCATTTAGCCGACGATAGTCCACACAGAAGCGCATGCTGCCATCCTTCTTCTTAACCAAAACCACTGGCGAACACCATGGACTGGACGAAGGCTCAATCACACCTTCTTTCACCATACCCTCGATCATAGTGTCAACTTCATGTTCCCGTGCCACTGGTACACGTCTTGGTCGCTGGCGGATCGGTACCTCATTTCCTGTGTTTATTTTGTGTTGAACTAGGGCAGTCTTGCCTATGTCAGCATCACTTGTCGAGAAGATGTCGGCAAACCGGTTCAACATCATCTCAGCCTTGTTCTTTTCTTCTCTCGACAGGTTATTCTGGCAGTCCTCCAAGAGAGAAGATACGTCGTACCTTGCCCCTTGAACTTTGGCGTTGGTAGGCTGTTCATGGCATCTACGCATCCAAACTGCTCCTTCACAGGTTCCCAATATCGTGCCCTTCTTGAGTACCAGTTCTTTGTCGCTTGGGTTCAGTGCACGTACCGATGTAACGTTGGTATTTCTAGCCAGAGTGCGTGCAATCTTCCATGAAGCATCGTTGTCCAAGCCTTCTATAATTACACATCGATTTTCCTGATCAGAATTCCTTGGTAGACAAACCGGTATGATTGTTTCCGACCTCGGACGAAGTACTACTTTCTTCAGGCAGTACACTTTGCCTGATGATGCGCCCTCCATGAATACTTCTTCTGAGCCACACTTCAATACTCCTTGACTAACGTCGATCTCACAGTGATGCTTCCGTAAGAAGTCTAAACCCAGGATGCAGTCGTCCACTATGTCAGCCACGATGACGTTGTGGCGGTAAATTTTATTACCTAGTTTCATGTCCACCCCCTTCTCACCTCGGACGGTTATGTGCTGACCGGTAGCTGTTCTTAGATGTATACATTCATGGTTCCCGTAGTAGTCCCCAAGAAACCGTCTTGCTATTCGGAAACTGACGACTGTCCGAGAAGCTCCGGTGTCCAATGTCATCTTGCATGGCATTCTGTTAATTTCGCCTTCGATAATCAGGCTGTTTCCGTCACACGATTGTGAGATCGAGATCCTTGGGGCTCTCCTATCACCAGCCAGCACCCGCCCCGTAGTCCTGGCGTCTACTCGTTTCCCTGCTGTTGTTGCCCGGCAGGCACATCAGGTGTTCCTTCTACCGGCGACTGTTTACCGCTGCGTGGACTCCTTCGCTTCGGGCAGCTCAACCTGATGTGGCCTCTCTCACCGCAGCTATAGCACCGGGGCGAAGTCGACACTTCCCTGATACGGTGAGCTCGATCATCCCGTCGTACTGCTTCCACTTCCAGAGCGTGGGCTAGGGCGTCCTTCAGGTTTTTAAAATGTCCGAGTCTTACTGCGGCCCTAACCTCCAGGTCTCGGATCCCGTCGGTGAAAGCTTGAACGAGGTTTCCGTCGATAAGCGCAGGTGAGGACTGGTACGCCTTTCGAACCAGCTTCTCCACCTCCAGGGCCCACTGTTGCAAGGTTTCACTAACACGTTGCGATCGGTCTTTCAGCTGGGCGCGAAACACGTGTTCCAGGTGTGCGTCGCCATATCTCGCCTCTAATGCCTCCAACAGCTTCTCGTACGTGATGTCTTGACCAAGCGCCTCTAACACGGTCAAGGCCTGGTCACGAAGCCCCAAGGTGAGAGCGGTCAGAGCCTGTTCTTGCGTCCACCCGTTCGATTTTATGACGGCCTCGAACTGGATCTTATAGGCTGACCATGACGATGATCCGTCGAATGGTGGGACTTTAAAGCCTCGTGGTGAAGACGCCACAACCGCAGGTGCCACGATCCCATCGCCAGCCTTGAGCCCACGTATCGTTTTCTCCACCTCGGCGATGCGACTTTCATGGCGTTGGACTTGCTCTTTCACCTCCTTCACCTCCTTGCCAACCGTTGCGCTGAGATCTTTTAACATCATCAGCTGCTCCTCCTGGCGGCGCATATCCTCCTCCTTATCGCGTTGCAGCTGTTTCTCAAGACGGCGTGCCTGCTCCTCCTGGCGGCGCATGCCCTCTTCCTTATCGCGTTGCAGCTGTTCCTCGAGGCGGCGTGCCTGCTCCTCCTGGCGGCGAGCCTGCTCCTCCTGGCGGCGCGCCTGCTCCTCCTGGCGGCGCGCCTGCTCCTCCTGGCGACGTGCCTGCTCCTCCTGGCGACGTGCCTGCTCCTCCTGGCGGCGTGCCTGCTCCTGCATAAACGCCATCAGAGTCGCGAGGTCGGGGTTCACCGGCGAGTGAGCTGCACTAGATGGTTCCGCTGCAGCCGCGGAGTCACGTGATTCACCTGACGTCGGCGAGGGGGCGTCTCCAAAGCGCCTCTGGTCCACATCTTGCTGGCGCTGGTTCCTGGTACGCACCCCTTCCACTTCCTCCTTCGGTAGTACTGGCATATTCTTACCTTACTTCTGACACCAATTGTTACGTGCTGGGCTCGACAGATAAGAATGTAAACAATATTACCGAGTAAAACACGTTTTACTCAAACACACAATTCAATTTAAAACACAATAAACACTATACCACACTTTTTCACTGTACTGCTTCAAACTCCGTAGTATTTCCGCTTCCGTTCGCTTCGATGAACACTTGATCGCTTACGATTGTAAACTGACTCGGCGGTGCGCGTGCGCCCTATTTATACGCGGGTAAAGCGCTTCTAGAGCTTTCCAGCAAAGCCGTACTCGGCGTGTAAACAGCACGATGATTCGAGAAAGTACCAGCATTCTCTCTAAGATTCTCGTACCGTACTACGCAGTTCCGTAAGATGTCAATAGATGGCGGTGTAAATTATTAGACGGAACCGCCGAGTCCCTCCCACAATGCCGAGAGATGTCACTGGGCGTAACAATAGTATATGTTGATATTAAGTTTAATAAATAAAGAAATTTCATCTGACCAAGTGGTTTTTTTCTCAGAAACTTTGAAAAAGTAGGCATTTTGCTACTATGTTTTCATGCGATTTAGTCATAATGCAAAGTAGAGAACATGAGATGTGGATTATTTACTACTAAGGTTTTTTGCATTGTAGGTATTGACAACCGGACCCATATCATGCAACGCGAATAACAGGTATTAACGTGATAATGCATAATGTTTACCTTTTAATGCTTGAGGTTTCTACCGTGGTCACAAACAGAATGGTGCGGCGATGATGAATCCATTTGTGAGGCAGGCGAGTTTTGATCCATCCTCACTTTTCGTTTTTATTTGTCCATGTATCGTCACACACCACAATCGTGGTGTCCCTATTACGTATGACATGAGACATGACAATCTTATGTTGTGAACAATTCACAAATAGGTAAGATTGCTTTTCAGATATCGAACCTTAACTGTCACTGTTTTCACGATGTACATAGGTATGCGATTAAACAGTTACCAATGCAAAAGACTTACCTCAAGCTCCCGCCAGGTGTCAGCATGGTAGATATCGTCGCCTGGGTAGAAAGGCGCCTTGCGCTGTACGGGCGCGCGCCATGGCGGTTGCCAGCCCGCCGCGCCCACCAGCTCTGCCTGCCCCAAGCCACCCTCAAGGAACTTGCTATAGTCTTGAAAGGCAGACAAGCTCGATTCCTCCTATTATTAGAAAACCATTCAGTTAGTTTTACACAATATAGTAGCGAGAGCCCAATTAAAATATATTGGAAACTACCGCTTGAGAAAAGAGCATAGCGGTAGCGGTTAACAATAATGACTATGTAAATCTACTGCCTCGGTGACGCAGAAGTAACTGCTGTGCGTAGATCTCGGATTCGATTCACAGGTTGGCCAGTGTTATTGAAGTTTTCCGTTTAAAAATTCTCGGTAGACCTAAGATGTGAATCAGATTTTAACGCAACTGTCAACGCGGCATGGCATACTGGTAGCTAAATACAATACATCTCTATGCATTATCTTATTTTTTTGTTAGAAAACTAATATAGTTTGAAAAGGATGTGTGATTGTTGTTTGAGTGAAAATAAATATGTTTGTTGCGATATATTAATAAATAATAATATGCACTAAGGGAACTAAAATTAAATATTACATTAACTATTTAGTTAAAGTGCATTTGATGGTAGTAAAATTAATCCCTCTGTAGATTTTTCAGTCACCAGACGAATCTTAAACTGAGTAATTATTTTTATAGACAGTAAAATATAGCTTGGTGATAATGATGAAGATGGTAATCGAGGCTCTTGGCTATTAGATAGTTGACAGTAATGACTATTATTGTATATATAACAAAATTCACGATAAAACAATGTAACGTGACTTGCACGGATGGCGATGGCGTAGTGATTTAAGTGCTCGACTCGCCGCCGGCGCCGCTGCCACTGCGCCGAGTGTTGCGGGTTGGAATCCCACACAGGACTAAAAATTATGGGATCCATAAATGGTTGTACCGCGTCTGGGTGTTCTTTGCGACCGGTATTTGAATGTTTGTTCAGACCGACTTAGAGCTAATTCCTAGTGCGGAGTTGTCTTTTTAACTCGTTCCGCGCCATTTGCACCTCATAGGTGCATAAGCGCCAAGGCCTTCCTTTCACTTTTTTAACCTGGCGTTCAAAGATAAAATCAAATTTAATATTAGCCCTATATTAAACTGTCTCACTACTGGGCACGGGCCTCTACTCAGTGTGAGAAGGGATAGGCCATAGTTCACCACGCTGGCCCAGTGCAGGTTGGCAGACCACATATCTTCGAGAACATTATAGAGAACTATTAAACATGCAGATTTTCTCGCCATATTGTGTCTTTCACCGTTAAAGCAAGCGATAATTAATTATTTAATACGCACATTACTCAGAAAAGTCAGAGATGCACGTCTTGGGATCAAACTTAAGAACTCTGCGTGGCAGTCCAATGGTTTCCCATTAGGCTATCGCTGCTTTATAATAACGTGCCAAATGTAAATAAGCGCAGAAACCTTATATCAGGATTGAAAGCGCGATGTCCACTTTAATGATAAATAATCTGTAGAACACTGCCTTAATGATGCCTAATCTGATTAAGATATTGACTGCACTGCCTCGGTGGCGTGGCGGTAATGAATTCGACTGTTTTGCATTTGATTCTAATCCTTGATCGAGCCGACAAAAGTTACAAGTTCTTCGATCAAAAGAAATTCTCAATAGCAGCCCACAGTTAGGGAAAATAAATAAGCGGTGTCTACGGTCGTGACGGATTACCATATAATCTGACTATGAGAGTTAGGGTTTAGAAATCGCATGTGTGTAAAGTACGCTATGTATTTTACTAAGACATATTATAGTAAGCAGAATATGCACTATAATATCTCCAGCGCAGATGGCTAGTCACCGTAAAGATTGGCCAATGTTAACGAACGTTAGTCCGTAAGACTATTTGTTGTTGTTGATGACGATTTGGGTCTGTCCACTTTTGACTTTATGAAAATATTAGATAATTCCTCTTGTTTGATTGATAGTATAGTTACTAGATTTTGCCCACGGCTTTGCTCCGCGTAACTGTAGGTTAGGTTAGGTTAAGTTAGTTCGCATGCATGAGCATGTTAGGGCGCGAGATGACCTCCAGCCACCCTGAGGTTTGACCTGGGGGTGGTGGGCTACGCGGGCCTGCTCGCCACCCAATCAGCACCAGGTCCGAGAGGCGGCGTGCGTGTTCCCACGAAATATTTTTTGTGTAGTAGCCTGCCGTTTCACACGGCGGGTCGTTCGAAACCACGGCGGGGTCGCGATTGCATGTAAAAGCGATTCGCGCGGCTTCGCCGTCTATGGTTATGTCGAGGAACACCGTGGTAGGTTTAGTCGGTATTACCGGGGTATCTTTTCCCCGATGAGCCCGACATAACCTCTCCGTCGCCCCGCGGAGAGGTATGCGTCAAAGCAATCCACAGGTAAAAAAAAAAAGTTCCCCTGACAACGTACCTATGCGAAATTACATGATTCCATGATGATCGGTTGGGTCAGTAATCAACGCGTGAAAGCTTAACAAACAAGCAGTCACATCCACATTTATTATATTAGTTAGGGTTTTACAATGATTCTTCAAACTTAATATCAATGACATTGACCGATAATTTTTTTATCGAATATGGTCAATAATGTCTCTCCCAGCTCTCGCCATCTTACTCTGATAGAGGTACGTAAATCAGCCGCAGGTATTGTTTGAAAATCTGTCATAAAACCCGTCAATAGTAACCCTATGTGCGGTATTAAGTTTATGGAAAACTTAAGATAATATGTAAATTAAAACATAAAATGACCGGAGAACGCCACCGAGTTTACTTACTTGATAATAACTTAGTTAAACCCATTCAGTTAATATGTACTACGTCGTACATATTAACTCAATGGTTTTAACTTTGATAAAATATTGAAACGCCACCTGATTGTACGAGTGCGCTGTATAGACACTTCTTGGTCGCACAGGCATATTCACATCCTTCCTAAAATCTGCATTTGCCATTCTAACACTTCTTCAACTTAATATTGTTAAGGTTTAAACACTATTTTAAAAAATACATGAACAACAGTGACTAGCGACACTGGAAAATGCTACATAATATAAATCATACTTCACGGCTGGGAACGAATGGAAGAAGTCATTTGTCATTTATTTTTTCTCGGTTCGAATTTTAATTGAAGGTACTTACTTCTCTATAGCATCGACTAGTTTTATAAATAGACACTGGCTGTTACATGTATAACCTTTTTTCAAATGATAGCTACCTGTTTAGTACGAGATTCAATAAAGCTCTGGGAGACATCTAAAATATGGTCTGGCACTTATACCTGAAACCCTAAATTATGGTAAAGTCATCTTACTAGTAGCATCGATTATCCTTAGCCGGCTAAAATGGTCTAACACCCTACGGTTGAGGTTCATTTGAACGTCATGAAACAACAAGGTCGATTTGGTCCCCTTGCAATAATATTATAACAGTGACCATAGTTCTATTTATAATGTATTATATTTACGACATGCTATGTGTTAAGTTAGAAAAGTCAATCTTAGCGATAATTAGATCTTACAGGAACTTTTGTCAAAACTGGTAGACCACTTTCTTGGCCGACTGTACCACAGACATTGAAATTATTTATAATCAGTTTTGAGCAATAACTTTAAACCTACACGACCGTGAGGCAAAACATCTACTTAATAATACATATATTATTATGTCTCGCACGTAACTGCATCCCAGGATGAATTTACAGCGTATGACATTCAAATTCAAATTCAAAATAAATTTATTCAGATTAGGTTACAAAGTAACACTTATGAATGTCAAAGAAACACAATTTTTTCTGCGAATTTACATTTACTGTCACGTTCAGCAAAGCAAGGGTGTAGGGCTCATGAGAAAAACGGACAAGAAACTCATGGTCACTCTTTTTAATCGCCAAGTTTTTGTTTACAAATCATAAGAGCTGTAAGGTGCTGCAACCATTTCTCCATGAACTATAACTGAACATACTCAAGCATTTAATAAAATTTGATGGTAGCCTCTAAAGCAGCAGTATGGTAAATAGGTGCATCCACTTACATGTACATTAATAATAAAGGCAAGGCATGATTGTAGTCCGTAGTTTAATCTAACTGTTTAAATAAAAATGTAGTAAGTAAATCATCGAATTTCACGATACCAAGGTTGACCAGTCACAACAAGTAGCACCCGTTCACGAGTAAGACGCATGGGCCAGCCATCGCCTCCTTCGCCATATTGAAGGGAAGGGATCGACCCGGCCCATGACGACACCACAAACAATGACATTTGAGTGAGCATGACGGTCCTTGGCATGCGAGAACTCAGAATAAGACTCAAAAAGAAAACTTTACGGAACTGTCCATGATCACGAGTTGCCTTCATTGCACATTATTCTTGATTCAAATACGACTGAGTGTAACAACAATGCAAATTCTACCTTAAACAAGGTGTAACATAACAAAATAATACATAACATATATTTAAAAAAAAATGTATTATTTGTCATTTAACGTTCTGTGATCTGATGCACATATTAGTGCCATGGATGTTTGTCATTAAAATAATCATCTATTTTATATGCTTTAGAAATTAGGCAAGTTTTAATTTTTAATTTATATGTATTATCTGGTAATTCTAGAATATTCGTCGAAATTTTATTATAAAAACGTATACCTACCAAGACCCATGAAGGAACCATGAACTTTATGTAGTCGGTAATAATAATAATATATATAAACATAATCGGAATGGAACACATACTTAATTTATATTTATTTCTAGTATTGATGTTATGTATGTCACTATTTTTTATATATAAATGTATGTTTTGACGGACGTGCATAATATTAGAATAAATATATTGTGATGCTACAGTTAAAATACCTATATTCTTAAATTTTTCTGTGAGCGAGATTCTAGTTCCTAATTGATAAATAGCACGCACAGCTCTTTTTTGCAATATAAATATACTTTGTATATCAGCTGCTTTACCCCATAATAATATTCCATATGACATAACACTGTGAAAGTAACTAAAGTAAACTAATCTGGCTGTATCAATGTCAGTTAATCCACGGACTTTTCTAATGGCGTAAGCGGCCGAACTAAGTTTCGCTGAGAGATAACATATGTGCGCACCCCACTGTAACTTTGAATCAAGTGTAATGCCCAGAAACACTGTGGATTCTATTGCTTCCAGTACCTCACCGTTCAATGTTATGCTAGGACCAAGATGTTTTACATTAGGCAGTGTGAATTTAACACATTTTGTTTTTTTGGCATTCAATACTATATTATTTGTAGTAAACCATTTTGTTACTTGAATCAATGCACTGTTTACTTCGTCAAAATGGTCCCTATTCCTCTTTAATTTAAATATTAATGAAGTATCGCCAGCAAACAGATATGATATCGCACGGCAGTGTACATTGCCATCATGTAAGTATAAACGTGTCATGACTAGTCATGCATAACCACCAACGGGGTTAATCTCCAAAAGGCGTCACGCGCCGCCTGTCCAAGACCATGACTACAATGACTACGACGCATTTTTTTTTATAGGTTACTGCCTCTCTTTTATAATTACTGTGTCGACTCAAAAACATTCTAATAACGGACACCAAGAACACCCAAACTCAGCACAAATATTTGTTTCGAACCACACTCAGCGCAGCGGAAGTGGCAAAGCAAACACTAAAACCACTCGCCATCCGTCCAGTCAATGCCGTGTCAGTCACTACACCTCTGGGTGACTAGTGCGAGTTGTTATTAGGTTAACGCGAGCGATCCGTTTACCGCGTTTGGTTCTCTGATTAGTTAAGAGCTTGAAGCTGGCCAATCGGAGCACCAAACGACATAAACGTGTCGCTCGCGTTAACATAAAACAAACTCGCACTAGGCACTTTGATCAACGATGATCTAGCTCAAAGTGCTCCAACACCTTTAAACGATCACCTATTCTCTCATTTGCTTTTATTACTATTATAAATAATAATATATAAGCCCTATATTAAAATTAAATATATACAATTATCTATACATCAATACAAATAAATAAAATTGAAGTGTCTGTTTGTAATGTCAAAATAACAGCTTTTTATCTAATGCATATGAAAGTATATAAGGTAACTATACCCATACATCTATTTGTAAATTTTTGTCTGTCTGTCTGTCTATTTGTCCCGGCTAATCTCCGAAACGGCTGAACCGATTTTGACAGGACTTTCACTGGCAGATAGCTGATGTTATAAGGAGTAACTTAGACTAATTTGATTTTAGAAAAAATAGGGCCCCGCGGAGTTATATTAAAACCAATGAAATAGTGAACAATATCCGATTCATCTATACATCTATACAAATAAATAAAATTGAAGTGTCTGTTTGTAATGTTAAAATAACAGCTTTTTATCTAATGCATATGAAAGTATATAAGAAACCTATACACATATATCTAATAATGTCTTCTATTTACGCGAATATTATTCATTGAAATTAAACTGCTATATACGGATTTTATCGCGTTGTTTATTTGACACTTTATTACAAAATTTTGAAAATTTTTTACACTACTACTACTATTAAACTTTACTAATTTTTAAGCTAATTAAATTATTATTAAACTATTTAGATTTAATTTTTTTTCTTTTTTTTTTTTCCACTTTCCCCGACGTTTCGTTAGCTTTTCAGCAGCCATGGTCACGGGGAGATGTCTCCCCGTGACCATGGCTGCTGAAAAGCAACCGAAACGTCGGGGAAAGTGTAAAAATAAATTAAATCTAAATAGTTTAATAATAATTTAATTAGCTTAAAAATTAGTAAAGTTTAATAGTAGTAGTAGTGTAAAAAATTTTCAAAATTTTGTAATAAAGTGTCAAATAAACAACGCGATAAAATCCGTATATAGCAGTTTAATTTCAACACATATACATATCTATTTTTAAAATTCTTGTCTATCTGTCTGTTTGTACCGGCTAATTTCTGAAATGGCAGGATCGATTTTGACGGTACTTTTACTGGCAGATAGCTCATGTTCTAAGGAGTTATTTAACCTATTTTTATTAGATATTAAAAAGTTAGGAATTTGCGAAGAAAAATCAAAGCCTATGAAATAGTGAACAATTTCCGATACAAATAGGGAAATGTATATTAAATAATAATAATAATAGTAAAATCAATATTTAAAAAATCGAGGCAAAGTAGAAGAATTGCATTAATTTAAGCATCAGTATTTCTATACGCGGAATACAGAAATATTAAGTTTTCGTAAACTTTGCGATTTGAACAAACACTTTTCTTTAGTTAAAATCTACGCGAACGAAGTCGCGGGTAACAGCTAGTATTAAATAATAGTTTAAAATTCAATTCGTAATATATGATATGTACCTCTATGGAATTAATTAATACTTCGTTGTACACACAGCGACACATCAACCTAGACTGTTTGGGCTTTGAACTATTAGAAGTTGACCGCTGCGAATCGTGCGAGAGAGTACGTTATATTTTTGTTATTGTGTCTCATTCACGGTGAACAGGCGCCCAGCTCTGCTATTACAATAGTGTCAGAATGGTCTATCATTGATTTCATAATTGTTGACTTTGACAAGTTTGGTAATCTACTAATATAATGGCGTTATTATGACTTTCTGATGGTCAACCACTGACACTCCATTGAAAAAATGGCATAGAATGGTGATCTCGTACATACAAATGAATGACTGACGTATGACGTATGCCGTATTTTGACAGTTCCTTTGATCAAATTGCTTTTAACACTAATAAATAATATGTAAAAATATATAAACGAAATCTGGCATGAATAAATGTATAAATTTAGTATTATTTTTCAAAAATCACTTTTACTAACGGGTTTTATAATAATGGCAATACAACATGTCATTCTACCACAATCCTATTACGAGACCCTTGACCGACCAATGATCGACCAATAGGAATTTAGCAAATTACGAACTTTTAACAAAATGACAATAGAATTGCAGTTACAACGTGTCGGAATGACAAATTTATAAAAACGCCGCACGCGCTAGTGCACCTTGATGGGTCTACACTACACCACTATGCACTGTCCCTTTCCGACAATTCTCTATTTTGTATGTAGCGCATATATAGGGTGCGCGTACCTATATAGGGTGTCTAACTTGATGTGTAGCCGTGTGTACGTAAGCACTTATAAGATTCCAATAAATCTTACATATTATACCTATTACGTACAGTAGGTACGTGCTAGAACGTGAATGTATTTTTTGTAATATAATCCTAATCCTATAATAATATTATAAATGCTAATGTGAGTTTGTTTGTTTCTTACACTTTCACGCTTTAACTACTCTATCGATCATCATGGAATTTCGCAAACACATTGTCAGGAGTAAGTACTTACTAGAAATTACCTAGGGTACCTTTCATCCAGAAAAAGTACGCGAGCGAGATACTTATCTACTTATTATAAAGTAACATCGCCTGCTTGGCTAGTAAACGACGCCTAGCCACGTATTATTTTATACTTTTGTCTATTTAATACGTTATGAGAATCATTATTTGTACCTACCTACCCCTTTTAAGTATAAGTACTTCGCATATAGATGATTTTGGTACCTGTTATAATTATTAAGGTCAATTAAAAAAACAACTTTATAATGGCTTAACCAGAGTTAGTTAAGATATGTACTCAAAGTATGTCTAAAGAATGCATTGTAAAAAAACCTTTATTCATTATATTTATATAAACAAGCAAGTAGGCAGGAAAGCTTGCATTCATATGCATTATTATGAACAAACTTATAACATATAACTTTTTGCTTAAAAAGGTTTAACTAAGTATATGGAGAAGGAAAGTAGTAATCTGAAACCAACTAACTACTACAGAAATTAGGTATCACCAAAACATATTATACCGCTAGGACATAATACATAATATAATATCAAACATGGAATAGATCATATACAACCATTCTAACTATCTGACAGAACACAGCCACGCTTCACTGCAACGCTGCTTTTTAAGTTCCCGTTCACATGGGCAATTCAGAAGTATATAATAAGTACGGTTCTTCTAAAGAAATGCAATGTGAAAATAATAATAAATTTAAAATAATCTGACCGTCGACTTCCTTTCAAGTTATGTGGACACAAACATACGGCAGCGGTTTTTTATTTATAATGATTGACGGTTGGCATGTAATATACCTAATATGAATGTGTGTTACTTATGTGATTATTTATGCCTTATTTTTATTGGATGCATGAAGAATATAGGTAATAATGAGAGAATGAAGCAATAAAGGTAGGTTAGGATCGTAGCAGGTGGAAGTCCGTCGTATCTGCCTATCCCTCCGGGAACCTGATATCTATGTACCTATGTACGTATTTTATATGATATTGTGTATAATACAATATTTGTATTATACAACACAATATCATTAAATTAGAAACTTATTTACTTCGTATAGGTAGTTACTTAAATAACTAATAGGATACGAAATGTATATATTTAAATAAGCTCGAAACCAAACTAGTATTGAAGGTTTATACTGCATCAACTGAATGTGAAACGAAGTAGGGCCAAGAAACGCCAAGCTTACGCGTTCCACGTTGTATCACGTGTGCGTTAGTTGTATGCAGCGCCAGTCGTACCTCTAGTTAGTTTTAGACTATGCACCTTATGTTATTTAGTCGATTATTTAATACAGCTTTGGAACTGACATTCTCGCATAATTAATACTCTTTTCCAACTACTCCAAAATCCCATAATCAATTAATTTATTGAAAATAAAAATGAACAATACGTTAATAATATTCATATTTTACAAATTCAATACGTTTTGCAATTTGACCCAACCATTATGATATGTAAATTAAATATCAATGTCATTTTGTCATGTTAATATTAATTTTTTTTTGTAGTAAGCTATTAATTTATTTATATAAGTTATTAGAATGTACAGTGGTATAAAATAATAATGATTCTCATATTTTACCGACATTCCTAAGGATTTTAAAAAAGCAACAGTACTGGTATATTTTTGCTAATTATTTCTTATTATACTGTACATCATAAATAATAATGATGTATTACAATAATAACTTAGATGTATTATTGTAATAAAATTATAATATTGAAAAAGGAATAATTAAAGTTTTAGTCGATTTCTAAATTAGTTACACTATAATCATTTTGCCTAATATATATGTGGCTTGATGCTATCGAGAATATCAGTAATTCAAATTGTAGAGAAAGTATTATCATTATCTATAATTTAATTTACACTTCTCAAATGTGGAAACACTAGCGGCCCGCCACGTTTCGCCAATCTTGTTAGTTGTTCATTCATCAGTAATTTTTAACTTGATATCGGTCCACCAGAGTTTAATAAAGGAAATATTTTAAAAATGAGTGCTCCAGCACCGACGCCTGCTTATAAGATCGGAATAGTGAAGCAGGTAATACATTAATTATATGTTTTTTTTACTTCTCATAAACACTAAGTTAGATGCCTCGTGCCGACCGAAGTATAATTTGCCCCGTTGGCACCGCATCGTGCATACGGTATTTATATGATATTGTGCACATAATCTCTTGAATTTCTCATCTCAGCTCATTATTAACAATTTGTTATACCCAAAACCAATAAATACTCCGTTTGTGCCAGCTGGCAAGTTGGGTTAATTTGTGTCGAAAGATCTAAACTTTCAATTGAATTGAATTAGATAAATGTATGTTTGTATTAGTAGTTTAATGTTTGTTTCATACAGGTATTGTCGGGGGATACAATTGTGATAAGAAAGCAGCCCCAAGGAGGCCCGCCGCCTGAGAAAGTGATCGCATTATCGGGCATCACCGCGCCGAAACTAGCGCGTCAAAGAACTGCCAACAAGTGAGTAAGCCTGCCAATAGCCCCATCTGTTGCTGCTGCATACTATTTCACACTTCCTTTATGTCATTGAAGCTCCTTAATGTTTTCCTATATATCAATATTTGCTTGCTAATACAACATACTGCTTGGTTCCATATTTGTTTAGTTAACTGGGTTATGTTGGTGCTTGTAAGAAATTGATCAAGTTAATTCAGCTGACTTAACTTGATCTATTTGATAACTAATTGTCATTGTTACCTAAAATATTTCCATTTTCACACTAATTAAAGTAAACATAAAGGTACATTTTTTAATAACTACTTAAGTAATTGCTCAATAATTATGATCTTGTTTATAAGAAAGTGAAAGTAACTTTAATAGGAACTCATTATATATATATATTGTGTTGTAATGTAGTGAACTAATGCATTGGCGAATGTATATAATCCTGACATATTTTTAATTTTTTTATATTTTACTTTCAAAAATGGATTTCATTTATACATTTTGCTTTATAATAATGTGAAATTAAACATGCTCTATTTGAATTTGTATAATCATACATAACCCAATAGAATACATAAAATATTTATCATATTTAATCAATCACAGTACATACAGACACTCAAACTTAACAAGTAAGAAGTCTAACTTGTCTCATTCCAAATGTTTGTTATTGCAATATAATTATGGTGAAAGGAGACGTGACATGCAAAAGTACCAATAAAATTCAATTTTACAATATATATAGTATTGGCAAAGACAAAAATAAATAGAATATTATTGTTCTTATCAAATTATGTTTGTTAGGTAAATGGTTTATTTATTATTTTCATATGAATTGACTATTTACTCATATTGCAATGTTCTGTTTCATGCCAGACTGTCTACATTCACAATGTGAGTTATCTTTCAAACGATTCTGTTATGTGTACTTGTTATATAGTAGCATTGGATATTCAAATGGTATCATCCACCAATCAGTACAATTGCAGTGACTGGTGGATTGTCCAATTGTTGTTGCATGTTATTGAATATCCCGTCCTCTGTAAAAACTTATTATTTACATATATTTTAGTTGTCTAAAATCTATATATTTACATATACAATACTTTTTAAATGAAATAGGTGAAATAAGACCCATTAATATGTAAATATGTAGCATTTCTTTTGACAAATCTATTTACTTTATAGGTAAATAATATATTGGAACAGTGTCTAGACTATCTACTATTTAAATATAATTATATATCCACTATATGCAAACACCCATGGTAACCATTATTAAAGTCACAATCATCACAAGCTGATAATAGTAATCTCTCTGATAAACATAGAACATTTAAAATCATTATTTAATAAAGTTTGAAAGTAAAGACATAAATAATGTAATTTGCTATTGCTTGTAACCACAGATAAGGTGCAATGTTTATATAACTGTGTGATATGCAAAGCGAAAAATATTAATGATAATATGCATTGCACTTAATGATATTCAATAGCTATAAGACAAAATCTTTTTATCAATTGATTAGCTTGATTAAGCACCTTTAAAAATATATTTCTTTTCATTTGCACAGTGACACTGAAACAAAAGATGAGCCTTATGCATGGGAAGCCCGTGAGTTTCTTAGAAAACTTGTTGGTAAAGAGGTTATCTTCACCGCTGAGAAACCACCAAACTCGGCAACCAGAGAGTATGGCAGTGTCTGGGCTGGTAAAGACCCCACAAAGGATGAGAATTTAACTGAGGCGCTTCTTGCTGAAGGACTTGCTAAAGTCAGAGATGGTGGTAGGAACATACCACAATTAAAGAGACTTGTTGAGATTGAAGATGTTGCCAAATCTCAAGGTAAAGGTATTTGGGGAACAGATCTTCAGGTAAATAACATTGTCATGTCTATTTTATCATGAACTATCTTCTCCATAATGTTATTTATACTCATAGTATGTGCTTTAGTAATAAAGTAATTTAATTGTTTCTAGAAATTATATGCTTAGTTAATGTCTTAATTACTGGATATCTTAGTCTATAACAAATCTAAGTTCAGGATATGTAAATTAATCTATATGGATATTAGTAAATGTTCCTAACTGCATAACAATTGTGTCAAATATTATAAACAGGATCATGTACGAGACATCAAATGGAGTGTTGAAAATCCTAAGCAATTTGTCAATAAGTTTAATGGTCAACCAATCAAAGCAATAATTGAATATGTTCGTGATGGCTCCACGGTCAGGCTCTGTCTATTGCCTGACTTTACTCAAATCACCCTCATGCTCTCAGGAATAAGAGTGCGTATTATAATTTACAGCTATGAGTATTACACCTTTGACTGTGCTTTTAAAACTATAATGCTAATAGAATAATGTTGAAAGCAAATAGCTTTTATGCAATCATATTACGTATGAAATTTCTTGTTTATGGCTTTAACAAAGTATGCATGCTAATATAACTACTTTTGATCATAGTGCCCAGCTGTAAGACAAGATGGCGATAGTGAACCCTATGCAGAGGAGGCACGTTTCTTCCTCGAATCAAAGCTGCTCCAAAAGGATGTAGAAGTTATTCTTGAATCTGTGAACAACAATAACTTTGTGGGCACCATCTTACATCCACTTGGAAACATTGCCGAGGCCCTCCTTAGACAGGGTTTTGCAAGATGTGTTGACTGGTCACTTGCTGTCATGAAATCTGGTCAGTAGCTTTGTTTTACCATAACATTTATGTTCTTTTATGCTCTGACTTACTTTTAATAGAAAAATAGTAAATAGAAAACCTAATAGAAAATACATACCTACCATTACATTTATGCTTCATCTTTTAACTGATACATAAAATAGAACAACAGTCTAAGACATAATAGGTTATTGAATTATTGATCAGTAACTAATTCTCAATATAATATAAACATGTTTGGCAAATGAAGCAGCAAAAAGTGCCAAATAATAGTGTGCCAGGTTACTTCATGTTACATGTGCATTCCTGATATATTGTCACCATACTTACCGTAATACCAACCTATATGAATTGTATAGGTTGGTATTACGGTACTTAGGTATTTATAAGGTATTGACCACATTCTTAATACACATGGAGACAATAAAATTGTTTTAGACAATATGTGCATAACGTTACTGTGATATTGATTCTGCTTTGCTATTCATTGCCCTTACTATGGAGTGTAGGTATGTATGGCTTCACAAGAAGATTACAGATTACGTCATTAATAAATATGATGGTTCTCTATAAGATTTTTACACCATGCAGTTAAGGGCCTCCTATGCGCCAATGACCTTGAGCGTTTAACGTTTGCGATTCACTTCTAAACATTTTACAATAATTTACTTTGTAGCTGTACTATGATAATTTACAGACAATCCAAAATAAAGAAATTGTCCTATACTACTATTAGACTAATTCTAAACTATTTATTATCTTAGGTTAATCACATACACTCTTTACCTCGTATATTTACGTAATTTTATCAAGGTTGATAAAATTACGTAAACATACGAGGGCGTTTTGGGGAAAAATTGCATACGTCCATCAGTCACAAAGGCTGGCGCCGTATGCCGCCCGTCGCCCGCGCAGAGACCCGCTAGAATGATTCGACCGGAAAATCGAGAAAACAAAGTATAAATGAAAAATCTTTGCAAATAAAAAAAATTGCACACGATTTACAATAAATGTATTCTCTACATATAAATGTGAGTTTTATGTTCATACTTCTACAGATGAGGAAGGTTATACATAAACTTTGTGAAATCAATCATTTTTAACATTGCTTGTATATCTCATAAAAAATAAAATATAAGTAATATAAATGTATGGAATTAAAGTTTATAAATCGAAGTATTGTTTAAATGTTGTTTGAGAATTTTGGGACATCATTTAAGGTACTAGATACGTGTTGAAAATCGTGTATCTTTTACGTTTTGTGGTAGGAGGCCCGTTAAGCACGTTAATTATTTGTACCCTATGGAGATTGGAGAGACCATTCTAATAATGTACTCACTTTACTTTATATTTTGTTCATACAATGCAAATCACAAAATCCTTGTTATTTAACTAATTATTATTTTAATTTAGGTGCATCCACACTGAGATCTGCGGAAAGAGGCGCTAAAGATGCAAAGCTCCGTATTTGGACAAACTACACGAGCAATGCACCCATCATCGCGGCTAAAGACAAAGAGTTCACCGCCACAGTCATGGAGGTCGTCAATGGAGACGCGCTTGTCGTTAAAATGCCCAACAACACCCAGAAGAAAATATTCTTGGCCAGCATCAGACCACCCCGTGAAAAGTAAGTCATAATCACTACATATTATAAAACAGTCTCTCACCGCGTCTGTTCACGATAAACTCAAAAACTACTGAACGGATTTTCACCTAAACCTTCCACATGAATGAGGTTTAGGTGTATAATGTATATAAGCCGGGGCGGATCGCTAGTATGTATTATTTGAGATCATTAAAATCGAAAATTGAGTAATACTACATTGCATGTATCTTATGTGGGTGCCAGTCAGTGCAGAGCGGCGACACTTCTACCCAGTGGGATCTTTTGTGTCGACACTCTCCCAATAACGACTGCCATAGATGTTCATGGCAGCCGGGACCGACGGCTTAACGTGCTCTCCGAGGCTCGGAGCAGGCGATAATTGTCAATCAATACGCACATAATTTCGAAAACTCATATAGCTACCGAAAGTCAGAGGTGCGCGACTTGGGTTCGAACCCGAGACCCTCTGCATTGCAGTCTGTTGGTCTCCCCACTGAGCTATCACATTGGAGTGAGCCAACTTTGAATTCTTACGTATCAAATTCTGGTTAGTTTAGGACTAGATTGAAATTAAATAAAATTAACCTTAAACAATAATCAACATAAAAAAAGTCTATAAACACATTTTCAAATATATTATAATCTTCTTCTGTTCTCGGCGTAGCTAGCTTCTATTTATGATTTCACCTCTCATCTTCAGCTATTGTCGCGATTCCTTAGAGATAGGTACTACTACACATGTTTATATCAGGGTTACTAAGTGTCATGTCGCTAAGGCACATATCTGCTCAGACTTGGAGCGTCAATTCGATTGACAATCCATCCAACCATTGAACATACTTTCTTCTTGTGTATGTCATATTGTTGCACGATTTGATTCCTGATTCCAAAGTCCATTACATATAAAAACGATTATTTTGTATATAATGCTTAAAGTTTAATCAGTGCACGAGAAAAAAATGTATGTAGGAATTTTCCTGAAGCGAACTTCGATAGTTCGAAAGTAACGACGAATGCATGCGACTCTTGTCCTACCTGGAACAATATTTAGGTACTATGGCACTATTAAAACGCATGCTAAGTCTGAAAACGACCGAATATTTAAAGTGAATGCTAGCGTATCTTATCGTAAATGTCCAAACGTGATTTCTTCGTTTAAACATAGTCAGTACTGCGCGCGAGGGCTTAAAAATACTCAAATAGCGTAATCGACTTAGTTGCTAGTTTTAAACTCAGTATGCCATAAAGTTATTTTGTTCAACTACTATTTACATCGTTACAATCTTTTGCGATGAAAAATTCCTTACAAGCATATGTTAGGATTATTAATATACTGTATTTAAAAAGTATAGTATATTTCGAAGTGTTAGGGAACAATTTTTATTTTTAGATTACGACAAAATAGAGATTGAGAAAATACTGCAATCTGTTCTAAATTAAAAATTAAGATGTTAATAAAGTATATAATTGATAAATTTTATTTAATAATATTTGTATTTATGCTACTGTAGTCATTATCGTTTAATTATTGTGAATATTTAACAAGTTTTCCAATGAAAATTATTATTATTATTTATTTTGATCAACTGCTTACTGCACTTGTGTTAACGAACGTATGCAGCAAGCAAATATCTTTAGTACATTAATAAAATAGACAAGAACCATAGAAAATAGCATAGAAAATAAGTCAATCAAAATCAAATTGCAGCAGGCTGACTTTAACACCGTCGACGCCATGCCAGTCACAAGTCACCGCAAACAATACATTTCCTATCGTATCTGATAAATGGCATTCAATGTGTTAATAAAATGTTATTTTTACATAGGAACAGTCCAGATGAAGAAGGGAAGAACTCTCCAAGACCAAAAGGCTTCAAACCCCTTTACGATATCCCGTGGATGTATGAAGCGCGCGAGTTCCTGAGAAAAAAACTTGTCGGCAAGAAAGTCAATGTGACCGTTGATTACATCCAACCTGCTAAAGACAACTTCCCTGAAAAGAGTTGTTGCACAGTTGTATCGGGAGGAACGTAAGTAACCATCTATATACTTACTTGCAGAAGCATAATATTACAGTGGGCATTATTGTAATGTATGGGATTTAAGATAGAGATACGTCGTGGGTTCCCTCCCCACCAGACTTAGGGTTAATACAACCATTTATAAATATAAATGCTTGTATTAACTACAAAACCAAACATTCCAGTGTTCTTAAAACAATACGTATATGTAGAATCATCCAGAAACCGAAAGGTGTAGAAAGACTTTTCAATTGACTATGAGTAATTACTTAATCTCGCAATGTTTATTTTTTAATATAGAAACATAGCAGAAGCAGTTGTTGCTAAGGGTTATGCGACTGTTGTGAGGTACAGGAATGACAATGACCAGAGAAGTTCTCACTACGACAAACTGCTGGAGGCTGAACTCAAGGCACAGAAAGCCGGAATCGGTGTTCACGCTAAAAAAGATATACCCACTCATCGCATCCAAGACACAAGTGGAGACTCTGCCAAGGCTAAGAAGTTCTTCCCATTCTTGAAGAGAGCTCAAAAGACTGAAGCGACCGTTGAATTCGTTGCCAGCGGATCTAGAATGAGGATTTATATTCCCAAGGAATCTGTCCTGGTCACGTTCCTGCTTGCTGGCATTAACTGTCCAAGAGGTGCCCGACCAGCCATCGGTGGCGGTGGCGGTATGCAGGAAGCGGAACCTTATGGCGAGGAGGCTTTACATTTCACTAAGGAAAAGTGTTTGCAGCGAGATGTAGTTGTCACTATTGAAGAGATGGACAAAGCTGGCAACTTCATTGGTTGGCTATGGAATGAAAATGAAAACTTGTCAGTCGCTTTAGTGGAGCATGGACTCGCTTCGATGCATCACACCGCTGAGACATCTGAGTTTGCCAGAGTGATTAAGACTGCAGAAGAGAATGCTATCAAGAAGCGCATCGGTATATGGAAGGACTATGTTGAAGTAGAAAAGGAAACTGAGAAGGAACGCAATGCGCCCATTCAAGATCGTACAGTGAAGTACGACAAGGTTGTCATTACTGAAATTACTTCAGAAGGCAACTTCTACGCTCAGAATGTAGATTTGGGCAGCAAGTTAGAAAGTTTGATGGAGAAGATTCACCAGGAATTCAAAAACAATGCACCCCTTCCTGGATCTTACATTCCCAGAAGAGGTAACATTTGCGCAGCTCGTTTCACCATGGACGACCAGTGGTACAGAGCTAAGGTTGAAAAGGTCACAGAAGATAAAATGGCGCATATCTTCTATATTGATTATGGCAACCGTGAGGTATGTTTACGATTCAGTATTTAAGCTGCATAAATTTTATATTTGGTTTTGTTTGCGGTTGATTTATTATTGCTAAGATCTAATATTGTCGGATGTTGTAGGTGGTGAGCATTACACGACTGGCTATCCTGCCCGCTGGCACAGAGTTTGAGCCGCCATATGCGACCGAATACGTGCTATGTTGCGTGAAATTCCCGTCTGACCCGGACGATCGGTCTGAAGCGGTAGCTGCCTTCTCTGCCGACACGCTGAACAAGAAACTTCTTCTCAACATCGAGACCCGTGGCTCGCCGCCAGGTGTAACGCTGGTCGATCCTAACACCAACGTTGATATTGCCAAGGTAATTATCTACAATCTAGCTACACTTTATTCTAGAATTAAGCATTACTTGGCGGCAATTCACTATAATAAAACGATTGGACAGAGCAGAATCCGCTGCGCACTCTCGGGTTGCCCACTACAATTATTGCAACAGAAATAGCTTGACAATAACGAACTCCTCTAGACATTGAGGCGGTTCCTATTTGCATTGTAAATTTGAACATAAATGCGAGTGTATGTAATATGTATGCCTGAGATAAGTATTAATGAATATGTGGTTGTCGTAGAACCTGATCAGGGAAGGGCTGGTGCTGATGGAGGGTCTGCGCGACTACCGCCTGGCCGGGCTCGTGAGCGAGTACCGCCAGGCGCAGGAGCACGCCAAGAGCTCTCGCCTGAACCTGTGGCGGCACGGAGACATCACCGACGACGACGCGGTCGAGTTCGGTGCGCGTCGCTAGCGGGACGCCACGGCCTCGCCCTCACATACCCTGCATTGTGCTACCTGCACCGCGCTACATATACAAAATACTGTTTACAAAGTCATCTACGAGTTTCTGTGAGGTATCCATATAGACAGACCATATACTATACGTAAAACTTTCAAATTGCCTTTATTCGAGTACCTCAAATTCCGTTATTAGTAATTCCTTTATAAATTCAACTTTTAGAAATCGTGAAGAATAATGATGGGCTAAACTATATTATAAAGAATGAAGTTATTCGTTTACAAAGTGATAGTGCGCGTTCGTGTGGGTCGCGGGCGTCGAGTGTCGCCGCGGCCTCCGTACGGCTCTGCGCGTGCGTGATATTCATGGCATCGCTGTGCCTCTAATAAATTCGTATCTCTGCAAATAATATATTATAATAATTATCAAGGTTTAAGCAACTTATTATAATTATACATAATGTAATAACTTTTATATTTTTACCTTATGACAAAATAACTATAATATTATAATATTACCTATAAGAGTTCAGTCGTCATGATGTAGAAAGGGCTTGCCTACCATGCAAAGGTTGACTGTTTCGAAATGTGCATGTGTTGTAAATGTTGATGTTTATCTGGATAGCCTAGGCTTTTATAATACTAGTTGTTATCTGATTTGTAGAAAATTATATTGTCAACCGTTACTATCTATGAAATTTATACTATTGTGCTTGTGCCGAATTTCACTGCTTTTCGAACTTTGTGATTTATCCGACGCGACGCTATATTTATCAATTCTGTCCGATAGGACACTGTCGCACATACATATAAAATAATGAAGTCAAAGTTGAATCGCGTACGATCTTTGCATGGCGATACTACCTGACGATTGGACTGTATGAATACGAATGATGCAAAAATTGTTGAAATATTTACATTTTTACAGTTTTGTATATCTGAAATAAATTAACATTATATTTCGTTGTTACTTTCATTATTTATTTACACACGAATAATGAATTATGCATATATTGATCTACATAATCAATCTGATGTTTACACCAATGTTATATTAAACCTTCTCCCTTGTTTTACGTGTCTATTTTACAAGTTTAACTGTATATTTGTATCTGTGCACTGACTATGTTTAGTGATATTCATTAAAGTTAGCTAGTGAAGATTTAATATAATGCATGCTCGGCAACTGAATTGTTTTGTATTTTTATTTAATAGACAATTGTACGAGTGTTCTTTCGATTTCGATAAAGTTTAAGCTTGGTATTTCGTGCTTAAAGTACACTGTATGACCTACCTCTCTTCGAGATGTTTATAGGATATCATTTTTACATACATTCATTAGGGTACCATAAGGTGCGTGGATTGTTAAATAAACTTCATATATTAAAATAAATATTTTAGGAGATTATTGTTGTTTTTGTAATCCTTACATGAACGAAATATAGAGTGATGAATACTATGTGCTTTGACGTTTACTAAATTAAATTTATATTAATATATTTGTTAAATAATTATATTATACTGTAGAGATAAATAATGATGTATTTTGAAACCATGCTTCACTTAGATAAATTTATATTCTCCATTATAGTTAATATTAGGATTATCTTCTGATAGTTGTTATTTGTGTCGTGCAGATCTCTTGTTACTTAAGTAAATTAGTTATTACCAATGGACTCGGAACATAGCTCACATTATTTATTCTTATAAGTAATTCTGGAAATTAAAGCACGGTTATATAAAATTAATACATGTAGCTTATGATTATTTATGTCATAGGATAATTGTAAATAATAAAGTATTATCGGAATACTGTGCGAGTGCTGTCTTATTAACGTCGGTGTAGCGAGACTGTATAATTGTGTCTGTAGTATTGTAGTCAGTATACACGTAGCTAATGCTTTAGTCGCTTAGTCTCGTCACTAGCAGAACGCTCGCGCCACCACGGCCTGAACCGAAGGGAACGGAACACAAACCAAAACGAAATACTAACGAACAGCGAACCCGCGACCTATAAATGTTGTAACGTCTCTGTTGATCCAAAGCTGCTGCTTGAATTTCACTTATCTTGGCACAATCTGAGCACTCCAACAAACTAATGATTAATGTAATACATATAATATGTCTCAGCGCGTTAAGTGTTCACGTTGGCAATATATACCAATAATAATAATAATATTCTACCATACAATTCACCGCATGTTTCATTTTTTTGCACAATGCTGTAATTATTTAGAGTTTCAGTATTTGTATGTGTAAATGCTAGCATAAGCTAACTCTTGGCTAAAAATATTGCATTCACTTCTGTCGAATCAGTAAGTCACATTAATATTAGAGTTGTCAGCAAATATATCACTTTTCCCTACCGTGTTGTCCAATGTCCAGGATTGTGATTGTGTAGGATATGTGGTAGAATATTATTATTATTATTATTAATTAATATAAAATAAAAAACATGCAAGAAATAAAAATATGGTGTTTCGTTTTGGTGAGCTTTACGGTCGATATTAAGTAACTCGAAATACTTTTATGTATTTATGTAGATAAAAGTATTGTAGTAATCTGTTTGCATGATCTTCACTCGCACTTAATCTATCGCCTATGGTGTAGTACGAATAGTCTCCTTTATTATTCTTTATTTCTACGGATGTATATTCCTTTTCCTTACGACTTTGTAATCGAACCCTTATCATACGTTCTCTGTTTTCAAATATTAGGTATCTTCCTATGTATTATGAAATTGCTGCTTGTTACGTACATTAAAAACACTATTTTACTAATTATTATTCGCATATTGTGTTAATAATGTATATCAATTACTCTTTTTCAATTATAGGTCGGTCAGTATACAATGGTTGTTACTTTTGATAGTTTAAGTCAAACCATAGTTTACCTAAAGTCAAAGACGATTAAAATAGCATCAAGATCGAAAAAGAAATTCACAATGAATGAAAAAAATTAGAATTATGCAACGTAACCGGTTCTAATACAAACGGCAATTGCATAGGAAATATGGTTCTATTATTTTTATACCGAGTGGTAGTACAAACGCTTGGCGCTAATAAACAGCTTATAAACATATTTATAAAAATGTTTAGATTGATTTCTTTTTAACAGGTGTATCGAATAGGTATATTTATATCACAATTATTTATTTTAAATAAATATTCGTTGCACAGGTCTCCCTTTCCTCTTTCACATCCACATTAGCTACAATCTGAGTCTGACCTCTTTTTTAGGAATGCAATTCTTCTGTCTTTTAAGCCTTTTGCGTTATCACTATATCTGTAGTTGCTCCCGACCTACTTTCTCGGCTGGCTGCGTGACAAACGTGGCCTCCCCAGTTCCATTTCATGTCGGCGGCTGAATGGCCTTTGTCAGCAGTTTGTGTTATAGAATGTATGAGTTTTCTAATGTAGGCTACATTCAAAAGCTCAGTGACCACTACTAAACCACGAATATTACGATTATTTTCTATTTCTTGCTGACTGAACCCCGAATCAGAATTCTTGCCTTTTGGTCATTGACCATACATAACAAAGTAACTGTGGTACCAAAGCACACGTCCATGGATTTTATCTTCAGGGTTAAAAACTGACCGTATTAAGAATGTTACATCAGCTCCAAGCGTTTTAAGTGCGTCGAGCTACACTATATATTGTCTCCTCACATCCCAACGATTATACCACGTACTTTAGTATTAATTGTTATATAATTTTCTCCATGTGGCATTAACCGGTCGTATACCGCCGGCTCGCATACCAGCCGGCAGATTTGTACCCGTCGTAGGCCGGTGGCTCGCATGCGAGCCACCAAATTGGTTTTACGTTAGCTTAAGCTAAAGCGAAGGCGGCGCGCGGCGTTTTGGCGCCAATTTGGTGGCTCGCATGCGAGCCACCGGCCTACGACGGGTACAAATCTGCCGGCTGGTATGCGAGCCGGCGGTATACGACCGGTTAAGAGTCTGACTTCAATGCCGGCATCGCTGAGTTTTTAAGCATAACACCCCAATGAGCGAATCCATATGTTTTGGAAGATCGTTATTTTAATACAAACATATTTTGATATTAGGGAACTGCTTTTGAAAGGGAGTCAAGACCACTTTTAATTAAGTTCAACAATGTTGCTATCAAACAAGGTACATATATGTGCCGATCTTATTTCTTTTAATTATTCATTATTTTTCTCTTGTTTTGTTAAGGAGTGAAGTGGAATTTGCCAACTCTTATATATAATTCTGATTAAATTCTTTGCGGGTTCCAATATACATAATATGTCCGCGACTTCACATGTGTCAAATCTCGGTGTTTCCTATGGTCACCAGCACAGGTTACCATTGAAGAACTAGGTGCTACAGTGGTGGAACAACTGGTGAGACAAGCACCAAAAAAATGAACTCTTTAAAATAGCTTTCCGGCATAAGTCGAGGGTGCTGATGACATCTCCGAATTTGGCCGAAAATGTGTAATGGATGAAAATTTAACGCAGTAAATTTGTGATCGGCATACTTTCATTCGAAAGTTATTCAAATAGTAAACTTGTGCACAACGCGACACCCACTTTGTATGAACTTGAACCCACTTTTAAACACCATATAAACTAGACGCTGTTAAGAGTGGGTTGCTGCTACCAAGCTGATATGCAAATGCAAAGAATGTATTCTTAAAAAAATATATTAATTCGCTTATGACCAGCTCGCTATAACTATCTACTAGTCACGTTAACAATGCTTAAAATGGTAAGTGAAAACGCGGCTTCTGCGGATAAGTAGGTACATACCTAGATCTGCAAACAAGGCGATGCATGGTGACTGCGCCATGTGAAAGTTGTCACAGTATTCAATACACGATCCAACGGCTCTGTCGTGACAAAGGTAATGTTTAGCTGTTCCTATTCGTTTTCAACAGCACATAATATACTGGCCGTTCCCGCTTAAGTAAGTATTGCAACGTTCAAACTATAGTTAGATTATATTTTTGAGTAACTTCGTTCTATTGAAACAAATAATAGTCATCCTTATCTATATTATTGAGGTAGGAAATGAATTTTGAAATTGAAATTGAATAAACAAGGATGACATTCCTTACACTTGACCAGTATGGCTGCATTGATAGATAGGTAGATATCATTTATATACCTGCAAATATAAAATAACAGCGGCCAAGTGTGAGTTGGACTCATTTGCCGAGGTTGGTGTTTCTATAAGAAAGTATACAAAATTATATATAAATAGTCTAACGTCTCGAAAGGTTAGGCAGAGGTACCTATATAAATTCAAAGAACAATGGCAGATCTCCATACTAAAAAATGTCTGGGATCATATGGCAGCGTCCTGTAATGAAAAATATGTGAAAAGATTCGGCGTTAATAAGTGAAACTATTTTCACTTGGGAAAGCCGAAAAATTAGATATTGTGGTTTGAACTGTTTAGGTTACGAACTGTTCGAATATAACAATTGTCGTAATAATCAAACAAACATGTTTACCATCAATTTAATTTAAAATAGAAGAATATACATATAAACAGTGCATATTAATAAAGATTCAAACAAAGTCAATTAATCCATATCGATCATTCGTTTAATTTAATCGATACAGATAACTATAGAATACTACATGTACTTACACCCCTATTTGTATGGTTGACGTTTTGAAGGTAATTCGTAATTCGTACATACGTCATTTAAAATACTTTTATTAACATAAATAAGTTTTACGGATTTTAGAAAAATGAATGAATTATTGATAAACCTTAGAAAATTAATTTAATTTTTTTGCATAAATAAAATCTACGGACGTCAAAAAACACTAGACAAAATTCTGTCTTTGTTCTTTGGTTAGCTGTGGTTTTAAATCCCGTAAAGTAGGTAGCGAGCCTATTGTCGTCTACCGGGCACAATCTTAATCAAACGCTGTGCTGCTACTGACTGACAGGATCCGAGAATCGAAACTGAGACTTCACGCACAGTTATTTAAAAGGTCAAATTGGTCGAACCGCACCGATTGAAAACCGACTGCAATAATCACTTTGCCTGTAGTCGATATTCAAATATTATTTATTTTTTCTGAAATCGTTACATAAACGTCTGTCGGCTCTAATTGGGTATGTTAGATTTTTTCTTCGTGACCTTTATATATACCTAACTTAATCATATATTATTAAGTTATACTGGTCAAGTGTGAGTCAGACTTGCTCACCGAGGTGCTGTATCCTAAGAGTTATTTTTTTTTGTTCATCTTTATTTGCAATAATGTTGCACAAGCCTTATTTATAGCTATTCCAAACAAGTCAAGAGTATGGTACTAAAATATCAGCTGACAGACAGTCTAGGGACAGAAAAAGTCGCATTATAAGGGAATCGTTTTACCATTTTGTAACGTAACTCAAAACGAAACATCTCAATTTAGTTTGAACACATGTGTTCCATTGACATTATAAACATTTTATTATTCTAATGTAAGTAATAGGAATTGAAATAAAATATTGCATTATAAAAGATAGTATATTTATTAAAATCAGAGCGGATAATTTTCTGTAAGTAGTTTGCAGAATTGTGTGTATCACTCATAAATTAAACAGATTATTGCATTATACAAACATTTATAAATAATATCATTATTGGAGAGAAATGCTAACTAGTTTGTCAAATTATATTTTGGCACTAAACCACCTAAATATATTATATACCAAGCAGCTAACAACTAGCAATACATCACATGAGGTATCGATAGTAGATATAAAGTTCAATATATTTGTGTTATTGCTTCTTGTGCTTCATCGATATTTTGAATTAAAGGCAAAATACTATCCTATTACACTATCAACAATAGTCACATAAACATTCCTTTATAACATTTAATTCATTTTAAAATATATAAACATCATAATTATGTTTATTGATTACATTACATAGGCAATAGTCTGGGACATGCACAATTACATAAACATAGAATCCATTTATTATAAATAAGTATATAGTATTGGAATTATTTAGCTTGTAGATATTATTTGCCTCAGTTGGAAAAATGTTTGTCGGAAAATATTAAAGAATAGAATGAGAGAAACGATAATAAATAATAGTTAATATGAAATATAAATAACTAAAGTCACACAAGCATATTTAAAAAAAAAAAAACACTCCAGAGCCCCCTTTTTATACATTTATTTTGTTATTTTCATGCCATGCATTGGCAATAACTCTTCTCGCCATGTTGAAGCGAGGTGTTAGGTAGGTATGTGTCATTTATTGGTAGCATAAATTATTTAGACAATGTTTTAGTTTGTTTAGATTTTATTTAGATTATAATTTGTATTTTCAGAAATTACTTTACTTGATGGGTGGCCATTTAAAGATAAATATAAACATGTAATCGCTAGGACGGACGAATACAAGTATCTATGGCATTTTAAATACTTTAATGCTTTCATTAACTATGTAGTGCACTGTGCGATTCAATTGGAAATAAGTTTGCACTTGCTTAACTTAACTCGCCATAAACGAATATTAATTCTTTTAGCATTTTCATACATAATTACTTATAATTTGTTTAGTGCCGGATTAGCCATCTAGAATGCGGCTAATTGGACGTCGGTACTATAAAATACCCTTATATCTTTATGTTTGATATTATAATGCTCTGCTTTACAATGATCAAATTTTGCGAAATATTATTCGCTTGGTGTCTTTGTCTTGTTTAGTTAAATGGAAGTGATGATACGATATTTAACCTATAGGTAAATGCTTATGAAACCCGTTTGAATGTTTTGTTTCAATATAGTTTTATTTGAGTTTGTTGCAAGGTATTAGTGCTAATTTATATTTATTTTAATAAAAGCTTAATCCACTATTGCCTGCAGATGCCGCTCTCACTAAATCTAATACATATCTCCAGAATTTATTAGCTAATTATTTGATACGTCCAAAGTGGTCAATTTATTTGTCGATTCTAATACATTATATTTTAAAATGCAATCAATTTAATAATATAATCTTCTTTTTATAATTTAATTTATATCGATTAAACGGTGAAACTGTATTATCATAAGAAAATGTAATAATCAATTCATTTTTTGAAATATGTTTTGCACATCTTATTCCTGATATTCAAATAAACGAGTTTTGCCAAAATCGTCCTGTTCTCAGTTGAATCGCATAGTACACTTGTTTTGACATTAAAGGGAAAATCAATAATTATTCTATTAACTATTAAATCATGGTGAGTTATCAATTCGAGTATCAGCCCTCAAGGCCACTTTAGACTTTCAGTCCAACCAACAGCCCAACTCAACTGTACTATCGAATAAATTAATAAAATATAAGACCATTATTATTCGAATGCAATAGTTGTATTCGAATATATTACTATTGTGTTAACAAGTCTATACATACGTACGTGCGCTGACTCTTTAACAATCCTAAATAGAAATCAAATTGTGCACAACTCTATACGAATAGCAGTAGGTACTCGAAAAAAATTATGCACATTTCTAAACCATATACAAATTGAATCTGACCAATATACAGGGTGTCCAGTAAATAGCACGACATACTGCAGGGGGTGATAGCTTGGGTCAATAACTATCAAAACAACACAATATATGTTCAGCAAAATCTTACAGATTTACAGTTTTACAAAATTTTCCGAAATATCGTAATATCTCTACCTTAAAAAACAGATTTTTAAGCAACTCGTAATGAAAACTTCCTTTTCTAGTTTCTTTTTTACATCAAATTATTCGTGAATAGTTACTTTACTCATTGATAAGTCTTTTTTCTATCAAAAACAAGAATGTTTTCAAGAAATTGTATTTTTTGTTTAAATTTTCACAGAACGATTTGCTTTTCGCATAACTTTAACCTACAGCGGTGAAAAAAAAATTATGTGGCAATTTTGTACAACAAATTTAAAAGATAGCTTGTTTAATGGTGGTGTTTGAAAGATACAATACTAGTGCATTTTCATTAAAAAAAATACAAAAAAAATGCTATTTTAGTTCCGGAGAAGCTGATTTTGTTCAAAATGTAATTAACGTAATTTTGTCAAAAACCACGACGAGAATAAGTAATAGCTGCTCGCGAATTATTATAAAACAAGTTGTGACATGTAAAATGCGACATGCACGCGTAATGGATAAAGGTTGTTTTTACCTGCTCGCCAACCGACCCGACCCGACCGGTTACTGTCTAACAAAAGAAGCGCATGTGCTATCCCGCTCTTTCTTGTATTGTGATTTTGTGTCTCACTCTCTCAACCTTATTTGCGACGTTTGCCAGTACGCTACTTAAGCCGTGCGCAACGCATCTCTGTATTCACAAATTATTGTTTCGTTCTGACGACTGTTTTGTGCCTTGGACCCCGGACTTTCTTTGCCTTACGATTTGGATTTTTTATTGTGATCACTAAGACGGCTTGGCGACCACCTGGACTTTTGCGCTGTATAACATGGCTAACCGCCGCGTTTTTCCGAGTTACACGCAGCGAGAGTATGCTGAGATGCATCTTATTTACGGAGAAGCTGGCCAAAGTTCCAGAGCTGCTGCCACCCTCTACAGGGAAAGGTTTCCCGATAGGAGACATCCACACCACGAAATGTTTACCAGAGTGCATAACTCCTACATGGAAGGTAGACTCCCTGGTCAACGTGGCGATGGACCGCCTCAAGTTGTTGACGAAGACATAGTGCTTCAGGAACGAGAACAAGACCCGACAACTTCGGTTAGGGCGATACAACGGCGCACAGGGATACCGAAGTTCATTCAGTGCTCAAGAGGTATGGATACCCTCCATTTCACATACGACGTGTGCAAATTCTTTTAACTAGAGACTATGTACTGAGAGTTCAATTTTGCCGCCGCATGCTTGAAATGCATCGGAAGGACCCAAACATTTTTAATAAGGTGCTATGGAGTGATGAGTCAGCCTGCAGAAAGGACGGCTACTTGAATTTGCATAATCTACATAGTTGGCAATCAGAAAAGCCGTATGTGTCAAGAGAAGACAAGTCCCAGTACCAATTCAAGGTAAATTTATGGAGTGGGATTTTTAATGGCCAGATTGTGGGTCCCGTCGAGCTTTCACCTACATTAAATGCCAATAATTACTTGGAGTTTTTACGAGAAACTCTACCCACGCTCCTTGAAAATGTTCCGAGTGAGCTCAGAGAGGTGATGTGACTTCAAAATGATGGGTGCCCTGCTCATTATGGCCGGGAAGTAAGAGCCTACTTAGACGAAGCTTATCCAGGCAGGTGGATTGGGCGACTGGGACCGATATTATGGCCACCTAGGTCTCCGGACCTAAACCCCCTAGATTTTTTTTATTGGCACCCCGCCTTGCAGGACAAAGTCTATGAAAAACCGATCCAAAACGACAGTGAATTGAGAGCAAGGGTAAACATTGCAGCAAGAAAAATATCCGAAATAAGCCTGCGAAAACTCTAAAGCTCATTTTTAACCTGGCGTCGTTGACGCTGGGTAATATTTACCCGAGGTGATTTTAAGAGGGTATATTTATTTTTCCTGACGTCCATCTTACTTATCCGCCAGTATAGCTGGAGATACAACTACCCTCTATTTGGATTATTGTTTACATCATTATTACGCCGCTCGTGTAGTGAGATACAAGTGTTTCAATTCAAAACGGGTAAGTTTTACCCACCGTAGTAGATAGTGATAGTGTAATATTTTCATGACGTATTTTTATTCGTGTTTATAATAGTTTTCGTGTTATAAATAAAAAAGTTATTTTTCATTATAAATTGGTACCATCTTTTATTTTATCACATGCGTAAATACTGTTTCACCAATAATCAATTAAAATGTAATATAAACTATGTATAAAACTATTGAAAAATTTTCAAATTAAAATTCGAGTAAAATTTACCCGATGTCATCGGCCGGGGAATTTTTTTCACGTCATCGGCGCCGGGTTAAGAAGATGCCGAGCGTGTATTAATGCACAAGGGAAGCAATTTGAGCATTTATTGTAATTTATTTAAATGAATAAATGTTTATTGAAGTTAACTCCCTGTGTTTTTACTATCACCTTATCCTTCGAGATGTTATTTATAGACAGGCCGGCCGGTCGGCTGTAGATTAACTATTATGTAATTCGAACCGTAGTACGACCTTACTACGATTCGAATTCAAAGTCACATTACTTGCATTTAAAATAAAATGCTCTTATGAACTAAAATAGCATTTTTTCGTATATTTTTAGGAAAATGCACTAGTATTTTATCTTTCCAAAATCACCATTAAACAAGCTATTTTTTAAGTTTGTTGGCACTTGTTTTATAATAATTCGCGAGCAGCTATTACTTATTCTCGTCGTGGTTTTTGACAAAATTACGTTAATTACATTTTGAACAAAAATCAGCTTCTCCGGAACTAAAATAGCATTTTTTGTATTTTTTTTAATGAAAATGCACTAATATTGTGTCTTTCAAAAATCACCATTAAACAAGATATCTTTTAAATTTGTTGTCCAAACCTGGCACATACTTTTTTTTTTCACCACTGCAGGTTAAAGTTATGCGAAAAGAAAATCGTTCTGTGAAAATTTAAGCAAAAAATACTATTTCTTGAAAACATTCTTGTTTTTGATAGAAAAAAGACTTATCAATGAGTAAAGTAACTATTCACGAATAAGTTGATGTAAAAAAAAAACTAGGAAAGGAATTTTTCATTACGAGATGCTTAAAAATCTGCTTCAAAGTACAGAATTTTCGATATTTCGGAAAATTTTGTAAATCTGTAATTCCTTAAGATTTTGCTGAACATATTATATTGTGTTGTTTTGGTAGGTATTGACCCAAGCTATCACCCCCTGCAGTATGTCGTGCTATTTACTGGACAACCTGTATAACATAAAATTAGCTTGTATACTGTGAATATGAATAACAGAGATTTCATTGATTTAGGGTCGCTTCACACTAGCGTTTGTCCAGCGTAGGCGTTCGACGAACGTATGCGCAGCGCAGACGCCGCGAGGGGCGTTTCCTTTGCAGTTACAGCTCCTTCACACTAGCTTTTGTCCAGCGTATGCGTTCGATGAACGTTCAATAACTGCAGAGGAAACGCCACTTTGTCGTAGCGTCTGCGCTGCGTATACGTTCATCGGACGCCTGCGCCTGGACAAACGCTACTGTGAAGCGACCCTAAATCAATGAAATCTCTACCTCTATCATCAAGTTGGTTTGGGATGTTGATGGGACCATTATACATATAAAAACACGGAATAATAACCTGATGGCAATAACTTTAATCTCGTTATTAGGAACCAATATCACCACCAATACTACACCGCTATATAGCAAAATCAAATTATACGATTTTGTTAAGTATCAACGTGATGTTTACTAACATGTATTAACCATGATGTGATATTTTTAATGATGTCACTGTCTATCGGCTGTTCAAAATTGTATTGTATTTGATTGCATATAGGTATCTTATTTGCATGAAGTCGGATTGCGTCTATTTGAAAATTTATGTTCATTTGCACAAAATTGCGGCTGACCCCTAGCCGCCGCACCGCCCAAGTGCTATTGCCGTTGTTTTGACTATACTTATAGCATTTATTCATTGTATATTATTTACATACATCTTGCCTGTTTATAATTTCTTGCTGAATATCCAAGCATTGTAACGAATTGATCAACGAAATGATTGCTTTGACTATAAAAATATGTTAATTCTATAACGAATTGATTTAGCTACAGCCCCTCTACCAAGGCATTTCTTAATTAAACAGTTACTTAATAATACTGGCGACATAACAAAATCAGTCGAACGCAAGGCGAAGGTGAGGCCCGATGCCTCTTAAATACTATGGATTTGTGCACCGTTACAAAAATATGTATAATAATCATTAATAAATATTACATTAATATCTAGATTTAGAATTGCTTTTTAATTTGACAGTATTACTCGTATTGTGCTATTGAAGAATGTACAATATAATGGAAAACATATTCACACTTATTTATTTCATCGCCATTTTGTACCAAACACATTGCCATTGGAACTATTTGAAGTTTATCTCATTCACAGGAATAAAATATATTAAAATATAATTTTCTATATAAAATTTGTAAAATTATAATTACTTACTAAAATATTTTATCTAGCTTTATTATACAGTAACTATACAATATGCACTATAGTACGTCCTATGGCGGGATTTGCTTCTTTGTCAAAAAACGGTCCAATTTCATCAGGTAATGGCGGGACATTAATTAGGAATTGTTGAACGGATGTATAATAGTCTCTGCACCTCCACGTGTCGTCATGTCCACCGCCAGGCATCACCACCAGCTTCTTACAAATGGCACCACAACGCATGTACAGTTCTTTTGCCATCGACGGCGGCACCAGGGCGTCATTCGAGCCACAGATCACTAAAGTCGGCGTCATTATGTGACCCATCTTTTTTATAGACATGTACTGAAATAGAAACAATGTTCCTGTTATAATAATAACGTGCTTATTTTGTATAACTGTCTGTAAAGTAGTTTGCCAACTAAATTCAATCCTGATAAGCTATAAATATATATAGATAAGCTATATATATCTAAACTGTGTACATATTAGAGTCTCAAATTCTAATCGAAAGAAGAGAAAAGTGAAAGTCTTAAACTTTTACTAAAACATCACTAAAACCATTCATACATTTTACTAAGCTAGACTTTGTGTTTAATCTTTGCTCACTATGTATGTTTAAAGCTTAATAGTATAGTAATCGATAGAGTTATTATTAACATCGTTTTAACAGGTGTAGCATACTTGTATGGTATACCTAGTTTTTTAACACTTGGTTACTATTTGTTTTTTATTTCTTATGTCTATTACTGCAGAAATTGTTATGCATAGTAATACGCTAACTGCTGTCTACCTAGTAAACCACCGTGATTTATTTAAACTTCCCAGTGAAATTATCTCTGTACTTCATTTAGACAAAATACAATATTTACAGTTACACACCCTAAACATCCACAACAAACATTATCACAATCTCCTTAAAAAGCTAAACGCATTTAAGCCCAATATATACTCAAAAGTATTTAAACTGATATTTTATAGCACCAACGTTATACTGGTTATCACAATATATTATAATAAAAAATATTCGATAACATAATTTATGGATTCGGTAGAATCTTTAAATGTGTCACTGTCCTATGTTAGTATGCCAGATCAATGCTTGAAGCACTTAAATATTTTCAGACCCACCATAAACACTTTAAATGTCAACATCTGAAGCTTAAATCGCAACTTTGACGGTCTCAATGGATATAAAGTGTGATATAATCATTCTCTTGGAGTGCTGGCTAAGTAAGGTTACAGACATTCCTGCGTTAAGTGGTTTTAACTCAGCTAGGTCTTCAATGATGGTGTGGTAATTTATGTAAGATGTACACTAAATTATAAGATAGCCGAACCGGTTTTTGAAGATACTAATTGCCTTATCTTGTAGCTCGGTATCGACACGGCCATTGTTGTAATCTATCGTACACCATCAATCAGAAATGTAGGTGTTCCTTAACTCCTTAAACGGTATTCTAGAATCCATGTCGTCAATAACAACAGTAGTGGTGATAGGAGATTTGAACATAAATACTCGCCCTGACAACAATGACCCAAACTCTGAAGATTACTTAAACACAGTAGCTTTTCACGGACTTCTGCCTGCCCAGGTTTTTTCCACTCGTATAGATAACTGCCTTGATCACGTTTTCTTAAAAACGGATAAATCGTCAATAACTTTAGTTCTAGACTCATACTTTACTGACCACGCACCTGTCTTATTCTGTACTGAAATAAACCCCTTTCAAGCTACAAAACCTAAAAGCATGATTTGACATTTTAACCTTCCAGGTATCAAGAGTTGCCTAGAAAACTCTGACTTCTCATACGTCTTAACGAGCACAGATCCAAATGAAAGTGTGGTACAGCTTATCTCTATCATATCAACCGTAATAAACGAATACAGCACATTAAAAAAAGTCCCTCACAGAAAGAAAATTAGTAGTAACACCTGGCCTTCTGAAGTGTGTACGCAATCGGGACCAACTTTATAAAAAGGCAATGCATAATCCTAATGATCCTGTTGTAAAAGTAATCTATACCCGTTATCGAAATTACTGCAACAATTTACTGAAGAGTATTAAATGTAATTTTAACCAAAAAGAGCTCTGAAGGCTAATGGTAACCCAAATGCAACTTGGGATATCATAAAGACTATAAGCTACAAGAACACCTTATCCACAAGTAAATCGGGAGAACTCCTTAATATGTTCAAAGATCCAAATGCCTCTGTCAACACTATTAATAACTACTTCGCAAATGTTGGGCCGATTGATGCTTGGCAGGCTGTGCAGACTCAGTATAAAGACTGCCTAAAGTTAGATTTTAATTGTGTAACAAATTATCTAAGTAACTCATTTGTCCTACTTGAAACCGATAACGCAGAAATATAAAGCATAATTAGAGAATTAAAATATAACTGTGCAGTAGGCCATGATGGAATACCAGCTTCTATTATTAAATCTGCTAGGCACGTACTTGTTCCTTCAATCACCCATATATTCTGTATCTTGTGTATTTTAAAAGATATTTCCCCGACAATTTTAAGAAGGCGTTAGTCACCCCTGTATTCAAGGGTGAGATGGAGACCGTGTCGAGAACTATAGGTCTATATCTGTGCTCACCACATTGTCCAAAATTATGGAGAAGATTCTCAACAAAAAGTTGCTTGGCTATCTTAAACGTAACAACATTATTACACCAAACCAATATGGCTTTAGGAGAGACACATCAACTGAGGATACTGTCCTTGAGCTGACGAGCCAAATTACTAAGAACCTTGATACCAAGACAAAACTATAGGTATATTTCTAGACCTAGCCAAAGCTTTTGACACGATCTCTACTCCCATCCTCTTACGCGGCCTGTAGGACTTAGGAACAAGAGATAACTGTCTAAGTCTTTTCTGTAACTATCTTACGAATCGTTGCCAACGAGTTAAGGTAGATAACTACATAAGTGACAATGTTAATCTAACTTTTGGCATTCCACAGGGCAGCGGGCTAGGTCTCACCCTCTTTCTTGTATAGGTACGTCAACCAGTTGTGCCAGTTATCAATTTCAGACTGTAAGATTCTCGTTTATGCAGACGACATAGCACTTATTCTAAGTGGAAAAACATAGACTGATGCTCACCGCGCAGCTGAACATGTTCTTAGCATGGTAATGGATTGGCTTTCCTCAAATTTGCTTACCCTAAATATTGCTAAAACTCATGTCCCTTTCTCAGCGAATCTCTCTACACAACCTATTATGCCGGATGTGAGAGCCCATAGTTGCCACGCTGCACACGTCCCTTGCAGTTGCCCATCGATACATAAAAGTTCTTGCGTTAAATATCTGGGAGTGCACATTGATAGCACTCTGAGTTGGCAGAAAAATATCGATGTAGCAGTGTCGCGCGTTCGCAAGATTGTGTTACCCATGAAAAATTGAGAAATGTGGTTACGGGCCCTCTCTTAAAAACTATATATTTTGCCCTGGCTCAGTCACTTCTCACCTACTGCATATCTGTTTGGGGTGGTACATTTAAAACCTATTTGCTTCGCCTTAAAAGGGCACAAAGAGGTGTCTTAAAGGTTGTTTCACAAGCCATACCGCTACCCAACAACCCAGCTATATAGAGACATTTCTGTACTTACTGTCCGGCAATTGTGCGCACTTAACATCATAGTACGTAAACACTTAACATTAACTTATAATCTGATGTCACTGGCCGATAAACGCCGAAAATACCTGGTATTGCCCACCTGTCGCTACTAAAACTGCACTGGCGAGCCGCAACTACCAAGTCTCAGCTGCCACCTTTACAACACTATTAACAAAATCTGTAACATATATGGGGGTACCAAAACTTAAATGTAAATGTGTTGTTCATAGTTATCTCCACAAATTAACCTACGATGAGACGGAACAACTCTTTGCAAAAAAACCTTGTTAACACACACACGCACGCACGCACGCACGCACGCACTCGCCTTTATTATTCCCAAGTTACTTGGGGTCGGTTTTTCTAGTCTAACCGGATTTGACTGGATATCAGTTTTTACCCGGAGCGGCTGCCACCTGACCTCCGCAACCCGAAGGCTAACGATAACCATTAGGCTAAGGCTAGACCAGTGTCAGGATATTAGACGGTACTGACTGTCCCAATAACGTTTGCCATAGATGTTCACGGCACCCGAGACCGACGGCTTAACGTGTTCTCCGAGGCACGGAGCAGGCGATAATTGTCAATCAATCTTTCTCTCTAGCCTTTATTATTCCCAAGTCACTTTGGGGTCGACTTTTCTGGTCTAACCAGATTTGACTGGGATATCAGTTTTTACACGGAGCGGCTGCCACCTGACCTCCGCAACCCGAAGGCTAAAGATACCCTAAGGCTAGACCAGTGTCAGGATATTATAGGGCACTGACTGCCCAATAACGACTGCCATAGATGTTCATGGCAGCCGGGACCGACGGCTTAACGAGCTCTCCGAGGCAACGATAATTGTCAATTAATACGCACATAATTTCGAAAAGTAATATAATTTCCGAAAGTCAGAGGTGCGCGACGTGAGTTCGAACCCGAGACCCTCTGCATTGCAGTCTGTTGGTCTACCCACTGAGCTATCGCTGCTTTTTACACTATAGCTTTTAATAATTTCCTAATATATTTATATAGTTTACCTAAGAAAATAGATGCTTACGAAAACTACCAGTAATGTTATCTGTAGTTTCTTTTCTGTTTCTTTAATAGAATCTGTAAGAGGAAGGCGCCAGTGTCTGTAACACAGTGACGTTCACTCTATCTCTAAATATACATAGCGTTGTACATAATGTTACTTTTATTACAAACAGTACAAACTGTACTTGGCTTTTGATAGTAAATTATTTGCTTTATTATTATAAAGCAAATATTTTAATATTGGCTAGTATAATATTAGTGTTTTCCAAAATCACTATCACACAAAATTGTTAAATATTTAATTTATAATGCTTTGATTGATTAATTAATCTAATGATACCATTTTAGTTGGCGTCAAGTCAATGTAAAGATTCCTTTTCATTATTTTCAGCCGTTTCAGATTAGGCCATTGAAACTCACTTAGAATATTCAACCTGTATACTATTATATTGGTAAGAAACATCGTTTTTGTAAGTAACGTAGATACTTAATGCTGGGCTTTAAAAAACAATAATTCTTGAAACTGCATATTAATTTGACGGTAAAGCTTAGAAATAACCTCTATAAAATCTCGTAATAATTATAGGTAATTTATATATTTTAAATATCTTGGACATCGAAGTAGATTTAATACCTACTTTTCAGATATCTTAACAATATCATTATTATACATATGTAGTTTACAGCAATATGCTTTGGTGAATGTACTACAGACCGGAATCTTCAGTCGTCCACGGGCTTGTTAAATATCTATTGATACTTTTACCACTTGAATCGGCAATTAAGAATAAATGTCGTAGTGACATTCACTACAATAGGTAGTTAGTTATTATTTGAACGTTAATACTCATATTAAAACACGTCAATCGTGATTTTATGGATGAATTCTCTACCTAAGATAAGTAATATTAAAAAAGTAAATACCTTATTTTTGTGACAAAACTGTGGAAGCCACTTGAGACATTTCCATTTGAGTATGACCTCTGCCATGTCAGGTATACTCGTGAAGGTATTCTCAACCACCAGGGCCCATATTTTATTTCTATACTCCAGCCTTGATGCTATATCTATTGCTATAGCACCTCCTGAAAAAGAATTTCATTTACATAAGATATTAGAGCGCAGACTTAAACCAGATAGTGTGTAATATACACAGTATACTAACAGAAGTTTTGTTACTTATATAATAATGTTATAAAGACGAAAGATATCTTTGTTTGTAATCGAGAAACTCTGAAATTAGTGAACTGATGTTAGACTTATTTCTCCATTAGAAAGCTACTTTATCTAGATATATAACATCATAAGAGCAGTAACTGTAGTAATAAATGTAAGTGGAACTGTAGGCGACAGCTAGTAAGTATGTAGGTAATATTTTTGTTAAGTATCAGTAAGTATAGTATAAACTATATAGAGTGAATACTGTATATACACCATTGGACAAATTTTAATAAGTAAAGAATACATGGGTTATTGGTTATTAGTATTTTTCATTTAACCCTGAATACTGTGATTTTACAATATAAATACTATTTGCCTAAGAATAAATTAAAAAAATATTATCAATGTATCTTTGAAAAGCATGAAATTAGGCAAGGCACCAGCCTTGCCTAATTTATCTAGATCTATCTACCCACCAGGGTATGATAGGATTACAGTCGAAATGCTAACAGCTGGACAGGGTCTCATAGCAACTCAGTTGTGCCGCCTTTTTAACTTGTGCTGGAATACCGGCCGTGTACCAAGTGATTGGTGCAAGGCCGTCATAGTACCTTTATACAAGGGAAAAGGTTCACAGCAAGATTGCAAAAGCTATAGAGGCATTAGCTTGCTCAGCGTCGTCGGTAAATTATATGCGAAAGTGTTAATTAAAAGGGTTGTGAAAGTAACCGACGAGAAAATATGGGATGCACAAACGGGATTTCGAAAGGGTATGGGATGTACGGATCAGGTCTTTTCCTTACGGTGCATAGCCGAGAGAGTTTTGGCCAAAGGTCAAAAGGTCTATTGCGCATTCGTGGATCTGGAAAAGGCTTATGATAAAGTGGTGAGGAATGAACTTTGGTCGGTATTGTCCATGTATGGAGTGAATAGCACCCTCACGCGAGCTCTGAAATCTCTTTATGATGATTCCAGAGCTTGTGTTAGGATAAATGGGACCTACACAGAATGGTTTAGCATCGAAAAAGGTGTTAGACAAGGATGTGTAGCGTCACCTTGGCTGTTTAACCTATACATGGACAATTGTTAAAAAGATTTAAAAGATTGTGAATGGGGATTAAGAATGAATGAGTTACTTGTCAAATGTCTTCTTTATGCCGATGACCAAGTAATACTTGCGTCATCGGCAGAAGAGTTGCAGGCGATGGTAACTATTATGCATGGTGCTTTTGAGAGTAAAGGAATGAAAATAAATGTAAGCAAGACGAAAGTAATGGTATTTGAAAAGGAAGAGTGCGTGACGATGTGTAATATTATGATTGATGGAGAAAAAGTGGAGCAAGTGAAAGAGTTTGTATATTTGGGTACTTTGTTTACAAGGGATGGTAAACATGAGGGAGATATTGAAAGGAGAACGATTGCGTGAAACAAAGTGAATGGAGCTCTACGCGCTTTTATGAACAGTCGAAATGTTTCCAAAAAGGCACGTTTGGCTGTTCATAGAGGACTATTAGTGCCCACACTTATGTATGGAAGTGAAAGTTGGGTATGGCAAAAGAAGCATGAGAGCAGAATAAATGCTGTAAATGAGAGCGCTGAGAAATATATGTGGTGTGACTCTGAAAGATAGAATAAGGAATAGTGTGATTAGAGAGAGATGCGGCATGAAAGTTGATATAGTGACAAGAATAGAAAAGGCTATGTTAAGCTGGTTTGGGCATGTAGAAAGAATGGACGAGGAAAGACTGACTAAGAAAGTTTATAAGGCTAGTGTGAATGGAACAGTCGCAAGAGGAAGAAGCTAGGCGCACGTTTCTTGATCAGATCGGAGGCGTTCTGGACAAAGGCCAGGTTAAGAGCACCTTGAACCGACGGGCGTGTATGAGGAATGTGATGAAAGTGAATGAAGCCAGAGAAGTGTGTCAGGATCGTAGCAAATGGAAATCCGTAGTCTCTGCCTACCCCTCTGGGAAACAGGCGTGAATCTATGTATGTATGTAGAAAGGTCATCTATTTCTTGGTATCTTCAATTAGGGACAATTATTGAGAAGCATTATTGTTGTGTTAGTATAGTTTGATATTTTCATTCCATGCCGCCATAGTCGGTAATTGTAAATTCAATAAACCCAAGAAGTCCTATATGGTTTAATTGATCAGTATTTCACTGCCATTTCGTTTAAAGATTATTAAGTCCTGCCCGCAGCTTCGGCGTTTAGTATATTAGGATAAAAGTATCCTCTGTGTCAAGAGATGGTATGTGTCCTTAGTTTTATTCAAGTCCATTTGAATGTAATTGAGTGAAAAACATCTAAACATCTTCATAAACTTCACATAAATAATATTAATTTCACAGTGTTGCCGAGCACTTGGCTAAAATCATGACATAATAAGAAAAATAAGTTTCACAGCTAGTAATTGAACAGATTAATGGTGCTACTATGTTTAATATATATATCTGTTGTTTAATATTAAGTTGCTCATTTGATTATCATAGTACTAGGGAAGGTGTAAGCACCGTGACTTCACTTGTTATTGTTTTTTTTTCTTTTTATTGCCGTCAGTGGCAGACGAGCAAGTGGTCCACCTGATGGAAAGTGGTAACCGCTGCTCATGGACTTCAGCAATGTCAGGACACAGCAAAGCCGCTGTCTACCGTGAAAGAAGAACTCTCTTTAAACCTCGTTTGAAGAAGGACATATCATAGCGCTCGGGAAACACCGAAGCAGGCAGTTCATTCCAGAGCTTGCATGTACGTGGGAGAAATGATCGCTGGAAGCGTACCGTCCTGGATTTGAACGCTTCCAGGTGATATGGATGAACCCTGCTTCGTTGTCGAGTGGTACGATGATAGAAATAGAAAATGTAATGGCGGCACGTGGATAGAGTCGTATTGGAAAGTGAGGGATTGAAACGGCTTATTACAGTTTGGGACGCCGACGACGTCACTTCTCTAAAACGAAACTGTCGGTCTACCGTTTGATTTTAAATTGTGTTTAAAGAGATTAAAGTGAGGTTATACTAAGTGGACATTGATTACACAGGTCTGCAATGGTTATCCTCTTTCAGTTTTGATGATTGATTTGGATAGATTTTGGGGCGCTAATTACGCGAAAAATATTTAAAAATTCCATCACGTCAGAATTTTTATTTACTAATCATCCTTTAGTTTTGCCAAAATTACCTAAGCCTTCCTTGTTATTAATTAATATATTATTTTAATCGTTTCTTATTAAACAAAAAACAAATTGAATGGTTGAAATAGACATTAATGAAGGAGTTCTCATAAATTTAGTTAAATAAATCTTTTAATTTACTAAGTAACATACCCTTATTATCAAAAAACTGGTGGATTAATAAGTCATTTGCTAAAGACCTCATTTCTTGTGTTTTTTTTAAATAAAAATTAACTTAAATCGTAAGAAGATAGTTAATAAGGGTAGATTAGTATTTTTTGTACAAATAGCAACATCGTTGTTTTTAAAAAACCAGTACTTCAGTGCATTTCGTAACGCTTACTTGAAAAATGACATCGCGTAAGTGTTTAAACTCCCCGGACAATTTTTGCTACATTTGTGGGCAATTTATGCTGAGAAAACAGCAGCGTAATATAACCGAATTCATAAGTAACGTTTATAATATGTATTTCGGTCTATCAATCGCCAATCAAGATAAACAGTAGTTCCCACATAAAGTTTGTACCACATGCGTTCGTGAACTTCGAAAGTGGTCAAAAGGGAAGAACAATACCTTTGATCTCCTATCACCTGTCTTATGAAGAGAACCTCAGAATCACATTGAGGACTGTTATTTTTGCTGCTGCAAGACTACAGGCTACAATTCAAAAACAAAAAAGAACTTGACATATCCAATATTGCAATCAGTAACACTCGCTGTGCATCGCGACCAGAACGTTTCACCGCGATCACCGCCACACTTGGAATCATAGCAAGCTGAAGACAGTGACAGTGACGTTGAAGAGGTATCTCAACCTGATGCTGCCTTCGAGCCAAGTACAAGTGGAACACAATTGTTTTCACAATGAGAACTGAACGACTTAACGAGACATCTAAACCTGCCAAAAGATGCAGCTGAGCTTCTCGGATCAAGACTATCGGAAAAGAATATGCTTGCTCCTGGCACTTTATTTTCTTGGTATCGCAACAGAGAAAAAGACTTTGTACCATATTTTGCTGAAGATCGTGATCTAGTATATTGCGAAGACATTCCGAGCTTAGTGAAAATGTTTAACATCGAATATGACGCGGACGAATGGAGATTGTTCATAGACTCATCAAAACGAAGTTTAAAAGCAGTCCTTTTGCATAATGGCAATAAGTACGCTTCACTGTCAGTTGCCCATTCTGTGCATTTGAAGGAGTGCCACGACAATTTGAAAAATGTTTTGGATAAAATAAAGTACGTAGAACACGGTTGGCTGGTCTGTGGAGATCTGAAAGTTTTAGGCATGCTGCTCGGTCAACAAGGAGGCTATACAAACTACCCTTGCTTTCTCTGCGAGTGGGATAGTCGAAACAGAGGACAACATTGGACAAAGAAAGAGTGGCCACCGAGGGCTGAACTAGTCCCTGGAACCAAAACTGTTGTGAGAGACAATTTAGTCCCCCGAGAAAAAGTTTTACTACCCCCTTTACACATAAAACTGGGGATGATGAAACAATTTGTGAAGGCGCTGAATAAAGGAGAAGGTTTTAAATATCTACACCAAATATTTCCATCTCTGTCCGAAGCTAAACTGAAAGAAGGTATTTTCGTTGGCCCGGAGATAAAAAAATTGATGAAAGATACAGATTTCGATAAAAATTGAGTGAAATTGAATTAGAAGCTTGAAAATCTTTTAAGGAAGTAGTGAGGCATTTTCTAGGTAACCATAAAAGTCTAAATTATGAGGAAATTGTAAAGAAAATGATAGAAAATTTCGGAAAAATGGGATGTTCGATGAGCATTAAACTGCACTTCCTTAATTCGCATTTGGACTACTTTCCTGATAACTTAGGAGCTGTAAGTGAAGAGCAAGGCGAAAGATTTCACCAGGTTTTGAAGGAAATGGAACGTCGCTATCAGAGAAATTGGAATAAAATAATGATGGCAGACTATTGTTGGCTATTAAAGCGAGATGATCCAAGTTGGAATTTTAAGCGAAAATCTCACAATCGGAGCTTCGATGAAAAAAGCAAGATACCATAAAAGTATTTAATATTTTTAATTTATTTATTACTGTCCCTTGAATGTATTTTTAATGTTTTACAGTGATGTAATTGTTTCATAATTGTAATAAAAAAAACAATCAGTAAAGTTGGCCTTTTTCTCCGATTTCATACAAAAGAGTTTATCAAAAAAACTGAGGGTGATAGGACAAATCCGAGTACATATACGTAATCAGCGCACCAAAATACCCCAAGATCTGCAATCAAATCCAAAAGGGGAAAATAAGAGTTAAAATTATTCTTCGCCACCTACGCAATGGATCCTGTACCACCTAGTCAAGATGGAGACAGTACTATCGCTCCCGCCGACATCAGAATTGGGATCTGAACTCCATTCTCACTGGTATACTACGTTCGAGATGCAGCAGAACATGATGCAATTGATCGAGCTCAACAAGCGAGCGCCGCGTGGACGGCTGAGACAGTACTATCGCTCCCGCCGACATCAGAATTGGGATCTAAACTCTATTCTCACTGGTATACTACGTTTGAGATGCAGCAGAACATGATGCAATTGATCGAGCTCAACAAGCGAGCGCCGCGTGGACGGCTGCGAGATGGTTGCTGTGTGGGTAGTCACCACAATACGGTGGGTCATATTCATTTTATTTCGATTCTAGGGCCTAATGTTCTGTCGTGCAATTCAGTGCAGCTAACATATTTTCACGCACACGTTATAATAAATCTGTTCACATAACTGGTATTAGTAATTCCGCTATTTGTTGTACCGACCAACTTTGATTGAGGCTATTTTTAATGAGAATAATCTTTAAATTTTGTTCATATTCTACCCGAATATGCTATAAAACATGACGCTATAATAGCTGCGATATTTTAAAATTAGGATAAACAATTACAAGAACTAAGTTACTATTAGTGAAGTACCTTCAGTAATTAGTTTCATAATGTTGATTTCTATGTCTACTCAGATAACATGCAAAAGATAATATTGCTATTGCATAGCTATTTAAATTTTATTGTAAATTGTTTACGTAAAATGCGTGTGATTATTCGGCGAATCATTGCAAAGCTTATCGTTCAACATCGTCCATACCGATTAAGTTTAGATGACAGGCAGGAAGCTAGAAGTATTTATCCCAGTTGTTAGACATTTACGAGTCCCGTTCTATTAGTCAAAAAGCCCAACGGTAGTGATCGTATAAGCGTGGACTATCGCGTACTTAATAGAAATACTGTGCCAGATGGTTTTTTCTTTGCCTTTAATTTCGGATTTCATTGCGAGGCTGTTTGGAGCTTAATTTCTTTGGCTGACTGACTTACTGTGACAAAAATGGCAGTAATGATTACATAATCGTTTTCATAGACGCTTTTACTAAGTTTGTTTTATTGTTTCACTAGATGTTGCCCGCGTCTTCGCTCGCATAAATGTTAGTTATGTTGGGTTAGGTTATATTAGTAACAGTCCTGGATAAAAGCTACCCTTTGTCCTTTTCTGTTCCCCTGACAACGTGTATGGTTAGTGATAATCGGTTGAGTTGTTAAGGCGTGAAAGTGTAACAAAGAAACTAACTCACATTCGCGTTTGTAATATTGGTTAGGATACGTTGCGTATCGACAAACCTAGCGTAATTAATGTACTTAAGTTTAGCATTTCTGTTTTCAGTGTTCTTCGCGTAATAATTTAATTGTTTTTATAACGGAGGAGACTTTTGTTGTTGGTTGTATCGCGGGAGGCGATATCGGTATGGGTGACTGCTGACGAGAAAGCCATGTATGTCATTGTATGTGACGAAATAGGTTAGGTTTTGATTGTTGTTTCATTTGATTTTGTGAACGATCTTCACTGAGAGGATAAGACATTTAACTGTTGCAAACAAATAAAGATGTTTCCTTAACACAATTTGATCAAGTAGGCCGAGATTAATAGTTTACTCAAAGATGATTTCTTGTTCACAGATACACAAGAGGACGTTGCAGATCAATGTGTGATTTGATGACAACAAGACCAAAATAGTTCGGTTTTGAGAGCATTTTTACGCGTTTAGGGTAATTTTTAGGGTAGAAAATTATATATTTTTTGTAGGTATTTTTAAGAGGACACACTGAAAAAATGCACTAACTTTCATCGAATAGTATAGGACTATGAGAAGACCAATTAATCTAGAATTTTGATATAGGTAAATTGATGTCTTTAACTTGAATTTCCTAGCTTAAAACACGATATTGTGATTTTGGCTCGATTATAATTAATTTCGAAAACACCTCTCAAAAATTACTATTTTTGAAATTACAAGGAAGTTACACTGTCATTATGCTTAGGAATTACTCAAATATATTCGTAACATCAATATTAGTGATTTGCTAACTCATTATTTCCACAACTAAAGACAATTATTTTTAAATAATATTTTAAGTTTTTTTAAACTATTGTTAAAACTATTTAGATTTAATTTTACATTTTCCCCGACATTTCGGTTGCTTTTTAGCAGCCATGGTCACGGGGAGACCATATATAGTAGTTTAATTTCAATGAATAATATTCACGTAAACAGAAGACAATATTATATATAGGGATTTTTTAGAGTTTGTTTAAAACTCCTTGCAAGCAAATTGGTGATTGTTTGAATATGTGTTTCCGAACGTACCTAACTCGTTGTGACGATGTACCGTTCTCTTCCGCTAGCAATAGACAAGAATCTATTTTTCTCTTTCACACTCGAAGGTTTGTGTACGCGGCAGAGAGATATCGTGTGCGGAGAGAAACCGGTTTATTCATGCATGCCATCATCTTTGCATTGCACGTGTCGTTTAGTGTTGTCTTGTTTTGTTTAGAGACCGAAACAAAAGAAGTTGTATCTAGGGAAGATGCCTCCTGAAACCGCTAAATATAAACAAAAATATAGCCACCAATGGGAAACGGACCCTTTACTGAAAGGTAAGTGCTATTATATTATTTATGTTATAATCTTATAATCAATGATGTTATAAGTAAAAAGGTGTAGGTTATAATAAAAATATTCTCGTATTCTTTCTTATTAGCATCCGTTAAGTAGTAATCGTGTATCGGATCCCAATAAGTGTCGTGTTGCATTATTGTAAGGCAAGTCCGATGTTAAACAAGAACTAAAAGACCGTGCAGGCAGTATCATAAAATCTAAACTATTTAGTAATCTGTGACGGTTCTACGAAACTTTGCTGAACTTTATGAGCATAAATCATATGCTCGGTCAAGCTATGTCTCCTGCAATTGACATTTGACAAAATATCACCCCTCTTCACCCGCGCGGCTTCCCGTTTCCCCCGCGTAGGAAGCCGCGCTGGTGAAGAGGGCGATGTTTCTGTCAAATGTTAATAGCAGGAGATATACCCTTAGACACACACACACACAAATAAAGGGACAAGCGTCCTTCTGACTTCTGTCAATCACATTCGGTCTCGGCTCAGTGTTACCAAGTAAATGACATTTACCCAAATATGGAGAAAATTTACTAGTTGATGTTAAGCCTGTTTTTTATTTTTTAGATTGGATTGCTCCGGATCATGCTGGAGAAAATGTATCCTTAGTCCCGCATAAAAAGGGCCTACTATATCACGAGAGTAAAAACATGGAAAACTGTTTCTTTTAATAAAACAGCAAAATCATGTAAACAAATCACATTTAAAAAGATAATACCAAATGAAAGAAAAAATACATTGTCGAACATTCTTCAACAACAAAGGTTGACTATATGGGGGAAATGCTCCCCACACTTGACCCCAAGTCCGAAATCTCAAATAATATAAAACTGCATAGAACTAAATGCTATGTTAATAAAAAATGTTTTGGATCCATGTATGTTTCAAGATCTACTGGAAGAAATTGGAAACTCTCCTTATTCCATAATTGTAGATGAGACTACCGACATAACTACCACAAAGTTATGTATGATGACTCGCTTTTTTTCAAAGAAGAATAATTTGGTTACAACGTTTTACAGAATAGTCAGTTAAAGATTGCGATGCTACATCTCTTTACAATTTAGTTTGCTCCACTCTACAAGAAAATGGACTTCGTGTCAAAATGTTAGTTGGCGTTGGTTTAGATGGAACTAATGTCATGATAGAAAGAAATCATTCCCTTGCTGCTCTTTTGAAGCAAAAGTTACCTGATCTGATCGTGATAAAATGTACAAGTCACTACTTGCATTTATGTACAGAAAAGGCGGCGGAACCTCTACCACGTCATATAGGGATCTATACGAAGTAATGAATAATAGTAGGAATCCAAAGAAAATTGCTGGTTTCTGCGGAACTCGTTGGTAAGCGCGATACAACGCTATTACTACAATCCTTGATCAATGGGAAAAATTGAAATTTTTGTTCTTATTCTCAAAGAGAGAAGATAAATGTTACATGGCAGAAAAAATACATGATATAGTGAAATGTCCTGTATTCAAATGCTATCTTAATTTTTTTTAAGAATGACTGAAACCCGTTACGCCTCTACATGTTATTTCAGAGTGAAAATGTAGAATCTGTTAAATTACTGGAGGACGTTTATTTGTTATTGAGAGGGTTGCTACAAAAACTGGTTGTACCCGTACAACTTGCGAAAGTGAGTGACAAAGATTTAATAACATTTGACTTCAAACAATATTTAATGCATACAAGTGCTATTAACCTTGGACATGACACTGAGGTCCTATTGCGTGGAATAAATGAGAATGAAGCGTGCGAGCTTCGTGACCGCTGCAAAAACTTTATGGTCACTTGAGTAGAAAGAGTAGCCAAGTAGAACTCATGAGCACATTCATATATTGAAGCCGCTATCATTGCTGACCCCACAAATTGCCACCTCGCAAGTGAAACCTGCTCTGACATTTTTCTGCAAATGTTCCAAAGAGAGGAGGTTTATGGTAATAAGACTGAAGCAGAATCCGAATAGCACAATTTGCATTACAAAGAATGGAGGAATACGTCGTCCAGCGTATTATTTTGGGCCGAGGTTAATAAGGATTTAGATGTAGGAGGAATTAAGAGATTCGCTGCCATCTCTAAATATGCTTTGCTGTATTGTCAATGCTGCTATCAAATGCTACAGTGGATAGAGCTTTCTCCATTTATTCGATTATCAAAAATAAGCTTCGGAACCGATTATCTGTTGAGATGTTACAACATACGATGCTGGTGAGGTACAGCTTAAAAATAAATTAAGTCTTGCGTTACATTTACTCCGACGGACGCAATATTGAAAAAGTTTTCGAATGAAATGTACGATTTCAAGAAAAATATTACTGCCGATGACATAGAAGCCCAGACTACTATGGTTCCAAGAATGTTTGGAAACGGTGTAGTAGTTTAGCTATTAGTTTATTAATAATTAGCATTTATAAGTAAACTGAATTGTTTATTTAAAAAAATTGAGGATAAAAATAAAAGTGCCTAATTCAGGGTAATTTAGAGGAGGGTTGAGGTTAAATAAATCTGAGGTGGCAACACAGAGTCCGTTAGAAGTCGGCATCGTTACAGTTTGGGACGCCGACCAGTTCACTTCTCCGAAACGAAACTGTCGGTTTACCATGTTTGATTTTAAATTGTTTACGGCGTAAGCTGTTGGCAATGGCCCAGTGTGACCCTTGCACTTGTAGCATAGTGACTGAGTTTTTAAAGAGTTTACAATGCCTGACTACCCTGGTACTTTAATCAATACACATAATGGTGCTACAACAATCACTAAACATAAGGCTGCCAGCTTGTCTCCATGGTACAATAAATAAAATTTGATTGGTGTGTTTGCATTTAGCTTTACAGCACCTATAATTTAAGGCTTTCTATGCTATTAAACAAATTTGTAGCTTTCAAATTAGATTCATAGACTCCATGCTGCCTTTCAGTGAGTCCTAATAGTTATTTCTCGTCTCAATTGTTGATATAGAATTATGGGCTTAGGTATAGCAAAGTAATAATATTTGGCACAAGGCATTAAAATTGTTAAGAAACAAATAAAGATATGTCGGCGGGAGCGATGGCTGAGCGATAGTACTGTCTCCATCTTGACTAGGTGGTACAGGGTCCATTGCATAGGTGGTGAAGAATAAATCTCAATGTACACTTCGTATAACCTCATTGAGTTACACTCACACCAGTGGCCAGACATAATTGATATGTTTTAATTATTCTAGCATTCCAAGAGTTGACAGGTTAAGGAGCCTGGAAAGCATATTCACCACGGGCACACAAAAAATTATAATTATTACAACAATAAAAAAATGTTAGGCTTTAATCTTTTATACGCTGTAATTTGAGCAGGCACAGTGCAATGTATACTTTTCCATGCCATAGGTTAAGTGGAAATTACACAACACATAAATAACTTCACTACAGAATGCTGTAAAGTGACCAATTTGGTATTTTTGTTTGGTTTCTCTAAGAATTGTTCCTAATAGAAACAATTCAACATATTATACTATTATCTGCTTAAACAGTCTAAAGTTACTATATATCATTTTATACTGCTTATTTATTAATAAAATATTGTATTGTAAGACATTTCTATAAGCCTTTAAGTGACTGTTTAATAAAAACTTCGCAATCCATTGTTAGGTTTATGCCTAATATTACAAATACCAATTGATTTAGTAATATAGTATTGCCTGATAATTTAACACTTAATATTAAAAAGATTATATGAAATATGAATTAATTTTACTATATTGCTATATTCATTCTAAAGTCACTAAATGGTGAAGCTACAATTTAAGCAATGGGAGACAGAATAAAAATATTGTGGCCCACTGTTTACAAATGACTTGTTTTAACTAAAATTAATAGGAGACAGGTAGAATCACAACTATTTTAAAATACCATTAATGATTACTTACCTAATGATCTGCCAAATATTATAAGTTTGCTGACATCAATATCGGTTCTTTGCATGATGTAATCAAGAGCTGATTGTGCATCCACATATAAACCTCTTTCAGATGGAGCTCCTTCTGATAAGCCATAACCTCTGTACTCTACCATTAGAATATTTATGTTTAATTTGTGATAGAAGCCAGACACATTAGATAATCTGAAAGTAAAAATTATTCTGTTGTTATCGTAAATGTAGTCGGCAATCTGATTAGATTATTGTATTAATAATTTTTTCGCAATATTCGCAGTAATGTCGCTCTTTATGCATGGAAAGAAACAAACAACTTTTAGCGAGCAATAAAGACATATATGAATTACTTATCATTAAACGCTCAGCTGTTAGATTGAACAGTGGTTTCACAAGACAATAATAAAAATGCAATACAGGTTAGAAAAACAATGAACCTCTTGGCTATCGCTCAGCTACTGGGTCAGAGATAATGCTTTTTCATGTGTCTGGATCTTGGCTATAGAAGAATTAAATGCATAATCATACTAACCTCTGTCCCATATTACCAGCATTCCCATGGAAAAATATCATAGTAGGTTTGTGATTGCTGTTAGTTGATTGCTTAATAAGAAACATGTGAATCTTGAAACCATCCTTGTTGTTTACCTTGATACTTTCATATGGTAATTTGTAGTTGCTTGGCTGGAGTACAAACACCCTGGAGTCTGGTGGATCATTTGGGTAATACAGCAAAAGGTCTTGTGCATTGTACAGAATGCCTATTAACAAAAGGAAAATATCTGACTTATAAAGATATTAAAATGATTTAAATTTTGACATATAATATAGTTTACACTAATGAGTAAATTAAAAATATTTTAATTTGGGAATTTTTGTTGCAATCGTAATTATATGAACTAATATCGGACTTTGCAGCTACTGCTAGATATAGACTTCTGCTAGCAATTCGACGACATTTCTTAGTAATTACTTCGAACGTGGATGTTTGAAGTAATTACTAAGAAATGTTAATGATATAAACAATGAAATCAGGTTCTGGAGCAGAATTTAATCATAATTTGTCTTACCTGAAATGCCCACTGTAAACACTAAAAGTGATGTGATAAATCCGTAGAACCAAAACACAAGGACACTGGATAATAAAGTTATTGCAGACACAACCCACAATCTATACAAAATAATCCTAAGAATATGATACATGTTTTAATAATTGTTATTATTGTAATTTGAATATTCTTTCATGTTTTATGAAACTTTAGGAGTATGGTTTTTGATTAAACTTTAGGTTGTTAAGCTTCACAAATAAGAAAAATATTTCTTAAATAATTTCGAGGCCAGTTTACAATAACATGTCAATTACTATTTCGTTTCGTATTGAGAATAAGATGGAAATAATTATGAAAAAATTATTGAGATCTGCCACCACAGATTACCATTTATGCCAGATTGCTATGCTACAGAACTAGAGATTAGAGAAGTGACATCTTTACTATAGACATTATAGTTTGAAGTATGCGAGAAGTAAGCAATAATTAATTTAGAATGATTTAATAATTTGGTTATTAAGTTTAAATACAATAATTAAACACAATAGTTAAACACAATAGATAATACATGACTATATGGTATTTACATATAACCGTTAATACCTTGGAGGAGTGATTACTATTCTTTCACAGTGAGTACTGTAGGTATTGTATTATAAAATTGTCTTGATTACACAATTGCCTAAAGGTGTAGATACATGATTTCTTACAAATAATCGTAGGAAATCATTGCTTATATTTTTAATTTATTCTACTTTTATAAAATCTAGGTATAATGTAAGTATGAAATCATTTTGGAATCAATTAATAGAAAATTGTTTAATTGACTCGATTTCATTTCAAATACTGAATCGATTTGAGCAAGGTTGGATTCTAATTAAAAGTATACCTATAAATCTCAAAACCTGATGCAACACGTAGATGTAAATAATTTTTAGCATGCGCATATTTTCTTGTCTGCTTATACTTTAGCCTCGCGTTAAATCAAATGAAAGTTGATATTTTTATAATTGTACAACGATGCAGTTACTTGTTAAATTAAAAGAGGAATACAAATTTTTAAATCAACCACATTGATGTAGTTTTGGAACAGACGTTCACTTATAATTCACAAATTACAGTAGACAAATAGCGCGTTTTATCACAATACTTTGGTTATACTTACTATATTTTGGGTTTGCATGTAGACATTTTAATAGAAATTTATTTCGTATTCCATCTTTTTAGTGTAACTACATCAGTCTTAACGTGTTTGTATCGGGTAAGAGTTAACTAGTTATTTCGATAGATGGCGTTAAGCAGAGTTGATTTATAATATTAGATAAGTTTGTGTTTGATAATTTTATATTAATAATTGTCAAATCTCTGTGCATATACTGGTCTAACTTAGTGGTTACGGTTGTTAAATATAAAATACTATTAAAACGATATAGCTAGTAAGTTAGACAGGTTCAGGCCTGCAGTTGACCGGTAGGTAGGTACCGGTCAACCGCAGGCCTAGTCAGCCAGGCGCATTAAACCATTCATCATTAGAAAAACCTTATTTACTTGTTTTATGATATAATTTTAATAACGCTGTAGTTGATGCATTGAGTTATTAAGTTGGAACTACGTATCAGAGTAGACATCTCGCCTAAATTGTTGAAACACTAATTACCTAGAGTTCATGCACTTTGAATCTGAGCCAGGTCATTACTGGAATAACACGTTTGAGTGCAAATGAAGAATATATATTAATTTTTCATATTAAAATATATCAGAACTTGTTATTTTATATAACTTATTGATCTAATAACACAAAGACTCTGTACCTACCTATTAAAAATGATACCTAATAATAAGCAAGCGACCACTATTTATTTATTTATTTATTTACTGCCCGATCTGGAAATCGAGCTCAGGACCAATTAATTTTCGACCATAAACAGCACTTTATGCCACTTGACCTGTTAGAACAATAACTAGCTGACCCGGCAAACGTTCATCTGCTATATAAATTCATTCGATAGGGACGCCCTAATCACCTAACCGTATTAAATATACTTTACGACATATTCTCATACCTACCAAATATACATAATAATTCATAAAAGTCGGTTGAGCCGTTTCGGAGGAGTGCGACCACAAACAGTGACTCGAAATTTTTATATATATAGATTTTATTTCGTCGCTGACGTTGTGCCGGGGCACAGCTATAAGAGTAAATAGATATAATGCAGGCTAGTGATGCGACTCTATTCCAATTGGAACTATTTAAAACGAAAAAGTATTGGAAAATTAATGGTACTTGACTTCTGTATGTGTTACAAGTCACCCTGTGGTATCATAGACTATAGTTTGACAAGGCAGAAGGTGATTCGAATTTACCGAGTATTCGAGTGACGTGAGGGCTATCGTGTGACTTAGCACTCGAGTGATGTTCAAATGAACCATAAAATGGCTGGCGTGACTCGAGTGGTAAAATTGGACTCGAGGCGCATCACTAATGCAGGCTTTATCATGAAAAATAAATTGTATGCAAATCGTGTTGCAATTGCCTCTCTGTCAACTTACGTGGCTACATTTATATCAGCCACGTAACTCTGAGTGTGCTTCAACCAAGGCTATTCTAGGTTAAAGCACAGTCAGAGTATCATATGAAATGAAGTATATTGAACAAGGGTTTTATATTTTTATTTTACTGTTTATTCATCTAGTTTTTGCAGCTGATGTAGGTAATGTAAGTAGATTCTGATCTTTTTCGTGTTTGTGCGTTTGTGCTCGCTTATCTTCGCTATTGCTGATGGATTGTGCATGCGGCTCTCAATTAGGTATAAGATTGAATAAACATACACTATTTGTTTCAAATAAATCGGATAAGAAATAATAAAGAGATGCTAATTTGAAAAAGTGCCTTTTGGTATTAGTTTCTTTTAGAGATCGAAAAAACTCTTATACAACAGCTTTATCCGTCCGTCTGTTATACAACTTTCAATTCGAGAACCGTAAGAGCTAGAGACTCGCGGTTAACGCCATTCGACACAGCATAGTCGATATACCCCCGAAATGACTATGACCTTTGACCTCTGACCAAGAGGTCTCACCTCTGGTCACCACCATCCACCACCTCTGGTCTCGTGCTACCATTTTTTCGAACTCTGTGATTTACGGCAATTCATTGCCGTTTCTCACTTGCTTTACTTTATGACAGGAATATGTAAATGATACACTACCTATTCCTATATGCCCGTGTATGAAATGGCAGACCCAGCTAGTAATATCATTATGTAAAAAACATTTGTTTTTCAGGATAATCTGTGGAACGACTATGACTGGCAGGTAAAATATTAAATCAAGCTTACCAAAACCTAATTAGTGTATTCTCGACGATATGTGAGATTACAACGAAACTTATAAAATAATTGGGAACTACTAAGCGACCTCCAAATACTTAAAATGAAACATTACTGCTGTGATCCTGACAGACTCTAAAGACTAAATGGAAATGTGTAGATGACTCATGTTTTTATGAAGACAATCACAGGTCTTGCTATTGATATAATTGAATATAAACGCAGGATATTTTTTCAGGAGCCTCCTAAGAGCGAGGGCGCGTTGCAGGTAAAAGCCAAAATACTTTTTAATAAGTTATATACTCGTTTTATTTGTGTGGTGTTCGTACCCGTGTATATCCGTTAGTCCCTTTTTCTTAAACCAGAAATTCCCACTGGGTAATTGAATACCATCTAGTGGTGATTATTGGTAAACCAATCAAAAGCCGATCTCTAAGCATGCACACATCTTATGCTGTCGGTGGGAATAATGTCTTTATAGGCACATAAATGAAGATGCCTTCGATTGCATGGGATTGTTTACAGGGCTTAGTTTAATAGTTAACCTCGTACGAGATTATTTTCTGATAATATCAAGACGTTGGATTGGAGACAGTTATTGGTAATCCTGTATGTATACATCTTTCTTAAGGTCGGCAAAATAAAAAGAACAGTATTTTAGAAATGTTTAGTTTTTGAGATTCTTTCCTTGTTTTTAGGTTTCATTATAGCTGCAAATACCAGCGGCCATGGAAACTGTATTATGTTTTTTTTTTCGATGGAACCGTAAGAGTATAATAAGCGCAAAAAGTATAATACCTACTGTTTTTAACTGTAGATATGGTTGAAGAACCTAATTATATCGGGGTAACCGTCGCCAGAACATCACGCCCCGTCTAGCTGATAAAGAAATGCATCGTGCTGGATAATGCATCTGCGCTTATTTATTTCAGCATAGCCTTAAGGGGAATATAACTGGCTATTCTACTGTCACTATACAGACTAGTCAAGTGACAGACTATAAATACCCACTATTTGCTAACACAGTTGCAAAGTTCGTCACGTATCGTACGATTATCAATATTTAAAGATCGGCAATACCCACTAACGATTACTAAAAACCTATTTAGAGGTCGTTGATATCTAATATAGTTCAACTAAATAGATATCAATAATCGTTAGCGACGTTAAGACGACTCTCATAACCCACTGTGATTGCTATCAGGCTGCATGGCTTAACAGCAGTTAAACTGTTCTATTCCATATTAATTGTATGTTTATAACTACATTTTCAGTATCTCCGAAGAAGATTTAAGGAAAATTTGAGAACCACTCAGGAACAGATGACTAGTATTTTCGACAGTGTGGTTGATTTTACGTTGACAACACCGTATCGAAAGGGCATGTTTCATTTTAAAAGGTTATATAATTATCTTGGCTAGACCTTTCACTTGCGCTTACAATATCTTTGATAAGCATCCCATCAACTTAAAATGCTATCAATAAAACATTTAGTTAAATAATAATAATAAGCTAAGGTTATGCTTACTGTAGTTTTATTTATCCTTATTTCTTCATCGTGGTATCTTTAGCGCCTCATCCTTACTAATATTATAAATGGGTTAGTTTGTCCTACTCCAACGTTAACACCATTAGCGCCGATTCAAAGGTTTTTATCATAGACGTGCCCTTACTGAAATTAGTTGAAATGGAATGAAAAAGAATCCACACTAAGAAAAGTGAGCTCGTAAATCAGGTAGAGAACCATAGTATGCACTTTTCAATATTAATGAGCGTGTTACTCTATATTTTATCATTCTGATATCATGTCTATTATGTGGCATCAGATCACAAGTTACATCCAAACAGGTGACCATATATAAACGTAGAGAGGTGTATATATTATAAACAGCTAGGCTAGGACACGGTGGGGTCGCGACGGTCTAAGCTGTATGTTTGACTAAACTTACATGCGCTACAATCTTTAAGATAAAAATGTATTTGTTTTTAACAACTACCGTACTTTGGAGGGCAACAGATTTGAAGAACATCACGCAATTTATTGACATACCTGTACTTTTTTTTATAAATTTGCCTATTGAAGCGCAGCGGTATATAGGAGACCAGACACAATAGGCTTACAATTATGTCAAGCATTGGTGAATACTTATGTATATTAGAGGCTTTTTAATTATTTATTATTTTTACTTTATCTAGACGCTAGCTTCCAATTCGTAATGAAATGTAGGTACAGTAACTTAGCGCAACGCATCGGTTTCCACTGACTTATTGTGCACAAACTGATGTCGACATGAACATCCTGACATGCAGAATTTATTTGCTGTCTTATAACATGGCTGAATTATACAGTTCTAGCAGAAAACAGCTGTGCTAAGTATTAATATTATACATATTTTGTATAATATTTACAATAGTGGCAGTTTAGAGAGAGAATAGATGGATCTACTGAGTAGCACTTTAATTAAAATAATGTGCATAGTTTTTGAACTACATGTTTCATAACTTATTTTTGTGATTTCGTAGCTAATTATTTATATATTATTAATTAAGGTGCGCTGCATTGAATTTGGTAGATATTGACGTTATATATACTGATTACATACCGAAAATGTTTTGATCGAATACATCACGCTACGCTATTGTCAAAACTTGTCGATGGGTATTCGCGGTAATCTTTTCAGATGGTTCTCGTCTTATGTTGACAATAGATGTCAAACTTTAGTACTGAATAGGTACTCTTCCAGAGTGACTCACATGCCCCCAAGAGTTCTTCAAGGCTCTCTACTAGGGCCTGTTTTGTTTAATACTTTTATTAACGATATCAAGTCATGCTTCACTCATTCTAAAATATATTTATGTGCAGATATGCATAACAAAATAATAAAAAAAATATCCACTCCTATAGACACTCTATTATTACAGGACGATCTCATGCGCTTTCTAGAATATTGTCAGTTAAACAAACTAGAGCTAAACGGCGCTAAGTGTTACGTGTGTTAATTTACACGCAAACCTAGTCCCATTCATTATGATTATAAGTTACTCCACACTTCTTTAAACTGAGTCGACACCATTAGGGATCTGGGAGTGATGTTCGAATCTAAACTTCTATTTGACAAGCATAAAGATAGTTTAGTCAGTAAGGCCATTAAAGCGCTGGGATTCATTCTCAGAGTTTCATCTGAGTTTATAAACAATAAGACCCTGGATTTTTTTTTACGCTTGTTTTCATTACAAAGGGGATACTTTCAGGCAACGTAAGAACATGTACTCCCGCACTACGCTGCGTAATGCAGCATGCAGGTGCAGTGTGTGAATCGCCTTAAGTTCGCTCGCAGTTCATTTTATTGCTGCCTATCTAAATGTCTACACTGCGCCTGATGGAAAGCAGTCGTACAGCAAAGCCACCAGCAAAGCACACCACCAAGGCACAGCGTCCTCACTTAAAATGGTGCCGTAGTGGAAGGCTTTTCTCTCTATTTTGACCTCCTAGCCTGCCTGGTCCTAGCTACTTCCTGGGTTGTACACGCACTGCTTGAAGAACCCAGCATCGAAGGAAAAAGGAAACACGAGTTTGAAATCAAAATTAAAAGTCAAAAATCAAATCAAAAGTCAAAATTTATTTATACAAAAAAGTATAGTTACAAAGTAACACTTATGAACGTCAAAATATATAGAATACTGAGTTTTCTAATTTACTGAAGCTGCCTGCGTAAGGTAGTGACAGGAAAGTAAGCAGTTCTAAGAAGAGCATATGACAAGAAACCTGCAAGAAATTAATTGCCACTCTTTAAATTTAAGTATTTTACAACTCTATCAATAAGCTATTGCAGCCATTATAACATTATTATATTACTGACTATACAGATCTAAAGTAATAATATCTTAATAATAGCAGCCCTGTATTAAAATGTCCCACTGCTGGGCATCAGCCTCTTCTCAGTGTGAGAAGGGTTAGGCCATAGTACACCACGCTGGCCCAGTGCGGGTTGGCAGACTACACATAACATCGAATTTTAAAAATTTCTTTAAAAAATTTAATCTTTCGAAATTTTACCCGATTATGCAACTTTTTCATTGATGCGCTGCTCCTATTGGTTGTAGCGTGATGTTATAATATAACCTATAGCCTTCCTCGATTAATGATCTATCCAGCACTAAAAGAATATATCAATTCGATCCCGTTGTGCCTGAGATTAGTGCGTTCAACCAAACAAACAATCAAACAAACAAACTCTTCAGCTTTATAATATTAGTATAGATATCAATAAACGCAAATACAGCTTATTACGTCTTATAAGTTGAATAAGTAATGAAGCTTGTATCAGATTTGCGGAAATAAGAGGTGAATAATTATTTGATATAAATAACGGAACAGTTGGTTGCTTTTGCAAAGATCGTAAGTTAAAGTGAATAAGTAAGTATTTATTTTTCTAACCATATTACATTTTGTTTGTAACGTAGCCATTCTTATCGGATTTTAAAATGTAATAAAACTATAATACATGATATTATCATATTATTTAGTTATGAATTGAAAAAGCTAATAAAATAGCAACAGCAACATTGCTTTCAAAACAGCCATGTTAGATGTGGTCAACATATTCTTGTGTGGCAAGAAATATTTTTACGAGAATTATTTGTTAATATTAATATTACTGGTGGTTGTGACAGCGAAGTATACTAATAATCATGACAATGCAGCCAAGCGACATACACTAGCCCGTCTAACCACAAAAATATGTATACAAATAGATAAACATTCCCTCAAAGGTAAGTTATTTTACTGCTGTACGTAACTGCTATGGAATGATCTAGAACATTTGTACTACGCGTCATATTATGTTAATACATTTCTTACACGTAAAAGCAACTTTGTCAGTTCGATATGTAGTCATAACTGAACTGATTTCAATGAAATGTGGGCAAGACAGCTTGAGCCCAGAGTTATATAGGCCGTAAGCCTTGCTAAGCAGGTACGGGTCTTGTAAGCTACATTAGGTACAATGGTATTACTATCCTCTAGGTCTTAAAATCACTTTAACTATCTAATTGATCAAATATGGGTGCTAAAGAAAGAATAATAGTAATAGCGGCATCATGAGTGTTTCTAGTAAGTATTATTAATTACGACACATAAGTATAGGTACTCCATTTGGTTAGGTACTTATCTAAAGGTAAAGAATCTTGATGTGACTTTTTACACAAACACGTATTAAACAAATAAACTACTGCTTATACTAACGGTTCAAATGATTTAGTAATCGTTATTGTTGTATTTACATTGATCTTCAGCATCATTTTATTTTCAACTGATTTTAAATGAAAAGACACATCAAGATTGTTTACCTTTAGTTAAGTACCTAACCAAATGGAGTATAGATCTTCCAAAAGCCGAGACTTAAGAATGGAACGCAGAATCAATCTATACTAATGTTATAAAGACGAATTATTTGATTTTTTGTTTGTTTGTACCTAAGGATTTAACTCAAAAACTAGAAAACCGTTTTAAAAGTTCTTTTTCATTTTAAAAGCAGTATTATTTTCATTAAAAATAGTGATGACGTTACCTTTTATTTTTTTATTTTTTTGTCTTGGTGATATGCTCCTTATGCATCGCCTCTCGCACAAGGGGAAGCGAGAGGGTTATGTCAGGCTCTCTCGAAACTTCGGGCCTACCGACTAAAACCCCACGGTCTGCCAACGTGCTACTTTGTATGATGGGTGGGTAGCTGGAACTTAAACTGCATCAGCTACTCACCCAGCAGTGCCCAATACAGACGGAAGGTCTGCAGGCGACGACTCCTGGGCGACGCCCCGACACGACTAAGGGCGTCGCTCCAACTCAATGCCTGACGGGCGGGAGATTCCCGTTCTCCCACCTGCGGTCTTCGCTACGGCGGCATAAGGTGAGCACAAGCGCGCCTGCGCCGCCCGGTTCGCCGGCGGCGGCACGGATCCACCAGGATACTTTCCTCACGGATCCGCTCCGCCGCCTCCATCTGCGAGATGACGTCCTCGCAGAAGGATGCGACCGCTACCCACTTCCTCTCGCTGTCGATCATGGCTTTGATCACGGCCGGCAGCGAGAGGTCTTCACCCACAACGTCCTGGAGTTCACGGCGCTGCATCGCCCAAGCAGGACATTGCTCGAGCGTGTGCTGCGCCGTATCCTCCTCACACTCACAGTGGTGGCAGATGGGACTCGGTTCCCTCCTAGCGACCTTGTGCAGGTATTTGCCATGTTAACGTTACCTAACCTTAACTATTTTTGTATATCGAAGCCGCAGGCAAAAGCTGGTATCAGATATATTGAGGACGTTTTTTATTTCAAATCCTCATCTAAACTTTACAGCTCGTCACAAGTCCTGCTTTCTGCGACCTGACACAGGACCGTGCAGATCCGATATTATCCAATATTACTTCGATGCAATGCGCGGAACATGTTACCGGTTCTTTTGGGGTGGCTGTCAGGGCAATGGCAACAGGTTCGAAGATAAGAAAGCCTGCCTGAGTCATTGTGTGATTAATTCTTCAATGCCTACAAGTAAGTGTTTTATGCCTCAATTTTTATCCCGATTTTGAATCGAGTTACCTACTGTTTATTTGATAAACTTATTAAAACATGATTGTGTATTTAAATACCACAACACTTTGGCAGAAATACATTAGTTGCAGAGAGGCAAATTTAGTCATGGACAAATTTTAGTTTCGGTTAAAGAATAAATACATTTTACTTATAATAATCATAAAAGGAACAAAAATAAAGTTTATCATGTAATCGCAATTAGTGACTACACAAAATAGTCAAAAGACTAATTCAATAACTATAAACTTTTATAACTACATACGTACTAAATATAGCTACAACAACATATAAGTTTTCATAATTTCGGTAATAATTAAACAATTCATTTTCCTAATAAATACAACACGGGCCGTGGGCATTTGAAACGGGTCTTCAAAATTAGTCGTAGAAACAAAATAATATGTTATTTGAAGATTTTATTTATGATCCATTATATGTATTTTATGATTAGTGTACACAACGCCGAAATTACGGCGCTATAATTTATTATGTCGTATCAGAAATCCTAGCGACACAGCTAATTCAATATTTTAAAAATGCCTATTGAATGTTAACGTTGACTCTATTCTCCTTGGTTGCTAATGAAAATATCATATGAATTTAATGCTCTATGGTACAATTTTGGTGTTTCAAATCAGTTGTGAGTTTTGTTTTATGTATGGTTGATGAACCATACGTTTATCGTAATCATCGAAACTTGTCAACAATCCTCACTGAAACCCGAAAGTAGCGGCAAATATGTATTGAACTATTGACATAATCATAGAGCATAAAGTAACTTAACATTTTGACATCACAGATACCTACATCAATCTGTGATACGAAAAGACAAAAATCTGGAGTATTATATTCATTGATACATTTTAGTTTCAGAATTCTTTGTATAAGAAATAGTATAAAGCTACGGTATATTAGCTATATACCGTGGCAAAGGTATACCTTTGCTTATCTCGTAACGAAAATATTTTAAATCTATGACTTATTTTATCTGAACCAAAGATGTGTCGAAAAAAATTAAGAGACGAATGTCTAATTATGACAGCAACAAATTACATACTGTTATAAAAGTATTTTTTTAAGTTTTGCGTTATATAATATTAATAATCCAAATGAGAGGAGAAATGGATAAACTTCTTTCATACATGTTGCACTGGAAAGATGAAGTGTGCGGGAGAATGAGGCATACATTTAAAATTCCTCCCAAGCTCTGGGAATGGAGAACCACAAAATTTATGAATTATTTTTTGTTCTGCATGTCTTTGAGGATGGGTGCAATAATTATAAGTATCGTTGGATGCCTATATGGTTTTATTGGGTTGTTCCTTTTCTTTTCTATGAGCATTCATTTTAATGATTATACAAATGTTTATGAGAATAGATTAGAAATGTTTACATACCTATATGTAATCTTCATTGCGATAAGTGTTGTTTTCTTTACAAGTCTCTTGTTGTTACTTGGAATTAAGTTGGATGAAGAACTGTTATTATTAATATATATGTATGGAGTGTTTACACATTTGGTTATAATATGGATTTTGAATTTGTGTGTGTTTCTTTACTGCTTATGTGCCTCGACTTGTTTTGGATCCGATGGCTTTGGACACGTAATTGTGTCGATCATATGCGGTATATTCTACACTATATTTTGGATATATTTAATAATTTGTGTGAACTGTTATCTACTGGAATTGTCATATTGAATAATAATATAGGTATATTATATTATATCAGCTTTATACTTTTTGTCCTGCAGTGCTATTTTGTTATAATAATGCGTTGCTATCAGCGCTGTCGCAGCGACGAAAGAACAGATTACTTTATACTGATATTCAAAAAGCGCAGTAGGTACACTAGTTTTCTAGGCTGATGGCTGTGAGTCAGAACTATTGAACGAGGGGCAAATGGCATTGCCATTATACGTATTTCAATATGCTATAATAAAAAAACAGGTTTCAAGTCATAAAAAATATAGTCGAGATAACGCGAAAGAATAATTTTTAGATCCGTATTTTATCTGACAGCAGCATAAATGTGTTAGTAGTATCGTTAGAATCGGTGCTGCGAATTCGATTTCAAGGAGAACAGCTGTCGTCAGTCGTTGGCACTAGCTAATTGTCCTCCTATTGGTAAGGTTTCATGAAAACAGAAAACAATTATTAACATTAAAAATTGCTCTATCCGAATTAGCTCTTAGCTTTTAATTAAGGTTGCATGTCAATACCGGTAATTTACCTTCATAATTTTTAATTTTGATATTGCCGCACTAACTCGTTTTTGACATCAGCACCCTCAAGAGTCATCAACCTACGTTCAAAGACAATCAGCCTGTCTATAGGTACCCTCCGGAGCAGTTTATCAGATTCTCAATTCACCAGATTCGCAATTAACCAAAAGTATAATCAAAAACAAATTAAGTTTAAATAGTATATTTTTAAGCACCAATAGAAAAGAAAAGGATTAATAAAATATATGTAATTTAAACGCTTTTGTTAGCTTCACTTGTAACAGACTAACTATGCGAACAAATTATGAGAGTCGTATTTAATCTATTTCTAATTGCCGTATCGATCGACTTGGTAAGAATATCGATGGGGTAGCGGTAGTGAATGCAACTGTTGTGCATAAAGTCTTGCGTGCGATTATCGGGTTGGGCAAAGGAGTCTGAAACGATTTACTAACAGTCAATTGGTCCATGAACTGTTGGTCAACATTATCTATAAACCATTCATTTTTCATCTAAAGGACTTTTCACAGTTTTCACCCACGAACGTTTCGCCAACATGACTTTACGTTAATAAATCCTTAACCAACAGAATGTTTTGACCAATAACTTTTCACCCAAAGAACATTTGGCCCATGGACTGTTCCCCAACAGAACGGTACGTCACTGAGTGTTTAACCAACATAATCTCTCTTTTCCCCCCATCACATCACAGATTGCGCAAAGATGTATATATATGTTTATGATTTAAAGATATCATTAAATCACTATATATTTTTTACATCACACTAAGGTAATCGATCTACTATTTTACTTTACATATAGGGTGCTAGATGGCTCTTTTATGTGATTATACAAGTCTACAAAACACATTACGTTTTTATTTCATACCCTTATTTTGGTTTAATTCAATATTTGTTTGTTACTGATACCAATCAATAAGAAATTACTTATAATATGAAAAATATGTATGCTTATATATAAAATCAGGGTGGCAGATTAAAACAAATTGTAGGTAGGCTTCCGTTTTTATTTTAAATATTTACACTTACAATTACAATCTAGCGAAGCGTCCGTCTTGTTCAACGGTCCGAACAAGAATGCCTCTGCGGCGCTTACCCAACTTATTTATTACAATTTGTTATCAGTACTTATTTGTAAGAAAAACAAGCCTAATGTAAATAAATACGAAGTAAATAGTGCAATATTTTCCATATGAATTTAGAACACTTTTACAATTCTTAAACATACATTATTTAACTTCACTTTTAGAATTGTAGTCAAATTCATGTAATTTGACTACTACTACCTGTTTCAATTATTAATCCACAGATTAAAATATGGAATAGATTTAAATAAGCATAAATAAATTAAAATAACATCCTAAGTGTAAACAAATACGGATAGTACCAGCATATAATTTATGGTCAACCTCTAATTCTAACACTTAAAAATTTTAACAAATGACAACGTATTGAAATGAAGGTTTTGTTGTATATTTGTTGTAAGTACTACATAGCATTATTTTCAAACAGGTCGGTTTTTGGGACTTCTATTGTCAAAGGATATAGTTCAGCTGCCATATATTATTAGCTTAAGAACCAACAGCCACAAAAAACTTATAATAAATATGTGGTTAAGGAACGTGTCATGGTATGAGACGGGGTAGTGGACAGACTCCTTTAGTAAGACCACATTCAATTAAAAGTGAATATAAGTCACGGATACTTCTGAATAATCCGGGAGATCCATTATTATCATCCTTATTCCATCTTTTTCTTTTATCCCAGTGAGTCCGACATAACCCCTCCGCCCGCCCCCGCGGAGAGGAACCTATGCGTCAATGAATTCCCCAAAGTAAAAAAAAAGTGTTGCCATACTTGCACTATAGAAAAACGTATAATACCGAGGAAGTGGTACATATTTAGGTATTATGGTCATTTACATTAAAACTTATGACTTTTTAAGAAATTGATCATATCTATGATGAAGTCCAATAATGATATTTATAAAATAGCATTCGTATTCACTACGTAAGAAAAATTACAGACAACAAAAATTGGTCGCGGTTTGCTTCTTCCTGTTGTCGACGTCACGTGACGATATTATGACATCACATTTCGTTTCGAATATTATCATTTTTACTCACATCACTCGTCAGACTCTGATTTTTACCTAGTTAGGTACTATTAATGCGTTCATATCTGGCTTGGGTGACATTGTAATAAATATTCGGATGTAATAGTAATATTACCTACATGACATAAATTTTTCTTGGACGTCGTCGTCGCCATATCCTTATAATTATTATTTAGACAGGAATATTTAAATAAAATCATACCAAAGCATGAATAGAGTTTTAGGATTAGTAATAGGTATCGCATTTATCATGGTATAATAATGTAATATTTATTTACTTAAGTATCACAATATTCATTAAGTACCTACTACCTACTTATATAATTATGGTTTTGTTACGTGACTTTAAATTTGTAGGGAGATCAATAATTAATATTGATATAAGTAAAATAATACAATGTCAATAATTATGACATAGAAGATTATGGGCCCTGACTAATAAGTAATAAGAGTAAAGCATACTAATTAAGTAGTTTTTTAAACTATTAATAAGTACATTGTGTTTTATAGGAGGTATTTCAATAATTATATTTATAGCTTTAGCTTCTGTTAAAGTAGGTATTAATATTTCATAATAAAACTTCAGTTACACTTCGACTCTTTATTGAAAATCGACCAGCAGCGCTCACACACGATAATATACACGAAAATTCACGAAACTGACCGGAATAAACCGAACGCCGGCGGGCGATGCTCGTGCGTGCATTTCATTTCATTTCAATTTTCAAGTATGGCATAGTGGCACTGAAACCGGGTACTTATCGACGTGCCGAGTATTATAGGTTCGATTATCACACAGAAAATAAATTATGATCAACAGATTTTCTGTGTTGAGTCTGTTACACGGAATAAGCGTAAACGGATCAGTAATTTAAAAAAATGCTGATATATTATATTTGTTTTGATTTTCTATAGTTAAATTCAAAATAATCTATGTGATGTATTTTATAATAATAATAATAGTAATAATAATCATTTATTCAACTTAAATTGGTACATATATAATACAGAGCTTAGGTTACATCGTAAAGGTAATATTTTATAAATAGTCATGACTCAGTAAATTTCAACAGAGACTAATTAATATTAGGCATTGTATAGTTGAAATCAAAAATCTGAGTACAATATTTTATATTATTTTATATTTACAATTATAGTGAAATATAGATAACTAACTGCCCAAGTAGAATTCTATAGGTACATCAATGAGTAATTTTAAAATAAACTTAAATTAACTTTTCAATACGCATTTATTAAAAATATGAATAAAATATATACAAGGTCATATTTTGACAGCAACACGATATATTCACGAAAATCCGACCGACTAATTAATGAGAATCACAAAAGTGTGATCGTACGCATTCCGGCACACAACACTATAGGTAGATAATTATTATTTTCAAGGTTGCGCACATTATGCATCGACTCGTTTAACAAAACGTAAAAAATACACGATTTTCAACACGTATCTAGTAGCTTAAATGATGTCCCAAAATTCTCAAACAACATTTAAACAATACTTCGATTTATAAACTTTAATTCCATACTTTTATATTATTTATATTTTATTTTTTATGAGATATACAAGCAATATTAAAAATGATTGATTTCACAAAGTTTATGTATAAACTTCCTCATCTGTAGAAGTATGAATATAAAACTCACATTTATATGTAGAGAATACATTTATTGTAAATCGTGTGCAATTTATTTTTAATTTACGAAGGCTTTTCATTCAAAAATTGGTTTTTCTCGATTTTTCGGTCGAATCATTCCAGTGGGTCTCTGCGCGGGTGACGGGCGGCATACGGCGCCAGCCTTTGTGACGGACGGACGTATGCAATTGTTTCCCAAAACGCTCTCGTATATTTACGTAGTTTTATCAATCTTTGAGTGTATGTGATTATCCTAAGATAATAAATAGTTTAGAATTAGTCTAATAGTAGTATAGGACAATTTCTTTATTTTGGAGTCTTTAAATTATCATAGTACAGCTACATCTCACTATGTGGCAGTAAATTATCGTAAAATGTTTAGAAGTGAGTCGTAAACGTTAAACGCTCAAGGTCATTGACGCATAGGAGGTCCTTAAATATGTTCTATCCGTGGTAAACAGTCAAGTACCTATTTTACTGTCACAAGGCCATCTCTTATGAGCTGGTATCTAATAGGATTCGGTACTTGTCTACATGCGATGGGTAGATGGCAGCAGTGGCGCTAGTTTTGTGCTGCCATCTAGTATAAAAAAGGTACTAAAATAGCAAGTAGAATAGCCAGTGTTAGGCGCGTCCAAGATTTTTGTATGGGATTGAGTATCTGTACTAGTATAGTATTATATTATCTGTGCTAATACCACCTCAGCTCGGTCCAGAGAAATAGCAGGGACTGATGTTGCATGTTACGTCCTTTATCGTTTCTAGAACTAGAATAGCAAAATCGAACATAGACTAGACGCGCGACCTGAGTTCTGTAATAATCTTATAATAGATTAAAAAAACAGATGCCCTTGCCGCAACTATTCTACCCTCTGGATGCGAGTTGATGATGATAATTAAATCAAACACTCCTAATTTAAAATCATTAGCGATATGACTTTGCTCTAGGTCTTGAGTTAAATCATAGGTAGTTAGTCAAAGTTATAGCAACCCGAAGGTGTATTAACTATATATTGACATTTTAAAATGTTTTTGCAATTGCAAACTACACAATATGACGGCAAAACTACATGAGGTAGGAATAAAAATGCAAAAATTAAACATATTATTTATATTTTTATGAATATGTTTTTGTTTTCAGAAGATATTATGTAACTGAGTCACCTTATTAAATAAAATAATATTACTATTTAATATTATATGACTATTGCATTAAGTGCCTAATACTGTTCTGCAATATTTAGTGGTAATTGAAGTGAAGCAGAGCTATTGTATTCACTCAACTGAAGTGTGTGCACCGCAGTTGAGAGAAACATAAATATTGTTCCGAGTTGCTGTTCTAGTGGTAACATATAGTTCAATGTTTACACAGGACCGCAAAAAAAGGGTCAGTTAGAAAATCTTCAATATCTTCGAAAGTACCTGAACTAGCTTTATGAAATAAACACTAAATTAAAGAATATTCAAATGTGCTTAAATGAAAATTAAAAAATGAATTCAAGCTTTTTATTTTTAATAAATGTAAAATAAATAAAAATGGTTATTTTCCAGTATTATCGTAAATGTAGATTGGTTACAGATGTGCCGTTTTCACGCATTTTAGTACTTTGTCTTGCCTCCGCGAGCTCGCAATACTGCTGTTATGCGATTTGGCATACTTTCTACTAGGTTTTTGAGGCGATGCTGCGGAATATTCTGCCATTCCTATATTAGAGCTTCTGTCATTTCACGTAGCGTGATTGGCGGCAGATTACGCTGACGTACACGTCGTCCCAGTTCGTACTATGCATGCTCAATGGGGTTTAAGTCGGGGCTGCGTGCTGGCCACTCCATGTGTGTGATACCGATTTCTTGAAAATAGGCAAACACTATCTGAGCTGTATGCGAGCGGGCATTGTCTTGCATTAAAACGGCATTCTCGCCCATGTCCTCTAAAATGGACCAACGTAGTCATTCAGAATTTCAGTGACTTATCTTTCTGCAGTTAGTTCCATTTTCTATCACCAATAGCTCAGTGCGGCTTTCAGAAGAAATCCCAGCCCACACATGAACAGAGCCTCCGCCGTATGGTACTTTTCTTCTATATAGGCTTGGTTATAGTGCTCTCCCGGTCTTCTGTACACTCTTTTCCTCTAATAATCAAGAATCTAGACTCGTCTGAAAACATAAATCATGACCAGTCATTCAGAGTCCAATTCTCGTGTTCTGTACCATAACTCAACCTTGAGTTGCTGTGGTGTCTTTCTAGTTTTGTGTCATTTGCAGGTCTTAATGGCTTTAAATTTACTTTAGCCAGACGCCGCCTTACTGTATCCGTACTCATATTGTTTCCTCCCGCTCGTAAATGATGATTCTTTATTCTTCCTGGTCTTTGATGATTGGATCCAGTTTCATGGAAATTCTGGAGTACTCGCTGAACTGTAGAAAGAGTCACACCAACAGTTCTCGCTGTATTTAGCTGACTGCCCATCTTCAAGCATTGTCAGGATCCTGATACATTCTTCATGGGTTAACGACATGATGACTTCAGAATAATAAAATTTATAATGCAGCGACACCATATTTATAACATTTTTATTGCAAAACTAAAACAAATGCGAAACAATTGATTTGAATTTTTTGGTACTAAATTGAATTACAATTTAAATTTTTATACAATTATCAAAAATCAATAAAACGGTTTTATATATTATTTTATGTGGCATTAAATATTCTTTAATTTCATAAAGCTAGGTCAGGTACCTTTAAAGATATTAAAGATTTTCTAACCGATCCTTTTTCTTTGCGGTCTAGTGTAGTATAAGTGAAGAGACCTGGAGAAGGCGAAGAAATATAATAATAGGTAATAGAATATGTGTCATACTGCCGATATTTCATTAAGTGGACATTGTTGTGTCCGTTTACCACACAATCCATGAAGTCCATGTACGTGTGACGTACGCGCGCCTATTGCGCGTCGCTTTGTGCATATGTGAACGTGCCATAAGTTACAAGGTTCACAGCCAGGTGAGTCCACTGATTTGAGGTGGATGTGAAAGGCGATAGGCGATGTTTTATGATATAAATTGGCAGATCCTTATGTCCACAAGCAGGCAGCAATAGTATGAAAGATTACATTATTTCTCCGTTGTATCAAATCCACTGGATTGAGATATGCGAATAAATATAAATCTGCGGTTTAAATGTGTTGGTTATTTAATAAAGTTGCTGCTGGTGCAGAATAGCCCCCGCAAGATGGTCTGAAAACATAACCTTATATGATTTCTTGGTAGTGCCAAAGAAACGTATATGGCTTCTGTAGAGAAGCGACTTCTAGGCAACACAACCAATTACACTGTAAACTATATTCGTAGAAAACAAGAACACAATCTGAAGGAAAGGACTCAAGTGGGTGACATACTGCTCTACAATGTTATTATTAATCTATACCTATTTATATTTTACAGTGCGGGTGCCATACTTCTGCTCACTTGCCTTCGATTTCGGCACTTGCTTTGGACATTACAATCGCTGGGCTTGGGATAAATATTCAGGGTAGGTATGTAATTTTTGGCAACATTTAAATAGCACAGGTACTTGGATATTACAAAATTTTATTACAATAATATAATTAAAATTATCCTAATTCAGTAAACAAAATAAAATATTGAAATTTAACACTATACGGATTTTCTCACGTTGTTTATTTTACTTTAAAACACTTATATTACATAATTTTGAAAAACTAACTACTATTATTGAACTTTACTACTATTTATTGACAGATTAAGTTGAGCTCGAAGCAAACAGACGTACCTACATTACAATTATTATTATTTACATGTTGAAATATATTCATTAAATTCTGTGACCTAGATTACACTTTGTGCAAAGTTTGATTTGAATAAAGATAGTATGAATAATATCTGATCGATATTATGCATAATATTGAAAATGGCTATTTTCAATATGAAGTTTTCGCACTCCGATTGAAAGGGCTCTTTCAATCGGAGTGCGAAAACTTCACGCAGCCCTCCCAGCACTCCTCAACCGCAAGATCATGCCGCTGATCATACCGTGGAAGCCCTGACCAACAGTGACATTAAATATTGGATGTCCTCAATTGAAAAATGCCTAAATGAGGTATGTATTATTGCTGCAGAAGGGAAGCTTAATTCTGATCAAAAATTTAAAATTTACATTCTGGTGCGGAAAATTGGAAGTGGGGTTTCCCAAATGGCAGTTCAATATCAGTCGATGAAACAAAATGCTATAATGATAAGCACCTCTTACGATACCTCAAAAGAAAAACAAGAGCTGACGGAATGCTCGATCGACTTTAAAAATTCAATTAAGGAGACCATAGAGAAAAGTTGTACGAAACCAGTCGTAGAAAATGTGTCCTTTGCTGATATGGTGAAATCTAGGCAAAATATTCCATTGCGCCGTAAAAATTAGAGCTCTATCGCAATTTATCCGAGTGATAAATTAAAATCTAGTGACGATACAAAATCATTGGTGCAGAAGATTATATGTCCTGAGCAGATGAAATTGCATGTGAGGGGATTGCGTAAGACCAAGAACGGAGTTGTCATTATAAGCACTGAAACAAAGGACGATATTGAAAAGTTGATGAAGTCAGCCCAACTGAGTAGTGTCGGGCTGAAGATGGAGGACACAATCAAAAGAAGACCAAGGATAATAATTTTAGGAGGACCATCTGCCCTTAGCGACAAAGAAGTTTACGATTGTATATATGAGCAAAATATAGCCGACAAGCTCCCTAATAAACCCGTGATTCATTTTTGTCCTCTCTAAAACTCAGACACAAATCAGAAAAAAAGGAGGCACATACATGCAACTTTATTATAGAAGTTCCACCTAGCATAAGGAAGGCTCTAATCAATCAGGATCGAGTATTCATCAATTGGACATCTTGCCCAGTTCGTGACTTCACCCTTGTGACCAGGTGCTTCAAATGCCAACAGTACGGACATGCCGCAAAGACCTGCCGTGAGACCATCTACACGTGTAGGCATTGCGGTAACTAGGTAACTAGGACACTGCACAGGTCAGTGAATGCACTAAGAAGTCCGATTCACCGAAATGTGCAACATGCTTGCGTTTCAAAAAACCTAGCAGCCACAAAACAGGTGACCTCGAATGCCTGGCGAAGAAAATAGCTGTAACGAGGTATATAAATTCCATAGATTTCAATGAGGGCGCCTAAGAGCGCCGCCTCTTTTATTTCTTATTTAGAGCTAACTCTTAAGGGTATTTTAGATTTTTAATTGTATTATTTTCATTTTAGTTTTAAAACTATGGCTGAACAAATAATTAATGATATAGACAATAATCACATATATGAATCGAAAGTGTGTGACACTGAAAATTGCAGACATTACTTTTCCGATTATGACAACCCATTAACGGTACTAACCCAAAATATCCGCAGTATTTATAAGAACATAGATAGTTTAAACGTCTTTATACACAGGCTTAGTATAGAATGTGATGTCATTATTCTCACTGAATCTTGGCTGTCAAATAGATGCAATCTACCAATACTACCAGAATACAATACTTTTAATACTACGTTATCGTTTAATCAGAACGATGGCGTGATAGTATACACAAAGAAATCCCTATTTGCCACAGTTGAAGAGCCAGAGGTCCAAGACTGCAACTGTCTCGTCATTAAAATAGAGACAGCTATCGCGATTATAGCAATCTATAGACCATCATCGTTTAGAAAATTAGATATGTTTATTAATGCCTTAAATAATACTTTACGAAGCCTTTTATCTTATAAAAATATTATTATAACCGGTGACTTAAATATTAACATAAACAGTCAGAATTGTGACACTAGGACGCATGATTATTTAAATCTTTGTGCGTACTACGGCATATTGCCAGCACATACTTATCCGACACACATAAGTGGTTCTTGCTTAGATCATGTTATGCTCAAAACTAGGCTTCCGTGTTTAACACTTGTCGCTAACTCATCAATAACTGACCACTGCACTGTTCTACTTACATTTGAATTATCGCCGTCTAAGCATTTACATCGCCCGCAACTAAGGTCGAAAATAAACATGAGTAACCTTGAACGTTATATATGCGGCATTGATTTTAACCCAGTTTACAATACCGCTGACGTTAATACTTCCATGTCGTACAACAAGCTATTTTAGCCAATACGATAGTAACTAAACTAAGTAAGAAATATTATAATATCAAACCATGGATAACACCGGGCCAAGTCCGATGCATACGACATCGCGACAAACTACATAAGAGAGCCAAGCAGTGTCCCGATAACTCTATCCTACAAATTTCTTATAAGAGGTACAGAAATTTCTGTAATAATCTACTGAAAAACTTGAAAATAGAATATGAAAGAACACAATTACATCAAGCTTCACATAAAAGCAAACAACTGTGGAAATACGTTAAAAAAGTTACTTTCACATCTAACCAAATTAAGCCAAATACGAGTTTATTGAAAACACATGGCTCTTCGTGGTCCTCTATTAACAACATAAACAGGTTTTTTGTAAACGTTGGCAGAACATTAGCTGAAAAAGTTCAGAATCAATGCGGTAGAAACACAAGCGATACTTTCTCACGACCTTATACCCATCTTAAAAGTGGCTAATCCTTTGTCATGTAAGAGCCTGATGAAAGTGAGGTAGAACAGCTGATATTAAATTTAAAAAAATAATTGTGCAGTAGGATGGGTTAATATCTGCACTAATATTCTCAAAGCTTGTAAGTACATCCTGGTGCATCCATTAACGCATATTTTTCGAAATTGTCTCTCTGATGATCTTTCCCAAATGCCTTAAGAAAGCAATCGTAATACCAGTACAAACATTCGGTAATAAAAATCTCGTAACGAACTACAGGCCCATCTCACTGTTACCTTCTTTCTCTAAAATACTGGAAAAAATTATTAATAGAAGACTAGTATCATATCTTGAAAAGGACTCCCTTTTCTCCGACAAGCAATTCGGTTTTAGACCTTAGTTATCAACAGCAGACGCAGTACATGATTTAACCAGCTATATCTCAGAGGAACTTGGGATGAGTAAGCAGGTAATTGGCATCTTCCTTGATCTGGCGAAGGCATTTGATACCGTGTCTGTTCCTATGCTTCTAAGAAAATTGGAGGCACTCGGAATTAGGGGCACACAATTACAGCTTCTCACAGACTATCTACAAGATAGGTACCAATGTATCAAGATAGATAACGTCGTCAGTGCCGATTTTAAATTACCCCAATTCGGTATTCCTCAAGGAAGGGTCCTCGGAGGTACCCTCTTTCTGGTGTACATTAACGATCTCTGTAATCTAAGTCTACATCATGGCAAAATTGTTTCATATGCAGATGATACTGCGCTCCTTTTTTCTGCTGACTCCATTGCGGATGTCTATGAATATGCACAGTGCGGGTTTAATATAGTAAACAAATGGCTTCAATATAACCTGCTCACCTTAAATACCGAAAAAGCAAAATTTATTCAGTTTTCGTAGGCGTAGACACCAACCTCATTTAAGTCACATTAATTTATATGCACATTACTGTAATAACATTACCGCTTGCACTTGTCCTGTTATCTCTAACACTACTAATATTAAATATTTAGGTGTTATATTAGACGACACACTCTCCTTTAAAGAACACATACCTGCTTTAACTAACAGAGTACGCAAATTTATATTTGTTTTCAAATAATTGCGCCTTATTGCAGATCACAAACTCATCATACAGATCTATAAGGCATTGTGTCAGTCTTTAATTCAATATTGCATCACTTCATGGGGCGGTAGCGGCAAATCCTTCATGTTAAATATTGAGCGGGCACAAAGAGTGCTTCTAAAGGTAGCAACCCGCCGATCCTACCGCTTTTCCATGCATCTTTTGTATGAAAATTGTAAAGTATTAACTGTCCGACAGCTTTTTATAATGTACACCGTACTTAAACAGCACGCAACGCTTACATATAACATCAACCTTACTAACACTAAAAGACGGAAAGATATTGTCTGTAGCACACTTTCTGAATCAAAGTTTGTTTTTACAAATAGATTTTTCGCATTCTTAGGGCCTTTTCTTTATAACAAGATAAATAAACAAACAGCTATATATGACCTAAGTTATGTAAGATCTAAGCGAACAGTCTGTTGGTACCTACAAACTTTAAATTATGAGGATACTGAAGATTTGTTGATTGTTGTTAAATAAGCAATAACAAGTTCCATGATAATTATTACAATCTTGGCCTATTTTTGCATATATTTATATAATAGCTATGGTTAATTGTATATAACTTAGTTCCTAGTAGCATTTTTTTTTTTTTTTTTTTTTACGTGGCCGAATGCATGACGCATACCCCTCCGCGGGGGCGGGCGGAGGGGTTATGTCGGGCTCGCCGGGGTAAAAGAAAGATGTTAAAGATGATAGAGTACCTCCCGGAATACCGACTAAACCTACCACGGTGTTCCTCGACAAAACCGCTATCGACGGGGCCGCGCGAATCACTTTCGCATGCGGTCGCGACCCCGCCGAGGTTTCGGCCCGCCGTATGAAACGGCAGGCCACTACACGAAAGACCTACCCAAAGGCACTCCTCACATATTATCCCTACTGTCCCCCCTAGAGGGGAGACGGACTCGAAACAACAGAGGCGCGCGTGGGAACACGCACGCCGCCTCTCGGACCTGGTGCTGAACGGATGGCGGGCAGGCCCACAAAGCCCGCCACCCCCAGGTCAAACCTCAGGGTGGCTGGAGGTCGTCTCGCGCCCGCCGGAGGGCGCCCGGCTCTGCGGTTGGGGAGAGGGTTCAAACGCTCCCTCTCCCGCTCCGCCGCCTCCTTGATGGAAATGACTTCCTCACAAAAGGAGGCGACGGCGTTCCACGACCTCTCACTCCGGACCATAGACTGAACTACGGCCGGGAGCGAGAGGGCAACCAATCCGACTGCCGCGATCAACTCACAGCGCTGCGATGCCCAGGCGGGGCAAACCGCCAAAGTGTGCAGCGCCGTGTCCTCAACAACGTCGCGGCAGTCGCCGCAGTGGTGACAACCGGGCGTCTCTTGCCGGCGTATACGACACTAGTTCCTAGTAGCATATTGTAAGTGCCCTTAAAGCCTGTGGCACAGGTTTACTCTAGTACAGGCACCCATACTAAATTACCTATATTAAATATTTTATGGACTGTATTCATGTTTTACCATTGTAATCAATAAATTAATTATTATTAAATTATTATTATTTAAACTATTTAATTTAATTAATATTGTTTATAAATAATTTAACACTTTGTCCCGACGTTTCGGTTGCTTTACAGCAGCCATGTTCACGGGTAGACTAAGATGGTAGTTGTCTCAATGTTTTGAAGTGTACCTAGTTATTTCAAAGTACCCGAACATAATTTAATCTTTCGTGTTTTTATTTACGCAGAATGAGCTCAAAGTATCATAAAGTCTAGCTGTGCTTTGCTTCTTCTTGGGTATGACTATTTGAATTATTGGATCCTAAGCAGGTAGTACATTCCAACCATCTTCTCTATTGAAATTAGGATGTTTTTAATTTCAATAGCCTCGCTAAGCATCCTTGGTAGGAATCGGTGTTCTTTTGCGAGTATCTGTGGTTATTAACAGAAACAAACGAGAAGATGGTTGGAACGTACCACTAGCTTGGGATTCAGTAATTCAAATAGTCAAACCCAAGAAGAAGCAAAACACAGCTAGACTTCATGATACTTTGAGCTCATTCTGTATAAATAGAAATATCAAAGATTAAATTATGTTCGGGTACTTTGAAATAACTAGGTACACTTCAGAACATTGGAACAACTAGCATCTTAGTCTCTCCGTGAACATGGCTGCTGTAAAGCAACCGAAACGTCGGGGCGAAGTGTAAACTTAAATATACATAAATAATTTTAATTAAATAAAATAGTAGTAAAGTTCAATAATAGTAGTGTTCGTTTTTCAAAATTATGTAATATAAGTGATTTAAAGTAAAATAAACAACGCGACAAAATCCGTATAAAGTGTTTAATTTCAATGTATAACATTCGCGTAAACATAAGACAATATTAACATAAAATATATTATTTAATACCTGTTATATTTTCAGAACATGCAAGCGTCGGCTGTACTCAGGCTGTGGCGGTAACCAGAATAACTTTGAAACCAAGAAAGAGTGCATGGGCACTTGTTTGAACCCTCCAAATAATACCTTGCATAGAATCCACAAATATACTACTTGCATACCGTTTACTATTGGCGACTTGCATTAACTTGCACATTGATTACAGTACTTCTAAATATTGAAGACAAACTGAATTGTAATCATGATGAATGGATGAATAAATAACCATGTCTTCAAAGTAATTTTCAAATCATTGCATTATTAAAAAAACCTTGTGCTAACCCTTACAGACCCAAACAATAACCAAACAAAGATTATAGAAATAAAGTAGTAATTGGAGCTATTTGAGACCCTAAGTAGGCAGTTATTTTAATATTTCAGTAATTTCAGGCCGCCATCTTGCTTTTCAGGTGGCGTACAATTGTATTAACTAGGGCCTATTCAATCTACCGTCATAATTGTGATGCTCACAATCGTGTTGAGCTGACCTATATTACATGGGTGGCACAATAGTCACGGGCGTGAGTCTTGATTATTTATTTATAACATAGAGCTATTTAAAATAGGTAATTTCAATAAATTAAAGTCACCAATAGTATGCAATAATCTTTATTAAAATATTATCAAGAATCAAGTAATAATAAACTACAAATTCTATAAAAATCAGTTTGTTAGTTACCGAGCCTCTTTTTCTGGCTAATCTTAATACAATTGAAGGCCCTAATTCGATATGCCTGTCCGGTAAATCTGTTGTTGCACCCTGGTAGATCCGGAAGTCCAACACCAATCCTTGTGGAGTCGTCACAAGAGGGTTTCAAACCTACTGATCGAGGTTTGTTGGGTACGTACTGCTTTTCAGATGTTTTGCCCGTAAAAGGAATAATTTTTCATCGATGGAGGATCTGTAAATTGTGCGTGGCAGCTGAAGGCAACGGTTTCTTACAGCATCTATAACTGGCTGTATTTTGCAAAGCTTGTAAGCTTTTTTCTGTTCGTCACTTACGTTGTTGCAATGTACAACGTGCAGATTTACTCGCAATAGAAAAAGACGCTCGCAAGACAATTGGCTATCGTATCATTCTTAAATTTTTGATTGCACTACATCTTCATAATGCTCATCATACCATGGACTCTAAATAACTTTTCTTATTTCGCTTGGAGTACAATGTGGCCGCATAGGTAGTCTTTTTTCGGCTTTGTAATACTGAGAAGTACCATTAGCAAATCGCTCAAAGAGATCTTCTGTAAAGTAAGCTTCAAAGTATTCAGCTGGTGATTTAGGATCTGGTATGTATCTTATGTGGGGGCCAGTCAGTGCAGACCGGCGACACTTCGACCCAGTGGGATCTTTTGTGTCGACACTCTCCCAATAACGACTGCCATAGATGTTCATGGCAGCCGGGACTGACGGCTTAACGTGCTCTCCGAGGCACGGAGCAGGCGATAATTGTCAATCAATACGCAGATAATCTCGAAAAGTCATATAACTTTCGAAAATCAGAGGTGCGCGACGTGGGTTCGAATCCGAGACCCTCTGCATTGCAGTCTGTTGGTCTCCCCACTGAGCTATCGCTGCTTTTTAGGATCTGGTAACTCTTCAGGCAATTCCTTGCTGCGGAACCTTTTCTATAACCATTCGCTTGAAATTAGGGCTCGAGATCTGGCATTGCCTGTTCGTTCTCTTGATCTGACTCGGAGTCATTCGAAGAATCTGAACTGGTCTTCAAAGGGACTAAATAGCTCGTCATTCTCGTCGTTAACGTCTTTAAATCGGATTACTCCAACAATTCCTCAATTCCGTTTACGACGATGTGTCAAAGGCCATGCATCGTACCACCAAAACCCATTATATAGTTGTCATGGGGGACTTCACCGCCAAAGTGGGAAAAGAATGCGGTGAATCTTGTTTGGTACAGCATAGCTATGGACGCAGAAACCATGGGGCCAAATGCTGGTGAACTACCTTAGCATGCAGGGGCTGTTCTGTATGAACACCTTTTATCAGAAAAAGCCCCAACGGAAGTGGACCTGGAAGAGCTCCGACGGTGTGACGAAGAACGAGATTGACTTCATCATAGCCGTCAAGAAGAACATATTTAGGGATGTCTCAGTGATCAGCAGGTTTAATACCGGTAGCGATCACCGGCTTGTACAAGGCACCCTAAATATCAATTTTAAGCTCGAACGTAGTCGCATGGTGAGGTCTGTTCTTCGTCCAAATGTGCCCCAAGCTGGCCATGATGCGTTCCAATTGGAATTGCGAAATAGATTCGCCACTCTGGAGACCCTGGCAAATGTTGACGGGGACCTGGGTGGCATAATTGGGGTGATACGCGAAGTGGGAAAGAGGCACTTTCGTAAAAGGTGATCAGATAAGAAGTCCAAACTTTCTAACAAGACCCTGGATCTGATACGATTTAGACGTGAGGCACCAGAGGAATCTTTGTCAGATCCCCAGTCACTCCACAAGAAAATCAGGAACTTGGTAAGACGCGACCTTCGCAGCTCGAACACTCGCCTAGTATATGAGACGATCGAGCGAAATCGGGGGTCGAAGGTTTTCACCAAGACACTGGGGAGGAGTCATCTGACAAAGTTAGTTACCTCGCATGGTGAAACCGTCACATCAGTCCCGAGGATACTCGCTGAAATTGAGGACTTCTACGGACATCTGTATGCCTCGCACGCACCGAAGCCTCCACCTGACGCGAGAGATCCTAGAGACCCACTTACCCGCCACTTTACTGACGATTTCCCAGACGTAGATGTCGACGAAATCGAGGCGGCTCTCGAACAGCTTAGTAATGGTAAGGCTCCCGGTGAAGATGGTAGCCTCTGAGCTCCTCAAGGCTGGGGGTAAACCTGTTCTTGGGGAGTTGAAAAGGCTCTTCAACTCTGTAATAACCAATGGGACTACCCCGAAGGCGTGGAGCAGAGGTGTAGTGGCATTGTTTTTCAAGAAAGGAAACAAAACGCTCCTTAAAAACTATAGGCCGATCATGCTTCTGAGCCACGTCTATAAGCTGTTCTCGAGAGTCGTCACGAATCGTCTGGCATCAAGATTTGACGCCTTTCAGCCACCGGAACAGGCTGGGTTTCGGAAAGGCTATAGCACCGTAGACCACATCCATACTGTTCGGCAGGTTATACAGAAGTCCGAAGAGTATAACCAACCGCTGTGTCTGGCGTTTGTGGACTACGAGAAGGCCTTCGACTCCATCGAAACCTGGGCTGTTCTGGAGTCTTTGCAGCGATGCCAAGTCGACTGGCGGTACGTGGAGGTGCTGAGAAGTCTCTACCAAATGGCGATGATGTCCGTCCAAGTGCAGAACCACCAAACAAGACCCACCCAGTTGCTCAGAGGTGTAAGACAGGGTGACGTTATTTCCCCGAAACTCTTCACCAATGCTCTGGAGGATGTCTTCAAGACCCTGCGGTGGAATGGACTGGGCATCAATGTCAATGGTGAATATCTCACACACCTCCGCTTTGCTGACGACATAGTTATAATGGCAGAATCGCTGCAAGACCTGCAGAAAATGCTATCCGGTCTTAATGCTGCCTCGAGACGCGTCGGGGTCGGGATGAACTTGGACAAGACTAAGGTCATGTTCAACGCGCACATTGTCCCTGAGCCCGTTCCCGTCGAAGGTGTAGCCCTTGAAGTTGTCCAGGAGTACGTCTACCTAGGACAAAAGTTACAGCTAGGTAGAGGTAACTTTGAGGGTGAAATCACCAGAAGAGTGCAGCTTGGCTGGGCAGCGTTTGGAAAGTTGCGTCACATCTTCGAGTCACCCTTGCCACAATGCCTGAAGACCAAGGTATTAAATCAATGCGTCCTGCCGGTCATGACATACGGAGCCGAGACGTGGAACCTGACAGTGAAACTAGCCCACCGATTGCATGTCACTCAGCGAGCTATGGAAAGGTGTATGCTCGGAATCTAATTAAGGGACAAAGTCCGGAACCAGATTATCCAACAAAAAACCAAAGTCACTGACGTAGTTCAAAAGTGTAGCTGGCTGAAGTGGCAGTGGGCTGGTCACATCTGTCGCAGAACCGATGATCGTTGGAGCAGACGGGTTCTCGAGTGGAGACCACGATTTGGCAAGCGTAGTGTAGGACGCCCTCCGGCCAGGTGGACCGATGACCTGAAAAAGGTGGCTGGAGGTGACTGGATGGCGAAAACGGGTGATCGGGCCTTGTGGCCTATGTCCAGCAGTAGACTGCAATAGGCTGAAATGATGATGATGATGATGATGATGATGATTCACTATTTAATATATTTAACAATAACATTTAATGGAATAATTATCTACGTGACAAAATGTATACTCACACGCTGGCTTGCCGTTGCTCGCGTCGAGACGAAAATTATCGAGTTCAAACTTGAATCACGCGAGGTAAGCTACTTATCTCGCTCACTCTAATGAAAGAGCATACGCGTCACAATCGTACGGTGTTAGGCCCGTTTAGATATTCATAAAATCATTATGATTTTTTTTGCTCAAAACAATCATCACGATCCTGTTCGCTGGGTCTGAAAGGGTGATCAGAAAAATAATTGTAATACTTGTTTGTATAAAAAGCTACAATCCATACCGCTGACTCATTCGCGCGTGTTCAATCACAATGCTGTAAGAGATAGTGGTGTAAGGTTTTGAGTCTCTCATTTTAACCAACGGATATGGTTCTCATTTCAGGTTGCGACCCTTTGTAGTCGCTCCATCCATACTTATATCGTCTACACTTCGTTAGACCAGAAAGTTGCCCCGATACATTTAGTATGTAATAAATCTAATTGTAGAGTCGGGCGAGAAAATTAAATACCTACTAGAGAGCCAATTCTATAGGTACTGAAATTTTTCAAAATAGAGTGCCGGTCTATTCGCATTGTCTTGGCTTAGTGGTCGTTTCCTACAAATAATGCAAAACGACACTTATTAAAATAATAATTAGGTGTCAATGCGCATACATCAAATTAATTTAAGTGCATAACGACCCTGTTTGAAAAAGTAGCTGGTGATACCAGCGATTGCTAGTTATTCAGTTTAAAATTATTATAGTAGGAAATGAAAGCAATGTCAGAGGCATCGGCGATTAAGTGCTTTGAAATAAAATAAAGTATTTAGTTTTATTTATTTATAATAAGTATGCATTTACAAAAAAGAGTATTATTATGTATGTTTTTCCATTGTCTAGAACCCATAGTACAAGCTCCGCTTAGTTTGGGCTAGATGGTGTTGTGTGTATGTGGTAGAAAATATTATTATTATTCCATTTATTTTAATATTTTCTCGTAATTATATTTTACATTATATAAAATATAAAATAGGACCACGGAAACCCACCAGTAGTGGGTGCAGGGACCAAGCTATCGGTGGTTAGGGCTCCAGGGAAAGGAACCTCCGCACTATGCGCGCCGTGTCGAGCAATACTACTTTCTGAATCGAGGACTTGACCCAGCCATTCAACGCGAGCCTCTTAAGATGGTGGTCGAGGCTCTTAGCAATTAACTCGTTTACCGAAACGACTATCGCTACAATGACCGTTGAGCCCACATTCAACATATCGACAACCTCGATTATTATTATTATTATATCTATACATATATAAATCTCGTGTCACGGTGTTTGTGATCGCACTCCTCCGAAACAGCTTGACCGATTATTATGAAATTTTAATGTATATTATTTTGGTAGTTATGAGAATAGGTTGTAATGTATAATTCATATTTCATACCGCTAGGTGATTAGGATGCCTCTATCTCTATCTAATCAGAACAACGATTGCCGGGTCAGCTGGTATATGTATAAAAACTTCGCCAACTGGAATACGTGATGATTGCCGAAGAATTAAAACTAATAGTGGAGTGCTGTGTTATGACGTTGTTATCACAAATCAATAAGACGCTGTAAACACCTATTAATAACTACACCTAATAAAGTAATATTTATTTCACTAATATTAATTAAGAAATGGTACATGGTGTTTAATAATTACAATAGGTATAAATTAATATAAACTATCTGAATTACGAAGGAATCTTAGTGCTATGTGTTACATTGTGCAAACAAAATATGCTCAAAATCTCATTCTCTTATACATATAATGAAAAAATATGTTTATTCTTACTATACATGAATTTAGGAATGATTCGAATACATTATTAATGTTATTAAACAGAAGTCCCAAAAAATAATGTCAAGCGAATGTCAGGGGATAAAGTCCGTAGAGCGCCTCAAGGAATTTATTTCCCATTTACCATCATCAACGTTCTGCAATTTTTGCTGTTTTCTAGTCATTAATTTTGTCTTATTTTTGGCACTAACTAAGCAATAATATTTTATTTAATTGAATAAATAAATTTTACATTTACATTACCTGTTGCCATGTTCAGCAAAGCAAGGGCGTAGAACCAATGAGAAGAACGGGCAAGAAACTCACGGCCACTCTTTTTAATCGCCTATTTTATAATACTTCATGTTTTCCAAATTATATTTGTAAGGAGCTGCAACCATTATACCATTTGCCTATTACTGAATTAAACATTCATATGCTTAAAAATTACAAAATGAAGCTATATAGTATTTTTTATCTTAGCCTCTTACATCAGGCAAGGCAAAATAGGAACATCTAATGTATGTCTGTAATGTTCAATTTAATATTTTTTTAATATTATTCTATATTTATGTTTGATGTCGTTAATCAATCCTTTAAACACAGATTGATATGGAAGTTGATCGAGGAATTTGCCAAAAAGTTTAATGTTTATTGCTCTAGCTGTATCTTGAATATCTTCTATACTGTCGTATTTTAACTGGAACAAAAACATTACCTATTTATCTAAATATTTAGGTAACAGATAACAATGTGAGGGATCTTTTTTAAAAGCTATTTTAAGTATGTTTGTTCGTCTATCTATATGTTTGTTCGTCTATCTATATGTTTGTACACGCCTCACGTAAAAACGCACGTATTTTATTATATTATTTATATTATTATATTACTGCACGTAATTAAATGCGGTTATGATAGTTGTAGTGCGAGAGGTCTAACTTAAAATCTAGTGATCATCATCATGCTTCATGTTCATACGCCAGCTAGAAGTCGAGTATGATGTACGAAGATCAGCTTCTTCTTGATACTTAGAAAGAGAAATATAAATGAGTACATACTTCCATATTTTAAGTGCGTAGTCGCAATCAAAAGCTAAAATAAAGTATAGTATGGTACTAAAGCGTAATGAAAACATTTGTCACCATCATAGTCGACAGTGCACTTTTATAACCTAATGATATTCAGTCATAGATCGTAGATCTTAGTCATTATATTATGTATGTGGTAGAATAATATTAAAGTTTCTCTTATCACAGATATTTTCGAACATAAATTATATTTAAAATATACCTGGCCCTTTGGGAGATTTACATAGAGACATGGGTCCAACGTGACGACGCCCTTCGAGAGTTTTAATCAAAGGTGGGATGGAACACATAGGCATACAAACCAGCAGCAGAGGGCAACACCGGTGCGAGCGGGTGTTAAGCGGTGCGGCGCTGGTTTCACGATCACGGGTCTCGTGACAACGGAGACCCAGAGTGGTATTATTATTGTTATTATATTCTATCGTGAGCGTAATCTACTTCTTCTTCCAGTCTCCTAGACGTTCGGCTTTTTGAGTGGTCATGCTTTAAAACTGCATTAGCGTAATCTTTTACTTTTGCATATGATACGTGAGATATCTATAGACAATATCATATTTTTTTTAATCATTGTCTTTACGTGCGCTTGATCGAAACAGAGAGTGGAGGAACGTGGTGTGCTGTGCCTTCAACACACGGGAAGGACCCTACGACCAGGCTGGAGGATTACGCCTGATGGGCCGCGATCCGACGGTTGATGTCAGGAGCTTGTATATATAGGAAGTTGATATAAAACTTTGCTTGCGCGATTCCGAATTGTGCAGCGCCATCTCATGTCGTATGTCGTAAATTTTTGTTCTACAAAACTTGTACAAAGTTATACATTCTGTACCATGCTCCCTCATTCTTGCGCATATAGTGACAATGCTTTAAGAGATGTTGGTAAGTTCTGTTTTACTCAATGTTAGACGATAGATTCACTGGTCACTGGATTCACTTTTATGATAACAGTGCGGTCTTACAATCCATATTTTTATTAATAGTAACATATAGGTAGTAGGTATACTTACAATATCTTTAAACGTATTAACATGAGAGATGTAAATGGAAATAAAAAGCAATAGGAACAGCGATCGTTCACACAACAGCATTTTATGTGACACTTTATACATACTGCGCTGCTGCAGTGTAAGTAAACTAATAAAACTTCAACAGTCGTATTTATAAACAATGCAACAGCAATGTTGATTCGAAAATGATAGCATTGTAATCCAAGATAATTTCACTTTGCTCTATGTTCTACGATATCATTTGCTTGCACAAGACTCAGCAATATGCTTATTCAAGTTGCAAATGAATAATTTAGAATTTCATATAGACATATGTGAGGCCATTGAATAGAACAGGCAGCGCAGGATGACTTCCACTAAAGGTGAACTATTTATCAAGTGTTTATAGTTGATATGATGAAACTTGTAAGTTTTATTGGAAAATAAAATTGCATGAAAATGTGTTGCAATTGAACCACATATATGCATCATTTTTCGTATGTATAAGTAGACATTAGATACCTATAATGAATTTTGTTGGCGCATTGCTAAATTTATTATTTGTTATTGTCATATACTCGAATATAGGTACGAATGGAGACGATACACCAAATAACGTAAGTGTAAATAAAATTATAGCTAATCTGCATATGCAAAACTATTACAAGAATATTAGTTAATTTTCAATTTTATTTTAGAACGACAACCAGGTGAAATATTATTAGCATCCACTTATGTATAACTATATAGCTTCTCAGTAAGATACCGGATCAGCTTATTAATACCAGATAGATCGTAGAAGCCTATTGAACATTCTGTTTTATTTTAGAATAAAGGCGTCTGCCCGTTAACCCGTAACATAATTATAATCCTGCTACGAACAAATCGGGGAAAAATATACTTTATATAAATTATTATAGAACAACGCCCACTATACCGTTCCGACAACTGTGTAACACCACAGCGTGTTATGACGAGTGAAGCAGTACGCTTCATGTTTGGTACGCGACGTTGCTGCTTATTTAACTAAGTTGTAGACCCGTAAATAATCTCACAGTGATTCATTGTCATATTTTTAATAACTTCTTAATATGCAAGTACGTCGAACAAAAATACTTACTTACCGTGTAAAATTTTGTTTTAATGACAAATAGGTACTTGTAAGTATATCTTGAAACAACTTGCCGCTTTCTTAGAGCGTCGTAAACTTAATAACGTCTCGACGTTTTTTGCAAAGTATAGTACCTTTGCAAAAAACATCGTTTGCTTCTAATTTCAAAATAAGATCATTTATTGCTTACAGATAATGTTCATAAAGCCACCAGTAGATATTTTATTGTAAATTATCAAAGTTTCCCGGGCCGGCCAAAAGCGTTATTGGATTTCTCGGTCAAGAAATTCTCAGTACTAACTAGGCGTTTATAACTGTGCCCGATATACGACAATAGGTCCGCTCCGTACAACGTGATAGCTAAAAGCAGTAGGCGAGACGTGGGTGTAATATGCCTCTAACTACCCTTTTTTTTATATAAACGTGAGATTATGTATATAATATGTTACACGTTTCACTTACATGCAAACGTAAGGCATTTGAACGAAGTACAACTGGTACAAGCAATAATGCATATAATATACCTATATGTATGTATAGGCATTTAGTGTCCGTATAGTACGATTACCGCGGAACGCTTTGCTTACGGATACAATGAGTTGTTTAGCCACATTAGGTACTGATATGTTCTTATTTTCCTAAGTTTGTATCAGCTACGAAAAAGACGTGCTAACAGCACGTCTTTTTCGTAGCTGACACAATACAACAGGCTTCGTATGGTACCGAGTACTAGTATAGTATTATAATATCTGTGGAACTGAGTAATGGTCAGACGCCTTTATGTGAAATGGGTCTTATTTATCTTATTTAGGGATTAATTTAATATAACCGAAAACCATTTATCCATACGCATAGTAGTCAAAATTATACTGTATTTGATACAAATAGAAATATCTATATCATAACTAAGATATATTATGCATGCTCTGCTCAATGTATCAGACATTGTGTGACAATTTCGTAGTTGTGTGAGTTTACAAGAATATTCCATATATATGTATGATAGAATTTGAGTAAGTACTTCAACTATCTTTTTATTTGATGTAGCGGTAGGCTTGCACCAAGGGTCGGCTCTTAGCCCATACCTCTTCCTGTTAATTATGGATGCTATAACATCGAACATACAGGAAGAGGCACCCTGGTGCATGCTATTTGCCGATGACATCGTTTTGGTAGCAGAGAGTGGACAAGAGGTGCAGAGTAAGCTGGAAGAGTGGCAGCAGAGACTGGAACTAAGGCCTACATTCTCCAGAATGTAGGCCTTAGAATAAGCAGAACCAAAACTGAATACATGTTCTGTGACTTTGGCGGTCTCTCCAGTCCTATACCGGTTACACTCGGTGGTATACCTCTACCAGTATGCGCCGACTTTCGCTACCTCGGTTCACTCCTGCAAGATGACGGCGAAATTGATCAGGATGTTAGGCAACGAATCAACACAGGATGGATGAAATGGCGACAGATCTCGGGCACAATATGCGATCCTAAACTGCCTTTGAAATTAAAGGGTCGCATGTATAAGGCGGTGATAAGGCCTGTCGTACTGTATGGAACTGAGTGTTGGGCTACTAAGAAGATGGATGAGAAACGATTGCATATAGCAGAGATGAGAATGTTACGATGGATGTGTGGAGTGACGAGAATGGACAGAATTAGGAATGAATACGTAAGAGGTAGTCTGAAAGTGGTGCCCATAGATGAGAAAGTGAAAGGAAATCGTTTGGCTTGGTATGGACATGTTATGCGAAGAGATGATACGTATGTAGGTAAGCAAGTGATGGATATGAGGGTAGAGGGCCGAAAAGGGAGAGGAAGGCCAAGGAAAAGATGGATGGACTGTGTGAGGATGGATATGAAAGGAAAAGGGGTAAATGATCAGATGACGGGTGACAGAGAAGTATGGAAGCGAAGGACATACTGCGCCGACCCCAAATAAATTGGGACCAGGGCAAGAGAATGATGACTTCAACTATCTTTTCATTATAGTTCTTGTTTACAGTGTGTTAACAAAACCAGTCTGATATCATAAAAACGTTTCTATGTAAATTAAGGCAGTACATGCCAATTTATTTAGATGGTTTACTTCCTATATTCAGAACAGATCTCAAGCGGTCGCAGTGAACGGTGCTATATCTAAATGGAATAGCATACTTTCTGGCATTTCGCAAGGATCCTTTTGGCCCTTTATTATTTAATTTATATATTAATGATATTAGTTCTTGTTTCATAAACTCAAAATGTTTAATGTATGCAGATGTTATGAAAAAGTTTAAGAAAATTTTGACTATTAATGACTGTCTCCTATTACAACAAGATCTTGCCAGATTCGAAAAATATTGTCGAGAGAATAATTTATTTTTAAATACTTCAAAATGTTACCTAATATCTTTTAGTCGGAAATCCAAAATTTTAGCTTACAAATATACTCTTACAAACACGTTACTATGGCTAGTTTAAGTAATAATCTCTCAGTATCGGTATCTACTGCGTGCCCAGTAAATGAGTACTCAGCGTTGCTATGTTAATAAAAAATATAAGCAGTTCTTATTCCTTGGACCTAAGAAAATAGACCTGCGTCCTATAAATAGTTCTGGTCAAGCGATTTGTTTACTTTATATTTTTAAAGAACAGAATATATAAGGCAGCCGGCAATATGCTTTATATTTGGTAGGTGCGTTATATCCTATCGAATAGCCTGAACAAATTTAGAACCAAGCATGCTATCAGTACGGGTGAGTTGTCGTTGTGCATTGGCGTATATAGCTATGATCAATAGTATTGATGGCTGTCTTTGCGATCGCCTGCAATTTATTTAGACCCACACCACTCAATGAAGTGGCAGTGATGATCAGGCGACCTCTTAAACCACTAGGCCATTGGTGCAGTGGATGGCAGATTTACCTAACTACCACAAAAATGTTACTTGTTCAGCTAAGATTAATAATCTATTTAATCAGAACTGTACACCAACGGTATCAGTTAGAGTAGAAAAAGAGTATATTTTAGTTTATGAATAATTATCTCAAAGCAATATATTATTTTACTTTATTCAGGAAAAAAATAAAAATAAAGTAATGTTAATATTCTATTATTTTATATTAATTTTGCGACTTATATTTTTAAAATAATATTTATGTAATCTAATTATATTTAAATAGAATTCATTATTACATTATAATTTATAAAATTTTAGTCGCTAATATATTAAGCAAATAGTAGAAATTAAACGACCTCATACATTAGTATTAGGTGGTTTAATTTCTTTTCTACTGTTTTCTTTTTAGAAATAGGTACACTTGTCTAGAAACTGTTGGGATATCTTATTTATAACCAGTGATCGCTTATTTTTCAGAATTCAACAGAGGCGTTTCTTGAAACAGTTAAAAAAGCGCACAAGCAGATTAATAAATATTTCGACGCCGTACTAGGCCCATTGTTCTTAAAGCCGTTTGAAAAGCCCCTCGATGCAATTAAAGAATTTTTTAATAAGTTTTCGATCTAGATTGAAGAACAAGTTCTATGAAAATAATAAAATATTAATTAAAATAATACACAACATATATTGCTGTTTATCAGAAATTGTTTTAAAGCTGTACTTTTTACATATTTAGTACTGTAAATAAAAAATCTATCTAGGTTGTAACGACGCTTACCTGAATTTTATTTAAATACGAAAACAGGTCACGCTAGGTAACAAATTAGTTATCATTACAGAAGCGGAATTGCAGAAAACTAAATATTACCAAGAGTATTCTAAATATTAGAACCAAATAATTACAAGGAATGCTGACGAGCGGAGACTGATGCTATGCTCGGCGTATGTGCCACTCAGTATTGGGACTTGCCGAAATGCTAACAAACTTCTGCTACTATAGAAACCGACGTATAGGTATTACTACTTTTTTATAAGTAGGTATTGTAATTAAGTAACATGTTTTCTAACGAAATGAAGACTGTATCGTCAACATGTCTGAAGTTCTGTGTGACGATGGTATACTTAATTGTGTTGTATCTTTAACATTGTATAATAATTGATTGCTGTAACCGTTTTAATTAATGTAAAAATAAATAAATAATGTTTAACATGCTAACGATGTCACTTTGTATAAAGTTGTATGTGCATAAGTAGCACGCATACTGTGCGTCATGATTCTGCCAGAGACGATAGCAATAATAACCATAGTATGACATAAAGATAAAAAATAAGTGTATTTGTATCGCCATTGTGTAGTCACTGAAATATCATCAAGTTACTGTATCATATTATTATATTAATGTTTGTAGTCGTCACTGACAAGCATGCATTGTATAAAAAGTTATAAGCGGAACGTCTTTAAGGCTTCGGTCTCGAAGTTAGCGTTTTTGGCGCGTCGGCGCGGCGGCGGCAGCGCGGTGAGCGGCGCGGCAACGCATACCCGGTCTCGAAGCCAGCGGGTAGATCGCGCGGCGGTAGACCGGTGTAGTGTTGCGTTTGAGAAATTAGTAACAGTAAAATAAATAGTGTCTTTGCGGACGAAATGTCTAAACAGCGATGACAACATCTTTTTGATACAAACATCGGTCGTTAAAAAGCATATAATAAAATGCACAGAACTACATCAATGCAGACACGCGGGCACCACTAGACTGGACTGGCGAGCACCGCTCGCCGCCACTCGCCGCGCCGCTCGCCCCGCTTCCGCTGCCTTTAAGGCCAGTTCCATTTGGGACATACATAAATGTATGCATTGGAACATGCTGCTCCCGCGCTAACTTCTTATCAGTAGCCTTATAGAAGGCCAGCGTGCTCTGTTACCATATTTTGTAATATTGTCACTTATCCCGGTAGTGTTCTCCTCGTACTAGTTACTTACATGCATTTAGTAGGTACATATTTCCCACGAGCACTGCAATATTTGGATATATATTAGTAGTATTATTAAGTATACTTAATAACTGATAGCGATATTTGGTGGTTGTGGATAAATAGCTCCAGATTACAGAATGTATATAATTAAGTATTTGTTTTTTTTTTTGTGTGTGTTGTTTGTTGGCCTCGGATGGCCTTGACACTTTACGCAGACTGTGGGTGAGCGCAGAAGGCTCACAACCTGTTATAAAGTATACTAGACAGCGTTATCCCCCAAGGGCGGACTACCACGGACCTCGGCTTGAGGCGTTGTCGGCAACATGAATCTAAGGTGATCCACGGGATTAACGTTAACGCGACGCGTATGCCGACCTCTGCGGCGATGGCGGAATCGCCGACGACTCTGTATAATAATAATAATAATAAAATCTTTATTGCCACACTTATTACAAGTTACATAGTAAATATACAGGTTATTGTATAGAAAAGAATATCATTATAATGTTTTGCTGGTACTTAAAATAGGATATCCTGTGCTATAAGTACCAGCAACCTTCCAATGTCACAGATACAAACATGTACTTATAATTAAATTTTGCGTAACCTAAAATTAATACTGTAATGGCAATAATAGGTATGAAAAATATAAAAGAAAATTAAATTTAATATAAAATGAAGGTAAAATAATATTGTTAATATAGTAAACCATGCTTGCGTGTGTAAGAATGTATGTGTTACGTGTTTGTGTATGCAGTTGAAAAGTGTAAAAGTGTGTGTAGTAGTGTGCGTGTAACTGCGACTGCATGAGCAGCGGATTCCACCCTCGGGGTCAAGCAGGCGGTGGCAACTGTTGACTGCATTAGTAGCCGATGCCACCCCTGCGGTGGCAACTGCGACTGCATTAGTAGCGGATGCCATCCTCGGGGTCAAGCAGGCGGTGGCAACAGGCGGCAGCTGCGGTGCGAAGACGTTCGCGCACTCCGCGCGCTATGACAATCAAGCAATTGTCTTGTTGAATCGCTGTTTCTATGTTGAACATGAAGTCTCATCAAACAGTTATTTTCGGAACTAATCTTGTTTCAATAAATAGTCATGGTCTTGTGGTGTCGTGCGGGTGCGGTTCAAGGCTGCATACGTGCGGTGGCTACAGTATTCCCCTTCAAGTGAAAGCATACCGGCAGTTTGACGACACGTCACACGGCCCGAGCGTGTTACCACAGTAATGTTATCTAACAGTATAGTAACTCGGCTCTGTCCTTGAAATAATTACCTACAGCTGCGCGGTACGCAAACACGCGAGAGTGCCCACCTACAATAATTTAATTTCTTCTACCTACTTTAGTTTCTTTCTAGTTAAGTCTTCTTCTCCCTTAGCCTTTATTATTCCCAAGTCACTTAGGGTCGGCTTTTTCTAGTCTAACCGGATGTGACTGGATATCAGTTTTTACACGGAGCGGCTGCCACCTGACCTCCGCAACCCGAAGGCTAACGATACCCTAAGGCTAGACCAGTGTCAGGATATTAGAGGGTACTGACTTTCCCACTAACGACTGCCATAGATGTTCATGGCAGCCGGGACCGACGGCTTAACGTGCTCTCCGAGGCACGGAGCAGGTGATAATTGTCAATCAATACGCATATAATTTCGAAAAGTCATATAACTTCCGAAAGTCAGAGGTGCGCGACGTGGGTTCGAACCCGAGACCCTCTGCTTTGCAGTCTGTTGGTCTCCCCACTGAGCTATCGCTGCTATCAAGTTTATATGATAAGTACTTGACTTGAAAAATAGACACCGTTCCAGAACCTACCTATATAGCATACCAAGTACTTTATTACTCTTTTATGTCGATTTAATACTAAACATTAGGATATAGCATTACAGAGTAAAATAACTTTGATTTTCTTTGGTTTTTTATTTGGTATTTTAAGCAACTACGGATTTCTCACCTCCCTAATATCAGATTGCCTTGATGGTACAACGGTAGTAAATACGATAGACTAGGCATGACTCCTCGGTTTGGAATCCTGCGTTGAGGAAAGTATGATTAAATTTTCAATAGGTAGCAGAACGGAGTCTGGTTCTGTACCAGGCAGACGCTGCCTGTAAGGTGGCGAAATGTATGTAAAATAAACCTGGACCTGGAATACAGGCGTGAGAAAATTAATGTATTTAATGGCACAGGTGTACCTTTTATCAATCATTGCTACGGACGAATGATTTTATACACGGAACAGTAAGATCGGTTTACTAATCGTCAGTGTATGCATGGAATAGTGGTGTAACGTGATATCAAGTGACGGGACAACAACAAACGACATGCCATGTGTATTGTGTTTATGTGTATCAGTATAAATCTTAGAAGGTTGATGTGAATATACACAAAATATACTTTTATTTAAATTACATTAGCAAACTAAGGAATAACATACATATTTTCTGTATCCCGTATTATATGCAGGTAATTTTAAAGATTACACTACAACATGAAGTGGCGGCTAAGACGTCGGTAGATACTAAATCAGTATGTGGATAAATGGTACTTCTCTCGTCACTCTTCTTGCCACCTGACAACAATCGTTTACAGACCATATAGATTTAAGATCAAAACCTGGGCCGTGGTTATTCTAAAATATACATTATTTGTTCTTAGACACAATGGATAGATAGCTAACGTCCCTCGTCTCATATTAGAGAGAAGGAGATAAATGATAATGCATAAATCTGTTTAGTGTCTGGGTATTGCACACGTTGTTGATACAAATTCTTTACGATGACATCGTACACACTAAAATTACTACATTTTAATTTAAATTTTTTGTAGTAAAAACGTGCATTACTGTATGCTATTGTGTGCTATACCTATATAATTTATTTAACTACGAATTTGCTTAGACAGATAATCTAGCTTTGATAAATATAATTGTCTATGAGCCTGGTCACTAAGAAATGACGACACTTTCAACATTTGACGGATACAGTACATTTAGCCTCGCTTTTGAATAAGTCGTAGTTATTAACTTGCAAACTTGCTCGATGTGTTATAATTATAAGCATAAACAGAGGCTGATTATCCACATTAGAGGTAACGATGGCAATACTTAAAATGTGCATAAGAAACACGATTCCAATAATTTGATCGAGTATCGCCGAGCACCATACAATAGCAAGTCATAAAATTCACAATAAAGGTTTCATTGTTGATAAAATAAATTGTCTACGGCAAGGTTTACAAGGAAAATACAATTTAATAGAAAATATTAAACACAGGATATATTGCAGAACGACGATATTTGACAACATGTTTTTGTTCAAACAAACACTGTGTATTTTTACTTTTATTTTATTCCTCATCTACCTTGTCAATAGTGTAAGTATAAATACTGATTTATATTATGGCACCTACCACATATCTAAGCTTTTGGTAAACATTCTTGATGAATAGACATGTTTAAAGGAGCTTAGTTAGTTATGATATCACCTCTAATTTGCTGATGAAATTTGACACGAGAGAAACCATTACACCAGATAAGCACATGCTTTACTTTTTCAGGCGCGTATTTATTTAAGTTACTGCCTTTATTATAACTTTGTTACTGCGTTTATATTTTTACAATGTAACATCACAAACAATATTGGCATAGTGTTATCTATTTATCATTAAGTAAATATGAAACTTCTAATAAATCGGCAGTGATAAGCCGTCTGCCAACGTTTAGTACAAAATGTTAGTAGACAGTTTTATCGCTCATCGCTTGGGCATCACTAAGACAGAATTTGAACATTCACTTTTCTTTCTTTCTTTTAAATATGGTATTTAAATCAATGGAAGTGCAGTACCAAAAATTATATAAGTAACTGAAAATTATGATTGTACATAAATGACAGCTAAGTGCGATAGAGTTTTTATATGTACTCTATAATAAGCATATATTTTTGTATCTGAAGCATTTGAACTCTGACAATGTCTTTTTCAGTGCACAGTTTGCGCTGCCTTTCGTTCAAAAGAGGATCCTCATGATAAGATGGTAAAACTCGTATTGTCTCAAAGAAGACATTTGTATCGACTGAAAAGCAGCTATTCACCTTATTAAACACCTCAACTTTTATCGTTTATTTATTTTAATAATAATAACGGGTATACTCTGGCAATAAACGATTAATTGATTTTTAGCTATTTCTTTTTTTAAAGTCTAATGCCGCACTAGGTAATATTTGTCGCGAGTGACTTTACAAACATTCAAACAGCGGACATAAAGAATACTCAGATTCGAAACAAGAGCCCACAACACTCGGCATAATTATTATTGGCAGTGGCGAGACCATCACTTAAACCACTACGCCACCCGTGCAGTCTATGCCGGTTATGATGCAAGGTTAAGACACAAGCCTCAGTCACTTCTTACCACACTCTCTTTGTATAAAATTTTATTAATAATCTACCTATCAGAGACAGAGAGACATTTGACATAAATACTTCGTAGGCGACAGCTCCGAAGCTCCGTAGCTACGGTCAAATTCCAGTCTATAATAGAAACGAAAGGTATATTGTAAATTCTAGTCTTTGAACTCACGCAATCAATTCTTTATGTAGTACGTTGATATCTGATCATAGTACATCAGAATACAGGCACGTAATTAATGTTCAGTAAAGTCTTAAACAAGACTATCGCCACAATTAACAATTCTTTAATCAAGCGGGTCTTAGCAAGATATTGATGTATTAGCATAATTGCTTGCTACTACTATATAAACTATAATATGAATTATAAACATCAACTTTAAGTATTTTAGTATGTACTACTATCATTAGTCCTGTGGCATAGTATTTTGCTCAATCCTACAGTCAATCATGATAATCAAGTGTTCTTGAGTTGTGCTAATAGGTATTGAGCATTGGCGTATTATATAAGGGAGTATGAGAGGGGCGGGTGGACCGTGCCCAGCCCAAGATGTAAGGTTTAAACTCAGATTTCTATAGCCGTGTGTAAGCTGTCACTGTTTATGGGCTTCGGCCAACCCAGAAGAAATAAAATTAGATACGCCAATCAGAAGCAGCACGGAATCTGCAATACCTAAGACTTAAAATTGGTATAACTGGCAAGTGTAGTTGTACCTTAGCTTGCCCCTTAGAAGATAAAGAGCCGTAAATCTCTGTGAATCTATGTATTTTCACTTTCTTTTGAAGTCTGGTACACACGGCTACACATCAAATTAGACACCCTATATGACGCATAACTACGCTACATACAAAATAAAGAATTGTCGGAAAGGGACAGTGCACAGTGGTGTTGATGTAATGGTAAGGATAGAGCGTCACGTCCCGTTCAGCGTGAATTAGACAAAATAACAAAAATATAACGCACTCTCTCGCACGATTCGCAGCGTTCAACTTCTAATAGTTCAAAGTCCAAACAGTCTAGGTTGATGTGTCGCTGTGTGTACATTGCTTCAGTTTAATTAACCTGTTGTATGCCAGAATACCAGACATAATAGAAAAAGCATTGTGTCTCGCGCAGATCCACGTTCCGGCATACCAGAGGTTAAATGAAAAATATTGATATAGTGCATGTATGACGACCAGCAACGGTCATAAAATAATTTAAACTAGTTTTTGCCCGCGGCTTCGCTCGCTTAGATAAGGTTACATTACTAACGGTACTATTTCTGGGTGCAAGGTAGTCTATGTCCTTTTCTGTTCCCTTGACAACGTGTATGCGAAATTTCATAATCATTGATCGAGTAGTTTAGGCGTAAAAGCGTAACAAACAGTATATAATATTAGTTAGGATATATCGAAGTGACAAACATACAGCTTGCCTGATGATAAGAGTTTGTCTTAGCTTATGATACGGTTGTGAGAAGTATTTTGAAGAGATACATTGTTACATAGAGGCAGCAATAGAAAGTAGAGTAACGCCGCAGAAATTAAGTAAATACCTATGTGTAAGGCTGGTTATAAATATGTACCCCACACACCAACATGTCAAGTATCTGAGTGCCTAGTGCTAGTTGTTTATACGTTTACGCGATCGAAATGTTTACCGCGTTTGGCCCTCTGATTGGTTAAGGGCTTGGAGCGGTCCAATCGGAGCGCCGAATGTCATAAACGTATCGATCGCGTTAATGTAAAACAAACTCGCACTAGGCACTCTGGTCTGTATCACACAGACATATAAGACTTATACTTCTGGTCTGTATCACACACGTGGTACCACATACGAATTTTAGTACCTATACTGTAGTTTGTTCCTAGTTCGATGGGCTTGTACCGTAGGCTGGTTTGTACATAGCTCTGTCTACGGTTTGTACAAACGTCCATAGACATATTATTATATGAAGTATTATACCTTTAAGACAAAAGTTTCACTTCAAATGTTCCACTAAGTATTAGGTAAGCTTATTGAACTATTTACATAACTAGATTTGTTTGTGTGTTCCTGTCATGCAGTTATAGTAAAATTAAGACCTGTACCGATTAATATGCCATAGTAATTGCGAGCCCGTGACAATAATGAGCAAAAGATCACTTTTTGTATTGACCAGAATAAAAACTTCTTTTGCGTTATTATAATCGTTGATAGACCGTTCTCCTTATAATCTATGCCTTTGCTTGGATAATCTGTTAAAAATATAGTAAAGATATCAAAATGTACTGCAATGAATTTGGACCTTGTTCTGATATGATAAAATCGGAAGAAAATATAGGCAACAAATTTGTTGGGATAAACATGGAAGTGAAACATCAAGTTTCTCCTGAATCAATCAATTTATTCACCGAGAAAACAACATTCATAGAAGCTTATTCCGCCAGACTCATTCCAGCTGCACCGGCAAACGTGAACTGCTTATATTGTCCGTGATCTGATACTTAGATCACCAACAACTAAATTATGCCAAATTGTTCTTCAGACACCACCAGACAACCACGGCCGCTTTTAAATATGCTTTGCATATTCTGGGCGAAGAGCCTAGGTATGGTATTGGGATCAACAATGCGACTAGTATCCTGCCACAAAATATCTACTAATATTTATTTGTTTTTTTTACAAACTTACCGGTATTTAGCATATTATTTGACAGTGAAATTCGTAGCCATCGAGGAATTAAATGAAATTAAATTGTTGACAAAAACGTTATCAAAGCCTGAACCTTCTTGTAAACAGAATTAAATAATTTAATTGGCAAACAATCGTCAAGTTTTGATAACTACAAAAAATGTGCTTTTATTTGTTTTCACGCCTCTTGACTAGATTTCAAGGTTATTATTTTTCGAAGGACTATAGTTGTGTGTGGAAAAAAACTGCTGTTTATGTAGTAATTGATTACGATTTAATTTTGGTTGTTTATGTGAGATAAAATAAAATTGTGGTGGTCAAGAAAGCCGATTAAGTACGAAAATAATTAAGAACAGTGCATTTTATTTATCTACTTTTATATTAACTAAATATAATTAGTTAAAAAGGTATTACATATTTGCCTGCCTATATACTCGGACATAAACAATACACATAGTACATAACAATTAATAAAAGTTTAGGTACCAAAAGCTGATTCGTATAGTCTTTAGTCTGAGGGCTAACGTGGTACTAAAGATATTGGATAAATATTTTTGTGTGGCACGATTGCCTACTTGCCGTCACTTGTCATCAACGTTGACAGTTGTAAACACACACGATCAAAGATATTTTACAGACCTTTGTTATAGGCTGTATAGAACCTGCTGTATTGTAGTCAGAGTATAGATGGAAGTATACAGTCGCCACCGTCGCTGACGGTAAATTAGACTACTTAACTCATTCAATAAGAAATGAATCCATTAAAATATACTAGCGGTCGCTTAGAGGTCAAAATTCGACAAAAATTCGACCGAAATTCCTAAGTTACTTTGTTTTCTGTTTTTCTCTATTACATATAAATAAGGTATAGGTAACCATAGTTACAAAGAATTGTACGACGTCGACGAACAATGTCGAAATACTACTAACACGGTTCGACTGCGTGTGTCAAATGCATGGTTGTGTGCGTGTAGTGTTTTTCATTAATTTAATGTAGGTATTTCTAATGCATATTTTATAAAAATATTAGGATTCGCCCCTCCTTCTCCATATAAACTTTAACTGTGCCAGATTTCATACTCCTCCGTCCGTGCAATTTTTGTAAAAAGGCGTACAAAGTTTTTGCTTCACGTATTAATATATAGATTGGTCGATAGGCTGTGGGGACGGTGCTCTATGAATACAAAAATGCATACCTATATTATCATATGCATAAGAACAAATATATTTAATACAAGCTGAGACGCTATATGACTTTGATTAGAAAATATTCAGCTATAACACCGAGTATAAAAATACATTAAAGAATGTGCTCGGTAAACTTAGTATTCTTATAAATCTTTTATAGTTTCCAATAATGTTGAAATGCACTTACTTTTCATGAAATATTATATATTGCAGTAGAAATTTTACGGTGCAGAAATATTTTATATAAAACAAAATATCTATATAAATAAATAAATATATCATTATGCAGTTGCTTAATAATTTCTTGCACTTATCTAGCCTAATTTTTGTTCTTCTTCCTCTTGACGTTGTTGGAGTAAGTATTGATTTATTATTTATAAATCATATACAAAGTATTTAGAACCTGTCAATTCGTAAGAATGTTATACGGTGACAAGCAACCATCATGACCGGCTAATGTTAAGCGGTTAAAGCATAGCAGTGGTCGGTATCGGTGAACCGTCACCGAAATGTTTAGTGCAGGCACGGAATATTACTTATTATCTTGGCTTATAAGTATATTCTAAATTTTATTTTATTTGCTGTTAGTTAAACTAAGACTTTGGACGACAAGGTTGCCGACCACTGGAGCATAGGCTCACTTAGCATAAATCATAACATTAGATTAAAAAAAATTCGATTCGATAGTCTTTTTCTTGATTAGGCATAAAAAAGAAAAGAACTATCAAAAGACAGTGATGATATGATGGTTCATCGGTTATCACTATCAACTACATATTATAAAACAAAATTCTCCGCCGCGTCTCCGCCTGTCTGTTCGCGATGAGCTCAAAAACTACTATACGAATTTTCACGCGGTTTTCACCAAAGATAGGGATATTCATGAGGAAGGTTTAGGTATATAATTCTTTAAGGTTTTGAGTAAATTGGTTGAAATATGACAATAATAGTTGAAGATGTTAAAAAATGTCGAGCCGACTGGGAGCTTTAATCGAAAACGCTGCCTTGATGCAAAATAGTCAACGTAACAAGCTGATGTTTTTAAAATTTAAACTGTCTATAGGCAGGCCAGGCAGAAATTAGATATGTAATTTAAAAAATTTAGATATTTAAACCGATTAGATTTTGAGACTGAGTTTATAACAATGCGATATATACTTTATTAAATTTTGCACTCGTCTTCGCTCGTATTATTGTAGATTTTGTCAATAAATGTCTATGCCTCGGGAGCAGCACTTTTTCCTTAAAGAAAAGTACACTATGTTCTTTTCTATATTCCTAAAATGTGTATGCAAAGTTTTATGATAACCGGTTGGGTGGGTCGTCAAAGCTTGAATGCGTAACAAACAAAGAAACATATTCACATTCACCTTTTATTCTTAGTTAGGATATACCGATATTAATATTAACTCTACCTGTGGAAAGACGACTATGCTACTTTTAAATCTGTTTTAGTGTAAGATAACAAGCAGTGGTTTACCAAACGTGTGTAGGATGAGCATGTAACATGATGACGTTGATGTATGTTAGTCGCGTGCCATAAGTTGGTATCTAAGTTTACACGTGGGATCGTGTCTCGGGAATCGAACCAGTTTGACTGCACGGATGGCTTAGTGGTATAAGTGGTCTTCTCGCCACTACCACTGCGCCGAGTGTTGTGGGTTCGAATACCAGACGAGACAAAAATTTGTGTGATCCACAAATGATTGTTCCGAGTCTGGATGTTCTTTATGTCCGTTGTTTGAATGTTTGTAAAGGCCCCCGCGATACAGGAATTATACCTATAGCGGAAGAAGCCTTTTAAAAAAAGAGTTAAGCTTTAGATTCTGTGATCTGGCAAACTTAAACATTCTTTGTAGAAATATTGAGTCTTGAAATATGTTTGGTAGAAGAAGGAAATAACAGGAATAGACTCGCCTCGAATGATAGACATGCTATTTTTATAGTATTGGAAGTTGAAAATCAGTTGCTCAGACTTTATTTAATAATAACTGCAGTTGCTGCAATAGATATGGGAAAAGCTTACGTATAAGAGGTAGGTATTATTTAAAAAACTGCGCCTTAAGGTCGCGTTTACAATTAGTCTAGAATCGAGTCACTGCATTCACAGATATGACACAATTCTAAAACTCACACATGCACAAGATTAGCTGATGGAAATAAACAGCTTTTGGACTCGTTCTGTTAATTAAAATTAACAGAACGAGCCCAAACTCGCTCAAATATCTTACCACCGAACTTGAAGTGGTGTACTTCCTTGACAGACGAGTAGAGCTAAGTATACTGAGATAGAACTCGTTCTGTTAGGTATCTTCGTTAAATGTAAATAGGTCTAATAGACAAGTAGAGCTTGGTATACCGAGATTGGATTCCTTTTGTTAGTTATGTTAACATCTTACCATCGAACTTGGTAAAGTGATCTGATCTCCTATCCTCGCTAGTACGTAAGCTAGCTGACTAATATTATTAATTTTAGATGAGTAGAGCTAAGTGTGTGGAAAAGCAAAGAAATTATATAAATTTAATTATTTCTTTATTTTGAAAATATTTGGTTGACAATGCGAGGCATGAGATCGCAGCTCCATATATTGCGACTGTCCACTTATAAACAAAGTCAAACAAACAAAATATCTAGGCGTAATGGTTGACCAAATATTGTCCTGGTACCTTCACATAGAGCAGGTCACTAATAGAATTAGAAAATTAAGCTGGATTTTTAAATCACGCAAACATGTGGTATTATAAAAATTCGACTACAGATAAAGACTTCAATAGAAACATTATTAACGAGATATACGTTGCTCTAGTACAATCTGTATTGACTTATTGTATTCCTAATTGGGGTGGTGCTGGAAGAACCAAATTTTTGGAGGTAGAACGAGCGCAACGTGCCTTGATAAAAGTAATCTATTTTAAAAAGATGAGATTCCCTACTTCCGCTTTAAATAATATTAGTGATTTACTCTCTGTAAGAAAGCTCTATATAATCCAAACAGTATTACAAGTATATAAATCAATACAATATAATGCAAATATTCTTACAAGGAGACAAAAAAAAAACGAATAGCCCTGATCCATACAACTGAAACAAATTTTTCTAGTATTCAGTATGGCAAGCGATCTGCTCAGTTATATAATAAAATAAATAAAGATATTTATATCTATCAAAAGCAATATAATGAAGAAAAAAAAATTATAATGAAATGGATATAACCTCTCACATAATATGAGGGCACAGAGGTATTGCTGCATTATATAATATAACATTTTCACACATACACACGCAAACACACTCGTCCATACACACATCACACATCCAACGCATGCAAATTATAATTTTATGGTTTTGTATGTCTTTTACTTTTATTCTATTTTTTATATTTTATTTGTATTTTTCTTTTTTATCCCTATGTATTTTATTTAATAATAATTTAGAACAAATTGTTGCGTTGTGAATATGTTGCGGAAGAGCGGGGTCTCCTAATAAAGGCATTTCTTGCTTAAAAGGAGATTCCTATCACTAATTTATGTAACTGTAACACTGTAAAAACCATAAATCTTATTATTATTATTATATTTCTTGCTTATTTCGGGTCAATCAGTTATGTTTTTATTTTTAATAAATAAATAAATAATGCAAATCATAACTAAGAAAAACCAAATATTATTCAATTTATAACAATAATATTTCATTTTAAAAACAATGTCAAAATATGATTACCTAAAATAAACTTTATTAAATTTTCCGTAAATGTTTCAATACTAGGTATATAATACAAAAACATTTTTAGTCTTCACTATTTAGATTCATTTTACTTACAAATAATATTTTACAATTATAATGACAATTGAGGTTATAGCTTAATTATTCTTTTTCACAAGGAAAAGAGGATTGAAACTTAACCTCAATTCTAACATCGTCAACCAGCACGTCACGTATTTGAAACAACTTTGTTTAATATTTAGTGTGAACTCCATTGTTCTTAATACAGCTCAAGAGACAAAATAAGAGCACATATAGTTCGCAATGGTCTCGTCGATATGATTCATAAGCATTCACCATTCATTTTCGCCGAGTTTGGTTAATAAGAAGCGGTCTTCCCGCCCGACTTTTTAAGCTGCCTTCTTCTTCAAATCGTTTCACCCAACGACTTACAATTCCTTAACAGCGAAATAGTAAATCACAATACCATAACATAATATTTTAAAAATAACTTACTCTAAGAGTTTAGTCCAGTTTCGTCGGCAATTTTAAGATATATTAAGCCTATATGCCATATATGAATTTGTCCTGGATTCAATATTTGATACTATCGATAGTCTATCGATAGAGGACTATCGAGCAGCAATACTACTGAGCATGACTGTCTATTTCCTAACAAACAATATTTTGATTTATTTTATTATATCACTAGCTGATGTGCCCGCGGTTTCACCCGCGTTTATGATTACTGCGCCGACCCCGTGGGTCGTAGCGTGCCGTTATACTTGGGCGAATGCATTGGCGCCTTCCTCTCCGTTGGGCGACGAGGAGGTGTTGTCGGACTCACCAGGAGAAAGATATCTCGGTAATATCGACTAAGCCCACTACAGTGTTTCTCGATATAAGCAGAGTCAGCGGGGCCGTGCGAATCACTTTCACATGCAATCGCGACCTCGCCGAGGTATCGGGTCCTCCTTGATAAACGGTAGGCCACTACACAAAAAGAGAAACACAAAGGAGATTTACCCACTTCCCCTTGTAGGGGGACGCAGACACGACACAGAGGCGCGCGTGGGAACACGCACGCCACCTCTTGGACCTGGTGCTGACCGGGTGGCGGGCACGCACACGAAGCCCATCACCCCCAGGTAAATGTGTCTTCGGGTGTAAATCTATACATGTATTTAAACTAGAGAATTATCTAAATACATTTTTTAATTTTTAATTACAGCATTTATTTATTAATAAATTGTTGGCCGGAAAGTTCTGCCCACAGATAATAATATAACTACAAATACACATTCCCATACAAAAATCTTTGACACGCCTAACTCGTTATTATTGGCTATTTTGTTACCTGTGTGTAATCATGTGCAATAGGGGACCTACGATTTGACAAACCACAAATACTCGCAAAAGAACACCGAATCCTACCAGGGGTGCTTCGCGAGGCTATTGAAATTTTAAAAAATCCTAATTTCAATAGAGAAGATGGTTGGAATGTACCGCCAGCTTGGGATCCAGTAACCCAAGAAGAAGCAAAATACAGCTAGAGTTCATGATATTTTAAGCTCATTCTGCGTAAATAGAAACACCAAAGATTAAATTATGTTCCTGGTGGTACCTTGAAATAACTAGGTGCACTTCAGAACGTTTAGACAACTACTATCTTAGTCTTACCGTGAACATGGCTGCTGTAAAGCAACCGAAACGTCGGGGAAAAGTGTAAACTTAAATATAAATAGGTTTAATTAATTGAAATTGTAGTAAAGTTCAATAATAGTAGTGTTAGAGTTTCAAAATTATGTAATATAAGTGTTTCAAAGTAAAATAAACAACGCGACAAAATCCGTATAAAGGGTTTAATTTCAAAATTTTGTTACCTATAATTTTACACTAGATGGCAGTAAAAAGAACTAGTGCTTGTGCTGTCATCTACCCAACGCAAGTATATATATCGAATCCTATTTGATACCAGCTCATAAGAGATGGCATTGTGACAGTAAAATAGGTACTTGACTGTTTACCACGGATAGAACAGTAATATACCTACCTAGATAATATATACCTAATGTTTTAATCATGTCGTAATAATAATTGACTGTATTATTTTGCAGGGCACTTTCATATTAATATTAATGATTTATTTCACTACGAAGTTAAAGTCACGTAACGTGTCAAACATCTATTTCTCGAAGTAAATTAGTAATCATCATTTCATATTTAGCCTTATGCGCGAGGGTGTGCGGGGTTTTATTCTACCCACCCCTTCACCAATCACCCACACCCGGTGCGTGCGATCTCGTGCCAAAAGATATCGGTTTGAAAGTGAGCAGACGTAGGAGTCCCTGATTATACTTGATCTAAGATATTATACCACACTAAACTATTATGAACGACCTTCTTTCAACCGATATATAGTAAGCGGGATTTACTTGATTGCCGCGTATTTTGTTTAGGGACACGAAATTGACAGTTAGCCTTCAGTGCCAAGGCGTATTTGTTTTACGTTAACGCGTTCAAACTTTTACGAAGTTCGGCGCTCCGATTGGCCCGCTCGCGCTCCAAGCTTTTAACCAATCAGGGAGCCAAACCCGGTATCCGTATCGATCGCGTTAACGTAAAAATAATTCGCAATAAGCACTCGGATTCTTTGACGCAGATTGCGTCTAGTGAGCAAATAGTACCTGGTATTAAGTACGTAAAACCGAGTTTACAAAGTGGTATAAACAAATACCAAATAGGTCTAAATTTAATAGAATAATTATTATGATAAGTTAGTTAATATTTAATTATTTTAGGTAAAATGTTGCTATTATGATTTACTAAAACTCCATTTCTATCGGCTTATCTTTCGTAGGTTTGTAATTAGACTTAAAATAAATAGGTATTTAGCACAGATATCATTGTCATAGGTACAACGCCGACGACTGCGTTATACAGCGGCACAAGCAAACGATTTCTTATTAGTGTCAGTAATAAACAAATATTAAAGAGAAGAAAGAAGGGTATGTAATAAAAACAATGTGTTTTGTAGACTTGTATAAACACACAAAAGTGCCATCTAGTGCCCTATATTCAAAATAAAATGGTAAATCGATAACCTCTGTGATGTAAATAATACAAATTAAATATACCTTTATATCATAAAATAAAGGCGTTTACATTGATGTCCGTTAATTAAATATGTATAATGTTTATTTATCCACTACTGTATTTTAATTGTTCTTAAAATTAACATTAGTACTTACAGTGCCATCTATGATCTGTCTTTGGAACTGTTTATTTTTGTTCCAGTTGGAAGACTACAAATCTGAAGCACAAAAAGAAATAGAATTTGAAAATGCTCGCAATGTTTTAGATCAAAAATTTAAAAGAGGTCTTAACATAGTTTTAGACATTTTCCCTCGGTTTCCACCATTTTCATGGCTTGTGGATGATATTCGAAAATTATATTACCTGAATGAAAAGGCAAATCCTACTGCTGCTACCAACACGACTACATCGAAGTAACATCTACAACAAAGAATGTGTATAATAGTAAAGAATGTGATTCATATTGCAATATTTATATTAATGAAATGATATTATACACTTTAATAAAATAACTAAATAAAAATGAGTTTATTTGACAAACAAGGGGTTGTACAATAACACTAAAAACTAAGATAGTCAGATACAACTAAAATTATTAAGCATAAGTGTTTGGTTGAACTCTGATACCCATGATAAGAATAAACTTGTGTTATGGCTATCAGTTATCAGTGCTCTCTCAGTATGAACTAGTTGTGAAATTGACACTAGAACGAGAAAATATACTTGTTATTGGTTAATCTAAATGCTTGTAATATTATACACAATTTTAATAAGAAAAACATAAGGATTATACTATCAGTAATATTCTGCAAGTGTGTATATGGGTGTGTGTGTGTGTATGTATGTGTGTGTATGTATGTATGTGTGTGTGTGTGTGTGTGTGTGTGTAAGTGTGTGTGTATGTATGTGTGTGTGTGTGTGTGTAAGAGTGTGTGTGTATGTATGTGTGTGTGTGTGTGTGTGTGTGTATGTGTGTGTGTGTATGTATGTGTGTGTGCGTGTGTGTCTCTGTGTGTGTGTGTGCGTGTTTTTACACGGAGCGGCTGCCACCTGACCTCCGCAACCCGAAGGCTATCTATGCACGGAGCAGGCGATAATAATTGTCAATTAATACGCACATAATTTCGAAAAGTCATATAGCTTCCGAAAGTCAGAGGTACGCTACGTGGGTTCGAACCCGAGACCCTCTGCATTGCAGTCTGTTAGTCTCCCCACTAAGCTATCGCTGCTTATGCTTGTGTGTGTATATGTGTGCTGATGTGAGCGTGTTTGTCTGTGATATGATTTTAGTTTTGATGATAGACAACGTTAAGAGGTTTTCTATGTCGTCGTAATTAAGTGTTTGCAACCATTTATAAATCCTCCACTTACATTAATTTACACAAAGTGGGTATATTATGTTCCATTGTTTGTTCACTTTATTGTACAGATGCCCAATAAAAATATTAAAATGGTGTTGAGCAAGTATTGTTTTAACTTTTAGGATGGGATATACATACTTGATAGCATCTTCTTTTTTTGGCATATATTAATAATATAATAAAACGTTTATTGCAAGTTCACAAAACTTATAGTTCTTAGTAAAATTTAGCCTAAGTGTTAGTTATTAATTATTTAAATTTTGTCCTTCACGTCCACCTTCGCATATAACAGTCTAACCTTTCCGTAATCATTGCCAGCACTGTGTTGGAACTAGCCCGAACCCTGTGAACTAAAGAAGTGCAACGCTTGCGCATTGTTGTGTAAAAGCAATCAGTTCGTGCTTCGGCGAACATTGCTGAGGCACTGCAGTAGCGAGGTAGTCCCAACACAGACCTGAACGCATTGTTGAACTGTACGCGGAGAGCATTGTATGATTTCAAAGTGAAGATAGTCCATAGGTTGCAAGTATAGAGCAAAGTACAATAAGCTTTATATAGCGCAATTTTAACTTCAACAGACCAGCGCGCAAATCTATGTGCTATCATGTTCGCTCGTACTGACAATGCCCTCTGCTCCCGTTCAATGTCAGTATCGTCCTTAAGGTCGGCTGTAACTATGTGCCCCGAATATTTAAATTGTTCTATCCTAGTTAGAGGACTACCATACAGTCTAATAGAGGGCACATGAATTGGTTGGAATTTACCAGCCTTAAAGATCATATACTGGCTCTTAGTCACATTATATTTTAAGCTATGAATATCAGCATAGGTCTCACAGAACTTTAAAAGTTTTTTAAGCCCGCAGACCGACGCACTCAACAAACCCATATCGTCTGCGTAACTCAGGTTGTTGACGCAAACATCATTAATATAACAGCCGACTCGCTGGCTGCTGAGTGCGACGATCAATGTGTTTATATAGAGGTTAAAGAGTAAAGAAAGTAAGAGCAAGGTCAGACTTCCTTGCCTCACCCCGCACTCCATTCTATACAGATTAGACAATATCCCCGCCCATCTAACGACGTTGACTTAGTGTCCATACCAGTACTTGAGGATATTGATAAGTTCTGGTGGTAAGTTAATGTCCTCCAGTTTTTTCCACAGGATATCATAGGATACCAGGTCCAAAACCCTCGACAAGTCGAGGATACAAGCGTAAATCGGTGTTCTATGAGCTGTATAATATCTGACGGTGTGCTTGAGGCACAGTATTGCACTCCCCGTAGAAAATGTCCGTCGAAACCCAAACTGATTGTTATGAAGTACAATATGTTTGTTCAACTATGCCTCCGGCAAACCGTCAAACACCTTCGCGATAATCGTCGCTAATAAAATTGGCCTGTAGTTACTCTTATCTGCGGCATCTCCAGTTTTATTTTTAATTACAGGCTCCACGATAGTTTTTATTAGTTCTAATGGTAAATAAGAGTGGCCGACGCACAGGGTGTAAAACATTGCGAAGACTCTAGATATGTGAGGACCATCGTGCTGAAGATGCTCAATGCTGAGGTCATCGTGCCCTGAGGATTTGCCTCTAATAATACTTTTAATGACTTTAATCACATCTTTAGCTGAAAAGTGGCTCCTTACCGGGTTGCCGACTAACCCCTTAGCATTGATCAGTTCCCCAACGGAGACCGTACAAGAAAATATTCTCGATACGAGTCCGCAATATCCTTGGAGTTACACACACACTATCAACGCTCACCGGTATGCCACATCTAGGGTTCATTTTATTTGTGGTTTTCCAGAAAGCTCGAAAGTCGCGCGCTTAAGCGCTTGTGGCCAGAATATCTATCTTAATTTGCTCATGGCGATTCAGACACCATTTTTATTAAGCTTTAAAAATCCGTCGAGTTTCATACATTTCGGCATAATTACGACCCACTTTAGGTTTACTGTACTCAACCCATTCTATAAACATTAATCTAGCATTGAGCGTCTCTGATATGCCTATTCCAGCCAATGATGCGCAAGCCTCTCTCACGCGCATTCCTGGTTCCTCGACTTACCGAAGCTGCACTTCTCAATGCAGCAACAACGCCATCATAAAGCTTGTCCCATACACGCTTATGGCTCTGGTCAATACAGTGGTAATCCGCACTATTTCTACATTCACTGGGAAAGTCAATAAAATGAAGTCTATAGTGACATTCCTTACCATTATGATCTGCTCATTGGTGCGTTCTCCCCACACTACAGACTTATCAACTTTAGTTGCAATGGGTAATTTTGGTGTTAGCAAATTCAGGTTACACACAAGAATTAGTGGAAAATGATCAGACCATAATGTATCGTATTTAACATAAATATTAGAAATGCAGTGTTTTGCTGAATGCGTTACAACGCAATGATCTAGCCATCTTTCAGAACCAGACGCTTCACACACAAACGTGTAAGTATTAGACGTAGATCCTAACATATCCACATCAATACAAGTCCAGGATTGTTCATTGTAAAAACTTATAAACTCTCTGAAAAATAGTTCACGGGGTGTGGGTGTTGAAGTCATCCATGGATGGGTGTTTCACACCATATTCATCAATAATAGCACTTACCGTGCCAAGGCAGTCTGTGAATTCAAATAAGTTTTCCACTGCATTCGTAGGCATATACACACTAATCACAATAATCGGTCGATCATTATTCACTATTTTCACCGCACAAACACAATTATTATCGCACCGTATCACAGACACATTAGTGAAGAGGCTGACACTCAGAATAAAGAACAGCGGTGGGTATTTTAATGTGTTGTTAGTTAATTTTATACAGCCCATTAAAAATCGATATAATTCCTTTATACTAGCTATCTCCCTCGCTGGCATAAGTTTGCATTTTGGTTCTGATTATTCTGAACGCGCAGTATTATTTCTTTATTGCAGTATCTGGAATTGTAGTCAGTCGATTGCGATATACTGATTTGTGTTTCAATTTCATCACTCTAGCCCGAACTAGCAGAATATATTTTTCTACAATCTACTTATCACTGCTACATACAAAAGTCATTTTTAGAGTTGTCTACTATTCTAATATTAATTAATCTCTTTCTCCCTTTTTGTCCTGCCGTGTTTTAGTATAACTTGCGTATATCGTATAGGCCTTACCAATATGTAAGTAGGCACGAAAATCTGTCTTTTTCTAAAATGGTTCCATAAATCTTAATAGTAAGAGACTAATATCAATTTCCTGCCGAAAAATATCCCTACGTGTCGTCATTAAAACCAAAAAAATACACAATTACACAGAATAAATTATCGATTATATTGTAGACAACATTTCACCAGCCAATCACTACTTGAGTTATTTTACGATAGCGTTGCCGCAAAAACTATCCGAAATGCTTTCGTTAAGATACGCATTTATTGAAGTAGTGCAAAATATCTCACACTCGCTATTTTTCGTAACGATACTGCCTGCCAAGGGCGCTTTGTAAGTTCTCATACATTTGTTACTAAATACGAGAATTATGTAGATTTTGGTTGCTTTATGAAAATATTCACACTCGGGGTCCAGAATATCAGCGTCCTTAGATGCCATGATGATGATGACAGATGTGCGTCATTTTATAGTAAAGCATTTCTACAGTGTGATGTGTAATAATTATGTATTAAACAAAGTGTCAATTATTTATTCGTTTTTTGACTTAGAATTCTTGGACCTTTCGTGTCGATCTTGTCGCTTATCAAATGGTCTTATAGTCAACCCAGTAATGTGTAAAATTCAGTTCTACTACATAGCATATATTATACATTTTACTATTAAAGGACTTAATTATATAAATAAAAATTGCGCAAAGGTCAGTCAGCCAGTTAAAGCATGTTCTACCAATTAGAACATACTTAAACTGGCTGACTGACTTTTGTCTGCATGGATGGCGTAGTTAAGTGGTGGCCTCGCCACTGCCAGTCGCCGCGCTGAGTGTTGTGGGTTCGATCCCCACACATTTAATTATTTGATTCAATGATTCGATTAAATGTTTGTTAAGTCTGCCGCGATACAGGAAATTGTCCTAATGCTAGAGTTGTCTTTTTAAGAACAATAATTTAAGAACCGTTGCTTGTTATGAAAACGACAATATTTTTTTAAAATAATGTCGTAAAGTATGTTTAACTTAAGCTTACCTTATACTATTACTACAGTACTATACAGCCAAAAAAAACCCGCATGATTAATTCCCAGCGAAGTTATAGAAGTACATAATACAGTCATCCTCAAAAAGATGTATACACAACAAAGTTCCATCAAAATATCTACATCCAATGTACTGAAATATTGTATTTATTAATTATATTTACTTTGTTATTAAACAGTAACATAGTTGTAAGTATATAACGTTTTGGATTAGAGCATACAAACTTTAGGAACACCCGCGTCTACACAGTTTTGGAACAGATGTTAATTTCGAATGGACAAGTTGCAGTAAATATCGTATTTTGTCACAATGGATGTAGACATTTCAATGGAATTTTGTGCTGTATATATCTTATTGATGGTGACTGTACATACTTACCTACTATTAATTATGTATTCGGTGCTATTGAGCATAGAGCGTGGCATCAAATGACTCTAGCTTTAGAAGTGCGATGCACGGTGTTTAATGTATGATCTATTTAATGTATGATTAGCACGGAAAGTAAGTATACCTAAACGTTTTAAGACCACGATCGATGCAAGTCTATCGAAACGTCGGGTAATCAATAAGTATTTATTACCTTTTAAATTTCATCGCGTGTATTTAAGACCCGTAATCTATCATTATATGAACATCTATGGCAGTCGTTATTGGGAAAGTCAGTACCCTCTAATGTCCTGACACTGGTCTAGCCTTAGGGTATCGTTAGCCTTCGGGTTGCGGAGGTCAGGTGGCAGCCGCTCCGTGTAAAATCTGATATCCAGTCAAATCCGGTTAGACCAGAAAAAAAGCCGACCCCAAGTGACTTGGGAATAATAAAGGCTAAGAGAGAAGAAGAATATATCATTATATTAAGTAAGTATTCCCAAGTGCTTATATTGTAGTGGTGATCAGTTATGTTGTTCAGTGTGGTAATAGAAACATGAATATAGAATAAATGAATGTAGCTGTATAAGAACTTGGTGTGAATTCTTCGCCTGTGTGAAGTAAATAACGAACCCCTTCTTAGGTACAAAACTAGGCGAGCAAATCCGAATAAACCATGTGAGTTAGATTACAAAAATAGCTAGTGCATTTCAACTTACAATTCATATAAAATTAAATACAGTTTTATAGAGCATAAATGATTTAAATATAATAACATCGTACCATTGTAAGACGAATTACAACATTAAAATGCAGTTTTTGGATCGATTATTGCTGATGTTAACATTTATTTACTTTTTACTTTCCCTTGTAAATGTTGTAAGTATATAAAATATAATTAAAATATGTTGATACATACAATTATCTGAAGTATGATAAATCATTTCTAACTGTAATCTTCAGTCTGTTTTGTCAGTTCAATCGGAATGAAATGTCAATTAAAAAAGAACTGAAGCGTACCCTGCTTCAGTGTATTCGCGTGTGAATTGAAAAAAATAAATAATCTTATTTGATATTAGTACAAAAGTAGTTTTATGTTAATTAAAATTACATTATAGCATTTCTGTAGGATCTTTTTAAAAGTCGTATCGTTTTAGGGATGTAAGACAACAGAAAAAAATAATGGAAGTAACGAAGAATTTGACTTAAAAAAAACACTAGAAACATTTCTCAATTTGTACGAAAAGATCCCACCATTCTCATGGCTCATTAAAGATATAAAGGAATTGTTTAAAATTGGAGAAAATGAGGATGATAATGACAAAAAAGGAAAAGTACTACGAAATGTTAAAAAGCGGTTGGTACAATTGCTATAGACACTACGACGACGACAAGCGGTACAATAAAAAAATAATTTAATTAAAATGGCTTTATTAATTAAGAATAAGAGTAATTTATTGGCGTAAAAACATTTACAAAGTTTAGTTATTAGTGGTGGCTCGAGGAAGCAGTATACCGGGGTGAGGTCATCTTAAGAGTGTCACTCGACGGTAACGCCTTCAATACCTATCCCTAGACTTGAGTTAGACAGGCACTCTTATTTCACCGAGTGCCAAACTACCTCCGTCGTATTGTCGGGGTTTATTTAAACGACGATACGTTGTCTACGTGTATTCGTGTATTCGTCACCATAAAAGGACGGTAAAACATTTCTTCATTCTTTTCTCCTTTTATGAGGTAGGATAGTTTTTGCGAAGGTTAACGATGGACTGAATCCTTAGCTAGGTCGCAATTCGCATGTGAGAACGATTCGTGCGACGCCGGCATAGGGTACCTCGAGAAACATCGTGATAGGTTTGGTCTGTAGGGTCCAGGGACTTTTATTCCGATCGAGCCCGATGTAACATTTGTGCCTACTGCGCTGAGAAGTATGCGTAAATGGCATTTCATCACATAATAAAATGGTTTCTGTCACCTAGACCTAAACAATCTTAACATTAACCATGTGTTACATACATAACAATATAAATAATTTCACATAATTTTATACCTATTACGATAGGTATTAAATTAGAATTAGAAAGGTATTAAAATTCACATAATTTAATACCTATTACGATAGGTATTAAATTATGTGAAATCACCGGCTTGATAAGAAAAATATTGGCTATCTTTGGTATAATGTTGATGCCCTGTTTAAAAATGATATATGGGATCGAAACTAAAACATTAATGCTTAATTTATATATTTTATACGAAAGTAAATTTACATTCTATGATTAGAAGTTGATGGATGCTTAAAATATGTAATTAGTTGTGTTTGAGAGCTTTTTTAAGGAATCATTTCCAATTACGAGTACGTTTCTGTGTTACTGACCCACTAATATCATAGATTAAAATTTTAAATGTTAATATCTATGTCATAAACTAGCAGCGCCCCGCGGTTTCACCCGCCAAAGTCCCGATGCCGTGGGAATATCGGGATAAAGTAGCTAATGTATTAATCCAGGTCTCCAGCTATTAGCCACTATATACATTAGTTTTTGCGTGAAAGAGTAACATACCTACATCCACCCATCCATCCACCTACCCACACAAACTTATACATTTATAATATTAGCAGTATTTTTTAGTATTGGTAAAACTATGAATGTACTGTGCCCATACTGATTAAATCTTGGAGAAAGTTTCGTACTGGTTGAATTATGCTCGCCCGCAACGAATAAGTACTAACCAATATCTTCAAGAGCACTCTATATTAGATTTGTTATTAGCAATTGCAATAATATCCTGTTGAAGACGCCTGAGACATGTTGCATCGCCATGAAACCACAACAGTACCTTATAAGGATTGCCATTGAAGAGACTACCTTTCTCAAGAAGGTTTGAATAACTTAGTAAGAAATATGAAAAATCATATTATGGCATACAAGTCTTTGAACATACATACATACATAGATTCACGCCTGTTTCCCAGAGGGGTAGGCAGAGACTACGGATTTCCATTTGCTACGATCCTGACACACTTCTCTGGCTTCATTCACTTTCATCACATTCCTCATACACGCCCGTCGGTTCAAGGTGCTCTTAACCTGGCCTTTGTCCAGAACGCCTCCGATCTGATCAAGAAACGTTCGCCTAGGTCTTCCTCTTGCGACTGTCCCATTCACACTAGCCTTATAAACTTTCTTAGTCAGTCTTTCCTCGTCCATTCTTTCTACATGCCCAAACCAGCTTAACATACCCTTTTCTATTCTTGTCACTATATCAACTTTCATGCCGCATCTCTCTCTAATCACACTATTCCTTATTCTATCTTTCAGAGTCACACCACATATATTTCTCAGCGCTCTCATTTCTACAGCATTTATTCTGCTCTCATGCTTCTTTTGCCATACCCAACTTTCACTTCCATACATAAGTGTGGGCACTAATAGTCCTCTATGAACAGCCAAACGTGCCCTTTCGGAAACATTTCGACTGTTCATAAAAGCGCGTAGAGCTCCATTCACTTTGTTTCCCGCAATCGTTCTCCTTTCCATATCTCCCTCATGTTTACCATCCCTTGTAAACAAAGTACCCAAATATACAAACTCTTTCACTTGCTCCACTTTTTCTCCATCAATCATAATATTACACCATTTACCACCATTACCATCGCCTGCAACTCTTCTGCTGATGACGCAAGTATTACTTGGTCATCGGCATAAAGAAGACATTTGACAAGTAACTCATTCATTCTTAATCCCCATTCACAATCTTTTAAATCTTTGAAACAATTGTCCATGTATAGGTTAAACAGCCAAGGTGACGCTACACATCCTTGTCTAACACCTTTTTCGATGCTAAACCATTCTGTGTAGGTCCCATTTATCCTAACACAAGCTCTGGAATCATCATAAAGAGATTTCAGAGCTCGCGTGAGGGTGCTATTCACTCCATACATGGACAATACCGACCAAAGTTCATTCCTCACCACTTTATCACAAGCCTCTTCCAGATCCATAAATGCGCAATAGACCTTTTGACCTTTGGCCAAAACTCTCTCGGCTATGCACCGTAAGGAAAAGACCTGATCCGTACATCCCATACCCTTTCGAAATCCCGTTTGTGCATCCCATATATTCTCGTCGGTTACTTTCACAACCCTTTCAATTAACATTCTTTGAAGTGGTGACAAAATTTAATTAAATTCAAAATAAAGGCGTATTAATTTAATAACGTAGAAAAATTTATAGTCTTTTCAAAATTACCTAATTTAATCAATTTGATTGTACCAAAAGTAATGCCTACAAAATAAACGAAATAATAATGTAGGAGGAAGCCGTGATGTTATATTATTCACATTACTAGATGTGCTCGCGGTTTTACCCGCGTTTATGATTACTGCGCCACCCCCGTGGGTCGTAGCGTTATGTTTGTGACGTTATGGTAGTCAACCCGCTTTAGAGGCGTGGTTGACCTAGGATTTTAATTGAAATTAAAAATGAACAACGCGATCAACAAGCATATACTTTCACTTACAACAGGTGTATAAGAATAAATAGAACTACAATTCAATTCGACTAGATATTTAGTGGTATTTCAGGGCGTGGTTCAAGATGAAGGCTGGTTACGTGGTCCCGGGTAGAAGTGACTACTTAACTTTAGTAGGCCGCGCAGTGGAAGGAGGCAGGCACCAGGGCGCGTTGCAAATTTATAGGTCCGCCACTGGGGAGGAGAAGCCGATAGAGGGGCGCCGCGAGCACGGCCGCTCAGCAACGACCGGTCCACGTCACATGTTATATAGCCTACAACCTTCGTCGATAAATAAGCTACCCATCAAAAAAATAATATTTCTTTTTGAACCAATAGTTCCTGAGATTAGCGTGTTCAAACAAACAAACTCTTTAGCTTTATATTATTAGTAGGTATATAGATAAACTGATCTATAGATAGTATAGCTATAAAGAATGCCTATCTATAAAGAATACATTTAACAAATCATCTGTCGGCTAAACTTATAAATTATAAAATACGTTTCTTATAATTCGATCGTGCAGTGTACACAATATCAAGGTATAAAATTCACAATAAACGTTTCATTGTTGATAAAATAAATGGTGTACGGCAAGGTTTACAAGGAAAAACAATATAATAGAAAATATTAAACTCAGGTGCATATATTGCGAAACGGATATTTCACAACATGTTTTTGTTTAAACATCCACTGTATATTGTTACTTTTATTTTATTCCTATTTTACTTTGTTAATGGTGTAAGTATACTCATACCTAAACTTATAGCTAATAACTAAGGTTGCTGCTGTTATATTAAAAAGTTATTCTTGGGTATATTCCTGTATCGACTTCACAAACATTAAAACAATTGACACCAATAACACTCATTTAACGTAATAGGTAGTCCAAGATCCCAGGGCCCCCTAACATTAATTAATTTCTCAGAAATATAACATATGCGATAAAATAGTGTTAGTATGTACTTTGAATGTATGCATACCTGTTAGCCTGGCCCGGCGGCCATTTGTCCGTTACTAGATGCTAAAGGCAGGTAAAAATAATACTTACTTTTCTTATGTAAATTCTCAGTGCTAATTTTTATGTATGTTTTAGAAAATATTGTTATAAATTAATAAATCAATATTGCCAGACGCATAAAAACTCTCGAAAAATTGTTGTAATTTTTCTTATATTCTGGGATCTTGCTCTATAATCTACTGGCGTTATGCCGCACTTTTCGTACGTAACAGCAGAAACAATAAGTATATAAAGGAAGCGAACATTACCTAAGTATAATATGAGAGGCTAAGTAAGTCAGTAGTGTTTTTATTATTCAGGCGCCTTGCCGTAAAGCGATCCAGCCCGTCATCCACCAGCATAGCAAGCCTCGGGTAGATTTATACCAAAATATTTAGCGAAATAAGGAAATTATTACACAGAATAATTATTAGATTTATTAAATAGTTACCTCGTAGGCCTAGCGGTGAAACTTGAACGCATATGCATAAGTGCCGATCTGACTTCCAGGGTTCAATCCCGTCTCCGACTTTGTGTTTTGTTAAAAATCTTAATAAATAATAGATATCCTAATCCGAACTTCCTAAGTAATATTATAAATGAAAATGTGAATTTATTTGTTACGCTTTCACGCCTTTACTACTTAACCGAACATCATGAAATTTAGCATACACGTTGTCAGGGGAACAGAAAAGGACATAGTTCATCATCAAAGACATCATTCATCCAGAAAAAAGTACTGTTACTAATATAAGCTAGTCAACGCTACATTTACGCGAGCGAAGCCGCGGGCAAGAACTAGTTCCATATAAAAATGTGCATTACGAGTACGTTATGTTAAATTTGAGATACTGTTGTCCATTTCTTTTAATTTTATTTCTAAAGCAGTTCATATCCCAACAGACTATTTTTCCAGTGCACAGTTTGCGCCGCCTATCGTTCTAAAGAAACAAGCTGCTAAAAGTTGTAATGCCTCTATGGAGATACTTGTACCACAAACAGCTTCTCGCCTTATTAAATAGCCAAACTACTTATCCTTTTGTTTCTAATATAATTATATATGTATATACTTTAATTATACCTAATTGATTTATTTGGTGGTACGCTGTCTACAGTAATAATTGTATTACATCTGACAGGCGCAACGCATGTCTCATCGAAAACATAATGCCTTACGAGAATTCGGCCCATCGAAGAGTAAAACAACACTAGCGCCGCAAATAGTAAAGATTCTGAGCCAATTGAGAAACAGCCAACTATTGCAGTCTAAGCAGAACTATGACGTATTCCTGCAAAAACTTATACACGAATTTCATACTACAACCCGCAGAGCGTCAGTGTGTAGCAAATGTAAACTTTAACTTCTAATCGGAGTAATGTCTTTTTATTTAAAGCTTCTTTTTGTAGTTTATTTAATATTTAACGAATATTAATATTTAAATTAATTACAAAGACAAAAGCTAAAGCTACAATAACAGTTATCTCGGACATACCTAGATTTTTGACACCAATTCTAAATTGTTGAATTATGACTAAGAAGGTATATTTTAGTTTAAACTAGATTTTTGGCTAGTGAGTTATATGTTGTGTTTAAAATTAAATTGATTGTATTATATTACAAGACCTTTCAGAAAATATATTTATTGTCTTCTTTGCGAGTTTTACTGAAATAATCGTTGATTCAACTACTAATAGCTCACGGAGGCCATAAATAACATTGTGATACAGCGATCAAAGATTGACATTCTCTGGGTTGCCAGATACTGATAAGGTAAGTAATCATCCAGCAAGTTGTGATGATCAGCCATTTACTTACACTTAAACATAATAATGAAGTCGTATAAAATAATATAATATTTTATACTAGGTTCCATTGAAATAGTATTTTGGTTATAATATAGTAGGTAAATAATTATAATATATAATATGTATTTGTTAGGATATACCTACTAGAATTAAACATGATATTATTAAACATTGATTCAATATATAACGGATAATATATAACGCAGTGAAATCTTTTTAGTGGATCTATTAGTATTGTAGTTAATACTAATGGCATGACTACAATAATTAGTAGTTGGGTTGTTCCGAGTTTGGATATTCATGTCCGTTGTTTAATTGTTTGTAAAGTGCCCTGCGACACAGGATTTATACCAAGTGAGGGATTGTCATCTTTAAAAAAAAGCCTGCTTGTTTTATCCAAAACAAATATCCTCCTGTATTTTCTGACGGCATATCACCAAAGACAGAACAGATATTATTGACCAAAACGTATTATACAAGAATGGATGGTTCTTTCCAAGCCACTTTGTTTGGATATACAATCAAATGTATGTCAAAAAAGAAGTATTTTTAAAGGCTATTATTTAGGTAAGTCGAGCAGAATGAGCCTAGTGCCCGCAGAGATAAACTTTACCTAAATAATTACTTTCTTACTTTAGCCGCTTAGTCATACGTTCTTGTAAAAATTACTTTATTTTACCATATTAATACCGACTGTATACCTACCTGAAATCTTACGTATCATACTTGTAAACAAATTTGTTTTACCATATGTTCCACCATAGAAGTATGGACCTGGGGAAATATCCTGGCCATGTGACAAATAGTCAAAAGGGGAGGATCTAGACCAACCTTTCTGTTTAAATCGCAAAGATAATGCACTAAAATCGTGCATGAAGAATGTGATAAAATTATACTAATCAATAATACATACCAGTATTATTGCAAATAAAAAATTATTTAAGTATGTATTCACGGTATCGTCACATTTTCAAGTTCCTACGTATTATCTAACCACTAATCATCATGTGAAGATCCAAGCTATGATTAAAATATATACTTAATCAGCTTAATAGATACCATAATACCTCTTTTTACTAAATCGAATAAAATCTCCTTGCGTACTGGAACAGTCTACAGCAGCTATAAAAGAGGTTTGGTATTATAAACAAATATTTTTTATAAGTAAGTATTGTAAAAATTCATAAAAATTGTAAATATATAAAAATGTATTGTAACGAATTCAGACCTTATTTTTTACTCATCAAAAAGGAGGAAGAGAAAGGCGATAAGTTTGCCAGGATCAACATGGAAGTGAAACATCGAAGTATCCCAGATGCGATCAATCCGTTCACTAAAAAGCCGGCGTTCACACAGACTTACCCCACCAGGATCATACCAGCCGCACCAAAGAGAATGTGCTGCAATTATTGCACACGATGTGATAGCTAGAACATAAACAAGTCCATGCTACGACAATGTTCTCAGTTTTAGACGGACAACCAGGACTGCTCCTTCTAAAGAATCCTTAATGAGAAGCCCCTTGGATATTCAATGCAATTAGTAAGCTGTTACAAAAATATCTACCAATATTTTCTTATTAACTTATCCAGCATATTACTTAACCGTAATATACTCAGCTTTCAAATAAATAAAAGGCGTTGATACATACCTTCTCATTTGCTTCACCTCTTCTATACAAAATTAATAAATAAGATTGTTTTGATTTTTGGTGTTGTTACTATCTTTGATTTACATACATAATATATCTTATCGACAATCGAGCTAATGCAATCTTCAGGATTGATCCCAACTTGTCAGTTCGGATCAGCCTTTTGGCTACATATATATTATCAGACATATTGTAGTAGTCGAGATTAATCGCATCGCACTTCTCAACCCTAATTACGACTCTTAAGCATTTGAAAGCATATCTTCTATTTTAGATTAGTGCCAGGTCTAGCTGAATATGCAATATATTAACTGCATACTAAACTACCCTGGCAGTGACTTGTATTTGAGAATGAAACCCGCCTTCAGATGCTTTCTTGGGTTATAGGCGCGTGCTCATTTTTGTATTTTTGAATAGCTATACATATAGGGAGAAATGAGCACGCGGCTCTAAGTAATGTATTAAAAATATCTCATTAAGAAATGTATTAAAGTATCAATAAGTACCTACATTTTTTATGAATTAAGGAAGCTTCAATGCCACATGTTTGAAGTTAGAACTTTAGTTTATAAAGTACCTACCTATATATTGGAAAGTAACGTGAAGTAAATTTTGCTTCAATAATGTTTCATGTCTTTACAAAATGAGTCAAAACGGGACATATTATAGCATCAAATTATAAGTAGTAAGTGTGTAGTCCTATATTATAATCTACTACAACTTAAAAATTCTGCAACGCCTTTAGTACTTGACTTTACGACTTCAATACATGAAATATATCTCATGCATGCCGTTTTTACTCACAACATAAGCCATAGAAAATATATTAATAAACACCTACTGATAAGGGTTAACTGTCAACCGACAGTTAAACCTTATCGATCGTATCAAACGATATGAACACGCGTTCCGCACGTTTTAATCTGCACTTATAGACAGACACCATATTGGCTATAGTTTTCAATTTGATTTTTCTAAAATTTATTTTACTTGAGTTTAAAACTTAAATTATATAAGTATTGTAGCCACCATTTATTCTATTCCAATATTGATTCTAATTAGTCGACTCATTCGACTTAGTTACAATACGGCCGACGTATCTTGGCGAGTCTGAACATAGGCTCTACGAACTTTAGCGCATGTACACTCGTGTAGAAAACTGTTAATGCCAATTTCTTTTTTATAAACCAATGTACGAATAAAATTTCCGTAATACAGTGATCAAGTACAAATAAAAATAAATATCGAATCACTTTGAGACAGAAAGCTATAGAGAATAATATTAGTGGCAACTGACACTTGCAAATAACACAAATAAAACAAACTTAATCTATGAACTTAACACTGAACAAAAAACTTAACAATAATAATAACAATAACAACCAAAACATTTGTAACCGACTTTCTCAAGATAGAGATAGCGACACGAACACGACACCAGTGCTAACGTGTGACCACAGTCTAATAATCCATATATACTGTGGTGTGACTGAGACTTATTACAGTGCACCGAGCATTGCCGAATGCACGAAGCTTTACGAAGTTGCCTAAAAGGGATGTCCAATACGCGTGCCCGAGGGTGTTTTTTAATCGGGTTTTATTCAAATCGATTGAAATTAAGTCATAACAATATATTTATTTATATAAGGAGGTTTTAAATTTTCTCAAACAGTCATTACACAAGTAGTTGTTAATAGATAACTGATATTTAAGTAAATCATGTCTTTCAACCGAGAAAATTACATATTATTATTATTTTTTTATTTACGTCGAAATTTCGTTTATTAACAACAAAATTCATTATATTTGTAAATCTATTTCGTTTAATATCTTATACAATAAACAAAAATCAATAAATTCTAAACAAAACTAATCGATTGCGATATTTGATTGAATAAAGGGTCGAGTGTGTTTACGTAAAGTCCATCTCTAGCTTAGACCACCGCCCCTCACACGTAGCCTCATACCACCATTTGGTTCCTAAAAAAAGCTACTGCGCGCAGCCTTCTGCACGAACTTCAGACTCGCCAAGATACGTCGGCCGTATTGTATGTTTCTGAAGAGTTGTATATACGTTGTAGAAATTAATTTTACTGAGTAATTATTTAGTTATTAGTTAGGTTTATCTCGTACAATATTAATAGTAAATAAAATCAACTTTCTCGGCAGACGATTTCCTGTTCTATTGTGGTATAGTAGGTGTCGCTCAATAGTGGCTTAAAGAGGCCACAGTCTCATAACAATAAATGGAGCCGATGCTAACGAAGAATAATTATTGTTTGTTGTGTTAGTCACTTTATAGAATTTTCTCTTTAAAATTTAATTATTAGATTTTATAATCCTAACTATTGGTCTCCTATCGGAAGGAATTCGACCGTCAAACACATATTTTCTTTATTTTATATTTCTGCACTCCTTTTCCATATCATGTCATTTCTTAATATTTATTATAATTTTGTTAATAATTCTATTCAGTTTTTATTTACTCAACTGGCAACACAGCCAACCATATTTTTTTAATAGTGGGGTTATTGTGGAAGGATTAAAAGTAACTCGGCTCTCGGCGAAAGATCGCTGAGTACTCTGAGTAGTGAGGAACGAGAATTCAACCAAAGACTACAATAGAACATATGGATACATTCAACTTTAAGACGGTCTCAACAGTCCGTGTAATTACTGTGAATTTGGAAATTTAGTCCCATAATATTTTAGACGTGTGAGTTTCATTATACATATAAGCTTTAATTATGGCAAACATCACACTCCTCTGTGCGCGCAATATAGTAAAAAGTGATACAATGTGTACCCTTTACCTAGGTACCTATTAACTAAAAGATATTGTTATTATTTATGTGATACCATCCCATTTACGAAATTCATAATGCAAAATGCAATATTCCAATGCCCTTTTTTTTTTTTTGTTTTCGCTGGGAATGCCTTTCGCAAGGGAATAAAATTACTTACTACTTATTTATATGGCTAAGTCAACCTAAACAGTCATGTAGGTACTGGTACTGACGCGAGACACAAAATATATCGAGGGCGTATCTTAAAATGTTTGATACATATAGTTAGGTAGAAGGCAGATTAAATCAACTGATGCAATTTTATTAGGTACAGCTTCGTATAGAAAATATGTAGGCAATATTATTTTCAACTACGAATATTATGTTAACATATTATTCCAATATAAACATTATGATTGCTCATATTAAACGAAGCCTAAGCGCGTAAGAATGTGATGTCAAGATAATATTAAAGTGGCGGCAATGTTTGATAAATTAATTGAAATGTATGTGTATGTACCTACGTGTGCGTATGTGCGTCATAAATTAACCATGGTTTTCAAATTACATCGAACTATAGTGATAATATCGCAACAGTAAATTAAAATATCATTGAAGAATTTAATATGTTAATGAGTTCTGCTGTCCACTACTAGATGGCAGCAGTGTCCACTATTGTCAAGTAGTACAACTATTATGCTCAAAAAAGGCGTTAATGAAAATTTTGAAATACCTATCATATTCATGTGATTTTATTTTTATATTTGTAAATAACATCCGCATCATAAATAGTTCCTCTGGCGCGGTGTACTTTACAAATATTCCGACAACGTATGTACACAAAGAATTTGTCCCATGTGGGGATGAAACCCACAATACTCGGCGCAGCAACGCAATCATGCAGTCAAATATATTATATTTAAAATGCATAATTTACGTGAAATATTGCTGCACATACATATATTTTTCAACTCTTGCCGAATATGTATGAATAACTCGATCACAGTGCCACCTATCGAGACCATATAGATTTAAGCGATTACATATAGCTTTAAATACAAATTGTATAAAAGGTTATTGATATTTATTATTAATAATTCATGTTCTCCCTAAACAAATATAAAATAATTACCATTGCATTTTGTACACGAAATTAGACGTAGGTCATAAACGGCCATTTCATAGTTAAATTCATAATATTTGTTTATAACTAATTAAATCTTGCCATACCAATTCACCTAAATATAAAAGACGCTTAGAACTGTTTATTTAAGTTTTCATTAAGTTTTTTATTGTTCATTTCTCTTCTTAAAAACATGCCCAATGTGTAGCTCATTTTAATTAGGGTATTTGATTGTTTTTATTATGTTTTCAATTTAAGCTTTGTTTTTATATATTACTATATATAACTAATAAATACTAGAAAAACCCGAGGGCCATAAATACTTATACCATATGGCTAAGGCTAGAGAGAGAAAGGCGAGGGATTTATCCCATATCAAGTGCATGAAAGACGAAATAGGAGTGATTCTTACGGATGATGATAGGATAAAAGAAAGGTGGAGGACATACTTTGAAAAATTAATGAATGAAGAGAACGATTGGAGCGAAAATCTTGAGAATGAGGTGGAAAATATTGGGTTAGTGAGTGAAATAAGTAAGGATGAGGTGAAAACGGCTGGCAGTGGGATGAAGAATGGGAAGGCGTTAGGACCAGATGGAATACCAGTAGAAGCATGGAAGGCGTTAGGAGAGGTTGGATGGGTGTGGCTGACTTTATTCTTCAATAAGTTGTTGCATGAGGAGACAATACCCGAGGAATGGGGCGCAATCACCTGGTACCCATTTTTAAAAATAAGGGTGATATCCAAGAATGCCTCAATTATCGGGGAATAAAGTTAATGCCTCATAGTATGAAAGTATGGGAAAAAGTTATTGAGCGACGCCTGCGAGACGAGAGTGAGATCTCTCGTAACCAATTCGGTTTTATGCCTGGTCGAGGTACGGTGGATGCCATTTTTGCACTTCGCCAATTATGTGAAGAATACAGGGAGGCGCATAAAAATTTGCATATGGTATTCATCGACCTTGAGAGGCATATGTCCGGGTGCCGCGTGAGGTCTTATGGTGGGCCCTTAAAAGAAAGGAGTGCCTGAAAAGTACCTGAAGTTGATTCAAGCCATGTACGCTGAATGCCGTACACAAGTCCGGTCCGCAGCTGGTATCACAGCCAGATTTGATGTAGCGGTAGGCTTGCATCAAGGGTCGGCTCTTAGCCCATACCTGTTCCTGTTAATTATGGATGCTATAACATCGAACATATAGGAAGAGGCATCCTGGTGCATGCTATTTGCCGATGACATCGTTTTGGTAGCAGAGAGTGGACAAGAGGTGCAGAGTAAGCAGGAGGAGTGGCAGCAGAGACTGGAGAATGTAGGCTTTAGAATAAGCAGAACCAAAACGGAATACATGTTCTGTGACTTTGGCGGTCTCTCCAGTCCTATACCGGTTACACTCGGTGGTATACCTCTACCAGTATGCTCCGACTTTCGCTACCTTGGTTCACTCCTGCAAGATGACTGCGAAATTGATCAGGATGTTAGGCAACGAATCAACATAGGATGGATGAAATGGCGACAGATCTCGGGCACAATATGCGATCCTAAACTGCCTTTGAAATTAAAGGGTCGTATGTATAAGGCGGTGATAAGGCCTGTTGTACTGTATGGAGCTGAGTGTTGGTCTACTTAGAAGATGGATGAGAAACGATTGCATGTAGCAGAGATGAGAATGTTACGATGGATGTGTGGAGTGACGAGAATGGACAGAATTAGGAATGAATACGTAAGAGGTAGTCTGAAAGTGGTGCCCATAGATGAGAAAGTGAAAGGAAATCGTTTGGCTTGGTATGGACATGTTATGCGAAGAGATGATACGTATGTAGGTAAGCAAGTGATGGATATGAGGGTAGAGGGACGAAAAGGGAGAGGAAGGCCAAGGAAAAGATAGATGGACTGTGTGAGGATGGATATGAAAGGAAAAGGGGTAAATGATCAGATGACGGGTGACAAAGAAGTATGGAAGCGAAGGTCATACTGCGCTGACCCCAAATAAATTGGGACCAGGGCAAGAGAATGATGATGATGCATGCTGTGGTCTCCTATAACTGAAGGAGTACTATATACGAAACTATGTTTATATGTTTGTGTAATTTTGTGTATATTCTTTGTCGGAGATCCTTAATAAATAAATAACAATCGTCTCAACAGAACAAATATACTTATTAAGGTGCTAATATGACTTCAATCGGTCAAGTCATTTAAAAGTTACACGATCACAAGTATGCACCAACTGTTATATACATATATATATAAAAATAGAAATACATATATACATATATAGTTTCATGCAAGTCATGTTTTATTACATTTTCATAAACAAACTAGATAAGATGGCGGCGCTAAAATAATGCATAAAACAATATTGTTCTAAGCCTTTGAGCATGTTGCAATTCTAATGATAAGTTAAAAAATCAAAGCCAGGTATTTTTTAATACTATTTAACACGTTGAATGCCATAGAGCAGACACAATAAAAAATGTATTATTCGTATTAAAAGATGGCGATAAACGCGCAGGTCAAGTCTACCATATTATTGGAGTATATAATAGGAATATTGTATAACAGTATATTACAATATGTACTTGCATACAACAGTAGGTATCTACTTATTAATACAATGATATACTTATTTATTTTTTAATTGATTATCCGTACTACAGAAACTAAAACCGTGCGGATTTCGTCGAAAATCTAAAACTGATTGACAGCAATCCTTAGCCTTCTAATAGATATTCACTTTGAAATCGAAATAAAAATCGGTTAGGAGCTATGTAGGTATCAGAAACAGATAAAACACCTTCAAATGTATAATAATCCTCTGTCAGCGTCGAGCGTATAATAACTGTCTTCATTACAAATATCGATAATACAGTTCCAACTAAACAAAACGGTGGCAATTACTTGATTACCATGGATTAATATTAGTATAATTATTAGATACATAGCAATGCAATGCGAAACAGGCAAACACGTCAGAACAAGGATATGATAAACAATGATAGTCAAATAACCAATTTATTTTGTAGTACATACCTATTCTTGTCGACTCAACACATGCGAACTTTAATGGATTGCAGTCGATATCAGCCTTATTACGACGCAAGAAAGGCTATAAAGCCTTGTCCAAACAAACCTAATGCAAAGCAACCGTGCAGCTACATCATTCGCGGTATATATAATACATCTAGTTTGTAAAGTCACTGTGCGTGTTATCATATACAGTGTATCTACAGAGTATGTTGTGATTTCTGGTACGTTATATTAGGCTAAAATATGATGGAACACGGCGATAGTGTGGAGGATTTAAATTTATTGGGAAACAGCAAAAATAAGGAGGTATGTACTTTTATATTTATCGAACATTATTACTACGCATTAGTTATAGCATAGGTTATTTTGAATAGCATGATATTCTAAACAAAATGATAAGCTGTTTCATATCGATCTAGGTCATTCTAGTTAAGAACTAACGATGTAATTAATTATGGGTATTGAATTTCTTTTTATTTAGTGTTTGTAATCCTCTGCCTGAGCAAAGGTTTCTTTTGACGTTTACATACTATATTATAGATATTTTATATATATATATATAGGTTGAGTTAAAGACTTGCAATGAAAATGAAATAAAATTATTCAATATGATGTAACCACGGTGAAACCTTCGACTATAAGGTCAGCTTCTAGTACCTATAATCAATTACTTGATAATATAAACTGTAATCAATTGTTCAATAGCTGGCAATTCCGTAACTAATACTCGAGCAATCAAGTACCTGATTTGTTATGTTCGTGGTGCTAATAGGAAATCTGCTTTAAGACGCTATTGCTTTAAGACGCCATTAGTAATAGAGGCAGCTGTTCGTGCTTCAAGTTGTAGTACAGGAAAATAATGTTTCCATTGATGGTCTGGCTACAGAGAGATGATGACGTGATTCGTGAATTTTATCAACTTTACCACCATTGTGCTTATAAGTGACTGAAGATTTATATAAAGTCTCAACAGCCAGCCAGTATTGGCTGTTGTTATTAGTGTTATTTCGGGGACTACCAGATACATAACATATTACTTATATAGCAATCAGGAGGTAGTCTTCTTAAATAGTATATAACTGGTTTAACCGAACCGAAGTCCGTTTAAGTTCGAGGCATCTAGATCTGTGCCAACAGCTCTGGAAGCATTGTTTTTGCATGGACAATAACGAAACAAAATGCAAATGTACGGGATAGCACGTTACAAATAGTATATTTGTAACGTGCTAGCCCGTACATTTGCATGCAATTTATTACTTTGAGAGATGGACAAAATTGTAGTCTCTCTATAGAAAATGAAAATGGTCAGGCTAGACAATCTTAGCCCCAACACAATATAATATCATGGACATAGAAGATCAGGTCAGGAGAAGGAGCTGCCTGTTTTGTAATTGTTTGTTAAAAACAGTAGTCTTCTGCTTGGTGAAGTAACTAACAAATATAAATACCTACTGATATCATATCAGAAGACATTGAGAAATAATTATCTCATGACTAATTTTTTTAACTCAATATTTTTGTAGATAAGATACGATGAAAGGACTTTTTGCAATATGATTAAAGGATTGGTTATATACATTTAACTACCTATAAAATTGTATACCTACAATTTTAGACTGCCTGTTGTTGTAATAATATATCTAGGACTGTGTTGTGTGTAGTCTGTGCGGAAGGGCGGGGATGCTATGTAATAACGTTCATGGCAATTGAAATTCAATGATAATTGAATGCCAACAGTTACTGTAATTTTGTATATAAATAGTTTAAATTAGTATCGCTATGGACGACCGATCGACATATTTTTCCATTATAACTACGTAAGAATTCAAATATAAATATTTTCTGCAGTTTTACCATATATGTATGTACATTTACTCAAATTTATACCTGAGTACATACTACATACTCAGGTAAAACAGGTGACAAATTTGGTTCTTTTCTTTTTTTTAAATATCTCTATTCCTGCATTTAGGTATAATTCCTTTGTCTCGGGGATCTTTACAACCATTAAAACAACGGATATAAATAATATTCAAATTTGGAACAAATATATGTGGACCACAAAAATGTTCGTCCCATGTAGGGATCGATCCCATGACAGTCGACGTAGACGAAACGGCGCAGCGACCACTGAAACCACGCCAAAACTCTCGTTAGAAATGTTACTAAGCTGTAGTAATATACATACTTATAGGTATAGTTACTAAGGGTTCGGCACAGGAGAAATACACGCATTTCGACAGCAGTGTTATGAATCCAAGTGGTAGAAGAAAACCTATTTCAGTCTACCAGGTTCAGTGGAAAGCCAATACATTCTTGATAGTGAATCCAATAACGCAATTTGCAATTGGAAAGCTACTTCCAAGAACTGATAGCCTTTTTGTATGTCCTCAAAGTTGCTTTTTGAGCGACGCAAATTATATGATATACTTCCTGTTAAGCATATAATTTTACTTATTGTTATGACGCCTCCATTTATCCGATTAACCAAGGCATTCGAGATAAGCCTATCGGATATTGTTGAAGGTTCTCAAATCGTCAGTAAAGATAAAGTTCCGGTAGAAGTATTCAGAACCCCAACGTCGTCACATCATCTATATTTTGAGAGTGACCAGCAGTTGTTTACTTTCTTAATAAAATAGAGAATCGTGGACATGTTAATGGCATACTTGCTAATGGTTTAATTAATTAAATCTACATTAGGCAGGAAATATGTTTAAATATTAATTGTAAAGAAGATATAAAAACAAATGTTTTCTGATAATAATGTTACTTTATGAAATAATAATACATAGAACAAGTCTAAATGCCAAAAAGGGTCAAGAACTAATTATATAAAATGCGCCTGATACTCGTTTCGGTAGCTAATTCCTTTGACGTAATTTACGTTGCTCTAAAATTTAAGGCAGGTACAATGTTTCGTATATCAGTTTATATATAAAATAATGTTGTTGCATCACAAAGTAAACATAATTACTATAGTTAAAATATACATATTATTATGTAGATTGAGTAGAAATTTCAAGAGGAAGATCTATGTTCTCATTTGTGTTACTGTATCTGGGTAAAGGAAACAACAACAACAAAGGGAAAAATTACTACTTGTTAATCAGTCGTGTCAATCCTATATAGGTAGGTACATACTTCCTTATATACAAAGATGTTCACAAAGGAAGAATTTTCATAATTCTTTCCCTAAGAACTTCCTTAACCTTTTACAAATAATTATAAGCTATTGAGTCGCAGCGGCATACTAGTGGCCAGACAATACAATAGATTTTAATTATGTCTGGTAGGATAAAAGTGGGATAGTTGCCCTAGGAGTATAGATGCTCCGAATCTTGTATTGAGAATCTCGAATACAACACGATCGCAGTTATTAATTATATTCAAACGTTGGAACCCCCGCCCTCGATAAGCGAGCGTCAGCCGCGTGCATTGGATGTTTAGTGCGTAGTAAAATAAATTAGCTGAACTCGTTCACGGACGACCTGAAATTACGAATTCGACTGTTTTTTGACAGTGTGTAACTTTCCATTTCAAAGGTAACTTGATCCTATTTTTTTTATTTTTGCATTTATATATATAGTTTGATTATTAATTATGAGTGACGGTATAAAATTTGATTAAGAGTGTGCTTATTAAAAATATATCGACGTCTATCCCTACCTAAAAGGATTGACGCCCCGATTTCTCGTGAGTATAGATCAACTATCCCCATGGCTTTGGCTGAACTTTGCATGGCGTTTAATTACCGCTTTTCTTTTCAGTATGCCTCGTAAATATACGAGATAGATTGGCGCTAGTCCGCGTGCTAAATGGATACGAGAAAATTTAGTAAAAGATTTCGATGAAATGTCGAAAGGTATTCTCAGTATGAACGAAAATAATATTACGAAGATATATATGGAATTCCATCTAGAACAATAAGAAGAAGAAAAGTAAAAAATAAAAAAAAAATATGTTGTTATTTTAATTAGGTACCTGTTCTATTGAAGGCGGTGATTCTAATCGCCCTACTGATTTACTTTTCCTATGAAACACATTATCAAATCGTGAAAAAACATCAACTTCCTATAGTAGACGGACAAAATGTATCAATGTATGCCAAGTTAATATTTTTATTTATAATTTTTATCCGATGCAGATTTATAGAAAAAGTGATCAGTAAGACGAGTAGGGTCATCCCAAACAAGAGCGCAGGTAATTAAAAAAAAACACTGTATAATAATGTTACATAATATATACAGGCTGATTCGTAAAAGACTGGACATATGATAATGCACATATCATATGTCAGCCGGAAGCTCCAGCCATTCCTCAAACACAGAACTTACCGCCACAATCGTGGCGTGCCCGAAACTAGGTAATACCTTACCTAATTTAGCTTAAAATAATAATAGATATTAATTATTTAAATTACATAATTTAAATAAATCATTTATATTTATTAATTATTATTATTTAATCTTCATAATTAAATTTTTTATATTATTTTTACAAAAGGTTTTAAACTTAATAAAACAAATATTATTAATAAGCATGTTTAATTATCTTCTAACACACAACTATCTACAAAAATATTGATACACGATTTTTCCCCCTCCAATTCTAATATACAATGGGAGTGAATAAATATAATATTTTTGATCCAGTAACAATAACATCATCCACATGTATAATCTTTTATAGCTTCATTATGATTATGTTGTATCTTCCACTTTAGGAGGAACGGAGATTATAATCTACTGTTCAAAAATAAAAAGGAAATAATAGCAGTCTATTCATGTCCCAATGCTGGATACAGGCCTCCACTAACTAATGAGAATGTATTCTACTGATAAATACTCTTAATAATATAATTTACTTACTAAGTAAGGGCACCTCTTTCGCCAAATAACAGCGTGCGTAGGTTGGTGATATTGTTAAAAAAAAATTATGTGTTTGTAAGTATAATATAAATAAGTAAAAGTAAATAAAAAGATTAATAATTAAAAGGTGCGCCTTCGTTCATTTGCCGCGCAGGTCTCCGACGTCTCAAGTCATCAGCTCGTAGGTGGTTGCGTACCGTTTGAGTCGTGATACCGTGTGCTGCTGCTGCCACGCTGGTGTTAGCAAACGGATCGGCGGTATGAACTGCTACAATCTCTCGATGCCGAGGCGAGTCATTTGTTAAAGCCACAACTGTTGTACCATACTTAAGACAGATTCAGTGTAACGTCTAATCCATAGTCGAACAGCTTTTCTCTGTAATGAAAAATCATACAAAAGAACATTAAAAACAATCATAATATGAAATTGCAACACGCACGCGATCCAATACTTGAACATTCAATACACCTATAGGATCACTAATTGCCTATACTTCATTAATATATAATAATAATAATAATAATAATATTCTACTACATACACACAACACCATATGTATTTTAAATAACATTATATGTATTCAAGTAAACGATGCACGGCCAGCCTATCCTGCGTCATCTATAGTGTAATGGTACGGTTGCATGGCATAAGTACTACTCTTCATAGCCTTTATTATGACTAGATCTTTTGACGAAGTCTACATAGGTACAGTGCCATTGGCCAGCTGCTGTCGGCTGCCCCTTCTCGCCATCTGCAATGGATATAGCTAGCGTAGTAACCATATAAAAAGTGGGTTTCTCGTTTATGTTGCCACAAAAGAAAACTATGTTTATTTACAGTTAAAAGTTAAGGAATATTTAAAAGCTTTTAATGATTCACGAGGATTTCATCAACCGACAATTTAAGGGCTAATTTAAAATCTTTATCTCGTTCAGATACTGTAGTGCGGTAAATCATTTCGTCGATTGATGATAATTATCGTCAGTTTCAGCATCTGTAAGTGACATTACATCGGCCCAATGAAGCTTTGCGTATTAAGTGCCTCGTGTACATGTAATTAAAAATATCAGCAGCGATTTATTTAGATAACTAAACTAAAACGTGCCACTTTAACTTTTCAAAAGTAATTATAATGTACAACGAAAGGCAACTTACCAGCCGGGTAACGATCTCTAACAACTCCAACACAGAGAATATGAAGTCGCACCTCTCCGCAGATGGTGTTGGATAGTGCGAAGCAACAGGGATGGTGTTCTTAGAAGTTCCTGTAACAAAATGCACATAATTAGGAAGGCTATTCTAGGTCGTCGTTCGTGCGTAAGTATTAGGGATGGGACCGGTGGTCGTGATTTTGATATGCTTCTAGAATCTTATCCGTGCCATCATACAACTCATCTAATCATAGTTTAAGATTTCATCATCGTTATGCGTTTTCTGGCCTTACTACTTACAAATAGACGTAACGCACTTCAATGTATTAAAACTTTATTGATAACTTAACTTTACACATACCCAACTTTGCTTACATGTTTACTATATTTAGGTTACATTAAAAAATTCCGCTTCAAAAAATTCTAGACGTTATTAATTTACTCTTTATAAACGTAAATAAATATTTATAGCTTAGAATACAATTCTTACAATTTACTGAATTCTAAATAGTTTCCAATTATGAAATTGAACAAATAATTATTTTGCCTTTAATTAAGCGGATTATAATTAAAAAGAATTATCTTTATATGTTGTCACTGAACTTATCAAGATAATAATCCTTTTGCATAACGAGTTGTCAAAGAGACATTTAGACTTTTGTTTTGTTCAGAAACTTTACACTAAAGGCAAGTCACAAAGTAAATTAAGAGCTAACAGTAAATCGATATTAAGTACGTATTGATTAAAAAATAAATGAAGTTATTAGTATCTAACTTGTATAATGGAACTGTTGATTACTTAGTTTAGCGAGTAGCTAATCAAAAGAGTTAAACTGTTTGTTAACTCGAGTTCTTTAAATTTTTCAGGGATCAGTCGTTACAACTAAAATACAGCTATGTTTATTAACCTGTCAAGTGGGTGCATAACCCCGTGTTTAGCTGATACCTACTCGGAACCACTCAGGTTTTCATAAAACAATGACAGTCGAATGAACATAAGTATATTGAAGAATGATCACATATTCATTTGTCAGTCAAAAGTTAAACAGAACATTCTGGTTATGCAAAATGGAATTCATCAAGATGACAAATAAATTTTAAAAATTTAATGTATCACGTTATGAATTCACATCTAACCTAGATATAATTCCTCAAATATGTTGATTTTCACTGGTTTTCTTTGAGACCCAAACATTTGGTACTTGGACAAAATAATAGAATCCTATATATTCATTTAGCTTTAAATGTATGGCGTTAAATACTATACCTACTTTTTATTCGATACAAAAAAGCTGTAGACTGCATCATTAGTCAAATTAATTTTCTCTACAGTGAAAGTGTTAGCTTAGTGGGTACCTAACAGTTGGAGTGCCACATGCCACGCGAACCGAGGCCGATCCCAAGGCGCGCAACTCTGACTTTTCGAAGATATGTGTGTATTAAATAGTTAATTAAATTATCGCTCGCTTTGACGGTGAAGGAAAACGTCTTCAGGAAACCTGCATGTCTGGAAGGTCTCCATGATGTCATGATGTGATATGTGATGCCTGGCAACCACATTAGGCCAGCATGGCCTAACCCTTCTCATATGTGATTCCTATCCGCACTGGGCCTGCGTTTTATACTATGGCCTCTCACACAGTAAGAAGAGGCCCTTGCCTAGCACAGGAACAGTTTAATATAGGCCTGATATTGTTATACATACCTATACAGTGTAATTAATTTTAAACATTACAAACATATCAATCCCCGATTCATTAGTATTGACGGCATTGTGAGGTTTATGGTCACGAGAATTAACGCGATAACATTAATTTTGTCAATATAAACAATACATACTTAAAAAAATTACCTCTACCAATCTAATTTTAGTTAAAAATTTTAGTGGCCCGTATTGGCTACTAAAATATTTAAAAGACATTGGTTAATTATGAGGAAGATGTTATTCGTTTAGTAACAATTGTCATGCTTCTCAATCGTGACCGCACTAGTTAATAGTATCAATGGAGGATAATGAAACTAAATAACAAGAGAAGCTATGGTTAGTGTCAATTATTACTTCACGCCGTAGTTTTCAACGGGTAGCATTTTACTGCACAGCAAAAAAATGCTAATTGCACAGCAAAATATACTTACCAAAAATACTAATTGCACAGCAAAATATATTTAAAGAGATCAAACTAAGTTGAAAGTTTTGGGCGGGTAAAGGAATCTAACATAACCTAACCTTTCCGAGACGGACTGCAGTTATTTGAGGCGTATCTATAGGTGCTCATTATGCTGTGCAATATTTGCTGTGCAATTAGTATAAATTTTGATGGTCATTATATTTTATCCCGTTTTCAACATTGAAAATATCTTGAGTTCTCCTAGATATCTCCTTACCTATAAAGATATACTACAAACGTATATTACGCCAGGTATATCTAGGTTCCCCGCGTTAAATGAGAAGAAGCATCCACTTTGCTAACTTATAAGTAAAATACCCACCTCGGAAACTAAACCCATGTCAATAGACACGCATGCACATGCTTCTCAACGAGTCTTTAATATTAGTGTTGTTACTGAGCTCATCTTCATAGACGGCGTACATTTCATGTTTTGAGTAACGCTTGTTTTGCCGATTACCAAAGCTAAATAGTATCTCATATTGAACGTTCAATTTAAAATTAGTGTTTCATACCAAAGTTCTTAGATTAGTATGACTTCATCGGCATTCGTTGTGTATTATGCAACTTCTGTTACGTCACTACTATTGCAGTACCCTAATTACAATTTATTACTACTCACTATTGAGTGATTGAGTCCATGTAAACGTATTCAAGTTTGTATGTATGTTACTATAATATGTAGGTACCTACCTGCCGCAGTATGACAGTGAAAGATTTTTTATTATTATAAGTTTTATTTAATTATTTATAACTAGCGGATCCGACTGATATTGTTCAGTCCGGACGTTAGCATACAACCCGATCGCAGCGCCATCTACCGGCTCCAGTGATAAATCTTAATATAAAAATAATCTAAATGTGAGTCAAACACACGTACAGAAGGATTATATATAATAATAATAATATTAATCTTTATTTTCACCACACACATATAAAGTTAAAACTACGCCTTTGTTGAAATGAAGGATATTTCGCCTTTGTCTTGGTTTGTCTCACGTTACGATTACAGAGGGTACGACGGTGTGGAATTTATGATGCACCCATGAATATTAATAAATAATAGTTTAAAAACCTAATAAAGCGAGCTTTGAAAATTAAATTTTAATTTATTTTAAATTAATAATTTTAATGTAAAAAAGAGTGGGAGTTATCAAAATATCTTAGAGAGCACCCCACGCTTTTTAACATAAATTATTAAATAATATTATTTTTTATTTTATTAAGCGTGTATTTTTAATTTTTTTAAACTACTTATTTCTTTTTTATATTATTTTTTTTGTATTTTCTAATTTATTGTATTGTCATCGGTTCTCGATAAGTGTGCAAAGTTTCAAATAAATCCGTCGGTTTGAAAGGGGTGAAAATTACGTTCAAAGATTCCGTTACATAGATACAAATCAAGCTAATAAAAGCGTGTTAAAAAGTGGATCAGTTCGTCGAGAAACGTATCTCACCTTACAAAATATCGCAGTCCTACAATCTTATATTATATTCCTGCGGTGAGGAGAGGTCCAGGCTATTTAATGTGATTCAGTAGGCCCTGTGCATACTAGGTGCCTAGTTTGCCAACATTCGCTGGTAGCACAGTGATGGTGAGTCTTATGCCTTTGCATCTCCTATTATAAAAACAATACAGTAACTTAGGATGGCTTTTAATATTAAACTTCGCTAGATTCATGTCCTGTATCGGCAGACTTTACGGCCATTAAAATAAGGAACACAAATCACCCAAACTAAGAACAACTTGATGGACTACCCAAATTATTGGCAAGTATAGTAATTTTTGTGATCAACTCCCCAACATTTGTGTAAGTGCCATATCGGTATCACTACGTAGTATGAGTCTACATTGTATTAAATTATATGCGTTAACTAATTTTTTATTTTGAAAGATCTCTCTCGCTTAATGATAATTCCTGTATCGCGAGGGATTTTACAAACATTCAAACAGCGGACACAAGGAACACCCAGACACGAAACAACCATTTGTGGACCACACAATGTTTTGTCCCGTGTGGGATTCGAACCATCGGCGCATTGGCAAGGGCGATGCGACCACTTCATCTGTGCAGAAAAAAAAAAGTGTATTATAGTTGCGAGGTTGATGCAAACCCATGCTCAATGTATTCGTCATCGGGCATAAGTTGGTCAATAGTACAGAAGACTGGCCTCGCAGCGTTGCGCGTGAACCGTGTCTGTTTTTGCTTAATCGTCAATGACCTTACCGATGCCTTTTTATTACGTCAACGGACGACGCGCGTGTTCTGAATTAAGGTTCGAAGGTATAGCGAGATAGCACAATGAAATTCTTTTTATTTGCTTCGGATTAAGAAGCAGTTATCTATCTAATAAAGTCATACGTAACAGCTAGAAAAAAGCCTATTTCTTATGTTGGATAGGTGACTTCCCTTACATTTTTAAATTAATGTTCTAATTACTTTATACCATTATAGTCGTTAATTAAATTACCCTTGACCACACTAAAGTAAAATACAAAATAAAAATGCGTTTACACCATTTTAATGTCGATGGCTTTTGTTTTATTTTGACTTGGTTAGTCATTCAAACCAGATACCATTGATATCAAGCAAGCACTTTGGCCTATTAAAGAAGGCATTAAGTGAGGAAAGTGCTTTTCTAATGTACAGAGGAAGAAAGGTAGAGAGAGAGAGTAATTCTATAGTTCCTTATTTGGATATCACACTTATTCACACTCACACAACTACGGTAGCAGTTGTGTACGTTTTCGCCATCGACATCAGCTGTCGGCGATATCTCTAAAGAATTCTCGACAGAATAACTAGAATTGATGGCAGCATAGCTTTTCCTATATGCTTACAATTAGAACACAATACTATGCGACCTAGTAAGAAGCTACAAGCATATATGTATATTAATTTATGAAGACACTACTTAGCTATGCCCGCGGTTTCAGTCGCGTTTATGGTTACTGCAAGCTTTTGGTATTGGATAGCCTTCCCTTATAAGTAGGCTATCCAATACCAAAATAATTAATTAAATCGAACCAGTAGTTCCTGAGATTAGCGCGTTCAATCAAACAATCAGACTCGTTAGCTTTTTAATATTAGTATAGATATTATCCCAATAAAACTACTCCATCTATGAAAGCATTTCCTGGTTTAGTTAGGATTGGCTGTGCCAGCCTCTTAGTTGCATGTAAATATAGCGACAATAGCAACATTGGTAGGGCTTTAGACCTGCGGTCCAGATCTTACGGATCCATGGTTTATTTCACATTGCACTAATTATATGACCCTAACACAAGCATTTAGCTTCGCTGGAGGTTTACAAGAAGTCTTCCTTTTTAAATACTACCCGAACTGGGCGTAAATACTGTGTCGCTGGAGAATTTACAAATACTAGCGGTCGCCGAGTGCTCGAAATTCGACCAAAGTTTGTCTCTAAGATATTGCTGATATATGTCATTATATATTGATGTATGTAACCATAGTTACGCGCTTCGACTGCGTTATAGATAAGACAGAATAGATACGCCACTCCCGAATCAGTTTTGAAAATTATTATGTACCGATTACTTTAGATGGCATTATATTCGTTTAGTAATTAGGATAGCCAATAGATGGCGATACAAAATCTTTCTAAATTACGCTTATTTACTTTAATTTCTTGGAAATAGCGTATAATAATAAGAAATTTATGAAGAAGCCAATTTACACAAAAAGAAAACATTATGCACCAAGAAACCAAAGTAATTAAGCGTAATTTAATTGAACACTGTAAAGTTTACACTATTGATTTTTAAATCAAAAGCTAAATAAAAATACAAGCATATTTACCTACATAAATCACTAAGTAACGCTTATGAACGCCAAAATTACTATAACGCAACTATACTATGAATTTACATTTACTTGTTGTCACGTTTTAGGGAATAGTACAGTCACTTTAAAAGCCAATAAATTCGGTCTGGAGGACATTATTCGTATTATACACATTTCTCATATAGACCGAAATCAAGATCACACCAGTCGCACATCCAAAATAACATTTTAATGCTGATTTCCTCGGCATCTTATAAATAGTTCCGTCAATGATCCTATTTCGCAGAGGCAATCAAGGTCCAGTAAAACAAGCATCGTATTTAGCAGAAATAGGGGTCCAAGAATAAGCAGGGAGGTTCACACGTTTAAGTAAGATACAGGAGGTCAAGTAGATATAAAATTCACAGAATTTAAGGAAACGAAAGATAACATCCAAAGAGTAAAGTAATACGGGGGATAACATCAACTTCAACGTTGATGTTATCCAATAATCAATCAAATGTCAATAAATTTCTTATCCCCGGGTACAAGACTTTTTTCTGGATGAAAACAACAAAACAAACAACATGTATATCATAATGATTGGTCGAGTAGTTAAGGCGTAAAAGCATAATAAATACATAGACAAACAAACAAACTTACGTTCGCATTTATAATATTGGTAAGTAAGTAAGGATAAGATTAAAATATCAACGTTAATCATAAGTTCAAGTTAAGACGGCCTGGCAAAGCATTTTACTTGACAATTGCCAATCTAATGGGCTTCGGGTCCGCGTGTCTTGCGATGAAATTGAGTCTTCTTCTCTCTCATAGCCTTTATTATTCCCAAGTCACTTGGGGTCGGCTTTTCTGGTCTAACCGGATTTGACTGGATATCAGTTTTTACACGGAGCGGCTGCCAGGTGACCTCCGCAACCCGAAGGCTAACGATACCCTAAGGCTAGACCAGTGTCAGGATATTAGAGGGTACTGACTTTTCCAATAACGACTATACGCCATAGATGTTCATGGCAGCCGGGACCGACGGCTTAACGTGCTCTTCGAGGCACGGAGCAGGCGATAATTGTCAATCAATACGCACATAATTTCGAAAAGTCATATAACTTCCGAAAGTCGGAGGTGCGCGACGTGGGTTCGAACCCGAGACCCTCTGCATTGCAGTCTGTTGGTCTCCCCACTGAGCTATCGCTGCTATCGCTAGCTATCGCTGCTTGCGATGAAATTGAGTGATGGTGCAAAATACTTCCCATATGATATTCTTCTCATATGATCTTCATGTTCATTAGCTTAGCGAATATTTGACGTAGTATGTTAGAACCCGAATTTATTTAATTATTATATATTACATTATTTTAGAAATTTAAGATATTTTATTTGCTACAATTAAAAAATACATATTTTTCAGCACTCATAATAAATATCGGCCTTTCCATTATTGTACAGTTAGCGGAAAAAGTTACACACACAAAATTTCGATTGCTGCTATGTTGCCAGATTATAACAAATGTTACTTTATACAGCAGTTAAATTAAAAACATAGTTGATGTTATGTTATCAACTTATCATAGTTCGAAAATACGGAATAATATTTAGGATTATTAATTCATAAAATACTTTTACAATATTGTTTAATGTTCAGTTACTTATGTCGTTGACTGTACAATGATTATAGACATGCTATTAAATAAGCTAAGAACATTAACTAGTGTTACGTTCTACACGCCATCTTTGGTATTTATAAAAATATTTCGAGAAATCTACATATACCTAAATATAATTTATTTTTGTATAGTGGATATTATAAAAACTTAAGCTAAACATACTTGTGATTTCGTGAATGATTTATTGTCAACTAGAGTTTGCCTGCGGCATTGCTCGCCTAAATGTAGGTTAGGTTTTGTTACAAACACTACTTTTTTCTGGATGGAACCCTACGTTCTATTCTGTAACCCTGACAAAGTGTATGCGAAATATCTTGATGATAGTAGCTAAGGTGTGAAAGCGTAACAAACAAACCAACAAAGTCACATTCGCATTTATAATAGATATAATAATATGTCATGCGGTATTCTCCTAACATGATAATATTTGTTTATCTCTGTTACTAAAACCGTTGTAATAGTATGTTTAAAAACTTCAGATAAACAGGATTGGTGGCCAGGATGCTGACGTAATGATCATGAGAACCGGGTCTCAAATTCTGGAACTCACAATCAGGCATAGGCACAAACCAATACAAAAATAAATTAATACAAAAAAGTTGTTAATACATTTATAAAAATCCTTTTATTTGTATAAAATATATTGATATTCTAATAAGGTTTTCGGCAACAAAATCTTTGTTACTTCTATAAGTATTAAAAACGTTAACAATAATTATGGCGACGTCCTCCTCATCGTACCACCAACTCGTGCCACTACCGATTGAAATGTCATTTCCAGATGCACATTAAAAGTTTCTCTACATAATTATTATCTAAGAACCTTTTGATATCAATATTATATACCTAATATGTATAAATAAATTGATGTTTTATAAATAATCTTCAATAATTATTACTTCTATTTTTTTAACAAATGAACGTGTTTACAGAACAAATGAACGTCTACAAAACAAATATCTATCAGATAGTGATCACGATCAGCTATTGAAATAGCTATTGAAATCGTATGCATCTGTTTTTGTAAGTACTATCGCTGGCTGATCACTTTCTGATAGTCATTTGTTTTGTAGACGTTCATTTGTTTTGTAGACACGTTCATTTATTTTACACAATTTTTTTACTTATTATTTTAGGTACCTATCCTCATGGTACAACTAGTTGGACATAATTCCACCGTTGTACTACGAGTCATAATCTTAAATTGACTGAATTTTATTGACTTATCATAGAAAAACGTAATTTTATACTTATATAAAGCAATACAAAAATAATATAGATATTTTTATCGTCGTTAATATATCAAAATACTTATCTAATTGAATACTTGGTTTCTTGTAAATCTGATTGTCGACATATGACGTGGGCAAACTTAGATATACCTTTTTATTAGTTTTATAAAAATAAAATAAAGTGCTGGGTTACAGATGGTTTGACCTTAATTTTAAGTAATGTAAGTAAAGCATATATAAAAGCGTCACATTAAAATTTTTACGTTTTTTGCTAGGACGATATCGTGCAATAGATTCTTGTTCGGACATATTATTGAAAGCATTGCTCTCGTCCCTTACCTTCTTTTTCAGCGTTTTGCTGAGTAGTGTCACTCTCCAAAAACTCAACCAATAATAGTTCATCGTCATACATTTCAGAAATTAACTAATAGCTAGGTATATTACATAAAAATAAAAGCAATAATTAATGTAGCTATTCAAAAAGTCACTCCAGCTTAGCGTAAACTGAATGGTTTGTTTTGTTTATAATATTGCGACTTTAATATGAAACGAAATGTCAAATGAAAGCTCGTAATACGGTATTTGCCAGGCAATACTCGATCACTTATCACGTGACCGTTGACTGGCTGCAGTTACACGTCTATAATACGAATTTGCAAGGCAATTTACTTTACGCCGTATACTGCCTGGAAATAAGAGTTTGTAATAAGGCCACAGACTCGCAAATTCTCGAATAAAATCGTACAGTTATACTACTTTTGGTGCACTGACAGATGACTACTTAAATCATTGCGCCATCCGTGCAGTTAAATCCGCAATGAAATGACCATTTGGTTGACGAGATGCAATGTCGTTACTTGAAAAACTGATTGAAGCCGTCGACCGTCGACCGTCCGCGTCGCTGTCGATTGATACACGCGAGCGTGTCAGTACCGCGCGCACTTACTGTTTGCGCGCTCGCCTTTGCGCACGCGCACCGCTTTACTCCGCAACAAATTATGTCACAGTGCGTTAACTTAATCCACGGATAGAGAACAACAAGTAACAGTGTATTATATACATAAGTTATTTCCCAAAACATGGACGAAATGGAGTCTAAATCTGGGGTTGGTATTTTTATTTTTATTATTTAGCGATTACAAACAGCGACTTCCAATAAGATTAATGTTAATTTTCTTTTTCATGTCATTCATAGTATGCTCGAAGTTGTATTTACATAGAACTGTTTAAATATATGGTTTGTAGTTGCAATGATTTCTGTAATGTTTTGTTTGTTGTCAGTGTGTGATGTATCATCGTATTTTCCGTCATTTTTGCGAGATATTCGTCATTATAATTACTGATTTATTGTAGGCACTAGGCGGCTGCTTACGCGTATTTGATTACAAGAAAATATTTGTATTTTGCCTTCGCGATCACAATATTCCCTGTAATTTAAATTTCATACATTTTCACATTTATAAACAGTCTTCTTCTCAATATTATTCGCATTGATACCGTCATTATATTTATTTAAGTGTGTGTAGGTATGTAATTGTATGTAGAAGACAAGATAAGGCCACTTTAGAAAGGGGAGGCTAAATTTAAAGTCATTATTATCATAATATTGTCTTCTATTTACGCGAATATTATTCATTGAAATTAAACTGCTATATACGGATTTTATCATCTTTCTAACTAATCTTGTATAAGTACCTACATATAAACAATTGGATTTGAGGGATAAGGGTGAAGTAAAATATGAAGTAAGTGAAATTTGGAATGACACATATGATCACGGACCTAAGTAGAAAATGCATAATCAATATTTGTTTCTTAACTCTGATCAAATAATTTTTAGAAATCATCTTCAATTTTCTTTTTCTTTTCTTCTTTTCTTCCGCGTTAAGTAATATTTACCTAAACTGACTGTAGCTGAAGATACAGTATTTCCCGAAGAGCAATGCTAATTCAGTGCTAATTAAGTGCGATTAACAGAGCAGCCTAATTGTCAGGAGAAAATCTATGTACGTGGTTGCAACAAAGTAATTATTCGATACTAGTTTCTGTATGCAGTACCGAACGCGTAAATCCTACAGATGAGCATATCGGGATAAAATATATTTTTATCCCGATATGCTCATCTGTAGGATTATATATGTTATAATACTTATAATCTACCAGAGTGCCTATGTCATCTTAATATAATATGCGTACAACGGTTTACGCACGCTTGAATAACACTCATCCAAACTGCCAAACATTTGCACAAACTTTCTCGTTTATAATATTAGTAGGATAATAGAATTTGATGTTCGCCGGATTAAATATTGTAGTTGCGATCTAAATTTCATATTGCGTAAGTTGACACAAGTCCACTAATAATTTGCTTGCAGTTATAACAACGATATTAGTAATTTTCAACCTACAAATTTTAAATTATTTTGCGTGAATTTCGGTGGATATATTGAAAGGCTTTTACATTTAATAAACCGGCGAACACAAGTTGAATAGCTCCAGACAGTATCGACAGGTAATTTTAGACACAATGGTCCCACAAAATACTGTATCGTATGTTCAGTCGGCCAAAATTCTGCTGTTCCACCTCTAAGTCGAAAATTGCTTGTACATGACGCTGACACACAGGACAAGCACCGCCCCTTAAAACTCGTTTCTGTTGTGTATTTGATTTTGTAGATAAACAATAGGTTTCAAAATTAAACTGCCTATTGTGCAAAAAAGAACGACTGACTACTTTATTTTAAGATACTTTGTATCTTTAGAATTATGCCGATAAGTCAAGTTCCATACCAGCTGTTTTAGAAACTTATCCTTTTATTTACATTTAGCTTCTAGCATGTATTCAAACGAGACACAATATATTTTGTACTGTGTCTCGTAACCGGCGAGCGGTCGAGCTTTGTTTAGTTGTCAATATATCAATAGAAAGAGTTATGGAACTGATGGTGTGCAAGATAGAAATAAATAATGAAAATATGTATAGAAATCTCTTTACCAATTTTTATAAGAATATATTTAGCCGTTACAATATATCAGCCTATAAGTTCCAAACACATTTCTTTTTAATCCTATAATTGTTTTTGTTAATAGTAATTTCGTGTGTCATTAATTATTACATTGTCCGAGTTAATAATAGAAAAATATATTATTTAAAATATTGTTTTAGAAATTAAAACAATTAATGTTATGTAATAATTTTGTACAATAATTTATAAACTGAAAATGGCCCTTAACTATAATATAATTAGTGTATAATATTCTTTCATCCCGCAACAAGTTTCGATGCATGTTTAATGCCAGAGGTCCATTAATGCACGATACAAGTCAGCAATACAGTAATCACGGGTCCGGTAAAACACAGCACAGGTCAACGTTAAGGCAATATATATCAGTCCGCGGGCAAAACAAAAGTCGTTCGTATAAAATTCTAAGCACTGAGACGCGTGGACATTATCCGAAAGACAAATTTCAACGAAAATAATAAATTTAAAATAGTGTCTTCTTTCTCTTAGTAAGGGATGTTTTTATTGCTGAAATAGCTGAAATATGGGCGGGGTTACATTTCTTAAACTTGTTCAAAGGAATCAGTTTGCAAAGCGGCACAGCGCGGATTTGGCTGATAGTACATACACTCTCCGATGATACAGCTACTATTTTGATTCTTACGCATGTTTGGTTTATTTTGTTACGTACTTGCTTTCCATACTTTAGCATATATATCCTAGAAATGGTACGCAGATTCCGGCAGCTATGTTTTTAGGTACCACTCAATATGGGGTGGGATGCTGTTTACCAGGCACAACATTCTTAGTAGAAAACCGAATGCTAGTGCTCGAACTGAGAATCAAATTTAAGTCCCGGGATCAACCAGGCACTTTGTGTTTCTTTGAGATTCATAAGGGTTGTATTTTAAATTTTTATATATTTCTCTCTTCAGTCCTTATTTTTCACGCATGGCCCAGTGGAATATATAGGACAATGCCTTCTTCTAAAGAATGACATGGGTTACCACTTTAAAAGAAATTGATCTTACGTTTGTTTAATTTAGGTTTAATGTTAGCTAATACTAAATTCGCTAAAAGGAAATAGATAACTACATCCAAACGCAAAAAAAAATTCAAATTAGCTATCTTTGCTTATCCTAAAACTTGCCAATTGTAATGATTTCGGATTCGACTAAAAAGTACGTATCACAACGTCACTTTAAAAATACGATTTACCACAATCCGTAATTTAAACTTATGGGACAAGGTAATTTTTGCTAAAATCCAAAACTGGTTTCAATAACGACACAAGTTCGTAAAATGTTACTTTATTTAAGTTTACAAAATCCTTTATCGGTATTAAGGTTGGCCTGCTGTTGGCTCGACACTTACAACCAATACCACCTTTTTGCGTGGTAATTTTGGCTGTTGAAACTTGAGGATTCCGTGATAAAATAATACATAATTATCTAACTATTCTTCTTCTTTGGGCGTAGTTCTTGTCTTTTTGTTTTCATGTATCTAAAGCCTACTATGGTAATTTTACAAAGATGTACAGAATACAAACATTACATTAATAACAAAAAGGTTTTCGGTAGTAATATATATTAACTAGCTTCGAAACGCAGCTATGCTCTTGTGGTTCTAAGAATACCGGTCAAGTACGAGTCGGACTTGAACGCGAAGGGTGCCGTACTTTAAAATTAGCCATCTAGGTTTTTTATTATTTTTGTTATAGCGGCAATAGAAACATTCGGTGAATATTTTAATTTTATATTTTACAGTTCGTGAGATATAGCCCGCTGAAAGACGGAGTGCAAGGTTGCTACGTATGGTACCCTAAAAAAATGACTATGGCACTATGCACTTATTTAGCCTTAAATATGTCACCTACTGACCCATTAACTATATCTATTAAAAAAATCAGTCGATCTATTGCTCCATTACACAAACTAATAAACACACTTTCATATTAATAATATTATGTAAGGAAAGAAACATAAGGATAAATATTAATAGTACCACAATAACGAATTGTAAGTAATTCAGACTAATAATAACCAAGGCGGCAAAATGTTGATATATTTAATACTAGCTTTTCCCGCGGCTTCACTCGCGTAAAAGTAGGTGAGTTTAGCTTAGGTTATGTTAGCATCAGTACTTCTTTAAATAAAATATGGCCTTTGTTACTCGGTGATGATATAGCTTACTAAAGGTGAATTAATTTTTAAAAACGGTTTTGTAGTGTTTGAAATTAATCCTTACAAACAAACAAGTAATCAAATCTTTCGTCTTTATAATATTAATATAGATATACATACATATTAAATACTAGCTTTTGCTAGCGGCTTACCTCGCGTAAAAGTAGGTAAAGTTATATTAGTAACAGTACTTTTTAAAAATAATATATGGATTTATTACCCGTAGTACAGTTCAGTTGTCCGGTCAACCGGACTACGGATAAAATAAATTATCCATGGTATAGTTAAACGGACTATAGAATTTTAATTTTACCTATAGTACCGTTGACCGGACCTAGGAAAATCTAGTGCTTCAGCTAGATAACCTTTTTGATAACATTTTATGGTCTAGTAAAAGTAAAAATAATAATAATAATAATAATATATTCTATCACATACACACAACACCATCTAGCCCAAACTAAGCAGAGCTTGTACTATGGGTACTAGACAATGGATAAACATACATATATACTTTTTTTTTGTAAATACATACATATTATATATAGAAACACCCAGACCAAGACAAACATCCATGTTCATGCACACAAATGTTTGACTTGTGCGGGAATCGAACCCGCGACCTCAGGCGTGGCAGTCGGTTACACTAACCACTACGCCACCGTAGTCTGCTACTCGATGGTAATAATAGCTATCTAATAGTAAAAGACTGTTTAAAAACGGTTGTGTAGTTTTTGAGTTAAATCCTTACAAACAAACAAGGAAACAAATCTTTCCTCTTTATGATATTAGTATAGTAATAGTAGATACTGCGTACTAATTCTTCAATAAAACCCAGGACGTACCTAGTGCGATTGGACGAGGAATTTTTATTACGTGTTCAAACAAATGATTGGTAAGAAGCGGCGGTGGCCTACTAATGTAACTGATAGATTCGCATGTATTCATAATTCAGAACAAATGTTACTGCATTTCGGATGTCGCAATTACATTGTTTATTACTGATGAGCTCTCATTCACTTATTGAGTGGTCGTTATTGATCGTTATACCAGTTTAAACTATATGTGCAGGCGAATGTAGAGGTTGCTGACTGAATTTACTAATAGTAGGTCAATTGTATTTATCAGTACATTTACTTAAGAACGTTTACACTCGCGAATCTTTGTAGGCTGCCCAACTGCACTTTATAATAACGAATCTTACGTTATTTTAGGTTTAAGTATATTTAAGCAAAGTACGGGAATATACTTTCTTAAACGCAGGTTTTGGTTTAATAATTTGGCATAAAAGGATTAAGAGAATTGTTATTCTAAAACACTTAAGAAAACTGTCTATTGAAACAGATTTTTACAAAAAGCCTATAGTGGATACACAAAGAATTTACGAATATGTGAATTTAATAATTTAATGGCAATTGTATGTATATTTCCTATTCCTGCCTCTAGCTTTTACAGAAAGAATTTTCTAAGTAGTAGTGAAGGTGCCTTTTATTCTTATCTTGGGTTGGTCTCAACGGATCACGCGATCAGATCGAGTTGGCAACTGATCACGACAAGTAGCATCTGATAATGATTAACCTATCAATTGATAAGATCCTGCTATGGTTTCTAGGTATTCATACTTTATAGGAGCGCCCTGGCAATGCACCGATCCAAAAGGTTTAATCACTACACGAGATAAAAATTAAATTGATCGTCAAATATGTAGTTATTCTTAATGTCTGTTGTTTTAATGTTCCTATAATAATAATAACAAATTATTATTATTATTATTTATTGTTATACACGAATTATAATAATAAACTGAAGTGGGAATTGTCTTTTTTAAATAATAATAACAAGTAATACCTACTAAAATGATACTAATAACATTATTAACTCCAGGATGTGGTTTGTGGTTCAAATAAATCAATATTCGGTATATATTTTTATAACATATTACCTTAAATCTTATGATGAACAACATGGATACGATTTATTATTCAACATCCATGTCTATATTATTTGAATCCAGTAATATAGTTATATAGTAAAAATTTATGACATTTCTGCAATTTATAATTATGATAAACGATTTGTCCAAAGTGGTTAAAGAGGCAAATTGTTTATTATTTGCAGACGATCTTAAATTATCCCTGGCAGTGAGGGGTGATGATGACTGAACGCTTACAGAAGGCCATAGATAGCGTAGTTACTTGGAGCAAGGAAAACCTTTTACAATTTAACGGCCTCGATGGCGTAGTGGTTAGTGTAACCGACTGCCACGCCTGAGGTCGCGGGTTCGATTCCCGCACAAGTCCAACATTTGTGTGCATGAACATGGCTGTTTGTCTTGGTCTGGGTGTTTCTATGTATAATATGTATGTATTTACAAAAAAAAAAGTATATATGTATGTTTATCCATTGTCTAGAACCCATAGTACAAGCTCTGCTTAGTTTGGGCTAGATGGTGTTGTGTGGATGTGGTAGAATATTATTATATATTATTATTATTATATATAATTCAACGCCCAAAAATGTGTCACCATCGCTTTCTATCGTGCACATAGTCCTGTTGTACATGATTACAACATTGATGGGATACCGATGATCAGGGTCACAGAGGTTAGGGACTTAGGAGTTAGTCTTAACGCGGGGCTAACGTTTCGTGATCATAATTAGTCAAGTGCTGTAAAAAGGCCTACAGAAATTTAGTGTTTCCGTTCGTGGTTTCACAAATATTACGGCAATTATCGCTTTATATAACACTTTGGTGAGTAGCCAATTAGAATATAATGCAGTCATCTGGGCCCCACATGAGGCTAAGTATAGTCTCATGTTGGAGCGAATACTAAATAAATTTGTTAGATTTTTATATTTTAGTCTCTATGGAGTATATCCTTTTTACCCGCTTATGTATCCAACCTTGTTTACATTAGGCATGGTTGGATACAACGAGCTGAGAGTTAGGCGTGAGTTCGCACTTGTCTCATATTTATTTAAATTAATTAGAGGCAAGATACATAACGCCAACATATTAGAGTTAGTGTATTTGAGTGTGCCGGACAGATATGTGTGGCGGTGACGTCCGCGTCGGCCTCAGCTGCTGGCTGTACCTCGTGGCCGCACTAATCTGTTGAATGAGGCGCCCCTGACACGAGCGCTTCGCACTTTTAACCTTGTAGCAGAGGAGATGGACATTTTTGCTTGTACACTGAGTGAATTCACAAGGATAACATTATATATAATAAGTTTTAGAAAATAAGTTGTTATTACATATTAGGTTTGCTTCACAATTGCATTGGGTTTGCCTGTAATAATAGTTGTAAGTGATGATTATATAAATAAAATAAAATTATTGATAAAATTGAAGTGTGTTTGTCAAAATTACATTATTTTACTAAGTGCATATGAAAGTAAATACGGTTTATATAAATAAAACACAATTTTGAACTTTTCGTCTGTTTGTTGGTTCCGGCTAATATCTTAAACGGCTGGACCGATTCTGATGGGACTTTCACTGGCAGATAGCTTACGTTATAAAGAGTAACTTATTTTAGAAAACAGAGGCGCAAACAAAAATCATTTCGGTTAAATTCTCCGTGGACGGGTAACAGCTAGTAATAAATAGGATGTAACATTTATTTTCTTCGTATAAGTAATAGTTCCATTCACGGCTAGTGAGGCACACAAAACTCTAAACAAGTGTCTTTGTAAACGATTCACACGGCTTAAACTACTTAAATATAATGACCAACTTTCACTGACACGTAATAATAAACGTGGTGTCTAAAATTTTTATACAATACTAATTATATGCTTTTTTATAAAGATACAAATGTACACGTCATTACGAAGAGCCATTCTTTAGTCTAGATTTGGAGTCACTTTTTTAAACAAGTGTAAGTAATTTATTAGTCTTAATATGCGTGTCCATCTGACGCCGTAGATTACATCACACACGTTTCTTAACACAACAATTTGTGCACGTACGTAACATACGTCATCATAATGTACGCTAAATACAGTAATAAAATAAAGAAGAAAATAAATAAATTTTTGGTGCAGCAGATTTACTGCTTCAGCCTGGAATAGCCCGACGCAGGAAATATCGCCAACCTTCCAATAGGGTGGTGATCCTTCCCGCGTTGGTTTCACAGTCAAACACATTCGTCATTTGTTGCTTTGGTGGCATTCGCAAAAATTTCAAGGAATGGTTGTGTTGTCATGATTGGTAGTGTAGTCCATTTTTACTGCATCGAAATGTGCGAATGATCACAGAGTTTATCAAGCTGTGAAATAGCTTAGACCGCCCTTGTGAGAGTTTGCCACTTTAGCTGCGAAAAATTATTATTAACTTGGCTAAAGTGATAATAATAATATAAATAATTGAGGGATGGTACGGTTGATATTCGTCGGGTGTGCCACCTACCTGGTGAGTCCCTCAGGCATATAGTTTTCGGTTGTTCTCGTTTTGCTAACGGCGAGTAGGTACTTGCACAGACATAACCAAGTAGCCAGGATTATTCACCAGCAACTTGCTCTGAAATACAAACTTCTAGATGTTGAAGTGCCGTACTACAAGATTGTAGCTGAATCAGTTCTCGAAAATAGTCATGTCACGTTGTACTGGGATCGAACTATCATCACAGACAGGACTGTTGTGGCCAACAAACCTGACATTGTGGTGATAGATCGATCAGAGCGCCGCGCATTGATTATCGATGTCACCATTCCGCATGACGGCAATCTCGCGAAAGCTGAAAAAGATGAAGAAATTAAATATCTCGATTTAGCTCGCGAGGTTGTCGACATGTGGGATGTGGATTCGGCAACCATTGTGCCGATAGTCATATCTGTCAATGATCTAATAGCCAAGAGCCTCGATCACCATCTAAAGAGGCTCGCGTTAGGGCTTGCATCAAGGGTTTGATGCAGAAGGTAGTGCTATTAGATGCGGCACGCATTGTGAGGAAGTTCCTGTCTCTGGAAGCTTACCACCGACAGCTTGGACTCTTTGCCCGATGCCGGTGGGGTACCATAGATTTTATATTTTAAATGTATTTCTTATATATGTATATTTAAAAATGGAAAATATATTGTGAAGATTGCAATTTAAAATAAAGAGTATATAAATAATAGACAATATGTGAAAAGATATATTTACTAAATATGTGGTTATATTGTCGTAAACATATCAATTAATTATTAAATAACATTAAATTCTGACCGCTATGCGCCATTGAAACATATGGCTGGCCGACGCAAACACGTTACCTTAAATCTCGTTTTTATAAATCAGGCATACGCTTAGTTATTAATATTACTTTTCTTGTTTGATATTTATAAAAAATAAACAAATATAGGTACTTAACTTATAAATATACAAAACAGTCTGCCCAGTCCACGAAACCTGCTTGTACATTACCGAAAGGATACAACTCACTCTATTAAATTTCTTTAATTATGTTATAGAATACGTAAGTAGTAAGACACAGCGCAGCTTAAACGGTTACTGTAGTTCAGTAACATTGCTTGTAGTCCCAAAGACAACACTCGCGCGATGTTGTTATTAGGGAAAAGGCATTTAAGTATAAGAAAAAGAAAGAAATGGACTAGATAGGTGACTAGGCCTTTATTATTTACTGGCTTTTGTGCGCGGCTACGCTCGGGGTACCTACATCGATAAAAAGTAGCCAATGCCCTTTCCCAGGTTTTAAACTATCTTTGTACCATATTTCATCCGAATCGATTGCATGGTTTAGCCGTGAAGACGTAACAGACAGATAGACAGACAGAGTTTCTAACCTATCCTATTATAAATCAAGCCATCCAGGTTTCTTAAATGGTTTAGATTCACGAACATTCCATCAAAATCTATCCAGCCGTTTGAGCAGTGATAGCTCAGTGGGGAGACCAACAGACTGCAATGCAGAGGGTCTCGGGTTCGAACCCACGTCGCGCACCTCTGACTTTCGGAAGTTATATGACTTTTCGAAATTATGTGCGTATTGATTGACAATAACTATCGCCTGCTCCGTGCCTCGGAGAGCACGTTAAGCCGTCGGTCCCGGCTGCCATGATCATCTATGGCAGTCGTTATTGGGAGAGTGTCGACACAAAAGATCCCACTGGGTCGAAGTGTCGCCGGTCTGCACTGACTGGCCCCCACATAAGATACATCCAGCCGTTTGGAAGGAGTTCAGTGACATACCTACACACGTATAGAATATAAAGAACACTATAGATTGAGAAAATACAAAGTCTTTTTTTTTGTCGATACTTGTCTATCATGATATCATTAACATTATCAATGTAATTATACTTTGTTTAAGCGTTATAGTTTTCCACATAAGTTTATGCATTCTGATATTATACAAATGTAAGCTGCGCATGGCTTATCTATGTACTTATTATAGTAATTGCGACTGAGTGCAACACACGACACGTTTATCCGTGCTAAGTCTTCAAAAGACAATATGTATTTATTGATCTGTTGTCTGATAGTACAGACAATGTACTGCCCCTTTTGTTATCTGATGATATTACCTACTGTTTACTTAATTAATCGCAATATTATGATACATTCATATTGATAAATGTCTTGTATTAATTACAGAAATAATTGCGCCATCAAATAGTAATTGGTTCTAGCTATCCTCCGCGAATTTTACGTTTATGATTACTACGCCGCTCCCGTGGCTCATAACGTGATGTTAAATAGCCTATATTAGGTACTACTGGATAAAATAGTTTATTTATTGTAGACAGATCCCAAAGCAGTCATTTTAGCAAGGATTAAATTTACCGTTATATTTAGATTAACAAGATCTACCTATTCGCTAGTTTGAACGTGGAATCATGTTGTTTCTTCATTGGATTAAAACAGATCGATCCAAAAGGCTGTCAGCTTTTCAGATCGATCTGTTTACTACTATAATATGTCACACAAACAATATATAATGTCGTTTTACGCTTAAGCGAATGTTAAACATTAAAATTAAACGATTTTATTATCATACCATATTCAGGCTCAGTACTTGGATGTAGATTAGTTACTTTAGCATTTTGCCTGAACATTGTTATCGAGCCATTGCCTTGAGTGTTGTGGGTAAATTATAATAATAACAACATAAATTTTTATCCTTACAAAAAATACGTCATTCACAAATAGTTGTTTAAGATATCCTTTACTCATCCATATTATTTTATCATATACTTTACTTTAAAGTAAATTGCCTCGTCATACGTTCAAGTTTGGGTTTATGGTCGAACTTGAGGCCCCGAGATTAATAATATTTTACCTATAAGAAATCCTGAGCGTCACGTGCGCTCAGCTGCAGTCAATGTAGCAGTGCAGCAATGTGCAGCCTAGTGGACGGCAATTGATTCCATCAATAGATGTAATAACCAGCGCCCTGAACGTAGCTCACCAAGATTTGGATTCATACACTTCTGCCTACATCTTAAGGAATGCGCAGTCAATTTAAAAATATCTAGATAAGCAGACATGTCATAAATTATATTTAGAAAACGGCGCATTTTATTCTAATGAGTAAATAACTGACAAGTGATACATAGCCCAGTAAATTTTACGATACACATTTTTCTTAAGAAACGTAATCCTGTTCAGGGTTATTCCTCAAATGCCTGGTTAACTAGTGACAGGGGAATTCCTGTTTACACCTAGGGCAACCAGAATGAGTAGACACTTCTATGTTATTGTATAACATTACAAATATATTATGAAGTCATTACTACAAATACCGTAGTACAAATATGTTCGTACACAACGACATATTTCAACAATGTTGTGTCTCGAAAGTAAGTAGGTACTGTATTGTTTTATATACATGGTGTAACAGAAAGGTGTGGTCATATTTAAGGGTGACATAATGTAGCCCATGTACAATGGAAAACCGCGAGAATTAAATTTGTATACATTATTTTCACGAAGATATCGCATTTTCTTTTTTATCGACTTATAAATATCAGCATATTCTAATCGACACGTAAACAACACTATACTGCATGCACGTGTATTTGTTTCTAAGAATTACAAAAGACCTTTTTTTGAAGTTATTGTTCACTTTTGTCATCTTAATACGGCGATTGACCATTATACTGTGCCCCAGATGTGAATACTGTTACCTATTCATTGTTTACAATACTGCTGGGCGTTTTAACATAGATCGGTGACCCCACAGATGTAGTCATAAAATTTGAAATTCCAAACTTTGATATGGGGTTACAGCCCATAGATTATTTATGAGATATGCATAGCGACCCTAAAATATGACCACACCTTTCTGTTACATCCTGTACATATCTACTTTATGTTATATGTAGATATAACACAAAGTAAATAGTTATATATGTATATATAAATCAATATACTTTTAGAGTTATTACGTTTTGCACGTAAATGCTCTACTCATACAACAAACTCTTTGTATAATTCAATGAAGTGAGTCTTTTATCTATATTAATTTTAATAGACTGCACGGATTGCGCAGCAGGCGATCGGTTGCCTTGCCATTTCGACCGCGCCGAGTATTGTGGGTTCGAATCTAAAACAGGGCAATTCTTTGTATGATTCACAAATATGTTATGAATTTGAGTGTACTTTATGACAGTTTTATGATAGTTTTAAGATTTTAAGTCCCTTCAAAACATGTTCAGAAGCCTAAGCCTCCTTTAAAACAAATAGTAATTCTTATACACATACTTACATTATCATTGGTGGAATGATGTAACCACTTACTTACTGTTAAAACATTTTATTTACTTGAACAATCATAATTTACATCTTAACCAATATTAAAAAACCTAACTACTTATAAACAAAACAAAACAATATGCCACAAAATATAGGACAATAAAATTTAAAAAATGGCAAGTACATTGAAAAGTCTCTGATTTAGGCAGAATCGTAAAATTTCTCAGCATAATTCCTGTTGAAACATTAATTTACGGGTCCGGCCGTTAGGGTCCGGTACGCCCCCGGCTGGCACGCACCCACAGTGAAAATTCGTTATTCCGCTACGCCCCCGGCCGAGACGCTTCCATCGTAAAACAACCGGAGAAGACACTTGATATACACTAAATATTCTGTGTTGTGTGTATACTATGATGTATTAGCTTTAGAATTAGTAAAACTATTTTTTAAGTATACTCATTAAAAATATGTTTAAAAAATGCAAACTAAATTATATTAAAATATGTTGGTTTCCAAGTTAGCAACCTTTCAAAAAGCACCCCATTTACTGTTTCTGCACGGAAACAGTAAATGAGTCGCTCAGTGTGTAGATTTCAAATTAAAAAACACTTGTTTTCAATAGTATTTGCTCAAGTGTCTTCACCGGTTGTTTTACAATGGGAGCGTCTCGGCCGGGGAGGTAGCAGAATAAAAATTTTTCCACTGTGGGTGCGTCGCGGCGGGGGTTGTACCGGAATGGGACCCTAACGTCCGGACCCTAATTACTAGTCCTTGACTAAGAAGAAAGGTGTTATAAGTTTACAGCCTGCGCCTGTCTGGGATTTCTAAACGGATAGACTGATTTTAATGCATTTTTTATTAAACCTTGAATCTAATTTAATTGAGATTGTTGCGACTTGCGAGATGGTATTTGGAGCAAAATCTGTGTAATTGCTTAAGAGGACGAGCTTTAGCTGAAGGGCGCGAGATTACCATTTCTGTAATACATATTATATTTATTATTTATTTAATCTAGCTATGTTTTGGTTCATAGTAAATACCTAACTGGTCTTTACTAAGAACGATACGATAACCTGCAATGATAGGGTAACAAAATAATTATGTTAAACGAATTCTGAGAAACTATCTGAAAATAAGTTTTCTTACGTGAGGTTATGACTGCGAACTGCGGCGCAAAGGACTTTATAAACTTAAAAATATATCGACCATAAAGCAAACATATATAAACAGACTCAGTACAAGTATGAATTACAGATTACGTTTTTCTTTCATTCTGTCGTTGGGTATCGATCTCGTAACTAATACAACTACAACTACTACTAACACTTATACCACTGAGTTATTACATAAATGGCGCAGTCATATAAGATCTAGTTTAAAATAAATTAAGATTTTAATTACAAAAACCCCAGCATATATCACATGTGCTGGGGTTTTTTTTTTATTATTTTGTTGTTTGTTAAGGTTTCTCGCATTCGCTCGCGCCGAGACTGATTCACAACCTTGTGTAAGATGTGTCGACACATCCTTTGTTCATCGTATATATTAACACACAAATAGAAGAAAATCAGCCTTGAAACAGAGAATAATAATAATATTTTAACGAAGCTATAAAAAGGTCATTAAACCTAAATCAAAGCGCTGATGATATTAGCCAAACTGGGCTTATTTAAATATACAACGATACAAGATTCAATATTTATAACCTTCATTCGTTTTTGTACTAAGTACCTAATTATTAACTTTGTAAACAGCGTAGGTAATATTTCAAGATAGAGGTTTAAAAATGTTGTGTTTTTACTAAACCAAATTACAAAACCTTTGATTCACTAAAGTGCAATTACTTCTATAAGCACGTTATACTTACTAGGAGAAACTTGGTTATGATTACCTACGTGTTACGTTTACGTAAGTTGTACCCAAAATACACGGTTTATTCTTTTTTATTAGTCATGTTCATTGGTCTTTGAGTATCTTTAAATGGGTCTGGAAGTATTTCTCACCAAGATAGCCAATGGCTACTAAGTAAAGCCTTTTAATTGTGGCATATAGAGATTCTGGAAGAGTCAATTTATAGGGTTTACTGCCATCTATATTATTATACAATTTTGATCTGTAACGACTGTGTCTGTTCATAGGAGGTTCTATTGAAAACTAATAGAGGTCAGCTATTTGAGGCGTTTGAATTTATCTGCTGGTCGGTCTATCAGTCTGTCTGTTTATACTGGTATGGGCATCGCGCAAAAACAATGCAAGGATTTTTTAGCTTTTGACCAGCTTAGTAGCTTGGAGCTTAGAGTATAACCTACAATCGATCCATTTCATATATTGGGGATATTGCGCATAGAACGAACATTCATTTAAATAATTTAATATTGACTGCACGTATAGCGTAGTGGTTTATGTGGTCGCCTCGCCAATGCCACTGCGCCGAGTGTTGTGACGTATACGACATACGGGACAAAACTTTGTGTGATCCTCAAATGGTTATCCCAAGTCTGGATGTTCTTTGTGTCCGTTGTTTGAATGTTTGATAAGTCTTTCGCAACACAGGATTTATAAATAGTGCGGGCGTTGCCATTAAAAAATATCGCGGTCGTAGCTACGAACGCGGCGCAAACTAAATCGCATGTAAATTGAATTATATCAAATAAAATGTCCACGATAAATACAGAACTACCGTAGTATGTCACTGTAATGTTATATTTTAACAATGATGTTTAGGTTAATAATCATGAATAACATGTTAACCATTAACATAAATACTGGCACCTTAGAACAGCCATAAAAATAAACTACGATGAAGCCAAATACGCCAATATTATGCGCCAATATTACTGTTGTTACATCTATCACGCGGTGTACAAATGTTAACATTCTGAATAAACCTACAGGACAACGATTTTCTCAAAAAATCAGTGGGATTGAACATAGAAATTTAAAAAGTTACTGTGTCTTACCGAAGGATTGGCTACTTTTATATTACAACTTAATTGTTTTTACTTTAAAGTGAGCTCATATTTTGCCTATTACACCTTGATTTACATATCATAGATGATATCAAATATTTTGTCTGCGGCGCCTAATTCCGATGTACTTATTTGTATTTTTATTAAATTAGAGTGCATAAAATTCAAAGATAATAGACAGATAGAATGAAACACCATGTTTCATACAATATGAAAAGTCAATTACCTATATGTGTTGTTTATGAGATTTTAATGTTTTCTTAAATATTGATTGCCTACATCATTCTATTAATATTACAATGAATTTGGAATTTGTTATATTAATACAATGATGTCACAATATTCAATTAAGATATCTAATATATCACCTATTATATTAAATATTAGGATGCTTTATTTACTTAACCTTGTTTACGGATTGGATTGAATACTTTTATAAAAATGAATTATGAACTATTATTTAACATATATAGCGTATTCTCAGGTTATTTATTTTTTGTTATTATCTAACTAAAACTGGTAAATTTTTGTGTCGTCATTTATAATTATTATTATAGAAAGCTACGCATTTTTGAAAATAAAGAAACCCGCTTCTCCAGCTTAGTCAAGTTTTTCTAACAAACAAAATTATGGTTCCTGATTCCGAGTATTATTATGCATAATATTTTATACTTCTATGTATACTACGGTATATACAAATTATTGGTAAATACAATGGCTTTGGGATTAATAATTTGGTATTACTTGCAATTTATACTTGGTTTTCCTATATTATAATCCTATTATAATGTAGGAAAACCAAGATATATAAAAATAATTCACCTGTGACACGCTACAATTTAATATTATTTTATTTTGCCTAATCCAAAGCGAGAAGTGCCTAATCATAAATACAGATACCTACATAAAAAATATAATCGCAGTAAGTAACAAACTATCAAAATATTTGTCATCTAAAGTCGCGATATATTCAAAGTTCATATTGCTCTATATTTCGGGGCCATCTGTTACAAGTATTGTATATACTTAAAAGGAGGCCCCAACCACTAGGTTAAGAATGACCAAATCGCATTCTTTATAAAACAGCGACTTAACTCGAAATTTGAAAGTAAGCCAATTTGAACTTTAATTGTATATGTTAAATTCTAATATTATATTTGTGTTAAATCTTTTCAATAGAAATCAAATTTGTTTAATCAAAAATACTGAGATAAGTCTCTGTTTTATTAAGGATGCGAAATGTTTAAGAAAATAAAGATACCTATATTACTATTATTCTTTTATACACCCAGAAATTAAGAGATTGCTTTTATCCAAAGATTCAAACAGAATACTAATAATATGAAAAGTGCGTCTAGACGAGCTGCTAAGACAAAGTTTTAAACCGAATACACATTATGCAAAGATATTTAATTTATAGAATAACAGACTGTGCAGTAAACAAAACTAATATAAATAATAGCTATAAAAGCTATTTTCTTGATTAACCTTATTACATTCTAACTTTAATCAACAAATAAACAAGAAAATGTGAATGTTAAAGATTTGATTTTACGCTGGGGACTTTACAACCATTTAAACAACGGACACAAAGAACATCCTGACACGGAGCCATTATTTGTGGATCTCACAAATTTTTGTCCCGTGTCCCACAACATTCAAAACAGTGGCAGGGGCAGTGGCCACTTAGACCAGTACACGATCCGTGCAGTCAAATAGCTGATAAACGGATAAATAGTAATTAAATTCAACCACAAATGGTACAATACCTTAAGAGGTTTTTATCGGTTCGATCCGGTAAAGTTCGCGTTTCAAACGAAATGAAATATTGAGTCATATTCTAATACATTTATTTGCCTACAGTATGTGGTGTAAATATTAGCAGAACTTCCAACACACTGCTCGCACGACGCTCTTTAATGAGAAAAGAAAGAGGCGAAGTAGGTATATACTGACACTAAGCGATTATTACTGTATTATATTATATCAATTAATGTTTAAGTAAACTACAGTAAGAGTGTATACTTACACAGAGTTAGAATCGTTGTTCTTGTCTATTATAAACACTTTTGAGAATGATAACAATATATTGAACTCTGATTCAGGGCTTGGCTATTAAAAATATTTGATAGTTTCGATTTTAACGTTACCATATCGATATTAGTAATAATTAAATATGTGGTTAATTGATATTCGAATATTGTGTATAACACTAGTTTGCATGGTCAAGGACGCAGCAAATACTTATATTTTATAGTGTTGTCAACACATACGAATTATAATTCGAATGCAACGCTGCACATCGCTAATTGATATATTATGCTAGCGTACGACTGCTGTGTGATGTACAATGGTTTTGCACGAATATGACGCACGCCTTTCCACCATTATCTTTGTATTCGTTTCTGCCCGCGGTATGACGCACGTAAATCCTACCCGGCTCGCAAGCTGGGATAACAAGTATCCTATGGGTTAATCGTCAACCAATTTCATTCAGGGTATGGTTTAATTGAGAGCCATTTTTCATTCAAATCTGTTTAATAGTTTATGCTTGATTCAGTAACAAAATTCACTGTCATAAATTTTCATATTTATTATTTTAGACCAAAACGTATAATTGCTGTTAATTTGTAGTAGGAATAGGCCTCATACTAAGAGATAAAAAACCAAAATAAGTGTCTAAATCTAGGTAATTATACACGTTTACAAAGTATATTTCTCGCGACATTTGTCACCTCTGCTTAAAATAGTAGCACCACGGTGTCTGAACATCTTGTGCCCGTAAAGAGTAACAAGTTTATTACATGGGATTTAAAAATATAGCTGGCGTGTGAGTGTTATACTTCTGCCTTCTCGGGCACATAGGCTTCAGTAAATCTTTATATGTATAATCGAAAAACCTAAGTGTCTAACAATATCGCTTAAGGTCCACATCATAGTGAACTAAACAAAACGTGGTATGTATGGCGTGATCGCATCAACGACCACGGACAATCTCATTTGGAAAGTGAATGTGACAATATACCCCGCTCTCTCTTTACGAGGCCTTGTACGAAAGTCATATTCAGTGCCAACATTTTTATTAAACAATACCGTATAACAATAATATTATGTTCTTGCTCCAAAAGTAAATTCTCGCGTCTGATCGTGAGTTCCCGAATAGGACAATATTCTGCTGAATTTTCTGTCTACAAAATATGTGTATCGGCGTGAAGCCTGCTTCTTTACAGTGTACAAAAGTTTGCATGCTATCATGTTAACATCGCGTGCTAATACATAAATCATACAGTAACATTGTTTGAAAATTGTACTTATAAAAGTACTAGTTTTCTAACAAAGTGTCAGTAGGCTGTTGCGTAGTGCCGAAATATGGACGAAGAACGTGACACATGTATACCTGACCGTAAAAAGAATAATATACTGTTATTTGTGTCTGTTGTTAGAAAATCTCCTTAGACAGGGCATTCCTAGTGCTAATTGTGTCTTGAAACGCTAAAAGTAAACATGAATTAAAACGATTGCTTAAATTTTTGAATATGTAAATTCCATGCGTATTGTTTATATTATATATATTATATATAAACAATATTTAGATTAGCATAAATCTTATAAAAGAAAATGCGTGGTCAGTGATCATTCTAGAGGCACAGCAGTTCGACGCGGCCGGTCCCCTCATTAACTCTACGTCGCTGTTTCAGGAATATAGAGACGTAATTCCAAGTAACATGAATACGTTATACAACGTATAAAGAGACATACGTATCCTTTGCATGACGGTAGCGAAATAAATAACTACCGCCCTAACACTGTAAGCATTCGTTGTTCTATTGTATGAGGTGGTCACGCCAGCATTGCTTTACGACTTATTTAAAACATTTGCTACATAAAAATGTATAACAATTTTCTCTCCTTTTATAATACTAGATACATGTTTATATAACAAAATAACGCAATGTTTATGTTTATTTCATTATATTACCACATATTATTCTTAGTATGTTTTTATTAAAATGCATGTAAAAAATAATGTAATGTTTATGTTACATTTTTCTAATATATTATGCTTTTATGTGTGGTGTTATTTTATTATAATACTATAGAGTTGCTTTTATTAAGTCATATTGTTTTCATAATATATGAGCTATGTTATACACAATATGACACAAAGGCTTACGTCTAGCTTACGTCTGTACATTCCAAAGGAACAAGGAATGGTGGATCAGACCCACATATTGATAATATGTTTCAGAAACTACATGATTAACACGGACGTGCCTATTGCCGTTGTCCGCAATAGGCATATTTCTAAAGGTACTTGTCCAGACTTTGCGCTGTTATTGCGGTAAACTAAATGCTATAGAAACTGTACATGCAACATTAGAGATGACTAAGATATGTGATTTATAATTTTAATGTGAGTTAATATGCTAGACAAAACGCTTCATAACTTCAGAGTGATTAATAATGTTTATCAGGCATTTTAATTGACGGATTAATGTTAGCGCGAAAGTTAATGTAAATTAAGAAAGTTAATACTTATACATCCGCGATGCTATATATTACTGCAATTAGACCATCTACCAGATAATAACTTATTAAAAAATAATCTAATAAATATTATTTTCAGATAGGTAATTGGTATTACACTTAGATGAAAAACAAGCTGGCATATTATAGCAGAGCTGATTCGCTGTATATCGCCTACAAACTTATACAAAAGCAAGTATTTTACATTCTGGCAATATTGATCCCGCGCTGCCAGTAAGGTACAAACATGTTTATAGTTTTTACGGTCCCATAGTTGACGGCAAAAACCCTACTTAGAGGCAGAACAACAGCCGGGATGAAAACAACCAATAATTTATGAAAGTTTGTCAAAGGTCTTGTGTGTTTAATGTGTGGGTATTACTTACATACATAAAATTTTGTTAATTATTAAAAATACAAGAATATTTATACAATAATATTTGTTGCAGATAATCTGTATATATCAGCAACTATTATTATTGTAAAATATTTTTGTATTTTTAGCATAGTTAAAATTCAAATTCTTTGTGGTTTAGTGGTGTTTTCAATCTCATTCGCTCAAAGGCACACACTTTATTCGTTGAATTGAAAGATTTAAAACTAGCTTATAATTAAAACACGTCATAGGTTTAAAAATATATATACCTTTATTTTTGGTCGCAAACTAACGTTGATGAATGTAAAGGTTACCCTAACTAAGCTTTATCTGTAATCTTAAAATGTATTCCTAACTGTTGCCACGGTCAGAAAGGATAAAATGTAGGATCTATGTAAAGAACCCGCAAGAAACTCGCGACCACTCTTTCTTATCGCCAAACTTTACAATATTGCATTATAAAATATCAATTATCGTGGTTTGGAGATCCAAGATCCTTAAAATTCATCAAGTAAAAAAATTCGATGTCCTACACCTTGAATTTATCTTACTAATATTATAAATGTGAATATTCAGGTGTTTGTTTCTCAATCGTGCACGGTACACTGAATTCGATGAAAACATACAGTCAAGTCTTCTCTATACTCGTTTATATTTTAAAAGATAAAATTAATGGAACGTCTCATGCAGTAGTGCAATAACAGATTTTAAAAGATAAACTTCCCGGACTATCTCAGAAGGTAGTATACAGTAGTGTAGTAACATTGACATGTTACTTATGTCACGGCATCAAAACCTCCATTAAACGGTTGTTTTATTATTGCCTCCATATTTGGCACAGCGACATATTTCCTTTTAATAAAATTATGGGACGATGTATCATTACCTCTGCTTTTCTCCGTAATTACAGTAATCTCAAGTTACTTTAAAAACGGTTTTTGTTAAAATATCGTAACGTCCAGCTGTGCCTTGAACGGGTTTTATCTTTATTTTACACATAAGTTGTATAACTTTATATTGTGATAAAAAGGCTTTGTAGTTTCACATATTTTACATGCTTGACAATTGTGATGCCAATATCGTCAGCACTTCAAATGATAACACGTGACTTGAAGTACTTTGACCGAATTACTGTTCTTTAAATATCTTGGATAAAATATACTTAATCTTTCGTCACTCATGCGTTTGAGATACACATTTATATCTCTGTATCATCTGCCAGTGTTTTAATACAGGCAACTGTCTCACAATCTTTTTTTAAAGACAAGATAAGATAAAGACGTGGAAAGAATTTTAACGCGAGTTGTTAGATGAGATTTACTTCTATCACTACAAGAAGAATCCTTCAATAATACTTTAACTAATTTAATTTAGATTAATGCCATGGTAAATCTTATCTTATCTTAAATACGTGGGCCGGTCAGTGCAGACCGGCAACACTTCGACCCAGTGGGATCTTTTGTGTCGGCCCCAAGATCTACCCTTTAGCTATCTCTTTATGAATATACTGCATCAGCCGCAGCGTACACTTCAGAGGGAGAAGCCTGCAGTCTTCGGAGTTTGAATATGCCAATCCAATCAGACCCATTCTCACTCCAGCCAACGCGTCACATTCACACCGTAGGTGTGATATGGACTCGTCCTGTTCACCACAGGCTCTACAGTTCAGATTGTTTGCCAATCCCAATCTGCACAGGAAGTCGTTGGTGCCAAAATGGCCAGTGAACGGTCCTGTGAGCAGGCGTATTTTGCCCTTGTTGTACCCGCAGAGCTTCCGGGTGAAGCCCATGGCTCTGTTTGCATTGAATTTCTTGGAGAGTTCCAGACCCCTGAGGGCCATCCACTCTAGTCTGTGTTTATCATTGCACATGACATTCAAAGCTGCCTTGACGGTGCTTTCAGAGAGTCCTACGAATGGCTCGGGGTCCACAAACGGTTGCTCCGAGCCCTTTCCGGTTAATTCATCAGCCTCCTCATTGCCCTGCAACCCTGCATGCCCGAACCCCACACTAGTCTGACTGTGTTCTTCTTGCCAAGTTTGCCTGGCCTTAACACAGTTCAAGACCAGTCCGGAGTCTACCCTGCAGGAGCCCAGAGCCTTGCGAGCAGCTTGACTGTCACTAAGAACATAAACAGTCCTGTCAGTGACATTATTATAGCATAGGTTTCTACTTGGAAGACCGTTGCATATTCCTGCACCTTGGAGTTGTTGGCATAAATACCAGCGCCTGATCCTGTTTCTATTTTGGAACCATCAGTGTACCAGATGAGACAACTCTTGTCCGGGGATTGTATGTAGACTTTATCCCCATCCATCTCTCGTGGGGACCTTTATTTTAAAATTATTTTTGAATATGTCTATTGGTTGCATTTTGTCGCATCCCATGCTCATAATCTTTTTGAGATCGTTCGAAATCTCCAATTTTGCGTGTCGAGTTTTGCGGCATGTTGATGTTCCACAGCCCATGCACAAATAGTCTATGTAGCGCCTTTAACGCCTCTAACTCCACAATAATGTGTAGCGGCATTAGATCCAGCAGGACTTCTAACGGTACCGTTGGCGTAGCCGGGAACGCCCCTGTTATAGCCATGCAGGCCAATCGTTGCACCTTCGACAGCCCATTCCTGCAATGTTGCAAGGTTAGTTCTTGGCCACCAGACAATGCTTCTATACATAAGTATGGGTCTTATAATCATCGTGTATAGCAACTTGATAACCTTGGGCTTCAGCTCCCAGGTCTTCCCATAAGTAGAACGAATCATGCCGAAGACCCGCTGGGCCTTCTCTATGGCTTTATCTACATAAGGTTTCCACGTTAGTTTGTTATCTAAGGTCATGCCTAGAAACTTCACCTCCGTGGACCATTGTAGCTGCGTACCATCCACGGAGAGAGTTCCCAACCTTGTCACATCCCTCTTCCTAGTAAACGGCATGCCATGGTAAAACAATGATATAGGTACTGTTTTGTACGCATATAAAGATATTATTACCATCCACCGATTAAACAATAACTATATTTTAAAATTTGCAAATTTTCAATAAGGTAAGCCTAAAGCTAAACATACCCCTTAATTATTTATATTATTAACCTGTCAACGCGAAACCATTAAAAACAAAATTGCCTTATACAAAAAAACGTGGACTATAAAAGGTTGACGAAATAAAAATCACCGTTTCCAGCGTATGGGGTCTTTGGCACGTTAAATATTTGTTAATGTTTTGGCGGCTCGTATAACTTTAGTCCATTGCATCACATCAAATTGTTTAATTAAGTAAAATGAAATCAAGCAGCGTTAAACGACTAAAATTCCTTAGGTTGTTTTTAATAAGTCTTTATTAATACTTATATTCTGCAATTTTTATTAAATATGTATATCCAATAGATATACAGTCATATTAATAGATTAGTAGTATATTGAAGTGCCGTATCACCCAACAGCACAGCTATATTAGAATGTGTTTTAACAGAATGGGTGCAAGCTCTGGGTGTATTGCGGTCACCCATGCTTAAGTGTACCTCCGCTGAAGCTGCTTAACTAAATTGAGACTGTTTATCTTATATTAATTACGGCAAATTAATCTAATTTATTGGTGTGATGCAGAATATCCTGCATAACATATAATTAAATTTCTAACATCTCTATTACATGGCAGTATGGGAGTCTGGAACTGTTAAGTAATTAGAAGGTGTCCATCGCAATCGCAATAGGCCAGGCTATGCCTACTTATGAAATTACTTATTACTTCCACCTTATATTATTAATGCGAATGTTTGGTTGTTGATTTGTCCTACATTCATCAAGCAGTTCAACAGGACCTTCACAATTTTTTCGCTTAGCGATAGTTTATGGGCCGGAAAGCAATATAGGCTACATTTTATCTCGGCATATAGGAGAGTAGTAACCAGTATACATTGATGAGCTCATCCAAGAATAAAAGTGAAACAGAAGAACAAAGTAAGTATAAGATGGATGACGCTTTTTTATTGTCATTTACCTGTCAATTATTAGAATGCAAGACATCAACCCGTTGTGTCTGGCTGCCGGTGTACCGCTGCAACTCAATAGATTTAAACAATCGAGCTTGGTTTGCTTTGCTTTGCGCTGTCCGACTTACACATGTTCTAACTTTAAGCAAGCCTTGGTTGACTTGCAGCATTAACTAAATGCAGTAGTAGGACTATTGTCACTTTTTCATCTTATTTTGCAACTGGCACCCGCTTGTATTGCAACATTTCCACCTGCATTCAATCGTGCTTAACGCAACAGACTCGGCGAATTTATCCTCGATTTAATTCTAATTACACAACTAAACCTGTTTCAAGTACGAAACCTAATCTTTCCATTCTAAATAATATCTAGATTCTTGTTATTATGTTACGTTAAGTACTAGGTACTTAAAAATAAGCGGAGCGGCCTTGAGAGTTGGAGTACTTTTTATTTTCTAAGCCTTGGAGCTTGAACTCCACAGTACGTGAGACCTAAATGAAAGCGAAATAGTGTCTAATAGTAGTATATCATCTTTTAGTTATATATTTTTTTTAAAGAGACATCTCTCTCTTTCGGTATAATTCGAGTATCGCGGGGGACTTTACAAATATTCAACCAACGGACACAAAGAACATCCAGACTCGAAAGAATAATTTGTGGATTACATAATTTTTGTGGCGTGTGGGATTCGAACCCATAACACTCAGCGCAGTGGCAGTGGCGAGGCTACCACTTAAACCACTATGCCATCAGTGCAGTCAAAATAATACGTGTTATCAGCCTTATATTCCTAAACGGGGTTTTACTGCACCGATAGCGTACAGGTTTCACATGTCGCCTCACCATTGACACTGCATTGAGTGATGTGGGTTCTGTCCTTTAACGGAGAAAATTTGTGATATTCACGTATTTCGTCCGTTGTCTCAATGACTGTAAAGTCCCTCGCAACACAGAATGCATTCCTAGTGCGGTGCGGATAAACAAAACTAACGAAACCAGTATGTTTAGATCTCACGATTAGATGCGCGTTTATTGCAATCTAGCGATTAGAATACCAGTCACCTTGCTTCTAATAAGGATGCTTTATGGAAAATGCAATAATCTTAATCTATAACTAATAAGCCTTTCCGTAATCAAAATACAGACTAACTTAGGAATGTAAACCCAGTCATCACAACGACAGTATCCTTAGGTGTCAGTTGACCCCATGGGGCTTAATTTTTAATGATTAAATTGTTTATAAAATAAGTTCATATTTTATGAAAGCAATCATTAGCAAAACGATATCTACGAACTTTATTTAGACTGAGGTGATCGAAGTAATCATTGTTATACCAATGAGATCTGTCGATCACCTTCACATTATTTTGTTGCAACTGTTCGCCTTGACACGGTACTGCTGGCCGGTGTAAATCTGCCATCTTCGAATAATTATTCTAAGGGCCGATTTTTCAATCGTCGAATAACTTTTATCAAAGCTATAAATATGGCAGTTTGACATATTTTCTATCGAAAAGCCGTTAAAATGTCAAATATATTCACCAGATAAAAGTTATCAGGCAATTGAAAAATCGGACCTAAGTGTAATGTATATGTACGTTTACGTACGTTGTGGTTACTTGTTTGCCGGCGTCGGCATGTACAACTTAATGGTCAGCCATTTTCTTTACCTCAAATTTAAATTTTCAATAAACTGCTTCGGCGGCGCGACTTTACTGAATGCGACTGCATAAAGATTCGGGTCCGATTTAATTTTTCTGTGAAAATTCTGAGCAGCAGCAAAGAGTCTGGAACAAAAAGAAGGCTATGGGCTCGGTCCTGATTACATGGGAGCTAAAAATGCTATTGAAATAAACATCTCTTACTAGTCATTTAGTCATATTGTTTTCATATTAAGTATTGTCAAACATACTTAAACATAAATGATAATATTCGTTGAAAATACTCATGTGTGCAGAGGGTGCAGTGGTTTGACGTGATCCTCTCGGTATTCGTTCTCACGCGTGTCAATAACTTGCGTGATCCTTTAAACATGTTATTAGGAGTTAGGTCTATGAAATAAACCAACTTGTAGCATATTAATTTGCTTATAGTGACATTGGGCATTATAATGTTCATAATAACGTGTAGTTATGACCAGAGATAGCAAAGTAGCGTGAATCTAAGTATGAATTGTATATACATTAAAATGGGGGGAAATCCTATAGTAGTGATTGCTCAACATCCGGGCAATTATTGGGTTCGGCCGTTAGGGTCCCATTCTGGTACGCACCCAGCCGGGACGCACCCACAGTGAAAAATTGTTATTCCGCTACGCCCCCTCCGCGACGCTCCCATTGCAAAACAACCGGAGAAGACACTTGAGCAAATACTATTGAAACAAGTGTTTTTGAATTTGAAACCTACACAATGGACAAGCAACTGTTTCCGCACGGAAACAGTGAAAGGTTTGCTTTTTGAAAGGTTGCTAACTTGGAAACCAACATATTTTAATATAATTTAGATTGCATTTTAAAACATCTTTTCAAACAGTACTTAAAAATTAATCATACTAATTCTAAAGCTAATACATGATAGACACACAGCACAAAATATTAAAATTAAAATATACTTGTTTTCAACAGTATTCTCCGGTTGTTTTACGACGGGAGCGTCTCGGCCGGAGCCGTACCGGAATGGGAGCCAAACGGCTGGACCCAAATTATCGTCACATTTAGTTTATATCTGCTTAATTCATCATTTGACCTTTGAAGTCCCTCAATCAATATAATTTCATTAATAATTAATGTATGTGCCGACATCTCTAATGTCAATTGAATACGTTTGCCTTTCGTTTTGCTATCGTATAATAAATTTAAAAAAATGGACCACCAAATAAATTTTGTGGACTCCTCGCCACTACCGCTGCGCTGAGTGTTGCGGGTTCGAATTACAGACAAGGTCCGCCACCATACAGGAATGATTCCTAGTGCGGGAGTTATCTTTTATAAAAGAAAAGCATATTTGGCCCCGTAGGGATGGAAATACATTTCGTCAGCTATTTTTAATGTATTTACTTATAATGTTATATGATCGATGCTCCATTCGCCGACCGTATCGCTACCGAGAATTTACTTACATAAAGTGCCAATTACTTTTCCCCAGATTGAAAATCGAATGCACACTTAGGTTAGTGGCCCAATTAGTTTTTTAATAATATTAAAATAGAAATACAGCTTTGAACCAACGAAGGTCAATATATCTTTGACATTAGCAAGACTGGCATTGCAAAAGGTTGGTTTTTCCTTGCCAAAATTTACTTTATTCATAAGATTACACTATACATCCTTAAATAGCTACACCTTTCAAATATAAAGTTTAAAAATTGCGAAGTTGTCCATATAATACAAATTTATATTAGCAAACTGTGATTTTTAACGTTACGTAAAATACCTAAAATGGACGGCTACAACACAAGGTTTCTTCAGAATTTACAAAACAATAAATTGTGTAAGTCTTGATGCACAGGCGTGGACGTAGGCATCAGCGCATTAAAATTTGTCAATCGTGTCGCCCCGTTTTGGGACGAGACATCTTTACTTTACTACCATAAAATGTTTAGTAGGTAATAACACAGAGTTAAGAATTGCGTTCAGTAAACGGTGATAGGCTTATCATGCTAAATACACCACGTAGGACTAAACAGAAACCAAGTGCTCGGATGACGCAATGGTGTTGCTAGTACCTCACAGGTCACGCTGTGGTTTCGATGCCCACATGGGACAAAAAATTGGGTAATCCACAAATTGTTGTGCCGATCTGGGTGTTATTTGTGTTGTTGTTTCTATGATTGTAAAGTAGCGCGCGGTATAGGAATCAAGTGAATAGAGTATCTTAAAAATAAATAGCACTTACTTAGAATAACTTTCAAAGTGCCTCGGTTCAGCGGTAGTAAATGCAACTGCTGTGCTAGGGGTTTCTGGTTCAAGTCCCGTGTCTGGCAAACCGTTATTGGGTTTTTCTGTGATCTAATTTGCAGTAACAGTACGGCGTCTGGAACAGTGCAATAGACGGCAACAGTTTTGTACCCGGTTATAAAAATGTACCCGGTTATAAAATATAACCGGCTAAGAAGCAAGATGGCAACTGCACATACGCAAAAATATAGCTACGTACCTCTGCACAGCACGGAGATATGGCAGTCATGAAATTACATAATTTAATGTTATGTCTATAGTAATGTTAGATAGGTGGCCATAAAACAAATTATCTTTATGATGAAGCAGCTAAATATATCACACATGCATTCATAATTTAGTATTAGTTATTTAATATTATTAAACTGATTACTCATAATCGTAGAACAATGGACACATATTTTGCGTCAGTATTGTGATGTATTTTCATGTTATGAACTTATACAACGTGCAATAGAAAGGTTTCGTCATACTTAAGGGTCGTAACGTGTAATATGATTAATAGGTAGTTGTATATAAATTATGGTTTGACTACACGGATGTTCTATTAGTTTAAATGGTCATTAGGCTACTATACCGTACCAAATGTTTTGAGTTTGAACCACACTAGACTAAATTGATGTAGACCACGAATAGTTGTTTCAAAACTGGTGGTTTTTTGTGTTACTTATATCAATGCTTGTGAAGTCCTATTGATATATGTATGTAGGAACAATAAAAGAGAAAAGAACTGTCTTTAAAAATATCATTAGGTCAAATAGAGAACTTATTGTTTTGTCAAAATTTGTTCTTTTATATAATGTTAAACAAATCTTAACCGAATATAAAAATTGATAATGTCAATTTTAAAGATAAATTTATATAGCTACATTTTCTTATTAATCTGGACTAGCTTCCTTTAACTACATTAAATTATTGCGCAAGTCACATTAGACAGTTATCTGAAGAAATAAGAGCCTTTGTTGTTCCATTATCATATTCTGTATATTACTTATGTGGATTTATTACGTGTGCAGAATAAATTAAAAAAAGATTGACATTAAACCCAATATCTCAGCATCGGCAATTGTGCAAGCGCCCACACTATTGCTGCCTGATCGCAGACACAACAATCAATGTTGTGATGTACTGCGTATAATATTAAATTATAGACTATTGTAAAGTACTGGATTAGCTGTTGTATTCTATTATGTCGGTTCTATGTATTATGAATGACGTATGCATACTTTCACACACACATACACTATCGCATCGCTGCTGCTTAAGACGCATAGCGCATAGCCTCAGTCGTTCAAGGTGTAGTAGTTATGGCCTTCCTTCCTCTTCCTTAAACGTATTTGACCTCCTTGATAAGGACTTTGATAGGGATTTGTTTTGCGGATATTAAGTTTCACATTTCATATTTCTGGTAAGTACTGTTTACCTCGTAAAAGTATATTTGGCTACACGTATTGCGCAGTTACTACCCTTTGATACAATTAGTATATTAATTATATTCAAACCAGTATAAATGCATTATACTTATGCAGGTATTCTGAAAACGAAACAAATGTTGGTGTGATTTACAAAAGGAAATTATTATTAATATTATTATTGCGTCCATTCTTTGTAAACTTGTCCGTGCTAAGCAGATTATCTTTAGAAAGGGTGCACTTAGACAATTAAAACATTATCCATAGAATAACTACCACCAAACGTGACGCGAACTTGTGTGCCTCCTCCGTTTCCTTAGTATCGTCTCCGCGGGACCAGATTGACTCAGTCATATCCATGAAGGGCGGCTGCCATTTAGCAAGTAGGTAATAACAATGCCAATGTGCTATAAATGTTGTAACATGACAAGTGAAGGGTGAATTATTCCAAGTGTGGGCAATGTTGTGTTGTATTGTTGTTATTCTTTGAATGTCTTACTTTGTTGTAATATTTGTATAGTAGTCATGGAGGTCACACAATTAAACCAAAGAAAGAGTCTTCTTAATAAAATCATGAGTAATTTAGAGGCCCGTTCTATTTATGCAAATAGATATTAGGTCAATTACATCACGTTTATGAGCGAGGCAATTTACCGTGTGTCTAACAATAACTGATTAATGATGGCTGGAAGAAGTACAGTTGTGAACGGCCCGAGACAATAAACCCAATAATTCAATTGTGCCCAGAATGTCACATTCACATCCAATTAGTCATGTGTTCCTTACCATTCATTCATATGCTCAGTAATATTCGTGGTGTACTTTTTTCACGACCTGTATAGGTATTTCTTAAAGTCATCGAACCGTGATGACATGATAAACATATCCAAAGATTCATTTGCATCGCAGTTAGTCCTGCGTAAGCAGGTATTCTATGCTAATTTTAATTCAAAGTTTGGGTGAAATCATCACTGTATACCAAGCAAGTGAGTCGACAATATAAAAAATCGAGTAATTCGTTATAATGGGAGAAGACGCGGCCTTACTTTTTCAAATATTTTAACAGACGTCTGTTAATAATGTTATTACATTAACTTATGCATCAATGATTTAAGCAAGAGACTTTATATGATAATTATTTGTTATTAAAGATCAGTTTTGTAGTCACTATCTCAGGCATGTCATCCAAAGTATTGCCACTTAAAATGTAATCATTGCCGAACAAATTTGACGTTGGTGGTCCTTAAATTTTTCAAAGCGAGCTCTTGTTACTCGGCGGTTTGACCAAAGAATGAAATCCAGTTGTTACCAGTTCGGCGGCTCGCATGCATCGGTTATAAGAATTTGACACATGTCTAAACCCAAATTTAGCACGATAATTGTGCTACCACTTAGTTTTAATTAAGCCTACGACATTTAATAAAAGATTGGGTACAATGGCTATCACATTTCAGTAATATTAGAAGTTATGTAGTGTGCACGTATATGTATTGTGATCTCATGTGATAACGTAGATGATTCTTTGAATGACTTGTGTTGAACGACCTTGCAATGTAAAATGACGCTTTGTTTAGTAGGTACTTAAGAAACGACGTAATTAATTAATACACTTGTAAAACGGGTTATACTAAGGAGTCTAAGTAGATGATTGTTGACATACATTTACAAAGTAACATTTATATTTTATCGAGAAAACGTTAGCAAAAGGTGGGCGTTTTTTTGCGTAACTGACATGATGTTCTGTGTTTCTGTCGTCAAGTTCTAGTTTTGATTTTTTAATTAAGCTACTTGGGATTTTGTTTCCTATGGTTTTCTGGTAACGTGCGGAGAAAACGATAACTTCTCTCTTCATACGAGTATGGATAGGCGTGATGACGATCTAATGTGTGGCGGTGCTTTAATTTATCTTGGTAGACTATCGATATCGATCGCGATTCTTTATTTGTTTTATGATTGATGAGTTTTTTAATGATTCGAATGACCGGACTGTGGCTGTCATGCTTTTTTACTTCACCGTAGGACAGTTTCTAGGAGTACTATGATACAAATTCGGCTATAAGTTCTTATATTTTGTATTTTTTTAAAAGCACTAGGCATAATTCCTGTTTTGCAGAGGAGTTTACAAACATTCAATCAACGGACACAAAGAACACCCAGACTCGAAACATTAATTTGTGGATCACACAAATTTTTGTCCCGTGTGGGATTCGAACCCACAACATTCGGCGTAGTGGCAGCGGTGAGGTGACCACTTAAACTATTACGCCATCTGTGCAGACAATGATAAAGTTCATGTAGTCCTAAAATTAATATACTCAATAATAGGGGTTTAAACATGATGTTGCCGTTTGTATGATAATAATAATATAATAATAATAATAAAGGCCTCCCAAAGGGCCAGGTAATATAATATGTTAGAAAGTACATATGATAAGAGAAACATAATAATAATAAATCATTCCTAAGCATCTTCGCCATAGCCTGAAATTAATTGATTTCAAAGAAACCTTGTACATTAGCCTGCAGAAACCCGCAATTTTGAACACGTGCAGAATAGTCAAGAAATTCATGTCCCTTGATGAAAACGACACAATACAAACAACACCTCCAACATAATCTTTACACACTACATACTACATTTTACTTGTTTTCGGAACAGGATAATAATAATAATAATATTTTATCACATACACACAACATCATCTAGCCCAAACTAAGCAGAGCTTGTACTATGGATACTAGACAATGGATAAAAATACATATAGGTATACCATTTCTTTTTTGTAAATACATACCGTATTATACATAGAAACACCCAGACCAAGTCAAACATTCATGTTTATGCACACAAATGTTTGACTTGTGCGGGAATCGAACTCGCGACCTTAGGCGTGGCAGCCGGTTACACTAACCAATACGCCATCCAGGTACTGCCTAAATAGAATTCATGATAAAAATCAGTAACGTGGTGCTTGTCATACTAACTATATCAAATATATTTTTGGAATAGCCCATTGGTATTCTTTGTTTGTATGTATTTATAGTTGCTTGTATTTAGGCCACTATGTTTTGTGTTAAATTACCGAAAACATCAACTACCATGTAATTATGACAATTTGAAACAACTAATACAGACATTGAAATTAAACTACTATATACGGATTTTATCGCGTTGTTTATTTGACACTTCGGGGAGACTCCCCGTCGGAGAAAGTGTAAAATTAAATTAAATCTAAATAGTTTTAATAATAATTTAATTAGCTTAAAAATTAGTAAAGTTTAAAAGTAAAAGTAGTGTAACAGTTTTCAAAATTATGCAATAAAGTGTCAAATAAACAACGCGATAAAATCCGTATATAATAGTTTAATTTCAATGAATAATATTCGCGTAAACAGAAGACAATATTAACTAATACAGACACTAAGCAATACAACTTTAAAATCAAATTTTAAAAAAGATTATTTATATTTATTGTTAATAATACACGTTATTAATAATAAATAACAATAACTATGAACTAGATCGACTATTCTTAAAACTTTAATATAATCTCGTCTTTTTGTACAGAAACCTAGAAATTAGATGTAAGACATTAGTTAAATACTTAATATTTTAAAGCTGAAGAGATTGCAAGTTTGTTTGTTTGAACGCATTTATCTCACGAATTAATTTTGATCTAAATTATTTTGATTATTAAATTATATTATGATTTCAAAATAATTATGCATTTTGTAGCCATCTAGTTTCTGCTCGCAGTTTCGCCCGCGTGTATCCAATAGGAACACATACCGGGCTAAAATGTAACCTAAATCCTACGTCAGGATTTTGATTTCAGTTAGTATTTGCCGTGCTTACTGTGAAAATATCGTATACATAATTATTTTAAAATGCTGAGAACTAATATTAACCAAAAGCAACAGTAGATTTTATTTAAAAAAATATTTATAATGAATCTCTCCCTCTTTCTTTATAATGAAAGCGTAATTGTAGGTTAGATTAGATTAGATTACAAACAGTACTTTTTTTCTTGGTACAACGTGTTTGCGAAATGTCATGATAATCGGTCAAGTAGTTAAGGCGTGAAACCGGACTAAACAAACAGACACGCATTCGTATTTATAATATTAGTTAGGATGTAACATTTAATCAATTCCGTCTGTTTATATTTCATGAATTTTTTAATCCTTTTTAAAAAGACATTTCCCGCTTTTGTCCTGCGCCGTAAAGCAATTCATATAGATAGTTTCATGCAGGTATCTTCTCATAGGCTTAACCTTTTGCCTGAACCTTGCAACTAACATAAATGTAAATTCAGTAAATCTTATAAACTCACTAACCTCTTGACGTTCATAAGGGTTACTTTATGACCTAAATGAATAAATGATTTTTGATTTTGACTTTGACATAAACATACATTTAACGAGCACAAAAGAAACCCAAATTCAGAACAAAAATTTGTGGCTTACAAAAATATTTGTCCTGTGTGGCATTCAAATCCACAACAGTCAACGCGTCAGCAGTGGTGATTGTACCGCTTGCCCGCTGCGCAATCCGCAGTCATGATTGAATAATATAATTTTCGCCTGGAATACTTGTGTACCTATAAACATACAAATGTATGTATGTACGCTTGCATACAGAAATAGGTTTTGTTTAGAGTCCTATAAAATAAGGTGTTATAGAATCACTTCTCAAAATGTCTACAGTGCGCAATATGTCTATATCTCAGAATGTCCCTTTCGTAGAATGTCACGTGGACTTTTTGCGCCCTGTAGACATCTTGTGAAGTTAACAATCTGCACCTGAACCAAGTAAGGAGCGTATTTTCTATAAGGAACCGTGACAGAATCCGGGCTGCAATTGAAAATTATCTAGCAATATATAGTAGAAGGGTCACCCTATTCCGTGGGACTGAAACAGCTTTTCATTCTCTCTCTCTCTCTCATCCTGCACACTAAGGAACGTACAGGCATGTATTTCACTTATATTTTTGCAATGTATACAACATGTAATATAATAAACGCACATCCAGAAAGTAGTTTGTTCAAAATCGGCTACTGAATCAATGCCAGCAATTTTTAATATAGGTAATTTTTATCCCTAAAACAATTAAAACGAATTAAATTATAGTCACCCATTTATTAAACAGCTGAAATAAACGAAAATGTATCATAATTCAAGGCAATAAGGTTTTTGATGCAATAAAGGCAATAATGTTAGATTTATTGTAATATACCCATCCGCGAACAATAAGAAAAATATTTAACATATTTAAGTAGGTACATAAAAGTAACATTTTAATAATTATATTATTATTACGATTTAATAATATTATTGGGATGTCTGGAGTTGTGCGTTATATCTGTGATATGTTATATACAACGTTCTTAATTTAAATGTGAATGTCATTTCTTTAAAAGTTTAATTCGCTGCAAAACACACTTATTTATTTAAGTACGTTTTAATGTATATATTGTTTTTTCTTGTTTCACTGCGGGTGAATGTCTTCAATGCTATGTGCATTGCGCATCTGTGCACTGTGCGCGAAATTATTGATTCGTTCGACACCCTCCATATAATATTTTTATGTACTGGATGTAAGTACCCACACTGTATGTCGCCATCATTTTTGTATTTTTCGGCTCCCTTACTTCTATATGTAAAAAGAAGAAAGGAATAAGAATTTTGGATGATACGGCCTCGTAATTTAATTGTGATGTTACCTTCTATATCGTGCCGCGGGGCTGCTGCGGTAGTACATACGACTGCTATGCAAAATGTCTTGTGTCTAACGGTCTAGACGGACGGACTGCATTTCAACTGCACTCCGACTGCGAATTTGCAGTTTGAATGCAGTTAGTACAACTGCAATAAAACTGCAAACCAACCGTGCAACCCGATTGCAGTCGGTACAGCATTACAACTGCAATTTTGCAGTTGGAGTGTAGTTGAAATGCAGTCCGTCTGTCTAGAGCCTAAGTGTTATTAGGTTTACCTAGAGAGTCAATTCTCAGTAGAACCTCGAAGTTTGAAAGCGTGTTCCTTAGATGGCATTAAGTTCTTTCTAATACGTGTAACCTGAATGCATAGCTGGCAAAATGTAACTACTGCTTTAGGCATTAGGCGTGAGACTATGCATGTACATAATAATTATACTAGATTCTATCCGCGATTTTGTCTACGTAACTTACAGTTCGAGAGCCACGTTATTTACGCAGATCATACTATATATGAAAAAGAATTACTAGCTTTTAAATAAAACCCTAAGCGTAGCTGTGAAAGTAATGTCTTAAGTGTTGTTTAGATCCCTACGTGGTACAATAAAATGTGTGATCCAAAAATTTTTGTGTTGAGTCTAGATGTTCTTATTTGCCTTTGTTTGTTTATTAGTAAAGCTGCTGCGCCACAAGAATTGTTTCTAGTGGGGAAGTTTATACAAAACACTCGTTTAGTGTATTTTACACGAAAGTCGAACATACAGAACATAAACATAAAGAAACAAATATATTATATATTTAATTACGGATTTAGAAACTCATACAATATACTCTTTAGTTTATACGATTTATCCTTTTGTATCATATTCATATTCAGCTTCTTTATCCTAGTAAATATTACATTGCATATTACTGCAGACACTGCCGAATACTACCTATCAAGATACTACTATGCTCCATAGTATATTTTCTATATACGAAGCGAGTAAAGCTGCTTCTTAAAGCGACCTTTGCTTTGCTATTGAATATCTTATTTCATTTTAATTTTATCACTTATATACCTATATGTTAGTAAATATATATAGGTATATATAATGTTACTAAGTCCTAATAATGTGTTTTCACTACAATTATAATTAATATAATATGTTTTCTTTTCTTTTCAGAAATTGCCTTATCCAAAAGCAGTTGGGTTCATAGTGACAAATGAATTCTGTGAACGATTTTCATATTATGGGATGCGAAGTAAGTCAATCATTAATTTACTGTGTTAAACATATGTGGTAAGTTGTATTGTTTACTCAGATTGATGCTTAGCGAGTGTGCAATTGCTTATTGAATTTGTTGTGTTTAGTTAATAACTTCTCAACTAACGCTAGGACGGCATTCGAGCTTAGCTATACTATTTAAAATGTAAATTTTGTTATGATAGTCTACATTTGTTTGAAGAACTTTTTTTGTATTTTTGATACCTAAATTGGTTTAAGAGGTTATTTTATCAGCTGATATACGATAGCGTTTTACGCTTTCACGCAATAAACACCTAGTTTCTGAAAATCAGATCAACAATCAAATTTGTTAACGGGCGGTCAATAGCTAGGATTGGTTAACTGAATTAGTAATTGCCAATCAAATTACTTGACATGGGTTTCATTTTGATACGTCTTTGTGCCTTTCAGATACCGAATGTGAGTAAAATAGATAATAAAATTTAGAATACTTGCGTCGTAAAGGTTTCCATAAATTTTGCGTTGTTTCGCTGTGCCTGACAGGTTCCATAACTACGAAAACACGTTTTTGTCCTTTGCCTTTATATGTCTTGTAAATATGTTTAAACTTTGAAGCACAGTCACAATAGGTTGCGGTTATCGTCCAGACCGTATATATAATTATAGAAAATTCATGTCGTTTAATGACAAGATCTAAAAATGTTGTAGATTATGAATTTGATGAAAAATTAATATTTGTTGCATCCTCAATATTGTTAGCATGAATCGCAAACAAGTTTTTCATCTTTAATCATAGGTATATATTCATATACATATATTTTTTATTGGTCGTTGAATCTTACAGTGAACAAAAATCGATAAATTAAAATAAGTTTGATAGGCATGTAGAAACACAGTCTAAAGAATGCCTTTCTTTTATCTGTTAGCACAAACGGAAAAGAAACAAAAACTGAAAAGACACTAAAACGGCAATATGGATTATAACAAAACTTTTAAATAATATTGTCTTCTATTTACGGGAATATTATTCATTGAAATTAAACTGCTATATACGGATTTTATCACGTTGTATATTTAACAATTTATTACAAAATTTTGAAAATTGTTACTCTACTACTACTATTAAACTTTACTAATATTTAAGCTAATTAAATTATTATTAAACTATTTAGATTTCATTTATTTTTACACTTTCCCCGACGTTTCGGTTGCTTTTCAGCAGCCATGGTCACGGGGATGGTCTCCCCGTGTTTAATAGTAGTAGTAGTGTAACAATTTTCAAAATTTTGTAATAAAGTGTCAAATAAACAACGCGATAAAATCCGTATATAGCAGTTTAATTTCAAAAACTTTTAAAGATCATATAAAGAATTTTAATTTTTGTCTTTTTGTTTGTATCTCAGCACAGTACAATAGCTATATTAGCCAGCGGCTGTTCCACGTCGAGTCGGTTGCGAACAAAAAGTGAACGCGATGTATAAATTTAAATGTGATTTTTATATATGCCTTGAGCTAGTGAAAAAATATATTTAATTTATTTTACAGTAATAACTGTTTTCGTACGAATGCCCCTTTTCTATACGCCGACCTGTTATACCTGTTATAAATTTGTAACATTGCTCTTCTCTTCTAATTTATACCTGCAAAGGTATAAATTTCTTAAGGTTTATCAATTTGCATAATTAAAGGTAATGTGGTCACGTATTCATTTATCATATTATTTCAATTATAATCACGTCTTCCACACTAAGGATAATTCCTGTCTCGCGGGAACTTTACACACAACGACACAAAAACTATGCAGTGTCACACAGGCACAGCTATCTATCGGTGGATCACAGAAATCAGAAATCTTTTTTTGTAAACATAGGTAATGGCTTCATAGGATGTTACAATGAATGAATATGGGATTATGCGAATGTGTTGCCAGCTTTTTGTCCGGTAGATGCATCCAAACTATGGTTGACGGTGATTGCTCTAACTGGATGGACATAAATACTGGTGACCCGCAAGGCTCTGTTGTCCCCGACGCTGTTCCTGCTGCATGTCAATGATATGTTGTCAATTGATGGCATTCATTGCAATGCGGATGACAGTACTGGAGATACTTATTACACGGGCCGCGCTAATATCCCTCGGTCCACAGTGGAGGAAAGCCACGTACGGCTTGTGTCTGAAATCGAAAATACTCTGGATAGAGTATCTGAATGGGGAAGACTAAATTTAGTCGTGTTTAACCAAGCTAAGACACAAGCCTGCGCGTTCACCGCTAAGAAAACCCCATTTAGTGTCCACAACTCCAGAACACGTCTCTCACCATCTCCAAGAGTACTGGAATGCTTGGCCTCGACTTCTCAAATGATGTACAGTTCCGCAGTCATTTAGAGAGCAAGGTCAAGCTGGCTTCCAAAAAGCTTGGTGCGCTCAAAAGAGCTAAGCGGTACTTCACTGCGGGGCAAAGACTGCTTCCATATAAGTCACAAGTCCGGCCTCACATGGAGTACTGTAGTCATCTCTGGGCAGGAGCACCAAAATACCAGCTTGATCCTTTTGACGCGGTACAGAGACGAGTCATCGAACCGCTCGCCATCAGCAAGGATTGCATTCTCACACCTTATAACCCAATTGGTGCCGCACCAAGCGGTTCCATAGGAATTTTCTCCCGCGGACACTCAGGTTGTGGAATGAACTCCCTGCCTAGGTTTTCCCACAAGACTACAGTATGGGGCTCTTCAAAAAGGGCGATAAAAGATTTTTACAAGCTCGGCAACGCGCAAGTGATGCCTCTGGTGTTGCAGCCATCCATAGGCTACGGTGACCACTTACCATCAGGTGGGCCGTATGCTTCTTTGCCACTTTAGTAGTATAATACGCTATACGCTATGGCAATAACTAGCCATTACGCCTACATTTCTGTCTTAGAATTACGTCATCAATTGTTTTCTAATCTTTTTTAACATGAAACAAATCAGAAAGGTAAGTTCTATTTTATTCGTTATTTAGCAAGTACTACACGGATGTCTTACACTTTATTTACAATTATATGTATATTAATTGCGTAACAGCAGGCTGCCGGGCGTCCAGGTTCAATTATATCCAATTTTGTCTGGCATTCCCGCAACTTATGCCTCTCCCATTTCGGTTATAGTTCGTACGAGATATATTCTAAAGTGCGGTTGACTTATTTGTGATATTTGAGGAAATAATTTTCGGAACAAAACTGAAAATCTTTCGGGGTCCCGTGTTCAACGTATCGAATCACAGTGGCACATCGGCGCGCGGCGGACAGACACAATAGGATTTCAATTATGTCTGGTACTCCAGCAATTGACTTAAATTGTTTCGATACATAATTTTGGCGTTGTATATATACATACTTGTTTGTACTTATTGGCATTAGTATTTCATATTGTGCCTTCAGTGTGGCGATATTAAAGCCTCAACAGTCTTTCTAACGGTCTACATTAATAATAAGCCGAATCCTAAATATTTATGTTAGAAATTTGTTATATGCGCCAGAACAAATGTTTTATTTCAAATGTAAAAAGAAATAAAAAATATTAGTCTAAAGTCTGACACATTTATCATTTACAAAATCTTATTGTTAAATATGAAACCTTTTTGCCGGTAACTAGCTGTAAATTTCCAGTTTGGTGGTAAAGTGACAGCTTAAATCACAACGCACAACATTAAATCATGCGTAATGTAGGTACCTACCTGTACATCTATCTTAAACGCGTTTCCATTATCGGCGAGCGACCATTAATGGTGAAATGTGACACACATACCAGGTGATAAAGTGTTAATTTATTTAAAGTGGGTCGAAAACGCTGTGTATTTTACGTACAAACATACAAGCCCATGTGTAAACTAGCAACGTTGCATATTTCACTGATAAGATACGTTATAAATGCTTCAATTTTATTTGTATTTACAAATAAATAAATAAACATGATTACCGATTACAGAATTTAGTTCAATGATTAATTATCCTCGATGATTTGTTTGGTTGATATCTATATCTTATTAAGTTTATAACCTTGCAGATGAAGAGCACTTCTAAACGATTAAACAACGGGTCTTTCTTAGAGTTATCATAACAAACAGTTTGCTAGCTTATACCTATTGTAAGATACATGAAAGTATTATAAATGTATTGAGAAGCAACAAGGAATATTGCGATAATCGTTCGCAGTGGCGTAAAAGAAGATATATTAAAAATAATTGAGGGGTGTCTAAAATTGTTAAGGAAGTATACTATAAGGCAAACGTGACTGGAACAATCAATGTTATCTTCATGCTTGTGTAAAGCCTTTGGTGTCATAAATATGAAATGGCCTATTGAGACGTAATATTTCAAGTAAATAAATTATCGGCAAAGAGATAAGCTCAATGTTTCGTCCCTGTTATCGAACTCGACATCTCATGCGCAGCAATCGCACTCAAAACTGCTACACCATCGAAACAGTCTACATATGAATTGAGTATACAGGCCAAAATCACGGAAGTAGTTAATCACGAAGTATATTTTAGTAATCATAACAGTTTATTCAATAACCTGTCTGTGCCGAAATCGGAGCTTTATTATGCAATATTATTAGCACGTGTTGCGAAAAAACTAACGTAACATAGACAACGCATCTAAAGATATTTAAATGTATGTAAATGAGGGTAATGGTAGCACTTCCATACAATAAAAAAAAATATTTTTTAGTATCAAAATGAATGCTGTTCTTTACGCTCAGAACAGGATGTTGGATAAAGAAAAATATAAACAACCTTTTACGATAATTTTGTCTGTCTTTGGCAATGTTTAAACTAATCAAAGACGAAACTTCGCACAGCTGTCGTATTTACTAAAACTGTATATGAGTATATTTTGTAAGCAAAGTACATGGGTGCATAGACCATAACTGTTATCAGTCATTCAGAATGATCTTATCAGTAAGTCTTAGATTGTGTGAAGTTTTCGATTTTAACGACTCGTGCAACTGCTCGACTCAGCAATCTTACGTGTCCAAAGAATATAATATTATGTATAAGAATATATAAACTATAAGTCTTATCGTCTACCACTTTCTTCTACTTAGTCTGATCATCTGTAGAGAAAAGGTTTTTACCAATCGTGCTGTTACAATTTCAAAGTAGATTACACTATGCTTTACTACAATAAATGGATCGCAACGATGACGAATAATTGCTTAGTATGCAAGTATATATGCTTTAAGTAAATTAACACTTTATCACCTGGCATGTGTGTCACATTTCACCATTAATGGTCGCTCGCCGATAATGGAAACGCGTTGAAGATAGATGTACAGGTAGGTACATTACGCATGATTTAATGTTGTGCGTTGTGATTTAAGCTGTCACTTTACCACCAAACTGAAAATTTACAGCTAGTTACCGGCAAAAACATTTCATTTTTGACAATAAGATTTTGTAAATGATAAATATGTAAGACTTTGGACTAATCTTTTTTATTTCTTTTTACATTTGAAATAAAACATTTGTTCTGGCGCATATAACAAATTTCTAACATAAATATTTAGGATTCGGCTTATTATTAATGTAGACCGTTAGAAAGACTGTTGAGGCTTTAATATCGCCACACTGAAGGCACAATATGAAATACTAATGCCAATAAGTACAAACAAGTATGTATATATACAACGCCAAAATTATGTATCGAAACAATTTAAGTCAATTGCTGGAGTACCAGACATAATTGAAATCCTATTGTGTCTGTCCGCCGCGCGCCGATGTGCCACTGTGATTCGATACGTTAAACACGGGACCCCGAAAGATTTTCAGTTTTGTTCCGGAAATTATTTTCTCAAATATCACAAATAAGTCAACCGCACTTTAGAATATATCTCGTACGAACTATAACCGAAATGGGAGAGGCATAAGTTGCGGGAATGCCAGACAAAATTGGATATAATTGAACCTGGACGCCCGGCAGCCTGCTGTTACGCAATTAATATATGTATAATTGTAAATAACGTGTAAGACATCCATGTAGTACTTGCTAAATAACGAATAAAATAGAAATTGCCTTTTTGGATTTGTTTCATGTTAAAAAAGATTAGAAAACAATTGATGACGTAATTCTAAGACAGAAATGTAGGCGTAATGGCTAGTTATTGCCATAGCGTATCATAATGAATAAGGTATATCCAAGGAATTGATAAGTGCTTACGTAAGTACTTATTAAGCCCAGGATGTATCGTCAGCCTATGCCTACAGTCCGGTAGCGGCCTGTGACAGGTGATGTAATAAACGTCTAATCAATCGGTTAGCCGGCACGCCCGTATTACACCCTACACCCCAGTTCCTACCACACACAAGTGGTTTATCCAAGCGCAATTAAACCTGTGCTTCAAGCGAATAAGCTCATCGCATTGCTTTGTCTTCCACATTTGAATGGATAGCCTTTTAAATTACTTACGGATTTTAATGAATGTGCTATAAAGAATTATTAAATTATATTTTGTAGGTAGGTAAGTGTATAAACTATATACTGGCAAAAAAAATAATATGTCTATTATTTATTGTTTTTCTTCGAATATAATATGCTTAGGATTATGTAGCTTTATAAAAATAAGTCAAAACACAGGAATATGTTTTTGCTTTGAACATCCTAAGGTTAAATGTACATATATTATAACGTAGTGTATGTTATAATAGGCATAAGAAGGTGTCTCACCTTTAAACAATTACGCTTGGCGAGTATAAAACTGTAATAAATCTAAGTTACCATTGTAAAGGCAAAAAATAAAAGGACTGGAAAAGTTCTATTTGAAGTATACCTTCACCTACTTACCTGGCCCACAGCCAATTTTTTTTAGTAATTTTTTTTTCATTTTACTCATATTCTTATCAGTCGCTCAAACTGGTCTAAATGTTTGTGAGTGAGTGGCATCACGCTGGTAGTGTAATGAATAGAAATCGAACTTACGTTCTCTCGATCGTAAGTCAAATTCCTTATGCGCTAACGCCGCGTGAAAATAACTAAAATACTAAAACTAGAAACTTAGCCATATACAACATGCTAAAATACAATGCCTTGTACATAATTATGTACAGCGTCGTTCCAAATTACATAATACATCTCAGTAGCAATCTCTGAGAGAGGCTGCACTGAAATAATTACTGCAGTCATCAGTCTTCTGTTAAGACAAATCATTGTTTTTTATTTGACTCTGCGTAAATAATAATATAATAATAATTCTGTATTTCGCACGCATTTATGTATAAAATGTGTAGACAAGATGTAGAAGCTTTTGTTCGGTAGTTTCGTTTATATTACGAAGGATATTCTGCCGTGAATAATTAAATTATTAATGTACATAATAAATAATTTCTTTTTCCACTATTCCTTTTTTGCATAGATGTTTTGACAAATATTCAAAGAACACAAAGACCACCCACACCCGGCACAAATATTAGTGAATCATACAAACATTTATTCTGAATACCGCCTAACCTAAAAACCTACCACAAAACCAAGTGACGACACTCATGGCACTGGCAGTTAACCACTTAAAGTTCCACTCTGTCACCTGTGCTGTCTAAAGTAGCAGCATTAGTAGTCGTTTTATAGAATATAGAAGATAGCTACGTATAATAAAATCAGCGCAAAAAATTCAAACAATTACAGCAATGATCACAAGATCCTTGGATATATGTACCTACATACGTATTCGAGGTCGTATTGTTCTTATTAAATGTCAGGACGTGTCACATGAATTTTAAGTCCACCTACGCTTTACAATGTTTGATACACAGCAGTTAAACGTCCTTACCTATTGATCTCAGCGTTAGTTTGCACATAATATGTGTGCGATTATCTTTAATCGAGTTTGATTCCTGAGCCGGCAAATTTTATTCGGTTTTTCTGTTAGAAAATCTAAATCGTAACACGGGGTGGTTAAGTTATGAACTTGGTGGGCGTAATATGTTCGGTCCTCAGCTTACTCTTTCAAGATTATACTGGCGTGAGTTTATGTATGTATGTATGTACCATCTACAATATTTTATTAGACTGATTTTGAAAATTTTATCTCAAATCATTACAGTGTTGTTTATCTTATACCAACATATTATTATGCATCTTGGGTAAATAGACTCGTACAACACACAAAAAATATGCAATATTGATAATTTCTGTTGGTTTTGTTTGCCATGTGCTATTTCAAATCGGCTGTTACTTACAACATCACCTAAGCGATTTTATTAAAGAGGAAGCCTAAAGCAAATATCCCAAATCCTTCCTCAGACTTCAAACTATATACATACATAGGTAACACATATAATAATTGTCTAATTGCAGTGTTTTCATGAAAACGTAACAAACAGACATGACAGAACAATTAAGTTATTTAGGTTAAAGCAAATACTATAGCAGCAATAGTTCAGTGGGGAGACAAACAGACTGCAATGCAGAGGGTCTCGGGTTCGAACCCACGTCGCGTACCTCCGACTTTCGGAAGTCATATGACTTTTCGAAATTATGTGCGTATTGATTGACAATTATCGCCTGCTCCGTGCCTCGGAGAGCACGTTAAGCCGTCGGTCCCGGCTGCCATGAACATCTATCGCAGTCGTTATTGGGAAAGTAATATCCTGACACTGATCTAGCCTTAGGGTATCGTTAGCCTTCGGGTTGCGGAGGTCAGGTGGCAGCCGCTCCGTGTAAAAACTGATATTCAGTCAAATCCGGTTAGACTAGAAAAGCCGACCCCAAGTGATTTGGGAATAATAAAGGCTAAGGGAGAAGAGAAAAACGTTAAAGCAAATACTATTATTGAAAAATTATGGATCAGTATTTACTTCAACAGTAGATTACATGGTCAATAGAAACTGTATATCTCTTCTTAGTTGCCGCTTATCAACTATTTTATTCTTATTAACATACTACATAGTTTTCACTAGTTAGTATGATATTTATGATTACAGTCATTACACTACAGACCGGTTATGCCGTAACACTTCTTTATGCTTATGAGTCATTCATCGCCGAAACGTCAGCAAATGGTGTGCAAAAAAACAAGTTGTGAAGTAGGTTTCATTTTATACTGATTTTGTGACAGACAGTTACACAACTTTACGCTCAGGTTCATTACTCAGTTTTCTAGACGTTCGCAAACACTGTTTTTATACTGCCAAATGTACTTGTTAACTGCAAAAGCAAAAATGTCATTTAGTGATTGATGTGCATTCAACTGTAATTCAGTAACATTTGTGCGCATAACTTTTCTTGCATGGTTAAGAAATGTTAAATCTTTCTCTATCTTTTCTTTTTTTAAAAGACATCCTACGCTCCATTAATCTTTCCTGTGTCGCGGGGGACTTTACAAACATTCAAACAACGAACACAAAGAAGTCCCACACTCGGAACAGCAATCTGTGGATCACATATTTTTTTGTACCGTGTGGGTTTCGAACCCACAACACTCGGCGCAGTAGCAACGGCGAGGCAGCCACTTAAACAATAACGCCATCTAAAAAAATATAGAACTGTAACGTTAAATATTTTTATTCATAACGTTACGGTATACGTTTACATTTTCAAAGTTTGTATTTTTGATTGTCAATTGAAATTGAATTGAATGTTTATATTGAGTAAAGCTCGCCGACTGTTCTCAATATATTTATGGCGTCTTTGAACAATAATGCACTAGGCATCAGTTTACTATAGATAGCAGTCAGCAGAACGATAGCCTTATAGATAACAAAGAGGACACCACTCACTGTTATAAATACATACATCAACTAAGGTCTGCCTGCATTAATTTATCGTATTCGTCTGTGACTGGCGATGGTAGCTCTGCTTAGAGGTGGCAATCTGTGTTGCCAATTGGTCCCGTGTTGCCTGACTTAGTCTAACTATAATTAGTCAATTTACCTGTCAATTGTTGGAATGTGAAACCAAAATAAAAACCTATTGTGTCTGACCGTTGGTCTGCCGTTGCGACTCAATCGGTTTCAGTAACAGCATGACGTATCTCTATTACGTGAGACCTTAAAATTTGCTGGCGAAAGTATGTATACATGTAATTTTATTAACATATAATAATAATAATTAATCTCATTATTAATTTATTCCTCTCTTCACAAATAATATTAGTACACATACATAATAAACTAATTCATAATTAGTTAGCATTTAGTTAATTGTAATTAGGTATATCTTATACTGGTTTTTTATCTATTAAAATCGATATCCTCATAAAAGTGAAATATAAAAAAAGGAATTATATATTAGTTTTTTATTGAAATGGAAATAGATGTCCAATATTAGGAAGGCTACGGTCCATGTATTATGTAGCCAAAGTTTTAGGTAGCATTTAGTCACGTTCGCTGTTGTTGTATATTTTAATAATTACCTATATAGCTTATCTTCTTCTTCTTCTATAATTAATATAATTTTGGATCGATAAGCGATGGTAGGATTCATAGACCACAATATTAAACTTAAGACTTCATTCACACGTACCACAACCACACCACATCGACGCGACAAAATGTGATCAAGCAGTGGTTACGTGTGAATAGTGGGCTACGAGCCCGTACGCCCCTTGACTTTCGACCCTTTCATAGAAAGAGGAAGCCCCGCTTCGCTCAACTCTATTAAAAATTACGAAGGGTTTGTGCACATTTGACCTACGTCTACGTTCGCTGTTAACTAAACGTGTAAGCCAATTCCAACTGTGATGAAATTTTAGCACGCTCTTTCTATTTGAAGTACCTACCTACTTGGTGGACTCAAATAAAATTGATCGGTATATACCCGTGAAAATAAGATCGATTTATCTGTACGATTGCACTCATCGCAAGCAATCCTTTCATATTTTCTTAAAATCAAAAACATTCCAATACACCATTTGGTGATTGTTAAACTGATTTACATAATATTGTCTTCTGTTTACACGAATGTTACTCATTGAAATTAAAATAAATAACGCGATAAAATCCGTATATAGTAGTTTAATTTCAATGTTAAACTGATATTTAGAAATATTACAGCTATCAACATAATTCTAACCCAAGTATATAATATTTATATTATGTATATGCGTTATAATACAGACCATCAAGTCTGAAAAGAAAATCTTTTATCCCATATACGATTTTGACTAGTAGGTATACTGCGCTGGAACCATTGTTTTGTAAAATCAAACTTCTCATATCTTCACAAAAATAGCATAATGAGAGTGTGTAGCATTTATTAAGTTTATCCTCCATTGTGATGTAACTAACACTGAGAGCCAATAGATATACTGATAGAGCTATAGGTTCACAAGCGCACAAGCGGGCCTTTTCACCGTAACGAAACGACAATTTATTTATCAGCGATGAAATTGACATATTGTCATGTACAGAAGGCCAAATATTATCATTGAGAACCTATGTATCTACATACATAGATTTTACAAATAATATTTTATCAGCGATAGCCTAGTGAAAGACCGTTGAAATGGCAAGCAGAGGTATCGAGTTTGATCCCAAGACACGCGTCCCTGACTTTACCCAGTTATGTGTGTATTAAAAACTTATCGCTCGCTTTAACAGAGAACGGGGATAACATTGTGATAAGACCTGGATGTATGAGAATACTCCATAATATTCTCGGAGATATGTGAAGTCTGCCGACCCGCTTTACGTCAGCGTAGTAGACTATGGCCTTACCATGCTCATACTAAGAAAAGGTCACTACATTTTAAATACATAGCTGATATAATAATAATAATAATAATAATAATAATAATAATAATAATAATATTCTACCACATACACACAACACCATTTAGCCCAAACTAAGCAGGGCTTGTACTAGACAATGGATAAACATACATATATACTTTTTTATTGTAAATACATACATATTATATATAGAAACACCCAGACTAAGACAAACGTCCAAGTTCATGCACACAAATGTTTGACTTGTGCGGGAATCGTTTCCGCGACTTCAGGCGTGGCAGTCGGTTACACTAAACACTACGCCATCGAGGCCGACGGATTATGACTACATACAAAGTATGTTTTATACTTTTTAAGAGATAGCAGTTTACTATACCTTCTTGTTTGAAATATCCCGGTACGGCTCTATGCATATTTTCTAAATTAACTCTATATTTATATACTTACATAATAGGCGTAAAACGGGGCACTATGAATGAATGGCAACGTATAGAACAAAGTGCTGTGACCAATTTTAAACGCACTGTTATTACTCTTATTCTTTTGTTATGTTGAAGTGTTGTACAGTGCATACCTATACTTTATGTGATACAAACGAATAAATAGTCGATTTGTACCTAATCCCGTTTTAGAAGGAATCCTAATCCTAACTAATATTATAAATGCGAATGTGAGTTTGGTTTTGTCACCGTTTGTACACGTTGTCAGAGAAACAGAAAAGGTCATAGAGTACCTTTTATCAAGAAAAAGTACTGCTGCGAATCTAATCTAACCTACATTTACGCGAACGTAGCCGCGGGCAAAATCTGTTCTGTTATAATAACTTTATCCTCAGCACGTAACATTACCGTGTCCTCAGGCACTTTGAGAATGTGATTCTTTCTCAGACATGCTAAACACACAATAATAATTAGTAAATATAAAAAGTGGCGACCGATAGATTAAATTTTAGTTTCTATTCTTGTCTGTTTTTCTTATGTGAGGTCAGTATTGCGCAGTAGGTACTCATAAACGTAACTAAACAATCTTAACGGCGAGTTTCACCACTATTAAGTAAAAGTTATCCGACAGATAAATCGCATGCTGTCTCACTCTTGTTAGGTTATGGAAGAGAGATGGCGAGACTTTTAACTTGTAGATGAATTATATATGGAGGTGGTGGGACTAGCCCCAAAATAATTACAAGTGTACTAGAAACAACACGCTGTTTCTCACGCGCAAAACTATGCTATGTAATAATCCAAGACATGATCTATCTATGCACCAAATTTCATCCAAATCTGTTGGACAGTTTCCGCGAGGTATAAACATAGAAACATCTTTACACACTTTCACATTTAGTATTGTAGGAAGTTATACGAACACTGTAATTTTGCCGCATATCTGCCAATTACATAACATTAATATTCTCTCAAAAGAATAAATAGATGATAAACGACAATAAAATGAGCACCTATGTACACTTACATAAACAGGTGTTACGTTATATTACTACTTTTATTGCGCACACAGCGTAGTGGATTAAGGAATTACCTCGTCATTAACTAAACACTGACTGCGGCGGGATTCGATCGCCGGTTACAAGCGTTTTTAAATCACAGACGCTTATACCGAGACTAGATGTACTTTAAGTTTTTTGTTTACATATTTATTATAACAACACTAACGCATTATAAACAACGTTATTTATTACGATAATTTTAGTTTTAGTTTTTCGTTAATATTGTCACGGCATCAGTACTTTTTGTCTCGATGGAAGGTACTCTGTGTCTTTGTCTGTATGCCTGACAACGTGAATGCGAAATTGCATGATGATCGGTCGAGTAGTTAAGGCGTCAAAGCGAAACTAACAGAACTTTGTATAACAACTAGCATGAAGCGAATGTGAGTTTGGTTGTGGTTTTGATTCGCTTTATAATATTAAGATAGCATATTCTTTTTCTTATTAATGATACCTATTCTTAATTTCTTAGTCTGTACATGACTTATGTGTTTTAATATTGTCTTCTGTTTACGCGAATATTATTAATTGAAATTAAACTAGTATATACGGATTTTATCGCGTTGTTTATTTGACACTTTATTACATAATTTTGACAACTGTTACACTACTACTACTATTAAACTTAACAAATTTTTAAGCTAAATTAAAACTATTAAAACTATTTAGATTTAATTTAATTTTACACTTTCCCTGACGTTTCGGTGGCTTTTCAGCAGCCATGGTCACGGGCAGACTAAGATGGTAGTTGTCGCAATGTTCCAGTGTAGTTATTTCAAAGTACCCGAACATAATTTAATCATTGGTGTTTCTATTTACGCAAAATGAGCTCAAAGTATCATGAAGTCTAGCTGTGGTCTACATGTGTTTGTTATGCTTGTCGTAAACGCTGTGGATGACACAACTGTTTTAACGACTTGTTGTTGTAATATTGTTACTTGTTAGCTTGCCTAATAAAAATATATAATAGTAAATTTGATGAAGTGATACATTTAAATTAAATTTACAGCAACAGTAATACAAAGTTCATTTACCCGTTGTGTCTGTACTTATGTAAACTTGAAATAAATTTGCCAATTATTTTCACAGTCAGCACAAACAGCATAGGTACTCAGTACGAGGTAAAACATAATAAGTTGATGATAGTATTTTATATTTTTACAGACATGAAATTCAATAGTATTTAAGGAACAGATTATTCAGATCCGAACTAATAAGGACGCCAGTGGTTGCGCAGTGGTTGATGTCACCTTGCCACTGGTAGTAGGATGGTCTAGCGTCGTGGGTCCGACCTCCCCAAGGAACAAACAACATTTTATGATTAAGAAAGTATTACTAGTACACGTTGTATCAACACTTACTTATTTTGTTGGGTCAGAGGCCCAGTGTCTTATGGCCGCCGGCCACTTTCTTCCGTCGTTAAACATTACCAGCCAGTCGTTGGCTTGATTGGCATATAGCGTATATTCGCCTCCATAGCATCACTCCAGCGATATCTGGACAGGCTGGCAGGGCGATGTCCTGTCTCTGTTCAAAATGTCTTCATTTCGCGATCGTCACCTATTGTTGCAACGTAACTGTATTATGTTTGGGGCCGTCACAAGATCTTCAATTTCGGCACTCTCTCATAATCACCAGTATTCTTCGGATCACTGACAAGTGCACAAGTACTGAAGTCATCCGTAATACCTTTATCTTGGTTATCTAGAGATGATTTGCCTCTCTTTGTGTCAGTGTCCAAATTTGACATCCGTAAATAAGTATAGGCCTAAATACAGTTTTGAACTTGTTTTGTATATCTGTATTTTGGTGTTCCTACTGATAAACTTTAACACTAGCGTCTATGTAGGGGAGTACTGCATCGCAAGGTTTTATATGCAGATATCGATATCTGTATAAAAACCTTATTTTCCCGTAAATAACTTTTATTTCAAATAATCAATTACATAATTAAATAATTAACATTATATATACAAACAAATTGTCTACAAGACATTTTGACTAATTGTTATACTGCTTTAAAACAACAAATTATTCTTTGATACGCTTTTGCCTCCAGCTTCGCTAGCGATTATGCCACGCGACCGCACATCGGAATAACAAGTGGTACTATTTGGTCTATGTGTTTCCAGGATGATGGTCTATCTATGTGATAAAAGTCATCCAAATCTGTTAAACTGTAATTGAGTAGCAAGAAGCCGAACATCTTTACAAACTTTCAAAGTTATTAAATCGCATTCTTAATAAAACAGCGACTTAACTCGAAATTTGAAAGTAAGCCAATTTGAACTCTAATTGTATATGTTAAATTCTAATATTATATTTGTGTTAAATCTTTTCAATAGAGATCAAATTTGTTTAATCAAAAATACTGAGATAAGTCTCTGTTTTATTAAGGATGCGAAATGGTCGACTAGTTTCTAACCACGGCTTGCCCGCGTGATTCCCAGGGGAACGCATACCGAGTATACTATCTATATTAAAAAATATACTTAATTATACCTTCTTCTAAAAAGTCACTAGGTATAATTCCTGTGTAGCGAGGGACTTTACAAACATTCAAACAACGGACACAAAGAACATTCAGACTCGGAACAACCATTTGTGGATCACACAAATGTTTACCCCGTGTGAGACTCGAACCCACAACATTCGGGGCAGTGGCAGCAGAGAGGCGACTACTTAAGCCACTACGCCATCCGTGCAGTCAACTACTATATTGATTTTAGACTTATTATTTATGTTAAACTACAGTACGCGAATTAATTGTGTCAAAACCGTCCAACAGTTTAAGCGTGATATCGTTATCTAAACAGTCTGTTTGCATATACTTTCTATGAACCCAAATTTGGTCAACTAGCAATACGTATAGAAAGACGTCGCTCATCGGCAATTTAGTACTAAGGGAAAGGTATAGTCGTAGTTCTAAAGGCAAGTAGGTATGTCAACAGAGGTAATTAGTCGCTAATGTGACGCTAAATAAGCCGGCGATCATTTCGCTGTACGCGTATTTAGCGATGTCTTTGCAGTATTCGTCTACTTACTCGGATACTCGGATAGTGGAGGCTATCGTTTTTGTGCTCACCAGGCGGCACCAGTAGCAAAAAGGTCCTGTCACAGCTGCTGTCAAAAACAGTATTTCGCGGTAATAATTATTGTTGGATTCTACGGTTACTGTTGAGGTGTCTGTAGAGGTGGCGTCTACCACTTACTATCTACTAGCACCTCTAGTGGTGAATTCAAGTGCGTTAAGCCTCATGGCGTCAGTCTTATCGTTCAAGTTCATAAGACCAACAAAATGCCACTTCTTTTGTCTTCCTTCACTCATATTTCCATCATCATAATTCATAACATATGTGTGTCACTCTGCGACTGCGAATTTTATTTATTGTTATAATAACCACTACGATCTTTAAGGTATATAATGTAAACCTACGTAATAAGCATTGGTAGCCGCACGTATGCTGTTCTTCCCCTTTTCAATTGAGTCATTAATTTATGTACGTGCCAGGAATATGTTACGGATACAGGTCTACCTTAAGACTGAGTCGGATTTGAATATACATATGTTTAATCCGGTGAATAATATGTATGACGTCACAACTGAGAGTGATGTGATTAGAACTGTGTGTACCTAGACTATGTAGCGCATGTACACGTAATAATGACTTATCATGTATTGAATTATTTAAACATTATAATCTCTTCTGAAATTTTTTTACTCGTTATTACAGTTACGAACCCGTTCGCCCTTCAAGGTTCGCCCCCGAGTAGGTATTTGTAAGGTTTCTTCTTAAAAGCCACCCAAAAATAGGAGCCCTGCGAAGCGGGGCTCCGTCTTTCTATGAAAGGGGCGAAAGCCAAGGGGCGTACGGACTCGTAGCCGTTATTACCATAATAGTTTAGTTATCGCTGGCATTTACGAATAAATTTATTCGGTGCAGCCTTTATTCATTATGCGAAATTTGAATGGTGTTATATGATGATATATGCTTACTGATGTAGACCTTGGTTTGCTTTATATCTAAACCTAGATTCGATATGTATTTTATTTCTGCGTTAGGTAATTATTTCTATCACAGAAATGTAATAAGAATCTAGTTTATAGCTCCATTTACACTTAGTTTTGTACTATTATTATAAGATATGAAATGTTTTCAGCAAATCCAAACTTAAACTTACCTTTCTAATAAATGTCTTATGTAAACTGCAATGTAATCTAGAATAACATTTGAATTTGTTTTTTAATTTAGGAAAATACCATTTGTGATATTTATGACTCTAAAACTAGATCGGAAATCTATTTTGAATATATTTGATTACGAGAATTGGTCTTCCGAACATCTTCTAGGTTACAACTAAGTCCTAGCTATCTATTGGATACAGACTTGATGCCTCCTTACTATAGTTATACATATCAGTTATATCATACTAAAGAGCAGCGATAGCTCAGTGGGGAGACCAACAGATTGCAATGCAGAGGGTTTTGGGTTCGAACCCACGTCGCGTACCTCTGACTTTCGGAAGTTATATGACTTTTCGAAATTATGTGCGTATTGATTGAAAATTATCGCCTGCTCCGTGCCTCGGAGAGCACGTTAAGCCGTAGGTCCCGGTTGCCATAAACATTTGTGGCAGTCGTTATTGGGAGACTGTCGACACAAAAGATCCTACTGACTGGCCCCCACATAAGATAAGAATATATCAAACTAGATTTTACCTTACCTATCTTACTTTTCACCCTAACCTATACTAACCTGATTTTACGCGAACTAAGCCGCGGACAAAATCTAGTATTCTAATAGTTTCTTAGCATAAAATAAATTTTCCTTCAGTTCTACAATAAATATCCAATTTTTATTGTCACACTTACAAGATAAGATAAGATTTTTATTTGCCAAAAATATATACAGAGGTTTCCTTATACAATAGACTTTATAATATAATTATAGTATTAAAATTACCAAAACATACCACAACAACTCAAACAACTTATAAGTACGATTATCAACGAAGGACAGCATTTTATGATGCCATAAAGGCTATTCAATTGTCTATTGAATATTCCATGTTTGCATGGGCTTATGCCATTTAATAAGCATATATTACAGTCTCACAAATCGGTTGTTGATATATTATAAGTAGTTCTTTATGGAAAAACAAAAGCGTACTCTAATCGATTATAGCGTATAGTGTGACTGAACTCTTGCATATGTTTTCAAACGTTGCTAAATGCAGTCACGTATACTTACCCCAAAATACAATTATACTTGTTTGTATTTTCGTATTTTCGTTAATAGAATAGAAAATCTACAACATTTATTATCACACATTGCACTGCGAATATTATATATGCTGTGCTTATGCTGATTGCCTTAGAATACGACAGATATAATACTCGCTACATTTTAAATAGCGATGGTGTATCACTTTAGCATTAAGTAAAGTAAGTCAAACACTGACTTACGCGGCACAAGTAAATGTTTTCCTAATAAAATAATAATGTGACTTTGTTTTCCAGCGATTTTGTCGCTGTACTTGCGCGACAAACTGGGCTACAGCGTCAATGGTGCGACAGTCGTTTACCACGTCTTCACAATGTTCGCTTACTTCTTCCCTTTAATTGGTGCCATGATTGCCGACGGCTGGCTCGGCAGATTCAGGTAATTATTTTTCTAATACTACATCACTATCTCATTGGACAAAGATAACCTTGTTATTACTGTATAAGCTTATAAGTCCCTCTATGTTCTCCTGTAATCTGCTGGACTGCCAGCCATTATTGAAAATGCTGCTAGTAGGGGTTTAAATGAATACTTCGCGACAATCTTTCAATTTGCAGAAGGTCAAACGTTGATGCAGTGCTACTTACTCCGTATTCATAATGACATTTAAATCCTCCTGGTTCACGACATTTGTTATGATATAATGGCCAGATTAGTTTGTGCCATAATCCAATGTAACGACAGATTAGTTTGTGCCATAATCCAATGTAACGACAGATTTATCAATATTGCACACGGATATGGCATCTGTCTTTTTTTACAATTGGTTGATAGAAAGGTTTATATGATCTAATTAAGTAATTAATCTACTTGCACAGTAGCGGTATCTTCGAATAAAGCCTTGCTTAACTAAAACGCTCATCCAGAATATATCTTATTCAAGCTAGCACTAACATGCCTTCAGTGAACTTTGGCTTGCCAAAGATCATTCATTTCATACAACTGAAGTTAAAGAATAAACAGAGGAACAGAGTGGGTTTTGCTAAAACGATATACAAGTAGGTATATTGGTCTTGCCTCATTACTGCATCCCCTAATCAAACGTTGACTACCGGCTCTAGTTGTTATGATTTCAGAGCCAGAAAATAGGAATTAAACACAGACTATGTATTAAAGAAAAGTTTAATTGTACCTATGGGTAACCCGCTAACCACTTACGAGTTCGATCCCCATGCGAGATTGGCTTGTATCTTTCATAAACAGTTATTATGTTTTTTATCCGTTCATTCAAAGCGTGTGAGACTACAAAGGCCTATCTCCTGTGGAAATCTTTTATTTTCCTGAACAGTTTAGCGTTATGATTCCTTTGTATATCTGCTATCATCGTCAATGAAGCACTTAATATGAGTTTAGGTATTAACTAACCAACACTTGTTGAAGTAACTGAGTCAATGTCGTCTTCTACCTACTAGTAATTGTTTTTAACTTAACGATACTCACAGAAGATAAACAGCATCGTTTAACCTTAATTATACTAAGTGTCAGTAAGTGTATGTCAGTAAGCTAGCCTTTTTCCCGTTAACACTTTATTTATCTTAATACATTAACGAATTTTGGTACAATAGTGATATCTAGTGACATAATTATTTACGTAATGACTCTTATAGACGACGCAGGTTAAGGCCCTCCTACCACAAAACGTAAAAAATACACGATTTTCGACACGTATCTAGTAGCTTAAATGATGTCCCAAAATTCTCAAACAACATTTAAACAATACTTCGATTTATAAACTTTAATTCCATACATTTATATTATTTATATTTTATTTTTTATGAGATATACAAGCAATATTAAAAATGATTGATTTCACAAAGTTTATGTATAAACTTCCTCATCTGTAGAAGTATGAATATAAAACTCACATTTATATGTAGAGAATACATTTATTGTAAATCGTGTGCAATTTTTTTTTATTGACGCCGATTTTTCATTTAAAATTTGTTTTTTCGATTTTTCGGTCGAATCATTCTAGTGGGTCTCTGCGCGGGCGACGCCTTTGTGACGAAAGGACGTATGCAATTTTTCCCCAAAACGCTCTCGCATATTTACGTAATTTTATCAATCTTTGAGTGTATGTGATTAACCTAAGATAATAAATAGTTTAGAATTAGCCTAATAGTAGTATAGGACAATTTCTTTATTTTGGATTGTCTGTAAATTATCATAGTACAGCTACATCTCACTACGTGGCAGTAAATTATCGTAAAATGTTTAAAAGTGAGTCGCAAACGTTAAACGCTCAAGGTCATTGGCGCATAGGAGGCCCTTAAATGCGCAAGGGCGGTTGTGTGTATTGTGTGTACAAAAGACGCGAGCCATCCGCCGTAGTAGTCTTCTCTCTTAGCCTTTATTATTCCCAAGTCACTTGAGATCGGCTTTTCCAGTCTAACCGGATTTGACTGGATATCAGTTTTTACACGGAGCGGCTGCCACATGATCTCCGCAACCCGAAGGCTAACGATACCCTAAGACTAGACCAGTGTCAGGATATTAGAGGGCACTGACTTTCCCAATAATGACTGCCATAGATGTTCATGGCAGCCGAGACCGACGGCTTAACGTGCTCTTCGAGGCACGGTAATTCGCCATAGTAATAGTAAATATGATAAACTCGCGCATGTATCCAACGCAAGTATTCAGATAGGTGTGTCCCGTCTCAGACACCACGGATATTTTTGCCACGGATGGTAGTTATCAGCGTCAACTGATGGTGTACCGAAGAGGTAACTGCTGCTCATGGACTTGACGAAGAGTACAGCTATGACAGCAATACTACTCCTACTATAATCTACATGAATGCATATCGATTAAAACTCAGTATCTGTCATAAACATGCATTTAATATAACAGTCAATGCTAAAGCCTTCAATAATATTTTGCCTTAGGGAATCGTCGATAATCTGGCAGAATGAAAATATTGAAACAATCACCACTTGGTAATACTTACAGATGTTAGGAAATAAGGCCCAGAATAGGTATGCGCATGATTTCCTGCCATCTTTAATTTTGGTTTGTAACTTTCTGTGACTTCTCTTTGATCTACATCCTACTATATTTCTCCGCCTAAATTATCTTTTAAGGCTTATATCCTATCATATTTTCTATAACTGACCCATTTGTCATTCTTTCAAATAATATTGAGTCGCATTGGTTTGATTGGAATTAGAGATGAAACGGGGATCCGATAACTATCCGGTATCCGGCCTATAGGTACGGCGGCCTAAATACTAACCGGCCGAATACCGGATAACTAGCGTCTATACGGCCAAAGAGCGGATTAAAAATAAATATTATTAATTAATTGCTAATACAGTCGGTAATGAAAACATAATTCTACAACTTGAATCTGAAAATGAATTAGTACTCATATTGCACTAAGGGCAAATTATAGTGAATGAATACTAATTTCTCTGCATTAAGAGGTAGCAAGCGTTGCCGCTCGTCTTTGTTAATACGGCCAGCTTCAGAAAAAGGTTTTTGCTGTACACACTGCTGTAAGATAGATTTCGGCAAACTTTGTTAAATTTGGGTATTGTTTAGTACTAGCTGCCAACCAAGAATAAGGGTCACAATTGTGATCAATTCGCACTGATTTAAGATAAAACTCAAGCTCATATGCTATCTCATTTCTTCCTTCATGTTGAACCTGGCTAGTACTGTTTTCATTTGCTACCTCACCAAAGCAATCCCAAAACGTGTCATGAGCTTTGCGAGATATAGCTGACTCTGTCTGTTCTCCTCTCCTTTTTTAGCCGGTGTTGAAAATTAACTGCTCCTGGAGGACTCCTCACAAGACATTTTTAAATATTTCAATAGCATCTCTTGGCGCGCTTTTTCAGCATCAAGCATCTCCAAGTAGTTTGTGTTGAATCTCGGGTCTAGGTATTATCGGTATATTCGCGCGCCACCTAGGCAAGTGTGCTTCGTGCGAAGTACCAAACGGTAATGTTCCGCCGGATATTCGGCGGCTTAATATCCGGCTATCCAAGGTTGGCCGAATATCCGATATATATGCGGCTAAACTGCTATCCGTTTCATTTCTAACTGGAATACATGCTGACCCAAATATGCTTACTGGTTACAAATGCACGGCAACTCGTAATCGAATTAGATCTTATCATGTAAAGTTAATGTTATAAAGTTACTAAATAATCTGATATTTTATTCCAGGACAATCTTCTACCTATCGTTAGTGTACGCCTCAGGAAGTATATTGATATCCATCAGCGCAATGCCGCAACTTAACTTGCCAAGTCTGTAAGTATACCGCTTCTGTAAGTACTTTTCAAATCAACTGACTGTGTTAAATGATAGCTAAACAAACACCTCTTTTCAAAACATCTATATCGAAGTCTTTTTATATTCGTGGCGTAATGGTAAACAATCGATAGATTCACTTTATTGTTCTATTATCTCACCACTACTGCTACATACACTGTTGATGGTTGAAATATAGTGTAAACACTTTAGTGCGACCGTCAGTAGCGCGAGCGATACTAGTGGTCGGTAACGAGTAAATAGATGTCGAAGGTGAAAATAATGTTTGAACCACGCAGCTTGTTACAATATAAGCGACTAGCTTTTCCCTAACTTCAACCCAAACAAAGTATGTCCAAAATTTAATGATGTTCATTCGAGTAGTTAAGGCGTTGAAGCGAAAGAAACAAACAAACACAAATTCGCATTTATAATATTAGTTAGAAATAAAACAACGTTTAAGGTCACGCTATTATATTAAAAATATTGACGAGATTATGTCAATCTATAAATAAGCTTACACTATACGAACAGGTCCCAAAAAATTAATACTGTTCTCTTTTTTTACAGAGAATTTACAATAGTGGCTCTCTTACTAATAGCCTTTGGTACGGGTGGCATAAAACCTTGTGTGTCTGCCTTCGGAGGTGACCAGTTCAAGTTGCCGGAGCAAGAGAAGTACTTAGGCTACTTCTTCTCTCTCTTCTACTTCGCCATCAACGCTGGGAGTCTTATTTCGACGTTCCTCACTCCAATCTTGAGAGCAGATGTACACTGTTTTGGCGATAATGATTGTTATTCGCTGGCTTTCGGTGTGCCAGGATTATTGATGATCGTATCTATATGTAAGTAAACATGAATTTTATATGGAAGCAACCTACTCAAATTTCATTTAATTATTCAATATCGATTTGTTAGACTTAAGGTATTATAATATTCTATCACAATTACACACAACTCCATCTAGCCCAAACTAAGCAGAGCTTGTACTATGGGTACTAGACAATGGATAAACATACATATATTTTTTTTGTAAATACTTACCTATTATGCATAGAAACACTCAGACCAAGACAAACATCCATGTTCATGCACACAAATGTTTGACTTGTGCGGGAATCGAACCCGCGACCTCAGGAGTATATTACACGTAGTCACTAAGAATTTTTGTAAAACGAATATAATATTCGTTTGATAGGTGCTAGTTGACTAAGAACCTCTACCTTACAAAAGATCACATCCAAATAGTTCCTGGGGTACGTTCTAAAGGAGGCACTGTGCTAATGACAGTGGGACAGCAGGACTCCGCCTTTTAAGAATTAACATGGCGTGTCACACAGCGCCCATAATCTATAGTATCAACAATCAATAAAATATTACAAAGAAATCGAACAAACAAAGCAGCGACTATAGTTATTTTTTACTCGTGTAAAGTATTTAAAGCATATGCAAGTACCTACGGCATAATATACCTTTAGATTATGAGCCGTAAAGCCGTGACGTTGTACGTACAATAAAAAAAATTGTTCTATTTGATGCTACAAGGTAGACTAGACTATATGTTACTGTATTGGTCAACCTATCAGTTAGACGCTCAAATCATTTTTATTTTAGTCCAACACTAGGAATAATTGCTGTGTTGCGAAGAACTTTATAAAATTTAAACAAGGGAAGCAAAAAAAATGTCCTAACACTCCGCGCGGTGACATGGCAAGGTCAAACCTAGGTACGCTATCCACACACACACCCACACACACACACACACACACACACACACACACACACACACACACACACACACACACACACACACACACACACACACACACACACACACACACACACACACACACACACACACACACACACACACACACACACATACACACACACGTTCATCTTCATGATAACATGTGTGTAACGATCGGTATGGAATACGTAGGCATTCTAGATTATAGGTATTCTAAATTAGATTCTACGACTTTGACCACGTGAATTCGACGACAATTCCTATCGGTATAAAGCAATAAGTATTAGCTTACTTATTAATCCAGAATAAATAAAGTAAAAGGATTACAATTATTTATTGTTTACATGTCATTGAATAAAAAACATTCATAAACTTTCACACTCATAATATTAGTAGCATTATTTACGTAAATATATAATTTCTTCTTAAAACTGAACAAATAGGAGCTCGGACGTTTTAATACCGCAGTATATTACTTATAATTATTACAATTTATGAACAAATCATCATAAATTGAACATAACAGCTCTTTAGTGCCAATTTGTAAACACATTCAGCAGTTAATCATAATTAAAAGGTTTAATTGCATTTGCAGGCACATTTATTAGATATTTTAATAACCTTTCTTGAGTAGAGGGCATTGTAATATAAACTGCTAGACTAGAACCTCTGCAGCCTCTGCAGGAAATAGCTGTTACGTATATATTTCTTATAGATGTTTCGGTGGTAGCTGTAGAGAAAATACTTTATTTGAATTTTGAATCTCTATTCAATGTATTTATCATTTTCATTCCTCGGAAACAGTACTTTTTTTAGATGAAATGTACTTTGTATCCTTTTCTGTCAGTACCCCTGACAACGTGTATGCGAAATTGCATGATGATCGGTCGAGTAGTCAAGGCGTGAAATCGTAACAGACAAACTCACATTCGCATTTATAATATTAGAAAATAATAGGATAACATTGTATTGAGTAACAGTGTTAATTTACAAACGCTATTGTTTCGTTACATTTTATAACAGAAATTATAATAACGCCTCTATCACTCTTCGAGTTATTGAATGAGCTCGAAGCGTCGATAACATGTTAGTTGGGCGTAATTACATCGCACCTGTCAATAGTGTTGTGCTTCCGAGTATCGCACACGGTCTATTAAACCGTGTGATCACAGTCGACAGTACTGACATTTACAATATCTGTAGTGGTACAGACGTGTCTGTATAGTAACAATGTATTTAAGCAGCGATAGCATAGTGGGCGTTCGTTGGACTGCCTCGCATAAGGTCTCGAGATTAAACCCAAGGCGCGCATGACTCTACGAATCTGACTTTTCAAAGTTATATGCGTATTAAATAGTTAATTATCAACCACAACACACTGACAGAACCTTCTTATCTGAGAGTTCTTTATAATATTGTCAAATATATGTGAAGACTGCCAACCCGCACTGGGCCAGCGTGATAGACTATTACCTGACACTTCTCACACTGAGAAGAGGCCCGTGCCCAGCAGTGAGATAGAGACAGAGCTGATATTCTATTAAAATGTATTAATTTACTATAGGCTCAACGAAAGACTTATTTATCACAATAACATAGTCTTTGTCTAGTATCTGTAACGAGCTGTTACCGGATAAAGACTGTTCTAATACACTGACAACAACAAAAAATACTTATAATGTTTACCATTACTAAGCTTTTGAAGCTACTATAATAAGTACGATTTTCGAGTATGTAAATCATCTTTGTCCTTTCGATAAATGTATTGGTGCCGGTAGAAAATATCATATATTTCAATTAACGCGCACAAACAATCCAAATAATATATGTTATCCTAAAACCACTTTTACTTATTGCCTATCAGTAAGTCATTTTATAATAAGTTATTAAACAATATTTTTCTATAGATGCATACCTTTTCAGACAACATTCCACTACGAAATAAAAACTAACCCTACAACAGAACAAATCTGTTAAAATAGATAGGTATATGAAAAAGCATTCTCTTTACTTAGACATACATATCCAAAGTGTGCTTATAACACTAATAACTCATATAAGTGTAAGTTTTATTAACATATTCATTTGCATTTTCAGTTTTCTTCGTGATCGGTAAACGATTGTATATAATTAAGCAGCCTGCCGGCAACGTTCTCGGGAAAGTGTCGTCATGCATTGGTGTAAGTATTAGTTTATTGTGCGCTTTCTCTTACATGACACTGTCCAATACGTCTCCATATGCGACGTACATTCTTATCTCTTAAATAATGCCCGCTTGATCCGGATAATATCTTTGAATAGGTTCTTCACTTGCTAAAACTAGGGTTGCCAATCACTCTGTTGGAAAATGTCTTATAATTCCTATAAAACAATTTACTGTTTAAATACTACGAGTAATACATTTTCTATTGCGTCTGCTATATATGGTAGGCAATGTGTCAATTACAAAAAGTATGAAATATATTATTTTTGAACAGTAAAACGTCAAGATTATTCAGAGCGATAAAAGTGCTGTGGTATATTGTTTCCTTTTGTTTATCTTTACGCTCTTGACTTTTAAATATAAATCCGGCAAACCTAGTTTAAAATTATCTATCCATTTAAGAATCGTTTGTTAGCACGTAAAGGAATGGAGTATACAAGTGAGCAAAATGCGTTTTAAACTCTAATGGCACGTGACAGCAATACAATGCACAATCATATCCAAGATGCATTGATATGAGCCGTTAAGAATAGACATAAATAGATTTTTATTAAAATAGCCTTAGTATCTTAGTACCGATCTTCTTTCTGTAAGTTGTATTATACAATGCCTGGTAATAAATAGTATGTAAAATCGTGACAGCCGCTTGAAAGCCGCTGTCTACAACTTCCTAAGTCTTCGATAAATAGATTGTCCTACCAAAATATGTTATTTTGTATTGTAAACACTAAATAAAAATCAACCTTTAATTACTTTACTGATCTATTTATATATCGACACTTGCAAGGAAGAATATTGTAACTAACTTTTTGGAGATTTTGAGTTACAATCAAATCATTTATTTAATAAATCTCTTATTTGCACTCAATCCTGTATCAGAATTATTTCAAATTACGGTTACGTAACACGTATTGATAAAAGGGTATATTTAGTTGCACATCTCTGCCTATGCCACTAATTAATAATATTACATAGAATAAATTGTAATACGGAATACGCTCTTGTACTTTGCAAGATATTGTTCGTATTAAAAAATCTTTAATTGTTATCTTACTTACAGTGTTTGCATTTTTAAACGAAGTAATAATATTTTTGATTCAAAGTCTGTAACATGAGTTGCAATGACTTTTTTCGACATAAAGGACATTGCCGAGCAATCAACGATGTTTATGAAAATATTAAATTTGTGGCTTCCACTTATTAAGAATACAAGTCTACATTTTGAGTGCCTACACAGTCTTGTTATAAGGTGTACAGTACAATATAGTCTGAATGAAATATATTCCACGTTGAAGTTATTGAAGTCATGATCTACATTTAATAGCATGGCATCTATAGAAGTTTAGTCGATCGAGTAGTTACTTAATTCCTGAAAGCGTAAACAAACTTACACCCGCATTTATAATATTTCCTTAGTTAGGATTAAGCATAAGTTTATAATGAATTATTCTTTATAAATAATTATATATAAAAATTTAAAACAATTATAAATAACATTATTATTGAATATATAGAAGTACACCTCAACTATTTGCAATGTTATTTTCTTTTCATCTAAGGAGAAATAAAGTCATATAGTATCCTAATGTGAAGCGAAACTGATTTATTTTTATTTATGAACTACCTGCACAGCATCTTTGGACACAACACAAATCTATAATTAATTATATGCCCATCCATCTACGGCATACTCTGTTATGATCTGTGGGTATGTATACTTGTTAGACAATACTATCTTTCAGTTAGAATTTTGTTATAGAGTTATTTACTCTTTGACTACTTCAAAGAGTAAATAATTCTGTGATAAAATTTGATGGAATAATCTGAGACGTAACAGGGATCGCGTCAAGGAGCATGAGCAATCAGTTGATAGAAACCGTCAGAATCAGTGCTGCTGTACTGCTTCTCAGGGGCAAAATACAAGCCTCATAATCAAGTGTTACTGGACAACAATACGTATTAACATCAATTATTATCGCAATGCTAAAAGTCGAAAACACACATTCATTTAATATTTCTATATTGATATTAAAATACGACGTCGTAGCTTAGGAGTTTAATATGGTTTAAAGAAGCTAGAAACGATTATGATTTTTAGCTATTCCATAGTTCTTTAAGGTTAGATTGCCAGCACGATATTAATTATTAATAGAGCCAAGATCAGTCTTAAACTTTATTATTGTAAGAAGCTATTTCAATTCCCCACCGAATAACTGTGGCAATAATGTGTGTGCAATAATACAATTCGCTACACACGCAGTATAGCATATAGATACATGATAAAAGTATAAACAAACGCCTAGTACATAATAAATTATCATTGTTGCAATTATTCCATTCTTTAATTTATTAATGAATTTACATCTAAATATAAAACGTTCTGAGGCCCAATGGTATCAGGATCAAGGTATCACCGATAGCTTATATCTTCCAACTTACGTCAGTTTTTTGAAAAAACTCTGTTTATCAGGTATCAGCTTTATTTATTAACAAATATTATATATTGCAATGTATAAATTGATCTACACACAATAGAAACCAAACTACATATTAGATAGAGTAATAGTCTTAAAAGAAGCACAGTAAAATGTCGTCGTTAATTAAAGATGTGCATTATTTGGCAAGCAATAATCACGCGGGAAATGAGACAATCTCATGTCTTGTATATTTTAGAAAATATCAGCAAATCAAAAGAACACAATAGTAAGTTTTCAGTTTTGAGAATTTTATGAACTCATCGTGTATGGTTAAGCAGCATTACATTGATTGGATAAGTACTTAGATCTAAAAGGACTAGATAACAGTTCTTTCAGCTCTGCTAAAGGTAAGTAAGCCGTTAGTATAAATACCAAAACCAAAACAACTGCAGAAATTAATAGTATAGTTATTATTAAATGTTAACTGAACGAAAATGCTTTTTATTTTGTTGCACTACACCTATTATGGTTTTCTTGTATATTTTATTATTGAAAATAATAAAGATCCTTCAAATTATTTAAAAAAATATATTCTTATGGTAACTTCAAAACAGATTAAAGTACATTTTGGCCATTGTATCTCAGACTTTACAATTATTTTTCTCTATGAGGATAATATCGACAGACAAAATTTAATTGTATGTCTGAGTTACAATGTCATTCTATAAAGTTAAATTCGTATAAAATAATTGTAACTCACGAAAACTAATATAATTAATGTACTTATATCATATTAATCACTCAGAAATGTAAACTCTCCTTTTACAAATCTTTTTTTTTTAGTTTAGACTGTTTTGGATCCTAGCACGATTCACTGAGAATTTTTTGAATCTTTGAAGCGCTCTTCAATTTTCTGGCTAAAAATTAATTACGATGTATTTCCTTTTTTTTTTTTTTTAAAAAAGCAGGTTTCGATATCATGTTATTTTAATTCATAATATGTTAAATGTAATGTTATTTTTAATTTCTATCGTTATCATAATTTTAATTGCTTTCGTCTTAAGGATAAATTATATTTGCATATGTTTTAAGATGCTTCAATGAAAGGCTAGCATGTCAGGTACATTCGTAGCTTATCTTGTTCAGCTGACTATGCTATCTGTATGCTGTATCTTATCATAAATGCTGGTTCGAAAATAACTCATTACAGTTGTCAGTTAGTAATAATGTTTATATTTCGTTGTAATCAGTTTGAGATGACAATATCGTATAGATTGAGATATGAAAGATTGGAAAATCAGGCTTCTTGCCTGATCTCTTTTTCTTCTTTCTTATCTTAATGTTCTTGGTTTCTGTAACGTAGTGAATCTTATGTTAAGTAAACGTAATGTCAAGGTCATGCGAACAATTCTTTCTCTAGGCTTTAAGCATTTTTGATGCTACCCTTAATGGCTATTTGTTGCCGTTTGATGTATCTTCATTATAACGATAATGACCCAAATACCATAATTAAATTATACATTTCAACAACACTCCTTGTCATTTATGCTAGGCCCAATACAGCAATGTAGTACAAAGAAAACTATTGTCGTGTCAGAAATCGATGGATTAATGTTAATACTATAACTGTATTATACAACAGCTTAATACAAATCTTACCTCTCAATAGAGATTCCCGCGAATTTAGATCAGATTGTAAGAAAAACTACACCTCCGCAAGAAGTAAAATATGTACCTATTTAAAGATTACGTAACCATTATGAACTTTTCAAATCTACTAGTCGTTACGAGCAGATTTCTCATGCAAATGAAGTCGGACACTGAGTCACAATAGATTAAGTTTTATTCATGTAACTATTCGAATGTTACGATTGACATTAATTTATAATTATCTCGAAACTGACGTTCAGGTACTCTAGCAATTGTTATATGTAAACTTATAGGAATAGTTTGCCCACAATTTATAGACTATTTTGTTAATTGGTCAATATTTTACCTTATAACCATAGACCATGGATATTTTAAACAAATAATAATACTCTTTTGGTTGTCAATTGAACTTGAATATTTGTCTTTAAGTATGCTCATCTTCGACATTTGCCAACCAATTTAATTGTTTTAATTGAAAATGTGTAATATGTAAAAACGCGACATCCTACTTACATATTACAGAGCATACCACTACTAAAAAACATCTTACATGAGAGTTCCCTATATTTATGTCAGAGACATCAAAGTTTCAAACCTTCATTTTATTTGTGTATGAAGAATTAAATCATTCTTTATTCATATTGCTGACTTTGATGTTACTTGCAAAATAGGTTTTGTATGCTAACAGGCAGCATGTACAAGGATTCGCTCCGTATATGTAACGTACTACATTAGCACTTTTAAAAATCAATATACTCTTACGAAGCGAAATTTGCCAGCTTACAAAATATTTTTATACAGCACGCCGTGGTGACGTCATACAGAAGCAAAGAGAAGCGCGAGCACTGGCTAGACCACGCCGACGACAAATACGACGCCGGCCTTATACAAGATGTCAAGTCTCTCCTCCAAGTATTGGTGCTGTTCATACCCTTGCCAGTCTTTTGGGCGCTTTTTGACCAACAGGTACGTATGACAAAAACGTTATTAATTATTTATTTTTTTATTATCATATTAAATATCAAATGATTGGGCAATGCTTGATTGACCCGAGTTTCTGGATGAAAATATTTCAATACAAATATTGGTTCATTGATGTTCAGTCGCATATCAAGTAAGTCAGATGCCCCAAAAGTCTTTGAAGATAATAACGAGTCCTTGGATGCAACACCATGTCATATAAGCTTGCTTTAATTCTAACCGCTTCAAATCTGGTCATAAAACATTTATAACAATAGACTTATCGTGTTTTACTATCCTCTTCAAACAGAATATTTTACTTGAAACATTGCCTGAGAGGAAAAACGATATAGCATTATTTTATATTATCGCACGCGCCACTGAGACGAATCGGAGAACACCTGCAAAATCGTTTCAATTGTTTAAAGGCAATGATTGAATATAACAACGTCGCTACTAGCATACGTTTATAGATTGAATGCTAGTATTTGTGTACTCCTGCAGAATATCTTTAGGTGCAAGGGAAAACATCTTATAAAGTAAACATGAATGGTAGAATATTGTTTGGTGATTATTACTCGTGTTTCCATGTCACTGTTGTATCCATTGCATATGCATAGATTGCATGAAATTATAGATTAGTTTTGCGCACCATACGATACGATTTATATACATAACAGCCATTATGGCTGTTATGTATATAAATTTTTTGATTTGTTGGTCTTGTAAAATAATTTATCCATGCATGAAAAGATTTTATAATAAAAATCCTTATTAACTTAGCTTTGTAATTAACTAAAATGTCTTATTATTTTATATAAGTAATTGTAAATAGATCAAACCTGTTTTTTAAATTAATATAAATAAATAATAATATATTGATAAATTTGACTTAAAAGTTTGCTTACATGTACTATAACATTTTAGTAATTCTTAAGCAAAAAGTTCATCGCTTATAATTACTAATAACAGTCGCAATTGATAATTTAACAATATGATTACTTATATTTAAGATTAAAAATGTTTTGGCAAATCTGAAAATGGCTTATTCAATTTGACTGCAGGAAATTTGTATTTCCGTAAAAGCTATAATTAGGGATCTTATTACACAGGGATCAAGATGGACATTCCAAGCAGACAGAATGGAACAAGAAATTGGGCCTTGGACACTAAAAGCGGACCAAATGCAAGTGCTCAACCCTCTTCTAATTCTCGTATTTATTCCTCTATTCGAAGTGGTAAGAATAAATCTACTTTTCTTAAACAGTTAAACTCTTTAGACACCTGGCAATATTAAAGATTTAAAATCCTGACGTAACCTAATTTGGATTGCGGCCAAGATACCTAATACTATACATAATATACCTAATCCTTGTGTTTCGTTATTTTTTTTCTTTAATTAATTAAACTATATTTCGTAAATCATATTTACTGAAATGTAGTTTAATTAATTTACGAATTAGGTACAGAATAATAATTACAAAGTTTAAGTCTTAAAATATTTTAGCACTTTTCATTATTCCGAAACTTATGTCGCTGGCCTTTCAATTGGAGTCGATACATCTACAATTTAATATTATAGTGGAATCATAATATCCTAGATATTTTTATAATCCCTATCTTTATAAGTATGTAGTTCTAAATAAGACGCGGCATTTTAATAATAGAATACATTTATGTGTTATTTTGCTCTTTTCCAGGCCATCTATCCGGCTTTAACGCGGTGTAAACTAATAACGAAACCTTTACACAAAATGATTTGGGGCGGAGTATTAGCTGCATTAGCTTTTGTCATCTCGGGCATTGTGGAGCTCAACCTATTGGTAACGCTTATAAATTATATAAATAAGTATATAAAACAATAATATAGCTATCTATTTAAATAATATAGCAATATGTGTTTGTTACAAAAATATCGGACGTGAATATATATAATTCCTCGATTGAATCGAACTCTCAAAACACGGCGCACTGATAGTGGCGAAGTGACCATTTAAATCACTGCGCCATCCCTGCAGATAATTGCTATACTTGTATTACCCGCTTAATTTACAACCGCAGACATGGTCTACTACATACAATATTTTAGCGAATTTTAATGAACGTCGACGACCTGCCAACGTATCTTATCAAAAGAAAATACCAGATAATCCTTGAAAATACGCCTCGCCTCTCTCGTTTCCCATGGTTGCGGTTCTATACGGGCATGGGGGAGGCCGACATATTTTAGTGCAGACTATAACACTAAACTACATAACGTTTTAACTAAGTCTTGGTGATACTATTTCACAAGAGCCCTAGGAAATTGTAAAATGACATCACCATATTTTTTAAAGAACAATCACCACATAACTGTGAATAATGATCTTATTTAGTCAAGACGAATTTAGATAAAGCATTCAAAATCTACTATTTTTGGTAGATATTATATACCGTTTTATACTAAGGCTTCCTTACTAATTAGCGCTAACAAAATAAATAATGTTTAACTTTCGTATTTCAGCCGACCTACGGAACACCAGTGTCGGAGGGTTTCGCACAATTAAGAGTGTATAACGGTTTTGATTGCGACTTCACAATCAATATAGCAAATCAACACACGCTTCAAAATACTAACAACACAAATGATGGTGTGATAGGTTCACTCTCCGCTTATGAACAGCTCGATATTCTGGCAAACAGATACGTAGATCTGCCGTACGCCATAAAAGGGCAACCAAACTCTGAATGCGCCGACAAGGTATTCTTTGGCAATTTCCTACTAATGGAGAAAACAGCGAATTCATTCTTCCTCGGCAAAGACGGAGTTACAAATTTCACTGACAATAATAATAAAGTAGTTGACGGAGTTAACGTTAGGTAAGTTTATTTAAGATAAATATTACAACTCGTCGTGTTTGGTGCTACATATTTCTTTCTTATAGTAGTTCTCGTACAAAAGGTTCCAAAAATCAAACATTTTATCATCATCGCTTAAACTCACTAATTTAAAATATTTTCTTATTAAGAGCACATTATTCATTTTGGGTTTTACTGGTAGCCATGTCAAATTGTTGTCGTAACTATGTGGCGTGGGATCCCCAAATTTTGCAAAATTTGACCATAACAGAGATATTTCTTTAATAAACTCTTTATCTTTAGTGACAAGTTCTTTGTTCATTTGTCCATACGTTTCCCAAAATGGTTCACATTTAAATATGTAACATAACTCATCTCCACTTGCTACTCCACTTACTTTGACTTTCATTTCTGCGATTGACGTCGCTTTCACTGCATTTAAGTTACCTCTGTAGTCAAACTTATATACAAACATTTTATTTTTTATAAAACTTGAGTGTGTTTTTACAAACTTAATTATTGGAAACTTAAGAAGATCTGACGCATATTTTAACAAACTTGATAGTGAGCTCGCAGTATCACTTTCCTTAAAATATCTGTCTTTGATAATGCCAGATAGCTTTTTATAAGTTCGTGATGTACTGTTATAGCTACATCCGTCTGAGAAAGGAACCATAAACTTAAAGTTCTTGATAAATGTTTTCAAGTAATATGGATTTTGAATAAATGGTATGACTTCTGAAATACTTTCTTGGGTATTGTAACCTAGTAATATTGGCTTATTCAAATATATATTTCTGTTTTTAATAGCATAATAAAATTCATCTGGGGTCCAAACAAGTAACGATGAGTTTAAATCTGGTTCAATAATAGGTGTAAATGGCACTATCGGTCGCTGAAGGTTTTCCATTTCTTTATTATTGCGAATATAAATATCATGAGCTGCTGAAAGAATCTCTAAAGTCGGAGCCTTAGTCAGCTTCAAACGCTTTCTTTTGAGTTCCTGTATTAATCTTTTAGTCTCTAATTTAGGATCAACTTGAAATATAGATGGAGAAAATATTGCCCCGCTGTGTAAAATGACCTTTGAGAATAATTTGTTTGCTTCTGTCGTCATGAGAAGTGACATAAAAGTGGCGCCGGAACCATTACCCATAACAGTTATTTTCTTTTTATCACCACCCAATTGCTTAATATTTGTTCTAATCCATTTTAAAGCCATAACGATATCTTTTAATCCCATATTTGCATTAGAATCGTTCTTGTTAACTTTCAAAAAGCCAAAGACTCCTATTCGATGAGCTAGTGTCACCAGAATAATGTCGTTATTTATGAAGAAATCTGGTCCGTGTATATGGCTAAAACATGATGCGAAAGCGTATCCGTGAACCCAAACAATGACAGCTTTCAAACCTGTCTCTTCGGTTTTAGGAATGTGAGGCGTATATATGTTCAAATATAAACAGTCTTCTGTTCCATACAGCCTGCTTTTATGAACAATATGCGTTTGTGCACAAGCTCCGTAATATTCCAATGCCGCATTGTATGTGCCAATCCATTTTTTAATAGGCTGAGGGTTCTTAAACCTTAATTTACCTATTGGAGGTTTAGCATACGGCACAGCATAGAATGCAAAATAAAGCCTTCCTTCGAACAAAGTACGCTTTCTTTGTCCCAATAATCTGCCCTGTTTAACTATCACTGATATTTTATCGGCTCCCTGTGCCTCCACACACATAAAAAGTAAGGAAAACACAAATATTAATCGACACATTACTCATTTTCAGAAATAAAACACTTATGACCTGATTATCGAGTTGGTTATCAACCGTTAATTAAATTCAACCGACTGGCAAATGTTTTGATTTCAATAGATGAAATGCGAATCGACACAATCGCATACATAGCAACAATTATTTTACAACTACTTACTACTACTATCGTGTATGTCGTGGCTATAACCTAGAACACGACATCAACACATTATGATACTTATTACACAGTATGAACATATAGGTAAACTCATTTTTGACAGTTGTGACGTGCCTTCGCCAAAACAAACCACTACTGCAACCAATATAACTTAGTTTAAACACAGGTGTTGACATTTGCGATATATGCGGCAATTCAATTCAATGTTTTATGACTTCGCGATCACATTACAATCGCGAGGCACTAACAACGTATACTATGAATATAAAATATAAACTAATATTGTGCTTTACAGATTTCTATCGAACATCAACGGTTTAGCTGATATAAGGATAGATGATATGAAGAACAGGACAAAATTACATATACAGAGTGATAATGTCACTCAGAGTATGATATCGAAAGGAATCGGTAATGTTATAATCGACGGACAGCTTGTATTGAAGGAGTTCAACTTTAGGTCCGGCGCTGTATACACGATAAATGTCTATCAGACTAACGATAGCGCATATGTAAGTGTTAATAACTTAATATATTATGTGGCTTGTTAGCCACCGTTTCGTGTCTAAGTAATTCAGGAGAATTATATTACTTTGCCTTATACTTTTATGTTATTAAAATCTAGCTGTTGCTTATGGCTTTAGTTTATGTTTTCAATCATCCGTTAAGTCCCGGGTATCGATTCCTGGTTAGGGCAAAATGTTATTTATGGTATAGACCACTATATATTCTGTCATCAAAACAACGTTGGCAAATTGTGAGTGGGGTGTAATTCAGCTTGGCTACATCTTCTGGGATAATAATAATCATTGCAATCAGTCACAGTTTATACGCACTTTAGAGTAATGTGCAATGGACGAATGATGTCCCTGATGTAGCTTGTAGGTACCATTAGTCGTTTCTAGTAAAATCACGAACCTCCGAAAGCCAGTTCTCAGTCTTGCGTCGATATTTAAAATTTCAACGTATAACAAGGAAGATAGGCTATCTTAAACTATAGCATCGAATATTGATTGTATCAACATATTTTACAATAGCGTCTTAATTATCGTTACGATTCCTTCAGAAAAATACAATGTTCTATCGAACTCAATCCAAGTTTAATAAAGCACTCATAACATAACATTTCTATACAGATTGCGAATGCAGTGACTATCACTCCGCCAAACAGTATCCACATTCTATGGCTGACGCCGCAGTACGTGGTCATGACAATGGGTGAGGTGATGTTCTCCGTCACCGGTCTCGAGTTTTCCTTCACACAAGCACCCGCCACTATGAAGTCAGTTCTACAGTCCGTCTGGCTACTCACTGTAGCCTTCGGAAACCTGATCGTGGTCCTCATCGTTGAAGGAAACTTCTTGGATGCACAGGTACATCATTTATTCCAAAGCCCGCAAATATCTAACAACTCATGCTAACTAAACTACCACATTTTTATTAAATATAACCATTTACAGAGAATATCGATATGAGCACACAAATAAAATAAAATCATCTTGATATTCATTGTATCTAGCGCTAGTCAAACATTGATTCATTTTATTTTTCTTTACCCATTATGTGCCGTTTTATCACAATTGGTTATTATTTCCAGTGGAAAGAATTCTTCCTGTTCGCCGGTCTAATGTTAATTGACATGCTGATATTCACGACAATGGCCTTCAGGTACAAATACGCTGAACTAAAGTCTAGCGATGAAAACCTCGCCGTGGAAGAGATCAAAATGCCTGAAAAGAAACTCTCACAGCATAAAGAACAATGAAAGTTACAAAACAATAAATCATTATTTTTATTATTATACATGTGTTCATTTTAACTGACTTCGAACTAGCGTAGAAATAAAAATAAATTGACACAAAAATGCTTAGATCTAAGACAAACCGCAAACTAACTTGGAATAAAAATGATTTCAACCCGACTTATTGCCATGTTGTATTTATACTATGTTGAAGTATTAGTAGTAACTACATCCGCAAAACGTCTATTGCCTTCACAGTTTAAATGCTCCAAGAAATAGGACAGAGTAAACTAGATTAACATTTTAACTGGCATACCCAAGTTAATTGTGTGTGCATCGCATCGTTCCATCTTTAATTTAGACATGTTGTACGTTGTATATGCTTTAATACCAAGTTAATTGAAAAGTATATGAAATGCATTATGAAAGAAAGAGCTGGCTATATAGCTTTAGGAATCAGTCTCGGCGATTTCTTGTAGCGATTAGTAAAATTAATAAAGCAACTGTTTACTAGAAATGTTTGATGGATATTTGATTGTCTTTGTACTATCGGTGTGAAAAAGTTATGCCTTATTTGTACAAATAAATCTTTTCTATTTAGGTTATTGCAGCACTTTCATTATATTACTACAATCAACTAAATGAATTAAGCTTTCGGACCGCTGTGATAGTCTTCTGTGCAATCTTAAACCAGTGGGAAGGAAGGTCCTTCGTGATAAAAGGCGAATCGACATTACCAAACTTCGTGCCTTACTACGATTATCAGTTGCAAATATAAGCTGATACTTAATGTACGTCACAGGCAAATAAGGCAATTATAAAAATATTAGTTTAGGATTGTAATTATCTGATGTAGGATTGGTAGGCCCTGCCTTCATCTCCAAGAAAAAGGCGTAACGCTTTGTGCGTAAGTATGAATGGTTGTCACTGACAGTACATTATTACTAGATTGGTATAATATGAACCTTCCAAAATCTTAAACTCTTCACTCTCAATATTACGTGCAACAGATCAATGAGATGATTGGATATGATGCACTTTCGATTTTCTCCAGCTATTACACTAAAAATTTCTTATATTTTCAGGTATTAATATTGTTTTAACCTTGTAAAAAATCCTAACTAATATTATGTATGCAAATATGAGTTTGTTTGTTTGTTACGTTTTCACGATATAACTACTTTATTTAAAAAACAGTATTGTTGCCGAGGAATAAGAATTTATTGACATAACCTTCATTATAAAAAATTGTTTATGGACTTTTATTCCCATCCAGTAACACCCGAACCTGTAACAGTGTGACTCGTAAGGAAAATGTTCCCATCAGGAGACTTCCACTTTTCGTCCCATCAAATCTTTTGCGGTTACGTCTAATAAATACTTATAAAGAAGTCGAAGTGGTACCAACCTATATCTCGCGGTTGGTACTACTCCAAAAATTGTAATAGAAAGATTACTATCAAACTTCTTAATTGTTGGACAGTATATTTCTTATAACGTCTTGACATTGGCAAATAATCTCGCAGTACAATTAATTTAAACATAGAGCTTGCAGAAATATGTAACCCGCGGCCTCTTGCAACCAGCCTGCATCCTTGCAGGTTGATGCATACAGTAAACACTTTTAATTTGATTTTATTAGTACATATTTAATTTCGATACTCTCTGCTACTTATTAAATACTTGACTGTTAAACATAAATAGATGTAAGTGTTTACAATGTTAATACATACCTAACCTGCCCATGCGATCTATAGTTTACTCATGCGTACTCTACTCTCTAGTCTAAGATCCACGTATATCGTTTTAATATTCAGGCAATTTAATAAACTTAATTAAAAATTTTACTTAATCTTATTTAAAACTAAGTTCTCGTTTCTAGAAATTACTGGCGTCGCGGTTTTCCGAAGTATGAAAATCATATTGTGTCGTCTACTGGCATGCTCATGGTATTGACTATTGCCTAGCTCTATACTTTTTATAAAGGACTAGATTACTCGGTGTACTTCGTATCACCTATCCTAAGGAATTGTCTATATTTTCTCACCGTTTAAACTTTCCCTGGATTACGCCAAACATTTCAAAACCAAAATCAGCTAAATCGGCCCAGCCGTTCTCGAGTTTTAGCGAGACAAACGAACAGCAATTGATTTTTATATATATAGATTGTGTCGGACAAAAGGTATCATATCACACATACATACTCGTACATAGAAAAACTCCTGTTTCGTGAAGGCAGAGACTACGATTTACGATCCTGGCGCATCTCGCCCGCTTCATTCATTCGTATTATATTTCTTATAAATCCTCTTGTATATACCATATAGACCATATATGGCCTTTGACTGTGTCACAATTTATCTTCATATTAATTTGCTAGTACCACCATCTTTTTAGTCTAGTTGTAGTTATTATGATAAGGATACGGGTGATACCTGATTCTAAAGGACGAAGGAATCACTCCATATATATCTGGGCCCAGTTGTTATCATAATCAAAGTAGCCATAATTGAAAGAGAATATAATAACAAGACGTCACCAAAAATTTTGTGATATTTCGCTTCCCAGGAATTAAGTTATATAAAATACAATGGTACAGTACACACAGCGATCCATGTCGTCAATATCCAATTGAGAAGCGTAATCAGTTGTCCAATATGAAGTGCCAGGTAATTCTAAGTCACAAGATCCGTCGAACAGTCATTTAGCAAGCTAAAGTCGTGGGGTAAAGCAAACAAAATAACAAAACAAGAAAAATACGTGCGCACTCATAAGGAACAAACCGAACGAGTGTTGAACTTGATTTTGACATTAGCGGTTAAACTTGTCAGTCGGTGACCACAGATAATTAATAACCAAAAAACAATTTTCAATCAATTGAGTTTTTATTATTATCTTTCTATTATAGAACACATATGTTTGAGATTATATCGATTTAATAATACTCGATAGTAAATAATTAGAGTTGCATATTGTTACGTGCTGGGTTCGACGGATAAGAATATAAACAATATTACCGACTAAACACGTTTTATTCAAACACACAATTAACTTTAAAACACAACAAACACTATACCACACTTTTTCACTGTAATTGCTTCAAACTCCGTAGTATTTTCGCTTCCGTTCGTTTCGATGAACACTTGACCGCTTACGATTGTAAACTGCCTTAGCGGTGCGCGTGCGCCCTATTTATACGCGGGTAAAGCGCTTCTAGAGCTTTCTAGCAACGCTGTACTCGGTATGTAAACAGTACGATGATTCGAGAAAGTACCAGCATTCTCTCTAAGATTCTCGTACCGTACTACGTAGTTCCGTAAGATGTCAATAGATGGCGGTGTAAATTATTAGACGGAACTGCCGAGTCTTTTCCACAATGCCGAGAGATGTCACTGGGCGTAACAATATTAATCGATTATTGGTTAACTTAATTTAATATAAGTTTCTTCCTTTCTATGAAGAAATATTCTAACATATTTTGGTGGTAAGTAACTAAAATATAACGAATTTTTTGGTATCAATTACAATGTGATAACTGGTAGGCTCAGGGTTTCTCACCCTCCTTTACTAATAGCTAGTTCGCAATACGGAAACTAGTATCTATAGCTACCTATGCCTCATGGATCTTGAAGCTATTAAGTATTTGGAACATAAAACTACCCCTGCTTTTTAAGGCTTCTACAGGTCTAGTATAATATGTAATAAAATGTATGCGTGCGGCTCACTCGCTCGCAGTGCCAACATTGCCTTACCTATGTACCTACTTTATTTTACATTGAATCAATACGGTTAAGTCTCGAGCACATCCCTGCACTCTGCGTCCCGGTGCTGTGTCTCCTGCTAACTACCACTCCTGAAGAAACCATATACAGTTGGAACCATGGTTGTCCTAAATAAGTTGGAGAGTAACGCGATATCGGAGTAAGTCAAATAAAGTGCCTTGCACACGATTTGTACGTTAGTTAGCTGTATTATCCGCAGCATGTATTTGTCTTGTCATGCTAAGGAATAATACTTTTCAGCAAGTGCGACATATCGACATATGAGAACGATTATTAGAATAACAATTATCGGAATAATTATTAGGTTTAACCTAGTTTTTCGTGTCGGCTGTATGTAAAATAAAGCATGTGTTAAATAAAAAAGTGCAACATATTTATTTAAACTTCTATGTTAACAAGTTACTGCCGTACGCCTTTGTCTATTCCACACACCGAGTGTTGCAGGTTCGATTACCGCACGAGACTTTTGTGAACACAGATAGTTGTTTCTAGCGAGGGTGTTCTTTATATATATTCTTTAAAGGTTCATACATCTGTATGAATGAAAAACTGAGATGGATTATATTGCGAGGAGATCCTCGCGATATAATCCATCTCTTTTTAAATTACAAACGTACATTATAGGTACATTCGGAGACCTGTTACACGACGAAGGTATTATGCGTTTACCGTAGTTATTTGATTTTACTTTCATTCTTAGTAGTGGATATAGTGACAAGAATAGAAAAGGGCATGTTAAGCTGGTTTGGGCATGTAGAAAGACTGGACGAGGGAAGACTGACTAAGAAAGTTTATAAGGCTAGTGTGCCTGGAACTGTCGCAAGAGGAAGACCTAGGCGAACGTTTCTTGATCAGATCGGAGGCGTTCTGGACAAAGGCCAGGTTAAGAGCACCTTGAACCGACGGGCGTGTATGAGGAATGTGATGAAAGTGAATGAAGCCAGAGAAGTGTGTCAGGATCGTAGCAAATGGAAATCCGTAGTCTCTACCTACCCCTCTGGGAAACAGGCGTGAATCTATGTATGTATGTATGTCTTAGTAGTCGCGTAGAAGCTAATACATTTTTCTTTTCTTTTCTATAATTATACATCTCTCGCACTAAGAATAATTCCTGTGATTAGGGACTCTAAAAAAATTAAACAAAGGCCACAAACAAGAACACCTAGAGGCGAAACAACCATTTGTGGCCCACAAAAATGTTTGTCCCTTGTGCAATTCGAACCCACAACACTCGGCGCAGTGGCAGTGAAAATATTCACGTGTTGTAAATATTTATGTATGTGATGATGATTGTTATACTTTCATGGCTAAAATAGTTAACATTTAAAGTAAATATGTGTACGTGTGGAATCTTCCATAATATAAAGCAAAACTAGACGTATTAAAACCCATAATTTTAATTTCATACGCTATTTCACAAACAGCAGTCGTGAAGTCGGATTCATGCCGCCGCGCGCAGTCTATTTTAGTTCTAAATTACTTGAGTTTGAAATTGCATTTTATCATTTCCTATAACAATAAAGTAAAACACCGCGGTATAGTCTGAAAGTTCTCCATATCTTTTAAAGAGATGAGTTATGTCTTCTAACCGAACTGAACAAATCGGATGTCTGACTTTGACTTTCGCTTACAGATAATAGCTTTAAACGTGATTGACAGCATTACTATAAAAACCTCTTACATTACATATGTACTATCAACTTGAGCGACGGATGACCTCCTAAGGTTAAAATCGCATAGTAGGCCAACACTTGGTACCCGTACCCGTGCAGTACCTACGTGTAACCCGAACAAGTGCAAGCGAAATTTTTTCTGAAATGGTCAATCGTCACTCAAGTCCATAGTACATGTAAATACATTCACATTACACTCACATCTCGTGTATACTACAAATAATGCAACAACAATGCCACTGCGTCCTGAAGTATATGACCCCATGTCGCTACTTAGAATTTCCTAAGAAATGTTTTATTTTAACCGATTCTGGCATTGAGCCTACACAATACGCCATCTTATGATCTTATCTATATCTATATTATGATCTATATCTTATTTACTAAACATTTCTTACCTCCATCTCCAATAAAATATGACAAAAATTACCAATGAACTCAGTATAATATATATAATTTAATCAAACAAATCATTGTATACAAACCAAACAGCGCGGCAACGCGGCGGACATATTTGTACAGGGCAAAAACCGCAAAAAACCACTCGAGAAACAATCTGTTTAGATAAATGGCGTTAACATATTAGACAATTAGTTTTGGGTAATTTGTGTGTAGTTCCCATAGGACTATACTTGTGCACGAAGGGATGAGTCGCGTGTACTGTTCACCCCTCTTGTTCCGCTGCAATTGCTATTGGGACCCTACGAAAGAGGCTCTCAAACTTTATAGAATAGCTACTATTAAATAGATTATCTGTTTTGTATATTCAAACCCAACAATTTTCATTAAACAACATATATTTTTTCAATTTTAGCAGCTTATTTTACTTAAACCTATATTAATATATTCGACGTCCTTTTGATTCATTTTGTTTACCTACAATGTTTATCAAATTAGTAAAATTCATAGAAACAATCCACGCTAATAAAACAGCATTTACGTCGTAATTATGCTTAAAGAAAAATGACTGCTCCTAGATGCACTATTGATGACAAACAAAACCTACGTCTTTTCTTGCTCTTCGCAACACTGAGAAGCACTTTAGTATTTAATATTAACGTTATTCCATTTACCTACGTCGATTAAGAAGGCAATGTAGACTGACACCGCGGCAGTCGTTCTATGCGGTTACTTAATATAATGTATATAGCTTACGAGTATATAATTTTGTTAATATCATCATAAAAATTTGTATGTATTTCTTTAACCGTCATATGATTTCAAATCAATTACTTCATCAAAATAATCTTTGAGAACCGCTAACCCCGTTGACATGTTCGGTTCTGTTCCCGACTTGTTAATAATTGCGTATAATAAATGCTTAAATACAACAAACATACAGACAAATACGGGCTGGGGTCGCATCACAAAGGGAGCGATTTAGTTTCCAACCAATTGAACAAGTAAAGTTATAGATTTCTATATCTACATTTCTACTCTATTCTATAATACGAGAGACCTGACCAAAGGATCTACAAATACTCGTTTTGTTTTCTGTACTCTATACTAAGATAGTTACTAATGAACATAAGAATTTCTTAATCACTGTACTACAGCGTTTAAGCAAAGGTTAGATTCTAAAATGAGATCAATCGTTAGAATATTTAAAACACTCTGACCTGATAAATCGATTATCCTAATGACATTTGCTTAAAATAAGGCTAACCTCAGAATAGTTTTAAAGAAAATATAGACAGCTATAAACTTTAAAGATAAGAGAAGCTTATCTTTTCTTATATAAACGTATTACATAAATAAAATATAAAAGGTATAATTACCTTAATATTATTTAAAAAAGGCGTAAAGCGGAGGTTACTTTTTGAATGAAAGCGGATAATCACAGTCGTCTTTAAATAATAATTGGTGGAACTTCAATAAAGAGTTCATTCTTCAAGTGTCGACGACAAACCGACACGGATTAATTAAGTGCAGTCAGAAAAACAGTTTTGGTGGAGGCGTCGGGACATGTTCCGGGCACTTTGAGTGACGCACGGCTGCCACGCGCCGCCGCCACGCGCACCACGACAATGGACTTCGCCACCACGTGCACCCACTCCCGGGATAATCTCCACCAACCATACGCACCCAAATAAATAAATTAACTAAAGCCAGCGGTTTTTAAATCTTGGATTAAAATCAACACTCATGGGAATAAAGAACATCGGTAGGATCGTTGTAGTCTTACATTTACGCAAATGTCGTACTTTAAAATTAAACTAGTTTCATTGATGTATAAAAATTCACTACTTTATACGGAAATATACTATAAAATAAAAATCGCGATAAATTCGTATAAAGTAGTTTAATTTCAATCGGTAGGATCGTGTCTTGATTACCGTTAACCTATTTGGTCGCAGTAACACATCCGCGAACAGACACAATAGGTTTTCAGTTGAGTCTAGCATTTCAACAATTGACAGCCCGAGCAGAATGCAACATTTAGGCGAGATTTAAGACCAGAAAATGTAAGATATTCAGCCCCTTCAGACGACGTAACGACTTAAAAAAAAACATTATTTAAGTGGAAGGAAAGAGAGAGGGCCGACTTAGAAGAGCATTGACTGACAAAATAAAAGAATAGGCGATGAGTATGTCTTATAAGGAGGTTTAGATCATAACCAAAGATCCAGAAAGATAGCTTAGACTCCAATGACGTGAGCAATTCTCTTATGTAGGTAGAAGAAAAAGAAGAAGTGTCGGTACGCATGTGATCGGTACCTTACTAGGCGACGACCTTACTAGGCGCGTCGCCTAGTAAAATACCACAGTAAAGTTTCAGCCGTTGTGGAGACTTTTCGGTACCTTTTTTGAATAATAATATTTCAAGCTTTAAAGACTGCGGTAAGCTCTTACATTTATGTAGATCGTATTACAGATTGCCAGTATTGTACAAAAAAGAAAACACTACTTATGTTAGGCATACCATACACGATCAACGCATTAGTTTTAAAATCATAGGTCGTTATTAATCTTCAGATGCAGGCACTAGAGTATAATTAAATAAGTTCTTAGTAGCCCTATGTCAACGATAATTTATTTAACTCCCAATTAGTGAAATTTTACACCTGTTGTATACATAGCTAATTATAGTAATCAAGCATATCTCTACGAAAATGAACTATAGGTACATGTAGGCTCTGCGTCGGTGGAGCAGCCGTAGTGAATGCGACTTCTGCGTTTGAGGTCTCAGGTTTGATTTCCGGATTAGGCAAGTGTTATTGAGATGCTTTATAAAGAACTTCTCAATAACAGCATTGAGTCTGGAACTATGCCTATGAACTATTAATTTAAATATTAAGTTTCATTATTTATTCATCTTTTTAATTTCTCATGATTCTGTTAAATACAAATTTATTTTAACTAGTTTCAAAAGCTGATAAAATTGTGTCAAAACGAACCTTTTAAAAATAGCACATCTAAACAGCGCCTCCTCTCTCCTAATAGTGCTGTGCCCGACAGGGTCTATAATTTGTTACTTATTTTTAAACCTACCACCTGTAAATATACATTATGGAATGCAATAAATTGAATTTGAATTTGAATTATGCCCGATTGATGGTAATTATAGCAGGCTATTACGTTGAAAATAAAAGCATAGCAAAAAAATTTAAAAGAAGCATAGCTGACGAAATGTGAATACCTAATGTTTTTAAGAAGTCGTCAAATCGTCTAAAGTGACTAAATATCGTTCATCTTCTGTTCTCAATTGTCGCCAAAATATCGCATTCTTCTTGGGCAAGGCTCAGTATTTTCGCGGTTACTTGATTAATACACCTCAGAACTATTCCCTCGGGGGTGTACGCGTGACACTATGTAGGTATTATTGTAACCTGTACACAAAGATTAGAATTATCGGCTCAATCTTAAATACTGACCCGCAGCTCTTCCTGGTTAGTCAGTCAGCAAATAGAAGTAAATAAAAACGTCAAATTACGATGAACAGTGCAAAGGTTTACCTGGTATACGAGTTTATTCATCTCGAGCCACTCGAATATGTGTTAAGAGCATACTGCCCCTCTGGGATTGCGCGCTTGGATATCACAATGGTCTAAGTGGCGCAGTGCACCTTATGTTATAATCGATAAAGAAAATATTGATAGACTGTATAACCTAGTTTAGGCTAATGTCAAAAAGTCTTATCTTAAAAAAACGCTCGCATTAAGAATAGTTCCTTTATCGCAAGCGACCAACATCTAAACCACGTCTATAAATAACTTTACTTGTAACATTAACTGTAAATCCAATGATTTATTACTGAATAAATAAATACCATTTTTATACACATACTCTTAAATCTATACCAGAGACGGGCTAGGCAGAGGTGTACTACTTCTAAGCTATCTATGGTTGTAGTAGGTTCCATGTAATATGGGCACGCCACGATCGTGGCGGTAAGTCCCGTGTTTGAGGAGTGGCTGGAGAGGCGCCATGGCGCCCTCACCTTCCGGCTGACACAGGTAATGACTGGCCACGGTTGTTTTGGCCAGTTCCTGTGTCGCATACGCCGGCAAGAGACGCCCGGTTGTCACCACTGCGGCGACTGCCGCGACGTTGTTGAGGACACGGCGCTGCACACTTTGGCGGTTTGCCCCGCCTGGGCATCGCAGCGCCGTGAATTGATCGCGGCAGTCGGATTGGTTGCCCTCTCGCTCCCGGCCGTAGTTCAGTCTATGGTCCGGAGTGAGAGGTCGTGGAACGCCGTCGCCTCCTTTTGTGAGGAAGTCATTTCCATCAAGGAGGCGGCGGAGCGGGAGAGGGAGCGTTTGAACCCTCTCCCCAACCGCAGAGCCGGGCGCCGGAGGGCGCGGGACGACCTCCAGCCACCCTGAGGTTTGACCTGGGGGTGGCGGGCTTTGTGGGCCTGCCCGCCATCCGTTCAGCACCAGGTCCGAGAGGCGGCGTGCGTGTTCCCACGCGCGCCTCTGTTGTTTCGAGTCCGTCTCTCCTCTAGGGGGGACAGTAGGGAGTGTTAGAAGTGCCTTTGGGTAGATCTTTTGTGTAGTGGCCTGCCGTTTCATACGGCGGGCCGAAACCTCGGCGGGGTCGCGACCGCATGCGAAAGTGATTCGCGCGGCCCCGTCGATAGTGGTTTTGTCGAGGAACACCGTGGTAGGTTTAGTCGGTATTCCGGGAGGTACTTCATCTTTTCAACATCTTTCTTTTACCCCGGCGAGTCCGACATAACCCCTCCGCCCGCCCCCGCGGAGGGGTATGCATCAAGCATTCCCCCAGGATAAAAAAAAAAAAAAAAAAGGTTCCATGTAATATGAGGCGGCCCTGCGCCTTAAATACTTGACCGAGCATCATGAAACTTATAAAAGCACATTGGGTACATTTTATCTAGGGAAAAAGTACACAGGACACAGTAGTAAAAGCTTTTTTTCTGAGCGCCGGCGTTCGTACACCAATAGACGAATTAAATGAAAAAGTTTGTAAATCTGTGAGGATGTTTGCTACTTAATTAAATCTTAATCGTGGTGCGGTTTTGTATACAACTTGATCCATAGATACATATATCATGCCCTTCATTCACTTATGGAATACTTTATATCAAAATTTTAACCCGGTAGGCATTGATGAAGTAGACTAAGCCGCGTGCATAAAGTAACTATTAAGCTCAAAAACTGTTTCATCAGGACTCTATTGCTGATATTCTTTATGCCTTAATGTACGCATATAAATGTCTTAATAAAGACAACATCGACTGTCACCATGAATATGTGCGGCAGTAGCTACACAGATGTAAAGATGATAGCAAAAAAAGGTAGACTCAGCTATACCTACTCTCGCGATTACGCAGCCGGCCTGTGAACTGTGTATATGGTCAAATTTATTATACAAACCTAATACTTTTAAAAACAGTAAACAGTTTTGTAGATTTTACTGCAATTCAAAATACCATTAAATAGTCGATCGCATTTAGTTTGCCAACAATATCTGTAATTTTGTAAATACATACTTTTTATAGCTTTATAATAATACTAGCTGCGCCCCTATGGATACAAAGTTAGCCTATATGTTAATCCATTGCAATCGGTTCAGTAGTTTATGCGTGAAAGAGCAACAAACATCCATACATCCATTCTCACAAACTTTCACATTTATAATATTAGTAGGATAGATATGCAGGTGAGTTCAAGCGCATTAACCTACATACTATAAAATTGTTAGCTAAACCTGTATACCTCTTATGACAGTATCACCAATATTCTGACTACGTTTAGTTACTCAACATACATTTTACCGCAATGATACGCTTACATGAAATTTCAGTGTCGAAGAGAAACGAACCAACGCAGAACTATTCGAACATTTTTAGATTGCAAGTCCACGCACCCAGTTAATGATAACACAATATAAACCAAACCACATTTGCACTCAAGAGCTAACGCAAACTGACAAGAGATCTCACGTGAAAAACTATTAAACATATTCTAAAGGGGCGTAGCCGCGGCACGTGGCGGCCGCGCGACAGCCAAACGCAGGTCGCGGGGTCGCGCGACAAATCAATTACAGGGTCGAACCAGTGTGTCGAGGGCATTACTTCCGAGCAAAATTACCACCAAATTATAGTAGTTACTTGTTTTTAAAGGGTGACTTGCTAATTTATAGTCATGACAAATTGTTGCTTGTTACAAATAAAATGCGCCATGTTATAAACACTCACTTAGCTCTTCAAGCTCCCACGGTTACACAGTTCGTTTTGGTTTTGTTTATATACCATTTATTTATAAAAGGTATGCAGAGTAATTGAATACCTTTTGTATTCTTAGAAATTTATTAGGTTTCTTTAATTTTTAATTGCACAAACGTTTATTAAAATTTTAAGGCCGTACCCTTGTCGTATAGAGAAGAGACCCGAGCCTGGCGGTGGAACAGTTTATAAACAGAATTGATGTTATTATAAATTAAACTACAAAAAGGTGCAAGTATAGTAATGCCACCATTTCACCGTAACTAAAAGCACAGTATCTAAAGCTTATTATTTTAGGATCAATACTTTATCACAAATTATCTGCTCTGACTAATCAACAGTCAGGAACAGCCAAATTGCCGGTAATACTTAGCACTAACAGAATGAAATTATACCACCACCCTACAAACGATCAAAGATTCTGAATTCTAAGTAATTTTGTATAGTGTTAATGCGGTTGTTAACTGATAAGCTAAGCTGTCAGTACCAGTGCGTTTATGTCTGCCGCCGGAACAGCCACCCAACGCAGCCGCCGGAACAATAACGATTCCTTTATGAAGATGAGATCTAAATGCTAGTGTGAATAAACTACGGTACCTATATAACACCCACCGCTGTTTGATAAACTATACAAGGCATCCTGTACTGCACCAGAACTAGCTAATGGAAATTATATTTTGCAGCACCAAAACGTTATTCTTGCTAAAATAAGAATAACATTTTGGCATACTTCGTGTTTTCTTTACGAAAGTTTACGTATTATCAGATCCTAATAGAACAAGCATTAGCGTAGTAATATATTTGTTCAATTAAAGCAAATTAGGCAAATTACTGCTAAAATATACTGTGCATACTGTCCCGGGTTCGAACTCAAGGTTCGAAAAATGTTATTGTGTTTATAAGTTAATACATTTTCGATACAGTACAGCGAACCATAAAACTAAGCGTCCGAAATAACATATTATCTCTGCTTAAATGTTCAGAGATATACGAAAGTAAATCTACCTATGGTTTGCTTTTAAATATTTGTCTCTACAAAACCAAACAATATTATTTTATAGTCGTTTTCACTTTTATTTTATCGAGTTTTAAGAGTACTTGGTCTCGTGCGGATGGCGATGAGTGTGTTTTATTGCTCGGGTCCTGTCAAAAACATTCAGAGGGCAACCAATGAGAGAACGGACACAATATTGATCGCTGAGCCTCCCACTCCAAAGCTGTACGATTCTCTAGAAGGAAATCTTTAAGAAAATACGACAGTGTATACGCTAACAGCGTGGAAAATTAGGACACGCATCTTCGCTGTAATCGTAAAAAGGTAACAGACATAAATTGAACGCAAACTTTGTGCTCAGTGCTGACTATAGGTAACCTCGAACCGCTATAAGTAAATCCAATTTATTACCAATAGGAGTATCTTTAGTTTACTTAATCCGTTGTTGTTCAATGTTTATTAGTAAATAATCAAAGGCTTGAACGTATGACTATTTGGTCTCGTCGAATCGCTGTTTCTATGTTGAACATGAAGTCTTATCAAACAGTTATTTTCGGAACTAATCTTGTTTTTATAAAACACTTATGGTCTTGTGGTGTTGTGCGTGTGCGGTTCAAGGCTGCATACGTGCGGTGGCTACAACTCTATTGTAATAAAACGTCGCACGTTTCGTGGGGTCCGCAACAAAAGTTTTTAATTTATCTGCCTATCGTCTTTATAAGATGCCTTAAATCGTGTTTATAAGATGACAACGAAGCAGGCGTCCCGCATGATGTTTTACAGTTACCAAAGTCTGTATTAGTGATAGGCACAATTGTATTTGAATTTTATGCGATTACAGTTTTGCAGAACGTGGTACACAGCTTGTTTAAGGACGCAGCGCACGTATGTATAGTTTTCAGTCTGTATCGAGTTGCCGCCAGAACTATACTCAATAACACAAGGTTATTCGGCTTTTGACTGCCTCCGTGGCACAGCGGTAGTGAATGCGAATGCTGTGCATGAGATCTCGGGTTCGAATCCCGGGTCGGACCAACAAAAAGTTATTGGGTTTTCTGTTAAGCAATCTCAATAACAGCCCGGAGTTAGGCAGTTGGCGGTGTTGGACACCACCGTGCCTCGGAAAGCACGTAAAGCCGTTGGTCCTGCGTCTGATCTCTCTCTGTTCATGTCGGATTACTGTCTCTTCGGATCATGAGAGTTAGGGAACAGAGAGTGCACTTGTGTTTGCGCACACGCTTGTGCACTATAATATCTCCTGCGCAGGTGGCCAGTCTCCGTTAAGATCGGCCACCGTGACCGGAATCGGTCTGGAGGACATTATTCGGCTACAGTGTAAGTTATTTGCATATAAATTATATATGATTTAATTAATATAATACACTGGATTTTACCCGTGACTTTGTACCTACGCGTAGACCCGCCCTCCAACTATTTCTTGTTGTTACAGCTTCTAGACGGGCGGCGCATCCAATATATCTTATTATTAATACTCAACTTCTAAGCGGCTTATAAAGATAACATAAACCAGATTTTAAGTTAAACCTCCAGCAATATAGCTGAGCATCTGCATTAAATTTTATGAAGTAATTTTTGTGTGATGCTCTTGCAAACATAGGTACAGACAGACAAAAATCTAAAATAATGATTTAGCTTCTATAACTCTTATAAAGCCCTTCGCATTAATTTTCTTAAATATCTCCTATGTAGACAACGATCAATTACAATTTAATAATATGTTTAGATATTGTTTCTTAATTACTTTAACATCAACAAACGGGCAACCGAGAGGTAACAGGTCAGGATGGCTCTCGTTCCCAAGCCGGGTAAAACATTATTAGGTTTTCTCAGTACCAGTATGCAGCCTGGCAATATAAGCCGGAGACGACAAAAGGCATATTTTTTATTATGTGGCACTTAATATCATAGGTAGGTAAATGAGAGTTTAATAATAACATAGATATCTCTGGCTAGTCCTTCGGGAACCTTCGTAAATGTTCGTATCGGGCCATTGCTTCGGTTTAAGCTTACACTGTATAGTCCGCAAACTAGGGCTGCTCACAGATACTGTGAATAGTACATACAAACAGCCTCACACCCATGTCCCGACCAGGGTTGGCAGAGGTTATTACATCCATATTTCGACACCTATTTAAAGTTCTAGGTTATTACTACGCGTACCAGGTATAGTGTTAGACTCTAAGAATTTCTGGACAGAAAAATCTAATAACACTTTACTTAGCCTGGAAATTAAACAGCCACCAATCAATACTATGTCACCAATAATACTCACATCTATTATGTCTATAACAAAACAAGCGAAATTGGATAAAAAGCATTCGGTAAAGTTCTATCTCCAAAAAATTATCATGGTTACATTAACTCCGTTAGCAACCATCAGCCAAATTATTTTGTGTCTTTGCCAGATTTTGACTAAGCCACGCCCTCGGCTACCGTTATTTTCAAAAGCTCCACCCCTACGATAGGGGATGCTGAACACCCAAGCATGTCAGTGTTATTTTTGCTAATAGATAATAAACCTTAAATAGTTATAATTAGAGTCTATTTTTGCGTATGGTTGTGTTACCGAAATCACAGCACACTAACTCGAACGCAGATAAGTGACCACCCCTTGTGGTATAAATTTATTTTATGCCGTCCGAGAGATCCAGTCGTGATTTTAGCTTCGGTGGTGCAATAGTGAATCACTTCTTTTCAAGCGATGTCCGGTACAAGAACGCAACTAGCTGACTCCTCAACTTCACCACCCTTAAGGTAAACTGTAATATATATTATATTTTAATAGTAGTATTTTTGCGGTTTTGTTATAAAGTGTAGGTTAAAAAATATTGCCGCATGACGTTAATTCACTCGTGCACCCACTTTAGGAACAGTGTCTATAACAAACTCTCCCTCACAGGAATAAAAGCCGCATCTAGTTTTTGAATTTGTGATTTATAGTGACGCGATTTATTTATACTTTTAAAAGATTATAATTATGCTGAACTTTATATTTTGTACCTACTATATACAATGTAACTATGAGTGCATTTAATAGAGAGAGAGAGAGGAAATCTATAGTATTAGCAATATTCTAAGAGGACAATTTTGTGTGCTTGTTTAGTATCAGCGAAGGGCGTCGCCTGGATTACTCAGGCCTAAAGTTCGCGTACGCTGATGGCTCTGATGACGAAAGTTCATCACTCGCAACCGAGCTACCATCCTGCGTGTATGCGGCAGCAAGGAGTAGACTACAGCTGCCACTGGCAGCCTATGTCCATCAACACGGCAGACAGCTGCATACAGGTTAGTTTTTAAACCAGACAGTATTTTTGTGTACAGATATGCACGCCTCTTATAAATCGTAACATCCATCCTTAAATTAAAAACTTCTAACTTAAAGCCGAATTAAGTTTATGGTGACATTTTCTTTAATTTCGAATAAATCTTAGTCAGTCAATGTTATTGATTATTTGTAAACTAGCAAGCCGTTTTAATTGCGTTATATAAGATATTTTTAATTTTAATTGGAACTTATTATTTAGGAGTTATTAAGTTTAAAACCAAATTACATTCGCTAGAAGCGGGTCGCGCTGTTTTACGTGCAAAAATGTTTCCTCGTGTAAAATATATACATACCTATGTATATGTAGATAGGTCAGCAGGCAAGCTTTCATTTGGCTCAGTTTTTTCAGCCTAAGATATATAAATGGTGCTTGTGTTAAAACATCAGAAATCACAAGATTTAACTTTTCTGTAGATATCAGTTAAGAAATAATTAAATTGATGTGGTATGCTAAATATGCTGAAATTTATATTCTGCACTACATACAATGAGGCTGAGAGTGCCTTTAATCTCCGTTATGACGACAGCTTAAATCTATAGATTAGACTTACCTTAGTCTATCGTCTAAGGGGACAATTTTGTGTGCTTGTTTAGTATCAGCGAAGGACGTCGTCTGGATTACACAGGCCTAAAGTAAATTAATGAGGAATGCTATTTTCTTGCTTTTTTTTTCCTTTTCACGACTTTTATATAACGTTTTATGTTGACTATGTTCAGCATTTATTATTATTATTGATTTTAAGGGAGTCCAGTCTCAAAATAGAAATGTTAAAAATTGAGTCTCTTCTCTCTCAGTGTCATAAATATCATGAATAAATGTAATTGCATTTTAGTTCACCTTTGACGTTTATAAGACTACTAGCGGTTGCCTAGTGGTCAAAATTCGACTATAAATTCCTAAGCTTGCTTGTTTTCTGTTTTTCTCTATTACATATAAATAAGGTAATCATCGTTACAAAGAATTGTACGACGTCAGACGAGCAATGTCGAAATACTACGAACGCGATTCGACTGCGTGTGTCAAATGCATGGTTGTGTGCGTGTAGTGTTTTTTCATTAATTTAATGGATTTCTAATGCATATTTTATAAAAATAGTAGAATTAGGCCCTGCTTCTCCATATAAACTTTAGCTGTGCCAAATTTCATACTCCTCCGGCCGCGCAATTTTCGTAAAAGAAGGCACAAAGTTTTTGCTTCATGTATTAATATATAGATATTGGAATTTTATTCCGAACATATTTAACATATTGCGAGAACTGGCTGTCAGGTTTTATACTGTTCAACGCAGCTATGCAATATGAGAAATAGTTACTGACATATTAATATATTTTCACAGCCTCCTTTTACGATTTATTATATTCGTACGATTTTAGCTTTGAATAGGATTTATTTACAGATCTCTTTGAATATTAAATCTCAAAAGCAAATATTGCATCCGCGATTTTTCTAACATAGATAACTAGTGGTCTAGTATTTCTTTGATTTAGATATATTAAATGCCTACAATCGAGTTCTATAATATACAAGCATTAGGACAAAACATTTGGGTATTTTTACAAATGATTATAGATTTTTTACAAAATAGCCTTTACGCAAGTACCTACCTGGAAAATCAGTAACTGGTTTGATTTTGGAATATCGCTGTTATGTATTAGTATTGTTGTGAACCCGTTACAGCTTTTAATTACATCAACGCGTTGTGATTATTGTTATGAATTACTTTTTCTTTGTTGGCATTTTGCTCTAGGTATAAGCGTCCATTCCTTACTTAATCCTAACATATTACAGTTACAGGCACATCATTATTTATAATTTAAATTATATCTAGCTTTGTATAAGTAGGATTTAATTTATAAGTATAATCTAAATTACTCAAGCAGACAAGTATTAAACATAATAAATACAAATGAAGGACGGAAGAGCATGTAAAGGATTTTAATAGAGTTCAGGATCATTGTTAACCTACTCTTTTAAAAGGACTCGTTCAAAGGGAACTCTTACAAGATGTCGTATTATTAATCAATTATTTAAAATTAAATTTAAATTATTGCATTAAAATTACTTGGTCAAAGTAAACTCTTTGCATAATTACAACGTGTCATTGATACTACCATCGAAGCAAATTAACGAATCGGGCCGGTGCGGTGGTATCGGTTCGATTCCCGCACAAGTTAAACATTTATGTGCATGAACATAGATGTTTGTCTTGGTCTGGGTGTTTCTATGTATAAAATGTAAGTATTTTCAAAAAAAAAGTGTATATGTATGTTTATCCATTGTCTAGTACCCATAGTACAAGCTCTGCTTAGTTTGGGCTAGATGGTGTTGTGTGTATGTGGTAGAATATTATTATTATATTACTTTACTCGAAAACTTAATATAAAATATAAAATCAAAGCAGAAATATAATTCCTATTCGAGAAAGTAGGAAATATATTTCCGTCTTGATTTTATATTTTATCAAGATAAAATTGCATTCGAGATATTACCTTATATAACGCACTCTCATATTAAGATAAAGTAAACAATGTTATATATATATGACGGCCTGGTTTATATTACATAAGCTTACGGCCGATCATATAGATCCCAGTACGATTGTATGAAAGTTGTATTACCCATTGGTACCTATTGTTTATGAGGACGAGCCTGTTTGGTGAATGTACGGCCGGTTAATACGAGGAAGTACAAAGAACTGTTACTGCGTTTCGACCGATGAGTAAGCGTTATGAAAACTTTTCATTGTACCTGAAATACCTTAATAATGTAATAATAATAATAAATGTTTATTCATCAAAAACTTATTATAAGTACATGTTAGTTTGGACTACACTATTTAATACATTACTGTTGGTACATGTGTGCGGCTGGTGCTTAAAAAAGGAGAACCTGTACTATAAGCACCAGCAACCTTCCTCATGGGCTGTATTTTTTTATTTTTATGTAGCAGTAGACAGTCCTTATATTCATGGTTTACATTATATTTAGTTTTTGTTACGAATACAAAGAAATATAACAAACAAAATCAAATCAAATAAGTTATTAGTCTCACTCGATGTAGTTTAAATTATATATGTCTACGTATGTGGGTGTGCGCGCGTGTGTGTCCGTGTATGTGCGTGTGTGTGTGTGTTTGTGTGTGTGTTTGTATGTGTGTGTATGTGTGTATTTGTGTGTGTGTCATAATATAAAAATATAGCTGTCATAGAAGGGGGTGAATTAAGGCATCGGTCTCATCATATGAGAGGTTTAGAAGATATTTTGTAACTATTATTTTACATTCGTATCTAGATTTATCCATAAAAGGAAGAGAATTGTTTAATTTGTTGTATAGATATCGTCCAAGAAAGAAGTGAAATCTTTGTCCAAAAGATGTTTTATATGTCTCGGTATAGGGAATTACAATTCTACGTACTGGACGTGTTCTAGGAAGCAAATTAGACGAAGAACGAAGTTGGTTAATGTCAGCAGTATGATACCTAAGTATTGATTGCAGAATAAATATCCGTCGCACTGTAAGAACCTCGCAATACTGGTATAATTCTTTTGTAGGGAATCGATACGGCTTGGATGAGCAGACTTTAAGAACCGCTCGTTGGGCCCTTTCAAGTTGTATCATACGAGTTTTTGATGCACCACCCCATGATGAAATACAATACCCCAGGATGGATTGGCATAATGCATAGTACACCATCTTAATTATTTTGGGATCAGCAACATGTCTCAAGTTCTTAAAGACAAATATAAGTTTGCGTATTCTGGCAGATAGTTTATCAATGTGAGGTTGAAATGAAAGATGTTCGTCCAAAAGAACACCCAAGTAGGGAACTACTGAGGTCCGTGTGAGTGTTGGGCAGTCACATTCCACATTGCACACATTATGTTGGTGAACTCTAATGTTAAAATTATCTAAACCACTTCCGTCACTGTTCCTTATTCTGAAGGTCATAAACGTTGTTTTACTAACGTTTAGGGTTAGCAGATTGGTTGCCAACTATTGCGTGACCTTATGGAAACCTGTCTGAGCCGCACTAAAAGTTTCATGCCACGTTTGTGCTTTGAATGTTAGTGCAGTATCGTCGGCAAAAGCCACTATTCTGCCTTTTTTCAGGACAAGTTCACACATGTCGTTTACGTACACCAGGAACAAGGTAGGGCCCAGTATGCTTCACTGCGGGATTCCATATTTAATTGGCGGTTCGTTGCTAATATGGTCACCCACTCTGGTGCATTGTGTACGATTACCAAGGTAACTCTGGAACAATTTCAATTGGTTTCCTCGTATTCCTATTTTTTCCAACTTGCCAAACAGTCTGGGAATCATTCAGTGTCAAAGGCTTTTGCCAAATCGATAAAAATCGTTAGACATTTTTCCTTTTTATCAAGTGCTCTAATTACCTTTACTCGCTATCAAGTGTGGCTAAAGTAGGCTATCACGGTCGTAATTCCTATTACAAGCCGTCATAAGCTACGGTAACTGATTAATAGGCGGACTGAATGCTTGTGTGTAACCTTTATTGTATAAATAAATTAGCAGCAATACAGATCGAAGTCGAAGAATGCGTGATATATAAAAAAGCGTAGAATAGGTACTGTGTTGATTTCAAAACTTCTTTTTTCGTCGGTTAAATATGTGCTCGAAGGAAAATAACAGCTACATTTTTAATAGCGTGGCATCTAACAAAAAGGTTAAGAAGATAAAGTTTTGTTGAATAGATAAATAAACAACGAAATCTTAAAGCTAATAATATAAAATTTATAGAAGCTAGCTATAATTTAGTATAATTTAGTAAATGAGGGAAGTTTAATTTCTGCATATTGCCGCAAAGTTTAATCAATTAACAGAAAAGCACTTCCTAGAGCGATCTTCTCAATAATATTAATAACTTGGAAGTGCTTAATTAAAACTATGCACCTCTACCCTCAGACCAATGAAAACTTCCTATGCACAACTAAATTCTCACAGCTCGCGAAGTGTTCAAACAAACTCAATTATTCGCTTTTCTATTCGTATTTTTGCGATTAGATACAATAAAGCTGGTATGGGATAAACGTCGATTTTAATATATTTATATGAGTATGGCACTAATTAGGGACTGACACTATTTGTACTACTTGCTTAGCCTATCTGACTAACGTCGACACCATGGCCTCTGATTCCCAAACCCCTTTAACATAATTTCTTCTAAGCAGTTTCCCTTACAATGTAATCTTGTGTGCAAGAGATTTTTTGTATATAAGTATAGATACTACGTCGGCACTGAGGATCAAGCCCCGTGTCGACATGTGGAAACTTTACAAACATAGAAGAAACACACTGCCTCTGTTCTGTGCATTTAACGAGCAGAAAGTACATCCAGACATAAAACAGTCATTCGCGTATAAGTCAAATAATTAATATATCATGTCGGATTAGAACTCACACTCAACAGTTGAATAAAGCGTTTGGGCTAGAAATAATATGCCATGACATCCAGAATGAAATAATACAAAGGCTAGCAAACAATGCTTTGCTCTACATCGTAAATGAAATCAGCAGCTGTGAATATTTTTCTATCCAGTTGACAAGACTTGCGATATTTCAAGTCATAAGCAAATTACTTTTTATATACCTATTAAGATTAAAACTTCAAAATAAGAGAGAAATTCATAAGACTGCACGAAGCAGATAATAAATACTAAAGCAGTTTATTTAATTAAGCTTATTAATGGTTGTACATTTACGTAAGACCTCTATATATGTTATACGTCATGTATCAATGTATTTACTGTAAGCAATCCATACAATAAATAAATACATAAAATTGCGAGCGCAGTGTTGCGACGGTGAATCGAACATGACTGCGGCAATCTAGGCAGCTAGTAATGAACCTGCAGCCAGAGGCAATATACGTGCACTATATAGCTTACGCATTTAACTTAGTTGTCCAAGCCGTCTCGCACCAATTAGGTACCGAAGTTACGGCATAACTTCGCTAAAGACATAATAAATAGGTACAGTCAGAGAATCACCTAAAAGACGCTTCGACTAAAGCAATCTAGGTATCCTTAGAAGATGGACGACGATTGTCCAATAAACTATACTATATATAACAATGCCTACTGTAAAATTTTCGGCTCTTGCAATATCATGAATCCTGTGAAACAAGCTAAGTTAGTGTTCAATCTACCAGCATTGCTACTTCTGAAGCAAAAAATTAAAATATTCAAAAGAAATTGCAATCATTTTAGGCAATTATGACTCAAATGTATTTTCATTCGAGTAGGAACGCCAGTACTTCTGCGTAAAAACAAGATCCAAAAATGTTGTAGAACCCTCACGCTACTATCTCTCATACAACTGAAAACCTAAAAAGCCATTTTATCAAATATACAAGGAGATAATCAGTACCGAAAAGAATTGTGTTAATTATAGAATTTAATCAAAGGGTCTTTAAAAATACTCTCGGTTAAGAAAGTGTATGTGAAAATAATAAATAGCGGCGAATTTCAGCTTTAAAGCTTCAAATTTACCTTTGATTAAGATTTATTATTTATAATAAATCATTGTAAATGATTGATTGATATTTATGATAGCACAGACTGTAAAGAATTAAATATTGACATTGAATCGCTCGAATGTAAATTTATATTTTAAATCTGTATACAAATTCGGGCAGTTCAAACGCTGCCATTTTCACGCAATGTCGTCGATTTTTATTAAAATGGACGTTAACGCGACAACAGTTTTGTATATTGCGAAGTGATTTTTTATAATAATAACAATATAGAAATAGTTGGAACACTTGTTAAAATTCTGTATTGTTACTATGTGCAAAAATACGATACGAAATGCAGCTAACAGTGTATTTTCCTATGTATGCCGCAAGATGCAAACGTAAGAAAATGGAGGTACTACCACCCTGTAACGCTTTGAGAAAAATAAAGTATATTAAGAAAGGAAATAAATAACTAACTAATTTAAAAATATGGTCCAAAGCAAGTACGCACCCAAATCCGGATTCAATGTAAAATACGTAGTTATCATAAAATCATCTATTTTTGGAATATGATCCGACTGTGCTTTTTCAAAAGCTCCTAACTAAACTACGCCTTCGTTGCGCCTTTTTTTGACAATCTAAACGTCGATTTCGACCTCACGGTTCCATTTGACCAATAGCGTTACGTTTTGCGATATTAAATATCCCGCGCAATTTATCACATGTTATTAATAAAAATTAAAAAGTATAATGCTATAAAAATAAATTAACGTCATAGGTCGAATAAAACTACTTGACCTACGCGACTGGAACGCGACTACGGAACGTAAACATTGCTCTAAGGTATCAAATTATATAAAACTTGAAATTACCCTATAAATAGTGTAGAATGGTCATGTATTTATTCGTAACTAAGTGACTAATAACTACTATTGTTCGCAACTAATAAAACCTCGTTGAAAATAAATAACAATCTGTGAAGTGATAAATAATATCTGTAAAATAAACATTAAATAAGTAATAAACTACTAAAACCTCAGTAAAACAGTGTAGGCTGTTCCCATCAGCCAAAAGATTAAGCTAATTGTGATCAATAGTGCTGATGGGTGTTTTCACAAAAAATGACCGTAGCAAAATCAGACTGTCCCACAACTTGAACTATTTTTATTTTTTATATGGCACATATGGAAGTAAAATTTTATATGATTTAGGTAAATGTTTCAAGGTCGAATTGTATTAAAAAGTACCATCAAATGCGTACAGTATTTTTTATATTTAAAAAAAAAATTAAGATGTCATGATTTCGTGTGTCCCACGGTGCTTTCGGAGATTTTAAATACATCTCACTTGTAGAATATTAGTCTTTGAGTATGTTTAAGTGTTTAAACATAGTCTTTGTATGTTAAAAAGTGTATTTTCAGTATTTATGTGATAAAGGACATCATTCAGGTTCCATACATTTTTGAGCCAAATCTAAAAGTGCCGGCCCGAAAAATAAGCGTAATATTCAGATAGATCACAAAATTCCTATTATTTTTACTATGACACCAAACCTAAGCGCCCTGTGGTTATGTTGTTACATGCTTTTAACCTTTTGAACGCCACGCCATAACGACACCTCCATGTCCTGTACGCCAAGCCCGAAAATCGATATATTATATATTGTTTTTTATGATCAAATATTTCAATAACTAATAACAATTTTGTTTGCTGTATACAATTAAGTAATAATTGGAGATTCCATTTTTAAGTTGTATCACTAAAACATAGAAAAGTAATGATTTAATATGTTTATTTTGTATTTTTCTGTGAACCGACAAAAAACAGTTTTGTCGAGTATAGACGACGTTGGCGCACAGGGCACGCTTGCGCATGTCGAGTATAGACGACGTTGGCGTTCAAAAGGTTAAAAGACAATGTGAAATAAAATGTTATTAAGATGTGTTATTTTAATACATTTGGTCAAATATATTAAATATAAAAAAAACAAGCAACAATACCAACAGCGCCTTATTTAGATTCAGTACCTTCCATTTAGGTAAAAAAAAAGCAAAATAAAACAACATTCAATTGTATTCATTCATTTATATTTGTCCTAATCGAACATATACATCATCCAATCCTATTGCAGGTGGGTGAGGTATGGGTCATGTCAGCATAACCCATACCTTACCCCACCTGCAATATAATTATAGGATTAGATGATGTATATGTTACGGCTAAAGGTGGGTGTGAACATAAACTTAAGATTAGTCGGCTACAACTAGGTGCAGCCGGCCACATGCGGTTAGGTTATGTTAGGTAACTTTTGAGTTTAGCCGGCTAAAACTAGGTGTAGCCGTACTTCGGCTATTAGCCGTAACATATATGCATCATCTAATCCTATAATTTGACAAATATAAATGAACTAGTAGTTTTCCCGCGGTTTCACCCGCGTAAGTCCCGTTCCCGTGTGAATATCGGGTTTCACCCCTTTCACCCCCTTCAGGGTGGAATTTCCAAAAATCCTCTCTTAGTACTCCCCTACACTCTCCAAGGAACATACATGCCAAACTTCAGCTTCTTGCGTTCAGTAGTTTCGGCTGTGCGTTGTCTGTCAGTCACTCAGTAACGGAAGAGTTTTATATATATATAGATAATAGACAGATATTAATTATCTGAATCTGCTTAATACTTTAACAGATGATACCTATACTCCCTATAAAACACAATATATTAATAGTTTGAAAAACAACTGAGTCAGAATGGTGTTTTTAATGATCTCATAATTATTGACAATTATATTCTTTTGCTATTATATATATGACGGCGAAGAATTCGTAATGTTGTTTTCGGGCACGCCTTCCTCTTCGAACATTTTCAAAGATTCAGAAAATAATACCGCAAATGGATAGTAGTAATCTTCTTTTATTATTTTATCAACTTTGCAAATCACAATAAATGTTAAAGTTCTTAAGTCTTCTACTGCGACATACAAATTATTTATTTCTCTACGAATTTGAAGTCATGTAACAAAAGCTAGGTACTTAATGAATATTGTGGTACCTACTTAATTATTTAGTAAATAAAAAACACATTATTATTCCATGATAGATACGATATTACTAATCCTAAACCTATAAAACGCTATTCATGATATGGTAGGTATGATTTTATTTAAATATTCCTGTCTAAATAATTATTGTAAGGATGTGGCTGCGACGCCCAACAATCTCATTTTATATTACTATTATATTCGAATATTTATTACAATATCATTTAAGTAAAATGTGATAATATTCGACACGAAATGTAATGTCTTGATATCGCCAAGTGGCTTCGAAAACAGGTAAGTGCCTAACCAAAAACAATTTTTAAATTATTGCTTATAAGCTTCATTTCTCGAAGGAAAATGGTAAACATTGTTTCATACTTGGCCTTGTAGCGCGGGAGTGAGCGAGGCTTACCAAGACCATCCCCGCACCCACACCCGGCGCGTGCGATCCTGTGCCAAACGAAACATGACAAAAATAATGTGTTATGTAGACTTGTTGAACACGTAAAAGTGCCATCTAGTGACCTATATTTAAAATAAAATGGTAGATCGCTAACCTTCGTGTGATGTAAAAATACTGATTTAATTATATCTATAAATAATAAAATAAAGGTGTTTACATTGACGTCCGTTAATTAAATATGTTCAATGTTTATTTATAATAACATATTTTGGTCAATTTCTTTCATATAATGCATTTTAATTGTTCTTAATATCAACATTGGTACTCATAGTGCCATCTATGAGTTACATTTTTGGAACTGTTTATTTTTTGTTCTAATAATTAATTGGTACCATATGACCATAGTTTACGGTAACCAGGTATATCGATGTTTAGAATTGTTAATCGGTCTGAAATCTTAGCGAGTTCTTACATGTACTGTTTTAGTTATTGTTGAATAAAAAATCCTACTTCTATTTGGCCGGGTATTTCACCTTTGTGCAATTATAATTATGTAATAGGGTTCTTCAATATTTCTCTTAGCCCTCGCATCACGCAGTCCTAAGATATTACATTTTATGTCTTCTAGGGCCTTCCCTAACTCATGTAGACTTTCTTCCGTTTTAAGTGTAAGGGTATAAAGTGTCGCAATTTTGAGTAGGTACTTTAGTTCTTTTTGTTAGAGGGTGCTATCTGGGACCATCAGGTCTAGATCTCACTCGGCGACCAGCCTCAGTGTGAGATATTTTGTTGATTTGTTATAATTGTGACTAGTTGTTGTTGCAGTTGTAGTTTGTTGCCGGAGTTCCGGGATAGTAATTAATTATAATAATAATAATAATAATAAAATTTATTTGCCAAAACAATACATGATATCTGACACAGTATAAAATCAAAATATTTTGTAGTTACATAGTTCCATTGTTCGTTTATATGAATAATGACCCCGAAGCTAGGTAAATCCTGTGTAATCAGGGTCATCCATTCGTCCGAAATTATGTTACAAACTTTGTTGAACTAAGGATTTAACAAAACGGTTTTTGTTGGTTCATTAGTAAATAAAATTAGTCTCTGTTTTAAACTTTGTATGTATTTATGTGTGTGTGTGTGTGTGTGTGTGCCTGTGTATGTAAGGGTGTGTCTGTCTGTATGGATGTTTTATATGTGTGTGTGTGTGTATGTATACGACTGTACTTATGTATTTATGTATATGGAGGTTTAACTAGTGCTTCAGTTTCATCGTAATCTAAGGTAAGTAAAAATTGTTTAACTTTTTATTTGCATCTGTAAGCGTTCAATTTGTGTATATTTAGATGTTGGTTTAACTTATTGTAAATGAGTGTGCTTAGGTAGAGATTGTGTCGTTGAGCAAAAGATGTAGTTGTGTATAATTTGGGACAAGCTGGTTTCGGTCTTTTTCTAATTGTCGGACTAGCATTTGAAGTGTATGAGAGTTTTGTATGCTTTCTCGTAACTGTGCGAAGTTGACGGACTGTTAATGTTTTAAATTCACTGTATAGTTGTCGCGTTGGAAATTTGAAGGGCTTTTTCAATAAAACTTTTATAACCGCTCTTTGAGCCCGTTGTATAAGTATCATGTCGGTCTTAGCGGCACCTCCCCAAGCTGAAATGCAATAACTCAGCACAGATTCACCCAGTGCTGAGTAAACGACTTTAAGGATGTCGTTATCGGCGGATTGTCTTAATTTTTTAAACAGATAGGTGAGCTTTCTGATTCGTGCAGACACTGTTTGTATATGGATTTTCCAGGATAGACATGCGTCTAATTGTAAACCGAGGTACTTTATCACTGTAGCTCTGTTGACGGTGGGACATGGGCAATTGGACGTAAGGTTTCCAATTGGGGGAAAAGTTGAAAGTCTGGGACCAAAAGTGATATAATTGGTTTTTGTGATATTTAGGGTTAGGTGGTTTTGTTCTAACCACAGCATGACGTTATTTAGACCTTTTTCAGCAATCTCTTTAGTCGAAGACCAGTCATGGCCGTAAGAAAGGATTGTTGTGTCATCAGCATATACTATAATTTTGGTCGAAGGAAGGAAGAGCTGACATAGCTCATTGACATAAATTTGGAAGAGAAGAGGACTAAGTAGACTGCCTTGTGGGACGCCAACTACTACGGGCTTCGCGTCGCTGACACACTCTTCCACCTTGACGCACTGCAACCTATTAGTGAGGAAGTCTTTAAATAGCGCATGGGTGATTCCTCGTACTCCACTTGCTTCTAGTTTAGACAGGAGTAATGGGACAGAGACAGTGTCAAATGCCTTGGATAAGTCTAGGAAAATGGCTAGACACTTAAATTTATTGTCAATTTTGTCAACTACTAAATCCAGTAGTGACGTCACAGCGTCCTCCGTGGAAAGACCACGTCTGAAACCAAATTGGTTTTGAGAAATAAGGTCATATTTGGTTAGATAGTTGTTCAGGTGTTTGTACATAATTCTTTCCAGAATTTTAGAAATAGCTGGGAGAACAGAAATTGGGCGGTAGTTAGCGACACTGTCTCTGTCGCCTGATTTGTGTATCGGATGTACAATCGCTTTTTTTAGTGCTTTAGGAAATATACTTGTAGAAATTGATAGGTTGCATATATATGTGATTGGTGGAACCAGAATATGGTTAGCATATTTTAGCAGTTTTGGAGAGATGCCATCCCATCCAGTCCATCCAATTATTTGAAGTATTTATAGAGTCGTATAAAGAACTGGTAAATTGATCTTCTAGCCATTTTGGGGTAGTCGTACGGAGCTACATTGCGGAGTAAGCGTGCCTTACCGCGTCACTACTATATCGTATGGATGACAGTTTCTTCGTTGATTTCAGCCAAGTAAACGTTAGCATCTTTCTGTGTTGTACTTATTAAAGGCACAAAGCTCGCTACAACGTGAACCGAATCCGTAGATTTGAGGATACTGTTACCTGTTCATAAATTGTCACTGAAAGTGCTGTCGAGTACAGGATAGTACGGTAGCCCACTCTCTTATAACTGAAAAGTTAGTGAGTGGACAGTTGACGCTACACCGTCAATTTAGGGAGATACATGTTTATAATAGATAATTATAACGCCATATACCACGCGCATGATTATCGAAATACAATAAAATTAACATATAAATTGTTGCAATGTCAGACATAATTGTAAACCTATTGTGTCTGGCCGCTAGGGTGATGTTGCGATTCATTAGGTTAAAAATGACATAAACCCAAATACTTTATCTACCCCTCTGGAATCTAGTCATAGTAAATTATATTTTTGCTCTAGACGTGCTGTTGGAATCGACAGCAGAACCTGAATACCAGTGTGGCGGCTCGCCATACCGCGTGCAGCGCGCCGCCGCTAATGTGCGCGAGCGCCGACGGATGCTGAGGTCCGGACCCAATGGGTATCCTCCTTGTTTGTTGAACATACTGGCACAATACAGAAATTACTTTGATTATATTGGCCACCTGCAATAACATTCTGATTCAAGTAAATTTAAATGAAGAATATATATAATAAAAGCGAAAGTGAGTTTGTTTGTTTGTAACGCTTTCACGCCTTAACTACTCGACTGATCATCATGAAATTTCGCATACACGTTGTCAAGAAGAAGTTGTTGAACAGAAAAGTACATAGTACTTGTACTATGTACTTTTCTGTTCCCTTGTTGTTGTTCGGGTACAAGGTACCCACCTTTTAACCAGGAAAAATTACTGTCACAAAACTAACCAAAACGCATGTTAGCATTTAGAAGAATAATGAGTGATATCTATCAAAAGCTATAACGTTTGTGTGACGTTATGATTTTAGCAGTATAAACTCGGCGTTCGATGAGCTGCGCGTGCACGTGCCGACATTCCCGTATGAAAAGCGCCTGAGCAAGATTGACACCTTGAGGCTCGCCATTGCATACATCGCACTACTACGAGAGGTAAAAACTTCAATGTCCTACACTCAAAAGCTCCATCACCATTACATCGACCATATTGTTTGTTTACGCGGCAAATGCCTTCTGTAAAAGATTCGAGCACATCTTTAGTCTTATCTATTATAATTATGGAAGTACTAGAATCTTCACCGGCCTGGTAAGAGAGTATTTCAAAATAAGTAAACAATTCTGTTACACTCTCATGGCGCGTATGATGGTGCAGTGTAGTTATCGACGATATCTTTTCACCAGACTGCACACCTATCATTATAAATTCGATAAACGCTCTTGTGGCCGGCTGCCGCTGGTGGGCCGCTGCCATCGAATAGGTTCATAAAATTAGCAAAAAGTAGGTGGATATCAGACAGTATCTGCCAGTTCATAAATACGTTACCAATTCTAGTCTTTTAGTAATTATATAAAAAAATGGCACAACAATAATTATCTACAATTTTACATACATACAATTTATGTACAGGCGGGGCCTTACCTAGCAGATTCTTACAGGCCCAGTACCTAGCCTTTGCTAGCAGATATCCATTAAGCAATAAGATATTTGCAAATAAACCATTGAAACTATCACTGTCTATGAGCTAATTAACACTAACGATGTAGTTGTTATAGCAAGAGATGATAATTATGAAATGTTTTAGGTGCTGGACGCCGACTACGATCCGTTGACTTACGTGGAGAAATGCCTGCGTGGTGAAATCAAAGCAGACCGCGCACATTGGAATACGAGCGGTAAATATTTGTTCTATCACTATCTATTAACACGGCCGTTGGTATTTGTCAGACGTAATGAAAGTCGCGGTAACCACTCGCTTAGCAAAACAATGCTGGAGTTTTTTACATAACACGGCACCTGACTTAATGCTCTCGTGCAGATACATACCTATATATCTACAACATCCGATTGGAAGGAAATAATAGCTGTAGAATATACTTATATAATATGTGTGTTAATTTTAATTATTGGGCCTTTGGGTTCTAATTGTTTCTCAATGTACAGTCAATCAGGGTAACTTTGACAGGTTTCAAGCATATTTTTGCTTAAAACGATTTTAGTATAAAGAATAAGACATATGTCATCAAGCAAATTTATGTCTTAGATCGTGAATAATAAAATTCTAAAATAATCTAACTCATATTAATAAAAATTTGATATGACAAAGTTACCCCCCTGTCTGGGTAACTTTGACAGTAATTATGGTTTTGACTAAAATCGCTTATTATTAGTATTTAAAAAATTCTGGGTATCTTTGACTGGACATCACTGTAGAAATACTCGTCCCATCACCGCGCTTTTCAGTTTGAAATGACGGATGAATTATGTTTGACACTTAACTTTTTTTTAAGAAGATCGTTTACGGAGATAGCAAAGAATATAATTTTTACTAAATTATTTGTGGTTTTGATAGTTTCTATAGTAAAAAATAAGGAATCATGATACATCAAAAGTGTCAACGTTATTCAGAAAATCAAAGTTACCCTGATTGACTGTACGTATTTGGTTTACAAAGATGTGTTTGCATTAGATTTTCTAAGTACATAACTAACCTATCTTTAGTGTCTGTACAAACCGGTTAACTAAAAGTGGCATAAATCTATCGCTATAATTTTCACAAGTAATAATATTATATACTATGGTATTCAAGTATCCTAAAATGCCACATTAAACCTATGGATACCTATGAGTGGCTGTTTAGGGTTCCATAGCATATATATAGGTATATATATTTACATACCGTTACTATAGCCGGTCTAGAAGCCTTCGGTCTCAGGTCATCCATAGCAACGAAAACATGGTCAAGTGAAGATAACTGAAGTTTCACGGATATACCACCCAATCTAGTTTGTTTCTGAGGTGTAAACCAAACGAGTTCTTACCTCACACTGTGCCCTGCGTGTTTGCATCAAAATGTCTTTATTCATTTAGGTCACAAAGTAACACTTATCCGTCAATGTTACACTCAGTAAACTTTAATATGAATTTACATTTACCTGTTGCCACGTTCAGCAAAGCAAGGGCGGAGAACCAATGAGTCGAACGGAACGGAACATCTACAAACAGAATGGCTTGATGTTTTGATGATGGACAACGCACTTAATTTAGCTGCGTTCTGGCAAAACTCTAAGAAGAATGGATATTTATTAACGCCTTAGCGTCAGCGCACACCTAGAGCAGAGCAGAGTAGAGCATTTTCTGAAACTACTGAAGAAATAATCTTATGACAATTCCATACATTGCAAAATTAAATACACGTCCAAACTTGATGCTCGTCCATGCTCGAGCTTGCAAGATGCGTGTTCGAGTATGCGTTATACATGCGCGAGCGCGCTTGAGCCGCCGCCGCGCGCCGCCCGCGCTCAGTATTGCCACAGCGAGAAAACTGTCTGGACGCGTGTTTACTACCTACGGTGCGGTCGGGGTCAGTTGGAAATCATGGATCATGACGTCTTATTTTATTCATATATTCTTTATGTTTCTCTTCTTCTGCCAAAAGGACGATAATTACTAACCATATTGAACACGTCTGCCAACGTCGGATTTTGGCATCAAACTGATCATGCACGCCCGCCTGGCAACCCAGAGCAATTTCAACGGAGCTTGCTCACGGAGGGGCGAGCATGACGTCTTCATGATCGAGCAGTGAAAATTTTGCTCGACCATGCGCGAGCATTTTACTGTTCGGTGTGCCCTGACCCTTACGTATTTCTTTCCAGATTTAACTGCCAGACTGTCGTGGATCAATTGGGAGAACCTGGGCGTAAATCCTCAACGCCGAAGCGTTCTGACGTCACTCGCGCTCAGCTCCGATAACCTTCAATACGGACACAACTAACCCTATCTTTAAGCAACTCACTCAATGAGAACACCTTGCTTTGTTACAAGATGTGAGTATACTTAATACGAATTTCATTCTGTCGAATGGTGGAATTTTGTAGGTAGGTATGTGAAAGATGATTTGATTGTTAAAGTATTATGATAAGAACATGTTTGGTAATAACAAAGGATAACAGAAAGATGAGATTATATTAAGTTGTACTAAGAATTAGAAATGTTCAGAAAACCGATAGGTACCTATAAAAGGCGTGAAAACTGACTGCACTCTACAGTAATAGGTATTAGGCCGACTTGATGCGAAATTGTTGTATGCACATGTCTTCACGTTACATTAAGCCGGATACCTGTATATTTCTAATTTATGCTTGTATCATATGTGAGATATGATTTTTGACGTCATAACAAATTTTGGTCAATGTTAAAAATATCTATATCCTTTTATAAGTTTGATTGTTTTCATTTCATTAGAAATTGTTAAACTTACATACCAACTATACACTTTAAAGTCACATCATTTTGTACATACATATTTGGTAAAACATAAATGTTTTATTAAGAAAGATAAGAATTGCTAAAGTGCTTTTTAAAATCATTGTGCTCAACAATTTTGTAATAGTCAGTAGCCCTGTTCTCATAGTTCTCGATTACAATAAACGCCCTAGACGCTCTCTGTTTAATTAAATGTTAATCAATTTCTGCTAGAGGTGCCATTATAAACGTAAGACAAGATGGCGTTTTATACACGTTCACTGTAGTCAAGACCTAAAACTGATACTAAGGTTACTGTGTGCAACTGGAGTTAACAATAAATATAATCGACTAGGTACTTATAGCAATATTAAATAAATCGTACAATATAATAACCCATGTACCTAGGTAGAAGTTACCTCATAGATTAATCGTTTTATGAGTCAAATCGTAATATAGATATAAGATATATTAACATAGTCGCGATAGTCAATTTTTTTCGAGTAAAGATGACATGTACGAAAAGTGAAACCTAATAATAGAAAAGTACCAATATAGACTAATATTTATAAGTCCTAATCATCACGATCAAATCTTGTCCAGCCGTGGAAATAATTGTGGTGTTTAAATATAGATCTCCAGTCTTCTGTATTACCATTCATTATTTGGCAATAGCAGAAACATTGTTGAACAAATCAAAATGTATGAAAAAAAGGAGATGGTCAAAAATCGGCCAGTCTTAACGGAGACTGGCCATCTGCGCAGGAGATATTATAATGCACAAGCGTGTGCGCAAACACAAGTGCACTCTCTATTCCCTCATTTTCATGAGCCGATGGGACGGGTCGAAGTGCGGTGAGACCTATGCTATGACTTGTGTTGCATAAAATGCATGTATGGACGTCTAATTACTAGTGTCTAGGTAGTACTGGTAATTAGTGATTTAGTGTGAATACTAGCGGTGACGTCATCACTAGTAATCATTGTGTCATGTCCAAATTGCGGATTAAATAGTAAACAAAGAGATCGTACTTACTTGAGTTTGTTATCCTCTCCATCAAAAAACGTTTTTAAATCCAGAAAGTAAAATAGCCAAAGTTTCCACAGTAGATTCCTTTTCTTTTTATTTGGGATATTATTGGTATATTATTTTATTGGTCTTATGTCATTTCATACGCAAACACCGGTACCTGCACTAACTTCAACTAATATTTACCCATTATTGGCTGGCAGTGGGTTATACCTATAGTTATTTTTAAGGCGCACTTAGGTGCTCTAGATAGATCCTCGAATAACAAAATATCGGCGATTTTATTTGATGAAATATGGGATGCACAAACGGGATTTCGAAAGGGTATGGGATGTACGGATCAGGTCTTTTCCTTACGATGCATAGCCGAGAGAGTTTTGGCCAAAGGTCAAAAGGTCTATTGCGCATTCGTGGATCTGGAAAAGGCTTATGATAAAGTGGTGAGGAATGAACTTTGGTCGGTATTGTCCATGTATGGAGTGAATAGCACCCTCACGCGAGCTCTGAAATCTCTTTATGATGATTCCAGAGCTTGTGTTAGGATAAATGGGACCTACACAGAATAGTTTAGCATCGAAAAAGGTGTTAAACAAGGATGTGTAACATCACCTTGGCTGTTTAACCGATACATATAAAGATTTAAAAGATTGTGAATGGGGATTAAGAATGAATGAGTTACTTGTCAAATGTCTTCTTTATGCCGATGACCAAGTAATACTTGCGTCATCAGCAGAAGAGTTGCAGGCGATGGTAACTATTATGCATGGTGCTTTTGAGAGTAAAGGAATGAAATAAATGTAAGCAAGACGAAAGTAATGGTATTTGAAAAGGAAGAGTGCGTGACGATGTGTAATATTATGATTGATGGAGAAAAAGTGGAGCAAGTGAAAGAGTTTGTATATTTGGGTACTTTGTTTACAAGGGATGGTAAACATGAGGAAGATATTGAAAGGAGAACGATTGCGGGAAACAAAGTGAATGGAGCTCTACGCGCTTTTATGAACAGTCGAAATGTTTCCGAAAAGGCACGTTTGGCTGTTCATAGAGGACTATTAGTGCCCACACTTATGTATGGAAGTGAAAGTTGGGTATGGCAAAAGAAGCATGAGGGCAGAATAAATGCTGTAGAAATGAGAGCGTTGAGAAATATATGTGGTGTGACTCTGAAAGATAGAATAAGTAATAGTGTGATTAGAGAGAGATGCGGCATGAAAGTGGATATAGTGACAAGAATAGAAAAGGGTATGTTAAGCTGGTTTGGGCATGTAGAAAGAATGGACGAGGAAAGACTGACTAAGAGAGTTTATAAGGTTAGTGTGAATGGAACAGTCGCAAGAGGAAGACCTAGGCGAACATTTCTTGATCAGATCGGAGGCGTTCTGGACAAAGGCCAGGTTAAGAGCACCTTGAACCGACGGGCGTGTATGAGGAATGTGATGAAAGTGAATGAAGCCAGAGAAGTGTGTCAGGATCGTAGCAAATGGAAATCCGTAGTCTCTGCCTACCCCTCTGGGAAACAGGCGTGAATCTATGAATGAATGATTATTTGATTACATACGAAAATTATACAAATCTAGTATATTTAAACTACATTCAATGCAGATCTTAATGAGCAAATAAAAATAATTGTTCTAATATCAGATCACTTCACAACTTAAAAATGTATCGTATATTATAAAATAATATGTGTGAAGTCAACTGAGGCCCGGCGCTCACTGACGGCAAGGAATTCTTGGCAACTTTACATGCAAGCGCATACTGGCGGCAACTATGCCGTGGTAGCCTTCGGCATGCCGCGGCATCCTTGGGCAAGCCATTTTAGCCATCGTTATTACTATGTACATAACGAATATGTTATGTTACTAGGTACGTTGCAAGACCTAATATGAATGACGTTAAGCTAATAACACCCTGCCTCGGCCTCCAAAAACTGCTGAAATGTGCCTAGAGAGGCCAAAGACATTCTGAAGGCTGCTAGCGCGGCACTCCTGAGCGAATCACAGCTTGATTCTTGATTACCAGTGTAACCATAAGATTTTTAATTCCATTCGTCGTATATAAAGTTCTTGCCATGTCATACCGCCCGAAGGCGCAGAGACTAACGGGAACATGCCAAGTATGGACCTCTGTCAAAGCAATACTATACTAACAGGTCAATAGTATGTGTAACACATTATTTATATGATGCAATAAGCTATACCTATTTAGACTTATATTTAATAGTCATAAATAGGTAGATGTTAATAAATTTTCTCTGATATTAGTTAGAAGTTCAGAGTCCAAAGCGGATTTAAAAATATTGGTGCATCTATATTTTGTAAGTACACGAAATCAAATATTTGATACTATGATACTTGCCTTTGGTTATAAAGATATGTGTAATGATAACATGGTCAGTTTATTTTATTATTTTTGTGTTGTTGAAAATTATTTCAATCTAAACTAGTCTTATTATAGCGTGATAATTCATTACATACCTCAGTTGTCAGTACGCATAGTAATCAAGTGTTTTTAACATCCACGATACTGATGACACTGGCTTGCGAACAATATTGTCATGCTAATTTGTTCGATTTTGTGCAATACATAATTTAGTTATTTATATATATATATATATATATTAAGGCTTATGTACGTACTTAGGTACTTATTCTTCGGAAATAAAAAGTCAACTGAATATCATTGTTTTATTTTCCTCTAAAACACATTAAAGGCTTGCAAACATTTATAACTAAACTATTTATAAATTAATTCACAAATAAATGTAACTCAGTCAAAAATATTAATTCAGCAATGTAGAAATAACAAACTTTGTATATAAAAATAATAATGACAAAATGACTTTGTTCTCCTCGCTTCTCTGTACCTACAGTTCCAATCAATACATTAAAAAAAACTATAAGTGCCTGGAAAGGGGAGTATTTAAATTGGTTTGTTATTTATTGATATGTGGAGTACATTCGCTCGTGCGCACCTGTGTGTGTGAATGTGTGTACTGCTTTTTAATTGATGATAAAAGTCGTAGTACGTTACGTACTATACTACAAAGACATGGAAACTAATAAACAGTTTGGTTAATAGGATCCGATAACATAATTACGGATGTCAAAGACAAAACTGTCCGATGAAAATTAGCTGAGAACAACCCTTTTAGGTACAATAATAATAAGGTTTACACTAATACAACAGTAGGTGCAGATAATACAAATCTAATATAATAATAAAACCGGCCACAATCAATAAAATTATTAAAATATTACACAACCTAGATTCTAACACTAGTTCTGGCATCGATAATATTAACACAATAGCAATAACATCTGCAACATAATAGCTAATTAATTAACTCCTTATGTAAACTATTGCTAACAACAAGATAAATTTCCTTCTTTCAAAAATGCCAAAGTAACTCCTATTTACAAATCTGGTAGCAAACCTGACCTGAACAATTACCGCCCTATATCTGTGCTCCTGGTTATATCTAAAGTTTTTGAATTTAAAACAATATGGATTTAGACTAAAATTGAATACCTTATCTGCCACTATACATCTAGTCACTAAATTGCGTAATTATACTGACGAAAGAAAAATTTCAATTAGTGTATTTATTGATTTAAAAATGGCATTCGATACCGTCAGCCACAAAATACTTTTAGATAAATTAAAGGATATTGGCATCACTGGTAACGTATTCAAAATACTCGAATCCTACCTTTGCGAGCGTTACCAACTAGTTAAATTAGGTGAGCATCGTGTGGTTTCAAGTTATCCAAATCATATTCCATACAAAAAGATGTTAAAGATGCCAAAACTATGAAAACCTATAAAAATCTGTTAGTCTTACTTACATATTGACAAGTGATGTCCTGAAACAGGTTTATCCTAGTTCAGGCCGGCTTCAACATAACCTTTTGAACTTCATTTATATTGTATACACTATAAATTAACGTAGTTTAAGATTTAATTTAAATATAAGCTCTAATTATTTAAGGTAGGTATGCTTTAACACTGTTGATGTAATATGTATGATGTAGTGTAAGGATGTATCTTATATTTTCTGTCAATAAATAAATATTATTATTATTATTATCTTTATTTATCATCAATCAATAAAAATTTCATTTTTAAATACATTTATAAAAAAAAACAATTTAAAAAATATAAAAATTATGGTGACCCACCGGCACCGAGACAAGGTCCAAGTTGTCGGTAGTTAGGGGTCCAGAGAGAGGAACCTCCTCACTATGCGTCCCGTATCTAGGAGGACCGCCTTCTGCATCTGACCCTTGACCCAAGTACCTAACGCGAGCCTCATAAGATGTTGGTCGAGGCTCTTGGCTATTAGACCGTTCACCGTAACAACTATCGGTACAATGATTGCCGAGTCCACATCCCACATATCGACAACCTCGTGTGTTAAGTTCAGGTATTTTAACTGTTTTTCCTTCTCAGCTTTCACGAGGTTGCTATTATGAGGGATGGTAATATCGACAATCATTGCACGGCACTCTGATCGATCTATTACCACAATATCAGGCTTGTTGGCAACTATAGTCCTGTCCGTGATAATAGATCGATCCCAGTACAGTGTGATATGGACCTTCTCGAGAACTGGTTCTGCTACATACCTTTATTATTATTATTATTATAATTTTCACGTCTAGCTACGTGTACTAGTAACTTTAGATGCGTGTATATTCGTGTACGTTATTCTCGTGTCTTGTTATGATGGTTCCTACCTACTGTGAAGTGTAACATTTATTTATTTACCCTTAATCTGTTTAGCTTTAGCACACTCTGATTGTAAACTTTAATATTTTAATTAAATATATTAAATATTAATTTTTAATTAAAATTCAATAAGACTCATTATTAATGTTCATATGTGACATTGACGTAATTGGTTGACCGTAATCCAATCAATGCTTAGATTTAAAAGTGCAATCTATTTTAACCTTTCTTATCAAAACAATAAATAATAATTTATACTAACATACAAATGTCACTATATTACACTGTGGAGTTTATATGTGAAAACCACAAAAATAATAAAATACTAAACTCAACTTGTTACTTGTGACATTACTAACTTGTCATATCAGAAATTGTATGGTAATCGCTTACCATCAGGCGATCCGTCTGGTCGTTTGCCTACTATACAATAAAAAAAATAAAAAATAAATATAATATTCTACCACATACACACCAAACCATCTAGCCCAAACTAAGCAGAACTTGCACTATGGGTACTAGACAATAGATAAACATACATAGGTATATACTTTTTTTTATATATACGTCCATATTATACATAGAAACACCCAGATCAAGACAAACATCCATGTTCATGCACACAAATGTTTGACTTGTGCGGGAATCGAACCCGCGACCTCAGGCGTGGCAGTCGGTTTAACTAACCACTACGCCATCGAGGCCGCCATTGATGAAAAGACATTCAAATTTAATAAGCACGGTCGATTAAATCTCTGGCGATATGACAAAACAAGATATGATGAAAATCATATAGTACCGGACACGGAGTCTGGTAGAATAAGTGCAAACGTTTGGGGCTGGATGTCGGCTGATGGTGTCGGTGAATTATGCGCATTACCTTCAAAAGCAACTGCGCAAAATTATGTTGACACACTAGAAAACGTCATGTTACCAACTGTTCGCAACATTTACCCAGAAGATGATATCGCCGAATTTCACTTCTTACAGGACAACTGTCGGTTACACGCTGCTGCTGTTACTCGCGAGAGGTTCCGTCAACACCAATGCTTTCGACTGATACCATAGCCTTCAAAATCTCCAGACTTGAACCCGATCGAAATTGTTTGGGGACTTATGGTGCATAAATGGACACTTCGCAATGAGAGAACTAAAGATGCAATTGAGAGTAATTGCAGAGAGATTTGGAAGGCTATGCGGGGTACAGATATTTGTGACCGACTTGTGGGATCAATGAGAAGCCGATTGATGGCAGTAATTGAGTCAAATGGCGGAAATACAAGTTACTAATTGACGTATTATTAAACGTGATAACTTTTCTACGGCCGCCTACGAAACCAACGCTACGTAACTAGTTACGTGTGAAGAATGATTTTTCTTGCTACGGAACTTAGTTACGTACAAAGAAAATATTTTTGAGATAGTATTTATTCATCATTTCCAAAATGGATGCCAATAATGTGTACTGTGATATTGAAGTCAAGGGTCACTTCGTCCGCGTGGATTTTAACTAAAAAGTGCTTGTTCAGTTCGCAGAGATAACGAAAACTTAATATTTCTGTATGCCTCGTATAGAAATACCTATGCTCAAATTGGAGGCGGTTTTATTTTATTCTATTGAATGTATAATATATTATTATTATTTTATAAATAATTCTCAATTTGAATCGGATGTTTTTCACTATTTCATTGGTTTTAATTTTTCTTTATTAGCCGGTCGTATACCGCCGGCTCGCATACCAGCCGGCAGATTTGTACCCGTCGTAGGCCGGTGGCTCGCATGCAAGCCACCAAATTGGCGCCAAAACGCCGCGCGCCGCCTTCGCTTTAGCTTAAGCTAACGTAAAACCAATTTGGTGGCTCGCATGCGAGCCACCGGCCTACGACGGGTACAAATCTGCCGGCTGGTATGCGAGCCGGCGGTATACGACCGGTTAATCTGTTATTTTGACATTACAAACAGACACTTCAATTTTATTTATTTGTATGTATTAATCCGGTATTATTCACTATTTTATAGGTTTAAATTTATTGCTGCGAAACCCTAATTTTTTCGAAAATAGAAGTATCTTAAGTTACTCCTTATAATATCAACTATCTACCAGTCCCATCAAAATCGTTTCAGCCGTTTGAGAGATTAGCCGGAAAAAACAGACAGACAGACAGTCAGACAGACAGACAGACAGACCGACAAACATTTCTAAAATTGATTTTTTGGTGTAAGTACCTTATATACTTTCATATGCATGAAGTAAAAAGCTGTTATTTTGACATTACAAACAAACACAATTTTATTTATTAGTATAGATGCTGTCCGAGATGATGTTGATCAATCAATTTAATCAAGAACTATGAATATTCGTGCTCAAGGCAATTACTGCATCAGCCTACAAGAGATCAATCTTGAAACCCGACCTTTGTAGACAATCATTGGCTGTACTTATAAAACTAAACTTAATTATCTTATACTTACAATAAATATTATTCTTAACTTACGTTAAAGTTTAAATACATACTAATACATTAATATTTTGTATAGGACATACAAAATTGATCTGGCGGACGAAATTGCGTAATAAACTGATAAACACAGGCACGCATGAAGATGAGAACGTACTCACGCGCGTATGGATCGAAAACCAATTCGAAAAGTTCTCTATTACTCTTCAGTATAATATAGTAATAGAGTTTCAATAATAATCATAACGACGAGTCACCGTCTGCTATTCCGACTTTGTACTGAGACAGTATATCAGGCAGACGCCGTATTTTAACAATAGTTTGCATTTTACCAAACCATTAAACACCCATTCCCGTAGACCAGAATAATTAGATTCCATATGTAGCAATAGTCTCCTACACCTGCCGCGGGTAGTCTCGGTAAGTGTCCCATCTCAATCTGAACTAAAGCTCTCGAAGGGCCTCTGCATGTTGGACCCATGTCCCCATGTAAGCCTCCTAAAGGGCCGGGTATTTTCCTAACGTATTAGAGAAATTCCCTTAAAAGAGAAACAAATAATAATAATATTCTACCACATATACAACACCGTCTAGCCCAAACTAAGCAGAGCTTATACTATCGGTACTAGACAATGGATAAACATACATAATATATACCTTTTTTTTTGTAAATACTTACCTAATATAGAAACACCCAGACCAAGACAAACATGTCCATGCACACAAATGTTGGACTTGTGCGGGAAACGAACCCGCGACCTCAGGCGTGGCAGTCGGTTCGGTTCGGCCATCGAGGCCGTATATTACAAAATGAAACCAATCATGTAACCCAGATTTTGTGCCAATAAATAATCATTATTATTCATATCAAATATTTGAATAATAGATGTGCCCTGGCCGTACTTAGATCGCACGAATGTGTCCACGCTTAGCGTAAGCTCATACTCACAATTTACATGATAGCGAACGAAAGTGTACAATTTTTAATATACCCATGAGCCTGATAATACAATTTTTTTTTACATAGATATAACAAAATATACTAATAGGGAGGGAAATTTGTGTGATCCACAAATGGTCGTACAGGGTGTAGTTGTTTTTTGTTTGTATCCTTTGTTGGAATATTTACAAACTCCCCGCGATACAGGAATTATTACAAGCCCAAGAGCTATATTTCTCGAAAAATGTTGGCACATGGGGTCAAAAGACAACATAACGTTCCAGTAAGATGACCATACATCAACGTATAGTAGGGCGCATGAATTATATATTAGGCCACGTAGTGTAGACAGGCTGTGATTGATTGCCGAGTGATTCCGTCTATCCAAACGCCAGATAATTTACAAACACATGGGCTTAAACAGTTATGCCCACTCAATATTTTACACAGCTTATACATTGGTATTGAATTAAAATTTCAAACAATAAATATAATTAAAATGGAGCTGGTTAAACTAATATAAAATAACTACTTACACCTATATAAAAAGAAATGCGAAAGTTATATTTAAACGTACAAAATAAATAATAAAAAAAGCTACATTGGAACAAATTAATAACAACAACATGAAACAAAACGAACAGGACAATCTCATACTCACAACGAAATGTGGTATGGAAAGTGTCCCAAAGCACAACCCAAATATTCATACATAAATCCAATTCTATTCTAAAATAGCCTTCGTGATAGAAGATTTAGTTACAAGAATTCCGCCGACGGAAATAATGGACGACAAAAAGAGCATTCTTTTGTCATCCATTATTTTCGTAAGAAAATGGATATTGAGATAATAGGTGTTAAAGTATGAAGTTGCCGCTGCATAGTAATAGATATTTTGAATTAACATAAAACCATCATGGTGTGAGATTTTCGAGTGAAATTTTTTCAAAGGATACGGATAAGATTCTTCTTTTAAAAATGTGTAGCATTCGATTTTCGACTTTCAATTGTTTTTTTTTATTCAGCTTAGATGGGAAAGACGGATATTTTGAAAATCCGAGTCATTTTTGAACACGAGTTCCGACGCGGCACTAACGCGGCAGAAACAGCTCGCAATATCAACGCTGCGTTTGGAGAGGAGACTGCTAATGAAAGCACTGTGCGTTTTAGGTTTAAACGCTTTCGTAATGGAAACTTCAACCACGTGGAAGACCGCCCACACAGGTGAATAACGCTGAATGGAAGGAGATGTTAGAAGCCGATCCGAGTTAAACTACCCAGGAATTAGCGTTATGATTTAACGTTACCATACCTACAATGTCGGCTTATTTGCATTAAATCAATAAGATAAAAAAATATGAAAATGGGTTTTTCATGATTTGACTGATCTGCAGAAAGAAATGCGTCTTGAAACTTGTGTTGCCTTGTTGAGTCGGTACAGAAATGAAGGAATATTGGATCGAACTGTGACATGTGACGAAAAGAGGATTCTTTACGATAACTGTAAGCGAAAAATGTAATGGCTAACCCCAGATCAAACGCCGCAACAGTGCCCTAAAGCAAAGCTTACCAATAAAAAGGTAATGGTAACTGTTTGGTGGTCTATTCATGGTGTTATTCACTATAACTTTCTCAGGTCTGGTCAGGCAATAACAGCAGATGTTTACTGTGCCGAACTTCGAACAATGATGGCGAAACTGACTGTGAAACAGCCCCGACTTGTGAATCAATCTTCACCATTATTGCTTCATGATAACGCAAGATCTCACACTGCACGAGAAACCGTTGTAACTCTTCAGGAGCTGCAGTTAGAAACCATACGTCATCCTCCGTACTCGCCAGACCTTGCTTCAACGGACTACCATTTATTCGTGATTTGGACAATTTACTACGTGATAAAATAAATTCTGCTCAGGAGGCAGTACAAAATGCTTTTAAACAGTTTGTTGAATCTAGATCACCGGAGTTCTATCGTAAAGGCATAAATGAAAATCCGTTTAGATGACAGCAATGTATAGATAATGAGGGTAAATATTTCGATGAAATAAATATGGTACATCTTAGAAAAAAACGAGTTTCTATTTTTCAGTACAAATCGGCAACTTCATACCTTAACCTCTAATATTTGGCAACTGAAGACCTAAGTAATCTTTCTCTCGCCTCATCGTACGTACACCTTTTGGCAAAAAGCCATGCGAGTGAATGTAATAAGCGAGATAGGCAAATGGATATCCGTAAACTCTACCTACTCCTCTCGATAAAGAGCGTGGCTATGTACGTATGTATTTTATTTTCTTGTAATAAGCTATTAAAGCTATACAAATTGGTTTAACTGTCCCATAAACTCTTTCAATCGTATAGTTTTCTCCACACAACATATAATTTCATATTTTCCATTCTTACATTTTTTGGTGAATAGGTATTATTGTATACTTATACGTATAATTTATGATTACTGCCACTAAATTTACATCACTATTTACATAATAATATATATCATACAAGTTATCAAGTTTGATCATAAGCGAACTACCACCTAAGAGCTAAAAATTGTAACAGACGAGTGGCGCTTTGCCGACAGAACGTGTCTTAATATTAATCAAATATCTTTCGAGTATTTGGTCTACCAGAGATAGATTTTTGACAGAATTACGGTGAAGATTTACTCAAACTTCTATCTTCAAATTTAGATGTTGGATTGTTAGGTTAGTTTGTTATGTACTTATATATTTCAACAAGTGAACATAATTATATACATCAAATACTGATTGTAATTAAGTAAAGAAGCAATGAATAGATCTAACCGTAATTTATAAAACTAGTTTTAATATTTGGCTACTACTACAATAGGTAGATAGATATTTTCTCTCGACCCTATTGATCATAATTAATCACTATTAATTAAATTATCACTACAAGACCCTATGTATAAAATACTTGTAAGTTTACTTGAAATTTAGTATAAGTACTTTCTATTTACAACTTTAAGAGCCATACCTCTTATTTACCTAATTGTAAATAACATTACTGTACATTTATATATAAAAATAAACATACATTTTCAAGAAATTTGTGAATCCAACAGTCTCAAAACATTTTATTTCATAAGTCGTTCTTCGCAATGAAGACATTCAGCTGAACTTTTACATATTTTACAATTGGGTATTTTCTCTATTTCTTATTCTAAATAATTTATAGAGTTTTTTTAATCGTTGGTGTAATACAAGTGCGTATGTTGTAAATGTGAACTCACAGATTTAAAACTTAGATGAAGAATAAGACAGAATTCTGTCGCCATTTTAACTAATAAAACAACTGCTGTGTGATCTGTGAGGATACTTGCCTAAGTACACTGCGAATGCGTTTTCGTTATGTACCTACCTACATACATATATATTTTAACAAGAGAACATATTATATATACATTTTGTACTGCTGTAATTGTAATTAAAGAAAGAAGTAATGAATAGCTCTAACCGTAATTTATAAAGCTAGTTTCAATATTTGGCTACTACTACAATATTTAGATGGATATTTTTCCCGACCTTAATTAATCAATATTTATTAAATTATCCCTACACAACCTTATATACAAAATACACGAAATGTAATACTAGAAATATAAAAGAATTGCATATTAATTTACAAGGTTTTGTATCAGTCTCAAATCGGTTTTCCTTAACCGGTCGTATTCCGCCGGCTCGCATACCAGCCGGCAGATTTGTACCCGTCGTAGGCCGGTGGCTCGCATGCGAGCCACCAAATTGGCGCCAAAACGCCGCGCGCCGCCTTCGCTTAAAACCGTATATTACCAACCTTACCGATCAAAACTGATTGCCTATTGGCTACGAATAGCCGTACAAATCTGCCGGCTGGTATGCGAGCCGGCGGAATACGACCGGTTAAGATGACGTTCAGAAAACCTTTTATATATTTACAATTGAGACGTAGTTCTATTCCTTATTTTAACAATTTAACAAGCTACGTTGCATCATTGGAGAAGTACTAGTGTTAAATGCTGTAAATGTGAAATCACAAGTTTACAACATGAATTAAGAATAAGACAGAATTGAGTAGTCATTACATAATTAATAAAAAGCCCTTATCATCTAACTAAACGTCTTAGTGTGATTATTGAAAAATATGAAGTAACAACTGAGAAGGGTATAATACAGAGATCATCTTTTATCCTATCGAATAACGGACGATAAAATAATGATCATGAAACTAGAAATGGCAGAGCAGTGGGAAGGAAATAGGTTATTTGGAAATGGAAGATCTATATTATCATTATCTCAACTGATCAGACATATTTTGGCGAAAGGCCAATTTTAAGATGGCTCTCAACAGAAAGTTCAAATGAGATAGGCAAATGGAAATATGTAGACTCTGCCTACCTCACCAGGTAAAACGCGTGAGTTTATGTAAATATATTATTTGATTTTCCTGCACTATACTATCGAAACTGAATAGTTTTATATAGTTTAGAACTGACTTAATCAATATTTTATCCAGCTGGTATGATCTTGTCCTCAAAACATTTAATTCCGATTGTTTGATTTAACAGAAAAACTGTGTAATGTTTACCAAATTTCTATATTTAGCAATGAAACTACTGTTGAGGGGAGTGAGAGGATACGTTTAGTATGTACTTAAATATTGCAACAAGTGAACATATAAATTGAGTAATGATATAATTGTAATTAAAAAAAGAAGCAATTAATAGAAATAGTCGTAATTTATAAAATTAGATTCAATATTCGCCTACTTCTAAAATATGTAGATAATTTCTCCCCAGGCCATTGATCATGATTAATCAATATTAAATAAATTATCACTAGGCCTTGTGTACAAAATACACGTTATATTATTCTAGAAATACAATATAATTGCTTTCTATTTACAACTTTAAGAGACATACATACCTACCACGTATTTCTATAATCGAGAATAATGTTACCATAAATATCATAATCTACATCTACTTATATATTGAAGAAAGGTAAAAGTCACAAGAAATTGATCAAACCACATTATTTATAAATAAATCGTTCTTCGTCATAATGAAATGAATGATTTTTACATATTTAACAATAGGGACGTCTTCCTATTTCTAATTCTAAATATTATAACGAGCTGTGTTTAGTCGTTAGCTTACAAATGTGTGTGTGTATCCTTACTTATATTATAACTGCGAAAGTGAGTTTGTTTATTTATCATATCATTCATCATACTCGTTGTGAACAGAAGAGGACATAGGGTTGCCTTCATCCAGAAAAAAAGTACTGTTTTCGAGGGACGAAAATTGACTGACATAATCTATATTAAACGAAGCCGCAGGCATAATCTAGTAGGCCTATAAATGTAATAATAGGTGTTGAATTGAACTATTTAAAAAGCCTACAATGTGAGAGATCACGCATTAAAAGAATAGCTACAAATGGATACATGTTAAAAAATCAACTTCGTTTTATCATTTCTAATCAATTTAATGATTTTAACCTAGGTGACTTGTAGAAGTAGGTTTTAACTAGGAATGTACTAATAGCAAGACCGTCTAAAAAGCGAATAAAAGAAGTGTCAGGGTCCTTTTGGAAACTGTATACCAGTAAAACTTGGATTAACAATTGAATCGCCATTTTAACTGATAAATAAAATCCTCAAGACATGATCCACGTATTCATGGTAACATTATATTGCTACCACAGAAAACAACAAATCGACAAAGCCTGTAGCGATAGAACAAATAGCTAATGTAATATTAAGTAGTGATATTAATTCGAATACATTACTGCACAACGCGATAGCTAGTTAAATAATTCAACGACACAGCGCACGAATTAGAGTGCAGAATTGGATTACAATATTTATTGTTTCCAATCAAATTCTGTACATCGCTAGTTTTAAGATAGAACCGAGCTGACTACTGTTGATAAACTACGCGATTAGTAATAATTGGTGCCCGACCGCGACTCATTTTGGCTCCCTGAACCAATAGAGAAAGAAAAATCTGCCATTAGTCTATCACAATAACACACCAGTGTACTGACTTAAGAATTGAAAGCGGCATCAGGCGGTTTACTAGAAGACATAATCAGAGAACAGCAGCCCGGACTAAACATTCGATATTGTTGCTTCACACGACTGCAGGCATATAATATGGACAGATCGTGTCGTATCTGAACATTGAAACAATTTTATTTTAGTACACTCTATAATAATTTACACCGATTTATCAACTAAGCATTTTATCGCTTTATATATTTTATTTTTTTACTAAACGTATCCAAAGTCTACATGTGGATGAAGTATTTGCTAAAATTAACAAGACTGCACTTATTTTATCTAGGAGTGAATATCCTTTAGCTGTTATTTAAAAAATATTTCTGTATTATATCGCTAATTACTTATTTTTATTACTTAATTAAGTTACTAATCAAATTGCAGTAGTTTACTTACATTTAATTAAAAACTTTGAATAACAGCTTTAGATGCACAAGACAAGAGTCATCTCTTTGTGTTATGTGCAAAGATTTTATTCTATATACTATTACAACGTTACTATTATAAATACCTACACATTACAATAATGAAATAGATTGACCAACTTGTAATATTTTTAAAATTCAATATAAGTAGGTACTTACAATTTATAACTTTAAGAGACACCCCTATTTCCTTAATTGTAAATAACATTACTGTACATTTATATATCAAAATCAACATATATTTTCAAGAAATCTGTGAAGCCAACAGTCTCACAACATTTTATTTCATAAATCGTTCTTTGCAATGAAGACGTTCAGCTGAACTTTTAGATACATATTTTACAATTGGGTATTTTCTCTATTTATTTTTCTAAATAATTTAACGAGCTTTTTTAGTCGTTGGTGTAATACAAGTGCGTATGTTGTAAATGTAAAATCACAGGTTTAAAACTTAGATGAAGAATAAGATAGAATTGCGTCGCCATTTTAACTAATAAAACAACTGCCGTGTTATGTTTGAGGATATTTGCCTACGTACAAGGCGAATGCATTTTCGTTTTGTACCTACCTACATATATATTTCAACAAGTGTACATATATGACCGATGTGATTGTAATTAAATAAAGAAGCAATTTATAGATCTAACCGTTATTTATAAAGATAGTTTCAATATTTGGCTACTACTACAATAAGTAGATAGATATTTTCGCCCGACCCTATTGACTACAATTAATCAATATTAATTAAATTATCTGTACAAGACTTTATGTACAAAATACTCGTTAGAATGCGTTTTTGTTATGTACTTCAACAAGTGAACATATATGTACATTAAGTACTGATGTGATTGTAATTAAAGAAAGAAGTAATGAATAGCTCTAACCGTAATTTATAAAGCTAGTTTCAATATTTGGCTACTACTACAATATTTAGATGGATATTTTCTCCCGACCTTAATTAATCAATATTTATTAAATTATCCCTACACAACCTTATATACAAAATACACGAAAGGTAATACTAGAAATATAAAAGAATTGCATATTAATTTACAAGGTTTTGTAAGCTATCAGTCTCAAATCGGTTTTCCTTATGATGACGTTCAGAAAACCTTTTATATATTTACAATTGAGACGTAATTCTATTCCTTATTAAACAATTTAACAAGCTATGTTGCGTCATTGGAGAAGTACTAGTGTTAAATGCTGTAAATGTGAAATCACAAGTTTACAACATGAATTAAGAATAAGACAGAATTGAGTAGCCATTACATAATTGATAAAAATCCTTATCATCTAACTAAACGATTACGATACGACGACGTGGTTAGAGAGCATTTAGTGAAAGAAGATGTAGTAATAAAAACTGAGAAGGGTATACTGAGACTGTTTTTTTCCTGTCGAAATAACGGACGATAAAGGCGCGATTACATTAGGCAACTCTTGCATGCAAGTATGACGTCACATTCGCGTACAAGTGGCTTGCATTGGAAACATATTTTCGAGAGTGTGCAAATTGCATGCAGTTTCACTTTCATACAAGTGGAGATGTTCAACAATTGAGTAGGCCATCATGGGACGTGCTCCTCAATAAAAATGATTATTTTCTTGTGCGCCCATCTAACATACATTTTGCGATTTTGTACAAATTGTATGCAATTTGCAACTTGCATGCAAGTATCTTATCTTATCTTGTTATGGGGGCCAGTCAGTGTAGACGAGCGACACTTCGACCCAGTGGGATCTCTTCTGTCGTGCATGCAAGTAACTTGCCTAATGGAATCGCGCCATAAAAGGATGATTATGAAACTAGAAAAGGGGAAGCAATGGGAAGGAAATAGGTTATTTGGCAATATGTTCTGGTCTTCTGTCATTTGCTGACGATATGAAGATTTATTCTAAAATATCGACAGCAAATGATATGGAGGCTCTTCAGGCAGATCTGTCTCGTCTTGATGATTATTGCAAGGTTAATAAGCTTGACCTTAACCCAGCTAAGTGCTCAGTAGTGACCTTTACCAGGAAACGATTCCCACTATTAACTTCTTATGCGCTAAAAGGTCAAGTGTTACCGAAACAGAATGAGATTCGAGACCTCGGCGTCTGCCATGACGCGAAGCTGCTATTTGATGTGCACATTGAGCAAATTATCTCCAAAGCCTCGAAAGCACTTGGTTTTGTCATGAGGATGTCCAAGTGCTTTAAAAAAGCTAAAACTTTTAAAATATTATACTGTGCGTTCGTAAGGACTCACCTTGAATATGCCTCTCAAATTTGGAATCCGTGTTACCATAAATACATTGATCGCATAGAGAATATTCAAAAACGTTTTATAAGGTTTCTATGTTTTCGTCTAAAAGTGCCGTATAGTTCTAATATTTACTTACAATTATGCAAAAAGTTTCATCTTCAGCCACTTGTACATCGTCGTCAGTTGGCTGACTTTTCATTCATGTTAAAGATCATATCCAATGAAATTGATTGTCCCTACTTATTGCAAAAATTTCATTTCAATGTACCTCAAAGATCGGTTAGATTTAACCCGCCTATTTCTATCCCGTTTTCATCTACAAACTACAGACAAAATACATATATGGTGCGAGCAATCAAGGATTTTAACAACATATGTAAGGAAAACTCTTTTGACCCTTTTAATACTAAAAGCAACGTGGCACGCGTGCAGCTGATCCTTAAATTCTTCAAGTCTTAGTAATAAGCTAGTCCTTTACATTTCATATCTTAATTGACTCGTAAGTGTGCTTTTCTATTACTATCCGTGAGAACCTGTAATTGGCTTACTACTTCATATATCAGTTACCTATTTTTATTGTTATAGCTGTTGGTTTTCCAAATGATAAATAAATAAATAAATAAATATATGTTATCGTTATCTTACCTCATCAGAGACATTTTGTCGACAAGCCAAGTTAAGAGTCCTCTGAACCGAATGTTTATGAGTGAATGAAGCAAATGAGATAGGCAAATGGAAATATGTAGACTCTGCCTACCTCTCTCGGTAAAACGCGTGAGTTTATTTAAATATATTATTTTATTTTCCTGCACTATGCTATCAAAACTGAATAGCTTTATATAGTTTAGAACTGACTTAATCAATATTTTTATCCAGCTGGTATGATCTTGTCTACAAAACATTTAATTTATATTGTTTGATTTAACAAAACTACTGTGGAATGTTTACCAAATTTCTATCTTTAGCAATGAAACAACTGTCGAGTAAAATGAGAGGATACGTTTAGTACCTATGTACTTACTCGTAAACATTGCAACAAGTGAACATTATAAATTGAGTAATGATATGATTGTAATTAAGGAAAGAAGCAATTAATAGACCTAACCGTTATTTATAAAAACTAGTTTCAATACTCGGCTATCTCCCCAGGCCATTGATCATGATTAATCAATATTAATTAAGTTATCACTACAAGGCTTTATGTACAAAATACGCGTTAGATTATTCTAGAAATACAAAGAATTGCGGTCTATTTACAACTTTAAGAGATATACATACCACGTATTTCTATCATCGAGAATAACGTTACCGTAAATATATTAAACTATATCTACTTATAAGACGAAAATGGGTAAAAGTCACAAGAAATTGCTAAAACCACATTGTTTATACATAAATCGTTCTTCGTCATATAGAAATGAATGATTTATTACATATCTTACAATTGGGACGTCTTTCTATTTCTTATTCTAAATATTTCACCGAGCTGTGTTTAGTCGTTAGCTTACAAATGTGTGTGTATCCCTTTCCTTACTAATATTATTAATGCGAATGTGAGTTTGTTTATTTGTTTGTTACACTTACAAGCCTTACCTACTCGACCGATCATCATGAAATTTTGCATACTCGTTGTCCCCTGACAATGTATGTAGTAGGCACTCCTGAGCCTGTAGTGATAAAACAAATAGCTAAGGTACCTTCTATTAAATAGTAATATTAATTCGAATAGAGCTCTACACAACGCGATAGCTAGTTAAATAATTCAACGACGACGTAGCGCACGAATTTGAGTGCAGAATTGGATTACAATATTTATTGTTTACACATTCCAATCCAATTCTGTACATCGCTAGTTTTATGATAGAACCGAGCTGAACTACTGTTGATAAACTACGCGACTAGTAAGAATTGAAGCCCGGTCGCTATTCATATTAGCTCGCTGAACCAATAGATGAAGAAAAGTCTGCCATTAGTCTATCAAAATAACACACCAGTGTACTGACTTAAGAATTTAAAGCTAAACGCATGTGACAGCTACTAGTGGTTTACTAGAAGACATAATCAAAGAACAGCAGCCCGGACTGAACATTCGATATTGTTGCTTCTCACGACTGCAGGCATATAATATGGACAGTTGGTGTTGCATCTCAACATTGAAACATTTTATTTTAGTACACTCTATAATAATTTACACCGATTTATCAACTAAGCATTTTATCGCTTTATATATTTTATTTTTTTTTACTAAACGTATCCAAAGTCTACATGTGGATGAAGTATTTGCTAAAATTAACAAGACTGCACTTATTTTATCTAGGAGTGAATATCCTTTAGCTGTTATTTAAAAAATATTTCTGTATTATATCTCTAATTACCTATTTTTATTACTTAATTAAGTTACTAATCAAATTGCAGTAGTTTACTTACATTTAATTAAAAACTTTGAATAACTGCTTTAGATGCACTAGACAAGAGTCATCTCTTTGTGTTATGTGCAAAGATTTTATTCTATATACTATTACAACGTTACTATTATAAATACCTACACATTACAATAATGAAATAGATTGACCAACTTGTAGCATGTTAACGATTTAAATAGAAAAATAAAAGATAACACTGGACCATGCACGTCTCACGCAATCCATGAAATTTTGAATCGAATTAGGCGTTAGTAGCGGCAATTTATTGTAATAAACAGGACAGGTTATGAGTTTGGCGACGAATGAGCTCGTATTATAAAACTGTCCTGAGAATGGCAGAAAGGAGCCTTGCGCTGCGGCGAAACACGTGTCGACGCATATTTTGTGTTCGAAGCAGAATACTGCATGTTGTAATACCCTCGGATCCCACGACGCGGCTGACCCTATCCAGAGGAGTTCAGTATTGTCCACGTTATTTAATTGCAATAGTTAGAGTGGGCAAACCGCGGGTGCCTAGTGGGTTCCTCTCTTCCGAATTATTTTGTAACCATGATATTTGGGTAAGCCTTATGTTTGGCCGAAAATTTTATTACTTTCGGTGTACTGAACTTAACTACTGTTTCTTTGACTAGTTCTTACAGCAAGCACGCCAGCGAGACTTTATTAGCGACAATCGCGGTCATGCTTTTAGAACTTGTACATAAGCACTCGCATGTGGATTCCATTTGCCTTTTCTGGTTTATATATGGCTTAATAATAAATCTGAATAATGTTTTATGGCAATGACTCTAAAACAGAATTGCTTCTAAGTCACTTACACAAAGATGAGAGACTAAATCTGCTGTCCACTAACTAAAAAGACGTTAAGCCAAAGAAATCGCGAGCATTTCATATAACTTAACGCCTTAATAGGTAGTGGGCGGCAGAAATAGTAAGCCGAGTATATTACACCGGTTCACAATCGAAATCCAACAAACTAATTTAACCGGTCGTATACCGCCGGCTCGCATACCAGCCGGCAGATTTGTACCCGTCGTAGGCCGGTGGCTCGCATGCGAGCCACCAAATTGGCGCCAAAACGCCGCGCGCCGCCTTCGCTTAAGCGAAGGCGGCGCGCGGCGTTCGACGTACGACGTACGACGTCGTACGGCGTACGACGGGTACAAATCTGCCGGCTGGTATGCGAGCCGGCGGTATACGACCGGTTAAAAGACGACATTAAACTACGTAAATTGCTTAATATCAGCTTAATCTACAAACTCTATTATCTAGATATCACTCGGTCAGGTGACTATTACTATTGAAACAACAATATTAAATCAGACTGGCAATCACTGTAGCTCTTTAAGGCCAGTCCTCGAGCGCATGATGTACAGTGTGCCACGTCAACCCCGTGCCAGGCGGAGCGTGGATGGACGGCAACAATACATTCCAAAGAAATGTTCTTCCTTGTATCAACCCCAGGAAAAGCCTCCAATTTTTTCTTTTTCCAAAATCGTATGGATTCCTAAAGGCGCCTTTCTGTGTTTTTCGTAGTTTAGCATTAATATGGCCTTCCACACTAGTTTCGCCCCTACTTATTTGCTTACCGTGCATTATCGTTAAAGTTCCTAGTGCAAACAGTACAGCAACACATGTGACGGCCATGAAGATAACAGCTTTTCTTTTCCATGGATGTGCGGCTATACGCTGAGTTTCCGTGATGGGTGGCACCGGTAAATTGTGTTCACGAGGAAAGTTTATCGAGTCATATTCCACAATGACTTTGACTGGCACTAATGCACCTGTTTGATTTATCCTCACTGGGTGACCAATTAAATCTGGATCATTGTTTGGGATGATACCACCTAGTGACAATATCATATTTTATAATGAATATAACATTATATAAAATATTAATTTTAAATGCAAATGGCAAAAGTCGCAATGGCAACCAGATAGTAAAAATGAAAAAATCCAAAGAGCAAGCTTACAACTTAATTTTAAATATTTACATTCGCAATACGTGTGGATCTCAAAAGCATTCAGAAACAAATGATTTATTAGAAATAGGTGGTAACTTACCAGTATCATTTAGCCAAAGAACTTGATATCCAATATCAATGCCAGCTATTATGACGAATGCAACTCCAGTGACCATGTAAAGCATGTAGAGGTAGAAATATCGCGCGTTGAAATATCCCACGCAGTTGTTCAGCCAGGGACAATGGTGGTCCATAGCGAGAATGCATTTGTCACACACAGAGCAGTGATGAGTCCGTGGTGGCTTAGGTGATATACATTTTTTGCATATACTTGCTGCTTCTGATATCATAGCTCCCTGTAATATAATTTTACACTATCAGTAATTAATAAATCCCGTATCATTATACTTTTTCAAATCCCTAGACATAATAATAATATAGCTTGCCACCTTGATTTTTTGTATTTCACTAAGTGTACAATATGGTTGCCCATGCTCTTTATTTAGTGTATATGTGAGTAAATGCTTCTTTTCTAACAGGATACTATTACAAAGGACTAATTTTTGAAATTTATTTATAACTTGATGATTCATTAGTAGTGCATAATGTAGTGGTTGCAGCTTTACACAGAACTGGGTTGCAAGATAAATAATATTATTAACTGTTAAAAAAGTTCCTTGCTAGATCTACCATCAGTTCCACAGCTTTGAATTGCTGAATTACTACAGGTTAATATACATACATATTCAAAATATTTACAATATCAAGTGTGACTATGGCAATCTAAATGTTACTTTGTGAGTTAAATAAAAATCATATTTTGATTATTTTACTACTGCCTGCTGTCCAATACCAATATTGTTTGAAATAGGTTAGCAGTGATTGGTGCTAGACCGTCATAGTACCTTTATACAAGGGAAAAGGCTTACAGCTAGATTGCAAAAGCACCAGGTATGGGATCTATGGATCAGGTCTTTTTCTTACGGAGCATAGTCGAGAGTTTTGGCCAAAGGTCAATAGGTCTAATGCGCATTCGTGGATCTGGAAAAGGCTTATGAAAAGTGGTGAGGAATAAACTTTGGTCAGTATTGTCCATGTATGGAGTAAATAGCAACCTCACGCGAGGTCTGAAATCTCTTTATGACGATTCCAGAGCTTGTGTTGGGATAAATGGGACCTACACAGAATGGTTTAGTATTGGAAAAGGTATTAGACAAAGATGTGTAGCGTCACCCTGGCTGTTTAACCTATACATGGACAATTGTTTGAAAGATTTAAAAGATTGTGAATGGGGATTAAGAATGAATGAGTTACTTGTCAAATGTCTTCTTTATGCCGACGACCAAGTAATACTTGCGTCATCGGCGGAAGAGTTGCAGGCGATGGTAACTACATATGTATTATGCATGGTGCTTTTGAGAGTCAAGGAATGAAAATGAATGTAAGCAAGACGAAAGTAATGGTATTTGAAAAGGAGGATTGCATGAGGATGTGTAGTATTATGATTGATAGCTGTTGCCCGCGACTTCGTCCGCGTGGACTTTAATAAATTTATTACCCAATACCTACTTTTAATTTGTTATCTAATTTTAATATATAAAACTACAACTAAAGAAATTAAGAAGTCTAACTACACCTATATAGGTGTAGTTAGCTATAATTATATAGCTAATACTTAAAAACTACCTACTAATATTTAGAAACTTCCTACTATATCTAAAGAATTATATCTTTTGAATGAAATGTCCGATTTTAATAATTTAAAAAGTATTCTACGGGTATTGAAACGGTCTTTAATAAAATATAATATAATGGGATAAGGATTAATACAGAGGTATGAATAATATGGTTTGATTATTGTCGGCTCTTTTATCAACTTTTAAAATGTAATAAAGTAGTTATAGTAGCATAACTACAGTAGTTGGACATATGGTATCGCGGACTTTTTTGTAGATATTGATACGTTCCATAATACTGTAAACATTTTTTTGTTCTATCATCAATAGTTTCCGCAGCGCACGTGATGACAGATTTTTTATGACAAATTTTTCACACGTTAGGTTATATTATTGCATTTTTATTAAGGAACCTTATTTTTTTTTCAAAATGTAATATAGCCTATGTCACTCAGTGAAGAAACAGCTTTCTAATGGTGAAAGAATTTTTGAAATCGGTCCATTAGTTTTTGTGTGAAAACATTACAAACATACATACAAAAACACAAATGTTTCCTCTTTATAATATTAGTTTAGATGTAGAACAAGTGGAACAAGTGAAAGAATTTGTATATTTGGGTACTTTGTTTACAAGGGATGGTTAACATGAGGGCGATATTGAAAGGAAAACCATTGCTGGCAATAAGGTGAACGGCGCTCTACGCTCTTTTAAGAACAGTCGAAATGTATCCGAAACGGCACGTTTGGCTGTTCATAGAGGACTATTAGTGCCTACACTTACTTATTTATGGAAGTGAAAGTTAGGTATGGCAAAAGAAACATGAGAGCAGAATAAATGCTGTACAAATGAGCGCTCTGAAAAACATATGTAGTGTGACTCTGAAAGATAGAATAAGATATAGTATGATTAGAGAGAGATGCGGCATGAAAGTGGATATAGTGACGAGACTAGAAAACGATATGTTAAGCTGGTTTGGGCAATTAGAAAGAATGGACGAGAAAAGACTGACTACATAGTTTATAAGGCTAGTGTGAATGGAACAGTCGCAAGGGGAAGACCTAGGCGAACGTTTCTTGATCAGATCGGAGACGTTCTGTATAAAGGCTAGGTTAAGAGTACCTTAAACCGGCGAGCGTGCATGAGAAATGTTATGAAAGTGAATGAAGGCCAGAGAAGTGTGTCAGGATCGTAGCAAATGGAAATCCGTAGTCTCTGCCTACCCCTCTGAAAAACAGGCGTGAATCTATGTATGTATGTAGGTTAGCAGTTCCTACTACTCATATCAAAAACCACTATATGTTTCGATTTAGATATAAATTAGTTCAGTTGTCATAATTGATTAAATTTGCTTTAATAATAATATATATAATAATATAATATACCATGTCAGGTCATGGGTTCCATTTCTTGATAATGTTATAGTATTTAATATTATTAATAATATTTGTATGCATAATAAGATTGATTTCATTTAGTTCATATAAATTACTTATCCACCTATATACATTATAATGTATTTAGGTGGATAAATAGTTAGATAAGTAAGTAGTTCAATCCTGTAGCATAACAGTGGAGACCAATAGGTCTTTATAATGTTAGGAGGAGAAACAGCAATTAACATTAGAATATGATCTTATTAATTATAGAACATGAGGCCAACCCCATGTTATATAATTAATAAGATCATACCAGGTTTATTTTATTTGTGCTAAGTCCGACCAAAATAGGCAATAATAGTGAAATTTAATGTTGGAGACCAAGATCCACTCTGGGTTACTGAGCCAGCTTTATTTTATAATTAATAAATAAAATACATATGTGTAAATATGGTGGATCACCGCAATGATTTAACTAAAAAGATTCTATTTATCATCATCATTACTCTTTTTTATTGTGTAGAATTATTTGTTAAATGATACAGCTATTAATCTCACAACCAAGCTTTGTGTCCCGTGGACCACACTTAATTGTTACTTCATTGTGTCTGGTTTCTAGCTATTGAGGTATCATAGATATTGCAACCAATTTCCCAAAACTTGTGTTTGAAAGATAGCATTACACACGCAAATAATAAGATGCCATTCATTATCATTATTAAAATTAATATACTAACATAGTTATTAAGTAATTGTAACTAACAAAATATTGACGGATCAAATCTGAAATTAATGTTTTATTATGATCATTATTTTAAGTTGTCTAGCTTTTATGTACTTATATAAATGAAACTTACATGCGGTGGATAACCTGGTGGAGTCACAACTCCCATGTAATAGTGAAAGACGATATTGAGTAGGAGCCAGTTGCCAAAGATCACAAGAAAAGTTGCTGTGTAAGGACATCTCTGCCACCAATATGGAAGGCCAACCCAATAAGCTATCAGCACAACTGCTGTTGTTAATATTGTCACACAGAAAACAAATACCTGGAACATACAATGAATGAACATGTTAATACATATTTCAGAGAGACAGCTTTTTTTATACATACATATGTATATAAATAAATAAAATTTATCTATATTTTAGGGTAGTGAACTAGCTTACAGCCCACCTCAGTGTGACAGTTTGATGTTAACATTTCTTATATGCTGCAATCATATTGGTATCAGGTATTGGTATGCACCACTCAACACAGATAAATAATCAAATACATAACATTAACTACATTGTGTAACTTCTGAGTGTAAAAATTAACTGCTATTTCATTTCAAAATTGCAGTACACAATCACCAGTGCATATTGAACACATTTTAAGTGATTTTTGTTTTATAATCAGACATAAAATAAGGCCATTCTGGCACTTAAACAGCTTAGTGTGCTCAAATCAGACATGTGACACATCACTGCTTCCTACTAAAAGCAGATTAGGAGAAGAAGAAGCAAGTTAGACTAGCAGATTCTCTATAGCTGATTTACTTGTACAGAACCTGCCAGTCTAACCACATAATATATGTTTCTAATACTCTAATCTCTGGGCTAAAGCACAGCACCAGTTTCAGGCCTTTTATATTGATACAATTATAAATCTAAAGGAAAGTCACCCAAAGCTCAAAAGACAACAGGCTGTTTACAATTGGACATTATGTGCCCAATACCTTCTATAATAATGCTGTAACCTATTGTATGTTTATATTTTAGCAATACCTTATGATATGTCCTTTACAAGAAAAATCCATTCATATCTGATAAATTATCAGTTTTAGGCATTAAGGTTAGTAAAATAAGGTTTAAAGTGTGCACTTTGTGGCTCATGTCCAAGCCTGCTTGAACAAATACATGGTACAAAAACAGAGGGTCATGAGAGTTAAGAGGTTAAGAGCAATTATCTATTTGCATAGTAAATAGGTAAAACTAATTTTGCTCCTATGAACACTAAGGCTACATAAAGCATTGGGTTCTTCAAAAGGGAAAAATATAAAGATTGGTGGAGCTTCAGCATGGTGCAAGTGACACCTTTGAATTAACCTTTATCATTATTTCTAAATGCTGACAGGTTAATAAATGCTAATAAACTATGGTGTATTCCTACGATATATTCCTATAAGATGTACATTCCTTATTATTGGAATGAAAATCTAAATCTGATACATTATAATAAAAATTAATAATATTAAAACGATACTTACCCTTCCTAAATGCTTGGCAAAGTTATCAACAAACCAAAATATGGGTTCCAGTAAGAAATCAATAGCATAACTTTGGCTCATATGCTCATTGTAGGTAAGGGAACGAATTATTAAAGTCGCTTGAGACAGTTTCCATAGTAAGTACCCTCTGAAATACAATCATAGGAAGCCAGTTAAATAAATAAAACGAATAAAAGCATCGACCAAATTCATTAATAATAATACTTACTTTATTCTTCGAAACGCTCCTTGAAATCTCCATTTAATAACCACCATGATTACTTTTGTAGGCCGTTAGGCTATTCTTAAGACAACAAAGGACAAATAAACTATAACATTGCTTACTAATATCTTATTTTATACCTTAATTAAGGTAAGTCGGCGTGCACCACATCAATAATACAACCCCATCATTATTACAATCTGCATACTGTCTTTTGGTTTTGACAGTAGGCATGTCAAACTGAGAATGTGCAATCGATTAGTTTGATAACCGATTCATATTAATTCATTTTCAGAGTTATCTGAAACACTACAGATATAATTCAATAAAAATATGAACTGAATCAGATCGGAAAAATAGCGTGAGTTCATATCACCAGGTAGTTTACTATTCAGCTCTTTTGTCTTTAGACACCATGAATCCATTTTCGAATCTCGATTAGAATAGAATCGATAATTCTAAGCATTTATTTGACATTTAATAATATATATATATATACATAAAATACCCTTTCTGATCAGGTGTTTGAGGACAGCAGTCTTATATATTATTTAAACTGAAAGGAACAAATCACATTCAGAAGAATTTTAAGAATTATTATTACGTAAAGGACCTCACCCAATTCCCATACTGCTCTGTCCCCAGAAAAGGGGATCGGTAAAAAAAATATCGTTGGATTCATCATAATATTACGAGCCTAAATATATATATTTTTATTCTAACATTGGCAAATTGAGAAAATCCATTGTTTTTTGACATATTTTTACGTTGACAATACCACTGGCTTGTGTCTACTGTCTTGTGAAATAATTACATTAATAGTTATTTTCATCCTTGTTTTTTGGAATAATTGTTAGTCTCCATTGTATATTAAGGCAGTTATATGAATAAAATGATTTTTAACACCTAAAACTCGGCATATGCGTGGCGCGTATTAGTCTAATAACAGTAATAACCGTTATTGTGCCCAAAAGTCGTATTTAAGTAGGTACCTACCTAATCTTACATGTGCTAATGTACAGGATCTACCAGTCCGATCAGCAAAATTCTTTTTACGTGTGGCTAGAGGCCAAATCATCAAGATACGTGTTATGGGAGCAGAGCAGTAACAATGAGAAAACGCGCTATATACATATATGCTTTATTATTATGCCTACTAAGGCGCAGGATTCAGATCCTTCATTTCATATTATTACGAATAGAGCGATTTAAAATAATTCAATTGCAGCACGGTTGGCGTAAAGCTTCTACACGCTAATTGGGTTCAAATCCCGATAGGAGCGATAGGAATAAATATTTGTGTGACTCATATTGTTCAAGTTCTAGATATTTGCAACTGGTAGACATTTGACCTCGAAGGAAAGTCAGTTTCCAAAATAAAACACTTAATATATTTTATATTGTTTATATTCTTATGAAAATCTCAACAAGAAAAGCAGCTGGTGCTGATATATTTGATTGATGCCTTGCCCATCCTAAATACCAGAACACTGTCATGACGTGTGCACAACATCCAACCAAAATGACAAACGAAACAAAATTACCAACCAAACAATTACATCAATACTCTAGTATTGATTCCCTACCTGAAGACTCATATTTTACTAATGTAAAATATGTCTAGATTTTATTTTGGCCCTAAGAAGACATCTTTAATACCTATTACGATTTCAAACAAATCAATGTTATTTAATATTGGTCAGCCTCGATGGTGTAGTGGTTAGTGTAACCGATTGCCACGCCTGAGGTCGCGGGTTCGATTCCCGCACAAGTCAAACATTTCGCACTCTTAATAAAACAGAGACTTATCTCAATATTTTGGGTTAAACAAATTTGAACTATATTGCAATGATTTAACACAAACATAATATTAGAATTTAGCATATACAATTAGAGTCCAAATTGCCTTACTTTCAAATTTCGAGTTAAGTCGCTGTTTTATTAAGAGTGCGATTTGTGTGCATGAACATGGATGTTAGTCTTGGTCTGGGTATTTCTATGTATAATATGTACGTATTTACAAAAAAAAAAGTATATATGAATGTTTATCCATTGTCTAGTACCCATAGTACAAGCTCTGCTTAGTTTGGGCTAGATGGTGTTGTGTGTATGTGATAGAATATTATATATTTTCGGTACTAATTTCAATTCCTGTAATTTCCATGGAATCTTATATGCTCTCCATAGTATGATTAATAATAATAATATGCATTTATTTATCAAAATATTGTTACAGTGATGTTATAGATACAGTATAGTCCATAATATTCTGCCATTTCTGGCGTACAAATATTTGTCAGTTTATTAATTATAATTTATACCAGCGGTCCCCAAGCGGTCGAGATTCGACATTAATTTATTTAAATTTTAAATTTGATCGTTTTTTTTATTGTTTATAACTATACCCATATAATCACATTTAATTTAGTCACCTACTCCACATACCTACCTAAGTATGTAACCATAATTACGAAGTATTCTACGAAGTTAACCGACTGCTTGTGTCAAATACATGGTTGTATGCGTGTAGTGTTTTTTTCATTAACTTAATGTATTTCTAATGCATATTGTATAAAAATATTAGGATTCGCTCCTCCTCCTCCATATAAACATTAACTGTGCAAAATTTCATACTCCTCCATCCGCGCAATTTTCGTAAAGAGGTATATAGATTAGATTTACATTACAAGTTAGGAATATCGAAAAACAGAAGAATATTAATACATTAACTATAAATTATTATTACACTATTATTAAGTCGCAATTAGAATTAGCATTGAAAAAATATAATTCAGAAAATCTTTAGTTGAGTAGTAGTATTTGTCTATAAGAAATAGAAACAAATTATTTTTAAACATATTAAGATTAAGGCATTTGAAAACATCTGGAAGCTTATTATAAATACGGATTGCCATACAGTAGATATTATTGGAAAATAAATTAATAGTCTGCTTGGGTATATTTAACTTAAACACTTTTCGGCTAAGTCTGGCTACTACAACGTTAAGCCTTTCAAATAAATAGCTATGTTTATGAACAAAGATACACATTTCAAATATATATAAGGCTGGCAGTGGTAATATTTTTGATTTTTTAATTAATGGTACATCATCAGTTGGCAAGATTGGTGCCGAAACAGTCTCTTCAACATTGGTTTCCAAGATGTCAGATATATTGGGTCCCTCTACTGCTACTATAGGAGCAGTTTATCCGTACACTGAGATGTGTTGTTTTGTAGATGTTATGGCTAAGAACGAGATGTAGACAGAAAAGAAACTGTTTTTAGTGTCCGTAAATAGCCATAACATCTACAAAACAACACATCTCAGTGTACGGGTAAACTGCTTGTACATTTTGGTCTTTTGAGCCGGATACCTACACCACAACTAACAACATCCCTGTCCTGCAACCTCAGGTGAGAAGTATTTCTATATATGATAGCGAATCGGTCAACCGGCCTCCCACAAGCGGGCTTCACCAGCGCTGATTGAGACGAGGACGCACATATTGTATATAGAGACTTCTTCAGATCTTGTGATCGCGAATGAAAACAAAACAATTGGTGAAGCTATTGAAGAATCAAACAACAACCTACGCAATGGATACTAAACAACAAGAACTTCTCATGCGGCAAGTGATCATCGCCGATGGTATTAGGAAAATCGGTATTAACTTCGGAAAAGATGGTCCAGATCGCAAAAATACAGCGTATTTCAAGGTAAGGTTAGATAACCTTCAAGCTCCTGGAACGAGTATGAGATGAATCACGGTGTGCTACAAAACGCTGCAAATCAAACAGACTTGTACTATACTACAAGAGCGTATGAGCGGGTCAAGACTGAATGCTTGAACATACAACATAAGTTAAGCTCTTGGCCTGTGCATTCTAGAGGTGACAGGGACTCAGACCCCTCTGAAAGTCAAGGTGAAGGTCGTAAAAATATTGGAGTACCATCTAAATCAGATGACCTGAAAAATCAACAAGCTACCATTTACAGAGCTTTCTCTCGCTTCATTCGTAACCTGAATACTGCTGATGTCATCGAGAAATGGCAAATTGAAGACACACTTAAGATCTTGGAAGCCTGTTGGAAGGTTATTCACGAAACACATTGGCAGCTCGATAACATTCTGCAGTGACGTGAACTACGAAGTTGAGTTCTCTCAATATGAAGAAACGTACGAGAACACGAAACGAGATCTCAGTCGTAAACTCAACTTCGCTGTGTAGCAACGTTAGAGTACTCCAAAGATTGACATACCAACCTTCGCTGGAAACTACGCTCAATGTGCCACATTTCTAGACCTTTATACTGACACAATACTCAACAATCTTGCGTTCTCCAAAGGTCAAAAGATGAAACATCTCAAAGGAAAAGTAAGAGGGGAAGCTGAGCGTTTGGTGCAACTCCTTTCTGTCTGTAAAGCAAATTATGATTCCTGCTGGCAAAGTCTTAACCACAGGTACAATAATTTACAACTCCTTTATACCAATCAGATGCAAATATTGATGAATCAGCCAACAGTACAGCAACAAAACTCTTACGAATTGAAGCGGTTACATGATAGAATCCTCGAAACTATACACGCGCTACGCAACTTGGGCGTTGACACTACAAATCCAATAATAGTGCATATCCTTGCCGGCAAATTGGATTATCAGACGCACTCGAATTATATGGAAGCGCTAAAATACCCTAGTAGTTACTGGTTTTCGAAGAATTTATTCAGTTCATCGAAAGCAAGTTTATAGGATTGGAACCCGTAGTAAAGAAACGAAATCCGCTTAACAACAACAAAGAGGCTCATACCAGTCCATTTCACAAACAAGGATTACACAACATCCGAATGTGAGAAGAATGCGAATAACAAATCCCGAAATTATCCCAAGGCGAACCATACAAGCTCTAGTAGAAATTGCCTGATATACAAAGCAAGTCACGTATATCAGTGAGTATTGCAAATAATTTCAAGAAATGTCGTCAGATACAAAAATGAACACGATTGAGCAATTAGATATTTGCAAGAATTGCATGTATTCGCACAATGGAAATAAATGCAATTCAAACAAAAGATGTAGAGTTTGTAACAATTCACACCACACGACTCTACATGACGTAATAGGTGACCGTAGGTCAGTAATATTATTGCCAGGAGGCGACAATTACAGTGGCCAACGAGTCAATAACACTGCGAATAACAAATCAGTGCAGTTACAACAAAATACTAATCATGTGCACGGACACTAACGAGGTTTTGCTAGTAACAGTACAAATCAAAGTCCGAGCCGCGGACGGAACTTTTATCACATTACGATGCCTTCTGGATCAAGGATCTCAGCTAAATCTCATCAGCGAAGTTGCTGCTCAATGTCTAAACCTTTCGAGACGCAATGAGAATTCAACTGTTTCTGGAATAGGATCATCTGCCAGTCAGAGCAATGGAAGCGTACAATTAAATTGTGAGTCGATTTACGGGGAATTCCAGTTTGCCATACAGGCACTTGTCATGCCAAAGTTACAGAATAACCTACCAAACTACTGCTTTAAAAAACAAGATTGGCCGCATATACGAAACCTTAACTTGGCCAACAATTTTCTCGGCCAATAGATATTTTGCTAGACGCAGGAGTGTATGCTGACATTGCCATGAGTTCGACCCTGAGAGCAAATATACAAGCGCCGATTGCACAACCAACCAAACTCGGGTAGGTTCTGCTTGGCGATACAAAAACACTAAATTGCCATGTAGTCATTAATACTAGTGACATATCACGGTTTTGGGAGATTGAAGAAATAACATCGCTTGATGAAACGATGACAATCGAAGAAGAGTACAGTGAAAGATTCTATAGTGAAACAACAAGGCGTGCTGACGGTCGATACGAGGTCAGGATTCCTATGAAACCGAACTTCGAACAGAACTTGGGACAGTCAAAAACTCAAGCTATCGCACAATTCAAGCACAAAATTCTACCATCAAGCTACAAAGCATTCATAAAGGAATACATTACTCTCAGCCACATGAAACCGTGTACTATGCCGATTACGCCCTGTTGTTTTTTACCCCATCATAGAGTTATAAAACCTGACTCTACCACAACCAAATTGCGGGTGCTTTTTAACGCATCTGCAACCACTAGCACAGGACACAGCCTAAATCAATTAATGGAATGCAGGCCCAACTTACAACAAGACATACAAGCTATGATATTACGGTGGAGAGGATTCGAATACGTACACACAGCTGACATCGAAAAATTCTATCGACAAATACATATTCAGGAAAGCGATCAGCATTTACAGAAGATAGTATGGCGAAATTCTATTTCCCAGCCATTACAAGAGTGCCAATTAACCACCGTTACTTACGGCACTAAAACCGCGCCATTTTTAGCAATGCGCTCAATAAGCGATGGTGACAAACAATGTCCGCTAGCGGCGAGCATTCTGTCGAATCAGCTGTACGTGGATGATTTACTTGAGAGATATGAAGATATTGAAACCGGACAAAAGGCTCAAACAGAACTCATCTCCATGCTGAAGGCAGGCGGATTCAATCTTCGTAAGTGGGCGAGTAACAATACATACCCATAACATACATAACTTACCCGACAATTGAAAAGTCAAGGTATGTTTGACTTTAAAGACGCTGAAAGCAACAAAACATTAGGTATCACGTGGAACCCGCGAACGGATCATCTTATGTATAAACAAACACCGCTTTGCAATCAACGTGATGTCAACACTAAGCGCACATTACTATCAGTCATATCGAAATTGTATGACCCGCTTGGCTGGCTGTCTCCTGTTACATTAAAGGCCAAGTTAGTTTTTCAATAAGGTTGGACAACATCAACGAGTTAGGATGAGCCTCTCGCACAAAACATACAGAAAGACTGGGAACAATTCCGCCACCAGATGATACATATTCATGACATAACAATACCACGCTGGATAGGCAACACTTTACAATTTTACGGACTCCATGGCTTTTGTGACGCCTCTGAAAAGGCATATGGATGTGTCGTGTATTGCAAGACCTTGGATAAAGATGGCCGACAGCTTGTCAGATTTTTTGAGCTTGCCAAATTACACAAAGGTTGCCTTTTGATTACTGGCGACATGTTAAATCTCAAGATAACCCTGCAGACTTCGCAAGTAGAGGGCTTTTACCTGCCGATATCTTGGAAAACACGTTATGGTGAAATGGCCCAGCATGGTTACAATCTAACGATATTCCGAAACGAGACATTTTCACCACCAATGAGGAAGAAAAGAAATATGTGCATATTTGTACCACGCAAATGAATATCGCTCCACTCATCGAAACACTCCTGCTACGATATAGCTCTATGACTGATGCGATTCTAGTCATATATTGGATTCTACGCTTTGTTTACAATTCGCGTAATGCAAAAAACGGCAAGCGAAATGCGTATTTAACTACTGAAGACATAGAGCAGGCTCAATTTTTAATCATAAATACTGTACAGAGTACGAGTTTCGGGGACGATATAGATTACATGAGAAAGCACAATAAGCTACGGCCTAGAAGCAAATTACTAAATTTAAGTCCAATACTAGACACACAAAACATTCTTCGTGTTGGCGGACGATTTGAACACGCTGATTTAAAAACATCCCATCATTTTACTTAGCAACCACAAACTGACAGAACTCTTGATTGATCAAGCCCACAAAGATACTCTGCACGGAGGTGCCAGACTTACATTGGGACACCTTCGAAACAAATATTGGATACTCGGTGACATGAATACATTCAAGAAACAATTAACTAAGTGAATCATATGTTATCGCTACAAAACGCAACGCAGCAATCAGATGATGGCAGACTTGCCACCGGCTCGACTTACACCGTTTAGGCCTTTTACACACACAGGCATAGACTTTACTGGACATGTTGAAATAAAGGCTAACAAAAGTCGGAGTATCAAAACAGTAAAGGCGTACGTCAGTATATTGCACTAACGCTATACATCTTGAGTTAGTGTCAGACCTGACCACGGTTCCTGCTGTCAAGAGCATGAAGCATCATCTCAAGCGCGTTCTTAGTGAACAACGACTGACATATGAAGAATTTACTACGCTGTTAGTTCAAATTGAATCCTGCTCCAACTCAAGACCATTGGTTGCTCTGATAAATGACCCTGAAGACATAGATTACTTGACACTTGACATTTTTTGGTTGGCGGTCCGGTATTGGCACCTCCAAGAACCTCAGAGGTTGATAACACGACTTTGTCATTAAGGTGGTGCTTAACAGAAAATATGTACAAAGAATTTTGGAAGACATGGTCCAAGGATTATCTTCAAACGCTGCAGATGCGAGGGATGTGGCAATCTCAAACTTAAAACCTTGCAGTGGGTGACGTCGTCCTCGTAAAGGAAGAGCATGTGCCCCTGCTAGGTGGTTATTAGGACGAGTGGTTGAGACTCACCGAGGACCTGATAGCTTAGTGCGTGTTGTTACATTGAAGACTAAGTCCAAATTAGTAAAAAGGCCCATCACTAAATTGTCACGGCTACCCATTGATGCAGTAAACCAGCACTAGCAAGATGGACTGCGGAACTTCGCCTATTGCCTTTAGATTTCAATTTGATGAAGAACATTTTTTTGATATATTTATATACACTGTACATTTAGTTAATTTCACCTTTTATTTACTTTTATTATTGTTTTTCTTTTGTGTTGGCAGGATGTACGAGCATCACCACATAATTCTACTTATTTTACTTTTTATTGTATAAGCAATAATAACTATGTAGCACGTTTTGCTGACGATACATGTCTGCATAAACGAATGCGTCAATTATTGCTTAATACTAAATAACTTGTATTTATCTTAACAATATATTTTCAGTACAATAAATACTCTGGCTATTTACGGACACTAAAAACAATGAAATTTCTTTTCTGTGTACATCTCGTTCTTAGCCATAACATCTACAAAACAACACATCTCAGTGTACGGGTAAACTGCTCGTACAGCTACAACAGTATTCTCTAATATGCTGAATCCAGTTTGGTTATTTGTATCTTGATTTTGCAAACGTCGAGCAATTTTGACAGTTTTCTTCCAGCATTTATCACAGATTCTGGCATCAGTATTAATCTAAAACAAAATTGTTTTCCTTTACATACTGTACACCTTATAGATACAATTTTTATTTTCTTTGTGCAATAATCACCATAATTACAAAATGTAAATGAATCAAGTTAGATTTATTTTCTTGAAAGTATCGGTCAGACATTTACTAGAGAGCTAGCTACTAGATAGCTACTCGTAGTAACAAACTATTTGATTATTATGAAAAACGTTTAAGGAATATTTTGTTAAATATATAATATGTTACCTGATGTGATAATAAAGTATTGAAGATAACATTATATATTTGCTGCTGTGGCGCAGTTGGGTTGGATGAGATTAAGTGACTCCATTTGCGTAACACTGAACATCCACAGAGAAGGTAAACTCTACTATGGCCAAGTGATTGACTGGAACTAGGTAAATCACTAGAACTTGCGTGTTCAGTGTTCATTGTTTGCATTCGGTTGTTCCATCTGCAGCGTACTATTTACAGCACTTAATGCAAGTCTTCAGCAGGCATCACACAAGTAATCATCTTCAGTAATGCACGACAAAAATAAAAATTTATTTAATAAACGTAAGATTATGTAATGTATTGAAATATACTTACGATGAGAGGCGATACCCATTCTCTGATTAAAGCAATGACCCTTGAATTTTCTTCCACCACACAGTGGCTTTGACCTCGCATTACCTGATTAATGTTTAAGTTACTGTTCACACATAGTATTCTAGATGCCATGATTCAAAAACGTCCGTTTGAAAACCAATATCGAGCGTAGGTCAACAAGCAGGCCCGCCACATGATAACGGGGGGCCTGGCATCTTTCGAACTGGGGTTCCCCTCCACATACTAAGTTTACAAAAGCTCATTTTTTTAAACGAAAACGTCAATCGACAAGTGAAAAATGAATTTAATAATTATTTACATGAACAGATGGTAGAGTAGGTGAGCAAACATTTTTATTATTTTTAAACTCAAGCTCGCCTTAACTACGTGACCTTGAGAGTCAAATTTATGCAAATACAAATAAGTGAATAAATAATAAAATTAATAACTTAATAAAAAAAGAAATAATTACGCAAGACGCTCGTATGCGCTATGCATGAAACACTACTAATACAATGAGGTACAAACATTTTGTGGCTTTATACAAATTAAGAGCTAGTGGCCGATTCGAAAGGCTCGATTGTGCTAAATACTTTTTGAAAATCAAGTACAATTGAGCTTTTAAATTGTCCATGAGCTCTAAACTAAAAACGAGGACGTTAAATTTTTCAATTTAAAAAAAATCGTTTATGATTTCTCTCTCCCCTACCTTGTGGCGGGCCTGTCAACAAGTATAGGAAGAAATCACAGTCCGTTAATAAGCATACGTCAACAAAGATGTAGAAATTATTCGTAGTCGTTGTAAAAAGCAATACATAATATGAAATCGCACAAAACAAGTCAACACTTAAAAACAGTCGAAAATGTTTTGCACTTATAGATCAGTATATACTTTTTGCATTAGAGTTGCACCACGGTAAAGGAGGAATATGATAGACACAGCAATTCGCTTAGTTCAATTGTTACTATGGAATTATTAAGAATTACGTGTACATACGTATTACTCAATAATTTCATGATTATAACATACCTTTTTTTTATGTGGTGGAATGCATTGACGCATACCCCTCCGCGGGGGCGGGCGGAGGGGTTATGTCGCACTCACCGGGGTAAAAGAGAAAGATGGAAAAGATGATACTAATGGACCGCCCGGAATACCGACTAAACCTACCACGATGTTCCCCGACAAAACCGCTATTGACGGAGTCACACGAATCACTTTCGCATGCGGTCGCGACCCCGGCGAGGTTTTGGCCCGCCGTATGAAACTGCCTAATTCTCTATTTAGTCTATTGTACAAAAATGGCACTAGAAATGCAAAAAATCTATTTGTAAAAATGATGTTTTGAACATGATTGTGTGCTGCAGACTATATCTTGCCGACGCTTGTTAGTTATGTCAGCGTTATAGGTAAGCATCGCTGTTGTTTTAGTATTGTGTGCATAATAAAGATTTGACGGACAGTCATTACTTTGCAGAATTTATATAACAAGCTTATAGGAAATAGGAAAGGACGGCAGGTGGCTACTTTTAAAATTGCTCTCTGAGCTCATTCAGAAGGCAGCATAGTAGTTTTCACTGCTCCGCCCCATGAAGTAATGTAATATTTGATAATTGATTGACATAGAACTAAATAAACTTGAGTAATCAATTTAAGACTGCGCCGAGCGTAAGACAGATAATGACAGAGCTCGTGCGCCGCATATTCAAATCGGCGCGCGGCCGCCGTAGTAAAATTATATGGAGAATTTGAAGTGCTCTTTTGACATATATGTATCTTTATTGTCAACCAATAACTTTAATATTTGGGACAAAAAATTTGTAACATAACTATTTATGTTTCGTTTAAGCTGCAAAATAGGATAGATTTCTACTGTTATAATCTAAAAATCAGCATATTTTTTTTGCAAATTTATATAATTTTGTAGGCGAAAGATTAATTATTTTAAGTTTTTTACACGGAGTAATTGTAAACACATTCGTTGTTATGGTAAATGTATATTTTATATTTGTAACAAAATGTGTTGATTGTATTCACTTAACTGTGACCGCCTGTTTTGGCACATTTCGCTCGGTGCAGTCTTAATATCTGCTACTGTTTGGAATTTTTTAAATACATATTTTAATTTGCGAATTCTATTTACTACCCTATCGATATGTTGTTTAAAGGAAAGTGTATTATCGACTATGATCCCAAGATATTTTATGCTCCTAGTTTGCAGGATAGGAGGACAATTACACATTTTTGTTGTGGGGTTTTGAAGCGGATATTTGTGTGCGTAAATAAGCGTAAATAAAGTAAATAAGCGGGTTAGTTATACTATAGTTATTCTTGTGCATAGAAAAGTGAATATATTTCATGTTATCGAATTTAAAGTTAGTAAATTTTGATGAAGCCAGTTATTCACAATATTAAAGCCAAGCTGAGCGTTCCCGTATAACTCGTTGCTGATTTTAGCGGAGAATATTAGCACGGTATCGTCGGCGTATGATATTATCTTGACGTTTTCTAATATAAGATTACATAAATCTTTAATATAAATCAAAAGCAGCGTCAGACCGATAATACTTCCTTGAGGAATACCAAAACCAGTATTTTCTTATAATTGCTAGTAGTATTATCTATTTTAACGCATTGGTGTCGATCGCTTAAGTAATCTATAAAAAGTTTTAGTTGATTACCCCGTATACCCAAAGCCTGCATCTTGTTCAGAAGTGTAGAAATAGATACAGTATCGAAAGCATTTTTAGATCAAGAAAAATGCCTAAGGTTTGATTGATTACCCTTGGCGAGTTCCTCTGTGATATAATGAGTCAAGCTATGAACCGCATCGACGGTGAATAGTTTAGCCCTAAATCCAAATTGCTTAGGTGAAAGAAAATTGTAATTTTCTAAAAAGTTGACTTATCTGGTTTTTATAATTCGTTCTAGTATATTACATACTGAGGGGGGAGTATGGATATAGGTCGATAATTTCCAACTAGATCTTTGTTTCCAGATTTAAAAATGGGTATAACAACTGATTTTTAAGGCGTTTGGAAAAATCTCTTCAGAAAGACAGAGCCAAAAGAAAGATATACTTAAAATATTTAAGGACCTTGTTATTTATTATTATCGTAGCTGACAGCAGAGTCATCCTTCATCCCTGAGATGATTCGTTCTATTTCCTGTTCGTCAGTGTAACATTACAAATGAATTTAGACTAGCGATGTTGTTCGGTTTTTGACGAGTTATAACAGTGCGATTACAAGTTTGTATCCGAGTCCGCTCAGCAAGATTTATACCTACATTTACAAAATAGTTATTAAAACATTATAAGCTGACAAAAGCGGCGAAGAGTGAGTGTGCAGTAAACACGAATTTGATTTATGCTGTTTAGAGATATAAGTGACGTTTTTAATGTTTCCAAATTTGCTTACTGTTTTTACCTGCCTTATGCAATATGTGTCTATCGTGATTAATTTTTAATTTCTTTAAAAGGTTGTTACAGTAATTTCTGTACCTTTTGTAAGTTGTTTGAAGTACCAAGTTATTAGGGAAATGCTTAGATCTCTGTGTCTACATCGAATTAGTCCAGGCGTAATCCAAGGTTTAATATTATAGTACTTCTTTCTCGTAGTCATTGTTGTTGTGTTTACGTAATATTGCTTGTTGGGCATTTTGTATTGAATACGATAGAGAAATATTTGCGTCAGCGCTATTGTAAACTGGGCTAAAATCCAAGTTGCATAAGTAATACTCGAGTTTGTTTATATTCAAAATGAACTTTGTTTGATAACGATTTAGCTTAGGCAGCGTTCAATTTACGATTAATAAGACAGCGTGATGCCCAGTAATAGTCGAGTTAGTAACGAGCGTAATTGATGACAAGCTGGATTTGATCATCATATGATCGAGGCAAGAACCGCTCTGGTGTGTAGGCAATGTGTGAGCAGGGAGAAGCCCATGGTATGAGCAAAGATTGAGATAATCTTGAGTTCCTGCATCGAGCTGTTCTGATCCAATGTTTATATTTATGTCTACTGTTACTACAATATTTCTAAAAGAGGTTAGTGTTTGTAAGATCTGATTAAGAGATGTGTTAAAGGAATCTAAGTTTCTAAAGGAGGGCGATCTATACATAGCGATAATTGCTGTGTTTGTGTCAATTTTGATAACTAAGCAATTACAATCTAGAAAGGGTAGTTCTTCAATTGAAACCTGTAAAGTTTCCTTTGCGTACACTACCAAACCATCATTCTGATTAAGATTTCTTGTGCTATAGTATATATTGTATCCTGGCATTAATGGAACCTCGCCCCGATTTAATAACCAGCTCTCTGTTAGAATTATTATATCACAATCAAAGCCTATGTTGAAAAATATTAAAACTGCCTATTCTTATATATACTACGTATGTTTTGGGTAAGTACGGTTAATGAATGATTAACACCGGTGATATTGTCTGCAGTCCTCTACCGCACATGACATAATATGTAACTATTTAAATGATCTAATATGCTAACGAGTATGTGGCACTCTTAGGCGCCTTCATAGTCAATAGAATTAATATACCTATTTTCGGCTGCCTTTCTCGCTGGGCACTCAGGGGCGCCCGTCTTGTGGTTGCTGGGCTTTTTGAACCGTAGGCAGGTTGCGCATTTTGGAGATTCTTTACTCATTGTACAGTCTTGAATAGAGTGACCGTCTTCACCGCAGTATCCACAAGTAGAAGTCACGGTTCTGCATGTCTTGGCTGCGTGACCGTATTGCTGACACTTGAAGCATCTAGTCAGCAGTGAAATCTCTTACCGGGCAGGAAATCCAGTTTATAAATATTCTGCTCTGTGTGATAAGTGCTTTTCGTATCACGGCTGGTACTTCAATAATATAATTGCAGCTGTCCGAAACTTTCTTACCAGACTTGTGGCTAAGTTTTATAGAGGTCATAAATGTATCTCGTGTCAAAGAAGCTATTTTGTTGGCTAACTTCTGTTTATAGATACATTTATATACCTCCTTTTCGGCCATAGAAACGGGAACTCCTATAAATATAATACGATGGAATATGGGAAGAACAAGAACAAAATAACCATAAAGCTGAATGTATCGAGGAAAAAGCTAACAAATGAAGCACATTAGAGGAAATGAGATTTGTTGAAGTTACAGAAAGTGACTTTACTATAATAACAGCAAAATTACATATAACTATTGGTATACAAAATTAACATCATTACAAAAATCCATAGTGAAACACTTAACCGACGTAATATTAGGGAAACAGAACATACCAGTTTTGCTTGCCACTGGCATAACTTATATGTATGTTGCCGAAAGCCACGAACTCAAAATAGTGTAGCGGTAACTCAGTGGATAAGGCACTGGCCTTGGTCGAGAGACCGTCGGTTCGACTACTTTACTGCCCTTTGGACCACATCCTTACACAACTATTTAGCTTATACTAGTCCCGCCCAGGCTTCGCACGGGTAGTACAAAACCTTTACAAATTATACACCTAAACCTTCCTCATAAATTACTCACGTACGTACTAACGGATAACAGATCTTCATATTTGAAAACTGCATGAAAATCCGTTTAGTAGTTTTCCAGTTACTCGCGAATAGACAGACGAAGCGGGAGACTTTGTTATATAATATGTAGTGATGGTCTGATTGGTTAACAAAAATACAAGTATACACAAATTACTAGTATAAGTTACTCGAAATACAAGACAACCTATCTCTTCTAGTGAGTATAAATATGAACCACTCAAATGTTTATCCCATCTAGGAATTGAATCCACATCACTCAGCGCATTGTTAAGACTGCGCCGAGCGTAAGACAGATAATGATAGAACGCGTGCAGTGCATATTCAAATCGGCGCGCGACCGCCATAGTAAAATTGTATGGAGGATTTGAAGTGCTTTTTTGATAAATATGTATCTTTATTGTCAACCAATAACTCAAATATTAAGGACGGACAAATTTTAATATAACTATTTATGTTTCGTTTAAGCTGTAAAATAGGATAGATTTCTACTGTTATAATCTAATAATCACGTAACACGAGCAAATTTAGGTAATTTTAAAGGCGAAAATATTAATTATTTTAAGTATTTTCAACGGTGTAATTGTAAACACATTCGTTGTTATGGTAAATGTATATTTTATATTTGTATTAAACAAAAAGTGTTGATTTTATTCACTTAACTGTGACCGCCTGTTTTGGCACATTTCGCTCAGCGCATTGTTAATGGTTAGATTACGCCGAGATCCGTGCAGTCTAGGTTTGATCGATGCGAGCTTCTTTAATTATACAGCACTTATCTATACCTATATAGTTATAATATATTAAGAACATAACAACGAAGTATTGTCGATATATATAATATAACATAATATAAATATAATCGTAAACAGACGTATGTCTGTTTCTTTGTGTACTGTACTTGTGTAAGTAAATCTCCACAATTGCTGAACCAATTTGAATTTGGTTTACAGTGATGTACTGAAGTAGGCTCGAGTTTAAGGTTTGTTTCATTTAAATTAGTTGAAAAAAAACCTTCTATACCTATATCTTTTAATCGCTAGGAAACGATTTAATAACGATTTAACGATTCAATAGTGTGTTTATAAGCGCTTTTATGAACTCGGTCACAGCTTCTAGTATATTTAATTTCTTGGCAAGAAATATTAAATGTTATTAAAAATAACTATAATTAAAAGCCACACTAAAACTCGTCAGATATTAAAATTTAACTGCTTTTCAAAGATGACGATGGGACCTTTTTGTTAACAACTTTTTAACAGTATAATATATAATATTGTCTTCTATTTACGCGAATATTATTCATTGAAATTAAACTGCTATATACGGATTTTATCGCGTTGTTTATTTGAAACTTTATTACAAAATTTTGAAAATTGTTACACTAATACTACTATTAAACTTTACTAATTTTTAAGCTAATTAAATTATTATTAAACTATTTAGCTAAACTATTTACCATGGCTGCTGAAAAGCAACCGAAACGTCGGGGAAAGTGTAAAAATAAATTAAATCTAAATAGTTTAATAATAATTTAATTAGCTTAAAAATTAGTAAAGTTTAATAGTAGTAGTAGTGTAACAATTTTCAAAATTTTGTAATAATGTGTCAAATAAACAACGCGATAAAATCCGTATATAGCAGTTTAATTTCAAAGTATAATATATATTTAATAATATATATTGTGTTTCAGCCTTCATGGTAAGACAATATTTTCTAATGATCTCAAAACCCTGCGACATAGCAATTAATCTAGCGCAGTAAATGTATTTTTATTACAAGAAGGTATTTGATTGCACGGATGGCGTAGTGGTTTTAATAGTTACTCAGCCACAGCTACTGCGAGTGTTATGGGTTCGATCCCCACACGAAATAAAAATCTGTGTGATTCACATATAATTGTTCCGAGTCTAGGTGTTCTCTGTGTCTCTTGTTTGCATGTTTGTAAAGTCGGCCTTCGGCTACTATCGGCTACTATCGGCTACTCAGGATGTAAGCCTAATGCTATATGTTGTGTGTATAAAAAATGCATTTATTTTAATTTACCTAGTATGTGATCAAATCTTGCAATTTAATTTATACTAGGTCTTTTCAAACGACTGAGCTGAAGTTTAACTTTGATGATAAGTTTGGTCTCATGATGGAGACCTGGGCATAACAAATTCTTATCTACTCAATATAACGTAGTCGTGTTTAGGCTCGTTGAAATTATCTCGACTTCTTCTTTTCACTTACTATAGATGTAGATGGCGTACGCGCTCTAGGATGGAACCGGGGGTTGGCCATAGGATCTCACCATCTACTTAACATGACACTATCCTGTTTGGGCTCGTTGAAATTATCTGGTTACGTACTATAGATGTATGTTGTATCCAGAGTCCATGATGAAACCGGGACCATGGGATTTCTTTATCTGCGCAAGATAACAGTGTCGTGTTCTATCCCTACTTCCCTACTAATATTATAAATGAGATGTCTGTTTGTCTATCTGTTACGCTTTCACGCATAAACCACTGAACCGATTTTGATGAAATTTAGTACAGAAATAGACTAGACCTTGGGAAAGGACATAATTACCTTTTGTTGTAAAAAAAGGCAGGAAGGCTTTGAAATAAGGGTCGAAAGTTTGAACCGGAATTCGTCATTATCGCGCCTAAACCACAGCCGAGTACGATGAAATTCGGTACAAAGAATGACTAGACCTTAGGAAAAGACATAGGTTACCTTCTGTTGTAAAAAAGGGCATGACGGGGTAGAAATAAGGGATGAAAGTTTGTATGGGAATTCGTGATTATCGCGCCTAAACCATTGAATCGATGTTAAAGAAACTTGGTACAGAGATAGACTAGACCTTGGGTAAGGTCATAGGTTACCTTTTGTTATTATAAAGGGCATGAAGGGGTTGAAATAAGGGATGAAAGGTTGTATGGCATTCGTCATTATCGCGCCTAAACCAAAACCGATTTTGGTGAAATTTGGTACAGAAAGGGACTAGACCTTGGGCAAGGCATAGGTTACCCTTTGTTGTAAAAAAAGACATGAAGGGGTTGAAATAAAGGATGAAAATTTGTATGGGAATTCGTCATTATCGAGCCTAAACCACTAAACCGATTTTGATAAAATTCGTTACAGAGAAAGACTAGACCTTGGGAACGGCATAGGTTACCTTATGTTGTAAAAAGAGCATAATGGGGTTAAAATAAGTGATGAGAGTTTGTATGGCAATTTGTCATTATCGAAGACAAAACCATGAGACTTTGTATTTAAGCACTTAATAAGAAGTAAATAAGTTAACATTTGTTCTAGTGGTTTTGAAATTGTGACCTACATGGGGATGAAATAGGAGAATAAAGTTCGTATGGAAGCCCAAACAAATCTATCTATTTCTACAATACTTATATTTATCGGCAACATTGTATAATTAGTAAAAATGCCGTCTTAATATGTAAAATTGTATACGTAGCGTGAGTGAGGGAGTTTGTAATCGTGATCGTGGAAAAATGTTGCAGCAGTGTAAGCTGTTGGTTTAGGATGAATGTACGATGTCCCATAAAAAAGTAATCGAAGCACCATATCGCACCATGCAGGATAATCAAGAGCAATCAGGGTATCATGGGAGGGATGGTGGTACTTTTAGCTGGTGACTTTAGACAGACCCTGCTGGTTATTACAAGGGGTACACCGGCAGATGAAATAAATGCCTGTTTTAAGGCGTCTATGGCTTTTATAATACAAAACGTTTTTACGTGTACTGTGGGTACACGAAAAAAAGTTTTGTCTGACTACAAATATGCGAGTATACTACACAACGATTTTCACGCAGGGCAATATGCGGCTGCTCTTCTTAAAGTCGAAGAAGATTGAATGCTTAAAGACAGTAACAGCATGATTACATTAATACCTGAATTCTTTCAAATTTTCGATAACACAGATGATTTAAAGGATTCGCAGCATAATCATAATATCTATTCAGATCTACAAATAAGTATGGGCATTCGAGAATGGTTGTGTGACAGATCAATTTGGCACCGACAAACGAGACAGTTGGCCAGATAAACCAATAAAATATGTCATATATTGAGGGAGATGTTGTCGTGTAACTGTCAGTAGACAGTGTTATGGACACTGAACAAGTAACATCGTACCCTAGAGTATCTCAACGCTTTAGAATTATCAGAATTGCCTTCCTGAAGTTAAGGCTGAAAGTTGGTGTTCCAGACTTGTCAATGAGAAATCTTGACGCACCAAGGCTATGTAATAGTACATGGCAAGAAATTGCTCATCTAGGACGCAATATTATAAAAACTATAGGTATTACTACTATACTATCATGACTAGAATAGAAAAAGGGGAAAATTTATTAATTCCCCGTATTCCGATAATTACGACCAATTTGCCAATTTCAGTTTAAAAAAGTGCAGATTTCCCGAAAAGCAGCATTTACAAAAATAATAAACTTGTCTGTTTTCCATGGGCAACTCTATGTGGCGTGCTCACGAGTATGAAACCCGCAAAATCTTTGTTTTAGCAAAACAAAAAACATGGCATGGAAAAACGAAAAAGGTAGTATATGAAAATGTATTAAAATAAGCTATTTCCAGTAAACCATAGCATTTATATGTGTATTAAGTGCAAAATAAGTATATTAAAAATGAAAAAATGCTGCCTAAAGTAACTATTCCACGCGGACGAAATCACGGGCATAAGCTAACTGTATATATATAAGTTCTTTAGATCTAGATGGTGCCTAGTGTAGTGCATGGTAGAGCCGGGAGGTAGCCATCGTCCTCACCTAATCCACATAGTTCCATCATGTTTGGGCTCGTTAGAATTGACTTGATAAGTAGTAGATCTAGACAGTGCCTAAGGGTACAAGGAGGGCCGGGTGGTAGCCATAGTACTCACCTATTCAGCATAGCTCCGTGATATTTGACCTCGTTGGAATTGTCTCGATAAATAGGTACTATAGCTAGATGCTACCAAAGGGGTTAGCCACAGCTCTACTTATTAACTCAATATAGCTCTATCGTGTTCGGGCTCGTTGAAGTTGTCTTGAGAAGAACTATTCACTTAGATGTAAATAAGTTTCAGTATTTTTTTTAAAACATTCGTTTCTGTATAAAGAGACTGTTGAAAAAAAAAGACTTATCTAACTTTAGTAGGTACGTAGAGTATTTTACCTACTAAAAAGTAAAATAAGTCTAAGTTTAATTACTTTGGTTTTTAAAATGTTTGTCGCGCTAATTGCTAAGATAATACGTAGGTACTTCGGCAAGTAGTTCGTTACTAAACATTATTCAATGATATTCCTTTGCACATTTATAAAAGCCCGATTTTCTTTTTAAATACCAATGTAATTTATTATATATATATTTTATACCCTTTGTCGGCCTCGATGGTGTAGTGTTTAGTGTAACCGACTGCCACGCCTGAGGTCGCGGGTTCGATCCCCGCACAAGTCAAACATTTGTGTGCATGAACATGGATGTTTGTCTTGGTCTGGGTGTTTCTATGTATAATATGTATGTATTTACAAAAAAATGTATATATGTATGTTTATGCATTGTCTAGTACCATAGTACAAGCTCTGCTTAGTTTGGGCTAGATGGTGTTGTGTGTATGTGGTTAGAATATTATTATTATTATTATTATTATTAATTAAACTTATTTTATTCATTTTAGTATATGGCACATTCATTTTGTTACTGATACTGGTCGATATTAGTAGGTAATTAAGAAACAACAGATACCTTAAAAACATATACTGTTGGTTAAGTGCACAACAAATTAGGTAATCACCGCATGCAAGGTGTTTCTAGTACCTGTTTATGTGAACTTAACTATGTTTGTTAATATGTTTCTGTGTTTTACGCAGCAAAACTATAGGTATGTACCAATGAGCACAAGTGCAACTCTCGAATTCAGTTCCAGCGTCAAGCTTAATTTAGATGATCTTGTGACCGGTAGGCGGTAGAAAATTCACCCCTATTACGTGTAGCCTAAAACGTAGTACATAATTATTGGGTAGGATGGTAGGATGGGATAAGGTGTTTTTGTCTCAGTCCATAGAATCCTAAAGTCTATGGTCTAACCTTTCGCCAACGTACACGTACGATTCTGTTTTTGTACGCGACGATATAGTAATATAAATATTCCAAGACACAAGTATGGAAAAGTTGTATCCATTTAACACCTACCTACGTATGGTTTAACACTATGTATATTCAGTTTAACTATGGTTAGAATTGAATAAATACACAATTGACGGCTGAAGGTAGAGTTATTCTCAGCTAACAATTTTTATCGAGCAACAACGAGTGCACTTGTTATGATCGTTCTTGTACATAGAGTTACATAGTACAGAGTACACATATTCAACCACAGAATAGAGCAACTAGAGGCAGATCACACAATTTATGTCCTTCGAAGGAATCGAGCCATACGCTGTGGCCACTACACTGCGAGTGACGACCACTGCAACCACTGCCTTCGGGTAGCCTAAAAAATAAATAGAGCTTATTTTTCGAAGTCCAAGTCAAAAATCATTTATTAATTTAAACCGTCACCAAGTAACACTTATGAATGTCAATGTTTTGTGTAGTAACTGAATTTGCATTAAGGTTATTCGCTAGGTCCAAAAAAAGGTTAAACCTATGAGAAGATGAATGCAAGAAAATCACGGCTACTCTTTTAAACCGCGATTAAATTATAGTTTAAGTATTTTACAACTCCTGTTGCAGTCATTATATTGTTTATTACTGACTATTAAAATCTAAAATTTAATAAGAAATGTATTCTATTCTTAATAATACTAATGGAATTAAGAATTTATAATTCCGTCATATTGTATGGTGGTGCATAAACTTAGGCTTATTGACTTTACTTTCTCAAAAAAAAGCAATAACGCTTACGGCTGACATTTATGAGAGGCAGACAGTTCTTCGGTCAATCTGGAGCAGTCCGACTGGGGAATAACAACCTTCGTCCTGTAAAAGATACTGGCAGCTAGATAACAATAACAAATTATATTGTTTTCCTACAGTTAGTAAGGTTTCTAGTGTTGCTTACTGTGGCCTTGTACCTCTCGCTAGATCCGTCTTTGTTCCTTGCCCCTACAGCGCAACGTTCGGTTTTTGCAGAAGCTGCAACAACCGCATCCTAGTTAAACAAGGTTACGATACTGCTGACCATCAGGCAAAACGAATGCCATTAAATTTTGTATTAATTTAATATTGCACACTGCTAAATAATGTTACAGAAAATAGCCTATGCTTAGCTACAGTGTGCCACTTATTCACTTAAATGTGGTTTGGTCGCCACACCACTTGCGCCGAGTATTTGGGTATAATCCCTCTACGCGGGATGAAAACTTGTGTTATCTATACATAGTTAATCTGAGGACTTGGTACTCTGTGCGCTCGTTGCTAGAATGTTTCAAGGTTAAAAGATAGTGCGCAGATGTCTTGAATAAAGCACTTTATACCTACTTACCTATAGTACCAATGACGTCCTACGGGTTTAGCATAAGGCATTCACGATACATAAGTAGGTACATAATAAGTATATGCTTTTTGGCAGTAAATTAAGTAAAATGGAACTTGTTCCCTCTTTATTCAGTAATTTCATTTGCATTCATGAATAAGCTTACCAAAGCATATTACAGGCACATTCACTAAAAAGCTAGATTGAGCTTTTAAAATGATACCACCACTGCTAACAGGCTTTTCCTCATATCAGTGCCACAGTAGTAAATATATTTTATGTTAGGATTAGGTATTTTAAGAGTACAGATTAAAATAATTTATCAAGTCAGTCGTTACTCCGATGTATGCAGTTGTCTGATCACGCCGGACCTCCTAAAATATTAGTACCTTTTTGACATAGCTGGTTTGCTGCATGTAGGTATATCTACATGCAGTAAACTAGCCTCTAATTATATAAATTATGCAGAAGGTAATTAGCTGCTTATTGCCATGTCTTAAACCTTATTGCTTTGTGCTAAAATTATCTATTAACTGATAACGTATGTTTGGTGGTATTTTCTTCTTTATGTAACGGTGGTGTAACGAGGGGACGTGAATTATTGTATAGTGTATGAGCTGGAAAGCAACATTGTCTAGTTTTCATAATTACTGACACGACGGCATAGTAGTAGTTCATGCCGCTGCTGTGCCTCCTTAAGCATCTGATTCGACTCCCGGGCTGAACCAATAAAAAGTTACTTATCGGGTTTTTCTGTGTAGAAACTCAATACCAGCCCGGAGTTAAGAAGTTAGCGGTATTGCAAATCTCCGTGTCTTGAGAAACCGTAGGTTCTGCATAAGATTCTTCTCTGGTTCAGTCAGATTGCAGTCCTAACTGTCTATGGAAGTTAGGAAATAGAGATTGCAGTAGTTTTAGGGCATTACTTTGTGCATAATAATATCACCTGCGCATATATGCAATCTCCGTTAATATAGGCTAATGACTGAAATGCTGTCTGGAGAACCTTGTTTATTAAACTGTAATTTAAAAGTTTCATCTGTTGTTCTTTTCGAGCCACACGAGCAAAGCTATTGATAAAAGCAAGTATGTAAATAAAATTAGGCAATTTTAAATTTTTCATCGAAACCAGCATTCAAACTCGCATAAAATTAAGCAGTCGATGATACATAATTATACAAAACAGCGTAAAACAAAACAGCATTACACTTACGCTAAAGCTTGACTTATACCTACTAAATTATTTAATTAATTAATTTTTAGTTACCTAGGTACATTACAAATTACAAGCCATTCGCAGACCCATCTCACATTTTTGTTTTGTGGATTGACTAACGATTGAGTAAAAGCTTATCCCTGCAAAAGAATTCTGCTCTAATAAAAGCCATTAAGTATTTTACAAACTGCATAGGCTGTGCTATAAAACCTGCATTAGGGACGCACCGTTGATTTATCGAGTGTTTATATATCGATATGATTGAAATCAATTTAATTGAATCGAAACATCATGACGCGCACTCAAACTACCGGTTTTGATTAGCAGAAAACTTGTTTGAAATTAATCTATCGATATAGACATTATGGTCCTCAATATCTATAACAAAACAAGACATCGTTGACCGTATTACTACTGTAGAGAAATTAAGTAGATGAGTTTAAAAATAGAATCATCACAGTCTTAATTAAACGCTGATCGATACTTTGCATATTTTAAACTAATATATTAACGAGTAGTTCTTTATTAGCCCATTGTATAATTAATGATGTTTAACATTATTCGTTTTATTGCCATTGTTCTATAAGTACTTACATTATAATCCAAACGTATTATAAATTTGCAACAACAAAGACTATAACGGTATAAAATTCAATAAGTCTATGCCGCACGGTTCATCGTGCATGACTCATCAACGTTTTATAATAGATTCTGTCTACCAGTTACAAATCAGTATAAACTAAACCGACGACTTGATGGCAGAAAAATGTGTTATCAAGATCCGAGAAATGCACGCGCTACAACCACACAGCTTAGATTATTTATCACACAGCATTGGCGAGTTCAGTTACACGAGTAGTGCAAAAATCACGCCAGATAGATATCAGTTTATAAATTTAGTAATCTAATACATGATTATGTAACATGTTAAATTGATATTGTATAATCGATATATTGAATCTATAAATGTTTATTCGATCATTCGAATGTACGATAAATCAATTGAAACATGTGGTGTGCATCCCTACGTGGCAACTGGCAGCCGGTGGCAGGGCGACAGCGCGGCGCGACGGCGGCGCGGGCGGCGGCGGCGGAGTGCGGACGCGCACCGGGATCTTATCCTTATTGTATTTTATTCTGTTCTTAGCTCTCTGTCCCGACGAACGTCCCAGCGACACATCCCTATTGTAATACTCAAAGTTTTATTGTAACAAAGCCAGTTTTTAACAAACTAACGTATTATGCCAATATGTTAGTAAAAACTCAGTCATTCTTTGCCCGGTCTGTAGACGGTTTGTTTTGTTGTGTGAACGAGTGTTATAAATAAATAATAATAGCAACGGACAACAGATTTTTAAGAAAATTGCTACTTCATCTAACATTATGAATATAAATGATTTAGTGGCCCGTTTTTTTTTCCTCAACATTATTTATATGATTGATGGAGCTGCACCTGATATAAAGGTAAATACATTTGATTCATTTATTTAAATGAAGTTTCGTACTCCTATTTATTAGTAACAAATTTGAGTTTATTATGAAATTAACTAAGGTTTGAGCATGTTCTAATTGACTATAATATTGTTTGTATACATTTCCATAACATATATCTTTATCTGTTATCATTTCATACCTTTCATCAAAGTTTAAAATTTATTATTTATCCATAAATTAATATAAAAATGCAATAATAATAAATTACTCTAAAGAACACCGGTTATCTACCTATCCATCCATCCTATCCATTTATTTTTATTTGTAATACCTTCTTAGGTATCTCGCCTTTGATTAACGGTCACTGCATTAAAATTATTATTATTATTATGAATTTTTTGTATTGGCCTAAACCTGCACCTATCAGATTGGCCTGAAAAGCTACAGAACAGCGTATATAACAGCCTGGCGAGCTTACTTATCTCGTCCGTCGATTGGGTGTATAATTACAAAGTTCCGTATCTCAAATTAAACGACTGATATACTGCCTTACGCTTAATAATACCTTGTTAACTAAATAATTTTATATGTACGTAATCATTATTTACACTTTGCTAAACTCAATCAAAGCTCTTAAGTCTTAGACAATTATTGCGTCCCATTATCAATAACTAACCAAAACTTAAACTTAACTGGATGCGGCAAGCCGAAGACAGGGCGCTATGGCTTCATTAGGGGAGGGCTATGTCCAGCAGTGGACTATTATAGCCTGATGATGATGATGATGAACCAAAACTTGCTATAGGATAGTGATAATAGTTTTTAAAAATTACAAAACTCTTAATTTTATATTATTAATATTCATATCTTCCTCTTCCTGGCCTTTATTATTCCCAAGTCACTTAGGATCGGCTTTTCTATTCTATCCGGATTTGACTGGATATCAGTTTTTACACGGAGCGGCTGCCACCTGACCTCCGCAACCCGAAGGCTAACGATACCCTAAGGCTAGACCAGTGTCAGGATATTAGAGGGTACTGACTTTCCCAATAACGACTGCCATAGATGTTCATGGCAGCCGAGACCGACGGCTTAACGTGCTCTCCGAGGTATGGAGCAGGTAATAACTGTCAATCAATACGCACATAATTTCGAAAAGTCATATAGCTTCCAAAATTCACAGGTACGCGTCGTGGGTTCGAACCCGAGACCCTCTGGATTGTGGTCTGTTGGTCTCCCCACTGAGCTATCGCTGCTAATTATTAATTTTCATATAATCGTGTTAAAATCGGGCAAGAACTTTTTTGGAGTACCAAAATAAATAATAAATATAATAAATAGTGGTATTTTAAGTTCAGACTTTCATTTATAACGTCTAGGCACAATCCAGTTTAGTGAGTGAGAAACTTCAGCAATATATTAGTAAGTAGAAAAATAGAGCAGCGATAGCTCAGTGGGGAGACCAACAGACTGCTATGCAGAGGGTCTCGGGTTCGAACCCACGTCGCGCACCTCTGACTTTCGGGAGTTATATGACTTTTCGAAATTATGTGCGTATTGATTGACAATTATCGCCTGCTCTGTGCCTCGGAGAGCACGATAAGCCGTCGGTCCCGGCTGCCATGAACATCTATGGCAGTCGTTATTGGGAGAGTGTCGACACAAAAGATCCCACTGGGTCGAAGTGCCGCCGGTCTGCACCGACTGGCCTCTACATAAGATACAAGATACAAGTAGAAAAATCTTGGGTCGAAGCTTTATAAATCCACCATCAAATCGGCGTTGGATAACTATGTGAATATTATAAAACAAATAAGATGCTACGATTCTGTGTCAACTGTTATACTTTGAAAAATAAAATAATATTTAACTCTTTGAATTCAAAATTGATTGCCGAATCTAACACTTGGAAAATGAAAGTACTACCTAACTTTACAAGTAAGCTTTATAGCTTGCTTAATTCATATTTCTAAACAGCAAGTACTTTTTGTTATTATTTATTTTTGCCGGTTAATAAACGCTTTAAAAATATTACATATAATTAAAGAGACATTCAACGAATGCTTAAACATATGACTCACAAAGTTTGTCTCTATCTACCGAATAGGGAAAAGCCGGCGTCATTACACTAGTATTAATACATGCAATATTTCTTACATGTTATTGAACTCGTATTACTGGCATATGTGCCGTAACTCTACAAATTGTAAATCATTCATAATTTATCAATGATTTATAAATCTGTATGTACAAAAAGACCGCTATCGATAGATTTAACAGAATTTAATAAGGAAGTGACGCTATAGGTACAAAAAATTGTGTAGATATTTTAATGTACATACATATATTCGTTGATTTATCGGAAAGGGATTATTAGAGCTTTTTGTGAAACTGGTCATCAGATTTCACCAAATTCGATATTAATATGAGACCACCCATATTAATATAGCCAATATCGAAAAAAGTCTCTATCAGTAAACTAAAAAACGTAAATTCATTTTGTAGCTAACAGAATATACTTAATAACCTTATGCTATTGTTAAATAATTGGGCATCGATAATATTAGAAGCGCCTGCTTTGCCTTGAGGCATAAGTGAAGGTTTCTAAAAAATTACATACATACATACATACATACATAGATTCACGCCTGTTTCCCAGAGGGTTAGGCAGAGACTACGGATTTCCATTTGCTACGATCCTGACACACTTCTCTGGCTTCATTCACTTTCATCACATTCCTCATACACGCCCGTCGGTTCAAGGTGCTCTTAACCTGGTCTTTGTCCAGAACGCCTCCGATCTGATCGAGAAACGTTCGCCTAGGTCTTCCTCTTGCGACTGTTCCATTCACACTAGCCTTATAAACTCTCTTAGTCAGTCTTTCCTCGTCCATTCTTTCTACATGCCCAAACCAGCTTAACATACACTTTTCTATTCTTGTCACTATATCCACTTTCATGCCGCATCTCTAATAACACTATTCCTTATTCTATCTTTCAGAGTCACACCACATATGCTTCTAAAAAATTAACTATCTAATAATGTTATATAAGTATTCATATGTCATTGATCAACACAAAATTATTGTAAACGAACTTAGAAACGAATATATTAAAAACCGCCATTTAAATTCACAGAAAATTAGAAAATAATCTTTTGAGTTTTAAATTGCCCCTCTCCCAAAATTCAATTTGGTGCAAATAAAAATCTGCGTTTAAAGGAAGGTAGCCATTTTGTAACCGATTTAAATGTTAAATATCATAAGTCATAGGTACATAGGAAATGATATTATCAACCATAATCAATACAGTGAAATGACATTTATACTGATACACACCTGCTGTACGAAAGTTACGGAAGTTTCGTGCTATTGTGAAATTTTATTGGGTACTATTAACTTGGCGTAGGTATTTCAATTTCGTAATAATTTTATAGGTGCATTAGGTCATTTATGTCACTTATAGAGAAATGATTATCCGAAGAAAACTTCCGCGAGAATGGTCACGATATTAATCTTTATTTGCGAAGAAACTATCTATTTGTTATTTGCAACTTATCTAACTTGCAAGTATTTACAAAACCTTTAACCGTTTACTAAATACCTGATATATTTTCCTCGAAATATATTATAATTATGATGATCTTATGGGTTCGAGCCCGTACGCCCCTTGTAGTTTCGCCTCGCCTAGATCGCCTGAGACAGCAGGAATGGAACATTCTTTTACTCGTCCTCCAGATTTTTAATCTGTAAATTAGAATAGCATCTTCTGCAGTGATCACGTTGGCTACATCGATGTTACGTTGGCGTAATAAGTTTATAAAATATTATAATATCTGGTGACAGATAAAAATACAATATACCTAAAGTAATAAATAAGGCAATAGTTAAATCGCTTGTCACTGCTCTTCTCATGCATTCAGATAACTAACTTAATCGATACATTACGACCATTTTTATGTATAATATGTATGTATTTACAAAAAGTTGTATATAATATGTATGTTTATCCATTGTCTAGTGCCCATAGTACAAGCTCTGCTTAGTTTGGGCTAGATGGTGTTGTGTATGTGATAGAATATTATTATTATTATTATTATTTCCCTTGCCGACTTACTTTGAATAATCGCTCGCCTTTTAATCGAGTAGGTTACGTCATTATAAAAATTTAACAATTTGACTGTGCGACATTAAAATTGTAAATTACGGTAATTCTGTTAACCAGATTCCTAAATCGGTAGGCTGCTCAAAACAGAGCGACATATTTTTCTTACATTATTTTTGGATCTAATAAATCATCATATCCTTTTGGCAATGGATATTCTAGAACCAGTTAACTCATATATTTTGACACCTTTGAATATTGCTATCCCTTTGGAGGGCGTAGTTCCCATGGCAGTCGCTTTGTGGAAATATAAATAACTCGCCGTATCTGATTAGACTTGTAAAGCGACCCTATCATAATTGGTAGTAATAAGGCTAAGCAGGTTTCACATCGAGCTGGTTATTGTTGGTTGATACACAAAAATGTAAATAAGCGAAATAAAATAATAGTATACTTGCTCATAAATAATATATGCAGTCCAACCACGGCATGTCTTACCAAGTTGACACCGCGACGCCGACGTCCTATTGTTTAAACGTGATTCAAGGAATTAACTCGAACAGGAGACAAGACCCATGTACAATATTAAACGTACTTTGCATACAAGTACTCCGTACCATATCTAATGTTACAAATACCAGTCTGTTTGTTCAGTGCTTAGTAGGGCACTGGAACTCGGTGCCTCACCGAATTCCGTTAAGTTGGTCCCTTGTCGAGCGACGAATTTATTTATATTGGTCTTAATAACAGTATTCTTATTTATCAGTAATTCTATCGGGTACTTAATAACGCGCGTGCTCTTATGAGTATCGGTATTTCAGTTAATTTTTAAGTAAGAAATTAAGTTTTATTACACCATGTGTTTTATAGCAATCATCATTATTACACCGTATGATACAACCTTTTACCTTTCTTTCGATATCCGTTCAAACAGTCTAGTTTAATTAGTAATCGTGACTTATTTATTCAAGAGTTCCACATCAAATATACAAGGCAATGAGAGTTGCAACGCTCAGGCAGCCGCGTGCGAGGCGAATGCAGCGAACTCTCGTCGGGCCGTGTGCGGCACCGACGGCCGCACATACTCTTCGCGATGTCACCTCATGATAGCGCAGTGTGCCGGAGAACCAGTCACTGTCGCCAGAAAAGGACCCTGCATTGGTAAGTGATGTTACTACTCGATGCATCAACAAAACGCCATGTTTAGCTGTATCTATGTGGCGAACCGTTAGCCACAATGATCGTCATTCATACCACTGTGTTCCATAGTGCAATATGTATAAAAAATATGTCTTCCATAGCTTATTTAAATGAAAACGGTCTTTGTTAAACTTGACCTTGCATGTACAATCGTCCTTTATGAAGTCATGGAAACTTGTTAGCTCAGACTATACCTACAATCATTTACTAACTCGACCAGTGTCCAACTATTACTATAAATACGATAGTTTGGTCGTTTGAGTCATGTATCACGTACCAACAGATTGGCTTAGGAAGGCTTTTGTTGCCTAGATGTATCGTCTATGTTTTTTAAAAGTAAATAAGTACTTATTAAAGCTTATGTTGTACACGACTTCTACAATAACTTAGTAATATTGTATAACCTCTTGCGTACGAGACTATATCCATGCTTAATATAAAGTTTATGGGGTCTATTAACAACAATAGACTGGCATACTGTGACTTTCGTTTAGAAAGTGAGGACAGAGCCAGAGGTCGTACAGTTGTTTTATTAAAATGGACATTATGGGCTTCTTGCATTCCTCACAATACAAGCATTTTATTACAGTACTGCACTTCACTTATAGAGACGGCTCATAATAGATAAATGCTCGTATAAAAAATATATTTAAGTGGCTGTAAACAGTTGTTCCATGTTCCATGTTTGTTTTACAATATTTGTCAGCAATACAGATTCTGGGCTAGGGATCATTTGTAGCGCGATTTTTATTTTCATTTATATATGCTAATTAATTGCCGAAAATAAAATGTGGCTTGAATGTGCAGAAGGGCAGTCTTCATGCCTCATCGCTTTGCGATATGCCCGGAACGCACAAAGCGGGGTATGGTCGGCCTACGTGCCGAGATGCCGTGCCGACGGCACATATGCCGCAGTGCAATGTGCCAGCGCTGGAGCCGCGGCAGGCTGCTGGTGCGTGACGCCTGACGGCAAACCCCTGCCCGATACCTCCGTCAGGAATGGCAGACCCGATTGTACCAGACCCGGTAAGTCATTTTCGGTCATTCCTACTAACTAAAGAGCTTCCGAATAAATTTGGACTGCGACAGATCTTGATGTATTTTAAGTATTTTGCTATGACTATGAAATAATTTTCACATTTGTGCCACACGCTGCATCCTATAAGACTTGGATTTTAAGTAATGGTGTTAATTTACTGTGATGGTAAAGAGTTCCCACGTGCCGTTGACCAAGTACGTTTTAATGTGGCGTCTAGCAATATCTAGTGAACGCAGCAATATTAGATATATGCCGTTGCGTGCGAGCCATCATATTAGTGACTGGATGTCTGGTAATTAGTTTTTGTTGGTAACGATGGTAAATTATCGAATGTTGCTTCGTTTGCGAATCTTCATCTATCTCTTATATTATGTATATTAATACTATATATAGCAATGCGATTTTCTATTATATTTGCTACGCTGCTATTATTATTGGAATGAGTTATTTTTCTTCAATAAAAAGAGATGACCAAAAGGAAAGACAATATATGGAGACGGGTCGCTATGTCTTTAGCAACCAGTACGCTATATTTGTATACGAAATAAGATAAATAATAAAGCAAAATGGAGTTTACATAAACCTATAAAGAATTGTCTAACGTAAACATCTAGTAATTTAACTGGCCTTTTATATTTCAGTTCTCTTAGATATTTGCCCAACCCTACGGGGCTGAGTTATTTGAACTCACCAGGTAGAACTGAACTGGTGAGACCCAGCAGAGAGACAGTTTATAAAAAGAGCTAATTCATAAAAGAGAATTACTTGTCTTCTTTACTATTTTACTCCGTACAATGACGTTGATCAATTTAAACATGGACGTAATTGAAGTCATTCTAGGAGTGTTTATGTTATAGTACGTCATACATTGCTCTGCAGAACGTTCGTTTTTTACTTAAGTTGTTCCATAAACTAACAGCACCATAAATTTTGCATGTCTTTCATTGTTTATAAGTCTTTGTAATTTTGAAGTCCGTCTGCCAAGCGAATGCTATGTAAATATTGGGTATTGTGTTTTCTATTCAATTTGTATGTGAATAAATGAAATACTTAGTTCACATAACAAATTCGTTGGAATATGTCATGTGAAAATACTCGTAGATAACTATTACATGCAATTTAAATAAAGCAAATACGTTTATTAATTAAATGTACGAGTATCATTGGACAAGTGAGATACGCTGCTCTGTCTATAAACTCAACTCTATTAATCTTACGGGATACACCAGATGATGTATAAAGTTCACGTTATTCTTTGCAAGTTCAAAAGTATTCAGACGTTCTAGTTCTAGTTAGCCTATGGCGAAAGATCTCTTTCGACTATAGTTTCGAGAAAACAAGACATCTGTTTTATCTAACGTACAAACTAAATAGTGGTGGATATACATCAGGCGTGGTTTGTAAACAGCTATACAGATGAAAGCCGGTGTTTACATTACATTAGAGCGGCTTTTGGAAGTACCCATCGATAAGTTTCACGTAGATATTATCATAAACAATTTCCAGTACCCAGAACGCACCCAATTCGTTTAAAATGCTTTTAAACACGTTAACCGTGTGCGTTGTGTACGTTGTGTTGATTCACATAAAATATAGCAGGCCATTAAACTAATTAAGCTAGGTTACTGTACTTGGTATGTAAACAGACAACAATTATTACGTAATCAGGAAAGTATTACAGAACATACTGCTATTTTATCTTTAGAAAGTCAATGACTTGAGTAACCCTTTAGACATATTGGAAACCCACGAACTATAATAGATTTAATTAACTAAATGTATGGGTGTTGTTGTATGGTATTCTGGCCTACCTAATGCGTTTGATTGCTGGATAGTGTCTCGTCTTCACATCATATATGATGTGTGTGATTAATTAGATGCTTACTGACGCACGCGCGGTATGACAATAATGCGATTTTAAATCACACGCAACTCAACGTAGTGTCATGATTATTTATTACCGTGCAATTCATATCAAGATTTATTTTAATATTGAACATAAACTTGCATTATTAGTATTTTTAGCAAAAGTTTCGATGAAATGTAGTACCTAGTTTATATGGCCCGCGTACACTTGAGCACTAGACATACATATTTTGCAAGCGCGACGCAAAATATTGACTAACCAAAATTTTATTTTATTACCTTTTAGATATAGCACCACGCTAAGTTTATAGGAGTGGCCCTTTCGGATGCAAAGGTGTGTATCACTAAAGCAGCTAAAACATTTACGAAACTCATAAATTGGTACTTGAAAATTTGCTATTTAAATTGTTATTTATACTTAACCCATAAAGCTATCCATCTCCTCTTGTTAATAATGCACATATATAAGTGTGTCAGTCTTCTTTACTCGGCGGTACATGATAGCATAACCAAACTTTGATGGCGTGCCATACAATATATTACAACGATTGCCCGTTCTTTCAGCTATCACCACTAAACAAGACATCATTTCAAAAGTCCTTTTCGATTTGAATAAGAGAAAACAAACATACTTTCGTATTTATAATATGAATTTGTACTAAAGTTCTCCTGTACTTTTTTATTATATTATTTATAAAAGAAGACTGTCAATGTCAATAAGCAATGTTTAACAATGTTGTTTTAGAACAACTCGACTTTAATATGTATGCTTCTGAAGGCAGTATTGTCCTATCGGCAGAATATCAAACGACCTAACTTCTTGCTCTTACCAGCGCAAGCAGACGTCCAACCACTTCTTACATCGTCAAAAAAACCAAGAACAAGTTTAAGAAGCGTTCATAGGTTTCGGTAACCACTTATCGTCAGGCTTATTCGTCAGCTTGTTGGCCATTTAAGTCCGAGAGGAACCATTGAAGAATGAATCGGCAAAATCAGTCAATATCGGAATTTCAAGCATTCCAGTACAACCTGTGCATTTACATTACCTACATTGTGTTTTATTAAGCGGCGCCAAGATTTTACGCGTATTTTCATTGGAAAAATATTTAGAATTGTTTATTCTGCTGGAGAGATAGAGAGCAGAACCCAATGATGATACGTTGATTTATAAATAATGTGAGTTTATGTAAGCGCTGCACGTCGTTATACATATTTATGTACATTTGTAAGTATTTTGTGATTAGAATGCAATTATCTTTGGCGCCGTGCGATCAGTAAAACATTTATGCGCCAAGCTTTCCTTATGAATGCATTCGATGCGTTTATTTTTGTCTCTACGCTACTATTAATACAAGCTACTATCATTTGTAATATATTACTGTTTTTCACTTGTCAAACATTTGACAGTTAAATTAATGACCATTTGTGTTTATTGGAACTTTAATAAAACGCGTCCATAAATGGTTATATTAATGAATCTGTACAAATATCCGCGAATTACGAAAGGGAAAGAAATATATAATAATTGGACGCATACCAGGATCAAAATTCCTCTATCAAAGAGAAGTCTAGACTCGACTTTGAGCTTTTCTAACGTGCGGGCAACCGAAGCCTGAGTGAAGAACAGGACATCAGCCTTCATAATTGGAATGTCCTCGTTATTTTCCTGTAAAAGGCGGTGAATCTCCGGTCGCCTCACCAGGTTTGGTGAAGCCACTGTGCAGTTAATGCGTGATTCTTGATAGTAAAACCCAATAATATTTGCTTGACATGAGTCTTTGCGCTGAACATTTGCGCACCTGCTTATGTTTTAGTAATAATAGTCAATATAAATAGTCATATATAAAATATTTAATTAAATTCATTCCAGCCTGATAAAGAAAACTCCAGTGATCGTTTAATGGTCAAAAACATAAACATTATCAAATATTTTTGTGTACAGATGTGTGTGAAATCGGTCAAATAGTGCATTATTTTATACGGAGCATTTGGTACACATGACTCACAGTCTTCGTGTTATTCTCACCATCAGCCTGGAATTTTATTAATATCTTAGCGGTAATGTAATCAGTAGCTTTTTCTGTTTCTATATTTAAAACTCTAATGCTCAAAAACATAAAGCTCTAGTATTTTCTTGCGCGCGCTACCTCTGGGTACTGTAAGTGATCATGAGCTAAATTTTGCTTGCTATCAGTGTTTTTTTTTGCTATCTAGGGTCGTAACTCAACTGGCTTCCACATTTTAACATGAAAATAAATATGTAACATGTGTGGTAAAATAAGTCTAAAAATATTACTGTAAATATTATTCTACCTATTCTTCTCTTTAACTTGGCTCTCGGTAAAAATGACCGAGCGTCGTCACTCATACTGCTTGATCATGCCAATGTCACACAAAACTAAAGTATTACGAACCATTCCGTCCAAAGTACATATATATCCTTCGAAATGAATGTAAACATCTTAATAATGGTTCATTGTCAAGGAAAGTCTTTGATTCTCCGATTTTTAGTTATACCATGTCCATAGCCTCCGTGTATTTTCCAACTCTTACTAAGTAACATTATAAATGCAACAGTATGTGCTGGTTTGTGCTTCTTTCACGGAGCATTGTAGTAACAAATCAACAAGCATACGAATATTTCATGCTCGGTTCCTATATCATTTATTACTCTAGAGCCATGGCAATAAATTCACGGATATTAGCTTGTAGTAGATAATAGAAAACGCTTTAGCAGCTTACCATGTCACGTTTGTTACAGAGCTTTCAGCATTGTACTGAGCAGAAAACAGTTTCTTCATTTCATCATTCTTCATTTGCTCAACTAAAGAAACCAATAAAAATTAAATATTTACATACGTAATACGAATTTATCCTGCTGGAACAAATGGCGATTGACTTTGGATCACTTACTTAACTTCCATCTGTAATTTTTGTATTAAATAACATATTATAAGCCTTTGCCTTGCTTCAGTGTATGACAATAGTTCTTCTTCCGCATTGCAATCATTTCTATAGGCGTCCAATTCATTACATCATTTGTTCCAGGGTACGTTACGTTGGTATATCAATACATATTATCTATTACTATGTTGTAGGATGTTTAGTAGTCCTATATGTATGTTAACTAAAAATTAAAGGGGTCAGGGGCCCGTGGAGACGGAAGGCAGCAATCTCGGCTTGTTTACTAGACAGTTGCCTATTATCGAATTAAACTACATTGATACAGCTGACGCGTATAGAATTTTTCTAGTAAGTCATATTATTTGCATACATAACTAAAAATTTACTTATAGTAACAGATAAGTGCATCAATGCAGGTTGTGTCTCATATTTTTGGAAAACTTATTTGAAATCCGATTATTTAGAGACTAAGCCAATTTAATGGTTTTAAAATTGTTTGTCTGTTTATATCGGCAATACGCAAAGACCACTCAACGGATTTTGATGCGATTTAATATTTGATTAAACTGGGATGTATTTTAATACTACCTAATTTCCAGTATATGTGATACCATCTGTCCAGTATGATGATATGGTGTAAAGACTGATCCACCTAGCTTTCCATCTACTATTATTATCACATGTACCGTAAATAAGTAAAATTTGTAGATAGAAAGTACTAGTATTCCGAACACGTTAAACAATTAAAAACCTATCTAACTAACTAGTATGATTGCAGCTTTAAATATTAAATGTCTTATGGTCTGGTCTGTTTCGTTCTATATCGGTTTTAATTTGAATCATGATTAAACAAAACGAGTATTTTTGCGCCTGTATCCTGAATGCTACAAAAACCAGTCTAAGGCAATTAAAAGGATGGACTTGGTCGGTTTCTGTTTACAGATTACAATCTGATTGTATCAAAACCAACTTGAAACTAAGTCTAACAATCTTTGTGAGGCGTAACATATACTCAGGCAAATTGTTGGTAGACGGGAGCTAAGGAATATTTTTATTGATTTTGAGTAGGTAGTTAAATATGTGTCATCATTCATTGCGTACACGAACGGACTCATTAAGCACTGCCTACTCTTATTACGTCAGTTCTTTTAAACATTCTGATATCGAACATAGGACCGTATTACCCTTCAGACAAAGGGTCGTCCTACGCAGGGCATCGCCCGCTATTTGGCTAACCACTTACTTCCTCATACGAAAATGTACGTAGATATAGTGTACCTTGTATCTACTAACAAATTACATGAACAGCCTCTATCGAACTATTGACTGCTAGTGAAACTCTAGGAAAGAGAGAGCGTCAGTAAACGAGGCGCTGCTGGTCCAATCTTTGTGTTCGCTATTACAACAAATGTATTGTGGTCATATATTTGTACGAACAGATTCTGTTTCTGCCTCATAATTACTAACACAGTCATATTATAACACGTCCGTGGGCATGTTAAGTGAGTGAGTTTAAACGTTTGAAGTAGAGCACACGAGTTGACACTGCACTGTGACGTGCGGAGTATTCCAATAATGACTCAGCACTGTACGATCTACATGTGTTTGATTGCACAAATGATAACAGATTGATTGCATAATACACAAATTATATATTTCTGATTGTGAAACTGATATGAAAGACTCTGCAAATGAATGAATACATGACCTGTTTTCGTTATACTGTACTGTAAACTAATCGATTAACAAGAACTGTTTTAGTGTACAGAATCCTGCTTGTTTAACTTTTATGGTTTTCTTTACTTTAGCTCTCATTTTGTTTTTAAATCGTGGAACATAATTTTCATTACAAAAACAGTCATAATAACAGATGATATTCTCGGAATTAAATATAAATATTCTCTCATTCACCGGAAATACTAGAATTCCAGTTCGTCTTAACTCACGAACCTTAAGTATACACATGGTTCTTACAAAATGAATCAGGACCTGAATTTATTTAAAAGAGCTAACATGGCACGATTTTTGTTATAAAAATAAACTCAGGTAAAAAAGTTAGCGTGAGTCAATATCTTTAGACCTGCGTTAACTTGATTTTGCACTTAATTCTATTGGGGAATGCGGATTGATGATAAAAAACAACTATGTATCCAAATATTATGAATCAAATTTGCTGATGAATTTTGTTTCGACCTTTTTCATAAAACTGTGGTACAATAGTGGTTGTGTTATTGATTTAAATTTTAAATCTTGTTGGGTTTTACTTAAATTGTATGACCTGATTCTCGATTTTACATTAAATTTTGCAATCATAGATAACTTTTAATATAAAAAGTACTCATTGATACTATAGTTAAATGTTTTATTTATCTTTTAGGCATAGGGCTGGCATTTTTTTGCTTGTAATAATAAATATGTGATAGACCGCAGTTTTACCCACATTTATGACTTTTACTCCGCTCTCGTGGCTCGTGCGTGATGTTATATAGCCTATGCTACTTATAGATAAAATAGCTTTCTAATGTCGAAAGATTATTAAAAACAGTTCAGTAGTTTTTGACATTGGAGTCTATAATGAGATTGCAGTGTTGCTAATTATTGAAGAGTAGAACAATGAATATAATATTGTTTAAGTGACAATATTCAATATAACTTAAAAGTGTCAAAGTATTGACACAACAAAACTAATATTTCAAGATGCCGATCGATAGAAAATTTCCCTAACTTAAAAGCACTTAGCATTCTTGTTAGGTGCGCTTGTATCGCGTCTCGCATCCGTAATGACTTAGCCGTATGAAACCTGACCGTAAGTGGTAATATGAAATGGCGCTATAAAAGCAAAACCTTCTTGAAATACCTACACGACTTGGCAGTTATTTTTAATCTGTACTTCATTAGTTATCACTCATTGTACACGGGGTCATTGTTTTTCCTAGTCGTAATGTCGTTTTAATAACACTATAGGTAATAATTAATAATTTGTTTTTGCATGGTTCATACCTATTATATAACTTTCTGAACGTAATTGATTATACTTTGACATTCTTTTATATTTAAACAAACATTGCCTTGCCATAATAAAAAAGCGTAATTTTAAATAATACATCTTAAGTAGCTATGGGCTTGTTGCTAAGTATATAACAACAAAGGCTTGTTTAAAATACTTACTAGGAGCAACACAGGTCATACATCAACGTCCACAATGTTCTTGTTTCTCAGCATCAAGTCATAAAATATTATAACTCGCATTCACGTCTGCCGATCTACTATAAAAGGTTTAATTTAAACCACTCATCTTTCTTGCCCATCAATTACTATAATGCTTAATTTATGTCGTGTCGAGTGGCAACTCGATGACTAAGTGAGGAATTATCGGTAACAACATGGTATTGACTAATTGATGTTCGCCCCTCGGATCGGTTAACAGTCGATATAACTTCATTGCTCTGCCCGCATCCATATACGTCGTTTTATTTGCCAATTACTAATTCTAGTCCCTTCCATTAAGTAGTGGCGCCTGCTGTGGCATTTAACCATTAACTCGCGTTGACCTGGTTGCGCGGATTCTATCTAATTAAGTACACTTTATAATCATGACTTGGACTTGATGATTGCGCACATCTACGTATAATAGCGCTATAGTAGGATCTAGTGATCCATTGTAACGGTTTATCACGAGAACTAGTAGCAAGTGGCAAGATTTAATGCGGTTATCATAGTAATCTAGGATAAATACTTATTTAGGAATGTTGCTAACTATGTAAATCGTTCCAATCTTAATTTTAGGCAGCAAATATATAGATTTATAAAATTCAAATACATAATGCCACTATGATACAAACGCGCTTTATTGGTTCTATAAAATTGGTCAAACACTACTTAGTAAAGTGTTATCTACGTTCACGACGGAGACAAACCGTCGAGTGTTTTTCTAAGAAACAGCGGTCCGCGTCAGACTGCTCGACGCCGATCACAATAAGGTCCACTTTTTTTGTCATTCAAAGGTAAAGAGAACTCGTCTCAAGCCAGAGACGATAGAAAAAAAACGTTCCAGAGATTATTTGAGAGCATTGTTGAAGATCGCTCGCACCTTTCATGTTTTATGTTTAGCTACGGAGCTTACCTGTGCGCGGTGATGAAGTCGTTAAGAAAGAGTTAAAAGAATAGACCGGTTTGCTTGTAATACAGTAACTAACTAATAACACTTAAAGATTAATAGCTTATAAAGCGAACGTTATTTTTATTGTAAGCCGTTAATTGAGATATAAACGTAGTAACACCTTTTTTGTAATTGCAGTGCTACTTTTTAAGAACGAGAATTTTGTGGAATTTCTTTTCATATGTTCGTTCGTATTTTTATTTATTCTTTAAATAAAACGGGCTGTTTGCTGCGTGTTTGATCGTTTAAATGATACAATTTTACCAACCCTTTGGATGAGGCGCCGAGGTGTCTGCCGAAGCCAAACCCGGTTTAACTGTATGTCCTTTTTTGTAAGAAACCCTACGTAGACGCTCGGCCACAAACACTTATAACTATATCACTATAATATGTATAACGCTTTCTACTAGTAGGAACAATGACTTTGTTGCTTTTAAATGTTCATTCAGCATTTAGAGTAAGTAGTTTGTTGAGTATACCTCTGTATTTGTGTAAACTAGGTTAAGTGTTTGTTGAATCGCAAAGGCATTTATAAAACTAAAGTCATATCATTCGGATAAGACAAGGACACGTAAATATATTATATTGAAATAGTTGCGCGTTTTACCTAGTTTATATGAAGTGTTTTTGTCGAGAACTACATGCAGAGAAATATGTGTGTTGTATAGATGTAGGATGTCCAATTTATGTTATATTAGCTTTAGACCGTTGCTTCGCTCGCATGAAAGTAAGTTAGGTTAGGTTATGTTCAGTGCATGAAGCATTTTTCCTGGGTAACAAAAAATAAGATTATGTTATGTTAGTAACTTTGTCGGAAAGGGTAGAAATCTACCCGGGTCTCTACGGTTGATGTCGGCAAGACATGTCGTGCAGTGTTCTACAGGAATCGGTTCTGGGCCCGCTTCTGTAAAACATCGGTTACGACTGGGTGCTGCGAGGTGCGCTCCTTCGTGGTGTAGGCGTCATTTGTTTCGCCAACGACACTCTTGTCATGGCTTGGCGTAAGACGCACCGGGCGGCGGCCATATTGGCGACCGCTGGGGTTGCACAAGTCGTGAGTCGTATCCGGCGATTGGGCCTTGAGGTGGCTCTGTCCAAATACGAGGCCGTCTGTTTTCACGATCTTCGGAACCGGCCACCTCCAGGGGCCCACATCATGGTAGGAGGGGTCCGCATCGCTATCGAGCCAACCCTTAAGTATCTGGGTCTCTTGCTCGACAGCCGATGGGACTTTGTAGCCCATTTTCGTCGTCTGGCTCCCAGGCTTCTGGGCGCTGCAGGTGCGCTCCCACGTCTGCTGCCCAACCTAAGGGGGCCAGGCACCTCCTGTCGGAGGCTCTACGAAGGGGTCGTGCGGTCCATGGCCCTTTATGGGGCACCAGTTTGGGGAGATAACCTGACGCCCCGTAATATTTCGGTGCTTCATGCGCCACAGCCTGCAATAGTCGTCAGGTTAATTAGAGGCTACCGCACGATCTCGTTCGAGGCAGCGAGTCTCCTAGCCGGATCGATGCCCTGGAACCTGAAAGCGGCGCTTCTGGCGTCGCTCCATCGTTAGCGCCAGGAAGCACTAGCTCGGGGCAAAGGACCAGGTCTTCCCGCTTTAGAGGCGGCACGGTCCGAACTCCGGCAGGTCTTGGTGGAAGAATGGAGAAATCGACTTGTGCACCCCAGTACCGGGTAAGTACCGGTTTTGAGAAGTGGCTGGAAAGGCGGCGTGCGTATTCCCACAAGTGCCTCTGTGTCGGGTCTTAGTTCCCCCAAGGGGACGGTGGAGGAAGTATTTTTTGTGTAGTGGCCTGTAGTTTCACACGGCGAGCTGAAACCACAGCGGGATCGCGATTGCATGTAAAAGCGATTTGCGCGGCCTCGCCGTCTTTGGTTATGTCGAGGAACACCGTGGTAGGTTTAGTCGCTATTACCTCTTTTCCCCGGTGAGCCCGACATAACCTCTCCGTCGGCCTGCGGAAAGGATGCGTCAAAGCAATTCCTCATGTAAAAAAATTTTAGTAACAATTTTTAAAATAATATTTAGGCTATGTAACTCGGTGATAATATAGATTCCTAATGGTGAAAGAATTTTAAAAGGGGTTGAGTTGTTTTTGGGTTAAATTCTTACAAACAAACAAATAATCAGATATTTCCTCTTTATAATATTAGTATAAAAGAGCGTACTTTGGAAGGTAAGAAATTCAAGTGACAGGAATAAAGAAAATGTTGACAAAGACAGTTCTACAAGATTAATGTGACGTTCAGAAAGAAGCGATCTAGATCGATCTAGATCTAGATCCTGGCTAGATTGGATTTATAAGTACGTACCTACTGGAGTTCGGGTTAACAATTACCTTAGGCAGACAAGCGTTTTTTGTCAAAGTTTAAAGTCATTTATTTATTTAGGTCACAGAGTAATACTTATGAACGTCGAAATATATAGGTAAGTGAGTTTACTAAGTTACTGAAGCTACATTTAGGTTAGTTGTTTGGTTCAAGCAAAGGGTTGAGCCTATGAGAAGAAATCAGCAAGGAAATCACGACCACTCTTTTAAAAACGTAATGCGTGTTAATGACGTAAGAGACATATACCAGAATCAATAAAATCAAATGGAAAGCCTTACTATCTGCATGGCAAAATCGTACGGCCATTTTAATAATATTTTATATATATTACAAAAACTATATTTTATTAAAATCATAGGTCATTTTTTAATAGAAGATAAACAAAAAGTCCTTTTTAAGGGTTCGGTAATGTAATTACGTTACTCTTGGTATTGCGCTACGGTAATCGCTTACCTAGTCACCTACCTAATCCCAATTAAGTAATTACTCGCTTTACCCGTGAATTCGTTTGGCATTCTAACACGTGGACATTATGCTCTATTGTGCTAATACCCTTAGCGTAATAATTTAAGGCTTGAATGGTGACCTAGTCTAGGACAATAATGTTCGATCGTCTAATCGTATCAAAATTGAATCAGAATCAGGGCAGTAGTTTCTGCGCAACTATGAAACGTAGATACAGACAGATACATAGACAAAAATATTTTAATTATCTGTATCATTTCTTATGTAAGTACGTTTATATGTTTGTATGTATCGTATGTATACGTAATGTACATTTTTGACTTCGTTTTATTTAATTACTAGTTTAGCCCACGTCCTCGCTCGCGTTAATGTAGATTTGGATAATAAACTTCTGCCGTTTGGGAATAGTACTTTTTTCTAAATGATAGCTTACCTTATATCCTCTTCTGTATCCCCAACGTCTAGATAAGCAAAATTTCATGATGATCGGTTGAGTAGTTAGGGCGTGAAAGTGTAACAAGCAAACTGACATCCGCATTTATAGTATTAGATAGGATATTGTCAGTGTGATTCAGAAAATATTAGAACGCCATCTATCGAGAACAGGGCAGTATTAGTTGATGATAATTATTATTTACGTGTGTCGCAGGACAAACGCAGTTACATTAGTTAGATCATATTATGCATACCAACGGGAGGCGGAGAGTGTCCGCGTTTTCATTTTCTTACATAGACCAGCCTCCCTTGACGAATTGACCAAGGATAGTTATATGGTTATACCTTAAATATCTAGATAATAATATGATCTAAAACTGGCGTGAGTATCAGATTCACATTTAATATGAGTGAAACCACAAAGTATAAAATAGTACCTGGCTTGTAAGCTAATAAATCAATTCGGCTAAATCTTTTCTATGTAATGAAACCTCTTCAATTAATACTTTAGTTAAATATTGCCACATTTATTTCTACATAAAAAATATGAAAATATGATCTTGTTTTCGTAGCCTGCCAATTGCCATGCATCAGGCATACAAAAATTAGGTACCTACTTGTCTTAACAAAACAGCGTCTTAATTCGAAATTCGGAAGTAAGGCAATTTGAACTCTAATATCTCTAATATAATTAAAAAGAAAAAGTTTAAATTGTTCTATTATATTTCTTTTAAGTAATTGCAACAGAGTTTAAATTTGTTTAATCAAAAATACTCAGATAAGTGTTTTATTATGAGTGCGATATATCATAGAGACGTATAGTAGTTTTCTACAAAAACCAAACAGAATTCAACATTAAGAAGTGATATTTGTTTGAATAGAAGCATAAATTGGAACAAAAAATTTTATATTCAGAATTGAAGACAGACGCGTTTTTTCATATTAACATAAAATGTAAATTGGAAATTTTTGAGAAAACTATCTACCTATTTATTGACAATAAGAAGGTACGCAAGCCATTTAAAAAAAACGTTGTTGTAAACAGAATACACTAACTATAGTAAAATAAGCTATTAAAAATATGAAGACACAGTCTACTTATTTATAATATAGGTAATATATTTCAATAAGCTTTTTTAGCATTACTAAGTATCGAGATGCTAACGTGAACGCCTTTAAAAACCAATTTAGCACGACCTCTGCTGTGTATCAGACTGCATATGATAGAGAGGTCGAACTACTCAACAAATTCTGATAAAATATACCACAATGTTTTGTATAGAGCTGCAGCTATGGTACATCGGTATAAGTTTAATTAAAATCCTTACACCCATTCTCTAGACTTTAGGGGATAGATAAGTTCTAAAATGTGTGAAACACTGTTTACACATTTACTACATAGTTTCCTAGCTACTTCTTAAGAAAATCATGTACAGGCTTTCGACTTATACTACACAATTATACTATCGGTAATATATTATGTTAGAAGTATAATGCCATTTCAATTTCGCGGAGGCTAAGTTGCGGTCACAAAGAATTTTATACATATCTTTTAATAAATATGGTGTTTTTATAACATTATTAAAGATGTAATAACTTACTGGTAACAAAACATTCCATAAGAATTATTTGCTTTTTAAATGTCAAGTCTGTTGAATAAACATTTACTTATAATAACTAACCGCATGCGAGCATTGTCAACAATGTAAAGTAATATGCGCAAGATAAAGTACATGTATTTTAAGGGGTAACTTGCATTGTGTAAACCACCGACAATTGCGTGCAAACAGCTTAAATGAACTCTATGATTAACTGCATGTAGTTTGCGCATGAAGCCCGCGCAAGTAGTTTGAGCAAGTTACTTGCATCGTATACAAGATATATACCTATATAACGTTGTTATTTTTGTAATACTTGCTCATAAGAAATGCTAGCAACCAAGTATAAAGGACATTCGTCGCATAAGCGATCACATTCAACAGAACAAAAAAATTATAAAAAAGAATTATTGGATGCAAAACATGAATTATTTTATGGGATAGTGGCGTACAAGGAGCCATGCAACCGGTCCCGAGCTGTCCATACTTCGCACCATATCCAATAGCATATCCGCAAAACCGGTAATTATACTGTGTTAGATTACATAACCATAAGTTATTGTATGTTTTAGCAGCGATTTGCAACTGCACTTTTACTTCAGTATATTTACAATATTGACATTAGCACGACGTGTATAAAGACCAATATGTTCAAAATGATTGTAACAAAGATATCTGCAGGAATCCATAAGAAAATAGATACCATTATAATCACGGCCTTTTAAATTAACTATTGCCGTATATTTTTCGTGCAAATTACTTTATTTTCTAACATTCGCGAAAATGTGAGAGAACGCGAAGTAGGCCTCCTCCTAAAAAAGAAACTCTATAAGCTGAGCTAGCACAATACATATAATATGTATATTAACTTTAATACCTGATGGAATGCTTTTTACTTTATATAATTTACTATCTTCCGTCCGCGGCTGCGCCCCCTTTTTTAGATAAAAGGTACCCTATATTCTTTGCCGTACTACTGACAACATGTATGCAAAATTTCATGACTATCGGTCGGATATTTAAGGCGTGAAATCGTAACAAACGCATAAATAAACAAATACGAATGTGATTTACATCCGCATTTACAATATTAGTTAGGATAAAATGGCAGGCAAATAATATAATCTAGAATAGGGATTTTTTTTAACAGTTATATAATATTGGATTTAAAAACGCGTCGTACCGTCGTCTTTAATATTAAAGAATCTTATGCCAATAATCAGTTATACACCGTCTAGTAAATATACTAACAAGTATTACAAGGTGTACACCAATTACTTCCTGATAACATTAATGTGGCAATCTGAAGTAGGTATTGCAAGATTAAAAGTTTTTATAAAATTTTTTGATACCATAGCCTTATTATTTACTTACATAATATAGCAATAGCTACTGCTCGGCGTACGTTGCAAAGCCTCTTTTATTTATTGTCTCGGTGGTGCAGCACTACTGAATGTGCCTGCTCTGCATGAGACACGGGTTGGGCAGAGTGTACCTACCTAATTGGTATTTTCTGTACCGGACCGCACACAGTAGACGACAATAGATTTGGCCCCTTCTTATGTTGAAGTGAAACTATAGCAAACGAAATGTGGACGTAATATACGTAGGACAATGTAATTTTTTTACATTTTGGTTATTACTATAACTAATTAGAAACTATCACGCAAGTGCTAATTCAAGTCGGATGAACTATTCGCGAACGTGAAGAAGAAAAAGAAACGTTTGTTTTGTTTTCAAAGGCCGTTGTTAAATATCAATATTACATCTGATTTACTAGACCGACGCAATGGCTTGACTTAGGACCGAATGGTGCGCATTTGCGCGCCACTCTTTGTCTGGAAGAGATCTTTTTTATTGTTAATATAGTTTATTATATATTTTGTTATATTAGGTATATAGGTAAAATAATTCCCGTATCACGTTTTTTCTGAACCAAGGTAAAATTATATTACTGCCTTGATCTCGGCATTTATACACGTATCAGGTCATTAGTCTACCTAATAAGGTCATCAGACACCTTGATAAATAAATTAAAAGACATTCTCGTATACTTTGTTTACTTAGGTATATACAACCCATGCTGATAAAATTAAAATAACTAGTTTCAAAATACTAAAATAATTTGAAACAGTTTCTAAATTCGTTGTGAGTGTGTAAACTTATATAGAGTTGTTCTTGTTTGCAGGTAAATCCCACACGCGACGGCGTTCGTCCGTCCGCGGTCAACGAAATAAAAGAAGTAAGAATTGATCATCATAATTAGCTTAAAATATATCTTATTTATAAAGTATGCGTGATATCTGTAATATTATAGGTACGTTTAATAATTGATAGCAATAAAGAAGAACAAATAATTGAAATACAGTAAATAAATTATGTAATTGGATATTTTTTACTTAGGTAAGTAGGTACCTACTGATATTTTAGGATTACTGATTATATGCCGTACTAACACTTATCAACGATAAGCGAGTAATCTTTGTTAATAAGAGTAGTATCTATAGCTGTTACAATACGCACTTAGATATTTCATCAGTGCAAACCAATGCATTCTTAGGTGAAGACTAACAATTAATGTCATTCATTATTATTAATTTTCTTCTTTCCAAACTGTTGCACTGGATATGGTAAAGTAACCTTGGCAATTTATAATTAACTAGCTGTTGCCCGCGACTTCGTCCGCGTGGACTTTAATTTATTACCCAATACCTACTTTTATTTTGTTATATAATTTTAATATATAAAATTACAACTAAAGAAATTAATAAGTCTAACTACACCTATATAGGTGTAGTTAGCTAATACTTAAAAACTACCTACTATATCTAAAGAATTATATCTTTTGAATGAAATGTCCGATTTTAATCATTTGAAAAGTATTTTACGGGTATTGAAATTGTCTTTAATAAAATATCATTTAATGGGATAAGGATTAATACAGAGGTATGAATAATATGGTTTAATTATTGTCGGCACCTTCATCAACTTTAAAAATGTAAAAAAGTAGTTATCGTTGCATAACTACAGTAGTTGGACATATGGTATCGCGGACTTTTTTGTAGATATTGATACGTTCTATAATACTGTAGAACATTTTTTTGTTCTATCATCAATAGTTTCCGCAGCGCACGTGATGACAGATTTTATATGACTAATTTTTTCACACCTTGGGTTATTTTATTGCATTTTAATTAAGGATCCCCTTTGAAAATGTAATATAGCCTATGTCACTCAGTGAAGATGCAGCTTTCTAATGGTGAAAGAATTTTTGAAATCGGTCTAATATAGTTTTTTGTAAACATTACAAACATACATACAAAAACACAAATGCTTCCTCTTTATAATATTAGTTTAGGTTTAGATAGATAAGTACTATATAGTCGTCTTTATATTCCATCTATAAACGCGTCAAACAGAAGTAATGTTTGCGAAATAAGTAATTTATATTACAGTCGCCAAGCAGATTATCTGGCGACCAGTGGACGGAATTCCTGTTCATTTTTACGGCAGCTTGGCTGTTTCCCTAGTACTGTTACTGCAGTGTTGAAAAAAACATAGAACTTATAATCATGAGAGGCACTTGCCCTACAATCACGCGGGCCGCTGGCACGTCTTTCTATATGCGATAACTTAAAAAGTATATTTTTACCACTAGCATGCACAAGGACAGACCGAGCTCAGTTTAACGGAAACTTGATCAAGATCTTCACGGGAGAGTACGAGAGAGCTCGCTCTGACGCTGCTGGCACAGCGGAACCCAGGACTGTTGCTGATTGGAAGTTTAAAGAGCTCGACCGAGATCGGAGTGAGGCGTTGCAGAAATCAGAATACAGGGGACTCAGACGGCTCATCAAGAAGGTATATTATTGATATAATTTGACCTCACCTTACCACCTATGAGCTATTCTGTGTTTCGATTGCGTTTATATAAAGCTCTGTTCAAATAGCAATAATTATATGACCCAGATATTGTCATCTCAGCGGCAATTAATATAGTATATGTACATATGTCATGCATACGATAATAAGGGAAATGAAAATGAAAATAATAATATATACCTATATAAAAATAAATATTAATATGTTACAAAAGGATAGCTAATAGTTGAGCTTATTCCTGGCGAGCGTTGGAGATGCCCAGTAGATGTGATGATACATTATTTTCGCGAAGTGTTAGACTGGAGGTCTGTACCTACCACACGAATACGTAAGTTATAATCCCAAAAACTTCAGTTACAAAAGTAATGAAAAGTATTTCTTTAATTAATTGTAGGTGGTGAAACCCAAGCGTTGTGCCCGCGCGTGGGCTCGGGGCTGCGACGGTGACGGCGATGGCGACATCGCTCACGCCGAGTGGGTCGCTTGTCTCCTCGTCAACCCGGAGCCACCTGCACCGGACTGTGAGTACCTTTGTGGCCTCGCTTCTTAACACACACACAAAACTAATAACCACTTATCACCATCTCACGAAAAAAGGCAAGATTGGAACTTAGCTTACAATAATCCAAGATTTGCCGCATTATAAGTAGAGCCCATACTTTCTTACTTGTATCTTTTAATAAATAAATTTAAATATATTTGGTGTGTATCTATGTCTATGTGTTAGATATTTCTATTAACTAGCGGTCGCCTAGTGGTCTAAATTCGACCATAATTGATTTAAATTTTGAGTTATTAAGACTGCGCCGAGCGTAAGACAGATAATAAAAAATTGTATGCAGGATTTGAAGTGCTTTTTTGATAAATATGTATCTTTATTGTCAACCAATAACTTAAATATTTGGGACGGACAAATTGTAATATAACTACTTATGTTTCGTTTAAGCTGTAAAATAGGATAGATTACTGCTGTTATAATCTAAAAATCACGTAATACGAGCTTACGTTTTTGCAAATTTACGTTATTTTGTAAGCGTAAATATTAATGATTTTAAGTTATTAACACGGTGTAATTGTAAACACATTCATTGTTATGCTAAATGTATATTTTATATTTGTATTAAACAAAAAGTGTTGATTTTATTTACTTAACTGTGACCGCCTGTTTTGGCACATTTCGCTCGGCGCAGTCTTAAGGTTTTACTGTCTAGAACTTATAATCACACTTCATTTATATTTCGATCTATTGGTACAGGTTAATAATCTTTTTCTAACAAATTATTATTTACTCTCTTTAATTGACGATATTCCTAAGCTTGTTACTTTGTTTTCATTCCAATCCTGAAAATTGCATATAAGATATTGCTGATATCTATACCTACTAATATTATAAAGCTGAAGAGTTTGTTTGTTTGATTAGTTGGTTCAACGCGCTAATCTCAGGAACTACTGATTCGAATTGAAATATTATTTTAGTTTTGGTAGTATTTAATATATATTGATATAATATGTAATCATAGTTACGAAGAAAAGCATGCAAGCAGCAATAACATCAGCCGAACAATGCCGAAATACTACGAACGCGATTCGACTGCGTGTGTCAAATGCATGGTTGTATGCGTGTAGTGTTTTTTCATTAATTTAATGTATTTCTAATGCATATTTTATATAAATATTAGTGTTCACCACTCCTTCTTCATATAAACTTTAACTGTGCCAAATTCCATACTCCTTCGTCAGCGCAATTTTCGTAAATAGGGGTACAAAGATTTTGCTTCACGTACCTACTAATATATATGTACATAACAGAATGAATAGTTTGAAAACGCTGAATGATTTTATAATGAACTTGTTTGTTTACCAATTAAGCCAAGTAAAAAGTCCGAACTGCCGAAGATAACATTTCATTCAATGGGTACCTTTCTTTAACATTGGTGCATTTGTACCTCTCCGCGGAAAAGAGGAGCGGAGAGGATATGTTGGGCTTACCCAGGAAATGTTGAAACGCCCCGACTGAACCTACCACGGTGTACCAACTCCCTGCCTTAAATGAACCACTATCAGCCCAAGAAAATGTTAATTTTTAAAGTGGCCTCATCCAATATAGTCTGGTTCCTTATAAATTATGATAAAGACCTATGTATTTCTTACTTGATTTAAGATAAATAATATTATGGCAAGATAATACAAAATATGTACAAAAGAGCATTCATCCGTTTAGCTTACTTTATTTGAATTGTTATATGTAGCTCTTGAGTAGGTCAAGATGGAGAGCAACGGCTTCGGAAGCATTAGCATAGCGCGCAATTGAGTCACCACCTAAGGACGCCGGCTACACAGGCGATAAAGATAAGGGCCATTCTAAGTCTAGTATGTCCAAATTATTCCCGTAAATGGTAGACAAGAAAACATATTTGTCAGAGTAGTATAGGTTAAAAGATAGTACTTCAGTCAGAAGACCCTATTGTCGATGATGACCTTTTACAACAACGCTAGTCGTGTCGCATAACTTTACACTGGGCAGGATTCAGCACAGAAATGTTTACCTAATGGTGCCGTAGTGCTAAGAAGTAGTTTTAGCATCATGTGTAATTGCATGCCGCAAGGCAAAATACAGCGTTGCCTAACTATCTATAATATAAGTACTTAACAACCCATGTACCTGTATTTGCAATTGGAATAATAAATAAATAAATAAGAACCGGCCCTGACAAAAAGGTTACATTAATCAGGAACCAGTTATTGAGTTGTTAATGTTAAAACGTAATTATATGATTTGTGTAATTAAACAGATACTATAATTAAATAATTTTCAATCTTAAAATGTTGCTTTATGAAATATATATTTTGTAGAACATTAAATGGTAGCTACTGTTGAAAATGCGTCGTTTCTTTTGACATAAACACATAGGTTATAGACAACACACTTTCTAATTAATTAGTGTAATGATGTTAATCGCTCAAAAATATTTTCTTTAATAAATTACGTCTCAGCGGGCGCCGAATGCAATTAATTAATTAGAAGCAGGTCATGTGCTGACATTATTTCATATCATTCTATAGAATATTGGTTAGTCCTATTGATGTAAAGAAATTTTATAATTATTTACAGCAAAGATTTGGCCGTTCTATATGTAAACTATCCTCGTAAAACTAGCTCTGTTAATGTCTGTCACACAGAAAGTAGTTTCCAGCCAGTGATGTTTTACCTTAATAATCTAAATAGACCAATTTCTGCTTAAAATTGGTAAACTAATCTAGGTTCTATAGTTGACCAACCAGTTTAAAAATGTATATAAATAATAACGGAATCACTTACCTACTGAAACATTACTATTTAATGAAGTAGGTTACTTCTATAACAGACTGGTTTTTAATTGCTTTGCTAAGATTATAATTAATTAATACAATTTACATAATAGAATACCGAACTACGTATGAGTAATAAAATCAAAACAAAACCATTTATTCTTATTCCTCTTCTAGATGAAAAAGAAACAATATTAGTCAAGTACGTACTAAAAAAACAAGCATGCATAGGTTCCGTACCATAAAAAAGTCAAGACATCGACTATAAATATTAATAGTAGTTAATTTACAAATATGATCCACCAACGTGGTCTATTCGTTGTTTGTCTAGTGTTTTCTCTGTGATAGTTTTATTCATTTGTATTTATTAATATTATATTGTTATAATATAGTAAACTGCAGTCTTGGAAGGTTACATTTTATGATAGCTATATTCATATAAATTCACGGTTTAGGTTCTAATGTTACTGATTAACATTTTTATTGGCATACGTATGCATTGAGAAATAATATTACAATAGCATTCTTATATAGTCTCACATTAACGTGATTGCCACACATTGAAGTGAAATTACTTTTAATACACTTTGAAATTATATTACTTTTACGCCTATATATTCATACACATAGATTGATTGCCGAATTTCTTAGATTTATTTAATTTATGGTTAATTAGTAATCCAAGGTTTATTATTAATTTATTGTGGTTTTCATATTTATTTATGTAATAATGTTTAAAGTGCTATGGTATATGAGTACCTACCAATAATTAAATATAGGATTCAATAATGATTTCATGAAAAATGGTGGAAAATTAATTGCGTGATAGTAGGTAATAAATTACAACGCCAATTATGAAAGACATAATTATTAAATCTTATAAAATAATGTAGGAAAAAGCATTAGGTAAGTGCTGTATTAAATAATAATGAAGGTGATTTTCCTATACACAGTTCATTATTAAACCTTTAACAATTATAACCCAATATTACGTAAAACTGTGATAATCGCAATATTTATTTGATATAATATAATATAAATAATGCATTTAATTAGGCAATATTTCGCGTCTATCCGTGTCTAAAATGTTCTGTGCTACTTATGCCTTAAGCAAACATTACGAAATACCATTTTCTGTATTCTGTAGTGAGAGTAAATGAGCCAAGAGAGATATTCTTGACTCAATCACTCTTACTACGTTATTCGTGGGCGCTCCTCAGTTTACTCTAACTACTATACTACACTATATAAATAGGAAACATATTTACGCCTAAAATGATTTGTTAAACATATGAACGAGAGCAACATGGTTCTCACATGGCCACGGAATCCTAAAAATAAAGTATTATTACTTACTCAGTTAATCAGGATTTTAAATATCTGGCGAATATATTGTGCACAATATTACTAGACAATAGACAACGGCACTGTAGCTCCTTAACACAGGCTGCTCAGTAGCATATCTAGGAGAACAGTATTCCACCACCATTATTGTAGTTAATGTACATATACTGTCATCGTGTATAGCAATAAGACTGTGTGTATAACTACAATGTAAGTTCATTGCTAAATAAATTATTTAAATTAAAAATATATATATATAAAATTATTTAAAATTTATGGATTTTAACGGTTCCAGTAGTCTAGACTAGTCTGTTTTACGGCACCTGTATGTAGTTAGCACCAATCACAGAAATCAGGCTGTGTATCACTGAGTTGTAGCCCAAGCCATTTGGACTTTAGATAAATGTCTCTATACGCTCCCCTATAATTACCTATGACTTTACTTGTGTCTTAGTAGGTCATAGCAATTAAAGAGAGACTTGGTAAGTTGTTTTTGTTCTATATAACTTTAACTAATGGCACTTTATCATTGCTTTTGCATTCTTGCGGTGTATGATAGGGTTTTATACAATCAATCAACTTTACAACTTTACAACTAAATATAATTGTGTACTACGTTTAATATTTGTAGTACTCAGTGTCACCTGTATTCAACTAGAAGCAGATTAGGTGCTGCTAGCAGCTACCTACTAGCGACGGCCACTAGTGACTGTGATCGCTGGCCAACAAGGTCTACTAGACGCAACAACCAGTAGCTGCCACTTGCTAAACGTGTCTACATCTTCACTCAGTATACGATAAAGCCGAAATCGCCGACTGTGGTCAAGTGTGCGTGAACATCAAGGCACTAAACGCGACCACAAGTAGAGCCAACTCAAACCAACAAAACTCATGTAACTGTGGCCCAGTAGCCCAGGTGACAGCACTTATTTACTGTTGATTACAAACAAGTGTCACTTTAGTCTCAATACTCCTGTTACCACCAAAACGATTCATAACCTAAATAAAGAAAGAACATAAATATCACTTTTAAATTAATTTAGATGAACAGTCATAGAGTACCTATTAATTAATTTACCGTTTCGTTTGCATAATGGTCGTTCATATACTTGTATAAACATAAACATCTATAGCTGTTGATGTTTGTTTGTGAATGTGTGTGCAAACATAATAATAATATATAGTCTCTCTCCGTTTCTTCATGTCGTTGAATGCAGACGATGACAGCGGTCCGGAACCTGAGCCTGATTACAACGAGGAGGAACTGCCCCCGGACGCCAGTGCAGGTAAATAGCCGCCTCAAATAAATATGTATATCTATACCTATAAGCATAAGTAAGTAATTAGTACCATACATTGTCATCTACACTACTACTACTAAATTTAGTTATTACTTTAAGCAAAGAAGGCAAGAAGAAAAGTGTGAGTGCAGTGAATCACTAAAATAAGATAAGACTTAAGAACTGCCACTTAACACATCAGTTTGGATTACGAGCCAGAATATTATCTTACTTTAAGAAGAAGAGAATTTAAATTCAAATCGATGGTTCCCGATGCTATCGACGAGCGTTTACAAACAATTTTTTTACACTATAACCTCGTACATAAGCATTTTGCGAGAGGGGACTGACTATTATCACGTCTCTCTGCTACAAACACATTAAACTTACACTTTAAATAAATCTTACTCAGAGTAATTATAGCCGATTTAATGTTTTTCTTATGTCAAGTTCTTTAAGTGACTCATTTTTTTATACTTGTATGTAGCAAAGACGTTACAATTATTTGATATGTTGTAGCTTATTTTAATTTTTAGTATTACCCGGCATAGTGAGGAACTCGTTTGCACCGGACGGCTCGGAATCAGAATCTAGGCGTGAGGACGAAGCCAATGACTGTCTAACTGACCGCCAAGCTGTTTTAGATGAACAGGTGAGATATTTATTACAAATTTTTTAGATATCTTCCGTCAACTAAAAATTTACGTCGCAAATTAACAACAATTTATTTCTAGAAAGCGGGCGGCGCTGCTCTCTACGTACCAGAATGTACAGGTGACGGTCGGTATGCTCGTGCTCAATGCTACAGATCAACCGGTTACTGCTGGTGCGTTCATCAGGACACTGGTAAACCAATACCAGGGTCTTCGGTGAAAGACAGGCGCCCAGATTGCGATGCCGCGCCACAACATGCTAGTCCTATGAGAGGTGAGATTACGTCATATTTGTCATTTGCCATTAGCTTTGCCAGTAGTAACACTTAAGAACTGCTTTTTGTATGCAGGTTGTCCTGAGCCTATGAAAAGCAACTTCTTACGAGATCTGATGGGTTTCTTCATAGCCAAAATGACTACTTCTATCAACGGTACCGGTCCTGGGTAAGTTAGCAACAATATTAGGTATATTAAATTGATCTGATATTTAATTACTTCGACAACAACCTATTCTGCTTCATCCCTTCTAATCTATTTGGTTTAATATTTACCGGTGGTTTAGAAATAGTAGTCTATCAGGTATATTTTTGTAATTTTTAGAGAGATGGTCAAGTGGGGAGCTTCAAAAGAAGAGCAGGCAGCTACTTGGACGTATGTGATGTTGGACAAAGATAAGAACAAGGCGTTGGAGCGTCGTGAATGGAAGGCGTTCCACCAATTGATATCCAACGTAGAGCCTCTGAGGCGGTGCGGTCGGAAACTACCTCGGTATTGCGACGTGAACCACGACACGAAGATCAGTATTACAGAGTGGATGGCCTGCTTGGAAGTAACGCAAGGCTCGCAGAGTCAAACAAGTGAGTATTTTTCGTCTCACACCTATTTATTCTAAAGGGTAGACAGGTGCATTACTAATAAGTAGGTATAATGACAACGTATTATCGTACGTACCTCCTTGGATATTATTTAAATGTTGGTAGATAAATACCAAGACCGTGTTTCGCACCTCGAGTCCACTCTTTGGCCGACAGATCCAAATAGGTACAACAAAACTACTTCATTTCTTAGATCATAAACACTTCGTGTCGTGTGGAGATCGAACCCTTAACTCATTGATAGAGGCGAGGATAAAACACTGTGCAATTCGCAGTTAAATCAAAAATGTTACTTGACTTGTGAATGTTATTGTCTATCTTCTCTGCGCACAAGTAGGTACCCTACCTAAATTTAGTTATGAATGTTTATCTGCCTCTAGACAACGTGTATAATTTGTCAAGCTATATGATTATCAAGCTCATGTTTGACCTGTTAAGACACTTACCAGCTGCTATCTCTACAATTGAACTAAACAAAAACTAAAAAAAGCAGTATCATATATTACCATTGAGCACACGAAGTATATTATCACTTACATGCATTATAATAATATTGCTTTTTTTATTTTCAGTTGAAACCACCAAAGCACCTACTAATCCGAGAAGAAAAGGTCCAAATCCTTTAGAGTCGTTCCTGAAGGCTGATGATTAGTAGTGTAGTATTGCAAGGACTGTGTCGGTGTATAACAGACTGATATTTCGTGCCAGTACAGTGATACTGGTAAGAGACTAGTGCAGTGAAGTATTGTTGATAGCTAGGAAGAGACTACAAGGCTTAGAGAGGCAATGAACGTTGGAACCATATACAATCATGATTGCTACATACGGTAGAAGAATTGGGAGGGAATGATATAACAGTATAAGTGACTTCACTACTACCTCTTTTATTCGTAACGAAACAAATTCAGAAAATATATCGAGCATGTAAAATATATTCTTTTATAATTTAAACAAGTCTTCACATCTACATCATACAGGCTAAAAAAATCTTATAAAATGCATATTCAAATTTATGGCAATACCCTACAGTCAGAACACCAAGCATACAATTATTAAGTCTGTGTATGTGGTAATTAAAAATATATTTAAATGTTTACTCATTTGATTTTTTATATATACATATTTAGGTGGGTTTAATACATATTCCATTAAATAATTTCGAAAAAGTAATCGCATGTTTGGACTTTTATTAAATACGAGCGGCCGACACGATTCTTGTCGATGGTTGAAAAAGATAAACACAAGATAGCTAATATTTTCATACGGCCACGGCCAAAGCTCTGGCGGTTGCAACGATTATTTTAGTTGCCTATGTGTACTAGATAAACATAAAAATGAGTCTGTATTTTATGAGGAACCAATGTGCCGCGCATTTATGACTTTAGTATCTTTACCTACTGTACAAGTGTTTTAACGTTCGCCACAGTATTCTACAGCCTCGTATGAGTTTCTAAAAGATTCTCAAATATAGTAGTATTTATTTTAAGTAATTATTCTCGTAACTTATTAAAGTAAATACAAAAATCTGACTGTAACTAGTCTATACTTGTCTTAAGTAATTCTCCTCGTGGCTTTCACGATGTATTAAATAATCATCGAGTGCTTATATGTACAGTGCAACTACTTAAACAATGCTGTTTAATTACGACCGTTGGTACTTTAGTAGCCTTAGGATAGCCGTTGATGTATCCACGCAGCAAATAACGCATCGCATATACTGGATACGCACAGCATCAGACGTTTATAATTTTCAAATTTATAATTTCAACGAACAGACCACGAATAAATATACTTTCTAAATCTGTGATTTACTCGTCTTGAATAATTTCTAGATATTGTATAAATGTAAACTATTAAATGTAATTCTGGAAATATTTTAACTGTCACCAACATTATACCTCTAGAATAAAAATAAACTTCTATAATGATCTATTTTTAAATTATGAATCAATTAGGAACATATCAATCGATAGATACTAATTTATATTTTGTAGTATGTCAACTGTACACTAATTAAAATTGATTAAGGCGAACATGTTCGCTACGGTTAATGGTATCCTTTAGTCGCAAATAAGTATGCACATCAAATAGCAGTATTTATGTAGTTGTACTGTGTTCGGTTATTTAATTATTAATATTTATTAGCTAATCCTTATGTATTATGTACATAAACAGTTTCGTCGTTAGTCTTAAATACTGTTGTAAGTTTTGTTTATTCTTATGAATATTAATGCACTGTTAATACACTTCTCAGTTGCCACGTATCTTTTTGCGATTTATTTCTACTTAACTATTTATCTAAAATATATTTTATTGAATTATTTTATGTATATTGATATTCATAATGTTGATTGAACGTTGCAGTGGTCACTAACATAATTATTCCTTGTAGAATTATTCAAGGTGGCTTGTCAGTAATGTCGAGTCTAAGAAAGTATTATGTAAGAAATAAATAGTTTTACGGCTGTCTTTTGACAACCCTAACAGTAATACATTGGGTATAAAGTAAAATCCCCAGTATATAATAAATATAACCTGTATTTAAAGTAATTATTGTATTAGTTTGTAGAGATAGTCAGTGTCAAATTGTAAGGACTATGTGATATTTTGTCATTACTATTGATAAATAAAATAATTTAATATTTTGAGTTTAGTCTTTTTATACCTATAAGAATTTATTGTCGACTTTGTTCCCACTATTCTTAACCTGTCAATTGTTGGTATGCCAGACTTAATTAAAAACCTATTGTGTCTATCCGCCGTGTGCCGCTGCGACCCAATAAGTTAATGTTAATAATGTATTACTGGCGGCTAACTTATGAGGAGACAGTTGGACCGCAAAGTTAGGGTTAACCGCACGATACGTTACCATTTTAGAAGAACAAGTGCACTTATTGGATGTTAATAAACTACCGTCTATCTGCTAGCAATTTATTTATTAGTAATATACGTTTGAGTTATCACGAATTGGGCGATACGGCAACATAATATATCAGGCAAATTATGTTATTTCTTTTTTAGCATATAGCTGTATTGTTTTAGTGCTGTCCCGATATCACTGAACTTAGCATTAACTTTGTCAACCTATGTCCGAACTGCCGGGCCCTAACATAGGGCAAACGGAGAGGCCACTGAAGGCCACGAATTCTTACTCGGTGATGAAATTAAATTTAATAAATAATTTTTAATCCTTTGAACTGCCTTCCTCTTCAACTTGCTGTGACTGTTGCGGTTAAAACTTAGTCATAATATCAGTTTCAATATTTGACATTCTCTAACGCTTGGGAGTGCAGTAGGTACTCATGAGTATGTTTTCCATCAATACATGAGATTAAGATGCCGAATTATAGAACTTATAGTGAAGTCCCTATAGGAGCATTACCATAAATCACAAAGTTTAGGTCAACCAATTTATAGTCCGTTTTCATTATTTTTCTTAAAGTTAAGGCATTCAGAACAATTCCTGTGTCACGGTGTACTTTACTAACATTCCAGTAACGGACACAAAGATTACTCAGTGTCGCAACAACTATTTGTAGATTACATGAATTTTTGTCCCGTGTGGGGATCGAACCCTCGACGAACACTTGGCGTAGTGGGAGCGGCGAGGCAATCACTAAAAGCTCTACGCCATAGTGCGCATTAAAACAATCGTACTAGGTGTTGGGATAAGACAGGCGACGACTTACTTTATAATATACCGCCACCTGTCAAAGGCTCATTAACTCGCTATCAAAACTATTTAATTATATAAACGTTTGAGAAGGTGCACATATAAATAACGACTCCGTTACCCCCATCGGTATACGCATTGGAATCAAGGCATTTATGTTCATTTATATAACACAATTTTTTAATTACCGATATTTTATTTTGTTCTTGAATTTTATTACACTTTTACTTTATTTATTTGGGATCACTGTATAATGCCTAGGATCAAACTTATCCATATATCTTATAGTATACGTATGATAAACAGTTTGTTATCAAATTAGGTCATGCAATCAAATAAAACAACCAAGTTTAGTTTGTAAATGCTGTATTGTAATAATAATCTGTACGCATAAAACAATAACAAAAAGGTACAAATTGTTTAAACATTTACAAAATCTGTATTAAAGAAATGTTTTGCAAAAACGAACTACCTATATTTTAAGCCTATTTCTCTTACTATACATTACTTGGAATCTCGGAGCACTATAACAACATAAATGCTCTGAGCATGGAATTCTAAAGAATAAAATTGAGTCTATATTTTACAGGGTATAAAAGAACTACTGGAAAAAGTTCTCGCATTTATCCGATCATTCGAACAATTAGATAAATAATAAGTACACCATATTTTTACAGCGTCAATAAATAAGTTATCGATAAATGAGGCTTCTTATGCACAATGTCATTAAATTACAAATCAATTGTTATTGATATAATCACTAGAAATAATACTAATTATACAATTTTTATTCACATAGCAGCTTTAATATAGATACACGATTCTTAAAAGTTTTTGAGTAAATCACAACAATATACGAGCAACTACTGAGCCTCGAATATAGGATTAATTTATATACCAATAGTCCACAACTGTGGCTTATATGAAACATCAAACAACCCTTATACGAGAAAATTGCAGTGCAAGCTAATTACCTAAAAATATAATTTTATATAAACAGGTTTTTTATTACGTATATAGTATAACACAGTTAGAGTCCCATGATCGATGATATTGAGTCTTAAGAACACGTATTTATATTGTGAGCCGCTCATGTAAGTGCGTGCTTGAGCAGTGTCTACTTCAGTTACCGGCACCAATCCTGAGTTCAGCGTGGGTCAGTGTATATGTGTGTACTTATCACAAAATATATGATCAATCATTTTTCCTTAGATAGATTTGTTATTGTCGCATTGCGTAATTAGTTTTGCTGCAATAATTTATTAATTAAATCGATAATAGTAACTGACAGTCTGCAAATAAGAAGATAAAAGCCAATGTAACATACTCCATCACGACTAGGCTGCATAAAGACGTAACGATAGAACAAGGAAATCAAACGTCAGATTTGAATAATAAACGATTGTAGAAAGGGAAATATAAAGATTTTCATTCTAACATAATATGCCTATAAATGCCCGCATTTGCGTATAGGTCACTATATTATTGCTGGCAACACAAAATATAAATTTTCAACTGCATACCCCGCATCGTCGATGGTGGACAATTTAATGCAATATTAATTTAATAAAATTCTGGGTATAATTGAGTGACAGTCATCCAGCTTGCATGTAGCGTGTCCCGGTTTATTCGTAAATGTAGAATACTTCAGAATTACGTGCGCACGGTTGCTGTATGCCACGCCCTTCGTTTTCACTATTCTGCGGTGGACAATAACACTACTTTAATGTCGATGTCGCAACATACAAGTCTTGGATAAGTAAAAATATATCGCTAGACTATAAATAGCGCACAAGATCGGAGCCGGTAAAATTTCGTTTGACTTTTCACACGCGTACTACGAGCGTAAGCAAACATCTATTAATAATTCTAATTATTATTTGCTCCCTTTTGTGTCGCGTATTGTTTCATTGTATACATACAACTGTATACCACATGCGTGACACAAAAGGAAAGACATTTAAACATACTACAGGCCTGGTCTAATAATTGATTTCTATAGAACTTCTAATATTTCTCTAAACACTTGTGATGTAGGTAGTTGAACATTTTTATATTATGCAATTCTGCTAGCTTTTATTCTAATATAGCTAATATATTCAGTTAGTGCTTACAAATTTCTTGTATATGTCGATAGTTTCTGTTAATATCTTCTGGAAAATACTCTCGAATAGTTGCTTCTTGACGTAAACTTCGTCGGTATGAAGTGTGGTCCAGTCGGGCTCACAACGTCGCCACTCGGTGAATAGAATATCGTCGATGTGGTCAGATCTTCGGCTTGAAACTCCTGTTAACAAAAAAAAAATACTTATTCGATATATAATGTTGTGAGTGAGAAAAGGTGTTAAACCATACTTATATGATGGTCTAACAATGGTCTATAGGTTCAAACGGTTCAAAAAGGTTTTTTAACTAATTATGCAATAAGTTAGATATCTCTTCATTTGTTTCGGGTTTTCGAGCTATTTATAGACAACCATAGAATTTTATATACCATTGACTATTTTTCTGTACTAGAAATATTTTACTATAATATCGATACTTGAGTAGTCATGACTTGCTGAATAACTGCTCTCCTAAAAGATTATGCATTGATTGCTGTTTGTATTTTTTAGAAAAGGTATAGAATGTAAATACATACATATGTATTTACATTCTTAACATTACAATAATCTTACTTACCAGATACATGTGTAGGCGGAACACTGCTCAAAACTTCTTTAATTTCTATATGCGTATTTTGAATTTGTTTTTGCGTATCTATTTGGGGTTTCTGCGGTAATAAGTTGCATGCATCCCAGGGTTTATCACTTAGTTCTTGCTTATGCCTTTCTATTGACTCGTTGCAAAAATCTTTGAGGAATGAATCAAAAGCATCTTCACTACATGTCTCATCATTTGGATTAGTATAAAGCTTTTCAATTTTGTTTTCGGCGGCTTCATCGATCGAAAACATGCGTGGAGGTTTAGGCTTCGTTTCGGTAGGTGGAGTATATGGGGGCGGTGGCTTATCCGGTATTTCTCGTACTACTAACAGGCGACATTGCTGCTGTTCTAAGGCTTTAATCTGAAAACATTCACATTTAATTGTAAGTTTGTGGAAGGAACGAAGGAACAGCTTTTAAACATAAATTTGTAAATTGAGCTGGTTCCACGATAGAAACATCGCAATTAAGGAAACGAATATAAGAAACGTAAAATCCAAAGTAAATGAAAAAATGCTCTACTGATGTCAAAATACTTTTTGTATTAATTATTAAATAACACACATATATAAAGCAATGCGCCCAAGGCCATAAAATAATAATATGTGACCCAGAATAATGTTTGTGTACCTAATACCCCGATACCGTAATAAATTTCGTGAATCGGTGAAGTTTCTGAGATCTTCGGCCTTACTTAGAGAATTTTACAGCTGTGATATTTACCTCTCTCTCTATAGCTAGCTGCTGTCGTCTTAGCTCTTCAGCTTCACACTGCACCGGAGTGGTAAGAGGTGTCAGCGTGGATGAGCTTGAATTCTGAGGCGGCCTGTTCACGCTTTCACACTCTGTATTACAGAATATATTGTTGTAATGCCTATTGTAAACATTTATGATACTTCAGCGGCAAACCACCTAAGTATCATACTTAGATGGTTTGCCAACATTCGAACTTGGAGACCACGCAAATACAACTTTGATACCTACATATCGAAGTTTGATAGGCGATCCTTACTAAGCAACAATTTTGTGTAATTCATTTGAGTTATTTACATGAGCTAACTAAAATACATTCGTGATATTTTTATATTTGACGACTCGATGGCGTAGTAGTTAGTGTAACCGACTGCCACACCTTAGGTCGCGGTTTCGATTCCCGCACAAGTCAAACATTTGTGTGCATGAACATGCATGTTTGTCTTGGTCTGGGTGTTTTTATGCATAATATGTATGTAATTACAACAAAAAAAAAGTATATATGTATGTTTATCCATTGTCTAGTACCCATAGTACAAGCTCTGCTTAGTTTGGTCTAGATAATGTTGTGTTGATAAAATTCTAATAAACAGATCTCAATCATTACACAATAAGTAACAGACTGTATGATTAATTAATATGGGTTATTACCTACCTACAACATAATTATAATGTACACACGGCAAAATAGATAGGTTTGCAGGGCACACCAACATAGGTGCTGGTGTGCGTGAAATCAACGTGTGTATTACTTTGCCTGTTTATTAGCGTTTGCTTCACTATAACCCGTTGTCCATATTGGTTGGTTGAAGCATAAATTTAACCATATGGGTCTGTGGCATACGTGTATAAGCATCCAGCTGCCAAACAAAATGTCTTGGAATCGAGTCTCACCGCTGACGTCATCTTTTATTGTATTATCATAATCTTTTTTTTCATAGTGTTAATTTTTTTATTTTTGTCATCTAATGTATTAAATATAATACATTAGATGACAAAAATAAAAAAATTTATATTTATTTTATTATAAAAAAGAATGTATATAATAATATACATTTTTTTTCCATTATTTACATACACAAAGCACCATTCATAATTTACAACTTAACTAATATTAACAAAACTAACCACTTATAAATAGAACAAAATGAAAAGTAACAAAATATAGGACTGTAAAATTTAATAATACGGAATGGCTGGTTTAGGCAGCGTCGTAAAATTCCTCAGCATCGCTGTGGACCGGGAATGTGCCCAGAAGACTGGCAACATTGCCACGTTGAATTGCAATGCTAATTCTTTGAGCCAAAAGAAGCCTAATCGACGCGCGCTTAGATATATCTCTAAAAAGAGCACGAGCGCCCGGACCCCATGAACCTAGCGTCTCAACCCCAAACGGCTCGAAAACACAATTACCAATTAAATTACTGTATTTGCGCCGTTTGAGGTTTTCTACCGCTACAGCAGCAGCACTGGCACAGCTCACCGTGCTCGGAAGATGTGATGGCGCAAGGGTGTCTACGCATGTGGGGTCCCACAGGCCTACCCATTTTCCAAGGTAATAAAGACATACCATCGGGTCTCTTCCCATCGTCATGTACCAAGCCTATGGGTTCTAATACTGGTACGCCGGCGATAATAAGAGCACGACGGATAATGTCATTAAGATGTCGTGAAATACGACTAGCGCTTCTGCTGCAGGACAGATATTTACATAGATATTCGAGAAAAATATATGGGAATAAAAATTAAACAATTTGTAATAAGAAATCAACAATATTTATTGACTGGGTGTTTTTAAATTATAATTACAAATTATAGAGTTTTGTGCATGACAAATATTCTAAGTCTGACAAGAATTAACGTTATTTTCCATATTAAAGTGGATAATTTATTTTTTAGTGACATGAATAAACATGTTAGTAAGTTAGATATTAAGATACAGGTATCCTAAATTGTAATCTCACTAACAATAACATCACTCAAATAAAACAAATTTATTTACCTCCTAATATTTTGTTATTAATAGCTGATTGGTGCACCTTCGCTATTTATTACTTGTTGCAATCGTGTCCTCATTCTAGCAACCATGTTCCCACACAAATCAGTGCCACGAAACGATAACAATAATTTGCGACCGATCTTGTCAGACTTAAAATATTTTTCATCGCTAAATATACTTAATTATATTATTACACCAACCGAAATCCAAATATTCTCTTGCAAGCGGACCCAGTTTTGCCTGTGAATATCTGACAGTAGAATTATCTTGGCTGGTTTACGACATTTCACACCAGCGGCACGCAAGTGGTTCCGTATAGTTTGTAATGTCACGTCATGTTTAGTCGCCGTGGAACGAGTTGAGGGAGGGCTCAGTCATATGCCAAGTAGCTATATCACGGTGCCGCGCATTGGTATCTGTATATACAAATCCAGCCTTTGGTCACGGTCAGTAAGGATCAATGCTTCCTGAATCTGTATAACGATGGACCCACAATTGCACAGCTCTTCTCTGTAAACAATAATAAAATATTGTTACAAAAAATAACAATCGATAACATTTGGATGATTTAAACATGTTAAACTTCTAAACATGATAACATTTTGTTACTCACCGATATCTTTAAGCGTCTCACAATTACACTAATTAAAACGTTTAGCTTATGCAAGCTCAGCTCAGCTCTTAAAAGTGTAGTTAAGTGATTCATATTGATTCGCAAATATAAACATTTCTCAAAACACGCAGTGTATAACGTATAAAAACGTAACGAAAGCCCGATAGTCAATAGTATTATGACGCTGAACTTGAACTACTAACTTATATATGATTTGTCATTTTTAGAGGGTAGACGATAAATATATTCCAAACCAAATATAAACAAGACTTGATAATAGTTAAGCAATGAATTGAACAAATTTAAATTCCTACTAATATTATAAATGCGAAAGTAACTCTGTCTGTCTGTCTGTTACGCTTTCACGCCTAAATCACAAAACCGATATTGATGAAATATGGTACACACACAGATAGACTAGACCTTGGGTAAGGACACAGGCTGCCTTTTGTTGTAAAAAAAGGCATGAAGGGGTTGAAATAAGGGATTAAAGATTGTATGGGAATTCGTTGTTAACGCGCCTAAACAACCTATTTTGATAAGATTTAGTACAAAGATAGACTAGACCTTGAGAAAGGACAAAAGCTACCTTTTGTTGAAGAAAAATGGCATGAATGGGTTGAAATAAGGGATGAAAGTTTATATGGGAATTCGTCATTATTGCGCCTAACACACAACCGATTTTCATGAAATTTGGTACAGGGATAGACAAGACCTTGGGAAAGGACATAGGTTACCTTTTGTAGTAAAAAAGGGCATGAAGGGGTTGAAATAAGGAAGGAAATTTTGCATGGAAATCCATCATTATCGAAGATAAAACCATGAGACTTTGTACACAGGCACTCGATCCAGCGATTTTTAAATTTCGACCAACATGGGAATGAAATAGAAGGAGAAAGTTCGTGTGAAAGCCCAAATAAATCTGTCTATTTTTACAATACGTATATTTATCGGAAACATTGTATAAGTAGTAAAAATGTCGTCTTAATATATACACGTCGCGCGAGCGTGGGACACGCCAAGCGCCATACACAATGAACGATGCGTCGGCTGCGGCGCAGCGCGCAAATTCCCTCACTACACAGTGAGGGAATTTGTAACATTAGGAAAAGCGGTGACCGCAGAAAAATGTTGCAGCAGTGTAAGCTGTTGGTTTGGGATGAATGTACGATGTCTCACAAAAGAGCAATGAAGCACTATATTACACCATGAAAGATATCAAGAGCAACCAGGGTATTATGGGAGGGATGGTGGTACTTTTAGCTGGTGACTTTAGATAGACCCTGCCGGTTATTACTAGGGGTACACCGGCAGATGAAATAAATGCCTGTTTGAAGGCGCCTGTATTATGGGTACACGTAAAAAAGTTTTGTCTGACTACAAATATGCGAGTACACAACGATTCTCAAGCAGGGCAATATGCGGCTGCTCTTTTAAAAGTTGGAAAAGATTGTATGCTAACAGACAGTAGCGGCATGATTACACTAAGACGTGAATTCTCGATAACACAGCTGTTTTAAATAAAAATGTATATCCAGATCTACACATAAGTATGGGCAACCGAGAATGGTTGTGTGACAGGTCAATTTTGGCGCCGACAAATGAGACAGTGGGCCAGATAAATGAACAAATTATGTCAGATGTTGTCGTGTACCTCTCAGTAGATAATTTTATGGACACGGAACAAGTGACATCGTACCCTATAGTTTCTCAACTCTTTAGAATTATCAGGAGTGCCTTCCCATAAATTAAGGCTGAAAGTTGGTATGCCAGTCCTATTAATGAGAAATCTTGACACACCAAGGCTTTCTCAACTCTTTAGAATTATCAGGAGTGCCTTCCCATAAATTAAGGCTAAAAGTTGGTATTCCAGTCCTATTAATGAGAAATCTTGACGCACCAAGACTATGTAATTGTACACGGCAACAAATTACTCATCTAGGGCGCAATACTACAAAAGCTATAAACATGACTAAAATGGCAAAAGGAGAAAATGTTCTAATTCCCCGTATTCCAATAATTAGAACCGATTTGCCATTTCAGTTTAAAAGAGTGCAGATTCCCCTAAAAGTAGCATTTACAACAATAATAAATAAAACTGTTTTCCATGGGCAACTCTATGTGGCATGCTCACGAGTAGCAAACCCGTAAAATCTTTATGTTTTAGTAATGGATGGAAAATAAAAAAAGTAGTTTATAAAAAAGTATTAACCGGTCGTATACCGCCGGCTCGCATACCAGCCGGCAGATTTGTACCCGTCGTAGGCCGGTGGCTCGCATGCGAGCCACCGGCCTACGACGGGTACAAATCTGCCGGCTGGTATGCAAACCGGCGGTATACGACCGGTTAAATAAGCTATTTTCCGTAAACCACGGCATTTATACAGGTTCTCCCAGAAGATGTGAATCAAATTGTAAGAGGAGATTCCTTAGGTAAGGAATTTACAAATGTGATAAAAAAATGGACTTTTGCTTAAAATAAAAAGCATAGTTTTTATAAAAGTCCGACGTTTCCCAGACTTTTTAACTACAGATGTTTCGTTTATGGCTAATTTTCATTTATTTTCACTATTATTATTTGTGAAGGATTGATTCGTCAAACTACAAACGATTTTTTTTAACTGTCCTTGTTTTGAAATAGCGACGTCATTATTATTCATCATCATTCATCAGTATTATTTTTTTGCATCAAAGAAAATCTTGTACGTTTGACCAACATCACAAAATACATTATTTTTTTTTTATTTATCTCATTCGATAGGTCCTTACTTAAGGAATATCCCATTACAATTTGATTCACATCTTCTTGGACACCCTGTATGTGTAATACTTGCAAAATAAGGTTCTTAAATTTTTTTAATGCTGCTCAAAGTAACTATTCCACGCGGACGAAATCACGGGCAAAAGCTAGTATTTTATAAAACATACAAAATCATTGAGCGTTTGGCAGTCGGCTTTGATCTTACGGTGCCGGCGACGTAAGATTTTATCTATCGTACGCTCGAGTAAGGAATGCGCCACGCACGAGAGATTTTTCATATAAGCTAAATGTAAGCTTCATATTCCCTGCAGCATTAAAGTGGCCAGAAATTGCAAGTGTGTGCGTGGACAACGGGTTATTGTGAAGTAAACACTAACAAATAGGCGAATACATACGTTGATTTCATGCACACCAATATCTATGTTGGTGTGCCCTGTAAACCTATTTATTTTGCTGTGTGTACATTGAGACTTAATTTTTCTACTGCATCTATTTGTTTACATAAATTGTATGTCATCAAAGTATGAAAGAACACTGATCTCTGTAGCACAGGTCTTTCAACCTAGCAAGGAGACCAGAGAATGCATTCAATTTGTATCTTTTATGTAAATAAAGAATTATAATTATTGAATTAATTTCAATTGCGTTGTCTGCATGTTCAAATGAAGGACGATGTATGATGTACATTACCAGAAGCAGATGACGTAGGTGACTTAAGCGGAGTCCACACGGGAACATCAGGCGGCGGACTTTCGACGACGGCGGCGGCGCCTACCGGCACTGGCAGCGGCCCCGTCGTCTGACTAGTATGTGACACTGACTCCTTAGTCTCCAATGAGCTTTGTGACCATTCGTTTTCTACTAAACTCATCGGCTGACAACTACACGACTCAGAAGCACTATTTGATAAATTCAAATCATCAATCAATACACTCTCTTCACCACTAGTTAATATTGTTGAACTTTGAGTAGCAAGCTCTACAGGCGTCTCAATATTGCTTTCGAATTGTACACTCGACTCCGTCACTTTTAACACTTTCTTAACACTAGAACACTCGCTTTTTCGATCCACCGAATCTGGCGCAGACTTGTCATCCTCAAAGAGTACTCGGTAGTACTGGTCGAACTCCTCCACGAGACTACGAGCCGTCGACGGCGAGCTAGTATCCAACTCCTTATTCTTAATTTGATCCATTAGTTTCTCTACAACCTCGCTACCGCTCAAGTTTTTACAATGATTACTGGTCGAACTGACTATGTTCTTTAGTTCTTCCTCGTTGACTTCATACTGTTTGCCACTGCTAAATATCTGTGGTAGTGCTAGGTCATTAAATAGGATGTTTAAGTATCCACCGTCGACTGCGACAAAGTTCTCAGCAGTGATGCCAGAGCTGTGGTCTTTGTGGTTGGTACTCAGCGCCTCTCCGGTCTGGACACACTTTTCAGCACTGGTGACTTTCGTGAATGAAGTTGGCACAAACGCCGTGTCAGAGTTCAGCTTGGATGTAGTACTCTCCTCGCAACCACTACTCGATAAATCGAAACATTTCAGAGGAGAAGCATTTCTGTCGCCCGGCGAGATCCTTTTTAATTTTTTCTTTCCTAAAATGATCTGTTCCACATCAACGTTATTTTTCAGTTTGAGTTCTATGTTTTTCTTAGTTTTCATAAGAGCCACTTTTCGTTTTTCAGAGAGCGTGAGCAAGGCTTTTCGCATCCGTTGCATCTCCCCGCATTCGTGCTGCAGTTTGAGCAGTGCACCGCGCTGTTTTTTCTTCAACGTCGATATATCTGTGTTGTCGTGTTTCTTTTTCTTCTCTAGCCATAGTATTTGAGATTTCGTGAAATCTTTCAGCGCATCTTCTCGCATCTTCAATACGAACAAGAGATTTTTTGCTCTTCTTTGCTCATCTCGAATGAGCAAATTAAGCTAAAATTAAAGTATTATTAACAGACGTAAATATTAGTTACAATTGACATAAGTAATACCACAAAACCAAATAGCTTCATTGTACCGTTATCGTGTCATCATAATGACTAATGCATCGTTAGACCATAACACCAAGTACCACGTTGTCATCTACTGTTAGCAAAATATTTACAATTTAAGAATAACACTTACCAGACAAAGACTCTGGGATACCATTGTTTCAGTATCGTCGATGTTCGCGCCATTTTCAAGCTTCGACAAAAAGTTGTCGTACTCTGAGTTCTTTACAGCAAACGTGGAATCGAATAACACTGAATTGTTAACTAAACTGTCGACTTGGCTGTCAGGAAAGCATTTGTCGGTTAAGGAACAACTTTCTAAGTATTGCAGCGATTCGAAAAAAGAATCTATAAAGTTGAGTTCCCGTTGAAACTGTTCACAGATGTATTCGTTATGTAATAGATCATTATTAACTCTTATTGTACTAATTATATCCGACGGTTTCATTAATTTATTAAAGACGTAAGAACAATTAGGCGAGTTCAGTTCGTTTAAACAATTTATATTGCCGTCCTTTGGGTTGTTCTCCTTTTCACCCACATCCTCGGCCAAAACATTTTCTTGTATGTTTTGCAAGTCTTTCTTGAACACAGGCATTACATTTATAGGATATTCTAATGGACTGGGCGGTATTTTAGAGCTAACATCCTCGTCATTTTCAACTATATGGAAATTAATCTTTTGTCTAGTCGTATATGTTAAAGTAGCACTACTTATTATATAAGAGGCACCTTGACAGAAACTTATATCACTTGAGGTTATGTCTTCTTTGACAGGAGATACATTAAAAGGCGGTACTTTGAGATTGGGTAATGAATTAATTTGGACAATCTCCTTGGGTTCAGACTTTTCTTTAGTTAATGTTACATTTGGTATTTCGAGACTATCGAATATTTCCTTCATAGATTCCGTCTGCATAGAGGTCTCGCACTTACAAATTTTGTTTATTTTAAAGTCATTCATTTCCGTTACTTGGTCTAATACCTTAGGTGGATCGGTGCCTACGTTTACATGTTTCAAAATAAGTATATCGTCCGACCGATTACCATGACCTATTGTTCGTACTATGTCCATACATGGGTTTAATGTGGCATTTGATTTTATTTCTGTCACTTGAGGCTGTCGGTTGTTGTCTTCACGAGGTACTCGTATCAATGTTACTGGTTTTGCTTGAAATTCTTTCAAATTAACCTTGTTTTTTTTATTTGTAAGTGGTGATCGACATAATGACGGCTTCTCAACAGATTTTTGTTTGCAGTTAAAATCTGTTTTGAGATTATCGTAAAATATATTTTTTATTCTGGCGAACTCTTTTTCACTATCACTTTGTATAATACAATTCTTGCTAATATTAGTGGTTTTAGCTGGTTGCGTACTTCTTGAATGCCGCTGAGACACTAAAAACATAAAGCACCAATGTGATTCAATTAAATATATTTACATTATCGATATGTGATACGGGTGTTGAGTATGAGAATATTAACATATACCGATACTCTATCATTGCGTGTTTTTAGCAACTAACCTTTTTTTAAGCTGTAATGGAACATACATCACTGACCTTTTTCATTAATATTTTTCATTTTAGAATTTTCTGTTGGACTGCTTACATGTCTACCTCTATAATAATTTTGTTGAGTAACATTCACTTCTTTCTTATAATACGCACTATTCGTTTTGGCACTTGTTTTAGTTTCCTTTGTATCTAAAATAATATAAGAGTTAATATAATGTAAGGTTGACACGAGAAACTAGTAGTTGTAAATGTTAAAAAGTTAGACAGAGTATACCACTGTTTCTGCTCACACTACACTATGTAAGACCTCAAGCAATACCGAAATTATATTTAGACTGCTATAGCTTTAAGCATTACAGTCTAAATACTTACCACCACAACCCATTACTTTATACAATATTGATTGCTAAGACGATATTGTACACACCACATTTGGATAAAAACTACAATTAAAACCTATTAAAATTTCTAATTGTAATCACAAGAATCCATATGTTAATGTTTACTAACTAAATAGTTTTAACCATTTTATAACCCCTGCTTGACCCAACCGTAAGTCTTAGTAAGCACTTTTAAAAACGAAACCATGTTAAAGAAGAAGCATAAGATGACTTACATTTTGTAGCATTTGTTAATCTAGAAGTGATTCTACAGGATGGCTGCTTTTCTGATTTATAATCGGTTTCCATTGATCTATTTAACAATTTAACTGGACTGGTGCTTTTCTTCGTGACTGAAACTGCAGTCGTTATAAAGGAATGAAATAGGGGATACTTGAACTAAATGTAAATATCAAGTAATATGGATTCCAAGCTGTCAAACAATTGTTTAATTGTTCACACAATAAAATTATAGATTGACTGAGCCCTCTCTGTTCTCGAAGGGTGTAAGCTATCCATATTTCACCACATAATAAACAAAAAAGACCACCTGGCCTGGTCATTGAATGACTTCAAGATCTAAGACAACACCACTTCAAAGCCATAGTTTATTATATCTTCTTCTGTCTTAAATACAGTAGTAAGTAGGCATATCCATTCTTGAATGCGCCCTACATTCAAGAATGGATGCCTATTCTATTCATGAACATACTCCAGTATGATATATTGCATAATAATATAATAGAAAACTCTGCACTTGTCGGTGTAGCAATTTCCATCTTTCTCAATTCATTGCCAAATCTTTCAATACTGTATATGTCACTACATTTACTTTTTCTTTCAGTTAATCTATATACTTTTGTCTTGACCTCTCTTTCTCTATTTTCTTTCCATAATATTAGTAATAAATTTGTCTGAGTAACCAAACATGTCCCTGGTTTTTCCGTTACTTTTCTCTCATATTCATTGGTCATCACTTCACTAGTCACTTTTTCTATCCAACACCACATTTTCAAAAGCTTTTAATCATTTGGTATGCTTAGGATCTACTTGTGTAGTTTTCTAAGGGATTAAATATAATACCAAAAATACTAATTGCACAGCAAAATATGGTTACTAAAATATATCATAACAAGCACCTATACGACTCAAATCACTGCATTCTGTCTCGAAAGGGTTAGGTTCCTTCTTAAACCTACCCAAAAATAGGAGCCCCGCAGCGCGGTGCTCCGTCGACTTAGTTTGATCTCTTTAAAATATTTATTAAGCATATTTTGATGTGCAATTAGTATTTTCGGTGGAACAAAGGCAAAAAATTGAGGAACAGTTAAATAGTACCGGTTTTCTGATAAAAAAGCAGCTTTTCTATTGTTGTTTATACTATCTCTATGTACTGGTTCCAATCAGGTCAGGTAATGTTATGAAAGAAGTACCATGTTTGTTTACATAATTACAATATATCAGGATAACCTTGTGTTATGTTATTGTGATGAGTATGGTAAGTTAGCAGAGCAGGTTACGAAAGCTTCGCATTGTTAGTAGGAAGTAAAAGCACAACAAGCTCTATTCACATGGTCTGTGGTCCATGGCAAATATTTACACTGCCTTATGCTACTTTGCCACTATACTAATATAAGAAAGAAATTAATAGTTAAGACTATCTATAATTTAAAATAGCTTTAGATCTGGAGGATGATGAAATGAAATACCCATAAATTAGTAAATACTATATAGTTAAAAAAAATACATGAGAGAATTGGCGTTTAAAATTTCTAATCAACAGGATATATAAATAATGAAACACTCATATAATTAATTTATAGGCTAACATGATAATACCATTAAGTAAACAGATTTTCTTAGTGTCCATCCACAGTGCACCAATGTGCAGCTATGTCTCTATAATTAATAATATATTGTTTGATAACATATAAGGGACAAATACAAGCACATCACTCAAACAAATGCAAAGTTATTATTGCATAATTGAAATTAAACTTTAGACAGGTAGCACTTACTTTCAGGCTCAATATTTACCACTATATTTTATATTAGTTTAAACATTGATATTAATTAATAGTATCTGAAGAATTTATATTTTTATTTATAATTATTTATTAAAATTATAATATTAATTATTATAATTTTATTATTAATTAATACCCGTTACATATTATATATATGTATATCATGCAACGCGAAGGTTTAAATGTTATTAGTATCTGAAGAAGTATTATAATATTATGAATATATTAGTTTAATTTCAACTAATATGGTGCTTTGACTTACATCCTTTGTATCAACTAGATACAAAATACTTGATTCATAGAATGTATCTTAAATGTTGATGGTGATATTTGTTAATATTATTGCTTCAAATATCACCATTTATTAACTAGCTTATGCTGTATACTAATGAGAGATGATTTGAAATGGCTTTTTTATGCTCATTACTCAACTCTTGTTTATCAATGCTAGTGAGTTTATTGTGGATGAACTCATCAAAGCCTACTACAGGCATGCCATAGATTTAACAATATTAACAATTTATTTGTTCAGATTAAGCATTCTAGTAAAGAAAGTTAGTCTTGCAGGCTTATATGGAAGTCTATATACTGAATGTACTTACAGGATCTGACTAGTACTCTTTAAGTTAATTGAAATCACTTTTCTTAATCAGTATTAAGAGACAGGTGATATCAAGCAAATACTTTAAGGTTAGTATAAAATGAAAACTTACATTTTGTAGGACTTGTCAATCTAGAATTAATTCCATTGGATGGCTGCTTTTCTGCTTTAAAATCCACTTCTGTTGCTCTATTTGCTGTTCTAACTGGACTAATGTTTTTCTTCCTGCCAGTAACTGCAGTTATTGTAAAAATATGTTGAAATATTGATGTATATTTAAACTGAGACCAAACATTAGATAACTATTATAGATTTTAAAGTTACAAAACAGAATTAATGTCTTTCAGTAATTTTAGTTGTTGTTGCCTGGATGGTATAACCACACAAAACATTGAAATAGTAATGTTGAATTATAGAAGTGACCTAATAAGTACACTATCTGTGGCAAACTACCCAGATATTGATAGCAAATTATTTTCTTTCTTTCTTTCTTTCTTTCTTTCAGTACTCCATACTCCATACATAGCATGTAGTGAGCACTGGAATAAATAACAAACCAATCTATTCAACACATATCCATAGTATATGTTGAATGAGCTGCAGTAGAGTAAACAACAGGCATCTTATGCACCAGATAGGATTATGAGTTGAGAGAGTGGCAGTAAGAGTAAAATAAAAACTTATAGCCACTATCAGCCTTTTAATCTAGCTTCAGCTTGTTCAGCTGAACACAACTTAATGTCCAGCTAATTTTGAAGTTCTATTTTATAGATAATATTTTTTTAAAGTAACTGTATATGTTATATGTAAGAGCAACATATACAGAAAAATTAATATACAATGAAATATAATAAAATAATTTCACACTTACAATATCCAGGATGTGGACCCTGATCGTCATCTTTTGATATTGTTACAATTTTTCTCTTAGTGTAGTTAGCAGCCATTTCTTTAGGAGGACCTGCAAGGTTAGATCTTAACGACCTGTTAGTATTTAAGTCGTCTTCATCTAGAGTGATGATACGCCTGAGCCGAGGTTGCAGTGTGTAACTTTGTGCAGATGGCCATGACACTGTAGTAAATGAAATTACTGTAATAATATCCTTAATAGAAAGAGTAATGGACAGAAGATATAAAATAATACATAGTTTAAACTTTCTCAAACAGACACTGATTTTTCTTGTATAGTACATGCAGTCACTATTGAATAATGCAGGGGTACACCAAGGTCTCTTAGTGTGAGGTCTTACAAGCAAATTGATTTAGCCTTCATCCTGGTTTATGTTTAGTAACCACTGCTAGAAGATATTACATGACTGAGTTCAAATAGCACAAGTACTATTATATACTATTGTAACAGTTTGATTATTTGGTATTAAAAACAAACAGAGATAAGCTTGAAAAATACTACAATTTCTTCACTAGGCATCTACATTACATTGCAAAATGTCATGAGAAGGGTGCGTCATCGTATCCAGACGATTTGTGTACATCATGGGAATATTTTCTGCTAACATATACTAACATACCTTTCGCATCATAGTCGAAATCTGGAAGCTTGGTATACTTAATGACAGTGTTCTTTTGTTGTAGGGGCGTAGAGTAACTATTACCATCTACTTTCAAAAAGAAACCATACACATTATCGGCATCTGGTTTCGGCGATGCTGATGCATCCATTATACTCTGAACACTCAAAAATTTATACTTTTAATATGATGCCAATCATTTTATAATACTATTGAATAAATAATAGATACGCGTAAATACAATCGCGTTGTTGTTAAGATTTTTCTTTAATATTTTCACATTGTTTTTTGTTATAATGCACGAAGATTTTCCTGAAATAATTTACTTGTCAATAAATTTTAAAACAACTTATGGTTTTTAGTCTATGAATGAACGATAGACATTATTTCAAACCACAGATTTTACATTAGCAACTATTACAATAATTATTCAATTAAAATAAGTATAATACGTACTACTTTGAATACGAGTTAGTTAGTATAAATTCCCAAAATATTATCCTAACATCTTTATTTTTTTCATCTTTGGTCTAGACAAAACCAACTTGTAAAATCAATCAATTATAATTTCAGGACATACCATAAACTATTATAGAGTAGCAATCAAAGTAATCTGTACTGTATTCTGTACATGCTTGTGCGATTCATGGAAGTAGTGAAGTAAAATCAATCATTTGTTTGTTTTAGGCAATCCAATTTCAGTCTGGTCTAGAGAAATTGGTATGGTGATAGTAAATTTAAAATTTGTGTACACTATTTCTATGGATTAGCGTAATATTTCTTTATAAACGAGCATTTCATATCGTGCGTAGCTAATCTCTGTGGTTTTGCAGGGAAGTCGTCAGTGGACACTTTGTTGATGAAAAGAAATATCTCTAAAAATCGGGAATGGAAATAGTTCGCCGTACTCGTATTCCTGTTTAACTTGCGACGATGCAATCATTGTTATCTCATCATAGATTTAAAAGATAAAGTGGTGTTCAGGACAATGAGTTATTCTAATACTGATGAAAATTGGTGTGTTCTTGCGTAGAGAAGACTTGTCATAAAGGATTCATATATTATAAATTGTGAGTAATCGGCAGTATGGTATCGGTTAGCCATCTTATTCATACATATTGGCTATACTGTAGGCATATACCTATCAAAATTTTGCTAGTGAACATTATAGATTATAATATTATAGGTACTGTCCTCTTGAAAAAGTGACATCTACGTACCTACATACTAACTCATTGAAAACTAAAATACGATTATTTATCGGTTAATAAAGCTTGAAGTTGTGTTAGTTAAAGAAATTGACAAATAATCCACAATAATATATGAATACTTGCCATATATATTTATGTAGTGTTATGTTACAGGTAGGTCTGATGAAAAATTGGCTCAATATTATAGTAGCTGTAATAAACAGCAAAATACTAACAATTTCACATCAAATATCTAACAGCATGCTATTTTGCTGTACTTATATATAATATGCCCAATTCTGATAGGACTAATAATGTGTGCGGTTTCATAATTTAGTATTAACTTAAGAAATGTATTGACATAATGCATCTTTTTAAATAAAGTAAATAAGCAAAATTATAAATAAATGAAGTAGTATATTATATACTTGACTGGGCAAGAAATAGTATTCCGTTTGCCACAAATCAATATTCTACAAAGTAAAATTAAATATTAACATCAATACTATGGCAGCACATAATAAAACAGCTTTACTTCTAAATGTATTGTTATTGTCTTCTTGGTCATAGGTCGGCAAAAGTATAAACAAATTATCATAATGGTGCCAATAATGAAACATTTTAAATAAATACAATATGAAATTACATTCATATCTTACATTAAATCTTAAACATGTAGACATTCTTAAAATGAGAGTAATTCAATATCTACTATATTGACACATCTTATCAAAATTTTTAGGTAGTTTTGATGAAACTTGGTATATTTATTCTATATTGATAATTGGCAAGATCATCACAGTACTTGATTTCGAGGCACTAGGACACAATTTCTGCAGTCATTTGCTTTAAGGCTATACAATAAAGGCTGTGTCAGACATATTAAAGAAAGCATGAGTCTAAGCCCTGAGTGTTAGAAAAAGATTAAAGTTGCAATAATTACAAAAATTGTAGATTGTTAACAATGATTAAAAACTTAAACCGTGATTGGCTATTATTAATTTATTAATTTACTTAATTATAAAGTCCTCAGGCCACTTATAAATTTAACAAAAGAAATCATAGGAATGTTATCATTAGCTCAGAAGCGCATCCATCAGTGCTTAATCTGTCAAGTCTTATATTACTCATCATTATTAAAAACCTATTGAATCTGGCCAGCAGTGTGCCACTGTGACTCAAGAAGTTAATGTTTATCATATTGCAAGTTATTAATTACAATTTATTAAAGATAAGCTGGCATTTTTGCAATGATCCTGATAATAGCTATAATGATTGAAAGAAGCTGTATTTCATTTCATAAAAATGATTAAATCTGGTCATCCTTTTTATGAGAATTAATTTTCCAATTCTAAACAATCATACACACTTGCCTGGCATATTTTGTAATGTGATGTTATAATAGCACTATATATGTTACAGTATGTAGTAACATATGTTATGGATCTTATAACAAATTAAATTGTTTCATTTATTAAGTACGTATTTCCTAATTTTACCATACCATATCAGGACTGGGCAACAGCATATTTCTATTTAATTTTTCACTAACTACATTTGATTTATGCTTTATATTAATACTATTCATTTTCACCTATTACATTTCATCTTTCACATTTCATCTTTTTCTCTTCAAATCATAAAGGTGCATTTTGCTAATAGGAATAGTGCAATAAAAAATAATAAACCATTATGATATGAATAAATGAAGATAACCATTATTGTTATTAGAGCACACACAATTATCATATATGTAGATGTATGCTTTATTACAAATTAATTTACCTCTTATTAAATTGACTTGTCAGTGCACCTCATGGTTAAGATAAATCAAATAATAACCTAATAAGTGATAGATTAGAAATAATGTTGAAAGTAAACCATATCTTCTATGCAGTAGTAGAAATAATATAGAATATCTCTGATAGTTTAGAGATATTCTATATACAGTGTGAGTCTTCATAAAGTGTACATATTAAAATGAGTGAAACTAGACATCATTTTATAGGCAGGAAAAATAATAAAAAAGTCTAAAAAGAATGTTCTTCAATTTATACCTATTTATATTTTAGGTTACAAGGTTTTCTTGGTACAAGGTACAGGTAGGTATAACTACTAAGAAAATATATAAATAGGTATAAATCGAAGAATATTCATTTTAGGTTTTCATTATTATTTTCCTACCGATAAAATGATGTCTAGTTTCACTCATTTTAATATCTGCTCTTTATAAAGACTCACACTGTAAATATCTTTTGTATTCTATAACAACATATATTTTCATGATTTAAATAATATTATTGTAGAACTTTACCTACCGTGTTTTGTTATTTTAACTAACTAAAAAAATTAGCTTAGCTTTATCTAATACCATAAATAATAAACAGGAGATACTAGCCTCGGGACAAAATCTCTCATCACAGTCTGGCCACATAGGGTGCACATAATAGGTTAGCAATCATAAATCAAAGAGGACTATTAAATAAACAGTGAATCAAAAAAATAAACAGAAAATGGCACCAAGGACCAATTAGATTATTTTGTTTGTTATTATTTAGCTTCAGATATAATATTTATCTAATTAGGCTATGTCAATTAACTCTTTGACTGATTATGTAAAAAAGATGAAACATAAATGTTATAATAGTATAAATTAAGCTGTGTACACCTTTGACAATGCCAGTGTTCATAGGCATAGTTTAACACTTACCAATAGGTTGTCTACTAGTACTTTTTCTGTTAGAGACAGTTAAAAGCAAGATGGTAAATAAGTTGATCAAGGTCAATTAAGGTTATAAGAGCTATATCAGTTTAGATTTGTTTAAGTAGCAGTGCCATCATATAAGCCTAGATTTGCTTTTAGAGAGATACTAAGTGTATCCTATCTCGAACTAGTGTGAGTTTAGTGTGCTTTGGTGAGCTCTTCAGTAAATTCCAGTGAAATTTACAGATCAAAAGGGAATATAATAGATTTTACTTTGTTTTCTATTAAAAGACATTATATACCTAGGTTACCTTTTTTTGAAACCATAGTTGTGCTACTGAAAACAAATAAAATTATTTGATATCCATGCTTCTGATTTGAATGCAAATTATTTTACATGCAAGCTTAAATATCATAAAACAGTATTTTCTGGAAAATGGTTTTAATGTCAAATCTTTAAAGAAATTATATTGCTATTCTACAGACCTACAAATGTTTCATAGTGTGCTTATAATTTTCAAATCTATAATATATCATGATATATAATATAGAAATTTAATAGTACCTGGAACAAACAGAAGCATTTTACTAGAAATTGTTTGTATCCCATAGGAGTTGCAAATTTCTTTCTATGCACTGTAGTTAATATACGGCTACCATAAAATTTCAATAAATTATACAGATTAACATGTAAAACTGCAAAATTTTTAAACAATATGAAACTAAACAGGGCTTTGCCATTATGCCTTTAAAATTATTATCAACTTCAGATAGATTATTAATCTTCAATGATCCCACCAAAGCAATGTGACTTATAAACCAGTGTATTTTAATTGAATGAGTCAATTAACTGGAAATAAATACTTACAACGAAAAATGGACTGTGTTTAGATGAGAGAGATTATAACTACATATGTATATTGCAAAATCTAATCTATCTCTACTCTTAGAATAATTTGGTTTGTTTGTGTATAATGTGTCATGCCTAACAGATTAAGTAGATTCATTGATTTACAGTATAATTGATTTGTTTTAATCCTAAACCATTCAAGCAATTAATAAAATGTATGGATTTTGTTCTAAGAAATAGCATGCACAAAAATTATATGAAGGAATATAATATGATGATAGAATATAGTATGATGTAGGTCTAAAATACTTAGTTATTGATGGTATGACTTACATATTGTTAATGAGGGTGAAATGCTTGTTGGATGTTCGATTACTTGTAAACTAGTGTCAAGAATGTTTTATTAGTATAAAAACTCATTGTATAAGACAGGCAGACTAAAATAACTGTTTGGGCTTGAAATTTAAAATAATTGTTTCTGTTCATCTTGTAGTAAATTTAATTCCTATATAAACACAGGTTTATAAGACGATTGTTAAAATCAAGATCTTGGTAAGGCCCTAATACTAAATCATACTAAAACTAACAATATATTGATTGTTTTGAAGATTTAGGCATGATGTTATCATATTATAATATTAATTAATTAATCAGGTTTAACTAATTAGGTATTTCATTTTTCACTTCATTCTCATGTATATGTTTTATCTATTCTGTGTCTTTATATATATCAGTTACTGCAAAGACACAACACCACCACCTAGAAACTTGTCCAACCATCACTGCTTTGAAGAATGGTTATGTGTTTTATTGCTTGGTTCAATACTTTACATCAAAAGCAAACATTTATATAGTTACAAAATTTTACCAATGTTGTATGATTTATATGAAGCGAAATTTTGGTGTAATATATTAAAATAAACAAAAGACGCATAGTACTTCTTTGATGCATTACCACAAAATGTGGTTTTCCAAGTGAGCCTGTAACATACCAGTGCGTAATATAATGTATGTTATATACTGTTACAGGCAGACATAAATTTATATATTTAATTTTATGTATGTTTGATACAGGTTGGTGTCAATTTGTGCTTGGTATGACTGTGTTGTCACGCATCAACTTAAGCTTTTGTTTTATTACTGTCCCCTAAGCTTAATATAGGAACTCTGTTTTGTTAGCATATTTTTTTTTATTATTCTCCAATCCTAAAGTATTAGTCCTGTTATATTTTATTTATGGGCAATGTTTAATAAATAAGTATATTTGTTTGTGTGGTTTTCTAATAAATAACTTTATAATAACTAATTAATTATCTTAGCCCCAGCACAATAATGGCTGTGAAAAAGCATGAGTTAGTCCACGACAATCGTAACCAACTGGACTTAAAAGCTTTGGAAGAATACATACAGCTGATGAATGATCCACACAACTATTTACCGCCTCCCCATGAACTCGTGAAAAACTGTCAAGATATTGTCAAATGTCTTGGTGAGTACTCTGAGATTTGTGGCGTACTCTGCATTAGCCTTTAGTATAGTGTTAACAGTAGTTATTTATTATTTGCTATTGAAACATTGCAGCTCGCACCACTGGCGATGAAGTGTCATTGTGGTCCTTATTGCAACATGTGGAAGAGTTCCTTCTTCGTTGTGTGAACACCGCACACCACGACTTCCGCCATGAAATTGTCACGGCGATCTTGGACAAGTTCTATTCGTTCATCTCTGATCCACGTGAGTAACACAATAATTTTATGCTAATGGGTAGGTATTTATGTGTTTAGTATATTTTCATTATAATTCAATTCTTTGTATCAATATATTACAATGCTTTATGTTTGGTGGTAGGTCTTAAAAACCAATTATTCATTGTATTAATAAATGTTTATAAGAGGATAACAGTTTTGGTATAAATCAATATAATATAGCACTTTTTTATGGTAATGAAAGTTGGCTATGCCAGAAGTGACAAAAATAGAATACATTCTGTGTCATTGAGATGTATGTATTATACTAATGAATATAATTGCTTTGGGTGATAGATTAGACTTAAGGATTCAAGGAGAGGGTTCGCTTGCAAACGCATCAAAAGATTTTAATGATCAATTTGTAGATAATTTTAAATGTTGTAAGGCTAAGTGAAGCGCCTAGGATTTCTGCAATACTTGAGGATTATTTTATCCTCAATGGCGTATCAAACTACTATTATTTACAGAAATCTGATTTGAGAGGGCACAATTTTGAAGTGTAGTTATTTTATTACACAGAATCCGATGCTTGCCCTGCCACTTCTGTGGTGCTCGTCGTGTTGGATATCTCTGACACTGAGGGAACTTTAAGTGCTGCACGCTGGCTCGTACAACAAGGGGACAACGGTCCCGCCGGCGCTGGCTTGAGGGCTTCGCTCTCATGTCTTTACAGCTGGTTGTACGAATGGCATGCGACCCCAGCACTTGGTGATTGGGTGATGGCATACATAACAGCTCTGGAGGTACACAAAGATCTGACCGAAATATGTTTTTATAACATGTATTTGAGCTTAGGTTTTTTTTTAAATATTCTATATCTTTCTATCTAGGAAAACGAACGATTCGACATACTGATTGAAATATCTGTGGATAACTTGGGTCGCCTCTTCTTAGCTTTAGAAGAAGTGGTGACGCTACGTCAATCTGAAGCTGATGTAATTTTCCACATCTTAGCTTCGATGCGCGAGTCCACCGAAGCTTTCGATCGGGTATGTTATACTACAAATATTTTTTTAAACATTTTGTTTTACCTTGTATATCAAATACGCATATTATATTTTATATTAGATCGCACCTCACGTTGATCGCATCCTAACGACTCTGGCGAGTGATAGCGGCCAGTGGAGTCGTCAGTTACTGCAGAACGTGGTCGATATTCTTACGGCCACTGTGGACGGACTGGTCAACTCATTGAAGGGTGAAGCTCAAGATATGTTCAAGGATAAATATCGTGACGTGGTAAGTAAAGTTTCATTGTATCTTATCAATTCAGTGCGCCGCATAAAATATTCATAAAGCATTTACTATAATTGGTTTAAGAATGGTGCAATATGAAACATGTCATATATTTTCTTTGTATATTTCATATTAGTTAAACGGCAATATTAAAATAATATTTCCAAATAATATCGTTACATATAGACAAGGTTATCATTTGTACGTGAGAGCATTTCCTTAATATCTGATTTGTTAAGCCTGCAATACATGTTGGCCAAGCATAGGCCAACGCGAGCGAAGGCAAACTGATACAAGGCAAGTACCATACCGTCTACACGTTTGGCAAGTTTGAAGAAAACCAATGGAGATGGCCAATGTAGACGAACTTTGTGAAGCAGGCCAAACGTTGGGCGCTATCAGTCTTTATTGAGCATTAAAACAATATGGACGTTGTAAAAATTATTGCAGCTGCTGGTATTTATTTAATTAGGGCACTCCTATGACTTATTCACGATTGAGCGCATATAATTATTAAATCAGTGTATACCATAGTAGACTTCTAAAAATAATACATTTTCTACGTATAACGGTGATGTTCGCTAAGCACGAAATGGTAGCCGGACCAACATGTGGACGCTATAGGTCGAGCGCAGGCCAACGCCTTTGATTTGTGCAGAAAAACCAACACCGCTCCGAAGTGAGACGAGTGGTCGCGAGCGACTGCAAGTTGTTACAAGCTACGCCAATTGAGCTATACACGTTGGCGCTTGCTTTCACTCGGCCAGCTAGGCGAGTGATACTAAGCACTGGCAAGGCAAAGCAAATACACCGTCTATACGTTGGCATTGGCTGTCACTCGGCAACGTTGGGCCAACGTGTATTGCCGGCTTTAGTCTATAGTCGCTCTTCTGCGCAAAAAACTTGGTTTAGTAGTAAGTCGGTCGCGGTCGCGGCCGGACTCTGTTGTTATTAATCGGCGTCATGCCAACTCGAGCGGTATCGCTGCGGACTCGTCCGAGCAGCCGCACTACCCAGAGTGATGTATTTGACATGCACCGTTCATTATTTAAACATATTGTATTTATATATAAACTAACATATGTAATTAAAATTTTAAATAATGTAAATATTTTATATCGAAGTATTATTTTACTTTTTATCACTTGTTTATTATTTTTGTACAGATTTTGTGCTTGGAGCGTCACATGGCTTCGCGAGGGTGTCGGTTCTTGCAGCTGACTCCCTGGCGTGCAAGGAATGTGTGCTTGACTAGCGTGAATACTCACGCTCCTATGAGGAAGGTCGGACTCCTCAACCTGGGCAATACGTGTTATATGAACAGTGTTGTCCAGGCGCTGCTCGTCACTAGGCAGTAAGTAGGATTTAATTAAATATTAAAATAAAATAATGTTTTCAGATATAGTTATATATATTTCATAGTATAAATGTATTTACGCGCTTTTTCAAATTGATTTAAAATATAATGCTAATTTTTGCATTTTCAAAAGTGTGTTGAGCGCCTTATTTTCGAATAGTTTGCTGAAGCATTAATGTAGATGCGAATTTTAAAATTATAAGTGGCTTCTAGCTGTTGCGAGTTTTACAATATTATACTGAAAATGGCTAATAAAGATATTTTGTTTCATCGAGCAAAAAAAAATCAAAGTAACGTTACAAAATTGAAAATCATTTGACACAAAATATACAACTTTGCAATTCTTATTGAGCGCTGAAGGTTTGTCACTCTGATTTATATTCCTGTGCATTTATAAATGATTTTCTCACGTCAAAACGTCGACCATCGTCCGCATATGTAAATTAAAATTGTCTCCTGTTGCCGCATAGTAAAGAGTCGATCCAGGTCGCAATTTTCCTTCGTAATTTTCCTTTGTGCCGCGGCGATAGTGAATGCAAATACTGTGAACGAGGTCTCAGTTAAAATCCTGGATCAAGCAAAGATGTACTGGAGCTTACTGTTAATAAATTTCAATATGAGGGCGTAATGTGGAACTGTTTCTGGTAGACGGCAATAGACGCCCATCCTATTATGAGTCATCTAAAATCATAGTTGGTATTATATACACACACACCTCCCTTTGGGGTTAGAGGCGCGAGACTGCATAGGTATGTATGTAGTTCATGAAGTTATAACGTACCTACGTTACGTTGAACCAACTAATAGGTTGTCATCGATCGCCTATCCGTGGCCGGCACATATTGCGATGAAATATTTACCTTATGCAGCAACACGACTGTATTTCTATTAATTTTAAACCGTTGCATTTTTTATGTCAGCGAACGTGGCTCGGCGTTATCGATTGAAGGATGGCCGAGTACATATAATCGTTTCAGTAAAATCAATATTAGCGAATGCTAATAGCTTAGCGAATGGTGTGGTATTTTAACACAACTGAAGATTTATATTTTTTAATTATTCTATATATGGCCAATTAAACATCTTTCATAAACTTACCTATATAAATAAAAATCATTTGCCACATGTATGACGGAGAATAACTTAAGAACAGATTTACCGAATTGGCTGATTTTTTTTTGTAATTGTCCGGTAAAGATAAGTCTTGAGAGATATGTCGAAATTTATATGAAAAATAATTGATTGGCGTTTTGATATTGAATTTAATTACGTGATATGTATTTTTGTATAGATCGACAGGACAACGATTGTCCAGTCAGCTAGTTTTAATATAAATATAACCCGTAATGGAATTTACTTAATTAACCCTTTCATATTATTAAGCTTATTACATAAATATAAGTAAACGTATTAATTTTGTAGTACACGTCTTCGAGAACTTAAATATGAATAACTGAATCAATAATTTTATTTTAGCAGTTATATAGTTGTTATCTCGACAATAATCATTTATAATAGCTTTGAGCACATTCAGGAACCCAAATAAGATAAAAAACAGGAGAAAAATCTTTTAATTGTTATGATAGTTCAATTCATCCTATCCTAATTTTTTTTACGTGGCGCTTTGATTTGCCTCCTTCCCTTCCGAAAAGGGCGCGCGGAGGGGTTATGTCGGACTCGCCGGGGTAAAAGAGAAAGATGGAATAAGAATAATGTACCTCCCGGAATACTGACTAAACCTACCACGGTGTTCCTCGACAAAACCGCTATCGACGGGGCCGCGCGAATCACTTGCACATGCGGTCGCGACTCCGCCGAGGTTTCGGCCCGCCGTATGAAACGGCAGACCACTACACGAAGAGGCCTACCTTTTAGGCATACTTATCCTCCTGGTAAATTAAATTAAGAATATTGACTAATCTATTTTTGATTGTTCACTAAATAAATACATTTTAAAACAATATAATATATTCCAATAATTTAGGTAGATATCTAGATAGATTCTGTATATGTTGGTTATTATGACATTACAGCTGAATTAATATATTCGATTATTGATTTAAAATTGGCATTAAAGTTTGAAGTGACATTCATCTATATCGGTAACTATGACAATATTTTTCATGATCCATCATATGTAAAAAAAAATATGTAAACATTATGTAAACTCACTCAAAGCACACAATTTAAATTCTTTTGTAAGCGGATATTTCTATGCCGTACCGTCTTTGCTAGCGAACTGTTCGTTGTGATGTTAGATATGGCATAACAAAAGATACATTGGGAATTGACTGTATAAATTAAGCCACGAATATTGAGATAAAATCTGTCTGAATAATTTCCATCTCGGGGTCTTGTACCCCGACTATTGAGAATTGTACATTCTTATGCACCTCGATAGCGTAGTGGTTAGTGTAACCGACTGCCACGCCTGAGGTCGCGGGTTCGATTCCCGCACAAGTCAAACATTTGTGTGCATGAACATGAATATTTGTCTTGGTCTGGGTGTTTCTATGTATAATATGTATGTATTTACAAAAAGAAAAAAAGTATATATGTATGTTTATCCATTGTCTAGTACCCATAGTACAAGCTCTGCTTAGTTTGGGCTAGATGGTGTTGTGTGTATGTGATAGAATATTATTAATATTATTATTATATTAGACATCGAGTATATTCTTGACATAAACTATTTTTTTTATTGCGTATCTCACTATTCATTCTTGAATTAGTATGAATTTTTGAATGGAGACTTACCAGTATTTTGTGATGATATATGTGAACTGGCTGGCGGTAGTCAAAATTGAAGAGATTTCAATATAAGTATATGCTTTAGGACAATATAGTATTACTATATTATGCCCTATTGTTCTTATTAATTAAAGTTATGAGCTTTTGACGAATTCATTCCATAAAATGCTATGCTGTTTTGAAGTAATATTTTTTGTTGAAATACAATAATCATATAATTTTATATTGTGTTCAAAATAATAAACTATTGCACTTGTGATCATCAGATTTATGCTTATGTATACAGCGCGGCTGCTTTGCATTGTTAAGCGAAATACGTAATGTTTTTAACATGGTATAATATTTCTTTCAGAATCCTTTGTCGTTAGGCAAAATTATCACAATTATGAAGGATATTTTTCTTTGTCCAATAGGTTCAGTACTCATGTGGTACTGAGGATGACTGCCGTGCCATATTGGTCCAGGATGGGCATCCTCTTTGGCAAGATGATGCACTCACTGTCCACCAAGCTGAACCCCGATGAGTTTTTCGCTGTGGTCAAACCACCTTTCTTCACCAGAGACAACCAGCATGACAGCTCGGAGTTCTTGGGGTAAGTTCTAGAATTAAATAGCCGGTAGTGTTGAAATGAGATTGGTGTATATTTACAATGTACAGGATTCACCCCGGACGGCCGTCTATAATATTCAAATTATAACTTTTAGAGAAATATATTTTGTCTTACACTCTAAATTAGACCTTATAGTAGTGAAATACGGACAGATTTACTATGTGTTTGAAATCATATTGCGTTCCTGGTTCTACCTATTCTACACAGAGTTACAAAGGGTACAGATGGGTATAATGTCACTAGCACCAAGAGAGATAAACGGCTCAGTAACGTTCTTTTTTTTTTTATCCACGAAAGTCCTTTATGGATACCTCCTCCCTCGGGGGAGGGGGAAGGTGGTTATGTCACACTCTCCGCCCCTGAAGGGGGTCGGTATACCCACTAAAAACCTGTGGTGAGCAGTCCCTCCGCCGACGGAGTGGGGCGGGATGGGGTCGCGTTAGCAATCACCATCCCGCCCCGGCGGTCGGCCCGGCTGATGGTGACCGGGCCTCAGCACCTGTGGAGGGAAGGCCTTGCTCACCAAGGCCATCCCCCAGACGTGTGGGGCCGTGCAAGCCGGTAGAGAGTCCCCCGACTCTGTACCAGTGACCCCACTATACAGGAGCGAAAAGGCGGGCAAATCGCCTCCTTCTCGCTCCCGTCCGTCTGCGCCGGAGAGCGTCAGCGAGGAGGTTGTTCTCCCTGACCCTCTCCGCGGTCTTCTTCTGCGCCATGACAGCTTCGCAGAAGAAGACCACTGCCTGCCACGACCTCTCGCCGCCGAGCATGGCGTTGATCACGCTCGGCAGGGAGAGATCGCCGCCTATTATGGCCGAAAGCGTGTGCCGCTGCGGCCCCCACGCGGCACACGCATCCAGCGTGTGGAGCCCCGTGTCTTCCGGCGCCCCACACTCGTGGCAGTACCGGCTCAGTACCTAACTTGTCCTCAGTTAATGTCACTCGACGGAAGCGTGGACATGACAACGAGTTCACGGAAGCATTTGATCAATCTCCATCAAAATTATGGTAAACTAAGGCGATTGGAAAACTGACTTTGGCCGCGAAACAACTGATATCAAGAACTCCCAGAAAATCAATAATACAGCTACTGAATATGAATCTGATATCAATGGTAGTAAGGACGACTTTTTAGGTATAAAACAGACAGTCGGAATCTTATCTGCACAAAAAAACAACAAAAGGACATACAAGAAGTGAAAACTTTAAAATCGTCGCTCAAATTCTACAACGACAGCTACGACGATAAAACAAAAACAAATAGGTTCCTGATAAAAAGAAGCTACCTCCATTGGTCAAATAAATGCCGAAATAACTGAATTAGCGCAGCCTCGCGACGCGTTGCGCCGCCGTGCGGCGTTGCACCGCAAGCGCGGCGGACTTGTGACCTGCGAGACGAGGCGGGGAGGGGTGATGCGCTGCGGCGCCGAAGTGACAACGTGCCGCCACCGCAGTATTGTTAGTGCATTGAACGTGATTATTCACGTTGTGTGCTACAATTAATATATATATTTCTTACGATGAGTACCGATAATATTGATATTGATTTCCTTATATCTTTAGTACAAGAAAGACCTGCATTATGGGATAATACACACTGATTCATTGACGTTGCGGCGCCGCGCTGCAACGCGGTAAACAGCGTTGTACTGCGGTGCCGCACCGCCCCACAGTGGTCCGGATTTCGAAATTAGTGGACTTAGGGATCAAAGTTGACCTATGGCATTGAACTTTTTTTTGCTTACTCGTTTTGGTTTGGTTTTTCGTTTTTTAAGAAATAACTTTTGTTCCAGCATTTTTGCTATAAACTACTTTTTCATTCTAAAAAAGAATATTGTATTTTTCTTTGTATGGAGAAAAAGTAATAAGTGTGAAAATTTCTAAAACGGTAATAGTGTTAAGCGGGGCGGTTAGTAGGCGTTATAATAGGCATAATCCTTGACATTTCGTGCCTTGGAATTATGATATCTCTGCTGCTTTGGCGTCCAGAACACTTATAATATTTCCATACAAAATGTATGGGTAGAATCAACTTAATTATTGCCGAGAAATTGTATTTTTAAGTATATAAATCGGTTCAAGAGCGAGTCGGACATAAGAACTCTGGTCTGGATATGAAAAAGTGGACTTTGGTAAGCTATTATTTTGACTATAATGTTGTAGTTGAAACATAAAAACATATGGTACCTCTACAAAGGCCTGTTGAAAGAATGTTAAAGCATCTATTATGCCAAAGTCTACTGGACTGGATCTGTCATGTCCACTGGACCTTGTTCGACCTCAATTTCTTCTTCTTATACCTCGATTTCTTCTTCTACCGCTGATTCTAGCAATTCAATAGCGTCTTCAAATAAATGCAATTTCTTAGATTCTGCATAATTTGGTCTGATATCTTCGTTATTCTGGATTTCTCCCAATTTTTCTTATCTGATGTTCTCTTGCTTATCTTAAAACGTTGTTCCTTGCTTCAGCTGCTTCTTAAAATACAAAATACCTATGGGAAGACAAGAAAAATGTTTACAAATGTCAGCACCATGAATGAGAAGCTTGTGTACACTGGCTGGTATATTATACCATGGGCTATGGTGTACAACAAGCTCAGCTGTTTCCCTACAGTATGTTCGGAATCTCTAGATGTTAATGTCATTTCCAGAGGATATGACTTGCAAGATAACTGCGAAATGCTTGATAAGATTTTCATCTATCTTCGTGCAACGGGCAGTCTTCTCGTAGTCTCTGAAAAAAAATCTGGTAGTGTTGCCATCATTGGTAGTTCCGAATCCCTGTTTAACGAAGTCTACTAAGAGTCCCATCTGTTTTTTAAATTCCCGCTGCGTTAGGCCTTCCTTGCTTTCTTAAGGTCCTTGTTCTCGCCTCTAGCACTCCACATCTTGAAGCCCAAGTTGTAAGATATGTGCAGCAGACACTCCATGCACCTAATCCACATTTGATGTGTCGAGAGTCCATACTTGTACACGTCATCTCGAACAGGCCTCGAAAACACTTTAGAGAGGTCATACATCTCACTTGGTTTCGCCAGACATATACTGCAAGTAGCTGCAGATGGAGTATCGATGACAATTGTAGCAATTTTGCGATCTATCATCGTCTTCCTTCTTCTTCTTCGTCTTCCTTCCTCACCTTAAAGTAAATTACAATTAAACGCAATATTCAAGAAATGATAAGTTGATTCTACCCATACATTGAGTATGAAAAAATTCTAAGTGTTCTGGACGCCAAAGCGGTAGAGATATCATAATAATCCCAAGGCATGAAATGTCAAGGATTATGCCTATTATGACGCCTACTAACCGCCCCGCTTAACACTATTACTGTTTTAGAGATTTTCACAATTATTACTTTTCTCCATACAAAAATTATACAATATTTTCTTTTAGTATGAAAAAGTACTTTATAGTAAAAATGCTGGATCAAAAGATATTTCTATTATCAAAACCGGTAAGCAAAAAAAATTCAACGCCATAGGTCAACTTTGATCCCTAAGTCCACTAATTTCGAAATCCGGACCACTGTGCGCCCGTGTGGCACCCTATAGCTCGAATTAGTTGCGGTTCATTCCTCGAATTTATTCCGCGCTCTAAAGATACAAAACAGGAAATTACAGTCTACCTTAAATGCCAACGATCAAAGGGATCGAGCACTAAATATCGAGATAGTCGGAGTACCAGAAATTAAAGATGAAAACTTAACTGAGTTAGCCTTACAGTTGGGAAAAGAGACTAATAACAATATATCACCTATATATATGTGTGTGTGTGTGTGTGTGATATATGTATATCACCATAAATAAACTCGCATCTTTTTTCCAAAACACAAGTCAAGCCGAAGAATATAATAGCCAAATTACGCACGCGCCAGATAAAAGATAATTTAATCTTAGAAGCTCGTAAATGCCTACTGTCATCTGCAATCCTTAACATCCACGGCAAAATTGTTCCAGTTTTTGTTAACGAACATCTCACTTTGCGTAATAAAGGGCATCTCAAGAAAGCATAAGAGACAGCTAAGGTAATATAATAATAATAATAATAATAAGCCCCCTATAATCCGGTTGGATTACTGACGTATGGTTATACGTCCGAGTCGAACACCTTACTCACGTAGGGGGCGGACACGCAATATTGTTTTTGGTGCGGCTAATATGACTCTAGTAACCCATTCTTGTGGAGATGTATCATCTCTAAGGAGTAAAGGTATAGGATCGCTTCCCGGGGGCAATTGCCGGGGCACACCTGGAGCTGACGCTGGGTGTCACAGCATCGGCAGCAACCGTCAGCGAAGAGGAGTTGAATAGGCGGGCTCCCTCCGACTCACCCGAAAATACTACAGCCAACACTAATGACATACAGACTGGCAATGTCAATATTAGTTTAAATTATTCTTTATGCCTCACAATAGAACCCTATAGCCCCTCCACAACATCATATGTTCCAACACCGGTGTCTTCTGTGGATCAAAACTCGATGTTACGCAGGAGGTAGATACCTTTTTACCTGCGTCCACTAAAGTTGGAAAACCCAGAGTACGCATGCAAATGGTCGAATGAAGTAAATGTGTTCATCATGCGTATACTTATTATTAATACTTATTATTTAGTTACTAAATTAGAATCTGATATGACGTGCTATAGGAAAGCTTTGCATCAATTATTCGTACAGCAATATCCGGCAATTAAGGTATTGTCCGAAAATTCATGCAGAGTGACGAAAGTAAAGTGAAACGTTTAATATAGAACAAAATCTCCCAACTCTATCTTAGATGACGATTACTTGGTGTCGACCCGGAAACGTCATTAAAACACCGGCTATTAGCTGAGTATAAAAACAAAAACCAATTAATAATAATAATATTCTACCACATACACACAACACCATCTAGCCCAAACTAAGCAGAGCTTTTACTACATACATATATACTTTTTTTTGTAAATACTTACATATTATACATAGAAACACCCAGACCAAGACAAACATCCATGTTCATGCACAACAAATGTTTGACTTGTGCGGAAATCGAACCCGCGACCTCAGGCGTCGCAGTCGATTACACTAACCACTACGCCATCGAGGCCGTACCTATTGGTACAAACAAATTGGTACAAACTGGTGGTATTCCACCAGTTTGTACCAATTTGTTTGTGCAAAAAACGGCGGAATATTTGTGAAGAAGGGCACTACAACGCACGCTACACAAAAAAATAAAGAAGAACATCTCAAAAAGATTATTTAAATTTACGATCAAAATTTATTTTAATTTATTTTTGGTTTTTACTATTCTATTTAACGACTATAGTGGCAACTCATCTTGTACAATTTTTCCTTTAAGCACAGATAAATTAATACGTCGGTGTCAAGTTGTTTATAATACATTCGCTTTTGTCTGCTCTAATAATTATTTGTTCAATGACAGATTTTCTTGGAATTAAGAATCTACACAGAGACATATATAATATATCATTACAGGCTGGCATTTTCCGGAAATATGGAAAATTTTAGAGGATTACTATCTTAAACACTGTAGGGAAGATATTTGGAAAGCTTATTTACAATGCCATATATCCTTACTTAAAAGCTAACAAGTCACAACGCGGCTTTCTAAGACAACGATCTACAGTTTCAAATCTAGCATGCTTTTCGGAATTTCTTTCTAAAAATATGGATAATGGTGGGCAGGTGGATGTGATCTACACTGATTTTGAAAAGGTGTTTGATCGTGTGGATCACTTCATCTTGTTCAATAAACTATTTCGACTAGAGATACGCGGTAATCTACTACGATGGATCAGATCTATTCTATCCAATAGGTCACAAGCAGTAGTAATCGGGGATATCGATCAAATTTCATTGAAATTCCAAGCGGCGTTCCGCAAAGGCCGCATTAAGGTCCTGTTTTATAAAATGCGTATTTTGTAAATGGTTTGACCTTGCAGATACCATAAAATTTTCAAAACATCTTATGAATGCAAATTATAAAAAAATATACTATAACATCAGCCGTCTCGGTGATTGTATAGAGCTTCAAACAGATCTCAATATTCTACTCGATTATTATACAATAAATAAAATAACTGTCAATATTAATAAATGCCAGACGATAAGTTATACAAGAAAAAAGAAACCTTATAAATATCTGTATAATTTTAATGGTATCGCAAATACTATGATAAATATAGTACGTGATCTAGGAGTAGTATTTGACGATAAATTATACTTCATAGAACATATTGACTAGATTCGGGCAAAAGCTTTTAAAATTTTGGATTTGTCATGAGATCTTGCCAAATGTTTAATAATATATCAACCCTGAAAACCGTATATTTTGCTTATGTACATAGTACACCTGATTATGCTTGTCCAATATGGTCTCTTTGTTATCTCATGTATATAAAGCAACTTGAGCGAATCCAGAAAAGGTTTCCAAACCATTAAATTTTCGATTCCGTAACCCTGCGTCGTCATATTAACACAATTATAAGAGATATGATTTACTTAGTTTGGATGATAGGCGCAAGTTACTGGATATGTGTTTACCTTTTATGTATGATGATAAGTTGTAAGTCGTGGTCTGTTCACAAGCTGAATTATGTAAGTTATTTAGGGAAACCTGTTATTGGCTATATAAAATTGTGTTACACTTACATTGTAAAAGAAATTATTACGCTGTTGGTTTTCTTAATTAAAAAGAAAATATATATACATACATAATCGAATTTATTCCCAACCTTACGTAGCTCAACTGGGTACCATAACAATACCGTTTATTCGAAGGTTAAGGATAAGTTTTCTGGTTGCTCCACAAATTGATAAATAATACTAGAAAATTTATAAGTATAGGTACTTTTTGATAGTATTTATTTGGTATGCGTCTTATATGGTCGTCTTAGTAAGATATACCTTTTTGTAGTGAATCCATATCAATTTATTGGTTTGAGAACGTTGACCCTAACCTAGACCAATTCTGGTCTCTGATTGTCACTTATAGGTAATCTAAACTGCAGGCTTGCACGTCTTTTGTACGTTAGTTACGATCCATAGATATCCGATATACATATATGAAAGCCAGACATATATGATTTCTGCTTATTTGATGATAAGGATTTCTGAATAATTGGCATAATTAAAACTACTAAAAATATTAATCCTAAAAGGCTTTTATTCTTTCTTCATTTACTATCTGCTTGTTCTCACTGAACCAGATATGCATCTTAATATTTCAGTGCATCACGAATACATTCCATGCAATAAAGGAATTGAACAAGCATACTGACTTAAATCCATGTACGCAAATATGAAACCAATAAACGTCGAGGTGATTTCAATAAAATGAATTTTAAATTAAGCCGTCCTCAGCGAGTCGCCTTGTATAATCAAACAGCCAGGCGGTAAATGTTTCATGTATAAGTTTTATTGTTCAGTAGCCACGAAACGTTTACTAAATTGTCTAGAATGACTGCCTTGTCTATGCCATCGTGAACCTTAAACAAACTTACTATTAGTTCGATTGTCGTTGATTGATGCTCGGAAATGAATTCTGCACTTTAAATAATGAGATGTAATAATGTCAGACTTCCTTATGACGTTGAGCATCTCTCCAGTATCAATGTGTCCGCGAACAATATGTTTTCTGTAGTGTCTGCTGCGTGACGTCTAACGTATTGACGCTGTGTTTTTAGCAACTTTTGGTTTGTATTTTTAGTTAACTGTAGTCTCTAACCTTAGCAAGCTACATAGCCCACTCGCTAAAGTGATCACTGCCTACTGGCACTGGTCGAGTGCTCTGTAACAGTCCAGGTCTACACATTAACATGAATGAACAGAATTAATGAAATCCCGGATAATATAATTTACTAATGCTGAACTAACACTTGACAAAGTTCGGCAAGTAACCGACTACCTGCCTAAAGTGAGTTCAATTTGGTCTTAAGATCACAGACTGCCGGTACCTACCGCCATAGACTCGCGTTAACAAACGCAACACACTTGCTCGCTTTTCTCGACAGTCCATAACGTTAAAAGGAACATTGTTACAGATACAGTCAGTATTTGATCATTACCAGGTACCATTCGCTTTAGTAAATGGGGTGTGTAGACTTAAGATAGCAACTTAGCTTCTTAGGACTTCAAAACAATAGAAAATTCAGATACCTACTGCGCAAACCCTTTACAAGTAAGACAAGATAGAAGAAATACGTAGGTCATGGCTGTACAACTACAAATTGAGCTCGAGAGTTCTAGAAATCAAGACCATTAAATCAACAATAACAGCTTGTTTGTTATGCACTCTTCAAATGCAATTTGTTCGCTGTAAATTGATTATAAAACGTTTCCAAGCAGTGCCAACGAGTGATAATCGGGACTATTTTCATATTAAAGGGTATCTACAATCTACGCCTGTGACCCTCCTTAAAGAAACACGTGCGCTCTATAAGCTGTGATAACATCGACAACGTGACAATTGTATGCAAGTTGCATTCGACATATAAAATAGTTGACTTGAAGCCAATGTGAAATGTTTGTCAAACTATTGTCAAATTCAATATTAATAAATGTTGTGAATAAAACGGACTTTACATAACCAACAACAAAATATTACAATTATGTTAAACTTAAAATACATGTAAATAAAATAATCCTCAAGAAATTTTAAGTTTATCAAGGCTTGAAAAGTTTTAATTTTATCTTTGTCATATTGTATTACCATAGTGGAGTAGCTGAACTGGGAATATAACTCACCTACTAGCTGTGGTCTTCTAGTCTAAAGTAGGGTTGCTACCCTAAGATCACAGCCAAACCGTACGCTGTGATCCAGGATTGCCAGAATTAAGAAAAATGTTCCGTCAGCAGAGGGTCAATCAGAGGATCTTTGCCTCTTGCCGACTGGTTTTAAACGGTTGGCAACGTTCGACCGGGTTGCCGTTGTATCGATGGCGTGCTTAGAATCGAGATTTTTAGGTTATATGATGCTTTTAAAATAAGACTTATTCGAAACGATTTTAACCGTAAATGAAGTACCTACAGCTTAACTTATTTTTGCTTTATTTTTCAAGTTCCCTTGCATATCGCAAAGGAGCTCATTAACATTTTGTACGCCACGCCATAACGGCACCTCCATGTCCTGCACGCCAAGCCCGAAAATCGATATATTATATATTGTCTTTTATGATCAAATATTTCAATAACTAATAACAATTTTGTTTGCTGTATACAATTAAGTAATAATTGGGGATTCAATTTTTAAGTTGTATCACTAAAACATAGAAAACTAATGATTTAATATGTTTATTTTGTATTTTTCTGTGAACCGACAAAAAACAGTTTTGTCCAGTATAGACGACGTTGGCGCACAGGGCTCGCTTGCGCATGTCGAGTATAGACGACGTTGGCGTTCAAAAGGTTAAAGCATACTACCAACGATTATAGTGCGAATCAAGCATTTTATAAAGTGCAGCCGAGCTTTTCGGCTTATCGCCGGTATCATGAAAGTTCTGCTTTCGCCTGCAGTCACCATAGGCTCAAAGCCGCTTATTACCAGGCGAACCGTATACTTGATTGCTATTTCATAGATTTATTAAAATAAATCTATACTAATATTATAAAGGTGTAGAGTTTGTTTGTTTGGTTGGTTGAACGCGCTAATCTCAGGAACTACTGGTCCGAATAGAAAATATATTTTATTGTTGGACAGCCTATTTATCGAGGAAGTCTATAGGCTATATAACATCACCCTACTACCCACGGGGGCAGCGCAGTGACGATAAACGCGGGTGAAACCGCGAGCACATCTAGTTTCTTTATAAATTTTAACAGCTTGATATATGGCCACATCTGTTTATGATGAGGGATAGATGGCATGTATCGCAATCTTGTGTAGAATTATTATTTAAATCTATTACTCGCGTTAACAATAAACTAAAATATTGTACTATAGAACAATAAAATAACCTAATAAAAAAGTAATAGAAAAGTAGAAGTTTAATCTGTGTAATCTTTTGTCGGTTATTACTTAGCGTATGTTCTGTTCTAATGACTGGACATTTCTGATAGAACTTTATCAACTTACGAGTATTTAGTAATGTAATTCTACTATCATTTTGTTTTTCTCCATAGCTATTTGTTCGAGTTGCTGCAGTCATACGAACACTGCTCTGATGTGAACTTCGATTACTCGCGCCCGGCTGTCCTGGTTACCAGGGGCAACCGCGTCATGTCGTCTCAGTCTGCACAGCAGGCTTCGAATTCATCAAGGTATGAGAATAAAATATTGCTTACTGTTTCGCCAAAGACTTAAGTTTACTTGATTACGTACTATTATTCTGTGTTATTACTCTTTGAGAATTTGCAGTGTTATAGGTCTTGCTTTCAGAAAGTCATTAAGATTTAGCTAAGCCTATATCTTCTAGATTGTGCATACAAACAATATCGGCACACCAGCATACCTGTTATATTATAACAGGTATGCTGGTGTGCCGATATTGTTTATCTTTATCAATGCGTCTTGTAAAACGTAATTATAGCAATGCCGCTATTGTTTATCTTTATAAAAGTGTCTTACGAAAGGAAACGATATATTTATCAAAATGAGAAAATGATTTTAAGAAAATAAATGTCTTTTATTTCCTTTGTCCTTCTCTTTCGGTTGAAGACATTTATTTTCTTAAAAGATTTACAATCACTTACAGAGGAAATACAAATCTAATTATTATAAGTTTCAGGCGGCTCATCGTATTGTTAGTTCGACAAAGTATTCATTTTAGCGCGACCGCGCATCAGGACTTAAGTAAACGTTTGTTAGTACAAAACACATGTTAATTGAGGCCTAGCACACAGTGATAAAAAGTATGTACTTAGCAAGAATGGCTTTAGAGAAACAAATTTGGTGTATTTATAATTACAGTTTGCGCAAACTAGTTACGTGTGTATAGGTGTAGTTATATAATTACAACGTAGCAGTTAATGTGTAACATTTAATAGTATATTTAAAAATGAAAATGCAAAAGGCACATGCCTTTTTAATCTTGTAAAAGGTAAACATATACCGATTTATTCATCTATATAAAAGCCTTTTATAAAGTATAATGATGACAATGCTGCTTTTGTTTATCTTCATAAAAGCGTCTTATTAGGCCTAATTCAAGGTATTTTATCAGGACCAAAATCGGAAGTGGTTAAGAAATTATGCCATTTAGTCACAGTTGCTTGACAGTGATTCGTCTCAATAGGTAATTTCTGAGTATTATTTTGATTGTTAAGAATTATGTATTTACTTTGTGATAAGTTATGATGGGGTTGACATTTTATTCTATACGGGTGTATAGGATAAAATCCAAAAAAAAATAAAAGTAAAAAAAAAATGGTTAATTATGACACATTTGTTTTATTGACGAGCTTGCCCGTAAAGGGGTGGACAATAGCGACTGATAGGTACGTCTCTATTGCTGTATAATAACAGACAAGCTCGCTTTTCTATTCTTTACACTTGTACCATAATGGGTATCACACTCGCTTATTCCAATAAAATTAGGAATAGAAATACTAGCAAGTCAAGACTATAATTATTAAGTAGTAAGCAGCAGCGATAGCCTAGTAGGAGACCGTTGGACTGCCACGCAGAGGTCTCGATTCCGAACCCAAGGCGCGCATCTCTGACTTTTCTAAGTTATGTGCGTATTAAATAGTAAATGATCACTTGCTTTAACGGTGAACTTCGTGAGGAAACCTGCATGTCTGAGAGTTCTCCGTAATGTTCTTAAAAGATATGTGAAGTCTGCCAACCCGCACTGGGCGTCGTGGGCTATGGCCTAACCATTTACACACTGAGAAGAGGCCCGTGCCCAGCAGTGGGACAGTTTAATAGTAGTAGTAAAACAATAGTGCTTATTTGCATATATTTGTTATAGCGATGCTGACGCCGCTGAAGCAGGACCACACCGTCGCCCCGCCTCACCCCGCCCAGGCAGCAGCGGAGGTAAAATCATATACATTTTAGAACACAGGTATACTTTGCGCCATACTTTTAGTTTCATTTGGAGCGGGAGGAGAGGAACTGACAAGACTAACAACTTCAGAGCAAACTAGGCGTTTGGCAAAGCTAGGGTACTACTATCGTGATCATTATAATCAATCGTGACTAACTAATACTTGGTCGAAAAGATTGCATCATTTTAATGTTAAACGTACACATAGGTAGATAATATCGCGTTCTTCTGCTGTATATTTTTATAAAAAAAAGGAATGTTGGTGAAAGTTCCTGACGGAAATAGCTTACATTTCTGCTTAAATGTCGTGCTATATAATTTGCAATATGCGTTGCTAAAGCGTACTAAAGCGAGTCTCCTTACTCTGTCATAAGTGTCATAACATACTATGAGGGCGACTATAATATAACTGAAGTCCGACTGTTTCATTAGGTACTAGCTAGCGATGGATAGGGTACAGAAAAAGACATATGGAGCCCCACATGTCCTTTCCTTATTACGTGTATGCAAAATTTCATGATGATCAGCCGTTTAGTGCGTGAAAGTGTAACAAACAAACTCACATTTATAATATTAGTTAGGATAGCGTGATTCTGATGAGCATTTATATTATTCTATAGTATATACTGTAATATTTCTGCAATATAAGCTTTTCTCTTTTTAATCTTCTTTGTCGGCCTCGATTTGACTGCCACGCCTGAGATCGCGGGTTCGATTCCCGCACAAGTCAAACATTTGTGTGCATGAACATGGATGTTTGTCTTGGTCTGAGTGTTTCTATATATAATATGAATGTATTTACAATATATATATATATGTATGTATGTTTATCCATTGTCTAGTACCCATAGTACAAATTCTGCTTAGTTTGGGCTAGATGCTGTTGTGTGTATGTGATAGAATATTATTATTATTTATATTGTTCGACTGTAAACCTTCATAGACCAGATGTTAAAGATAGAGGCTCTTTCAAGGTAGCGAAGATTCTATACTTAGTATTTTGACAGTGTGTAATTAACATATTATATAGTTTACATACATAGGATCTAGAATTGATACGGAAATCTCACAAATATTTCACAATTACAACCGCACACATGCGAGAACATTTGAAACCTGTAGAATAGTGCTTTAAAAGTTTTAATTCGCTTGATCTACTGCTGTTATATTTTTCGATTTGAAGCTCGATAATTTGACTTTGAAATCTGATGCTATTATTTATATATTATTTTTCAGGATCAAGCTCAAGCGGACTTAAGCGCAACTCAGCTGAAATAGAGTGTGTGCCACCAAAGAAACGCTTGCGTATATATGAGTCGGCATTCCTGCGCCGTGACTCGTTTATCGACAATATGTTCGGTGGCGTGCTGCTCACTCGCGTTGAGTGTACTGAGTGCCATTCTTCGTCTCTCTCTCGCGATGTGTTCCGCGATTTGCAACTGGCATTCCCAGAAAAACCTGATGGATGGCAATACACTGTTCAGGGCCTCCTTGATTTCTATTGCTCCAAGGAAAGACTCACCGGAGAAAACCGCTACCAATGCCGTGATTGTGGCGAAATGCGTGACGCTGAAAGGAGCGTTGTCATTGAAACAACCCCAAAGTATCTCATACTTGTGCTGAAAAATTTCAAGTAAGTGTTTCAAGTGTTTGTACAGTTATAAAAATTTTATTATATTATTTCTCCCTTCTTTAATTTACCGCTAACATTTGTTGACCATTGTATTCAAGCCGCTTCAAAAAGTAATTATGATCCTGAAATTAGAACCATTGTCCGCAGATTCGAGCCGAAGCTGCAAGTGCAGACGAAGCTGATGCACTCGATGTATCACAACCACACGATCACTCTGCCGACGGTGCGCTCCCAGGCGGTGCACTCCTCGTACTCGCTGTACGCGGCCGTGATCCACGCCGGCACCACTCTCGATTCGGGCCACTACTACACGCTGGCTAAGGATAACGACCAGTGGCACATGTATAACGATGACGTGGTCTCATCCACCAACGAGTCGCAGTTGCACTCGCTCAACCGCTCGAGCACGCCGTACATACTGTTCTACCGGCGCACTGACATTGAAGAGGGCACTGCTCCATCTCTGGAAGATCTGCCACCGAAAATCCAAGAGTCGGTCATGGCGCACAATAAGCACTACGTGGAAACGGTACGCAAAATGCGTCTTACTCGTCCATGACGGTTAAGGTCCGATAAATACATCGATTTCTCGGTGTTGGATTACGTCGATCCCGAATAAACAATACACATTGATGCGATTTCGATTATAATACACGACATATGCATCTTCTTATAATCTAAATACAATAACTCAAAGTTAATTATATATGTTACGGTCGGTGCACTATAGTGCGATTATGATCTCGTTCGAAAGTAGTATAGTAAGTATAACGCGTTGTTACTTGTGTGTGATCGGCCGCTTCACATAGACTTCATGGCGCTCTGCAATACAGGTGAAGAAGGTGACGCCAGTGCAAGAACTTATTAATTCGTATGACGCTGCTAATGCTCTGTTGACAAAATGTGATTGTAGTTGTCACAATCTGCGCTTGGTTTCAGGGTGAAGATCTATGTGTGATTATGTACGAGATCGAGGAGTAAATTATTAATATATTTTGTTTTTGTCACATCACAATTGTTATTATTCGTCACAACGCTGTCTTGTTGATTCAAATGATTATAACTTATAGTAACAATTTTAGTTAGTTATTTTTTATATATGTTTTGTTATGTACAACTTTATGACTTGGGAACATTTACTATTTGATTTGACAATCGGCCGCCAATATTGCTTTATTACTAAAATTATTTATTGCGTTACTACAAATAAAGTGTTTTGTTTTTAATAATAGAACACAATATTAAGTATTTGTGCATACGCTACCATAGTTCGAAAGCTATCCACCAAGTCAATAAACAAAGAAAACATATGCATTTCATTTGTTTCTTGACCTAGTGGATAGATAGCACATAGGTAACATAGGCAAGTGGTGGCAGATCAGTTTAAATAGACATTATTTTAATTTTTTATATGAAATATGATCTGCAATAACTGTCGACTCGGATATACATTTAAGGAAAGGGTAACGCCGTTGTGTACGCTGTTTATTATCAATCAAAAACGGATTTTGTATTACCCAGACCGTAACATATATATGCATAGAGTGGTGTGATTTTCGGTATTTTATTTGTGAAGTATTTAAAGCATTAGAAATTGTGGAAAGGAGAACAGAGGGTGCGAAAATTGGTACTGGATTTTGGATAGATGGTTACGAGCATAAAACTTCACTATAAAATGGCTATAATACTGAAATCATACCAAGTTTAAATAACACTCTGATGAATTATAATTTATATCTTAATATTTTAATATATTAAACCTACTTAAGATATGTTCCTATCTGTAGTTTTGAATCGTAGTATAAATAGAAAATACAATATTTAACTTGATGTATTGGCGCATAGAGATCTGTAGTAACCGTCACACTTCCTACAAATCCAAGACCAATATATACCGGTCTCCTTTCTTTGATTGTAGTTTGTTGCAAAATTCCTCGTTGCATTTATTAAATCGATAGATGTTAGAATAATTTTTAAATATAACTTTTAGGATATTTTCGTGTCGATGATACCGTGCATAACGCGTATTTATTACAATGCATTATAATAATAATAATAAAGTAACATCAATTTAATATGAGTGTAACACGTATTTAGTAGTTTACATAAATAATCAATTATTATCAAGAAGCGGGAACGATTTCAGTGAATTACACCTAATATAATAATAATATCATATACATATAAGGTAATTGTGTATCAATTTACTCGTTAGTATAATAAAGTAAGTATTGTCGCTGGTGCGACCTATATACGTCTCTAGTACTAGATTATTAATGCATTATACTTATTATAATAATCAACAATCTACATGTTTTAATAGATTCCACTCGCTGAAATCCTTCTAAGGTATGTTAAAAACATTAATGTCTAGTGACGAGGTTTTTTGCAAGAAACATTTTTCATTTATATAATGTTAGACAATTTTTGTAACTACGTAATATTTTGTTTATATTAAACTTGAATTATTTATTTGACGTATAAATCTGTAGCGTGCCAACAAGTCACTTTGATAGTTCTTTGTTAGAATCCCTATTATTTCTTTTTTATCGAGATCGTTTATTTTATTAATATACAAAGTATATTAACCAGACAAGTGTACTCTTTAGTATATACATTCAGATCACGCTATCTTAGTATAATATCCTGATTAATTTAGATCGATGTTATTGTAATTTTAATCAAATTAGGTAAGTTCGTATTTCATGTGCATTCATAATACATACATTAATGTAATTGTATTCTATAATATATCTTTGAATTATTTTCATGTAATACTGTAACAGACTGGATTCTGTTCGCTCCCACACGACATTTCGCGACTGGAATTGCAACTTTAGTTTGATAGTTTTTAATAAATATGTTAACAATGATTATATTATACCAACTATTAGTTGAATATTTAGTAATTATTTTGATGAACAAATTAATATGATTGAAAGAAGACGTTAATATATACTACTACGTATATACTAATACGAAGGTATAAGGCTTTATTCAGCACAAAGGGACAAGCGGAGCAGTTGCTCTTTCAATTATATTTAATGACAGTTCTACCCAGTTATGATTATACAACGGTACAGTTACGATTATTCGTAATATGAATTTATATTTTCTGTAAATATTATTTGAAATTTCATAGTGATTATTTAAAACTTCATATAAGTATGTTTGAAATTCTTATGCTAAGTATCTTATATTTGATAATTTCTTGTATATCTTTTGGCAAATAATCGTAAATTTACTTATATGGACGTTATGTTTATTAAATTGTTTAGTTTTCCTTTTTGTAAATAATTAAAGCATTTAAAATATAAGATAGGTATTCACATGTTTAACATAGTTTAAGTAGCTGTATGTTAATTGCCAGGGGCATAGTATCAGCCCCTTATAAATCACTTTTGTTTTAAAATTAGATACACTTATTATTGTAAAATCGGTTTTTGGTTTAAAATAATAAAATAAACGTTAAAAAGCCACACATTATTTTTATTGATTTTTGCTTTTATAGGAAATTCATGCAGTACGTACAGTGAGCTGCAAAAATGCATACCCATTTCAAAACTAAAATGATAAGCCGGTAATTGACGCCATCTTACGGAAATCGATACAAGTTAAATAGTTTATTTTTATCGTAATTTATGGCGGGCACTACTATAAAATATAAAATAGAGTAGATTTCCTAGTAACTCAATTTTGATAAATTTAGTTTAAACTATTTTTAACCTCTATTCACAATAGTTTATTTCAAAAATGAACAGATTTCAGGGTAAAACAAGAAGCAATGAATTACAAATGAATTTGTAATTTATAGTGGGTAAATTATTTTATAGCTGCTTTCGATGACTCGCTATTCTGTTCGTAAGCAAACATTATTCTGTTTCTGTGTTCGACTGTCTTTCCGGTTAAGAATATAATTTCTTATAATTTTTCCTATTTGCTGAAATGAGTACACGTTGCAATATTTATAAAACAAGCCATCTAGTTCGTTCATATTAATTCTATTTCGAGTGTGTACACGATTTTAGACGTTAAGGTATTTATCCATGCACTATTACAGGTGACTGTACATTCTTATAAAAATAAAAGCTAGCTAATACTTTATTTTACTGCGTCTAAAGTCTAGCTACTAATGATCCTTTACTAGAACATTCTTTACTCTGCCGACCGACATTCAAGAACATCATAGCGCTTTCTCAGTTATACGTACAACGATAAGAGTTTCATTGTCAGCGATCGAGTTTACTGGCAGGCCTACAACATATGAGACACATAATTAACTGGCATAGTGTTATTAGTCATCCTGACTGGTATCCACCAACTCATATCGATTCTAAAACGGTCCTGAACTTTCTGGTTCAGTCTACTGTAGCGATTACCTTCAATGTCGAGTGGTCGTAGTATTAGCTTTGAATAATAATGACTAATAGTGGTAGCTGTTCGCAAGCTAATTCTTTGAACTCGGGACTGGATAATTTCGGGGTTGTCACGGTCCACACATTCTCCTCCTCTCTATCGGCTCATATATAGGTAATTATCTGTCACGACGAAAAATCCATTCAGGTTCAAAATGTCTCTTGCCCAAAATGGCCCCTGGTACCAGAATGCCCCTTTCCTAAAATGTATCTTTCCCAAAATGTCCCATTCTCAAAATGTCCCTTTCCCAGAATGTCCCCATTCTTAGGCTTATACATTTTTGTACAAAACAACTCTAGATATAAAATATTTACAGAGATTATTCAACAAAATTACTGTTATTTAATAAGGTTTAGAGCCTAGGATAAATCTGTTATATCCCGAATAATAAAAAGGCGAAATAACCAACCCTAATTTACTCAAGCAGTTATGAATAAAGCAACTTGTTTAATGAAATCAACATGTTAATCAAATATTTTTAGAACTGCAATGTCAAATTAAATTTAATATCAATATTTGTATGTTTTAACGTACCTACCTATTATCAGCTGGCGGGCACAAGCCAGATCCGTAGCTGGTAACCGTTAGGGTTATAGTGAAACACGTAGACTGATTCAACTGAGAATATATTTACAATTTTTAAGCCTTCTTATATCCCATTTATTGTTCTTACAAGTAACGCTCGCACTAATGTGCACAATATTCATTTGCACCAATGGGCGACAAGTAAACATCATTCTACAATTTTACGAGGAATTCTTGAGCGTGTGTGCGTGCGGCGCCAACCAAATGTTTTGCGAAATACTAAATAGTTTCAAAGCAAAACTAAAATACTGTTGTACAATTGCTTGGTAAGGAGCATCTTGGAGCATTGCAGTGTTGTATGACGACCACATTATGCAACGCACATTTTGCGTCTAGAGCGTCTACAAAAACGCTTCTTATGGCATCTGGCTTTTACGATCAGGATGTCTAAACAGCTGATTTCTTATAATGCATGACTGCAGTATTTCAGGATGCACCACCTTTCATTACGAAGAATCGTGGCTGACGGTATATTTGCCTATAAGCTGATGAATGGTAAAGTTGATTGCCCAGAAAGTTCTGGGCAATCAACTTTCAGACTGAGAAGTCTCAGTCTTTTCAGATTTCGTGCACCAGCTAGGTATCCTCGAAATAAGATAACTCCTTTGTGTCCGCCATTGAGAAGGACGGAACTTGGAGCAAACTCTCCTATGGTTAGAATGTGCAAAATTGTCAATAGTAACAGTGACCTCGTTGACATTCATAGCGACAGTATAGGCAAAGTCACAAGGGGGATTATCACACATTTCCAAACGTAAATCAAGCCATAGCAACTCATAACTCATAACATAGTTTAGTAAAGTATGATTTAATTTTATAATGCACCTGAATGCTATACATATTTTATTTTATTTCGTTTTATTTGTAATAACATTAATGACTAAACGTTTTTAATCCATATTTTTCATTGTTTAATTTAAATTTTATTTAATGTCAATGCTTTTAATTTATGTAATTTTAGTACTATTATAATACCTATATAATGTTACCTACTATTCTAAAGAAATAGTTATGTTCTAGTTATATTCTATTGTATATATATGTTAATCAATAATAATTTGTTAAATTAGAATGTTAAAATTATTGATTATACTATACACATAATTAATTTTATAATGCAGTTTATTTTTAAGTTTGTCTCTCAGTAACCTGTGCATGTGGTGTTAGCCTTTAATTAATTGTTACACTAACTAATGTTTCCATTGATTTTATTTTATGTTGTCTATGTATAAGTGTAAACAGTTGTTGGTTAACCAAATAAATAAATAAATAAAATCAGTCTAAACACCACAAACGAGAAATATTTTATATTATAAGGACGCTCCTACGTGAATTTCGTAGTTATATATTACTAACGTGAGATTGCTTTCCACCCACCAAGGTGGGACGTAAAATAGGTTACGTAATTACTAGATGCCCCTAATATAAGTACCTATTTATAATAGGTATATAATTTTGAGACCTAAATTAATATGCGAATATATTTGGCTATTGCTTTTACATACCTATCCATCTAGGTCTTCGGACCATAGAATTCACATTAATACTTGTCTGGATATTGTTAGGTATAGTTACTATAACTAATTCACTGTATATCTTCTTTGTCATCGCCATCTCCCGTTGCACGGGGTCGGCTTTCCTAATTCTGAGGCGCCACTTGCTGTGGTTGTTAATATCGTCCTCTACGAGGGACATTGTTGTCATGTCCTTTTGGACAGTCGTTAGCCATGTTGCTGGCGGTCTTTCTCTTCCTCTTTCTTCTGTTGCGACGGGTAGGCATTTTTTCACTACGAGGTCTTCGGGTCGGCGCATTACATGCCCGTACCATCTCAGCCTCAATTCTAACATTTTGTCAGCGTTGGGTGCCACTTTTAGACTTCCTCGAGTATACTCTTTTTGGACTTTGTCTTTCATTGTAACACCTCCACACCAACGCATTTCGGCAGTATAAAGTTTTTGTGTGTGAATTCTATTGGCAGCCCATGTTTCGCTGCCATATAACATCGCTGATCTTATTGCGGTTTTGTATACGTTACCCTTAGTTCTTGCAGGTATTTTGGTATTACACAAAACTCCCGTGAGTGAGCGCCATTTGCTCCAGTCCGTAGTCACTCTATGCGTGACGTCTGCGTCTATGATGCCATCGTCAGAAATTACTGATCGCAGGTATCGAACCTTACTAACTAATGGCAGCTTGGTGTTTTCTAGTGTAACGTCCGCATTGAGCGGGCGCGTTTGTTGAAATTGGCAAACCATGGATTCGGTCTTGCTTCTACTTATTCGTAGTTCATTATCCTCCAAGGCTTTCCTCCATTGCTCCAAGTTTTGCTGTAGATCCTGTTTACTGTCCGATATTAAAACGACAAGAACTGCATAAAGCATGTTCCATGGTACCTACTGACACCTAAGACAGTTCCTCATGGAGGCGCAGCGGTAGCTGGATAATGCCATTCTAAATGCTTCTTTTATTTGAGATCTGGAATAATTAACTATAATTTGCTATAATTTATAATTTGCATATTATTATAAACTTTATTATATACTTTATTTTTCTTGTTATATATATTATTTCCTATTTTATTATATTATAACTAGTACATAGAAACCTTGTTCTGATATAATCAATTTCTAATTTTTATATGAAAATTGAATTCTTAATTTTTTATTGCCATTAATTTTTAATTAGATTATTTTATTACAATTTTAATATAGCGTTAAAAGCTTGACAATCTATCTTATTAATTCAAATTTTATTTCTCTAATGTGTTTATATGTTATGTCTACATATTAAATTTCACATTGTATTATTAATTATAAAATATATTGTTTATGTTGTTGTTATTATGTACATTACATTTTCATTTTTTTTATTTTATTTTTTTATGAATTTATTTATATTTGTATTTCTTTTTATTAATTATTTATGTTAGTAATCTAAGGTTATTTATTAATTATCATTATAATTTCTGGGAATTGTTAGTAGCATCCGTGCAGGCACTAAAGGGATCTAGTTGAAAACCAGCGCCAGGCTTCCTTAGCCTGGAATATGCTGAACTAGGTCTCATTTGGCAAATTTTATTATAATTTTTTATTTTACTTGTTATTGTTATATATTTTATTTGGACAAATAAATAAATTTTCTTTCTTTCTTTCTTCTTCTTACTGTTTTCTGTATGTTCGCGATCAAGTAGTTCATGACAATGTTGAAGAGCGGCGGACTCGGAGCACTGCCCTGGTGAACTCCTACTTTTACGTCAAAGCTGTCCGAGAGACCTGCTAGGCTTTTAACTACTGTCCAGAAATGGCTGTATGTGTCCTGTACAAGGTTAACGTATTGTTCGGGTATGTTATGTGCTCTAAGGGCTTGCCATATTACCGGTCTGGGGACCCGATCAAACGCCTTGTCCAGGTCTATAAATACCATCCACAATGTTTGTTTATTGTCTCTTGCGTTTTTCCATCACAGCTCGAACAGCATGAACCGCGTCCATAGTACCGTTTCCTGGCGTTAAGCCAAATTATTTTTCTGTTATTGTCGTTATCTTTAGAAGCCTTTGGTTTATGATTCTTTCCCAGATCTTTAATGTGTGCGAAGTAAACTTAAAACCTCGGCGTTTCCCACATGTACGCACGTCTCCTTTATTCTTATAGAAGGGCACTAATGTGCTTTTCCTCCAAAAATGATTTACTGATTCACTGTGGCATTAATGTCATTCACTCGGTCAAGTGGCATAGATATTGATGTCCAAATACTAAGGTCAAAGAGATTACCCAATGACCTTGTCAAGCCATATGTAAATAGTGAATGTGTCGAAGGTTATTAGGAGCCATATAAGTAGGTACTTTATTTGTTTCTGTAGAAAAATAATTAGGCCTTATCAGTGGTCTTTAGGTACCCTAAGCTTGTGCTTTTATTTAGGTCATTCAGTGTTATTAGATTCTTCAGTTATGAAATTCTGAATAGGAGCCATACGTGTGCTATTAGGTACCCTTATTTGAATCCAATGAAGTATTTATATGGTTTTGTCATCTACATACATTGATTCTCCTGCCAAGGCTTATCTCGTAAGGGATTAAAATGAATCTCCGTCTGATAGAATAACTTGGAGCTTGAATAGACTGAGGGAACTATTTGGAATTTCGTCCACCTTAATACCTTGCTTGTATCTAAGGAGAGATTTCTATTCCATTGCTTCATTAGGTCATGACATGGAACTTACTATACCAAAGAATTGTTGACATTTCAACATATTAACATATACACGCATTAAGTGTGCCACTTCTAGGTCACCGACCTTGTCTAGGCTACGCTCCTTTTTAAGCAGGTCTAGTCTAATTCCTATTAACCGCAGGATCACGACATTAAATGAACTATTTGTTTATAATCTCCTGTATGGTAAAGGTTCACCCAGTCACGCTTCTCTACTTCGAACGGTATTTTATAAGTTTGGATGAAGGTATTCTTCGCAACTAGTCATCCGATATAAATAATTTTTCAGATATCCAAAATGGATCTCCAGGAGGGACATCGGTTATTTATACCATAACTGCACCCAAAAGTAGTCTTTGTTAAGACCAATTTTGTAACGTAAGTTGGTGTAAATTATTACGAACAAATACCAAACGATTATGAATAGAATTGCGTTACTTAGCGGAAATCCATTGTAAGTTGGAGTACCTACGTCCCACGTCGTGGCTGTCCCTATCCAGAGGAGTTCGGTATTGTCAACCTTTTTTTCTTGCAATAGTAGATGTTGACAATCCGAGAGTGCATGGCGAGTTCCTCTCTTCCCAATAATTTTATTGGTGTATTTTACCCAAGCGGATGAACCTCTTGGTTCATGAGTAACTTGGTTAAGCTAATGTACCTACTTATACTTATAGAATTTCTTCTATTGCTTTCGCATTAGAGGGCAAGTACTAGAAGACCACGAGGACGAAGCCACGTGCAAAATAAAACGACTTATTAATATTATATTGTATAAAACTATAATTCATATTACATGTAATTAAATGTACCTAATTATTTTACAACAGTTACTTTCTATTACAACACATTTTATTCTAATCAGATACTTAAATCTACATTAAAGTCGTATTACTTATTACTTAACAGTGCATAAACGGTAACTTAGTTTTGAGTATAACTTTTAATCTAATTGCAACTAGAGTGCTCCTCTCCTTGCGTTCAAGAAAGGACAAGTAGTAGTACACTCCTCTTATTTTAGAGTCTGCAGTCAACATTTAGTATAATATTTCGCTGTTAAATTGCACGCACTTACCTACATGGGTAGCGGTAAGCCGAGAAGTATAACACCCACATTTCTATAGCTATCCTTAGGACCCCCGTAATAGGGGCTATCCTATTGCCACCTGCCAGATCCTTACACCAACTAAGTATAAACTTTCTAAAAGAAAACCCATTATCATTTTGATCGAACGCAGGACTTCAAGATTACACGCATACACCGCTAACTTATGCCACGGGACAGCGTGGCGTTTAAATCGTAAATTAGTATTAAGTATACACTCCTTTTTATGTAAAGCCTCAATACGTATTTTTGTGTCGCATATGCCTACATATAGGCTTGTATCTATAGTCGACTTACTTATATAATACTGGTAAGACGAATGGTCCTTTCGTGTAGCAATTTTCAATGCCAGTATTTATACTATTTGATTGAACAAAATACACATGTACACCTTCTGTAGATTACACGAGGCAGTGTTTTAATTTTATATACCTTTCACAACGTTTTAATAAGTGTTATTCGATTTTTTTATCGGATGCGGTCTTTGTTTTGCAAGATTAAAATAAAAGAGATGACGTGACATTTACTTTAAAGATAAATGCTATTTGCATACTGTGAAACAGGACCTAAAATGCGAATGTGCGCCTTTATGTATTTATTGGAATTGTTCTTGTGTACTTAAGTAGGTACTAGTTAGTAGTATGGTATGCTGTCTCCATATACCTAGGTTAAAAAGAAGAGACTAGATATTATCGGACTATATCTTAACTATCATTCTACATGTCTATAACTTGAGAGGAATTGAGAATCTTATATAGATAACTATGTACTATATATAACTATATTATAAACCGATTAGTTTTCCACCTAAATTGTTCAGCTTCTCCGTAGCGGTCCGAGTGATGCTCATGATAATTCTGCCAGGAACCTAATAAACAAATAAAATATATTTAATCAAGATTTGAATATGAATGGCACTGATACAGGTACTGGGTACTGGGTAACCCTGCTAAATAGTTACAAAACGCCTGTTTAACATTTATTCTGTTGTCATAAGGGGAAAATACGTATCTGCCAATATTTTTATATTAACATAAAAATACCGGCAGACGCGTCTTTTTTACTTATACGCCAAATACGGTACGGCGTACAAAATTTTGAAAATATGTTATTTTCGTCTTTTTCTCTTGTGACGGTATTATTAATTAAATCCAAAACAGCTCTTTGTGTTACTTTTGTGTACGCTAATCTCCAAAATGGCTGCATCAGTCTGGATGTGGCTTCCCAATGTTTAAAGGTGGTAATCTTGGACTCACATCTAGAAACTATTTATTTTATTCAAATTCGTTTACAAATAAACGCCGATCAAGCGCGAGTCGGACTCGGGTACCGGCGATTTCGTATCTTAGAAGAAAACGTCCGTATAGAAAATTACATATATGTACTTATGTGACTATCTAGTCTCACGACGTCTTTTCCCGAAAGGGTATGCGTGAGTGTAATACCCATCCCAAATAGCCAATTCTGTGCTGTTTCTGAAAATTACTGAACAATGCAGTTGACCTACTAATACTATACATATTTCAATACACAAAAAACATAAGCATTTTTATTATTAATTATTATTTGCTATAAAGTTTCAAGTAACAGCTACACTAGTTGGACTGTTGGAAGAATAGGCAAAGTTGCACCATAACGTGCCTACTGCCGTTACGATTTTGGTGCGGAACCTTAAAAAGGTATGTCAATTTACAATTTGGACATTCGGTGTCCCATACGTAGAAAATATCTATATTATTATTTGAAGTCGCGGCATATTCAGTACATAAAATACTTTAGTATATAATAAAGCAAAATTTAACAGTAAACAAATCATTATTAGATCCCACAAGCAGTCTACTTGACCAATGCCAGTACAACCCGGCCTAAACTTGTAGCCTGCAAGGCTATATAAACTGTGGAGAAAAGTGATGTGATGTCCCTCCAATAAAAAGAAAGTAGACCAGGGGCCCAAGTCTGCTATTTTTATAAATTCGTCATTCCGACTCGACGTAACTGCAATTCCATTGTCATTTTGCTAAAAGTTCGTAATCTGCTAAATTCATAATGCTAATCATTAGTCGGTCAATGGTCTCGTAATAGGATTGTGGTAGAATGACATTTCGTATTGCCATTATTATAAAACCCGTTAGTAAAAGTGATTTTCGAAAAACGACTACTTAATTTGAACATTAATTAATGCCATCGTTTATATATATTTTTATATATTATTTATTGGTGTTAAAAGCAATCTAATCAAAGGAACTGCAAAAATTTTAGCATTTTACCGCATACGTCAGACATTTGTCATTTTGTACGAGATTAACATTATATGCCATTTTTTTCAATGGAGTGTCGGTGGGTGACCCTCTGCAAGTTATAATGACGATATTATACTATTATTAGTAGATTACCAAACTTGTCAAAATCAACAATTATGAAATCAATGATAGACCATTCTGACACTATTGTAATAGCAGACTTGGGCCCCAGGCTAGGTGATTGTGCCTGGCGGGCTGTGGCTCGACAGTTGATGACATAAACTCGCTGCGTAAACTTCGCTTGCGTGATTCAGGAATGTATGGGAAGCGTTTAATTATGTACAGTGTCATCTCTTGTCATAAATGTCAAAACTTTTCCGTCTTTGTGGAGTCACTACTAAGGTATGTAAATACTGAGCATGACTGCGTTAATACCCGTTTGCCGTGATATACAGCAACGCAATGGTAGATTATAGCATAAAAGTGATCAAATATTAGAAGTTAAAAAAACAAACGTAGCAAGGTAAAACGTCGAATTATAGAATCTCACCTCAAGAGCTGAATTGACGAAATTGGAAATGCCTTCCGCACCTCCTACTAATGCTTTCCCAGCTGTGTAGAATTTATCACCTGTATTGCCATATTTCTCAGACTCGCTAATTGTGTCTACTATCGGCTGACGCTGAAAATTAATTTAAAAATAAATATTTTAATATTAATATACTTTTGGTTTCAATCGAGGTCGTTTATATTCTTCGAGTTTGCGTATGCTTGCATAACTTTCGTTAGTATAAATTAAGAAATATAAGCTTAAAGACTAATGCTAACGCCGATTCTATAGGGCTATAGCACTTCCCACAGCCACACAACCCTATAGAATCGGCGTTAGTACGAATATCATGATTTAGGTTGACGGTTCATCTACCATACATATGTAAATACTTATTAAGTGATTAGCATTAGTCTTCAAACTTAATTTTGAGAGGCTGTAGCAGTCTAAAGCCCCCCAAAATCCTATGGGACTTTCAGTAGAACTGAACAATTACAATAATCCACTGCGCCTGGGTAGTAAACACTAACCATTACGCTAGGTTAATAAAATAAATATAAGTAAGATTTCGTTAAGAATACCCTGAAAAATTATTAATATTTAAATTATATTTTCTATAAAACTACCATATTTTTGTGAAGTTGACGCCTCTTGATATTAATTGCTAAAAATTCCATAGCTTTCTCCATGTTTAAATAATAACTAATAAAATTCACAATCATTATTATTTATATTTTGTCTATTTGACACAACACATAATAACAATCATCTATCATTGTTATTCATTATTATAATTTTTCAGTACAGGTGACCAGTGACTAACAAAGATGTTTTAAGTATAACTAACAAACAGTTACAAAAGTGGCATAATAATTCTTCTCTCACAACTATTTACCAAACAACGAAAGAAAAGTCTTCTCTTGTAACTATTTAGGTAAGTTAAGTTACCAAAGTGGAATAATAATTCTTCTCTCACAACTATTTACCAAACAACGAAAGACAAGTCTTCTCTTGTAACTAGTTAGGTAAGTTAAGTTACCAAAGTGGAATAATAATTCCTCTCTTACAACTAGTTACCGAACAGCGAAAAAAACTCGTCTCTTGCAACTGGTTATTTCAGTTACGAACATGGATGAAGGGCAATATGATCACAGAATTTACAGTTCGCAGTGGGATTCGAACCCACTTTACTCTGCGCAGAGACAGTGAACCACTAACATACTATGCCATCCGTGCAGTCGAAATATAGAGCTTGCAATCAAAATTACATAATATTACCTGAAATATTCCGGCCATGAATTTTTGAATGTTCTCTTTGAAGGAGAGGGTCTTACTGCCATAACCCTCGGTTTCTTGTAAAGCAGTTTCTCGAGTAGTGATGGGAGCAGAAAATATGCCTCCTTCGTGGTACGAATTTGCCTGCAATAGTTAAATTTGGAATGGTTCATTTTTTTTTGGAAGATAACTCTCGCACTAGGTGTAATTCCTGTATCGCGGGAGACTTTACAAACATTTAAACAACAGACACAAAGAACTTCCTGACTCGGAATAACCATTTGTGGATCTCACAAAATGTTGTCTCGTGTGGGATTCGAACCCACAGCACTCGGCGCAGTGGCAGTGGCGAGGCGACCATTTAGACAACTACGCCATTTGTGCAGTCAAACTTTAAAAAAAGGTTCAGTTTGTGCAGTATGAGAGAAATCATTTCACTAGACAATATCAAAAGTGTCGAGGTCTGAGCTTAGCTATTTTTGTCTATTGCGTGTAAGGGGAAATCGTTATCCTTTATTTTGTTGCCGCTTTACTAAGCACAGAAATCGTAAACATTTTTCAATTCTGGATGATCGATGTTTTCCTGTAAAAGAATCTTCTAGGGGATCGAAGCAGGAGATCCTACTGGACGGAGGGATTTATTACGGCTGAACTTATACAGGTGGTATTACAAATGCGACGCTATTGTTTGCAGGTGAGTGTATAAAATTGTATTAAAACTTTATTTGATTAATTTTTAATATATTGAAACGAGCTAAATCTAATTGTAAAAGTTGTAAAAACAGCTGTAGCTCATTCGGCATTTCGGAGTTTATATATTCTTATTACATAAACAGACCCCTTCTTAACTTTCATGCGCACAAAGGAATCTCGGATTTATTTCTTTATTAATATGCTATAGTTAATGTAAAAGTAGTGCAGATACATCAAATATTTAAAAAAACAGCCAATTTTCCATAACCTACTTGACCTAATTTATGTAGACATTGTAAAGTTGGCCTAAAGTTCATAATATGATAGAAACGGCGCGGCGGATTCGATATTGTACTATAAACAAGTCGGTTACCTTTGCATTCAGAGTACTTCCTACCAAATTCGACGCCGCTTGCAGCTTATACGTAGCAAAGTTCCCTCCAATACCCTGATTTGTATTAAGAGGCTCGCCGCCTGGATAATTCTCTGGCTTTAATGGTTGCTCTACTGGTAAATCAGTACTTTGTTGAGGCTGATCGTAGACTGGTAGATCAATGCGAATTGGATCATCAACAGGAGCCGAGGAGCACAAGACAATCAGTAAAAAAATGATGACACCCTCAAAAGCCATTCTGAAAAGTAATTAACATGTTACAAAAACGCCTATTATAGACACACAATATATAATTCTACTGTACGTGTGTATGTCACTGAACTCTTCCTAAACGGCTGGACCGATGTTGACAAAAAATGTTGTGTGTTCATGTGGATTCAAGGATGGTTTAGAAATGGGTTATTTTTTTTATTCGTGTGTACAGAACAACGTCTGTCGGGACAGCTAGTATACATATATATATATATAAAATAATGTCTGTACATCAGACTTCGGGTTCGATTTCTGAGTCGGGAAAATAGTAGTAGATTTAACAATAAGTATAGCCTATGTTACTCGGAAATAATATAGACTTATACTGGTAAAAGTATTTTTAAAATCATTTGTGTAGTTTTTGAATTACATCATTACAAATAAACATACAAACAAACAAGAAATCAAATCTTTCCTCTTTATAATATTAGTATAGATAGATTTAGATAAAGCATGAAGACTATGGATTAAAAGGCGTCTGCTCTCTATTATTATTGTATTAATAGTTTGCGTAACTTACACCGACACCGACTCCATTATTAACAATAATTTAATTATTCACAACAATACGCAATTATTTCTAACTTTTTAGTGCATTTTTTATTTAGAATATTATTTTTTGCTATCGGTTTTCTTTTTTGTTAAAAAGTTGTTTATTATATGTCTTTGCTGTCCTGTAATGCATACTCATTGCGTACCAGCCCAATCAACGTTTAATTGCGTTTAATTATTTATTCATTGAACTATTTAAGTGTAAAACTAGAAATCAATCTCGATCATTTGACAAATTGTGTCAACATTTTATACACGCATAAGTATAAATTCAAAATTTTTGAGTAAATTTTGTTTACCTTAATACAAAGACATTAAAATTATTTAGAACCTAACTTAAAATCTCTTTGGCTTACACAAATTAATCAATATGGATGTACCATACGTAAAATATTGCTTTGGGTTCCCACCTAAATACGCAACCTATTTGATTTCGTTATTGGCGCTTGCATTGGGTGGCATAGGAATTGCGGGCGTAATCTTATATGCCCTTGTGAGAGAACTCATCGTGAAACATTTCACAGGAACTTTACAAACAGACGAACAATTTCAAAAAGTTTTTGTTTTAGCCATAGGCCTGAGTTCTTTGTTCCTTTTCTTCAGTGGTCTATTCTTATTCTTGGGTGTAATATTTTCTAATCCTGACAGCATGACGGCCGGCGTGTGGGTTTTGACTGCAATGTGTGGTGTGTTAATACTTGTGACTATAGGAGTACCTATATCATGTTTCTTCAATGAGAAGTATTGTTTAATGAAAAGATTGTCGCTTGCTGGGATAATAGTAGTGTTTTCTGTGGTCACACTATACATTCAAACATGGCTATATTTTATGGTGGTAGCGCATAATCATCTAGATAACCTATAATTAATTAACATTTTTACGATATTTTATGCGCGACAGAAATATTTATTTGCTAATATCATTCATAAATATATCGATTGTAATATATGTAAAATTGCAAATGTAATTGTAAATGTTAACCATATAATCATTAAAATTGTGTAATGTCTAGTGACTGTTTTAAACAAATATTCTTAAATTTTTGTATATAAATGAATAAATAGGTTAGCTATAAAAATTATAATTCAATTATTACAGACGTTATATTGTATGTAATTATATGAAGTTATGTCTTCTTCTTATTCATCGATTATAATAAGAGTTGAACAAACATATGATGCTATCATTGTATTCAATTGTATGCTTGTAACATCCCCGCCGACACGTGGAAGCGACTGGCGGTCTACATTATTTTCTTCTTGAAACTATGGAAGTAAAAACTCTTCTAAATAAAATATATTAATGAAATATATTATTAAGTAATAGTTGATCACTGACTAAAGTTAATTCTAGATGCCAATAACTTTCGCCGCTGGTTTGTGTAAGCTACAAGACCTAAACATCGAAGAAGCAGGTCCATTGCTTAAAGTCATACTCCAATGACGGTCATATTCAAATCACACGTTGGGATTTACTCCTTTGCTACCTATGGGTACCGTCAATCAGGAGCCTTACAATCATCTATCTCAACTCATGTCTCATCAAAGTATTAACGTAACGAGAAAGCAGCTTAACCTGCTTGCCACTGTGCCACCGAGACAGCAATTTTATTTAATAAGTAACTACTCTCGCATATATCTCTGTGTCGTAGATGATATGGCAAACATTCAAACAACGGATACAAAGAAAACCCATACTCCAAACACAAATATTTGAACCATGTGGGGAGTGAACCCACGTCAGTCGGCGCAGTAGTAGCGGAGAGGCGACCAATTTAACCAATACGCCATATGTGCAGTCAAAGCTACATTCTTTAAGGTATATAAAAGTAAATCAAAACGAATTTCTTCATTAGTTAACAATGTAGCACACATTTAGTATGTATTGCAAACTTGTTGCTGAATAATAAGGTATAATTCATTTTTAAAAGCTAGTTACACTGATGGTCTGTACTACTGCTAACTTGAGCCTTGGATTCGATTGCCAAGTATCTCTATTATTCAAGTCCTATCCTATGGGATAATACTTATAAAATAGTATCGCTATGAATCCTAACTATAATAATAATAATATAATATTCTATCACATACACACAACACCATCTAGCCCAAACTAAGCAGAGCTTGTACTATGGGTACTAGACAATGGATAAACATACATATATACTTTTTTTTTTTTTTGTAAATACATACGTATTATACTTTTTTGCATTTATATACTAATATTATAAATGCAAATCTGCGTTTGTTTGTTTATTTGTTATGCTTGCACGCCTTAACTACTCAACCGATCATGATGAAATTTCGCAAACACGCTGCCAGGGTGCAGAATAGTACATAGGGTACCTACAATTCATCCAGAAAAAGTACTGTTACAAATCTAACCTTACCTAACCTACATTTAGGTGAGCGAAGCCGCGGTCTAAATCTAGTCTAATAATGATACATACACGGAATCCTAACTAATATTATAAATGCGAATGTGACTTAGTTTGTTCTTTTACATCTTATCTACTCGTACGATCATCATGAAATTTCGCTTGTGCATTGGCAGGGAAACAGCAAACGACATAAGGTACTTTTCATCCAGAAAAAGGTACTGTTACAAATCTAACCCTACCTAACCTGCAAATACGCGAGCGAAGCCACGGGCAAAATTTAGTTTAATAATGATACATGCACGGAATCACTGATATATATTTTTATCATGACAACTGCCGATCTTGCGCTATTCGAACCTGCAACACATAGTAAAGCGACAGCGGCGGGGCGACGGTTTGCCTGCTGAGCTATACGTGGAGTTATGGCTCTCTAGGTGTACAGAAGTATATTTGAAACACTCCCTTTTACTAGATGTTTGCTCCCACGTAATATCCGACGAACGTTTGCCTGCTTATTAACCACCAAAGATATTAAAAAGTACTAGACTTAAATCCGACTGCTAACCACATTAGCAGATTCAGTGCTGTTACTGATAATTTCGTCACAACAGCTTCAATATGACTGCACGGATGGCGTAGTGGTGTATGTGGTCACCGCGCCACTGCTACTGCGCCGAGTGTTGTGGGTTCGAATCCCACACGAGACGAAAAGGGTAATGCACAAATGGTTGTTCCTATTCTGGATGTTCTTTGTGTCCGTTGTTTGAATGTTTGTAAAATCCCCCGCGATAAAGGAATTATTACTAGTACGGGAGATGACATTTATGAAAAATAACAGAGCCCAACACAGCAATCGAAAACCGAAACTCACGTTCAAGAGACCATAAATAGTAACTGTAACATGTCACGGGACTAACCGAGCCAAATACCTTAATAGCGAACAGGCCAATTAAAAAAATATGGATTTAAAATGGTAAACTATACAACATTTTTAATACCAGACAATAACTTTAGGACTTACTTGGGAATCAAACTAGGAACCTCACAATCGGCTATGAGCGCAAGTGCTAACTAATAGGACGGACTCGTTTCTAGGTACTGATAATGATGATAAAAGATAAATATATAAATACATTCAGTATTATATTCGAGAGCCTCAGTGGCGCAACGGTAATTAGTTCGCCTACTGAGCGTGAGGTCTCAGATTGGATTTTCGAGTCTGGCAAAGTGACTAGATACTAATAATTTGTTGTATGAAAACTGAGCCCGGTAGACGGCAATACGCTTGCCCTTATTATGTTGGACCTAAACACAGCTAGCAAAATGTGGGTGCACAACACCGCTGCCTACTATTTCGTGGAAAGTGGCGTGATACTACGTTCTATGTATATTATTATGCTTAATAATTACCAAGAAATAAGACTTAAAAATCAAGGTGATTTAACAACATTTGATATAAACGACCTGTTTTAATCACATAGGCAGCTAATGACATACCGCTATTACATAAAATGATCAATAATTTCGCAACTGCGTACAATCACAATGAGACAAGTATATTACGAAATAAATTAAACTAGTTTAACATAAATTTTATATAAGTTTTAATAAATTCGCAACAGCTACTTTTAATATAAGATGGATAGTAAAAGTATTACTTACTTGTTAATTATATCGCGGCAGTCGTGTTGGTTGCGCACGCGTCGGGTCTCCACTGCCATGGGCCGCAGGTTGCATACTTTCACGCGTTACGTCATTGAGCCTTGGCACTTCTACCAAATGTGTTGTGGATGTGCTTACACAGAACTCAGTGCTCACGGAGTGGTGAGGGACAAGGAGGCTACATGCTACCTCTTTCGTCTGCAAAACTCATTATAATATTATTTTGATTGCACGAGTGGCGCAGTGGTCTATGCGGTCGCCATTGATTTCCAAATACTTGTTACGAGTTTGGCTGTTCTTTGCGTCCAATGTTTTAATATTTGATAAGTCCTCGCTACACAGGATTTATTCTCTGTAGATACCTACTGTGTAGGAGTTACCTTTCTAAGAAGAGACGTGAATATTATTTACAGAGGCAAAATTTTGGTTAAAACAATTCTTAAAATTTATACTCCACTAGTATAGCTGTCCCGACAGAAGATGTCATGTACAAACAAAAAAAACATGTCTAAACCGTTCTCGAATCCACTTGAAATGCAGTTAAACAAAAAATTTCATCAAAATTGGTCCAGCCGTTTAGGAGGAGTTTAATTACAAACACACGCACAGAAGATTTATATATTCTATTTATATTTATAAAGATTATAATAAGATTCGCCAGAATGATTTGTATATTTTTTAAATGGATGAATGTAAATAAATTTTAACCAGAGTAATATAGATTATGCTTCTAATATTTTAAAAATCTAATCAGTGGCAAACCCCGAAAGCACAGACGAAGTTTATCAGGCCGTGGTTTCGTTTGCGTTACGTTGGAGTTTAATAGATGGGCTAATTTGCATACATACAGCTGGGTGGGCAGAGGAAGATTAGAACAAAATATCGCTGCCTATGTTTTTAGGTTTCACGTAATTGAAGGCGAGTCTTTGTCATGCTGGTACTGACAAAACACCAATAGCCTTGCCCCAACCAATCTGATGTTGTAGGCCACATCATTATTTCTATTTTCTATTTCTATTTCTATTTCTACCACATACACACAATACCATCTACCCCAAACTAAGCAAAGCTTGTACTATGGGTACTAGACAATGGATAAACATACTTATATACATTTTTTTTTGTAAATACATATATATTATACTTAGAAACACCCAGACCAAGACAAACGTCCATGTTCATGCACACAAATGTTTGACTTGTGCGGGAATCGAACCCGCGACCTCAGGCGTGGCAGTCAGTTACACTAACCACTACGCCATCGAGGCCGACTAATTGCAAACTTATGGCATAGGACTAAATAAGAATATAAAATTAGAGATAAGTAAATTACTTGTTTTTTATTAGTGCGGGCCACGCACCAAAGATGCAGCAGGGTTTGGCCCTCCATAAGGTGGACCGTCGACCTGTTAAGAGTCGCGGACAGCGGTTGGATGCGGGTGGCCCAAGACCGGTCTGTGTGTAAAACCTTGGGGGAGCCCTATGTCCAGCAGTCGTGTTTCGGTTGAGATGATGATAAAATTAAGTAATTCTTATAATATATACTAATAGATTAAGAAAAGCTATAGCAGTAACTTTATCGGTATGTGCAAATAACCAAGAGCTATAGATGTCGCCAAAGTTGAAAGCTAATTATCGGGGCTATTTATCACCGATAATTTGCGCTAGTATCTAAAGATCTGCGAGAATAAAAAACAAAATATTGCAGATACATATTTATGTGGGCACTCATATATAAATACTCTGTTTAAGTAGTCGAACGTTGATGTCTTGCAACATATCTACTTCATGCTGTAGTAGTTGCGCAATTGGATGTATTGCAAATGGCCGCCACGTACGCCGTTGATAGGAAAACGTAGTAAACATTGAGTTAATATGTATCTAGTCAGTTACATAAGTTGTGAACATTAAAACAACAAAGTAATAATATTTTAAACATAAAAGCCTGTAGTTTTGGACTATAATAATAATAATAATAATTGATGCAAAAGGCAGTACTACTCGACACGGCGCGTATTGTGAGGAGATTCCTCTCTCTGGGGCCCTAACCACCGGCAGCTTGGACCCTGTTCCCGATGTCGGTGGGTCATTTCCGTTTTTATATTTTTAAATATGTAGGTATAGTTTTTATATTTATATTTAAAAATGTAATTATTAGAAAAAAAAGTGTAATAAAGAGAATAATAATAATATTCTATTACATACACACAACACCATCTAGCCCAAACTAAGCAGAGCTTGTACAATGGGTACTAGACAATGGATAAACATACATATATACTTCTTTATTTGTAAATATATACATATTACACATAGAAAAACTATGATTAAATCAAGTAGGTACCTGTCTTTATTGTCGGCCTCGATGGCGTAATGGTTAATCCAAAGCAGTTTCCACATATAAATATACAGTAGCGCCAAAAAAATTGAATTAATAATCTAAAATAACAATAATATAAAACGTATGTACGAAAAAAAGTATATAAGTATGTATGTACAGGCTTTGCTTATTTTGGGCTAGATGGTGTTGTGTGTATGTGATAGAATGATAGAATATTTTACTATTACTGTTATAAAAACTAACATTTACTATAATTTTCAAATATAAAGGCAATCGCAATCTCGCAAGTGTGTATCGACTTATGTTGCTGACTGTACGTGGTACAGTTAGCAACATAGACTAACGAACGAATGACGAACTAGAGATGAGGTGACAACACAATTAAGTTGTTTAGAACATGCGGGGGATCCTATTTTATTACTCATTTAGACTGAGCTTCGCGCTTACTATAATAATATTAAAAATATGCCTATATGTGTATTGCGTAGAGTTTAAATCATTTTTAGGGGCTGAATCACCCGCGGTCGTAGTAGAATACCCCGACATTCGTACGTTCACGTGGCCCCTGGGTGATGTTAGTCAGATGATAACACCGGTGGTAGGCTGTAGCCGAGGCTGGTAACCACCCACCAGTTTAAATCATGGCCTAGCTGTGTTCCGACATGTGAGGCTGGTGTAGCCATTTGGGAGGAAGGGGCGGAATAGTTGCCTACCGCCCGCAGACCGGTCTGGCATGGGTTGTTTTTGCTGCATCGGGACATTAGTCTTGGAGGGTAGCTGGAGCCGTGGCACGGTGTAGCACTTTGACCGACCGCAGGTAGTAGATGACCCAAGTAGCAAGCAAGCCACTTGTGAAGGACTGCCCCGCCAACTGTCGAAAAATCCCAGGCTCACGCCATAGTGCCGGTTGGCGACCGGATGAGAGGGCTCTATGGATGAGCTCGGGGGAGGCACGGTTGACCCAGCGGTCTCCGGGCTAATGTACCAAAATTGTGGTGGAGATAACACATGACTGAGGTTAAGCTGAGGAGGGCCTCATTTCACTACCATCCTCTTACCTATTCACTCCAAATACTATTATGACAAGAAAGAATAAGAGAAACGTTAAACAGCGGTTGCACTCCCTCTCACTCAAAGTGTGACTCGCCAATATCCGAGGTCTGCACTCAAATCTCGTTGCAGTCCACCACCATCTGGGGACTGAAAGACCAGCTCTCTTATTCCTCTCGAAGACGCAGATAGCATGTCCGTCGGACGTTGCATACCTGTCATACCCAGGGCTCTCCCTGGAGGACAAATTTAAGCCCCGCGCGGGCATATGCGTGTACGTACATGATGATATATTATGTTATGGGCGTCTCCGACGCCTTGAAGATCCCAATTTTCCCACCTAATGGGTACTTATGGACACAGGACTAGAGAAGATTTTCTACACCTGTGTCTACAGGTTGCACAAGGGAGATCGGGAGACAACCAGGCTCACAGAGTACCTAAGTGAAGCGGTGGATACCGCTCAACAAAGGTACCCGAATGCCCAACTAATGCTACTGGGGGATTTTAATGCCCACCACCATTAGTGGCTTTTCGCGTACCAGTGCACTGACCATGCTGGGAGAGAAACGCAAACGTTTGCTTTAGCGTAAACCTCACCCAAATGGTCCAAGAGGCAACGAGGGTTCCAGATGTTGACGGTCAAAGAGCCAACTGCTTGGACCTTCTGCTGACAACTGACCCAGACCATTACTCCGTGTCAGTGACTGCACCTTTAGGTTGTTTAGACCACTATCTGGTGAAAACTGTAGGTATCAGTCTACTCCCCGCCCGTTTACGGCTACAGTAGCTCCCGGCGGGTCTGGCGATACAGGTCGGCAGATTGGGATGAGATGCGGTCGTTTTTTGTATCTTATCCTTAGCAGTCTACTTGCTTCTCTTCGGTGATGCAACAACCTGTGCCGACGCTATCACCGATGTGTTGTGTCAGGGAATGGAATATTTTATTCCTGTCTCTGACTTGAACACATCAAACAAGCCTCAGCCCTGGTTTGGTGGCAAATGTGGACGCGCTAAAGCGCTGAAGCACAAAGCTTACCTTGCTTGGGTTGACGCTCGAAATAGTAAAGCTATGGATTAACCAGACAAGAAGAGAGCCTATAACATGACTGCCAAGTCCTGCAAGAGAACTCTACGGAATGCTCGATTTGACCACATACGCCGGATAGAGAACAAACTAGCTATTTACCCTGCGGGCAGTAAGGCATTTTGGTCCTTGGCAAAGTCGGTCAAATCGAATTTCTGCCGCCCCTCACTGCTACCACTGCTGAAACCTGACGGATCTTTGGCTCACACTGCTGATAATAAGGCGAATTTACTATGCTCTATCTTCGCAGAATCTTCGCGTCTAGAACCTGTAAACGTGATACCGTCGTGTTTACCAACATGCAAGACCTACATGTCGAATATACGCATTCGTCAGACCGAGGTCCGTAAAACGCTGCAGAATCTTGACATGAACAAGACCAGTGGTCCAGATGGTATCCCAGCCATAGGTCAGCGTGTTACCACGGTTGGTGTAACCTGGTCGAAACGTCAAGCATAAAAAAGGTAAAAATTATGCATGATCGCGTTAATACCCGTTACATATTATATATACATATATATATCATACAACGTGAAAGTTTAAAAGTTATTATCGCCTGTATAAATTACATGGAATGTCTGTTACACATTGCGTACAGGCTCGACTTCAAACAGTGGGCAGCGAGAAGTAACGAGCACAAAAAAATGTTGCAAACAAGAAAAAATGTATTCAAAATAAATTCAAAGATGAGCTCAATCTGTTGATTGATATAGTGGAACAAGGCTTAGGAACTACCAATGACGGGATTACCGCAAGAAAGTTTTTCGAGTTTTCCAATAAAACTGCAGCTATTACTGGGTTGGATAAAGAGCTAATTAAAAGAATTGCTGTGATTAAGCCGTAAGCAAATTTAAATATTTTGCCCGCAAAAAAACTATGTGTAATTATACGGCTGGTACTACATGTCATCAACCGGCATAAATTATTAATACACGGGGCTGACATAATCGAAAAAATGATATTGCGCCGATTGGGACTCTCTCGGAAGAAGCCTCAGAGTCTCGAAACAAAGATTTTAGGAGGTTCCGGGAACATCATTCGCAGAAAAGAAGCAATCAAGATTCTAATCAAGATATACTAAATATGCTTGTTGTTTCTTCGGCTCCTTTCCTAAGTGCACAAAGGTCTAAATTAGATGCCAAGAGAAAGCTGAGCTTTTTTACTGAAACTCTCGTCTTAATTCAGGAAACTGAGTTCGAGTTTTTAGATAATATATCCAATCTGAATTCTGACTCAGAATTGGAGTCCGACAACGAGAGTGATAAAGAAAATGTATAATATTGAATGATATTTCTCCATGTATTTTTGTTATTTATGTTTATTAGTAGTTTATTGTAATGAGCAGCGATAGCTCAGTGGGGACACCAACAGACTGCAATGCAGAGGGTCTCGGGTTCGAACCCACGTCGCGTACCTCTGACTTTCGGGAGTTATATGACTTTTCGAAATTATGTGCGTATTGATTGACAATTATCGCCTGCTCCGTGCCTCGGAGAGCACGTTAAGCCGTCGGTCCCGGCTGCCATGAACATCTATGGCAGTCGTTATTGGGAAAGTCAGTACCCTCTAATATTCTGACACTGGTCTAGCCTTAGGGTATCGTTAGCCTTCGGGTTGCGGAGGTCAGGTGGCAGCCGCTCCGTGTAAAAACTGATATCCAGTCAAATCCGGTTAGACCAGAAAAGCCGACCCCAAGTGACTTGGGAATAATAAAGGCTAAGAGAGAAGAAGTAGTTTATTGTACCAATACGTTTAGTTATTAATTCCATAAATTATATTTTAAAATATTTTGTATAATAATTGTATTTATAGTATTTAAATGATATTTTTGTAACCTCTGTTTTATTTAAATTATCAACAAAAATTATAAACAGCAATTATTTTAAATATTTTCTTGTTTTATATATTCATAATATTTGGGCCAATACAATTCTTTATATCGATGTTCTTAACTCAGACACTAAAAGGGAACCGTTTCATAATTATGTAAAAATAAATAAAATATTTAGATTATTTAAAAAAAAAACGGCTTCGGTAACCGTTAGGTATATGGAATATGACAAAAATCATAAATATATATATACAAAAATAATAATTAGTACTATAACCACCTGTAAGAATATTAGGGTTTTCCTTGCCATTTAAGAGATAATTAGATTTATCATACCAACTTCATACAAATTTTTCGTAAAAATATTATAATACCGAATAGAAGCAATACCGGCAAAAAAACCGGCACTCGCAAGTTGAAATACCTAAGTCTATGAAAGCCGTTTTTCAGGTGTCGCGCGATGTTGCCAGACATGTCGAGCGAAGTCCGGCAACGTCGCACCACTTCACCTGACGTCACTGGCGATACGTGTCGCAAAACATTTGTCCCCTTGTGTATCCCTGGCTTTAGGTTCATCAATGAACATAATTCTTTAAAACTAACTTATACCTAAAATATTATAAAACAAAAATAAAAGAGAAAGAGAAATCATAAATCATAACTTTATTTGCAAGAATATGGTCAAGTATACAGGTTGGTCGTTTTATAGACATGTACAGCATGTTCTGCCACATGTGGCGTGCAAAATACATATTATACAATAAATGTTAGTTGTATTATTACATGTGTAATATTATATTAAAAAAAGAAAATAGCTGGTGTAACGGGCGTTTATAATTGAAACGCACAGATATGTAAACAAACTTATAATTTGGGTACATGACAATGAGAAATGTACAATACATGGTTACCAACACGATGCGTGTCTCTCACCGGACATCGCGCCATCCCTCTTCTCCGCGAATCGCTCTGCTGCAGCGCGCGGCCTACGCGCGGTCCTATTGGTCGTTATTACGATACGTCTGGAGTGATAGGCATTAGGCTGACATGCCAAGCGATTGCCCGCGCTTTTAAATAATTGGCGTAATGTCAAGGACACTCGCGGGTTAATATTACACACATAAGAAGTATCACTATTATAACAATAAATAAGATTAATAGAAATGTAAGTAAAATCTAAATCAGTTTATTATTGCCTACCGCATATTTTTACACTAAGTATATTACTTTCGCGCCCAGCCCTGTAGATGACGCCGATGCCGATTTATGTCAAACTATTGTTGACTATCCATCGAGAAAGGCGCGAGATTACCGCGAATCTCAGTTGCAAGACCCCGAAATTTCTAAGATTATGCAAGACTTGGAGGCTGTAGGCGAACCGTTTAGGGGGAGACCATAGGGTGACCGTGGTTACGTCATCTCTGATGGCGTGTTATACAGGTATGGTCCAGAGCCGAACGAGAACGATGACGCTTGCTTAGTAGTGCCCTCGAGCGAGAGACACAAGTTTCTCGCTGAGTACCATGATGTCTACTGCATGCCTACTGCTGGACACCTAGGTGGGGAGCATACGTGGCAGCGCAATTCTTCGAGGTTCTATTGGCTAGGTATGCGTGGATCGGCAGCAGAGCACATCAAGGAGTGTGTCCCTTGTCAAAGGTACAAGGTAGATACCCGCAAGCCTGCTGGACTCGTGCAGTCACCAGCAGTGGCACAACGATACTTCAAATCGTCGCTGTAGACCTTTTCGGACCTTTGCCAGAGACGAAATCAGGTAATCGCTGGATCTTTATAGTCAAAGATTGATTGATTGCGGTGGGTTGAGCTGTTTCCCTTGAAAGCCGCAACAAGCCTAGATTGCGCCGAAGTTCTAGTCAATGAAATGTTCTTGTGTTTCGGAGTGCCTCGTCGTATGTTAAGCGATAACGGAGTGCAGTTTATAAGTGAGGTAATGCAACAAGTATGTCATGTGTTTGGCATTGATCAATCTTTAATTCCTTATTACCACCCGAAGCAAACCGTGGGGAGCGTAAGAATCGCGACTTAAAGCCTCAATTGTCCATACACGTCGGTCAGGACCACTCGACATGGGATACCTACTTGGCAGCGGTAAGATTTGTTATGAACTCAGCTGTTACACACAATACAGGTTACTCACCTGTGATGCTGACTTTCGGACGTGAGTTGCGCACCCGCCAAGCGTGTCTGTTCGCCGCAAAAAAGAGTCCATTCCAACTGGCTCCAACTTTCCGAGGTGTATCCGTACCGATAACTGATCGTCTTGAGTGTCTGGGCATGTCATAGACTCCAAGTCTTAACTTTGGCTCCTATATTGAAAAGCCGCCAAAAAGCTCGGCATCTTCAGTAAGGTGAGGCAGTATTTAATGCCTGAACACTTGCTTAATTAGTACCAAGCACAGGTTCGATTCAGCGTGGAGTACTGTTCTCACCTATGGGATGGCTCCGCAAAATATCAACTGGAGTCTTTGGAGTCAATTGAGTGAAAGGTCAGGAGACTTATCGGCGATGACCAACTGGTCAACACACGACTCCAATGCTTGAAGCATCGTCGTAAGGATGCCAGTTTTGGTTTTCTATCGGATACATTTCGGAGAGTGTGCAGAGAAACTGCATAATTTGATTTCTCCTTCCCCTTTTTACCATCGGACGACCAGACAAACAGACCAGCGGCACACGTACATGGTGGATATACCACATTTACGCACCAAGTGCTTTGCTTCCACTTTAATAATACGTACCGTAAGGGAGTGAAACTCACTACCTAAATCTGTATTTCTCGATGAGTACAATCTGGGTGTCTTCAAGTCACGAGTGAATAGGTACCTTCTAGGCAAGCGTGCTCTATCGTCGACTGCATCTTATCTTAAGATCAGGTGTGATCGCGGTCAAATGCGAGCTTAATACAGTACAAAAAAAAACTGTTACGTGTCGTTGCAGTATCTATAATATAATATTAAAACATCGTTATTAAATATGCTAACAGAAGCATCAGAATATCGTCAATAATTTGAATCCTGTTTTGAATCAATATGTTTACAAATATAAGCACATAACTCATATTAATTGCGTTAAAGAGGCACGCTGACGCGTGGTACGATTGAGTTGAGTGGTCACCTCTAGAACATAATACCTATACCTACCTAAACTCAATGGTAGTAATTAAATACATACAAGGTATACATGCTTAGTGATTTTAAATAGTTACGAAACGCAAACATCGGTTAGTACATGAAACGGATCCTACTTATTTCCTTCTTGAATAAACCGGTAGGATAATTGTTTATTTAACATTTTGTTTCAAATACAATGTAGTAACACTAGTAACAGTAACGCAACTACGGAGCTCATTACGTGGAAATTTGATGTGGCAGTATTCTCCATTCTGAGGCTTCTATACAGACGTATTCTTGGGATTCATTCCATTCACATTCGTTCCACTGTCTCACCTGTGCAGCCAAAGCCCAAAGGCAGTGGTGCCTCAAATTGTGAAAAAGACCATTTTAACACCTACTGTATAATTAACACTATTCTCATTAAGTCCTACATATAATATATTATTTAATATTTATAAGGACTAATAATAAGAAACTTAATTTAGGTCAGTGTGTCCCTGTCACACTTTTATAACTTGTCATGCTTTTATTAGTAGGATGACTTCGTACTTACCACAGCCATTGTCATGAAAATACATTTTAAGTCATATTTACCTTATAAATAAAAAAACACATACTTATTTCAAAATATTTTGTGGGTGATACAATTTAATTCCTACTGTTGGATAACAGTTGCGGTTTACTCTGCACTAGAGTTAAAGGTGAATATAATATGGCTTGTAATAATATTTTATCCGCATCAATCTAGTGCCAAATAGACACCGGATCTAGTTATAAACTTAGGGAGAAATTGTCCCATACATTCGCAGTTCTATATTACTAAAGATGAAGGCAATACAATTTTAACTGTACTTTCTAAAATATAATGCACAATATTGCTTCAATTATAATTAATCTCAGCTCAACTCTGCGTGTTTGATATTATTTACAGGTCTACTTAGTTAAGCGCATACTTGTCTAAGTTGGACCCGTACTTCATGGTCACCGTTTTTCAAAAGGACACGTATCTTTAGAACCTCTTTTTCGGCGTGCGTTATCGGAAACGGAGTTTTCCTTTCTATGTATATAGTGTTTTATCTATGATTTAAGATTTGACATGGATTTGACAACCAATTCACTTTTCATATCCCGTCATTGATTTTCATTACGATTTTATATAACTATTTTGATGGTATTTTGTGTTTGGAATTTGATGTCAGCATCAAAAGCTACCAAATTTGTGACGGTTACATAAATTATTTATTTTGAGGGCAGATATGAATTATTTGAATGGTCGTTTTTCCCGATTCGGTAGAGTAACTTCATCTATTCGTGACGTAGTGAAGTCCTCACAATCATTAGACACGGAGGCTAATGGCAGAAGATATCCTTACAATACCAAAAACATGAATTTTACGGTAAGCTTTTGTAAAGGAAATTTTTTCATTGCACCCGTACCAACAATGTGGACCCAAGTGAGATTTAGTTGCGATGATTCGGACTCTAGACCTCTTCATCGCGATTTAAAATTTCCAAACTTTGATCACTATAGAAAAGACCAGTTCAAAGATGTACGAAAAACCACCTGGGGTTCGGGAGATGACAAACCAGGATACACATATGTGATTGGAGTTCTTGGCTTAATATTTGGAGCTTACGTACTAAAAGCACATACTATTCACTATGTAGCTCTTATGGGTGCCCCAGCAGATGTTTTAGCGATTGCTGTGATTGAAGTGGACATATCGAAAGTAGAGCCAGGCGAATGCATGATTATCAAATGGCGTGGTAAGCCATTATTTATTAAGAATAGAACATTCGCAGAAATCGACCTTGAAGCCAGAACTCCATTATCTTCCTTGCGTGACCCACAACCCGACTCAGAACGTCTAAAAAAGCCGGAATGGCTTATTATTGTCGGCGTTTGCACGCATTTAGGTTGTGTGCCTCTACCGAATTCTGGTGATTTTGCTGGCGGATTCTATTGCCCGTGTCACGGCAGCCATTTTGACAATTTGGGAAGGGCACGTAAGGGCCCAGCTCCTACAAATATGGTTATACCTACATACGAATTCATCACTGACACACTGATTCGCGTGGGATAACTTGCTTCTACAGTATACTTAATCCATAACATAAATAAATATTTACACTGCTACTTGATTTTTATTAAAATGTTGTTTATTTTTACTTTGAACAGACAGTAAATAAGAACAATATTTTGCATGATATTTTATGTTATAAGTATTATTATAATGCAATGGTTCGTTATCATAGGTATTAGTAGAGGAGCCCAAGCGGGGATTTCGGGATATACTCGAGCGCGGCAGAATACCATAAAGGGGGCAACTTTGCATCTTGTAAAGTACTCCCACCATACCTGAGCCCTGTACATAGGGTCAAACGTCTAGGACAGCAGATCAGATTAGGAAAAAAAAATAATCGTTTGAAAATCTCGAGCGCGTCACCAATAAGTTAAGGTAAGTTAGTTACGTGCAGAAAAATGTGCATTTCAATAATCTGACAATTTGAGTGTGACATAAGGAAATGGGAGAGTCACAAAGTTGCAAAAAAATCACGGATAATATAATCTGCCTATTTGCACAAGCCGAAATAAGTAAGTAAGTTTGGTATATGTTACAACAATGAGTGGCAATAGTTCGAATTGTGTATTTAGTGGTGCAAACATTTGAAAAATAATAGAATTTACGTCGGAAACATAAAAAATGCTAGAGGGTTTTGGAATATAAAAAACCTCAGATTAAGGAAATTCCTCTACATAATTGTCAGATTATAGGTCACTACGACAAGGATATCAAGATGAAGCGTCTGTATAATAATCTGACGCGCCCGAGTATTTCGAAGTAACGATTCTTCTTCGCATTTTCGAAAATCGGCCCTGGCTTTTGGTGGCTTCCAAATCGTCTGTCTTCTGAATAGGAGCTACTGGAGGATTCACTTAACCCTTACCAATGTCTGACGCGCTCGAATAATTATTTTTTTCCTATTTTCCACCCTTTCGTACAGCCATCTCTACCATGCAAACCGGCAGATTAATATTTTTCTCTATTGGAAATACGTGGGGTGCATACGATATTAATATCTAAAGCGCTCGAGTATTTCTTTGTGACTGTTTTGTTTTTACATTTTTGAAAACCTGTACACGTTCCCCACCAGTGAAAGGGTATACTTCACATAAACTTTTTCTTTTTAACCTTCTCAATCCAATAGGTCCCCACGACGCTCGAGTAAATCCCTATTTACCCTCTTGGGCTCCTCTACTATATTAGTGCCTGACGAATGCTTTAACCGAGATATGCCAAGAGGAAGTAGAAAACTGTAGTACCTATCTACCAACCCCATCGGGAAACGGGCGCGACACATACGTACACTGTGACTGTAGTTAGACTTGCGACTATTGTGTTAGACGCCAGCAATAACTATTAAGCTTACACGTGACGCTCTACCTATATGCAACTCAAGTAGGTAGGTACCTACATAGAACAGCTTCGAATGGTTTTCGGGACCTTTTTGTCATTGTTCCAACAGACGATGATGTTGACGGTTCTTGAGAGACTGAGTGTTTTCTTGGTATCTCATCAGCAGTTGGTTCTTGATTAACTAAAGTTTGCACACAACTTGGCCAATCAATATTTGCTTGCAGCCAATTTCCGTACCGCCTTATAAAATTATCAAGAATTCGGTTGGATTTCTGCCACCTCTGTAAAGCAGCTCGCGTAAATTTCCAAAAAAATTCTTTGAGAGTTACTCGATCCTCGCTAGAAAGGCAATCGCCTATGCGGGATACAACTGCACCAAACAATACTTCATGATTAAATGAAGTACTCTCACTTCTTAAAAGAACAAACACGTCTAAATTGGCGATTAAAGTCGCAGAGCAAATATTTAGTGCTAGCAGTTACACAGTTGTGAACAATTTAAATTATAAAGCAACATTTTAGCCCTTTTATTGCAAAATGACGATAATTTGTTAACTACCCTCATTAGAGATTTAAAAGATGTGCTAACGAGAATTTATAATCGTCAAAATCATTTCTTAGAGCACAACTAAGTAATCAACAAATTACATTACTTATCAGAAAAAGAGAATATGGTCCATAGTTGACATTTTTGCGAGATATTGCAAATTATTAAATCACCTATTCAAACTTATTAGAAGACTAAATAATTGTAATTACTTAATCACTTCTTTTCAGACTTATTAGAAGACTAAACAATAAGATATTTGGTATTTTGGTTGTATACAAAGTTTTAAAACTCATTTTGTGTTGATAAATATCTAGCTCTAACATAGTTGTCTAAGTGTGGGTGTACCATAAACCTCTGCCTACCCTTTCGGAGATATAGGGGTATTGCTATTTATGTTGTGTTGCTAAAAGTCTGTGTTCCTCAATTTAAACACTAAAAGGAACCGTTTCAAGTGTAAAATATTGGGATGATTAAAAAATAACGGCTTCTTTAACTGTTATATGGAATATGACAAAAATTCATAAATAATTACTAAATAAGTACTATAACCAACTGTACGGATATAACGGTTTTCCTTGCCGCTTAAGAGATAATTAGATTTTTCATACCAGCTTCATATACATTTTTCGTGAAGAAATTATAATTCCTTCGTTTTTGTGCAGAATTAACTCGGGTGTCATTTTTGTATATAATAAATAATAATAACTAATAGAAGTGATATTCGGCAGGAAAACCGGCACTCGCAAGTTGGAATCCCTAAGTCTAGAAAGCCGTTATTCAGCCTACCGTGCGTTGCCTTGCCAGACTTGGCTCGACATGACAGACGTATTCAGTTGTGGAATTGACGTCAATTATTATCATAAATTATAATTATGTACGCCGCAGCAAACAACACTACCTCGACGGGTGTCATCATACGCCAGATATGTCAGGCGAAGTATCGCGACGTCGCGCTTCGCCTGACGTCGCTACGGACATAAGTCGCGCGATGTCGCCAGATATGTCTAGCGAAGTCGCTCGGTCTCGTTTGACATGTTAACGACACATATCGTAGTGTATCCCTTGGCTTTAAATAAATTATCTTTTAGATTTAACTGGTTTACGCACTCGCAGTGGGTAAAAATTGGGCCTGTCTCCCATAATATATAAAATTTTAGATATATTGGAATCTCTAATTTCTTTGGCCTACCTGTCTGATGCAAGCGCATCATCGGGCTTGTAGATTGCCTTCGCTTCAGAACATTGTCTTCATTTCATTGCATGAATACTTATTGATATTTTGTACCTACTGTGTTTTACTTTTACGTTAAACTCTTTAGTAGCAATGAGTCATACGCCCACACAGACGTGCAGAAGCAACTCAAAGTTTATATTCGCTCACAGGGTGCTGCGTACCTATATCTTTGTGTGTGCGTGCGTGCGTGCGTGCGTGCGTGCGTGCGTGCGTGCGTGCGTGCGTGCGTGCGTGCGTGCGTGCGTGCGTGCGTGCGTGCGTGCGTGCGTGCGTGCGTGCGCGCGTGTGTGTGTAATATTTAAACGCAAACAAAAATACATAGACGTGCTTTTTTTTTATACAACTCAGTTGGCAAGCAATCATACGGCCCACCTGATGGTAAGTGGTCACCGTAGCCTATGGACGCCTGCAACACCAGAGGCATCACTTGCGCGTTGCCGACCCTTTAGGAAAGGAGGAAGTGGGAAGGAGAAGGAGCGGGAAGGGTGAAAGAGGGTAATACACGATATTCATAATTCTGACTCGTGTGGTTAACTCTAAACAAAGATAAGTACCTATATATTATTTTTTATTTAGTACCTATATATTATTTTGAGGTCCGTTATTTTGGATACAACTAGGGCGACGTACAATTTTTTTTACATAATCGTACTCTTAATAAAACAGAGACTTCTCTGAGTATTTTGGTGTTAACTAATTTAACTCTGTTGCAAATACTTAATAGAAACATCATATTTGAATCATAATTATAGTCTTACAATTAAAATTGAAATTACATAGCTTCCAAATTTCAACTTAGGTCGCTGTTTTATTAAGAGTGTAGGTAAGTAATAATATCTGTATCACGTTAAATCTTCCAGAACTTCACGCATTGTTATGATGCGTACCTAAACTTGATCCGCAAACTGTCTTAAAAATATACCGTATACCTATTTATTATTTACGTCTAAAACAAAAGTTTATTTCTAAACCAACTTTTCCAGAATGCAACATCTTCTGACTTACGCGTGGAGTCAATATCCTGTTTTAGGGAATTAGTAATAAAACAACTATGTAAATATAATCATTAAAAAATATTTTAATTATCACAAATATTATTTTTAACTTCAACAGGTTAAAAATCGACATCTTGTTCATTACATAAATCGGATGTGTACAGGAAAACTGAATAGAACGATCCGTGGACGCCTGTTCTTGTATAACAAATTGTACTTGTTCATAAGTCGACATCGTAAGATTTGAATTCATACCAGCAGCTGCTGCAGCTTCATCTGTCACAGTCGAATCTTCATATTATGGCATAACATCACTTGGTAAATCTGAAATATAATAATAATAATAATAATAATAATCTATCACATACACGCAACACCATCTAGCCCAAACTAAGCAGAGCTTGTACTATGGATACTAGACAATGGATAAACATACATATATACTTTATAATATGTTCGCTGGGCTCACTTATTATGGAATTGTTTAAGTCCATAAAAAGCGCCGAAGAATTCACAATATGACATTGTTGATTTCGTTTTTTGGCCAGGGTATAAATCAACTTATTACGTTCTCTGCTCATATTTATATATTTAAAATCACACTTGATATGTAAACTGAATTAAATCTAGTAGTGTAATGAGAAAATCTAACGGTATTTAGTATGAAGCACTTAGCTCCTTCGCGGGTATTGTTTTGGCAAAACACTGTACGTATAGATAGCGGGCGACAAAAACGAGAGTCGTGTTTTGACAAAACACTGTATTTAATAATGCAATTTTTTGTCAAATCCGACCCTTACGCTTCACAAGATACAGTGTATTTCCATTTGAAGTTTCTCAGTATTTTTAAGACTTATTTAGGTAAAATATTTAAATGCTATACTATGTAACCATGTGCGAGGCGCTCATTTATCGCTGTTACGACAAAATACTGTATCTGAAGATACAGTGTATTGTCTTAGCACGGCAGCACAGCACCTAGTGTTTACTTGAAATGGCTTCTGTGATGGCAAGATGTCATACGCATGTCCATGAACGGTGGTTACCACTTACCATTTGATGTACCGCCGATTTCTAACACCAACAGCAACGAAAAATGATCCTATGCTTAAACGGCCGAGGCTAGTTTTTATAAAGGTTGGCCAGCACTGCTATTGTTCTAAATTGGAGATGTTATAAAATTTTTTTGTTGTGGTTTCTTTCGAGTGTAGCATTAGTATATTATATTAATTAATTGGCCAAATTTGATAGTTTTAGTTTACCTAGACCCACAGACGTACATATGTGTAGGTTTGTATTATACTGTTACGCCCAGTGCCATCTCTCGGCATTATGAGGAAGTCTCAGTTCAGCAATTCCGTCTAATAATTTATTACACCGCCATCTATTGACATCTTACGGAACTACGTAGTGTGAGTACGAAAAGAGTAGAGAGAACGCTGACACATTCTCGAATCTTCGTACTGTTTACATACCGGGTATGGCGTTACTAGAAAACTCTAGAAACGCTTCAACCGCGTATAAAAAGGGAAAGCCAGCGCTAGCCGGGTCAGTTTACAATCGTAAACGGTCAAGTATACATCGAAGCGAAAGGAAGCGGAAATACTACGGAGTTTGAAGCAGTTACAGTGAAAAAGTGTAGTATAGTGTTTGTTGTGTTTTAAGTTTAATTATGTGCTAGAATAAAAACGTGTTTTAGTCGGTAATATTGTTTACATTCTTATCCCTCGAAACCAGCACGTAACAATACTCATAAGTAGACGTGGGCAAAAAGTTATGACTGTGATAGTATCCACAAGATATATTATTATTATTACGGAGACACTTGAATACAAATTCGTGTAGGTACCATATCTACATAAATTTGAATATTGCTTGGAATGCTATTAGGGTCTATTAGACAATATGACGGCGCACTATATAAGCGCTAAACGTTTCAACATCTTATACTAAAGATATCAGTTTACAAACAAATATATGGGCGTATTTAAAGTATTTAATGTCTTATCTATGCTTTTTAAGGCTAATGTGGGACCGGTTCCTTCCTTCCCCTTAGCAAACGCAAGAAATACATTCGCGATACCTACACGTTTAATAAAACAACTAAAATATTATGTAGTTATTCACGCACCGTTGGTTTTTGTCATTTTATAAATTATTTACCGACATTCCTTTTTTTAGAGTTCGTAAAATCTCTTATACATCAGCTTTGTCCGTCCGTCCGTCGGTCACACTTCGTCACGTCACACGTCACGTTCAAGTCAAGAGCCGTAAGAGCTAGGGACTCGCGGTCAACGCCATTCGACTCAATATAGTCGATATAACCCGAAATAACTATGACCTTTGACCTCTGATGTCAAGGTCACGTGATATACCATCTTTCAACTCGAGAACCGTAAGAGTTAGATACTCGTTGTCAACGCTGTTCGACATAGCATAGTCGATATAATCCCGAAATTACTATGACCTTTGACCTCAAGACCACGTGATACCATTTTTTTTACATTCTAAGATTTACGGCAAGTCGTGGCCGTTTCTCACTTGTTTACAGCTGCGATATGTTCTTTGACCCTTACAGCTTAGCGACATTTTACTTTGAAGGGGCTATATAGCCAGCTAGAAATTGATTTTGAACTACTTCTCGTGTCTGTGGGATAGAATATTTTCATAATGGTATTCAATTATTCATATTTATATATGCCAAAGATATTGTAGAATTAATTTTATTACCCATCTACATATTTTAATGATGGTATTTAAGATAATTTTTATTATTGTTCTGAGCTAACCGTAACCGTCTCGTACCAAGTTCGATAGCCTGCGTCTGTTAACAAGTTACAGCCTAATTTTTAAATTGAATTCCGGACATAATATATAAATTAATTGAATTATATACACATTAGTTAAAATTATGCGTGTTTCTGTGTTACATAAATGCTTATTGGTATAATTAGTGAAAACTATGTCGCAGGCTATATTGGCCCAAATATAGTCTGTGCTCAAGAAGTCAAGTACAAGTAAACGTCAAACAAGATTTAGACCGTGGGTGGATGTCAATTGTCAAAATCTGCTGTACTGTGTATGAAGTTTGTGTATTTCGCAATTCATATTTTAAATATTTATTTAGCTTAAATAATAGTTAATCTATATATTAGTGAGTGATACATTAACTGTAACGGTACAAAAATCATTATTTAATTTAAAGAAACGGTGGCATCTTGCAGTTAATTGTTTTAAATTACTCGTAGTTTTTGTAAGTCGTACGTAAAGGTTTATCGCATATTTTATTCATCATGATCATGTGGTAGAATAACATATATTTATGAAGAAATGATCGGAATGGTACTAGTATCAAAGTTGAGAAAAATGGGTAAAATGAACAATTCATTTCTTTGGGGAATTTTATTTGCGTCGGTGACATGGAGCGTTTCGTTATATCTTTACTGGCTGCTAAACATGAGTGGTAAGTTTTTTTACGAATGAAAATGTGGTATAAATACCGTGGCTTCATTTATTTTTACGTGCTAAATTTATGCTGTGTCGTTTATGCTTTCAATAATATTTTATATTATTTCTAATGCATTATGAAACTTAGTATCCATAACATATAATATATATGCCATCTATTTAAAAAATATTCTAACATTATTGTTTACAATTATGTACTCTTTGTAACAATGACATGTTTATACAATTGGTACATTGTGTTATGTGTGCAACTATCCTCAGATATGGTTCATACATAAGAAGAAATAAAATATTATTATAGTTGACACCAAATAATAGGCCTGTTTTGAAATATGTAGCTAGGGAAGTAACTAAACAAATAAATAACGAATGAAAGAAAATTTATGAAAATTCTATTCAAAATTGTAAAAGTTTGTAATAATATAAATGTATTACATTATAGATAGAGCATTTATCTAAAATTATAGTTTAAAGTTGCTTTATAATATCAATTGGCATGATAACATAAGTGAAAAGAGTTTGTTATTATATAGATAAAGGTAGATGTTGGGCCTTGGGCTAATGTCACAGAGAATAGGCTTCCTTCAACAAAGACATTTTCTTTACCGAGAATGGTGGCTCAGTGTTTCTTTGGGCTGAGTAGCAAATAAATGAAACGTTGTTCCTAAATATCTACCTTCCTGCTACAGAATAATCAAATAATTTTACAATAATAATACTAACTTTTAACTTGAACCCAAATTTACTCAATGCAGTTTATTAGGTAAGTGCTATGTTGCTCCAATGTCTTTATGATTTTATGTCTGAAATTAAGTGCCAATTCATTAATAATTTTCAGTTTTACTTTTTGGGTTTATTATCTGTGACTTTGTATATTAACAACTTTTTTAGTACACCAATGTCGGATTCAATGTTATTTTTCTATAACTATGCCAACAAATCTGCTTTTTTACATGGCTTAGATTGATTTATCAATTCATATCAATTGGTATTGATTCAGTTTGGTTGAAACCTTCACAGCTCTAAAGCTCTATGCCAACAATATTTCGTGATGACTATTCTTGCCTACATTCAATATATTTTATATGTATGTCTGGCCAACTGTCTTAATATTTGCCTTTATGGAAATTAAGTGATTGCTTAACAAACTCTTTAAACCATAGTATACTAATCTTGGTAATGGTATCTTTCTTATGTATTAACTGATACATTACCATTTCATCATTGGTTTTAGGTGACGATATGATAACTATGACTGACAAAAGGATTCACTATCGTCTAGTAAACTCAGATGAAAAGAATCGTATAAAGAACAATGATAAATCTATTGCAGCTTTAGAAGGCAAGAACCTACTGCTTGATAGACCTGGAGGTGAGGAGAAATTTTCAGGCAACATGTGGAAGTACCAAAAATCCAAATCGGATAATCTGAGAAAAATTATGATTAAAGAGAAATATGCTAAACATCTTCTAAAATTAAAAACAAGTGGCAAAGCAGATGGTGCCATAATGGAAAAGATTGGTTTGTACATAAATATTATGTTTTTTCCACACAATGGTAATACCTATAAACAATATACTTCTACAAGCATTATTTTGCTGTATATATATAAATGCCTGTAACTATGGGGAATCAGTTGATTAAAGCCTGAATATATGTATATATATCACTATATACTTAACTGTTAATTATGAGCCTCTGGTAGTGATGGCTGACTTGACCAATATTTCAGGGTCTTTAAATCAGAAATTGTGTCATGTAAACATATGGATCTTAAACTGTAGAGTGATGTTATATTTACTGCTTATATGGGATCTTTGATTAATTCCACATAGTGTACACCACAATCCACCACCTTGCAGATGTAATAATATCCTGCAGGCCATCAGACTAGACTAGAGTGAGGCAAGACCACACTCTGCAGGGGCTTTGGGTGATTTCCAAACTTATACATATATGCAGACATCATGCTGAAATATATAAACAAACTAGATTTTGTTCCTCCTCCCTTGCTCGCGTAACTGTAGGTTAGGTTAGTAATAATACTTTTTCTGGATAAAAGGTACCCTTTTCTGTACCCCTGGGAATGAGTATGCTAAATGTCAAGTTAATCGGTAGAGTAAATAACGCTTGAAAGCGCAACAAACAAGCAAACAAATTCACTGTCACATTTATAATATTAGTAAGGATATGTGCACATACAGAACCTCCTAAAGATATCAATATAAAAACTTAACATAGTATAGCACATAAATTAGTTACATGCACATATTGAATTCAAATTAATATTAAATTTAGTTGTGCCATATCTACCTTGTATGGTCAATATTGCAGTATCTGTTGTTTAGTAGAGGATTAAATGCAATTGAGACCATCATTAACCTAAATTTTCCTTATAGTTATCTAAAGATGCTTTTCCTGGCAAAGGCATTCTACAGCAATTGCATTTGATTTTACTAACAAGGTGCAATTTATCAATCATTGGCACAAGTGAATGAATACGAATTGTCAAAGCCAATCATGCGGTAGTGTAGAGTATCAGCGGTAATTGGGTATGTAAATCTATATGCAAGTGATCTATGAAACTCTAGAATTTTCCATTGTATACATGGCAAATAACAAAGTGGTGCCACACTTTACCAACAAACGACTGTGGTTTTAGAACAAGCCCAGTATGTGTTTTAACAGTACATGAAGTAATATCTATCTTTTTCTAGCTTCATCCTTTTTCCACTTGCATATCATGAATGAATTCACCAAAGTATATTGAAGGCACGCAATAGCTAGATTGTATATTAACTAAATATGATAAACCCCAAATTAAGCTTTCTAGTAAATACTGGGCTTTTTGGCTAAGTTGAAGGATCCACAACTAAATAAGTTTTCTGTTAATTAATGCATGTAATCTGGTCCAAATTGTTACTGGCCTTACTATCATAAAAATCAAGCCAGTAGTCTAAATTAAGTTTAATGAATAAATGTTGAGGTTGTTATACCTATCTACATATATACATGTGCGACAAGGCTTGGGATTCCATACTATTAAAAAAAAGTTTATACAATATGGTCTGCCTGATAATTCACAGCCTCCATAGCATATGGACAATATACCAAACCAGCTACTCTAGAGAATCAATTGCCTTACTAATGTTGTTTGCAGCCTGTATGTTCTGGTGCTGCCAGAATAATAAAAACATTGGTCTCCTTATGGAGCTAGGCACTACTATTCATCGCTGGAAGATTTATCAAGGATATTTGCCTTACAGAAACATACACGTTTCTGTAAGGTGGTGTGATATGAATTATGTAATACGTTGCTAACCTTTCTTTTCATAAAATGCATTTTACATATTGTGTTTCCATTAATTTGTAATATTATCACAATAGCTGTAGTTTCTTTTTCCTTGCTAACAGCTACTAGACAATAAGTGCAGTAGTTCGTATTCTCCAAGACATAGCGCAATGTGCCACACAAATCTAAACATGTACTGACTGACCGGTACTGTAGTACTGACTTGTAAATATTATTTTTTTGTTTTCTCAATGCCATATAATTAATGTCTTAAATGTTACATGAGGCTTATGTCCAGCAGTGGACTGCAATAGGCTGAAATGAGAATGAGATATAATTAATATATATAATATATATTATAGATTCAGAAAACCAGTTGGGATTAATCAGAAATCCGGAAGACATGAAGTATCGTATCCACGGCTACACGTTGCACGCCTTCAATACGCTCATATCCAAAAGGATTGGTAATCATAGGGGCTTGCCCGACACAAGGCATAAATTGTGAGTCTGATTTCTAATGTTTTTTGTATTGTAATAATAAAACACACACACGTATATTTTATAGAGTTGTTTTAAGTCGAAGGTAATTTTTATTTTTGGTCTTAAGTTGATAAGATATCTCAGAAGTCCATAGGCATTCATTTGAGTTTGTTTTCACGGCTCTTTGTGAAGTCCTGGGTTGGATTACAGATCCAATGTCGTTGGGTTTTCCTGTCATTAAATTTTCTATATCTAGGGAAATCTAAGTGGCTGATGATATGTTTTATATGGAGGCGTATCGTCAATAATAAGTTGATACGACTCTCTTTCGTTTTTGTTACGATTGTAGGATCGCACTCATAACAATACATTATTGCGTAAAAGCAATTTTGATCTCGCGTATACATTATGTTTAAGAAGTCATCACTATGGTGCTGCTTTGTTCTTCACAGACAAAATATTGTGTTATATAATATTAATAATATCTTTATCTTTATATAAATCTTCTGTGCGTGTGTTTGTAATTAAACTCCTAAACGGCTGGACCGATTCTGATGACATTTTTTGTGTGTGTTCAAGTGGATTCGAGCATGGTTTAGATTTGGTTATTAATTTTTTTATCCTGTGTACAGGACAACCTCTGTCGGGACAGCTAGTATCTATATAATATTATACAAGTTCTATATCACAATAATTTTTGTCAAATATCATAACATAACATCTATCTAGATATTTAGTGTTCATTTGACTATTGTTTTATAGCTTATAGTGATCATAAAGCGTTAAGTACCAAGTGCTAGTACAAGTTTACTTAACTATATAAATTTGACTGCACGGATGGAGTTGTGGTATAAATCGCCATGCCATTGCTTTCGCACCGCTGTAGTAGGTTCGATTACCACTCGGGACATAAATTGTGTGATCCACAAATTGTTTGTACGTTTTTAAAGTCACAGTACACCGGACAGAAATTTGCTGTAGGTCTTTCAAAAATAAAAAGGAAGAGTGAATGAAACTTATCTGGATTAGCTGCTGAAAATATCAATTATATTATACTATACGGCCTTGGAGAGGCAATTTTTATAAAAAGCTGGCGTGTGTTAAAGTTTATAAGGTTTTAATTTATTCGTGTTCTGAAATTAAACGGAGCTGTAGCGTAACTAGAGTTTTGATAAACATGATTAGATTGATAAGGGTTTGAAACAAAGCCTTGTTATGTTTATGAACTGTTAAGAGTATGTTCATAATGTTCATATTATGTGGTTTGTAAATATCCTTTTATTCGCCATACCGATAAGAAATGAAACAACTTTGCCACTTAATGTAAATCAATGTGTATCATGAATAGTTACTTTTCCACCGAAACATATTATTGTAGTTATTTCAATGAACAATAAAATTGTTGGGTTACATGTTGCCTTTTCACGCAATGGAGGACTATTCGAGCCTACTATTAGAATCTGTTTATTGAAATTCAGAAAGTATTTTATGTTGTTTTTCGAATTTCACGTTAATCTTTGGGTTTGCATTTACTAGATAGTAAGTTCAACTCGATGAAATTTTTATTTTCTTTGAGAGATTCATTGTTACATGAACTACCACTAATATCACCAAAATATATTGTAAAGTAGAATAATCTCTACCATTCTCGTAAGTTAAAAAAAACAATGATTCAAAAATCCTATTATTGTAGATACTGCTATTGAAAATTAAACGCTATTTACTAATTTAATAACACACATAATCCAAAGTAGTCATAGCTGGTCAACCATATGACCAGCTTTATAGCACGTGCATAACACGTGCATGCCATATCTATAAGGCTCGTGCATTACGGTTTCTGGTATTTGCTTCTCACATTATGTCAGCTATAAGAAGGGGCGGCACAGGACTAGTTGTATATCTAGAAAACAACAATCATATAATTTTTTTAGGCTCATATTGTTAGACTTTAGTCTCAGTCAGTCTTCTTCAGCTGTCAGTAGTTGTTCGTTGAATGTTAAATTCAAATCCTGTTTGTTCGTATGATTTAGTTATTGCTGCATTCTTCAAGGTAAATAGAGCGATGGCTGTGCTAAGAAGACGATTTACTATCATATTTTCCTTCATTTAAAGTAAATGCATATGAATTCATAAGTTCTCCGTGTCAACATATTAAAAAATTATCTGCTGTATCGAAATTTTATGCACGGCCTAATAAAACATTTAAACAGTTAGTATAAAGAAAGCTTACGTTATGGACAACTTTATTTAGATCACACAAACAACCCGCAATATTCGGTGTCTGGATAGTGGCCAGACTGCTTAATTCACGTCCATGCAGTCAGATGATTATTATTCGCGCTGCAGTTATTTATACCCTGCTTATCATACCGACGAATAAAATTAACACATTCGATTTTTCCAGATGTCGTATACAAAAATATGCTGAAAGACTACCAAAGACATCCATTATTATATGTTTCTATAACGAGCACTTCGAAACTTTGATGAGATCTGTTCACTCTATATTAGACCGAACTGACCAGAAGCATCTTAAAGAGATCATTTTGGTTGATGACTACAGTGACATAGTTGGTCTTCATGAAGAGATACAGACAGCGGTTAATGAATTAAACGACAGAATGCGCAAAGAAGAAGAAATGCTTGAAACGAATAATGTGGATGTAGAAAATGTAGTAGATTATATAAACGATGACAATAACGGTGTAGATAAGAAAACGACTGAGAAAAGCAAAGATGGATTTAGTGTAAGGTTGTTGAAGACAAGTAAACGCGAGGGCCTTATCAGAGCCAGATTGTTCGGCGCTGAAAATAGTGTTGGGGAAGTGAGTGGAACTTGTATTTATAGTTGGATAGTTAATAGTAGTAGACTAATGATGATGCAACGATTAAAGTATCGATTGAAATATAGTTACATCAGCGGCATTTCGGCTTTTACTAGAAAGACGGAATCGTAATACTCAAATATGATATGCTTATTCCTGCGTGCATGCACGTACTCATGTGACTATATTATGTCCTTATCAAAATGTTAATACAAGAACTAACCTAGAACACTTTAATTTGCGAATCAATGGGGGGTCCTTCAGACTAATTCGAGTCACGAGTTGCTGAGGCAAAATACTATTTATGAAATAGGGCTTCGCAGACTCAATGCCACGTCTGCGCTGCTGTTACTTCAGTAGCCAAGCAATACGAGAGATGAACCATTTTTCAATCTCAGCTTTCTTGAGAGATGGTCAAATATTTAATTAAAATCATCGTTTTCAGGTACTGGTATTCTTAGATTCGCACATAGAAGTGAACATCGATTGGTTACCACCGATGCTGGCACATTTATCCTTTGGCGTGGACGGCGTTAACGTGAGGTTTTCGCATCGTGCCGTCACTCCAGTCATTGACGTCATAAGCGCGGATACGTTTGAGTACACAGCCACACCATTAGTCAGGGGCGGCTTTAACTGGGGTTTACATTTCAAATGGGACAACTTACCAAAAGGAACTTTGAAAAGTAAGTGCTTCATTTCAATATAATACTATAAACTGTATTTAGTCCTCTTAAATGGCATTACAGTCAGCAACACAAGTAGCTGAACATGAAACAAATTTGTAAGAAATGTTTTGTATGAATTAAAAATCCAATATTCTCTCTGTACCTATTCGTGTACCTACTATGGTCATATCAACTATCTTTAACTATAGGAAATAAAAATCTCGCAAGTGTGTACCGACTTCTGTTGCTGACTGTTCAAATTACTTAGTTTATACAGTGTAAAGAGAGAGAAACAGTACAGTTATATAACTTGCTTTGTCTCATTTGCTATAATATTGTACCTACTGAAGGTTATATAAATTTTGGCTGTGCCTCGAAAGTTGTGGACATGACAATAAAAATAGCCGTATTATGTGGCACTTGTAACTGCTTTACTTTCTTTTTGAATCTTTATCGAATCTTGTACACAGTTAACTCGAAAACTAACTCGACTTGGTTGACTTTTGCTAACGGGATAGTGACGGGTCTTTATTAATATGTTATTTAATTTAGCGTAACGTAATATCCATAACTTATTTTATAAATGCGAGTACGATTGTGAGTTTGTTTATTTGTTATGCTTTGACGCATTAAGTACTCGACCGATCTTTATGGCATTTCCTATAAATATTGTCACGGGTAAAAACAGAAAAGTACATAGGATGACTTTCAGCTATAAAAATACTGTTTCCAAGCGAAGCTGCTGGCAAAAGCTAGTTTACCCTAACTAGTATTATAAATGCTACTGTGAGTTTGTTTGTTTGTTACGCTTTCACGCGTGAACTACTCGACCGCTCATAGTGAAGTTTCGCATACACGTTGTCACGGGAACAGAAAAGGACATAGGGTACCTTTCATCCAGAAAAAGTACTGTTACTAACCTAACCTACTTTTACGCGAGCGTAGCCGCGGAAAAATCTAGTAATAAATAAAATTACGTTTCCGATTGACTAGTTAGCCTGTAGCAATTTTCGGATCGTGCAGTATAATCAGGTCATACTTTTATAAAATTCTCAATAGCAACACAAATTCTAAACCAATCGACGATATATGCGATGTTACGTAATCACACATTTTTAGCATAAATCAATAGCAAATTCAGAAGTGTTGCATCATAGTGCAAAAGTTCATCCTGACCAGTATTTGCAATCTGCAAGCTATAGAAAGTGATGTCTCGTCGACTCATTGCTTAATTTATTTGCAGATATTTATGTAACAAGAATATTATATGAGAATTGAAACACTGCGAGTGTTTTGAGTTTTATGATGCGAATATGCCAATTCGGTATATTAAACGCCATTCTTAATTTTGAGGACAAAATTTAAAAAAATTGTTTTCCTTTCGTCACTGTCATCCTTTAAGGAGTCTGCCCACTACACCGTCTCATACCATGACCGTGCTAGCAACGTATCAGACACGAAAAGCAACATGATACGATGCTATAGGAACTGCTGGTCGGTGACAGAACGGTCTAGTGGGCATAGTCTTATACATTCCCTACAAAGAATATTTTTTTGCCTGATACGTTCCTAGCACGGTTATGGTATGAGATGGGGTAGTGGGCAGATTCCTTTATTCTAATAACTACAGATAATAATATATCGAGTCGCAGCAGTACACTGGTGGCCGGCACAATAGATTTATAATGGTATCTGGTATTTTTAGATTTGACAGATAATTACACTTAGGTTCCGAAGATAATGATGCTTATTGCAATTCGGCTCTATTCAAAATTATATGGTTATTGTACGTTGTTTACATTTTGAATCTCATAAAAATTGTTCTATCACTTGGCTTGTGTAACGTTTTTGTGAAGTTCTAGGACAAAGTATGCACGCTGGTTGAATGCTCAATCAACTGACGTCAATGCAAATGGTATGTAATATAAAAACCCATATTACATATTGCTTTCTTGTTGCAGCCGATCAAGACTTTGTGAAGCCCATTAAATCTCCAACGATGGCAGGTGGGCTGTTTGCTATTTATAGAGAATACTTCAACTATATCGGTAAATACGATTCTGGTATGAACGTATGGGGCGGTGAGAACCTGGAGATATCATTCAGGGTGAGTATTATATTATATTCTATTGTGTATGCCACGACTACAACTTTTTAAAGTTGTTTATATTCGTTGCAAATTTCTGTCTTCAAGGTATCTTTAGCGCAACTTTCATCAAATTATACCGGTTTCCATGAAATTGTAACAATCAGACATCATGAATTATTTCATTGCATACCTACAAGGCTTTCATTCTTGTATGTGTAGTAGTATTAGTATATGCCTATAAATTATAATTAGACTAGTGTACATTATGATTGTTTAACATGTAAGATATAATTAAGACATAATAACTAGTAGCTACTTTGCCCCACAGTCACCAACTTGTTTAATAGGTATTCTTTCCAAGCCGTCAATAGGAACGCCCTAATTTCTCCAGTCATTTTCACCGGCCTTTTCTTTTCGTTTAACGATTAACATCTTATTTCTACAGTCTGTACTAAGGCGAGGTCTAGTTATCATGTTTGAAAGTACTGGTATTCTATTCCGTCGTTGTTTCTATATATAATATGTACGTATTTCCAAAAAAAAAAGTATATATGTATGTTTATCCATTGTCTAGTACCCATAGTATAAGCTCTGCTTAGTTTGGGCTAGATGGTGTTGTGTATGTGTTCGGGCACGCACGCACGGGAATTCATGACGCATACCCCTCCGCGGGGGCGGGCGGAGGGGTTATGTCGGACTCGCCGGGGTAAAAGAAGATGTTAAGATGATAAAGTACCTCCCGGAATACTGACTAAACCTACCACGGTGTTCCTCGACAAAACCACTATCGACGGGGCCGCGCGAATCACTTTCGCATGCGGTCGCGACCCCGCCGAGGTTTCGGCCCGCCGTATGAAACGGCAGGCCACTACCTACACGAAAGACCTACCCAAAGGCACTCCTCACAAATAATCCCTACTGTCCCCCCTGGAGGGGAGACGGACTCGAAACAGAGGCGCGCGTGGGAACACGCACGCCGCCTCTCGGATCTGGTGCTGAACGGATGGCGGGCAGGCCCACAAAGCCCGCCACCCCCAGGTCAAACCTCAGGGTGGCTGGAGGTCGTCCCGCGCCCTCCGGCGCCCGGCTCTGCGGTTGGGGAGAGGGTTCAAACGCTCCCTCTCCCGCTCCGCCGCCTCCTTGATGGAAATGACTTCCTCACAAAAGGAGGCGACGGCGTTCCACGACCTCTCACTCCGGACCATAGACTGAACTACGGCCGGGAGCGAGAGGGCAACCAATCCGACTGCCGCGATCAACTCACGGCGCTGCGATGCCCAGGCGGGGCAAACCGCTAAAGTGTGCAGCGCCGTGTCCTCAACAACGTCGTGGCAGTCGCCGCAGTGGTGACAACCGGGCGTCTCTTGCCGGCGTATATGACACAGGAACTGGCCAAAACAACCGTGGCCAGTCATTACCTGTGTCAGCCGGAAGGTGAGGGCGCCATGGCGCCTCTCCAGCCACTCCTCAAACACGGGACTTACCGCCACGATCGTGGCGTGCCCGAAATAGTACTGTTGCTAACATAACCTAACCTAACCTACTTTTAAGCGAGCAAAGCCGCGGGCAAAAGCTAGTAATTAATTACGTAGAGAACTAAAACTGAATATTTGTCTTACTGAGGTAAAAATAAATAATTTTTGTCTTTTTATGAATCCAAGCCTCAATCTTTGGTCTCAGGTCTTATCAAGTATTTCTAGGTAACTGTCTGCCAATAGCAATAAAAAATATAGGATTGGCCAGCTATCGATACGCGGTTGGGTGACTCGTGTCCACGGCACAGCCTTGGTAACCTGTATGATGAATTCGCATATGTAGTCCGTGAAGCTTGCGCATGTATCGGGCAGCCACTTGCGTGCAAGCATCATTAAGACAAGTGTACAGGCATTATTACGAAAGTATCGAGTCCAAATTGTTAACTATTGGTTTAATCTGCAACGTAGACTAAAAGCTCCATTTTGTAATGGAACGCTAGTGGTGGAGCCTAGCAAGACCTAATTATTATAAATATTATAATTGCGAATGTGAGTTTGTTTGTTACATTTTCAAGCCTTAACTTGTCAGCCGATCATCATGAAATTTCTTATATGGTAACTTGAAATAGAGTACTTATTGGTCCCGAGGGATAGAAATTTATTGATATAATATAGAGAGAGAGAGAACGCGAGCGAAACTGCGGACATAATCTCGTTACTCATGAACTGATAATGATTATATAATGTTGCAGATATGGATGTGCGGCGGCACATTGGAAATGATGCCGTGCAGTCGAGTTGGTCACGTGTTCCGTAAAAGGCGCCCGTACGCTTTAGGCGAGAAAGAGGACTATATGATGTATAACTCCATGAGGATGGCTAGGGTCTGGATGGACGAATACGTCGTAAGTATTAAGATGGGAATGGGGGCTATCGCCTTTGAATTCACCACTAGAGGTTGCTAGTGGATGGTAAGGTCTCTAATCCTCATATTCTATGGTCACTTCAACAGAAACCATAAACCATAGAAACGGCCATTTACAGATTTTGTCAAGGCAGCTGCGACACAATTGACAGGATCTTACTTGCTAGAGGCGCCAACTAGTGAGCACAAAAGCGATAGCGATTCCAGTATCGGCGATTTTGCAATTGCGTCGCTGTTGCGAGTTTCTATGCGCTCGATCGCGAGTTGTAGCATAAATGGTGAATTTAATAATTTAATGTGTTCTGTTTTCTTGTGGCTCATCATTTAATAGTCAAATAATTTTTATCTGAATTGTAAATATGGCGGTTTGACATATTTTCTATACAAAAGTTGTCAAATCGTCAAACATATTTACCAGGTATAATAGTTATCTGATGGTTCAAAAATCTACCCTAAAACATGTAAGAGTAAAATAGTAAAATCAAAACTTATGAAGTACACAGAACATAAATAAAATCGTTTCTATTGCCGTGCGAAATCTTACCTCCTTGCATGTCAACTTATATGGAATAATATCACAGGGTTGATTTTAAGTAAACTATCCCACTCCTAGGCGCGGGCGCCTTCTCACTATGAGAAAGACCATGCTGGCCCAGTGTGGGTCGATGTTATGTCAAATTAAGTATAAAAAATATATTCTCTTATAAATTGTTTTTGTAAATCTAATTTTCAAATTTACAGAATAAGGTGATAGAAAAGAATCCATCAGCGGCATACATATCTCTAGGCGATCTTTCGGAGAGGCAAAAGTTGCGTGAACGCCTTCATTGCAAGACTTTTAAGTGGTATTTGGACAATGTTTACCCTGAACTGGAGATGGACAGTGATAATGTACAGAATAAGAGGATAGCGGCTCTCAATAATGTGGAGAAACACAAGTTCCAGCCGTGGCACTCTAGGTACTTATTAGTCCTATTCACATTAACCTATTGAATCGCAGTGGCACACCGGCGGCCAGACACAATAGGTTTTCAATATAATAATAATATCAGCCCTGTATTAAATTGTACCACTGCTGGGCACGGATCAATTTAATAAGCCAAAGTCCACAACGCTGGCCATGTGCGGTTTGGCAGACTTCACACATCTTTGAGAATATTATGGAGAAATTGCAGACATGCACGTTCCCTCACAATGTTTTCCTTCACTGTTAAAGCGAAAGATAATTACTAAGACTTATGGCCAGTCCCACAACTAACAAATAAAAGTTATCCGAAAGATAAATTGCATCCTGTCTCACTCATGTTAGGTTAAAGAAAAGAGATGGTGGGACTTTTATCTTATAGATAAATGCTATACAATGTGTTTGGTGAGTGGTGTCGGAGATTTTAATGGCATAATATATGGTCATTTATATCTACAATCCATGCTTCAGTATTATTTTTTATGTTACTTGGGCGAAATGGCGGCCATTTTGTTTATTTTGTTATCTAATCACGGACACACGTGGTAATTTAGCGATATCGTCGCTTGTAATAATCCAAAAAAAAACAAAAAAGGTCTTATTTTACAGCTCATAGTATAGCTAACATGTTTACGATAAAAAATTTTTAGAATCTAACTAAGTTCAATTTAAAAAAAATATGACAACAGAAAATTAAGAAAATTTTTGCTGTAATTTTTTTGTTATTTCACTTTTTCACAAAAACCAAGCTGTCAAGGTATTATTTTTTTAATGTTTTTAGATACTACATAATATCAGCTAAACATGAGTACTAAAATCATTGCCGTAAGTAAGATACTTTTAAAATGACGCTCTTTAGAACTTGACCCCTTAATAGCGTATTCAGGTAGTAAACAATTACAAACCCATCTCAATTTAAGGATCATCCTGATATTTAGGAAATACAGAAATTAAACACAATATTTTTTCACTTAGCTTTAATATTAATAATAATTTGGTCACAAATTTTATAAAAATTGTTCAAAGTGGTCACCATTTTGCTGCAAACATGCTGTCGCCCGTACAGCCAGGTGTTGCGTAGAGCGTCGGATCATCTCCTTGTTTTCCTTTAATTCATTTCCGATGCTAATTATTTTTTGAATCAATTCCTCTCGGGTGTTTGGCACTTCCACGTAAACTTTTTGTTTTATAGTACTCCATAAAAAAAAATCCAGGGGTGTTAAATCCGGAGAACGCGGTGGCCAAGCAACTGTCCCTCCGCGACCGATCCACTGCGTGTAATTTTGATTTAAATATGTCCTCACTGCTACTGCAAAGTGTGCGGGTGCACCATCGAGCTGCAGAATCATTCCTCTCCGGTTAACGAGTGGTATTTCGATGAGGGCGTCATAAAAATCCGTCTGCAGGAATTCCAAAAATCGTTGACCATTCATCGTCTCTGGTAAAATGATGGGGCCAACAAGAACGTCGTCTATGATTCCTGCCCAAACGTTCACGGCAAACTGATACTGTACAGTACTTGTCCTAGTAGCGTGTGGATTTTCGTGACACCACAGATGCTCATTGCGGTGATTTATGTATCCCGATCTTGTGAAGGTGGCTTCGTCTGTCCACAAAATCTTTTTTAAGAAATTTGGTACAGATCGTACTTGCCGCTGGATCCACGAGCAAAATACTGATCGCCTAGCATGATCAGGCTCCAGTAATTCTTGTACCCTTTTAAAATGGTACGGATGCAATCCTTCTCTCTTTAACACTTTCCACACTGACCATATGGTAAGGTTTAATCTATTAGCAATCCGTCGTATGCTCAATCTGGGATCTTGGGTAATTAATTCCAATATTTCTTCTTCGTCTTGTGGTGACACCAAACGAGAACGTTCTTCAGCAGGTCTTCTAATTCCATTTTCGGCAAGCCTCAAATGGATTCTGACGAACGTGCGAGGATTGGGTGTAACTCTGTTGGGGAATCTTCTGGCGTACTCTCTACTAGCAGCATTGGCGTTCCCGTTGCACAGTCCGTAGACAAAATGGATGTCAGCAACATGTTGGCTGGAGTAATAGTTGTCTTCCATTTTAAAAAGATTAACAAAACAGTTCAACAGTAAAAATAACGAAAACGTAACAAAACTTTTAACAGCGCACAGCAAATTGGTTAACAAAAAGAGAATGTGATCACAACGCAGAGCGAGGGACGACTGATAAGCTTTGTATTGCGTTCCTAAATCTCTGGAAACAAATGTTATTTTGTCTCGCTCACACTTATGACGAAGGAGGTTTTTACCTGCTCGAATCATTTGTTAAAACGGGTTTAGTAGTTCCTTGAATTGTGATAAAGCGGCTTTGTAATTGTTTAATACCTGAATACGCTATTAAGGGGTCAAGTTCTAAAGAGCGTCATTTTAAAAGTATCTTACTTACGGCAATGATTTTAGTACTCATGTTTAGCTGATATTATGTAGTATCTAAAAACATTAAAAAAATAATACCTTGACAGCTTGGTTTTTGTGAAAAAGTGAAATAACAAAAAAGTAACAGCAAAAATTTTCTTAATTTTCTGTTGTCATATTTTTTTTAAAATTGAACTGAGATAGATTCTAAAAATTTTTTATCGTAAACATGTTAGCTATACTATGAGCTGTAAAACAAGACCTTTTTTGTTTTTTTTTGGATTATTACAAGCGACGATGTCGCTAAATTACCACGTGTGTCCGTGATTAGATAACAAAATAAACAAAATGGCCGCCATTTCGCCCAAGTAACATAAAAAATAATACTGAAGCATGAATTGTAGATATAAATGACCATATATTATGCCATTAAAATCTCCGACACCACTCACCAAACACATTGTATAGAGGTGGTGGGACAAGCCCTTAAACTATTTAATACGCATATAACTTCGAAAGTCAGAGAGGCGCGCCTTGTGATCGAACTCGAGACCTCTGCGTGGCAGTCCAACCTTCGCCCACTTAGCTGTCGCTGCTATATATTTATTTTTATATTTCGATTATGTCTGGCAAAAATTCACAGGTACTTTATCTAGTAACTAGATATGCCCGCGTTTATGATTACTGCGCCCGTAGGTCGTAGCGTGATGTTATATAGCCTATAGCCTACCTCGATAAATTAGCTATTCAACAGTAAAATAATTTTTAAATTCGGACCAGCATTCCCTGATATTAGTGCGTTCAAACAAACAAACAAACTCTTCAGCTTTAGAATATCAGTATAGATTATTGATGAGAAAAGGTGACTGCACTATTGTGCGAAACATTTTTCGTTTGATTTTAGAGTTCGGAAAAACTTATACAACAGCTTTGTCCGTCCGTCCGTCTGTCTGTTATACAACTTTCAACTCGAGAACCGTAAGAGCTAGAGACTCGCGGTCAACGCCATTCGACCCAGCATAGTCGATATACCACCGAAATGACCATGACCTTTGGCCTCTGACCTCAAGGTCACGTGGTATCATGTAACCTTTGCATATTACTTGAACCTTTTTTCGAACTCTAAGATTTACTGCTATTCATTGCCGATTCTCACTTGTTTATTGACATTGCACAAGTTGCCCATTAATTTCGATGTTTCGCTCATATCTGTGTCTCATATAAGTGTCATACGGTACTTATTTTATGTTTTTAATATGTGTAATATTTGTGCTCTGTACGAAATAAATATGATTTCTTTCTTTCTAACTTTTCTTTCTATAAAAATAAAAATTAAATTTTAAATTTATGCTGCCTCTATCCCGTCTAATCTCTGAAATTGCTGGACTGATCATGACGTAACTTTCACTGGCAGATAGCTGATATTATGAGGAGTAACGTAGGCTACTTTTATTTCAGAATAAAATTAGCGTTCCGCTAATAAAAAAATCCACGCGGGCGAAGTCGCGGGTAATAGCTAGTAAGCAATAAAAATGCTAAAAATATATTTTTAATGGTAACCAATTATTATTGTGTTACAGGAAACGAAACTACACCGATTCGTATCAGATCAGATTGAAGAAGTCAACCCTTTGTATACAGAGCGCTAAGGATGTGAAGTCGAAAGGCAGCGGACTAGTTCTATCTAATTGTATACGAACTTTGAATCAGGTACGCGAGTGTATAAATAAGAGATAAGTTATAGGCTTTTGAAGGGTTTACGTCAGCACTATAAGTCAAATAACTTAGACTGCACCGATGGCGTAGTGGTTTCAGTGGCCACCTCGCCACTGGCGCCGCGCCGAGTGTTGTTCGATCCAGACAGGACAAAAATTTGTGTTCCGATTCTAGATGTTCTTTGTGGCTGTCTGTAAACACAAAAGTAGTAAAGTCCCATGCGATGCAGGAATTATTCCTAGTACCGCAGTTATCTTATAAAGAAGAGAAGAAAAGAGAGATATCTTAGGCTGCAAGGATGGCGTAGTAGTTTAAATGGTCGTAAACACCGCAGCGCCGAGAGTGTTTAAAATTTGTGTGACCCACAAATAGTTGTTCCGGGTCTGGGTGTTTTTTGTTACCGTTGTTTGAATGTTTGTAACGTCTCCCGCGACACAGACATTATTCCCAATGTCAGAGTTGTCTTTAATAAAATAACATATAAAAATGACCTAACAATAATAATAATAAAGTTTATTTGCATAGAATGTAGGTAAAAACAAATAATTATGTTAACAAAAGGGTATAAGATAGATACATTCTACTTTAGATTAGGCATGCAACATTATATTATAAGATTACAAAAATAATATATGACTAAATTATAAAAATCAAATAAAATTACACATTATAAAGATAGGACTACATAAGAATAGCTGTAATAAGTACACACATCAAAAGTGTCTAGGGATCAAGTACATTTTTAAGTATAAAAAACTATCAAATTCACATTTGCCAAATGTAGTCTTCCAGACCAGCTTTTTACTTTAATTCCTATGTTTAACATATTAAATTATCCCTATATTTTGTAAAAATTAAGTTTATGTCTTCAAGTAAATGGAAAAATAGGCAATAATGAGGATCTTTAATAATTTCTATTTAAAAAGATAAAAAAATCAATATTCTGTGTTTCCCCACGATCCCACCAGCGATTTGGCATGCTTGAGATCAGTTCATCAAAATCACTTTGAAAAATGGCCGCCCACGTTCTTTCTAACAAGTCAAAAAGTTGTTGTGGGGTGTTTACGGCATCCATACTCGGCAGAGCTCTTCTTTGGAGTATATCCCATGCGTGTTCAATAGGGTTGAGATCTGGAGATTAAGCAGGCCACGGCAGGATATTGATACGAGCATCGGCAAGAGAACTTGTTACGATTCTAGCCGTGTGTGGACGTGCATTGTCATGCATTAGTCGAAATTAATCATCCAACGAGTTTCGCAAAGGGATGATCACACCTGAAACTATACTCTTCGCATAAATTTGAGCATTGAGGTTGCCCCTGATCCAAGTGAGATCGGTTCTTCCACTGATCCAAGTGAGATCGGTTCTTCCACTAATCCAAATACCGGGCCAAACCATTATTATTCCACCTCCATGTGAATGAACTTCATGACAAAATTTCAAACGTTTTTGACGCCCAGAAGTCCTCCTAATCCGAGTACGTCTTGTATCTGGTCTCACACCGAAACGAGATTTATCGGAAAAGGAAACACAACGCCACAACGTGTTTACGAACCCATTGTAAACGGGACCTACGATTGCAGAGTGCTATAGGTGGAACCCACAGCGGCCTTCGGGAACGCAGACCCACTTCATGTAAACGATTTCGGATGGTTTTGTCACTTATCAGCAAGCCTGAAGAGCTGAGGAGCCTCGTAGCTAACATTATGGCGGTCATGTTACAAATCCGTCGAGCAGTATTTTGGATGTACCGGTCCTGTCTGCGAGTGGTGATGAGAGATCGTCCTCAATGCACTCGGCCACGCTGCCCGTGATACCATAGCGTGTCCAGAGACGGCTTATAACGCTCTGTGTAGTGCCAAGAGCGACCTGCCTGGAACCAGCTTGCGACATTCCGACGGTTCTCATCATCTCTTCTCGTGTTAAATGATGTCTTCGCTCCATATTGATGCAGTTTTTTCCAGTCCCGATGCAGAAATTGTAATGGTTTTATAAAAACGCTATTACACACTTTTATAGAGATCCTGATTGACAGTTGATTTTATATTTTTTTATCGAATTATACAGAAAAATTTTTTTTCAAATAGTGAAATCCACTAAAAAGTTCCAATAACAATATCACAATGAAAAAAAGTTAATATAATTGCGGTGAGCTTCCAAAACGTATTTGATCCCTAGACTTTTGATGTGTGTATGTTAAATGAAGTTTAGGATACGGTGAGGAAACAAATTGGCATCCTCATTTTATTTATTTATTTATTGTTTAACCTTATGTTACAAACTTAACGAGCTATATCATTTTATTTATATTGAGCGTAGACGTAGGTACGACTAACTCTCAAGACCCAAAATCATAGATTTCGTCAGTTACGGCTTTAGGTTAAACCTATTACTATGTACCAAGCACAGATGCAGTCTCCGTGGTTAGAATTTGACTTGACAGAAAAAACAGTAACACTTTTCAGTACCTGGGAATCGTTATCGACTCCTGACGAATATTTCATGCACAACAGTCATCGCATTCATTATTTATTTATTTATCAAAACTTCATATACGCAATGTATATAGGCGGTCTTAATGCTATAGGCATTTAATGCTGTTCACCTAGGGGTGATGCAGAGATGAAATATAGTAGTTGCATGAAATTAAGTACTGGCAATTAAGCGGCAATGTAAACTATATTTTTATATACTTATAATATACTAGATTTTGATTTTGAATGTAGATTATGTCAATCTTTTATTTCACGAGAACAGTATATTTTTCTAAATTAATATTGTTTGTACTTTTCTGTACCCCTGACAACGTATATGCGAAATTTCATAGCGATTAATCGAGTAGTTACGGTGTGAAAGCGTAACAGACAAGCAAACCAATAAATATACAAAGTCACATTCGCATTTATAATATTAGTTAGGATTACAAATATACCATACTAGCAATCCGCTCCGGCTTCGCACGGGTACCTAGTACCTACTAAACCTTAACAAATTGTACTCCTAAACCTCCCTCATGAATCATTATGTCTATTCGTAAAACCGCATGAATATCCGTGCAGTGGTTTTTGAGCTTATCGCGAACAGACAGACGGGCAGACGCGGCGGGGGACTTTGTTATATAATATGTAGTGATGCTAACCCTATCGCTTGTCATCGAAACAGATCCTATTAATGATATAGCAATAACAAAATTAATATACGTTTAACAGATGTGGTTCGAGACATCGCGCAATGAGTTAGTACTGGGACGCACTCTGTGTCTAGACGCGTCGAACAACGTGGCGCCGAAGTTAGGCAAATGTCACGAACTCGGTGGCTCACAAGAATGGAGGCACAAAGGATCTGTAAGTATTCAACATGTTATAGTAATAATAATAAAACTTTTATTTCGAACTATTTAACCTATAGAGCACCACGGTCTTGTATAGAAGACCAACGTTTCCGTGCTCTCCACGCCACGTCTTCTTTAGAAGCCAATGTCTAATCGAAACATTAATTTTAAAAATACACATATACGTAATTTTTCTATTGCCTAAAAATTTACTTTACCATTTTAATTACAATACTTTTGTTTATTTCAAAAACAGCTAAATTGTAGTAGCCAAAATTTTTCAACTGTTATCGATTTATAGTTTGGCGATGGAAGACATATCGTCTTCGGCATAGGTTGTCGCTCAAAAGGTTAAAGAACATAAGTAGGAACATAATTATTCAATATTTCACTACGCTATGACCCATAAGGGTGTCGCAGCAACCACAGACACTACCAATGCGGGGAAAGCCGCGGGCACGCCAGTAATATTATAATTATGTTTCCATAACCACGGCTGTACCTTCATGGTGGATAAGGATGTACCAGTCTACTATGAAAGTGCTTCTGTAGGATAGAGATAGTCTCTGGATTGAGGGAGATATATGCACTGCTAAGCGAAAACTATTATGATATCGGTTATAGTTTTTATAAAGCAGATGTAGTGATCAAAACAACAATGGTTATTTCTGAGCTCATCGTAGAAATTTTGAGAATTCAGATCTCCAGAATAGTTGACAGAAAATTTTACAGTATGACTTTCGTTTGTACAAGAAATAATAAACTGATAGCGTGATGAATTGATTAAGAAACTTTTAAGTTATATGAGATCTATCATCCATATTTCTCATAATTGAATATTTTATAACAAACTCGAAACCTGTTAGAATGCTAGCTTAAAAAATATCTAGAACCCGATTGCAGTACCACGTACCGGGTCTAATTGTGACTCTGAACCACCCAGGAACCCACCCACTTAAATAAACATAAATAATTTCACCAAGGTCGGTCCAGCCGTTTAGAACGAGTTCAGTGACACGCACGTACAGAAAAATTAGATAATATATAAAGATAATAATGATTACTTAAATGTTATAAAACAGGCTGTCAGGCTGACATCCATACTTCATTTCATTACGACATTAAGACTGTATCTATTCCTTTATTTATAATTACAGGCAGACAGTCCGATATACAACACTGCAGCAGGCATGTGCCTAGGCGTCGACCGACCGTTCCGCGGGGAGGCAGTAATCATGGTCATCTGTGACAACCAGGCGACTAACCAATGGGACTTCATTCGATCGTAAACTACCATCAGTTACGTATTATTACAAATATCATTCCAACAATAATTAATTTGTAACTAGTTGTACGAACAAAAGAGCTTCTAGGCGTAGTCTACAATGTACCTATTGATGATGTTTTTATTTATAGCCTAAGTGAGTTCATTATATCGTGCCTGTAACACGGTCCAAATCCTCTTACTGCATACAATACACAACAGCTACAATACAGGCATGTTTTTTTAATGTGATCAAACACTGACGAGAAAATAAACAAATTTATTACAAAACTTTTTTCTAAGATCTTTATTTAAATGAATGAAGAAATACTATTATTTTGATCACGTATTCCGTTCACACAGCTGCAAAATATCAAGTAAATTCAGTAATTAAAATAGACAATACAATTTACACTCTATGTAACATAATTATTATGTTATAGAGATGTACGTTTTAAAGGGTTTATTAGTTTAATATATTTTAAATGCATGTTTTTATTTTTAATATTTTTATTCTTTACATATATCACAAAAGATAGTAAATATTTGTATTTGCGAATATCATAATTATATATTTAAATACTGTACTAAACTGATCAACATTTTAAATTATTTATTGTAAGTAAGCACTTATAACTTTCGAGATATCGGTACCATAATAGATTTTTAAAATGATATACAAAGTGGCGCATGGCTTATCACACTGCCTTAAGCTCGCTGATATAAGACGGTTAACATAAACAAAAACCTATTTTTGCAGAAAGGAAACAACTTTTTGAACAAATAAAATAAAATAAAATTAGACCCAAATTGGAACACCATTTTAAGATCATAATTTTGCCTCGCGATGCGGACTTAGTGCCGGAATGTGTCGCCGACGCGCGGTCGTTTGAGTCGTTACCTATCTCTGCATTACACATGATGTTCTAAATAATGAAAACAAAAAAACAATATAATACATTTGATTCATAATTTGTAAATCGTCAAAGAATACCATGTAGTATATGTGGCATCAATTAATGTGATAACATTTGCGCCACTTTGTATATTTCATTGCTTTTCGTACTAAACTGCCCAAAACGGCACGTTTATAATTCAGTTCAAGCGGCAACTATGTATGCTATATCATAATTTATGTTAGGAAACATAAATTATGATATAGCATAAATAAAAAAGTAATTCGTCTAAATACACAGGTCTTTATATTAGCAGTTTTTTACACAAGCAACATTTTAGTATTATTTTGTGATATAGTAACACGGATCATTCGTCACGGTATTTAAAATATCAAACATTGATAGATCTTACAGATTTTAGTTGAATTATCACAATAGCTATTGAATCTCATTATATTAAATATCAATTTATGTAATAACAAAATATGTGTTGATATTGATGCCAATATCAACACATCATGCGACTCGATTCATACAGTAACAACTAGGTATATATGTACTTATAAGTTCATAAAACACAACACAAATCAGCGTAAAATAACACTCAGGACATAACATAACTTTAAAATATCGGAGCACAATTTCTACCCACATCTCAAAAATACATCTTGTAATATAAAGATGTGGCTATATTGAAGGGTTATATTAAAAACATGTTTTATTGCACATATAAAACTCCGGCAAATTAATAAAATGTAAAGTAAAAGCTATAAAATATATTATAAACATTTAATGAGAAAAAGAGATGCTATATAAAAAGTTAACAAAACAAAGCCTACCTGATTTTGAACCGATAAAAATTAAATTATTTCCAATAATATTCTGGATTTACCTATGCATATGCTAAATTTTAAACATTGTCTTGTCAACAAATCTTATTGTTTTTTATTTTTTTAACTGGGTGAATTCTTTGACCCATACCTCTCCGCGGGGCGACGGAGACGTTATGTCTTGCTCACCGGGGAAAAGATACCCCGGTAATACCGACTAAACCTACCACGGTGTTCCTCGACATAACCATAGGCGGCGAGGCCGCGCGAATCGCTTTCACATGCAATCGCGACCCCGCCATGGTTTCGGCCCGCCGTGTCAAACGGCAGGCCACTGCACAAAGAATATTTCCTCCACCATCCCCCTGAGCGGGGGAGACAAAGACACGATACAGAGGCGTACATGGGAACACGCACGCCGCCTCTCGGACCTGGTGCTGATCGGGTGGCGAGCAGGCCCACGCAGCCCACCATCCCCAGGTCAAACTTCAAGGTGGCTGGAGGTCATCTCGCGTCCTCCGGCGCCCGGTTCTGCGGTTGGGGAGAGGGTTTAAGCGCTCCCTCTCCCGCTCCGCCGCCTCCTTGATGGAAATTACTTCCTCACAGAAGGAGGCGACGGCGTTCCACAATTTCTCACTCCAGACCATAGACTGAACCACGGCCGGGAGTGAGAGGGCAACCAGTCCGACTGCCGCGATCAACTCACGGCGCTGCATTGCCCAGGCGGGGCAATCCGCCAAAGTGTGCAGCGCCGTGTCCACAACAAAAGAAATCTTAACGTGTTTCAACTCTAAAGTATGTCCGTATCTTTATACTACGAGTTATATAATAAATAATCTCATAATCAACCTACAATAATAAATCTATTAGAACGGCGGATTGATATAAAAATAAAAATAATAATATACAGTAATAAAAATAATAGTTATAGCTTTTATAGCAACAGCGTATGTTATGTTATACGTAGTATGATTATTATTAGATAGCGTAAAATAAGAATAGGCCGCACATTACAAAATAATATTTAGATAGTTTACTGCAGCGTTTATATGACATCACCTACAAATAAATTACTACGGTTAAAATAGTGTAGGTACACAATAAATTATCGAAGTAACAAGATTAGTTGGAAAGGAGCTACTAAACTGAATGATTATTATCATTAGTATTTTAAACAATGTCAGATACTTTTGGCTACCTTTTCCTTTAAATAAGTAGCACTTCATTTTATATTTCGCATACAGTCGCCAGTCTAGCGACATAAAATGTGTGAGTGGTTCGTGAATGATATCTATACCGTCCCATATTAAGTTACACTTTGTTCCTATCAAATTAGATTAACTTACAATTGATAATTTACCTATTATATAAAATAATGCATCGCATTAAGATATTTTGTTCTTTTGCCAAGGCATTTACACAGCTACAAAAAAATAAACACAAACTAAAAATATTTATTGACTAAGGTAAAAGTAAGTACAAATAAGTTTATTTTTAAATGTGCTGTAATGGCCAACATGTTATAATTTGTTATGATTTTTATATTCACAGATGTTCTTTATTTTTTAAAGCAACAATTATTTACTTTAACTTTAATTTCTCCATAATATTTATATATAATAATGTAACACGTTACACTGTGTATTAATAAAGTATCTTTAATAGATTTTGTATGAATTTACACAGGTATCCAAACAATACGTAATAGTATTATGGACAAAGTACCTTTGATTAACATTAAAGTTATATAACAGTGGTGAACTGAACGCTATTTTTAGCTGGACCGTTTTAAGATTTCTTGTCTGATTTATTAGGTTTGTAAATTGTTGAGATATTGAATTCCATGAACAGCCAATAAATGTATATTGTATGCGGTCACTGTAGCAACAATGGCGTTCGAAACTAGCGTGTATAAGTAATGATTTAACAAATCTCTGTGAATGTTATTTACGTGGAGAAATTACCAGCAGATCACATTAATCAATTGTACATCAAATTTCTTAATTTTTTCACAGCTTGAGTATTTTACTTTTAGTGAAATCATTAGTTATGGCATATGGCAATCTGATTGATAATAATTTACATGATTATACTGGCAGAGAGATTATATTAGCTTCTATCCAGACAAACTTATTTTGCATAATTTATATCCGATAAGATTTTGGTATTTTGCGAGTAGAGTGCAGTTGCGGTGGCTTTTGGTGCAATACTACAGCTAACAAATTATTTAGGCGGAACAATTTTAACATAACTAATTGTTTAGCAGTTCTCCTTTTACACTTTAAATAAATTATTTTTCGTCAAAGAATAAATATTATACAGAGTATTTACAAATGTAATTAATTGCTTTGTGGCAGTTAACTGATGGTCATTGGTCATCCAAATTTGCTTTAAGACTCCGACTAATTTGGATACTGATAATTTTTTATGTACAGTGAGCTGCAAGAATTCATACCCATTTCAAAACTAAAATGTTATAAGCCGGTAATTGACTCCATCTAACGGAAATCTATACAAGAACTACATATTAAGTAGTTTCTTTATATCGTAAAAGATGGCGGTGCACTATTATAAAATAAAAAGATGTAGATTTCTTAATAACATACAAACACAAACAATTATTTAATCTCTATTGACAATAGTTTATTTAAAAAAAGATTGTAAAACAAGAAGCAAAAAATTACAAAGGAATTTATAAATTTATAGTGGGTAGTTTATTGTATAGTTACTTTCGATGACTCGCTATTCTGTTCGTACGCAAACATTATTCCGTCCCTGTGTTTGAGTGTCTTTTCGGTTGCGATTATAATTTCTTATTAATTTCATCTATTTAATAAAATAAGTACGCGTTGAAATATTTATAAAATAATGCCATCTATTTCATTAATATTCATTCTAATTTGAGTGTTCACAGGATTTTAGACCTTAAGGTATCTATGCACTATTACAGGTGGCTGTGCAAGTTGGTTATGACGTTATTATGTCGGAGCTCTCTTTAACTGGGACTATTGGTCTCAGATTCATATTTGCTCATTTTTATTTTACAATCATGTAGTGCGTATTTATTAGATACTAGTATTTTTAAGGAAAGTAAAAGAAATATTAATTTTCTAATTATTCTTTGTATTTTTATATTCTCGAGTACATCTTTAAATACATATATACTGAAACATAATCATCGAATGAATTCTAAATTGATGTGAATATTGTACAAATTATTACATTTATTTGTTAAGAGTGTGAAGATATTTTGTAATGTGTCTAAATAGTAGGACTGTTTGTTGAGGTGCTAGGTACCATGTAAACTGTGGTTTACGAAGGTTTTACTGACATTAACACAGCTAATCATTTGTTTAGACTCAGATTTGTCATTTTATAATTTTTTATTGCCACTTCTTTTTGTAATAATTTGAAGATACATATCAAAAAGTAATGTTGTAATTAATTTAAATTCAGATATGTCTTAATTATATTGACACAATGATGTGTGACAAAGTGTAGAGTAAGTTTGTTTCGGCTTGATAGTCTTCCTTGTAATTCTGCCATATTCTATCTATCTTTTAATGACAGAAACACGCTAAACGCGAATTCTAGCCATGACATTACAAATTAGAAGTAATAAATTGTTATAATTATTTGTGAATTAGAATATTGAAAGCCATATCAAAAACATACGGGCTATGGTTGTGTACGTGTTTGAATTTGATAGTGAATATAATAAGTAACTTCATTTTTACCTATTTCATATGCAGTATAAAGGCTCTATATTGCATTTTCATTTCTTTATTTTACTTTCTACTTGTATATTAAAAATTTAATTGAACTGCATGGCATTTCATACATATTTAGCGGTGTCATAGATTTGATGGCATTGCAAAACATACACTAATTAATCTTAGTTCTAATATAATCTAATAATTGATTCAGTTAATGAGATGATACAATCGTATTAGTTTTATCAGGATTTTATTTACGTTATGTTACTTTTATCGATTTTGCATTAGTACAGTCAGCCAAAAATGGGGTCTACCACCCTACGGTTAAGGTTTATTTGAACGTCATGAAACAAAAAAATCGATTTCGCCTTGTACGTCATGTCATGTGTCAAGTTTGAATTATCACAGCTGACCACAATACACCTTCTTGTTTAAGATATCTTACACTCCATTAGAAAAGTCAACCTTAGCGATAATTAGATCTCACAGAAACTTTTGTCAAAACTAGTTGACCACTTTCTTGATCGACATACATGTCTTCATCTGTAGTTTTGTTTCATTTATCATATTTTAGTGATAGCCTATAAATAAGTATGTAAGTACCTGTAATAGCTTGTACCAGTGTAATTGTTAATTTTTCAGGCTACCATGAATGTAATTATATCATTTACGAATCTAATAAATAAAACAAACATATACAAATCTATTTTTTAATCTCTCTTATTTACTTTTATACGCATTTTATCTTTTAAAATTGTATGTCATCTTACTTTTATTAAATGAAAACTTTTATTTATATTACGTACAATAATCTCTAGATATGAATGACATCGGTAAACTAATGTAAAGAGAAATCTGCATACTTGCTTGACTGTTGTTGCCGTCCTTTAAATCTGTCTCATTTTTAGATGTTTTTCGCTAGTTTAATTTAGATAAAGTAAACTTGTATACTGGGCTACGTATATAGATAATATGTCTGCTTATAAATCATTGGACCGATTATATTATTCGATTTTGTTAAGTGCATTACTTGTGAGCATCTTATCCGGCACGAGGTTTTTAACTCGGCGTATATGCACCTTAATTTGATAAAAAATTAACTCTATATTGTCGTACATTTCTTATACAAGCTCTATGTATGTGAGAAAAATATTTCATTGTAATAACAATTAAATATTTTTTTATTAAAACGATTATAAATTGAATACTGCTTGAGCAGCCGGTTAGTGAATTAAATTAATTATAAGCAAATCGATATTTGAAATGATTTGCCAATATTTATACGATATATAAAACATATTATATATTTTTATAAATTTACTAACTGAAAGTAATAAGCTGTTTAACATAAGTGATTATTTTAATTAGCATATATTTTTAAATAAATAAATGTCTTTGTTTGGATTCAAGGCGTTATAAAATAACATATGGTTAGAAAAATTAACAAGATTCTGACGTATTTTATATTGTGTGTATTATGCGATCAGCACGTTATTTATATGTATATTTCAGTGATAATAATAATGTAATGTACCAAGTATTAAGCAGCTTACTAGACGAATCGTAGTCGTATTTTACTATACGAACCATCGCTTATGCTATTAGAATGAGAAATAGCTACAGAACACGTATTTCTATAGTAGCTCTAATAGTTTAGCAGTAGGGTACATATTTTGTCGCTTTATAGTATTTATAGCCTCTGCAGTTTTGATAAAAATCGATTTCACTGAATTTTTTGCGCCATGTCCACTATTATTTTACTCTGTTCTTTGTTCTTAGTTGATTCTTCGCCTCTACGTACTCAGTGACAGTACCTAGTATTTACATAAACGATATAATATGTACATTAGAACCTCATACTCATTTGTATGTGTGTGAAAATCAAAATCAAGTTTAGTAAGACTTCATGTCAATTTTGTAAGTAATTCACATTGCACAGGCATGTTATAAACCATTTGTATATATTTGTTGATCATATATCTTTTTTAAAGATTTTATGTATGTTATTATATATAAGATAAATGATAGTCAAATAAATGGATAAATATGACCGTCTTTGTTTCATTTTTCATCATATATATACTTAGGTACCGATTATTTGATATAAATTCAGTCTGATAGATATATTTGATCAATTAAAATGTTATTAAGGAATAATGTATAGATGAAAACATTTTAAATTCTGCTATACTACTCTGAATACCACCTATTTGGTTGCTATCGTCAGCACTAAGTAAAATAAGTTTGATTTTTGGTCAAAATATCAGTTGTAGAAAGAATTTTTAGTATCGAAAACAAAAGATGCACAATTATTCTTGTTAAAATAAACTATTGACCATTTCGCTGCCTTTAGAGTTAATTTAACAGATTTCTAAAAGAATCCTGTCCGAACACCTCTCGAATCTGATGGTTATGTCGATAACTTGACGTGTATAGCGTTATTTTGTATTCACTGCAGTCTGTCAGACTGCGAGCTATAAATTATTACCTAGCAGATATTTTACAGCTCACGAAGAATACAAGTGCCATTTGGTATACAAGACTAGAGCGAAATAGCAAAGTAATAACTCAATAGTTTCTTTGATTCGCATTGCAACATATCGAGATTTCTGCTCAGATTGTAAAACTAGTGTAGTTGAGTGAGGAGATACTCTCTCGCAGATGAAAATAGTGTGAGAAAGAATGACATTATAGCTTATCTAAATATTTAAAGCTTACTGACCTGGCAGCAAAGCGCTATAATTTTAATAGCACCCTTTCCAATAGTTTATAGGTCGCGATCTGACCGCGCCCTCATATCAGTATCTGGATCTGCCGACTGAAGGGATCTCACTAAAAGATTGCATTATGTACTGTTACTATTGTATTATATTGTAGATTAGATTTTGCTCGCGGCTTCGCTCGCGTAAATGTAGGTTATGTACATTTTCTTTGGCACAGTACTTTTCCTGGTCGAAAGATACCCCATGTTCTTTTCTGTACTGCTAACAATGTATACACAATTTCACGATGATCGGTCGAGTAGTTAATGCGTGAAAACGTAACAAACAAACTCACATTCGCCTTACACTATTAGAAAGGATATTAGTAAAGTTTATGTAGTCGACGGTCTTACTATAAAAAACACATATTTCGTCATATTTTTGGATACGATTAAGGCATTTGACCCAGTTTTACGAGTTTTTTAATCAAATAGTTGAAGAGTACGGAGATACGTGGTACTTTGCTGGTATAGCTGAAGGTAATCCTCTGCGATCAATTACATGGTGTTGGAATAGGACATATAATTTGTAAGAAGGCAAAGGTCGAATCCGGAATGCTACAAGGGAGTATACTTGGCCCAAGTCTCCTCTTAACAGACATTAAACTCAAACTAAGCCATATGCAAAATAAACATAGTTCAGATTTTTTGTAGCGGCAGTCACAGGTCTATCAGTCTCCCCGAAAATGATTAAGTAGTATCTGTTGCTAGTAAAGTAGGTACTATTTATATATACAATTTACCTAAGTGGAAAGATTTTCTTTTTGTAAAGCCTAAAGCATATCTTTTTGTGAAACATTGATTTTAGAAGAGTAGAACTGGGTTGTCCACTTTATGAACTAGGTCTATCACACTTAGTGATCATGTCTGTTTTCGCCTCGCTTGTAATTCAGGGGTTCATCTCGTGTTAGGTGTCTTTTAAAAATGGGTTGCGTGTTAAGGAGAATTTAAAAATAAAACAACATTACTTGATATGTTAATCAACATTTATTTTAACATTTAAAATTACATAAAAAGAAGGCATTTTGCCTTAAAAGTCTTTGAATATTATTTTATTAATATGTACCTACAGAATTAATTTCATTTATAGAGTGATTTAGGTGTAGATACATACTGAAGTGAGAACATGCTATGTGATATATGATGTTAACAAAGATGGAAATAATAGACATGGATTGTATTGGCTCTGAGCCATTGATGTTGCTTTTACATTATATAATGGTAACTGTCTATTATTTCCAAAACAAGAATTTTAATCGTAGGTGGCAGGTGGCACGAATTGCCTTTAATCAAAACTGAGCATTACGTTTTACATTTATCCAAAGGAGAAAATGCCGGTTTATTTAATATCTTATTAAAATGAAACATGATCACGTCACAAAATATACAAATAGCAAGTCTAACACTTGAATATATGAGATACTTAGAATAACCAACAGAGTCGATATGTGAAGTAATGATATATCCAATGTCCTTGGCTAACCAAGTGCTTTAAAGTATAATGTACTTTGACATTACTAAAAATTCGTGTTTAGATTACAATGTTAAGAATTCCAACTGAATACTCTCAGCTAGGTTAAACGTAGGTAGGTACTTAAATTATATACCTATTTATAGGTAGCACAAATAGCTGACTAAACATCGAACATAATCTAGGCCAAAGTCGTTAACATAATTTGGACAATACTGTCCTAAATACGTACTTATACAATAATAATACATTGACACTTATGTAGGTAGATATAAAGTGAAAATACGATCAATCAAGACTGGCTACGCCTCATCAGACCATCGTCAATGTAGGCAGAGATCTAATCCGTGTTTACATTGGTCCCAACGCTTTGCTAAGGGGTCGTGTCGTAAATTTTGTTACAGAAACCGTTTAGTAATTTTGATAATTAAAAAGTATGAGCGGCTGCCATTTGTGTACTTTTTACTTCTGCACATCATTCTATTCAAATAACTGCAACTTTACCTACATAGTTCAATTAGAAACAGCAGCAAGCACTGATCATTTGCCAAACGACCGAAAAGACTTCCATAAATCAGGCTGTGGTGCCCGTATGATTAAGTTTTTACTCGCCAATTTATTTTTATACTATAGTGGCCAATAAGACCTCTCTTCTATTAAATACCAGTCAAGCCCAATAGAAATACAGAATTTAGTAAATAACATTTAACACGGAAAATACTTAATGACGAAAAGTTTGACTCCATGTATAAGAAACATTTATGTTGATGATATGATATCATGATAATGATATATTCTTACAATGTGAATATCTCGAATCTTTGTGTGTCGAATATAATTATATTGTGGTCGGAAACTTAGGCGTAGAAGACAAGATCTTTAGTCTCGCTGTTTATTTCTATGGATAGCAGATCAGATGGGCGTAAGTATGATGAGATAGAGCTTGCTTTAATACTTTATTATCTAACGTTACAAACACCTAAAACTTGGTTAAAATGTGATGTGATAAAGTACGGACACGTAATTATTACATATTAATATTAAATGATATATACGAGTACAATGATTTGCACACATTACTAATATTAAACATGAATAACTGATTAAATTAACACCGAACATTTAATTATGTATTACAAACACATCGTAATCCTCTCGTATAGCAACATAACTAAACTAACTAACTGGACTAAACAACGAGCCTTTTGTATTACCTTCATAGCGTAAGTAGTTTTGTAAGAGACGTACCTATACTGCGAGCAACTTGCGAACGAATAAATACAAAATTCAGTGCTCAAGTCCATAATCCAGTTTCCAAACGACCTACCAATCCATTGAGAATTAATGTTAAATAAATGTACACATTATTCGTTGTTGCAACCCACAATAAAAATCTCAAATTACAATCGACATACACATAATGGTTAAAATACAATTCACATTAATACTATTTTACTCTATAAAATGAAATATATTCTCGCAGGGACTCGCTTAAATCTAGGGTTACCTTAGCTTACCTGTTTTCTTTTTAAATAGTAGGTGTTTACGTGGGAGATATATCGAGGGACAGACAGAGTTAGTGGTGACATAGAGGTGCATTAAATGTTAGTGTCCTTCAAAAAGGAATGTTGTTACTTATATGTATTGTTATATTACGTATGCATACATTAGTTGAAGTTGGTGCAGATTCAGAATGTATCTGAATGTAGAAACATTAACCCAGTTCGTGTTGTTATATAGGCCGCGGTCACACACGCAGTACGCGGGTGCTCATTGTCGATAAACTACATTACGTTACACACAGTCGTGCGGCCGGTTGGCTATTGTGGCTATGTGCGCCATTAGTAATCGGCCGTAGCCATCTCGGGTGCAAGGTGTTCAAAGTGATCCTAACCAAAAAGACGATGTTCGCTATCTGCCAAGATTAATTAGATTAGTGTCCGTTAATTAATATGTTTATTCCAAATATGTAAACAATATTATATATATATCATCACTATTTGCATGATGAATAATATTCTAAATACCGTTTACATTCCTTGGAATAAACGTGTCTACCTTATTATAAAATTATACTACGTTACTTATTTTAACTTAATATTATTCTCAATTCTTCTTACTCCTGCATTGAGACTACTCTACGCACTACACTATGTACAATGTTATAAACTATCTTAGTCTAATATATCTCTTCTTATTTCTAATACTCTTTCTTAACTACTTATAGGTATCTAACGTAAGTTCTGTTAGTGCTATTTCAATTTTGTCTAGTGATGAAGATGCCAAACTGATCGATTTTGCCGGTCTAATGATGGTTGATGTATATATTACTTTTATAAATTTCGATGGCCAAATCTTGCTGTATTTTAACTATTGCTTTTAATTGTGTTATTTCGAAAGAGGACTTATCTTATTATATGTCACTGTACTTTACTATATTTACAATAAGTACAGTTATTAATTAATCTAATATGTCCATTCTAAATGTGTAAACAATTGTTTTACTGAAGCTGCAATAAATCGAATACAATTTCAATTTAGTAGGTAATGATTTGGTAGTAAAATGAAATTTTCTATTCTGATGTGTTATTTTAACATAATGTGCCGGTACCATTCCAAGTAGGCTTTTGAATTTTTAACTTTGTTCACACACTTTGAAAGGTCTTGCTTAGCCTAATATACTCTTTCTTACTATCTAATAAATCTCTCTTTGATTTGCTCCCTTCTCCTATATGTCTAATATATACTGTACACTCTGTTAAACCTAGTTTATATACAATAGCCTATTTAATTGTGTAATCTGCAAGTATAATTAATAAGTACCTATCAGCGATTCGGAACATGGCCCACACCGCAATACAAGCCTCCATTCAGTAGCCAGACCGTATTGGCGTCTACTCGGCTTGGTCGACCGCGCGGTCTACCTCTGCGGGCTGCAAACTACGCGTTGCAGCCGTGATCGCAGTAGAACACGACTGCGCTGCGCTGTACTGGTCTCCATTATTTTGCCAGACCAGTAATCACGTTTGCGCGGCAGGGTCGCCCACATTGTTCTACTAGCGACAGTCTGTAGACTCCGGTCTGGTAACATATACTGAATCGCTCATATACAGAGTGAAACGACGCCTCGACAATACTCAAATGACACACTAATTTTAAATCGCTTTTTGCGTAATATGCTTAAATGCATAATCATAATACGCATATGCACGAGCAATAACGTAGTGCATATGCAAGTTATGCATGCATCGCATGCAAAAAGCATTTATATGTATATTACGGCAGAGCCGATTAAACTTTCTCATCGATTGACGATAAGAGAGATACGCTGTTTTATTTGCGGTCAATGATAGATGGATAACCGTTTTGTGCTACCAGATCATAATCATCGCGCTTTTGTCAGCACGTAGATCCTGGTGGTAGTTATAAGATGCTGACTATTAAATACCAGAGGCCTAAATAGTGGTTATAACTGTGACCTTGTTAGTTTGAAGTCTCACACCGGTGGTTTGAACCTTGATTTTACTGGTTCGTATGCTGGTGTTTTGCACCTAGTAACCGAGGGCTTGAACCCTGGCACCGACAATTTATCTGATCATTAACCACAAGAAAAGTGATTAAGTTGATTTAATATGATGACATTGAATTTGTGTAATTTAATATAATTTTTGTAGCTACTTTTAACGCAAGATGCGAAAAGGTTATTTAATACATTAAAAAGCAGGAGCTCTAAAATGCTCGTAATCTAATTCAAAGGTTATTTTAATTACATTTTAATAAGTATTTTATCTCACAAATACACACACATAAGTTGTGCGAATTTGTTTTGATTTTCAGCTGTTAAACCCTCTTCTACTAGCGTTTAATGCTATGGGACAACATCTCATGATGAGATGAGGCCCTAAGCCAACGCTAATGCAGTTAAGGATTATTAACAACTGTTATTGCCATTGTTATACTAAAAATGGCTGCGTGTGTCATTATATATTGTCGCCAATAAACGCCGTCTTCACTCTGTACATGCCCTTAGCTGTGTACAAATATACAGAAGCACCCTCTGTTCAAAGAAACCTGTGAACTAACGAGCTCGAGTCCATCTTCAACAATACTATTGCTATAAAAGTCATTAAGCAAATAGAATTGTACAAGATGTAGTCCTGTGGTAACGAGTAGGACTGCTGTTTACTCTTAAACTCGAGCTCGAAAGGACCAGGTTTCTTTGTATAGCCAAATAATAGTACTACAAGATCAAAATAATTTGAATACTTGGCATACTATGCTTGTAAAGGTACTTATTACTTATTAAATAGGTTCGACAATTTCTGAGCGGCATCAGAATGAAAAGTGACTTACGTCACGGCAAGACTATTATGTGCTCACAAAAACTCACCTCATGCAACAAGTGCGTAGATGTTGTTTTGTGAGCACATCATAGTCTTGCCATCGGACCACTTAATAAGTAAAGTAGATATCGTCTCAATAAAACGACGCATCAATCAAGCTTTCACGTGTGAGCGATAGTCTTGTAAGAGGTTCGTTTAAAATGAGACTACATCTACCTATGAACAGAACCGTAACGCACATGAGTAGTTCTTCACTAATTACCAAATTTGATGATAAGCTATTGAGTTTCATTCAAAGCTATTCATCGTGTTAATTTTGATAATTATTGCAAGTCTACTTACTTATCCTATAAATGTATATACAAAAGGTCGAAAAGAATAATAAATCTAATCCATTTGATTTAAGATTAAAAATAAGTATATCGTGAGAACAAATTTCTAAGCTTAAATTTTAAGATATTGGGTTAGATTGATTTTTCTCTTCGACCCTTAGACACGTGCGATACGATAAAACTATCTAATTATAATCTAAAACCAAATAGAAAATGTGAGCAATCTCTGTTTAAATTTTGATTTGCAAGAAATTTTAATAATGGTTAATTTTGGTATGGTGCTGGTTTATTTACAAGCAAGTGTTAGAACATGTATCTGCGTCGGAAAAATGTCAAAACATGATGGTATACAAAGCTTGCTTACAATCTCCACAGGTTCTTCGGTAGAACTAGCGCAAGTAATCTCAGTAGAATAGCAGGATAGTATAACGCCCAAAACTTGAGAATTAAGCTGACGTCATTGGTTGACAAAAGACGGGATGTCATATCAACCAAGATGACAAGCTACGTTTCAAGCTTTGACTCATATTCCTTGCACATCTCTTGATACAATTAGTCGTGCTAGGCCTGCCGGTATATATTAAATCTAATTTACTTCTACTGCTAAGAAAAACATTATAAAAAATGCAGTAATATGAATTTGAGTTGCAGGAGCGTGTCAACTGCAACTTATTTACAAACATTAAATCTATCGCTTTATTGCGCAGTCCCAAAAAATATTAGAAAGTATTGTTCATATTTAGCGTATGATCAGCATGCTGAACACGCGCTAAATGTGAGGAATCCTCTAAGTTCTACTACTATCACTACCAACTACCCAGTGCGCGTCTGTCAAAGCAGTATGCTCCACTGAAAGAAACGGCTACTACATTGGGGACTGCATAATATTGCCACATTACTGCATAAATTACTATGCTTAAACACACAAATTATAAACAGACTACGGATTGCATATTCACGTAAATATTGCTATGAGGGTATTGCTTACTACGAGAATTCCACGTATTTGTCCAATGGAATCGAGAATGGATTGAAAGTAATATAACAAATCATATCATTCATAACAAAGCGTTTAAAATTCGTATATTTTATATATATTTATATGAATTAGGCTTTCAGGGGTCTGTCCGAAATCGATATATAATAAATACGTACCCCAACATACATATATGCGCAACGAGTTCAGTCATTTATATGTTGGGATACGCTCAGTGAATTTTCACGTATAAGGAGGAAGCGAAACAAATAGTGCGCGCCATATTGTAATAATAAGCAACAAAAAATGTTTCTACTCACTACTATTACTATCTAATCTGATATTCTATTCTACTACTTCTATTCTACGAAATCATATTCATAATGAACCAAAAACTAGGTGAAAATTAATATAAGAAACTCAATAGCCTTTCTTATTCTAAATCTTAATGAACTAAATATTGCTTTTATCGAATTTAGCCTAAATATTTAAATACTACTTAAAACCTAAACTTATTTTTACGTAAACCCTAAACTTACTTCTACTTAAACCCTAAACATATTCGGACACTAATCTATATTAACGGTTAAATTATATACTTATATATCGATCACTATGAATTTACTAGGTCTGGATACGTATGGTTCCAGACCAAGATGCAATAGAAAGGTATATGACAAAGACAGAGATCTAGAAGATTATAATCTAGATCTAAATATCAAGATTTTAAGTCACCTGGGTTGTATGAGGTTTAAATTTGATACAAACATTTTAGATCACTGACAATTTGAGCGACTAAAGATCTGATTCACTAGACATCTGCATTCTTAGAATTTTTAATATGAATTTTATTTTAAATGTAGGACAAATATTGTTCTCAGATAAGTAGTGAAATCTTTAAAATTTAAAGTTTTGATACCTAAAATTTGATTCGTTAACAATGTGAATTCACAGAAGCTTTTTATAGCCTGGATTGATATCAGCTCAGATTTTCTAGCTAACCTTAGATCTCAATCAAAATGTATTGGAACTAAATCAAGTTAAATAAAAAAATACCTTTGGTTCAGGAGCACGTTAGATCCTAATTATTTCATCGGACATCTATACAACTGGAGATTCAGTTTACAGAGAACTTGGTAGTGGCCTAGGGTTCTCAAGTATAGATCCAAAACCCTAGGCCACTCCCAAGTTCTCTATAAACTGAATCTCCAACTGAATTTCCATTATGATTAGGAAAATCTGGATCCTTAGATCCTTGAGGTTTGTTAATGCTCATTGCTCATTCAAAACATTTAGATATCTTTCTACCAAAATCATCCAAATATTGTTTTGAATCATTAAACGTCTTGATCACAGGTGTTTCAAATAACCAAGGAATTAAGATACCGGCCATCTAATTGCTGCATCCGGATGTGATTTACTGGAACACGAGTTATAGAAATATCAACTGTATTTAGATTGCGAACAATTTTGCTTAAGACGAAAATAATGTTAAGTGAGTTCTTGTAATATTGAAATAACGCTAGAAGATGTTTCATTCAGATAATTTTGATAGAGTAGTTAGAGGTGATTTTTTTAGAAAATTAGGATCTTAATTACTGATAGTCAAAATCACTGGGCATTTGGTTCGTTGAGTGGCAAATTACTGAGGATCTGGATAACCCAATCAAGAAAAAGGTAATTGAATCACTAGTGACATCGATCTGTGTATTATCATAGTAATATATCTTTCTTCTCACGTTACCAGCACACTTCAAATCTTGATCGATAAAGAAATACCTAAATATGAAATTGGATTTCGTTAAATGATGACGATTTGAATTTGAGGTGGCCGATTTAGACTTGGACTATAAATTAGGTATTTTATTAGTTTTAGGTTAATAGGTCTGATCAAGATTGTTCTTCATTAGGTTAGACTGGAACTTAGTTTTTATAGATATAGAAATAGCTAAAAGTTAATTTTCATAAACGTGTATCGGATTTTTGAATTATCGACATTTAAACGATCTGAATCACCAATAGATGAATGATGAAATAATGAATAATCACTATTGATCTGGATTATTAGCAGTAGCCATCCTTCTAGTATTGATGTCTTGAAGCATATAAAAATCTGGATCCTGACGTTTCATGGTTTAATTTAGTTTAATTCTGGCTCGCTTAAGATACATACAAGGTGTTAATTTAGGACTTTATTATTTCAGATTACTTTGGATGACAATTTCGCTTAATCCAGATGATTTTGTTTTAGATTTATGACTGCGTGTGACTGTGAGTGACCCAGATGACCAGCAATGCTTACTGCATTGCTGGTCACCTAGGTTACTGGGTATTTAAATTACTGCGATACTAGATAATGATCTACATTACTGAACCTTGGGTTTTTAAGGATCTTTGACCACAGGGGATCTGAATTATAAGCTATTAAGATGTCCATTATGCTCTAGGTGCATGTTGATCCTTTTAAAATAATACTATGCTCTAGATGCATGTTGATCCTTTTAGGATAACTATTGATCTGAATTATATTGTATCCAAATTAAAAGATTTTTATTGTTAGCTACTGAAGATTATTATTACTCTCACAGGGAAATCAGATCACTGCTGTGTGTCTGTGTCATCTGCATCATTAGAGATAGAGATTGAAAGCATCTAAATTATTCTCTAGATGGATCAAGATTCTTAAGATTATGCTTGACTTTAGTTGCATATGCTATGATACAATAGAGATGTATCTCGTTAAACTTAGATAATTTTGGATTAAGTTCATGTTAACTTTGATATTTTAATTACAAAGTTAATAGATCACTGGATATTAAGATGTCTCGAAATTTGGATTATTGAGTAACTGGATCATTGAAGGTCTTAGTCATTTGATATTTGAATCACTAGCGATAGGAATATCACTAGGCCATCCACTTTGGGGCCCGCGACCTGAAATTGGGCAGATCTATTTATGATGGACCTTTGGGCTTTAGATTGATTAGTTCTAAATCACTTGAGATATCTAGCTAATTAGAGTTAGCTACAAATATTTCATATATATGGATCAAATTCTAAAAATCCAGGTAATTTTAATTACCTATTCTGCATAGAGAAATGAGATTTGTATCAGAAATTGAAATCTGGATCAGAAGAAATTTGAAACAATCAGTATAAAAAATTCTGGGCACCTAGATTAATCGTGAATTGAATCTGAATCGTTGTCGATCTGAGGATCTCTTGTAATATAAATACCTAGGGCGTATATCATATCCTAGATTTATGGCGGCCTATAAGGCTAAGATACTCCATTTTAAATTTAGATCAATGATACCTGGATTTTATTGAATGTAATTATGTCTGGATCAACATAATTTTGAAATCCAGACAAAAACGATTTCCCTTGCCAGGATCAATGTTATGTAAATTCAATTGTAAGCATACACCTCTATTATCGTTCCACTAACTCCATAGGGTACACCGAAAGGACACATATAATTTATAGGTACCTTAACTGTTAATTGAAGGACCACAAGCACCCCCTTTCATCGAAGTATGTAAACCCATTAGGTTTAAATAATATGTTTGTGGCATGCCCTCTCATTAATCTGAGTGTTTGTGTTGTACTAGCGAGTCAGCGTGGGCTTCCCATTATCAGCGCAATAGGTAGATACTACATTTAGGAAATACGTAAAAGCTACTGAGAAAACAACTGCGTATTGGTGTTTTACGCACTCAAGATGCACTTCTAGTTGGAAATCGTGCTTGATCATAATTCCGTCATATATGCTCTAAGGTGTTCAAGAGAATAATGACGAAAATAGTCACCACAGTAGTTCGTGATGAATGTTCTAAATTAGGCGCTACACATATTCGTGGCTTTGAATAAACGGCTTAACGTAAATTATTCAGAAAAATCATACTGAACGTACCGTCCACGTAAATGCGTGTAGCTTGCTTAATAATCCCTTAGTCGCCTCTTACGACACCCGCGGGAAGTGATGGAGTGGTCTAATATTCGCCACCGTGACCACACGGCCACTAGTCTATCCACACGCTGCTTTCGACAAAGTACGCTTAACAAGAGGCATGAATTGTTAAACCTAATGTGCTACGATAATTACAGTTATCTGTGTAAGTGCTTACGGTAAGTAGACGAGTACAATACATTTATATTATTGAAGGTTAAGTGTTAATGAAGTGAGGTGCTCTGTCGACGAGGTCAGGGTGAAGTGACGACGGGATTAGTGGTTCTTATATGTAAGTAATATTGTGACATCGATACACTGTGACATTTAAACATCGATTGTATAATGTATGTATCCCTAATAATTATTACAATACGTGGCCCGTAGGCAAGTTGAGAGTCTAGGTTATACGAGTAATTCGGCTTGAGTCACCTTCGCGACTTTCGATCACATGCCGCATCCGAAAATATTGACTTTAAAGCAATTAGAAAAATCACCTTTCGACTAAATTGGCCCTTCACTTCGATCGAGAATCGACCGATCACGTTACTAAAATATCTCTCTCTTAAAATTCGCTTTGTTACATCGATATTTGCGGAGGCAGTGTGACCTCAACCTTTCATGTGCCTTATCGAAGAAAACAAGAAGCACAGGGGGCCAATATCGCCCTGGAGGTCTTTCCTACCTCCTGAAGTATACAACCTTAACATTTAAAACAGGTTAAAAAAATAGGAGTTAGACTTTGGATATACTATAGAGCAAAGGCCGGCAATGCACCGTATTTGTGCCGACGCACACTAATGAATTTAGAAGTGATTAGATTTTATATAAGCAAATCACTTGTAGCCTAAATTCTCTATTGTGTGAATACATAAATACTACGCACCGTCGGCCTTTGGTCTAGGGGCCACTGCTCAGATGTACGATGAAGAAACAACCATACATTCCAACATGTTAACTGACCAGTGCTGGCAATAAAATACATCACAGTGCTTTGATTACATCAAGTCTCTACTGTACATTTGAACAGTGGCCAAAAGTTAGGGGTTTGCCATAAAGGCGTGATAGTGGAAGATCATGGGAGCGCTAGGCGAAGGGCGCTGGGGTTAGGCGTGAAATGTTACGCGATGACGGTGCTCCTACCAATATTATCATGCAAATCTATAATGAGATGACTAGAATGTTCGCTGCAAACAATAATATTGGCAGCAACATCGGCATCCTTACTAGAAATAATTTTCTGAACCGCGTCGTATTCCTTAATTTTGAGACTATTTATCTAAATGCTTACATATACTCATCCGATACTACCTATCGAAAGTGCAATTCAGAAATCTATTTCTAGGTTGTAAAACATCGATATCCGATTTAAAACATCGGTAATATCGCTGTTTTTGAGATCAATAGAATGGAGGCCCTTTTGGGCATAGCTTGTCCATGTTCTTTCTACGCGGTCTTACTACATGCGGCCGACGATAGAGAGTCAGGACACTGCAAAGCAGCACGTTATCTAAAACGTACTTGAATCTTACAATCTAATTAAAATGCTTAACATTAATACTGACATTAATACTGTACGATTTTAATCGTATCGTCTACCCAGTCTGTTCGAATTGTCCGATTACGAATTGTCGGTTGACCGGACAAGTTGAAAGCTGTCGATATGCTAGTAAACTTAAAACTATGAACGTGTATACCTATCGAATGATAGAAGCTCATGTCGACGTAGTCGCTATGTCGGCGAAGATGGAGTCGACTGTAGAATGCAAACATACCAGTGTGGAGATGTCGCGGCTGTGAAGACTCGCAGACTGCTCGCACTTGGTGAAACGCTTGTAAGAAGAGCGAAGTTGTTCGCTGACACGAAGCGGTGTTGCTCAGCGGTTGTTTGGTGGTTTGTAGCCGTGGGTCATGCGTTCGAGGAAGCGGTGCAGGTCGTGGAAGCGAGGCCGCTGCATTGGTTCGCGGCGCCAGCATTCGTGCATCAGGTCGTAGAGCTCGCGGCGACAACGCGGCGGTGGGGCGGCAGGCACGCGGGCGCCGCGGCCTCCGCTGCGCCATTCGCTAGCGTTAGCCACCACCTATAGCAATGACATACAGTATATTTATATTGAAGTGAGTACTTCAATATAAAAAATATATTCTGAATAGTGTGAGCATATAGCAGAGCTATGTGTCTATTCCAAAATTGCCAATTACAAGGCAAGTAATGGAGTTTTTTACTAAGACTAGTCAAACACACTTGCTTACCTGATCATCGTCCATTTCCTCAAATGGTTTGGCAGTGCAGTAGGTAAGCACTTCCCAAACAGTCACTCCAAATGACCAAACATCACTTGCAGGTGAATACATTCCCTAAAACAAAGCAATTAGGTTAAAGCCTGTAACGTCAACAAACAAAGATAATTAAATGCGGAAAGGAATATATAAATTGAATTTTGCCCAAACAGTATGAAACGTATGCCCAGACTTAACTTTCTATTACACCATACAAGTTATAGGTCCTATTATAATTACGATATCATGTAATTTAGGCTAGTAAGGCTCTTTAATAGCAGCAAGTACTCATGTTACTAATATAGCATGTTTTTTTGTATCTGAAAGTAAAACAACATGAAGTATTTACCATAAGAAGGCTTTCCCAAGCCATCCAGCGAAGCGGTAACCGAGATCCGTCAGCCAAAACGTGGTAATCGTTGATAAATTCCTCACAGAACATTGCGTAATCTGACACTTTAACATGAAGCTCGTCAGTCACTGTAACGTTCCTGTAGAACAACAAAACATTGAGTAATACGGATGAACGATTCGAAATTTAAAAGAAAAATAGGTTTTAAATTTAATTCTTACCGTGCTGCGAGATCTCGGTGCACTAATTCGAACGATTCCAGATACTTCATGCCTGCTGCTATCTGACAGCATATGTGAATCAAACTCGAGTAACTGAAAATAAAGTACTTATATAACGATATTGCCTAAATATATCTCAAAAATTATTAGTCATTTTATAGTTTTGTGAGTGGATCGTGTAAAGGTGATGGATGGAATGAACCTGAAAAATATAAAGCGTTAAACAACTGTTTTAGGCTTTGTGTTACAAGAATATAGTGAATAAGATTAAAGTATCACCATCTCTCTTCTTTAACCTAACAAGAATGAGACAGCATGCGATTTATCTTTCGGATAACTTTTACTTAATAGAAACTGGCCGTAAGTGATTTGATATCAGAGGGATTCGACTGTAAATATATTAGGAAGAAATCTTTGCAATTCTAAAAGCACTTACTTCGACTTCCGGTCCTGTCTGAGTATTGTAGGGAGAGGTGCAGCATCGCCGCGATCTAGGGCCGCGCACGGGGGCTCGAGCAGGCTCAAACCTAGCACTCGTGCTAGTTGAGGGTGCTTCAGCCCAGCGCCCCAGGTAGCTTCGCGGGCAAACGCCGCTCTAGCACAAGAAAAATCACACTTATAATCCATTACCATATTCAAAGATAACTCATTAATGAAGACGAAACCGTACTAATTTGATTACATTGACTTTGAGACACCGCAACTAATGTAAGTATAATGTGTAATTCGTTACGGGTATGCAAATTGTTTATCTTCAGGTGCTTGGTAGTTAGACCAGGTTACACTGGTCGCAGTCACAAGCTGACTCAGATCAGTGTAACCAAGTCGAAATGACAAGCACCTAAAGGTAATATTATGCATGATCGCATTAATGCCCGTTACGAATTGTATATATGTGAGTATATATAACATACGACGCAAAAGTTTAAAAGTTATTGAAGAGTATAGATGTTGGCCTTACTTCACGTCGTTATGGCAGCCGCGCCATAGGGTCTTCACAACAACAAGGCGGCGTCGTCCTCCAGTCGGGGACTCTTCGTCGCTCAGTTCTTCGATGCCGTCGGTCTCGCATATCTGGAGCTGTGGACAAAGAGGTACCCGTCTTATTTTTTTATAATTTGCACTTACTCCGAAGATCTGGCATTAGATGGTACGTACGAGTTATGGTAGCTAAAATATCGTACCAAGACAACAACAGTTTCAATTATTATTAAACAAAGCACTAAGACGCATCAAGAATCTGAATTCCAAGAATATTTTACATTTCACTACATTCTTTGCCTGTATTCCAGTGTAACTAATGTACCGTTAACCGAAATAAAAACTAATTTAGTTCAACTTATTTGGTAATTTACTTACCAAGTATTACTAACATACACGCTGTGGCAATTCCATTTAATTTCATTGCTGTTATCGTGCCGTAATAAACAATAATGGAAAAGGAAACTTACCGAACGATTAAAAAAATATAAAAACGTGGTTGCAAAATTTACATTTTTATTCCATGGCACGTGGTAAGTTCCAAGGAAATAGTTCTTAAGCACGTAATATAGTGAGGGAGGGAAGAAAATTTCCTGTATATTTTGCGAAAGCCTACTTTGGCCCAGTTTCTAAGTTTACCGAGCATGGAAAATGGCTTGGCGCCTAGCGGATTTACAGGTCTCAGGAAAAACCTTACCTTCCTTAGTTGCGATGCGCTCACTTGATTTATAAAGTATTTCAATATAAGCTTCAGATTCTCTCAAAGGTGTTTTCAAAGTGCTGTTCTGAGAGGTACTTTTGCATTCCAACAATGTACGATACTATTGTGTCCATATACCTGGCTGACTTGACGTTATAAGGTGAAACGAAATATTATTACGAGTTTGCTCAAGTCGCATTTCGCATTTTGCTATGTGCTACTTTGCAGCACTCTTTACAAGTAAACAGTATTTGGCAATATGCTACACCAGTATCAATAGAACACTATATAGTTAAACAAAACTAAACAGATAAAATATATTTAAGTTGCTTTAAAGAAAGGATGATAAGTGCAAACAGAATGCAGTCTTATTCTGCCAATAACAAAAATCTTGCTGCGAAGAGGTAAGCACGAAGGCAACAAATCTCAGTAAATCCACCAACTAATGGAATTAAAGCATTGTTTGTTCAGGTGGCTCGTAGGACGCCGCCGCGTACAAGCGCGCTGGTAAATAGCCAATTCTAAAAGTCTCGCTGTACGGTCTACTCAACCGCCTGTTGTCCTTCTATCAACTGAAATAACTCGGCGAATATCACAATCACAACAAACAGAGACGACCAAAATAACTAAAAGTATTTATCATAATATTTTGCTTCTGTATGAAGAATATTAATCTTATGTGTTTGGTCTTTGGGACAATGCATATTCTTCTAGTACCTAATCAATTATTAGGTACATAAAAGAAGAATTAAATTGTTGTGTTTTTAAAAAACGAACGTACTTAGTTTTGCTGCAATTATTATTGGTAATTAGATTATGTTAAAGAACTTACTTCGTATTTTCTTTTCAATGTTATCGAAATTATTATGACAACTGAGCACTTGTTCAAGACACCCACTGTTTATACAGAGAGCAAACCATGAAACGAACTTCCCCTAAATTTTGCGGTGAATTATGTTTACATTAGGTCAAGTGTGATTGTCCTTTAGAACTGAGGGTAGGGGAGAAAAAGTGCCTAATCTGTTTCCTCGTCGCGAGGGACAAAAACTAAATAAATGTAATTTTGACGCAACATGATCTCGCACTAAGCCGCACTGTACAACGTCGGCGAATAAAATAATTTTAATGTTCATTTATGGAATACCAAAAACAAAAGCACTAAATTGATGAAAGATCAGTAATTGGCACGTATACTGGTGCAGTAAACACAGATTAAATTACTGTTATCCGTTGAAACCCACCGAGAGTCATCGATCATTTAAAAACCGTTACATTGTGTAATTATACACGCTTCCCAGCGAATGAAATGCCGATTGAGTAAATTGAAGAACGTAATGCACACGATAATTATTACATAATAACACTCCATCAACAAAGAAATAGAGTGGTTTGTCTATGTTTATAATTTTTCCATTCGTTCCATTAGCGCGGCTGTCTAGCGGGTATCGATTTGCGGTGCTGCTAACACTTTACCAAAAGTAAAACTGTGGAATTTGTGAAAGGCAAAAATGTGCTTTAAAATCGAAATATACTGAATATTTTCCGAGCATAATTTAACAGCGACTCGACTAGGCAATTTAAAATTTAATTTAAGTAACTGCCCCGTATACACATTGAGTAGGTACGTCGTTAAATATAATAAAAATATGAAAAATAAACGCCCCAAGCTATTAAACCGTGTTGGTAGCGGGGGCGGGTGGCGTGAAGCTGGGGGGTATCAAGGGGGCGGGAGGGGGTCTCTGAGCCAGATTGCATTTTCTTGCTACGGTCAGTAATCAATTTTTATGGGCATTTTTGTAGACCAGCGCTCTCTATGGCTCTCTACATCTGAGAGAGCCGTCGTATAACATGATAGTTTTGGTATGGTGCTAATCCGAAACTTGGATGAATTATCTCAAAATTACGCACCCTAATTTCCAGACCTGTAGCGCACTTATAGAACTATTATTAGGTAACTATTAATAATATTTGATGATATAATAATATCTAGTATTTAGCGAGATTTATAATTATATAGATATTAAGACATCAATAGTTTCATTCATTTTATTGTTTAAAGATATACCTTGTATTACGAGTTTCATACAAAGTTCATTTACCAATACGCTAACATTAATATTGTAGCTTGTACAAGTACAATATAATAAATTATATCAAATAAATAATCTTAACAACTAAGGAAAATTACAATCAACGCATTAAAATTGAAAGCGCAACCCCGGTCGTTAAATTTTTATATTCCATTAAATCATATCTCAATCAGCTAATTACGTCACTTCCGATATCCGGTCGTTAGTTAAAATGGTGGAACACTTAATACAGCGATTAGGGCTAGATCATTAATCGTGTTATGTTAGGTTGAACTGAATTAGACTTTGCAGCCGTCGTCGGACATGGCCTATCTAAGCAATGTTGGCATGCTAATCGCTTGGGATAACCAATAGTATAGACGCAGTACGGTACGGTATACGTTTATTAAGAGCTCAAATTATTTGTCTACCAGACGGTTGAGAAGTGGGGCGCAGCGATATCTCAGTGTAATGTTGTACAGATTAAACGACTAAAGCCTTATCTTTCTAGATAAGAGAGTAGGTATTACGGCTTCTACTTAATACACAGGACAGTATGTAAATTCCCTTCGTACTTCGCTTACAGTCAATATCGACCAACTAATAATGTGCAGAACGTTACTTGTATATATCTACCTGGGATGTTGCGGATGCAATTTTTTGACATCCGCGGATGCGGATGTGGATTCGGATATTTGAAGGCTCACATCCACAAATGCGGATGCAAATGCAGATGCCAAATCGATGCGGAAGCTCCGCAATTGCGGATGCGGATGTTGATGAAAATTGTGCATCTTATTTAGGTAATAAAAATTATCTAGTATCACCTCTGCAGGTTCAAGCCTGTTTTGCAAAGGCTCATAAATGTAGCTATACCATTTTCTAGTGTTTCTTGATTCTCATCTTCACTTGAATAATCATCTCGCCATTCATAGGTCCACCCATTTTCTTTCTTACCGCAACCTGCGCTATAAGTGGATCCGCATTTACATCCGCGTTGATTATTGCGGGTGCGGATGCGGATGCAGATGTCCAAATCGATGCGGAAGTTCCGCAATTACGGATGCGGATGCGAATATTCGCAACATCCCTGGTATCTACACAATAATTCTAAATGACTTAGTTCGTCTAGTACCGAGTCGTGGTAATGAGCAATATTTGCCGTAGGTAATTAAAGCCGTGAATAGTCCTCCGATAGATGAGATTCCGGGCCAATATTACATACAATATCGATAATCAACGTCTATCTGGCGTAAAGATATGAACGAAATAATCTTAATAATATATTGGCTATCATTTAGCTTGTGTATCAATCATTTGTTATTAGAAATATATGTGTACTCTTAGCTGTATGATTATGTATTTTGGATAGTATTAAAGGATCTTAACAAAAAAAAAGACTGGTTTTAAAATTACAAAGTACAGCAAAATGAAATAAAATTGCTATTAAAATATTTTAATTACAAATACATTGGAAGCATAGAGGTAATATTACCTCTATGCTTCCAATGAATTTGTATTTTATTTCTTTTTATATATATACACTGCACCGCAAAGAAAAACGGTCGGTTAGAAAATCTTCAATATCATCAAAAGTACCTGACCTAGCTTTATGAAATAAATACTAAATTAAAGAATATTTATGTGTGCTTAAACGAAAATAAAAAAAAGGAATTCATGCTTTTTATTTTAATAAATAAAATAAATAAAAATGCGGTATACAGTATTTTCGTAAATGTAGATTGCCGATTTCACGCATTCTAGTACCTTGTGTTGCCTCCGCGAGCTCGCAATACTGCCGATCGGCATACTTTCTACTAGGTTTTTGAGGCGATACTGCGGCAAATTCTGCCATTCCTCTATTAGAGCTTCATTCATTTCACGTAGCGTGATTGGCGGCGGATTCCTCTGACGCACACGTCGTCCCAGTTTGTCCCATGTATGCTCAATGGGGCTCAATTAAGACGGGGCTGCGTGCTGGCCACTCCATGTATGTGATACCGACTTCTTGAAAATAGCCAAACACTATCTGAGATGTATGCGGTTGGGCATTATCTTGCATAAAAACGGCTTCTCGCCAACGTCCACTAAAAATGGACCAACTTGGTCATTCAGAATTTCAGTGACATATCTTTCTGCAGTTAAAGTTCCATTTTCTATCACCAGTAGCTCAGTGTGGGTTTTGGAAGAAATCCCACCCTACACGTGAACAGAGCCTCCACCGAATGGTACTTTTTCTTCTATACAGGCTTGGTTATAGCGCTCTCCCGGTCTTCTGTACACTCTTTTCCTCCCGTCGCGCTTGTATAAACAGAATCTAGACTCGTCTAAAAGTCGAAACTCGTCTAAGAGTCCAATTCTCGTGTTCTCTACCATAACTCAACCTTGAGTTTCTGTGGTGTCTTTCTAGTTAGTCTAGTAGTTTTGGGCCATTTGCCCAAACTAGAAAGACACCACATTTACCCTTAATGGCTTTAAATTTGCTTCAGCCAGACATCGCCTTACTGTATCCGTACTCAGATTGTTTCCTCCAGCTCGTAAATGATGATTCTTAATTTATCAGCCGTAAGAAAATGATTTCTCAAAATGGTTGACACTATATAGCGATTCTCCCGCGCCGTCGTGCATCTTGTTCGGCTTGTTCTTGGTCTTTGAACATTGGATCCAGTTTCATAGAAACGCTGGCGTACTCGCTGAACTGTAGAAAGAGTCACACCAACAGTTCTCGCTGTATTTCGCTGACTTTGCCCATCTTCAAGCATTGTTAGGATCCTGGTACATTCTTCAGGGGTTAACGACACGATGACTTCAGAATAATAAAGTTTATAAGGCAGAGACACCATATTTATAACTTTTTTATTGCAAAACTAAAACAAACGGGAAACAAATGATTAAAATTTTTTGGTACTAAATTAAAACACGACCATTATTTTACATTTTCAGTTTTTTTTTCAATAATCAAATATAAATAAAAAGATTTTATATATTATTTTATGTGACATTAAATATTCTTTAACTTAGTCTTTCTTTCATAAAACTAGGTCAGGTACTTTTGAAGATATTGAAGATTTTTTATTTATGTTTATGTTAAGAGATGTCCAGATACGTTACGCAAGGAAGACGTGTTCTTCCTTTGTTTACTACAAACAACAATAGCTAATTAAGAGGAACGAAGCATTTAAGTGTTGTTAAAACACACTTGTACATAGACGCAAAGAGGCCACATCTGAGGCAGGCGGCAAACATACGGAGGTTGTAATACAGGTGGCTGCGGTTCACTAATTCACTCTGTTTGTACGTTGTTAATGAAAATACAACAGGGGTACGCGCTCTTGTTTGTTCAACACGCCAGCCGCTGGCGACGCGGAGCGGGCGACCGACGCGTGCCGTCTCTGATGCCAGCGAGCGCGTCAATGTGCGCACACTTTAGCGCCGTTACCTCCACGATCATAAGATCCTGATTAGATTGGCACCAGCTCGCGCTCCATTCACCGTGAACAACTTAAGCGGCAATCCACCACGGAAGGATTTCATCCCAGCTCGCTTACCGTTATAACAGAAACCGTCTGAAATGGATGCCGCGTCAAGTCATTTGATGTATTAGCCTCTCTATTATTCATAGACAAACTGCGAGATTTCCCAATTTGTTTTCGGTGCGGTGACGTTATTGCTAACCAGACTATTTAAGTTTTGCTATTGTGTTTGCACGCAACTTGTGCGTGACCGGAGTTGGGATTCAATATTGACCTGTTAACTCGTGGCTGTGCAAAGTAATGACATCGTGGCTTAGCGAATAATTAGAGCTAGAACACGCAACTCCACAAGTTACCCGACGTACTACCTACTTTTAAGTATAATTAAATTTACATTCATTTTCAAATCATTTAGCTTTCTACATTGATATGTGGGATAATCGCTGTTTAATATTTCTTTAACTTAAGTTATGTAATATACGCACGTCTAAAACTAAATAAAGATAGAAATAGAAGTATTTAGATAATATGCTATAACATGTGTAGAACATAATCGAGATAAGTTAATGCTTTTTGTCAGATTTGAGTACATAACCGTAAATAATAGCTTGCCTCTATAATACTTTGCTTGCAAGTGAATGAAACAACAAAGCACCTAGTTATTACACTTATTAGCAGTAGATAAACATCCGGCTTGCATTTTTTATCTTAGTATAAAACTAAATTCTTCTCGAGATGAACTTTTAATATGAAAAGCTGAATTCTTAGAAATACTTAAATTGAACAGCAAAATAATGAACAAACTAGTTTCTTGGGTAAGTGTAAACCCGCCCGCAGATAGTTTTCATGTATTGATTCGGCCCCAAATTAAGCGCCCACCTGGACGAGGAAGACGATTAGGTTGAGGCTTACAGATTTTTACGTTTACCACGATTTCCGGACAAAATTCACACTGCATTGTTTATTTATCTTTGAATTACAAGAAATTATTGTTAGTACAGATACGAAACGTTGCAATACATGCTTTCTTTTTTCTGATTAGGTGAACTAGGCTCACACAGAGATCGAAATTCGACCATATAATTATATATGACCGGATATGGATATGAAATGTTTCTAATATTTTTAAATTATACCACTTAAGTTTGACAATTATAGAAGAAAACGGTACTGAACTGTTTTGTATTAACCTATTTATAATATATATATGTATACTATGCTTTGCAGATTCTATATCAATTGTATTTAGGTATATTTAACACACATTTATTGTGTACATCAGTGCGATGAAAAATGGCTAAATAATCATTAACATTTTCAACGTTTTAAATTATTTTAACATCAATTTAGATTTTGTATAAATGTGGTCCATATAATTTGAGGTTACCGCGTGACTTAAAACAGTACGAAAAATAACTATGTACTAGCAATTTAAGTAATCTCAATTTCAAAATAGTGCGCGTGTACACCTTTAATAAAAAATATATAGTGGCAGTATTCCATGCAATTTATTTCAATGTGGATGAGGGTAAACAATTTTTGTCCTTATCCTGGTATGGCGGTGAGCCATGGTGGCCGTAACTGCGGGGCTGCGGCATCGCGGCACTACACCGAGTGTAATTGCCGACCCCTGGCCGCGCGCCGGACACATTCCCGTTATAATAACATAAACACCTTATAATGTATAAAAGAGAATTTCCGAAAGATTTCCCACCCCATAGTGAGAAGCAAAACGCGGTACGAAAATATCGTGAATAAAATACATTACAGTTGATTTCCACGTAAAACTTCTATGTTTTACTAGTTATTATTAAGACGTTGAAATAGAAAATTATTTTAGCAGAGTAAAAGAAGATTTTATTTAGCTTTCTAGCAATGGTGTATTTTATGCAAAAAAAGGCCATAAGTGACCCAAGTTCAGGCAACCTGACTTATTACACTAAAACGATAGTGAAATTTGGCATAAAGGTTGATTAAAGCCTGGTATAGTCTTAAATTATTTACAACCCTAATTAAAACGTTGTTGCATACTACGTTGAATCTTTTGCATTTGCAAGTCTATGAAGCCTTGTGTGGCCAAGCATGCGTGATCGCTGCAAGTTAAGTAACTGACAAACCGTAACAACGTTGACCTACCAAGATATACATATTATATTGCATCCTGTTTATATAAAAGGGGATAGGTAACAAAAGTATAAATGGTCATCTATTCAATGATGTGCATTGTTTTACTCCAATTAGTTGGATAATAGTTACCGTAATACACAGCAACTTGTGACTATTCTAAAATTAACAAAACATTAACGGCAATCAACAAACGACATCTACATTTTGCTCAACAAAACTTATTGTACTATCAACGCAAATCGATACAAGTACTAAAGTCCCAGGTGGTCTACAAATTAAGCTAAAACTATTGGGCAATTGATGCTCACATAGTTACCGCTGCCCAGTCACCCTCTGATTTATTTCCCAAATCCCGATTGCGATATCAATGTGGATACGTAGGATGAAAAAGGAAATTCTACAGAGTATAAGATTTGATTGCACAGCAGAATAGTGCTCTGAGGTTCCATTCAATCTGAAGCAGTTTGATTGCAGAATTACCACTACTATTCCAAAGATCGTGTCCAAATAAGCTCGTGTACTCTTTCTAGAATACGTAGGGTTTCTACAGAACCTTAAGAAGACACTACTATTTCGCAATGCCTGCGTAATACCTACTTTATAACCTGGTGTTGGAACTTCCGTAGGTGACAAGATTGCGATGTGTCTGACAGAAAGCCGTTATCGTAGCTTATGGACTTTACCTATTACAGAGATATAATGCGTTACCGCCGTTCAGAAAAAAGGAGTTGCAAAGAGATTGATTAATAGACATACCGAAATAAAATCTTTTTGGATACGACTTCTTCATACTGGCAGTCTATGCCTAAACTACTTATTATTTTGTCAAGAAAAGAAAATCTTATCTAAATTGTCAAGAACAATTATATACTAAATTATAATAACACAGTACAATAAAAAAATCATAAAACAAAATTCATAAATATTGTTCAACTTAGTTAAATTATAAATAGTATTTTCTAACAACGCCATTACTGCAAAAATGAGTTCCGGTAATAATATTTTTAACATACTTATTATTTGTTGTATAAATAGATTACACATAATTTAATTTCGTGTACGTTTAAGGAGCGAAGGATTCACATCAAAATAAACCCGAAGAAATACGGCAAGTTTTAGAAAAGGTGGAGCTCGTTGATGGCGTTGATGTTGAGGACCTTCAAATAAAGCTGCAAGAGATATCGGAGGAGAAAGCGGGTACGGCTGTATATGACGAGGATGATGAGGATGAGGATGAGGATGATGACGAGGATGATGAGAATGATGTCGAGGATGATGAGGATGATGAGGATGATGAGGATGTTGATGTAAAAGAACCGCTCAATAACAATAAGATAGTTCAGACTGGTGAACTTGTCACATTTAATGATCAAACTGATCCGAAAATACTGCAAAAACCTATTGTTAATCCTGAGAACTAAGACAATAAAGTTACGTAATCATGGTTACTATACAGGTAACTACGAGCACAGACATTCTGCCAGCCCTGATTTCACCAGTATTGCTGAATCTCATATGATAAAAGGCGAATCTACCGGCGGGTATAATTATAAACAAGGCTAAAGAGTCATCTAAACATTTGAAAGCAGTATATTTTCGGATGTTTTTATTATCCTAAAACGCAGTGGCGTTTTACATTTATTTTAGTATTAAGTTTTATCTTACTTAACTCACAGGCGGAGCCGTATTTTCCATTCTCTTATCGCGCAGTATTTCTGTATTTTTGTCATTACTTAAAAGTTACCTTAGTTAAACCAAACTAGAAAATTCTTCATAACATTCTTCATACATATTGAATTATTTACTCACTATGTTATAGATATATGCTCAATATTTCAGCTATGCGTAATCAACTAGCGGCAAAGGAGGAACATTCATTTCCAGGACAGTCCATATTTAACAAAATTATAAGGAGTGAGGAAGATCGCCCAACCATGTCACGCGAAAATCTGGTAGTGGATGACATAAAAAAGGAAACTACTCTAGACTCAACAACAGCATTTAAAAAGGAGGATAGTTCGAGTGGTATGGCAAACTTTAATGTTCTACAGAAGCAAAGTGATAGCGGGATGGCCGATGCTAATCCTTACCTTGGCAGCGACAATGTTACAGCTTTTCTTGACTAATGCCGTATCAATGGATATAAACAGATAAGATAATTCCGTCAACCAAACCGATATTATATTACCATATAGGCAAGATTTTTGTTAGTGGCCAATAATTGTGCATATCTAATAAACTTGAAAAAGAACTAAAATATTGTTTGCGTGTATTTTAATTTATTTATATAGTATAATTCATATTATTATATTCGTCATAACATTTATAATCAGGCTCAGTACCTAGAACCATTAAACGTGAATACGGAATGTAATAAAAGAGGATGAAGTGGAAGAGCAAGTTGAAATCCGTTGTCGGTCTACCTATCGGGGCACTATACTACAGTTATTATTATCTATTCATATGAGAAATTCTATAAAATATTAAAATATCTGCTTTTGTTGACTCAAGTCCATATGCTGGATGCATTCCACGGTTCTTTATTATAAAGTTGAAGCTAACCGAAGACGTCCAAAATGTAACAGATTTAGGAGATTGTAAGTTTTCTTTATGTAGTCGTAACATTTCTGTTGATTCTTATCGCCGATATTGATCCACAATATTGGTTAGTATTAAATTAAATTTAAAGTACATAAACGAAAGTTACCTTATCGTTAAATTGTATAAATGTAATTCTCAAATTATTTGTATAAACTCGTTCCACTGTTCTCGTAAATAAGACTTGAATAAGACATGTTGGCTAGTCAGACCATAAAATCATTGCCGACTATCCAGAGGTAGCAGATGTTGTCTCTTGTATTATTTACCAGGATAATTATTATTTTTATGAAGTCCATTCTAATATTTGTATAATAAATATAGGTTACTTACACTGCCATGAGGGCCCTCGCCGAGAAAAGTAACGGGTCGCATGCGCCCCCGCGGGAAATCCAGCAGGGGCGCCACCCCGTTTGGGGGCTCGGCTTCAGGTAATTTGATGGAAGTGAAGAGACCTGGAGCAGGTCTTTCACGGCGGCAGGTGCGCTCTTCTGGGTACGTCTGTTTACAAAAGAAAATAAATTAAGTAGTTGCGTTGATGTGTGTTCTAAATTCTAATATTAAATCACTTTCCCTAAACCGAGAAAGCTGGTATTGAATGGAACTACGGTGTTGGTGTCGTTTTCATACCCACTACCCTATCCTATATTAGTAGTGTAAACTTAACACTAGCTAGGTACCACCATACTGCCTATTTCAGTCGTCACCCATTTGCGTTCTGATTGAAGGCCAAATTAAATCAACAAAATATATTAAAATTGAAACCTACAAAGCTTGATTGTTAGAGCTGTTCTGAAATCCAATTGGAACAACTTCAATTAACTTCAGTGTACTTTTGTAGCAGTAGTTATTTTAATGGTCTCCAGAATTTAAATTCAAATTTAGTTAGTTGTACTACACGAAAGAATTCAGCGACTCTGCGGACAAGTATAATATTTATAGTTGGTATTCCAAGTAAAGTGTCATTAGCGTAAGCCAGGTTATTAGTGAGTGTAATATTGATCACTTTTTGTTGGGACATTACGGCTAATGTCCGATAGGACGTAAGTACACATTTTATGTGTGCTACTAAATAACCAGGTTCTCGGCTTAATTGCTATTCCCCCTCCCAAGATTGTGTTGGTATAAATTATACTGTACCATGAATTATTATAGACGAAGTTGTATTATATACAGACTGCAGTTATTATGTGCCCATTAATAATATCCGTTATTACTACTGTAGTGTTAGATATTCTATGGTGTGGTCATGACTTATATTTGGTAGATAAAGCTTTGACTGAAGGCTGTGACGTTTTCATCGTGGTATTTAATCCTAACTAATATTATAAATGCGAAAGTGAGAGTAGTATATTATTGGGCATTCTAAGCCACTTGTCGCTCAACGAACATGATTCGCCTCGCTCCGGACAGTGGCTTAGAATGCCCAATAATGAACAATCGACTCGACGGATATGATAGTTACAATCACGCTCATGAATTTATAAAATTTTCTTTAACAGCACTGATTTGTTGCACTTAAATAGCTATACCAGACAAACAACCCGATCAAATGTGATAGTAATGCGTTCAACGCTCAATCGTAACAAATGTGTTCATGCAAATTTGTTAACTTTTGTTGAACGACACTGATTTGGTGTGCATGAATGTCAACAATTATGCGGCGAAGCATCGTATATCATCATCAACCGGAACGGGTTCTTAACGTAATTAAACATTATCACAATTAGATTATATTTATTTGCAGTAAAGAATTCAACATTTTATTTGTCAACACGATTTATTTGTCATAAACTTTGGTGGCTCGGGGAACAACGTATCCGCCGACGATTTGAACTGTTGTAATTTTCGCCATTGTGCAGAGTCGACGTCAGTCTGGAGTTTAAGCCGGACGAGCGCCTTCTTCCAAAGCTCCAACGAGTGGGTGAAGCGCACGTCGTTGCTTCTATACACCTTACAATCAATGTAGTACTCCCCGTTGGCATTGGCTGTTCGTCGTTTGCTACCGGTGGCTATTCGGTTTACGAAGAACGAAGATAGACACATGGTTTCGTTGTGCCTTGCATCACTCTCGTGGCTGTGTTTGCGACTGATGCCGAATACGTCGCTGTCGGTATATTTACTAAAATATTTTTTACTGAAATAAACAAATGAAGTTCTTGTTAATTTGCAGTTTAACGCAATCATTTTTCTACTTATCGTAAACACAAATACTGCTCTAATACAATTACAAGATTCGTTACTAATACTGTGTCGGTTATATAGTAATTCATGCAACAAATCATTGACATTTTACACATTGGGCAAATTAAAAGTACCGTTCGATCAATGAGTATTAAACGTTGTCATGAGTAAAATTATAATTAGTAATAATAACGTTAGAAGTAAAATAAGTTTATGCGTCCTTCTACCTTGTACGAGCTGAGTTCGTTGGCATTGAGCACGGTTTGCGTTTTCCAAGCCGGACAGTCGGTTCACGGTTGGTAGTCTTGTGCTCGTTGCCAGTAGCTGGCTGATATGTTTCCCACTCAGAGTCTGACCTTAAATAAAACCATGAAATTAGTAAAAGTTGTTTGGTAAAACAGACGGGTAAAATTGAAGAAACAAAGTTTTAATACTTACATTTTTCCAGTGAATGGTTACTTTATTTACATAATAATTAATTTGTTAAGTCGGTCGGCAGGCACGGTAACAGCGAACAGCTACTAGATATCGATGAGTGCTTGAGTCTTGAAGATTACTACATGAGTCTTAAAGTTCACTACTTACTGTCTTTGATTCGTTTGTATCTAGCTCTCCAAAACATACCGTTTATAAGACAAAAAGGGACAATAATTCGCTATATTCAAAATTTAAAAATTTACTTTTTCTTGTAGTAAATACACCTACAAAAATAATGACAAACGTATTATTAAAGTTGCATCAGTTGTCGAAGTGTCGAAAGCGCGTAGAGCTGACGCGCTGCACGCTGGTTTCACTAGTTAGCAAATATGTATTTTTAACGTATACAAGTGTCGTAAATATGAATTTGCGCCAACCCTATTTGAAATAGCTTACATAAATGAACGTGACTACTTTATGAAAAACAAGTCGGTTTAGCGCACGTGTAATGTTTGCGCAATACCAAATATTTTTAAGCAAAATCTAAATATTTTAAAGTATTATTGAATGCTATGCGTGCTACGATTCGTAACGAAGACGAATAAAATAAATTACAATTGTCTCAAAACGGTGTCAATCTCAACAAATTAATTTGATATAAACATTATAAGAGACTTATATGTATATTTTAAAAGTATACTGTAAGACTTTTATCAGCTACTTGTGGTCAGTCAGAAAAATTAAGCACATCATTTTCAGGTAAGATTTTAATCCTATATTTTTGTATATTTATGTATTTTTATGAGTGTTGCTTTTATAGCTGTAGTTCAGTAAACGGAACTTCGTTTTCCTCATCTTCAGTATCATGCAAAAAAGGAGTTTGACCAAGGATGCTTCGCGAGGCTATTGAAATCAAAAAACATCCTAATTTTAATAGAGAAGATGGTTGGAATGTACCACCAGCTTGGGATCCAGTAATAAAAATAGTCAAACCCAAGAAGAAGCAAACCACAGCTAGACTTCATGATACTTTGAGCTCATTCTGCGTAAATAGAAACACCAATGATTAAATTATGTTCGGGTACTTTGAAATAACTACACTGGAACATTGAGACAACTGCCATCTTAGTCTCCCCGTGACCATGGCTGCTGAAAAGCAACCGAAACGTCGGGGAAAGTGTAAAAATAAATTAAATCTAAATAGTTTAATAATAATTTAATTAGCTTAAAAATTAGTAAAGTTTAATAGTAGTAGTAGTGTAAAAATTTTCAAAATTTTGTAATAAACTGTCAAATAAACAACGCGATAAAATCCGTATATAGCAGTTTAATTTCAACAATCTTTATTTATTATAACATAATTGAAAGGTTCGCACAATATTTATTAAACACATTTTACGAAATTCATTCCAGGTCATATCGGTGTTGACATGTTTTTCATAAACATGTTTTAAGTTAATGTCATGTTGTTTAAAAAGTACGATTAAGTTCGCGTTGTCTTTGTTTTGGGATTTTTTATTTTTTATTTTTTTATATTACTTATTCTATCACATACACACAACACCATCTAGCCCAAACTAAGCAGAGCTTGTACTATGGGTACTAGACAATGGATAAACATACATATTATTTTTTTTCTGTAAATACATACATATTATACATAGAAACACCCAGACCAAGACAAACATCCATGCTCATGCACACAAATGTTTGACTTGTGCGGGAATCGAACCCGCGATCTCAGGCGTGGCAGTCGGTTACACTAACCACTACACCATCGAGGTCGTCAATTACTTTTACAACAATTTACTACATGTTTGGTTTAGATAAGGGATTAAATATAATGACCGCCAAAAATACTAATTGCACACCAAAATATGCTTACTAAAATACATCATAACGAGCACCTATACGCCTCCAATCACTGCATTCTGTCTCGAAAGGTTAGGTTATGTTAGGTTCCTTCCTAAACCTACCCAACAATAGGAGCCCCGCGGAGCGGGCCTCCGTCGACTTAGTTTGATCTCTTTAAAATATTTTAGTAAGCATATTTTTGTGGGCAATTAGTATTTTTGGTGGCACAAAGGCAAAAAATTTAGGAACTGTTAAATAATACTCTTTAGATAAAAGGAATCAAAGTGTTTATGTCTCCCATTGCAAAGTAATCACGCATGTTGTTTTGATTCTCACAAGCAACATCATCAAATATAATCACAGAATTGGGTTTTGCATCCTGAACTGCTAATACTGCCTCATTTTCGTGATATTTCTGGAGTTAAACACCCGGTACTCGTAGTAAATCTCTTTCCAAAAAAACATATTTTGGTTGATGCAAGGTTTTTGAATAAACATAAATATTTTGAAATCTTAAACCATTCTCATGCTTAATAAGATCAATTAATAAATTTCTTCTTCCACAGTTTGACGACACGCAAATTATAAATCTCCATGACCAGAAATACATTTATAAAAATCACCACGAAATGTTTTTACATGCAGCAATTGAGGTTGTTTTACAAATTTCATGATTACTGTTGGAAACGAACTGACTAAAATGAGTAAATATTTTTATTACATAAATATTTATAAACTGTAACAGTATCATTACGTCTGTCGCAATAATCGGCGATCTATTAGTCGATTGTTCATTATTGGGCATTCTAAGCTACTGTCCGGAGCGAGGCGAATCGTGTTCGCCGAGCGACAAGTGGCTTAGAATGCCCAATAATATACTACTAGTGAGATTGTTTGTTTGTGACGCTTTCGCGCTTTAATTACTGGACCGATCATCATCCAATTTCACACACACGTTGTCAGAGGTACGGAAAAGGACATAGAGTACCTTTCATCCAGAAAGTAACTACTATTCCCGAGGGATACAAAAAAATAACTTTTAGACGGTCGTCCGCTATAACAGCTCGGTCTACTGATATGAATGAATTATAACGTGACGCCTGGACTACAGAAAAATGGATCTACTGTGTCCCGGTAGGAATCTGATAGCCCAAATAAAAATCTGTTTCAGAGTAATGTTAGGCACATTTTTCTCAAAAAAATTACATTCAGCTAATTAACTCTCTGTTCACTTATTTAAGGTAATTGACAAAGTTGTCGTAAGAAGTTTGGTATTATTATAGTGTTGCAATCAAAATTAATAAAATATATTTCTTATAATAAAGTACCTTTAACGTTTAATATTATATTATAACATATAATAACTCAATAGATGGCGCTGAAACGGGACGTAGATTTGTGATGTTCAATATACTAACTAAAGTTAATTCACTCCAAAATCCGATAGATGGCACTAAACATATTTTAAAAGGTAGTATTATTTTGTATTATCTATGGCTATATTAAACTGATAAATAATTGTGAAGTTTGGACAAAAGAAGCTGGGGAACGTATTGATGGGAAATAGCAATACATGTTTTCAATTAATCTGTTTATGTATATTGATTTGTAATAGTTTTTTATCTGATACTAATATTCTAATAAAATTGTTGGTTATAAAAGGCGTCGAAAACGTGACGTCACGAATCATCCGATCGAGCGGGTTATAAAAGCGTGTTCAGCGCACAATGAGTCACTTTGACATCGAGCGACGGACGGTACGGACGGGCTGTGTGATAGTTGTTGGGTGATATCAATTATTATGTTGAACTTTATTTGTTAATGTATTTCTTTAATTAATGGTTACAATAACTATTCTGCAAAATTGAATGATTATTAACAATGATTATAACAATAAAAGTATGTTGGTAATTATTATTTTTAGGCTATTTCACTTCTGATTACTAACATCAGAAGTGGGATAAAGATTCCTTTGCTCACAAGTAATAGAACAAGGTTCTGGCGTTTGCATAAAAATGAACACGTCACATCGTTCTCTTTTAAGGTTAGATCTACCTACGTGACGCTGTCACTGTCACGTAATTGGCACGATTGTGGCTAAAGATCGCGTTGTACGTCCAAGATCGTTAGCGTCCCGCGATCTGTAAAGCTATTCGAGTATGCGGAGTCTTTTTGTTTGGCTACCGTCCGTCAATCGTTTGAGACTATTGTCTCATGGTGAAAGTGTTGAAGAACCGTTCACAGTTAATAGTGACACCAGATGCTATGAGTACTGAAGTATCGACTGAGGTGGTAAGAGCGATAATCTTAAGGTCTGTAAATAATCATTATCTTAATTTTTTTCTATTCAAGTGAGTTTTAAGTAATCCTTTGGTTCGAAGAGAAGATAGAGGACAGCTGAACGGTTACATGTGAATTGAGCAGACCAAAATTATTGTGTCAATGACAACCAACAGCCGCCACGTGTTCATCGGCAGGATGATCTGGTTTTGAATCTGTGTGGTATGATAGAAATCTTATGAATCTTAGAAATCCTTGTGTCTGCGATAGATGATCGACAAATGCCCGATTTATTTTAACTCAGCCTGACAATACGATTTAATGTTTACATTTTTGATTTGAGATACATGTATCCAATCTATAAAGATCCATAAAAGAAGATATAAATTGGTCTTCACAAAGTCTTCGCTAGTTTGCTTTGTGTTGATACTTCAAAGCCCAAGCATTTTTACAGTTAATGCGAGATTGACCGAATAGCCCTAACGTTCTGACAAACTGGTATTAACCGACTTGTCACAAATATACTTATATACCTACAATATGTTATCGTCAGCTGGTTGGTGACCTAATCCAGACCTAGGTCTGCCATTTTAGAATGGTTTATAAGATCTGGCAAGATTTAATTATTGCAATATGTTACCGTACATTTTCCAATAACGGCCTCTAACAACAACTTGACTAACTAAACAATATAAATGTAAAATATGCCAACAATTAGACATGTTACCTTGCGGACTGTGAAAACTCATAGTATATACTTTGTTAAAAGAAACATTTCATTCAACATTTTTGCTATGTAAACCATTATGATTTCGATTGGTTTTTCTGCGCAGATTTGCCGAGTCATTACTTTTATGTACCCTGAGCACACATAACCCGCAGTCCTTCCGCAGTTCTTCTAGGAAACATTCAGAAAGTAAATATCTAAAAGCTATCGAGTCGATTGATTCGCACCTCGCGTTACACAAAGTAGTTTTTTTAAGACCTAGCTTTGATAACGTTTACTTTAATTCCTCTATAAAATAGTATGAAGCTGTTAAATATATAGAAGGATCATTACACACGTTTGAAGGAGTAGCTGTGGCTATATAGAAATTATTATTAAAAATTAAATAAGGTATCGTTAGATTTGTCTTAATAGAGAGTGATATAGGCTAGATTATTTTTGATAAATAAGTAAGGCAGCTCTCAGTAGTATTTTGGCGCAGCATTGTTCCGAGATTGGTAATTGTCTAAAAACGTGTATCGATATTTTTACAAGTGTGTAAGTTATGATATTAAGTTTTATATATCGTATGCGACTGAATGGAAAGCGCAGTAGTTTAAGTGGTCACCTCGCATTCTCCAATGCTGCTCTTTAGATCACTTTTAAGTATTAAATTTATATAATTTATAGATAATTGTTTCAGGGTGTTCTTGTCTCGAGTCCATTACAAACATTTAAATAAGAGATAAGGCCTCCGCGACGCATATGAAATACACAAGAATGACTAAAAGGCAATGATAGAGTTAGTGCCTTAATTGTCATGTGAAATACTAACTCAACAAAAAAGTTGGTTTAGAGTAATTTTAAACGTGTCATTTATTTATGTTCTATAACCCCAATGTATATCTCTATCACATTGGGGTAAGTGTAAGTGATGACCTAGCACTTATGATCTTTATACTTATAATAATATAGATTTATGTTTTGTTATAGTCAGAATTGTAAATACATTGACTATATTGTTATCTCAGTAGCTAGGATTCGTATTTCTTATTAAAAAAACATTCTGTCTGTTCCGGTAGATACCATCTTTGAGAGGGGCTCCGTGAAGGGAACTTTACTATATAAGCAATGTGTAGCGTAGAGTTGTGGTTTTATATAAGAGTATATTACGATAATCAATAAACATTTATATTAGTGCATCTTCTTATTTTTTTTTAGTTTATTGAAGTCGGCCTTCTAGTCTAACCAATCACGGCCGACTTCACTTTTACCACAGGACTACTGCCACTGATTGCCGTACCCAAAATGCATGACTGTGATATGAATATTAACTTATAATTAAAGGAACTTGGACAATATAGTGAGCCTATATGCCTTCAAATAGATCTGATTCGAATAGACAGTACTGAACTTCGGGGGGTAAGTAAGTAAGCTAAGTCTAGAAATATACGATGTAGAAAAATATGAACTCTATGTTAGAAGCTCTATATTTGCGTGGTGATGGGCATACAAAGGGAACATTTCTACATATATGACTAACGTGTACTTACGCATCAAAGAAGGTTTATTGATACGTAACACATTAGTATACGTTAGAAGTAAAGGTAGGTCTTAACGCCTAGTGTAGATTTAGGATATTGAATAATCTGCAGGATGAATGCGCGAGCGATCCCTGCGCCCCGGCCATAGACCGTGTGAAGGAACACCATCGAAGGTTTAGTTGGTAGGACTCGGGCCTTTCTCTCTTTCCCCGGTGAGCCTGACATAACCTCGCGGAGGGGGACGCATCACAGCATTTCTCAATGTAAAAAAGAAAGGATATTGAATAATTATTTTTTTCATTTAGCTGCACATTACCCACAATCCCCCAATTTTCGGTAGGTTTAAATATTTTGAGGCATATTTTATTTTATACACTAGTATTAGAGTAACTAAATTCTCTATAGAAGCTTTGACAGTCTAGGGATCTTTACTAATATTGAAACAACAGATTCAACGAATAAACAAAACAATTATCAGATGGGTGTACCATAAAACTCAAGGTTGCGCAGTTGGGCGCAATTGTTTTCAAAGCATTTTTACTTCTCTATCGCCTATTTGTACAGCAACAATGCTCGGTAGTCCATTGTAGGTAGTTTTTCATACGTTTCGGTTAACGAATAACCGACGCCGGCTTTCCAACTATGATGATGAAAATTTCGACATACACCCGCACGGATTACCCGGTAGGCAGCTCGATATGAAACCGGTTGAGTGGTGTAGGCGAACCGGCAATCAGAACTTGTAAAAGGCAGTAAACGTTCGCGAGCGTGTTTGTTTAAATAGACGAGAAACAGAAGCCCGCAGAACACCAGGATTAATTGAACATTCGTTTGTTATAGACAGTTATGTTTGTTTACGTTAATGTTTCATGATTTTACATCTTAATTCACTATAAGAATTCACAAAAATATGTAGTTATAACTGAGGCAGACTTCGTTCTAACGATCATTGCTTTTGTTTATCGAGCGTGAGCACCGTTTTTTTAAATCTGTACATGCTCCGCTATAAATATTTATTTAAGGACATGAAATACCAATATTGCTGTCTTTGTACACAACAAAACTAGAACCAGAAAAGACGCATCCGTGGCGTCGAAGTTACTAACACAAAACAAACCTAATTCACAATAGAAAGCCTGTTGGTAAAGCCAGCGACTTACTGCGAAAGCCCTACAAAGCCATAGTAAAATATTAACAAAACACGATTGGGTCCACGATTCGCTTGCTCATAATATCATCGTGCACTCATTTATCATTTCGTAAACGACCGCATAATACCCCTAATGAGTAAAATCCAAGCATACCTTGGGCAATACCATTAATATTACAAACCCCGGACTCTCCCCTCGATGCGTACGTACCTATTATAGTTTGAAGGTCCTCGCGGTACACAAATTCGGTCTTTATACATACTAGAATAAGTATTAGGTACATGTGTTTGAGTTATCTTATAATACTTCTATTAAATTATTTTTATCCTTAGTCTAAAGTTTAAATGAGTAAGATTTGTACTTATAGCGGGCAGACTGTAATATTTCACTTCTATTCGCAAATACTTCACGTTTAAAATTCACAATGAAATGATTCAAAAACCACGATTCAGAGGCTCTTAGCGTTGTAAGACAATGAATTGAACAGAGTATTGGATTAACTCTTTACGTCTTTTGTTTGTATCGTGACAAGTTTCTAAATGAAGGTTTAGTCGTCTTTAATTTTACAAAGACCCGTTCGATATTATGTATCTTTTAAATCATTGAGAGCATGAAAGCACATAAATGTAGAACAAATTAAAATTCGAGCATACGGTTGCTTTCGTTGAAATTAGTACCTATTTTATTTCAAAATTTTAGTGTACCTGAAATAAATTTTCTGAAATTGCTGACAGTGAACTCGGCTACTCGCAATAGTACTGTCCTCAATGGAGCTCAGTGTAGTGTTTTATGAAAGGCAAAATAAAACGGTTTCCATTTGACTTTAAAAATGAACCATTCATCAAGTTGGTTACCTTTTTCTTTCAAGTGTTGCATTTCGTCAAACAAAACCATTTCATAATTTTTTACATTTCAGATGAATGCTTATTTTTGTACGACTAAGTTGGTAATTAGGAATACAACCTGTCTCGATGGAAAATGGTAAGCGTAGCTTATTGAACCTTTTTTTTTGCTGTCGTCGGCTTGTTTTCTGTCTAACGCAATTATTTTACTTCGGAATGCTTTAGGTATTAAACTGATTTGCCGTTCTATCTCTCTTCGTATGCGTTATGAGTAAAGCTGAGGGCTAAGGGATTCCAATAGTAATTGAGAATAAAAGGAACTCACACAGACATAGGTGGGTATATTATAATAACTATATACTTATATAGTTATTATATACAAAAGTATGTTTGAGTGTTATATACGTGAATATAACATATTAGTTACGGACGACGCAGTAGTCACTGCACCGTTATCATAAAGACTTAAGCTTTAATAAAAAGGTATAAGCGAATCCTACATAATTACAAAAGAAAATAAAGGAATATTTATATCATTGCAGCTTGCTTGGTAGTAGGTACTGTTGTTATTAAGATAGAGCGAAGCGAACACAGGTGGCCATGATTTACGATGAAATAGCAACTCATGAGTACATCATGTAATTAACTTAGCTTTTAGCTCAATACTTTTTACTGCATGCCTTTAGAACTTTTTTACTGCTTTTACTACGGAGATGAAACGTGGCTGCAGTCGATGAGTACATAAATATACGACAAAGTATAAAATACCTACAACAGGAAAATTTAATTAAATTTCCTTAGAATTATATTATATGTTCAATAATGGTAGTGGTAAAGTTTGTCAATAAACTATTTGTCATTTATTTATTTGTAATAAAATGGGTAGCTAATATATTATATGCGTGTATATAGTACTTATCCATATAAATGGCAATAGATTTTATTTATTTGTTTTTCTGTCATTTTATTTATCGTTATGATTTTGTGGTTTGTTCCGCATTCGCCCCTACATTACGTCCCACATTCCAAATGTTCCTCTTTCGCCCCGCCCTTTTTTAATTATTCCTTTTTCGTCCTACATTTTTGAGCATATGGTAAGCAAAACAAAACATGTCTAAAAATTATTTTAAATCTCTTCAATATCGGGCTCGTGGTGTCATACAATCATAAGCCCAAAGTTTCGCCGAGAGATCAAGGAGGTATTTTAAAATATTTTTCGGCTGACGGTACATCATAATCTGCTATACAAAAAAAGGGTCAGAAAAGGAACATAATTTGGACGAAATAGGAATTACGTTAAGAAATTAACATTTATCTAAATTTCGAGGCATATGAGGAGCAATTTTTGGGGCGAATGCGTATTTTTACGTTCGGGACGAAACATAAGGATCGAATGCGGAATAAACTGATTTTGGTGATGCGATATTTTATCATCAGAAAGTAAGTGCGTTATTGATGGAGTAATGGACCTACATCTGTTTATATCTAGCAGGTGGTACCTGGTAGTGATGGTGGATAGGTTAACACTCACATTTCGCAGTTTATGCCTATAGGTCTTACGTCTTACAATAGGCTCCCTATCGTCACCGGGAATATTTGCAGAGTCCGTGTTTCTACTGCAAAGTTACCGAAGTCAATAACATTTTATCTGAACCGGGCAAGGAATCCGGGATCACACAATCGGCTGCAAACATAATGAGACCATTGTTTTACACTATAAAGGTAGAACTTGCTTTTTTATAGTTCAGCCTGCGTATGAACGTGATTTGGACAAACAGTTAGGCGACGCTGTTTCATCGCGTATTCGTTTTATGAACTATGTTAACTATTACTATACTATAACACCAACAGGGCTCGGCTTTAGCCAAATATATTAACGGAGTCAAAACCAGCGCAATAGTCACATTCATTACGGCTGCTGTAGTTTTTTATTTAGTTACAAGATTCAACTATCACATTAATTGCTCCATAGCGAATGATGTAATGCTTGGCAGTGGATCGTCGTCGTGAATCATTACGCAGCTATAGCTCTGCCCTTCGCAAAAGCGTTACTTTTTATTATATGCAAGGAAAGTGGCAGTGTTCTAATAAAATCCAAAATTGCTTGTTTCTTTTAATGGTATATAATATGTATCTTTCTTTATACATAATACTTTTCGTACGCTCAAGTTATTTAAGATATAATCAGTCGAGTGCGCGCCTTAATTAATATTAATTAACTGAAACCATAGAAATAGCTGAACATATCCCACGTAACTGTAACCATTTTTCCGTTAATGCCTTCATATCATTCCTTCTCGGTACATAAATTTTATTTATGACTAAATAGAATAAGCCGACGTCTATGTAAAACAATCCATTATTTAATTCAGCTCCGTTGTGACACCCCTGCAGTATGAGTGAGAGGAACGGGTGAGGGGTTTGGGAGGGGTTTGTTACGGGACACGTGACATATTCTCGTGCCACTCGGGGGTACTTACGGTAGGTAGTGTTGTGGCTACATGTTACCGTGTGTTACATGTAATGGAGTGCTCGCAGAAAATAGGGAGGCAAAAATGTTGCACAGGAATTATGCACGAACTATGCGAGGAAGGTGTTCAGAGACCTATAATTATTATTAATGTGCGCTGATTTATCGCTGTGTGTGCGTGAACTCGAAGATTCCATCTCGAAGTACCCATATAATATTGTAGGCATAAACTATATCGATTGTTTAAAGAGTTTTTCATTAGGGTTATGTATGCTTCTTAGCTTTTTCACGATGGTAAGTTATTTGGCAGGCATCAGTACAGTAATTTACAGTATCGCAGTTAGAAGAAAAAGCGTTAGGTGTTTTCTCGTATACTCTATATAATTTTGTACGAAGTATGTAGAATCAAGAAAAGCTCACAAATAGTCTCTTTACTGTTCGTATCTGTGTTGCTTATTTTTCATGGGAGGTTATTTTTCGCCTTCAGTTAGCTAAGGAGAGAAGCGCTATTCTTGCATCCAATCATCTTATACACTTTTGATTAATACGTTGAGGGGACCAGTTTAAATTGCCTCGGTATTTCACGAGAGTCAATCTCGATGTTTACTATTGACACCGCTGCTAACCTAGCTGTAATAGCAGTGAGTGTGTGGATGGGATTAGACCCAGAAACTATATAAGTACTACATAGCTTGTGCCAATGGTACTTATATTCGGTAAATACAGGTGTTTGGCAAATACACTCCATTTAGCTGATTATTGTGCAGTTACTTCGTGTTTACCGTTAGTACAGACATTGAGGTAAATAAATATGTGTAAATTGGTTAATTGATATGTTTGCAAATATTAGAGAGGTACAATTAAAGTAGTCAACATTTTGTATGAATAACGCTGCAAGGCGGATTTTACCCCAATAGCGTAATTATTTTTATTTTAGGCTTTAAACACGAAACAATGTATATCACGAACAAAATAAAAAGAAAAGGTATTTCAAAAACAGACCCTTTTAAAATTTGAGTGACATCCGATATAATAGCCCTGTCCTCGCGTGGCGTCGTCGTACCCTACATGATGTGGACAGCTCGTCACTATGCTTTCTATAGGTAAATGTCCAGATTTAAAATCAAAAGGATAGCGTTGAAACATTGTGAATTATGTTTGATTAAACCTCACAAGTTCTATATCTGGAGAACACCTTTAATCGTTTTTAGGAGCACTAGGCTTTCGAAGCAATATTTTCGATGTGATATTTTGGAGTGTTATTTTGGCAAGTATAAAGATGTTTACAACAATACAGTGTTATGTTATCTGACCAAATTTAACTAAATGGCTGGTTGATTTGGAATTAAGCCCAGTCTATGAAGCTATGTAGCCGGGTTCCACTTGTCTACACTTATAGAGTTAATATTAACGAAAGTTATGCAGGATGTAAATGTTCTAATTAGTTGTAATCAGGGGTTATGTCAGCTACACAATAAGATATTTATTAGATATTACGTAGCTAATATGATACTAAGAAAGCGTTGCTTAAATTACTGAGGTTTTTAGTGAAAGAGTATTGGATTGCTATGCAGAGATCTCAAGTTCAATGTTAAGGCTCATGCTTGTGCTTGTAGATCCTGAGAAATCCTGTGTATCTGAGAGGTCTTAAAAGTATTCTAAGATGTGTAGAGTGTCGCACTGAGCCAGCGCTGTAATCCATAACCTAACCCTTCTCATAATGAGAGGCCCGTACCCAGCAGTGAGTCAGTTTATAAATAGAGCTGATATTTATAATATAATATTCTATCACATACATACAACACACATACAACACCATCTAGCCCAAATTAAGCAGCGCTTGTACTATGGGTACTAGAAAATGGATAAACATACATATATAATATATATACAATTTTTTTTTTGTATATACAAACATATTATTCATAGAAACAATCAGACCAAGACAAACATCCATGTTCATGCACACAAATGTTTGACTTGTGCAGGAATTGAACCTGTGACCTCAGGCGTGGCAGTCGGTTACACTAACCACTACGCCATAGAGGCGGACAAATATTATATTTAGCTAATGTGATAATGATGAGTAATTCTGTCTAGCACTATACCTATTAATGTAGGAGCGTGGTATTGTAGTATAACAGTGACATATTGACTAATATTTTATATCCGTCCATCTATATTAATGGCTGATAACTCTAGTTAATGGACACACATGTAGAACGATCAATCATATCTGGCTTTGAGCTGAACACACCGTAACCGACATTTAAATACAGTTTAGAACGACAAGTTCAGTGAGTATAAAAATATTTCATATGATAGGAAAATAACTTCAATGGAATAATTTAAGCTAAGATTATTCTAATTGAAGTAAAATACGGTTATTTTTAAATAACGGGTCTACCTACATAATATTCTTTTAGCGTTGAAGAAAAACTTGCTTTGCTTGTTTCTGTTTAAAAATCCACTCCCGCACTGTATATTATTTTTGTGTCGCGGGGGAGTTTGCGAACTTCCAAACAAAGGACACAAAGAACACTTTAAGACGGCCCTGATAACTTTATGTGAATTACACAAATTTTTGTCCCAGGTGGAGATCGAACACAACTCTCTGCACAGTAGTATAATTGGTGAGGCGATTTAAGCCACTACACTATCCACAGCAGCATAATAACATGTTAGCACAGCATTTCGCCCTTTATTTAAGTTACCGTTCGAATAATCAAATAGCAAAAATCATAACACCCGTCGTCTTTTTTGGTTTGGTTATGGGATATGTGAATCCTTAAAAGTTCTTTCACAATATTTGATTGGTTCAGATTTAGGAGGTGCGTTGAATTGGAAACATGATAGGTGTGGTAGACGAATAATTTTGTTTGTATTCTAATCTAGTTGTTTATATATATCTACTCGGCATATTCGATTGCATGACGCAGTGCAAGCACTTAAAAGTATTTTCAATAGATTCGAATGTAATCGATTGCAATTCTGTCTTTATTCATAATTAATTATAAATTAAATAATTCATAGCTATGAGGTGATTAATAACAAATTGGTCAAATAAGTGAGTAGAATGTTGTAAATTAATGTATTATGACACTATAGGTTATCAATAACATTAAGGTTTTTATAGCCTTAGAGTGACTTAGGCAGCATACGCGCTAGACATATATGTATGTACATGCGGTCTGCAGGCGGTCAGTTCGCGGCAATCGCACTAAGAAATAAAATCTATCTACATACTTTAATGTCTACAAGTCTAATTGTGGCGAAGTATCATCACTTAGCCATTGGAATGCAATTTAGTAAAAGCTGTATGTTTTCATGCGCATACTTTCTGCAGAAAAGGGACTTAATATGATAAAGTAGTCCAATTACACCGCTAAACTGGACTAGAACAGTTACGGCTTTCCATGTAGGCAAGAGGACAGTTATATATATATATATATATATATATATTCTGTGAGTGGATAATACGCCCAGAAATCAGGTAAATTTTACTCAGTCTAAGCATGTAGTTTAAAAGGGAACCATATTTTATAGAAATCGACTTGGAAAATGTTACGTTATTAAAACACCTGTCGAGTGCATTCGAAGATAAATTAAACATCCATGGCTATAATACAATAAACTAACTAATGCGTTGCAATTATCATTTAATATTAGGTTTTGTTTTGACACTAACTTCGCACCTCCGGCAAGCGGATAGGTATATAACAAAAACAAGACAATAATATAAAATTCCATACTTCAACTACAACTAAAGGACTAAAGGATTTAGAACTTAAATCAAATTTACCTCTAAAATATTAATTAGTTGCCCAAGATTTAGAATAGTTTGGTCATATTTGGCATGTCTGAACCGGCGACAGATGAGATTGACACTCAACTTTCAGTGAAAACACGCGGCCACGTTGGTTAGGACTCGCGGCCGGTCCATGTGAATTGAAATGTTCGTTATGTTGTCATATAGTGTGACATCCGTTGCCTAGAAATTGCCTCGAGGAAATCCCACTGTAGGTAGATCGGATGTCGAACTGTGACAATACCAATTCACCGTTCACACATTGCGGGCATCTGTCTATGACAGGTCAGAATATTTGTAGTGTTTCCCTATTGGGCGGTACTTTAAACATAGCTGCATAATGTTGGTCTTATACGTACACCACTGCCTAACCCGAGAATATACAAAGTGTGTTAATGACTTTTTTATTTAATGTTTTATCTGGTTAGAGTGGTTTACACCTCATATACGGTGGAGAGAACAGTGTACTACAAACTGCAAAATTTACAACAGCTAAATAAAAATTTAAATCTTTCTATAAATGTCAATGGATAAATGCAACATGTTTATGAAATAGTTGCGGCACATGGAAAGCGTATGAAACCTCGTGTGGAGCAACGCGAGTCGTGAAATAGTTATATAAATCCCGCTTTAATAACACTGCATACTTTATGCTGTACCCTATGAAACACTAAGTTATTACTATCTTGCAGTACATAAATATTGTTAGATATATGGACGACGCAGACGGTAGCGAGCTGTCTGTAGCCAGTGTAGGTATCTTTGTAAAAGTAATCATCGATATTATTCTTGCTACTGTTATTGTACTATCTCAATACATTAACTGGCCATAGCCTAACTAATATTATAAATGCGAAAGTGAGTTTGTATGTTTGTTACGCTTTCACACCGTAACTACTGGACCGATCATCATCCAATTTCGCACACACGTTCTCAGGGGTACGGAAAAGGACGTAGGGTACCTTTCATCCAGAAAGTAACTACTATTCCCGAGGGATACAAAAAAATAACTTTTAGACGGTCGTCCGCTATAACAGCTCGGTCTACTGATATGAATGAATTATAACGTGACGCCTGGATTACAGAAAAATGGATCAACTATGTCCCGGTAGAAATCTGATATCCCAAATAAAAATCTGTTCGCGAGTAATTTTAGGCAAATTCTTCTCTAAAAATTACATTCAGCTAAATAACTCTGTCTGTTCACTTATTTAAGGTAATTAAAATAAAAAAGGTTTAGTATTATTATAGTGTTGCAATCAAATAAAAATATATTTCTTATACTAAAGTACCTTTAACGTTTAGTGTTATATTATAACGTATAATAACTCGATAGATGGCGCTGAAACGCCATATAGATTTGTGATGTTCAATGTACTAACTAAAACTAAATCACTCCAAAATCCGATAGATGGCACTTAACACATTATAAAACGTAGTATCATTTTGTATTATCTATGGCTATATTAAACTGATAAATAATCATGAAGTTTGGAGACAGGAAGTTGGGGGAACGTATTGATGGGAAATAGCAATACATGTTTTCGATTAATTTGTTTATAAATATTGATTTGCAATAAAAATTTGTTTATCTGATACTAATATTCTAATAATATTGTTGATTATGAAAGGCGTCGTAAACGTGACGTCACGAATCATCCGATCGAGCGGGTTATAAAAGCGTGTTCAGCGCGCAACGAGTCACTTTGACATCGAGCGACTTACGGAAAGCACGTGCTGTGTGATAGTTGTTGGGTGATATCAATTATTATGTTGAACTTTATTAGTTAATGTATTTCTTTAATTACCGGTTACAATAACCATCCTGCGCAGTTTATACAGTGAATGCGACGACGGATATTAACTTTTTTCTTTATTAGTTATGTTATCACGTAAGTGACGAGTTGTCTTGGTGATAATAAAGATCTTTAAACTTAAACGTGAGTATGTTTGTTATTTCTTTTTAGGCTGTTTCACTTCTGATTCCTATAAATATTGTAATTGTTTTACGTTTGCAGTTTATATTGTTCATTTTACTTTGAGCGATAGTTTATCATTTATAATTTTAAGTTCCTTATCTTACTTATAATTCTATTTTCACGATTGTTTTTTATTTTCTGTTTATTTATATATTTAAGCAATAGTTTCTCTGTTTTAATTTTAGGTTACTACCTTTGTTACTACCTTTGAGTTTAGTTACTTTTTTCGACTTGCCTCGCAATCGTAATTGTACCTTATCTGGGAGCTTATCGCAGGCACGGGCAGCAGAAATTGCTCTATCCCAAGAACTGTCAGTTCATGCCGAATTATGGAGGCAGCGACAAGCTGCTTTAAGACCTGATGAGACACTTTCTCAAAGCCAGGAAAGACTGAAGGACCAAGCCATACCGTCTAAACCTATCATCTTGTTCCTCAACATAACCAGAGACGGCGCGGCCGGGCGAATCAGTTTCACATGCCATCACGACTTCGGCCCGCCATATGAAACGACACGCCACTACACAATTCTACCTATCCTTATTAGGAGATACATTCAATCCCTACGGCTTGCATTATAGAAAGCAAGACTGCACAACTGAGAGGCGCGCGTGGTAACACGCACGCCGCCTTTCGGACCTGCATCTGATCGCATGGTAGGCAGGCCCACGAAGTCCGTCACCCCCAGGTGCAACCTTATGGTGGCTGGAGTTAGTCTAGCGCCCTCCGGCACTCGGTTCTGCGGCTGGGGAGAGAGTTCAAGCGCTCCGTACCTCTCTCCGCCGCCTCATTCATAGTAATTACTTCCTCACAGAACGAGGCGACAGCGTCTCACGACCTTTCGCTCCGGACCATAGACTGAACCGTGGCCGAGAACGAGAGGGCAATCATTGCGACTACCACGATCAACTCACGGCGCTGCGATGCTGAGGTGGAGCAATCCTCCAACGTGCACAGCGCCGTGTTCACAACAACATAGTGGCAGTCGCCGCAGTGATGATATCCGGTCGTCTCCTGCCGGCCTATGCGACACAGGAACTGGCCAATACAACCGTGGCCTTTCATTATCAGCCGGAAAGTGAGGGCGCCATGCCATCTCTCCAGCCGCCCTTCAAGGAACGGACCTATCGCTATAATTGTGACGTGCCAGAACAAAACATAACCTTATTTAACTTAACCTACTTTTACGCGAGCGAAGCTGCAGGCAAAAGCTAGTTTATATTATAAATGCGAATTTTACTGACTGCTTGTTAAATTTTCACGGATGAATGTTATTGAAATTTGATTTAGAGTTATCTTGAAGCTTGAAAGGACCCGATTTAAAAGATAGTAGCGTAAGTTAGATTTTAAAATTAATTTTAACCCGAAAGAAATTTTAAGCATTAAATGGTGAGGTTAGGTGTTAGCATCTTAGATAAATTCTTGCATAGACATTTACCTATGCGAGAAGAATTTGCTGAAAGGATTCAGTGATTTGATTTTTAAAACATTTATGATATTATTGTGGCATGCTATTTACTATAAAAGCCATTCATCTTGTGATTGAACTTTGCCTACATTTATATGAATACATGTACATATAGATTATTTAATGAGCCTTGTATTGTTGTAATAAAAACTTTGATTAGTCGCTTTAATATGAAGTGAAAAGTAGTGACTTAGTATTTGTAGATTGTACCTAGAGCTTGGTATACCGCAGTGTAAATAGTGAAACGAAGGTACCGGTGGCGTCGCTAAAGTTACAAAAGCACTGCATTTATGAAGAAGTGTGACGAGTCAACTGCACGACGATGGAATGCTTTTTTAATTTTTCCGTAACCGGTTTAACGAAGTATGATTAAGAGGATTGTAATTAAAAAAAAAACTAACGTGTTATCTGCGCATATCTCTTTAACCATTGCCCACAACATAACTCAGGCAAATAATTCGTAACCTACGTTATTAAACGCTGCGATACATCCAAAAATGTGAATTTCCACAAACATTTTGGAAAGGCCACCGCTCATACAAGTGAGCATGTTTGCTATACCGTGAACGTACAGGGCTGCTGAACTATGCGGCGTATTATTTCACCGTGCCACGAATTTCTTGAAAATATCTGTTCATTCTATAAAAATAATAATATTAAAACAGACGGCGGTAATCTAAGCAAAGGTTAAGCATGACATTTTAATTCAACTTCATTTATTTAAGTCGGTCAGGAGCCACAGCGAGCTATTTTAGCTCACAAAAGTTAAATAAGGTTGTATTTATTTCTTAAAGAACGGCAAGAGCTAATGAGAAGTAGGGAAAGGTTATTTCTATAGTAAAATGTACGTCATCTTCAAAATGTAGTTGGTTATATTTAGAGCTGACTGTTGCAATAATTCATCCAATGAAAATGGCCATAATTTATAAAATGCATCTTGTTTTTATAAATAAAATAAAACTTAGATTTCAAGTATGTTTGCAACGTACGGTTTTTATAAGTAACGACAACATTACAAAACAATATTCAATAATTACATTGAAAATATCCAACAAAATTTGCCGTCTAAAGCAACTTTATTATTAAAACGTGCATGTACACAAATCCTGAGAAGACCGACAACGTACAAAGTGCTCCCCACTACAATGTAATTAAAAATTAAGTACCCTCGTCTCAGGTGTTCTTCAACAAAATGCATTAATTAAGTTCGCTGAGAAAAACCTGAAATAAGGCATGTGCAGCACTAATTAGATAGTTACCTCCGTTCGCATAAAGCTCTTGGACACAATAGAAGGTCTATTGTGTCCAAGAGCTTTATGCGATTTTATACGGTACCTACGTGTTACTAAGCCTATGTGTGTCTCCGTACGGTTTTGGTGGTTTCCCTTGCAACGATTGCCGTATACGTAATGCCTTATTTTTAGGAGGAAGCTTTTTAAGCAAGGGTGCTCTGTGAACGTGTAACAATAGATTCAAGATTGTAATAAAAACACTTAAATTTCGGTTGTAATATCTTTAAATTTATTGTTAGACCTTCCAAATGGAAGTCATAAAGTGAATACCAAATGGGAACTTTATCGACAGAGAGTTTTGTTGAATAACCGATCCGTCGATTTATATAATACCGGCAAACACCACATAAAGCAGCACTACTTTATCACAATCTACGGAAAGATTGGGCCGACAAAAGGCACAGCCCTAGAGGTAATCCTTGAGTGGGCAGCGAGCATACGTCGTTTGGGCAAACTCCCAGTGTCATTATAAAATACGGGCCGCAATGTGGATTCACTTTGAGAAATGGAGGGCGGGCTACGAAACACCTGGGACTCCACTCGCTACCAACTATATACGTACAAGAGTACACCAGCGCTGTTGTACCCCTTTTTGTAAGTTGCAAAGTCACTCCAGTTATATTTATCGACTCTCCTAAAATGAATAGCATAATGTGTTGCTCTGTGTTGAGGTTTTCTTCTTTGTGTTATAATACTGAAGTGTGCACTTGTATTATAAATGCGTAGACAATGTTCAAAAACCGACAAAAGAATTTATTTGCCACCGCTTTTTAGAACAGTAACAGCCCTTCAATGCAATACTCTAGTTGATAAATGTTGCTAGCCATAGAAGGTATTAACACGAATGTTAATAGATGGGCAACTAAATGTAGCCACGGCTGTACGGTTCAATTGACTAATGGACTCCAGGGTTTATAACCAATTGATGACTTAATAGACAAAGGCCTTTCGTCGGAATCGTGCAACGAGACAATGTGGTCACGGTTCGTCACTGGGCATTGTTCGATGTGGGTGTTTGTGATGGTCACTGCTGTGATGTGGTATTATCGACGTGCCTGTGATTCGGAATCGACATGTTATTATACGACAATTTCCTTACATTTACGGTAATATTACAAGTTGTAATATAAATAGTTTTTACGAACATTTACTTTTTATAAGTGTTTAATGGTACAAAAGTACGGTATAATATTGTATGTCATACCGGCTTAACATAGCCGAACAACATTATATTTATCTATGATATAGAATAAAGATTGAATTTAAGTGCTTAATGGTATAAAAGTACTGTGTTTTTGTGTTTAATGATATAGAAGTACTGTGTGTTTATGTGGTCACGTTCTATGAGACCGTACCTAAATAAGTAAAATTAAACGACTAACAGAAATAAATATGAGTTGCAAATTAAACGTCCCGGTTAATGTCCAACTGTGACTGCTATGCTGTATTTCCAACTTTCATGCACGTTGGATTGAGTAAACGTATTGAAATAACAGATTAAAATCTCAGTTATGGCCACGAATTACATCTAAACGAGGTGCTGAAATACCTTTTTAAACACTTGTTTCCTTTAATTCCGATTGTCCGTTGCGTGGCTGCACAGCCAAGTACATCGGGGCTTGTAAACACAGTTCTCTCTAATTTGTTTGCCCCAACCGTGTGTCGTTTGCTCCAGCCCAAAAGTACCGCGCCGCATTTTATCATGAATTTTCTTTAAACACCTTTAGAATGCATACTATTTGGTATTCACAGGCAGGCAGTTCGCAAGGAACTTCGCGAGTGCTCGCGTAGTAATGTGCACGTATATTTTGCCAAAATTGTCCACGTTATTGTATTTAGTTGAGAAATAACTCAGACTCATTCAGCCGGTAGGTTTATAGAATTTTCGAGCTTCAAATGAATATACTTAAAGAAACTTATGTTTTTGAGTATGCGGTTATAAACAAGGCTTATTTTGTGCTCACAGTCCTATGATTGTGACAGCCACATACCCGTACGATTGATTTTATGTGATATTCAGAAATTAAGTTTCACTATGTTTGAATTAGAAAGTAAGTAAAAGAAAAGAAAAAGGTGACATTTTACTAAAAAATATAGGAGATTCTTAATGTTTCGACTCGTTTCATTTGTACAACACATAGCTGTACAAATTAGCGCCGAGAAAAAGAAGTTAAACGAGTACACGGCTAAAGTTTGTTGATTGGAGAGACACTTGACGAAAAAGTTTCTATTGGTTTCGCATTAAAAGAAGTAGTAGAAGAATAAGCTATTGTTTGTAGTGAAGATTGATCGCGGGCACGGAACTCGAGATCGTATTAGAATGCGACACCCGTTTTCCGCTCGCTTTCAGTCGCAGGCAACTTTTAATAAGGTCACAGGTGTTGTTCTGTGAATGAATATTTTGGTTTCTACGCAACTTGGGAAATAAAGGATAGGTACCTAAATTCTTACAAGAGACCGAGTATATTATCACCAGAGTGGGCCGTAAAAATAGAGAGCAGCTATATTTTAGAGTTAGAGTAATAACGTTGGAGCGGATTGGACGGAGCTCTCCGCGCCCGTGCGTCCGCCGATGGAGCATTAACGTATAGGCTTTTTATCCGTTTAAGGTATTTGTCCCTGACTATTCGCTTCTTTTGCTGATACAGAAAACACATTAAGATTATTTTGAGAGTATTATTAGTTTGTCCTGTCTTCTTAAGTAAACATTGCATTGCGTTGCCGTAGCGACTGTCATACAGCTCTTGGAGTTATTACAATTGTATCAGCAGCTATAGAGGTATAATTCTAGGTAAAGAGGTGGAGGTGGGCTGTAATGAACGAAGCGGAGCGAGCGCTGCAGTTATAAATTGTACTAACGTCGAGCCAAACGGGCTGTTTTGGATAAACGACACGAAACACGACACTAAAATAAAAATGTGTGTACAAAACAAAGCTATTTGTATAGTAATGAGTGACTATTTTTCTAGTCTTTATTTATTATACGTATCAGTTTTGGATGTTTTTGGTGTCTCTGTATTTGATTCAAATAGTAGTTACAATACGTGAGCGATTTCTGTTATGGTAATGGTCTCCGATTTTTATTTTATTGAGAGCATATATATTTTTCGCTCAGTCTCAAAGTCAAGCATTTATCGTCGTGTAGTTGTCGTTCCGTTGTCGTCGGGTGAGATGAGCGCACTGACCCCCTACGCGGATTAAGCGACACATTTTTTACATCTTTTGGAATTGCAGCAAGGAGAATAGCATAATATGTTACGACTACCGTTGCTTTGGCTTCGTTTGAATTGAAAAATGTGTCTATGTTCGAACTTCGCTATCAAATCATTGGCTTTTCATGTTATTTTAGCTGGCTTTGACTGTACTCTCCGCGTACCGAACATTTTTCTTTTTGTTCGGTTTTATAACACTAAAATATACAGTTGTAATTAAGTTTCTGCTTCGAATAACATGAGGTAATTAAAAATTAGAACGCGATACAGGAGAATCTGTGCTTTGATAAGATATTGCTTTAGAAGGACAACCGCAGCAGACATAGCTCATGTTGTTGGATGCGGTTAACTATATCAACAGAGTTGGCTAGGTTTGTGTTGACGTAGATTGTATCGAATTAGCGGTATTAAGTCAAGAAGCGGTCTGTTTCAGGTCTACTGTGCCGGCTAAGTAACTGTTGATACTCGGCGTCAGTTGAGTTTATATTGGGTCAATAACAGCTCGCGGCTTTCCTATGTATTTGTCGACGTGTCTGTGTACAATTATGTTTTGGCTTTAGATCAAACTGTTAATGCAGGATTTAACTTTGTAACTGTTGGATAGAAGCATTTTATTTAAACGAAAGATAACTGGAGTAAATGAAAATTTGTGTTTAGGCATTAATTTACTAATAATGCAGTTTATAATATTATAAGATTTTTAATATATGACTTATTTTTATTAAGATGAGCTGTGGTTTTCATAGAGTGATCATATTCTGATAGGAAGCCCATGTAAATAGTATGAATAAATTTAAGCCATAAGAATCATACAGAAATATATCTTTAAGAATAGGCTTATAATATTGTCATGGGTAGTTTCAGATGGCATGGTTATAAACTTTGCTGGCTTTATATATTATAGACAATTAATGAATTAACTATAAATAAATCAAGGGTCTCTATAAATTCTTTCTTATTTAATATAACACAACAATAGGGAATGGAACGCTAAGCTTAAGTTACTAAATAACATTTGTAATATTTGTACTATTACAAAACTGAAACGTGGCTCTTTGTACATTGAATATAATAATTTACTGACAGACCATTAAATCCAAAACATAGGATTTTCACATGATTGTGTGTGCATTATGTTTGTATGTGCCATCGTCACGCAAAAACCACAATAATGGATTATTCGGTTGAGGTACGGTTTATTACATCATGCCTTAGGGTTACTCCCAAAATGAATTCCACATTTATCTAATACCGTTCAGTAAAGTCCGAAATATAATACATAGTGTGATGCACGTGGACAAGGTTGCAGGCACAATCTAGTACTGTTATAAACTTGATAGAATTTGAATTGAACTGAATAAAACTATATAAATTCTGTATTGCTACGGAATACAACATCAGAACAATGCTATTTGAACGTATTTTCTTCGCTTCAAAGTCGAACAGGCGTTCGTGTAGTGTTCACAATGGCACTACGTGGCCCTAACTTATGTTCAGATCACCTTGTCGCTCTGACATACCTGGCAATGTACCGAAACGTGTTAGCAACACAAAACTACATTATGCTTTCCCCTTTCCGTAGTACTAGAAACTTATTGACAAAATGAAAATGGCTACGATTATCTATGGCTTCGCTACGTCTAAGCATATTTTAAGTGGGCGCAGTTTAAGTGGGTGGACACCTTGCTACGAACCAGACACAACACAGTTTTTTATTTACACACCCATGTCATGAAAAAAGGGTGTTGCATACCTGATTGAGCATAGTCTGGATGTTTTTATAACTACTGTAATGTATAATTGGCTGTTTATAAAATGAGTATCTGAAGATTCTTGAGTGTATGCGCCATCCGAATTTTGTTTGGTATGAATGAGAAAGTATGCCTAGGTGATCACCACATTTTCAAAAAACGGATGTAATTGTAATATGTCTTGTAATTCTGTGGCTGCGTTTTGGCCAATACACATCCTCCTTCTCATTCTTTTCCTTTCATCCCATCTTTAATTTCTTTTCTTCAGTGTCAGCAACGTGTGAGTGATAACTTTCCATTTTTTTTATCATCATTCGTGCTGTTTACTTGTTCGCCATTTTTGCTATATAAAAAGATCCATGAAACAGATACAATCACATTTGGCAACGTCTTAAAAACCAAATTGTTTATAAGACTTGCAGCGCTGTTTAATAATGTGTTAATATAGAACTAGATGGGCTCATTCCAATTAAATATTTATTTTAAAAATTGGTCTGACTTGTCTTACTTACCGTTGTCGTTTTCCATCTCAATCGTAATCTCTTTTAAAACAATTATGTTGGTTTTGTGCGCTATTCCGTAGTCAGGAAATGAAAAAGGATTATGGTATTTGTAATAAATAAATGTAATCCTTCTTCATTTATAAAAATAAACTAAAGAAAAGTGCCCTCGTTATAGGATTACGCAGAAGAATTAGACAGGTAGGTATATCTCAAATTGTATTAGATCGGTTTTCTGGTCTAACCAAGTATGTCTGTGTATTGTTTTATGGACATCTTCAACTTAAAGAGATAAAGATATTCAAAGCTTTGAAGATATGTTGGAATGTTAGCGTTATGAATGTTCTGTATTGGCAGTCTGATATTGATTGCTGCTTGAACCAACGGCTTTACTGTATCTTGTATTGCTATGTAAAGTTAATCCATACATTATGTTAAAGATTGTCTACGATGGTTATAATATCAGCCCTGTATAAAACTGCCCCACTGCTGGGCACGAGCCTCTTCTCAGTGTGAGAAGGGTTAGACTATAGTCCACCACGCTGGCCCTGTGCGGGTTGGCAGACTTCTCATATCTTCGAAAACATATTGGAGAACTCTCAGACATACAATTTCCTCACGATGTATTCCTTCACCGTTAAAGCGAGCGATAATTAACTATTTAATACGCACAACTTCGAAATGTCAGAGATGCGCGCCTTGGGATTGAACTCGAGATCTCTGCGTGGCAGTCCTACGGTCTCCCACTAGGCTATCGCTGTTACGATGGTTGACAGGCGATTATAAGTAACGCTTAATCAGGTTATTTGGTATGTGATCTAACCACTCAGGCTTATTATGGTTATACGGCTAAATCACCTTGACACCTACCAAATTTTATAAAATTTGGTATTGAGATAGCTTAAAGGTTCTTTTTATAAAAGGCAACTTTCTATTTGAATAAAACCTATATCGCAAAGACTTCACAATGATTCAAACAGCCGACACAAATAGCACCTAGACTCGGAATACCGAAACCACACGGCGTAGTGGCAGTAGCGACCACTTAAGCCAATACGTCATCCGTGCAGTCAAAGTCTAGAGAAAGTAACAAGAACATTTTAAAAACGAAGTCACAGGAGGTTGTTCTTTATTTTAAGTATTGATACTTCGGATAACGAGACACACCATGCCACTATTAAATTACTAGACTGTTACTTCAAATAAGACATACATTCGTTCGGCTCAGAATTCACTCGTGCGGAAACTAGTTGTATATATATAAGCTAGTTATTAGTATGTATTCTGTAATATCTAATAATCCATCATCCTATTACATACATTAGTTGTATTACCGCAAATTAATAACTAGTGATGCTTTTACAATCACATTACACCAGCTATATGATAGCACACATTGCTCAGATTTTCTTTTAGAATTGGCTTAATATCAGCATTTCTCACTTTGCCCTGTTTTGGAAACGAATCCTGGACATCACAGGATGGGCGCAAACAATTGCTTCGACACAAATATGTCCTTTAGGCTACAAAGGCAACACAAATACGAAGTCATTGTTTATTTCCTCCAGTTTGAAACGCATTGCACTAAACATAAGTAGAATTTAAAAGAAGTAAACATACTAAAAACCGCAATGTTCGAGTGCTCGCGGGTGTAAACGACGGCGCCTCCCTTTACTTTACAAATTAGTTGGTCGCACTCTAGTGCAATGCTACGATTGCATTGATAAATTATCAAGTGCGATAGGGTGAAACACCTGTATACTTTGCTAATGTTCGCTAGGAATGGAACTAAATTACTACATGAGATACCGAATACGGCTGTAATTTTCTTATAGTGGTCAGACGGGATATTATTTGTGTTAGGGGTTACCACAAAATGATAATAGCAAAGGAGGATATAATATATTTAGCTATAGACAGGCTGGTAGGAATGAAACATAGTATGATAAGAGAGGGCTTTGGCTGGCAAGAAGATATAGTGAAAATTAAGGACCGTGTACTGAAACCAGTACCATAAAAGTATAATATAAGTGTGGTACTATCGGGAGGCGAAAATGTAGGTGAACGTTCTTTGAATATGTAAGAGACAATTCGGAAAATCCATTATATGAATATTATAATCCGACGAGCGTGATTAAAACATGTAATGCGAGTAATTGAAATAAAAAATATATGTCAATATCATATCAATTGGAAATCCTTATTCTTCCTGCTTATGAGTGGAGCAGGTCAAAAAGCCGTATGGATTATAAATAAATAGACTAACGTCTATGTATGTATAATCGCAATAGCTTGTTTGAACATTTATTTAAACTAGCTTGTGCTCGTGGCTTCACTCAAATAAAAGTATGTTAGGTTAGTTGTAATAGTACTTTTTTAATTAACATGTTTCTATGTTATTAGGTGATAATATTGCTATCCAATAGTGAAATGATTGTTTAAATAGGTTGAATACTTTTTGAATTAAATTATTACAAACAGAAACATAAATCTTTCCTCTTTATAATATTATGAGTATCGTTAACATCTATAAAAATAATATTAATAAACTATTTGTGTCTTAGTTTAGACATATTCACATTATTTGCAAAAAATTAGGCGGCAAGTACTACCCACTTATTACATCAAACATTATAAAAATTAACGATGTCTCTGAGGTTATTAAATCAATAGCCCCCATTATATATTCCTTAAAGTTCCTTTTATATATCTAGACCGTGTCCTATTATAAACCAACCAGAATAACATAGTTAACTATTAAAACAAAACTGAATTGCACTATGCCTATTCCTTACAAATGTAAAGCTAAAGAATAATATATCAACATTATCGAAGCTCCATCGGAAGTTTACAGTGTCGTAATCATAGGATGTAGAGCGTAAGCCTTTAGGCAAACACCGAATACCTGCATGCCTGTTCAATAACCCGTCACGTGCATTCCTGTATAAAGCCATAGTCCTATTACCGGCGAATAGCGTAAATGATTGTACCAGTGGTCTTAACCGATTCATCAACCGTTTAGCCGGCTATTGTACAGTAGATTGTATGAGGATGACATGACTTTCAGACGATATGTTATATCTAAAAAAGACCGTAGTGTCGCTTGAGGATGAGTGATGTATGATAACTAATGGTTCAATAGAGATATTTAATATATAGTTACTAACAGAATAAGGATAGAATTCTAGCTTTAACTTCAGCCCGCGGTGTGCTTGCGTGATATGATAGAGGTGATTCAGCATGGTGTTACCACTTTTTAGATATATCGTATAATCTTTGTAGGAATGCCTCTTTTACCAATTTTTCAAATAACCGACAAGTGTCGGTGCCCAGGAGATCATAGTATAGTTATCATCACGGTCATCATTATTCGTGATCAGAATTCTCGCATATAGGATTTTGTCCTACACCGCGTTAATAGAACCAACGCAATGATGTTATTTATTACTATATTAAAAAATAAAGAAGAAGGATATGGTTTTTAAATCAATGACATACAAAATCCTTTAATACGTACATATTTGATTGTCATCACTATAAATATTTGGAGAGTAATCTTATGTCATCAGAACTAGTTTCGGGTCGCAGCTTTTCCAGCATGATATGTTAAACCAGAACATGCTATGTGTGCCAAATATTATCTTAATCCGTAAATCAGTTCACCTATGATTGAATAATAAATATACTCACATTCAAATAAATAATGAAATTATGAACAAAACTGTGTAAAAATAGAAACGGTATGAATGAACGTGTTCATTTTATAAAATACACTAAGTGTTCAGAAGCACAAGAATATTCACGTAAAATTGTTACGTGGAAACAGTAGACTTTTGGTTGAGGCGAAATATATTGTATTTGATTGTATACGTCTGAACTATAAATACGGTACGGTGGTTGTAATATTTTCATTCAAAATATTTCTACATGTCGCTACCACGTTTAATTTTTAAATTGAATACAATAAAATACATTTCAATGGCTTATTATATTCACGGTAGACAATACACAGGCGAACTGAACATCCAGCATTGAAATATTTGAATATAGTTTTGGTTTATATCTTCCTATTGTTATTGAATTGAAATTGTTTATATTGAAATAAACCAAGTACTGTCAATATAAATTTACGTTCTTGGTTTCAGAATGTAGGCAGCATAGCCTCCATACAACATATCGTATTGGTCGATTGCCGGGTCAAACAAGATGCATTTAAGTTTATAAATTAAAGGTATATAAGCTATCAAAATTTATTATAAATATTTAGGCGCTTTTATTAATCAAATACTTAATACAGGACTCGATAAAAACTAAAAACATTTGTCATGTAGTTTTTGCGACGATAATGTTACTTTAGGTTAGCTTTTTACCGTGTGGGAGTTTATGAGAACGCTACATTAGAATTGAACACTCGGACACGAGAAACCATACATTTATCGCGATGTGTCTAAATTTGCATCAGTGAGCGCTATAAAGTAGCGATTCGGTTAGTGAAATAACTACACCTTACGTGCAGTCAAGAAATATTAATATACCTGCGCCTGCAATTGCACCGTGACCTAAATATGGCCAACTATATCATAATAGGCGTTAGTCGATTATATCCACTTGACGTCCAATCAAATCCATTATGCCGAAGTGCCTATATTATATTAGGTGGGAGCGATAGTGATGTACCAATTATGAATAATTGACTAAACTGTCTGTTCCTGCGATGCTATTTGAGTTAGATGGGCTGCATAAATTTAAATATATTAATTTATATTCTGATCGAATCAGATAAAATAAAATTGGGTTTTCTCCTGAGAAAATTCTCTTTAGTACTACGGAGTAGGGGACTATGGTCAGGCAGTATTTGCTGTATATCAACAATGACAACAAAATATTAAAATGGTACTTATAATATGATATTACCGGCAAGTAACATCAGGGACCAAATAGTATGCCAAAAAGTATCAGCATTGCCAATAATAATTGCGATAGATGTACCTAAATCTATTAACTCTCTACTCCCTAGCCTTTATTATTCCCAAGTCACTTGGGGTCGGCTTTCTAGTCTAACCCGATTTGACTAGATATCAGTTTTTACACGGAACTGCTGCCATCTGACCTCCGCAACCCGAAGGCTAACGATACCCTAAGGCTAGACCAGTGTCAGGATATAAGAGTGCACTGACTACCTAATAACGACTGCCATAGATGTTCATGGCAGCCGGAACCGACGGCTTAACGTGCTCGCTGCTTAACGAGCAAGCGATAATTGTCAATCAATACGCACATAATTTCGAAAAGTTATATAACTTCCGAAAGTCAGAGGTGCGTGACGTGGGTTCGAACCCGAGACCCTCTGCATTCCAGTCTGTTGGTATCCCCACTGAGCTATCGCTGCTTACGCTTAACCTAAATCTATTAACTATGAATAAAAAATCACATGTAAGGATATACGAGAATTGTACGTAGGTAGCTAATAGAAGCGCAAACTTCTAAGACTAACGAGACGAACGATGATTATAAGTTTTGTGATGAAGACGTACATCGACTATCTTTTATAACGAATAAATCAATGGCAATATTATAAGTGACAAATACTCAGCCTTAATTAAATATACCAAGGACGTGTTCGGAAGTGATTAGATCGGGTTATCATGGCAGTGTGATAGTGTTTTGTCTAATATAATTAATATCTGTTAATTAACGAACCTGCATTGCTATGTATATTAGACGGAATACCGTTAATTATTATATATGACAATTAATACGTCCGTAGAGTGCTTATTGGAGTCATTAATCTTGAGTTATAATGCAGACACTTATTCTTAGAGGTGTCTTTGTGTTTAAGTGCGACTGTGACTTCTTTTAAAGTTATAAATGTCATAGAGTAGCGTCATGAACAACAAAAAACAAAACTAGGTGATTCTTGCAATGTCTCATTTGACAAGACCAACGACGTTCTTTTAAAGTATAGACACTCTCAAGAGGGCTCTGTTTTATGCTTTCTTTAAAAACAAAGTCATATGCTACATAATATAACACTTGTATCTGATCTATACAAACCTTAAATTACGGACAAAGAATACTTCGATTTGGAACAACACATTTTTGTTCTGTGTGACTCCTATACGAGATCCAACTTATAACTCTAAGCACAGCATATTTACGAGTGTTAAAAGAATTGATCTGTTGCCCTGTACCAATCATGCGGTTCTACTAGTTTGCCTACCATGCCGTTGTACATCATAAGACTTGTCTTGCTATTGTCACATGATATTAGTATAAACGTAAAAGTTACCGTAGTTGTTTGTTTACAATTAAAACAATGGTACGTCGTAGAATTTTGCAAGCGAAGTAACAAAAGCCAGTTTTACATTTGTAAGAATTAAATTTCTGACAACACAGCCGAAATTGATGCATATAATCACGATTACGACATAAAAAAGGAGTACTATAAAATTAAGTTTTCCACTAAAATAATGTAAACATTTCTCTAGCTTTTGACTAATGTTTCTTTAATAGTTAAGGCATATTAAAAATATATATTAAATACTTAGATGCAATTGGCCTGCTCCTAGAATGAGATGGTGAACAAAAATGACTGTGGATAGGTACGATTTGGCAGACTGCGCAAACTTTCAAAGACATTATGGAGAACCCTAATATTTTCCTTCGCATTGTAGTCAGTAATAATTTATTTGTAAGACACACTTTACATAAAGAAGATTTTACATAAATCAGTGCTGTGATATTCACGGTTTACACGGTCTTTAGAAATAAAAAACAAACGTAGAATATAGAAGCCGGGAAAAAAACACGGTGAAAAATAGCCCGTGCACCCGAAGAATATATTATATTCTTGTTTTAAAATACTGTATTTGTGATCCCTTGTTTTTTGTCTAGTACTATAATCATAAGGATATATTGTTATTCTTTGGTGCAATAGCCAAGCGTGTCAAAGGCAAATCTCTAATTTCTAATGACAGTAAACGTGTTGACTAAGCGCGACTAATACCTGCACAAGTATCGGTCATCAATTCGGATTGAACGGCTTAAAATCTGTTCTCATCAGGTCATCGTGTTGTGATCGGATACGTACGTTGTTAGGCTACAATGTTCCGTGTACTACCATGTGTTATTGATACAACGGCGATGTTGCGGTCACCGAATGCAGGTACGACGCGTTTGTACGACTTTAAATCGTCAGTTTACAGTTCTGTTTTCGTTGCCGCTTAGGAATGAAATTTGTAGTTAGTAATTGTAGCTGCACCGTGTTTTAATAATGATCTATATTTTATCGCTTTGTCATTTTATTTCAAAAGAACAATATTGACTACCGGAGTGCTGCGGTATTGCGCTAGGTAACGGCCACCAGTGAAGGGTGTATCGGTACTACTTGCTTGGGGTTCAATAATCACAAGAGAGTTGTCCCTATTTATATAACACTAGAATCCTTCTCTCGACTTGGAGTATAAAAAATATGTGTTTGTGTATATTATATACTCACAATATATTTTATACATACGAAATACTTTAAGTATATTATAACAATATAATGCCTTATGATAGACTATCTCAGTGCTCAGGCCTATTTTCAGTATTAAAATATTTAAACCTGAGCCCACCAGGCCCACCAGTCACAATGTAGACATTATATATATAGACAACATTCAGATATGCTGGTCACTTCATGACGGTTTCCTTCAACACGAAATATTTTTCATTATTTAGGTATTAGGTATCATAAGGCATTGAACTGGTGGTTTATTACTGCATCAAGACCGAAAGGCCTACTTTGCAACTAAGATAACTTCGTTTAATTTAATTCATAGAAATTATATACTGTGGATTTTTACAAGTTTAGAAGCATAGTAAATGAAACATAGTATGGATTCAAATAATATAAATTTCAGACCAATGTACATTTAAGTACAACTGAAGGCAGTCAGGCGAAATTCTAATAGGTCGTATTATGTGCATATATAAATAAAAAAGTAAAGATAATGTAATGGAAGTACGGCTTAGAAATATTTGTTTCGAGTATTAGGTTAATGTGTATATACATTTTTAATGGTCACAAATGTAACAAAATTCTACCTTAGCTTTGTATATATAGCCGTTATTTTTGTGCCGACACAAAGAAGATATACGCCGTATATTCTACAAAAATAGTCCGTAAGTTAAGGTTAACTAAATAATGTTCATTACGTATTAATGTTCAATTGGTATGGTTTACTCCAGGCGGGTGTGTGACCGCAGTGCCCTCGGGAAATCAGCCGATTCGTCCGTCCTACATTATTGTATAATACTTTACGTGTTCATGCCTTATGAGCTTACATTTTTACACCATCGACGCTCGACTTCAATATTTTAATGAATCTTTGTAATGAATTCCATTATTTACTTTTCCAGTTAAGCTAGATTACTCATTAATATTATATAGGTTAATGTGTTTCTTTAAGGCGCAACTAAACGACGAGATTTATATTATAATTATTCATAATAATTAAAAGAGGAAGAATATCCATAAAGCAGGTCTTTAACCCCGCGATATCGATAGCAACGATACGAGGTACTTTGATTGTTCTGTAAGGTGAAGGCATATCTTCAGACGACCTTAACCAGTTTATGGTAAATCCCAGGTTTAAGCTTAGTTTCCACATTATCATGTTGCTCGTGCAAGTTTAAAATATGTATGACATGCAGCAACCTAATGGCAAATTGTTATAAGAGCTAAATATGTACCAATACGTCGTAAAATTTATTCGACGTGCGGCATGTATGTCGGCATGTATACTTCTATGTCAAAGATGTATTTACTTCCCTTTAAATATACTTAATTATTTTGCCAGATGTAAACTGTCTTCATTGCGTGTTAAGATATTTCACACGACTGACAAGATTCATAAACGGAAAGCGCAATATGTTGTCAGTCAAAATTTTAATTACTTTTATTTTCATTTATTCTGTTATTTTAATCAAAACTGTGACACCCAAAGACACATCTCTGACTACCTGGCTTAAACCTCATTTGAGCACGTAATGATAAAACGTGCTGGCATACTTGACACAAAGTTTTTGTACCATTCCCTTTGTACACCGTGTTATATAATGAGTCTGTTCGCATAATGAGTGTAATAAACTTAACGTTTCGCCGACGTCTCTTAAGAAAAACATTCGTATGAAATGGCAGCCGAGAAATTACATTTTTCGTGTAAGTGCTTGCTAGAAACTATATTAATCCAATTAGATTTAAATAAACGTACAAAATATCAGTTGTAATCGCCACTGATGATTGCCGATATTCTTGTTAATTTTGATGAATACTGTGAGTAGGAAATGCACGAATGATTTGCGTGCTAAATGCTTCCCGTTTTCGAACGATAATCATACCGACATGATACTGACATGGCATGTTGACGTATCAGTGCGCTGCCAACCAATATATGCCCGATAGAGATGCGAATGACTGACACGTAAGACTTTAATACAAACAACAAGTCTATAGATTAAGGTACTGCACAGCAGCAGGCGGTACGATATTGTATGGAAGACGATATTTGTAAGCCTACTATAAGCTTTGCCTTTCAACTTCTGTTGACGTACGTAGATTATAGCCATATTTCTTTTGCATATCTAGTAGCTGGCGGCTATATTATTGCGGCGTTCTTGAAGTTTTAAAAGGCCTACTCTATTTGGATATATCCAATGATATTCTATAGAAATATTTGGCAGTTAATTGTACGAATGTTCTCAAGCAAACTCGTAAAATTATATCAAGTAAGATGCAGCAGTGATCTAAGTCATTGGTTTGTCGTTGAATGTTTCATTGTTGTTAATCTCTAACTGTTGTTGTTAATACTCGTTTAAAATCATTCATCATTCGATACGAAATGATGGATGACCAAGTATTTACGATTAGATCTCAAATTGGATATTTGATTGCATGTTACCAAAATACTGAGCCGTGACAATTTTCATTTAGATCAGCCAGATTTTGATTGCAACTGTTCAAATCCGCTGTTAATTTCCTATCTGCATATTGATTTTGCATATTATCTTATAGGCAACAGTAAATATTTCTGCGTAAACGGCTTCAAAATAGTTGTGGAATGGGGCAGCATATATTTTAAATTTACGTACACAATATGTTTCATGGAACGATCTATTATTTGCCTCGCACATCAAAGTCGTCAGAATTCGTATCGTCCATTTTGTCATTTTAAAATTATTTTATATTCTTTAGTTTAGAAGTAATTAAAAATGATTAACATTTTAGATTTATATAAGAGATCAAACACAAATCTACAAATAAAAATAATTAATTAGGTAATAATATAATAATTATCCTATCGTAATATCTCGTATAGTCAATAATTAATATTGTTTTATCAGCCTGTATTGTGTGGAATTAATTGATAATTATAATAGGATCTCATAAATGTCGCTCATGAGTCTCATGACAGATACAGACTGAATATAAAAAAATGAATAGATCTTTCAACGTGTACACAATACTCAATTTTAAGCAGTTATTATTTGTATCACAGACTGAACAGATAGACTTGAAAATCTAAGCTACTTCGTTTGCGCACATCCTGGATACTCAACATACTATTTTAAGTTCCAAATATCTGCCTAAGACAATTGTTTGCAACCCGTAACGTCTCTAGCATAAATATCCCATACTTACAAGCTTATTCAATGGACTAGTATATGCCTATAATACTGACTGATAGAATTATATAACAAAGATTGTAATTACACACAACATGATTTCATTATCTTAAAATGTACGTAAAAGAAAATAGATAGGTATTTATAATATTATTTAACATAGAATCTTTTCATGTATCGCTTTTATTTCCCTATCTTAATAAACTCGCCAAGGCGCGCCCTTTAAATATTATATTCATCAATTTATTCGCCAACATACTTCAAACGTATATCCAAGTAATTTGGCGAGGTATAATGTAATTAATAATAATAAATTAATAATTAATTACTTACGTGGTGTATAATGTCCGTAGCCGCGTAGAAACTCTCGTGTGGGTCAGGCCGTTTCATCATGTAAGGTCGGGGGAATTCTGGATCCTCGCATATTTCTGTGAGCAATTATAATTAAATATCAATACATGTCACTTTATAGATGCGTATTTATATCTAAGATAAATATGAGCTATCTTGTCATATGTATTCCCAACCTACTCTGTATTCTTATGAAGTGCCGATATAAAATGATCACGATTTTCTCTTTCATTTTATTCATCATCACAATAACGTTCTCTCGCTCTGACACCGCTCTTTGCGTCAAAAGCGTCTATCAAAGTCATGAATAATGCTATTTTTGACCGAAAACCCGTCACTATTTTCTCCACCTTATTCTTCCAAAGAAACACGAACCCGGGACCTATTATCCTGTGCTTCGGGCGCATCATCTTTTCAATATGGCTTCTGAACAATGGCCGGCTTTCCGACCGGACGTCCGGCCGCTCCGTAACGAGCACGCCCCCTATCTTGAGTTTTCTATAAAAAGGAATTCAGTGACAGAAATGTCGAATTTTAGTTTGTTCAAAATGTTTGCGAGAGAACTAGTTCGGCTTTAAACATCGATGTGAACTAAAGTTGATTTTAAATTTCCGCCAAGTTATGTTCATGTTAAAACATTTATTACTTGCGCAATATTGCTGTGAGTATATAAAATAAGATCAAGCATCATTTGCGTCCTTTTATCAAAACTCGCACTCAGTTGCTAAAATGTTTTACTAAAGTGCGGTTAAGAAAATCATTAGGTGGTTTCATTTTCGAGCTATTCGTGTAAGAAGCACTGGTAAGCAGCGAGAGCGCGGGGGCAAAGTAACAATCTAGCGGTAAGTGTGCTTCAAAACCTAACGAGTGTAGTCGAGTGGCGAGTCAAGTGTCGCGGGCGAGCTAACTAGCGCAAGTCGGAAAAAACACGGGCTTCCACAAAGACGGCGGCCGTGGAACATGACATAAGCGCTAAGCGATACACTTACACAGCGAATTTACTTCTGCTTCTGCTTTATTTTTTGAACTTGTGATTTATTAAGCGGCGATTGTGGAAACGAACTAGTTTTTTTAATTTAGGGTCGTGTTGCGTATATAGGCGTAGCGTTTGAATCATATCGCTTTTCCTTTACGGTTCTTATGTTATATGTACATTGTTCATACAAACACGAATCGATATTTCATTAATGTTGCAGGGAAACCTAGGGTTGCAACCCTTGTTGATAGAACAAAGATAAGCTAGTTGTTTTTCATTTCTGCGAGTAGAATTGTTTACAATTAGGGTCAGCTCCCTCATTAAACATTTACGACTTTATTGCGCTTTTCAACTTGTGTCTCGGACATGTTGTTTTACATTTTATTGTCGATTTTCATTTTTCGAGTTTAATGTATATTTGAGAGGATGTTATATTTTTTACATTGCTTTGTATTGGTGGTCTGCAAAGTATAAATATTTGTGTTAATAAATTACTATCCATGTCTTTATATTCTGTATGAATGTATTTTAGGTACACCCTACATTCCTCTATGTCTTTTGTCATAGCTGTAGCTATATTTACTGGGTTTATTTTTCTCTCCGTACTATAATTGAGAATTTTCTAATAAATGTATGAGCCGAGCATCGAACACGTAATCTTACAATTGCTCACTTAAGCTTATGTTATGAGACTAACGACGCGGACACCATCATAATCCTTGAGAAAATTATAACAGGAGGTGAAGCTGCAATTAATGTATACAAGATAATCCTCTAGTCTTATAATAAACGATGAATCCTGTTTTCATACGCTACTTCGATGTTTTGTAAGCTAGAAACGTACAGAACAATGATATAGTCTTATTTGGTAAAACATAACTCACCATTGTATTCATGCTGGTCGTGGACTTCTCGTTTATCACGACGACCCAGAGTTTCCCTCCAAATATTGTAGGGTTCCCTGTAATCTTCGTCGACGACCGCCGGACTGTAAACAAATGATCTGTTTTAATACTGTATTGTTGAAATACTTCAACACTACCTTTACGTATTAATTTACTTGGATTGATGCAAAGTTAAAAGTTGATGAAAGTAATTTGTCCATGTGCTATTCGTCTGTGATCAAGTTTTACCTAAAATACTGTCGGGAATTAAACCTTTAGTGGCTGTATGTGCGGTCGGATTATATCCCTTTTTTCAAAGCTTGGTCTTAGGTAACTGATTTATAATTTTTTTAAAGTCAAGTGGACGTAGGTGGCTGATTTATGGCACCGCAGGAAGATTTGGTCCAAAAGTAAAGCTTTGTATAAAGTCAAAAGACGTATATATGCAGTAACAGGGGAATTACAAAAATAAAATTTTAACTTATTTATTTTATTTATTTATTAATTTAAGGACCACCAGTGGTTATAAAAACAATACATGACTATAATTACATGGTTTAGGTTTTTGTTGGTTGTTTAACCTTTGAAGGTAGCCACTGCATGCACTAATAGAGCTAAAGAGCAGTAGAGAAGAAACATTTTAAATATTTAGATATAAATTTTGTGAGTGGCTAGGTTAATTGCACCAGATACATTTTAAATGAAATTATAACAAAGAGTAAAAAGAAAATAATTGAATAGTTATGAACGTACATATTACTAATAATAAAATAAAATTAAGACATCATTAATAATAATAACGCTAAGATTAATCATGAGAAATAATAAATAATTAATAAAATATAATCATTTATACAAAATAATAATGAATATGTAAAAATGTCACTGAATCACGACATTGGATGTAATAAAGATTAAAGGAATTAAAATTACATTTTATTTTGTCTTTATACATTTACTGATTTCCTTTCGAAAAAAGGCCAGTGTGTCAAAGTTAATATCTACTGATCCGTTGCATTCGTTCAACAGTCGACACAAACGGAGAATCAATGAACATTTTCCAAACTCTGTCCTTCTGAAGGGAGTTTTGAGCGGTAGTATAGCCTTTCAGGGACTTCTTATGGGAACATTTAAGTTAAACCTACTCAGCAGTTGTGGACAATCTATAAGACCTCTTATAACTTTAAATAAAAATGTTAAATTTAAAACATCTTTACGATTCGATTGAGATTGCATTCCGAAATACTTAGATCTCTCCTGGTAGGTCACCAAGCTATGCTGCATACCCGAACTAGCGCACAAGTGCCACAAGAATCTTTTCTGCACTGTTTCTAGTCGGAGTGCATGCACCGTATAATGGGGTCTCCATATTTGGCTACAGTATTCTAAGACACTTCTGACTAAGCTGAAATATAATATTTTTTTGGTAGCATGTCATCTGAAGGCCTTGCCATTTTTAATTACAAATCCTAACATCTTGGAAGCCTTCTTGGTAGTTTGTTCAATATGGGGTACAAATGTAAGTTTATTATATAATAAAAAAAACCAGATCTTTCACTATTTTCACCTCGCATATATCATTACGCTGTATGTGATATTTAGAGGCTATTAGCTTGACTTTTCTTGTAAATTTTACCAATAAACACTTTTTATAGTTCAACTGCATGCCGTTTGTGGTACACCACTCGCCCAATCGATCCAAATCTTGTTGCAGTTCAGCTACGTGGTCCAACGTAGCTACAACTTTTGCCACTTTTAGGTCATCTGCATTTAGGTCGGGTACAGAGTAAGTGAAAGATGTAGGTAAGTCGTTGACAAATATGTTGAATAATATGGGACCAAGATGCGATCCCTGAGAAACTCCGGACGTTATTGAACACTGTTTGGATCTGTATCCGTTAATTACCACATAAAATTTACGTTGATTTAGGTACGACGCAAACCACGATAGTAAATGGCCAGTACAACCATACCGCAACAGTTTGTCTAACAGAATATTGTGTGATACTTTATCGAAGGCTTTACTAAAGTCTGTATATACAACGTCCATTTGCTTGTGGTAGTCGAGAGCAGTACTTAGATCGTCAACAAATGTAGCAAGGTTTGCGCATGTTGATCATGAGTTGACAAAACCGTGTTGACAGTCCGTAAGTAGGCATTTCAAGCGACTTTGAACTACCAGGCACATGAGTGATTTGAAGACTTTTGCCATAACGGATAATAAAGAAATTGGTCTGTAATTTTGTACTGCGTGGTTATCGTCTCCCTTGTGTATGGGGTCTACTCTGGCAAGCTTCCATATAGCAGGGAAAATACCTAATTGCAGTCACTTATTATAAATTATATGCAGTGGAATGGTTAATGTTTTTGCACAATTCCTAATAAATATAGGTAGTATATCATCAGGTCCCGCTCCCATGTTCGTATTTAGATCAAGAAGCTTTTTGTAAATTGCTTCCTCATCTAATACAAAGCTAGAAACTGTATGACAGGAATCAGAGATCGTGTCAAGATGTTTAGAGGAGTTGGGTACAAAAGTTTGTGAACCTATGTCTGCAACATACACTGAGGCAAAATAATCAGCAAACATGTGACAGATGTTAGTACCATTCGACGAACTGCCGGGATAGGTGCTATTTTTATCTCGCCTGCTTTTTATGTATGACCAAAAAAACTTTGTAAAAAGTTATCCCTTGATGTTTGGGAGCTGAATTGCACAATAATGCGATGGGGTCTTGTTGACTGCCGATTAAATTTTGCAATGTGAGTGCAGTTTCTAATTTTATCCTCCGCGGCGTACCCTATGACATTACCGAGATTTTTCACGAGAGCATTAATATTTTCTGTTTTGGACTCTGTCACTCCTTGAATTTCAATACTACATGCTCTAGAGTGTTGCTCAAGTAGGTTAATTTGATTCTTGAGGTCCATCACAGTTGACTGTAGATTTTTATTCTGATAATTGCAATATGTTTGTTTTTCGTTTCTTCATGCTGGGTATTCATAAAAGCCATGGAGTCCCTGACTTCTTGAATGTCAGTTTTAATGGACTTAAGTTCCTCATTGATTATTTGGTTCATAGAAAGACGCATTTGATTTATAGACTCGGACAACTCTTCACGAATGATTGCTCTTACAATGTCACGAATGTCTTCTTTTGTAAGGTGCGATTGCTGACATTTATCAGGAGACAATGACGTAGCTGGGCGTTTTTTCGAGCATTGAGTTATATGTGGGTCTGCAGTTGTTGAACCAGTACAAGTCGGTGGCGTTGTGTCACGTCTTCCTCTGGGAGCGTAACATAAATGGCATTTCCATTCTTTAGATTTTATTGTCGCAGGTCGTATGTTGAGGGACATGTAATGAAATTTTCTTTTACAAATTGTATACAGTAGATAGTCTTCTGCCGCTAACTCCTTATTGCAACATTCCGGTGACATTGTGTTTCTGCGGATTGCTATTTATTTACGTCAGGCGATTTATTAACTTGTGACTGTCGAGCTAAGTTCGTTATATTTGTGAAATGTATCTTGAAATATGCAATAATTTTGTATAAATAAGCAATAATATAATTCTTGAAACTTCAAAAATTATAAATATTTGATATTAATTGAATATAAATTTGATGGAAAATCTCAGATTCGAACTCGTGACATCGTGTTTTGCGCTAGCAAAAAGAGTTCTCTATGGCACCTACGCCACGTCAGCTAGTAATTTAGTAGTCCAAATTGTATATTATATTAAAATTGTTAGCATAGGCAATTAATTGTCCAGTGGTTATAAAGCATAAATAGAATATATGTTATAGTTATAAATGAATATAATAGTTTTTTGTTTATCACTGTTCGGTTTCACCGATCTTTTGAATAAATAACGGATTTTTAATATAGTTTTTGCACAATATCTTTCAGTCATTAAAACACAATAACGTTGCTTTTTCTTGATGTTAGCAGTTCTTATTTCCGCATCAATTGATGATGTCAAGCACAGCTTGTGAACATAATATTTAACCACTTTATAATACAGTCATATCGGGAGTAAACAAAAACGGACTATCTTTGCTCGTGCTAATGAGTAATGTGAAAAAACTGAACTGTTTTATCGACCTTATCTTTGTGCCAATAAAGCTTTGGGTAACAATTGACAGGTGTGACATGAAATAAACTTACCGTAGCATGTGTATCGGCGGACAGTTAGCGAGTGCTAGTGCCAGCCGTGGTGCCCTGCGGTTGTTCCTCGAGCTCGAATTGCCGTGTCGAAGCGAAGGGCAGAATGGTTTCTTCAGCATATTAGGTATTCTTCGTCTAGTTTTCTTTGTAAGCAGCACTACCGCAGCAGCGATAAATGCCCCTCCCCCAACAAGGCCGCCGCAAGCTAGACCCACGGAGACCCTGAGAGAGGAGTTTCTTTTCTTCCTCGAAGAAGGAGGAGTGTCTGTTCTATAATATTCTTCCAGAAATTCCTCCGAAGCGTTTACTGTGGTTGGAACTGAGAACAAAAGAATCGAGTCTTAAAATAGCTTCGAATAAACGTTTTCAGGACAAAATTACGTTAAATGAAGCAAGACCTCGCTTTCAACCTTCACGCAAGACTAAGACAATGGGAGAAAATGAATAGATGTCGAGTGCAGAACTAATTGTTGTTTTATAATAGGAAGTGAATTTAGTTAGAAATGCCGGCCGCGGTCGGGCTTTCTATCTTTAAGATGTACGTCTCGACACTTCGTCGCGCGTCGGGTTGTTTGTGTGACTTACGTTTTCGTCCTTAATGTTCGGAATAATATTTTGCAATTTAAATTTATTATTCGTTAATTACTAATGTTGGTTATTTATTAAAGACCAATACTTTGCACTAAATTCACTGGTAAAATGATAATAACTGTGTTTCGATATGTTAATGACATCATTATGCTGTAAAAATAGCTTCCGAAATCCGTTACGAGCGTGTCTGCGGGCTTTTGAAATATCGTGTCGCATAAATGAGTCATTGCATACATTTTGTTATTTGTTCGCATATAATAGAACTTAAAGTGACCGTAATGTGAGATTCTATTGGCTTACAATACGTTGTTTACATAAAAAATATGTGAGAGTATGTAGTAGGTAGATATAAACATAATAAATAGGTCGGATAGTGCAGGCATCCCACGAAACTGGGGCTAAAGTCTAAACTGAAACCGAGGTGGGGCAAATGGCGACTTGCCAGTGTAATACGTAGGAGGTGCCAAGAGTCAGTTAATTCTGCGCTAATTTCTAATTGTACATTTAATGAAGTGTATCTCAGGTTAACAGGCGGACTCAGTCCAATTTCTGCTAACACAGTACGTGGCAAGTACCACACCGGAATAATATAAGTTAGCTAAGATGTAAGCAATGTTGAATGTTTCTAATCTGGTAAGACAATTTTAATTAAGTTTAGGTTATAGATATTATAGCATTCGTATTATTGCAATACTTGTTTAACTGGATGGTGCAGTGGCGTAACTATAAGAAAGATTACGTATTTACAATTATTCGTATCTCCAGTCGCATAAGGCTTTACTGATTTTTGTCGTGCGTCACCAAAACAGAGAGTGAGCTTTGAAGATAATATACCTAAAAACTTTTCTATGACTTTTGACCTAAGCTAGATTAACACGCTAAGCAATTTTTGGAGTTTAGAGCGTTTAAAGTTTAGAGAAAAGTTCTGTTTTCTTCTGCCTAACCTTTATTATTCCCAAGTCCCTTGGGGTCGGCTTTTCTAGTCTAAACGGCTTTGACTGGATATCAGTTTTTACACGGAGCGGCTGCCACCTCCGCGAAGGCTAACTATATCCTAAGGCTAGACCAGTGTCAGGATATTAGAGGGTACTGACTCTCCCAATAACGACTGCCATAGATGTTCATGGCAGCTGGGACCGACGGCTTAACGTGTTCTCCGAGGCACGGAGCAGGAGATAATTGTCAGTCAATCAAATAATTGTCTGTTCATGCAAGAAAAACAAAAAGTCTGACAAATACCTGAATTTTAACTCTCATAATGATTATAATTGTTTGTCATGTTTTAATCCGTTTCCAACTGGTATTTATCGTGTAAAATGCATTTTCCAAGAAGTAAGTGATAATTGCTCACTAGTTAGCAAAAGTAAACAGCGCTCAAGTCGTACTCGACGTTTAAATTGACGTCGAGCTATATTTATGTATATTTTAGGAACGGAGCGTCTAGGTAATTTAATGTATTTCAATCATGTACTAAATTGGCAGAGCGATAGGCGACCCGTTGGCCGCTATATCTCGCGGATTACATGAGAAAGTTAGTACTCGCTTTTACTGTAGAATAAAATATAGTGGGGAAACAGAAATAAAGCCCTGTGATAACTTACAATAAAATAACTTTTAGGACCTTCGATTTTAGTTTCCATCGTCTAGCGACCGCGATTTAGAAATTCTAATGATGTGGACAAAATAGCTGTAACAGTCAGTGCATTACACATACATATAGTGAAATCGATTCTGTTGTTTATATAATGTGAGGCGACGAAAACTATTTCTTGTGTCCCTGATTTATGATTAATCAGCTGTGTAGGTGAGGTAGTATTAGTAAATGATACATATCTTTCAAACACAGTGAGTTGTCGGTTAAAGACAAAATGTTCTGCTTTTTTATAGCTTGTTGGTTCAAAAGTATCATATTGCGAACACATCTAAGCTAATATCGAATTCACAAGGCCTATTCATATGAATTACCTAACGTATTTACTAATGGATTTCGTGTCTCGAATTTTTTGGTGAAATGTAGAAGCGTTTATGAAAACATCGTTTGATGTATGGAAAAGTGAAATTTATTACATTTTAGATGAATACGCGGGTCCGTGAGTGAAATTACATTGATAGCTACGCCTCACTTGCGACTTTTTTGGTACCATTTTGGTGTAATTACCTTCTACGTTATGCTCATAGAATGAATAGGTGTCCAGCAGTTGGAACTATTAATCAAAATGGCCAGTAATACTGCGAGGGAGATTTAACTATTATAATTATTCAACAATAGAGAACTCGATGTAAGCGCGAGGGTTACAGTTACGTTTTTCGCATAAAAGATCGTTCTGAGGCAGTGCTAGCGTAGTGACAGTTCGTTGGATTACTCACTCAGATGTTTTAGGTTTTATCCTAATGCTGACTTCAGATAGAGTGTCTTTTTGATGAGCATAATAAAATGTTTGGAGACCAAGTCTATCTTGGAAAAGGCGGTAAAATACATAGATTAGCCTTACATTTCACGAGAAAGACTCGTTGTCAATAGAAGACCTTCACGTTTTTGACTTGATCTGCTAATTAATAAGCACTTTCTTTGTTTATTTTCTATTCCGTTCGTAGTAAATATCGTTTAAGTATATCCATACATAGCCGCAGAACAGCGACGTGAAATGTGTTGCAGGCAGGATGATGTATGTCGTATATTCACAAAACAAGTATTCCTTATAAAAATGAAACTTGAAATATTCCAACTAAAAGCTACGTAGAAAATAATGATCATACAATATGCAGCTAAAATATAATAATAATGTAGCTATATAAACTATGCAAGCAACCTCGAGATAAATTGTTAATCTTATCTTTGCGTAAACAAATAGAATTTATAAGGGATTTCTCTTTTATTTCTAACCCAGAAATTACGTACAGATCATATTGATTATTTTTGAAGTACTTGTCATTAGAAGTTATTTGTCAAATAATTAATACTTCCAATACTCTTGGCTTCTGCAAGTAGGTGGGAGTGTAGGTATGTATTATAATAATAATAAATTAATAAGAATAATATTCTACCACATACACACAACACCATCTAGCCTAAACTAAGCAGAGCTTGTACTATGGGTACTAGACAATGGATAAACATACATATATACTTATTCTTTTTGTAAATACATACATATTACACGTAGAAACACCCATTTATGAATTAATTGATTTATCCTGAGACCTTAAAATATCTTTGGGATAGTAACATTGTATGGCAATTGCATCTTTGAAGCTTCGATATTTTGTCGTATATGGTTAGACAGCTGACAATATAGACATAATTTCAAAAAGCTTGAGTTCATTCTGCTATTTGTATCATTGATAATGATACAAATAGCAGATTGACAATTATCGCCTGCTCCGTGCCTCGGAGAGCACGTTAAGCTGTCGGTCCCGACTGCCATGAACATCTATGGCAGTCGTTATTGGGAGAGTGTCGACACAAAATATCCCAATGGGTCGAAGTGTCGCCGGTCTGCACTGGCTGGCCCCCACATAAGATACATCATTGATAATGTCATATTCAATGCCGTACCTAATTACCGGCATATTAAATATCTTCTTAATACGTTCAGTGTGGAACGAGGTCTAATACGCTTCGTACATGTCTTCCTTGCGGTGCGGCTAAGAAAAACAGTCTTTTCTGCCGTGTGGAGGCCGTAACTTCAAAATGATTTAGATTAGAAAAGAGATGAATATATATCTAAGATGCTCTATTGCCCATGCCCATAATTAAGTGGTGTATCTACTTTAATACGGGATCACTGTGACATAGAACCGCACTGAAGAAAAAATTTTGTCGTCGTGTGAAACTTGGCTAAAACGACCCCGTACCCCGCCGACCCCGTACCGCACCGTGCTAGTCGCGCGCCACAAGTGTTGTGCAAGCGCAGGCCGCGAGAACACGTGTTAAGTTTTAACAGCTTACGGTAATCATGGCGAGAGGTTGTCGAAAAAATATTGTGTAAGAAACCGAAGAAGATATGGTGACAAGTCTAAAATTATAGGTAAGTCGTCAATAAACATTATTTTCATTGTTATAAAAGTCGAGCGAGCCGTGCGCCATTTGTAATTTGACAACGCCCGGGCCTCTTTATAATTTCATAACTTTAAAATAGTTTTCGTTTGCTACTTTTTGAGTTTATCGCATTCAGACAGACAGAAATCATTGTTTTATATAATGTACCTATACTCCATTTGGTTAGGTACTTAACAAAAGGTAAACAGTCTTGATGTGAATTTTTACACAAACACTTAATAAACAAATAAACTACTGCTTAAACTTACGGTTAAATTTATTTAGTAATCGTTATTGTTGTATTTACATCTGATCTTTAGCAGCATTTTATTTTAAACTGTGTTTCTAGATAAAAAAACACATCAAGATTGTTTACCTTTAGTTAAGTACTTAAACAAATGGAGTATAGTAATAATATTTTTTATCTTTTCAGAAACAGCGTCAAAAGCAAGAAGAAGAGAAGAAAATGTGCTGGATGCTACGCCAAATTGCGAAAATAATTAAATAGTCGTGGGCGAACAAAAAAGTTAAAAAGTTCGTCACACAATGTTAATTTCAAACATTTTTATGTTTAAATTGTTTTAACGGAAAATATTTGGAATTAGTAAAATAAAAATAAAGTAAAAACCATTCACCGATGTTTTTGTTTGCCATCACTAAAATATATGTTAAACTTCCCTCATTGAGTGCAGTACGAGGTCTGGAAGACCCCTCATTTTCTTTTAATTACAGATTCTAAATAAGCCACCCCTCTGATGTACGCTTTAAGATTCAGGTCAACCAATTCATAATGTTTAATAGTGTACCAAAAATTACTATAATTCTTTTTCACGTTAGCCAAAATATAGCTTTTAATTTCTTAAACGTTACGAGGTCTCATAATCCCCTTTCCACCATAATGATAGTTTTCAAACGAGGTCTTAAACGCCACGTACCACAAGAATGGAAATAATACAAAAATAAGTGCCGCTGTCAACGTGTTAACTGATCACAACACAGATTATATAGAAATCTGTTGTGTTGATGGTATATCCCCAAGGGGCAAAGTATACGTACGCTACGTATGTATTCTATTTCCGTAATTAGACACCTATTACGATACTCGTATGGTTTCCTAATTGGGCAGATTAGGAATAATGATGATTCAGAGGGCTCGCGTACCGCCACCGGCGATGTATAAGAAATTTCCTTGTTACACTACTCCCCCACCTGGTACCGCTTTGTTATGTGAATGTGCGAATATATTAAACATGAAATTTACATTACTCGTTAATGCAATGGTGTTATTAATACAGTTTCGATCTATAACTGGTGCAAATATATTTTCGAAAGATATTTTCAATTTAAAGTGTTAATTAAGTGGTGAACGCGTTATATTGCACACAAATTAATCTTCTACGATTATTGTGGCAATATAGGTATTATTATTATGTCACTTGAATTTAGATACCTACGTTAATTTAATGATAAGGAATAAAATTTACGGATCGATTGTCAGCAATGTCCTTCAGAGTTTGAATGAGAGCATATACATTGTGTGCTCAAGGGGTCTCTGATATAACTCAGAATTAATTTTCGTTCAGTGGATAAATACGCCGGCGAATTCAGGCTACGCGTCGCGGTCTCCTTTACAATATAATTGGGGGAACGAAATAATCCAGATCAAAGATTTTCTTTAATTACAAGTTCTTCATTTAGCGCGAGGCGATTTATCACTTAAGAGGCGATTTCCTCAAAAGAGCTGTGGATTAATTAGAGAAAGATAAAATTTGTGAAATAGCCGCAGGCTTGTGAGTGCTCTGAACAGATAAGGGAGGCTCGATGAGGAGTAATGGATCTATTAGCGTGCCTGGGCCTCCTGTGCCCTCGGGGAGGCGATCTTTTTGTTCGCGCGAAAAATCACCCAATCTTGCTTATGAATCTTTCCTGTTCACTTTTAACTCTCGAGTGATTTGCTCAAATAATTTGTTTGTACAAAACATTTGATTCGATAAACTGTTGTTTGATTTTCGCTCGCGAAGCCTAAAAATGTTTATTCCATGAATTGAGCGCTGATCCGGACCATGCAGAAGTTGCGAGTACCGAACAAATTATCTGCTGTTTGCTTTCATCTAATTATTTAAAAAAATATATTTTAGAATGTGCCTACTTAAAAACAAATTTTAATTAGGCACATTTTATTCACACTACGATTGAAAGCGGGTGAATTAATTGGCATGTTTCTTTGGTTATTAGTTTGATTGTATCCCCATCTTATTATCTCCAAAGTAACTAAACGCCGTGAAACTTAAAGATGCCTGTAAAGAATGCAATTCCAAAAGATATAAGAAAATTACTCACCGGACTTAAACGTGATTTCGCTTATGAGGATCCATTCATGTTGAAATTTCAGTTTCATCATGATGTGCTTGGCAGTTCTGTTCTGTAGATCCACATGTATGATACGCGCGTGTTCTGACACTCTGTCCTGTTTCGGTTCGTGCGACACGTAATCCTCCTGCCAACGCTCGCCTTCCAGCGAGAAATATATTTCTGCTTCTTTGAACAGCTGATAAACAAAATTTCAAATATTTTTTACACCTTTAATATATAGTTCATCCATCTAAGTTTGTAGGTTGGTGTTAAAATAATAAAAAATAAATAACAACAATATCAAACCAAATCTATAGATTTGGTAAAGTCCTTAAAATTGGACATTATTTATAAAACACAAACAACAGTGACAAAATCAGTAGCGTTATATTCGCAAATGCAAACAAAAATAATTTTTAGTAGAAAGAACATCTTGATATGTTACCTGCACATCTTTGGTGAACATATTGTTGGTGTGAATATCAACGTGATGGAATAGCTTAGTGTCCGTGAAGTTGAAGGTCAAGGTGACTTCTTCATCCACAAGCATTGTCTTATTCCAACCGACCCAACGAGAACCTACAACAATAAGCTTTATGTAAATATCAATATGTAAATAAATAGATAAGGGGTAGTTTTCAAGCACGATTTACTGAAACTGAGTTTCAGAAATAGATCATTTTAGATATATTTTTGAGTCCTATTGGTTTATACTTTAGTTAATACATATAATTGTAAATATTAATAATTTTAGATTAAAATATTAATACTTTATTGTTCTCAAAATAATTGATCTAGTTTAACAAAAGTCATATATTATCTATTAGGTCTTAGCGTCCTGGTGAGTCACGACTCATGTCTAGACCAGCATAACGTTGGATAATGTAAATTTCAGAACTAGATAATGTAAATCTATAAAATTCACAGAATAATCTGACCGACAAAAGTCTTTATTCATTCGTTGACGTCATCGTCGAAGTTGTTTCATTATTCTCAAACTCACAATAGCTGTAAACAAGTCGTGGGAATCAATGGGCTTCCAAGGATTTCTGGCTTTTTTCCTAAAGCATAAGATACATTTTAAAACATCACTTTACATTTGTTTTTTTTTTGTTAATTAACATTGTTTATTTTATTTATCTTTCTTAATATAGAAATAAAAGCCATGGTTTCTTTTCTATACATGAAGTTTAAAAAAAAAGATTAATTTATTATTTTGTTTGTACTTAACCCAGTTCTAACTCACAAACCGAATTCTCACAGGAATACAACACCCAATAGTCTAAGTGAAGATTGAGGACCTAAAATTTACATACCTCTTGTGTCGTTAGGGTCGGGCAGTTCAAAATCGTTGGGGCCGGCCATGGAGTCGGTCATCTGACCAAGTCCATTAATTAAACGGCCGTCACGGAATTGTCCGTCGTAGGCGAGGTCTTCGAACCGGGCGCCGCCAGTCATGGCTTGCATATCTCCGCCTTTGGGCGCCGAGTACGCAACTAATTCCTCTGCACAGAGAATTTAAAATAAATACACCGCCTTTTGGCGGATTTCAACGCACAGCACACATTTCAGAATATGTCAAAAGCTTTTGCTAAAGGGTAATCGCTATGCAGGTCCCGGGATGTCGCCAGCAATTAAAACCTATTCCCTGTTATACCTACGTTTCCAGCGGCAGCCGTACAGTTCTACTCTCATGCAGGCCGTGCGCGGGTGAGCTGCATAGGGAAAGAAGCGCACTTTGGATGCTACGAACGGAGCTTCGAGGATTGTCTTCCTTGGTGTATATGTGTTAACGTTGCCGGGTATAAGCTGCAAAATGTCCAATTGTTTTGGGATTCGCATAGCAAAAAACATAATAATATACCATGTGTAACAAAAACGTATGGTTAATGTTTTACGAGTACGTAAACGATACACGGATTTATCGCGGTTTACGAAGTTCAGAACTTTCTGTAATTAGTGACCAGAGCTGTCAATAAATGTAACGCCGGAGAAAGTAAGATAACAAATTTAGTTTTAGTCATAATTAAAAAAGAAACATATTGTGGGCGACTGGTGCCTAAACAAGATCTGAGAAACCTGTATTGCAGGCCACAAGGTGCCCAATATAATAAAAAATATTAACAATTATAAGATTATGCAACTAAAATAAAATTCAATCTTAATTTTAATGTAGTTTGTTTGGCTATATTTTAAATGATATACTATGATATACTTATTGTAACTTTAATCTATCTTTAGTTAAATTTATTTTTATATTGTCTTCGTTTGATTGTTTTGTGTTCATTTTATGCAATACATATTCTGCAATTTTATTTATATATCTATTTTCTTAATGTTTTTACAGATTAAATACTTAACTCAAAGATAAGTCAAAATCATTTATTCATTTAGGTCACAAGGTAACACTTATGAACGTTAAGTTAATTTATCGAAGTTACTGAATTTATATTATTATTTTATATGCTATTTATATTTGGATAATACATGAAAATTCTCACAGCCACTCGCAGTATCGACTAAATTACAAGTCCACATTACAATCAACGATTTTGAAGTCTTCAAATATAGCCATACGTGTTTGGTACACACTGTACAAAACAAACATTTCATAGAATGTTTTATGAAGTTGTCAAATAAATGCACCTCCACCGATATATGAACCACCGAAAACCCTATATATGTTTATAATAATATGTGTTTTCAAAATGAAGTATCCCTTTGAGAGCTTGTAGATATCTTCCCTGAACACTCTTGGAAAATAAGATCCGCCGGCGTGAAAGTATTTTGTACCTATTACGATATAGGCTGTACAAAGAAAATGAAACCGTTTATCTTCTTTTGTCATTCCATATGGAGCGGTCCCGTATGTTTTGTTTTAACATTTTATTTTATGTATGGCCGTTTATCAAGGGATATTGAAAAATGTAAACCACTAAAGCTTTTTTATAGACTGGGAGTGTTATTGTGGAGGGAAACAGTTATTGGCAAATGTTACTGTGCTGTGAAAATACTATTTACGAGTAATGGAAGTATACTTTCACAAAAAGTACTTAGTATACATTTTTTAAAGGAAAATGTAGCGGGCGGATTTTAATAAAACAATGTTTGATTCTCTTGGTTAACAACGGAATTCTTTCAAAACAACGATAATCGTTATCCAATAATAGTTCTTTTTTAAATAAATGTTGCTTCAGGTGTTAGACACCTTTAAATAGCAGGGCCTAAATACTACTGAGTGAACCATATGATCTCAAAGTGATATGTTTCTTTCAAGGCTGGCCACATGAACGTGGTACGTGTATGGGAGCACAAGTGAGTTGGTAACGTAACGCTAGCCACCGCTGGGGGAATAATTTCACGTAACCCGAGCCCAGTGTTTTAGAGCGCGTACGGATGAGCCCTCCGATTCGAGTCGACGAAAAACTTTGAAAGCACTGATTCGTGTTTAGTTACCAACTAAATTGAATACGTTGTTTCATGCCAGATATACTTTTGTGATAGTTAGTTTGTTTGGAGTGTTATCTTTTATATATTTGTGATTACAAACTAAAAAAGGCACTCACTGAGCTTCCGTTGAAATCTTTGTATTTCCTCCAGCGCGGGAGTGAGCTGCGCCAGTATTCCACCGAATAGCTTTCGACAAACTCTACTCCTACCGAGTTAGCGAATCTGCCTTGTGATTCGGTGGCCGTAATTAGATATTCAGCTCGAAGGTCGATCTCCAGAAACTGGCGGCTGCGCGGCGATATCAGCCCATTAGGACACCACGCGCCGCCTTTTATCTCAGTCCTTATACTGTAAGCAAAACACCTTTTTAACACAAGCAAAAAGCCCTCTGGAATCCGTATTTTTATTTATCACAATAAGCAAGCAACAAGTGGACATACAGAACAGTCGAGCGTATATTTTTGTTAGTGTACTAACGATTTAAGTTCATTTAACTGTTTAACTAACCCAGCAAATTTATAATTAGCCGTTTAAGGCACGTTTGCGCATAACCAAATAAAATTAGCGTAATAGTCTGAGCAAATAGACTAAAACGTTTCTGTGTTTCGTTTGACAACAGAGGTGGGCCGGTGCCGGCGGCGGCTGCCGGTACTCGTATTTGAATATCTCCGGTGTGATCTCATCACTAGCACCAGTAGGTACGGAGAACAAAGCGCGCTAAGCGCTGAATTAACGTGGCATTCGCTAAATCGCCTCTGACCCTATGTAAAGTGGCTCAGATGATAAGGCTTCGGCACATCCGGCCCTACTTACATCTTGTTATCTTTGGGAAGTCAAGCCCCGAAAGGCTTTTGTAGGATCACAGTCGTTCCGAATTCATATGAAAATTTAATTTTCTGTTAGTGAATTTCTCAAACAGGAGTCGAGTTTTCGCGTTATTGTCTCGCGTCGGGCTTATGCGGGCTTAAGGCCCCGAATGTGGGTGCCTCTGTTAATTGTTTGAGCTAAGTATGAGCGTTTTGCGGCCGTAGGATTCACAATTATTGTAACAACTTGGCCGTATCATAGCGCTTTATTGTTGTTTAACAATAGCCAGCTAAACACATTATATCGATTTAATGCTATTTGCTTCAGATTCGTCGGAATGTGTGGCTATTCACAATACTGTTATTGACTAATTGTGGAATTGCTTTGTTGAGTGGTCTTAATTAATACTATTGGGACTTCAAGTGCGAAGCGGTTTCGGTATATGTAGGACAGACATTCAGAGAAGGTAATATCGTGGTCACTTACCGTGAGCTCAATGGCGATACACTTTGGTCGTAGCTTGAGCTCGATGACAACGATTCGTTAGATATCATACCATTTTCCATTCCAAGTGGTACTTCACAGGTGCCCACTTCGGCTGTAACAAAAATTGAATATTATTTAACGACAAAGCAGCCCGTTTGTTTTAAAGACTAGGTAATATTTAATTTTGTAAGAACATGTTATTTTAGTTTGGACTTTGTTTTCATTAGTCATAAAAAGCATGAGTTATACATATTTTTTGCTGTATTCGCAGACCTTAATTGCGTTAGTTAATTACTATAATGAGTGGTTCAGAATTTCATTGCCCACTGTAGGTTGAAGTCGGTGTTATTTTTCTAATTACGTGTCGCAGTGACCCCAATATATAAACATTTCTCTCATTATGTGTGTTTTGGTGTTTCATTAAAGAGGGTGCAAATCTTCGAGTAACTCTTGTTAATTTTGACCAAGTTTAAGTTTACTTGTTTATGTAGTTAGTGCCCAGCGATAAAGTGCAAGAAACTAGGATAACGAAAAATGTTTGTTAATTTTATACCGCTTAATGCGTAAACCTAGTTACACATAGAGCAAAAGACGGAGTATTTAATTACCCAACAGCATGTTTCTAACAAATTATGTAGTTATAAATTTCTCTAAGCGGGTGTAGACCACATAGAACAAAAACTGGGGTGAAATTTCACTTTAGTGACGTATTTAGTGCTTATTTCTGCAGTAGTATCGCGAGTCGTAATCCAGGCATTTGTTTCAGAGCAGTCGACATTAACAATAAAGTCTGCTAAACGAATAGCCGTCTGGCTTTAGTTCTGTCAAGGACATCTAGGAACCTAGACGGGCATTCAACACGGTACAATATTATAGAATGTTTATTAATACCTATTGTATTTCGGATGTTCTGAGATAATCGGAAAATAAGTCTTTCTGTTATTAATTTGATTGAATGCTGTACCTCTCACCGGTCATCTTACCCCCAATTGATTCTATCACGGTAAGTTACAGCTAGTTCACATCTAGCTTGACATATTGTCAAGCTATAAAACGCATGCAAGCAACGATCCTTTCATTTACTTAATATTTGCTTAGTTATTCATATAAATAAAAATAATGCTGTTTAAACAGCTGCACAATATGTAAAAATGTTGTCGTGGCGACACCTTTCCCAACGAATCAATCGTGCTTTACAATAGGAACAATTACAGTGATGCGGGGGACTTTGCAAATATTCAAACAACGGCCACAAAGAACACCAAGACTTGCAACAACCATTTCTGGACCATACAAATTTTTGTACCGTATTAGGTTCGAAAATACAATACTCGGCGCAGTGTCAGTGGCGAGGCGACTACGCAGTTACTCAGATATCAGTCACTTAGTCATGTAGAAACAATCTTATAATAACGTAGCTCCTATAGTAACCTATGAGTAAACAATACGATTATAAGTGTAGAAAGTATTAATAACACTGGTTCGTGCCGATTTTGTTGATGAAAGTAATAAAAGTAAACCGAAATTTGATGACACCGTAACATGGATAACATCGATCCTACCACAATATATATTGTGTAATGTATATCGCATCAGCGTTACGAAGCGGCTGCATTTTTTACTAATTAGCCGCAAGGATATTGCACAGTCTATATGGATTAGCATTAACTAGGTTGTGAGCATATTAAGATCACATGTGCTATTAACCGGTCGTATACCGCCGGCTCGCATACCAGCCGGCAGATTTGTACCCGTCGTAGGCCGGTGGCTCGCATGCGAGCCACCAAATTGGCGCCAAAACGCCGCGCGCCGCCTTCGCTTTAGCTTAAGCTAACGTAAAACCAATTTGGTGGCTCGCATGCGAGCCACCGGCCTACGACGGGTACAAATCTGCCGGCTGGTATGTGAGCCGGCGGTATACGACCGGTTAATAACTACATTATTATATTGCACGAAGTAGTAGGTACCCACTAAAATGTTATATTGCGTCATAATAATTTAATATATTTGAAATTTTCTTTCAATTTGATTTATTGCTATTAAGATGGCACGTGGAGAACGCCGCGTTGGTACAAACATCCCTGTATTATAAGCTCTTTTTATATATGAGTAGGGTATAGGTAAGGGGCGGCCAGTACCGCAAAATTTGTTTATTTTCCTGTATTTAATAAAACGAAAATACAATACACAATCTCGTTGTTGAGGCACAAAGGAAAAATTCTAATTCAGTTTTGTGGACGCCATTATTTTAACATACATTACAGACCTGTACGTACTATATTTTTGTTACATCTTCAATTTTGTTTCGTTCGCAAAGTCGTATAAAATATTCTTGAGTGTTATATAATTTAACGGTTTCTTTAAGAACCAATTAATTTGAAAAGCTAGTTCCATATTTCAAGAGGATTTTATTAAAACCGCTATGAATAATTACCACAATTTTTCTCTTCTAGATTATCTCTTATTCTACTCTCTAGCGGATTATTTTAAACATTTTAAATGCTCAGCGGATGTTCTTCAACTAATAGCTCAGTTAACATGCAGTAGAAATTCTTTAGACCGGCGCAAGCTTCTGAAAGAAATACATTTGTAGTCCAGCGGTACTACGTATAGCTATAAGAAAATGTGCCTTGTTCGGTATAACATCGTAACAGATTTTTCTACTTATTTGTTTTAAACGTCAGTTAAAGAAACAGTTTTCCTGGTAATCTGGTATAGATAATTCGCAAGTTATTGAGAAACCTCTCTTTTTTTAAAACAACATTTCTCAAATTTAACATGTAATAATTTATATCACAATAGATGCTGATTACTATAAATTAATAATAAATAATAATATCCCTTTTCTGTCCTAGGTATGAATTAGCAACGTATGGCAAGCCATCGAGATACTCAATTAAAGCATTCAGTTTACCCAAGACAAAAATACAGAAAGTTTGATATTTAATAATCACAAGCGCATTAAAATTTAAGAATCACTCGTCTTAACGAGGAGGGAAAACACCATATAGAAATTTTCATGCCTACGTGTTCTCCATGATTTTCTTCGCGATATTTATAAAGTTCGAGAAGAGACTATAGCGTTACCCCCCTGTTTGTGAGAGAGCATTGGGGCAAGTTTATAACACGTTAGATTCAATTGTGTGTTATTCTAGAATATAACCTATTTGTTCGTAAAATATCATATTATTTTGTTAGCCTGTTGGCAATACAGAGAAGATATCGACGAGATTAAAACAAGAGATAAGCAGTTTCACGTAAAATGCAGCCACTTTTCCATGTCATGTTATTCAAAACCAGTAACGGAAGAGCTACAGCCAAGTCTGTGGATTATTAAGGACATGTGGGTGCCTTAATCTGAGGAGCAGCCGTGAGCGATGTGCACCTAATCCACATCGCGGCGACACGTGATAAATTACTTCAACAAATTACTCGCGAGTAAAACAAATAATTTATTAAAAAGACAAATGAGGTGTCACAAGGTGATTTTAATTATAACATGGTAATACTTGTCAAAAGTGTCGCACATCCGCGGTGATTAATGATAGTGTCGAATTAGTATCCGGACAGCTGTTGCTGAATTTAATGGAAATTCGGATCTTTTGCTTTTGTAGAGTTGGTTCAACATAAAGATGCTGTTAATGTTATTTTCTTGACGTTGGTACCTTGTTGTTAAATATAAATTTCGTAGCAATTGGCGATATTTAAATATATTAAAAGCACCACTTTAAATAGATACTGACTGGTACTAGTATCAAGTGCCGATCAATAAAATATAAGAATTAAACATTAACAATAAAGTTAAACATGAATTGCAAGATGTTCAAATATAGCGGCGAATTAACTCCAGTTTGCAGCCCCTTCCCGGGGTTGAGTTGAACTTACTACCTCATTACATTAATTGCCCGTCGCAAAGGAGAATAACTATTAAAAATTCATTGTTTCCAGCCTTCCGCCAACTTCACTCGAATAGCATTATTAATATTTAATTCTACCGAGACGCCGCGCCTAATGTTCCTAATTTAAAATTCTTACCAAACTTAATATTTGAGCGAAGCAGGCCCCCAAGGATCCTATGCCTATTAAAAGTATATCAAAATTGTTGTTTATTCGCAGTCGTTTCGTTTACAAAGCGGCGTGTGTTCGAGAGTCGGGTCGAGGCTCGGCTGTACGAACCGCAGTCGAGAGCGCGGAGCGCTGAAATACCGCGCGAGTAATGTTTCACATGGGGTATCTCGGTAAGGAGACTAGACTTGCACGCTCAGTGGTATATAAATTTTCCGTCGGTACCGCATCGGAACCGCAGTAGGTAGCTGGAACGACGTCCGTACCTCGTACGTGTTGCGTTGCCAAATAAAAATGTGGGAGGGACCTTATTTTGAACATTAGCTGTCGTCTCATATAGGCTAGCCGTACATATAAGAAAATAGGATATATGCGAGCGGTGAGTAGGCGTGTGTACAATCCATAATGCCGCCTATTTATTATGATAAGTAGATATTTTATTTATGGCTACATTATCTCGCTGATGTTATGAAATAATGTTGGCCACGTTTCGTTCTCTAGTTTTATTGTTTTGTATGAAATATGAGCGTACCGATACCGAGGGTGAGAGATGTGTGATACTTTCGCACATACTGCAATGTAAGTAATTCAATAATTTTTGAATTTCGAATATACCTAAGTAGTATAATATAATACTACCATTACCTAAACATATTAATGGATTGTTAGTGGTTTATTCCCAAGGTATGGTAGTAATTATATTAGCAAATTTTTTACGACGAAAATACGAGTAAAGTCTGCCAAACAAAGTGTAACTATTAATATTCGCCGGATAGAAACGTATAATCGGTGGACCGACCCACATAAATAATGCATGTTGGCATCAAAGAACTTAAAGTTTCTCTCATTTTAACGAGCTACTGTAATGAAAGTGTTTGAATTTATGAAATGATGTGACTAATGGTCCTAATTTTTAATTCAATAATATAATGAGGCTGTTTGTGGAAGTCGTTATGGTAATGTATATTACAGCCTGCCTTGACAGTAATGTTATACTTTTTTCATAATGATGTCAGCTTTGAAGCTTCATTCATTAATTAGAGGTCATATAAGGCATAAATGTATTCTGTAAGTTATGTGCTAAAGATATATATTTAACCCACATTTTGCCACTAGTGTTAAAATTGCGTCTACAATCTATGTCTACAATTGATCTGTTTAGTCTTAGAACACCAGACATAATTAAAAATATAATGTATTTAAAACTTAAACTTTCGCGTTTATGCTTGACGGTACACCGGTGTGGTGGTGACTTAATACGTTAGCTGTTTTACTGACTTATTCTCGCACTAGGATTATTCGCAGTAACAACCATTGAAAATAGTCACAATGAACACCCAGACCCGAAACATGTTTTTTGGATACACATATGTTTGTGGCGTGTGGGGTTCGGACGCATTTAGCGAATGGGAATAGCAAGCAACCGTTTAAATCTTAGCGTCGTACGTTTAGTTAAAATAATATGTATTAAATACTTTATCCAACTTGGAAATCAACGTCCAGACTGGTCGGTAACTGTGTCACTGGCTCTAAACTACCATGGTATTGTATTGTATACGTCAACAAAATAATTGCCGCTCTTACACATTTTTGTAATAAACTATTTACAGAGGATGTACATAGCGCGATATGTATCCGTCGAGAATTCTGTAAAGTTAGGTACATGTAGTAGCCCATAACTCGTCTAATTACTTTAGTAGACTACCTGATACTGACCTTACCGGACTTGCTTTATCATCCCAACTATAAAGCTCGACCGTGTGTAGGTTGGTTGGCTACGCCTCGATGTATATATATGTATAATAGATTTATTCGCTGGGAACATAATAACATTAAATTTCGATAGAAATATAAGAATATTAATATTTTTTGAACTTTTGTTTATTGTTACTGGTATTCATAAAAGGATAAAATTTAAAAATGGAATTCGATAATATATATTTTATTATTTTGATTTCACTCAATTCAAACATGCTTGTTTTAAAATTTATATAAGCCCTTACCTAAAGACTACGAAACTACATACCAATTTGCCGAATAAAGACCAAAAACCCAGAGTGACATAAAAATAATTTCGCGGCTGGGAGGACAACTTGCAACAAGAACTAATTTATAAAATCTTGTTTTAGAATTGATCCTAGTTTGCCAGCGTTCTAACATTCTGCCATTGCCGAATTGTTAGGCAAAGATGTATCACACATTGCGCTAATTATGTTTTAATCCCACGTAATACGTGTAGAGAGCGGCGTATACCGGGCACGTTCATCAGCAAAGTTATAATTATTTTTATGCTAGATACTGTTTTATAAAACAACGGTGGCAAACAAGCATATTGTTTGCCTGATCGTAACGAGGAGTAATAGGAGGAATCGGCTTATTAGTATCGTTACTTAATAATTAGACATTGCTATTTCGATTCTGATCGATTAGAGAGACTCTCCACTCAAAACACACTTATAGTACTCTCTATTTTTACTAAAAATGTGCAATGTTCTTATTTATTTAGCTTTTTATTAGGCTTAAGGTTTGTTCACATACCTCTAATATAAAAAAAATAAGGTTTATCGCCGCCTCCATATTAAAGTTTAGATTGTACATATAAATAACCAGACAGGTCCTATATAATTTCTTTAAGAAATTGATTGTACTTTATACTCGATATTAATCAACGACATTTACATATTGTATACAAGTATTGGTAGCAGTTGGGCTACGAAAGAGATTATTCATAAAACGGGTGTTCCACGAACCTAAGCTTCTGTGATTATACGGTTCGCAGGCTAATTGCTTCCATGCGCGTGCTTTACGTATAATTTATACCAGTATCAAAGCAATCAACCGTGTTTAATTTGAGTGTGCTGCCGGAAAAGGTACGTATATTAATATTCTATTACGTAACGTTAGCAATAATTGTACTAATAACGAAAGTAATATTAGTTAATTTCAATGTGGTGAAAAGCTGATAATAGTGTTAGCTTAGTTTGACTTGATATATGATTCTATTAAATTCGAATTCGGTTTAATGTATGTTGATGAAAGTATATATTGTTGTTTTAGGCTATTGGTACGTAAATGTGAGTTTTGGGAGATCGCGAATTGTTGTACCAAAGTGAAGCAGATTCGAATGATATAATCTATACTTTAGTTAGTTATAAGAAACATGAGATTGCCTGTCGATATGCCGACAATTTGAAATAAGCGTTATAGCACATATTCTGTCGACTTAACTTTGCTGTTTAAAGACACGCCGTGACACAATTTCCAGGGCAGTATAAACAGTTTTATTAAGGATATTCTCAAAGAGATTCTATGTATACGCAAGACCGCAATGTCTTCGTGCCACTACACAGTATGTTGGTGGAATGTAGTATGTTACTGTGATTTACCGTGTGTTATAATAGGCTAGTCATTTGTTAAATGGCGTACAAGAAGAATGTTTAATTACTACGAATCTGTTGTAGATTTTTACTGTGACAAGATATTAATAAAGTTTAAAAAGTTGTTAGGCAGTTAATTTATGTCATTAAATAACATATACATATATGTATGTATTTCGGTTAAATTGATACATATATTAAATTTATTTTTGTTTGTTGAATTATTGTATAAAATAAAGTCCCAATCTGATTGATACATCATTATTAGTATTAGGTTAAAAGTTACAAGAGGCTTTTAATACGTAATACGAACATAAAGTACACTATATTCGAAACATGAATTACAATAGTTTCAATTCAAATCTGGACCATGTTACATACTATATATATAGCATTGTCAAACACAATCTCTGCCAACGTTGCATTCTACATTCTAAGATCTATTACCTAAACGCAAAAAGAAAATCAGTATTCTATACAACTATATTTTTGTCAGTGCGTAAGCTGTTATATTGAGTGTTATCCATATTAATATAATAAATCATTTCTTATAGCCAAACTTGAGCCATTGTCTCCACATCATGAAGATTAGATACGATTTGAATGGCCTCTTAAGTACATATCGTGATTCGAGATGCGATGCTCGATAAATCTGACATCGATATATCGTTTCTACAGCTATCGGTCAAGTACCCGCTTTCGGCCGTATATCCGACTCTGACTAAAATATTGATGAAGTTCTGGAGTAGACTGAAATAAATTAAGACAACAGCTTCAGCAGTGGGAGTCAGAGGGTATAACATATTTTCTTCTATTTATAAAGGACTGTTTTTATGTGATACTTTCTAGTTCATCACCCGTACAAGTGACCTTTGTAATAGACAACCTATAAGTAGTTTCTATCGACCCAGTTTCTAATGGCACCTGAGGTAAACATTATTAAGCTTGATCTAACACGTGTTTAGAGTTTGCTTCAACAAATTCTTAATAAATATAAAGTTTTATTAGTAGATCATTAGTTATACAGAAAAAGAGTTGATTAGTGAATAACGGTGAAAATAATAATTACAATAATCGCAAAGTAAGCTGTTATTTTAAAAAATATGTAATAAAATTAATCGTAAATAATAGTATTAAAAATCTATTAAATTTTGATTGAGGTTAGCTTTTCTTGGCATTTAATAAAATGTACTATCTGTAATTATAAAAAAAGAGGCTATCCAGCTTAATTGGAGGTTTTCAATTGCTTTTATTTAATTTCATGGCTAGGGCTGTGATTATAACTTTCTTTGTATACTTATAATTTTTATTCTTTTACCCGTGTGCTACTTACTAACGTAGTTCCTAAAAGAGATAATGTTTTAAGATTTATTTGGTAAATGTTTATATTTTATATGAAGGCAATTAGTTTATTATCGTATATGGCGATACATACTGTGTGCTTGCCTCGTAACAAACGCGAGTCTATTTATGTATAATTAGTAGACAATGTTTAAAGCAGAGAATATTCTGGAAATGCGGTTAGTTGTTTAACGTGTGAACCAAACACAGGCTCACTGGCTTTGTTTCGTGATGCTAGAGCCAATGGAATTACCACGTTTTAGTAATATCCACGTTACAATTTATAACGGATTTGTAAAGGTTTCTTAAGGCATGTGACCTCAGAGAATACTGAACTAGTGGTGATACCACTTTATTAATATTTCATCGCTCTTTAGTATTGTTTAGAATGTAAACACCAAAGATATTGAAATATCTTTAGTAAATACCAGTATGAATACCAGATATTTTATTTAATTCGCTTTCTGAAATATAGTGTCAATTTGTAATGCTAAGGAACCAGGGTAAATTAGTATCCACGATAAGAATGTGACAGTTTCTCTGATTTTGCGAGTTTTGTGGGTTTAATAGCCACAAGGCCAAATAGTTTCGACAAACATTTGTACGGAATGTCCATGTCTGTAAAAACTGAACTGAAATGATATTGAAGTTCCTTGTTAAAATTGTCTAATATAATTTGTTTTGTTATTTTTATTTTGCTCGTCAGAATGACCACACTCCGCCTGATGGTAAGCAGTCGTGTGGTCTAAAAGCAGTGGCCTCCACACCGTCCTTATAGCAGCCGAGGCGATGTTGAGGTCTCTACTTTGACGGCTTGAGACGGTGCGTTTTCACGCCCCGCTTTCTCGCTTGGCAGAGAATTCCATGCCTTGATCGTTTGACAGAGGTATGAGGATCCAAACTTGTTGGTACGCACTCTAGTCGACTCTATTGTGTAAGGATGACATCTGAGCCCAGCACGCGTTGTTCTGGATAGGAAAGGGGATGGCGGGATAAGGTGGAATAACTCTTCAGAGCACTCTCCGTGGTATATTCTGTAGAAACATGCCAATGAGGCTCCCTACGGAGTTGCAGAGGTTCCAGTGAACTCGTGACCTCTGGATCTCCGATGATACGGACAGCCCGCCGCTGTAACCTGTCGAGAGCGTCCAGAAAGTACTGCGCGGAGCCATCCCAAAGATGAGAACAGTACTCCACGCAAGGGCGCACTTGTGCCTTATACAATAGGCACAGCTGCCCAGGCGCGAAGAACCACCTCACTCTGTTTAGAACTTCGAGTTTTCGCGAAGCTTGCTTAATGATGCTCTCGATGTAGGTTTAGGGATTAAGGGAGTGGCAAAGATCCATACCTAAGATGGAGAGGCTATCACGTATCACCAGTAGAGTGTTCTTCAGAGAAGGGAGGGGAAGAAACGGAGACTTTTTGTTGTGAACGCGCATGCCTGGGTTTTCTTGGCGTTGAACTGGACAAAGTTATTGGCACCCCATTCAGAGTTGCGGTCCAAATGCTTTGTTCGTACTGCCATAGAGTGAAAGGAAGAGTAAGCATGAAAAAAAAGGCGTCTATTCTCGCAGCAAAGCGGGGCAAGGCACAGAGCAAGTTTCGTCTTATTACTGTATGGTATGGCAATAGCAGATCCGACGGACGGAAGGACCTCCGTACCCTCCCGAAAGTGGTCGCCGGCACCCACCCTCCGTTCACCATCCGGCATGACGAGCCACCTCAAGCTTATGCGCGGCATGATGAGGCAGCCAACCAAGTTGGTTAGACTCCGTTGGGCCTCTGGACTATACCGCAGGCGGCCAGCAGAGCACCGTTTTTACGGCTCTCCCTGACCGCCGGGTCGACTCGCGCCACCCACACATTGACTCTACGGATACTTTGCAGGTCCTTCATAACATGCGAGAATCGTCACCTTATGCTTAGGCCTCCAGCGCTCTCATTCTACTTTGTTTTATTTTATTTTGTTTATCCATTATCTAGTACCCATAGTACAAGCTCTTCTTAATTTGGGCTAGATGGTGTTGTGTGTATGTGATAGAATATTATATTATATTATATTATTATTTACCGAATGAAACACAGCAGTGAAACACTGCTGATTCACGTCGATTTTCTGTGAGAGGATAGTACTTCTCCGGTCGAGCCGGCCCATTCTTGCTGTAACCAGCTTGGCTTTACTACTATTTTTCTCATTTAAGGAAAAACGTAGAATAATAATGAGATACCCATGAAAACAAATGTTTATTATGTTTACAAATTACACTTAGGTCTTATCGTACTACTATAATAACTAAACCGCAGGACGCTATACAAACATTGCAGTTACGGGCATAAGCTGCGGTCGGATTCTCACTAATATCGATCAATCACACACAGTTTATTCCCAGAACGGATCGAAATAGTAAAGGTGATAAGACATTATTATATTCTAGCACTCTTTAGGTAATACACAATAGTTACGAGACACATCTAGTAAAACTCTACGAATATGTACGTATGTGAACACAAAATGTGGTAAGTAACGTCGCTCCGCCGTTTCAGACATTAGGTAGAAATTAATGATGTGGCACCGAGCGTTGCGACTCTGACAGACATCTAGCTAGAGGTTCATTACCTCGTCTTGGCAAACACAAGCTGGCATAGGTCACGCTGTCAAGCGGGGCGAGGAGCGGGTAAAACCTGCTTAATTTACTCTGACCTCGGAAAATGTACACCACATCTCTACCTTCACGAAACCCTGAAGCTTTAGGTAAAGATTACGGAATCAGAAGAAAGAGAACTTACAAATCTCAGGGAAATCATTGTATATCTCCTGCATCATTAATTCTCAGTATTGGGTAGTCTAAACCTCATCTATAGAACGGGGCATATATGATGAGACTGTGTAAGAACAAAATAAACCAAAGTATGAATGATATAGTAACATGTATGCATGCATTCCTTGCTTTAAAAAGTTAAGAATACTACCTCTAACTTCATTGTACATTTTTGAAACGGCACTATTTGTTAAATACAATCCACATCTATTCCAAAAAGCAGCCACAATAAAGAGAAACCCAATACGTTCTCAATACATCAATACTTTGTGTCATTTGAATAGTAAAACAGCATTATTAAAAAGAAGTTTGTTTGGTACTGCTCGACAAGTATATAATAGAATACCTAATAAATTAAAATGTATGGCACTACAAAAGTTCAAAAAATTCTTATTTGACCTGTTAGTAGAAAAGTGTTATTATAAACTAGACGAGTTCTTAAATAATAAATTTGATTGACTGCATTGATATTTTATGTTAAATTGATATTTTGAGTATTACTGTTAAATTATTATCTATTATTTTTATTATGATTTTCTTTTGTAATTTTAGTAGTAGTAGTAGTTTTAGTAGTAATTTTAGTTATGACAATTTAATTATGTTTCTATGTTAATAATTTGTATGCCAATATTGACAAAGCATAGCGCACCAAATATTTTGTATCCAAGATCTTTATATGTAAATACCTATGTTTGACAAATAAATGATTATGATTATGATTATGATTATTATGTATTACATACCCAAATTTTGTCAGTTAAGGTTCTAGTTTCTATATAATAAAAGTTACTGCTAATACCAGACACAGTGCCAAATTCTTGACAGAAAACCTCAATTTTGTTGAAAATTTAGGTTTTCTGATATTATTATATTATTTTTTATTATAAAAAATAATAAAAGCTAAAAGCAGCGATAGCTCAGTGGGGAGACCAACAGACTGCGATGCAGAAGGTCTCGGGTTCCAACCCAAGTCGCGCACCTCTGACTTTCGGAAGTTATATGACTTTTCGAAATTATGTGCGTATTGATTGACAATTATCGCCTGCTCCGTGCCTCGGAGAGCACGTTAAGCCGTTGGTCCTGGCTGCCATGAACATCTATGGCAGTCGTTATTGGGAAAGTCAGTACCCTCTAATATTCTGACACTGGTCTAGCCTTAGGGTATCGTTAGCCTTCGGGTTGTGGAGGTCAGGTGGCAGCCGCTCTGTGTAAAAACTGATATCCAGTCAAATCCGGTTAGACCAGAAAAGCCGACCCCGAGTGACTTGGCTAAGGCGAAGATTATATTATTTTTTATTATTTCTGAATATGACTGCTGTACTTAAGGTACGGACCTTAAGTACAGCAGTCATATTGTACTTGACCTGGCCTGAGAGAAAGTTTTCAGGTAAAGGGCATTACGCTAATCAGAAAGTGTGAATGAAGAATGTGACGAAAGTGAATAAAGCAAGGGAGATATGCCAGAACCGTAGCAAGTGGAAATCCGTAATCTATGCATAATGATGACAGCGAGTGTGTCTTCTATAAGCATGAATGAATAATTTATTATACTGCATGAGTGTTTTGCATGACTGATTTGTATCTCGTGCAATACGTAGCTAACCTAATATGTGCTGCCGTCTAACAACATTTGTATAAAGTAGCATACGTAGTTAGGCAGGTCTCTGTTTTGTTATTAGTTCAGAATTTAGCAGCGTTCAAATAATCAGCAATGTAAAATGTTTTAAAGTTGTCAAGTGTTTTGTTCGTCTGATGCCATAATTGTGACTACGTCATATATTTTTACATGACAGCCAATGCAATCATAACATCATTTCGCTTGTAAAATTCTAGATATAAACTCAATCACAAGTACTGCTTGACTATAAAATTATTTTATTATTATTATTTTCAATTTTATCTTTGACATATTGTGACATTTTCATTATATTTTGTATTTCATTTCATTTCATTTCATTTATCATTTCATTTATTTATTCACAAACAATTTTCATTGTGTCGGAATTATAATTCTAAATTTAATTTTAATTTCTGTTATAATTTTGTATGTTTTATTAATTGTAATAGTATGTAACATTTATTGTGCAAGAATGGATAATTCTAAAAATAATTCTCATTTAATTTTTTAATTTTATATGGAAAGAAGAACCTAGAAGAAGAAAGAAGGAAAGAAGAATTAAGACCTGAAATAAATGAATTTTTTTTTTTTTTTTTTAATAAAATTAATTTCACAGCAGCTCGTGCGAGATTACCAAAACATGAGGACCGAATAAGTACCAGCTCATCATTTGATTAGATGGTGCAGGTATAGTTATATTGTTTATCATGGCAGCACAGTCTAGTGCTGTGTCGGTCAAAATACTCATATTTTACTCCGTACGACGTAAAAATGCCGGTGCAACATAAGTGCGACACGCCCTTGCGTGACCCTTCGGGGTTTACAAGCTTGATAGCATGTGGAGACACGAGAGCCTCTTCAGCAAGCTTTGGAACAATAACAGCTCAAAATAAATGAAAGGGTGGTACAACACAAAATGCTCTCAGATAAAATTAATCGTTCCCCGTCCCGTTAAGGCGCCCATTACTAAAATTGCACCCTAAAACATACAAAGTTCGGTGTAATTTATTGTCAAAGAGTCACGTTACTTAAGGACAAGGCGGAGAACTTTCGAATCGTAACTACTCCACTAGAAGTGTAATTGTTTAGCTGTTCAATGTTTCACGATGTTCCATAACACTAAGTAACAAATAAACTGTGTAAAATAAGTGTTGCCAAGATACATTTTAGGGATTTTGCTGTACATACATAGGTGATATGTATTAACATAGTTCACACCTTTATCCACCACGAGGTAGGTAGCCGTGTAGCCGGCTAAGTTCTTGTTTTCATATGATAAGAGGCCTTTTGCCGTATGCCGGGCAGACTTCAGGCTGCTGCTAAGAATTTCTTGACAAATAAATCCAATAACAATTTGCCCAACAAGGGAGCGGAACCAGATGTCTCAAGCACAGTACACTCCCAGTGCGCTACCGAAGCAGTAAGTAGTACATTCTATTGCATATCCGAAAATATTGTTTATTTTATAATTGTCTTGTTGGTTTATAGTATGAAATAATGTATAAAGAATTCTATGAAAAGCCATAACTTCTAGGGATATCTTATAAAATCTACCTAATATCGCGATCTATTCGTAAAAACCTTTAATTATGATTAACTGTGACGTTGCGGTCAGAATGGTTAAATACTTTTGAAAGCTTGTTTTACAGCATAAATCCCGTTAGTTTTTATTATGGTCTTCTACCTGTTTTCGTCTGGACGTAAACGTTTTCAGTCAATGGTCTAGGTCGGGAGGGATAATACATAAGTCTTGGTGTACACACACATAGTCTTTTGCCTGTTTCCCATAGCGCATACGGCCTCACTACTGAGAGGTAGGTAAACACTACGGATTTTCACTTACGCTCGTACCCCTATTATTGGTGCAATAAACCTTAATTGTAGAGGTTTCAAATTTAGTACAATGTCTTGTGAATTTATTGACCAATTTGTTATTTGACTGCCATGGCATAAGTTTGTAATTACGTTTGCGCGCGGTTGTGTAGTTTCGGGTTCGATTTTTGGATCACGCAACATTAGATATCCTATTAATATTTTATACTTATAGTCGTTAGTGAAATGTGATTTTAAGACCCTAAGGAGATATAAGATGTGGGTCCTTTACCTTATAAAATATAGTTGTGTCAATGTTTGTAAGGTGTTCATTTCTAGAACAAGAATTGTCTTCAGAATATGAATATTGATTTGGAAGCTTTTGAAAGGGACTGGCAGGGAATAGATAAAAACAGAGCGATTTAGAAATCCATGGTTAGAAGCCTTTGCGCAGAAGGAAAGCTTGTATTGTCCCACTGCAGGGTAAAAGTTCTCGCTTTTCCATATTTCTCTGTTATGCGTTAGTTTGCACCAGCCTTTTTTATAGCCGTATTATTCGTTGCGCCATCGTGGTGCCGTACCAATAGTTAATAGAAAAATATATGTGTGGCCTAAGTGTAGGTACATATTTTCATAATACAGACCTCTTATTACTGAAGCTTACGAACGTTAAGTTACAAGCTGCTATATCGCAATAATAATTCCAAAGTAACTGCGACTCTTTTTGTTTACGCTCATTCACATTGTTTGAGTCGGTGTGGAATTAAACTTAATTGTAAGTGTTAATGCTGAGTAACGCCGGGCTAATATCCTCGTATACGTGTAAATTATACCGGGGTGGCGGGCTTGTTCAATTTAATACGTATGTGTTAAGGGATATATGGTATTTGAGTTATGCAATCGGGTTTCTTCACGCCATGAATGCTAGAAGAAATAGGTTTGAGAATATCTATGACCAATATTGTTGGTGGGGCATTGGGCACAATATTGTGGTCTTGAGGTATAGGTGACTTATGGTTGTGACAGGTTGTCGGTTGGCTTTGTAAGTTGCACCAAGGAGTTTCGTAATGTGTCCGGTATACGCTTAGCCTAGCCACTGCAACACATGTGTTTTTATTTACAAAAGTTTCTTTGCCCAGCTATTTGTATATCGAATTACTAGTATTTCTGTTACTGCTACAGCTAAGAGAAGCTTGTGCTAGGAGATGGCTATCGTCGGTTGTACTCGACCTCGAATGGGTACGTACGGCTCGAATCTACGAATTCTAGATTGTAAGTTCAATGAATTGGGCTAATGCCGCTTCTTCTAAGCATAGCTGGTAGAGTCTTGGGTATTGTATACCTCTGGCCACTCTTTTGGAGATATAATATCTAATTGGCCTCATAGATTTAGTTTGCGCTTACGTATACAAACAATTGTGAGGTTCCAAGTTCGATTTTCGCTTTATTAGTAATACTAGCTTTCGTCCGCGGCGTCGCTCGCGTATAGTAGGTTAAGTTATGTTAGTGAGAGTAACGCTTTAAAATAAAATATAGCCTATGTTACTCAGTGATATTTTAGCTTTCTAATGGTGAAAGCATTGTTTAAAATCGTTTGAATCATTTTTGAGTTAAATCTTTACAAAGAAACAAACAGAAAAATCAAATGTTTCCTCTTTGTGTACTATAGTATAGATTACACGAGTTTTTGCGTTGAAGTCATTGTATTGTATTCATAATATGAATTACATTCTTGAGAAGCTTAATCACTCTTGAAACTGAAATATATTAAATACCGATATTTGGTATTCACGTAATATTCGTAAATAAGGTTATATTTATATTATACGCTCTTGATTACTCTTTATTATATGTATATACATAATTGCCTTGTGGTGGTGGCCTTGTACTCCAATAGGACGAAACACAATATGTTTGTAATTAGATTTATTCATATATTATTTGATATTATATTTGTGGAAAATACTATTTTTATTGTCAATTTATCAATTATTTATTTGTCTTTGGGTTTGGGTTTAATACCATTCATACTATACAGGTGGCAAATAAAGATACCGTTTGTTTAGCGGTAACAGTTTACTATAACCGGTAATAGTGCAAGTGTCTACCTAGGGATAAGGAATTATAGATCTCATCAAAGGTCAGGAACCGATGAGGTACCCTTATTATTCCGGCAAAACGCAGTAACAGAGTAACTAGCCTTAACCCGGTTTTCTTTGAGTGCGTGGTCACCGTATAATTTATAACAACAGTTACTTTCATTGTATAGATACTGCATTTGTTTGTTTATTTATTTATTACTAGCTTCTGACCGCGGCTTCGCTCGTTTGGTATCTTTTCTGGTTGAAAGGTCTATATGTATCTACTTACATAATAATGTCCTTCGGACCGAATTTCGGTCATGGCGGCCAATCTCAACGGAGACTGGCCATCTGCGCAGGAGATATTATAGTGCCCAAGTATGTGCGCAAACACAAGTGCACTGTCTGTTCTCTAACTCTCATGATCCGATGGGACGGATAATCCGACACGACCGGAGAGAGATCAGGCGCAGGGCCAACGGCTTTACGTGCTTTCCGAGGCGCGAGGCTGTCTAACACCGCTAATTTCCTAACTCCGGACTGCTATTAAGATTTCTTAACAGAAAAACCCAATAACTTTTTGTTGGCTCGACCCGGGATTCGAAACCGAGACCTCATGCACAGCAGTCGCAATCACTATCGCTGCGCAACGGAGGCAGTTTGCTTTACTTATATATTATTTGTTGCAAATAATAACAATGTAATTCTTGTACAAATGCTTATTTAAATAAATTCAGTTGTTTCAAGTTTTACAAAATGTATTATCATAATGTTTCATTATGTTAAAGTTGACTACATTCTTAACTGTATTCACAGAGTCCACGTTTAAATTAACAAAATAACAAGACCCTTCAATAGAAGTCGAATAAAAAAGAAAACAAAAGGCACCTACAATGAGAATATAAAATCAATGGAAAAGTCCTGAAAGTTGGAATGTCGCTTCGTTTTTCTAACTTTGAACAGACTCGGGACCAACCAAATTTTTTCAAGTTCATTTTCTTTATATTTGAGCTGAACAAAATGTTTTTTTATAAACAATATTTAAGAAATGTATATTATGCATGTTGAAAGCGAACAGATTGAAATTAAATAGAAAATATTTGTCATTAGTGTATATAATTTGTGTGTGCATTTTATTGTATTTATATAATATTAACAGACCGAAATGGTTATTAAACTACCGTTGAGTTGGGAAGATACCAATATTATCAGGAACATATAATTATGTAAGTAGATTTATGGCTATAGCTTCCCACATATAGTTGTATTATCCCTTGAATACAAAAATGCTTTGTCTATTAAATTACTTATGTGGAGAATGTTTACTTCTAATAGACGAATATTTTAGGTGTAACGTTGTTGCCCTTTTAATTGAATAAAGTTCATGTCTATATAATTTGTTGGGGTAATACAGTTTGCTCGTAAGTTGTTCCACTCGATTGCTTCTAGACCTCGGGATTATCGGGGAGGCACGTGCAGTCATCTACATCGATTAGACGGAGCGAGCACACGTGTTGCGTTTAAAATTTTTATTTTCATAATTATAGCCACCATTTTGTTTTGCTGTTATATAATCAAAGATATTTTTAATCTTTAAAAATATAATCAGAAAGTCAATTACTGCACCAAGAATGCTTCCTGTATCGGGGAGGACTGTACAAAAATTTAAACAAAGAACACTAAGAACACCCAGTCTCGGAACAATGTTTTGTGGATCATACAATTTTTTGTCCTGTGTGGGGATCGAACCCACAACACTTGGCGCAGGCGTACTTTTGTTTAACTATATATTCACGTCTGTTGATCTCCAAAGGTGTAGGTAAAGGTGTTTTATTTTCATTTACATTTTGAAGCCTATGTTTTATATGTTTGAGGTCATACGTAATACTAGGCAAATCTATTGTTGTCTAACGGGCATGAGCCTTGTTAGTCTAACAAGGCTCAGGCTACCTAGTCTGCGAATGATTTTAGACTGCCTAACAAAAACCTAATGAAACTTTGCCGCACCAGAGAATCCAGCTCTGATCTGACGATTGACCACAATATATGTGCAAACTTAAGTCATGAAACCGATGAATGAGTTTATTTAGCCGTACCTATTATATTATTTTCAACTAGTAAAAATAGCGGTTTACCTACTGTGGTTGTTTGCCAAGACTCTTTTAGTAATAGCACCGAATAACCAGCAGTCAATGTCGGATTTGTATTGAGGTCACACTTTTATTCTTATTGTTGTCCATAATTTCATAATAATTATATTAGCAGTAGGTTCACATAGTCCTTTGGTGATGACACCTGATGTATTAGAATTGCTATTTATTTAGCTTATACAAGTAATTTTGTTGATCGACCAATATATATTTAAATACTTGCGCAACATAGCCGACTACAAATTGATAAAACAGGTTTATTTAGCGTTGTGTCAATCTAATCTCACATACTGCATAACCTCTTGGGGTGGAGCAGCTAAATCAATTCTCCTGCCGCTAGAGCGAGCTCAAAGAGCTGTTCTTAAGGTAGCCACACGTCGGCCATTCTTGTTTGCCCACACTTCAGCCATACAAGGTACTAACCATTCGTCAATTATTTATTATGCACACTATACTTAAACAGCACACTGAAGTCCCGTTTACCCCGGTCTTAGATAAGAGAAGAAAAGACTTAGTTTGTACAAAGTCTCAAACCCAAACGCATCTGTCAATAAATTCTACGAATTCTCAGGACCATATTTATATAATAAGTTAAATAAATTATTAAATATATATATAATGTTAGTTATTAAAAATGTAGTATCATGTTAATGGAATACCTAGGAAAATTAAATTATAAGGACACAGAAAAACTGCTGGAAGTCGTAAAATGATATTGATAGTAAATTTAAAGTTGTGTATTACTGTCTAAACACCTTTAATCGTAGATGTACTTTAGACTGTAAATATTTGTATTAACAATGCGCTAATATAAAATAAAATTGTCAAGTGATCTCCTGAAATACAGGTTTATCCTAGTTCAGGCAGGCTTAAACATAACCTTTTGAACTTCATTTATATTGTATACACTATAAATTAACGTAGTTTAAGAATTAATTTAAATATAAGCTTAAATTATTTAAGGCAAGTATGCTTTAACACTGTTGATGTAATATGTATGATGTAGTGTAAGGATGTATCTTATTTTTCTGTCAATAAATAAATATTATTATATTATTATTATTATTATATTAATAAGTAATGGCCTAGAAAATACTAAAATGTAGTCTCTTGTCTTCATATGTTCGAAGGGTTAGGATTTAGTACATACCTGCCTACGCTAACAGAGATGGGTGAAATCTAATTGTTTTATAACAATACACTGTTATAACCTCATTACACCAGCTGAGTTTTAAGATTACAATATGTAATAGAGGATAAGCCTATTAGCCCAGGTATATTTCCAGGCTTCGTGCTGTCACTGAGAATTTTATAATAGAATATCCGAGACCTTACGATCATTCGTAAAACCTATGCCACGAAACCAAAGAAGTAACGCAGATCCTAAAATACGAAAGTAAAAGTGAACATCACAAAGTATAACACAACACTTTACCATTTTAAGAATCTAGTTTAATGTACATTTCAAAAGCACATTAAAGAAAATATTCGCAAGAATATTCTATCTTATCAGCAGCATTATGTCAAAAGATGGTTAGGGAGAATAAACACTAGGCGAGAACATAACAAAGCGTCTTACGCAAATGGGACATGTCGTTGAAATATGCGACAAAATAACGATGAAATGCCTGCATCGTCGGAGAGTAGAGCTATGGCTATCCACAAATAGTATCCTTGTGATGCCGTACTAGGTTTTGCTTCGTAACTGACGTTTAGACGAGCCAACTGGCTGCCAAGCTGTTGCAATATAGGCAATTAACGATGGTTCAATTTCCATTTGGATATGAATAGCAAGTATGCTGATTTTCACTGTGAGAATGATAGCAAGATGCGTCAGTATGTGGCAATGAATGTGTTTGACATGTGCAAGTGAAGTGATAAAGTTAAAATACCTCACAATTTCAACTCATTAGAGTTATTTATTACGCATTGTTTAATATTAAAATTCAGACTTTTTATTAAATGTATAAATAACGTTTCGTGATTGTTCTGCTTATTAATTACTGCTGCTTATATTGCCTGATGGTAAACCAGAGTAATCTTACCAAACGAATATTGAATCCACGACTAGATATGAATCAAAAGCGATGCTAGGGAAGAAATATAGTTCCTATAATTTTAAATTTTATCCGTTCAAGAACAACTATTCCAATTAAACTGAACATTTCTCGCCATGCACAAAACCTTTATGATCCTTAGCTTCGTTTAGGCGTTAAATACAGACAAGCTAGCAAAAATAATTTTAATTTTATAATATTAGTGTGGATAAGGCAGTAAGGATAAAGATTGTAGTCCAACGAAGAGAGATAAAATATATCTCGCTATTCATTAAGCTGGCTGTTAAGAGTGCGATTTGTTCGCGAAGTAACTGGGTTCAGCCCGCGACAGGTGTGGCTAACTAACTTTCTCAAGCGCTCGCATTATACGCGTTCGCAATTTATCCTCGCGTATATACAGCGTCGACGTTGGCACAGTGGCCCACTAAGTATATCATAGCAAATATAGTACGGTATTCCGTATTACGATCATGTGTTCATAGAAATTGCCATGTATGTTTACCTGACTATGCCCAGTGTTGATATTTTCGCCAACTACCTAACTTCAGGTTGCTGCTGTAATTTTATTAACTGATAATCTTTCTAGCCATTGCCTCGAACTAAGATTTGAACAAGCCCCGCTTTATGATTCGCAGTAGTAGTACAAAAATGGAAAACAGGAGCTTTGGTCAATGTTCAATGTTAGATAAGCTTCGATTATATGCTCCATGGTAATTTAAAATTAGTATTAAAAAAAGAAAATGCAGAAAATTCTGTTGTGACACATTAATTAAGTCTTAACCTCGTATGTTAATATTGAACAACCAATTATGTTTGATAATGAAAAAATTCTTCAAATATTTAACAAGAAGTAGCGGCAACGTGAGGTATCCATTCGCAGCTGGGAATATTTTCTCACTGCCAGGAACTTTAATACCGCCTTCAACAGTAGCAATGCATTCCGACCTATGTTACGAAGAACATTAACAAAGCCTACAAAAGATTACAATGCAGCTAATGTGTGTATCAATAGCTTTATTAATATTTGATGATATAATTAGGCAGACGCCTAATTCTGTCGAGATAAGAAGAAGAATAGAAGTTTGGATTGCCTAGATAAAGCTTATTGATACAATCTGCTAACGATTGTTATTACACAGATGTGTAAAGAGTTGTGGCGTAAGGCGGGTGAGCTTACGACCAGGTAACCGCTTTATTAGCTGGTACTTTCTGTGTGTCAATGACCGTTGACAGTCGTCAACACAATGTATAGTTTGATATCTAGATTATGTTGCTATGATATGAACAGTTAGGAGGGCCGAAAAGAAAATTTTAATGTATGTTCAATGTAATTGGCTCAAAATTAAGACGTATTATTAATAGTAAACATTGTTTTACATTAGTAGATTGCATTCACGCTGTTTTATTGTCTTTATTATGCTTTGGTGCCGTTTTATTTATTGACCATTAAATAGTGTTTGCTTTACAAAATCACTTTAAAATCGTACACTAAAGCCGTGTTTGTTTACACTGTATATTTACCGAAAAAGGCCACATTATTCCGGTACATTCATGTTACAGCACAGTATGTTCATACAGTGGGAGAAGGATAAAGGATATACCAGCGTATGTGTTGAAGTGAGATAGATATACCGTTCTCTTGCGGGAACAATTTGTCACTGTCGCCGCCAATTTCCTCTTGTAACTAGTTTTTTCTTTGCGCCACGTAAATTTAATTTCAGGTCTTTGTTGAACCGGTTTGAAACGGTTGTAACCGAGTAGTGGTTGGTTACATTTTCTTTATTGTTTTTCTTCAGTGCGATTTCTTTTAAGTATGCTTGAATGCTCACATGTAAACTTTCAAGTGAGTGGATTATTTATGTTTAAGGTATAAGGGCTTCAATCAAAATTCTAAGTAATATTATAAATCCGAATGTGAGTTTGTTTGTTTCGCTTGCACGCTTCAAGTACTTAAATAATCATCATAAAATTTCGCATGCATATTGAGGGCACAGAAAAGGAATGTATAGATTACTATCCAGAAAAAGTACTGTTGCCGAGCGAAGACGCAGACAAAAGCTAGTATATTATATATAAGACAAAATGTTATAGAACATTCTAGTTTCAGCGTTATCTTATATCACACTATTTAAAATAATAAATACCAAGCAAGTAATTATTTTATATTACCGCACATAGAAATATAACGCCTTGTACTCTTTGACAATAAACAAGAATGAAGATGTCATTTAAGAAATATTAGTCTACTAACACACATATGCTTCAGCATTAGGCTTGAGTTCCTAGCATTCCCGGGCCTAAAACTCAGTTTTCTGTTATAAATTTCTTAATGAAAGTAAATATCCATGTCTTGAAATGTGCTCTACGTTGCACAATGCGTTCGGCTTCGTATATGTGTCTTGGTACGTGAGATGTGGATGTAACCCACCTCAATCGAAACCTTTGGAGATATACTCGTTTACTTATGGATGTAATGTTGTATGTAAATACGTTACTTAGTTTGGCATAAAACATTAAGTATCGGATAAACATCCAACGGCAAGCTACATAATTTATGTGAACGAAATAACAATAGAGGCAGAATGCTCGCGTAAATCTGACCGCCGGGAATTGTTGCCACATTCTGTACTCATACAATTTACATGACGTCTCATGTCTGGCCATGCATTGTGGCTTGCCGTACCGCCGTGTCTAAGGAACCGATTCCATAAGCGTGAAAAAGGCTTGTCCCTTATTTCACGCCGGTTGCTCAGCGCACTATCGCTTTCATACTCAAAAAAACATAAAACTCATCTCAGGAACAAGTACCCTTAACTCTCCGTCGAGATATAAATTCTTGCCGAGGAAAACGTTCCACAGAATATATCACTACACATGAATGAAATATGGACAAAAGTAATTTGTATATTGGATTAAAGTACACTTTAATTTCAGGTTTCAGGTTGCAGTAATGGTAAAATAGCAAATGTACGACATCATCGTTGGAGAATACATAAAAGTGAAGTAAGTTTTAATTTTGTGCCGTAGCAATATTTCGTAGACTGCTACGACGTAGCAACACGGCTACGTTTTATAGCCGATATTGGTTCCTCCGGTAGTTGATTACAATGAGCGTTCCCAAAAATTAAACGTAATCTTTTCCTCCTTTTACAGTTCAAAGCAAATAAGGTAACTGTTCTTATCTCGGTCGGCCTATTGTTTTCTGATTGCGTTTTCTCTTGGTTTTCGAGGGGAGCACGAGATTCCTTTAAGTGTCATTACCATTGGAAACATGGTAATAGAAACTTTTATTGGAACGACATTGCCAAATGAGGCAGCGACTAGCGAATAATGATTTGGAAATGGGTAAAAAACGATCAAGAAACTATCACGTCGGATGGCATCAAGCCAAGTGTCTCAAGACGTATTATATGGTACCCACGTAAAATTCTTTTGATGTTTTCTTGGTCTTGTAAAGGTTCGAGCGTATAAATTTGGCATCAATGCATTTTACTTGCTATTCTGGACATAAATTATATATTTGGAATATTGAAATATGAAGCGTATGTGATGTAAAATTGTGAATATCTCCAACATTTTGTGGCGATATTTCGTTGAATATTGGCATAATTATATTTAAATCATGTACAAGCTATACGCGTATTACCATAATTTATTTGCTCATATTATTTATTGAACGTATACGTTTTGTTCGTATATGTGAGTAGAGTTGTTGGCACGTATCAAAATAATATAATTGCTTACATCAGAGATCAGTTGGTTATAATCACAGAAATTATTAAACTCAATATGAAATGTTATGTAATGGTATGGTGATACATATTTAACTACATTTATAAGTCCAGTGTTGTAGTCTAGTAAACTTTACAAATATTGAAACAGCATTAGCAGACCACTATATTTTTTATCTATTAATTATTTATTATATAGTTTCAGTTGTCTTGTATGGGGATAGAACTATCAACGCGATATAGGGACGAGAGACCTCTAAACTTTCACGACGTTCGTAGAGTTCAGTTTGACCCATCTACTTGTTCACAGTATTGTATTTCTTATTCTTAACAGATATTAGTTCTATTATATTATATGAAAAGATATACATATATATTTATACCTGTAGTATAAAGTCGCTGATAAATATTATGGAAAAACGATTCTAAAAGGCTTATTGTCGAATATGACGACTCGATGGCGTAATGGTTAGTGCAACCGACTGCCACGCCTAAGGTCGCGGGTTCGATTCCCGCACAAGTCAAATATTTTTGTGCATGAACATGGATGTTTGTCTTGGTCTGGGTGTTTCTATGTATAATATGTATGTACATACAAAAAAAAAGTATATATGTACGTTTATCCATTGTCTAGTACGCATAGTACAAGCTCTGCTTAGTTTGGGCTAGATGGTGTTGCGTGTATGTGATAGAATATATTATATATTATATTATTGAATAAGATATGCTTTAGCTAGTTTTTACTTAATTAAATGTAAACGTACGGTACATGGCCAACGCTCAAACACTCAAATTTTAATTAAATATGGATTATTATTTGACTTTACAATCCCAAAAGGTAAAAGTATACATTTATAAAATTGCTATGGTTTTAATATACCAAGATTTGAATTCTCAGCAAGTTCAGAATGAGAATTTTAAAGACACCGTCCTCAATACATCGCTTCAGCAGTTCCAGGCTTAACATGTTTTATAATGTATGTGCAATAAAGTTAGGGTATTCATGAAACCTATACCTATAATTTGTAAGTATATATAACTGTAATCTATTACCAAAGCTCGAACGCCATTACAAGTTAAATAAAGCTAATAATAAGCGTTGCCCAACAATTATTCCAGTTCAATAGAATCTAATACACTTAAACCGTTTTACTTGAGAATCTAACTAAGAGCGATAATAATGAAGGCAAAAAATGAAAAATCGCTTTTCACGATGGCCCATCTATCTAATAAACCTAATATTGGTTTGATACGCGCTCAAGAGGCGTGAAATGACTCCCCTCTCTCGCCCTGCGGGGGGCGGCATCTCCAGCCTATCTTGACCTGTACTGTTTTTATATTCCTTCACCGTGATCGAACAAAACAATCTCGCTTCACTATCCTAAAGGTTTTCTGCACTGGTCGTTTTACATGCCGCACCTCGCCTTCCAATATAGATTTGAAAATGTGGAAAGATTATTTATGCGTTGTTTATAGAAATCGAGGATTACTTCATACAGAAGTGTTCATTGTTTACGATACTACCACTTTGTCTTAAATAATCGCGCAATACTAGGTTTGGCAAGATCGGATATGGACCTACGCCAATAAGCGGCATTTCAGTAACCACTATAAGATTAATCGCCTCTTGAAAGTTATATTTTATCCTGTGTAATAGATTGCTTTAGCAGCCTACTTTTCATTGAATTTTATAGTTGTTTGATAAATAGACGACGTGTTTTAATAATGTTCTGGTGATGGACAAAGGCCTCTCCCAATGTTCTAATGAGTGTTAGTTATTTGTAATAATGTTTTCAACTGGTTTCTTAGAGCATATCAACATCTGAAATATTGTTTAGTAGTACAGACAGCTACAGCTGTATGCTGACAATAATTTGCACCCTTCAGAGTGCAAAATATTGTCTCTATAGACCTTGCAGTAATATCTGTAATCGGATTATTCAACAGAGAATATTAGTCTTGTATTTGATCCATTTAAATGTTGAAACCGATATAAGTGAGTTGATGGTGAACACTAAAACTGGTGTAACATCTATGCAGTTTTAACCCCGAAACGTTTCACAAAACGTCGCGTCTTGCCAAATATGAAAGGATTTTTTAAATTAAAGCTGTTTTCTGGAGGGTTTTCGAATATAGCGTTAACTCGGCACATTCCTTCGATGACCGTGACTACGAGAGTAACTCTCACAAATTACGTTCGGCCGTTGTTTGGAGACAAACAATTTGGATGTCCTCACGTACCCGTCGCATTCCTTGAGGGGCCGCTAAACTATGCAACTTAAAACTGCTATAGGGATGGACGTTGACACTTGTCGCACTTAACTGCTTGGATTACGATGAAATTCCAAGAGCTTTGGCATTTAATAAAATCGATATATCTTGGCAATATACTCTGTAGTAGAAACTATAAAAGTAGGTCCCCATGATCGTGCTGGAGGGAAAATATATGTGAAATATAAGTCTTAAGAGGTGACAGCGAGAGGTAGCGAGATAAGAGAGACGTTTATTTAAAGGCCTAACTTTGAAGAATAGAAGATAGGGTTAGAAAAGAGAAAACGAAGTCTTTCTTTGTAGTAATATAGTTGAATTCAGTTTTAAATATTGTGCAAAGACTATTGTTGTTACCTTTTTATTCATGTCCAGATTTGAAGACTCATCGCTCGTTTAGTGCATGTAGTAGCTAGTTGCTTTCATAAACACCAAGAAAAGGAGAACAAGTTGTACATGTGCTAGCAGATCACAATAAGATGTGATACATAGAGTATTTTTTTATTATATCGTCTAGTGTTTCGATGTTTATGTGTTTGTAATTCTGATCTATAATATGTTAAACTATCATCAAAATATACGATATCACAACTTTATTTAAATATTTATTCGTACTGTGTGATAAATGTATATGTTTTATTGTATATGTTATATGTACCTTATGATGAAGGTTAAGGAAAATTTGCCACATCTGGAGACGCAAACAAAAAATAACACATTCTTTTTGCCATGGTGTATCCTGGGGCTAATCAGTTAATGAACGTCTCACGTATGAGGTAACGAGCGCTTAATTATACTATGATTTATCCCAACTCCACTTAAATGTCGTAAAATGGTTTTAATATACTTTATATTTATAAAAATGACTGCCTTATTGGTGCCGTGGAATAGATTTGCGTATACAGTCATGAACAATTTCCGAGCCTGGCAAAAGGATTTATATTTATTTTAGTCTGTTTTCTAGACGAAGCAACAGCAGCAACAATAAACAGCTTATTGCTCTCCACTGCATTAGATGTTTAACAGATTGAAGTCTGGAAGTGTGCTCCGTGGGTAGCACTAGACCTTTCCGTTATCATGTAGAACCTCAAACATAGCTGACAAAATTTGGGTATAAGACTCTTCTGCCTACTTATTTAAACGCTAGAAACAGAGATACAGGCACGAATCCATTGTGTATTTATTCACTATAAAATACGCAATAAGAAACTATATCGAATTGTACTTACTGTGATCAAAAGTTCTTGGATCCACAGTGGTAGTGGTCACCGGGGTAGTCGGTTCAGGGTCATCTTCTTCATCAGGGTCGATTGTCGTTGTGGTAGTAGTAGTGGTACGACGACGGTTCTTCTGTCGCCCTGACTTGCGTCTCTCCGGGGGCGCTGTCTGTGGCGGGGGCGCCGCAGTGATTCGGGGTGCCCTGGCTACGGCCGTGTCGCCGCCAGTGCCGGGATCGGCAAAGACAAGCGCCACTAGTGACACGGCCAGTAGCCGTATCACCAGTGGCGCCAATCCCCACATTTTGGCTGTGGGCAAAGGAAAAGGTAAAGTCAGTAAACGAGGTCTAAAATAATCGAATTACTAGAGAACCTTGTCAAGTTATGGCAGTTTTATTTTTACCAAGAATACTTGGTACCTGCTTGTTTATTTATGATAGCACAGAGCTTGACTAGGCTTTAAAACTAATAATGTTTTCAGGTCTTTCTGATTCTAAACTGACTTATAAATATTAAAACTAGTAACGTATAATTTGTTTCGAATAACATTCGATACCATTTATACGCGATACGAAAAGTATTTGATGATTAAGGATGCACCTTCGTATTGTTGTAGTCAATACACCCAATAATTAACCCGCCATAATTAATAGATCATAACAGACACAAATTCAGAATATTATAGTAATAATAGCCAAAAAGTGTTACTCGAAGCATTGAAAATCCTTCTAAAGTAATTGAGCTTACACAGTGTTCTTTAATGTAGTTAGTTATTTTGTATAACTTTTAAACGAAGAATATCAAACAACTTTTAAGTAGTAAAACATCTTTAATAAGATGAGAGTTGAAGATTTTTCTGAGACGTACAGTTTGCCTGCGCAGTAAATTTGCACAACTAACAGTTCTACAGAACAATTTTTGCTTAATAGTATTGATTTAACTGAGTAGCTTTATCCGTCAGTAAACCTTTTACTGATGATTAAAACTAAGAAATTTATAGCAATAGTTTTCACTTTGGTAGATACTTTCGAAGGAAATGTCTAGTAGTGTATGTCTATAAAAATAGACTGGCATTGCAAGTGCAGATGTGATCTAACTCAACAGTATGTTTCTGCAGATATCCGTAGTTAAAATCGTTGTATTATTGTGTCATACTCATACCCTATGTAGGCACACATAGACTCATTGTATATCCTCGAAGGGCTAGGCAGACCTGGGCAGAATTTTCTAAAAGATAATCTAATGCAATCCTAAATCTGATTCGGTAATCAAAGTTAAGACCTCGCATCGTAATCGCTAAGTTATGCCACGAGATTAATGACGACTCCTTTCGATATGAACAAAGGGGAAAACAATCAAGAACGATTTCTATTACCAGCACTTCTCACTCATCACTTGTAGTGAAAGCAAATGTAATCATTATAATGTCGTTGCCATTAAAAGTATTCGAATAATTGCACAACATCTGTGACATTTCCATGTCAGAAGTAGCTAAAGAAACATGCCGTTTCCAAAGTAAATAAGGTCAACAAAGACACTTACAACGCTATAATAAAAAGTGCCTCTTTAGAAAGGGTCGGGCTCTATAAACCAAGACACTTCTTACCTATTTTATGGTTCAAAGTAAGAATGTTAGTATTGCTTTAATACGTTAATTGAGTTGATGTTTATGTTTACACTTGAGTACTGGATAGTTATATTGAAATGTATGAATATTTTTCTTACTAAAAAATAAATATGGCGTACTAGTAGCTACATACAATATATAAAGATCCATCTCGATATACTTTATTGTCATTTTTGTTAATTCGTTCGATAATACCCCAGTTTTATTGAATAGTACCGAAGTGAGAGCTGCAAATGAATCAGTATCTTCACTAACTATTATCATGACGTCATGTGCTTACTGCGTTCCATGTCTGAATATTATCGTAACATAGAAGTTTAGGCTACGTTGCATTCATGTCATAAGTTGCCGCTAACGGTTATCAGTGGTTTGTAAGGTGTGAGGCTTCGATTTTCGAACCATGCAAAGTGTCATTACGTTTCTGTTTAGGAAATTTTCAGTTACAATATTAATTCTAACAATTGGCCTATAGCTGCGATATTAATATAGTTGCTAAAATTTTAAATGTTGTTATTACTTATTATTATATTCGTTACAAAACAAAAGAGTTTTACTATAGTAAAATATGAAATAGTTTTAAGAATCACAAAATTATTATTTCAGCATAATAATGCATCATTAAACGAATAATGTATGTACTATATATGTAGTATTTATACGTTTAATGATATACTTCTAAGTACTACAGCCTCTAATGGCGTATCGCTAAAATGCTTTTGGCCACATTACATTAAAATTATAACACGAGTTTCCCAAGGGTTAAAGTATCATTTGATAGCCGAATGAAACCTCATGCCACCCTAACCCTATAGATGTACGAGTATGTGCATGTGGCATCTCCCCTCGAAATACTCCACAATCAACATCTGTCAACGCACTAATGTTGCCGTTCTTCGGTTAATGCTCCATGGGTCCAAGGGCTACTGTAAATTCTTTATGGTATTCAACCCACCTGGCCAGCCAAATGGAATTTTGCTGTAAGGTGGCGCCAACCGGTGAACTTCACACCATATATTTAATTTACCCCTGTCAAAACACTCTCACAAAAATACACTCCGATTTATTTCAGTATTTTGGTTTACCTGTCGAACAGTCAATCACTCAAATAATATAACACCTAAAACTAAATGTAATCATTTTAAATTCATAAAGCGGCAATGTTAAATTCCACGCTTGTGAAAGAATTTCAAAATAATTTTACTGGTGTCCTTTATCCAACTTTGTGTACCTTCGGTATATTTTTGTTTTGTCCCCCTCATTTGTAACGTCAAAGAGCGAAGTACGTCGTGGTAATAAGACGTAAATGTATCGTATTGGGGACAAGAAATATCGTTGTTTAATCGCCTGGGATGTGATACCCTAAAGCCGACTAGTACTGACACTTCCAACCGAGCTGGATGGAATACATTCAGCCAAATCCCTCGGGTACAAGACTGAAAGCCACCCCGGTACCGATCCGCTTCGATAATGTTCCCAAACCCCTCTTCGTTTTATTTTTCACCATTCTCAAGACTTACAAACAGATGGAGGGAATGTTTGGACGCAAACGACATTCGTCGATATGCGTCATTTTTAAAATGGCATAGGTCTAACAAAAATGAATTCGTGTTTGATGGGAGGGCACACATGTTCCTGAATGTAAAAGGGACATTAATACAAAAAGAATAGATACAGACGGTCAAGTTTGCTTTTACTTTCTCCGTATTGGTCAGTAATTAGTACGAGATGCTGAAAATTAGTCCTACAAAAATTGCTACCCTAGCGTAATAAAAAATACATTTCAAAGTCGAACGATACTAATGAAACCGAATTTTATACGGCGAATGACATTTAGAATGAAAAAATGGCACAAGTAAACTGTAGAGAGCAAAATACCCAACGTGTTTATAAGTTGCCGCCATGTCCGATACAACGATCATTTACTCGTATTTAAATACTCATTAAACTGAAGTACTCAACTCTAAATACCGCTTTGTTAAACGAAAAGTACTTTTACTTTTCAATGTGCTCTCTTAGTTGGGAAATCGATAATTAAAAGCTATAGAGTACGATCGATCTTCCAGAATAGCAGCGTCTGGTGAGTTAATTTCAAAGTTGTGTAATTGCCCACTGAATGGAATAAAATCCTTATTTACGTCTTTAAGAATCTACGTAATGATATTTTAGAGAGCATAACTTCAAAATGAATCGTCATTTTGTTTGGAATATTTGCTCAAGCGAAGCGTGAACGAATTAACGATTGAATTTTCTATGAACGGCACAAAGAGCTGTTAATAAAAGAACAGTGTCGTAAATATGAAAGTGTAACTCGTTTATAATATTCGTATTTAAAGTAATATTTCCAGTTCTCCGATCGAGTTCTGTTTGAAAGATCAATGTCGCGCAAACTATAATTAAATTAATTTTGTCATTGAATAAACTGAGTTGAACGTACCTTCATCTGAGTCGAAACGTAGCACGGGTGGGCAATAATAACTTTGACAGTTACAACCTTCGCGTTGCTTAGTTTACCAACACGAGACCGTGGCTAACAAAACTTTGACACTTGGAGTCCACATGCGATACATTGCTTGTCACTAAGCTATTCTGACCCCCTCTCCCCCGTTTAAACATTCATGTTATTCGCCCAGATGAACATCAGCTACGCATATTTTAGTTGTTCTCGACCGTGTATTAACCAAGTAACGTGAAACAACTAGCCGGAGCACTGATTTGATTACCAAGTAGCAACTTGCAGTTTAAACGATGTTGCTCCAGCCAAGCAGTAAGGCAATAGAAAACGAAATGAAAATAAAGCAGCATTTATTCTTTTGAAAAATGTAACAGTGGCACGAATATCTGTAATACGATCTCATTATATCCGTGCCTATGGTAAACGGCGGGGAGCCGTAGAATTTATAGGCACTTAGTGTAATAAGCAATACTGTAGACTATTCCGCTATTGCTGATGCTTATAAACTATTTATTTGTGTTTGCCAAAACACATTAGGCACTTCTTTAGATTTACATTCCAGGTAAATTGAAGTAGAAGTTAGTACAACATGAATAAGTCAACAATTTTATGTCCAAACTTCATCAATACGGGTATATTTTTGTGATAAAGAATGGCCGGGACCGCTTCGTCTTGATACACCGACTTTCTATAAGGTTGGTAGGTAATCTCTGACAACAACGTTTTAAAAGCGCCTTTCTTAAGATTAGACCGTGGGCCCCATTGTATTGGTCTCCGCTTGATCGAGCACCGGAGCGCAGGTGGTCGATAAATGAATTTTCCCAACTGTAGGAAATTGATTTTCATTCAGTGAGAGAAAATCGGTAGCTTTTCTTCCATTTTATTGGGTACAGCGAGTTTACATCAAAACCGCCATGTTGACTGGTAGCTGATTAATAAGTCGCCTATGACCAGATTGAGTCCGTCAATTATTTGATTATTAAAGGTATTCTTATCGTTTTGTGCCTAATTACACACAAATTAGAATTTCTATTTAGCTGGTATGACCTTAAGTTGAATTTGAAAATGTTATCAAAACCTTAAGAATAGATTAAGGGATTGCTTATCATTTTGATATGTACCTAATAAGTTGATACATTGTAGAAATAAAAACACACCGGTGGTTTCAATCACGTTATTTTACATAAAATTTTCGGCGGTGGTATTGAATTACGTGCCGAAATAAACTTTGTGTGGTACTCTGTTTTAATTAAAAAAGTTTCAGCTGATTGCTTTATTACTTGATAGGTATTTTGTGTTACTTGTCTATCACATCTCGATGGGTGTTTCACGAATTATAATTAAATTAAATTATAATTAAATATATAATTCACGAAATATCTCAATATTATAAACGCCAGTGTCGGATTTTTATATAAAAACAAACAATCGTGCGAATTATTATTTCGCATTTTTATATGTCAAAAGAGCAATCGTTGGCAAATTAATGTCGCGGGGTGAATTTTTTGATGTCTCCGTTGTGCGGCTGATTTATTATTAACCTTTGTCACGACATGATCGCGTCATTCATTTTACGATGTTCCACGTTAAATATCTGATGCCAAAAAACTTGTTCAGTAAATTTTGGCATTAATAAGAGCGGAGCTGTCGTGTGGCCAATTTCTAAATGGGGACATCAAAAGTGGAATAACAAACGTGACGTCCATCGAGGTACGATCGGTATTCGCAAACTTTTTCAGTGCCTGCCGTGCCAGGACACCCCTTTACCCAATTTATGACGTCGTCGTGCATTTGAATAAGTTTACCATAAAAATAGGCGTTCTGCGGCCAGAAACTTTAGCAATAAAATGCAAATGTGACATTGGTGTCGCTTCTAGACGCGCTTGGTGAGGGCTCGAGGATCTAACCTGGCGGCGTGGCCCCCTCACGGGCTGGAAACACAACTATTTCATGCCGATGCCGAAATTCAAATATTGTAAATATTAGTTTCTGTCGCGCTTTAGATATTCTATTGTCAATGGAAAATTGACTGGTGTCGTTTTCTTACCCTTTTATAAGAACTTTTTATGGCAAAGCTTATATGAGAGGATTTAAAATATATTATGTCGAGTTATTTACTTAGTAAGCCGATAATAGTTATATAATATGTATATATGTAATTATATATGTATATAATTATAATTATTTATTTCATTTCTTAAACTGTAAACATTTAACTTGTAAGAGCATATTATCTCTTAAATTAACGTTTGTATTCTTTCAAGTGGAAATATTTTCTTATCAGTTTTTAAAGTGTTATGATTAGTATTCGAGGTAGCTATAATGATATAACTTTTAGACAAAATGTAATGTAGATACAAGATTCGGCAACTCAAATAGTTTTATAGGTAATATACACCGTATTTCTCCCACACACAAAAGGCTCTTTGATTTTCATGATAGACTCTTCAGGATACATAAAGAGGTAAATGTTGCTCATGGTAGATAGGCAGGCGCTACCATGAAGATATAGGCACTAAAACAAACGCTTATTACAGTTCTAACGATACGTCGTAATGTCTCAAATGTTCTTGAATGGCACCCTTATATTACTGGCCTTTTCGCTCCTCTTAACATGCAATATGTCTGTCTCTCTTAGAAGCACATGAGAATATGAATGAGATGGATAGTGCCACATATTTTTATATTATTTTTATATGCTATTGTTGATAGTGCGGTCAGGGTACTATCTATTTATTGCGATTGTGTATATGTAATTGCATGTCTGATAGTCTCCGAGCTTCTACTCGCATAATGGGACTGAGGAGTACTTGTGTGTATTATAATAAATGTTACATAGATAAGAATCATTAAAACAGATGAAAGGTTCAATTTTGTTTCCAGGTCGAGTTAGTGTTTCTAACTTGTGTGCTTTGCACCTACGAGTATATTTGTATTACTTAAACTGTTATAACGTTATTAAGCGCGAAGTCCGCTTTGTTATTCTTGCAACTCCACGTTGCAACATGAAGTTCTGTACGGCAAATAAAAATAATGTTGAATGGACAACGTTATTTTTATTCCATCTACACAGTTTCATGTTTTACTACGTTTGAATAAATAAAAACTATTTTCTCTTTGAAATTGTTTTATTTCTCGGAAAGTAAAAGATAAATCCATAGCTCGCCTTACCTAAACCAGTTTAGTTTAAAATACTCATTAAGTATTTTAAATAGTAAGGAAAATTCGTGAAGCATACAGCTATCACCGCATTTTTATAATTCATTGCTGTAGCAATTCATAATTAAAGTTTTAATGTGCCCGTAACTCTGAAAACTGAGTTCGTGTAAGATAGATTAGAACTTGGGACTTCTATCTTGGTAGTTCACCGCGCCGACTAGTTTATTGCAGCCGCATATTAGATTTTATAATTAAACCTCAATATAAATAATTATTTTCTGTTTTGTGCTTATTTCTGACACTCAGACATAATTTTCACAAGTGCTTTCAAGCTATTCCTAAGTCTCGGTGGGATCCCTAGGATTACTGACATTAGTTACAAAGGCGGTCTAACGTTTGCCATCTGTCAAAATTTATAACTGTCTTAGTGGCTCACAAACAGATATCTAAAGGATTAGAATTGTGCCCCAAGCACTTTGTCATATTATGAGCTTTATAACACAGAGTGAGCTTTGCTAGTAGATGACGTTTTGACCAAAAGCAATTTACTACTTAAAAATTCATAACCAATTCTAGTTAGAGGATTTAGACACTTCAGAGGTGAGTTAAATAAAGAAATGCATTTAATGTAAAGATTACATTACTGTGTAAATTATTCGAACAATGAAATTGCTAGTATATTGTAACTAGTTATGAATGGAGTGAAAAGTGTGTTTTGGTTTCTTAGTAGTACTTCTTTCGCGTAACAACGAAGGCACCCTCAAAATATTTTTTTTTAGAGTCCGTTGGTGCATCAAATACTTTCTTAGAACTACAGAACGAACCCGTATGTAAAGGCTACTAAATAGATAATAATCGAGATTGTATATACAAGATATTATTGTAAAATTTGTAGTTGTCGTCGTAGTGACGTTACGTTGTGTTTCTTTATAGTAAGAGCATCGACTTCTGACCTGTATCTATTGTGACTATTCATCAAAATATTCATAAGCGAATTGGTTTAGCGTCAAAACTTTCTACAGTGTGTCAAATTAAATAAAATTTCGATAAATGAGTTATGTCTTTTAAATATAGACATTTAAGATATTGCGAAATATGGTTGAAGTGTTTGTATACAGGGTGTCTGGTAATTAATGGATAACCTTGAAATGTCTTATAGTAGAACTGATGGCCGTTCAGAAAAATAAATTGAAATAAAATCTATCCTAATACTACCTGGAATATGATTTTTCTTTAATTACCTTATTTAACTTTCTTGTACACTACGACCATAAATGAATGAATTCCATCGGTTTTTTGTTATTTTATTATTAAACAATAATTATGCTAATAGATTGACAGTAAAAGTATGACTAGCTATTGCACATTCTAAATTTTTTTTTTCTTAGCGGCCATCGGTTCTAATTTAAGACATTTCAAGGTTATCCATTAATTACCGGACTTCCTGTATATATATATATATATATATAGTGTCTTTAAGCTAGTTAGTAGTTCGTTGATTAGAAGACGTATCGCTCGATACTGGCCTAAGATTCCTCATAGGTGACACTCACGCATATCTGACAATACGGTCTTATCATTAGTGGTCACTCCTTTACAAGTGCAAGGAATAACGTGGCCTTTGACGTAGGCACTGTTCTGCCTGCAGTGTAAGTCACTAGTTTCTTTGAAAACGAAACAACGTCTTCAAAATGACATAGATGTAAGGTTTAGCTAAAGCGTAATTTTTATCTTGGAAACTGTTGAACATAACAATAAGGTATGAATGACAATTGACAACATACATGCTACAGTACTGATTATCAGCACGATCTATGCAAGTAGTTGCTAGTCAATGAAAAATTCAATTAATAATACAAAAAACCATGTGTGGTATCTGTTTGCTGGTATTTGCACGATTGTACATATTTCGTCACATCATCTATCATGTCTATTGTTTATTTTAATTAAAATGATGTGAGGTCTATAGTAGTCAATAGTTGTATTTTGTTGTGCAATACATGACAACCTAGTAGGATTCAGTATGACCTCAGCTTGACAATCATGTTAAATTGGTACCTATTATAAAAATGATACGTAAGCTGTGCGTGTACATAAATAAAATATAATCATCTGCTCATCTAATAACGATTTGTGAATCCAAAATCAAGTTTCTTTTCAATGTATGTTTATTTATTGTAGGTTCGAGCTTCACCCAAAGGCCATATCAAAAAATACTTTTAGCTGAAACCTAAGCAATAAAATTTATGGACACCGCATTAAAATAAGTTAACACATTCACGGAATAATTTGTGATATGGCACACAAACTTTACATACAAAGAGACATCACGTCTGGGGATGTATTGCCACACTACACGGTTTTAAAAGTATGTATTGTGGCAGTAACGGTCAGAGTCGTAACCGCCTATAAGCGTACATTCATACCAAGTGAAGTCTAAACAGTATGTTTACGGCAGGAGTGTTTGCTGTCGCTCTAGCGGTCTGTATTTTAGCCTAAAACGGCACGGAGTCATATATTTCCTATAAATTCTATGGGAAATAGTCGGCCATGGACGGAGTTTTACTTTTAGTATATTTTAAATCGCCGGCTGCAGCCGTAGTGCTATATTATGAGGGTCATAATTCACGTCTCTCGACGTACTGTCTGGGAATATGTTAAGCTTGAATAATAAACTGTACGTCTTCATTACATTTCTTCAATTCAATACCAACTCTAAAAGACGATACATATCAATCATTTATCACCAAAGAACGCCAAAAACAATTTCAATCACAATATACGTATTTGATACTAGGTAAAGGCAGAAAAACAATCTGTTAGGGCCGACACACGGCACGTACGGCGGATCGAACGGCGGATTGGCGAAAATGATTGATAGTCCCTTTCACGGCTGATAGGCCTTCCTAATCAAGAGAGACTGGAATACTCCGATGGGAATATCTACTTATACAGTACGAAGTTCTTCGATGTTTGAATTTTTGCAAGATGAACTCTTTTTTTAAAATCTTTATTATTATAAAAGGACTTGGTTCACAAAAAAGAGCGACCATGTCGTCCTCGTAAATCTACTTATAACTATTATATAATCTATGCTTACTAACTATGTCATATACACTATCAGACTGTATTAGGTACATTTATTATGAGAGACCTAACTTGTAAATAATTCTTAATTAATTTGTACAATGCCCTAGCTTCCTTGGAATCTGGTTCAGGAAGCACGCTGTTACAACTGCCAACATTTTTAATATCTATGATGTTAAGAAATATATGTGTTCTTAGAGCTTGATTCCGCACACATTTCACCAAAACATGGTGCACATCCTCTAATTTATCGCATTCTGTACAATTTGGTGACGATGACTTTTTGATCAAATATTCAAACTTATTTAGTGGAATGTGGCCGGACCGAGCTCTGAAAGTGGTAACCAAAGTACTCCTATCTAAGTTGCTTGTTAGAAACCATGGATAGCGAAAGGGTACAGATCGTATAGTATTATATATACCATATGCCTTAAGTTTGTGAGCAATCTTTTAAAAATTCTACCCACAGCTTAAAAAATTTATCTTTCAAGAAATGTATGACCTCTGTGTAAAACGGAATAACATTGTAAGGTACTCCATCTGATACCGCCATTTTTGCAAAGCGATCTGCCTCCTCGTTGCCATACAGACCTACATGCGACGGGACCCACTGCATTATCACGTTCTTATTGGATGTTGCAAGCTGATGAATGGTCCTCGAAAAGTCGAGGTGCATCGAGCCAGCCACGTGTTGAAATGCACTTCTAGCATCCGTTATAATTACACAATTATTGTTATTTAAACTTGTTATATAAGAAAGAGCTTCCGACAATGCAATTAGTTTCGTGTGCATAATAGAAACATATGAGTCAATTTTAAAGAAAATCTCTTTGTTTTCGTTTGCGGCTCGCGTGTTTTGTCTCTGTATTCTTGGGAACAGGGAATTTTTCAGGATTAAAAGTAATTTGAGCTAGGCCAGGGCGCAGGTATATCTTTACATAGTTAGATTAGGTTGCCGGGAAAATTAGTTTAGTCTCATCCCATAACATTTGCGCTCAGATGAAAGAAAACATTCTCGAGTGATAGTAGACAGTCGTAAGGTTTTACTTATCATAATTTGTTATAAATTGCATATGACGTCGCTTGAGGAGACCTATTATAAAATAATGTTTCTAGAGCAGATGCCAGAACAGTTTTGCGTAACCTTTTCAGCTGTTTATCTGTTTTTCTAAAGGGTAATATTGAATAACTTGAAACCTAGGAATCAACACTGCTGAACTGATGAAGATGTTTTTTATATTCATGAGAACGAAACAAAGCTATATTCATGGTAAAGTGTTGTCTCATTCTTGACTATAGACGAGAGAAGGTGAACGACCAGTATTGTCAAAGCTTACAAGATTGATAAAGATCATTCTTATTGACATTCTTGTACTAAAATATGGGTTCATTGTTTACTGCGCAAATGGGGTGATTGATTAAGTGATAATCTGTCTACTAGCACTAAGCGTGTCGTGTTGTGGCTTCACTGCCCACTAGGAACCAACATTGCTGTGAACCGTACGTAGTAGCTGTGTGTCTGTGATTTTAATTACTGTGTCAGTCCGTGACGAGGGGCAGTGTAAGCTCATCGAAACGTCAAGAACCCAAATGTAAATACTTAAAATATGATCGCGTTTTATCCCCTGTCATATATGATGTAAACGTCTGTGAAGCTCTCGCGATACAGCGTAATATTCGAACGGATGGGATTATTCATTTTATGAAGAAAATAATAATTGCTGTTCGAAGATAATGTTTTTCATTGCATTACTCTAATAGATATGTGTGTATGAATGGATAAGTGTGTAGTATATTAAGAAATAATAACCTTAGGAGATGACTAAATGAACACACTACACGACTAACGAACGGACAATAGAAGAGCATCCCGACTCGGGCATTACAACTGCCTTACCGTAAGATCGTAATCAAATAACCTATAACGAGTTTGGATTCACTGGTGTCTACAGAGTTCTGTAAAAAGACATGGAGTTCTGAGGGACACGCATCTTTTGCGCTAGCATAAGTATTAAAAACGGGTTTAAAAAGAAGGAACGATAGAAGCTGCTGTGTGAGTTTCCTGAACTCTACGCACAGGGCGAAAAACAGTAACTTGTAATTCTTAGCCTCTTTTTGTAAGAGAGTGGGTCCCCGGGCAAGCCAGCGTATTCAGATCATCACCAAATATTGGGAACTGGCAGTTTTTAGTAAATACTATGGCTGGCTGGTATGGCTGGTATGTTATCTTAGTACTATAAAAACAATTACCAGATATCTAGTACAGTGTGCTAGTCCTCCCGTTGAAATATTAGTAAGTAATTTTAGTTACGGTGATGGGGGCAGCTGCGTCAATATGCGCCATGAGAGGCAATTAATGGATTACATCGGATGGATGGCCAGATTGGGTGGCGTCCTCGTATTTATTAAATAGTCTGCTTCCAAACTAATATTGCGAAACCATGGTTATTGATCTTTGTTTAGCCCCTTTGTTATCCTGTTGCTATGACGGACAAAGACGATTAGCGATAATGATAGATGTTTGAAAATTGATTTAAATTCGTTTGTCAATTGATTTAAACTCGTTTGTCAATTTTAGGTGAAACCTTCTTTAGTTTATGGCATATACTGGTATGGTTTACAAATTCTCCATGCAGTCTCAATAGTATATATATTATCTAAATAGTATGTATAGATCATAATCGCAAATTATTCTCCTGTAAACAACAGTAAGTAAAGATTAATTATATACGTATTACTCTTGATCTAACAGATAATAAATATTTTGTCGATTTGTATTTGTGTCGTCAGATATATTATCATGCATGCTTTTGTATGCTTAAAATTACATAATAGATAATAGAGCATATATTGTAAAACTTAAATGGTAAACTAGAAACACTTATTCACTTAGGCTGGATGCTGGCCAGATTAACCCAATAGTATGTTTTTCCTGTAATTTATATGCCTAACAAGTATAATCCTTCAATAAAAAAGGAATCGCTGTGCTGCCAGCCGATGCAGTAAAAGCCACTTTTGAATTTGTGTGTAATCTATAATGATTCATATAACATACACACAAATTTAAAAGTGTTTTATTTATATAGGTGTGTTACTCTTATCCACGAAAGAGTTTTCATTAACGCTGAAGACTATAATGTATAAAGAGTTAATTTCTGTTAACTATACGTAAATCGTGCTGTCTTTGCCGTCACGGGATATTTAGTAACGTTTAATTCTGGCTCTATTACTCGGTATAACATGTAATAAGAACACACACGAACATCTAATGCACGCTATACGTGTTGTTCAAACAGAATAAGATATTAGCCTCCGTCAAAGTACTATATTTGCATTCACTACAGAAAGGAATAGATCGCTCCCTAGGGGTTGGTATGAATTTTCATATAATACACGTACATATACGTAAGTGCTGGATAGCGACCCCGTCCATTCAATATTGATTAGAATGAATAATAAATGCGAAATTGTAGGCTTTGAGAATATAATTTAGAAATACTGTACTGGCCATATTGAATGGGCAGGTTAATATATGTATATTTGCCGCAGCAACGCAAATATATATTTTATATTACCCTGGTCGCGGCAAACTTTAAATAATAAAGATTGACCATAAAATGATCTGCAATGCAGTAATCTTAAATCAGATTTATGCGCGGTATGATATTTATGTTAAATTGAAATAGTTTATCGTGACCCATAGTACACTCAATATTATTTTAATATTGAAATAAATTAAATTTAATGTAAAGATAATATAATTGAAAATTACTATAATAATTATAATTAAAAATAAAATAATATTTTTATATTTATTTTATACAATTCCTTTTAGATTTTATCAAGAATATATTTTACGTAAAAAATTGTTCGTAAATCATGCCAATATTTTCAGAAGCGAATGAACACTGAAAGAATTTGTTTCTGTGTGTGTAATTCGAATTAATTTCTTGATGTTGAACAGTATATTTAATTTTAAATAACAGTCGGCTGCATTAATTTGATACGAATACGAATCATCGTATACGAATACGATATACGATACGAATACGATGCATCAGCATCGTATTCGTATTATGTCACGATCGCAGTCAGTAGAACCGAATGAACTATTTAGTCTTCATATTTTTACTATGATGCATGTGTCTAAAGAACTGGAAAACATTTTTGACGTAATATTAGTTTATCGCTCATAGATTGTCAATTATTATGCGAATTATTTGCTATTTAAATAATCGTCATTTTAATCAAATATATATGAATCGCCCGAAAAATAGTCATAACAATGGAGTATAATGGGGCTAAAAGTGGCACGAAGACAAGTTAAATCACTGCACCAACTGCAAGCGATGTACCTACAACATCCAGTATACATCAGAGAAATATAATCTAGTGTAGTTATTAAAGCGTCTTGCATTGTAAAACTCAATTATACATTCCGTTATCTAATGAAATATGTTTCTAGAGATTTTATGAATAATATAACCCTTTGTAATTATAATGGATTACGTATAAAATTAAAATAAACTAGTAGGCACAATTAAATGTAACAATATAATATGAATCCATTTATTATCATATTCAACAAAGAAAATAATACAATACACCACTCACATTGTTATTTTTGATTGTTTGAAACTTATGTATATTTTAAATATTACATGAATTGCAGATAGCTGTTATATTGAGTATACGCATAATATTTTTAAGGTAACTTTTATAATTTTATACAATAGTTACTAAACTATTTAGGTTTGCAAGTTTTTAGGTTCATTACACCGAAATCCACATATACATCGAATTTGGAATTTGAGCAATTATGCGTCGTTAGCCTTAAGGACGACCTCAAAACCGCTAGAAGTTTTGAGATGATCCAAATTGATCCGTTAGTTGCAAAATGGCCGTTGCTCGATGTCCTAGTAGTATTAGTATATCTAGTGAACAATATCGGCTATTTGCCAGTTCGGTCAACTATTTATTCGCGTTGGTACTGAGAACGATAATGTTCTAAAGACGTACAGTGGCATTCATGGCTTATTAATGCATTTTTCTATTTTTTATTGCTTTTGTTGGCAGTGGAGGCACTAGTGTACCTCATTGTAAGCGGTAATCATCGATTTCTTTATTAGCATTGCCCAAACCGCTAATAAAATCAACCCAAACTACTGCCTGAAATAAAGAAAAATAGCACGACCTGCTTGACGATCGAAATAAATAAAATAGTGGAAGTAGGATTTGGTCTTGTTTGGGAAATGCTAATGAATACAGGATTTTGTCCCTAGTAATACGAGTGGTAAAGAAGAAGAACAGGCATACCGTGGATAGGCCAGAATTCTGAATCCATTCCTTGACAAGCCAAACCATGTGCCAGAATCTCTAAAATTGTAGTAATAATATTGTAGGTGCCTGAATTATATATATTTTCTGTGAATTTGTAATTGAAATTGTGATTTGAAGTCATACACACACACCGTGTATAAAGTGATCGTAATTGTTCATACCTACTACGAGCCTGTCCGTCCGGACGCATAACTGAATCACAATTCTGGGAGCGTCGGGTTACACAATGGACAGTACGGACTTATCCATTAAACCTTGACATTAAACATTGACAAGAAAATTGACATAAATAATTATGTATAAAAAATTGATTTGCTGTGCCCGACAGGGTCCACGATTGTCACTAGCTTTAAGGATACTTGTCTACCATCCTATATTACATTGTGGATTGCAAATAAATAATATGAATATGAATATGAATATGAAACCGTTTTATTGCGTCCATGACGTTTTTCTTATTTTATTCAATATTACTCATCTAGTTATATCGAACATAATAGACGACATACATATATGTACGTTGGTCAAATAAACGACAAAGTTACTCATTATAATTTATTCCATTTCCATGTGTAGAAGCGACCGTTATTTGTTTCTCTGAATCTACATAGAGGGTAAATAATAAATCAGAGTGTACTAGTACAACATACGAAACAAACACATCATTTATTAAGCTTGAGGTAGCTGCGTTGCCGTGATTCCCCACCCTACCTATTTAGACTGATCAATAAGCCCCCCGCGGGGCAAAAAATGCTACAGTTTACCCACGTTTTATCTCCACAGGGAGGGTAATTAATCGAAAGGGAACTTCAAAAACCTTTTCCGCAGACATTATGAGAAATATGAAAAGGAAAACAGCTACCTTTATTAACTTGATTAAATAAAGGTTTTAGTCACTGTTTTTAATTAATATTATGTGTTGTAGGCTAATTAAGAAATATTTAGACCAATAAAATGTAATTGGCAATGTGAATATTCTCGTGATGTATGTTTTGATGTGAAGTTATTTGTAGAAATTATTAAAACTAGCGAAGCAGGGACGGTGGACAGAACTTTTATTGACGTCTTACAAATGAGCAAAAGTTGTCGGGCGAGGATAAAGAGCGCGCCACACCCCGCTCCGCCTCGCCACTTAACTTAGAATTTGTAGACAACTTGTGCTCAGCAATCGCGCTATTATAACCGGTCAACTTGTAGTTGTGTAGTTGTACGATTGAAGCATGTCATTACGTATTTTGGTATTGAGAAATATACCTAATTCGAAAGGGGTGAAGGGGTGAAAGTAGATACTCATCACACGTAATAACTTTTGTGAAAACGTCACAACTCGTACAGAAACGTTTTAAATCATTAAGGTAAGAAGACAGATCTTAATTTTTTTTAAACATAGTATGTAACTATTATTTCTACATCTATGGCTTTTGGATTAATAATATGGAGTCTGAATACTATTTATATATATCGACATCATCGTTAGACCTCTGAAATTTTCCAACGACTCTAGGAATTAATCTTTGTAGACAACAGGCTTGCTTTTCTACGGTGGAGTAAATCTACCTAGCGAAATTTAACTATGATATTTTAACTCTTTGTCTCCAAATTATCAGTGAGATATGTACTACACTAAAAAAATTTAGGTTGTCCACTATATCACGTCTAGTTTTATCTGCAAACCAAGTTGCCTTCTATTGACCTAACAGCGATAACAAATGTATTCTCGTCTACTCTGCAATTAGCCCGTGAGAATAAAATGCATTACGATGTTGACACTATTTTTGTTACACTACAAGCAAAAATAATGCCTGCTACTCCAGTTCATTAAACATTATGAATGTTAAATTCATGGCAAGTACATACATGTATTTTTATCTCCGTATGTGTAGGCGGAGACTAAAGATTTACATTTGCTGCGGTCTTATTATACGTCCCTAGCTTCCCTTATCGGATTCTTCATGTACATTTACTGCCTATTCTTCAGTTTGGAATTATCTTAGCCTAGTCTTTTCAAAAAAAAAGTACTAACTCATTTAGCAGTTTTCGATCAAGCCTATTCGAATATATAATAGAAAATTACTCTTATAACATTTGAGATAGAAACTGTGGAGTGTCTTCCTAAAAAAGGATTAAAAATGTACTTATTATATATATAGTATATATGTTTCGGTGACGGTTACTTATAAGTTATAATGAATTCACTGAATGTGTTATGTTATATTCTCATGTAAGTGGCTTTGTCTTTTTTGAGAATAAATGATTTAAACCTAAACCTAAAACGTCTCTGTTGAACAGAGACCGTTGATCTAGGTATATGCCTTAAAAGAAAGTATTCTTGACAGAAAAGGAAAGATACGTTCTATGTCGATGTTTTATATCTAAACATGCTATAGTAACATTATAAAGGCATTATAGTCATGTCAGACATTATAAATGTCTTTTTAGTGTTATTTTGGAATGTATTGGCATGTCATAAAGGCAGTTTTAAACGAAAAAGTCAGACCATTTTGATACTAAATTAATGTAGGCGCTAGTGCTTAGAAAATTGCGTAAGGTTCTGGTTTTTCCCAAGTTGATAGTATGGTATCTCAATACACCACTAAAATCGATATATTTGGTATAGCTATTGTAGAGATTAGTGTCCACAAACTGATAGATAAACAACAAACATATAATTCCGATTTATCAAATCCATGAAAGTGAAATAGCCAGTATTTTTTTAATTGGTATAGTGATATATCAAAACTATTCGATAAACATTTGCTCTGTTTGTTACGCATGACTGAGCCAATTCCGATATCCAACTGAGCGAATCCAGACAAAATTAGACTACAATTTTATGAGAATCAGTTATTTGACAGCGAATAAAAACTGTTTCTTTTTTGTTAATCCTTGCTTTAATACAACTAGGACTCATTTTTCTAGATCTTTAGATTCTGCGAGAAAATTATGGTAGACAACAATATTATATGATATTAATTTTCTTTAGTTTAAGTTTAAGCATTTATTTGAATACGGTTTCAATTTGAATATTTAAGAAAAATTTACAAATAAATAATCAGATGACACAAAAATAGAGAACAAATTATTGCGATCACAAAAATCAAAACCTAAACATACTATTTCGAAGCGTAAACATTGTTATATTTTATTTTATTTATATGTTAATAAACATAAAGTGCTTTTATAGCAAACAATTCAACTCTGGTATGATATGAAATTGCATATGGTAATTTACTATTAATCATAAATTCCTGAAAATGAAATGTGGTTTGACATTCCAATATAACAGATACTGTGACAGGGTTGCTCTTCACTTTCATTCATCTACTTGGCATTAAAACAACTTAATAGAACAATCTTCAGTCAGCAAATATTTTGGTTTTATTTCAATTAAATTATTTTATAAATCTGATACTAGTCTGATAGTGGTTGACAGCTATAAATAACGTAAGGTGCAAGTCAACGTTCATCGAATCGATAATATATAATGAAAACCGCAATGACATGTGCCTTGTTATAATTATAAAGTAAATTGTAGAACCTTTTATAATAATATCAGCATATAATTAATAGACGTAGCTTTCGTAACGAGAGGCCTCAATTCAGTAATGATATTAGACGGGATGATGCAAACAATTGGCATCCAACCTTGAAATAGTACGTCATTCTAGGTTTACAAAGACGATTAAATTATGAATGTATATTTATGTAAAATTATTAAAGTAAAAGGGAAATAAAATGACGCACCAGTCAGGTGATAGAAAGATGAGCACAGCCCTCCATTTAGCACAAGATTGGAACAAATGTAGAACTTTAAAACAAATGCGACAAGAGAGAGACTAGTAGTTGTATATATTTCGTATTTTAGCAAAAATGAGACGCTAATATTCCTTTTTAAATGACTGAATACTTTGTGTGTTTATCAGAATGCAATAAGTATAACTTGTGCCTATAGGTTGGCAAGTGCTCAATCCAGGCACGTCTGCGTTCGTTTTCACTCCCCCTGTACACGATCATACAAAGTTGTTATTCAACATTCCCGGTATATTTACAAAGGTATTTCGGGGTTGCTCTTGATATTAAATTACTGAGTGAAATTCGACAGTTGTTATTTTTTAGACAACAACGTAACTGAGCGGTACTGGCGTAAAATGCAATTAAGACCAGTGCACGCGCCTGTCTGGTGGAGTAAAAAAAGCCTGGAGTGATGCCGTTTGTTTAGAATACCTTCTGATGTATTGTCGTATTTTAATATTGTTAGGTACTAAATTCTGACATGCGAATTATGCGGCTTATAATACTGTTATTTTAAAACAGTAGATGTCTGGCAGTTTATTGATCTTCTCTCGCAGGTTTTCAAATACGTTTACTGACGCCTTCAATATTCAGGTAGAGTTATAAAAGTGGTATAAAACCTTTATGTATGCGGTACAGACTGAAATAAAACAATAGTGGCGGGATGCAAAGTTGTTGAGCTGGCGCGGGACGTCAAAGAAACGATTTGACGCTACATCGTAGAACAAAAGCTCCGCGTAGCAGTGCTGTAGCACGTCGCTCACGCACGCTACGCGGAACTAGCTACGAGACTATCAAGTCTGTTCACGTCAATGGAGTTGAAATTGCTAGCTCAGGGTTTTGTTGTATTCTGACGAGCTAGTGATTGCTTCAATGGTACCGCGGCATAATTTTGCACTTATGTGTGCGATCGATCTGCGATTGTAATTTCTAAGCGCGAAATGTATTGTTAGAGTTTTCACCTATTACGGGTGCTGAACCGGGCTTACGAATCACACGTTTAATATATCCCTGCTTACCCGTTGCAAGGTTTGGGTTTCGAAATTCATAATACTCGCCTTAAGATTGGCGAGTATTACAATTTTTTTATGTCGACGTAATATTTTTTAAGTCAGCAGGCCAGCTGTTGTATTAGTAATAGAACAGAACTATTTGCAGCTGTGAATTATTACAGACTAAGTGATAAATTGAAATAAATATACCAATAGCATTAAAATATTCTAAAAACATATTTCGACAGTACAGATAAAATGAACGTTGAAAGGAAATGAGCACGTCATTCAGACGTTTTGAATTTACGTTTCTTTCATATATCTGTCAATAGCTACCGTAAATATTACTCCAGTTAGTATTCGTAAACTTTGTGATGGTCTTTACTAACGTAGTCTCGAAAAAGGGCCGACCCTCTATGTGTAATTAAGGTCCCAATGCGTCAACGTTGCCTTGATGTGGGTTCAAAAGCAATGCAAACCGAATATACCTAAGTACACTTTAACTCGTCGCATCTGAACAAAACCAATGTCCCAGACGTTTTGGGTTTTACCTGTTCTAAATTAATTTTGCTTTGATGCTTTCAGCAACATGCATAGCTTGACTTCTTTGTGTTTACGGAAGCATTGTTTAAAGCAAATTGTCCAGCCCAGAGAGTAATATTGATCTTGAACAAGCAAAGGCGGTTTACTTCATAATTTCCGTTGCCCACCAGTTGACGGAATCTTAGTTCATACAATCTACAAACAGGTTATACCCCTCAGTGTTTGATTAGCATCTCTACTGAGTTTGATCTTCAATACTTGGTGTTTGAATACAAAACGGAGGTAGCACCCGGACGGAACTTCGGCCATCGACTGACGCTCTCAAACGCTGTGTACCTAATTGCACGCAACTTATAAGTGCAATATTTTAAAATATAGCTCAGTGGGGAGACCAACAGACTGCAATGCAGAGGGTCTCGGGTTCGAACCCACGTCGCGCACCTATGACTTTCGGAATTTATATGACTTTTCGAAAATATGTGCGTACTGATTGACAATTATCGCCTGCTCCGTGCCTCGGAGAGCACGTTAAGCCGTTGGTCCCGGCTGCCATGACCATCTATGGCAGTCGTTATTGGGAAAGTCAGTACCCTCTAATATGCTGACACTGGTCTAGCCTTAGGGTATCGTTAGCCTTCGGGTTGCGGAGGTCAGGTGGCAGCCACTCCGTATAAAAACTGATATCCAGTCAAATCCGGTTAGACCAGAAAAGCCGACCCCAAGTGACTTGGGAATAATAAAGGCTAAGAGAGAAGAAGATTTTAAAATTGAATATAAATCAGCGTTCAAACTCCAATAGCCAAACTGTCTCAAAGAAGAAAAGGCAGCAGGGTAAGAGTTGATTCTTAAAAACTTACTTACTGTCGGTAACTATAAAAAGTTGAGTCTCTGCGCGACTTTTCGAGGTATCTTAAATCGCAGAACGTCAGTTCTACGTCGAATTCTCAAGAATTATCCTCGAAATTGGAACGAGATTTCGGAATTTTAGAACGGACTGAACCGGGCGCGGTAACGTAATTTCCTCGTGCGCTGTCGGGATGGCGTCGCGTCGTTCCAACGTGTTGTAATGCCGCGCACCGCCCCGCCGTCGCGTGAACCGATTAGATTTGATCAAATAGAAAATTCGGTGTTACGATAACCAACAATCTGGGAGCGGCGATCATTCAATAACGCGCGTGCTACGTGCCTCCAGCAACCGATAACATTGATTTGCACATTAAAAGTATTCCGTATCGGTTAAAATTTATACAATATCGTACTGTACAGATGCGCTCTATACTTTTGATTTCGATGGCGGCATAAGACGTAATATGAAATCAAATTAAATTTCAATTTCCATAAATAATCCTGGTTCAGTCGCATTACTTCTATTTGACTAAAGGCGGCAGATTTACAGTACATTCAGAATATTCCCATAGCGGTGTTTTTTTAACGCTTCGTAAAGCGATGTAGCACAAATGTTCACAGCTCGAACGCTTCCGAAACTGGTTTTAAGCTTGGAATTGTAAGCTCGGAAGGTGTGATCGAGATAGCTCGCTCGTGGGCATGCAGCGCATGCATTCGAGTTACACAAAAGCGGAAGGTTTTCCTTATTTTCCACGAGTTCCCCATTTCCCCGGCCGGGCGTCCACACGGGACGCGAGTGCTACACGATTTTTAACTTAGCTCTGTACAGGTGAGTCGGCATGCTAATGCAGTGTTCGAGTTTCGTGAACAGTATTACATATACATACCTGGCCTTAAATTCATTAAACTAAAAGGTATTTCTTTTCAGCAGTGCCTTTTGAATTCATATCGGAGGAAATCGCGTCTCTGACAATAATGTAAACAATATTTCCAACGAGATCCTCTTGCTCAGACTTCGGAAAGCTTTTTATCGAACTAAATAGAGCGTTAAACTTATCTACAAAACAAACAAAAGTTGGTTAACTGTTCTGCAATTAACATCGGATGCAGCTTTTAAACTTCGTTTTAGTCATTCAATGCATTTCAAAATATATTCTGCGGTCGGGAAATTGTACTTCGTTTTTAGTTTGCTCTATTAGTGTTCAATTCCGTAAAACCAACGTTTATTAGTAGTACTTTTCAGTAATAGCACTGATAAAAACATCGTGCCGATAAAATGTTAGACTTGATCAGAAACTAGCTATTTGAATCTAAGTAAGGCACGATTTCGTACAAAATAATTCGTTTACTACAGTCGGTACTCATCACTATCAAGGGGGATGATAGACTAATTTATGTACCTTCAGCTGATGCCCTAAGTGCAACTTAGTTTGCAGTGCGATCAATTTAAGTGTCCACTATAATGTTCGCTTCAGAGAGAGCCCGGCGTAATTTGATTTAATATTTTAAGTGGAGAAATTGAGTCAATGCGGAGTTCGCTTCAAGCAATCCGTATGAAATGTGTAACACATTTCGCATTTATCTCATTACAACTGCATTACATGAATATATTCAGCTTGAAATGTAGCATTTTTGTATTCACAACTTACCTGTAGCTGTGTCATTTGTATTATAATAACTGAAATTTTTGTTCCATTGCTTCAGTGTGGTATGTGCCTGCCAATTATAATGGCCCCGCCTAGGTGGTGCAATATAATTGAGAGTGTTTTTCTGACAGAAAAGCCGAAACAATAACTTTGTATGGAATTCTACATCGTGGATGGCGTAAGTCTCATCAGTTATTACTTAGGATCTAACGAATAGATATATTTTATGCCTCTAATAAATCTTTGGACAAACACTTTATGTTTATATATCTATTTATTAGTGCGAGATTTTTGTAGGATAACTATTAAAATACTATGCTTTATAACAAGACGCTCCTTTTATAATTTTGAATAAGAATTTTATCACATTTCCTGCCTAGACTCTGAATGGCCAAAATAATTCTCTGCACCACATACCTATAAATCCTATTGCGATAAATGCCTAGATTCTATTTCAGGACCACTTAGCTTTTATTTTATTTTACTTCCTCTACTGTAAGTAGTTGACATTCGATTAGGTCGGCTTGCCGATTGGGTATGATATAGGTAGGTACCCTATATGTTAGAAAATTGTATGTCCAACCTTTTAGCAGTGTAATGAAAATTGCAAGAACTGAAGCCAAAGATCACTAATCAGTTCTTGCAATTTTCAATTCAAATAAAAGCATGAGGGTGAATAGTGTTTGCACTATCCACCCTCATGCTTTTATTTGCTTATGGTGGTTATGACAGTATACTATTCAAAATCAATTGAAAACTAATTTAAGTTTATAAGCCCCGATTTTGGCGTCGTATATTGATTTAATACTAAGTAATTAAACTAGTGCTTCACAACAAGGCAAAATGACCTCATTGCTTCCATTGCATAAGCTTTAACTTATCATAAGACCTCGAATTTGATATCCGAGTCGAGTAAAGTGCTAAAAATGTTTCAAGATATATTTTTGTAGAAATACGGTTGCCAGAACGGCTTTTAAGTACTTGAAAAACGGTAATAGTCTTACATGATTCTTAAACAGATGGCAAAGTTAACCATTTGTCTATTCATCTTTAGCTGATCTATGAGCATGACTGGTTTAAGTATAAACATAACATAATAATGTTTATACAAAAACAAATAATAAAGTAATTCTAACGCATACATAGGCTTATGCTCGAAGTAATAAAAACACGCCTTTTTCTAGATAGAATAGACAGAGACTACGGTTTCTTCTCGCTTCGAGCCTGACATCTATTTCATATTATAATAGGTTAATTACTAAACAAATTAGCATTTCATTAACCTCGATGGAATTCTCACAAGCTAATTCATTATATTACATGAATTCTAAAACACGATCGAAAGTCAATGGCCCGTTATGAATTGTTTTTAATAAACGTACATCCAATTCAAACATTGGGCACACAAGCAAATTTAATGTATTTAATCGTTATCCTATATATGTGATATATATGTTTTTACTTAATAAAGCCTAAATCTTTATTAGTTACCAAGCTTTGTGTCGTAGGAGACTACGAACTTACAATTTAAGTTTACAAATTATCACCTTAACTTAGAATAACTATTTGTCGACCACAAATTTTTGTGCCGTGTTGGATTCGAAGCCATAAAATTCAGCGTAGTGACAAGGTGGCCACTTAAACCACTGTGCCATTACTGTAGTCAATCAATTAGCTCCAAACCCTAGGGTAACATCCTTCTTATAGTATTATTAATTTTACTACATCCTCTTTCATTCTACAGCGTTTTGCATGAGGATGTATCATATTATGGTAACAAATTAAAACATAGTCCTAGTATACCATCATACTTAATATATTTTTATACATCCTCTACCGTGTTCTCTATGAGGATGATAAATCCTCAAATGAGGATTTAGGAAGGACGATGAATCGACATGACGTCGCGCGTCGCTCAGTCCGATGGGCTAATATTACGCTACAAGTTCAACGAGCGAGCGAGCAGGGAGCAATATATGCAGTATCTGTCTGTGGACAGAGCACTTGTTAGATAGACGTTACTCGACGTCACCCGCAGTAAAGGCTGACGCGTCGAATGTCGTCAACTAAATTGTAATGTAGGCTAAATGAATATTGTGACTTAGACCGACAGAAAATTGCCTTTGAATTGTTGTTTTGTATGGATCTGGCGGTGAGAAAGTAAGCTCCTAAATTCAAACCAGTGGTAAGGTAGTAGAGAATGTTAGCACGTGTTTGATGTCTGGGTTAGACAATGTTAAAAATTCTCAATGGCAGAACTGAATTAGGAACTGTGCCCAGTAAATGACAATTAGCCTGCCTCTTTTAACGTAGTATCTCAAACCCTAGCTGATAAAACGTCAGAGTACTAATATAGGCGTGAGTAAAGTACAACTCATCTAATATTAAATCAACATAGTTCATAGTTTTTGTGGATGCGACGTATCACTTTCATATTATCATTTAATAATCAATATTTGTATATCATACGAGCAGCGATAGCTCAGTAGGGAGACCAACAGATTGCAATGTAGAGGGTCTCGGGATCAAACCCACGTCGCGCACCTTTGAATTTCGGAAGTTATATGAGTTTTCGAAATTATGTGCGTATTGATTGATAATTATCGCCTGTTTCGTGCCTGGGAGAGCACGTTAGGCCATCGGTTCCGGCTGCTATGAACATCTATGGCAGTCGTTATTGAGAAGTCAGTGCCCTATAATATCCTGACACTGGTTTAGCCTTAGGGTATCGTTAGCCTTCGGGTTGCGGAGGTCAGGTGGCAGCCGTTCCGTGTAAAAACTGATATCCAGTCAATCTGGTTAGACTAGAAAAGCCGATTCCAAGTGACTTGGGAATAGTAAAGGCTAGGGAGAAGAAGGAGTATATCATTATTTGTATTTCATTATTTAATTTTCTATTTCGTTATTTGTATATCATTATTTGCAATTTATTATTTTAATTAAATATTAGTAATTTGCTATTTGTAACCAATTTCGCCAACTGTATGTACGTTTTTACTTTGCATGCTGTGGCCTACTGTAAGTGAGGGTGCACACTTAATCTATTGACCTAACACTTTTGTATTTAGCTTTAGGTTGCGTGTATCTTTGTAGATGGTCCAATAAATAAATATGTCGTGTATGTATATTTAAGAGAGTGTAGAATAACCCACAGCAGTCTAACGTGCGTAAAACGCCGCACTAAGTCCCTACCACCATCAATATGATGAGTCTCATCAACGGTGTTCTCTTGCCAAAAATCCTTCCTTCGAATTCATTAATTCACTTAATGAGCCAAACGCATAATGACGCTTTGTTCCAGCTTCTAAGCTGTGGTAACCCATTGTGATAGGAGAAATGCCACGCTCCACTAAACTAAGCTGTCGGTCTTTAGCTGCTTTTATATAGTCCTATAATACCCACAACGTTCAAAACACATTGTTATGTTCAAAGGACTAGATAATATAAACTGGTTAGGTTATAAGTTCATACACCGTTGAATATTAATTATTCTATTTATAACCTCATGAAATATAATTATTTTAAAAGAACATTCTGAATTTGAATTAAGCTGGCCTTACGGCGTATATGAAATAAATTAATGTCAGAAAATTGTCGTGAGTATAAGTTGTGCAACAATCCCATAAAGTTGAAACGGTTATGGCAATTTAATTTGTTTATTTTTTCATACATTTTTATTCAAGTCTGCTCGCTCAATTGTGAATAAGCCCGATAATTATAATGGTTTTATTCTATATAAGCAGTCGCTATATCCATGTAACCACAAAGTGAGTTTGTTGATTTTAGCTGAATTAACCGCCAGAAGAAGAAATAGTAATTATTGGTAGAACTCTGAATTTAAAGAAAAGAAAGTTGCCTGCTTATGTCGAGACACAATTTTATGTGACTTGTATTACATAAATAAGTAACTACTAAAAATATTAAATCTGACTTATAACGAAAAAATCTTAATGTATCTAAACGTTTATGCTATAACGTAATTGTATCACTGCGATTATGAAACACAATTACGTTTAGTTGCACAGACAAGTGAACTCTATGATGCCGGTCGGCGTTTGGATCGCTCCTTATTGAATTATTGGTCCGCGGGACGTGACTCAACGCACTCCGTGATCGGGCCATTGAGTTTTCGATGTTTGCTCGATTCTCGTACGTGTACGGCAGACTTTAATCGATTCTTGAATGATTCTTGTCGCGTGTGGTGCACTCCATACCGCGCGCTCGTGCGTGCTAACGTTTTGAATTTATTGTTTGTTTTATTACCAACCGTGCGATACGAACAATGAAGAAAACATAAGAAAACATCCGAGAAACAACGTAATATTACCAGATACCTTATTTGTAAGATGTTCCAACGTTTTGGTCTAACTTAAAACATCTGTAGCGGATCCTGAATAAACACTCGACGCGAGAAAAGAGGGAAAAATGAATAATCTAAAGAAATTTAATTTTACGATGGTCCTCCACCTATTCAGGAATGAAACACAATAAGTGAAAGGGTTTCTTTTCAGGCACCTCGGCTCTAAAAAATTGAGGTAATGGAACGTGAATAACAATTCGGCCCTCGGGGGTACGAATCGGATGGTGGGTAGGCGGGGAGGGGATAGATTGATGGCACCCGTTTGTAGCATCTGTCGTTTAAGTGAGCATCGATTATAGTACACACCTCGGTGTTTCTTTGTTTGGCAAGCGACGTTTGACTCGACTCATCAGTCACGCCGGCTTGGGGGATTAATTTCGCAATATAAACAAATGACATGCTGATATTTCCCTCCCGGAGGGACGGCTCGCTTCGCACAATGATAAAAGACACCGTTTCCAGTTATCGCGAGATCCCGTCGCTTGCTTTTATCATTTTGTAAGAGGTTTTGTGAATATTTGATAAATGATTCGTATGAATTTAGTGATTGATGTCGAAGGTAAGTCTGGGCACCTGTAACCACACTATATTTGATAATCGGGATTTTTCTATTGCGTCTTATTTCGTTTAGTAACTATGAAGGATAAGAGACTGTTCTCTTTTAAGGCTAATAAAATTAAAGTGGCCTCACAAAGAAAATATCACCTCGTCCTAGTCATAAAATGAAAAGCTGAATCTGAGTAATACTTACAGGCGTTCGGTCGTGTCCAACACGACTGGGGCTTGTTTTAGTATCTACACCTGATTTATTCTAGGTACAGGCTCCGAACAATGTTCAATCTGTTATCTACAACTTTACTCAATTAACTGTTAAAATTATTCGATTTTCGTTATTAGTATCATATTTTATTTATCGCGCCTGTTGTACCCAAATGAAAACCTTTTATCTTAATTAATAAACATTTTCAGTAAGTCTTAATATAAAGCAATTCGAAGTATAATTCTGATAGTAAGGGGAATGAATGTCTTTATTCATATTATAAAGAAGAAAGATTTGTATTTTTGTTTCCAAAGAATAAACTCAAAAACGACTGGACCGAGTTTTAAAAACTGTTTTTCCGCTGGAAAACTATTTTATCTAGTAGTAACGTAGACTATACACCATCAAGCTACGAGCCACGTGAGCGGAGCAGTGGTCAAAAACGTGGGTGCAACCGCATGACACATGTAGTAATGTATATAATCAGACAGAACATGAATTGTAAGCATGACTGGAAGAAGAAGAAATTGGCAATTTTTTGGTGATCTTACGAATGAGCTGGCTTTCTCGAAGAAGTACAAGCCTTACAAAAAACCAGCGTGACATCTCTGATGTTCCAAAACTATAATAGACTACGTTTACGTCTTATCATCAAGCTACTGTACTCTTGTTAGGCACCTTCATAGTAATAAAAACATAGACCATTACACATAATAAAGTGAACTACAGTTTTCAAACTGTACATGGTGGTATAGTCCATTAAAATCTTTCACAGTTACTTTTGCTACGATCTGCACGAAACTATTTCCGTTAGAAGTGTTTAAATGAGAAACAGCAATGCTGTGATTGACTTTGAGATAAGTGTTACTAAGGAACTTCCAAATGGATTGCTAAATTAAAATGTTACCGTTAATTACTTATCGGGTTTGGTCTGAATGAATGACTTGGATCTAGCTAGCCGGCTAGTTTTATAGGATACTAGTTTTTGCCCGCGGCTTCGCTCACGTTATCTAGATTTTGTTAATAAATTTATTTCTCTCGGGAACATTTTTTGTGTACCTCTGACAACGTGTGTGCGAAGATGATAGGTCGTGTAGTTAAGATGTGATAGAGTAACAAACATACAAACTCACATTCGCATTTATAATATTAGATTTACATGTATTAAAATGAATATATTCCATTTTGCATAAACCTTAGAGTTTGTAGGTATAGCTATGCCCCATTTTGTTACTTATTAAAAGTGGATCAACGACGTTAAATCTGCGGTTGACACCCTTTCCCATGATTTTGAGGATTTACGAGCTATGATCCCCTTCACGCATCAAAGTCGTGACTATATATGTACGTATTAATGCTAGAAGTATTACTCCATAAACAGGTAATAGTCTAGGAGGCAGTGTACAGAAGGTGACGCATATTTGTTTACGTTTTATTATATAAGAGTAATATTAATACAATATGATAGTGTTCCTAAAATAAATGTCATGAACTTACCATATATTATTTATTTGTCAATCGATTTAAATAAAAATAAATATATTAAATCAACCTTATTTAAATGCATTAATATAAACTAGATTTAAATTGCTTCAGTTAATATGGAGATTAGCGTACACAAACGCACTAATAAACCAAAACATATTAATACGGAATTGATTACATGTATTACTAGAAGTATGTGTGTATAAATGCATATAAATTCGCTTTCTATTAGCCCAAATGCAGTACAAAATCATAAGGAAAAATACAACGACCGGGATACACGGTAAAAGAACACCGTTTAAAAATTAATAAAAAAACACGTCTATTTTATGGCTTCAGCTGCGTATCTACCGCAATTTATATGAGTTGAGCGAGGGAGATCTATTATAGTGGCCGTAAGTGATGCGTTGTACGTGGCTAAGGCATTAAGGTCCACGCTCGTTATGGCAATTCTCTAAAGTAAAGGAGAACATGGTGCAAGTGCATTGAGAGTTAATAAAGACATATATGTACACAGGCCTATATAAACTATGTAATGGAATACGGGGCTGTAGTTAATGATCACAGTGAGGGCAATACAGATCAGTCATCATTTAATAAACTCAATGCTTTTTATTTAATGCAATAAATCCTTCGCGCTAGGAATAAACTATTTATATTATTATCGTTATATTACAATAATTGAAATAAACGCAAATTAACACCATAGATTTATTACAACTTTCTATTCGTCACGCCATTTTTGTGTAATACTGGGTTATTTTATTAATCGTTCATCGATAGTTTATTGCGGTTTGTAATGGCTACTTAAATATATAAACCAATGTGCGTTCTGTGTTGTTAAAACTGTAAGTACATGCTAACTAGTTTCTGACTGCGGCTTCACTCGCATAAATCCCGAAGGGACGCATACCAGTAGAAAAAGTGTGCAATGTAATGGTGTTTATCTGGAAGTTAGTCTATCTGTTTGCCAAGTTGAATCCGAATTCGTTCAACAGTTTACACGTGGTTGAATAACAGCTTGGAAAACTTACATAGTTATAATATTAGTTAGTCCCATTTATACTAGTTCACCGCTAAGATAAAATCTATCACTTAGCTGAATTTCCACAAAATTTACGAGACGTATGTAATATAATAATATTCTATCCTTAGCACGCAGCCCGCAGCGGCAATATGCACTGTCTTGCAAGTCAAGAATATCTTGGCGCTTATATTATTTCTGCCGAAAGTACGAAACCCCTTTAGTAGGGTATATTGAAGGGAATTAGTTCCGTACTTAATTACGTAACCGAGCAACACGTTGGAATAATGCCAGTCAGAGGGGTGACTTTAATAGCTGTAACGATGACATTTGCAAAATATAATGAGAACCGTTTTAGTTTTCTTTTCTTGTATTTTTGTAAAATTAAATTCTTTCTTTGTATTTCATCACCATCACTGTTTATGTTGTCTTTCACTAATGATTAATTTTCTATATGATGTATGTTTATGTTGCAGATTTTACGAACATCAAAACAACTGAAGGCTCAAAGAGGCCAACTATTGCAGATGTCAAAGATTGTTCAATGGTGAAATGAATATGTTATCCATAGCACATGTATTTGCATATATTTCAATTGTCCATGCACTTGATTTAAAGCATATTGTAAATATGTTATTTCTGTAACATATTAATAAAGTAATGCGTTGGAATTCATACAATCTCCTAGACTATGTTGTTTTCGAGGAAAATGCTAGGAGAAAACAGTGTTCGACATGTCGCGTGGCGAGTGCGTTCGGATAAGCCTGCGGCCCTTGGAGGCTGTGCTAGTAAATAAGGATCATGGGATTATCGAGAACGACGTATTCACTGTGAAAAGAACCAGGATTTACAGCGTACCGGGAAAATGTTTAATACCTTGTGCCTTGTTTACTTTCATGTCGTGGCTTCACTATTAAACTTTTTGCTGTCATCCGATATTGATGTTAGAAATGTAAAGGATATACATATTTCAAGTAAAGTTAATCTCTAGAATTCTATTTAAAATATCCGATGTATTTATTCAGCGAAGTATTTTCCGATGTTTTGTGTATTAGTTCAATGTGCTGCTCTGATTTTGCAGACGTTGATCAAGTCTTTAGGCCTTGGCCAACGAGATCAAATGCATTTGAACTGGTTCGAAATTCAAACGCGCACCTCACGTTCGGCTTTCGATTTCCGGCTCGTCCGTACAAGGAAACGTTTTTATTCTACTCCTGGATGTATGTATTATGTCAACTATAAATTTAATATACCCACTATTATTTTAGCCCGTTTCATCCCTCTGCAGGGATACATGTAACTTTATAAATCTAATGGTAATATGAATTTGATTTTATAAAATTACTCTTATATATACGATTTCATAAAGCTTACTCAATAACACATACCTATAAACAATTTCATTAATTTTCATTTAGGTGGTTCTAATAAGTTTTACTCAAATAGCTGCCTGCATTTTGACTAACAAAATATGAGTGTTTATATCATATCATCACTGCGATACTCTTTAATGGGGTGGTTTTGGTGAATTTCAATACTTATCTCAATGTATACGTCTGTTAATATAACTTTGATGTGATATAATGATTTTGGACTCGACTATTTTTTTTCAGTTTTAAACCTGGATGTTTTAATACTTAATATTATAGTAATGGATTTTATATACATTATCTTACCATAGTCTTAGATTACTGATAAGTCATAATCCATCGAGGTAATATATAAGCCTACCGCTGCTCTTTAACTACCCTTACATGCTTTTTAGAGTACCTACGCTGCATGTACTCATGTAGATTATAAATTAACTAAATATAATTAAAACGGCAAAGTGATATGAAGTTGTACATAAGATCGAGAGTAAATCCAGTTTCGTGTCGTCTTCTCAAGAGCGACATGTAAGGAGATTACGTCGCGGTACCTACTGAAGGAGAACATATCATACATCATACGTATAGCAAACCCCGCAAGTTCATCCTTGTAAAAGAGTATTTCTATACTAATATGAGGGATTTTTGGGGGCCTATACCTGGAGTTATTTATGAACGGTAAATATTGTAGAGATTTAGTAATAGTAAAATTTATGACCATGATTAATTTTATTTGCTTTATTATTTGTTTCGAAGTAAAATTTACTTATTATGTAGGATCTTGTTGTTTATTTTACCTTTATATTTACTTATTTACATAAATATAAAAAGCAAGTAGTACGACTTTCATATTCATATTGTTCACATTTGAGTTAATAATATACTAAATCTATTTATTAATTCAAAGAAACTAAACGAACATAGTCAAGGCGTCAATCCTTTTTGTTTGGTGTATGTATATAGTTGTAAGATGCCTTTATGTGAAACGTAAATACATAGCTAGCTGTGTGTAATACATTTCTGTATACTTCTTCGCAGATACACAGAAACAAGTGTATGTATTTAAGAGCAGTGTTGAAATAAGCTATGATATATCCTTGATACTTAAGAAAAACAAAAACAAAAGCATCGTTCCCCTATAATACCATGTCACAAAATCCCTGCTACCTGCGGTTGTTGCAACTCATCAACAATACGATGCCTACAAGCCGGGGACAAAATAAGCTTTATGAGATTAGACGGGACCCGCGAAAACCGTACGACATATGCATAGGTACCTATAGAATTACATACTAAGCCTTCTTTCACACTATATCGTCGCCACCGTCTCAACAAATTATTTTTGAAGAATAATCTTATGTACAATAAGCTTTCTAATCACAATTCAATTTGAAAACGGTTTTCTTGAAAATATTTGGATGAGATGAGACCGTGACCATAGAGCTACTGTGTGGATTGATCCTAAATGTAAGTCCAATCTTGAGATGAGGACTCAACAAACAAAGGCGGGCAGGCGATCCGTGATGCTTGGTATTTATTTTATAAGAAATCATTCCGAGAATTTTTCTTCAAAGGGTTACTAAGAATGTTGTGTATGTTTTTATTCAAAGTGTGTGATGACAGGACCTGCTTTGATACAGGACAGAACGTGGCTTATTGTTTGAACATTGGACTGTCAGTCTTTCTTATAAACCGCTCTCAAGTATATAAGACGTAGCTAAGTAATAACCAGTGACTATTCAAAAAAGCTCACCTATAAACGTTACTCAGTGTCGAGTGACAGTTAAATAATAGTAACATAAGGCTGCTTAAAATTATTAATTGATTAAGGAATTGCAGTCAAATGACTGCAGTAATTGACAAAACCAATAGTCATTTTACCTATTTACAGATATAAATGAACTATTAATATAAAATTCAATGGTAAACAGTTATTAAAAAGCAATAAAACTGTAAAAAGTTTGTATGAAGATATTTTAAATTGTAAAACAGATTGAAATGTTTAATTACATCGGAGAGATGTATCAATAAATTGAAAAAAATGAAAGTTGCATTGTAAACAAGCAATAAAATTAATGGTGGAGTTTGGCCCATGATAGGATTGGGATCTGGTAAGCCATTATCACCGCGACTGTGCCCTTGTACTCCCATTTTGGTCCCAATCTAATCTGATAGGTGATAAAAGCATTCGCACCATTCCAAATCTGTGTACGGTAATTATATAGAAGCCGCACCAACCTTACCGATCATGTGTAAGCCACCATGGTGTAATGTATGTATGTATGTATGTATCATATGTGGGGGCCAGTCAGTGCAGACCGGCGACACTTCGACCTAGTGGGATCTTTTGTGTCGACACTCTCCCAATAACGACATGGCAGCCGGGACCGACGGCTTAACGTGCTCTCCGAGACACGGAAGAGGCGATAATTGTCAATCAATACGCACATAATTTCGAAAAGTCATATAACTTCCGAAAGTCAGAGGTGCGCGACGTGGGTTTGAACCCGAGACCCTCTGCATTGCAGTCTGTTGGTCTCCCCACTGAGCTATCGCTGCTCTTATGATGTAATGTAACTAGTGCTTTGTTTACCCGTTAAAATTACATTTTGAAACTGTTTCTGCCATTTCAAACTACACTCCTTCAAGCTTTCGAGTAAGTGGACATTTTACAAAAATGCCTTGGCTCAAACTAAGATTATCCTTGCGTTGATCACTTTACAAATATTGTATAATAAATACATAAAGAACATCCAGTTTAGGAACAGGATGATTTGAGGAGTACCCAATTCTATGTCCTTTGCGTCGAACCCAAACACTTGGTAGTGATATACTGAATCCTCAATATGTGATATACTCAATAATGCCATACGTGCGGCTTACTGAAAAAATATTAACACAAGTAGACGATACATGCCAAAATATAATTTGCAATAAAATCGTTACAGCAATAGAAACTGTATTATTAATGAAATAAATATTTATAGCCAATAAGGCTTAATTTTATAAGGCACGATATATAGCACAATGTTAAATAAAATACTTTTACTTAGTTGCAAAGGACTGAAGACTATGAATAAAAATATTAGAATATCCTAACTAACAAGTCGTAACATGTCTAAATTATTGTGTAATGGTAATGGACATCTTTTTAGCGGCGGTCATAACCTAAATATTCTTAAACTTGACTGTATTTAGATACAAACAACAACTTTTTTGACTCGCCTACAATACAGAAATTATATTAACACAAGAGGAACTATTTCAGAAATGTTTTCTAGACCATGGATTCGAAAAACGAGTGTTCCTCCTTTGAGTTCGTATCGGAGCAAATTCGAAACGACATGTTTACAATTTTTCTCCGAGTGAAATTTTCTCAGCTTTGAATATGGAAGACAGTTTACTATTGCTACTTGATGCGAAGTTAAGATACTTTTATTGTAGAATTTTTACTATTTAAGTTAACATTTAACCAACAATATTATTAAAATTATATCTTAAAGGTTTTTGAATGAGGCTATGTTCAGAGTGTAAAAACTATCAAATATTTAGATGAAAAAAAAAATAGACAGTGCTGGTCACTAAAGTAAACGGTAAAAAACATAAGCCCTGTTCTTTCTAGACGTATGCCTTATGCCTATATGGCGTTAATACAAGATTTAATATTTAATTACGAAGTGTCAAGATATGACGTGAGTAAATTTGAAGTTTTAAACTTCAACGTTGATATTATATTTCAAATAATACTAATAATGTTCTCCAGACCGAATTTATTGGTTTAAATGACTGTAGTATTCCCAAAAATATGACAACAAGTAAATGTAAATTAATTGTATAGTTGCGTTATAGTAATTTTGGCGTTCATAAGTGTTACTTAGTGATTTATTTAAGTAAAGATACTTGTTTTTTAATTAGCTTTTTCTTTAAAAAACACTAGTGTAAACTTTACAGTGTTCAATTAAATTACGCTTCATTACCTACTTTGGTTTCTTGGTGAATAATGTTTTCTTTGTGTGTAAATTGACATCTTCATAAATTTCTTACGTTATTTCCAAGAAATTTAAAGTAAATAGGCGTAATTTAGAAGTTAGTAAGTTAGTTTGTAAGAATTATAAAAGCGCCATCTACTGCCTATCCTAATTACTAAACGAATATATAAAGTAAACGGTGCATAATTTTCAAATCTGATTCAGGAGTGGCGTATCTATTCTCAGAATATAGTGTCTTATCTATAGTTATGTTTATCTTTTTAATGTGTTTTATTAATTTTACTATTTAGTTGTACTGTTTGTTGACTTATTGCTGTAGAACGCCAAAAAACTCAGCCTCCTTTTAGTTATATACGAATTTCACAATAAACCACCCAAACAAATACATTCTTATTTTGAAGATGACGTTAAATGATTGACAAATTCAATAAATCTTATGTTCTTAATTTATATCACGGAACAAAAATGTTTGAATGTCATTTTTTCCTTTGTTTATTGGACTCCTATTACAAATAAATTTAGCTAAAGAGCAACACAACAATAACTTTAACAATAAATCTGGCTGTATAACTTAACAGGTGCTATATCTATCATACCAATGAACCATCTTCTTGATAATATGAGTAGATACATGATGTGAATATGACCTCAAACGGCGCTGCACCGCCCAGGCAGGACATGCCTAGAGCTGTGCTGCGCCGTGTCCTCAACACACCCGCAGTGGTGGCAGATGGGATTAGGTTCCTTCCTAGTAACCGTGTGCAGGTACTTGCCAAAGCAACTGTGCCCTGACAACACCTGCAACAGTCGGAAGCTAAGAGTCCTATGCTGCCGCCCAATCAACCGCTCCAACACCGGCTGGAGAGCCTCAACGGTTTTGAATCCCGCTAAAGGAATCTCCAGCCACGCCTTCCATTTCAAAAATACGCCATGGTGGGCTCGGTTCCTTGTACCAGTTAAAACCTCCGGAAGGGGACAAACACCTGACTCCTCCCATAGCGACGACATCACTTTAAATGTTTCGGCGAGCACTTCAGCTTCCAAGTGCCACGGGGAGTTCCAGCCCAAGCGCAGGCTGCGTTGGCCGACACCGTGCGGTATCCGCGTATGACCCTGACCGCCATGACTCTCTGCGGTCTCCGCAAGAGAGCCCTATACGGGGCGGTCAGGGAGTCCACACACACCGCTGCGCCGTAAAGTGCCATAGACCGAACAACCCCCGTTTAGAGTCGACGACAACTGACGCTGGGCCTGCCCAAGTTTGGCAAGAGCCGCCCAAGAGCGGACGCAGCCTCGGTGCGAGACGACTGATGTGCTCGTCGAAACGCCATCGCCCTTCTAGTACCAGGCCCAAATACCTGATATGGGCCTAGAGTGATACACGAACCAAGCCCACCACTATCTAGGCGCCGCTGGGTGGCTTGCGACGGTGCCCATAAAAAAGTAGGGCCTCCGTTTTGGAAAGAGCTACCCTCAAACCTAGCGCCTCGATACGCCCGACCACCTAAGAGCCCCCATGGTGGCCAGGTGGGCTGTCTCCTCGAAGTTACCCACTCGGGCTGTGAAGAGAGTGTCGTCAGCATAGCTGATGATATTCAGCCCGGGGGGTAGTACACCACGTAGGGCCCAACCACGGTGCACACCAATATAAAATAGGACATGTTTCATCTATGAATTGCTTTAATAAAATTGTATTTTGTATATTAATATTACTTAATTACTCATTTTTAAATGTAGAATTCGACTCAATGTATTTCTTTTTAATTATATAAACGTAGCGTCATTTGAAATATGTAAGGATATAAGCAAACCTTAACCGTAGGTAATAAAACTTCGCACAATAACTTACTCACCTTTGCAGTGAAGCAAAACGCTACAGTCTTTTGCTATTCAACAAGCCCGTGGGAAGTGACACATGGTGAGGCTATGTTAGACGTGGTTACTTTAGCCTTTAGCTCTCTCTCCCTATTACGCTTAACTTGCAGTGTATGCATTCAAATAGCGCGTTGTAGTTGCCGGTGCCTTGTGCTACTATCTAAACTACCGATGTTAATCGGCAGGATACAAAAACGATTTCATTTCGATATGATTTTAAATATTACAATTTTAAGTTGTATTTGACTGAGGCTGTTATTCAATTTAGTTTAAATTTGAATATTCAAGGAAAATGTGAAAGTTATTGTAATAAGTAATATAATTCGTTAGAAAACTTATCCGTTTGAAAATATTAAACTGAGTAACTTTTTACGCTTCAACTATAAGTTGAGGCCGAGGTATCAAGAAACTGTAAGTCATATGGTTAGAGCAAGATAAGATTTCAGTTTCATGATATAAGAAAGAAAAAACAACAACGTTGATATTCACTCGCATTTATAAGGTGTCGAGTTAAGAAATACCTTCTCTTTTATAAGCACATTCACCTTCACGCCTCAAGGTTTCTTTTTATAGCCAAAGCTAAGAGCAAGGAAAAGCCGGGTGTAATATTTCAAGACCTAAAAGTTTACTAGTTTATTTTAACGCCATGTTATGTAAAAATATATAATATATACGCCTGGGTATATTAAAGGGCTCATATCAAAACCAGTTTCCTCCAAAAGGTGCGTGAAGGTTTACTTTTGTTTAAGGAAAGTTTACCGAACGTGTTCACATAATAATAGTGAGTGAGCATATGGATTGGGCTCGAATATCAAATATTTTTATTGAGATTTCTGATAGCCGAATGAGAATATTCACATCTTACAATTTGAGTTTAGGTATTTTAAGTCACATATAATAAGTGATAAGTATGAATGGACCAAGAACTATTGATACAGCGGCGACTAATTTAGAATTGACTGGTCCAATCTTGATATGGTTACAATATCTGAACTCAGCTAGCCGGCAAACAAGACGAAGTAAATATTCAAAATCGAATGTCTGAATTGGCGACCAGTTTCAAATTAATTAAAGTTCCTTGTGCTCTCGTATCTATCGAAGTTAGTCATTACTTTACGTTACTTAGGGATTGAGTTAAGTACTTTGCGGCCAAACCTATTGTTCAACAGGCGACTTAAGGTGTTCGTAATTTCGTGCGACAGGAGTTTCACTTTGATTGAATTTAAGTAGTTAAATACTGCGGCAAATCCCACCGCCGTAAATGTTTTACAAAACATTAGACGGATTAGAAAAGGTTATTGAAATATTACAGTCAACTTAGTGATTGGGGAGACAACTTTACTTTTGTAACTTGCAAAACCCTAAGGTATTAGAAGCGCGTAGTTGGTCCTGCAAAAAGGAATTGCAAAGTTAATCATTGGCACTTGTTAATAACACAGTACCACACTTCTTATATCTAAGATCTGTTCCAAATCGGTACAGGAACATCACCCAAGATTACTAGATTACAATCTGCTTGCTGCTGAACGTACTTTCTTATTCGAGCTGCATACGTCTAATCGATTATTCTGTTACTATATCTTTCATAGATGCTGCACATATAAAACTAATACATATACAGCGCAAAGCCTTACACTTGTGAAACCGACGCTCTATAAACTTGTATATTGCAATATTTTACAGGCTATTTGTTCTGTATCCGAGTGGATGAGTGAGAGCTATCAGCGCAACGAAAGTAAATTAAAGTCCAACGTTCGCACTCAAGGGGTGCTCCAATTAAAAGTCAAATCAAACTGCATTATACCGCCCCTATAAAATAACGACATCCTATACCTATTAGGGATGGCTCAGCGAAATAATGAGAGGGTTCAGTATCGTAGGTAACTGGGGCTTTGTGAGTTCCTTGTGCTTGTGCATGTCGCTCCAAACTAGGTCGACATCCTTATCTCTATGTTAGACAAGTTTTTGGCTTGGATAGTAAACAGAGCGCAGAATATCAATATCCAGTTGCTACTGCAACACTTAGTCACAAATAAAGGCTTAAAAGAGACAGTAGTCTATCGACTTCGTTACATTTTCAATAACATACAAACATGGAACTAAGTAAGAGACTTATTATAGCTATTTCAATAGAAGAAAGAATTAAAGCTACCTTTACTTTGAACGTTTAATTATTTTCTATACCAGCGTGTTACAACCCTAGCACTTGCTAAGTTTATAGCCAATACCGTATTGCTACGGTGCTGAAACGTTTTAATCTTTATTATAAATACTTATTGCCTGTTTTAATTCTCGAGAGACGTATTAAATGACGCAGTGGCGAGCGCGCAAATCGATCGGCAAAGTTAAGCAACGTTGCCTCTAGAAGGCTTTCTTGGTTTGGTAATTATTTACTAAATAAACGTCATGGTTCTACGTCTGAGGAGGCGCTTATACCATTGGTGTCAGAGGTCGTTAAGGACAGTTAGAAGCATCAAACGTTCTAATCTTCGAATATTGTTATACCTGTGGATGGCAAACGTTTCGTGGAAAACGTAATATTCAGCCGTAGTACGACACTGGAAGTCATTTATGGTGCGATTGTGAATATTAAGACAGAAGGAATAGGATTGGATCGTTCTATTAGATTGTAGAGGATTGCTTAAGGCGTTAGCGTTGTGACACCACATTATCAAGCCATTTTTTAACTTGAATAATTCAATTGTATTACTAGAAACTATTTATTACTGGTAACTGTTATTTAACTATTTAATATGTAGTTAGGTAGCCATACATTTTTTATTCCATTTATATGATCAAGATAAATGGGGTACAAAAATGTATGGCATGGGCTGTACTATGATTAGCTATATGGAATTGAATCACACCCGTTTTTTAACAACTATGCTTAGGTCATACAGCACACAGACTAACCTACTGAGCACGATCCCAAACTATGAAGAAGGTCGAGACTTTCTAGCATATCGTTCTTATGATTTGGTTATCAAACCTAGAACACCTCGGTCAACTTTAAGATTACATCTTTTTACATACTTACTTTTTACATCTTTACATCTTTGTCGGTTTTTACATCTTTGTCGGCCTCGATGGCGTAGTGGTTAGTGTAACCGACTGCCACGCCTGAGGTCGCGGGTTCGATCCCCGCACAAGTCAAACATTTGTGTGCATGAACATGGATGTTTGTCTTGGTCTGGGTGTTTCTATGTATAATATGAATGTATTTACAAAAAAATGTATATATGTATGTTTATCCATTGTCTAGTAGCCATAGTACAAGCTCTGCTTAGTTTGGGCTAGATGGTGTTGTGTGTATGTGGTAGAATATTATATATTATATCTACACTTTCAACACTAGGAAATGTACGTAACATACGTATGTATATATGTCATTAAATTAAATATAAAGTATCTCGGTGACATATGCACAGGAACATGAAACGTTTTGTGCCGTAAATTTAATCAACTTGTCGAATGAGAACAAAAAGCGATTTTCCGTCCCTTGAACCGATTTCCGCCCATCCAGAAACTCTATCCGTTTTAAGTGTTACTTATTTTGTGAATAACGAAACACTGAATTAGTTTTACACTCTCTGAATATTAGTAGTTGGTTGATATACCCTATTTAATTATAGAAAGGGACAACTTTTACATATAATAGATATCTGTCCCTCTGCCGAACACGTGCCTTCATTCTGTATAACAGCGGTTAGGCCACCGCCTATCTCACTGGTTAGGCTAGTATAGTTGTTCTAGGTTAGTACTGATAAATGATATATATAGAGATTTCTGTCATCATGAAAGAAGTATTATAATAATGTATTTAATTAAGCACGTCTCTATCAGTGATGTGTGCTATGTTAAAAGCTGGAAGGTCGCATGGGCACAGCTATTCTATGAACATTTTACGGGGCTGTCAATGCTTGTATGACTTTATACTTAATTTTTTTAACTGTATATATTTTTATTGGTACAACTTCTGTACAATATTTGTAAATATCTTTCATGCCTTGTGTGTGTAATTGGTTCTCATCATCGTCCTGTGATAGAATTGGATAGACGACAATAAGGCGATATTATCCTAAGCATAGTTAGCCAAATTATGATGCCCTTATTATGGGATATAAAGAAACAGACCTACAACAGTAACACTTTTGGATACATAAAAACGATTCTACGTAACTCAATAGCCTAAATTATACCAAAATATAGTTTTATGGCCATATTCTCTGTAGGTATATGATATAAAAATGACCTAAGTACCTTTTGTATTGTCCTTTTCGTAAATACTTACGAAACAGAAAATAGGGTAAATTAAAATGGCTTGTCCTGCTTTGCATATAAGCCGAAGATTTAGATTTAACAAGATTACTTATAAACAATTTTCTAAACGTCGAATTACTTTTCATATAATTTCTTAGGAATAAAACTCTCAAGGGCTCGCTTTGGGAAAATATTTGTGGAAAAATGAAATATATAAATCAAATCAGAAAATTAGGCGGGTCGTGTCAAGGAAAAGGTAAACGAGGCTGGATTTTATTAAGAAATGGAGAGGTTTAATACCTTTTATTCGGCGAATTCCATAAAGTTAACCATATAAGTAGTCCCTTTGTTGAGTACCTGTAACCAGCAAATTACAAGAATTAATTATTCGCCTTATAATTACATTTTGAGTTATTAAAATTATGCTCGCAAAATAATCCAAGCGGCATTTGAATCTTGCTTTGCTTAAATTTACAATACTTGGTTTTTTTTTACGTAGCTAACTTAATGTTGGTTATTAGAATATAATTAAATGAAACTTTTTAGAACTTTATTGGCGGTCTAGATATTAGTTCTGTAAAATTTTTTGATAATATGGCATCTGCAATTAAATTAATACTTTATGGCTTTGTTATTTCATATCTATTTCACCTAAAGTGTGTAAGAAATATAATAATTAATATCACAGTTTTCAAATTGAAAACAGATGAAGGAATTCAGAAAGTTATTTTCATTATAGGTACAAATCGGTATTATTAATCATAAGTTGAATTGTTTAAAGAACAAAGATAAACAAATTATGATTACAAGAAAGGTTGATTTAGCCAATTTTGATAATTTAATATTCTGTAAGGACATTGTAAACATTTACTAGCAACACAAACTCTGAAATAAATGTAGAAGCTGTCTGCTGCATGTAATTCTAGAAAAAGACTGGCCCGGCATGAGAATACTTTTGCCTTAGCATTAAAAACGTTTTAGTGGCAAATTTTTCACAATAAATATGCTCTTAGAATTTTATATGTATTTATAGAGGTTGAGAATACGTAGAAATTGGTTTCTTGTATTGGATGAGAGTGATTTTTACGGTTCATCATGGTCAGACTACAGAAAAATTCAACAGTAATGCATAGAGTAAATGCACAGACACACTAGAGATCAACACCAATAGTCGTCTTAAGACATATTAAAAAAAAGCTAAAGAACTCATGTCCATATGTGGAATGATATCTATGGATTGCATCATGTTTGTCCAGTGTAACAAACACATACATAATTATGTACGTCAGCATATTCAAGCAACCAATAAATATTTTATAGTATCGACGTCAATCTCGCTAACTACTTATATGTGTATATACTTATAAAATCAGGCACCAATAAGCAATTTACCAATTTTATGCTCATTTCTTGCAATTTAAATTCGTCGCTCTATTAATAAAGGTGGAATGCGAAACATTCGCAAAATTTCCGTCAAGCGAGGGGATACTAGAACCCATTTTATATATAGGGTTGTAAAACGCCTAATTCACGCGTGAAAAAGCTAATATTTTCGGAGGGAGGCTTTAAAAACGCTCATTACATTCTGTATCCGAGGAACGGAATCAGAGATACGTTTACACAAACATAATTACGTTTTGTTGCTGATTGAAGTTCGTATGTAAATATAAAACATAAATAATTATACGTAAAATGGAAATGGTTTTGTAACTTCAAAGTCAGGAAAAGGTTGATTGGCCTATGTTTGAAGATGAAAAATGCAGTAAATCATGGCACAATTCATAATACAGTGTATTTACAGGATTACGGGTCAATTCTTTAACCCGCAATGTCGTGATTTATAAACATCAACCCACATTATATGCGAACGCCTTATTTCCTCACCTCAATATTGTTATTATAAGATTGATTTTGTTAGTTCTCAATATCAAAGGCGCAAAAACCAATCGCCTAATCCGTTTAAAGGAAATGTGCATAGCACGTTAAAAATAAATGCCAAGAGACGGGTAGGTACGTTTTTTATCTGTCCTCGCTACCTAATCTGATGAAACACTTAATCGTATTTGACAGGCTTTCCATCATTTGCAAACGTTGTCAAAAATCAAGCTATACAAGTTTCTTTGTACTCTAAAACGAACAAACGGAATTGCGATAAATTGATTTAGTTGTCATTAGTTCGAACAAATACAGCCGTCAATTATGATCACCTTTATGTGTCCAGTCGATTGTTTTAAAAGGCTTGTAGGACTAATTAACCTTTGAATATGAACAATTTAACGTGAATCAATTGTGTAGATCACAGTCAATGCACACTGGTTTAATCAATTTCGTAATTGGGAAGTACATCATGCCAGCGAGTATATTATATGTAATTTAGAACACACTATATGGACTGAGTATGATTAAGTAAAATATGCCTCGCCATAGAAATTGTTAGTAAAAAAGGACTCTGTATCAATTTGGAATGTTCATCAACATTTCCTAATTTAAGTACTACGGGCAAATTCGTATACTAAACATGTATGTTTAATACACCAATTTGCCGCAACATAGCTTGTAAGCTATGTTGTAAGTATGGTTAAAATTATAGTAGTGATTTTATTACTGGAATCAGAAAATAAAACAGTTGTGACATTATTTGATTGGTTTGCTCCACTTAGTCCGAATTAGATTATTTTTAATAGTGAAAAGATATTTCAATCAAAAATAGTCAGCCTGGTGATACGCGATTGTTACCGTAAAATTTAATCGATGTAATCAATGACGATTTGAATACATACAATAAAATTAATATAAATTTTGTCATTTAGTTGATGCATTCGGTTAATGCAGTGCACAATATTGCGAATACATTAGATTCCATTGAATATTCCCGTAATACGGATATCTTATTTCATAATCGCATATGCCTAGTCTATCTGATCTACATGCACATCAAATAAGTATTAAATCTGTTGATTAACCAAATGTATGTATATTAATACTATGTTTCTATGGGCATGTCGAAATACTTATAAAATTCCAATAAAGATATTATTAGGAATGGTCATAAACACGTCGTAGCCACACAGGTCGAAAAAGTCATAAACACAAGTCTGCACGGATGGCGTAGTGGTTTAAGTGGTCGCCTCGCCACTTCCATTGCGCCAAGTAATGTGGGTTCCAACCCTACACGGGACAAAACTCTTATTTATGTGATCTACACGTATAAAATATCTGCCGCGGCTGGGTGTTCTTTGTGTCCATTGCTTAAATGTTTGTAACGTCCCCCGCGACACAGGAATTATTTCAAGTGAGGGACATTTGTTAAAAATATATTAATCATCCTAACTTATATTATAAATGCAAATGTGAGTTTGTTTTATTGTTACGATTTCACGCTTTAACTATTTGACCGATCATCTAGATATTCGCAATCGCGTTGTCAGTGGTACAGGAAAGAACATAGGGTGATCCAGACAAAAATATTGTTCCTGAGTGAAGCCGTGGTCTGAAGCTACAAAGATATAAGCAGCTTGCTAAAAATGTATTGATTACGTAAAACAGTATAATAATATTGTAACAAAGAAATAAGTTTACGTTATAGTACAAACATTCATGTGCCTGATGGTAAGTAAATCCCTAATTAGGACAGGATCCGAAGTTCCTTCAATGAGCCCGCGGCGTACAAGCCACGCTCCTATGTTATACTATTATAACAAGCTTTACTTAATAAGAATACCAAAGGAACATACTTTATTATTCTATGTTACATTTTCCTTCATAATTAATATTGTTATAAATCATAATAGAAGGGGCTAATATTTAAGGTGATTATATTAATCCATCTTTGTCGTTAGTCACATTGAACTACTAAATTATCTAACGGTAATAAAACAAAAATCTTATAATAAGAGCCTACCCGATACAATACATAGGTCCTCAGGTGAAATGGTGCTGATATTGTTTATAATTCTCAATAAAGTAGAAGCTAGCGTGAGAATGTCAAGTAAATAATTAATTTTCTAATTTCGTTTCGTGTTCCACTCTGAAGATACTAACAGTAAAGTTTTATTCATCTGAGTACCGGCAGACATACAGCCAAAAATTTTTAAATTGTGTCTGAATGTTAGGTAGTACTGCTATTTAGGTATTTATAAAGCAATATTTAAAAACTTGATAGATAGTCTTAAAGGTTTCAGAGGTACAAACTGGCTTGCTTGCCTTCGTGCAAAGTATGGTAGATATTTTATATAATATTAAAAAAAAATGTTAAAACAAATGTCACGTGGCGGTTTACCAATTCAAAGGACACCTATACATTACCACTGTTTTAATTTTATTAGATTATAGTGTTTGTAGCTGAGAATATAATTATATTACTTTTCTAATATTAAAGTTCTCACTAAAAGTAAAACAGCACGAGAGTTTTTAAGGCTGCTAATTATCGTTACTGGGTCAGGTCAGACGACGTTGTAAAATTTTAATTTGGTTTAGTATTAATTCCGCTGCTTGCTCCATTATTTCATCTTCTAATTTATTTAGCTTTCATTTGTAAATATAGGAACAAAGGTAAATTAAATTCATGTTCAACTTTCTAGCGCCGAGACAACTTTATTTAGAATGTAGTGTTAATTTGTAACCTCTAGGTGGCTGTAAATTAGAATTACGAGATCGCTAGCATTTTATTTCAGCTTTTGCTAATAAAACAAAAGAGCTGTTGAAATCCTGAAGGATTTGCGAGATGTTTGCTATTTATGTAAGGCTAGTCTTATTCAGCCATGTTTATTATTTACGTCAGCAAAGTTTGCAACGTACTATTGTAAAATTGGTCAAACAACCACAATAGTGATTATAGAGTAAAGACAAAATATTTATCTGTGTGATAAATTTGGTTATAATAGTTATATTTTTTATGCGTATTGTCAATGCGATTACGAAGGAGTATAAATCACCTTATATGGCGTGTTGTGTTAATAATATAGACCTACGCCTGCTTTTAAATGATTTATTTTAATCATTGAAATCTGACGTAAAATATTAATGTTACAGTGCGGTGGACAGCCACTAGGGATTTTAATTTATTCGCATCTTCGCATATCGCTGTTGTTACTTCTGTAGTAGTGTATAATGCTCGTCAATAAATTTGTATATTGACTATTTTAGCGGCTTATATTTAAAACAACAATAATACTTACAAACCGGTAGCGCATACATTGACTTAGCAAAAAAACTGTAAAAGCTCTGTCAGCTTAACGCATATATGATGGGAAACATTGAAATATAATGGATTAGTAAAACTAAGGAGCTTATATCCTTCACTGATGGTCAGCGGCTAAAAGCACTCAAGGGTACTCAATATTTTTGTTATTTTAATAGTTATATACAAACGGGTATATATTATGCGTAGCTGAAAAAATATTCAAGAGAATATTAAACAACAAACTCAAATTATCAATCGTTAAATTATTAACATATCTATTATTATTTTTATTAATAGTTCGTCATTTTAGTTTATTATTTTATGATAACATATTCTGAATATTTTGAACTTTTTATGTCATAAATTGATTAAATAAAGGCGCGAATTGTGTACACATAATACATTGTTGATACCATATATACGGCCACAATATATTGATATTCACGTCACTAATTAAATTTTGACAGCCAATGTGATAACAAGATTGACACGAAACCTGATGGAAATTGTTTGTTATTCCACTAAATTCCGAAATAATATAACAATGAACAAACATTTCACGGTAACAAAATATGCAACGTCATCGAAAGAATGCGTCTATTATAATTTGAAAGTGTAGAAACACACTAGCTAAATATCGTAGAGCGACATAGACTAGTCACAAGTTACAACGTCCCGAGTGGTGATACATACACACTAACACAAAAATAACAATGGTGGCAACATTTTACGTAATACCGACACACTCCCATTACCTACTCTACTTTAGCAACATTACTCCAGCTTTTATTTCAGCTAGAGAGTATATACTAAAATTAATGATCCCATGACTTTCACCAGCCCAGAGCCACTTAGTTATGCAGATACAGCTATAACCATGTTTGCATTTCTACGTGCCAACATTCCTAACACTGTTAGAGCTTGCAAGTTCACAAACACACATCAGAACAATTTATTTACTGCTGTATTTGGCCATAGCTGTCGTAAATTCGAAGTTAGGCAACTAAGAAGAAAGAAGAGGCTATTCTTGTGTAATCATTGTTATTGACTCGTAGCGGGATTACATTATTTTCCTTAAGTGACAACAAATAGAGCGCCTCTCTCCGCATTCTTAAAGTGACTTCCCATTTTTTTGTGTTATTAAGTAAATCATTTATTCACTTATCATTTTCACGAGTCATTCACAGTATAATGTCTCTAGTAATAATTCATAAATTCAAATATAACCCTAAACGCGCTAACCGTTAAATACTGTTGTAATCGTTTCAAGTTAATCCATTACTTGATTTTGATCTACGTAAGATATTAATTTATTTTATTACTTTGTATTATATCGTTACTTTTAATTAAGATTTTATTGCTTGCTCTAAGGACTCGAACAATTTGGAAAATTTGATACTTTAAAACGGTTTCAGAAATTAATTTTGAGCCCCGGTCTCGCACTCCTATCTGTGAACGCAACGTCAGGCGTTTCCGAGCTATGTAATAGCTTTATGAGTTTCCCTCCACTTTTTTCGAATAATTCTTTCGTGTAACGAACGAAATTAAATTATTGTGTCGGCTGCGGTATCCGACGCAGGTGGGCAAAATTGAAATAGCTGCATTACTTCGTGCCCAACGGAGTTTCATCAAGCGCGAGTTACAAACAATGCTTGTGACAGAATCAATATTATATTTATACACTGAGTGAGATCTCGATGTGGAATTAGATGTCGCGACCAGATACTCTCCCGGGAATGCCAAATATATGATGGATAATGTATTCTGTACGTACTACTCAGATTTTTATTAAACTGTTTCCCGGAAAACTCAACATTTCTGCTGCACGGCGTACCCCAACCCGTCCGAGATCAAATCCTATAAACACACTTAAAAAGCCACAAAGGTACGCAATAATGTAATGTTACCTTACGGTAAACCGAAAACAATTCATTTCTGCGAACGCGCTCTGCCCCCTCTCGTCTGCGCGCCGTGTCTCCCCCCTCCGTCACGTACCTTCACCCACCCCTCGAGGAACCGCGGAATGTTAGCCGATCCGTAAAAAGCAATTCTTCCCGCGCCGTTTGCCTTTTTCACCGTACATTTAATGTGAACCAATGTAATAGTTTATTTTGCCTCTCTTTGAAGCCATCGACAATCGAAACGTTAATATCTGTTAGTTAAACGATCTTTGGTATTCTAATTAGACGAATTAAAGAATAACAAGTTTGATCCCGTTTCATCTATTTCATTTAGAAAATTGTGTCTTAGTCTAGGACAATAAATACCGATATCTAGGCTTAGCCCGAGGCCCAACGATATTACATTATTTCAGCTCGGTAACCGCATTGTACCTATATAACCATAATAAAGCAATAGCGAGTATCGTTACATTGCTTGTGTTCCAACAATACTATTGCCATTATTGGCGGTGGACATGAAAGAAATCTCAGCGGAATAGAAATAAGGAAACAACGTGTAAATAGAATAACATTCTAGTGTACGTAGGATGTATATTACATTCCCCTTTTTACTCGTTATGCTTGGAAGGATGAGCGTACAAAGGACTGTCGTAACGGAATCCAGACTTCGCCTCAAATAAATAGTGAGTGTTGCGATGAATATCATTTTCATTTGACAGTCTTAGAAAGAAAATATGTCAATGTAAAAACCGAAGTGTATATGCTTCATTGATTCAGAACAAGGAATGTATCAACAACTGTATTGTACCATATCCTCACCGTTCATTCCACCCGAAAAATGACTCCCTACTAACAAAAAATGTTCGGGACACAACGTTAGAATATCTAAATAGCGTAAACCTAATCAAATAGGCGCCCATACCAAATAAAAATGTCATTAATCTGTGTGCTAACTTCCTATAAGTAGGTTTAGTAGATTAGATCTTTCTTTGTTTTATATTTGTATGTATAGCGCGACCGTTTGTGAACTCACGAATAAGATTTTAGTGTGTCGTTTAGCAAAAATGTGTATAATATAAAAATACAAAGACCCATCACTACTTCTGAAATGTTTGGTATTTTGTAATGGCCGATTTCAACAAACAAATGAACAGTATGAATTTTTTGAAATAAGGATTTCAATTCTATCTTTATGTATGTTGTTTTGTAATGTTTTTATGTATAATATGTATTTATTTACAAAAAAAAGTATATATTGTTTATCCATTGTCTAGTACCCATAGTACAAGCTCTGCTTAGTTTGGGCTAGATGGTGTTGTGTCTATGTTATAGAATATTATATTATTATTATTATACATTAAGAAAAATGTATAATAATATGCTTTGTGAATATATATCCAATGTGTTGAAAGCCGCGATCATCTAACAACGTAAGCAGAGCGGCAAGGCTCGCAAAATCAGAAATTGTACCACTATACACACTGAGGCTTTATCACTACACAATAATCGCATTATCCTCACATTACGAAGTTCCATACACAAACTTAATATAGGTTCAAAAATCATAAAATATTATAATGAAATTTCACGATTGTTGCTTCAATCGGATTAATTTCGCGGCAGTGTTAAATCAATTCTGAATGCACTATAATGCCAAATGAATATGCTGTTATAATATAGGTACTCACACTACATGGAGTTTTATATTACCTACTATTTGTTGTTTTAACATATCGTACGGGGTAAAGAATGCAAGGTCACGACCTTGTAGTGCGGGTAATGACCTCGATCGTAGCGAATGCTTTGTAGCTTTATAGTATGAACGTAGAACCTTGCTTTTTAGAAGGATAAGTAATGTAATAGAAGCGTTATATCATATTCGCGATAATACCGTATGATTTTTGAAATATTTAGTTATCTTAGAAGGTCTTAGTCTTGAATTATTAATATTAGAAGTGGATGGCTGTAGTTTATTGTTACTAATGTCTAATAATTTTGAAAGTCTTAAAAAAATAAGTGCTATATTGGCCATCACCCTCGCAAGTACTTATGCGTACAGTATCTTATTAAGGTAATCTTTATATCATTGGTAGTTTTCTTTAGCTTTAGATTTGCAGTTGTAAGTGCATTCTTTCCAATATTATATATAAATCACAATCTTGGTCATTGACTTAAAAGACAAAAGTCCAACCTCAGGGTTTGTCAGCCAGTTATAAAACGCAGTATTTCGTGACCCAAAATCCGTATTAAAAACTAGTTCAACAAATAAATATTTACTGATCGTCTACCGACCATTGCTTACCTTCAGACACGTTCTAATATTATTATGGCAGTACCTTAACATTTACCGCTGTCCCTACACGTTTCACAGAAATAAAGTAGCGCTGCCAGTTTCATGCTTCCATAAAGCACAATGGGATTCATGACGGTAAATATACACTGAACGATAAAATAAAACGTCGTACCCGTCCGCAATCTCGTGTCTTAACAAAATGATTCGCCTTCACGCTAACTCGAAATCTTTTGGGTAGCTATTGTTCAAGAAAGAATAAGACGAGAGACGTTTAAAAGAAGCCCCTTCGTGCACTGCTGCGATAAATTCAAATTATTGGACGCGGATGTCACAACCGAAGCAAGGTACACCCTGGTACCAGTTCTATTTACCTTAAGCACCACAATACGAATAATAAGAAACGACTCTGCAGATCTAACCACAATCACGTTCACGTTAATAAATTAAAACACAAAACCGCTAAACACTTTTTATATTCGATTATTTATATTCAGTAAGTAGTTTCTGCACAAAGCACAACACCGTAACGCCCGCAGCCTATCCTCATTCTCCTAACTAATTTCACCAGCTAAATTATGAAAAAACCTTAAGCAGTATCTTAAAATTTTATGCGGTTGTATTAAAGAAAGTAAAAAATAACATTTCATTTAGGCAGCGCACCTAAAAAATATAGAAACATATTTTTTACTAAGTAGAACGAAACAAAACACAAAATTCAGAGTGACTTGTCGTAAAGCAGGAAAAAGTCGTCTCATTTATTTCCCTCTTAGCGATAAGGACGGCGTACCCATTGTAGCGCGCCTGACGTCACCTGTCAGATTTCACAACGTACATCTCCAGCGACATCGCTATGAACACATATAAATTGATTTAATTTTTTTGCACCGCAAGACCGCCGGAGGAGCCATGCGACCAGGAAACCGTTGCCGAGCATACACGAGCGAAATTATTTATGTATTTGGACCGCGCAGCTTACAAACAGCATTTTTGAGAGCGAATCGGGTATGAGACTGTCGCGAGTATTTGTTTATCACTCTAGATATTTCTGCGCTATCTCACTCGATATTGGAAAACAAATTTGAGCGTTGATTGCGAGGGTGACAGTAGTTTGCCGAAGAGTTGAGATTACTGAAATGGAAGATGTTACTCGAGCACTTGTTTTGAGTGGAGCGACGGTATATTGATCGGTCGTAAACATGGTACAGTCCGCTGAAATTAGGACGAATGGTCACGTCAGGCGGTTCGCGTGACGGCCGCGTGTCTACCGGAAACAGAGATATAAAATATTTTTATTACCGCCTCTAGTGGTTAATAGTAACCATTAGGCAGTTCATTGCTTTGTTTATCTTTCTACGCGCGTGTTAGGAGGGAATTGCGTTATCCGCTATTATGTGTAGTGTTATTCGGCAACATAAAAGAAAGAATTCAATTTAATTAAAGAGGTTTTGCAATCTGATGTTGGGTTTTATGCAGAGGTGTAACAATAAAATTCTTGATCGCTCGAGACTAATAAAGTGTGTTACGGCGGTACACGGCAGACAGCTGCATCTCAGTGTTCTGTCAGTATAAGTATTTTCTTTCATCACGAGCTGGATTTGTTTGTGGCACGTAGCAAATATTACTAACTCAACAAACTTGCGAAGAATTGCGTTCAATTTTCAAGTCACACACTTGTTTCGTTGAATTTGAAATGTATTACAGTTGCATGCATGCCTCGGAGCAATAAAACAGAGTGGGTAATAAATATATTGCTTTCCTACCAGCTATTTACTTTTTAACTGTATAGTAAGTACCGTATGCGTATGCTGCGATAGTTTTTATTTAAAAGCACTATTTTAAACACATATTCAATGCAAGCGTCGTTTTTATTCAACAAACAATCGCATGATTCCTTAATCTAACATAAAGAGCAATAGAAATGCAAGTAGTTGGGAATACATTGTATTAAAATGAAAACAAACTTTGTAGGCTACGGTTAAATGTAAGACTTTTAATTCTCCCCAACGGATAGGTATATTGGAGCTCTAGTTTTTCAGCAAAGTTTATTTGCCTGTTACTTGATTTGCTTCGTTTAAAATGAACAGCAATTGGATGGCAGCAAATTAAAAGTTCTGGATTACGAATTCTATTCTTATTTATAGAACAGAATGGTTGTTTGAATGGATAAAGATGCCAAAGCAGGATTCGCTAAAACTTTGATTGTCCCCCAAAGCTAACATTTTACGCACTTATCTGTGTAATGGCAGTTCGGAATGATCCTTATATCGCGCCAAACGGAACGTAGGTATATAAACACAGACTTGCGTTATTTATAATTAATTACGTTGAAAGAAACCCCCAAAATCGTATCGCTTTAAACTAAACAAACACGCCGGGGATGTGTAATGAATCTTGCACGCCTCTTGGCTCAGAAATATGAAGTTAACAGATTACATGTATATTTAATTCGTTCGTGTAACATACGGGGCTTTGCCAGGCTCGTATAAATCCTTCATGACGTTACTCGAGAAATGTGGCCATGTTGATTTCTTCTGATAAAGGATGTATGCTGTTTTTGTTGTAGGGGCTTTAGTTATTTATTATTTAGCTTTTGCTATAAGTCTTGCTTTTGTCTGGCTGAAATACGGCTATTTTTGTTGTTCGTCAACATTGTGCTCGTGTCAGAGTACGGTAACCGACTATCATGAAATACCTAAGCTATAGACCGAGAACAAATCCTAAATAAGATATAATGTACTTTGTGTAGATTGTCAGCCCGTTTGCGGCGCTTATATTTGTGTTATATGACCAACTTAGTTTGTTATTAAATAGTAGATATGAGATTTCTCTAACCTTAGAGCTGTTCAAAGACGTGACTGTTAATATAGTACGTGATTATTTACAAAAAGCGTTTGTAGGTATAAAACTTGATTTCGGCATTAACCATTTAATATCAGAATACATGTAATTACGAATAGTACTATAAATTTATAAGCAAAAAGAGTTTATCCTGTTTTTAAATTACAAAGCTAATACTTTATATTATGTATTGCTAGATAAAAAGTTAAGTGAAAATTTTATATTTTAAATTTGTTATTCATTTGGGTGGGACTCCAGAAAATATCAGCATGGACTTACTCTCAATTAAATAGGATTTTAATCCTTTCTGGTCTTCCCTATAAAAGGTTACTTTTATTAGGTATATGGCGAAATCTTTACATTCTAATATTCTGGCTACCATTTTTCAAGTACCTACTTTCGTTTTAAAAAGAATAGAAAACGAAAGAACTCCAGACAAATAGCTCTAGGTTTTCTTCGGGGTGTTTTCACATTTCATTTGACAGAATGACTCAGAAAATTCGTGACTTATAAACTTATCAGATTATATTTCGTTTCTGATCTAGCAAAGTGTACATTTGTTATTTATTTAGTTGGAGTGGCAATTTCAGTGTGTTTCTATTCCACTTGAATTATTGTGTGGGAAACTAACGGACCAACTCACGTATTCTTTAGCTCGTAAAAAATCGTCTGCAGATAAAATTATTATTGCATTTATTACTTTAGTTGATAGACTTGTTTCATTGTTGTGTCCTTGAATGTGGGTTCTGTTTTATTATTTATAGTGTTCGTGGTAAGTAAATTAAGGACTGTGTTTTATACAGTAACTAAGATATAGTGGTTCACTCGGGAACTCTTGTAATATACTGTTTTATGTTTAGTTGTAAAGAATCATTTACAATGTTGTTATACGGATGGATCATTCGATTTTTAATGTTCTCTGTCCGATGAATCACATATGATACATAACAATAGATTTTCTATTGTGTCATCACGGGACAGCGAATGGGTTAAAAGCCAACCAAATCTTGATTTTACAGATTAGCATATTTTCCTGCCAGAGAAGCATAGAAATATGTAGCTTAGAGGCCTTACAGCCAAATATTTCTTGAAGAGATAAAATTTATAAATATAATCCCCGTATATAGATTTCAAAGTCATACTTCAATTGTTACTATCTCTTTAGACTTGGGTTATTAATTGTGCTTATTTTTTCGTGTAATCGATAGTACCCGGGTACGATTTTTAAGATGAGCACTGTGTCATTGAGATTTTCTGTTAGAATATTCTTAGAAGCAGCATGTAATTTAAAAATGGTCGTGGAAGATATAATCTTGCCCCTTGTACGCATCATCAAAACATACCTAGCAAAATGTGAACGTAATATGCCTCTATCTACATCAACAGAAATACACAGACAAGAGTTTATGAATGTCTAATAGTTATTCAAAACTAAGAAGAATACTTTTAAGAGCTTTTAATATATTATTTATAATAAGGACCTGCGCAAGCAAACGAAGTGTTGACTTAACGAACGTATAAGCTTATTACTTAAGACTCTAATTTCATTCACATATGTATGTATATTCTTAGAATCTTAGTAAAATCATAAATGTAAATAACTGTTACAAAACTTTGTTAAACACGAGTAACCCATTGACAGAATTTGGATATCATTTGGCGTAGACTATATACTACAGTAGCTGTCTCCTGTGGTGTGATCCACGTTTATGATTATGTACTACTTTACTCTTGTGCATCGTACCGTTATGTAATATAGCACTTAATCTTCACTGTCTGTCAAATTTTTGTTTGAACGAAGCTATGCCTAAACTTCAGAGATTATCGCGTTTAAACAAAAGACAGACAAACTCTTTAGCTCTATTATTTTAACCTGTCAGTTATTGGAATACCAGACATAGTTATTTGAATCTATTGTATCTGGTCGCCGGTGTGCCGCTACGATTCAGTAGGTTAATATAAATTTACAGATGCTCATATAGTAATAATAATAATAATAATCGTTTATTGACATAAATGAGTACAATTCATTTTTGGAATTCTCTAGCACCTGCGCTAGTAACAACTGTGTTGCAGGTACCAGTGCCTTCCCCTTAAAATAATGACAACATAATATCAATTTGTACGATTTGAAAAGAAAAATAAAACAAAATATTACATTCTAAGCATGCATGCGTACATATAGATGTGTGTTCGTGTGTACACGAGTGTGTTTGTGTGTGTGTGTGTGTGTGTGTGTGTGTGTGTGTGTGTGTGTGTGTGTGCGTGTGTATTGTTTATGCTTGCAAAAGTGTGTATGTTACCAGATACTATAAGACCTTTGATACTTTTTCAACATCCTCATAGTCCATTGCCTTCAGCCAAGTCAGTAAGACTTTTTTTAAATTGCCGTTGTATGTAATGTAAGTATTTTGTGGTCTTTGTGGTCTCTGTTACATTTATTATAGGTGAAAGGTGCAAGAAAATTGTAGTGTTTTTGTGCTATATAATTGCATATCATATTTTGTTTTTATTATGTATTTGATTTTCATATTTTTTTTTAATTTATCAACTATTTTCTACTACAATAATCTTAGACCTAACTAAATTTCTATTGTAAAACACCACAACTATTTTATAGGTTAACATAATATATAGCTAGGGATGGTGTTGGTGTCTGTCACACAAGTGAAGTGCTGGTCTAGCGGCATAACATTGTTGTTTTACTTGATAGCGAAATCTTGTGGTCGCGGGTTCAAGCCTACGCCGACTCGTTGATCGGTGGTGTCCGTCGCACAGTTCTTACTAGCTCAGATACCATCGTTTTACTCTAATAGTTTCTTGTAAAATCTAGCATTGTCTATTATAATTATATTATAATAATATTGATAAACTGAACCAATTTTTTGAAAGAATAAAGCTTTTTTAATATTATTCATGCGTGCAAAGTTACGTCCTAAAGCTAGTATGTTATAGTTCGTGTTATATTTACTACAATCAAGTAACAATTACTTGCAATAGTAAAGTTAATTGACAGCGCGTCACGGGCAGTCAATAATTATTAGTATTATGCTGATTGTAGCTGTTTGAAGTCTATGACACGTGAACATTGTTAATTGTGTCGTAAACCTTATGTAAGTAATCCAGTCTATTTGCACATACCTAACATAATTATACACTGTATAACACGACTTGCTTCTGCATACATTTTGATTAGTTCATCAGCGTTGCCGCTAGGGGCGCTATTAGAAAATGTGACGATGGAACGTGTCGAGTTGCGGTAAAAACTGTCAAAGCTTTGAATGCCATGGTGGCGCAGTGGTGGTACATCCTGTACTCGTAGCCTCGGGTTTGATGCCAAGTCTGGTTGAGCATAGTGATATTTATTATATACTAAGGATATAAATTCTTTATCATAATATGCAAATATGAAAGATTGTGTATCGAATTGTGTAAATAGAAAAGACTACTATTTTTTTTTTATGTTAAGTATATAATTTTAATTTACAATGCTATTTATTAGCATTACTAATATATGAACAAATTGGTATTCTGCGTAACCTGTCTATGCGAGAATATTGCGCGAGATTACAATACCGGCTGATAATAAACGAAAAATATATATATGTATATTTCAATCTAGTTTTCATAGGCCCTTAGCCTATAAAAACTAAAACTCAATTTTGTATCTAAATTTTCAGATACTCCAATAACATAATTGTATTTCTAATTCTTATTTAAGCGCGATTTTGTTAAATTAAGAATAAACAGCCAGTATCATTTAAACTGTAACTATGTACATTTTGCTTGTAATAAAACTCATATTAACCGTATAAAGAGCTTAATAAGATATACCTATGTTCACGTAACAAGAAAGGGCTTTCAAAAGGTATGTTGCTACTAATAGTTAATACAGTAAGTAGGTGTTAATGCCTGCGGCACTTGCTCGGATTACTTAGTCGAATTTGTCTAGGGCTGGCGAATGTCTCACCTATTTTGTGTATGTATCAGAGATTATTTATATTGAAGTATAGGTATATAGTAATAATATCAGCTCTATTCATGAACTATTACATTTCTGAGCACGGGCCTCTTTTCAGTATGAGAATGTAGGGCATAGTCCACCAAGCTGACCCAGGGTGGGTTGGCAGACTTCACAAATCTTCGAGATCGTTAATTAGGGATCTCAGATATGTAGCTTTTCTCACGATGTTTTCCTTCAAAGCGAGCGATAATAAACTGTTTAATACGCACATAACTTCGAAAAATCAAAGGTGCCTCTGTCGTGGTCTGCTCTGGGGATCAAACTCGAGACCTCTGCGTAGCAGTCGTTAGACTGCCTCCACTAGGCTATCGCTATTCTTTTATTTTGATTTATATGTATTTTTAAATCACAGGTATGAAATAAAATATAACATTATTATCTTCTATATAATAAAATAATAACGAATTATGTGAGCGTATCACATCAACTACTGCTCAGATTTTGATTAAACTTATAACCCTAATAACTGGTATAAGATTTAAAGCCACTCCTACAAGTAACAAGTTAAAGTTATCCGAAAGATAAATCGCATGCTGTCTCACTCATGTTAGGTTAAAGAAGAGAGATAGTGCGACTTTATCTTATAGATAAATTATATCTAGAGGTGGTAGTAAAAGCCCTTAAAGTTGTAAGCAGTAGTGGCGCTGCGGTCAAGACACGTCCTTGTTGCATGCCATCTACCGCCAAAGGGCCGAAATATATCTGCCGGGCCAACTAATAATTCATGACGTTATTACATAATAATATTGGTAATCTATAAGTGAGCAAATAAATGTCTCATAGATGTTTATTCAGTAGAATTATTTGTTTGCTAAAAGCTTGTCGTGTGGAATGTTTATAAAAGTAGACAGCGATTGGTTGCTAAGTATATACTTGGAAAAGTATATAATTATTTTGTTGACAATTTACAAGGTTATTGACAACAAATATTTCAAGTAAGTATATTATTATTATGGATATTATAAATGCGAAAGTTTGTTAAGATGTTTGGATATTTGTTACTCTATTATGAGTAAGCTGTTGAACGTATTTGGATTTAACATGTCGCTAAGATTTATACTTTCACTGTTTTAAATTAAGTTTCTTATTATATACTAGTAGGTTTTTTTGGTAATAACGCAGGAAAAGCCGTGCGTATATACATCTATTCCAGTGTAAGCTAAAGGATTTTCATACAACATAAATGGAATTTGTGGCTAAATCATTAAATTTGTTTAAGCTTTAGTTTACATATAAGATTATGTAGCGGTAGCACAGTTGTAGGGAATGAAGAATCTGTGGTAAAATTCCTGGGACGGACAATGTCATTGGGTTTCTCAGTCAAGAAATTTCAGTACCTGGCTGCACGGAGTCTTAAAATGTCTTCAGTCGACGCTAATAGGCTCGTGCCAAATAACGTGGGACCTACAACCATACTTGGAAATGTGAATGAAATACATCTTTGTCTGTCTACCTTTGAGATCTTCGTAAATACAGTCTTGAGACTGTATGTACATATATGATCATATTTTAAGATACTGTAGTAGCCAAAATATGTTTAGTATCTTGTAAGTTCGTGATTTACAATTTTAACTTAGGCCATGGAAACTGTATTCAGTTACAACAGGGCAAATGTAATACTTATATCATGCATATACATATTATATATATCATGCAACGTGAAAGTTTAAAAGTTAAAACTGTAATCCTTATCAAAGATTTTAATAAATAAATAATTATCTAAAGTGGAACAAGTCATGCATTTTTATTAAAATCGAACATGTGTAATGTGCTGTAAATTAAACCAGTGGCGGTACCTCACGGGTTGATAATTTAACTAACATTCAGCTTCTTTTTCATCCAACCCTTAAGAGAGTTTGTGGCCTGTAACGCGTGGCAACATTGTAAATTAATGTCATAATTTTTAAATGTAATTTATTTATTAGGGCCCTTTTCAAAGTTTTTATACACTATAGTCTAAAATAAAAGTGTATCATAAAATTAAATGGAATAAAATTATATTTGCCGTCTTTTTACTATGCACATTACGCAAATATTCCCTCTATGATTCACATTTACCTGTCTAAAGAGTACTAAAATATAAAATACTACTGCTCCTTCGCTCTTTTGCTTGAGCAGAGATCACAGCTCGCATTTTATATTCAGATAAATCACACATCAGCGTCGATTGAAGGCATCAAAGCTCATTTAATCCACTTTAATGTCGTACAAGTAGCGAGTACCGTGCCGCGTACGAGTCAACAGGTTGCGTAAAAATTGCCATTGAATGCTTTATCCGTGACAGCAAATCGGCATTAATCGTCAGCACGAATGTTATATTTGCATATTCATGGCACGAAAACCCCCTTGATTTAACGACAGCCGCCGAATGATCGTTAAAGCCAGCAAAAACTGTCACGTCACTTTTTTATTTTCTTCCAACACGATATATATTTTTAGGGGCCTGCATAAAGAGCATCGAACGATCGAGAACCTACTTCACCTAATAAGGAGTAACACTTCATCATACTTGAGTACATTAATATAATATAATATAATATAATATAATACAAACAATCATGACTATTGCAGCAGTCTTTTCTTTTGCGTTTTTAATTCCCTATCCTGTGACATTAATAGAAAATTGTCGTTGGAACGAACTCAAGCCACTCACAATACAATCCATTATAAGTACACTTGTATATCGGTTTCATAAAAGTAGTGTACCGATTAAATAGAGAACTACTCTATAGATTTGACGTTGCTTTCAAGTTATACGACCCCTTCTTATAGCAGTCGACGTTATAGATCATAATTCCTTGATAAAAGATCGAATAAGGGTCACTCCAGCAAAAGTTATCAGGACAGAAACCTTCTTCAGAGATTTAAACCAATAAAAGGAGAGGTCAGCGCTATTTACTCAGACAAATCTCTCGAAATACAGATACAATTTTAAAAACTTTCATTGTTGTTAGACAGACTTTAATTTGTTACAGTGTGACGTCAGGCGCGTAAAAGAAACAGTCGGTGTTATATTATTATATAATATGAACTAAAAGTGAATAAACTACCCACAGTACATTAAGCATAAGCAAAAACATTAGCGTGTTTGACAGAAGGTACAAGTTGCGTTTCTGTATGAGATAACGTTGCTCCGGAATGATTAATGCGCACCCTTGTCGTGGAGTATCACGTCATCCCACCGCTAGGTTTTTAATATAATTAGCGTTGGTAACTTTTGTTTACGGCAAATGTTCTCGACGGCTCTAAACTTTTTGATATTCTGTACCTTTGTTTTATAACTGTACGTTATGTGTAGGTACTTTCTCCATAATCAAATGATCATCAATCATATTGGTCGCTAATGTCTCCCCAGAGGATATGCAGCTGCAATATCCTTTTGAAATTGTTTCTTGCTTCGAAGTGCACATTCATTGTGTCATAGTGGTCATTAATTGGTTGACGATGAAGGTCTAGGATGTAATTTATCACGTTTATTGTTTAATATGCAGACGAAGTGGCGTCTCAATTACGGCTAGTCGATGTTACAGATTGATAAAGTTGTTCTATTGGCCTTTTTATACTGTAGTGTTACGTAGAATTTTATATAGTCAATTAGCTAGTTTGGTCGACGCTGTGCGCGATTACTTCTTTGAATCCTAGCATACAAGTGTAACATTGTAGTCGTGAGAAGTAAAATCAATGGTATCTCCACGTAACCCTGACTTTTCTGCAGTGAATATGGTTTTCAGCGTCCCTGAGGAGACCACATAGTCAGCGTATTCTGACAGCATAGGCAGCCCTATTATGAAGGTCTAGCTAAGCAAGAATAATAAGTACAAATGCCCATAGGAATAGAAATACGGAAACGACAATCAGGTAGGTGAGCCAAAAACTTATTTCTCACATTGTTTGTACCTATAAATTAAGTCCCACTATTTCTTTATTGCATATGCGCTCTACTAATATGATATTAGTGCAGTATTAGTAGCACTGTCTGCTGCCTATAACATTAATTATTTCATATAAGGCTTAACTGCACTCGCGACTAAGCGATTCACAGGTGAAGTTGAACAGGAACTTTTGCCGATATATCCGTTTTTGTCAAAGGACATTAACCTCGGCCATTCCCGATAAATTAATATGGTATTGGTTTTATTAGGTTTTTCTTGGCTGCCTTGTTAGTTACGTGGCAGAGTCATGCCACAAAATTTTCGGCCTTTGGGGTTCAGGTTCATTTTTGATGGGTAATTTCGGCTGCAGCGCGACGTTTGATAATTGTCTAAGTAAGTAAGTAATAATAATAGTAAGGCCACTATATCAATCGCAGTCTTGCGAAAGAGGCGTTGTAGTTCTTTCTTTGACAACTTAAAATATCATTTTCATGTCCCGTTTAAATAACCTACTAATACTTTCGAAATAACTCCATGTCGAATTTCATTAGCATTTAGCAGTTCAGACGAGTAAGTGAAACAAAAATTAAAATATTGATTATGTTTATTGAAACTAATAACAGATGAACCTATTTATCGATATTTATTGTATTAAATATCTCTTTACTAACACATATTTTAAAGTCGATTCATTTTTCCCTACCAAGCGGCAGTAATATTACTTGCAAACATCAAAAGGCTTAATATTATCAGCGTCAATTCACATTTATAGCATTGCTTTCTGTATGTTGAATGTCGTAATTTTAATATTGCATGTGTAGGCAGTACTGCAAATAGATACTTGTCACCTGATTTGACGGATTTGACTGCATGAATGACGTAGTTGAAGTGGTTCTGTACTGCGAATTAGGTAACCTTGTAGTACTAAAATCGATCCATAAATATTTTTGTTTTATTTGAATGAGACGACGACGAATTGCGCGGGATAGTCTTAAAATAAAGAATTGCCGAATTAAAGATTTTACCCACTGTTAATTTGCTCTAGCAACTCAAGAATGGATCATACTAATAAACAGGTAAATTTGTTTATTTTCTAGTTATTGGTAATAGTCAAGGTTTTAAAATCCGACTATAAATTTGGAGAAAATCAAACTGAATAACGATCAAGTTAATAATAAAATTACGAATCGCAGTTCATGGAGATTACATTATCTAAAAATGACCATTCTATTGTCTCAAACATTTTCTATGTTTCGATTCGCATCTTTACTCTTGCCATAAGAACTTATAGGAGTATCGACAATCCCATGACTAAACCATCTTCATCTATGTACAAACCGACTAACCTAACCTAACCTAAACGGCAAATCTCCGAATAACCGATTGGAGCCGTATTCAGTATACAAATCTCAAATCATAGTTCCAATTCCGAATCCACCGAGGAAATGACGAAAGCACGTCATACCCGTCATCGCATAGTGTGATCACGACCTAATTGATTTGTGTACACAATCGATTTATAAACACGTAATACGCTGCAAATTTTCGTTGAGCTCCGATGCATATACACCTATCTCCTTCTATTCATGTATTTCGTATTGCATCTCTTGCTCGCACATACGATTCTCAGTGTTCTACATATGTTTGCCGCTAAATATCGTAGTACGTCACCTGACTACAAGCAAACAGAGTACACGCATTGCATGTTGAAGAAGATGTACACTATATAGCCACATAGTAACTATGTTCGATGGTTTATATGGAACTACAAATCAGTGTGTTGATATTTGTTTATAGATAAGAGATAGGCTGTATGTAAACGTTAAGGTCAATACAGTGTTATATACATACGTAATATGATTACCAATCCTCAACGTTTACTTTTCGGACCTTGTGTCACCAAAATATTTTAATTGATATAGTAAAAGGCTGATTAGTCTAACCAAAGTAGTACAGTAGTTTTAGTACAAAATGATCAAGGCTGTTATTACCCCTGGTGGGCTCATTATGAGTGGCTAAAAAACCGTGAAAAGCGGGACAGTTAAGATAATCGTCTGAGCGATTATCCAGGTTATCGGTTTTAATGTCTACATTTATATATCCTATTATTATGACCGTTTTGTAACTATGGAGTTAGGGAAACAAGTTGTTGAAGTCTGAGATAAAAGGATGAATATTAACATTTGACGGTGATCAATTTAAGCATACTATAGACACATTGGCGTTAAGTTTAATTATAAGACTTGATGCGGATTGATAAAAAGTCTGGCTCCTCGCATGATGTAACAATGGTTGATTTTATGTAGACCACGACACCGTCGCTTTGGTTTAAATGAGTATTAGTTCTGAAAAATGAATAGTTCGGTATCTATGGGATATTATTGCTGCTGGCACAAGAAAGCCAGCATTCAGTCAAGACGAGTACGTTGCAGACAAACGGGATCCGATGAAGAAGTGTCTGTAAGTTAGTAAAGTTACGGTTTATGGAACGAATATTCTGAGTAAGGATTTTTAGATAGGAATTGGGCTATTGTGCAAACGATTTAGATTGTTCAGGAGTGCATTTATGAGTTATCGATACAGAAAGTTGATCAATATTATCTAACAGTGAACTAATATTATCAGTCATTTTCAAAACCGTGTAGGGGCAGTAACTGGGCCACGTAATCAATTAGTATAATTTTCAATGCTCTTGTTATCTTAAAAGTGTTGGCAATTATTGTTAATAAAGGCTTTGAGTGGGATATAGTTGTTAATTTTCTGTATAAGAAAATAAATATAGAGTGTAATAAGCGAAAACATGTATGTTGAATGTGGTTATGGTTTATGTTATTGTGGCCATTGTGGTAGTATTTTACTTTGTTTGTATTTTATTGTATTAGTATAATAGTATATAGTTGATGACGTGTAATAGTGTATGTTTTATGTAGTTGTTGTGATTGATAACAGTGTTATTATGTAAGTATAAAGACAATTAATTCAATTGTGGTAAAGTATACAATTAGCATTAAGAATATTGATATACTTATAACTATGTGGCAGTCATGCGTTGTTTGAAGACAGTTGTTTAATATATGACACCGATTTTACAAAAATAGGCTAGCTAACAACATATTTTTTCAGCATAATACGTCCGTTTGTTGTCCAGCAAAAAGTAAACTGATAAGCTTTGGCGTAGTTTCTGGCTAAGAAAAACAATCTCTTAGAACTCGTTGATAACTATCAACGAGTACTAAGAGATTGTTTTACTTAGCCAGAAACTACGCCAAAGCTAATCAGTTTACTTTGCCTATTTATATTGCCGAACAACTGTTCAGCAATATAAATAGGCGTAGTTTGTGTGCCCGTAATGCCCAAGTGAGATGAATGTTTCGCTGCTGATAGAAAGTCTTTTTTCGCCAGTGTGTTGGACAATTCGACGGTGACACTAGAAGGTAGGTATGACATCAATTCCTGAGCTTTATTGTTTTTTAGCCTCATTATAACCTTTCGGGCTTCGATAAAGGTCAGGAGCTCCACCTCCTCAGAGTTATCATCAGTGGTGCGAGACAGAGAGCTTTCAAAAGGTGGACTTTTGAGTAATTTCTGGAAGTAATTACGCCACAAGGTCTTTAACTCTTCTTCGCTAGCCGTTGTGAAATTTCCGTTATTGTCTTCCATGACTTTTGTTCTAGGCTGATAGCCCTTCTTGAAAGACTGGACCTCTTGGTAGAATTTCCTCGACGCATTAGCTCTTATAAGAGTTTACATATCCTGTACCATTTTATTATGGTGGTCACGCTTTGCTCCTTTAATAACTCTTCTTGCTCTTTTTTGATTTCCCTGTACTTCTCTTCCCACCGTGGCTCTTGTTCTGATAGCAATTTGTACTTCCTTTTCTCTTCCACTACTTTTTCACAGTCTTCACTCCACCATTTCTTTCTCTACTTTCTCTTTTTCCGCCCAAACACCCCAAGTGCCACTTCTTTAACTGAGTTATTAATTATTTTCCAACTGTCATCTACGTTATTCTCAACGTACACGTCACTAAATCTATTACTAATTGTCATCCGGAATTTATGTCTTAATTCTTTATTCTGAATATTTTCTACGTTAATTAATTGTTCAAGGTTTCCGTTTAAGTGTTTTATTGGAGGTGTTAATTTAATTTTTGGTTTTTATTTGGTACCTAGCAGATAGTGGTCATTATCACAATCGGCTCCTCTATATGTTTTAAATGGTAGGTATTCTTATGTCGCTCGCCTATAAAAGCATGATTAATTTGGTTAACCGTTTTGCCATCCGGGGACTTCCATGTACCTTTATAGATGTCCTTACATGTCCTCTGTACATGGTCCTCTTAATCATCATAGCTTTCGATGTTGCAAAGCTTATGAGCCTAACGCCATTGTCATTAGACTGATAGTGTTTGCTAAACATCCTGATAGTTGTTTTAAACACGTCCTCCCTTTCAACTTTCGCGTTAAGATCATACAGGAGAATTTTGGCATCAAAGCTAGGTAATTAATCGTATACTGATTTCATGTGGTCATAGAATTCAACCTTGATATCTTCGTCTGCTACTTCCGTTGGTCCATAAGCGTTCACGATTGAGATGTTATAAAACTTGGTTTTAATGCTGAAGTACACATAGTCGGTCTGAGATAGCATCAAACCGTATCACACTATCCACTAGGTTTTCCGACACCATAAATCCTGTGGCGTTAGTATGTTATCTATCGTCTTCACCACTTTAGAACAAAATTGCTAAATTATCAACATTACACACTCCTCTGCCCGGTCACCTTACTTCTTGAAGAGCTGCGATACCTATTCCGTATCGGTGGAGTTCGTTTTTGACGTTAAAGAGAGCGTAGATTCCACGAAGATAATCGGCTTTCCATTATGCCATGCCGTAAGTTGTTAGAGTTGGGATCAGATCGTAATTTTCTCGTGTTGGTTTCGTAACTTTATGTTTTTACATGGGAGGTGCGTTAACCCGCCGCACAACCCCCATATTGCTGGAGGGCCATACCCATCGAGAAACAGCGAGTCCATCAGACTTAGCCGGAAGCATAGTTAGGCTGTACTACCGACCTTCCCCTACGTACGTCTCCCGGACGACGCTTATGCTAGCACACTGCACTATGAGGGCCGATGCGACGCGTAAATATAATAATACCCAAAGCGATTCATTGGTATGTAATTAAATACCGCTGCCCTCTACTACATCATAAATATTAAAAGAAAGAAATTAGCAGAAATTAAAAGTTCCACATATCGCATATTGCGTGTAAAAATCTAATCATATGACCCAATTAAAAGTCTATATTTTTAATTGGGTCATATGATCAGAATTCTTATTTCAAATATAGATTTTGTAAAAATCAATTTACGGTTAATCCCTGGCGATATTCATTCTTGGCACTGTATGCACTATGTTAAATTATAAGAGTATTTTTAATGCTACATGAGCCTGGCAGTTGCAATGGTAAAAAAGCTTCCTTTCTCAACAATAGAGTATGGTATAGACTAGTACAAATATACAGTAACGTATGTTTGTTGTGAGGTTTCTGTATTCAAACGACAAAACCTGTATGAACTCAAAATAATATTCTCTGCGTTATTAGCTCCGTAACTAGAACTAAAACTAGTTTTACTGCTTTTACAGCTACGGCAGTATTGCCTAGGAACCGAGAACTTTGTGCACCCTAGCCATATTTAAACAAAATGTTATTAAAAAAGTTAGTGAATTTATTCTAACTCCCATTTATTATATTTCAAACTATTTAGAGATTTCTGCATTATTAAAGTATATAAATAATTATTTTAGCATTCAGACAATAGTTGCATGGAAGTGTCTCAGCCAGGGAAACAAGGACTTAGAAACTATTGTGTTAAAGTTGTCTATCTTTTTACTAAGAACGAAGGTATAGTTTTTGTTTATGGCATAATATTTTAATCCCGGTGCCATGACAAATATTAAATCCAGGGAGATAATAACGGCATCATTAGCTGTAGATTCTTCGAATTGCATCAACGCATGCAACTTTTATAAAGATTGACTTTCATTATTTCTAAATATACTTGACGGTATATATGTATATTTACATAAAATACTATTATATTATGTCAGCAATTTCAATCTACTATTTAATAAGAACAAACCAATTCATATAACATTTATGTGCTTTGTGTTGCTTTATTTGAAGAAGAAGAATAATTTACAAACAACGTTAATTTTGCTCCATACTTCATCTCTACTCCATTATTTTCAGTCTCAATTGGTTGGTCAGCCTTTAGGGTATCGTTAGCCTTCGGGTTGCGTAGGTCAGGTGGCAGCCACTCCGTGTAAAAACTGATATCCAGTCAAATCCGGTTAGACCAGAAAAGCCGACCCCAAGTCACTTGGGAATAACAAAGGCTAGGGAGAAGAAGAAAAAGACTTTCAGTTTCAATCGGAATGCGAATAACAAGACCTAATATATGCCAAATTACTTCTCTAATAACATTCGAAATCACATATTAAGTGATTACTATTATAACGTTTAATACACGCTTCATAATTGCCAATAACTTGGTTTGCGTACGCTTCAAGCAAGAAAAAAAAAAAAGTTACAATACGGTTGATTAAATTAGTGAAGAGTTAACATTTGCTTATTTGTTAATGTGCCTGTATTCGTACTCGTGTGTGTTAGTAACAATATCCCTTGGTAATTGAGCAGCTACGCCTACACGATGTTTGTCTCGCAAATTGCGTTATCGAGATGAAACTGCGAGGCTAGTTGTAAACTAACTTTACTGTTATTGTCTTGTGAGGATCTGCTACATTGCCACTATTATACGTGCATGTATTTTAGAATATAGTGCTCAATGATTATTTGGATTATTGACTGATCTATGCTTTTAATATTATAAAAATGTAAGTTTGATTATTTTTGTTACTTAATACTTATAAGTAACTACTTCTTGAGATCGAATGAAGCCGCCAATAACAGATTATTATAAACAAGTAAATATAAGTAACGTAACTGAGTATAATATTCCGATTAATATTCATATGTTATAAAACATAAACAATCATATTTAGTTATGTTTATCTTCGGAATGGGTAAACTGTTTCGAATGATGAAACAAGTAATTGTAGGCGAGACTATTGGCGTTTATCGGGCCCGTTACTAGACTTCGATTGCTAATCGAAAATTCTCTAATAAAATTTTGCCTGAGACAAGAATTGAACACGACACCTCACCTTCGAACACATACCTACAAAAGTGAAAAGATATGCTACGGGAGTAATAAGTCATATCATTGCGCCTATACGATTAGGCACAAATATAGTGATTTTATGCTTACACCTTTGTTTCTGTTTGACATAATAGAGATTTCCTTTTGAATCGTACTTTGGCTCAAATTGGCAATCGCACAGACATCATGTTGTTGCTTCGAATTTTCTTACAAAAAAGCTTAGATTAATATTACTCGACCCGGAAATCTCACGCAAGAGTTTCCGATCGATTGTAGTAGAGGGTGAGCTAATTTCCTGATGTAAAACCTTAAATACATGTTGCCACACGGGAATGAAACCCCAGACGTAAACCACTGGACGAGGTGATCGAAATTAATTTTACCCTATTTAACCTTTGAAGAATAAAGTTTATGCAATGAATACTATTAATGTAATATCAGCCCTGTTTTTAAACTGTCCTACTGCTCGGCACGGGCCTCTCCTCGGTGTGAAAAGGATAAGAACATAGTCGACTACGCTGGACCAGTGCGGATTGTCAGACTTCACATGTCTTCGAGAACATTATCTAGAACTTACAGAGATGTAATGTTTTCTTTCACCGTAAAAACGAGCGATAATTAACTATTTAATACGCACAAAATTACTACGCACGAATAGTCAGAGGTAGGTCTTGGGATCGAACTCGAGACCTTTGCGTGTCAGTCCAACGGATACCGACTAGGCTAGTACAATTACTGCAAAATAATATAGTCTCCTTTTAAGAAATAAAAAACTTGTCTTACAAAAATATAAACCAACTCGCGGGCTAAAATTTTAAAAATAAATCTGCACCGAATGTACAACCCTTTCAGTGATTATCATAAGAAATTGAAGACAAAAGTGTCCTTTCACATTTTTACATTAAATTTAGTAGAGATTTTAATTCAAACCATTTGTGTCCCTAGGGGGACAGAAACCATTTAATTTACATTTGCGGCTAAGCCAAGCTTTAATGATAAAATCGGTTTAAGTTTTGCGCAAAAAAATATACAATTTGCCGCTCGTGTGCGTATGTAGTTGCAAGTATGCAACGTAAAAAGCTTTTTAGGTGTACGTACGAGTATGAATAATAATATCGCATTACGCACGCATATTTAACAACGTTATTAACATTCATGAATGTAGTTATTATTATTGAGCTTCTGTTGTGTTTCTCCGTATATTATGTTGCACAAACGAAGTACACTATTATTCTAAGTAGCTGTTACCTTCCTATGACTAATTAGGACTAGCATACGTATTCCCAGCATTGATAAAAAATTATAGTAATCACTGTTTTAGTTCTATCTATACTTACCGCATAAGATGCACAATGGATGACCATTAGATTTTTCTGTCAAATACTGATTGCCATCTACTATTTGGAGAGCTCTTTACTCAAAACAATGGCATTTAGAATTTTTGCCGATCTCTTTGTACCGGCCTCATGCGGGGACCACTGAACCGATTTGCGGTTTTCACAGTTAAGTAGCTTGGAGTTCAACTTGGAATCTAGCTACGTTTCAATTGATGCCGTTTTATAGAACCGGCAGTATTGTGCATTTAGTGAACCACGTAAATAAAATTTCAAGCGGGCTTACTCCTAGGCAAATGCCTACTGTCACTTAAAGTGAAAGCTACTTAAGTACTGGCTGCATAATTAGTCATCACCTAATTGCAATTCGAATTATTTTAATAACAAAAACGTCATTTGGTAATATTAGTCAGAATTTAAGCTAGTATACTTCATTGTGTATGTACGTACATCGCAAGATGTACTAGAAACATAAATATTATCAATTTAATGCATACGACTTTAACCTATTGAGCGCCTGTGGCCCTCCGGCGGCTATCCACAACAGGCTTTCAATTCCGTTTGGCATTTCAACAATGCCTGGTTAAACAAATATATTTACGTAAAAAAATGTGAGCGCGTGTAATGAAGCCAAGTATATTTTCATCAAGGCCTCAGTCAGTCCCAGTTACCCAACTAGTGACTATTGCAATGAAATACAAAACAATTTGATCTTGTTAGATGGATACTCAGTTAAATGGATTTATCGTTCACGTTCGTTTTTCATTCACTCATACGAAACCGAATGCTGAGACTGTTAATTGAGAATTCAAACCTTTTCTTTGTCTTTCATTTACAATAGAAAAGAGCGCCTTCTTTTGAACGACGACTATATTGCAAGACCTAGTAAATATTTGTGGTAAGGCATGCATTATACTCAAAGCTTTTACCACATCATTTCATTATTAAAATAGAATATTACACTTACTTCGTAATATATGCTTTAAGTCTAGTTACAGTGCAGTGCCTTTTCAAACACAAACGTAATGAAAATCATAGTTAGAAACCCTACTTAATTATTAAGCGTGTCTAACATAAAACAACAAAGGTAAAAGGAAACAGCCCACGTACAGAGCGAACGAAAGATCGCTACCATTAAAGGCCCTTCGCACCCGAGGGGTTGGCCCTCGGACCGTGTCTAATAATTAAAATATACAGAGAACAATGATACGTTTCGCTGTGCTCAATGTTTATTGACGGGCTAAGCGTGAACCCTTGCGATTTCAATTTGCAAGGGCACCGGGTCCGTATCTCCGTCTCCCTCTGACGTAACAGTAAGTACAAACAACCAAGTTACACCAACATTTAGTCGAGACGTGACCGATGTTCTGTTGCATTATGTTGATATAGATTTTCGCCTTAGACACGCTATTAAACGAATAGTGTCGCGTACATCAAACAGTTGTAAATTGAGCTTGTAATGGATATTTTAACGCAACATTTGACACCTTATGTTTGCGCATTTCTCGCTAATAATTTCAGCGTTTTAGTGTTAATTAAACTTTCATTTTACGTTCGTACTTCGTTCTATTAATTATGCTGAAGTAAGGTAGTGAAATAGGAGATAGTGATTTACACATCCAACTTTCCATTTGTATAAAAGAGAAAGCACGTGTAGGTAAGCCTAATTATGCGTAATATGCATTTCCAGCAAGTGAATGTGTGAGTATAAAGGATGTGCTTTCCTGCCGCCCGACGAGATAACGAGTGTAAACCATTTTCTTACACGAAGTAAATGTTATTTTACTGACTCTTTGCGATTCACTCGTTCTAGTCGTAAATGATTAGGTTCTTTAAAAATAAATTGTAGTCTCAAATTTAGTGTTTTATATGAATTCAATCGTAATGCTCATTTAAGTCACAAAGTCTACGTAAGGGAAAAATATACTCAATCCAGGTGCCGAAACATGAGCGGAATCTACATTACCGAAAGAGGCTTTTTTCTTCATAAAGTAACCCCTACGTTTTGTTTGTAAGATAGTTTCATTATAACACCTTTTGTGAGGGCATTTTATTGAACTATTCCCAGTGGAGATAGAATTTTATTGAATAAGGTTGCCTTTGTGTAAGGATAGAGACAGAAAGGGGCTATGTTAGTATGAGTTGCGTTTACAAATGCTTCGGGCGTTTTATTGTATTGTAAACCGCTACAGTGTTTAATGTCTACCTTTATATGTATATGTAGTTTGAGTTATCTGGATTTAGTTAACCTGTATTTCATAGAGGTTATATTACAGCATTATATAAAACCGTTAAACATATAGAACTTACTACTATAGTTTGTATACTTTATATGTTTAAAATATATATTATATTTTTCTGGTTCGGCGGCGCAGCAGTGATGTTTACGGCCGCAATGCACATTGCCTAGGATTCGATGCCCGGATCTGACAAAGTGTAAGTGGGTCTTTTTTGTCGCCTTCTGTTACGTGGGACCCTAGTATATGTGTCGGAGCGTCAAGAAAATAATCATTGGAATGTAATTTATTTCTGTAATTGGAGTTGAATAAAGCACCATCTATTGGTTTGTTTCGGAACGTCAAGCGTAAACTTAAGTGAGGTCGCCACAAAGCCAATGTGTCAATTGGAGTGAGTCAAATTGACGTCATATAAGCGCCGGAGACTCGTGCGCGGACATATTCGATGTAAAGAACTCGCTGCATTACGGATCAAATCAGAGATAATCACAGTCAACCTTCATTGTTTTATTTCTCTTGTATTTGCCTATCATTAGTATACGTACGAAGTATAATTATGCCACGCCTATATTTTGTTGCTCCATCATGTCAAAAGCGAGTTGCCGTCCTATTCTTCGACATACTATGTATTATCTATATTACCTTTATTGTTCTTCGTCAGCTATATACTCTACAGCAATTTATTTCAATTATGTTCTTTTACCTGTAAACAAAAAGAAAATCATATTTATCAAATATTTCACATAAATATTTGCGGGTTTATTACAAATTAGTAAGCATTTCTTGTAAAAACTATATCAGTACTATAATTATACATTAATAGTTCGATAGTATATAATCGTATTTTCATAACTTCAACTAAATCTATATAAATGTAATTTAGCAAAGTGATAGTTACATCTCGACAACTAAGACAAACATCTGTAGATGATATTTGTCCTTGTGAGCTTACGAGTGCGTCATATAGAAATTAATGCCTTATCAAGAAGTGCTACTACTAAGTACGAGAAGCAGAGTACTATGTATACAAATGATACTATAGACAAAAAGTTTATTCTTTAAATTTAGAAATAGACGCGAATGTTTTTATAAACGTGAGAGTATAACTGGCAACTTTTAATATAGATTCATGTGTTGTATAAAGTTCAGTAGCATTTAGACCAATATGTTACACATTATTGCAGGCTGTTTGTGATAAAGACTGTCAAGTGACTTACCTACCTCTCCGCGAAACAGTCGTTACTTTAATGTTTGACGTCATATTTAATTTTTCTATAACTTATTTCTTTAAACTAGGAGAGTAGTAGTTTCAGGAGTAAAATTATTATTTTACTCCGGCAAGGTATATTTTTAAGAAATAAGTTTTATAGATTTATATTTAGAACACTTTATAAGGTAATTGATAAACGAACTGAACCGATATGGTTCTAATTATTCACGTTGTAATCTCGAACTGTTACTTTAATCCACGACAACGTAATTAACTAAAGTGAACATCAATAACATAAGACCCGCTGCTCCATTATTGGAGCAAGCGGATCGCACTAAATAACAATAATAGTCGGTATTTATAATAACATTGGAGAGTTGTCCAAATTTCATCTCCGGCGCGATGAAGGATGGCAGTTGAAACTTTTCATTGGTATAACTGTAGTCACAGTTTTGAAAGCCGAGCGTGCACGCGGGGAAACACTGCCTACTTTTTAAATGATTTAGTAAAGTTGCTCTTTAGCTAGATCAATTTCTACGGCAAGTCCGTAAAATACAGGGTCGATTAGAAAACCTAACGGTATTGCCATAAAATGTTTGTGTAACTAAATGAAGCTGAATACCATACCAGAGAGGCTAAGTAGACGTTATTAATTTATATGTTAATAAATATGAATTATACAACAATAATTTTATGACCAATTCTAAGATATTGTTGAGATACTTTAAGTAAGAGTATTCTAGAACTAGAATTATATATTTTTAGAGCAGCGATAGCTCAGTGGGAGACCAACAGACTGCAGTGCAGAGGGTCTCGGGTTCGAACCCACGTCGCGCACTTCTGACTTTCGGAAGTTACATGACTTTTCGAAATTATGTGCGTATTGATTGACAATTATCGCCTGCTCTGTGCCTCGGAGAGCACGTTAAACCGTCGGTCTGGAATGAACATCTATGGCAGCCGTTATTGGGAGAGTGTCGACACAAAAGATCCCACTGGGTCGAAGTGTCGCCGGTCTGCACTGACTGGCCCCCACATAAGATACATACATTCTAGATCTACGATCGTACTCGAATCATTTAATGTTTACAATAAGAGTCATGGATATTGAACATTTGTAGCGTCTGCCTACCCTATACCTACGAAACAGGCGTGTAAATGTTTGTTTGTATTGCTTTATGATGCTTAATATAATTCACTGTTATTATTAATTAGAATTATAATCTGAATCCAACAATACCAGGCCATCAAATAATGTGCGAATAGCTAATAAGTGTGATATAATTCCTTGTGTTGCAATGACAGCATTATCAGTATCGAAATATGATTCAATAATACACTTGATGTTAAGCACAATTGCTGTTAATTTCATAATAATAAGATAAATGTGCGGGCTTAAATTAGTTTGTACAATATCTGTAATATGACCAATAAATTGCTTATAAGACTGTATACATTTTGACACGAAATCATGCTATGTGTGACAGTTACAAAATTAGAATTAGTTATAAAACCGTAACTAGGATTTCTTGAAACGCTAGAGTAAACAGGTTTAGGAACCGACAACCGATGAGGCAAAAAAGTTCTCCAGTGTGGACTATACATTAGATACCTTTTACTTTATTATTATAGTAGCTAATATGTTTGAGACTAGAATAATGTAATATAAGACAAAAATCTCATTCGGATACGTAATTGTGTACTCAGTATATGATATAATCAAGTTATCCATAATATAAGATCAGTTTTCATCGAAACATCAAAACAACAATCACGAAAAAGGTTTCCCTGTTCAACCCGCCGTCTCAGAAAATAGAACCATCTGTCCCTTTTCATAAAATCCGTAGCATCATAGTGTTACCACAACGGGTTGACTTGTAATACTGTACAAGTCCAACGAACAGTTGAGAGTAGTGTAATACAATTTTATCAAAAATTATTGCTACCCGCACGTGCCGTTCTCGTAAAGGTGTCTGCCTCCCTCGAGGTAAAGGTATGGTCAGACTTCTGAGATGAACATTTTGAACAAACTTTGGTGCTTTGGTTACATTAAATGTTGAGTGTATACTTCTTTACGCAGCAAGCTAAGAGCTAAATATTAAGATTATTATGGCTGATGTTTGAAACAATTTGATCACACCTGGTGCTAATAATAGTGTTCATATTTATAAGGCTATATTAGTTACATTTCTGTAACACTTCACTTATGCAGCGCAGGATTTAATTAATATATGTCAAGGTAAAATTACTAATATGATACAGAACTTAACCCTGCGACATTGGCAATTCTAGACATAAATTCAGCTATTCATGACCTTACATCAGCTATTTAAAACATTCTTTTATTGAGTATATTACAGAGTTTTAGATCGTACAGCATCCAAACCTAAATAGTCCATAGAAATCGTATTCAGAATAAAATAAATGTTCAGTCATAATACTTACGGACGTGGTTTAATTTATTGTGTAGCTATGAAGGGACTATTGTAATGTCGTCATAACTCATTCGTCATATTAATAGTGTGTAGTTTTGTTTGTACAACACCTGTGACATAATAAATTATTACATACAATACATTACCTCTATACAGCTAATGTAAATGGGCTCTTTTATTTAGATAACATGGATTCTAGTACGAGGCAAATGTTAATCGCATTAACAAGAAACGCACCTCCCCGTATTAGCGAAACAAGTAATTCATAAAAACTTCTTTGCTCTTTCTTACTGTTCGTGTTTTACTACGTGTGATGGCTTAGTCTCTTTTCTTTTATTCCGATGAGTTTTCGTCAGTTTCCAACTAATCTCCTTAATTTCGGCGAACAGATCGAAACCGAATAAAGCTTTAATGAAGTTTGTCTTATATCCACAGTTCCGCTATATAGTCCGACGTGAAAGCCATGTTCGAGACCCAGCTGATATGATTCATTGGTTTTCCCGTACAGCATTGGAAAAAAATGAGTTACGAATCGGTAATTAACACCGGGCAAGCCAGTCAACTAAGCCGGGCTATTGTCGCGTCGGAACAAAACGAAATAAAACAAGCGGTCAACCGTCCATTGTTCCGGGGACTCTGGACAAAACTGTGTTGTGAAACTTCGCGGACAGTATTGCAATACAAACGAGCCTGCGAAATACGTAGACTGCCATAAATCACGCAAGTTTGCATTGCGATTCTTGTTTGGGATATAAATAAATATAAACGGCATGGAACGACCCAAGTACCCTCCATCTCTAGAGGATTCATTTGAATTTCATATAGGTGCTGTATTAAAACAATCGCGATGCGAAGAGGAAACGAATAACTGCACACACTTTGCAAGATACCTTTCCAAACTTTCTGTTATTACACTTTTATGTTAGGCGCATCAAAAAGAAATTATAAGAAATTCTCATTTCTCCTTCAGTAGAGGGTGTCGTTAAAAAGGTGTTCTTATTGAAATTTGCAATGTATACATTTTTATTCAAAACCCAAGGTCAAAACGTACTTAATTCAAGACTTAATTTGCTTTTCAGCGACGAGTAAACTATACGTATAAGAGAAAGTACGTATACGAAGCTTTATTAAGGGACGTAACTCGACGGTTTAAAACCGAATTTACGCGGAGACATCAAAAGCTTAACCTCGTGTGATCCACCAATATTATTTTTTTTGCATTTATTTTTCAAGACAACGTAATTTTACCTTAGTGGATCTTTTTAGGCTTACCTAAACAATATGTTTATTGGACTATCTAGACTATTGGTGTATAAAGTATATATTACGACACCATAATTATCATACATGGTATAAAATGGAACATTCTAGCCATATTTTATATGAATCCCATGTGGCATAGTAACTGGCTCATAGAATAAACAGGATATCATTCGAGTAATAAACTGTAGTGCATTAGGCGAAGGCTGTTGCAGCATTTGCTGTAGCCATACATTGTTCGTTCCGTACTGTTACGCAGGAAGTTCGATCATAAAACTTTATTTTAACACCGTTAACTTCGCTTAGTTAACATTTGTTCCTAACTCTAGGCAAAACGATAGTTTTAATTAAAATTTCCTTTACACTCAAGTCGCCAGTTGTTATTGAAGAAAGTTACGTATATAACGAAGAAACTGATGTGCTAGGTGCTCGAACACCTACAGGACTAGACTATTTTAATTACTCTAGATTTGTTTTGTTACTATGTATAATATGTTTATCTGACTTTCGGAAGTTATATGGCTTTTCGAAATTATGTGCGTATTGATTGACAATTATCGCCTGCTCCGTGCCTCGGAGAGCACGTTAAGCCGTCGGTCCCGGTTGCCATGAACATCTATGGCAGTCGTTATTGGGCGAGTGTCGACACAAAAGATCCCACTGGGTCGAAGTGTCGCCGGTCTGCACTGACTGGCCTCCACATAAGATACATACATACATGTATAATATGTATGTATTTACAAAATAATCGTATATATGTATGTTTATCCACTGTCTAGTACCCATAGTACAAGCTCTGCTTAGTTTGGGCTAGATGGTGTTGTGTGTATGTGATAGAATATTATTATTATTTAGTAAAACACATTTTATCGACAAATAGACGAGAACTGACTTTTAAAGAAATAATCTTTATCTAAATATTATTTCATAAGCCGGTTCATCAAGTTACAAATAAAATTGATATCAGAATATAAAAATAATTCGTCCTCCTTAAATGTAATAGACTCTGTGACGTATTAAATTTCTAAAACTAATACACGTACGAGATGGAAGAACGCATTGACGCGACGAACCAACAATCAGACATTGCAAATATTTTCAATAACTTGAATTTCACTTCATCAAAAGCAAATGAAGGGTGATTCAGTAAGCCGCCACCTTAGCCGGCGATCTGAAAGCCCTCACGTCACATCAAGTGGTTCAAATTGCCCCCTCCTCTCATCGTCTCACATATGATAAATGCGGGGAAAATTGAAATTACGTTTCGTTTTCCGCAGTAATTCCATGGGGCTAGCATGGAGGTATGAATGTGTGAATGACTGTTTTGTGATATGAAATATCAATACTAAAAGCTTGTATTGCGTGCCGTCAGATAATATATTCAAGCATTAGGTATAGGTTAAGCGTTATAGTAGCGAAGATTATTCAAGATGATTTAGCTCGCTCGCTGTAATGAACATACACAATAAAATGTTAAGGTATATTATGGAAACAAGAACGCGCTTGGAACTTACATAATTATGGAACTCTTATCATTAGGGAAACAAAAGCTTGACAGTGCGGCGTTAATTATGTACCTATGTGTTCTGTAATATGATTATTGTGTAAATGATAAGGGACTTTAGTGGCGCGTTTAGGGCCTTTATAAACTGCCTGTTTCACAATAGGACATGAATTACACAGAAATAAGCAAACGTCGTGAACCGGAATGTGCAGAAGTTTAAACTTATAGCATGAAGGAAGTAATAAAGGGCGTAGCGTAAGTTGACAGCGAGATATAGGAAACCGCTTTCGTGGAAGCGAGACAGATACGTTAATAAAGTTATAAATACGTTTGTCACAGGAAAATTATGTAGCATATAGTTAAATTTGGCATCCTTAAGGTCTAAATTTGTTTGAATACTCGAATTCGAGTGCCGAGGCCCTGTCGAACCTTTGTCATTTTAATCATACTTCCGATCTTTCAAAATAATGTTATTGAAATATGTTCAATTTCCTACGTTCTGTAGGACTTGGTAATTTTCCGCATGTTACTATATTCATGTATTATATCTATGACACGGTGCATCATTCGAATGCATTTGAACAATGCTTATTGTTCTGAAGATGCGTAATTAAGCCCGTACTTTAATGACCGCTAAAATTTAGTTTGCTATTCGCCTCTATAGTTTTCCATCTCAAACAAAGCATCTTGGATATTCCAATATCCAGTGTTCTTAGTGAATATTCTGAAAAGGTTTACTAGACCAAATAAATTATTCTTTTAGTACAATTAATGGATAAAAATAATTACGTATATAAGTAACATTGTAAGTTAATCATAGGTATTATTTATATATTATTATATTCTTTGTTCGCATTTTATCTGTTTTGTATGTATGTTACCAACCAACTGTACATCTAATATACTCGTCAATATTTTGTCATACGTATTTTATAATTTCATTCGTTATTTTCGTTTTCACCTAATTCACGGCGGATATGTACTTATAATCAGTTTTATAATTACCGTATAATCATTATCAATCAATAAACTATCTTCAAACTCCTAACTATATCAATCCTTCTTTTACTACCAATCATTTAAAGGTGAGTCAAACAGCTTTCAATAATTACTAGAACCAGTTCAGTTAACAAAAGCTAAATGTTACGTGTTTGATGCTAACGTTGGACCTTTGTGTGATCCAAAATTGTTGAGACCGAGTCTGAGCATTCTTTAAATCTGTGGTTGCGATGTTTGCCCCTTGTAATATAGGGATTATTTCTAGTTCTATTAGACTTTTAATAAAATAGCATGAAAGGATAATTCTTAGCAATGAAATTGTGGACAAGCGCATTGCCGCCTTTTAATTAGGTGTCAGCTATTTTAGTGGAAATCAGATTAGCAAATTAGCCCTCAAAGCGTAACATATAGACCAAAATGTAGATACACGATGTTTCTTATATTTTTATAGATATGATACTGGGTATCATTTTGTAACGCAGAGAAAGTAGAAAACATTTAAGATAAAAATCAAAAGGTGTGTTTTGAGTTTATTATTTAAATCTGTAGGCTTGAAACATTATTTATGAATCTCACCATTTTTGTCTTTTGTAGGGATCGAACACGACACTGTGCGCGGCGTAACGGCAAGGTAACCACGTGCCATGCTACACGTGCAGTTAATCAAGCTGATTTGTATTACACTTTATTAATTTCAAGAACAAGAAATCAAATACTGGTTCCACAAATGTTTTAGTAAACTCTGATTGAAAACGGCTTCAAATAATTAAACTTTAGATTTAGTAACCACTCGTACCTAAGAAAACTTTGTGTAATTGAGTATATCTTGGCACACGTCCATAAGTACGAATTAAAATCACTGCTATTGTGTAACCGTTCTCGGAAAAGTGATTTAATAAAACCATTCCGTTGCTAGGCAACGTTAGGTAAACATAGTTCACTGCGATCGATGTACTTCAGTATGGAACTTTTTAGTGGGTGTAATTGGTCGTAAAATCGGATAAGTGGCCAATCCATATTAGTATTTAACATTCAAAAATGAGTTTCTCTATCTGCTTGTGAAGTGTAATGGGTAATTTTAAAGAGAATATACCGCACTATCTATATATCATGTGTCGCTAGGGAGTTTACAAACAACGGACATTCAGAACACCCAGACTCAGAACTAATTACTAAACTACATATTTACGGATCACACAAAATGTTTGTCCCGTGTGGTGATCGAACCTCCAACACTCCTCACAGTGGCAATGGCGAGGCAAACACTTAACCTACTTTCCAACTTGAATAATAATTTGGTATATCATAGCATAAATCCTAGCGAAGTTAAACGTTGTCACAGGCGTAAGTTATAGTTCGTACACTAAGAATTTAAATTGAAAGCAACAAACACCCGCCTGATGCATCTGCCACCAACCGGGTCACATACTTATTAATAAAAGACAAATTAGTTCTTACTCTAATGCATTACAGCGTAAACATGCAAGAATGCATGCATGCAAAGCATGGTTTCAACATTTACGTATTGTAAAACCATGTCAATTTTTTTCGTAAGTAAATTATCTACCAGACTATGCTTACGTCTCAGCGAACACAAAGCTTTTAATCAGATATGGACTTCTGGAGTTTATCTCTTTCTGTAATCACAAGTCTATATTATTATAAGCAATCTTTGTTTTATCTCCCACTAGACTGAGAGAGGGACAAGGATTACATTTTTCTTATGCCACTAACTTGTTCCACGACGTTTTCACGACAGTTCAACCTTTCTTGAAATTTTTAGTGTCATAACTCGATATTTTGGTAGAGAATAAAGTGACAGTGGCAGAGATAAGAGTAAGTAACGTTAGAAAACCTAAGCTCACTAGATTTGTGCAAGTATAATTATTTCCTATGATTTCTTGAACCATAATATTCCCAACTGCCACAACGCAATAATTATAGCTATTTAGTTAAAGACATAAACACATAAACCTTATTGGACTGCCAATAATATCGTCAAACCAAACAAAAATTAATTACTTCAAGACTCCTTGATTTGTACTTATAAATATCGTAAAACCGAATGGAGTTCGGTCCCTATAAAAGTTTTTACAACGAGTACGGAATTCTAATATTACTCATACTGTGAGGCAATAAAAATACCTCGCGTCAAATCCGGACCACAATTATTCATTTGAGATGCCATCGGAATGGTTTCTCCAACCCTCCTGCGTAATATGTAATGGAGCTTCTTCATGCAAATTAAGCTGCGAAGAAAACGGCAGGTACCCTAGAAATTGATTCTAAATACAACCCGGCGTTTAAAATCGTGCTCGTTTTATTAATAAGAGATTCTTTTAAGAAATATTTGTCTGAGGACATTTTTATACAGTTTATTATAACGATCGTTCATATAATTCTGAAGTATCGTAATCTCTGGACGGATGTTTAATTATGCGGCAGATCTTCTACAGGTATATTAATATTTATTTATATTAAGTGTTTTCAAAGTTGGTAATTTTATACGAAGTCAACAAAGCGCTCTACTAATTAATCATTTATTGGGACAATACAGACTGAAATAATAAAATAAATTAGAATTGCAATAATATTACCAAGCACATTATTACTGTTAAATTACTTACTTACTTAAAAATTACTTTCTTACTGTGTTACTTAATTATTATGGTTGTCTGATAAATACATTTTGATCAGCAGTATACTTTGCTCTACAATGGAGACCCTAGGGGTACAATATAATTACCGTTAATTATGATCCATTACTAAACCAAAGACAGCTTACATCAAAGGTTACATATATAAATCATTATTCTTTCTCAGTAAGGCCAATGTTCAATGTAATACGGTACATCTACGTATTATCTCGATAAAACCGTGGCATGAATTAAAGGTAAGTTCAACATGAAAAAGCCTCGGTTTCGTGTAAGCCTATAAAATGCAATTATGTAAATATAAATACTTTTAACTGCCTCCTGTGTCGTTCATATTGATGTAATGGAACTGGTCGTCACTGGATTTAATGCCTGCATATTTTACTTTTTAATTTTTCACGAAACGCTCGCCCTATCGTGGAAAACGTGTCCTTTAATAAATAGGTTCTTTATTGTTTGTATAACAAGATTTTTACTGAATACGTGGCAGAATATAAATATAAGATTTTAATTATGAGATTCATAATTGGCCGTCTTTTTAATATTTGATATGAGGGCCAATTATTGTAATAAAACGCGTTGTAGAGTTTCCATGTAGTCTTAGTGTCATTAAAATCAAAAATAGTTGATTAAAATAAAATATACAAACTTTGGCGTTTATAAAACTATACACCAAATCTGGCCCGCAAACATTTTTAACTGTTTAGTGATCTAATCTACAATACTTGGTGCGGTGTCTACATCGAAAATAACACTTATAGCCACTCCTATTAACAGGTAAAAGTTATCCGAAGGATTAATCACATGCTGTCTCACTCATGTTAAGTTAAAGAAGAGAGATGGCGAGATTTTTATCTTATAGATAAATGCTATCTGAAAGTGGTAGAACAAGCCCTTAAAGTATTGCGCCATCAATGGAGTCCAAATCAGCAAGGTTTATAATTTACTAAAAGTAAATAAATTATAAATCACGTTATCTTGATCTATATCCTGTCATAGTCTATTGTATGAACAAATATATAATAATGACGAGAATTTAATCAACTTTAATATACAGTAATCTTCTGAAGTCACAATAGGTAGGTAATAAAGGATTATTGGAAGTAAGTACCCATCATAAAGGAATTCACGACAAGATACGCACCCTATTATTAATTAAATTTAATTAACATTCCAATTGGCGGTTGATATCAAAGGGCCTGTCAGTTTGAGGGCTATCGCAGGTACAAATCATCGCTAAGTACCCTTACCGCTTGTATCGCTACTGATCTTGACAAATTAATGTCGAAGGGCTATATATAACATTTCAGAAGATATCATATTGAATTAATTAATGTTTTGTATATTTTTCAGACATACCTATTGCTAGGCCTGTGAAAATAGGCAATTAAAATAAATAATTATTCGCTTTCAGCAAGTCGGTTTTGGCATCAAAAGGTTTTCAACTGAAATTAGAATCGCCAGAAAAAAAAACGAAATCGACTGATAAAGAGTTAATATATAAATCGTGGTCGTATTGCAGTCAATAAACTGTATCTATAATCAATCAACTGTGATTATAGCTACCAATATATCAGTATATATCGGTAGCTATAATCACAGTTGGTACCAGCTTGCAAAGTTGTAATCTCTTATAAACTGAGATTCTTATACATATCTGGCGAATCGGTAAGAAAAAGTGGAGTGTTTTCTGTGTTCTAGAATATTATGATACTGTTAGGATTATTCATAGCTCCAACCAAAGATTTTAAATGATAATAAAATATACTGCTTATTATTGCGAATATCGATTAGAAAAACCACGGTCGTAATTATGTTCATATGATTATAATTACATTAACTTCATTATCATTATTTATGTTATGATAAAATAATCTGAATACATTTATCATCTCATGTGATTTATGGTGTGTTCTAGAAGCACATGCACCTTAAAATAAAACTCTTAAGGACAACAGATTTTCTTATCTGGCTTGCAAGACACGAATCCAATATTCAAACTGCATAACATACTTATGTTATGTATAATTCTATCAGATTTAAAAGTAAATAATATGTAATGATTACAAACTAATATCCTATATATGATTGATATATAAACTGTTTATATTTAGGAATAAATTGTATTGATACATATGCGACAATATTACATACACAGCTTTACACAAGCAGTAAACCAAATTACTTTAGAAAACATTTTACGTCTTTTTCCTTTATACAAAAAAGTGCTACCTCATGTTGCAAAACTCTGTTCTGTGGGATGTGTTTTTGTTCGACTTTATAACGTGATAATTAATTAGAATTACATTTTTAACAATCTTAATACTAATGTGAGCATTGTTAACTTGTATTTTTATTAGTTGTGTACTTATTAGTATCACTAACAGGGCCATGTTAATGAATGTTGCTGTAACACCCGGGCTTATAATAAGGTGATTGCTTTGTCAATAATTTAATAATTGCAAATAATTCTATAAAACGTTTATAGAGCAATTAGTACCTCCTAAGTACAGAAGACAAAACGTCTATAATGAAGGTATTATCAATAGGTCGCGTTTTTTTTTAACTCTTTATTTATGGGCTTTATCGCTTAGCGATAACGTCGCCCGATATGGTCGTATGACAAGGCGTTTGAACCGAGGGCTTCGAATGTCTCCCGATAACTGGCGAAAGGCAAAGGTCGCGTTCAACGAAGTGAACAAGAACCTGTCTGGATATTGAAGTTCTGAATTGACTTATACATTTACGTATATAGACGATTTTATAGAATTGTGTTCTTCGTAAGTATTTTTATTGATCTAAGCTTATAATAACTTATTTCACTCATAATTGAAAGATAATCAGGTCTCTTTTATAATCTTTTAAAGGCTAGATAGCATATCTCTTGAAACTGAAAATGTTCTGATAATGAATACATTACATTGCAACGATTCTGCAGTCGCAAGTAGATAAAAATAAGCCTCAGCCTATCTAGGAAGTAATTCTTAAAAATCTTTAGTTTAGTGCAAAAACATTAACTATAATTAAAATACTATTTTCTTTTAAAAAGTAAATCTGACTCAGTGGGGTGTACACCTGTATCGCGGGCGATTTTGAAAACATTTAAACAAGGGAACGTAAGACCATCCATACTCAGTACAACTACATACCACACAATTTTTTTGTCCCGTGTGAACATCGACCTCACAACACGGCGTATTTAGTTGCAGTGACGAAGCGACTATTTAAACCAGTACGCTATGCGTGCGAATTGATTGATAATTTTTTCTGTCAAAGGAATAAAAAGAGTGCGCTTTCATTATCTGCACCCCATACACCAAAATACGTTCGATAGTACTGTACGTTATTTACCAGCTCGCTGGTCAGTATCTAAAAGAAGGGACTCTGACAATATTGCACATGAAAGTTCATGTAACCACATGCAAATGAGACCCGAAGCTCGGCCATTACGTAATGTACGTTAGTTCGATTTTATTGTTTCCAAAGAGTACGTATATACCGTTGCCGATAAAAAATCAACCCAGTGTTAATATTAACGATTTTAATGAATAAACGCGAAAACTAATGTTTGCTTGAAAACTCCGGTAACAGATTTTATCTACCGAGCTTAATAGGCTAGCTTAGTTGGTTATTAACGTAATATATGTTATGTTATTGTATCCTGTAGTAACGTTGCTTAAGCTGTTTGAAGGCGGCGTTCGAACATTGAAAGCTGATCATGAAAGGCAAGAGATCATAAGCCGACACTTGGAGCTCGATCCATGTAATCGTGTGCTCCAACTGCCGGCTTTCGAAGCACAAACTCATTCGATATAAATAAGGCATTATTTAAGAGATTATGACAATGTATAACCTACATTTTGATCACATTAAGGATTATTTTCAAATTTCTTCCATAAAGGTACTTTAGCACAATTATTTTAATGACAGTAATAAAAAGTTAAATTTAAGTGTTATAGATAAAAGGTACTATTAATATATTAATGCGTTATAGATAGTACCTATAGTGGGCGTTAGCGTTAACTAAATGACATAAATGACACATTTTGTCCGCAACGCACCGCAATGCACTAAAAATTCAGTGCGTACACGATGCAGATACACGGCGCAGTTTAAAATAACATAACGGGTGCGAACCCCGTCCAGTAAATATATATCAGATTAAAACAAAATATGCGTTGTTAACATAAAATGTTGCCTATTTTATTTTGGATGAAGTTATTAAAGATATCTGCAGAGCTGCAATAGCATATAAGCGTGGCGTATGCAGTCTCAGATTTTATATAACAGTAGGTACAGTAAGGCTTTAATAAGAGTAGCATAGTGAGAACTAAGATCAAAATCATAGTAGACTAACTAAGGCTGCTATCTTATTTAAGGTAATTTCTATTTAGCCTCGATTTCACAGCTTTATTTGCCTTTGATCTTTATCATGTCTCTGTGGTGAATAGTTTACAAAGAAGCACTGTTATATCAATGGTTGAACCTGTGTTCTGTTGTCCTTTTGCAGAAATATTATCTTTTTGCAGAGTAAGCAATTTCCAAATGATATCTCTAGTGTAGCAAGCATCCATATTCTACAATAACTAGTTATCACTGAATCAACCGTATCTTTGACCGCTGCTTTAATTACATAAACAAATCAAAGCTTTCGCTTTTTAAATAAAGTAAAGTTTTTGACGTAGCCTGCATGATTGTGTATTTCCAGAATAAATTAACCCATTTCAATAAGCTTGAATCTTCCCTTGCAATGTTAATCCAGGCAGGCATATTATCAACTTTTGTGTAATCTAAAAGTAAAAATTCAGATAGTAAATGTAAAAGCAACAATGTACTGCTTTAAAAATTATTCTATACGAAACAGCAATGCAAACAAAACTGGGGAACAGACGTGACTCTATATACATATTTTATGTACAGACATTCTTCTCATGACGGAGTAGTGTTCCAAATATACATACGTTAGCATATACGAATAACACAAAAAAAAATACAAATAAGAGAATTGACATGAGGCACGTCATGCTTATTTTCGGTGAACGGAATCGAATTGCGTGTAATACAGACATTGACTCCGATTTTCGTTGCGGCTCTACCGCATGTCATGTCAAAACGTCACGGAGAAGCACGGCTCCGTATGAAACATATTTATTTATACCTTAATATCGCCTTCCGTATTAGTTTGCCACAATTCAGCGTCTAATAAAATACGCCTACTCGCAAACATACTAACATTTTATTGCGAAGGATCATGTAAATGTCCTGCTGTGTAATGAATCACGTGTTACTATAAAGAATTTGAGGTGGGTTTTCCGCTTTTATGAATACAAAACTGGTAAAACCCATACTTATGCGAATTTAATTTTGATGGTCATGCACTCAAGCACTTATAAAATATAGACATGTGAATGCATTTTACCTACCTATACAGACATCGAGTAACAACAATTTGTATTGCTACTCCTGTTACGTAATATTATGTTCGATAATACCACCGACCGTTCCTGATCCAAACAACACGCCTGAACATCAGCAAGTGTTAATGAATTTTCGGTCAAGGGATTCGCAATACGAGGATTAGAACTACCGTGGATGGTACGTGTAGGCTCCACGTAATAACTTTCTATTGTGTGGGACCTACACGTGTATGATAAGTTTCTACGCAGCCGAGAATATATTTGGATATGATAGACAATGTTTATGTAATAAAATAGTGAATAGATAAACGAAAATTCCCAAGGCGCTTCATAAATTATGTAGAACATGCTTTAGGTAGGTATATAAGCCGCTTTTATCCTAAATGTTAGTCACTGGAACCCCTAAGTCCTACAAGGCCCTTGAAAGGGCTTACAATTTGTATCTGAGACAGTTTCCAACATTACAAAGAGGAAACTTGAGAAACGCTCACCTGCTTTTTCTTACAAGAGTTGGATAAAATCCATTTATTTTACATTGACACTCACGCCTATTTGCCAGGTATTAGGTCAGCAGATACTATGGATAAACACTTGCTACGCTGCTGCGATTACTGGCATATCTATCTTGCTTAATTCAATTTAATGCAAGTATAGTAATGTCAGTATTTCTGTGAATTCAATAATCGTGAAATGCATTTATTTTTCAGTCATCATAGCAAGTTTCTATTTGATTATCTTTCAGTGAACATACATTGCTGTCATATTAATCTAAAAGCCTGGTGTATCAAAGCATTAATTAATTTCAATTCATAAATTAAGCAGTCAGATGCAATATACGAGGTGAGGCCTCGTCGTCCAACTTGATCCGCATATAAAATGAAATGAAAACAAAATGCAGTTAATAAATATGCGTGACAGACATCCGAAGTTAAAATGTTAAAATACAAACTTATTGCAGACTCGATTTGCATGAGCTGATATTTCTATATCGGCTGCAAACAAATTATAAATCACACGTACGAATCTCGAAATTTTTGAATGCAGTCAACAGCGAGCCTAATTGGATACGAAAGTTTCTTGAATAAATAGGAAGAGCGTAAACTGGAGCTGCATTCGTACGCAAATACGTAAGGCAGGCATGGCAGGCATGGCATGTAGGGTCGCAGCAAACGACAGGAATCGCTTCGTCCTCGATATTTCATGACGCGGACTTTAAACACGGCCACGCAAATATTCCGAGCATGCATGCATCCCGGCTTCCAGTGATTAATGCAAACTAACATGTCAAGCGTTTATGGACGGAGTGGCCTGCCCGCGACGTTGTCGGCGTTCTATTACAGGTCACCATCGAACCCAATATATATTGCTTGCAAAAGTTATTTAGGTTAGATAGAGCTTTACAGGGCCTGTTAGGTGAACAAGGATTAGAGCTCAGGCTAAACTATATTGGTAGGTTTACAATTTGTGTACCGAGAGGTAGAGTAGGTTATTATGATCTATGAAAAAGATAAGTTGTTGAGGCTACCTACACTTACACAAGATTAGCTATTGGTTGGTAAGCTAGTATAAAAAATGGTATTATTGTAAATACCAACTTGGTTACATTAAATTTTAGATTTGGCATTACGTCGGTACTGGAATCGAATATACGACATCATAAACTGATTATCTAAGCATCTAAATTTAATTGATTTTAATATTTGTGGAGGTATCTAAAACCAAGCCAAACATATATACTTCTTTATGTCTTTTAACACATTTAAAGACATGATTTTATGCATAACAAGCAATATTTTAGTCATCTTCATAGCTAAATTTTGAATGATTGTATCTTTTGATAATAATTTAATAAGGTGTATATTTTTATTTACTAATAGATTAAGGACAAACTGTCACTTCTTGCAATTTATAAGCTTAATGACAGTTTGAGAGTTCAGATTCAAATATAGTGGAAAGCAGTAATTTACCTTTTACTTTGTGTACAACGTGAGCTAATAAGTTGGCACAAATACAAAAAAAGGCCTGCCCTCATAAACAGCGATGGCACGACAGCGACTCGATTAGCTTTTTTAAATTTTTCAAATGTGTTGTATTATATTTGTTTGCTAAAAAATTGTTGGACTTGTTCCAAATTCAGAACTACACATGACTACAGTGCATTATAATTGAAAATTGTATAAAGTTGTAATATGTAGGCTATACACAGACCATACAAGTGCTTTAAATTTCAAACATACATGATCAAAGTAAACTGAATCGTGAAATGGTATTGCATTTTATTCGGCAAAATATATACTGCGGGGAAGAATCTGGTATCGAAAATATTATCAATACGGCTTTAATATTTCTGTAGCCAAGATGTAATCTAACTAGATATCAGTTCGCTCTCTGTTCACTTAATTTTCGAACTTAATAAATACAATACTCGAGATTTCCGTTAAAGAAATGTGTTGCCTACATTTGGAGATAAACTTTGAGATTCTCAACAGAATATAAATAAATTCTATCACAGACAAACAATACGATCTAGCCCAAATTAAGCAGAGCTTGTACTATGGGTACTAAGAAAATGGATAAACATACCTAATATACTTTTTTTTTGTAAATACGTACATTTTATATATAGGAACACCCAGACCAAAATAAACATCCATATTCATGCACACAAATTTTTGAGTTGTGCGGGTGTCGAACCCGCCACCTCAGGCGTAGCAGTTGGTTACACTAATCATTTCACCATTGAGGCCGCCTAATATGTTGTAACTTAGGCATCTGGATTGCGGGAAAGTTTGTTAATAACTTAATTTATAGGTAATTATACTTAATATATCACCTTTGTGTTTATTTAAACAATCTAGAGTGTGGGAATATGGCTCTGATCTTTAATTAAACACCACACGAGTTATAGAAGTCATAGTACCGTTTAACAACATCCTGCAGCCATTGAACTATTTGCTATAGTTATCGCAGATAACCGCTATAAATAGACCGAGGTCTATAAACTACAGATCAAACTAGTTGATTTATAAATACACGTCGTATACACTTCATGGCTGTAGACTTCGTCCTTGGGGAAGTTTCGTGCTAGATCACACGTATATTTTATAGCTACGATATTAAAGTAATATTGCGAGTATTAGAAGGATATTACTGGCATAAACCAGTTCATAAACAAATCTATATATGTATATGAAACTCTTCCTTTACTGAGTGACTGACAGACAACGCACAGCCGAAACGACTGAAAGCAAGAAGCTGAAATTTGGCATGCATGTTCCTTGGAGAGTGTAGGGGAGCACTAAGAGAGGATTTTTGGAAATTTCCCCCCTGAAGGGGGTGAAAGTGGTGAAACCCGATATTCACACGGTAACGGGACATACGCGGGTGAAACCGCGGGAAAACTACTAGTATTATTATAAAACCGTTTTCGAAAAACCTGTAGAAGTACCTACCAGACATTAAACCTCGATAATATTTATTAGATTTTGATTTTAAATCAGGTATGTTCGTTTAATTATCATAAGTATTATTTTAATAGATTAACCCAAGCTCGGACTTTGGGGCGCAGACACAAAGCTTATTTTATTATGTCTGGGTTTCGGGTAATTCATGAGTTAATATGCCTACCTATGTCTACTGTCTCAGTCCCATAGCATTAGTTTACACTTAATCTGGGTGCCAATAGAAAAGCTTCGAATTTTTCGTATGGCAAAGTATTAACGTATAATAGTTGAAAAGCAGTTCTCAGCATTAACACGAGGACTGTAAATGTCAACAAAAATATGCTCGTTATTTAAACGAGGCATGTAACACTCGCGCATTGGAGATTCTTCAAAAACTGAGTCGGTATTGTCAGTGCAAGGATCAAATTACTAACTGCTCCTATGAATTCATGCTAGAATAAACCTATAGAACAATATCTAACTAAATACATACATATAATTATGCGCGATATGCTATTGGTTAAAACTTATTGTTAACCTTATACTTATTCTTATACCTATAATTTATTAAAGTTATAGTCATATTCATATAATTCTTGGAATAGAGTTATAATTACCCGCGACATTGGTAAACATAACTCTTACCTTTCACAAATATACTAAATCCGTCAAGACCCTAGTATTTGGGACTAAATTTTATTGAAATTTTTAGTATTCCATTCTGAAGCTGTTGAGATGGTAAGACGAGTACAACCGGAAATTGCCTCGCGAACGCGACAATCTCCCCGTTGGATTATTGTCAATTCGGTACGTCATTTCCGCTTTGCGAAAACATCCTGTAATTATTCGGATATTGTCAAACGTAATAGAGAGAGGGTTGTTAAAACGAATCACCTACAGAATGTTAAACAGTTGTAAATAATTTTCGAAGTTTTTGTTTAATTTTAACGAGTTTTGTTATTATTTGAGTATTTACATGTTTTTTGTTTGTGTGCTAAATAAGAAATGGCTTTTACAGGCTGATACAAAATTATCTGGATTGGTATGACTCTGATTAATAATAATAATGTCCTCCAGACCGAATTTCGGCCACGGCGGCCAGTCTTAACAGAGACTGGCCATCTGCGCAGGAGATATTATAGTGCACAAGTGTGTGCGCAAACATAAGTGCACTCTCTGTTCCCTAACTCTCATGACCCGATGGGACGGCAATCCGACACGACCGGAGAGAGATCAGGCGCAGGACCAAAGGCTTTACGTGCTTTCCGAGGCACGGGGGTGTCTAACACCGCCAACTTCCTAACTCCGGGCTGCTATTGAGATTTCTTTACAGAAAAACCCAATAGCTTTTTGTTGGCCCGACCCGGGATTCGAACCCGAGACCTCATGCACAGCAGTCGCATTCACTACCACTGCGCCACGGAGGCAGTCTGACTGACTGACTCTGATTATTAATTAATTAAATTAAGCCTTAAAGGCTTATCACAGAGCAGCGATGATAGCAACTATTATAGTCACTCATAGACCTGGATGTATCGCGAGATGATTGGTCATACCTTGTATATTACTTAGTTTACAAAACAAGGCGCTAAAGGCGCGTTTAGAAATGATCTAAAAATGAATGCTTACTGTTCAATACTGTCGCACTGCGTTATGGAAATGCATTGATCTTTCGTTGACGAATTCATCACCACCCAAAGCATAATTGAAACGAACACACACCAGATGCAATCGTACAACACTCAACGCTAATAATGCCACTTGTAGCATATGCTGAGACACATAAAACCATAACCATCGTCTCCAAGAAAAACGAAGCAGCATTTAGATTTTTGGTGACAATTGACATCCAGAGTCATACCTTTGTCGTTTTTGGTAATAATTCTTAAGTTCAGCGTCATTGCTATACTCGATAGCAATGTCGCTTGGACAATAACTTAAGAAGATTCACGACCAATACCCTGACTATCTGTACAAAAATTTAAATTTTTTCTAAACGACACTATCGTATTCACAACAGTAATGTACAAATTTTAACGCTAAAAAGTCACCTATTTCTGCGAATCAGTTATCGCAATTGCGGTTCTGTGTCACCACAACCGAAATGGAATCGGCTTGATGTCAACGCATTGTTCTGAGCCACACTATCAATTATCCTATTGCGACTAACCGAAATGCCGTAATTACTAGTATTACTGCGTTGCCTGCTCCTAAATAGGGAAGAATCGTTCAATCAATGGTGATTGCAAATTGCAATTTAAAGTTATGCGATTATGAGTGTGTTTAATTTACGGACGTTTTCATTCAACATAGAAGTATGTTGTGGTATTTGTAGCAATAAATTTATCGAAGTTTAATTAAAAATTATGGTATTGATGTTGCAATGGTTTAAGAGGTCAACTGAAATTATGAGTTTCGATCACCATGCCGGCTTCTATGCTTCTAGATATTCTAAGCGTTTTTGTAAATATTACGCAACACAAAGCATAACTAAAAAGAATTCTCAAAAGAAAATATTACGCGTAGTTTTTATTGTTAAAGAGCATTTTGATACTACACATTAGTTCATAATTTGGCCTGTTTTAAGTTTTCTGGAGAATCTCCGTGCTCGCCATCCCTAAAGACTGTCCTCTTTCTTCCTTTCTTACATTCTTTTAATTTTTTACTTGAATAATAAGCAAACAAACTCACATTATAACGAAAAGAACTAGAAAGAGTACAAATCTGCGCCGAGCTAACGTCATATGGAGTTGACAAAGAAATCGGACAGTATTTTTTAGTTTCGTCACGTACGGCTGTCAGTCTATTCATCCATCTGTGTGGAAAATGCTCGTATAATTCTTTCATTTCACAATTTGCCGCCGTAAAATGCAGAGAAACGTTTTCAGATAACCAAATATTGAAATGCATGGATGCATTTAAAGTTGAAAACGTTTTTCATTTCGATACGCTTGTGTTGGTACAAGCAGTGTGTTTATTGTAGCATATAAATAATATAAGGTGATCGAAACTATAAGTGATTCCAACTTAATTCATTTAAATATATCACGAGTGAGGTGATACTCAACAAAGTTATCTATTGGACACGTTTACTTTATATAAACGTATAATTAGTTGATATAACATTTTAAAGTCTTTCTAAATAGAAAAATAGTACGTAATATTTGTATGGCTATCTCAGCAATAGTAGTGAATGAATTCGACGCATCTGGCGAGTGTTATGGAGCTTACCATCAAGTATTTTTAGTAGCAGCATCGTTTTTTTAGTAGCAGCATCGACTCTTGTATTATAATGGAAATAGGCTCGTCTACTTCTGCGTCGGGCCAAACCACGGTTAGTGAAATTTTGAAAGTAACATATCACTACTTGCTTGCTTTGCTTGCTTGATAATAATATGTAGGTATGTACCTATTACATTTATACTGATTGATAAATTCATAAATAGTTTTTCTATTCAGTTTCATAATTTTTCTATTTTTATAATCCAAATAATCTAAAAGCAAAGGACTAATGCAGGAATAATTATTTCAGGCAATGGTACGCCTTCAATCATAATTTTAAATTCGCTGGGCTGACCGTCTAAAGTTAAATACAACTAGAGCTGTATGGTATTTTAAGCCAGACGCTTCATTTTGACATTGTCAAATTAGACAGTAGAAGGGGATGGTTTTAAAACCATTTATTCATAGTATTTTGTTATGAGTTGTGGCATATTATGCCAGCGGACTGGTTTTTCAATTAAGTGCCTTTTTCATTTTATCGCCGAAGTAATTTAGCATAATTACTTTGAATTTAGCGTAAATTACTTTGATGTTACATTCAATCACAATATGTAACAAGTTATACTCTATTGAAAGCCACATCTCTACTGCCAAACATATAGAGGGAAGGTGGCTGCGGCTGCAAAAAATTATCGCTGGCGGCAGTCATAATTATAAATGTATACCGAAAATAATATACTTAATGTCACTTCACACAGCTGTTAACTCAAATCACCTTTTATTCATAAATGGCTGAGCAGTGAGCCAAATAAAAGACATAATATGTATGTACATCGATGCTGCTACTGTAAATTTATGTGACTAAGTAACACTATCCGATGCTAAATCGAACTCGGACCTCCCATTGGTCGCAAACATATTTAAAAGCAAACTTATGTTTTGAGACCAGCCCGTTTGTAGCATAATACAAACAGCATGAACTTTCGCAGTTATATAGCTATCTTTGCCTTTCAGTATAATTATCTTAAAGGTCAAGAGAGATGAATATCACTTGATTGAAGACTAGTATTAATTAAATGTGACACCCATTAACCATGAAAGTCCTAATTGTCGATATTGGCTGGGAAGAATGATGGCAACAATATTTGCTGTCATTAGTTGACTATTACTCACTCTGACGGTGACTTACAGCTTTAGATTTATAAGACAATTACGTTTAGACGATTATATGAACAACTATGCTGATAATAGCGATCAGAGAAGGTGGTTTATGTATACATTCACGGGAACGTTATCCTATCAAGAAATACTGAAGACAAATCTTAGGCTCTACTTCTTTGAATATGTACCTACTACAAACATTTTGTTTCGTATGGTCGCACTCGTGACAACGTGAAACGTCACTTAATCTTCGACAAGATTACTCTATTGATTACATGCACTTGTTATATACTTATACTGTTAATTGAACCAAAAAACAATAACCAATCAGTTACTAGTGTATTAGTACATCATTGTTTTGTGGTTGGGACTTCGAGCTTTTGCGTTTTATACCTTTTAATCACACTCAGAAACGTAGCTAGACTATATTCCACTTCGCTGATCTTTTTCTCATTAGTTCGTAATTATAACTTATTTTAGACATGTAGATCCATTAATATTTACTAAATATTACATAACTACTAGCGTATAGGATAACATTGTATTTTCAAATATCAAAATGGCTATATACACCATTGCATAGCAATATAAATATTATAAATAAACAAGACCGTATATGGTTAGCTCTACGAAAGAAAATAATTATTTTACAAATTTAGATAATAGAGACTGAGTGACGCTATATGGATGCAATGTTAAGAACTTAGTTTAGTATGAAGCCACAGACAAGTAGATATAATTATAACCAACTACTTTGAGGATTCTCAAAGGACAGAGCGGATTGTTCATGAAGGCTAAGTGTATGTAGTTACTACTATATTATTATCATGTCTGTATCTCTTGAGAAGGCTATATCTATTCTTGTTGTGACCTAATTTAATACTGCGTCGCCTGTAAATATATTTTTAATTGGCAGGCAAACTCGATAAACAATGCTTTCTGATTCGGTCGACAAAAACATCTTTTGCATCTAAGAGTCCTTATCTCCTATGAGAAATCACAGCAATCTGCGCGAACTTAAACTCGTTCTTTCGGTCATATGAACTACAGTAAGAGTACCTTATGCTACAACATCAAGGAACAATGCCCATATTTTATTTTAAGGTATCAAAACCCTTAATTTAATGCAATCGTGCCGAGTGATATAAAAGTTTCACGCCTGTCCAAACAGATAGAGATCAAGTTGACAATTTCTATTTAGAAAGGGTTATGACGATATTCTAACATTATTATTCCTTGTTCAGATAATAGAAAATATCACGTTCTGCTCCCCTCTGATGACATACAAACACACAATATACGTGAATACTTTACGTACGTATGCTGTGTGGATATTTTAATTTTTCCCTTGTAACAATAACATTGTTCGCCCGTTCTCCTAAATTAATGTGAGCGGGGTAGGGTGAATTTAGCATCGTAACGAGGTATTGTTTTAACTTCAAACGAGGATTGGACAAATACTACATTTTTAATATTCAAACGTGTTCGACTTTTTCAAAATGTGTGGTGACTTTTATTGCATGTGATGAAAATTTGGAATAATATAGAATGCGTATAGATGCTTGAATATGCTACAATGATATCTACATGTAGTTCTTTGAAAGAACTGATACATAGTATATCTATTGCGCTTAAATACAACAACAAAACGAAATATCTTGTGTTTGAGCTCATGATATATACGACCCTAAGGTCTAGAGTTTGATTCTTGGATTCGGCAAAGTGGAGCTGGGTTTTCTGTTAGGAAATTAAGCCCATATATTCAGGATATGACATTAGGCATGCTCCCTTTACGTGCGACAGTAAAAAACAAAATGTTGATATAATACACCTATCTACCTCTCCTATATAATCAGAATTATTGATACTAGTGGGTACAAGCAAATTATAGTTATTTCCTACTTATCTCATATCTTTCTATACCTAAAATAGATAATAATAAAAATTACTGTAGCATATAAAATACTGTTGGAATGTTTAATTTGACATCAATCACGATAAAAACGGCTCACCAATTCAGCCATACATTTAAATTGTATTTCAATTACAACACGTTTGAATAGCCAAGTTTTTCAAAAGGAAATATACCGTTACAATATTCCGTCATATAATTTATTTAACCCAAATAACATAATGTAATTCACGCATGCGTTAGCAATTACCTACGCGCAAATACACACGTGTTTGAGCACGATCTTTGCAAAACATCATGTGATGACGTCACATCACTCCGGTTTTACTGTTAAAGGTGAATGCTATATAAAAAGAAAACCAACAAATAAAAGAAAAATAAACAACTGGGTCACAAAAATTCCTCGTGCTGAATCTGCTTACTCATAATTACCAGAGTTTTTAAATACGAAAAATAAAAACATGGCCGTATAAAGTAGGACGGAGGACTTAAGACCTCTGAAAAATGAGGCAGCATTATTTATTCGAGCCCTCTTTCGGTTTTAATTCGGATTTATGTATGTACATTAAAGAAAGAGGCTTATATCCTCTGGATTCTGGTAAACTGCCACTGAAGCTCATACGTATTCCAACTATTTTCTTGAATTATTTAGTATATATTTAGTTGGTACATCTATATCAGAACATTACATGTCTAGAGAAAAATCTATGCTTAATTGTAAAATCTACCATATTTGCGGCAGTGTTTTCTAGACAAGGAGCAAATATCGTCCAAAAGTGAAGCAGTGCAACTGGATTAATTAATTTAACTTGTAAAGTATAGTCCTAAAACCTTATATTGTATTTCCACCATAAATAATACTAAAATTTCTATACGTAATTTAGTAACATATATAATTAACTGAAGAGTATGAATATAAAGCCTTCACAATAAGTTTTTCCAATACCGTTGCAGACGGTAGTCATATACCTTCGCCTTTTTCTTGCTATAATTATATTTCTAGGCTTAGTCACCCCCTGGTATCACAAACTATTACTACTCATCATTGAGCAGACCAAAAGCTTATTTGACTCATTATTGTTGTACAATTAGCTACGTATAATTCCTGTGCCACGGGAAATTTTACGAACATACAATGAATACAAAAGCCAGCGAGACTCGAAACATTTAATTTATAGATCAAATAAATTTCTGTCTCATGTCGGGAACGAACCCAGAATGTTTAGCACAGTGGTATTGGCGAGGCAAACCCCTGGCCATTATGCTATCCTTACTGTTATTAGTTATCCTAATGGACTATTGAGAAATCGGTTAAATTCACAATGAAGATCTTTGAGGTAGAAGTTCAACGAATAAGTAATAATAAAATTTCCTATTCCCTCACGGAATTTAGGAATAACGTAGACAGGAAAAGTACGATAACAGTGAATCGTGTATTGAAAGGCACGTTAGGATAACTGGATAAATCCTGCAAATTTTCATCACAAAGAGGTAGACACGCATTTGAAAGCGATCGCCTACAGAAAGGCAAACTGAAATGAAACTATGCAGCTACCAAAAAAGATGAATTCTGAATCGGACTACCTGAACATGACTACGCAAAGGCGTGCATGAATATTATATAAACCTGAGAGAGGCACCGTTCTGTCACAGGGGATTACCGCTATAGCCCGACAAAGAAAGTACCTCCACACCATAGAAAAACGCAGTCATGTACTTTCTTTATTATACAGGGTATCCCAGAATATGTGAATCAAATTGTAACGGAAGATTCCTTAGGTAAGGAACTTTCAAATGTGCTAAATATAAAATTAAAAGATTATGAACATAGTGTGAAAATAAAAAAAACTAAGTTTAAAATAGTACGATATAAACCAAAATAATACTGCGACTTCAAAGGTAAGCCAGTTAAAAAAATATCGTTTGTAGTTTGACGAATCAATCCTTCACAAATAATAATATTGAAAAATATTGCTATTAGCTATAAACGAAGCACCTGTACTAAAAGTCTTGAATATTCGTACCTTTTTATTTTTACTTTGACTTTTTTATTTTTATGTATAGGTTTTAATTATTTAAATTTTTTAGCACATTCGAAAGGTCCTTACCTAAGGAATCTTCCTTTACAATTTGATTTACATATTTTGGGACACCTGTATACCTGAGTTTTATAATAACATGGGTAATGTTAACTGGAATTAGTGGCAAATGAGCAAATCAATCGATTCGATAGTCCAATCACTATCACTACAGTCATGTTCATAGATGGGTGATCATTTACAAATGCGCCAACGGTATTGCCGCCTGTTATAAGAGTCTATTAGAAGTATAAAGACGATATCGATATCTATTTGATCTATAGCTAATAATAAATCAGAAAGCAGCAGAATATAGTTGGACTAAAAAGCCAACCCCAATATATAAAGTTAAAAGGTTTACGACGATATTCTTAAGGTTACTATGGTTTCTCTACTCGAATCACCGCGTATCAGAAAGGACTTAGGGCTGTGATACTAGAGGCAAATCTAACTTTCTTGAATATATATTACATTACATACGCTCACAACTGTATATCAAATTACTGGTAGGCAAAAGTGTGTTATACCTACAATTACGAGCCATGTTTTGGGTCCCACATAGGGGCGGGGATATCTTGTACGCTTACTAAGAGCCAGATGTAGATGTAGTAGTAAGAGAGGTGACCGACTTAAGTTATATACAGCATTTAACTAAAGCTTAGCTCGAATTTACCCAAAAGCACTTTACTCCACTATTCAGCCTAGATATAGCAGTCGAGTGGTGTGGCTATAGATTTATATACGGCAGTTGATCGTAAACGGCCATTACATTTACAGGATTCCCGAGGGTGTCAAAGCCTTTATACAGTAAAACGCTTGTAGCTAGCTACACTCCATACATTTATAATTATTTAGTCGTATGATTAAGATAGCATTATAGCCATTTAGTAGGTACGTGTTTGATTTACAGTAATAGACTTACAAGGCGTAAATTTATGATAGGTATTTATAAAAGGATATTACTACAGAGAAAGTGTATAATGCCCGTTCTAACTATTTGGTACCACATTAAATTGTCGAAATGAATGATTCGTGTAGATATATAAGAGATCACAAGAAAAAAAATTATGGCATAGCAGTTACTCATATAAAATGACCCGTGATATCTTTTTATAAAATACATATCACAATGCTATGCGTTCTATCAAATTAACACTGACATTGCATTGTCTTTCTTTGATTTCGTCTTAAAACAATTTATACGTCCAAAGAAACTGCGGCCTATACCCATCCTTAAGAAAAGTAGTTTTAAACTCTCGTAGTTTAGACAACTTTTATAGATTACGCAGGGCATTCGTTCAAAGTTTCTTTCTTTAATATCACTGTAAATATTCCAATTTAGATAAGACTTTGAAATAAGGGCCTCATAGTTTGTTTGGCACACTGGAAATAAATAAGTTTTATTTTCTAGTTACATAATCTTATTACGATTATAATATAATAAATTTAATTTACTATCATTCCTAAAAATTATGTATATATCATTATTGCCTTTTTGTGTCAAATTTAAGTTACACATTGTACTGTTTCAATCATTGAACAGTAGAAAGTTTTAGTGTACTTTAAATGATTAAAATATTTCGGTCATTTGCAAGGCACGGTGCCGTTGGGAGTTTTGCAAATGGTTTGATGCTTCGTTTGATATTTTTCCATTAGGAGCAAATTAAAAAACTTCACCAGTCGTAAAGTACTGAACTTTCTTGGCATCATCGTTTCTATGCGAGTGGAAAATGACTGCCTCATTAGTTCTTTATTTTATGTGAATGTAGTTCGAAAGGTGATGTGTTTTGAAAGTTTGTAAGTGCAATCAAGTTCGTATTAAAATGTTGTATTCACGATCAAGCAAACAAAAATATAAATAATATATACCCTTTTTTATAACTTCCATAATCTACGAATACAAAGTAGCCTTTTCATGGAGCTACACATTTGAATTGATGGGATAGGTACGCGTACTCCATGCCACTTTTATAGGCTACATGAATAGATCTCTCAGCGTGCAATTTTTAATGTATCTAGTAATCGTCAGATTGGCAGGCTGCAAGTTGCTCGCAATATCCAGTGGATCGTCGGCCGGTATAAAATGCGGAACGATGCACTCTTTTGTGAAGGCTCGTTATTGGGCCCGATACAATGTCAGCACGATCTGTTCACAGTTTGTACGACGTTGCTTTTCCTTAGAGTCGTAATAAAATTTTGCTCGTCGTTTCCTACCTCTGCCAGTTCTTCATTTTTTTGCGACATATTGGCTTTCAGTTATTTTTCCAAGATTATCTGCCAATATGTGACACTATTATTGGACTTAACAACCTATCTAGGGTATTTGTGCTAGATTTTTACATTTAATACTTTGTTACGACATTGTTTAAATTTAAACATAAGTATATTTTAGAAATAATATATCGTATTGTAGCAGGCTAATAATGCTTTTCATTCCTTACCAATACGTGATGTAAATATCGTATAAAACCTAAGTAACACAAAAAATCTTGTTCAAATCAAAACATTATTCAATCATTCGAAAGGGTATCGGTATGAAATCATGCAGATAAGAGGAAGCCAGCCGCCCCGAGCGAGTGATCCCATGTCTGGTTACTTAAAATCGCATGTATAATTTAATAGGAGTGCCTGATACCGCATTTACCACGTCGAGGACACATCTCATGTCTACGATAACCGAGATAAAAAGAACGCTTAGGTTTAAGGATTTATCGCCGTTTTATAAATTATTTATCTATTATTGTCCCACTTGTGGATTTTCATATATCCTAAATACTTGTTAGCGTGAGAGACGATAAACAATGCTCTAATGGCATTTTGAAGTCCACTTTTGAGTGTTAATAAACAGTTTCAATTAGAGGTAAAGCACAGCTACGCATAAATTTGGGATTTCACTTTAATGGGTGCAGCTTGACTGGAGAAGTATCTCTCACTACCTCACAGAAGACCGCACCTGGACAATCTTGTGCTGTAGTATAGCATTCCGCTTTGTGTTGTATTATATAGAATTAATGTCAGTAGTAGACTTTAATCTTTGCTCTGTATTACAGCGGCTGGTTTTGTAAAAGGTCGAACTGCGTGGTTTTACAACACGGCCCATGTGCTTGATCCCACCTTTGTTGTATAGAAAAGATATAATTTACAATATAGACTCAGATTACAAGCCAGAATATGTGTATACATATACATAATATATATGTATACATATAAATATCACATTAACACTCTCCCTCCCTCCTTATAAACAAAAAAATATAAATATATAAATGTAAAAGGTTTCCCTCGAAAGGGCAGGTAAATCGATTACCACAATCACGTGCAAACATAAGCGCTATATACCACGGCAGTAATGAGGAGGACACCTAAAAACTCTTTTCAGAGAATGAATAGAACCTTAAAAATGTGAACTAGCTCAGCAATTTATTTAAATACCAAAACTCCTTTGATAAAGACAAAAATATAAACTCTTTAAAAGTTTCATAACTGAGCCAGTCGTTCTCCTAATTATTTAAATCTAAATAAAAGCATTTTGTAGATGACATCTGCAGGGGAGTGACGTGTATAGGGGCGCTTTTGAAGATCAAAGCTAAAGTAGAATAGACCTTTGTTAGATGTTAGATGAAATGTGGCTTCTAAGCTTCAAATCTTCCTATAGTCGTCGCATCTTCTATCCTCTTGTTAAGTTGTTTCTTTGTAAACGTTATAACAGTTGCATTGCGTTTCAGTATTTAAGATAACAGTGTGAACGTTCAATAAATATGTCTTACATTGAAGTTCAATAAAATTGTCGTCGACAAAAGCTTCTTTGGGAATGTTTATGATTGCCAAGAAAGTGGGAACACGCAGGAAGCAGACAACTCTTCGTGCCACTTGCTTTGCCAACGATAAGCGGTTCACAATTATTGTGAACAGAATATCGCTCGGCAATCGCGCGTTTTTAGTATGACCGCGTTATTTCAAAATGCATTATCATAATGCAACGCCGGGCGTCCTTTGTCCGACCCGCATGCTCCAAATCGATTCACAATGTACCTAGGCGAATGCCGAATATGCCAGCCTCGGTAATGTAATTTGAAAAACTGAACATTATGCGACACGAGGTCTTACATTTATTCGACTTGGCATATTCGTACAAGTTTGTATACTTAAAGTAATACAAGTAAAAGTTCTCGCGTAACTTACGTGGAGCCAATGTACCTACCTACAAAGAAATTTATTTTTAAATATTATACAGTTATTACCACATTCATACTTCTGAAGTTAAAAAGCATGTATCAAGTTACATTTGCAAATGGAGTATTTAGTTTGTGAAAGTACTTACTACACACGCCGTGGATATTAAAATGTCAAATATCATCGAATTTGTGCAAAGTAAACAAAGTGGCGACTATCTTTTCCAATTCTCGGTTATTAATAACACGATGTCAATCTACTTCCTTGTAGCTTCTGTAAAAATACGATGTAAACATTTTTATGCATAAATAGCTGTCACGACTTTATAGGATAGTCGCCATTTTCCGAGCGGATTTTCCAAAGAAACCTTAAGTTTTTTCAGCGGGACAATATTCCGAGTACATTCTCTTGGTTTGAGATTGCCAATGAGGTTACGATAAGGCGGGCTCGGCGCGTGCGTCTGCATATTTTTCTCGCTACGTTTTCAATTTAATCCTTATAATCTCAATGTGGGGTTGTTATCAAACAATTTCTCCCTTATTTGATGAGAAGTTTTTTTAATAATTTTCGTTACGCAAAAATGGCAAGATAGCCATTACATGATAAAGGAAAATAATGTTGTGTTTGCATAGATTGCATTATATACAAGTTTATTTAAAGTATGCGTACTTGATTACAGAAGCTCATACCTATACATAGCTTTATTCAAGTTTTTATATTTATTACTGAACATGGCATGAGATAGTGAGCTGCAAAAAATTATTAAACAATTACAATTACTGTTAGAAGCACCTCCATCTTATTAATTCTACCACTTGAAAACATAATTGAACTTACAAACTAAGAAATAAATACATTTGTAACCATTAGAGCTTGTGCCAATACCGATATTTGTATCTCCAAAAATAAAAGTCCCGCCAATCCGGAGTCGTAATACATTTGAGTGCAAAAACGAAACGCACAAGGCCATGGCTTGGGAACTTGTTTAATCCCTCAAATCCTTTAATGGACGTTCGGAAATGTTGTCTAAAAGGTGTAACCGCTCACAGTACAGAGCTTAGCGAACCATACATCACGTTAATTATTCACTAATGAAAATGTACCGTTGTCAACGTGTTGTGTTGTAACTTATGTATCTGTTACTAATTGCGAGCTCGCTCTCATAATTAAAACATAAATACTACACGAAGAACAATAATACTACAATCAGCGTGCATTCATTCTCGTGTCTTGTCGATTATACCATATAGATTATCTACCATCATTACTTTGGCTGCGTGTTCCTACTCTATTTATTATCTTGTTAAAATGTACATTTCAGCTATTAATATAAATAAAGTGTTACAAAAGAGAGGCGCTATGGTCATGGATATGCAAATCAATGCGATCTTTTAATTTGCCAGATGAATATTTATATGAAGTTAATTGATTTACTGCCTTTATCTCTCCATTTGTTACTCAAGTCGGAGTTGCGAGGAGCGCAAAATGGCATTTTGCAATCGACCTACTCGATACAAATACGTAAGCTTTTAAAGAATAATCCTATGCGCAACATAGAGGCCATTTTGCAATTTTAATGTAGTATTATTGCAGAGGAGTGTGCGATCAAAAGGAACTTTTTCTCTTTAAAAAGTTGAGTCTGCAATCCCTCACGTTTGACGATGCACTACTTTTATCTTAGCTACAGCCAAAAAATGCATCGCCATTACTACTAGCGATCCCGGTGGGGCGAAATTCTTGTCCTCTGAATTTTTTCCGCGCGAATGGCAAATTTAATATTGCTCTTATTTTGGGGCGTACCTGACTTCGGGCACTTGGAGTTTTCATCCTATAAGTTCATTTCTCAATAAACTATCGAGTAGATGGATTGAATTTTGGTGAGCTTAAAATATTACCAACGGATTGGGATTTCTTTTCGCCAAGGTCTATATTTAGAGTAAGATATCTGAGTATAATTGGAATTATTGAGTAAGTAAGTGAAGTAATGTGTGATTGAGTAAGTCAAAACGTTTGGAGTACTAAAAACGAGCCTCATATATTTTACGAGTCGTTTTACTCAGCACAAAGGGTGTTGAAGAATATATAGTAGAGTTCAGGTCTAGGTAAAAGTCGAACCGACTTATTAGAAATTTTGTCGGTATTCATGTGGATTCAATCGTGGCAGCAGTGAGTCTATACCAAATGAAAAATAGTGTATTGTGAATCGATTCGAATGCAATGTGTATGAATTTTAAGCCGTCTGCATACAGATGAAGCAAGCCTCGACTGAAAAATTGATTTAGATCAAGTGCATTGGACTGAAATGTTTGCGTAGATTTGTTTTTGCACGCTTAGGTATTTGTTTGCTTATACATAGAGCCATACATATATCCCCAGAGGGGTAGTTAGGTAACACACCTTCGTTCACGTCCCATGTTATAGTATCGGACCTATGCTTACTGAGGCTTTCTTGATAAAATCCTGAAAACATTTTGTCCGAACCGGGTATTAAACCCGATAAAGCAGTTTTATTCAGTGCCACAGTGCCGCTGACGTAGATACTATTTATTTAAGTATAATAATACTAGCTTTTGCGCGCGGCACCGCCCGTGTGGTACCTATATCAATAAAAAGTAAATTATGTCCTTTCCTAGGTTTTAAACTACCTCTGTATCAAATTTCGGCCAAATCAGTTGAGTGGTTTAGACGTGAATAGGTAACAGACAGACAGAGTTACTTTCGCATTTATAATATTAGCAAGGATTATTCAAACCTTTATAATTTTTTGCAAAGGATTGAAGATTTGATTTCCTTCACCACACACGTGAAAACATTTCGAAGAATTGTGCAATATGTAGTTGCTCCAAGTCTGAGTGTTCTCTATATAAACTTTAGATAAACACCAAACAATAACTATCATTATAACGTTCCCAATGAGACCCGCGGTATACTTTTTAAACTTGATTTTGATTTTGTTTATATATATATATATAAAATATATATCAATATTTAATAACAACTAATTAAACAACTTTATTTTATTCTTTCCCACCACCCATAAAATTTAAATGTAAAATCTTCAGGTACCTATAAGTTTTAAAAGTGTAGAGAATTATGCAAACTTAATTGCGATGGATAAACATAGCCCCTGGTTTTGTATCTCATTATTATTCGCTTTGTTTTAAACCAGAGGGTATTTTCATTATTTATTAAATAAATTCTTTATTCAAATATATAACTGTGTTAAAATTATAAAGCGGAAAACCGTTTAAAAATAATTCGGACGCTAGTGGGAATAATCGCGGAGATCAGCTAAAAGTGTGTGTATCGCTAACATATTCAAACTCACGTAGCATCGTTATCAACGGTTGGCAGGGACGTCCTGCCCGCACTTCGCTACTTCGTCTCTATTGTTTATTTCTAAGGATAATCTTTACAAACGCCCCGCTGAACGTAAATAAATACAAGTATCCTCAAATTGTTGACACTCGATATTTGAATTTCAAATTCAGTTAATGATACTCTACGTAAATAAACGATTAAAATGCGAGTAGTTTTTTGTGATAGATAGCTTAATGCTATGCTGCTAGTCAAATGGCATAAGTTTGCTGTGAGTTTGTGGCGAACCGTCTGATCCTGGGTTCGATATCTGAGTTAGGCAAATTGTTATTGCGTTTTTCTGTTAGGAGTATTTCAATAGTAGCCTGTAGGCTGGCGATGTGCCCAGTTCGCTACCGTTACGTTGGATTTAAACCAAGCTGGCAAAATATAAGTATAATACACTTTTATCTAAACTTTTAAGAACATACTGTAGTGAGAATTTTCTTTAGTTATCCAAATAATATATACATATAGATTTAGGCACGGCTAAAAATAATCAGAAAATCGAAAAATGTTTTATACGTAGCGAAATATGTCTACAAACATAATTGTAGATTGTTTGATTGTATAGATATACATTGACGTTAAATATTAGATATTGCATTTCCGTAAATTAAACCGTAGCCTCAAGATCGGCAATGCTTGTTAGTCACTGAGTAAGATATGATACGAAGTGAATTTAAAACTTATTACGTAGTGCTACAATATTCAGCATTTCAAAACTAAGTTTTATTAGATTATATATAATATGGATCATTATTTTTTATCATACCTTAAATATGAAGGGCACTGTATATATTATGACAACCCTTAAGTGTTTTATAACCATATCATTATGTAAAGTAGGCCTAAAACAACTCTTAGCGAACATTTTATGTTCGCTATCTGTTCAAGCCGGTAATTCAAAGGAGTTTATTCGGTTACCACGTAAGCCATTTTCTAATGGATACTTAGAGACTTTTAAAATTTTCTTATGACAAATATTATTAATAGATTATAATTTGGAAGAAAATGGCCGTTATTAGTCTAACTAATATTATATAGTGAATATGTTTCTTAATTTGCTACACTTTGAAGCCTTAAGTTAAGATTTTAAGTCGGTCGGTTAAGTACTTAACCGATCACAACGAAATTTCGCATACACACTGTTAGGGGTACAGAAAAATACGTAGGATAGATTTCGTCCAGAAAAGAGGACTGTGCCCAAGCGAACGGAATCGCGGGAAAAAGCTAGTATGTTATATTTTATACTATTATTGCGTGCCTGATTTATTAAAGTAGGTATAGTATAAGGACAGTCTCTCCTTGAATAGCACTTTGGGAGCACTATTCAAAATTAAAACAACAATAATTTATTAAGCTGGGTTTTTTTTATGTTGGATGTAGATTATTTCCTAATCAACTACCTAAATTTTTAACAGTATTCTTTTCGTCGCCAATTGACCTTAATGATATTCAATCTTATCAATATATCAAGGAGAAAAAGTCATTCTAATAAAAGTACTTCAGGCAGACGTACAATATTACTAGTGAAAATGATTATGTCTAGAAGTCAATTGTATTACAGTAAACACATTTTCTCAAGTACTATTCAGATTTCGTTGCAAGTAAAATAGATTCAGAGCACAACTAAATAAAACGGATAAGTGCTTAGTTTGTTTTAGTGGGAATGAACAAATGAATTATTTATTGTCGCCTGATGAACGGTGATGCTAAATAAGGGTTTCTTAGGATTAGAAACAACGATATTGCCTGTGAGACAACTTATCTATAATACAATTATTTATTATAAATAATGATTATAATATTTATTTTATTATAATTATTTCACATGACGATTTGAGGATTGTACAATATATTTATTTATAGACTGCACTGATGGCTTACTGGTTTAATTAGTCACCTCGTCACTGCTACTGCGCCGAGTATTATGGGTCCCACACGGGACAAATCTGTGTGTGAATCATATAGGTTGTACCGCGTCTTTTTGTGTTATTTAAATGTTTGTAAAGTCCCCCGCGACACATTAATTATTCCTAGTGCGGGAGTTGTCTTTCAAAATAATAAAAAAGTAAGTATAAGTATATATAATTGCCTTCATTGTACCTCTAGCGTACTTATCAGCGAAGGGTTAATTAAAGGTATAATTATACCCACAATAGATCTAATGAGTGAATGGATGCTGCATGAGCTTAACTGGCCACCTTGCTACTGCTAGTGCGCTGAGTATTGTGAGTAAAACTCTAACTCTAACCTAACCCAACAAACAACTAAGTATTGAATTCCATTAATAGTAATTTTGTGTCTGGATAGTCATTCTTTCTGACAGTTGTTTAAAAGTGCGGGTTGTATTACGTGACATAAGATTTACACTAAGCGTTGGGAGCTATCATATAAGATCAATGGAATATTAGTTGCCTTTATGTAGATCCCATACAAGGGCACGCTTACATACTGCCGCCTGCAGCCAGATACAATGCTAGACTATGTCATGTTACTGTAATATTCTAACTCGAAAATGTTGTATCTCTGTTTCTTTCTCGGGAATCGAACGCGAGACCTCACCATCACCAGAAAACAGATGCGCAGACTTCTTATTATTAAATTTTTAGATTAATAAGGTAGAATATAATGTTCATCTAATAGCAAAGGTACATGAGCATGTTTATTTCAGGGAGTAATGTAATAAGCTTTTAATACATTAGCTTTTTTTTATAAGCCTTTGAATAGAAAATACATGCCATATCATTGACTGATTGAAGTTTATAGTAATAAAATAAATGTAGCCGTTTTGATAGAATCGGTTTGATAATTGAGTACTCAAATAAGTGATATAAATTTGGTACATTTGACCTAGAAATGTCATATTGCTAATAAATGCTCGAAAGAAATACCACGCATCGCTGACTTTTTCAACTCCGAATAATTAAATTAAAAATGTCTCGACGCCAATACACACTTCGTTTAACTGAATTTATTCTTAATTATTTTTCTCACCTTCGCTTAACAACTTTCATTCACTCGCGATTCAGAATTAGTCACGCCGTCGGTGCTGGGCGGCACCGTCGCGATAGGTACCTGACATTAAATGTAACGTAATTATTCACTGAAATAAGATGCCCGGTCAAACACTCCCTGATTATCCTTTTGTTCGTCGAAATCCCTTTTAATTATATATCACCCCCTAATTAAAAAGGGTTCCAGTGCGCGGATTACAACAAAAGCTTAATAATTAAAACTGTTTACGGAAATAGTAATTAACTTGTTTTCTTGGATATAATTGAATCAAAGCGTCTCAATCCGCTATAAATCTTTTTTTTGCCAAAAGTACTGCGTTGTTAAATAATAAAATTATTACTAAGTTTGTTCGGTGAACAATGAGTAATGCCTCTTTCAAAACAACACAAAAAGCAAATTGTTTCTTAACAAATGTTTTTAAACTGAAGTAAATTATATTTTTACGAGATTCTAGAACTCCAATCAAAGTGTTGCTCAGCAGCTGCTTTTTAATCTCTCAGATTTTCATTTAACTTAAAGTTAAATTCGTATTAAAGCTCTTAAAAACTTTAGCGTGCCTAGTTCTTAGTTGCACTAATTCAGCACAAAAGGTGGACTTAGCGTTATAGCAGTGTGCCCCAGTTAACTTTTCGGCTTACCGGTACAAGTGTTGGATGTTAGCGGACTACCGACCAAACTTCTGTGTAAAGATACCTTTTATTATTGGATTAGTTTCAAGTCTGTTCAAAGAATAAAGAAATCGAATTAGGGCAATCAAATGTTAGAACAGGGCTACTTAAAATAATTTCTGCATTTTACAGCAGCTCAACTCTACCGTAATATTAGAATACCAAAAAAGAGTCAAACCATTACTGATAAACAAAATTGGTTGGACAAAATGGACCTTCCATTGCGCGGACAAATAGTAAATAGTAGAATTATGTTTCCGATTCAGGAACGATAACATCACTAAATGACAGCTTTTATTTAACAGAGCCCATGATTACAACTCGTGCCATTTATCTGCTCCTCTCTCGCATTATTCGAGAAACCGCAGCGCGTTTGTCTCGATTCGAATATCGAATTTCGGAAAAGGGACATGCTTAAAAAATAAAAAGAGCGACACGTACATAAATTAGTGGCGAAAAAATGGCTTCTCCGCATAACGTGAGATATGGCCAATATAACGGGCATGATGTACGTTGGATGGGAGTCGCGCGGTCAATATTGATACGCCTTTATGACCCATTTACCTTTTCGGTTGGCGCGTTACGCGGCCCAGGCACCGGCGGAATTCCGCCCGAGCGCCGTTTAAAATTCACGCTGCTTTTGGAAAGTGCTAACTTGTTTACACTTTTATACTGACTGTGACTCAGAGATGTACGATTTCGGAGCAACCTTTTAACATGCTATATCACTCAAGGACGCTATATTGGTTGTCCACGGATAGTGATGGAAGCCGTTGCTTTATATAAACATGTTCTTGGTAATATATCGACAATTTGCCAATTTATTGCTGAGTATTGACATTTTTAAGTTAATATGTTACACGAAACCAATTTCAAGTTTCTGTCGAGTTTATATTGTAGCAAGTATTGTAAAGCAACTTAAAGTGAACACATTAAGTAGGTGGTTTACTCGATCACTCTTCTTGACGGCTTACGAACTATTCTAAATCGTTCACCAGTTCGATTAAGAGTGGGGCCATAATAAGCACGTTGCATCACAATTTCGTACATCATCTTAGGTTGCAAAGCTGATTACTAAGCGATATTAAAATATTTTTAAACAATAATCACCGCTTTAGATTTCCTAAACATAAAAGTATTTGTGGTATTTGTGCTGCGATAGCTCAGTGGGGAGACCAACAGACTGCAATGCAGAGGGTCTTGGGTTCGAACCCATGTCGCGCAACTCTGACTTTCGGAAGTTATATGACGTTTCAAAATTATGTGCGTATTGATTGACAATTATCGCCTGCTCCGTGCCTCGGAGAGCACGTTAAGCCAACGGTCCCAGCTGCCATGAACATCTATGGCAGTCGTTATTGGGAGAGTGTCGACACAAAAGATCCCATTGGGTCGAAGTGTCGCCGGTCTGCACTGACTGGCTCCCACATAAGGTAAGATAAGATTTGTGGTATTTTAGACGAATTTTTACAAACAAAGGATTGTTATACTAAATTAAATCTTATTATTTAATTTTATAGAAATGCGAATTTTATTTTAATTTGCACGCAGAATATGGTAAAGATGATTTTCCTTTTTTTCGCTCGCTTTCACCAAAGAAGGCGGGTATGGCTTGACTGCGCGTGGTCATTAGCTAGTCAGCCACCAAAGGTTATAAAAAAGAACAGATAAGCTAGAAGTACTAGACCTGATTGGTATGTGGCCCACACAAATATATTAACCTATTGAGTGGTAGCGGCGCACCGGCGGCCAGACACAAAAGGTTTTTCAATTATATCTAGCATTCCAACAATTAACCGGTTAAGCTGAGAGTTGCACTAGTATCAAAAGCGTAGTAACTCTACAAAAAAAAAAACTACAAGTATCACAAACTTATGCTTAACCGATAAATTAATCTTCCCGCTCACTTTAAGGCCTTAACTCTGAACACTAACTGTGAAGAAGAACGATGGAACTTTCAAGCTGTATTGAATATTCGAGAAAATTTAAACACCTACCAACTACCGAGGACAACCGACTTGGAACAGTATCGATTTAGGGATACGAATACTGGCTAGAAACTATTTTGTTTTATATTAAATGGTGTTAAACTTGTTGTAAAATGTTTATGACTTTAAGTGCGGTTGCTGTTTGTGTTGGTTGCGGCAAACAAAATTTGTAAAATAAATAAGATAATATCAATTCTATATCAAAATCTTCACAGAAAGGTATTTCTAAGGTTATTAAACCAGACGAATGTTAAATTTATGTTCATAAAGGCCTCGGTGGTAACACGTTGACTAAGTGTGTATACAATGGCTAAAACCATTTAAGAAGTTAAAAGGCCAGTACCATATTTGTTATAATATTGCTACTTTTTTTTTGCATAAAACAAATATCTAAATTTTATTTCTATTTCAGATTAGCGGTTACTGAGTATCAGCCTCCATTAAAGCTACATTGAAACCAACCTTTGTACTGATTTACTTGACAGCAGCCAATATAACTCTGTATCTGACATTTCGAGGCGCCTTTGACAAACCCTGACCCCAAATAACGGAGTGTGGAACTAAGGGCTGAACGTAAGTAGCATCAAAGGCGAGAATGTTACATCTAGCCGGTGGTCGAATTAAATAATGCTAGGTGTGGTCGAAGCTCATGAGTACATCGCATAATGGTTTATTTATTATTAATTCGACTCTGTAACATTCACATATACATATATAGAGTATTCCAAATTTTAAAAGAAGTTCTATTGTTTGGAATTGTGTTACTGAAAGTAGAAAAGCCGCACAGTCTAAAATCGTTCTGTGTTGATTGCGCATTGATTGTGCAACTGTCGAACCATTCGATGCACTTCCCAAGAACTTTTTGTCTACGTGTGGTGTGCCAGAATACATTGCTTTTTACCCTCTGTTGTCAGTTACCGTTCCATTTAAACTCAAATTTGATGATTCTACAAAAAATACTTATTATAAAGTTTTTATTTAACAACACTGTTTTTAACTTCATTCAAAAATGTAATTGGATTGAACTGTATGTCAAGTTTGAGAATTCATTTAACTATGTCATTCGAAATAAAGTCGCGTTATTATTATTAATAAGTTGAGAAATCACATGACATAAAATATATTCTAGAAACGCGAACAAATGCAAAAACGCAGCTCATTCCGATGGGCTTAGAGAAGTACCTACCGAAGTTGTGAAAAGATTCGGGAAAGTTCGTCATTATTGAAATGATAACGGATTGAACTTGTCAAAGAGATAAAATAAAGAGAGTTTCCGTAACATGTGTGTTAGTGATTTGGAGTTTTCACATAACGTAATAATGGAGCGCAGTAAATTGTTTTCATCGAATATGTGTCAAGCTAACCGAATTGGGGTAATATAGTAAGAACAGAGCTGCCCCTTGTGAAGGTGTCGACTCATAAAATAAATTGAAATGCTTCGTCGATCAAGATTCGCGGCAGGACGCAGCGGCCGCTCACTGCTCCGACAATAAATCAACTCGACGCTTTTATGTATAAAAAAGGAAAAAGACCGAGAAAGTCGTTTATTTGTTTCCAAACTATATTCGAACGGTTCCCAAGCTTCGATACTTTAATAAAAATCTTGCTGTGGAATTGAAATTTCACATTTCGTCGCACTGCCCTCGGTGGGGGAAATGAGGAGGTATAGAACACAGACACTGGGGAAAAATGGATAACTGCTAAACTTTTTTGCGTTTCGAGCTTTAATTAGGTAGAAAATGCTCTGTTGGGCTAGATGTGAAAGTGAGGCGTTACTTACAAAAGATTCATGTAACGAGTTTCTGATTTTAAAACTTAATGCTACATTATCCTACTGCAATTACCGATGTTCGGCTTAAATACTTGTACTGAACAATGTTGCCAATTTGTATTCCAATTTCACATTTGTTTCACCTATGTTTACCATCCCTGCGGCTACGGCAGAATTAATTCTCGGACTATTTCAATGTTTGTCGCTTAATCCGAATTAGTAGTTAACGATTTACAAAGAGGAGCCTTAATAAATAAAGGCCCTGATTGACCATTTAATGTGGTGCGGCTCATCAGGACTTCCTCCCTTATTATCCATAGTAAACGAGTTTAAGATTATAAGTTTTTTTTTTGCTGTAAGTTTTTCTCTTTTGGATAAAAGCACGTATATATTTCTGGATATTTTGTAATGCTTTATTTATATCAGAATGCGATTATTTTTTTCATTTATCTAAATGGATGTTGGCGTTATTTCTAAATATTGTTAGCCTTGGTTGCCATCTACTACCTAATTGCTTTTATTAGTTGACCGAATTCTTTAATCGGTTGTACTAATACGAGGGTATTTTCTGAGAACTGTTCAAACTAATAATGTTTTAACTAATTTTACCGCTGGTAACTTCAGGGTTGGGTAAGAAAAATGAAAAAGTTTTTGTTCCCCTATTGTATTTGGGGCCGCTTTGACATTAGATTAATTCTTTTACCTTTCTCAGTCTGTCTGGGGTGAAAGTCTCTTGTTCTCTCGTCCACTTGAAAATAATTTATCGAGATTAAAATTTATGAAAATGAAATTTTACTTTGCGGCGTAAATGTTCCGCTTTTGTTGTAAGTGAAGTTTTAGGATTGAAATAAAATGATTAGTATATTTAAATAATGAATGACTTGTGATTTTATTAAAAAAAAGGAAGTCAGTATTTATGTGATCAAACTTGTGGGTTCGGAATTTATTAAGGTTCATTGTTTATGTTGCTCGTCGAAGTTATGGACTTGGCTTATTGCCTAATATGAAACTTATTGGTGAGAAACTTAATAGCACTAGTTACAACTAGCTTACTCGAACGTATTGAGGGGCTACACAGATGCAGAAGGCATGATATAGACTCGAAACTTGGTTCGTTCGCATTCGGGGCCTTAGGTTTGCAGCCCAAAACTTAGTCAGCCAAAGTTAGGGTAGTATGGACAGTGTACGTCCACACAGAGACATTCGATTTCACTAATGTTGAGTTTCATGAAGTAATTCGAAATTGGAAATATTTATATAACCATTTCGGACTAATTACTGCTGAATTTTAATAACTTTAATTTATTTTGAATTCAGGGCGGATTCAAATTTTGCAACGTATGGAAAGTATTACAATATTTATAATTATATAGTATCTCGTGCGTCGCTGATAATTTATAATATTTCGTAGATACTTTAAAATTGATTAACATGCCGAATGTTAAATTAATGACATATTATATGATATAAAATTTTTAATTTTGTACGCCGCTCTTATAAATCAAAAGATAATCCATCATATTGATTAAATATTATATGTGCTTATTGTTTTATTTACAATCATTGTTTTAAAATAATATAACAAATATAGTAGTATTTTCTTTCCTTTTACGAAGTATTGTGCCTCATATTTAATTTTTGTATTTTGTACGTAACGAAATTCTGCAACAATTTAAGTTCAAGCTTTGGTACCGTCGCAATTCCGAACTAGCGAATTGATAATTTACAGGCGGAGTGTACAACAATAAATAAAGCTTCTGCTGTTTTTATACAAAAATCCAAAGGATTTCTAGGTAGTTTTTAAAAACATTACTTGCAATTTGGTTTACGAATTGCCAATTCTGTTGATTCTGGCCTGGCGGTGTAACAAGAGTTAAGTTTAAGCTCTGGCTAAGCTAAATCCTTATGTTATAAGTGGGCACAAGTCGTTAGTGTGACGGGTGGGCATCGAACCTACTCTTGACCGTAAGTGGGATACCTACAATATTGGCTATTTTTATTTGAGTTTATTGAGAAGAAGAAGAAGTTTTGGTAATAATAATTATGTTAATTTGAGCAATATAATTTATTTTTATCTTTTGATTTTCTGTAGCGGAATAATTACGCAATCTTTTTAATTTAATATACTTTATAAAGGAAATAGGGTGCAGTAAAAGTTATAATCAAGCAATGAGTCGTCAAAACACGTACGTTACACTCACTAATGACATCTATGGCTCTGAAATAGGTGCTTTGTCTCGACGTTGAACATCTTTGGAGCCATTTGTCATAAAAAGTACACCTTGAGTACTTTTGAGTTCTAAGAAATTTCTTACTAAAATATATATAATTTTATTTTTATTTATTTTGCTAGTGGTGGTCAGTAATATTTTTATCTTTACTGACCATGCTTTTTTCACGTTTATTACTTACAAGTATTTTTTTCCTTCTACACTTTGATTTGACGCCACGTTCTAATTAAAAAAACATTTAACCGATGTGTGGTATTTTGCTAATCTGAAATGCGTGTCCAACTATGTATATATAATTTTGAACGGTAAAATATAACGCGCTATTTTATAGATAGGTGTAAGAAGTACCAAATATTTTTATTAATTTTTCTTTTGTCTTCAGGTTTGGTCGGAAAACATAATAAATTGATCTGTAGTGTAAATTATTAAAATCTCGTAGAAATGTTATTATTTAGCTTACTACTGAGATCAGATTTTATTTTTAATTAATGCAGTGATAAGATGCTTAATACGGTATATGATTATAAACGTATGAAATATTATCGTGACGTATATAAATATATTATATATTAATATAATATATTAATAAATGTAGGTAAATTCCGACTAAATAATAGATCGCTCTTCTTTAAATCTGGAAAATAATCTAAATAAAATTGTAACTTAGGATAAGACAAAAACCAAATAAATATGCAATATGTCTGTTAGTAGTAACATGACGCAAATTTTTGATAATACGTAAATCACCGGTTGATTTAAATATCAACTACGCATAGATTAATGCTGTTAGGTTATTTAATTTACATGTTAAAATTATATCAATAGCTCATTTTGTTAATTTGCATTGCTGATTCGGAAGTTTGCGATCAACCAAATTGAATTTTGATACAGTTTTATTATGCGAAAGCTAAAATGACCGCGGTGAAGTTATCAATATCCTAAATTTAGCAAAAATTTAATCTTAAACATTTTATATTTCGCTTATAATTTTTTTTTTTGCTATTGAATTCTAACATATTATTAGATCGGTCTTTAAGGTAGTTATTAAAAAAAATACTTAGTTTTAATAATTTCTATTAAGACTTAGAAAATATTCTGATATAATTAAGAATATTTTGTACTTGTTGAATTTATGAAAAATTTCGTTGTTTAGTTCTTGAATTTAAATTACAATACTCGTTTGGCATAATGGTAATATATTAATTTCATTGATATAAATGACTTTAACTGACGACATAACCAAAACAATAATTTTAATTAATAGTTCATGATAATAGTTAATTGCAGCATTAGCTCAGTGGGGAGAACACCAGACTGCAATGCAGAGGGTCTCGGGTTCGAAGCCACGTCGCGCACCTCTGAATTTCGGAAGTTATATGACTTTTCGAAACTATGTGCGTATTGATTGACAATTATCGCCTGCTCCGTGCCTCGGAGAGCACGTTAAGCCGTCGGTCCCGGCTGCCATGAACATCTATGGCAGTCGTTATTGGAAAGTCAGTGCCCTATAATATCCTGACACTGGTCTAGCCTTAGGGTATCGTTAGCCTTCGGGTTGCGGAGGTTAGGTGGCAGCCGCTCCATGTAAGAACTGCTATCCAGTCAAATCCGGTTAGAACAGAAAAGCCGACCCCAAGTGACTTGGGAATAATAAAGGCTAGGGAGAAGAAGCTCTTGAATGTCAATAATTTAGTAAATTCGGTATTTGGTCATTTTCATATTTTATTATAACAAAGCGGCGAGTTAATTTAAAATATATAAGCCGCTTAAAATATTGGAAAACATATTTGGCTATCTTTAAATTTTACTTTATCACTTGATTAAAAGAAGGGGAAAGGATTTTTAAGTTCTTCTTAGCTTTCGCTTTTTACAGATCCATTTAACAAATCATAATTGTTTAACTTTTATAAATATTATTTTGCGTATTTGAAGTATTCTGCGTATTAGAAGTGTTTATTTGCAATACGTTTATTTTAAAGGTAAATTTTAAGAAAGCGATATTTTTGTACCTTGTTTGTATTAAACTTCAATTTTATTCGCATCTACTTCAGCAAATAATTTTTAAATACAAATCTTTTTATATAGGAACCGTATTTTTAGTAATTATTTTATAAGCCTATATAATTTTGTTAAAATTTTAGCATTTGGAATTACGCGTATATTATTTCAGTTTACAAATATTTTTTATTTGCAGTTGGGTTGAATAAATATTTGAATAACGTGTATAATGTTAAAATTATTAACTTATATTTTAAATCAATGATATGTAATTAAATTTATAAAGATATATTTTATACAGTCCGCCATTAAAATGGCAAAGTTATTGAATATTTTAAGAAAGTTTAAAATTAACATCTATTTTACAAGTTTAATTTTAGTTTTAATATTTCTTTATTAAGGAATCAGAAATAATACTATTGACAGTGACATTTCTTTATAAATTGAGGTCATGACACCACCGAAAATGATAATAAGATTTACTTAACAATTATTATTAAACAAATTTAGCAATGTTTCAAAATAAATATTTCACTCTTAAAAGAAGATATTTCAAATTATTAAAGATTTCCATCACACAATTAAAATTTATTGCAATTGAATGCAATTTTAATTATAAGCAATTAAATTTAAATGTGTAATATTTAAAAAGAAGATTTATTATCACAACAAATTCTTATACCAGATTGACAATAAATTTCTAGACCAAAGACATATTGCAAATTTATAAAGATTAACAAAACAAAAACTTACATTAAAAGTTAAACAAAAAAATTAAAATAGCAAAATTGAAAAACATGTAAATTAAATTAAATTAATATTAAAAATCCTAATCCTAACTAAAACTTACCTTTTAAGCAGCTACAGGACCCAGGCTATCGGAGTCATAACTGCCACTTAAGTCTTCATCACAGAAAATTACAGTCACTTCACAAAACTTTCTATGTCCATGGAAGAATTATGCAGGTGTAGAGTACATTTCTACGTCGGAGAATCGCGAGAGCCCTGTTGGTTTCCGTCCCAACTCGTTGGCTCCAAACTAGGATCTGAGACTGAAGCATGTCTGCCGGCCCATTTATTCACGCGGGGGTGGAAACGCGCAGGCGTCCAGCACCCTGTTGCTTCTTAGTCATGGGACATGCACGCATGTCGATATCGATAAAAAATTATTAAAAAATTCATTTTTCAAAGATATAGATTTTCTCTAGTATTTTAGAGCTAATATGTTATACTTATGGAGGTTATATAATACCACTTTGTAAAATATCAAAATATTGAACAGTTTTCAAGCTACGTACATATTTCTTCTCAAATGACTACATAGTGACTTATTGCAAATGAAGATAGTTGAATTGTATATGTTAAATTATAAATACATACTCTTTGTCCAGAAAAACAAAATTAAAAACAATTGTTTAGAAATTTAAATCTGGTATTATATTCCAACTAGGTGCCTATCAGATTCATATTTTTGTTAAGAAATTTATTTCTCACAAAAATTGCCAAGCAACTTATACAAAACAAGATGTTTTTAAGTCCCATCCCTATTAAATGTACAAGTAACTAGTATAATAGACCCAACTACATTTGTATTAAAATAAATCAATATTAATTAGTTTATCGACACTTATCGACACCTGCGGGAACCGCCTTCACTACGAGCCCTCCCCTCGCACCCGGGCAACCTGTAACACCCCACCTCGTCCTTCCTATCGTTTAAACACTGACTTATCAAAAAACTTATGTTTAACTTAGATGCCGTTACAAGTTTGGCCACAGTGACGAGGGCGGGGGAAGGAATTCGCCTGTGGTTGCCCCAGCGGCACCCATTCCATCAAAGATTCTTTTAATTAAGATATTTGGTGGATGGTTTTCTAGATCCTTAAAGTTATGCCATAATCTGATTACGAGACAATGTACACTGAACGAAAACAGCCGGGACTGAATATTAATTTTCTGAAGATTTTGTCTCGAACGTTTTGATATTAAACTTAATAGAAAACGTTTACGCAAATTATCGAGATAGAATCCTGTGAAAATCCGCCCGTTACCGTTCCGAGCTTTTGTTTGAATTATATGTTTTTTAGACGTGTCTGGAATCTCGTTGCCAGTTTTTAAACCTCGGGGCTAAAACAGGAAGACAAAGAGTTTTCATTTATTCAGATGCAAACAAAGCCCTCCAATGATCTGATGGAGCTCAAGTACTCGCTGTAAATATAGATATCCGCCTTAGCATTTGTTAATTAGGTAATGGATATTTTGTGTATTAGGCGTACAAGTCATATAAAAATTTTACATATTATTATGGTATTAAAATTATTACATTTATTTTTTAATTTTCAGTGAGGAACAATTTTTGGTTGGTTCTATTAATAATGCTTTTGTCAATATACTCGTCAAAAGGTTTATTTTAAGTTATACGGAAACTAAAAATAAAAAAAATATTTTTTTAACTTGGCACAAAAATACAATAACAGCGTCACAAACACGATATTTAGTATTTACGATAAACTCTGGTACCCAGAATAAGCTTCAACTTGTGTTTAGGGTACCGTTCTCGCGCACACTATAAACAATTACGTGTGTATGTGTGTGTGTGCGTGCGTGTGCGTGTGCGTGTACGGGCGTGCGTAATTTATAAGTCCAGTCTTATGATCCACATCGTAATAAATTCTCTGTCTCTCTATAATCCAGTGGCAACAACCATTTAAACACAGTGGTTTTACAATTATTGCGACACATAGGCGCAATGGCACAGACCTTATTAATCTTATTGTACAGATTATTAGATAAGTAAGTATAATTACGCTGTGCAAGATTCGTTCTGCATTTTTGTTGTGCTGGACATACATTAAAGTATCTGCGTTTGTTGATAATTTTTGAGTCATGCGGTAATGCAGTCGGATGCTTACGGAGGATGGTACTGAGAACAAAGACCTGTCTCACCGTCAGAACTTGACACTCACTGTAGAGAGCCAACGTAGGGTATCGGATAGGCTTTGAGGTCATGACTTTGAGGGCAGCTCTTTCTGCTCGCTCCAAAGAGAGAAGGGAGGTTTTAGGTGCACCACCCCATACGACAATGCAGTAACTGATGATGGATTGACACAATGCAAAATAAACAGTTTTAATAGTCGGGGAATCCGCAGAACAAATCAGTTTTTTAAAAATAAACTTACACTTTCGAACCCGACTTATGAGCTTATTGATATAGGGCTTCCAGCTTAAAGAACTATCTATATAAACACCAAGATATATAAAAATGTCTGACCTAGTTATTTGTGGACAGTCACATTGTACGGAGGATTGATCGAGAGAGCAAGTATGGGCTTTAAGCGTCATAGCATCAGCGGGAGCAAGATTAGCGTAACGAGAAAGGTAAGTAGACCGTTTTATCTATGTTTAGGGTTAGAAAATTATCTGATAGCCATTTCAACACTGATCTGAGAGCATGCTCTGCGTGTTTCATAGTTTCAGGCCAGTTTCTGCCGTGAACAACCAGTGCTATATCATCTGCATAAGTAAAAATTGAGCAATAAGGCATGCACATATTGCATAGATTATTAATATAAATTAGGAAAAGAGTTGGGTCCAAAATTGAACACTGAGGAACGCCATAGTTTAACGTTACAGTGTTACTAATAACGCCATTAATTTTTACGCACTGAGTTCTGTCTCGTAGATAGTCTTGGAAGATTTTAAGAGTGTCTCCACGTATGCCAGTGACTTCCAACTTGCATAAGAGGAGTGGAATAGACACAGTGTTAAATGCCCTAGAAAGGTCTAGAAGGATAGCAAGACATTTCAGTTAACTATCTAATTTTGCTACCGTATCATTTACCAAGGCGGCAACTGCATCCTCAGTCGATCTGCCACCCCTAAAACCATACTGATTATTACTTAGAATTTTATAAGTCTCAAGAAAACTAACTAATCTGTTGTTCAGATTTTTTTCCAATGTCTTAGACATTGCAGTCAGAACTGAGATAGGCCTATAGTTATTGACGCTGTGTCTGTCCCCACTCTTAAATATGGGATGGACTATTGCCTTCTTAAAGGCTTTAGGGAAACAGCCTGTTGAAATTGAGACATTGCAAATGTGAACAATGACCGGCACAAGAGCAGGTAGACAAGACTTCAATAGCCTCGGTGATATACCGTCCCAGCCCACGGCAGCATCCGCTCTTAATCCAAGGATCAGATTAGTGACTTCCATTTCATCAGTGGGAAGGAGAGCTAGTGAGTTACATGTCACCAAATCAGAGCAATTTTCAAGGTTGTTCGTGCTGTTTAAGAATTTCTCAGCTAGTGTCTTGCCCACATCTGCAAAAAACTCGTTGACAGCATTAACCGAAGATGACTGTAATAATTTGTTTGGAGAGATAGTATTAACACCAGTCCCGGTAACACTCCTAATAATCTTCCATGTAGCGTTAGGGTTATGTTTAGCTTTTTGGAACTGTTCTTTTTCATAAGCTGTTTTAATGTTTTTGAGGAGCTTATTGCAAAAGTTTCGGTATCTTATATATATGTGACTTTAATGGTATAGTTGTCAGGGTCCTTCTTCAGAGTACGTGCCATATTATCCCTATTTTGGATACATCTCAACAGTCCATTGGTGATCCAGGGCTTAAGAATTCTTCGTTTGGAAGGTATGTGTACCGATATAATGTGCCTGGTGATAATTAAACTAATAGTAGAGACTAAAGACTCTGTGGCAGTGTTAGCGTCCTGTGTACCCATTATACCATTAAAATCGAAAGATAATATGTCGGCTACTACAGCTGAGTAATCAACAATGTTACGCTTACATTTAGAAACAGGTAAAGACTTTACGTGTTGAATGTTAATAATCGTTGGTCTATGGTCGGTAATATAAGTGTCGACGATCAAAGTCGTCGTTTTAAGATCAGACTTAATCATTACATGGTCAATGCACGAATTACCACGAGTAGGCAGAAGATGTGCAGGAAGAAGGCCATGTATAGCAGTAAGGTTTAAGTACTGATTGGCAGATTGGCATGTGACATTTGGAGTAATATCGATATTAATGTCCCCCATAATAACTATATTTCTCAGTGTTGACATTTGAGAAAGAATGCAGTCTAATCCATTAATAAAATTATCAACATTGCGGTTAGAGGGAGAACGATATAGAGCTATAAGTAAAGTATTATGAAACTTTAAATTACATAATAAACAGCTAGCATCAGACATCGAAGGTTCTGTGACACAATGAGGTAAATCTGATTTTATGTATATAATAATTCCATCATTTTGGTTTCTGATCTTGGTCGAATGATAAGACATGTACTTATCCAATAATGGAACTGCTGAAGCACTTAACCAACACTCGGACAAAATTAAAACATCAAAAGAAACATTAATACTGACGAGGAACGCTTGAAAGCAATCAAAATTACGGCTCACACTACGTATATTAAGATGTATTATGTTGAACGACTTTAAATTGTTTTTAATGAAACTCTTACATGCCTCCGGTTCTCTCTCGTTTACCAAAGGAATCAAAGTCATCCTTAGATGACTTCGACATCGATAGCTTACTATCGATGTCGAACATTGAATAATAATAGTAAGTGCACATTGTTTGGAACCATGATGCAAAAACTGTAATAATGAGCTTTAATTATAATAAGTAACCCATATCTATAACTGTAAATAAGTAAATGTAATGTAAGTGTAAAGAGTAAATCACAAATGTAAATTGTTGTAATTGTATTTTTAAGTGTAAAGTGTAAAATTAAGGTGGACTTCATAATTTTAAGTAAGAAAAGCATTCTAGTGGAATTTTGCAAAATTAAGGTCAATAACTGAATATTGTCAGCATAATGGTTTTCATTTGTTTCGAGTTTTATGTACTTAAAACAATGCATGTGTATGGTGTAGAGGCTTATACATATTAATTTGTTATCATTATATTATCATATTCAATTATATAACATTATGGCAAAGCTCTTACAAACTTCTGTTTGCCTGGGAAACTGTTTTATAGTTTAGCGTAATTGTATTCGTATACCTCTAGAAACTTAAGCGTAACTTAACTAACAAAAGAATAATATTTGTACCTTAGGTTGAACATGTTAGTTAGTGGATATAAATAAAACTTTAGCATAGATTTTACAGTACAGCGAAAAAACGCTAAGTCTATGACTAAACATGGTTTTTATAGAACCAGTAGAAAATATTATTATACTTTGCTTATAGGATATTTCTGTTATATTTAATTAGCATCGTTTTTAGGTAAAGAATTGGTTTTATGGACCAAAATATGATAGCATGATTAGAAATAAATTGCACGTATTGACATTTTGGTATACGGAATCTGACATATTTAATTTTGGATATGTGATTTGAAAGTCAAGTTTTGGGTAAAAGTGTGTTTGGTAATAAATATAAAAAACTATTTATGCACTGGTACATATACTGATGGCATTTAAACAGTCAAAGAGATGTCTGAATAAGACGTCGAAGCGGTAAAATATTTCAAAGCTGATGATGGACAGTGCTTTGAAAGATTTGGATGTAGAATATTCTCTATATTTTTGTAGGAACCTTCCAGCGTCAAGCGCGCAAATTTGGTACGAACTCTTCTCTTCTCCTAAGCCTTAATAAATGCTTCCCTAACCTTTATTATTCCCAAGTCACTTGGGGTCGGCTTTTCTGGTCTAACCGGATTTGACTGGATATCAGTTTTTACACGGAGCGGCCGCCACCTGACCTCCTCAACCCGAAGGCTAACGATACCCTAAGGCTAGACCAGTGTCAGGATATTATAGGGCACTGACTTTCCAATAACGACTGCCATAGATGTTCATGGCAGCCGGGACCGACGGCTTAACGTGCTCTCCGAGGCACGGAGCAGGCGATAATTGTCACTATGCACATAATCAATATGCACATAATTTCGAAAAGTCCTATAACTTTCGAAAGTCAGAGGTTCGCGACGTGGGTTCGAACCCGAGACCCTCTGCATTGCAGTCTGTTCGTCTCCCAACTAAGGTGTCGCTGCTATTAACTATTATCATGAACTATTAACTAAAATGTTTGGTTTGGTTATGACGCCAGTTAAAAATAAAAATGAAATTAGTATATTACGATTATGTTAAACGAGTATTGTATGTAGAACCTTGAGTAACTGCTAACAGTTTCATTCTTAAGCATATATGACTATATTAAGGAGAAGATTTTTAATATAATATTAAATACAAAACAACACGGATAGCGTAATGATTTAAGTGGTCACCTCACTACTGCTACTTCGCCGAATGTCGGTATTCGATCAGCTCACGGGACAAAAACATGTGTGATCCCCAAATGATGATGATGATGATGATAATGATGATATGAGGTGTTGTTTCGAGTCTGGGTGTTTTTGAGTCCGTTGATTCAAGGTTTGTAAAATGGGCGACTTTACAAACATTCAATCAATGCAATACAGGAATTAGAGATGACTTAAAAATTAAGACAAAATAATTTATTGATACTTGATAGAAATGATGCAAAGTGTGTTATAATTGTTATTAATATTTTAATAATAACTCTCTTGAATTGGTTTTCAACACACACAAATTTGAGTTTGTTACGCAATAAATGCCATTACAGGTCAATACGTGATAAATTTAATTTTAAGTTTGTGTACGTTTTACATTAATTTACCGTCGGATATTATATATTTACTATTACTTCTCGTAAAGAAGCCTTAAGCACTGAGTCTATAAAACGCTTTTAGTTGTAATTTCGATAGAATTAAGACGGTTAGTACGTAATCACTGATAAATTTTAAATATAAAGCTACAAGTTTCGCAATAATTATTAATTATGTGAAAGTCTTGATTAAGATGCTCCTTAATACATGTATGCAGAATTCTGGAATTATTAAATAACCACCATCTTCTTATTGAGTAGTGCTGGCGCATTTCGTTCATTAAATAATGTTTGCATCAATATAACAGATTTGGTTATTCTCGTTCGTTAAAGTCTTTTGTTGTAGATTGCCAGAACTACAGAATTAGGTAAGTAATTGATTAAACGATTTAGAGGACGCTTCTCCCAAAAAGTTGATCTTGCGCAAGTTTCATTTAATAACTCAAACCAGCTTTTATATAAGTTTAAATATAGCTTAGATAACGTTATAACTATGATTTATTTGAGATGGAACTTAAAATATATACATACTTAAGTTATCATGTTTATTAAAATTTTCTATTTTTTTAAAGTACTTCCACCCTATGTATAAGTTCTGTATCGCAGGAAACTTTATAATCATACAAATAACACGCTCAAATAACACCCGGGCTCGGAACAAATATTTGTGGATCGCCCAAATATTTGTCCCATGTAGGATAGGAACCCATAACGATCGGCGTAGTTGCAATGATGAATAACACTGACACCACTACAGCATCTGTGCAATGACATAGTTTATAAATATGTATGTTTAGCCATTGGTTTTAATAATATAGTTTTGTTATGAATATCTTTCAATAAATATATATTTTTTATATTACTTTCAATATATTTCAATAAATTTGAGAGTAAAGAAATGAAAATAAATGTAAGCAAGACGAAAGTAATGGTATTTGAAAAGGAAGAGTGCGTGACGATGTGTAATATTATGATTGACGGAGAAAAAGTGGAGCAAGTGGAAGAGTTTGTATATTTGGGTACTTTGTTTACAAGGGATGGTAAACATGAGGGAGATATTGAAAGGAGAACGATTGCGGGAAATAAAGTGAATGGAGCTCTACCCGCTTTTATGAACAGTCGAAATGTTTCCGAAAAGGCACGTTTGGCTGTTCATAGAGGACTATTAGTGTCCACACTTATGTATGGAAGTGAAAGTTGGGTATGGCAAAAGAAGCATGAGAGCAGAATAAATGCTGTAGAAATGAAAGCGCTGAGAAATATATGTGGTGTGACTCTGAAAGATAGAATAAGGAATAGTGTGATTAAAGAGAGATGCGGCATGAAAGTGGATATAGTGACAAAAATAGAAAAGGGTATGTTAAGCTGGTTTGGGCATGTAGAAAAAATGGACGAGGAAAGACTGACTAAGAAAGTTTATAAGGCTAGTGTGAATGGAACAGTCGCAAGAGGAAGACCTAGGCGAACGTTTCTTGATCAGATCGGAGGCGTTCTGTACAAAGGCCAGGTTAAGAGCACCTTAAACCGACGGGCGTGTATGAGGAATGTGATGAAAGTGAATGAAGCCAGAGAAGTGTGTCAGGATCGTAGCAAATGGAAATCCGTAGTCTCTGCCTACCTCTCTGGGAAACAGGCGTGAATCTATATATGTATGTATCTTTCAATAGAAGCACAAAGTACTAACATTTATCAAAGCCAATTTTACCATTAAAACCACTCATTAAAAAGTTTAACATATCTGATATGAGTACCAGCAATATATTCCGAGGTAATACACTGTAATCATATTAACTATATTATCTATATAAATTTCACCACACTCATTCTTAATGAAAATTCGCTGAACATGCAACGTTAATTATGAAATGCATCCAACTTTGTTTAGTGGTTGAAACATGATTGTGTAACGAAGCAACTAATTATCTCTTTTATTAGTGTGAATCCGTATAAATCGCAAGTAATGACACAGAATACTGTGCAACTAGAAGCGGCAAACTTCTGTTTATCCGGAATTGCAATGTTGGAATTGCATTGGCGTATGTGTCTGTAAATTTTTTGTTGATGTGCCAGGGAATTGACTTATTGCAACATTTATGAATAAAGCAAATATATTTAAATTAGGGCTATAAAGCGAGCAATGTATTCAAACAAAAACTTTGAACCCGAGTAACGCTATCCAGTTTTGAATAGTAAAACCAGGTATTCATATTATTAAAATACATTTCAACTACCGCAGATGAGGTTGCACTAATTACAAATATGTAGTAGGGTTGTTAATGTTTAGATGTTAAAGTATTTATAATAATAAAAAATATTACTAAGATTGAAATATTTTTTTGGAGACGAAAATATTTATATAAAATATTACTGATGAATTTATTTATATACATGTACATTATTTATTAAACTCTTAACTAAAAATCCGTTAGGTGCGAATTGTATTTTCATACCATACCAAGTTTCATTACAATCTTCTTATTAGAATAGTAGAAAAAATATCAAAGTGACCCTTGTATGGAATCGAGCAAGTTCGGTATTTATTAAGTTTCGTGTCGAACTAACAATTACAATAATCTATCCATCTAATATTTAAGTGGACTTGTCTGTATAGCAATTTCCATCTTTTTCGGTCCGTTGCCAAATCCTTCAGCTCTCGATATGTCTTTACATTTACTTTTCTTTCAATTAATCTCTATACTTTCTTCTTGATCTTCCTCTCTTTTTCTTTGTCTCTTATCCCCACAATAAAGATTTCAAAATGTTGTATGAAGTTGTACCTAGACCAGCAGCCAGTTATATACCAGAAGAAAGATAGATAGCATAATCACTTTAATAGGCCTCCGTACAGACACGCAATGCTTAAAAGGCTGATATCGAGAAACGATTTGAGTAATAGACATGCCCAATTTTTGCTATTAAACCTGTTCAATATAAAATACCGATCTAGTTGAATAAAAGTCAAATGTGAATTGAAATGCAAGTTCAGATTTGACGTAGTATACAATTTGTTATATTATGCTGTGACTAGATTAGGACTCAATTTTGAACAGATTTTGTTATGAGATTTGGCCTAAAGGACTATCGTAGTATTAGACTTTACTATCTACTCCATTAAAATTAATACTGCAGTTTTTGGACAATTTATAGGAAATCCACTGTTCATTATGCTGAGGCAATTATAAATTTAAAAAAGGTTGGAAATAACGAGTAAAACGTAACTTTTTTTTTGTAACTGATATTTAAATGATAGAATATTATGTATGCATTTTTATAAGCAGATTGTACGGATGTCGTTGTGGTTAAAGTAGTCACGTCACCACTGACACTGCGCCGAGTATTTTAAGTTAGGTCCCTACACGTGACTTGTACTATAAATAGTTGTGCCGAGTGTTAGTTGTTATTTATATCCGTTGTTTAAACATTTGTAATGACTCTCGTGCCAGAAGTAGTAGACTAACCTAGCGTAGGAGTTGTCCTTTTAGAGAAAATTATTAGAGAATCTATTTTCCATGTTTAATTATTATTTACCTATCAAATTTTTTAACCGATAACTGATATTTATTAACGTCATTACACCTCATAATTAGTAGCAAAGCTACGAAAAACAAAGGAATGTTCTAGGATCATCTAAGTATAAATGATACTGATAGAAAATTACTAATTTTAAGTAAAATAAACTCTGTTTATTTTCTTCAACAGTGTTTTCTTTTGGCTAATGTTTTAGTACAATATCAATTACGCAAACAAAGAGCATTAGAGTACACTAAGCGACGAAGTTAGCTATAGAAAATAAGTAGAAGATATGAGTACTTTCGCTTTGGCTTGTCAGTCACTAATAATTTTAAATATCTCCGATAATAATTAATTACCTTGCAATTGGGTTTCGGCTCCAAAGGGGGTTGTGAGGCTGCCATACATGCCTTATCTACGTACCTTGGTTGTGGTAATGGAGAGGTCATCCTAAAGGTTGACTTAAAAAATGCTTTTAATTCAGTAAATAGAGACACCTTGTTGACACAAGCAAAATTAGAAACACCTCAAATATTTAAATTCCTGTGGCAATGTTACAGATTTCCAAGTAAATTACTTTATAAACACAACCTTTTAGAATCTTCAGTTGGTTGTCAACAAGGTGACCCTCTTGGACCAGTCATTTTCAGTTTAGCTATACACCCTATTATTCAGCAGATAAATTCAAAATTTAACACCTGGTATTTAGATGATGGGACGCTTGGAGGCGATGTAGAAACAGTACTACAAGATTTGGCACTTTTGAAAAATAAATTTGCATCTATTGGCCTAGATTTAAATTCAAATAAATGTGAAATATTTGTAAACAATATTAATAACGTGGACAGACATTTGGTACTAACTAAATTTAACTCTTTGGCTCCAGATATCAAAATTGTTGAAAAACATTCTCTTCGCCTGCTTGGGTCTCCAGTTTATGAAGAAGCTTTTGATTCTTTCTTAGAAGAGAAAGTCCAAAATTTTTGTGAAATTTCAGACCGCCTTTTCAATATTAATATACATTCAGCTTTTACTATAATGCGATACTGCCTTTTCGTCCCTAAATTTACTCATGCTCTAAGGTCATCTCAGTTTTGGAAAAATTTAACTCCATTAGTCAAAATTGACAAAATCATACAGAATACATTAAGGCAAATTTTAAATGTGGACTTGAACGACCGAGCTTGGCTTCAAGCTTCTCTACCTGTTCGTTTAGGCGGGCTCGGCGTTCGCAAAATTTCAGATGTCAGTTTACCGGTGTTCCTGGCCTCGGTTCATAGCACGGAAGAATTAACCAGGTACATTCTAGCACCCACACTGGTTAGTACAGAAGTGTTATGTAAGACCGACGCCGTGAACGCCTGGAAAATGGCTTGCCCAAATACTGATTTGCCTACCAACCCATTCTCCCAAAGGCAGTGGGATAGGCCGCTATGCAACACGGTAAGAGAAAATCTTTTTACTACATCTGTAAGTGTTGCAGAGCGCGCACGTTTGCTGGCTGTGGGAGAATGGGAATCTGGTTTATGGCTTCAAGCACTTCCATCGTCCAACACAGGTACAATTTTGGACGATACAACATTCCGCCTCGCCACCTGTCTTCGTTTAGGTACCCCTTGTGTTTCTCCACATCGCTGTCATTGCGGAGAAGCCGTCGATAGCTTCGGACACCATGGGCTGTCTTGCAGCAGAAGCGCTGGTCGTATTTCACGACACGCTCAGCTAAATGACATTATCCGTCGTGCTCTTATCACCGCCGGCGTACCAGCAGTATTAGAACCCATAGGCTTGGTACGTGACGATGGGAAGAGACCTGATGGTATGTCTTTGTTACCTTGGAAAATGGGTAGGCCTTTGGTGTGGGATGCCACATGCGTCGACACCCTTGCGCCATCACATCTTCCGAGCACGGTGAGCTGTGCCAGTGCTGCTGCTGTAGCGGCGGAAAACCTCAAACGGCGTAAATACAGCAATTTAATTGGTAATTACGTTTTCGAGCCGTTTGGGGTAGAGACGCTGGGTTCATGGGGTCCGGGCGCTCGTGCGCTTTTTAGAGATATATCTAAGCGGCTAATCGACGCTTCGCGTGACCAGAAAGCTGGACTTTTTTTGCTCAAAGAATCAGCATTGCCATTCAGCGTGGCAATGCTGCCAGTCTTCTGGCCACACTCCCGGTCGACAGCGATGCTGAGGTATTTTACGACGCTGCCTAAACCGGCCATCCTTTTTTATTAATTTTTACAGTGCCATATTTTGTTACTCTTCATTTTGTTCTATTTATAAGTGGTTAGTTTTGTTAATATTAGTTAAGTTGTAAATTATGATTGTTGCTCTCATAAACTACAATAAAAATAGATAAATAGTTTAAAAAAATATATAATATTAGTATTTAACATATACAATTAGAGTTCAAATTACCAACTAACCAGTATTTAATAATGATAATGTCTCTATATATGTAAACAATACCTACACTGATTTACTTGGAAAATATTATTATAGTAAACCAAAAATAAACAAATGAAATCAAGCTCAAGCAAGCTGAGGAAAAATATTTGTTCTGCGAATAACATACCTCAGTGAATTAAATAACTGTTATTTTTTGTTTTCTTATACTGTAAACATTTTGCGCAATAAGTTTTATTTATAAAACTTTGTTTACTATATTATATTTATTATTTTAGTTTGTGTCCGTGCTGTTTACAGTTGATTAGTTGCCTTCTCTCATCATCTCTTCATTGCTCACAATATTGGTGACGATAACATATAGCTGATGTAGTAAAATACATGCATAGTTTCGTGTCCATGTTGTTAACAGTGAAGGGTTGTACCTCACCGAAAAGCTACGGCGACGTCGCCGGCTACGTCGCCATGGCTTCTCAGTGAGGTAGGGCCCTTAAGCGTAAATCGTGCAAAATCTAGTTTAAAGATCGTACAGGTAAAATGTAGTATTCATCGTACGTAAAGCTGTGTGCCCATTTAAAGCAGTAGCGCGAAACTAGTTTCAAACTCATTTGCCAAATATATTAACTGTTATTAACTAATACTAATTTGACGGATGGTGTAGTGCTTTGCTACTGCCACTGTGTCGTGTGTGGGTTGATATCCCACATGGGATGAATATTTATGTGGTCGACATTTAATAGTTGTTCAATTATTGTGTCCGTTTGATAGTTTGTAAAGTGCCACGTGGCGCAGGCATTACAAGTAGAGCGAAAAAAGACCTTAAGATAAATTTGATTAATAGTTACGATTTTGAGCCTTTTGGGCTGTTAGGTTCATGGAGTCCGGGTGCTCATGCGCTTTTCAAAGATTTATCTAAGCGACTAATTGATCCTTCCCGTGGCCAGATGACTGGACTTTTCTCGGCTCAAAGAATCAGCATTGCCATTCGACGTGGCAATGCTGCCAGTTTTCTGGGCACTTTTCCAGTCGACAGATGCTGAGGAATTTTATAACGCTCCCTAAACCAGCCATTAGCTTTTTTTTTTTTAATTTAAACCTGTATAGATTATGTTTGCCATTCCTTTTTATTTTGTGTTACTGATTAGCAGTTAATATTAGTTAAGTTGTATATTATGATTGTTGCTTTTGTATATGTAAATAAAATAAGCTCACTTAAATAAAAAAGCATATTTCTAATCTAAATACAAATGTTAAAAACGGGTTAATCAATTGCAATTGCCGTGGCATGCGATGACTGAGTGAGCAATTCCAGATAGAAGAGCGCACGTGCGCCGTATCGGGATATTATGATGCCGACCCTAATAAACAGATTACGAGATTGCAGTTTGCACACACGCCAAACGCGTAACAAGCTTCCACCCGCACTTTTTTTTAATATTGATATTTTTGTAATATATTTAAAATTTTCCTAATAAGTCATATCATTGTGTAAATTAAGTATATATTTTTTATTTAATAAATTATATTATAGATGAAACTGCTACGATAGTATTATTTTTTTTATGACTGTGAAAGGAACTGGCAGGGTATATCCACCAACAGAGTAATTTGGAAGTCTAAGGGAGGCTTTTGCCTAGCAGTGGGCTATATCAAAAAGCTAATGAAAAATGACTTTGAATAAATCCTGTATTACCCCCGTAATACTGGATTTATTCAAAGACATTATAAATATGAAACATTCAAACAATGGACACCAAGAAGATATAAATAAATAAAAGAAGTTATAATTCATTAATTGAAATTAAACTACTTTATACAGATTTTGTTTTTTTTAAAACACTATTATTACATAATTTTGAAACTCTAACTCCAGTATTATTGAACTTTACTACAATTTAATCTATTTAAATTAATTAAAACTATTCATATTTAAGTTTACACTTTGCTCCGACGTTTCGGTTGCTTTACAGCAGCCATGTTCACGGGGAGACTAAGATGGTAGTTGTATCAATGTTCTAAAGTGTACCTAGTTATTTCAAGGTACCCGAAAATAGTAGTCTTTGGTGCTTCTATTTACGCGAATGATCTCAAAGTATTATGAAGTCTAGCTGAGTTTTGCTTTTTCTTGGGTTTGACTATTTGAATTACTGGATCCCAAGCTGGTGGTACATTCCAACCATCTTCTCTATTGAAATTAGGATGTTTTTTAATTTCAATAGCTTCGCGAAGCATCCTTGGTAGGAATCGGTGTTCTTTTTTGAGTGTCTGTGTTTTGTCAAATTTAAATATTCACACCCAAGAAGAAGCAAAACACTGCTAGACTTCATGATACTTTAAGCTCATTCTGCGTAAATAGAAACACCAAAGTTTAAATTATATTTGATATGGTAGCCGCTTACCAAACACGATTGTGTAACATCTATGTTGTGTTGTGTATACTATATTATTTTCAAAACAATGCTATCCTTGAAAACTAAACATGTTACTCATAAATAATAATAATAATTCTTTATTTATAACAGCAAGGTGAATACAACCATTATGCAGCCCTGATTCCCAAACTAGCGTGAGCTGTATGTTGGGAGTCAGTTCCTTCCCAAAGACAATTTAAATTAAAATAGTTACAAGCTGATTAGAAAATACAATTTGTTTTTCTTTTAGTTAGGTACAATAATAATAATACGTGTTTTAATAATGTATGGTGCGCGTGTGTGTTGTGTGTTTATGCATGAATATGTGAAAATGTGAATTTATGATTTTGCATGCTTTCGTGTGAGTGTGTGTGTGTGTATGTTTGGTGTTTGTATGATGTTTGAAATTGGCACTCTAAACTGAATTCATAATGTGTTAAAAGATCAATAAGTTTTTGTCATTTTGTTATCTCCCAATATAATGTATCAACGCACAAAGTATAAAGTGATATATTTCTATGGCCGTATTATCATAATAAAATGGGCCGATAAATTGACAAGTAATATCTTGCCTCGTCAAAATTCTCACAACGAACTCCGAACAAGTTGGTTCCTGAGCAAGAAACCGGAATAAATTAGTTTGTAAAGTTGCAAATTATATAAAATATGTACCTAAATATTTTTTGTTATAACAGAATAAATTATTACTTTATAAATGAACAATTGATGCTCAGTACATATAAAATATATATGCTCAGTATAATAAATAAAAAAAGAAAGTAAATCAATAAATAGTAGTAACATAACTCCTTTCTGCTTTAAAGCTTTCTTTAAAACAGAATGGAGAATCGACGTTAATTACTTTTCGCAAAATAAGTATTACCTAGAACCATCTTCCGATATCCTTTGACTAAATTTTAATTTAATATGAAGCTTCATTGTTAATTTCCTAATGGAAATAAAAATCTGGCTCGTGGATACGATATGTATTAGCAAGATGAATATTTTAAGAACATAATATCTGCTTAATATTTAAATTTTAAGATATGTTCTCTATTATTGTCAGCCATGACTTTTATTTATTTATCGAACATGGGAAAACTAACAGTAGTATATTAAGAGGATACATTAAATACTTAACACTGAACTTAACAAATATACTAGATACCCACTACATTTTACACAGATTACTTGTAATACTTAAATTTAAATCTGTAAGCAGACAATAGCTGTCATTTCGAGTTAAGAAGAGTCAAATCAAATATATTATAATAACGGGCTATGGTACATAACCAAGTTAACTAGAATTAATTAAGTGCGTGCTTTACGTACAGTATAAAGTAGTAATTATGCCTATTCAGACCAGTAGCAAATAGACGTCTGGTGCGCACCTCACGTCACGCTGTACGAGGAATAAGGTAGCACAATCTATTTACCAAGTCAGGCAGTCAAACTTGATGATATCAAGAAGAGTTCTTCTAGATTCTAAGGTCAATACGTTATATTTCAGAAGTTGTTGATATGATATTTTTTTTACGAAAGCATTTATACTGCATTGCGCGAAGAAACTTACATTGCACTAGTTCAATGGCGTCCTTATATTTTGTATAGTACGGATTCCAAATGGGTACTGCGTATTCCATTTGTGGCCTGATTATGGACTTATATAGATGCAGAAAAGTAGATGGACGGCGAAAGTCTCGGGATGCTCTCATTACTAAACCAAACATTTGGTATGCCTTGCTAACTATGTTTTCCACGTGAACATCTAGATTAAGTTTAGCGTTAAGATGCACACCAAGACCACGAAGACAGATAACTTTGTTAATTACATTACTTTTTTTAGTAAATGTGGCGCTGCGACATTTAATTAGGCTTAACTGTAATTTATTAAGGCAGCAATAGCTAGAGAGTCTCTCAAGATCTTGTTGAAATTCTGTACAGTTAGATACATTATAGATTACTATCAAAACTTTTAAATCGTCTGCATATAAAAGAAATTTAGAACATTTGAAACATTTATTTATATAATTTATGAATAAAATAAACAACAAAGGCCCCATAGTTGAGCCTTGTGGGACTCCCGAAATGACCTTAATAATACTAGACTTAAAACCATTAACGACTACTTTCTGTGTTCTGGTTGTTACATATGATACAAACCATCGAAGAAGATCACCTCTGATACCATTGTAGGCGATTTTGTTGAGTGATAATGTACGGTCCACTTTGTCAAAAGCCTTTTGGTAATCAGTATATACCGCATCAATTTGTAGCCTATTATCAATTCCTTCAAAGAGTTGTGTAGAGAATAAAAGGAGATTGCTTATACTTGACCTATTATGGACAAAGCCGTGCTGTTCATTTATTATAATGCGACGCAATTTTGGATATATTTCTTTATGCACGAGCTTTTCGAATAATTTAGAGAGTGCTGACAAGATTGAAATTGTGCGATAGGTCTCCACATCATTTTTAGACCCACATTTAAGCACTGGCATAATATTTGCGTGTTTCCATATATCAGGAAAGACACCATTCGAAATGCATTTATTGAAGACTATAAAGATAGGGCGGCATATAGTATCACAAGTATATTTAAAAAATATTGTTGGGATACCATCCGGTCCCGGTCCCTTAGCATTATAAACCATTTTAATTTTCTACGTATATTATTTAAAGATAAATGCAATTTTGATAGGTTAATATCATGTTCAACGCATGCAGGAGGCGGCTCTCATGATCCGCTCTCAAATATAGAGGGTTCATATACGGAATGAAAAAAACTAGAGAATAGATTACAAGCCAAAGTGGTATCATCAGTGGAAATTTGTTTATAATGAATTGTATGGGGAATTTTATTTACGGTTTTACGATTTGCGATGTATGACCAAAAAGCGTTAATGTTCGTAGGAAGAGTATCCTTTACTGACTTCATATAATTCTTATAGCATTCATTAACTACTTGTTTAAATCTGGATCTGTAAATAGAAGACCTTTCATAGTCGCTGATATTGCTATAATTTTCACTTTATCCATGTAGATTTTTGTGTTTCTGAATACGAATAAGAGTTTTGGAAAACCAGATAGGATAGTTAGTGTCTTTAGGTTTACGTGTGGGAGTGTGGAGTCCAATTATTTATACCATATAGTTTTTCGTAAAATATAGAAACCACTTCCTCAGGTGGTGGTGTATCAAGCATACTGTGCCAATCACAATTATCTATAACTAAGTTTATCTTTTCGTAGTTAACTTTGTGATAATTAAATATTCTTTTGTATAATGCCTAGAGTTGCTTGTAAATGCGTTACTTACAAGCGGTACATGAACAAAAAAGGCGGGATGGTGTTTATTTAAAGGCAAGAGGGGGACCTCAAAAGTGTGCACAACAGATAGTTTATTGCAGTAAAATAAGTCCAATATCCGTTGATTACAATTAGTCAAATGATTATATTGTTTCAAGTCCAGCTGTGAGCAAAAATATAGCATTTGTCGCGACGTGTTTCTTTGAGGAGTATTTGCGGCGCATTCTTTATAATATGGAGAACTTTGACCCCAGTTAAGATATGGCATATTTAAATCACCAGTTAGGATAGCATTGTCTACGCAAGAGTGGTCGAATAAAGGCAAAACAGAGTTAAAGAAGTATATGCATGTTTCTTGTGCAGTATTTGGTGGTATATCGGTGGCGCATATTAAGTGATATTTATCGTCATAGGAAGGAATTTTAACTATTACATGTTCAGGTAAAATTACATGTATAGACTATGGTGAATGCGAATGAATTCACTTGCCAAATATAGTGAGAAAGAACAAGTGTTACGTGATACCAATACAATGGTAAAGATATTACGATGAGAATCCTTCAACGGGTTGTCAGATGATGCTCGATTGATCGTGGCTTGCCTGATTTAAATCGGTTCCAACTACGCCAACGTTAGTAGACTTTTGTCATGGTATAGTGTGAGCACGTAATCACGTTCTCTTCCATAGATAATAACGGTATTTAGATAAGCTTGTAAAATAATATAAGTGCACGTAGCTAAGACAGATTAAGGGCACGTAGTATTAAGGATAAAAGACCAATAAAGTTGATTTCGAGATATAGTATACTACTGCAGTAGTGGATCGTGTATACTATATTCTCACTCGTGATTGTTCCGACTGTGTTTTCTTTGACCTCCCGTAAGCCTGCCTGTTCACCACATAGCAACCCGGCGCTAACTCCTGTTACTCAACACAACATCACAATGGGTCAGTCGGCTGCTTGTGCCTTTTGACCTATTGAGGTCCTGTCCTGTATTTCAGGACATACTCCATATATTTATCTATGTCCATGTTCTTATTTTCACTTCATTATAATAATAATATGTTTAACGCATTGTTGTTGTATTTGTGTGAACAATTTTTATATGCAAGGCTTGATCTAAAATTTCATAGAAACATCTAAGGGGTATAAAACTGATTACTCGAATCTTTTAAAAATATAAAATAGTGGAAACTTTATTCTTTGTTAAGGTGTTAAATTAAATTGCAGTGACGACTTTTAATTAAAGTTTTACACTATTTGGTAACTTTCTTTCTTTCGCTATTATTTAACTTGTATTCAGAAATATTTCCTTTGGGAAACATGAAAGTGTTAAATCGACGTAATGAAAACTAATGTACTTAATGCGAAAATAACTATTATTTTGCACTAAGGAGGTTTGACCAAACGTGATTATTAAATAAAATAGAAAATATAAAAGACATTATGAGTTCAAAAGATAAAATTAATACTTTTGATTATAAATATATTTATGGTTATTATTGTAATATTATCTCTACAAAATTTTGTCTTTATTTTAATTGAAGATTTTTAGTTCGTAATTTATTATTTAAACTTTACAAAAACAACTTAAACTAATTCTATATTTACGTAAGTTAAGTGGAGAGTACAAGTAGTTTAATGCGTTACGAGAATAATAGATCTATTTTAAAATAGTGCCAGAAAGTTTATGGTTAAGTGAAAAAGTTTTTATACTGCTATAAAAAGTGATAGTTAAGAAACTTAATAGTATATCCAATACTAAATTATAACTGCTATTTTACGTCATTGGCTAGTGGCGTCAAAACATTAGACTATTTTAATCTACACGGCTTATTTCAGATATTTAATTATTGCGAGTTGAAGTTCTTAGCATCTCGAAAAAGTTAAACCGTTAACATAGCAAGCGATTTCCGTTTGCTTTCATGTATTTTCTTTTTGTTACTAGCGAGACAAATCCCACTCTTGTAATAAACCCTTTATCGCGGGCGACATAACAAACATTCAAACAACGGACACAAAGAATACCTTGACCCGTAACAACTATTTGTGGATCACACATTTTTTTGTCCCGTATCCCGTGAGAACTCACAACCCTGTTAGGCATGGTAATACCATTTAAACCACTACGCAATTGTTCCCCAGCTCGGGTTATTGTTTTGACTTGAGAAAATAGCGGTAGAAATATCCTGCGAATCAGCTCAAATACCGGAGATATTTACTTTTATTCAACTTAAAACAATTTTAGAACCCTTTAGAACATTCATTCACAAGTTGAAGTCTGCAGAAACTTGTGAACCACCTTTTATTATTCTTAATCTGTTTACTGTGCCGTATATTTACATCATAGAGGTAGTAACCATGTTTATAAAACGTATTTCCATTTAAAGTGCAAACGAAATAACCACATATAATGAACAAATAAAACAGCGCAATTCAGTAAGTACTTAGTCGTACATACGTAAGTTCTTATATATTCCATGGTAATAGTATATGGTATAGTGCCACGTATTTATAGTCATCTGCCAGTTAAAATTATATGATACTCCAACATGAATATGCTTAAATATGAATGAATAAGTACTATTTTATTGTAATAAACATTGAGAAGTGACAATTATAATATATGGATTGAAATAATTGTATTAGGTATATGCGTATTATAATTTGTGTGAGAGATAATGCTCGGTAAGGCGTGGTTCCTGCTAAAGTGGTATTAACACAATAAGCATAATAATAATAATAATATATGTAAGCAATATGATAAGTATAAAAAGTAGTTACCTATATAAAAAGTTGTTGTCAATTTTCAATTCTTGTGCTGAGTTTTGTAATATATGTATTATGGGCAGTTTCTATATGAAGAAACGAGTCGTTATACCTACAACCAGTTAATTTTGACATGCTACAAGTCTTAGAGGCCTACAGTCCTGAGTACGTTATTTTAGCAAATCTAAGCTTTCTATAATCTTCTATATAACTTAATAAAAAGGTAATTTCACGTCAGTTTTGTGTTTGTTATTTGAATGTTTGTAAAGTTCCACATGACACGGGATATATGCCTAGGTAGTAAGATACTGTTTTTTTTTTAAAGTAAAACATTTTATTTACTAGCTGGCTCAAGAAACCCTGTATAACATAATCGTTATGTGTACGCGGTAGTTGCTAAGTAGACCGTTGCCTAGGTTGTACTGTGTTGGCGTAACTAAGCTCTCTTAAGCAGTCAGGCCGCCTACAATTCGTCTTAAAATTGTTTTCGATAACGTATATACAAAATTAAACCTCATAACATTTAGGAAATTTATACTCAGTATTATAAATGTTAAAGTAACTCAGTCTGTTCTTTTCGTTTTACCGTCAAAATACAAAATTTGTTTGAATAAAATTAGGCATGCAGATAGATTACACGTAGAAGATGAAGATATGATACCATAATAGGAGATAACGGTGTTCACAAAGTTGCCTACAGTATACCAATTTTGTAGGGTAAACTATGCTTGAAACTTTATTTAATCGTTTATTAAGCGTGTTATTTCTAATATTTTAGTTCAGGCATATTGTCATCTATCGGCGGGGTCGCGATTGCATGTGAAAGCGATTCGCGCGGCCCCGCCGTCTATGGTTATGTCGAGGAACACCGTGGTAGGTTTAGTCGGTATTACCGGGGTATCTCTCCCCGGTGAGCCCGACATAACCTCTCCGTCGCCCGCGGAGAGGTATGCATTAAAGCAGTCCATTACGTGAAAAAGAAAATTGTCATCTATATCATTAGGGTGATTCTTTGAAACACAGTTTTGACATGTTTTTGCCTAAAGAACACATCTATATAAACTCCAATTTGAACATCGATTTCAGGTGTTATAGTTAACGTAAATGTCTATCGAGGCCTAGTGTAATAATTGAGATTACTTATAATAAGCAATAATTAAGTCTGCATAAAAATGTCAAACTAATTAATCTGGTGTGTCCATGCCGTTTTTTGTTGAATTATTATATTTACTGCCATTAATAAAGCAATAAAATAAAATAAATGCGTTACATCGATATTTAAATATATGTTTCTTTATATTTTATAATTTATATTTTTAATATATCTATATATTCGTAATTACGGGTAAAATAATAATTCAGCTGGCGCAATTTGGTTACTCCGGAATTTAACGTGAACAAAAAATATTTGATAGAATAACTTCGAGTCGTCATTGGCCACGTCACGCAGAGTACTCGCGCGCAGTTGGAATTTTTCGAAAGAGCACGATCGTTAGCTGTTATCTGGCATTTGTCAGGTAAGTCGCATAATTAATCTGTCTTCTTTTATGGATTATGTGTGTTTAGCTATGTTTTGAAAATAAACCAAAGTCTTTAATTAGGTTGTTTATTCATATTAATTATTTCTTTTATTAAATCCGTTAAAAATAAAGGCTCTATATTTGATTACCTTCACATTCTTCATTTGTTTGGCTACGATTAGTCTGATTTTATCTGACTCTTATGACCAGATGAATATGAACCTATTTTTTGTTAATTAACTTAAAAATCAATATTTTCGTTAAAACTTAATCCTCACAGAAAATTTCGCAAGTAATTGCTATATCATAAATGAGAAAGAGCATTTAAATCAATTTTGATTAACAGTTGGGAAACGTTAAAGAAATCAACAATACACGAACGAAGATGGAAACGAAATAATCGAATAGTACGACAATCATAAAATAAAGACGAATTAAATGCTATGCACTGAGCAATCAAATTTCTAAGTCAGACAACATTTTAAAAAGCTGATCAAAGGCCGGCAGACTGGCCAGGACCACACAAATGGTTTTTAATCAAACAACCATGGCTGCAACGGATAGGAAGTGTTTATTGAACTTTAGATTACATTGTCATCTGCATACAGATTAATCACAAGGGGAGGCAAGGAAAATCCAATAAATAGTTTTTGCTATCGACTAGCCGGCCGCAGCGTATGCCTGTAAATACTTATGTTATTGAGTATGACATAGCTATATCTCTGTCTGATTGCTTATTTGGTATTAACCAGGGAAAGGGAGGGAGGCGGCAAATAGTTCAGCGTTTGCTACATTAAAACATATGATTATTTAGAATAATCTGGAATTCTAGAAAATTTTCTCATGTTTAACGCGCTATCTGTTATCTACATATGTATATGTGGGCGTTATACATGTCCACTTAATCTAATCATATAAAGTGGCCGTTAGATATTTGTCTACACAACATATGTATTCTGTATTCAAGAATATTCTATCTGAAATATTATATATAAATTTAATATGTATACATGTCTGACCCATGTATAATTATTGCCTCGATTTTTTTAGTATTTACTGAAAATGTATGATTTGCGATTAATCACAGTGGATCAATCCGTATTAATATGCATAATAATGTTGTCTCATTAAAATCTGTCTAGCTATTTATGCAAACTCTTTTTAATACTACATTATATAAGACTGTCTGATAAAATAATATGGTATCTGCATGGTTAATAATTATCGTAACGTATGAATTTCATAATGTTGTGAAAGCATTTCGCAAATATCGTTTGTATAATACGTAACACAATACGACTCGTGTATGAAATGAAATCCTAGAATTCCGTAAGGTAATCGGTATCCGAAAACCTAATACCAATAAAAATATTTGTTAATCATTTTTCACGTGCACGGTGTTGTAGGGTTACGCTACCCGAGCTTACCCCGGCACACGCGGCCGGCGGCGCGGCACCCTCCCGCCACGCGCCGAACCGCGCGGGAACTCGCCAATTGAAATGAGGACAACGGCGAAGAGCTGCGAGCTAGTAATGAAATTTACTGCATATCGTTATCTTATACTTGTTTACTATTTTATTTTTTAGATTATATTTCAAATATTAATATAAACAATCTCTTAAATATACTATAGATAGAGACACATTTTAGGTATTATTTTTAAAACACATCTAAACCAAAAGTAGGTACGTATTGTATAAAACTATAAATCATGCAAAACAACAACAAAGGTAAGACGACATAACGTATGCATTGCATTCTCTATCATCGCGAATTTATTTTGTAGTCCTCATTACGAGGTAAATCGCCCACACCTCCTATCAAGGAACCAAGATTTGGGATACACGTTCTAAGCGGCTGTGTAGAAGAAGAAGAAATGTGCAAGAACATTTTTGATGTAGGCATCCATAGCTTATATAGGATAGCTGGTATTTGCATTAAGAATATTACCCTTATTAATGATAATATTCTTAAAGCAAATTCTTATACATACACACGTATTCTAATACATTACAAAATTTAACCACACTTAAGTGTAAGAGATGGAGATCCAAAGTTAGTAATATAGTAAAAATAGCATTGTGCTATTATCGATCGAAATTACATTTCCATGTGAATTTCGATTTTCGTTACATTGATAAAATTATTCGGATACAATTTCAACGCGCGATTATCGATTTAAATTCGCTTTTTAAGGTTAAGTTTAATTTTGGAAACATTTTAAAGTATCTTGGATAAACGACTGAACGAATTCGAATCACGCGTAAAACTATAAAAGCATTTGAATAAAACGTGGCATGCGAAGAGGTCTTGTCACTGTGTGTTAATTCAGAACGTGAAATGCACAATACGATTAGCTTCTTCGAAAGTTGAATGGTCATCCATTAAATTTTCTAGGAATCTAATCGTGCTACGAATAAAGTGACTGCAATAGGCTAATCAGGAGTTAACCAGGATATAAGTTAGATCTAATCATTACAAAAGTAAAAAGTAGATCATAGAATAATATCAGTTCTGTTTTTAAGCTGTCCCACTGATAAGTACGCACCTGTTTTTATTGTGAATAGCTGGCCGGCCATCATTTTCCTCTGCGGTCTTCCAGTGCGAGTCGAACATTTTGGAGAACTCTCAGCCATGCCCCTTGCCGCGCGATTTTTCGCTTCGTCGTTCAAGCGACCGATAATTAGCAAATTAATAAGTACATAATTTTAAAAATACAGAGGTGCATGCTCTTGCACAAGCAACCGCCTTCTTATAATATCCTCCGTCTCAATATAATATGAATATAAGTGAGTCTATAATAAATATTATGTTTAATTTATATTATTGTTTTTTACTCATGAGCGATTATGAGTATGATATGAGTAATAGTATTTACAAAAGGCAGAAAAGAAAAAAAAACAGGGATATCACAGTATTTTTATTAGATGACGAGCAGTATTTTAGTTAATGGGCAAATGGGTAACAGTTATATTATACGGTAATTGAACTTAATAGCTTTTTCTATTACCTTACTTATGATTAGCTGATCACTATGCGAATTATATACTATCAGCACATATTAAAGCAAGGAATAATACAAAAATTAATTCATGACTTACGTGAACTCACAATGTAGCGACACCGTATTATTTAGTAAACACGGGGATGATTGACAGGACTGCGGTTTGCAGTTTTCAAACTGTACGTATCTTGACATTATTCTGAATTTTATAGAGTTGTTTTATGGCATAAATACGTCAAAAATTGCCCAATTTAATTAATTTGTGCTGCATTGAAAGCTTGTCAAAGCCTGACTTTTATGTTTTGTCAAAATATTTCGTGGTTAAGTGGTCGTTGCTGAAATTCGTTTGGTCGGCTGCCAGTTTCATTTGACTGGTTGTAAAATAGTAGTTATCGAAGTCATAGCTGGTTGTAGTAATAAAATTATAGCTTACTAATTCATTGACACGGTTACGAAAATTGACACAAAAAGGTGAATAAAAACATAACTGTTTCATTTCACTTTTCATTGTGTTGATTGTGTTGGTATTCTAGTTATAATATTTATCTGCTTTTGAGCGAGATAATGGATTACTTTTACACTGACCATAGATATATTTTCATACTGATTTTTATTCTTTGAAGCTGGTACTCCTTTCTTTATTTAATTTTAAACAACCTGGCCTCAATTATGTATAATACGGTGCTTGAAATCGATGATTTATGCGCTGCATTCATCATTTAGGAACTCTTTATTCTTTAAAACAGGTTTGAAAAAGCAAAAGCATATACCTAATAATTATTGACTCATTCACCATCGCTAAATAGTTACATATATCAGAAGTGAGCTAACAAATTGCTAATTTGTCAGTAATAAATTGCCGACATCTAGTTTACAAGACCGATACGACATCCATAGCGCCATAATAAATTTGCCAACCTCGATGTTTCTATATATGCTGCATGATCCAGGATTGACCCGTAGGTTGATGCATCAAATGTCAAGTTTAAGCAACGATGCCTTCGCAAACCGCCTTCGGTCGTAGATTACAGATTGCAGACAACGTATAAATGACAACAGTAACTACACCGAGTCTGTCTTATGGAGGTTTGATTATTATACCTCGCTTATTATAAAAGACAACTCTAGCACTGCCTGCATCATTGAGTACTTGTTACAAAAGATGAGACAACCCGAAAAATCTGCCAATAATAAGAAATTTACAACATTCGGTAAGTTATCAGAACCAACTAAACAGTCAAATTAACATCTTAAAAATACAATTGGTTGATGTATCCTCAGGACACCGTTACTTCTTTAGATGGTTAAGAATACTCTAAGACGTTGAATTGGTATGAAGAATGTTAAGAGACTGAAGAAGTATAAGTATATACGTAGTATCTTCTTCTCCTTCTTAGTAGTAGGCATAAGCTTGTATATGGTTGTACTCCTGCAGATTGTCAACTTCAAATGCAGGTGACAGTGCGTCGAAAGTAACTTAAAAAGTAAATTAAATAATTAACTATCGTTCGGCTATCGGTGACCAGATACATTTATTTTATTACTATGTCTTGATATGCGTAAGTTAATACACCTGGACGTAGTCTTTGAAGTAAAAATAAACATCGACAGCATTGTTTATTTATTTATGCTTATTATAAATTATTACGTACACATATTGTTGACAAGTCTTTATTATGCAATGGCCTGCGGCATAAGGCTTAGTCAGGTCTAGTGATCAATGCCCTGATCGGCATATATATTGGGATTTCATCTCAATTTCTTTACTATAAACACTGAATCTGGTGCTTTGACCGGTAAACGGTAATAGCCTCTATCTTTCTAGTATGTAGGACCTGAGAGCATAGCAGATTACATATGGGTATTACTTTACGCATATTTCGCCAGTCATATGGCGGTGAATTAAATACAGGTATATTCACCTCTGCCTAGCTCCAACAATATAATATGAATAGAAGTGAGTCTATAATAAACTTTATGTTTAATCTACATATATGATTGCTTATTACTTATGTGCCCATAAGTGATTACATAAATTAGAAAACAAAATAAGAATACAGCAACAAAAGGGTATCTTATGTGGGGGCCAGTCAGTGCAGACCGCCGACACTTCGACCCAGTGGGATCTTTTGTGTCAAAATAACAAAAGGGTAACTAATCATAATAGGTGTTGTTGCTAATCACTATGCGAATGATATACTGGTATGCTATACATAGATAAAAGCATAAGATTATTTGGTGAGTCTCACAACACAATGTCTTAAAAACTATAAAGCTTCTAAAACCTGGAATTTAACGTATTAATTTTCTTTTACTAAGTAGATATCTATTAAGAAAAGATTTGACTAAAAAAAGTCCTTAAATGCTGGCGCACTGGGTCAAAAGTGGTGGTTACAGTAAAGCCACTAGTCGTTACCACAAGTTTACCATACATTTTGTATGGTTCCGACGCACGCTTAGGCTTCATTCACACGTACCACAACCACACCACATCGACGCGACAAAAGGTGACCAAGCAGTGGTTACATGTGGATAGTGTCGTTGCAGCTTTTTGCAGTTGGGTTGTGGTTCCTAAAAAATGTGGATGTGTTTGAGTTGTCTTTAGTAGTTGCGATGTGGTGGCGACGACGCGATGACGCTCACGAGTGCAGATAGACAGTTCGACACCGGTTTTCGTTGAGGAAACAGTCGTCAGTGTGTCGACGCAGCGTTGTGACTGTGATGTGGTCTGACGCTAGTTTTCGGTGTCGCTGGTGGTTGCGTTGTGGTTGTGATGTGGTCGGTATCACCCACGTAGTCGATAATGATAGCAAAACGTAGTCCGTGTAAATTCTACTATTCATTTTTAATACAAAATTGCGCCCGCCCTCGTGGTGTCGTTGTGGTGTGGTTTGTGGTTGTAGTGTGGTTGTGGTACGTGTGAATGAAGCCTTAGAGATCTGAACCACAATCTGAAGTGGTCCACGCTCGCTTCTCAGCCACGTTTAGAGACCCGTTGTCCTCACACATTCGACCACAGTCGCCAGTCTCAGTCATCCTCTATTAAATACCAAGAGACAATGTAGATGCGTTTAGCCATTAGTGGCTTTGACTGGTGGCCCACCCAGCCATTTATGACTACGACTCGAGAGAGAGAAACTAGCAAAGTTTATTTACTATGGACACTTAGAACAGTATATATATAGTTTTTTATTTTATGACAATATCACACATTTTATTTATTTGAACCTCGAAATAGACGCTTCATATTACTATCTAAATTGCGCCTGGTCATTTTCTAGTTCACAGAAATCACCCAAGTCAGTTGATAATGTTGTTTAAGTATGGACTAGAATGTATGATACTGGCAAGGTGATAATAAACATGCCATATCTTAGTGAAAATAATAATAATGTATACGGTTTGCCATTGTACAGGGGCTATATATTATGTGACACGTAAATATGACTATACCTTTCTTATATATAGGTATATACCTGTAAAAGGTATACACAGTACACACCAATAGATTGACAAGTATAAATGCCGCTAATAGTTTGAATAAAATAATGACATTAACCTATCTATACAAATAAATAAAACTGAAGTGTCTGTTTGTAATGTTAAAAAAACAGCTTTTAATTAATATAAAAGTAACATTTCATGTGTATATCGACGTGTGTTTGTGAAGTAAATTAGTATTATTATTATAGATATTTTTGTTAAATGCCCCACGTCCGACGTCGCTGGTAACAGCTAGTATTTATTATATAAGTAATAAATGGATTGCGTCAAGTAGCTTGTCTTTGTCGCTAGTGACCGCCACTAATAGACACACTATTTAAAAGCTGAGAAAATAAGAAAAATATAACAAAATAGGTGTGTTAGATTTTTACACGCCTACAAAGAGTAATAGTGTTGTTGTTAAATATCTTAAGCGTTTCTCAGAAGTATCACAATTTGGCTTCGTATTTTAAATCTGAATCTCTGAAATCTGCTTGCTGAATATTTTTGTGTATTTTTATGAAATACGAGCTGTATTTCAAAAAAATATTCTCTCTATCTCAATTTATTTCATACATTAAACGTGATTTTTGACGAAATCTAAAGTTATTAGGATATCTGACACATGCACTTACGGTACAGTGTCAACTTACAGTATTTTCTAGATACACAGTGTTATTCACGAGGTCCTTAAAGGTCGTAAAGCAATATCAGTTTCTCAAACAAATGTTTTGCTGGAATTATACATCGATTTCAGTCTTTATGAATATTTAAATAGTACTTGTTCTGATTGGTTTCACTTTTAGAACTTTACAAGACTGGCAGTTTCTATTACTGGAGCCAGACATTTTGATATTTGATACAGACACTTTAGTAAATTTCTTTTTGTAAATCTATCTGTCTATCTGTTTTTAAATTGTTTTAAATAAGAACCGAATAATACGTTAAATAGAAAACAAGCAGTAAGTTCATCGTTTCAATGACCTTATGTTAAAAGGATGAATATGGATCAATTGTAAATTTATTTACGAGTCTAGACACTTTTGTACAGCTATTTACTTAGCGTTCGTCTTCAGGCATGTTTGTACCATGCATCTAATATTACTATAATGGCATATGTCCGTTATAATTTTGGAACTAGTTATTAGAGAAGAATATATTTTTTTTCTAAAATAATACTATTCTAAAATAAATATTCAATAAGTATAGGTAAATGGTTGACCATTTCACTATATTGAATATGTTTACTTTCGGACAGGGTTATGTATTAGCCTGAGAAATAACGTATCTATTCGTTTAGTTTGCTATATAAGAAATCTCGTCCACTTTTGATTATTTATGACATTGTTAGTTTTAAATTGGATAAATTATGTTTTGACGCGTAATCACAAAATTATCTAAAAAAGCGAATGGTTTGTTTCGCAACATTTTAAAGTAATATATCATATAATTACCTGAATTCATCGATGACACTTTAAAAATTAGATTATTATAATAACATATTAAATGTTCTTATCAATTATTAGTAAACATGAATAAAGATTTATGTTAGATAAATATTATTAGTGAGAATTATTTATGACTTATAATTATGATCTGTTTCATTTCTAAAGAGTATCTTAGACCTCTTAAATATCTTGTTAATTTGATAAGTAGACTTTTGACATTCAATATTGATGTTTTTGTGAAGAAATCATATTTTTGGTTAAATACTTAAATTAATGGTGAATATTAGTTCATATTTTCTTTTTGCAATAACAGTCAAGGCATGCAGCCTTCTTGTCTTCTTGTCAGAAAATTACTGACCTGTAATTATTTAATATCCATATCCATATATCTTCAATTAATGCTTTAGAGAGTAATGATGAATAATAATGTGCATGCGGGGTACGAACTACTCGTTCTCCTAGCCAACTCGCTGACGCTTATCGGCGTGCGTCAAAATATCGTTACATAGAATTTTTGTGTAAAGTGCGCTACTCTTTGGTAGACATTTGTTGTTGACCAATATAATAATATACATATATCTTTCGATATGTATTTTCATTGATTCAAGTTTAGAATAATCAGCAATTTATAAATATGGCGAGTATGAGATCAACATCTTGTATATTGTAGCTTTTACGAATAGTGCTATAAGTGCTAACGGATCCATGAGATTACGCGCATAACTATAGTTTATTTTACTTAGTTTATTGCTTTATTTGGTAAACTAATAGGGCGTTCTGGTGACTTAAGACAATATATAGGGACATATCTTTATGTATTGTCAATTTTTTTATCATTTCTTTTATTTCATTTATCAGAGAATAAATATAGCCTGAAGCCAATAATAAAATAATCGTTTAATGAATTGTTTGTTTATCAAATAAGACGAGTAAGAAGAAAAGAAGATCTGACGGTGTTCGATTTATTTATTAGTTCTATCCTACCATGCCGGTCATACACCACACGCCGTGCCTGATGACAAGTGGTTATCATAATATGATCGCTTACCACACTAGAAGTACTACTTACGTATTGTCGACCCTTAAAAAAAGTATATTAATATAAGATGAAAGGAAAGGAATGTAAGAGGTAGGTATGATCCGTCGAAAATTTTACTAACTGAGAAAACTGTAACTGATTGTTTTTATTAGGTAATTGTACTGTGGTTATACGGTTACTTCAAAGTTAAAGTGATCCGCCAGTGTAGGTTCATTAGGATCGTCTCGATATAAATTAATTACTATACTTCACGGCTGGCGTAGTGGTTTAGGTAGTCGCCTCGCCACTGACACTGCGCCGAGTGAAGTTGGTTTAAATCCCACGCAGGACAAAACTTTGTGTGATCCACAAATGGTTGTCCCGAGTCTGGGTATTCTTTGTGTCCGTTGTTTGTTGTTTTTTAAAGTCCTCCGCGATGTATAAATTATTTCTAGTGCGAGAGTTGTATATAAAAAAATACAAATATAATCTCCATCGCAGAGTAGCAGATATCTCTAGTATTCGAAATATCTTGCGTAAAATACGAAATATTACCAGTCCAGGTAAGTCGATAAATTATAACGTTATAACAGTTTTACAAGACAAAGTGAACAGCAAAATCTTGTTAAAGATTAGTGATCTCATAGTGATCTTAGCATTTGTCTGTATAATTTCTTATATGCCACCCTATAAATAACTGTTGCTAATGAACTACCAACATTATCCTAACGATTGTTCTTAGCCAAGTTTTAAAGCCACAACTGTTTATTTTTCCGCATTAAAAGCTCTCCTAATCCTATTAAAATAAAAATAAAACAGGGTATAGAGCAACAAATTTTAAAGTCGGTGCTCGCGCTTCGAACCTCCTCGTCCCGCACGGTAAACTTTTCTAATATATTAAAAATTTTCCGTACAAACATGCTGCATTAAAGTCGGCAAGCATCTAGAAAGTTGCTTAAATACCTACATACGAGGAAATTTATTGACTTCCTTATGACGGCATGACTGCGTCAATTTGTATAAGATATCGGTCATGACATACATGAGTAGTCATTTCTCTACTACTTTAATAATAAACTGTAAGTCTGCTACATTGCAAACATAGTGCCAGAAAATTGTGGTTACAAGTTGTATTTTTAATACATACTTGTCAAATATATTCTACTTAGGAGAGTTCTAATCCCTTGTGTGTGACTGAATGAAGCAAGAGTTATGAATATCTGAATAGTAGTAGCGAGTGTGTCTCCGACTTTTATGAACAAAGGCGTATATCGAGTTATTAAGGTTAATGTAAATGTGATAACAATACTCAATGTTTTATATTCAATGTTGTTATCAACGTGTCGATTTTGACATTATTAAAGTCAATTATGTCTGTACCCTGCGCGGTCCGCACTCAAGATGTTAATATAAATGAAATGCATAGTACAAATTAAATATTTTATATAATCCTCGACCTCGAAATCGCTTATTACGGAAACGTGGAATCGATGCTACGATATGGATTGATGGGGACACTCAACAGACATAAATAAGGCCTTTATTTGCCAGAAAAAATGCATACGGGCCTTGTGTAATGTGGGACTACTAGATTCATGTTGACCACTGTTTAAAAATAACAAAATACTTACTCTTGTATGCTTATATATATTGGAAATCTGCGTACATGTAAACAAATTCTCAAATGAAGTTAACAATGCTCGTGACAATTCAATCATAGGTAAAGGGGACCCCACTAGATTATTAATGCATGCATGTAGAAAATCTTTATTTCAAAACAACTGTTACTTAATGTGCATAAGAGTTTTTAATAAAGTGCCCAAGCACATTCGCGAATTGTTACTAACAAAGATGACACATATTAAAAAAATGGCTTACCTATACAAGACACTTTTTATAGCATTAACGAATTCTTCGATCTGAATATTCGAAACCTAAATTTCTAATCCTAATTGTAATTAATTTTAAATGTTATAACATGTGACATAAATTATTTTATTATGATTTCCGTATTTAGCTTTAGTAGGTAAAAAGCGCCAGTACAGGCATTTGCGCGGTGTGTATACATAATGTAAATGACCAATGCAAGTTACTCGGCGCCAGTACCCCCGCGTCAGTAAACCCGTGCTCATGATTAACTAGCGCAGGTGGACTCTCCACTACTACCAATATTGCGTCAGCTACCTACGTTGTGTTACCATAAATTATTACATTACAACAAGTAAAGTATAATACATATAATTAACAAAACAATGATTTATTATATACTCAACAGAAGCAGTTACTCTAATAGCTCACGCAAGCTAAATACCTAATCAAAAACGTTTCAATTGGGACTTTTTTCTATTGATGTAGAAACAAAATCGGTTTGTTAAAATCCCTTGCAAAATGATAGCCGCTTCTCACGTAAGCTCCATATCTAATGTGCTACTTATTATTACAATATAACAAAATTTTACATATTCAGTTGCAGCGGCACAGCCAGTGACACGGCCAGACACTACAGGTTTCCAACTGTGTCTGGGATTCAAACAATTGACACGTTAAAAAAAAATTTACAACTTATTAGTTGATAAATGTGATTATACTATAAATGAATTTCTTAATGGTGATAATGTCAACTAGTAATAGTGACTATTTATGTATTATTAAATGTATCCTTGTCTTTCTACTAAAGTACGAATGTATTGATAACAAAACATACCGCACTAATAATTTATTTAAAATCCTAAAATTATATTGAAGTCACACAAATAAATAAATTATATGATTTTCCATTGAAATTATCAACAGAAGCGCATTTATTAATAATATCATAATCTAGGCACTAGATATACGACGTAACATATCTAGATTAAAATATCATTGAAATAAAATGAGCTTCTTGCAGTCCATGCCATATTATACTTAAACCTCCTTTCATAAAACGAAGTTATAAGAATATGCAGCAACTTATTCGTGGAATCATCACGAACATAGTATTTTCAGATTAATATATTCATAAATTGAATAAGATATCTTACACTCAAAGTCCTTTACGGTACATTATATAATATATCAAATTATAATAACTTCTTGCAGTAAATAAAGGTGTGTAAGTAACTTGAGTCGTTTAAGCACAGTGTGAAATACTTAAACGGGAATGAATCCGTTTAAGTATTTCACACCGCGCTTAAACGACTCAAGTTACTTACTAAAAACACATACAAACATGTTTTTCAAGATGCAAGGTTAAATAAATATGATGAATCTTAGCATAATTATAAATTATAACATCGATCCCGGTTCATAAGGAGCCAAGGAGCAAATCAGGATCACGTCCTATCTCATGTGTATCGATGGCGGTAAGTGATGCGTTCTTATATTAATTGGCGGCCTCCTCGTACAATATTCCAAAGATTAAAATCATAGACATGCTCTCGTCATACTAAGATCGCATGAAAAAGTGTTTATAATAAAAAGAGTGAGCTCACACATTAAATAGAAAACGACAATACAATTTCCAATGTAAGTGGGCATGATAATACTATTTTACAGTTCAGATGCTATGATAGCATTGCGTGTCGGATTACAACTTAGCGATTCAGAAAGGTAGCCATATTAAAACTTAATAGTAACTTAATAATCTTTTATTTAAATCTTTGCCATATAAAATAATTAAAAGTATTTGATAGCCGTACTAACGTATTTGTAAATAAATAAATAAATATATGTATTTACAACGAGTATACCAGTCGTGACCAGCGAAGTCGTTCGCGTAGAATTTTCACTTTGTCATCATGATTGCCTTAGTGACGCAGCGATAATGAATATAACTCCCGTGAATTTAATCCAGACTTAAACCCAAATCGAGCAGCGTGATTGAATTTTTCAGAAAATCTTTGCAGCAGCAAGCTGTCCGGTATTGTTCGGTAAACAGCAATAGAGGTCTATGAAGTGGGATCTTACAGGCAAAATTTGAGTGGACTACGTATATATCTACTCTTATGAGGCTATAGATGTATATTATATGTGAAGTAATAAGTATTATTATGTCTCTCCGACTATCAAAGCTCCACATCTTATCTATCTTATCATATATTTGAAAGCAGTCCTGACTTTGGACGTTACAAACATCCATATGCATATACATATGTATGTAATTGGCTACACAGATGGTAGTGGTTTAAATGGTCACCCTGCCACTGCCTCTGCGCTGACTCTTGTGAGTTGAAGGCCCACACGAGACGGAAATCGTTTGATCTAGAAATAATTATACCAAATCAAGGTGATTTTTTCCTCTGTTATTTAAATGTTTGTGAAGTCCCCCGTGACACAGGCATATTGTCCAGAGAAGGTGTAGGTATATTATAAGAATAAGGCGGTTACTTACGCACTGTGAATATACCTTATAGAATCTCACTTTTGCAGCAACGCATAAAATGCCTGAGTGCTATGTGCTGTTTTTAGTAACTCTTTTCTTTGATCGATTTTTTAATAACCTCAACATCTTACAAAGTCCTCTTGCTCCAAATGGCAGCGGCTTTTGACCTTTACGCCAACACGCGCCCTAATAAGACTAATTAAGCCTCTTTTACAGTACGGAAGTAATTTATTCCCTTGCGTGGTATCGCGAATACGGTTTCTATGCGCAAACTTAAATACCTTGCTGCGTCATAGTCTGGGTGAAGCCAATTCGTACCCTGTTTACGTCTGCAGACGATGTTAAAAATACCAAGAACGTTGGCATCGAGATTTTTTAATTCAACTTCCAAGTTTCACCAATACTTGCATTTCTAAGAGTTCATGACTTATTGAGGCACTAAGAAACTCCCAGTTCTTTACCAACATTTATTTTTATAAACGTTAGAACAATGGGCGAGATGAATAGCCGGTCTTGGTACATTTATTTGTATATAATAAATACATCTGCGCGAAATGTCTCGTGACGCAGCCAACATGTACACGACTGTTGTGGATGAGGTTTCGATTGCCGGTTTGGGTAAAATTTTCACAGGAAGACATACATTTTTAGTAGCAGCTTGGAGTCTAGCGAACTCTAGCCAACTACTGCGTACTACGTGGTACCTGAAAACAGAGCTAGGAAATGTGGGTGTAAGATGCCTACGTCGTTAATATGGGTATTTTATATTAGGCGTTAGGTTGTATGTAGGTCATACTAGTTACAAACTGCGGTAAAATTAAAGGACCCAAAGCCTGAACCCTGTCGCGTCCTATAATTGAAATTCTATAAGATCAATAAATTCTTGAATAAAATATCTTCAATGAATTTGTTATTCCCATCTCAACTGGTTTGCCTTCTGCGAATATAATATTAATGGAATATAATAATAAGGAAATGGCGTCAAACTCTGGCACGCTTACTTCGTGAAACTTGTTAACGTAGTTTTATACGAACGTGAAAGATGATTTTTAAGCGGTTCTACTGAACTGTCAAATAGTTCCTATGAAATATTGAATTGTTAAGTTAGAGTAGTAGCTGTTGTGACTAACAAAGTTGGCATCATTGTACTTATAAGTAAATACCCACAAAAAAATATCCTTGCAAGGGTAGGCAGAGGTATCATATCCTCATTTCGCGAGATATGGTTTGAGGTCCCTCGTTATAGGGAGCTGCCCTGTGCCTATGCCTTCTATTGGAAACAGAAGAAGGAAAGGACCGGGTGGAAAATGGAAATGGGACTTGAGAATTTTCACTCATAGAACGAAAGGCTGCTAGTCTAATTCAAGTTGACATTCTGAGACATACTTTTTTAAATTTACCTAGATTCTACTATTAAATAATTTCGAATATCTAATCCGATTCGCACGCGACCCGAGTCGCATTGACTATCGCTGGAACGCGAAAGAAGTCAAATAATGATAATGACGATGGCTGAAGATTTAGAATTCTGACACCCTTATGAGCCTCAGAGATCTCGTGCAAGTTTGGTAACGATTGCGATGTCTGTGACCGTGTGGCGATCAGATAGGGTTTGTAGAAATCAATGGATTGGTTCGTATAAGCAAAAATGTACTACTTAAAAGTATATATATATAATAATAATAATAATAATATAATCATTTATTCAACTTAAATTGGTACAAATTGATACAGAGCTTAGGTTACATTGTAAAGGTAATATATAAGGGGTGCCTGTACTAGGGTAAACCTGTTCCACAGGCATTAAGGGCACATACTATCTAATATAGATATAAATTCTAAAACAATACTTATAAAACATTATTCTTTGTATATAAAAACTTACGAATTATATTATAAACTAAGTGAAAACTATGACGACTTAAAGAGTTATTTTATTGCGTAACACTTATTGAACAACAGTCATCAAATTTTCTGTTTGATCGTAGTTCAAGGTTTGTAAATATTGTTGAACTAATTGCTTAGTGTTAGCATAATTTTTGTCATAAATCGCAGTTATTTTGTTTATATTATTATAAAGAAAAGAACCTAAAAATGAGAAAAACCTATTGGTAAAATATACTTAGATTGAGACTGAGTAGTATAAACGATATCTTTCCGTCGTTTAGTGTTAGTAAGTTCCGGGTTATATATATGTATATGAATGCTGGACGTGTTAGAGTTAACAGTAGGTATGTGACGTGTTCCGAAATGAGACTAAGATGAGTTGAAAGAGTTGTAAGAAGTTGTCATGTGACAACTAGTGTCATCTTAATCTCATTTCAGCAGACGTGTGCCATTCATGTGATGCTTTTTTGATTCACTTAAGCCTTATGCCCTAGCAAATTGATTGCAAATTCTTCTTTTTTTTATTATTATTATATAGTAAATACTTAGTAAGCCACTGTACACATGTTCTCGAAACTGAAAGCCGATTGAAACATTTACGTGTTCAGAAACATAATCTCAACATCGAACACACAACTACTGTTATAAAATTGATAATTTATTTTATGTAATAGATCAAATTATAATCTCTCCAAATTGTATATACGTGTATTGATGACTGTACGGGTTGTTGTAACTTTTCTCGGAAACAGACATCAAACACAAGATGTCAAGATAAAGCGTCTGGCTTCTAGCTGTCGCTACGCTACGGCTGGCAGTTGCGACTAAATCGAGTATCGGCGAAACATCTAGACAGAAATTAAGTGAACGACATGGTATTCAATGTACTGACGACCAAGAAAGTGGTCTATTGGTTTTGACAAAAGTTTCTGTTAGATCCAGTTATCGCTAAGGTTGACTTTTCAGACGTAGGTGAGTAAAGTAAATGAGTTGTTGTTAGCTGTGATCATTCAAACTTGACACATGGCATGACGTACATATAATAGCTGATAAAGAGAGCAATGGTCACTGTCATAATTTGATTTCAAGGTGAAATCGACTTTGTTGTTTCATGACGTTCAAATGAACCTACACCGTAGAGTGGTAGACCACATACATTTTTGGTCGACTACATAAACTCTTGGGTAAGATATTTTAAAGTTATTGAGATATCTTTGCTGATTTCAGCACGCATGAGCCAGCTTTTCAGGGAAACATGATCCGCCCATAGACACAAGCAGTCTCGGCCTCGATGGCGTAGTGGTTAGTGTAATCGACTGCCACGCCTGAGGTCGCGGGTTCGATTCCCGCACAAGTCAAACATTTGTGTGCATGAACATGGATGTTTGTCTTGGTCTGGGTGTTTCTATGTATAATATGTATGTATTTACAAAAAAAAAAGTATATATGTATGTTTATCCATTGTCTAGTACCCATAGTACAAGCTCTGCTTAGTTTGGGCTAGATGGTGTTGTGTGTATGTGATAGAATATTATTATTATTATTATTATTATATTATTGCATCTCGTTACTATGGGTACGCTAATAAGACAGTTGCGATTAAGACTGCGCCGACCGTAAGACAGATAGTGACAGAGCTCGTACGGCACATATTCAAATCGGCGCGCGGCCGCTGTAATAAAATTGTATGGAGGATTTAAAGTGCTTTTTTGATAAATATGTATCTTTATTGTCAACCAATAACTAAAATATTTGGGAAGGACAAATTGTAATAAAACTATTTATAATAATAATAATAATAATAATAATAATTTATGTTTCGTTTAAGCTGTAAAATAGTATAGATTTCTACTGTTATAATCCAAAAATCACTTAACACGAGCTTACGCAAATTTGCGTAATTTTGTAGGTGAAAATATTAATTATTTAAAGTTTTTAAACGGAGTAATTGTAAACAAATTCATTGCTATGGTAAATGTATATTTTATATTTGTACTAAACAAAAAGTATTGATTTTATTTACTTAACTGTGACCGCCTGTTTTGGCACATTTCGCTTGGTGCAGTCTTAAGCCGAGTATTGGATAAACAACTAGAGTAAAATATTTAAGTAAAATTTCCGCCCTATAGTTAAGAATAGAGTATGTTGCGTTCACGTCTAATAACATATTCTTCTGAATGAAGAGAGTTAACTATGAAACTTTTATGAAGTTTGGAGATAATATATCTATTCGTAAATTAGAGTTATTTTCTATTACTGAAACATATTGCAATCGAGACAAAAATGTCAAAAATGTGACGGCGTATTGTAAAAATTGCATATAAAATTAAACTTACGTGCATACATATGTATACCTTCTGGGATATCTTTGAAAAGTTAGGTTAGTAAAGGTATAACATCCGGATTTCGCTGTATTTCTGGGTCATAAGACTTGCTCGTCTATTACCGTCTATCGAGCAACTTACCAGACACCGTGCTACTACGTAGATTTTGCTAACAGCAAAACACTTTGCTCGACCCAGTAATCGTTACCAAGACTTCGCGATCGCACGCAAACATAAGTACAAACATGCCAGGGGATCAACGAGTCACTGGCAAAAGGGCAACAAATATCATAAATTAAGTTTTAATGATAACTTTTAATAATTTCATTTCATGTAAAACGTTAAACAATAATAACCTTACAATCGATAATAAGACTACTTTTTTGTCATCTAATATTTCAGTCGAACATTGAATCTCTAAATATTTACTTTGAATTTTCCTGAAGCTAAAAAGCCGTACACCAATATAATATCCGCATGACAAAATTCTATTTCCTGGCGAGACCAGATAACATTATTATCATAATGAAATGATCGAAATATGTATTTTCCAACGAAGATAAGAAGTTGTGGTGAAAATTAATCACATACATTTAGAAAAAATATATTTAAATATTAAAGAAAGTGATCACAGCATTTTAGATAGCTTGACAATAGTGTCAAGCTGCCTAATTTTAGTACGACGAATTTACAAATTTTGTTCTATGTTAATATCATATCAACAAGACATTAATTTGCATAATGGAAAGTGGATATTTAAACTATGTTATTCCATAGTTTTATGGTATTCGAAAGTAAGTAAGGTAGGTAACGGAAGACGAGCCTATAGTGGACTACTGTGCCGTTCTAGAGTCTGGGATGCTACTGAGAATTCCTTGACAGGAAAATCCAATAGAACTTCGCACAACCCGAACTTGTGTATCCTCATGCAAAGCAGTCGCGTTCACAATGGCTACATCACCGATTATTCATTAGTCTATAAAGTGAATTCAAAGTATAAGCTATCATATATTAAATCATTAGCATAACATACAAAATCTGTAAAATAATGTCTAATGCACTTTAAATATTGCTAATACTATAACTGTTCAAATTTACCAACTAATCATAAGTTTAGTTGATGAACCTTGAGTATATTCAATGAGGTAATGTTATATCCAATGAGGTATCAAAAAGTGTCCGAGTAAAATTATGAATAAATTCTTTATAATTGAAATGAGGCATTACAGTTCCGTATTGGAGTTCACCTTGTCAAAGATTACCCGATTGTATACTACCAAGGTTTTCAAAAAAATTACATCACTAAGCATATTTTAGCACTTGTTTTGGTGGACCCTAATGTAAGAAATTTTAGTACATATATTTATTTTTAATATATATATAGTACATATACATATATTAAAACCATATGGTTTTAATATAATTTCGGTCTAAGACTCCTTCTAAGACGAGACTTCTAGACTTTTACGAGACGACCCATACCTAAAAGGAGTCGTCTACAATGAGAGATACTTTGAACTAATCGGTACGATTAGGTTCTGATATAGCAGATAACGTGGAAACAATAACCAATACTCAATTGCATGTCATATATATTACATGTCATTGTGTATTGATAATAGTTTCAGCGTACTAATAAAGCCAAAGCGTCGAAATTCAGCTTTGGAAACCATATCAGCAGACGTATAGTTGCATCCCCGTTGCAAATTGGTTACGTACTTATTACAAGCTACCTAAAAATCCAATCGGGCGTGATTGTTTACTCAATCGCAAATTGTTAAACCGAAGTTTTGAACAAGCTTACATAATTTTATGCTATAAATAGCTTATATAAATGAGGAAAATCAATACTCATATGTAGTAAAAGTTGAATTGTGGTTCAAAATATATTGCAAAATAATGACCAATCATAAATACACTTTGAAACTAAACGAATTGTAGCATTATCTTAAAACCTACCAAACTAAAATATATATGGTCCTGATTTATTATAAGAACATCAGGCGTCGCATCGCAGGCTGTCGAAAATAGAAATAAAACGTGTTAGGTTCAAGAAATTCAATTTAAGTTGCAACAACGCTTCGCGCCGTTGCGAGTCCGTAACATTGGAGTATTATGTAGACTCACAAGAGATACGAGCAAGAATACGTATGCACATATTTATGTTCAATATTATACAACATAATATTGTTATTATTGTCTGATGATTCGGATTTTAATAATAGTATAATTATAACAGGTACACGATATATGTCCAATATACAGCATAGTCTCAAGACAAAAGTCTTTAGCCAGTGTGTGTTGCCAGTGATGACTTACGGATCAGAGACGTGGTCGTTCACTATGGGCCTTATCAGATGGTTTAAAGTCACTCAGAGGGCGATGGAGAGAGCTATGCTTGGAATTCCCCTGTGCGATCGAATCAGAAATGAGGAGATCCACAGGAAAACTAAAGTTGCCGACATTCCTCTCCGGATAGCCAAGCGGAAGTGGCTGTGGGCAGGGCACATAGCGCGCAGAACTGATTGCCGTTAGGGCAAAAAGATTCTGGAGTGGCGGCCACGCACCGGAAGACGCAGTAGGAGTAGGCCTCCCACAACGTGAACCGACGACCTGGTAAGGGTCACGGGAAGTGTGGATGCGGGTGGCCCAAGATCGGTCTGTGTGTAAACTTTGGGGGAGGCCTATGTTCCGCAGTGGACGTCTTTCGCCTGAGATGATGACATGATTACAATACACAGTAATTATATCTCGGTGGCGCAGTTGTAATGTACGCGATTTATGTATATACATGAGGGCTTTAATGCCTAGGTCGCGCTTATTGAATACTTCTATCTAGAAATTCTCAGTAGCAGCACGATGCCTGGCACTGTGCCATACAAACGTCAATAGCCTCACCCGCTATTATGTGGCACCTAGATTCATAATTGCCAAAGTGGGGATGTAATACGCTAAGTCAAGTCAAGTCAAAATTAACTTATTCATTCAGGTCACAAAAGTAAAATTTGTGAACTTCAAAATGTATTGGTGTGTATAATTAGTGAGCTTACTAAGTTGCTGAAGCCACATTAAGGTTAGTTGCTATGTTCTGGCAACAGCTGACCTTTGAGAAGATACCTGCAGAAAATACACGGCCACTCTTTTAAATATAATTGCAGTACTTTACAACTTTTATCAAAAAAGCGTTGCAGCCATTATTTCATATTTTACTAACTATATAAATCTAAAAAGAAATACAATTATTACTTTATAATATTAAGGCGTTGTAATAATTAAGTTTAGTAGTCTCACTTACTTACTTCGCTAGCTCAATGACCCAAAGTGGATCTTGGCCTCCAACATAAAAGTACGCTATTCCTTCCTATTTTGTGCCCAGCCAGATCAATCCTGCACATTCATCTCTTTCAGGTCTAGTAGTAGTCTCTAGTAGTCTTATTTAAAGTTAATTCATAATAGACGCCATTACATATTTACTATAAGTGATATATAACTTATAGTAAATCTGTAAAGGAATAACCTCACTATCGAAAAATACACAAAAGTTCTTCAATTTTGGTTGTCATGACATCAAGTGTATAGCACGACACGTTTTCTACTCAACGGCAATAATAAATTCGAATAACGACTAGTGCAACCCATGATGAGTGAGTAGTAAGTATTAAAGTAAATTATACATATATTTACCAGTGTATATAATTGAGATACGGATCGTACTAATTTAGCCTCTCAATCAGTAAAAGCAGAATACCTAAAATTTGTTTTATAAATAGATTCCATTAACGTTTACAAGGGTTTGATAGAAATTGTGACGCACACGAAGCAGATTCCTATCTGGATTCCTTTCGTGATAAGTTTAGCTCGCTTCTGCACGATTTTCCACTGATTATAGTCCTGCCAAATGAATTTCGAAGGCGAAAAATGTTTTAAGGGTCGTACTCCGTCGTCGTGTCGCGTTTTTATCACATGAATTAGCTTTTAACCTAACTATCAGTCGTGCGGAAATATTAATGAACCTCGCCTTTCACAGTGTCGTCTACGACTTTAGTACTATTTTATGTTAGGCAGCTAGCTGTTATGGCTGTTATTTTACGATATATACAGTAGCAGCAAAGAAAGAAAATGAAATAGACGTTCAGATTTCACTTTAAAATAAGAACATAATTCATCATGTTTGCACTATATTTATATCCATTGCGGAAAGACTAGACGATACTATTAACACGTTGTTTTTTTTCCGATGAAAGTCCTTTATGGACACTCCCTCCTCCGGGGAGGGTGGTTATGTGAGACTCTCCGCCTCTGAAGGGGGTCGGTATACACACTAAAAACCTGGGGTGAGCAGTCCCTCCGCCGACGGGGTGGGCGGGATGGGTTCGCGTTAGCAATCACCATCCCGCCCCGGCGGCTGGCTCGGCTGATGGTGACCGGTCCTCAGCACCTGTGGAGGGGTGGCCTTGCTCAGCAAGGCCACCTCCCAGACGTGTGGGGCCGTTTAAGCTGGTAGAGAGTCCCCCGACTCTGTACCAGTGACCACTATACATGAGCGAGAAGGCGAGCAAATCGCCTCCTCCTCGCTTCCGTCCGTCTGCGCGCAAGAGGGTCAGCGAGGAGATTGTTCTCCCTGACCCTCTCCTCAGTCTCCTTCTGCACCATGACAGCCTCGCAGAAGGAGACCACTGCCTGCCACGCCCTCTCACCGCCGAGAATGACGTTGATCACGTTGCTGAGAGCAGGGAGAGATCTCCGCCTGTTATGGCGAGAGCAGGGAGAGATCTCCGCCTATTATGGCGAGAGCAGGGAGAGATCTCCACCTATTATGGCCGAAAGCGTGTGCCGCTGCAGCCCCCACGCGGCACACGCCTCCACCGTGTGGAGCACCGTGCCTTCGGCGCCCCACACCCGTGGCAGGCCGGGGTCGCCTCCCGTCTCGCGATCTGTTGCAAATACTTTCCGAAGCATCCGTGCCCATAAAGAACCTGCTCCAGTCGGAAGGTCAGCGATCCGAATCGCCGCCCTATCCACCCCCGGAGGACCGGGCCAATGGCCTCCACCGTCCACTGGCCCGGGGCCGGTGGAGCCAGGTCCTCCGTCCACCGCGTTAACAGGGCGGTGTTCACCTGTCGCCGCATGCGTGCGACCTCCTCCCACCCCGAGGGCTTCCCGCGGCATCTCCTCGCCACCACGAAGTAGTAAATTTCAGCGAGGACCTCCGCTTGTAGCTTCCAGGGGGGGGGGTCACTGGACAGCACGCACGCATATGGCTCTCGTCGCGACGAGGTTCTCCATAATGTTCTCAAAGATAATAGGCGTGAAAGTATGAAGTTGTCGTTGTATAGTAATAGATACTTTGAAGTTACAATACCTACATGGTGTGACATTTTCAAGTGCAACTTTCTTCACATGATACCTATAAGATTCTTCTTTAAAATTGCGCAACAATCGGTTTTTGACTTTCAATTGTTTTTTATTCAGCTAAGACGAAAAAGATGGATACTTCGAAAATCCGAGTCATTATTTAATACGAGTTCCGACGCGGATCTAACACGACAGAAACGGCTCGCAATATCAACGCTGCGTTTGAAGAGGAGACTGTTAATAAACGCACCGTGCGTTTTTGGTTTAAACGCTTTCGTAGTGGAAACTTCGACTTGAAGAACGAACCACGTGGAAGACCGCCCACACAGGTGAATAACGTAGAATTGAAAGAGATGGTGAAAGCCAGTCCAAGTCAAACTACCCAGGAATTAGCGACATGGTTTAAGGTTACCTACAATATTGGCTCATTTGCATGAAATCAATAAGATAAAAATATATGAAAAATGGGCACTCATTATTTGACTGATCTGCCGAAAGAAATGCGTTTTTGGATCGAATTGTGACATGTGACGAAAAGTGGATTCTTTTCGATAACCGTAAACAAAAATTGCAATGGCTGACCCTAGGTTTTTCTGTCTGTCTGATACTGTTTCAATTCCCTAACTAATTTCGAAAGCTGAAGTCTATAGGTATTCGGGAGCTACCACTAGAACTTTTTAAAGATTACCTAATAAATAGAACACAAACTGTAAAATCTGGAGATGTTGTTAGTGCTAAGTTAAAAGTCAGTTTTTGAGTTCCCCAGGGCTCAGTACTTGGGCTGACACTGTTCCTAATAATTTATGTCAATAATCTTTCCGCTATGGAAATACCAGATGCCCATGTGATCACCTTTGCAGATAGTACTGTAATCTTGTTTCATAATTCCTCTTGGATGCATGTAAAATCGAAATGAAATATATATATATATATATATATATATATATATATATATATATATATATATATATAATGTATACATATGTATAATATTAAAATATATACTATTACTCTAGTACAACATGCGAGTAGGTATATCACCCTTAACAAGGTTTATAAAGTTTTAATTTTACTTTGATTTTATATTACAATACTACTAATTAGCCACTTAACTAAAAATTTCTGGGGATTATCGATTTTTGATTTATTTATTGATTCACGCTAAAGTAATAAACAGTCGTACAATATTAAATTAATACGTCTATGTACCGATACAGGATTAAAAATAAATCTAAGTGATTAGTGTTATGATTTCATTTGTTATTAATGTATATACTACTTGATTACACTAAACCACAGCACTAAAACTCGTTAGCTATTGTAGATGATTTTTACTAATTACTGTATCCGCTTAAATAGAAAAAGTGTCTTAATGACAATAAGTTAAAGTTTGTATTGCCGAAGCCAGAATCTTAACTTGCCGTAACACAGTCTCGACTAGCACGGTAGCTAAAGAACATTTGTTTCTGTATACCGCCATTGTCATTTATAATATCATAAATGTTTAAATGTGCATAGCTGCGATGTATGTACGCATTAGATGTTTTATTGTCGGCCTCGGTGGCGTAGTGGTTAGTGTAACCGACTGCCACGCCTGAGGTCGCGGGTTCGATTCCCGCACAAGTCAAACATTTGTGTGCATGAACATGGATGTTTGTCTTGGTCTGGGTGTTTCTATATATACATAATATGTACGTATTTTCAAAAAAAGTATATATATGTTATATATGTATATATACATATTATGTTATGTTTATCCATTGTCGAGTACCTACCCATAGTACAAGCTCTGCTTAGTTTGGGCTAGATGGTGTTGTGTGTATGTGATAGAATATTATTATTATTATTATTATTATTGTTAAGTTGCTATTTGTATTCTTATTTGTTTTATAATTTTGTTAAGTTATATCTATTATTGTAACTGTAGTTTAAGTATTACTTTAAGCTGGTGTACTGTATCCTAATTTTAACAACTAAACATTCATGCATTCAAGGTCAAACGCCGCACCAGTACCCTAAAGCAAAGCTTATCAATAAAAAGGTAGTGGTAACTGTTTGGTAGTCTCTTCATGGTGTTATTCACTATAGCTTTCTCAGGTCTGGTCAAGCAATAACAGCAGATGTTTACTGTTCCGAACTTCGAACAATGACGGCGAAACTGGTAGTGAAACAGCTCCGACTCGTGAATCGATCTTCACCATTATTGGCTCCATGATAACGCAAGATCTCACACTGCACTGTAACTCTACAGAAGCTGTAGTTACAAACCATACGTCATCCTCCATACTCGCAGGACCTTGCTCCAACGGATTAAGTACTATTTATTTCGTGACTTGGGCAAATTTTTACGTGATATAAAATGTTCTATCCAGGAGGCAGTACAAAAAGCTTTCACACAATTTGTCGAATCTAGATACCCGGAGTTCTATCGTAAAGGCATAAATAAACTTCCGTTTAGATGGCAGCAATGTATAGATAATAAGGGTTAATATTTCGATTAAATAAATATGGTACATCTTAGAAAGAAACGAGTTCAATTTTCAATACAAATCGGCAAATTCATACTTTAACCCTGACAACTCGCACTGGGCAGTGTGGGGGACTATGGCCTAACCTTTCTTACACTGAGTAGAGGCCGCTGCCCAAGCGTGGGATAGTTTATATTATTATATTAATTATTGATTTTAGATTCCTATTCTCCCTTTCCAAACAAACTTTAACAATTTAATTTTGCCAAATCTCAGACACCTCCAAACGCACAATATGCGTCAAAAGATTTACAAAGCTTTCTCTTCACTTATTAATACATAGATTATACATCAATAATTGTTGCTTCAACATCAGAAACAATACCTGAACATAAATTACTCATTACTTTTAACCCGCTAACGTGCCATTTTTCAAAGCAAACAACACAAAGTGGTATTTAAAAGATTATAATGTCAAAATACCCATAATATAATACTTCATTTCGCGAAACTTGAAAATCGTTTGGGTATTGCCGTCAATAAAAATGGCAGAGCAACAATTTGCGGTGTCACATGCAACCTGCGACAAAAGTTGTGTAACTGTATAATTAACTTCTTGTAAACTAAGAACGCTTGGATTCTTTAGCAACTCGATCTCACGACGTGCACCCTTAAGCTAGCAGGAGTTTTGAAAGGTTCAAAGGCTTTCGGTTCGTTAAAAGTAAGCAACGCACCTCATTATTAGAATGATTCAGACAGGTAAATATTGGATTTTTCTTTCGTTAAAGTGAAACCTACACATTAAAGTCCGACAACTTGCAGAAATTTTGTACCTAATGGATGCACAGCCGTTATCGAAATAAGAGAGAAAAAAAAAAATTTATGTTTCGGTCGTCGTTGTATTTATACATTGTAAATACAACGTCCTCAAAATGAAAATGAAATAAAGGTATGAAAAAGAATGAATCTAAATAGTATAAACATAAATTGTGCTGCGGTGAGACCGATAAGGGCCCTTGTCCTAGTTTATGCTACAACATTGCGCTGTTTTTCAAACTAGTCCTCAGTAAAGCCACAGACAATAATGACATCGACCTAAAAGTAAAATAATCTCAAAAGGCTTCTCAAAAATGATTCTACTACATAAACAGTTCAAATAATTTTATTTATTTGAACTGTTTATGTAGTAGTTAGTATCACATGTGATGGTGGCGAATGAGTAGTGTATGAGACTGCTATGAGTGAGGTGTACTATATTATGATCGGGCAAAATATTATTAGGTGTGTTTGTCAAGAAATTTACAGTAGAAGCACAGAGCACAAACGGTAAAAGGCTTGCTTACGAGATGCTTGGCTACAAATGTTTTGTGTTAACTACGTCTATTCGAGATATAGGCGTGAGATTATCTATACACAATTTTATGCAAGGGATCGTAAGCACTTACACATAGAGACTCATGTAGAACGCATGCAGATCAATTCAACCAAATATCATCTGAGACAATAATTTGCTTTCATATAATTTGTGGTAGTATCAATTATTTAACTACTATTCTTTATATTACGATTAATGAAAAAGTAAAAATCGTGTTCATTAATTATTTAAAAGTAAGGTTAGTTTAAGAATACTTTAATTCGTCTATCGGCATACGACCGCCGGCGCATTATGTCTGAAAAAGTTAAATGAACTAAATAATGTAAATATAAATAATCAGATATGCGAGGATCGTAACAAGTAGTAATCCGTAGTTGCTAGGCAGCTATTACGGATTTTTGCTGCTTTTATGGAAGGGTGAAGGGTGCCTACCCTCCAGGGCAACACGTGTAAACGCATGTTGGGTATGTTATATAGTAGGTAGTCAATATTGCAATACTCGAATTCTATCCACCTACCATGCAATCGCTAAATACGACTTAGATACTGAGTTATCGCATAAGTCTACATAATCATATCAAATAAAATACAATACCATAACATCCTTAAAAGTAATTTTGGCTCAATACCACTGATGTTACTCAACAAAATGTGTAATATTTTCTTTGTCGCTTCAAAAGCGAATAAAGTAAGGCACTGAATGATAACCTTCTATCAAATAACTATGATATTTGGGTCTTATTGGTGTAATAAACATACGGGAAGAAGTCCCCGAGCCGGGGCATGTCTCAAACGATTCGTGTGCCGGGTTATATCGGGTAAGCAATTTGGGGTAAATGCGTCGAAAGTTGTCACATTACCAACCCCAAATTACCCGGGATGGTCAAACGCCTCTCAGCTATATTTTCTGAGGAAAAATCTATCTGTAATTTTCGTTACATTCGTATGGCTACCCTTGTTTTATGATCACCATCATCATTTACCATCGATTTAGGAACATTGATGCTTCTAAAACGGACGGTGAAAGGTGGAGTTGGAGAACTGCTGTTAAAACTTTGATTTCGGGTAACGGATAGAAACTATTTATATACCCGATAATTTTGACATCCGTACGCTATGATCACATGCAATATCTAAGGAAACATTTGAGCGATATGGACCTCAGGAAAAACATTTTAAGATGGAATGAGAGTAAAGGATTGGTACATGTAGGTGAATGCAGTCTTGAAGTCTTACTCACCGGCCAAAACGCAGTAGTAATGTTACTACTCTCACGCCGGCTTATTGTAAGAGGGTGATTCATCCTTTGGCGAGCTGGCTCATTCGTAGCGTAACTAAATAGTTGGCAACGATATAAGTTATGCATTAATTTACCGATGTAACTATACTTATTCAGCGTCTGCCTTATGCGATTTGTAATAATTACACTAAACGTGTTATTATTACTGAGAGGGTTTGAGTGTACGGCAAAAAAATAAAAATGTATTGGTGAAGAAAGTATATAAGTATACATATGTATCTTATCTTATGTGGAGGCCAGTCAGTGCAGACCGGCGACACTTCGACCCAGTGGGATCTTTTGTCTCGATACTCTCCCAATAAACTTAAATATCAAGTTAGAAATAAAATAAAATCCACTATTTCACTTACACAATATTTATTTCTTGATTTACATGAAAGATTCAACCCGGACACAAACCAGCTCGTGCTTTTCTACTGTCGTATCATCAATCAACCCTACTCCAGTGTGAAAACAGTGTTGCTATTTTTATCACAAAATAATGAATAAAATAGAATTACCTCAAAAGTATCATCACAATTTCAAGTGCTTGTTTAAAATTAATATAACCCTACAGAAGCAACACTCATAATATTAACAAATCTAACTACTTATAAGTAGAACAAAATAAAAGGAATAGCACAAAATATATGATAGCAAATTTAAAAGGGAAATGGCTGGATTAGGCAGCTTCTAAAATTTCCACAAGTCAGAGATATTTTGAAGCAGGACCAAGTTAAGAGCCAGTATCGACCAGCCTGAATAAAGTATGTATTAAGAGAGAATGAAATATATCATAACCATAGTATGTATCTATGTATGTATCTTATGTGGAGGCCAGTCAGTGCAGACCGGCGACACTTCGACCCAGTGGGATCTTTTGTGTCGATACTCTCCCAATAACGACTGCCATAGGTGTTCATGGCAGCCGGGACCGACGGCTTAACGTGCTCTCCGAGGCACGGAGCAGGCGATAATTGGCAATCAATACGCACATAATTTGAAAAGTCATATAATTTCCGAAAGTTAGAGGTGCGCGACGTGGGTTCGAACCCGAGACCCTCTGCATTGCAATCTGTTTGTCTCCCTACTGAGCCATCGCTGCTAACCATAACCATAGTAAGTGAAAGCTGTAGTTCCATGATCTGTAGTTTCTGCCCTAGCTGCCGACAAACATATTATTTTTACCGGATTAAGGTACGTTTATATTCTATTATATGTAATGATATATAAGAAAAACCAACAGAGAATTAAATACATGATTGTCTTTTACTTGGAATTATAAAGCTCACGATCGATTCAGGTGACTAGGAATATTATAACATTTTTGACTCAGCATATTTTTAGTAGTACTTCTAATTAGAAGTTCAATTGAACCTCGAAGACAGGATCGCATTTTGCGATGTATAACTTAAATTATTTAATTAACAACCGCTTGTCGTTTAGTGCGGCGCAGGTATAATGGAAATATGATTTTGAAGATAATGCCCATTGTTTCAAAGTTCTATATCAAGATACATGTTTATGTTTCCTCTACAATAGCTCATCAATGGGAGTTTCCCATTGTGTTTAATTATGGAGCACGTCATGTAAGCTTAAGCAAAGTATCGGATATAATGTTCTACCAACCTAAGCGAAAAGGAAATACGAGTGACTATGACGCCACAGGTATGTACGTCTACGTTCCATTGTTCAGCCTGTCACTTGCACTAACGTTAGTCTCCCCTTTTTAATTCTTTAATTAAAAGTTTATGCTTAGAATACTCGGACTAAGGAAGGATATTTTGAAATTTATATAGTGTACATATAAAGATTCCGCCTACGTGGCTTTGTTCGTTTGTGCCCCTTGGGGTGAAAAAGAAATACCTGTTGCCAGAAGAAGCTACAGTTCAATTATTTAATAAAATAGTACATATTATACAATTTATTTTAACTAATTTTGAACTCCGTTTGACCCTTATGTATGGATTCATTGAACTCAATATAATTTATTATGTGTTGTTTTGGATTAATGCACCATTCAAAATAATTTCCTTATATATACTTTGGCAACCAACTCACCTACATCCTCAGGCATTGAATTAAATTATTAATTGATGTAGTGGATTCGTATATGGACGTATTCGTATATCGAGTTGTATATGGACCATGACATAAAATCTTATTTATAATATTTCATATCTGTGTTTACAATATTTGTAAAAGTATTCCCTTATTTCGAAATACGGCGTTGTTGTAATTTAAGTAAACAATTAAAATGAATAAAAAGATTTTACGACTAAATTTTAAACGTCATGATATAAAACATTTTTAACTAACGTCTAGACTTTAAGACATTTATATGTACTTCAGTTTTATAGGTCAAGTTATTTAGAGATTTTGTGATTAGTAATTCGCGTTTATACAGTGAATGGTACTTAGCTTTTATAATTATATGTAGAAGATTAAAAGTATATCGCTATATTCTATTTGAAAATAGGCAGCCGCGTTACTCGATTAAGAGAAACGTTTGCGTTTGTGCATGACGCAAGTATAGATGACGTGTTTACATGCGCAAGCAACTCGCGTGGGACACATGCGCAAGTTATTCATAGGGATATCGGGCATCGGTCGTTTGTTTGTACAATTTCAATGTGAAAGTACGTAATATATTTAGTACTAGTGCCTCATAAAATAATTATTTCCTAGGCATTTAAACTGCAGCGATAATTTTCTTGGTAGACCGTTAAATGCAGAGGTGTCGAGCTCGATACTCGGTACGCAAGGATGCCTTTTTGAAGTTATATGCGTATCAAATATTTAATTATTGCTCACTTTAATGGTGACAGAAAACATCGTGCAGAAACTTGCAAGAGTTCTACATAATGTTCTAGAATATTTGTATATGAAGTCTGCCAATTCGCAATATGCCAGCGTGGTGGTTTTTAAACCGAGTAGAGGCCCGTGCCCAGCAATGGGACAGCTTGTATACAGATTAATATAAGTATGTATAAAGCACGTTATTTATCAGCAGTATAGGCAAAATATGCACATTTACACATTACACGAGCCATATAAAAGTACATATCTGTAATACATATCTACATAAGCCTTTATGTTGCGAAGCAATAGAAAATAGTTGCCGTGATATTATCTTATCTTATGTGGGGGCCAGTCAGTGCAGACCGGCGACCCTTCGAGCCAGTGGGATCTTTTGTGTTGACACTCTCCGAATAACGACTGCCATAGATCTTCATGGCAGCCGGGACCGACGGCTTAACGTGCTCTCCGAGGCATAGAGCAGGTGATAATTCTCAATCAATACGCACATAATTTCGAAAAGTCATATAACTTCCGAAAGTCAGAGGTACGCGACGTGGGTTCGAACGCGAGACCCTCTGCATTGCAGTCTGTTGGTCTCCCCACTGAGCTATCGCTGCTCAAAATTGCCGTGATATTACTTGAGTAATATACATTTTGATTTATCATGTATGTTTGTTTTTAATCGTAAGTATTGTATACACCTGTAAAGGCATTTCATCTTGTACCATTCCCTAACTGTTTTAAATTATAATTGTATAATGATGTGTCGATGGTGTGACTTTTAATAATTAAATAACACTTACCATATTTTGGCAAAATTCACATGAGATCATAAATCATAAAGTATTTAATAAAATTATTACAAATTAACGTAAAATTAAAAATTTAAAAAAAAAAGACACAATATCACATACATGAAGTTTTACGAATTACACACATTCTGAAGGCAAACATGTTTTTTGCATGCATAACATGTGTATGTAGATTTCCTTTGAAGCTTCAAAGGACATGAAGTGTATGTGTGGCACCTTCTTCTTTTTTATGTTCTTCTTCGTCAACTTCTTGACGGTCAGATACAGGCAAACCTTTACCCAGCACACGTGTCAAACTCAAACGTTGCTCATGTGGCAACCTTTCTTTCAACGCTTGTCTTCTCATTGCTTTTTTTTCATTTGCAGCAGTACTAAACCGGGAGCTAATTCTTTCACGAAAATTTTCCTTTCAGTAGTCTTGTCATGATTTATGTTATATAACAAGTATACGGTACTGATAAATAACGTCACGGCTAACTCAAAATCTTTGTGCCCTGGCACTAATGTTATTCTATTTTGCGCTGCATGTTGGTTATTATTATTACTGAGAGCCTGTTTTCTCCCAGACGACGTACTGGGCTCCCTATTGCAAAAGTTTTCAAACTACTGCAAAAAAAGACGTTAATTAAATTGAAACTATTTACAAAAAAGTTACGTATATACTGAGATGGGGTCTGAGAGGCCCACGAGAAATTTCAAAATGAATTTCCTTACCGAAATTGCACCCGCAAACACGTAAACAATCGTTTACAGCCTCGGCACAACTAAACTCGAAAGTACTAGAAGGTACGTGTGTGTGATGCGCGAGGGAAAGGAGTAATTCAACAATTTTACTATCTCAAGGCCTGAGAGGCCCTCACCTCAGTTGTTCCGTCCAGACATAATTTGCTGGCAACTTTGGCACATAGTTCAAGAATTGTTGAACTAAACGTCATATGTCAATTGAACGTGAAACGTCACTTGTCAATATAATATCATAATCATGTTATCTTGGCTTACGTTTTGGAAGGTTTGAGCGCTTGTAATTGTAGTTGGAAAAATCTAGTTTAATTGTAGTAATCACCGGGCCATTGTTGGGATAATCAATACTTTATCTTATTTGAATATTGGGCAATTGCTGTTTTTCACAATAATTCCCTCGCGCGTGGTCGCGTCTTGTGTGGGAAAGGACCATCCGTTGATTCGCGAATAGAAGTGCCTCCTCGCCTTAAAATCAATTGTATTTTATTGAGTTATAAACATTTGTGTTAGAAGAACTATAAACCTTGGCGTAAGAACTTGGAACAATTGTGATACACGTGGTAACGTGTTCGCGGGTGTCGCTGTTGCCGCTCGCCTGTGAATATAGCTGTCCTAAGGGTTTGGTAAGCCTTGTCTGTATTTTGAGCCCGCTTTATTGATCATTGTGAGGAATCCCATCCTTTGAGGAAGGAACCTAAGTTTAAGAGGTTAGTATATGTATATTTTGACATAGTATAAGAGCTGCGTATCGCAGCCATTGATTTCATTAACATAGTGGCGTTGGATCTTCCAGAAGGCAAAAAGCACGCTTCCACAAACCAAATTCCTGGCATATCCAGCATTGGATGACATCAGTAGTTAAAGGTTAATACCAGTTACGATTTATCATCATCTCAGCTGAAAGACGTCCACTGCTGGACATAGACCTCCCACAAGGTTTTCCACGCAGACCGGTCTTGATCCACCCGCATCCAACCACTTTCCGCGACCCTTACCAGGTCGTTGGTCTACCTTGTAGGGCGCCTACCCCAGCTGCGACTTCCAATGTATGGCCGCCGCTCTAGAACCTTTCTAGCCTGACGGAATTATATGTAAAAATAAAAGATTTTATAAAAATATATTTTATCATGATATGCTTAAGAGATTTTCATATCAACTAATTGGAAGAATTAATGGGCACTGCTGATTGTTACTGGAACAATTAGGACATAGAGTTGGCGAATGTTTGACAATGACGAAAAAAGCAAAGATGTACCAATTCAAAAACGTGTTACTAAATTCAGAGCTGCGTTATACGGTGCTGAGAGCGTACGAGCGCTTGCCAATTGGTAACCGTGACGCATGTTGGCATTGTTAGTGAATGTTCCTTTTACAACATTTTCAGTAGCAACGTGGAGACTGACACTGTGTCCGGTTGGCGGCAATATCCGTTATTTCGCGAAAGCAAATGCAGCGAGCGATGTGTCCGAAAAAATATAAAGGATTTATGCTCGGTTCTCTTTTCTCGTATTCCGCCATTAATATATAAAAACCCTTCCGCATGGAAAAGGCATTGATTTTAAATATTACAAGTCATAGCAGGGCTGTTAAGCCTGATGCGCAGTTCAGATAGATTTTCTAATTTCAATTTGTTTTTTGTGGTTGTATAATTCGCAGTTGATGATCGGCTTCGAAAATGGTATCTGATAGGTAGCCATAATATAATTATGTTCGTCCTATAAAAATCTGGCTAGTTTTGTTTGATATTACTAATATAAAAAATATAATATTATAGTTCTATATAGATCGTATTACGTGTGATGAATAAAATGATTTGCCTTATGCATCCTTTGGTTGATATATGTACATATATCCACTCCATTCCATTGAAATTTGTATTTTACTTTATATGTATAGCTTATAATATTGTGTTAGAATATTGTAAAAGTGTTCAAATAAATAAATAAATAATCTATTGAAAATATTTGACCGTATGGTTGGTGCCGTTGCCTCTGGGCCAAATGGTGTGGTTTACACAGGATAATCATTGTTTTATTTACCGATGTACGTATCATTACAATAGTTGTTGCTATAGTACAATCATTGTTTTATTCACATATAGTTGTTACGAATGTGGGTTATGTTTGACCGTTGGTTGTATGTCTAATACAGAAGATATCAAATCAAAACCAACGTTTAGTTTCTGTTATAAAATACAGCATCTAGTCATTTTTAATAAAGAGCTAAGACTATCAATACTTTGTTTACCTTAACAGAAATGACAAATGTTTGTTAAAATCATTACAATAACAGAACTACAGCGTGCTTTTAAAAGAGGGCGACATAACTACACAAAGCAACAATGGGACACAAGAGCCCCATCTAACCCTATCTTGTTAAATGTGCTACCGTGTATGCAAAAGGGTGCTCCTTAATTTCCGTCGCGGAAAACATATCGCTAGGAAGAACGAAAAAAATTATCACTACGTTACATCGAATGCATGTTTAAAGTCGAACACGGATTTTTATTTAAATAATCCCTCAGCTGCATGTTTAAAAGTGCGAGTGCGAGATTTCAATAATAAATAACACATATGTGAGTGGATTCGACGTCGGATGGCTTTATTTTTGAATTAAGTATAGAGAGAACAGTGCGTATATTGGTTTTGGCCGGTACGCTCTTCCATCCGAAATCTTAATTCCTCAATAATATAAATACATGAATTGGTGTAATGAAATATATGCTTAAACCCAAAATGTTAATGAATTAAAATTTAATGCCCACAACGCCCGTGCATTGTTCACATTTCCTTAAAATATATCAAATGTATATTTTGAATAAATGTTAACAATTAATTAATCTATCACTACAACAAATTTAAAAAAAAAATGATTGACGTTTCTTGCTTATTCACTGCTGCAGCTATCATTATGTGAAACATTCACCACGTAACGTTCGGTCCCCTATGTTTCTTATGTTACACACAACAATGCAATTCAAAGACAAATATATAAATAAGAATATTTTAGCTCATAAAGGCACACACAATGTGATATAAGTATCTTCACATCTGCGCTGACTTACTAAGCATACAATGATTTAACCGGTTAATTTTAATGTAAATATAAACAACAATCAATACGAAACAAAATCAAGATGCTTTGTGAAGACCGTTGATATAACTAACGATATTTCTCTAAATTTTAGCAACGAATAACAAATACAATTTTGCAAGCAAATAACAATACCTCAATGACGTGGACTTAGTCTGGAAATAGTATCGTAGAATTGGATCAGATCGTTAGTGTAGCTTGTTAATTATTTTCAGATTCAAGTCCCGTTCTATTCTTTCATCATAAAGAATAAGAATATTCCTGAAGGAATCAAAATTCAGCGATAAAATGTACATAGAAAACGAGCGTGCTTTGTTTCTAATTAAAATATATTTGTAAATTAAAGCTACCGTATTATTTATTTACGTGAAATACTTGCTTGCCCGTGTAGTAAAGGCGATCGTGTGCGTAGAAAGGATCCGTGATTGAGATGAAGATAATTTACTACCATCAAGTCCTTACACGAGTAACCATTTTACAAAACTGATACCTCTTTTCATTTCTGTAGAAATTCATATTTAGTTATATACAAATCTACTACCACAGCAGTAAAGCATGTGCAAAGTTATCCCTGCACATATAGATATCAGTTGAGAGCACATATTGCTAGAAAACCGACATAATATACTACAATTACTTAGACTCTATAATACGCGAACAAAGACTGTCGTTACGCGTTATAAAAACTTTAAGACACGCTTAAATTAACTTTTATTCACGTGTAATGAAAGCATTTAAAACCGACTTCATTCACACATAAAAACTCAGACACCTATAAACTCATACTGGTAACAAAAAAATTTGTCACTTAAATATAGAAAGAACAATATTAAAACATTCTGAACATATTCATTTCACGACAGTGACCATTTCTCGAAGCCTTCATGCATGCTCAAATAAGCACAGATATAAAAAAGCTTAAGTGCATACACACTGTAATTGGTGATCACATATGTACGTATGTAGAACAAACGTTTCTTTGTGATCACATAACAGAGCGACCGTGATGTCCAAAGAGAAAAGGACTTGTTGCTCGACGTTGTCATTTCTTTTTTGTCAACATCTTTATTTCCCTCCCTTTGGGACATTTGATTTCGGGAACGAAAAAGGTTATTTTAACAACAATATGTACCTAGTTGACAAATCGTTGTTATGTGAGAGAATCGTTTTTCCGTTGGTCTGCAATAATGGGACATAATAGGACAGAATGTTTTGTTATTATTTATATCTTAGAAACCGAATACAATGAATTGTGAGCTTGCAAGTAACGTGATACTTACTAAGTAAACTAAGGACGAGTTTTATCAAAGTGTGATAATTATACTGCCGCTATCGGATATATTAACCAGGAATACTGTTGTGATAAACATTATGTACCTACCTTATCAAATCAAATTTAATTCAAAACCTTTTTAAAGTATTATCAATATAATAATCCTTTAGTAAATGACGTAACGCGTAAACACACTTAGTTAAAGGGGAATTTCGGTAATACGTTATGTAAGTTGCGTCTTAATCTTCTTTTTTATAATAATCTGCCTCCTCGGCACTGTATCTATTCCGGTAGCACAATCTCATTTAACTAGACATCTTACTTACCTACTACTTAACCTCTATAATATTAGCACAGCCTAAAACTAATTACGGATACCTATTATCAAGACTATTATATTAATGAAGGTATCCATTCATAAAGAGCAATTTGGATATACAAAGGAACTTAATGCTAAGGGTTAACAAACTCGACGTTTTGCTACAACACTATTTTTACTTTAATATATATTTTATATTTTGGTATGACAAGCGTAAATATCTGTTGTGACTACCTTTATGAACATCCAGCGCGACGCGCATTTTATCGTGTATTGCGAAACCCAGACTTGGAACAATAAAGGGATGACATATTTTATTCTGTGTGAACAACTTACTACAGGACTTAAATAATAATTGTATCGAAATGATCCCATCGATTCGTAAATTATAACATTTATTCTATAATTAAAATATTGTGGTGGATGATAAGTGATAGTTAAAATGATACACGTGTTATAATCGTTGCACATTCTCTGCTACCGAATATTCAGTACCACATTGGTGACCAATAAATACTGGTAATAAATATAAATAAAAGATTTATGATTTTAATTAATCATCTTGGATCAACCTGCTTGCTCCAAAGTTCGAAACAGTTGTCCATCACAAGGCCCACCGATATTATGTAATGGACTTTTGAAGGATTCTATTTATTTTAAAAAATAATTTGAGAATGTACTCTGACATGTTAATTAGGTATATTCTTTATTATATACTTAATATAACCACATCATTGTTAAGCTGCTGAGAATGTGGACAAGATCGAGATTCACGGAATGTGCTTTGGGTATGCAAGTCTGCCATTAAGAACTGTGTTATATGAAGATATTAGGCGCTTGCGAACGGTTTTAATTTTAATTAAGGAGAAATAATTATGACATCTAATGTAAAGCCATTGCTTCTATTATGCTAATATTATTAATCAATTTGTAAAAATTATAAATGTTTTTAAAATGTATTTTGTACTTACGCACGAGTACTTATTAATTCCATGTATCTATATTTTACAATAGATCATAGTACATAGACAACGGATAAAGATAGATATGTATATATGTCGGAGAGAAGGACGGCAACTTGCTTTTGACACGATAAAGCAACAAAATATAGGCGTGGTATTATACTTCGTACGTATAGTAATGATAGGCAAATACAAGAGAAATAAAACAATAAAGGTTGACTGTGATTATCTCTGATTCGATCGTAACGCAGCGAGTTCGTCACACCGTGTGTCCGCGCACGCATATTCGGCACTAACATAACGTCAATATGACACTGACAGTTCTAACTGTCACTCTAACTGACACACTGGCTCTATGGCGACCGAAACAAACCAATAGATGCCGCTTTATTCAACTCCAATTACAGAAATAAATTACATTCTAATGATTATTTTCTTGACGCTCCAACATATACATCTATGTAACATTACATTGCGCTATTAACAGGGAACTGCTATAGAACTTTGAACCTACACTATCCTTTGTAATTTGCATTCACATCCTTAGTCGCGCAAATACGTACAAATACACAGTTCACAATGATACAAATTTATACCGAGCTTTGACTCCCGACCCTTGATGTGGCCGGTGAATAGCAAGGGTGAGCGTATCAATATAATAATAATAATATTCTACCACATACACACAACACCATCTAGCCCAAACTAAGCAGAGCTTGTACGTTGGGTACTAGACAATGGATAAACATACATGATACATTGTTTTTTTGGAAATACATACATTTTATACATAGAAATACCCAGACCAAACCAAACATCCATGTTCATGCACACAGATGTTTGACTTATACGGGAATCGAACCTGCGACCTCAGGCGTGGCAGTTGGTTACACTAACCACTACGCCATCGAGGGTATATATGTAGGGTTTTTTCTTGATGCAGGTCTAACTGATATAAAAGTAAAATTATATCGGTTAGTTAGTAATCATGATATCGATCATAATACGTTCAATGACTATTACTAGACTAAGGGCCTGTGCACACCACGTTTTTTAAACGCGCCGTTGACGCGCTTTTTAGAAACGTGCGTTGACGGCGCGCTTTTATCCTACAGAGCAGTTTGTTGTCGTTTGTATCGATACACACGCGCGTTAGCATCGCGTTTGTATCGATTCAAACGCGCGACACCGGCGCGTCACTAGCGCAATAACAAAGCGGATGCAATCAATACTGTCTCAATCGACGCCATCTTACTACTGTTGACGAGGTTCTGCTTAGAAATGCGATATGCCAGCGCGTTTGTATCGATACACACGCGCGTTTGCGTCGCATCTGTATCGCTACACACGCGCGTCTGTATCGCTTCAAACACGTGTTTGAATTTATACAGGTGTGCAAAGGTCTACAGGCTGCGTCTGACTCGCGTGCGTATCACATCTGTATCGCTACAAAACCGCGTCGACGGCGCGTTTAAAAAACGTAGTGTGCACAGGCCCTAACTGCACCGATGGCGTAGTCGTATAAGTGGTCTCGTCGCCGCTGCCACTGCGCCGAGTGTTGTGGGTTCGAATCCCACACAGGACAAAAAATTGTCTGTTCCATAAATGGTTGTTTCAAGTCTACGCGTTCTGTGTGTCCGTTGTTTGAATGTTCGTAGTCCTCCATGACACAGTATTATGTCTGACCGGAGGATTATTGCGATGCACATATAGACTTACTCCTGTTCTAACAGCCACGGTCGTAGCATAGCTATGTCTCTTACTTTATTAATCGACATATTTTGTAGGATATGATATAATAATTGCTGTATCAATAAGGTTATGCCATAGTCCACCACACTGGGTCAAGACGCGCTGACAGACTTCACACCTCTTCAAGAAAATGATATAGAATACTTGGACTGCACGTCCTGCGATCTTTTTCTTGGTGATTAAATGAGCTAGCGAATATTACAATACGAGGCTTTTTGTCTATGTAAATAATTGTAACCGAGAAGAAAGAGACCATTATAAAATATAATGCCAGAGTAATATGCCAGTATTATAATAATGTAAAATTAATATTGGTTCAGTACTAAGTATAATAACAAATAATATGATACTTTGACGCCTAAGATCCATTATAATAATTCAATTTATTTTTGCCAATAGCCACATGATTAACTTAATATAGCGAAGAATGGGGTGTGCATTGTTATCCTTATATTTAGTGTCCCAGGGGAGTACTACAGCTTGTTTGATGAGGGATAACCAACAAACAGTAAAATATACACTATTTTTTAATTTAGAAAAGTGTTCCTCTCTTTTTGATATGTACTATACACACATACTTAGACTGCATATCTCCGAAGGGGTCGCTAGACATGTATTACACTACTATTTTGAAAGAAAGAAAGAAAATATAGGAAGTTGGAAAAATCAACCATAACAGAGAAAATATAATCTTTACTAACATTATAAAGCGGAAAAATTTGATTTTTTGTTTGTTTGCAAGTGGTTAATTCAGAAACTATACAACTGATTTTAAACATTATTTCACGATTAGAAAAGTGTATTATCACTGAGTAACATAGGCATACATCAATTTTTATGTTTAAAAGGATACTGTTACAAACATAACCTAATCTACTTTTACGCGAGCGAAGCTGCGAGCAAAAGCTAGGATAGAATAAATAAATTTTGCCAATTGGGACTTACTTTAGCAAATGCCGTGGCTATGGAAGCTTGTCGCTGGTTTTTAATAAGATCCCTTTGCACATTAAGTTTTTAGGTCTCACAGAAACACGTAATTGACAAGTCCATTGTCGTTTACCAGGCATGTTCCTGAATGCCACGTTGCTTAAGAGAATTACATAACAGAAGATCCTGATAACAATTTGCCGATCCGGCATTTGAATCCGGGATCACGATCGGACATATATAACTGATGCCACGATACCAACGAGATAGTTATATTACGTGATAATTATAAATATTTTTATTTATCATACCAAAAAAAAAATTTACTTCATGAAATATTTATTAAACTACTACAATATAATATTTTCTTTATCACCAAATAAAAATATCACTTTCAACATTGTAACAAATTGTTATATCAAAATAATTTATGAAGTCTAATAATCACAATTTTGCTATGGCACTTGTTTTTAATATCACATTAATAATAATAACGTTAATTTTCTCACCACAATATACACATATTAAATAAACAGTATTACAAATATTACATAATTCGGTTTACAACATATATTGTGGGAGACTGGTGCCTAAGCTAGGCTCGAGGCCTGTGTTTTAGGACACCAGGTCTCCACCCCTTGGTATAGTACAAAAGTATATAATAGTACAAAAGAGGACAATAACAACAACATTAATCAAATAAAAATAATAATAATAAATTATAATAATAATACAAAAAAGAAAAAAATGGTATTAGAGAAAAAGTCACTAAATTTGAAAAAAAAATGCTATGTAAAAATGTAAAATAGGCCTACCTGTGTGTGGAATGAGGATGATTGTGTGTGATTTTGAATTGATAATAATTAATATTACAAATATATTATTACTTATATGTAGCAGAAGAGATAATATTTACATCAGGAATTTTATAATATACTAGCTGTCCCGACAGACGTTGTCCTGTACACACGAAAAAAAAAAGGCAAATCTAAACCATCCTCGAATCCACATGAACACACACAAATTCTTTTATCAAAATCGTTCCAGTCGTTTAGGAGGAGTTCAGTGACATACACACGTACAGTAGAATTATATATATAAAGATTATGTATTGAAAACAATGTATAAACATTTAAAGATATGGGGTACACAATGGTGTACTTTGAATGTTAATAATGTTTAATTATTTTCGGCCTGACAATGGTCAGTTATTTTTTTAGATATCCCACAATTTTACGTCTTTTGGAAATCGAATTGACAGTCCACCTAAGATACAGTAATACAACCCTTTGAATTACTGTCATTGGATCAAACCACTAATACGTAGCGCAAACAAACAAACTCCGACTATTAATATAGATTCATTAAAACGTGCACTTGCAGATCCGACATGGCCCCTCCGCGGGGTTACAACAATAAGTACAAATGTACAATAGCGTCACGCATAATAAGGCTATTGATTCACACGGCTGACCGATACTTTAATCCCATATAAACCCCCGGAAACATATTGCTTACAGCTGAGACTAATAAAAAAAATAACAGGGGTGCACCGAACACAATCTACAAGTGTAATAAATAAAAATGACATTTTTATTCGCCATATTATGGATTACTTACAGATTAAATTTTTTTTTTGAGTCTGCCTCTTTTGTCGCGAGGCTTGTTTGTGTATGATCGGTTGGTTATGGGTTCGAAACCCGAGGCTGATTAAGATTTTCTGTTAAGGAATGATTTGACTGTATAGATGGCGGATGGTTCGAATTCCACACGGGATAAGAATTTGTGTGATCTATAAATTATTGTTCAGAGTATGGGTGATCTATGAGTCCGTGGTTTGAATGTTTGTAAAGTGCGAAAGATGTCTATTATAATAAAAACATCTCATAATCAGTATGGAGTCTGTGTGCCTGGTAGGCTCGCCTCGTTAAAGGAATAGCCTCGCTCTCCATAAATAGGGTTTTACAAACATAGTTGGAGAGATGTGGGATGAAAGATCCCTGACTACCCAAAAAGGTTTACACAGGCGTGAGTCAACGTATGTATGTAGCATTTTAGTTTCTAAAGGAACGTTTATTAATGGAGTCTTCAATTGAACCATACATACAATCGAATCACTATTCCTTAAGGCGCTTAATAGAAGAATATAAAACGTAACGTATCTAATATATTTGCTTTTTACTAAAGCTCTTACAAAGTCTAGACTAGTTCTTGTTCTTTACCTGCGCGTATTGTGATCTCGAACTTGAAATCAATTTTCCAGCGAATAGTGAACTTTCTTTCGCATTAACCTCCATCGACTTGTACTTGTACTATATAAACATATGTATGTATGATACATAGTTACGAAGTAGGCAGAACTATACTTCACCTACATTTCGCCAACTATATTTTTGCCACACAGTTGTGCAAAGTTCTAAACTTTGTGCTGCTGATAAAAATTTAATATCATAAAAATCTAGTGAACATACCCAATGCCCGGACTTTGAACCCAAGACCTCATAGACAGTAGTCGCATTCATTATACTGCTGACCAAAGCAGTCCTCTTTGAATACGTTTTGTTATCGCAAACAATTAAGATTGATATCCTCTATAAGCTGCTATTCTAAACATAACAGACTCTTTATTCAAATTAGGCGGGATGCACGTTGCTTAATTTTACGTCTGTGGTGTGTTAAGTAACTCATGGGAGTTGAGTAGCTGAAAACATCTCTCTCTTACTCATGTAATTTTTTTTGTTAAAACAAAACCCATGAGTGGCCGAGGCTCTGTTATTTGTCCAATCATTGAAATGTGTCTCCCTCCCGGCGGAGTTACATACGTATTTGATGTTTTATTTTGCAATAAAGCGCCGCGAGTGCAGCTGCAAATACATCGAGTTACGTTAGTGTTAGATATGTTTGTTTTTGTCTCGCTCCTTCGCACTCGCACGGCGAAAGTTTTGCTCAACAGTTGTTCCCCCTAATTAAATTATTGTGTTCATACATGTAGTGTGCGCTTGTACCTTTGGTAAATTAACTAGGAACCTACTATAAATTTTACATGAGTTAATTCAGATAACTTCTAGGTGGGTGCGGAGAGGATGTATTGTATTATTTACTTGTTGCCTCGGTTGTGGAACGAGTATGTTGATGCCCTTAGTTGACCTTAGTTGTAATTTATGGGGCGAATAAATACACAATTAAGATCGATTGCAACAAGACGTTACTATTCGAGTACGATTTCGATTACAATTTCGATTACATAAAGAATCCTGATAACTTTACCTTTAGTATGATCTGAAACTGTGTCGTCAGTGCTATGGTATAAGTTTCTGGGTTTGATTCAAAGTCAAAGGAAATTATCAATAACAGTATGGAATCTGAAAATGCGCCTCATTATGTGAGATTTGAAATATAGCAGGTGAAATGGTATGAAGACATAATTATTATGTAATGTGTGAATTTTATAAACATTTTGAGAATACGGTACACTCAAAGCTGGATCAACTGTATTAATATTATGTAGTACCTACAATATATTAAATAGTGCAACAAAACGAAATGTTTATTCTACAGGAATGGATCCACACCAAACGGCATTGTTAATCCTTTGAAGCACCGGGTTTATTAGTATATATACAAAGCGAAATTCATTACAATATTTTTATTAAGACGTTCCAGTTATTAAATCGAATAAAATAAAAGGACCCATGATAAATATAATTAACATTTCTGTCGAAACAGATAAGAGAAGTTCGATGTGGAGTGTCAATATTTGACTGTTGATCCCAAATGAATGAAAGAGAAACATTAACGGTATCTGCTGGCTTATTATGTTTCTACAAATTGAAAAAGTCAATAGGGGGAACAGTTTGGTAAGAGCAACCTGTAAATTTTATGACAGAAACTTAAGTGGATATAGCAAGAAGGCAGGTATGAACTATTAAATATAGGCGTTGGTATACGAAGCAAGTAATTGCTTCTACATGTGCAAGCTATGCAAGATGCACCTGCGTAATTCTGCTTAATCTCACTACCAAACTCAAATCCGTCGGCTGTTATAATTTGAGTTTTCTACAGTTACCATGCCAATAACAGTTGGTTATTATGGTTATAACTGGCGAGGCGACAAACGAGTTCGTAGTGAGTTTTTGCAGAATAGTTCGGTAGGTGCGAGTTTGAGATCGCTTCCCTGATGCATATAACTCGCGCAGGTGAATCAACTTGTATATATTAGCTGCGTCGCATATTTGAACCATAAGAACTGTATCGATTGAAATTAAAGTAGTGTGACTAAGCTTACCTTCTTACTGTACAGCGAATTATGCCTAGATGTTAGTAGAAGTATACAATAGATTGATAAGAACTGAATTAAATGTGATGGAAAATCTAAGTATAAGCAGTAATATAAAAACGAATTCAAAAATTTAAATCAACTATACTAAATTCCAATGGCACAAAATAAGGTCTTTATCACGGGTCTTAATAAGCAGTATCAGAACTTTAGTTGTGTTAAATATACATAAACACAATTTAATTTAAGTGTAATATGTACGTATTATGCAAAATTTGACAGTTTCAACACATAGGCATAAAACAAAATTGTTTTCGCAAAATTATTGGATAAAAAACCGACACATATATCACTCCATATAAAAAAAAACCGCGGTGTGTAAGTACGTCATGCATCATGTTTATCAATAAGTCCCTCACTCCATCGATCCGGAGCGTTATCTTGGTTTTTTTTCACTAAGTGTTATTATTTGAGGTAATGTAAAGCTTTGTTGGGACCCTCGCACGTGAACAGAGGGGCATAGGGTAAGGATCACTATTGTGAGCTGAGTGCCCGGCCGAAATGCCTTCGTTTTTCGATATAATACTTCTATTTGATTCATGACAAATAGTTGTGTTCCAATTTCGATCGGTAATATAAAGCGTCAGTGAGTTTTTGCTTTGGTTAGATATGCATAGCTTAGCTACGTTTCAATTTGAATGATCCTAATACTTTGTTTCAATTTGTTAATTAATATTTTATTAGTTTCTAGAAATATTAAATAGCGTTCTAATTGAATTTCACTGACTAACAAAATATTCATTGCAACGAAAGCATTTGAAAGTAGTTATGATTTTGGATATTGTATCTAAATAAATTCAAAAACAGGTTTTAAACAATCAAAAAGTCTCAAATAAAAAAGAAATTGAGCGTGAAAAGAGATCTATAGATTTTGAAAATCTATTTGGATGAACCATTCCACGGAGCAACCGTTAAAAAGTAAAATACATAATTATAATAAATTAAATTGAGTCCAGTCCAAAAGGATTGGGTTGTAAAAGAAAAGTTTCTCTTGTACTATAGTCTTCTATTTATCTTAAAGTAAAAATACTTAGCGCTCGTTTCTTAGATAATCAAGTTCTCAGTCTTAAACAAGACGTAAAAAAAAGATGATGCTTTTTATAGATTATTTTTCCAATTAGTCTTGATTGAACGGGCGGTTACCTTGTTATTATTAAAATGGCTCACAGTCAATCAACTCGTAGTTTCTGTAATGACCTTAGTAACGAACAAACACCTGATCTACCTTAGGGTGACTTATGACGGTCTTTAAGGGGACAGCTATTTCTTTATAGAAAGGGGGAAGAAAAATTGCGCTGTATTGAAGGGTTCGCGAGGCTTACTGACGTCACATTGTACATTTAGTAGGTAAGTTTTTTGTTATGCTGTCTTTTGTATAGATTTAAAGTTATAGGGCGTGTTGTGTTAAAGTAATATATATATATATATATATATATTACTTTATTTAACAAGTTCGGTAAATATTTAGTATATCAATTTTCAAACAATACAAATATCCCTTACTTTACTTAGATAAAGCGCAATGATTTCTCTTTAGTACTATATAGTTCTGCAGAGACTTCGTATAAATATTAATCCGACTATAATCTGAACACTTTATGTGAATTATATTTCACGCAATTTAGACGACCGTAAAATAACAATATAACTGCACGGATGGCGTAATGGTTTAAGCGGTCGCCGCGACACTTCTATAGCGCCGAATGGTGTAGGTTCGAAGAACACACGATAAAAAAAATTGTGTGATCCACATATGGTTGTTCCGAGTCTGGAAATTCTTTGTATCCTTTGTTTGAATATTTGTAAATTTCCCGCGACACAGACAGAATTTAAAGCGCGTGATTGATCTTTAAAAAAAGGGATGGTTGACCGGCGAGATGATCGTTTAAACTACTGCACCGCCTCAGCAGTCAGAATAAAGTAATTCACGATTTATTCTCCTGCCCATTTGGGTGTTAAGTATAACAATTTCCCGTATGAGTTTTATTATCAATGCTTACGGAAAAAATTTAAATATTAATTGAAAATGTAGTAAGTACATGATAAGATACATTTCAACTATAAAATAAATGTATATAGTAGATTTTATAACTACGTCCATTATTAAACATAAGTATAGTAATCTCACAGTCGCAATTTATTTATTTGGTAAGGATTAGTTTAATGTCAATATTTATAAAACCCGTCAAGCGCAAATACAAATGAAATAAATACACTGAACAAGCTTAGAATGTGACACTTTTTTTTCGTTATCGTTTTGGGGATAAATGTCATTACGCTTTGTTATTTTATTCGTATTGTTATTATTTAGAATACAAATAGATAACACCTATAAAAACGTTTGGACTTAGGTTGTAGCGGAAGGAAGGACGTGAAAGATGGTTAGGCGAGTCCTTGCTGTTAGATAGTATTTAGGTTTCGTTTAAGAGGACACACTGAAAAAATGCACTAACTTTCATCGAATAGTATAGGACTATGAGAAGACCAATTAATCTAGAATTTTGATATAGGTAAATTGATGTCTTTAACTATAATTTCTTAGCTCAAAAACACGATATTGTGATTTTGGCTCGATCATAATTTATTTCGAAAACACCTCTGAAAAATTATTATTTTTGAAATTACAAGGAAGTTACACTGTCATTATGCTTAGGAATTACTCAAATATATTTGTAACATCAATATTAGTGATTTGTTAGCTCATTATTTCCATAACTAAAACCAATCATTTTTAATTACTATTTTAAGTTTTTTTAACAATTTCTAAGCGTTCTCGATCATTGCGGGCGCATCGCAATTTTAAACCTTATGACCGCTATTTAAGGATTGATACACAATGATTGTCACTGGGGTTACGGGCGGATCTATTCTCAACGATAATTTTCGCGGTGTCCCCTTAATAGGTAAACATAGTATTTATTATCTATTATGATACTTATTGTTAATAACAATAAACACGCTGTAATGAAAAAATATGGAAGTATTTTCAGTTCACCGCCTTACTAGGAATAACTCCTATGTCGCGGGGGACTTTACAAAGATTCAGGTAACAACAAACAGTCTCGGTACAACTATTTGGAAATCACGCAAATTTCTAGAAACTAAAATGTATGGATGTAATGTGATGATGTTCGGCCAAATTTTGATCACTGTAAAGTTATAGAACTTTACAGTGATCAAAATCAAAATCAAAATCTATAATCCAAATTATTAGATATAGTATTATTATTTTATTTAGGAATCGGACCCACTACAATCGGCGCGGTCGTGCAGGTACCATTTATTTACTTATCATCTATTCATGCAATATTCCATGTGGCATATCGATCTATCTATACTAGCGGTCGCCAAGTGGTCGAAATTCGCCCATATAAATGATTTAAATTTTAAGTTTGATCGTTATTAAGGTTTTATTGTCTATAACTATACCCTTATATTCACATAGTCACTTACTCCACATACATATGTAACCATAGTTACAAAGATTTCTACGACATCAGCTGAACAATGCTGAAATACTACGAACGCGATTCGACTGCTTGTGTCAAATGCATGGTTGCGTGCGTGTAGTGTCTTTTCATTAATTTAATGTATTTCTAGTGCATATTTTATAAAAACATTAGGATTCGCCACTCCTTCCATATAAACTTTAACTGTGCCAAATTGCATACTCCTTCGTCCGCGTAATTTTCGTAAAAAGGGGTACAACATTTTTGCTTCACGTATTAATATATATTATATTTAGTAGATATATATCTACTAAATATAATATATCAAATTACCATCACTGCTATTCAAGTAAGATTTAACTTTATTTATAATCATTATAACATTCGAATAACAGTTATTATTTCTTGAAGTCATTCGAATAACTGACTTGACTACATTATTGGCGTAATGGTTTCAATGTTGTCGTTACTACGCACCGTGATTTGTGGCGAGTTTCATAATAGCACGTGACAAACATTTATATGGACTTCTGACTGCACGGATAGCTATAAGTAGTCGCCACATCACTGCCGCCGCACCGGCTGCTGTGGATTCGATTCCCACACGGGCAAATTATTTGTGTGATCAACAAAAATTTGTTCCGATTCTGGGTGTTCTTCTTGTCCGTTGTTTGAATGTTTGTATAATCCCCCGCGATACACGAATTATACCTAGTGCGAAGTAGACTTTTTAAAAGAAAAAAGCATAGAAAAATATTTCCATGAACCAAACTTGGGACGAGTCTTTGTATTGCTTGTGTCCTTTCTTGAACCCTTTAAACTCCGTCGTGATATGTCATGCAATAGATTCAATAGAATTTCAATTGTTTCTATTCTATGGCAGTCAATATGTTAATGTTTATAAAACATTTCACACATACACACAGTCAGAGAAGCTAGTGAGGGAGTTATGTTTTCAAAACCTATTAACAACTAGCTGTTCTCCACGTCTTCACATGCATTTATTTAGATTTAATTTTATAGTAGGCTGGCAAATAGGCAAAAGCCAGGGCCCTTATGGACCATGTAAAAACATAGTTTCATAAACTTAACTTTAAAAATAGTCATTATTCTCTTACAAATTTGCATCCCATATTATATCTCTTAAAGGCCAAAATATCTAAAATCTATTCATACATAATAGTTTATTTATAACTAAAAGGTTAATTACCGAATTTTACCTTTATTTTTTTACCGGATAGTCGAAATCTCACGAAGATAACTTAAGTAATAAAATTTAAGTGCTTATTTTATGCCCTTAGTAGAAGAATTCAAGTAATCCTTCGGTAACGAGCACCTATGACATAAAAGATACCTGGTTTTAATTTTAGGCCTTTTGCTACAGCGGATTTGACTTAGCAATGATGCATCAGCCGGGACAAATAAATTTGTTAATAATACAGAACTTACGAACGACTTAGCAACAACGCTTATACAAATCAGCTACTGCAATCGCTTGAAACGTTGTGACATCCAAGTCTTAGATACCTGACTAATTGAAGAGCGATTCCCTTGTTGAAAAATTTGTCTGATAAGAGCAAATTTAGGACACATCCGTTTAAAAATGTCAACTGATTGCGGATAAATAACAAATAAAATATATACTCCTTACAAAGTTTACTATATATGTAGATATAACTAGAACATGAATAATAATAATTACATCGACTGTCATGCAATAAACGTAACCACGGTGTTTAAAAGGTTACCTCATTTAGAAGGCAATTTGCGGTGGTCATATGTTACAGATAAAGAAATTACCTCTTTTCTAAGAGACTTGTTTACATTTTATACCAAAGTGTCCCTTTTACCTTTAAGTCTGCTCTGTTCACGTAATTACTGTTTGTAGCCCGTCCTTTTGTATGTGTTTGACCTTTAAATTCTTTGTTGATACAAGAAGAATATTATATTAAAGAATATATAAATATGTAGCTTTGTCAATGTGTATATAAATATATACGTTTATTAATCCATATTAGGAAACACGTAACAGTAAGTTGGACTATTTACCTAATTGCTATATGTGGATATAAAGAAAAAGGAAAAACAGACAAGGGGCGTTGATACTAAAATATGTTAGGGCTATCAATGCTATAGATACAGAATGAGCTACGATTTTCATACTTTTGTGATATATTTTATATTGCATTTAATATAAGTGACATTAGTTTAAAATATGCGGCATGAAAGTAGATATAGTGACAAGAATAGAAAAGAGTATGTTAAGCTGGTTTGGGCATGTAGAAAGAATGGACGAGGAAAGACTGACTAAGAAAGTTTATAAGGCTAGTGTTAATGGAACAGTCGCAAGAGAAAGACTTAGGCGAACGTTCCTTGATCAGATCGTAGACGTTCTGGACAAAGGCCAGGTTAAAAGCACCTTGAACTGACGGGCGTGTATGAGGAATGTGATGAAAGTGAATGAAGCCAGAGAAGTGTGCCAGGATCGTAGCAAATGGAAATCCGTAGTCTCTGCCTACCCCTCTGACAAACAGGCGTGAATCTATGTATGTAGTTTAAAAATTACATGATCAGTAAATGGCTAAATAGTTAGGCAGGTTGCAGGTTAATGGTTATCATTCATATTACTCTACGTGCAACCACACTTAGGTAAGCGTACAATTATAGCTAAATTATTAGTTATAACAAAATTAGGAGCGTACATGATTTATTAGAATTTGTTGTTTTATTAGCTCGACCTGTATCTTTCTATCTACCTATACAACAGAACCTTTGAACACGATTTTCACCCATTTAAAACATCGGATTAAATTTGTATACTTCATCAAGGATCGATGACAATACAATAATTTAATTAGTTTCCTCCGGCAGATCTTGGTCGCCACTGAGTTGTGACGGCTTTGTCAGATTAACTTTCCTTAACGTGGAACGCGACGTGGCCCCGTCTCAGGCCTACTTCTGCACGGGTGGCAACCTCTTAGTCTACTGCGAGGTAGCGTGAGCAAGAGCCCATGGGTAGCCGCCGCCTTAGGAGGCGGCGGTTACCCATGCGCTCTTACTCGCGACCATAGGCTCAAACATGGCCGGTAGCAAGAGACACTTTACCCTAACTGCCGCGACTAGGTCACGGCGATCTTCTGCCCAGGCTGGGTACTCCTCCAGTGTATGCTACGCCGTGATCGGGACGCCTCTTTTCGGTCGATGCGAAACTGGTACTTTCCAAAACAGCCGTATTCCTAGAGTACCAGCATCATCTGGAAGGCGTGAGCGCCAAATCACCTCTCCAGCCACTCCTCTATGATTGGTCTTACCACCGCTATCGCAGCATGCCCTAAGTCTTAGGATCTGCCCAGGACCACCAGCATATCAAAAAAAAATTGGTATAATACGTTGCGTTCGAATCGTCTTTTTAGTGTGAATAAATGGTTCAAGCAAGTTTACTTATAGCCTAGTTATTTAATTATGCAATGAGTAGAGATTCGAGATTCCATGAGAGGAGCACATTAAATACTAAACTTTGCCTTTAACTAGGCTATAAGTTAGGTAAGCTGGCCTGCCCCACTTAACATTATTAAAAACAACATATAATAATATATTGCTGTCAGACAACCCTGAGTTCAAGGTTGTATGACAGCGATCTTCTTTTTTGACGCTGTTGGTAGAAGAAACGGTAGCAGTAACGGTAACTGCTCTTGGACATTCACATGGGTAAGCCTTTTTAGCATCACAGATGCAATGCCTAAAATCAACTGTAATCTAAATATGTGGCAAATAAGGACACGGTGTGCCTATTAGAAATTAGTAACCGGTTGGAAGTAAGAATGGTAAGGTAAATAAGGTCAAAAGGTACCAAAGAAGCAAATACATGAAATGTTATAAAAGTTACTATTAATCCAGGAAAAAGCAAATACCGTACAAAAGAAGCAAATACATGAAATGTTATAAAAGTTACATGTGCTATCGATAATAGTCTAAACTCTGTTTATTTATACGCGTGTAAGCAACATCAAAATGTATAGTGTACAACTGCATACGAATTTCTCTAACAAGTGACTTTATTGTCTTCATATTGCCAGGCTGCGTACTACAGCTGTTGGGAATTTTGTTACAGAAAATCGCTAGCACTTTCTCAATATGTACACCGTAAGTGTCATATCAGATACAAAACTATGAAACAAGAATTGAAAAATGTGTGAAAATGTATATATTGAGCTATAAAATAAATATATAATAATAATAACAGTGCATGCAGCGATAGCTTAGTGGGGAGACCAACAGACTGCAATGCAGAGGGTCTCGGGTTCGAACCCACGTCGCGCACCTCTGACTTTCGGAAGTTATGTGACTTTTCGAAATTATGTGCGTATTGATTGACAATCATCGCCTGCTCCGTGGCCTGCTCCAGGCTTGACTTGTATGATGACGACAGCTTTTGGATAGACATTTCGTCAATGGATGAAAAACTTATAACTACAGAATTCACCAGAGATGTCCTATCGAAACTTCATCAGAAAAGCGTGGATGATCGCTCAGATTCGAACGATGAAATGTTTATGTTTAAAAAGTCTCAATATGATAAACGGACAAAAGTGTCTCACGTCATTGGTGAAGATATGATTACAGTCAAGGAAATATTTCTTGTAGTACTTAACTTTGACTTCATAACTTATTAGTTGCCATACGTGTAATAAGTATGTTTCTTTGATAGATAATAAGGAAGATGAATTATAATAATAATATAATATAATATTCTACCACATACACACAACACCATCTAGCCCAAACTAAGCAGAGCTTGTACTATGGGTTCTAGACAATGGATAAACATACATAGGAACATATATATATTTTTTGTAAATACTTACATATTATACATAGAAAGACCCAGACCAAGACAAACATCCATATTCATGCACACAAATGTTTGACCTGTGCGGGAATCGAACCCGCGACCTCAGGCGTGGCAGTCGGTTACACTAACCACTACGCCATCGAGGCCAACGAATTAAAACAAAGCCATTTGTTACTTTATTGCTAGTAATAAATACAGTAATGTGATTGTTAATTCTAATTAATATTAATACTGCCTAGCTAAGATTGATGCCATAAGTGCCATTATTAGAATAAGTTTGTACTCCTGTGATTTTTTATTGTGACAGTTTATAGCTAAGTCAATAAGTATAATAAAGATGACTAGTGAGTTGTAGACGGTAAAAGTAATCAGAGAGAATAATATATTGTAGAAATTATAATAACTTTTTAGTACCGAAAAGAATATATTGTATTACAAATATTAGCAATTTTTTTTATATTACAATATTTTCGCTAGCTCATGAAATACAAGAATTATTATAAGCTGTTTTAGAGTTTCAGAAGTGTTTTACAAGAATTATTGTTGAATTAACCGATTGTTTCCGTGATTTGATCACTGATAATTGTTTTTATAAAAGCAATTATTATTATTATAATTATTATATTATACAATTATAATTCATGATATATAAATATAATAAATCAATAAATATAAAAGACGCTTAGAACTGTTATGTTTAGTTTTCATTAAGTATTTTTTTTGTTCATTTCTCTTCTTAAAAACATGCCCAATGTGTAAACATGCTCATTTTAATTAGGTTATTTAATTATTTTTATTATTTGAAATTAAACTGCTATATACGGATTTTATCGCGTTGTTTATTTGACACTTTACTACAAAATTTTGAAAATTGTTACCCTACTACTACTATTAAACTTTACTAAACAAGAAACAACAAGAGAGACAACAAGCTCCAACAGCTGCGCCGCTGTCACAGATCCCGAGAAAAGCCAGCCACAGTCGAGCGCCAGCCTGCTATACTGCCTTATGTAAGGGGTGTCACTGACAAGATTGGCTACATCTTGAAGCGAGCTTCAATCAACACATACTTCAAGCCGCCAACGAAGATAAGTCAATTTTTACCATCCGTCAAGTGCCAACTACCTTTACAAGATGCAGGGGTCTATAAAATAGATTGTGACTGCGGACTCTCATACATTGGTCAAACCAAGAGAAGCATAGGCACCCGCATAAAGGAACACATAGCTGATGTAAAACACCAACGCTCGTTGAAGTCTGCTGTGTGTGAACATGTGCAACAGGGGACCAACCACTACCTGAGATTTGACAAACCACAGATTCTCGCTAAAGAACACCGATTCCTACCAAGGATGCTTCGCGAGGCTATTGAAATCAAAAAACATCCTAATTTTAATAGAGAAGATGGTTGGAATGTACCACCAGCTTGGAATCCAGTAATAAAAATAGTCAAACCCAAGAAGAAGCAAACCACAGCTAGACTTCATGATACTTTGAGCTCATTCTGCGTAAATAGAAACACCAATGATTAAATTATGTTCGGGTACTTTGAAATAACTACACTGGAACATTGAGACAACTGCCATCTTAGTCTCCCCGTGACCATGGCTGCTGAAAAGCAACCGAAACGTCGGGGAAAGCGTAAAAATAAATTAAATCTAAATAGTTTAATAATAATTTAATTAGCTTAAAAATTAGTAAAGTTTAATAGTAGTAGTAGTGTAACAATATTCAAAATTTTGTAGTAAAGTGTCAAATAAACAACGCGATAAAATCCGTATATAGCAGTTTAATTTCAATGAATAATATTCGCGTAAATAGAAGACAATATTATATTTTTATAATGTTTTCAATTTAAGCTTTGTTTTTATATGTATATGCATGCTGTGGTCTCCTATAACTGAAGGAGTACACTATACAAAACTATATTTATATGTTTGTGCAATTTTGTGTATATTCTTTGTCGGAGATCCTTAATAAATAAATAAATAAATAAAAGCAGATTATTGTACATAGTTGTTAAAATATGATTATTTTTTAATACAGATATAGCTTTTAATTTTAATTTCTGTTTCTGATTCATCTCTAACAAATTCTGATTCATCTGAGCACAAAATATTTGAACGTGAAATGAACGAACGAGAAAACTACTTTATAGAAACGAGTCCCTCATTCAAATATATGTTCTTTGGTATACCTATTTTCATATGAATGTGTGTTACAGAGCTGAAAGTGAAATTCAATTTCGACCAGATTAATCAGTCGAAAAATTAAATTTCGAAGAACTACCCTTTAATAATATACTTAGAATCAGACTGTTGCGCAATATCTATAATAAAATCCTTTATAAACTTCTTAACAAGGAATTTATAAAATATATTTAATTTGTTTGGTGGCTCGTAAACACAGAGTTAATTGAATTTGTCTCCTGCGGCGTTGGTTAAATAAAACCTTGTCATAGAACCGTGTCATGTCCAACGGTGAACCACAGGGGAGGATATTCAGGTAACATTCAATATTCGTGGTCAACAGTCACCCTCCTCACACAGAAATACACCATACACCCATTCGAATTAAGTACATTTTTGTTACAAACAAAATTCTAAATTGATACTCATTTTCCGTAATCATAAATAATAAAATATAACTCAAAGCAGAATGCAACTTTGATCCCTTATTTTAATAATATATAAGAATATAGATTGGTCGCTATATTTTTACAGTAACGAGTTGCCAACAACTCTAGTAATAACGATGCTAATGAGAAAATATTCTTCAAACACTTTTTATAGAAGCTGCATACTTTTATAAATTTCCAACAACATTAAGTTGCATTATAGGTCAGTTAAAACTATGTTAATTAATAGTTTGTTACGCAGGAGTATAGTATATAATCTCAGTATTTGCAAGCTGACTACCCGTCGATGTTTTCTACATTAGTGAAAAGATTTTGTCGGATACAAATATGCACAGTATCGTTCCAATAGAGAAATATGTATCACATTCTGGCGACTCTGTATAGTATTACGCATCGATGAATACGAATTTCATACTTGCATATTTCAACGCGAACGTATTGAGTCCTATCCGCCCGTCCTGGTTGGGATGCATGTTTATATCTCCCTAGAGACGCCCTTTAGCTATTTGAACCCCTCTAGTCTGACGGAAGGCCTTGAGTAACATTCTTTAACCCGTCTATGCATTAAGACGTACATATGTTTATGTTTAACGCATTACTAAAGTTACATCGTAACATTTTCTTGATTATTTTTAATAGCTTGATAAGCAAATTGAACGCTATTTTATGACTCATTTTGACTGTGACTGCGGGTTTTAATTTCCTACGATCCTGACGTACGCTTTTTTGTTTTAAGATTGAACGCGTTTTGGTTTACTAATATCCATTACCTACTCATGTCAGCTAAGCTATTAATTACAATATTATTTATTTCTCTCAAAAAGGTAAGTACATTGATATGTTACAATAATAGGTACAGCATGAACCTTAGTCAGAGCTGGAGTTTGTACTAAGTACGAAACCTGTGTGACAGATCTCCAGGCTCTCTTCTTTAATAATACAAAATATGCAGCTAGAGATTGTAAAACGTGTCAAAACCAATATGTACTTCAAAGAAAATGTAAAGCAATCGATAAAGTAAATTAGCAAAAAGTGCGGGAATGAGAGTATATATTTAAAGTGTGTGTGTGTGTATGTAAGCGTGTGTGTGTGTGTATGTGTGCGTGTGAGTGTGTGTTTGTATATGTTAGGGTGTGTGTATGTGTGCGTGTGAGTGTGTGTGTATATGTGTATGTGAGCGTGTGTATGTGTTTCCTTCTTGCTTCAATCCTGGGTCCTTTAAGCGGGGCGTGAAAAAGCATCTTCTTAGGCCGTCAAGGTAGGGACCTCAACATCGCTTCAGCTGCTATGAGGATAGTGTAGCGGGAGGCCACTGCTCTTAGACCACATGATCTCTTACCATCAGGCGAAAAGCGGACATCTTGAAGAGAAAAAAATATAGTAAGCAGCAATGTATTATTTCCCAAATTTGAATTCATTGATTATTTATTATCAACCATTGTTTCAACGTGATATGTATTTAATAAATGAAAAGGAAAATGATATGACTTTAAAATGTAAATAGTATCATAATTATGCTATGGATTAAATGATTAATGAGGGCATTATCAATAATGCCGGTCAGTGTGAACTATTAACTATTATTTAATTGTAATTATTTATCACAGTGGTCATTATGAACATAGCGTCGTGATAGCTCAATAAAATACGACCAACCAAAAGAATTATTGAATTGCAAGTATACAAAATTAATGTTTATGTTTACATCACTATCACTTTATATTCCCTGTCATAATAGCTAATTATATACAATCACAACGATAATTGTATGGTTTTATAAATATGAACAAATCGAAAATGTTGTAAGCAAAATAAACTGCTGAAATTCGTTTAAATTTAATATAATTATGGTATTAAGTATATTATGGAATATATCACAAACATAGACTTACAATATTTTCGCTACGCTCAAAGACCAACGAAGTGTTAGAGCGAGAAGTCCAGATTAAGTGTATATTACTGGAGTGGAAAAGAGATAGCGATACACGTATCCGTATGTCATAATTTTTGTGAGGAAGAGCCCATTGCTCTTCGGTCAGTTGTAAGGTGGAATAAATTTTTCGCATTAACAGTATTTTGCACTAAAATATTATAAATTAGATTTGGTAATATTGTGTCTTGTTCAGTACGTAAATGTGACGTGACAGGACGCAATAACCCCTATAAATACGCGTATCACAGGTAATCTATAAAAAATTTCATTGCATTGTTGATAATTATATTTTGGCAATTTTACTTTATAAATTAACTAAGATATCGATTTAAATTGTAGATCTAGTTATTTGCTTCACGCGTATTACTATAATTCAGTGTAGATAGAGAATTCGAGTTAATTTTATAAAACATTGTTTACGATAGGGCTTGACAAAGACCATAGATTGCCAAGACATCATGAGTATCGATATTGGAAAACGTCATCATCTATTTTTAGTGCCATGAGTACAAAGTCAAATAATGATTACAAAAAGAAAATGATTGTCTTACGTTTACGCAAATGTTAAAAATTTAATTTAAAATACTTTATACTGATTATACCGCGATTTAGTTGAAAATATAAATTTCAGTTAATATTGAAACTATTCAAGTATTTAAATTTACACTTTTCCCAACGTTTTAGTTGCTATCTAAATAATAATTTAAGAAATTACATATTTATAATCCATATAATTTTAGGTATGGTCATAATGTTTGTTTAGTTTTCCAAGATGTCTTGACATTTAATATGTTTTGAACGATATTGTTTTGCTGCATACTCTTAGTTGATCAATCAATATAACATTTAATGGATTTTTTTTATTGCATATTGATATAATTTCAGAATCCCCAAGAATCCTTTATTGTGTGAGAAATGGTTACTTATACTGAATAGGGGTGAATGAACACCACATAAAAATTCCACCATACATAGTAGACACTTTCATTTAAATTGTTTTATATAAAGGAAACAACGACGTTTCCTCATGAAAGACTCAGTGCCCGTATGTAATTTGTACCCGTAAGTACGATACCGAGTATATGGTAGTAAACTGGTATTACAAATTATATTATGTTTCGTACAGGTCCAATTGAAATCGAGAAGACCCCGTACGTCGTTTAAATATTTTTTGGCCATAGTGCATCTCATGATAATTCCAAATACGATTGGGATGATTTGTTTTATGCCGGAGTTACGATGCCTAATGGCTTCAGCGTCATATTAAAAGTTGTATTATAGAAATAATTTTATTAGCTTTTTGTATATACCTTGTTGAGTTTAACAGTTGCACATAACCCTTTACTATTAAATGCTATCAATAACCAATTCGGAAGTATGTAAACAATACATAGGTATACATATATGTACATGTGATTGCAGCAATCACGGCAGATTTGCTGTCATTTATTAAAGAATTCCGTTGTGTAAAACTGAAGATCTTTATCAGAACATCACCAAATTAGTATGGGACTACCTGAAAATACTACGAGGGGCTGCTAAACGATCCTAAACAGATGTTTATTTTGTTCATTTTACATCGGCCATAAATGAAAACATCGTCAATGTAGCCGAAGTCAACCGAATACGCATTATTAAGGATTACTCGAAAACTAATGGTCGGATCTTGACCAAATGGAAAGCACCAGCTTTCAAATAAAAAATAATCATCAAAGTCGATTCACCTAGGAAAAGTAATGAGGTTACACACATAAAAAAAATAAAACATACAGTCGAATTGAGAACCTCCTCCTATTTTTGAAGTCTGTTAAAAAGACAAAAATCGTGTTTAACTCCGCCTAATTTTTTCAGCTCGTTTGTTACTATTATATTAAATAAAATAAATATACAGTTATTAATGTCTTTTACTTTCCTTTTTGTACGTTTACAGCAATGCATGATTGTCTTGTATATGTAATGAGTTAAATGAAATGAAAAATTTGTTAAAATAGTATTCGCTATTTTTTAATTTGTTTAAAAAGTATTCGCTATTATATTTAAATGAAACATTTTACTGTGTTATTATTAAACATGTTTAAATTTAGACATTATAATGATATTATATTTCATTGCTAAATAAATAATTAGCAGTGAAATTGTGTAAACTTTTAGGACTATTTATGTTATAAGTATCGATATTCGATCGTCAACGGCTATTTTAGTGGCATGAATATAATAGCATGTTATGATTTATTTATTATTAAATAATAACATTAATTTTTTTTTTAACCTATAGATGTTTATTAATTCGAAATTCACACAAGCTAAGTCATCACGAACACTAGTGTATCGACGTAAAGATTAAACTGAGTCACGACAACACTATTGCACTCACACTTTTGTGCTTATTTTTTTTGTAACACATTTCATATCACATTGTTTGTCTTTTACATTCTAAGTCTATGATCACAAAGACAAAAATAATATTCGTCGAAGAATATAGGATGGGATTGTTACATACAAGTCAAACTGTTTTGCTTCATATTTCGATGGATGATATTGTACGCTCCAATACGCACCGTATTAAAAACTAAACCCGCGTAAACTAAGCACATGGCACAATGCTGCACTGTATATTCACGGGAATCGGCTAGGCGGGCGCGGGCAGACTCATGATTTCCCGTGTGGCCGATTCGCACGACGAATCGTTACCGCGATCGTACATGACGCTGTACCATTTACATAGACTTCCAAAATTCCTTTTAATTACTGCTCTTGTTGGGAGCATATATTTTGATGCAATTAATTTATTAAATATTTAACGAGAACTTCACAATTACGTTTACTTAAATTATAATTAATTACGGTACCTAATTATGATTAAAAGTTTTCGTAGTGCCATAGACTTCTAACTTTCCTTTGAGGTTTATAAATTGACAATGTTAGTATATTGGATTGATCGCAGACGCGACGGTGGAATAATAAGCAGCACCTAGTCTTGTGGGTTCATACCCCATATTAAGCGATTCGACATATCAATTCAATTGTGTGACATACTACTAGCTGTTCCGAGGTAGTGTGTTCACTTGTTATTTGGAAGACATATATCAGAGAGGGCGTAGTTTCTAAAATATGGAAAGCGGCGTTTGTCACCCCAATTCTTAAAAAGGGGTACAAGACTAAGATTGACGTCCACCGCCCAATTTGTAAAATAAGTCTGTTTGCAAAAATATTAGAACGAGTAGTGTACACCGAAGTTTATTCTTGTATTAAATGTAGTATTGGCGACGAACAGCACGGTTTTCTATGGAACCGCTCAACAACTACCAAGTTAATGTGTTATGATTACATATTGGGAGCCGTGGAATAGTGTGCTCAAGTAGATGTAGTGTTTACTGATTATAGCAAATGTTATGATCGTATCGACCACCGAGTGGTATTAATGAAATTGTAATCGGCAGACATTTACGGCAACCTCTATAGATGGTTAACCTTATATATAAAATATCGTACACTTGTGTGGTATCGTACAACTGTTGTCCGTGGAGTACCAACTCTAGGGGTATACTATTCATTGGTATAATGTTGTTTTATTTACTTTATCAATTGCTGATATGTTTTCAATATTCATGTATTTTATATAATTACATTATGCTGATATGAAAATTCACAATACATTTCGCACTATGAAATATCCCGTGAATATAAGAAACTGCAACTAAATGTATCGAAATATTTTCATATCACGTTTACTCGTCAAAGACCACCAATAAACTCCGCATACACATTACAGAATATAAACATAACTAAGGTTATCAGTATTGAAGACTTAGACCCAAGACAATAAGCTGCTCCATGATGAATATATCGATGACATTGTCAAGTCATCAAGGGCTTTAAAACATAGACTCAGAATGTACAAAACAAACAATGTCATATGAAATGTGTAACAAAAAATAATTGCAAATGTGTGAGTGCAATAGTATTGTCATGACTCAGTTTAATCATTATGTTGATAAACTAGTGTTTCTGATGGTTTGCCTTCCATCAGCTGCATTAAAATCAAATAGAGGTTCATTTAATCTTTTGTTTTAGTTTTTAAATTCCTTAACAGTTTATTTTTAATGACATTTTAACCTGTAGCATACCGACATGAGTTTCTTTTTCTTCGGATTCAGTGCTTGGTTTGACGGATCAGACAATGGTTGCACCGACGGTGATGAAATATGTCTGTATTACGTATAGAACAGGGTCTTCTTGATTTCAATTGGACATGCATGAAACATAATTTAATTTGTAATAGTAATGTCTAATGTTAACAACTACCATATACTCGGTATAGTACCTACGGGTACAAATTCAGTAGGCACTGAGTCTTTCATGAGGACACGTCGTTGCTTCCTTTGTATAAAGCAATTTAAATCAAAGTGTTTACTACATATGGTAGAATTTTGATGTGGAGTCCATTCACCCCTATCCAGTATTCATAACTAATTTTCACACATTAAAGGATTCTTAAGGATTCTGAAATAACATCAATATGCAATCAAATAAAATCCACTTAATATTGTATTGGTTTAGCATCTAAAACTATGCAACAAAACAATATATTTTAAAATATCAAGACATCATTTGTTTACTTGTTGTGAAGTATATATTCCGCCACAATATATGAACATTCGTGTCCCTAAAAAGAAGTTATATTCAATAAATACTCGATACCCTGTATGGTATACGTCCGATATTATTAGAGAGATTAAACTAAATAGGAGCTGCAAAATAAATACAAATCGAACAATTGGCGTATTGATTACAATGCTTTCGCTCGGAGTAGGGTGAGAGTAAAGACTGAAACGGCAAAAGCACACGCCTTATATTGTGACCATGATTGTAAAAAATCACCTTGCAACCGATCCACAAGCGTTCTGCACTTACATGCGATCTAGAAAAGGTAGCTTATTCAAACAGAACTTAACAAAAAACGGACGCATTTTAGCGGAACACGAGTGCACCGCTGAGTTCGCAAGATTTTTTCATTCGGTATAGTGTATAGTGCATCGGCAGCGCTTAGTGCGGATTCGGCGATCGCGGCGCTCTGTTGACATGCGGCGCGCGCTCATCCGCCCAAGCGCTCTGTAGGGCCAGATGATATGCCAGTTTTTGTTTTTAGAGATCGTCATATGGCATTGGTGGAGCCATTGTTACATTTATTTAATGTTTGTATTGATACAGCGACGTTTCCTGAACGATGGAAAGTCTCACGAGTGGTTCCTGTACCGAAAGTTATGGAGGACCATCACCCAGCGACAGACCTGTGGCAATATTTTGCACTCCAGCCAAGTTGTGCGGCACCGCCAGTCAAAGCTGTCTTTACCCGCAAATAAACACCTAGCTATGCGAAACGTTGAACAGGGCGTAGATGCTGGTTTATAAGTGGATGTTGCTTACTTAGATTTTGGAAAGGCGTTTCATACGGTCGATAACGGCACCGATCGAAATTAGCCAGCTTTGGGTGCATACGCTAAAATTATTCGCCAACTATCTGCGAGATAGATGCCAATATGTCGACTGTAGCGGATACCTATCTAAACTATATCTTACTAGATCGTGTGTACAGTGATCAGGGATCAGGGATCTTCAATATAAAAAGAAGAGGGCCTAAGTTAAGGTTCTCTTTTTATCTTAATGATAAATGACCTACCGGTGGTTATAAATAAATGCATATACTTATTATTGATGGTTTGAAGTTGGTTGTTGAAGTGAAGCAGGATGTGGATTGCAATATACTCCATGTGAAAACGTGAAGCGATTTTTCTAGAATATCAATCATAATCTAATACAGATATTAATAATAAAGTATATATCTAGTACACTTTAGAGCAAAAAAATCGAGATCATATTATTATTAACGTGACACTACCCAACGTGAATATTTTAGGACACCCGTCGTCACTGGGTTTTGCGCACATTCCCTGACGTTGGGATCAGACATCTTTGTCTTTATTAAGTTATAACATTATTTTCTTTATATATTTAATTCTTCTTATTACATTTTCCTTACATCTATAATATTTATTAACCATTAGTCTCTCTTATACATATTTTTTATTTATTTATTCCGTTGGTTCAATTCAGGTCCAATTTGTATACTGAATGCTCTTTGTGTTTGTTGTTTAAATTTTCTTAAGTCTTTGTCTTGAATTATATTATAAAAAAGAAGTAGCTTTCGCTCTTAGCTGTATTATTGGCGATTATTAAATCAAAATCCATGCGAGCGTATTCACAGATTATAGCTAATAATATTAGAAACGTATTGTTTAGGCCAGCAGATCAATCTAACTACAATTGCGGGTTTATTGTACAGTTTTAGGTTAGGCTACGAAATATCACGCTACGACTTCTTAAAGTGCGGTGTAGAACCATAAACGTCATTTAGTACACATGAAATTGCGGCCGACAGCTGGTGGATAGAGCACTCTATTATAGCATAATTGAATACGTCGTTCGCTACACAGGTATGGTATAAATACGCATATAATTTGATGTGTTCACTTGCCAACCGACGAAAGTTTCTAGATCTCACTCTCTTGCATAAATTATTTAACGGAAATGTAGACAGTAATGAACTCACATCTAAACTTCAAATCAACGCACCATCTCGCCTGCCACGTGTAAATGCTTATAACTTATTTCATATACCAACATCAAAAACTAACCTCGGTCACTTCGCTGCGTTGCCCAGACTCTGTAGATAATACAACTCACTATCTAAGACATCTAATATAGACATTAGTAGCTCTTTACCTTTGTTTAAAAAACACCTGTATTATTACCTGACTGATACCATTGATTGAGCCTATTTTTTATTTAATATTTTCTATTTTCATTTAATATTTAATAATAATTATTTGTAATTTCATTATTTGTATTTCATTATTTGTATTTCGTTACTTGTATTTATTTATTTATTTCATTTATTCAATACAAAAAAACTTTGTGTAGAATTTTAAATTTACATACTAAATGTGCACATGTAATGTGCGGGTTCAATTTCCGCACAAGTCAAACACCTGCGCGCACGAACACGGATGCCCGTCTCCGTCCGGGCGCCTCCATGCACAACATCTATATAAAAAAAAATTAAGTATATACATGCATGATCATCCACTGTCCAGCACCTACAGCACAAAGCTCTGCCCAGCCCGGGTCAGACGGTGCCGCGCGCATGCGGCAGAATATTATTATTATTATTATTACATATACAAATAATATTAGAAAAATACAATTAACTCGAAATGGATAGAATTTAAATTGAACATTAAGGACTAAAATTATAATATTATATAACATTCAATTACATTACAATATTATTTATCATCACAGAATTCGTCAATAGTATAATAAGCTTTTTCAAGTAATAATGTCTTCAGTTTAATTTTAAATATATTAACACTCTCAATGATTTTCAGTTCAGACGGTAATTTGTTAAACATATTTATGGACTGCACATAAGATGAGTGTTTAGCAATATTTAGTTTTGCTTGTAAGATTGTCTTTAAATCTTTTCTCCGTGTCGCTATTCTACACTTCCTTTCATCATCAGTCTCAAACTTGTGCAAATTTTTTTGAAAGTGAGTAAGTAGTACTAATGTATATAGACATGGTACAGTTAAAATTTTTAGTTGTCTAAAATGTTCCTTACATGATTCGGTTTGGTCAATGCCAAGCATAGTTCTAAGTGCTCTCTTTTGCATCACAAAGGCAGCATTAATATTGTATTTGTAACTACCTCCCCAAAATTTGATGCTGTACCTAATTTTCGTTTCAACCAGGGCAAAGTAGACAGTACGAAGTTGAGTAACTGATAAAAAATCCCTAAACGTTCTAATTGCATAGCAGGCATTACTCACTACATTAGTGACTGAAGTAAGTTCAGATTTCCAGTTTAAAAGAGAATCAATTTGTACCCCTAAGAATCTTATATTTTCAACTAAATCGATTTTGTTTCCTGAAGACCGTACATTTATAGAAGTATTGTTTCTAACTGTAGTTCTGAATAGCATACATTTAGTTTTTTTTACATTCAGAGTTAGGTTATTTATTGAAAACCAGTTTTCACATGCCTTAAGAAAAGTATTCAGTTTTTCTTCTAAAGTGTCAACTTCATTGGCACTCATAACAGCGCTGGTATCATCCGCAAAAAGAACAAGGTTAGCATCTGGTGAAACACTTTTTATATATGCAGTTAAATCATTAACAAATATAATAAAGAAAATTGGACCCAGGACTGAGCCTTGAGGAACACCTTTATTAACTGAAAAGAGTCTAGATTTAAAAAAATTTTCAATACCTTTTTCAACAGCCTTGATTTCAACATACTGTGTTCTATTTGTTAAATACGATCGAAAGAGTTGTAAAGTGTTTTCTCTTATGCCATAGTGTTCTAACTTATCCAAAAGAATAGAATGTTCCACAGTATCAAAAGCAGAACTTAAATCTAGGAATAATCCTGCGACTTTTAATTTGGTATTTAGATTTCTAACTATATCATTAACCAATGAGTCTATTGCGTCCAGTGTTCCTATATTTTTTTGATATCCATATTGATTTGAGTTTATAATTTTTTCATGGTACAAGTGTCTGACAAGTCTAGTCTTGATAACTTTTTCAAAGAGTTTTGACAAAACTGGTAGCAATGAGATTGGCCTATAGTTAACGGGGTCAGTTTTATCACCCTTCTTAAATAGCGGCAAAACTCTGGCTATCTTAAATTGATCAGGAAAAATACCTTGATTAATACATTTATTAATTATGTCTGATATTGGATGTGCTAAAATATCTATATTGTCCTTGATTATACTAAGCGGAATTTCATCATGGCCAAATGACTTTTTATTGCCCATAGATTTTACCATTTTGAAAATTTCAAATGGAGTAACTATATCAAAAAACATGTCGTTTTGAACTCTGTCAGTATACTTTATTAAGCATATTCTGGCCATTTTCGGATTATAAATATTTACACTCTTACTATTACTAAATTGTTTTGCAAAAATGTCAGCAACATCTCTAGGGTTTTGAATAAATTTACTATTTTGCTTAAGTACTATATTGTCTTTGTCAAAGTTCTTATCAAGTTTTTTACAAGCATTGTTAACTATGTTCCAAATCTCTTTACTAGAGTTTGTAGCTTTATTAATTTGATTACTATTATTTCATTATTTGTATTTCATTATTTGTATTTCGTTACTTGTATTTCGTTACTTGTATTTTATTATTTGTATTTCATTATTTGTATTCCGTTATTTGTATTTCAGTATTTCATTATTTGCATTTAAGTATTTGTAAATCATTATTTTTAATTAATTATTAGTAATTTGCTATTTGTAACGTTGTCCAACTTGCGCCAACTGTATGTACGTTTTTACTTTGCATGCTGTGGCCTACTGTAAGTGAGGGTGCACACTTAATCTATCGACCTAACAGTTCTGTATTTGGTATTTAAGTTGTGTGTATCTTTGTAGATGGCCCAATAAATAAATAAATAAATGGAAATATTGAAATTAATTGACGTTTATCTTTTTGTGTGTATTAATTTAACCAATAGCAATTTGTATTCCTACACGCGGTCTTACACCTTAGCTTTGGAATTAGATGTATTTAATTAATTACTGATACAACAATTTCAATAACGGCCGCAATTATGCGATTGTTTTGTAGTAATATTTGTGTTAAACAATAAACTAGTGATATGTAATTGATACAAAAAAAGGGAAATTTGAACGTTGTATGTTCATGCATTTGGATTTTGTTTAATTCGTTGCGTTGTTTTGATTCGTTCATTTGAATGTTATTCGCATTCACAAGAATATTATTAACATCACCTTCAAAACTTAGTATCGTTTATTCATAATGTCATTTTCATGATCGTGTTGCTTTTATGTATGTTTGATTTGCTTCACCCGCAACCTTACCTTTTAGAATTTCACAGAAATGAATGTTGGAATAAAAATAATAAGCGTGACTAAGATATTTCTTTATTAACTTTAAAAACTTCAAATTATAATAAGAATGTCATCAATATGTTGATCATACAGCAGCTTATTGTCTTGGATAAAACCTAAGTCCTTAATACGGGTAACCTTTGTTATGCTTAGATTCTGTAATGTGTATGCGGAGTTTATGGATGATCTATGACGAATAAATTGATATGAAAATATTTCTCGCAGTTTGTTACGTTTACAGCATATTTAAAATCTACAAAGATCAGAATGTACTTAGTTGTTGTGTGTCAGCAATACTGCGAACTGTTATATTTATAAAAGACATGTTTTTTAGAGATGTCACATTGAATTCATAGTTAATAAATTATCAATGAAAATTTGCGACGTATTTCTTCTTCTACGTATCAATGGTTCTTCTTGTATTCGGCCATTCTAATTGCGTTAGGAGAGGCTGCATAAAGCTCAGATATTGTGCAAGTGCTCGAGCAGGAAGAGCATACCAGCAAATGTACCATTGCCTCCAGAAGTCCAGCTCACCACAGTTACACTGAGCAAGGCTGGAGTCCCTGAACCTCCACCTATACACGTATACACCTACACTGCTGCTTGCTAAAATTATTGTATACTTCTTTTGTAACTTAGTACTAACAGTGGTCTAACGATAGTAGACACTTTGGTGCAGCAAGGGTCTTGATTTCGATTCCCACCCATTACACTACTTACGAAACCTTAACACACGCCTAATGCCTAACACACGGACTAGATTAGCTGATGGGGTTGACAAAAATAGGTACTAGATATTAGCACACCAAAATGTTTTCAAATTTTAAACAAAAGGTCGAGATAGACAGATTAAAAAAGAAAATGTGTAATATTTTGCCCAATTAATTTTATTTACTGATTACCTATAAACATAGCACGCATAAACAAAACTTATATATATACAAAAATAAAAATACATATATAAATAGCTTAAATTTACAAAACGTAAACTGATTATAGTGATGATATTATATAAATTATTTATAATCGGTATTAATATTATAAAGTATCAAGAACCAGGAGTCGAAAGTAGAAGAATTATTTAGGACTAATTTATTAAAACTAATACTAATTTAAAAATATTTAACTCTTAAATCTAGCAAAACAAAACGAATTTTCATAACCGCAAACTAGGGTACTAATATAGTATTTTGTTATATATGGCTAGAGATACATTTTAAATAGATGCAATTTAATGAATGCTTATTATGTTGGTATACTAAGTTTTAATATTATTATGTAACTAATTATATACTAAATTTGTTATATGTCATATATAATGTGGGATACTGTTGAGAGATTAAAATGTATTTTATGTCATGTAATCTCGTTGACAAATTGTATTAGGGTCGGATCAACAGTATTACCGTGCAAATATAACAAAAAGGCTTTACTTTCACAATTATGATAGGTTGGATGGATGTGTGGTGCATATTTGATCATCCCACCAACTTATATCATATATACCTTATTAGAGTTAGCTTGGCAATATGTCAGAATAATGCACACACAAACATTTTAATTTTATAAATTTATTATAACCCACTTACTTACTAAGAATAAAGGGTATATAGTTATAATTGATTGCTGTGGTGTTGAATTATTTGTTTATAGTAACTATATATACTTATATTACTTCCAAATTAACTATGAGCTTATAATAGCTATGGAAGTAATGACCACGAGACTTATCACGTTGACAAAATCTTTGTTCTAGTGGTTCGCAGTTATTTAATTAAACCTAGAGGATTTTACATTATATGTAACAATCATAAGACAGCGATCATAATTATGAGATTAGCATGAATCACATATAGTGGTACATACATACATAGATTATATATATATAAACTTTTATATATATACATGATTATATATACATACATTATTAATTATATTACGTAAAGCGGTTTAGTCTAGAGCATTAAGTGGCATCCAGGCATCCAGATGGACCTCAGGGGTCCACGGGAGACTCGACGGGGGTCTACGATGCCGTGCCAAATAAATGGGGATCCTCAATTCGTAAGCGGGGATCCACGAAAATTTATTTGCTTTTATAATGAAGAACTAAAATGTGTTGGCTTTACTTCACCTATCACTGTAGGCAGATAATATTTTAAGAAGCTCAGCGACTGTTACTTGTAAAAACTTGTATATTCAGTACCAGTGGTCTTGAACCTACTGGCATACCTTTTAAGGTAGAGAATATCAAAAAAAAAGGTCAGTACGGCGCGGTAGGTACAGTCCCAGGAATTTAAAACAAAAATGTCATTCTTTACTAATATAACTAAGAAACTACGAATGCCAAGGAATATGGTAGAAATGTGGCTACAAGGGGTCCACCGGAACCTGCTACATTTTGAAAGTAGTCTATGAGAAAAAAATAGGTTGGGAGCCTCTCTTGAGTATCAATCATAATATAGTACAGTATGTAAGCTGCATTTTTAGACCAAACAAATCGAAAAAATCATAACTATCTAGGGAATCGACTGACTTCACACTGCCCAACTTATTAACAAGTAATGAAATATCCAGTATAGTCGATAGCCATCTGAACGAGATAAACAATAGGATTGGTAAATTTATGTTTAACAAATTGTATCTCGGAGAATACTCATCCAATAATATTTAAGATTGTGTAGCACCCTGTAGTCAAACATTTGAAAATATCTACTCGTCGTTCTCTATAATGTTCTCAAATATATGTGAAGTCTGCCAACCCGCACTGGGCCAGCGTGGTGAACTATAGCCTTATCATTCACACACTGAGAAAAAGCCCGTGCCCAGCAGTGGGACAGTTTAATACAGGGCTGATATTATTATACTTTATTAATTGCATAATATAGTGCGTCAAAGTCTTCACCGATCCTCTAGCAGGAACGTGAGCAAGAATTTTGTGCCTAAGTTCGCCATCTGTTATATCTTTACCACCATTATATAGTAAGCAGAGGGTTTGAATATGTCTCACGACTTCCGTTGCAATATTGATTAAAATCAGATTGAGGATATATATTAATGTCTTCAAATTCCTTCTGTCTCTGTTCTATATAAAATAATAGTTTGTAAATTAGATTTATCAGTACAGTCGCTGATGTATATTAAGGCAGCAGGTAAATCGTAAGCATTCATTTCGTGAGACCAAAAGTCCCAAAACTTGAATTTGTTACCTCTTTTCTCATACATCGTAGCCCTGATCAGACAGCAAGTCTGGCAGAGCTCTGCCTGGGCCTAATAGTAGCCAGTCGTCTGCACTCCCAAGTAAACTTTGGTAGCTGTTCGTTGGTCCTTCGGTTATATCCTCGCATGTGTCAAAATTCTTTGATCAGTAAGTCTTAAGTTGATTTTTTATGGGTTTGTCCTTTATAACAGTACTTTATTAGGTGTATCGCACTACGCCCAACCTTAAACTGTTTGAGCTTATGTACGAGATTAACAACATTATCTAATTGCTTCTTTTTAGGCATATCCTGCCTTCCTGTTGGTGGTCTTTCTACTTTCTGGCCTCGTTCATGACTAATTTTAAAGATATCCCTAAATGAGTCTTCAGATTTTTTTTTTATATTTCTGTTGCTATCGTAACTTGTCCCGGAACCAATATATTTTTTAATACCTTTTATTAATTCAAATGATTTACTTTCTTCAGCATTACACACATATTTTAATTTTGTATCTTTATGATAGACGATTGAAATAATAATAATTATGCACACTACACGAATCATTTTCACAATTGATCTATGTCACATTACCGTTAAGAATGTTTGCTTATGCTAGGTTGCAGTCCTTTTATTTCCATGAGTAGGAGAATAGATGATTCAGTATAATAGAAATGAATAGCATTGTTATTGTATATTTATGACAACAGAATTATATTATTAAACATTTGCCTTTATCAGCAGTAAAAATGATGTTATAATATTGCTTTACTGAGAGATTCAATAACACGAAGTAAAAAGATGACACAACGCACAGAGCTATATATTCTTTAACGCTAAAGCTACAATTTAAACTCATGGAGTTTAAGTAACTAATAAATTGGGAATTTTACAGAATTTTTCCGTTACAACCTTTATATTATGCTGCTTAGACTCTTCTTCTTTTCTTCTTGGTTTTGTATTCACATACCAAATTACTGGCATGTGAATACAAAACCACCAAAAATATGTAAATATGTAGGTATTATGCATATTTCAGTGAACTACTATATTTGTTAAAACGAAGCAACGTTTGAGTTAACTATTGTAATTAATTTTATAACTTACCCTACGTTTAAATAAAGTATTGATTGTACAAGGTGTTCATTAATCTACACTAGTTTATTTATCTGTGGATAGAAAATTACATGTTCTAACCACAGAACGTAGGTACATTCCCTTATTAAAGAGGTGTTAAATAAAAAGCGAACGTTCCCTTAATAAAGAGGCGTTAAATAAAAAGTACACAGATAGTTAAGTAGCTTTTAGGATATAGGGTTGGTCCAATGCAAAAGATAGAAGGGAGCTAGCTTAGTTTAATTAATAGTATTTTAGAGGCGGCAGTGGATATTTATACCAGTGAAATTCTTTATACCTTATTTGTCATACGACAATGATACAAAGTTTAGAGAAAATATAGCACGCTTACATTTCTAAGAGACCAATTAATCATCAGTATGACGTTGGCAAATAGTCGAATTTAAAACCCGTAGGTAAGTTCAAGTCTATTGTCAAGAAAATTTGGCGCGAAAATAAATCAACTCATTACCCTAATGAATATTATGATGCATTTCTAGTAAGTTGATATGAGTCCTATAGATATGAGTTAATCGTTGATAGAATCAAGACTGATGAGAAAAATCAAGACGGAGATATGAGATTGTTGTGTTTTTGGAAATGCGTCTCAGAATGGGCGTAGTGGCACACGTGACACGATTAGTGGCGACAGGGGTTTTCAAAGAAATTACGTATATTAACATTTCTATCTACTTGTAATGTTCTGTGGTTCTAATTTATTCATTAACGGCCAGCCAAAACCGCTAAAGCTAATTAGGTACATGAAATTTGAACAATAGGTTTCTATTATGACGAAGAAGGGATATTTAGAAATTGATACCCTAAACAGATTAAAGTAAGCTAGATGAAAATTGATCATTGTAATGAAATGTTTACGATTAACGAATAGACGATTTTACATAAAGACAGAGCTATATCAATAATTATGGATTAGTGTTTATGGCAATTTACATTTCAGTTATGTATAAAAATAAGTACATTTATCTATTGAGTTATTATGTACTAACTAGAGGAACTATCTCAACTATAATGTTTGTAACACGCGTTAGAGTGCAAAATACGTATGATTGCAAAATTTCGTAATATTTAATGCCTGCCATTAAATATTACGAAATTTTGCAATCGTCGGGCGTGTCGTTGCAATAATCGCCTAAGAGATTACAGAGCATGCAGTCTAACTCATGCCACATACAATCTAGTTAAGATGACTCCTCTAGTGTGCATTGCATTAAAATATCTCAAAGTACTAGGCGCGCATAACGCAGTTGTGTACGCGAAGTAGCAAGTACAGCAGCACTTGAAAAGGAGCAGCGCAGCGCACGCGTCACAATTCATAAACGTTAGTGGTTGGTGAATTGTCTGTGCGTATAGTCTAAGACATAAACAACAACTACAAACCACTGACATAATTATATATTGAGGGCGAACTTTTTGATCATAGATACAATATTATTGAAAACTCTCAACTTACATCCATATCTATGAACGAACAAATAAATACACAAAACACTAGCGAGAATGAACCTCATAACACTCGTACTTTTCGCAACAACAAGTCGACACGGTCATTTCGACAATAAAAATCAACAATTCAAAATTTTGTTTCAAAACATACAAAGTCTTTATAATAAACAGCACATCATGGAAGCATTCATCGAACAAAATCCAACTTATCAGGCTATATGTCTTACTGAAACATGGCTTTCACAAGAAAAATTAGACATGATCAACTTCAGTGGTTATAAAATCGCCGCATCCTACTGTCGAGAAAACCGCGGCGGTGGCGGTGTCTGTATATTATTAGACGAAAATGTGGACTATTTAGAAAAGAATGATTTATCAGATATGTCACTCGAATATATTTTAGAAGTATGTGCGACTGAAATTATAAATGAAAACATATTATTAGTAGCAATGTATTGGAATAGGCGTGAGGAAATCACCTTTTACTATCAACTAAATAAAATTCTAACGTATATAAACAAAAAATACACAAAGCTTAATATTATACTCGGTGGAGACTTCAATATAGATATTTTAAAAAATAATTTAAAAAGTAATACATTTTTAGATCTCATGTCTGAATACAAATACACACAACATATAAAAATACCCACACACATAACACAAACTACATCAACATGCTTAGACCTCATATTTACAAATTTCTTACCTAAAGATTTAAATTCAGATGTAACAGATTACGGTTTTTCAGATCATTGTGGTACAATAAAAACATTTAAAACATCACAACAATGTAAACAACCAATCTGGTACACAGAAAAACGTATTTACAATAAAAATAACATAGATTCCTTCAAATCAAGATTAAAATTAGTAAACTGGAATGATATCATAGTAGACAATAATGATTTAAATAAAAATTATAATACTTTTCACGACACGTTAAATAAGATCTTAAACGATACTATACCAAAAACAGTAATAAAATTAAAAAATCGGTTCGAAAAACACTGGCTAACGAAGGGAATAAAGGAGTCATGCAAAAATAAAAGACTATTAAAAATTATATCAATTAAGTTTAATAATCCAATTATATCAAAATATTATAAAACATATGAAAAATTATTGAAACAGTTGGTTGCCGTATCAAAGAAACAACAGTATATTAAAACAATTAAATTGTCACAAAACAAAGTTAAAGCAATGTGGAAGATAATAAATGAACGGACAAATAAAAAAAGATTAACAGAAAAATACAACATTAAGTTACATGCCAACAAATCTTTTATTGCTGATCCTAAGTTAGTAGTAAACACACTAAATGACTTTTTTGCATCGATCGGTGAAAATAATTCGCGTAGTGCGTGGGGTAGTCTTCCGGTTACCCACCCACTAGAAAATTCCTTCTTCCTAAGGCCATTAGATTTTAAAGAAACGCACAAATACATAAAAAATTTAAAAAACAAAAACAGTCACGGTATCGACGAGCTGCCACCCTCGTTGGTTAGACAATGTACAGATGAACTTGCTATGCCTCTTTGCGTGCTTATAAACCAATCGTTTAACGATGGTAAATTTCCCGATTTATTAAAAAAAGCTGTAATAAGACCAGTGTTTAAGAAAAACTCCAAAACAGACCCAAACAACTACCGACCAATTGCACTTCTCCCAAAAAACTCAAAAGTTTTTGAAAGAGCCATGTGTGACCGAGTGTACAGTTTTTGCGAAAAATATAATATTTTTAGTGATGGGCAAAACGGTTTCCGCAAACAACGTTCAACGACATTAGCAGTTTATAAATATATCCAAGAAGCTATAAATATTATAAACGACAGAAAATACGCGGTAGGTATACTACTTGACATGAGCAAGGCATATGACAAAGTGCAATTTAATATCCTTCTGGACAAACTATATGGCATAGGAATCCGTGGAACAGCACATGAATGGTTCGCATCATATTTAAAAAATAGAGAGCAATACGTGGAAATGGAACACTTCGATTACGACCTTAAACAAATAAAACACGTAAGATCCGATAAAAAAGTAATAAATGCATCAATTCCACAGGGCAGTGTCATTGGATGTCTACTCTTCATTATCTACATCAATGACCTACCAAAGATCATAGAGGATAAATGCGTGTTGTTTGCGGATGATATCTCCATACTAACTTCATGCAAAGACGATATAAATATAATTGACCAGTTAACTTTAATATTAAATAAAACAATTGATTGGATGAACGCACATAACCTTGAAATTAACTATAACAAAACCAAACTCATGACATTCTATCCTTATCAAAAATCGCCTCTATCAATTAATTTATTAATAAATAATACAAAAATTGAAGTTGTCAATGACTTCACATTACTAGGACTCACTATTGACACACATATTACTTGGAAGACCCACATCAGCAATATAAGATCAAAAATATCTAGATTCAGTTATGCACTCCGTGAAGTTAAAAAAACGACCGACTTTTCAACTGCTCTTACCACTTACTATGCCTATGCTTACGCATGGTTCAGTTACGGTATAATAATGTGGGGAAATAGTACAGATGCAACAACATTGTTCATTGCTCAAAAGAAATTAATTCGCATTCTTGCTAATATAGAACAGACGGACAGTTGTAAACCATTCTTTATAAAATATCAGATACTCACTTTAACTTCTATCTACATTCTGGAAATATGCAAATTCGTAAAAAAATACAAATCCTTTTATACGACTCGTAGTGACAAACATAATAACCGGTCAGTTAGATATAGAAACATGTTAATGTTACCCACTTCCCGCATAACACTTCATTCAAATAGCCCGTACGTAATGTCCATCAAAATATATAATAAACTGCCAGATAGCCTTAAAAATGAAACAAGCGACACGAAATTTATAAACACCCTTAAAAATATTCTTATAAAAAAAGCCTACTATACAATACAAGAATACATAAATGATAAACGAATAGACGACTTATATCTTGTTACATAATAATATCATTATATTTATGTTGAATTAATTTTATATTGTAATTTTAAAATTTTGTGACATAGTATTTATTATATTAGAATTTATGAATATGTTATAGTTTAAGTATTTTTTGCATGAATGTAAAATTTATCTCATAGTTGTATTGTACTAAATATAATAACATTGATAACAAGAAAATTGACATAAATAATTATGTATAAAAAATTGATTTGCTGTGCCCGACAGGGTCCATGATTGTCACTAGCTTTAAGGATACTTGTCTACCATCCTATATTACATTGTGGATTGCAAATAAATAATATGAATATGAATATGAATATGAATATAATTTTTACGACACTAAAGGTATTTAAATTTTATTTTGATAATGCCACTGAAACGAACTCCGCCCCAAACTCCATTGGTAAGAGATGGTGACGCCACAGTAACTTCTGCACGCCCACGAATGTTGCCACAATCTGGATCTTCACCGGATCTTTCTACTATGGAAAATGGAAATTACGTTACAAACCGATTGAAGCGTAAACGCAGTGATTGTGATTGTATGTCTCAATTGGAGGAAATACGTTCCTTGCTATTGACTGTCACTCTTCAATCTGAAACTAAGTTTGCCGCATAACAAACAGCAGTTTCTGAAATTTTAGTACAGAATACTGAAATTAAAGACTCGATTTCATTCATATCGAAAAAATACGATGACATGGAAACAAAAATTACGCATCTTGAGTCTGAATGTGAACTAGATCGCCGCTATATCCGAGACGTGGAGGATAAAGTGGAAAATATGGAACGCCAACTTTACGTCACTAAAATGGAAATCAGGAATTTACCCCAAGGACAAGAAGAAAGTAAGGCTGATCTGCGTACTATTGTAACTGAGATCGCCCACGTACTTGGTCACCTGATCACAATGAAATAAAAGATGTTTATCGCATAAAAAACTAAAATAATCCCACCACAATAACTGTCGGTTTTACAAGTGCCATAACAAAAGACAGTATACTAAAAAAAGTTTGGTAGTTTAATAAACCCAATTGCCAAAATAAGTTTAACACTACACATTTGAAATTGAATGGTTTCAGTAAGCCAGTGTATTTCACGGAGAAGCTTACACCAAAGGGGCAACGCATTTATTCTCGAGCCCGCAGCTTCGCTGGTAGTAACGGGTATAAGTACTACTAGACATCTTCTGGTAAAGTCTTTATACGTAAAACGGATGGAAAGCGCCACATTGCCATAAACAAGGAAACTGACTAGGATGATCGTCTCCAAAATAAATGACTAGCAACAAAAATGTTATACGATTCACTCAGAATTTATGTTTTCTTGTATTTAATTTTGATTTTATACTTTTCTCGAATTTATTTTATAAATAGAACAAACACACTCATTAAAGCACGTTCCAATCACACAATAACTAAGGCTAACATAAAAATACAAGGCACTCACTCTTTGATGTATAAAAAACTGATTTTTATACATCAATGCACTCACTACACTACACACACAATTTCATACATCAAAAACTTATATTGTTTCCTATTGTTTTAACTGCAATATTTGTTTTGCAACATGACTTTAAGTTTGTCAAAGTGTCACTTTATCTTTTTATCTTTAAAAATGATTAATGTAGACCAAATTTATCAAGAATTAGGTGGCGTCTCTCTTTCCGACTCCTATACTTGCATACCTGAACAATGCGACAAATACATAGGTCAGAAGGTAAATAGATTTAAAATTATACATATTAATATTAGGAGCGTCAATAATAATAAAAATAATAAAAAAGTTTATTTCTTAACATAGACGGTTTTACATTAAATCATCTTGGACCCCCTTTTAAGCAATAATTTGCTTGTATTAGGGGGTACAGCTCTTCCTTTGACTTAACATTTGTAAGTGAAGGATATAAAAATTTTTTGGAAAATAGGTACATGCAATTTTATATCTATGTAAAAGTAAAAGTGCGAAGATGTATGTAATATGAATGTGTGTGTGTATGTGTGTGTGTAAGTATGTGTGTGTGTGTGTGTGTATTTGTTTTTCAGCCCTACGACAATGTCTTGAAATCGGAAGATGCTGTTTTCCACTGACTTGTACATATGTATATATATATATATATGTATATATATATATATGTATATATGAATTTATACATTATATATCAAATTTACTACTATTCTGACATTAATAACCCATCAACATTGATGTTAAGCCGGGTAACGCTGATCGCCATTCTGATGATTACTTGACACTGATGGCTACTCTTGGTTTATTGCTTGCTCATCATAATCAAAACTAAATCCACAGCGCGGACTCTCGTTTTAAAGACCCATGTTACAGATCATCAACCGGTAGCTATAGCCTTAGATTACAATAAAACACCCTTCTCTCAGTCAAAAAGTACATCGCTCCGGTATGATTATGAATCTATCAAAATTGAAATAGAAAAATATAATTTTAATCCTATATTAAACACATCTGATGCGGATATCGCAGTGAATATATTGATTACAGAGATTACATTAGATACAAACAATTATTCTTAAACATAGTAAGACTGTCTCTATTCCTAACCGGTTCAGAATTATCAAACCGTGGATGACCGCTGGACTAGTTTGCTGCTTACGTAATCGCGATAAAATGCATCGAAGGTCTAGTAAGGCACCAAACGATATTACATTATAAACTACGTATACCAGCTATCGAAAGGTTTGCAACTAATTACTTAAAAATTAAAAAGGGCCTATGAAAAATATTAACGATAAAAATAATGCTAAAGCCACTTAGCAAGTAATTAAATCTATCACACACAGCCATCAACAAAAACACCCTCCTATTGCTCTGCTTAAATCGTCTATTGATCCAAATTCATCAATAAATAATGCTAATACATTTCTGGTTAACGTAGGTGTAACTCTTGCTTCCAAATGTGACCCCTATATCAATTCTGTTAAATTGCCTTTCTCCTCTCCTCCACCAAACTCCTTAGGTATCCCAAATATGAATGATTCACTTGTAATTAACGTAATTCGAAATTTATATAATGATTGTTCAATTGTTGGGACAACATCCCAGCAAAAATTATTAAAGAATCTTGCTTTACATTAGCTCCATTCATTACCCATATTTGTAATTGTTCTATTAGTACTAGCATTTTCCGAAAAGCTTTTAGACGTGCTATTGTTCACCCAGTGTATAAGAGCGGGGCTAGAGACGATGTATCGAATTACCTCCCAATCTCAGTAATTAGCTCATTAACTAAAATACTAGAACGTATTCTTAATAAATATTTAAACGACTTCATAAATGAAAATAAATTGATTTCTTCAAATCAATACGGTTTTAGGTCGGGAATTTCAACAGAAGATGCCGTCATCGATTTTGCAAATAGATTTCTCGATAAATTAGACAATAGCCTGAAATGCTATGGTGTCTTTTTAGACTTGACCAAGGCGTTTGAAACCGTCTCTATCCCCAGGCTGGTGACTAAAATGGAACATATAGGAATACGAGGCATGGCTCTTAATATTTTCAAAGATTACCTCTGTGGCCGTAGCCAATATCTCAAAATTGGTTCCATTATTAGTAAGGAAGAGAATATAAGTTACGGTATCCCTCAAGGAAATATTTTAGGTCCGACGCTGTTCCAAATATATATCAACAACCTGTGTCAATTACTGCTCCATCAATGTGACATGACACTTACGTTGATGACACAGCTTTATTAATATATGATAAGGATTGGAATGACTATAAAAGGAGAGTACTCAGTAATGATTTACATAATAGTGTATTCTGTTTACGCGAATATTATTCATTGAAATTAAACTACTATATAAGGATTTTATCGCGTTGTTTATTTGACACTTTATTACATAATTTTGAAAACTGTTACACTACTACAACTACTAAACTTTACTAATTTTATGCTAATTGAATTATTATTAAAATTTATTAGAATTAATCAGTCCTTGTTTGCACACTTATCCAAATACAGATGCCATAAGCCGTAGCTTTCTCTCCTAGCGCCATTCCATTGATTCGGCCTGCAGAATCGTCCTTCTTTCGAGTGCATGGCGATCGTCTTCGGACAAAGTTACTTATGCTTTTTAAATACTCTGTTTTGTCAAAGTCAAAATCCGTCTCGCTAAGTTCAGGTTTTTGACAAGATTCACCTTAATTCTCGTCATTCAATAGATACCTATTGATAAACTTTTGACTTGTGGATGTGTGAGATTTGAAAGATCTACGATTTGCTGATGCTTTCCTTTTTACATTTCTTTTCCAATGGAGTCGTTTTATTAATTTGTTTGGGCTCCGCATTAAAACGTTTCTACTAAGGTAAGTCTGCGCCTGTCTTGAATTGAACGAAACTACTGATGCTGCACATCTGCCTGAATACGACTGTCTGCCTGAATAATTAATGCGTTTTCTACAAATAAATTTCGCGATAACACTATTGAAAATCTTTGCTATATTGCTATTTACACAGTGCATCAAACTTTTTGCATTATTTACCAAACTAGACAGGATTTTTATTACGGCTAAAAAAATCGTTACTTTTTATCGCTGGTACAAAATTTTCTTTAGGTGCTACATTTTCGGCAAGTTTTGTGTAATAATAGGGTTTGCATGAAGCATGGTTGCCAAAGACGTGATGCAGATATCAACAAATAATTTTTAAGTTAAAGTATGTTTTCCTGAAATGTTTTATCTTCAGCATTTATATGTTTTACTGCACCCGCAATACATTATTTTGTACAGCTCTTCGATACTTGAAGGGATAAATCGTATTCCTAATCAATTCATCTATCTTTGTGCAGTAATTCCTTAATAAATGATTGGTGCACTCAATCTTCTCCACTAATAGATTCCTATAAGGTTTAGCATTTTGTATACTATTATGCGTACTTAAATCACCATAAGCTATCAGTCTAGAGCAGGGGTTCTCAAACTTTTAGCTCCATGAACTCCCAAAGCTTCCAGATGACAGTTCGCTGTCCTTAACTGACTAATTAAATCCCACACCCCAAATAAAATAATAAAATTGACTGTTTAATAAAATAAGGTTTTCATTTCAATAAAAGGTAACAAATACAGTGCCAAAAGAAATATATTTTTAATAATTATTAATATGATGGGTAGGCCTTGTTTATTGTCGCAAATTGAGTCAATTTTAGGAATAATTTTGGACAATTTTACCTTAATTCTGACTCGGTATCAAGTCGATTTCTGTATTTTGTTTTTATCATAACTAGGTGTGAAAATCCATTCTAACATAAGTATGTTGTAGCAAAGGGTAAAAGGAAATTTACCGCTTTGCGTGAGTGTTCGGGATACTCTTCTTGTCTTGCAGCCCAAAAATCTATCAAAGACATCCTTTTTAAATCAGCTTGGAGAGTTTCATCTACGGACATTTCTAACAATGACTCCTGTTGCTTAATACTCAAACTAGTATTTATGCTCTTGTTCGTGATCTCAAATGGGTTACGAATCGTGATAATTTAAATACATTTTATTATCTAGGCCCGATCAATCAGTCAAACAACAAGAGCCTAAAAGTTCTCAAAGTATCCTGAATTTCGATGAAGTATTAGCTTATGCAAACGAAGTAGTAGATCGAGTAACTCCTGAAGCTCAAGCTTGTGCTTATGTGTGTGGATATATATAAAATTAAAAATTAATAAATGTACTCTTGCATAAAATCATTTTTAAGTGATGTGACATATTTATGAACATAAGCACATGTTCACAAGTTCCAGAGAATATGACAATTTAAGTAGTAGCTTGAACTATCTTCACAAAAACTATGTGCACAATGTGGAGATATGTGCAGCATTTGTTAATGAATTTTTGGTTGAAGAGTCTTGGACAGAAAATATTCAAGAAAGAGTTATGCAGCTACTTCCTCAAGTTGATTTTAGTTTTATCATATGTGAAGAGCACCGTGTTCTAAATATTAATCACATTAAGAATACTGTTTTTTACATAGTGATTAAAAGATATGTGAAAATCTTAAAAATAGAGAATTTGCAGAAGATGAAAGAGCTAAATCTTTGCAAGAAAACATGAATATTTTATAAAATATATAAGATTTTTTTGCGTTTAATAGTTGTTTTATTCCATTCCATAACATCTAAAATAAAAGTGGAGATATAAGAGAAACTCGAACTCTTATTTGTGAGTGAGAATTTTCCTTATATTTTCCCAGCTGTTATAACTTTCTATAACAGCAACACCTATTTAAATTTACCGCGTTTTATTCAGTTAGTTCACTGCGGAAATGCAGTGGCGCTGTAGCATACCTACATGTGTGTCGCTTTTGATAGGATGGCAGTTAGTTTTCTTCTCTCGGTAGAGAGTAGTATATTCCTTGGTGCCGCACGTGCCTGCCAGTCATCAAGCCACCATTACGTAAATCTTGACGCGTACCCCTCCCCCCTACCGTCGAATGGCGAACCCCTAGGGGTTCGCGTACCCCACTTACAGAAACCCCGGTCTGGAGTATATCAGTTTGTGCGTTTCAATGAAAGTTTTAAAACCTTCAACCAAAGCTGTTGCTACCATACCACTTGAAGAGCCCGTATAATTTTTAAAGCAAATATGATCTGGTGTTTTCTCTTTTTTATTTTCTGCTCGAGCACAAGCCATACAATATTCATTCTTCACCGCCATATACAACTTTTTTGTCCTGTAGCCTATAATCATAGCGGCACCTGATAATGCTTTATAATTTTTCTATAGGATATTTTTGACTAAAAAGCATCTGCAACCACTGTTATCATTAGTATTCCATTTAAATCAACTTCTCCATTTAATATAGCTAAATCATACCCTTCTTTAGCTGCATCTGCCATACATACATGGTATCTTAAGACAGGTTGAAACATGTTCCAAACCTGAAAACCTATAGACATAAAACTGCTTACTACATTATCGTTGAGATTGAGATCTATGGAGTTACCAGAATCTGGACAATATTTTAGTTCGAATTTCTGTTTTTTTTTCGTGTGATTAGTAGCCAACCTGTTGTCAAGAGTTGTTCAAGCAGCCCGGAGGCCTCTGACATGGCTTAATGACTGCTGTCAATTTGACAGCAACCGGGACCGACCATTTTCGTGCCCTCCGAAGCACGGAGACGCTCAGATGAAATACCACTAAGCTATCCCATATACCCATTTATAGACTGACCGCACCCAATGCTGACTAATCTCGCTAATCGTTTACCGATCAGTGAGTGCAACTGGCTATGAGCGCCTTAATTTGCACGTGGATTGCGAGCGAGATAACATGTGATGTTGGCGCAGGTACTTAGCTGCTAAGAGACTTTTACATTCCGTCTCGCTCGCACATTATTCTAAGAATCGAAATCGTGGCAATTTAGTGCATTTCTGTAAAATATAATAAAGTTCTATAGATATTATAAAGACAAATAATGTCTTAGATTCGTGACTTACAACTTTGGTGTAATAATAAAAAATCTCTATTATGTTCTATTAAAATAATACATTTTTTTTGTGGGCCGGCCCTTTTGAAAATAGCCGAATGGAAGCTGGGTGATCTCCTTTTATGTGATTTACGGATTATAGCATTCCTATATTGTTTCAAACTTGACCGGACGATTGTCTAAAATATTACAAGGAAATGATTGGCCGCGGCAATTTACATTTGTAGTGGGCTTTCAGTTTATTCAGTTCATTCGATAAATAGCATTTTGCTTATTTTAATGAACGTTGATACATGTAATGTATTTTCATCGTAAATCCTAACAGTAATGCAATATTGATATTGATCATTTTGGACCATTATATCAAGACCTTACGCCGCACTCATGTAACCACAGGCGATTTAAAAATTATGCTATAAGACCTGAATCGTACTGTCTACCGTCCATCTAATAGGCTCTGCCCTGATGCAAATCGTACAAGTAAACAAAAGGAATTTCTAGATTCAGATTTTAACCGACCCAGTCAATTCTGGTAAAAACGAAATGGTATGGATTGCATGGTGATAGATTATCGTGAACTGACTTGAACACTATCCCCGATAGGTTTCCCCTTCCACTCCTAGCCGATCAGATATCACGACAACTGAAGAAGGAATTTTAATAAATCTGTAATGCATCTTGGGTAGGAAAAGATTCTCGAAAAAGTCTGTGACCACTATTGTTTGATCACATAATCAATTATTTCCTTTTTTTGTTTGCCTTTTAGCAGTAATAAGGCCCTTAAGGTCTACAGGCATACACGACTAGTAAGGCCCATAAGGAGAACGTTTCTTTTTGGTATTCAGTTGCGTATAGTCGCTGACTAAGACTTTACCAGCAAACATTTTAGAATTTTATGATACCAACTGTATTAACTTTCATTTGATTACTACTGGTTGAAATGGTAAAGCGGAAGTTATTTTAAAGGTAATACTATCTTCCGTTAAAACGGCGTGACAAATTTTAGCAATATGCATTTTAAAGCTAAAGCGTCCGAAGTTTAGAGCTAGCATAAGCTGGACGTGTACCGCGTGACAAGTGATAGTCACCTTGAACTTAATAAGACGTGTAGCGAGACCTCTGAACCTCTTACTAATTAAAGATACTAAAGTAGAATTAAATATTTAAAAAACAAGTAATCGAGTGTTACATACATTACATACATTATGAAATTGCTTGATGGAGACAGTTATCTTTTGAAGTCCCTTACTGAACCAACTGAACTTACAAGTACGCTCGCGTTCGTATAAGAAATATGCCTTGAAGTGCAGTTCCTTCCGAATTAAACTGGTGTGATTGGAAATCCGATGTTAAGGACATTGGCGAAGATACCATTGGGAGTACATAGACACATGCCATAGCTATTTGATGGCACTGTTCGCACTTATCTGTAGTCGTAACTGAATCTCAGATGTGAGTTGTTTAGGGGACGATGGACAGCTGGTGGTGCAACGATGACCTGGGTCTCGGAGGAGACTTTTGTTGTTGGTCGTATCGCGCGAGGCGATAGCGGTATGCGTGACTGCTGGTCACTAGCTGTTGAGAAAGCCATGTCATGTCATTGTATGTGATCGAGATAGGTTAACTTTTGATCGTTGATTCATTTGATTTTGTGAACGATCTTCACCGAGAGGATAAGACACTTAACTGATGCAAATGAATAAAGAAGTTCCCTTAAATCAATTTGATCAGATAGGCCGAGGTTAACTGTTTACTCCAAAATGATTTCTTGTTCACAGACACACAAGAAGACGTTGCAGATCAATGTGCGATTTGATGGCATCAAGGCTCAATTAGTTCAGCTTTCTAACGATGCAAGGAAGCCGCGAATTGACTTAAGCGAGACAGTGCTAAAATTGTGGTAAAATAGTTCACGTATCAATCAAATATTTCACTAGTAGTTATCGAGATAGTACTGCTAATGCACGTTCTCAGTTTTCAGGTAACAATGCGCCGCAACAACCTAAGGATGTCGGGCTCCAGAAGAAGCCACCACTGACTTACTAATACTGCAACGAAAAGGAATGCATCGCGACGCAGTGCCCCAAAAAGGAAGACGCTACAAGTTTGGAGTATGTAGACCGTCGAGTAAATGTTTATACAAAGCAGCCAATTATGGATCACGTTTTATAAAGCCCGTTTTAATTTTGTTTCGATGCAGGCACAGCCCAGGCAAAGTGCAGCTAACTGATTCGTAGGCAAAAGACATGAAACTAGATTTACTTTGATAGCTATAGACGTTTGTTTAAAATGATTAATTATCGGAATGTGTGTGTGTGTGTGTGGTAAATAAAGTCTCTTTTTAAGATATCGTAGCAACGTGGTGGTTTTTAAGGTTTAGTTAAGCTTTGGGAAAGGTGAGGTGGCCACTGAAGGCGAGGTGGCCATTGAAAAGTGAAATCAGTAAAATAAGAGGCGAGGTGGCCATTGAAAAGTGAAATCAGTAAAATAAGAGGCGAGGTGGCCATTGAAAAGTGAAATCAGTAGAATAAGAGGCGAGGTGGCCATTTAGATACATATTGTTAGTAATTCAAAATGTGTAGTGGCCATTTAGATACATATTGTTAGTAATTCAAAATGTGTAGTGGCCATTTAGATACATATTGTTAGTAATTCAAAATGTGTAACGCAATAAACGGCGAGGTGGCTGTTTCGATACTACTGACTTTATTTAGTATGTAGCGTGGAGTCTATTAGGAATCAAATTCGATAACGAAAAGCCTTATTATTATAGGGCAACTATTCAATGGAAATATCTATCTTAAATAAAGTTGTTGCACAGAAGATAATATGAACACGATCTCCTTCAGGAGTAGGTCAGGAGTGGCCGAACTATACAACAGTATCTCTATCTTTTCTGCAGATAACGATGATGCGCGGCCTTCAACATCACACGAGGGCGTGTGATACGTCAGGATGGCCGTGTCGGAGGTTGGGTTGATTGTTGTTTGCGCGTATAATTCACAATAAAATTTGTTTAGATTTAAATTACTTTACAATTATTTTATTTTATTTGATAAATTATTCTATAGCTCAAAAACCTTATTAATCTAATAAAAGTTATGAATATTGTAATTCACGTAACGAACCATCGAAAAAGAGCAGAGCGCGTGCTCGAGTGGAGTCGTGGCGCCATCTTTACTTTAGGAAGGCCGACAGTTATTAAGACATTTGTGTGATAGCGACGGATCGAATTGGAACGTTAAGGGTGTAAAAAATAAAGTAAGATCAGTGGCCTTAAAAACCACGGCTCGGCCTTAACTGTTATTTTTCATTCGACATTATTGTGAAGTGAAAATATTGTTTATTCTAAATAAAAATAGTGTAAAACCGGAATAGTTGTGTTTTGTGCTCGCATGTTACCCAGATGACGCCCACTAAACCTGCAATCACTAATGACGTTGTCATTGAGAACAATACTTCTCCGACATATATTTAGAAACTCCGTTTACTACGCAGGTATTTTCTATATGCGCAACTGTGTGGTTGCTTTGTAGTAATATTTGTGTTAAACAATAAACTAGCGATGTGCAATTGATACAAAGAAAGGGACATTTGAAAGTTGTATGTTCAGTTTGTTTATTTGATTGTTGTTATTCCAATTATAATGAGTTATCTTCATTATTATTGCTATCAAATATTAGACTAAAGCATCTGACGGTGAGACGTTGACAAGTCAGTCCATTGTGATAACAATCTTCGCTTGCCTTCGCTGAATGGCGGCGACGCGTCGCCCTAAACTGGTCGAACATGATTGTTAACTTTTCATTTCTCTGTTCGTCAACACGATTTGAGTGAATCCAACTATGTATATTCTCAATGAATACCCATCCACAATTATTGCATTTAAATAATTATGATTAATATTTGAAATCACTTGCAAATTCGAATGATTTGAATTTTATAGTCTTATTAAGCTATCATAATTATATACTTTAGATATAGAGAAAAATAAGACCGAAGTAATATTAGTAAAATCATATTATTATATATTTTCTATATTTATGTTATTTGCATGATTGTGCTGCTTTTATATTAGATTTGCTTTGTCTGCAACCTACCTATTTGACTTTTAAGGAAATGCATATCAAAATAAAAAATAAAACGCGTAATCTTTCTTTCTCTACTTTAAACCTTTTCATAATGTCATTAATATGTTGATCCTACAGCAGCTTATTGACATAAGCAGCAGCATATTGTCACAAGCGTAAAACCTAAGTGTTTAATACTGGTAACCTTTGTTATGTTTAGATTCTGTAATGTGTATGCGGAGTTTATTGATGATCTTCGAGTAAATGTGCTATGAAAACATTTCGATACTTTTAGTTGCAGTTTGTTCCGTTCACAGTATATTTTAAACCATACGTGGAACACTCAGAAAGTGTTGAGAAAATAAAAATAAAAATTCTATACTTAAATATATTTTTATTAAATCTTTTCAAAGTACTCTCCATCAGTCTCTATACAAGGTTTCATGCGTCTGAACCACTTTTCGAAACACTTTTCCAGTCCGCAGCAGACACCTCGTGTACAGCCTGCTCGAATGCTGTCAGCGCATAATAAAAACAAAAAAAAAAACGCTTTTCGTATTTTTTTATTATCGAGAATAAAAAGAAGTCACACTAGGTCGGATCTGTAAGAGGGCCATCCAGGAGTTTGACCGACGTGCCCGTGCCCGTGCCCGTGCCGGGAAGCCCCTCGTTTCGAGCGCAGTGAACGCGGGCGCGTTGTCATGGTGGAACAGTAGCCCGCGGAGCCCTGTGTTTGGTCGCTTGTTGCTCACAACAGAGACAACTTATGCCAAGCATTTAGTAGCATACCATTTTGCGTTGATGCTTCTTTGGTTCTATAAAGCAGTTGACACCAAGTAGCCACTCAATTTTAAAAACTTTGCGATCAAAATATGTCCCCCTGCTTCTAGATCGCTTCACTTTGGTAGGCGTTGATTCGTTTTGAAATACCCAAACTGTCAACTGAGGCTTCGTTTCTAAATAATATATAGGTAATGATAAATCCTGAACTCATTACCTGTAATAATGTCGCCGAGAGTAAACACGCCAAGACGAGCCTGCTTCAAATTTGTTTATCATATCACGACACCATTCCACCCGGGCCTGCTTCTGAGCATCGGTGAGGTTGTGCGACACCCAGCGTGAGACTATTCTCCTCACGCGAAGATGCACTTGTGGAATCTCGTGAAGGCTTCCCGATTCAGTTTCCATTATGTGCTGAATCTTCTAATACGTAACTCGCCTATTCTCTTGGATTAAATTTTTCACTACTAGCATGTTTTCTTCGGTAACAGCCGTCACAGGGCGGTCACTTCTTTCTTCATCCCCCAAAGTTAGTCGACTGCGCTTGAATTCGTTATACCAACGATACACGATTGCTTTGGCAGGGCTTTCATCCATGAATGCCATTTGAAGTCTATCGTACGATTCGTCTGGTTTCAGGCAACACTTGAAATTGTAAAACATCATAGCCCGAAAAATTTCCCGGCGCAGATCCATTTTTCAATGAGACAAGAAAATTTATAATAAATAAGCTCGCAAAAAAATTCAGGGAAATTTTGAAATTGGAACGTACTTATTCATACTTATAAATAAACATATTTTCAAAATAGATTATAACTGGCCAGGCTCTCACACATAAAACTATTTTTCGCAATACTTTCTGAGGGACCTGTTTCTGTGATCGTACCAAACTACTACTAACTAAAGACTACTACGTAATCTACAGAGATCAGGTAGTAGTTGTTGAGTGTCAGCAATAATGCGGACTGGTTTGTAAATTTTCATATCATCAGCATGTAATAAAATGTATAAATATTGTACAACATGATTTAATGAATATTATGTAATCACCATTCTTGTATAGTATGCATTCAAATGACTACAATCTATTGTCAATCTGTATACGTAATATATTAGGGGTTAAAGTATGAAATTGCCAATTTGTACAGAAAAATTGAATCTCGTTTTTGTCTAAGATGTACAATATTTATTTAATCGAAATATTTACCCTCATTATCTATAAATTGCTGCCATCTAAACGGGAGTTCATTTATGCCTCTATGATAGAACTCCGGGGATCTAGATTCGACAAACTGTATGAAAGCATTTTGTACTGCCTCTAGGGAAGAAATTTTTTTATATCGTAGAAAATTGTCCAAATTCCTAAAAAATATTGGTAGTCCGTTGGAACAAGGTCTGGCGAGTACGAAGGATGACGTATGGTTTCTATCTGCAGCTCCCGTAGAGTTACCACGGTTTCTCATGCAGTGTGAGGTCTTGCGTTATCATGGAGCAATAATGGTGAATATCGATTCACGAGCCGGGGCTGTTTCACTGCCATTTTCGCCATCTTGTTTGAAGTTCTGCACAATGAACATCAGCTGTTATTGCTTGTCCAGACCTGAGAAAACTATAGTCAATAACACCATGAAGAGACCACCAAACAGTTACCATTACCTTTTTATTGGTAAGCTTTGCTTTAGGACACTGTTATTATTATTATTATATTACTTTTCGTCACATGTCACAATTCGATCCAATATTCCTTCATTTCTGTACAGATTTAACAAGGAAGCTTCAACACGCATTTCTTTCTGCAGATCAGTCAAATTATGAGGCACCCATTTTTCATATTTTTTATCTTATTGATTTGATGCATATGATCCAATATTGTAGGTAGGGTAACGTTAAACCATGCCGCTAATTCCTGGGTAGTTGGCTTCTACCATTTCCTTCAATTCAGCATTATTCACCTGTGTGGGCGGTCTTCCACGTGGTTCGTTCTTCAAGTCGAAGTTTACATTACGAAAGCGCTTAAACCAAAAACGCACGGTGCGTTCATTAGCAGTCTCCTCTTCAAACGCAGCATTGATATTGCGAGCCGTTTCTACTGTGTTATTTCTGCGACGGAACTCGTATTCAAAAATAGAATGGTGCACACTTTTTTTAAATGAGATAATTATAGGTATCACATGAAAAAAATTTTACTCGAAAATCTCACACCATGAAGGTTTTATGTCATTTCAAATTATCTATTACTACACAACGGCTTCTTCATACTTTAACCTCTATTATTATAATACCTAAGATAAAAATGTAAACACCAAATGAGGAGACCTGGTATTCTGAAATACATCTTTTGAGCCTAGTTTAGGAACCAGTCTCACACAGTATAATAAGCAACTAAATGTCGGAAAACCATATTTTGTAAAATATATATAATAGTGGCGGGAAAATAATCAATTTTATTTTATTATTATTATATAATCATGAGACAAAATTAAGTTGATAGTAATTGAATAGTTTAGGAAACCCTACTGTTTGTCATTTAATCATCACCACCACCACACCACAAATCAATAATCAATAATAATTACATTATTTTTTATTAAATATACCTCACGCAGGTGTACCTATATAAATCCAAAAGTAATAATGGTGGTGGTAAGTTGTGGTGTAGTAGTTGTAAGCTATATAAGAAGGAGTCATTATTACAACATTCACAGTATATTCTCGAACCTCACTCGTTTCACTTGTCTGCCAAAGAGACGGCCTTGATTCACAGCACGAAATAATTAACTAGGTACAATCCCGCACCCACAGTGGTTAGATCGAAAGTGTCGTGTAAAACCGACACCATGAATGCCTGGTAAATGCCTTGTCGAAATACTGAAATCAGTATTTGGACAAGGCATTTACCAGGCGTTTACCAGGCAAATGCCTACTAACCCATCCGCCCAAAGGCAGTGGGATGGGCCGCTCTACAACACGGTAAGAAAAAATCTTTTTGCTATATATGTAAGTGATGCAGACCGAGCGTGTTTGCTGGCTGTGGGAGAGTAGGAGCGGGTTTATGACTTCAGGCGTCCAACACTTTTAGACGATACAATATTCCGCCTCGTCACCTGCCTTCGTTTAGGTGCTCCGTGTGTTTCGCCTCGTCGCTGTCATTATGGAGAAGCCGTCGACAGACTCGGTCACCATGAGCTGTTCTGCAGCAGACGCAGTAGTCGCATTTTACGACACGCTCACCCTAATGACATAATCAGTCGTACTCTTGTCATCACTAGCGTACCGGCCGTATATAATATAGGCTTTATATGAGATAATGGGAAGAGACTCGATGGTATGTCTTTGTTACCTTGGATAATGGATAGGTCTTTGGTGTGGGACGCCACATGCGTCGACACCCTAGCGCCATCAAATCTTCCGAGTACGAGTACGATGAGATGTGCCGGTGCTGTTGTTGCAGCTGCGGAAAGCCTCATATTGCGAAAATACAGTAATTTAAGTGGTAATTACGTTTTAGAGCCGTTTGGGGTGGAGAAGCTAGGCTCATGGAGCCTGGGTACTCGTGCTCTTTTTAAAGATCTGTTAGGATTCTTGAAAGAAAATTCAAGGCTAATCGACGCTTCGTGTAACCAGCAGGCTGGACTGTTCTTGGCTCAAAGAATCATCATAGCTATTAACGTGGCAATGCTGCCATTCTTTTGGGAACTTTTGTAGTCTACAGCAGTGCTAAGGAATTTTACGATTCAGCCTAAACTAGCCATTTTTTTGTTTACAATTATATTTTATGGGCTATTACTTTTTATATCCTTTTACTTAAAAGTAGTTGGGATTGTTGTAATATTAGTTATAGTAGTGACCTACAACAAACAGTGTTCATCACACGTCCGGCCGCCGTCAGAGCGCGCCGCGGACTGAGGCATGCAAACGGAGCCCGCAGTATTTATGGAACGTGCCCGCAGGCCGTATGTACCGAGGAGCAACAACATCCCTGCGTCGATTACCATTCGCCAATGACTGTTGGTCATCAGGAGTTCTTCTCGTAGCCCCGTGTTGGATCTCAGGGTAACCAGACTAGGCCGTGGACCTGTTTTGGTGGTGGTTGTCGCCGCCAGCTAATACAGGTGGGTCACTGGGGTGAGCCCGTGCGGGCCCATTTGTCATTCTGGGTCCTCAGAGCCGGTGGATAGCGCAGCTAGCGAGGTCCAGCCCGCACGGGTGAGTGCCCGCGGGCGACCAGCGTGCTAGCAGCGCTCAGGTCGTGTCGGATGGGTCCCTCTTGCGTTTGGCGAGGTCGACCTCCTCAAAGTTGCCCAGGGAGCGCTCGTCACCCAGCGTCATGGTGAGCGTTGATATAGGTCCGGTGGGGGTTAGCACGGAGACGAGATCTCGTGTTCGGTGGTCACCGATAGTAAGGCGCAAGCTTCCGCAGATGGCGGGTGTGCGATCCGTCGGCGCGCTTCATGGAGAGGGCGCGGCCGATAGTCACGCCGAGGTATTTCACCGTCGCGGACCACTCGATGTTCTCTCCTATTTGACTGTTGAAATCTGTGCCGCCCGAATTCTTCTTTTTCTTTTCGTGTGGTTAGTGGCCAACCTGTTGTTAAGAGTTATTCAAGCCGCCCGTAGGCCTCTGTAGGCCAACTGGCTATGAATTATATACCCGAATTTATATGCTGCGAGTCTCCTACGTCATCCGGTGTACGAAATCGACTTGCGCCCTATTGGTTCAAAACATATTATTTACTATACTACTTGTATGGTTTACTTTTGTAATATAACTGTGATGTTTATGTTAATAAACCATTCTAACTGTTTCGTATTCATATTCGACTTTTACTTAAAAGCAATCCCTAAATTGGTGACCCGACGTGATCCGACGAAGACGGATATGGAGAACAAGAGTCAAGGGCCGCGGCTCGCCAAGCACGATCAACCAACCTGGTCGGAGGATCTTCTCTTTGTGTTGGAGGGACATTACACCCCGTTCCTCCACAAGTTGTATGTTATGATTTTTGCTTTTATATTTGTAACCAATTATATACTAAGTGTTTTGTATCGCATATACACCATGGAATCTAATTTACTGTTTTCCCAAAAATTTTGTACTCAGTCCATGATATAGAAGATTTCCATAGCAGCTACTATCCAAAAAAAAAATTGTTTACAAATCCGGTCTTTTCATCGAAATCATTTCACTGGCGCTACGACACGAGGTGTCTTCGTATACATCGTTATTCTTAGTATAGTGCAAACCTCTCAGGGGGTGATTATACTTGTTATTATGAACAACTTTTATTCTGGGATATTGTCGAAATCGCAGAAAATAAAACAGCTGTTCCATACAAAATTGAACATTGACCTCGACAAAATGAATGGAACAGCTGATTTTTTTTTTCGGGCGAGCTCACTTTTGTTTGCGTCTTTATTATTGTTATGCATTATTCTGTTTAAAATAAAAACATGTGTTTTCGACAAAAATGGTAGTATCTATTCTTGATTAATTTTCATATTAAGTATTTTTATAATTAACGATGCAGTAATATTCTACATATATCATTCACTGTCTTCGCGAAACGTATATAGTCAACATACGTTTCGCGAAGACAGTGAATTAAATTACATGGTGTTTAAAGTGCGATACTGTTGAGAGGTTAATAATAATAATATTCTATCACATACACGTAATACCACCTAGCCCAAACTAAGCAGAGCTTGTACTATGGATACTAGACAATGGAATAATAACAATAATATTTAAAATTAAATATATTTTATATCATGTAATCTCGTCCAAATGCATTAGGGTTGGATCAATGGTTTCACCGTACAAATATAATAAATAGGCTTTACTTTCACAATTACGATAGGCTGGATGGATGTGTAGTGCACATTCGATCATCACACCAACTAATATCATATAGAACTTAGCATCGTAAACTTGGCAATGTGACAGAATAATGCACGCTCAAATACTTTAATTATATACATTTTATTAAATAAGTACCACTTACTTACATACGTTAGAATAAAGCGAATATAGTTATAACTAATTGCTATAGTGTTGAATTATTTTGTGTCATAGTGACTATAACTACTTATATTACTTCCAAATAGCTTTATTAGCTATGAGGTGAATATTAAGGAAGTAATAATCACAAAACGTATCACGCTGATAAAATCTTTGTGTTCAAGTGGTTGGTAGTTATTTAATAATAATTAAAGTTAAAGTATTTCAATTTGTATGCAAAAATTATGATACTTATATGAGACTAGCATGAATTAATATAGTGTCTATCTACATATATTTATTTAATTGCAGATATTGAAATATAATCATTCCGATTATATCATTGTTGTAATTAATTTATTTCTTTCACGATGTGACGTGGTTTCGTCTAGAATGTCAATCATGATATAGTACAGCATGTAAGCTGCATCTTTAGACCAAACAAAATCGAAATGATCATAATTATCTAGTGAATCGACTGACTTCACGCTTTCCAACTTGTTTACAAGTAATGAAATGTCTGGTATAGTCGATAGCCAATCTGAAGAAGAGACAAACAATAGTATTGGTAAATTTATGTTTGACAAATTATATATCGGCGGATTCTCGTTCTTATAATATTTAAGATTGTTTAGCACCCCATGGTCAAACATTTGAAAATTTCTACTCTTTATTAATTGCGTATAGTGCGTCAAAGTTTTAACCGATCCTCCAGCAGGAACGTGAGTAAGAACTTTGTGCCTAAGTTCGACATCTGTTATATCTTTACCACCGTTAGTTATTAATAGCAGAGGGTTTGAACAAGTTTCACGACTTCCTTTGCAATATTGATCAAAAACAGACTTCGGAAATGAGTTATTTTCTTCAAAATCTTTTTGCCACTGTTCTATAATAAAATTTGTTTGATCGCGATAATCTCCAAAATATTTTAATGGTCCATTGGCATGAGCCATAAATGCTAACGGAGCAAGAAGAATGGCTAACTTTATCTTCCGATTATAGTCAGGGAAGGTAGACAGAAACACAAGCAAAGCAGTTCCACCCATTGAGTGACCAATGTAATATAAATTAGCTTCATCAGTGTAGTCACTGATGTATGTTAAGGCAGCGGGTAAATCGTATACACCCATTTCGTGAAACGAAAAGTCCCAGAACTCGAATGAGTCTTTATCCTTGCTATCGTGAGCTCTCGAATATTTGTTACCTCTGGCATTTAATAACCATACATCGTAGCCCTGATCAGACAGCAAGTACGGCAGAGCTCTGCCTGGGCCTAATAGTAGCCAGTCGTCTGCACTTCCGAGTAAACCATGATGAATGATGACGGTTTCATTGCAAGGTATCCTTGCATTTGTCATAATTCTTTGAACAGTTAGTATATACCCGTCGTAAGTTAATATTCTATGTGTTTGTCCTTTATAACCGTGCGCTTTTATTAGGTCTATCGCGCTCTGCCCAGTCTTAAATTGTTTGTTCTTATGTACAGACTTAGCAAGATTATCTAGTTGCTTCCTTTTAGACGTATCCTGCCTTCCTTTCGATGGTCTGACTACTTTCAGGCCTCGTTCAACATTCATTATAAAGTCATCCCTAAAAGAATGCCTAGATTCTTCTTTGAAAAATCTGTTACTAACGTAACTTGCCCCGGCACCGATATATTTCTTAATACCTTTTATTATTTTAATTATATCAATTGATTTACTTTCTTCAGCATTACACACATATTTTAATTTTATATCTTTGTGATAGATGATTGAAATAATAATAGTTATGCACACTACACGAATCATTTTCACAATTGATCTAAGTCACATTACCGTTCAGAATGTTTGCATGTGCTAGGTTGCAGTCCTTTTATTTCCACTAGTAGGAGAATAGATGATTCAGTACAAAAGCAATCAATAGTATTGTTATTGTATATTTATCACAACACAATTATATTATCAAACATTTGCCTTTTGTTAGCAGTAAAAATGATGTAATAATATTGCTTTACTGATAGATTCAATAACACGAAGTAAAAAGGTGACACAACGCACAACGCACAGAGCTATTACACTAATTTTTAATATTATTTAACGTTGAAGCTACAATTTAAACTCATGAAGCTTTAGTAACTAATAAATTGGGAATTTTACAGACTTTTTCATTTGAAACCTTTATGTGCTGCTTAGATTCTTCTTCTTTTCTTCTTGGTTTTGTATTCACATACCAAATTACTGGCATGTGAATACAAAACCACCAAAAATATGTAAAAGGGTATTATGCATCTTTCAGTTAAATACTATATTTGTTAAAGCAAAGTAACGTTTCAGTTAACTATTGTAATTAATTTTATTACTTATCCTAAGTTTAAATAAAGTATTGATTGAACAAGGTGTTCATTAGTCTACACAGTTCGATACTTTCGTTTACTATAAAATTAAATGTAATGCTCACCTAACTTCAGTGCAAATAAATTCATCTGACAGTGAAGACGTGTGTGTTTTTTCTAAGAAGCCCGGCAATCTATATTGAATCAATCACTTTAACATATATTATGGTCCTTCGAGCCAGATAAAAATCGACATCTGGGCGACACGTCTGGCGAGCCGAGAACAATAGGCCGCATTATAGTGTGAACATTTATAACAAATTATCGAAGATATCATTACTACGTTAATAATAACTAAAAACAACAACCTAACCTCAACTTATGGAAACATTTTCAAGATTATTACGTGTAGGTACATATCACGTGAACAATGAGTGTTACGTTAACTAGTGAACAACAACAGTTAGTTAACTCATTAGAAGATACATTTTTATTACTTCAAAAAACACAAAGTACTTTAAATAAGTGTTCAAAACAAAGGTTGACGAGGTTATATTGAAACAAAATTGCAGTGCCTCGAAGCAAATTGGCGAAATTTTTATACAACACATCAAGAATTGGTGAAGTGCACGCCTAAATGTAAACGAAATGATGTTTCTTATTTCGCAAATGAAGATTATTTTCTTGTTAGATCAGTATTTGAAGCATCTCACAAGGGTACCAACAGCATATCACTCAATGACGAGCTACTGGTTGAGCCACAACTTCAAGACGACATGAGATCACTGATCATCCATTGGCGTCTGAAGAGGATTGGTTTCATTGCCGACATTCAAAAGATGTATAGACAAATACTCGTTTCAAAGGAAGACACTGACTACTAGAGAATTGTCTGGCGTAATAATTCTAATGAGTCTATCAAAGAGTATCGGCTTCTTAGTGTCACTTTCGGCACGGCATGTGCACCATACCTTGCAGTCAAGACCTTCCAGTAGGTAGCAAAGGATGAAGGTGAAAATTATCCTGTAGCGACAAAAACTATTACAGAAGATTTTTACATGGACGACTTGATGTCAGGCCAGGACGCTGTTCAAGAGGCAATTAGTGTAGCTAAAGAAGTAAAGGAAATTCTTGGTAAGGAGGGATTTATTCTGCAGAAATGGGCATCCAATAACTCAGATTTCCTTCAGCAATTTCATTAAACTAAGCTCAGCGCTCATGTTAATATTGATATCAAGTTGGATGGTTTGATAAAGACATTGGGCTTATCCTAGAACATGGGAGAAGATGTATTGAAATACAACTTTAAGCTGCCACCCTCATCTGAAACCATTACAAAGAGAAAAAAGTTTAACGACTCTTTGATCCTCTTGGTTGGCTCGGTTCTGCATTGCTACCGGCAAAGATTATGATCCAAAGATTATAGATTCAAAAAACATGATTAATTAAAAAATGAGTGGTTAAACATAAAAAATAATTTTGAAGATATAAGATATATAAAATAAAGCAGGTGGCTTCATACTGCTCAGTAAAATCGGAGAACTACGTTTCTATTCATGGTTATTTTGATGTTTTAACAAAAGCCTATGCAGCAGTAGCTTACCTGAGAGTTCGAGATGCCAAAGGAAATTATCAGACTGGCATTATTGGTGCCAGGGCAAAGGTGGCTCCCATTAAAGCATTATCTATTCCTCGACTGGAACTATGTGGTGCCGTTCTCTTGTCGAAATTGTTAAAACATGTCAGTGTTGCTTCACTGACATGCCTAAGAGTCAAATATTCTGTTGGACTGATTCTACAATCGTGTTGTCATGGCTAAACGGAGATCTGAACAGGTGGCAAACGTTTGTCAGAAATCGGGTGATTACTATACTTGACAATATTGACAACATATGGTACCACATTGAGTCGCACTACAATCCAGCAGATGTCACCTTAAGAGGACTGTTGGCTCCTGTATTGAGAAAGTACTTACTTTGGTGGCACGGTCCTGAACACCTGCAACAGAAATAAATACATATGATTTCAATAAATAAAAATATAGACATGGAGAAAAGGAAAACCATGCATACTTACCTGACGATTGAAATGGATAAAATAGATACATTATATAAAATAAAAAAATGAAAATTTTACAACTTACCCGAATTATTATAAACTATCACATACACAAAGAGATTTTAAGATTAAAGAAAATATATGAGCTTGAAATTAATGCACCAATCACCACAGATGAGCTTGAAGATTTCTTGCAGACTTGCATAAGAATCACACAAAATGTTGTATTCTACAAAGAAATTAGAGATTTACTGGACAGAAATAAAATAAAAATAGAAGTGGTTTGAAGATTAATATTAATATTAATCCCTACTTGGACGCTAAAAGGATACTCAGGGTGGGCTGCAGATTGAAGAACGCATATCTTGATCATGAGAACATGCACCCTAGACAACTAGAACTCATTTACCTCATTAATAGTCGCCAAAGCTCATATACAAACTCTGCACAGAGGAGTACAACTTATGTTGAACTACTTGAGGTCAAGATACTGGATTCTGAAAGCCAAATGCGTAGTAAAGGCATATATATATAAATGTTTTGTTTGTGCGAAGTTGAAAGCCAGATCTCGCACGCAGTTGATGGGAGAACTATCAATGCTGCGAGTAACGCCAGCCAGGCCATTTCTTCACAGTGGCGTAGATTTTACTGGTCCATACGACGTCTTGATGTCCAAAGACAGAAGTGCGAAGACAAATAAATCTTACATCGCCATTTTCATATGTATGTCGACAAAGGCTATTCATCTTGAGCTGGTGGGAGACATGACTTCCCAGGCCTTTATAGGAGCCTTCCGTCACTTGATGCTCGCCGTGGGCGATGTAGTCATTTGTGGAGTGACCAGGGACGGAACTTCGTTGGAGCCAGCAAAGCGCTCGCGGAAGCTTTCACAGACGCAAAATTTGAATTCGAAGACCATGTATGCGATCTACTGGCATTTGACGGCACGCAATGGCATTTAATTCCTGCATAGAGCCCTAATTTTGGAGGCCTATGGTATGCAGGGGTGAAATCTATGAAATATCATCTCAAACGGATCATGAATACGAATTTGACATTTGAAGTAATGACCAAAGTACTCTGTCAAGTTGAAGCATGCGTCAATTCACGCCCTCTTTACCCATTGGATAATGCAGACTTAGAGAATGACAATGTACTAACGCCCGGACATTTTCTTATTGGAGAGACTCCAGTTACGATATTATCCCCAATCTTTAATGATACCTCTCTGTTAAGCTTATCACGATGGCAATACAGTCAAAAATTACTTACAAACTTTTGATATCGCTGGCAAACTGAGTACCTTTCTAGACTTCGACAAAGACCCAAATGGTTAAAGAGACAGGAATAATTTGATATTGGCCAGATTATTCTTATCAAAACCGTAACCTTACCACCAGGAAAGTGGCCTTTAGGACGCATTGTAGACAAACATTTTGGACCCAATGGCATCACTAGGGTTTATAGTGTTAAGAGTAGCCCTAACATAGTTAAAAGGTGTATCTCAAAGCTTTGCCTTCTGCCAATTGATAATACATAGTTCTATAGTGATAATTATAATAAGATGGGTGTAAGGTGATACCTTTCACGTTTCCTGTAACTACGACATTGACATAATTCTTTGTCATGCTGTGTAAACTAAGCACTTTACTATATCTTACATATTGTACAAGACTGTGTGAATTATGAAATCATTAATAAACTAGACTTACTAGAAAACAGACGTTTTACTTACTTACATCCATACCATGAAGCCATACCATGAAGAACATTTGAAGAAAGAATATACATGAAGAAGCAAGATTTGAAGATTCAAGGACGTCACTCTGAAGATGGGCAGAAGTTATTCCAAAGAAGAGGTTGTGATAGCGCAGAACGCAAACGGTGAAGCCAGTGCCTCTACTAACCAATCCATTGGCAAACCGATGAGTGTTGTGCAAATACTTTTAATCACAATACTTATTGTGATACTTGTTCGAGCACTATACCTCATATACAAAAGGTGCTAAAGGAGAGCAGTAAAAATACTTCGACGAGAACTCAACGTCAGTACATTTAGCGTTGTCGCCCGACCTGAAGTGGCTTCATCAGCTTAGAGCAGGAGGTGTCCAGGATATAGCCCGGCCCAAAGTAGCAGCGGAGTCCAGGGAAATACCCGGCCCACGATATCCAGGGTATAGCCCGGCCCAAAAACTACTACCAGCAGCAGCGACGCCAGCTATTAGCCGCCACGTCATATTCCTGGTCCTCATCGCAGTAGCCTCAACGCGCCGTGTCACATCGCACCAGGTTAATTATTTTAATTTAGCGTAATGTTATAGGGTTTTGTACTTTAAATTTTAATGACACTTTGTTATGCCTTTAAAGGACTTATTATTTTAAATAAACTGTAAGATATAAGTAATTATCTTGTGAAAATCGGTCCTCTACGGAGACAGTCATCCCATACAGCACAGCAAAAAGTATTGTCAGCTCAAGCTGAGTATTGTAAATTCGAGTATATTTTGCTTGAAGTACAAAGAAAATTGAAAATTCTGAGATAAACGCCGAAAGTTTACAAACTATTCATACCATTATAAGTAACATTCATATTTTATATAACAAAATAACTACTTTATGTATAATGACCTTAACATCGTTGCATACGTCAACAAAAATAGCTAGCGAATCATTTAATTTAAAACAGCTATTGCGCTTTTGCCTATTATGACAGGTAAGGAACAAGACACCTTGCGTTTAATTGATGGTATAGTTCTATGATAACTGATAGCAGTAAAAGTCAATTATTAGAGTATATTTTAAAGACGAGATTGTCACAGATTGCGTTTACACAACTATAAAGGATTTTATTCATGATATGCTGCGTACATTTTTAATCCCGAAATAATCTGCTGTAGCAATTCAGTCAAAAATTTTTTAAAAATATTTTATTGAACGGTTTAGTGATGAATTTTGAAAAATTATTTGTGCACTTGACAATTGCACAGGCGAATGGAGACGATTCGAAGTTCTCCATATTGCATACGATTAATGAGAAGTTAGCAATTAAGCGTTTTTTGCTTCCCGGCACTTTGATTTTTTACCAGAGGCTATTAGGACAGCAGTTGATGAGCATACGTTGTCTCCAAACGAAGACCATGTCATGCACTTTAGGCCTCAAAACAGATATTTTTACAATCGCGGTATTTCACAGTCAAATAGAGGAACCAAAAGTTTTCAGCAGAATCGAAATAACTAACAGTCGAGTAATAGTCACTCTAAACAAAATATTTATTTTTCCATGTCTAATTATAGTAACAGGTACATGCGCGAAAGCTCACGAGGTAGGGTACCGCGTGGCCGAAGTTTCATGTTACCGCGCGCACGTGCAAACGAGGCCACGCAATACTTTCCGCGAAGTAACAATAATCCAAGTTCACATGTCAAACATTTTTCTCGTTCCGTTCCTTTAATTAACAATAACGTTTTAGTTATAATAAATGTAGTATAGTTTCTCTTGATGTCATTTCGGGTAGCTGCGCCAAATTTTTAATAGATAGCGGTGCTACTATATACACATTAGAGCAGCGATAGCTCAGTGGAGAGACCAACAGATTGCAATGCAGAGCGTCTCGGGTTCGAACCCACGTCGCGCACCCCTGACTTTCGGAAGTTATATGACTTTTCGAAATTATGTGCGTATTTATTGACAATTATCGCCTGCTCCGTGCCTCAGAGAGCACGTTAAACCGTCGGCCCCGGCTGCCATGAACATCTATGGCAGTCGTTATTGGGAGAATGTCGACACAAAAGATCCCACTGGGTCGAAGTGTCGCCGGTCTGCACTGACTGGCCCCTACATAAGATACATATACACATTAAAGTATGAATGGTTGAATGAGTACTTATAAGATAAGCATTGTTATGACAGTATAACTATAAACGGCGTAGGTGGACAGTTAGTGTCCAAAGGCTATATATACTTAGATTTAGTTTATGATGGGTTCGCTTCTAATCAACAGTTTTACGTTTTTAGAAATTTATGTTGTGTAGGTGATAGAATATCAGATCCGAAAATTAGGAAAATTCAAAATTTATACTGAACATATACCACTTATTTATTTATTTAATTTAAAGGATTCGTCTAGCAGACGAAAAAACGAACTTTCGTTTTTACCTTGAGGATATGCTTTTGAGGTAGAATATGTTCCAGGTCGAAACAATGTGGCAGCAGACGCATTGAGTCGAATTTCTGTAACATGCAAGGACTTAAAAGATATGCAAAATAACGTAGTCAGTGATTTAACCAGAAACCAACGTAAAAATCTGGCAATGACTCGCATCAACGACAGATAAACTAATGAGACTCCACTAGTTGACAAGTCTGATCAACCAGTTGCTTTGCAAATACTTAAAAGACCTGATGCTATAATTGAATTATTTTTTTATGATAACGTTATGGATTATTTTTTTTTAAATAAAGCTTATATTTTTCAGATGCTAAGCTATGCATATTTGTCCATTCGCATTCTGCGATATATCTAGACTCCCGATCGTTATCAACCATAGAGAGATAAGCTGGGGATTTAGATAAATTTTGTAAAAGATTATCTACGTCAAATATTCCATAGTTCTTGTACTAAATCATACCCAAATAATGTCTGCGAATTGAAGTGCACTTATAGTTATGTTTACACGTTCGACTATTTAAAAATAGCCCTAAAGTGAATATAAATTCAACTTAATATAAACCTTAACACTTAGTGATATGTTTTCTTCAAACTACGGTAAAAATATCATATTATGTAAACAAAATATTCTGAAATGAATCTTATATTAATTACAATTAAGTGTAAACTCGTCGCAACAATTATGCGGGTGTTATTATTTTGACTATAGGCATATGATATTCTTACCGCTTGGAACATAGAAAGAAGGAATGATAGAGTCGTCATTCATTTTAATATATTTTTTAAATCTTTGATTGGATGTGTAACTCAAATTACGTTTTCGAATGACAACAATTTGATAATAAGCTATTGTTATAATTTGAATAATTAAATTATAGTAGGTAACTGTAAGGAAGACGTTATATAACTTTATAAAAAGCAAGCATATAATATATTTATATTATAGTAGGCCAATAATTTACAGTACTAATAATTGAATTTATCCCTTAGAACTGAAATATAGACTACAAAAAGCTCACGCTGATGCCAGGGAAAATTTGTTAAATAGCAATTATTTACGAAAAATTTTTAATTAATTTTTATTAATTATAAATATTATAAGTACAAATTACTTATAAAATTAATTTGTACTTATAATAAAAATCTACATGCTTTTAACTATAAAGAATGTGATTTAATACTGACAAGAATCAAACTGGTACTAAATTTGATAATATTTATAATGGTCCTTACACTACCTTACTTATGTAAAAATATTGATAAATGGAAAATAATATATTATCCACAAAAACCTCACCAAATTATTTCATTGTTAATCAGTTTCAATTTTCTTTTTATGTTTCTTTGTAACGTAATTTTAAGTAATATATAGGCTATTTTGGATTGTATAACTTACAATTATAAGTATAAAAAGAGCAGTTATTTAAAAAAATAACTTTCGTCCTTTTTTTCTCCCTTACGGAAGGATGTGGTGGTCGAACTTTTCAGGGGAGGTGGTGATGCCCTTCACTTTTCCTGTAACTACGGCATTGACGTAATTCCTTGTCACGTTGTGTAAACTAAGCACTTTACTGTATCTTATATATTGTACAAGACTGTGAATTATGAAATCATTATATAATAATATAATGATTTCATAATTCACATATAACAATAATTAATAAACGAGATTTACTAGAAAACAGACGTTTTACTTAATTACATCCAAAACCATGAAGCCAAACTAACTACAACATGGGTAACTTTACTACAAATTAGATAAATTATTTTAGTCGTGTTAGTTGATAAAATATCCAAAAATAATGTTACTTTCATTCATCAATTAACTTTAAAGCTTTATTTCATATTTATTTCTGTTATTTAATAAAATTAGTACTGTACATGACAGCAATAAATCTGTGACGTTACTAGACAGTATTTCATACAAAAACCATATGTATTGTTTGTTTGATTTGACTAGTTGTCAAGTACCCAATTGGTAATCATGTTGAAATATGCGTTGATCTAAATTAGATTTTATAATTATACAAGCAATCTCTCAATTTGTTCTTTTTAAGAAATCTAATGTTGTAGTTGGTTTATAAATGCATCTATATCTATTGATTATTATCAGCAAGTATAGGCTAATATGATTAGTTCAAATCCTACTTAAGTGTTTATGAACTTTCTTCGAAATGTAGTCCTCTAAAAGGTATTTAAAATCCCTTTTGGTGGGCTGTATGTTCGATCCTTTTGTTTACTATAAAATTAAATGTAATGCTCACCTAACTTCAGTGGAAATAAATTCATCTGACAGTGAAGACGTGTGTGTTTTTTCTAAGAAGCCCGGCTATCTACATTGAACCTTAATCACTTTAACATACACTAATTTATCTATCTATGGATAGAAAATTATATGTTCTAACCACAGAACGTCCGTTACCTTATTAAAGAGGTGTTAAATAAAAAGTACACAGACAGTTAAGTAGCTTTTAGGATATGGGGTTGGTCATGCAAAAGATAGAAGGGAGCTAGCTCAGTTTAGTTAAAAGTATTTTAGAGGCGGCAGTGGATATTTAAACCAGATAAATTTTTTATACCCTATTTGACACACGACAATGATACAAAGTTAAGAGCAAATATAGCACGCTTACATCTCTAAGATACCAATTAGTCATAAGTATGACGTTGGCAAATAGTCAAATTTAAAACCCGTAGGTAAGTTCAAGTTGGTCAAGAACAATTATCGGGTAAATAAATCAACTTATTACCCTAATAAATATTATGATGCATTTCTGTAAGTTGATATGAGTCCTGTAGATATGAGTTAATCGCTGATAGAATCAAGACTGGTGAGAAAGATCAAGACAGATATGGGATTTTAGTGTTTTTGTAAATGCGTCTCAGAATGGGCGTAGTGGCACACGTGACACGATTAGCAGTGACAGGGGTTTTAAAAGAAATTACGTATATTAACATTTCTATCTTGTAATGTTCTGTGGTTCTAATTGATTCATTAACGGCCAGCCAAAACCGCTAAAGCTAATTACATAAAATTTGAACAGTAGGTTTCTATTATGACGAAGGAGTGATATTTAGAAATTCATACTCTAAACAGATTAAAGTGAGCTGCATGAAAATTGATCATTGTAATTAAATGCTTACGATAAATAATAGTTGATTTTACTTAAAGACAGAGCTATATCAATAATTATGGATTAGTGTTTATGGCAATTTACATTTCAGTTAAGAATAAAAATAAGTACATGTATCCATTGAGTTATTATGTACTATTAACTAGAGGAACTATCTCAGCGATATTGTTTGTAACACGCGTTAGAGTGCAAAATACATATGAAAGCATGCCTTAAATATTTCGAAATTTTGCAATCGTCGTACGTGTCGTTGCAATAATCGCCTAAGAAATTACAGAGCATGCAGTGGTGACAACCGGGCGTCTCTTGCGTATACGACACAGGAACTGGCCAAAACAACCGTGGCCAGTCATTACCTGTGTCAGCCGGAAGGTGAGGGCGCAATGCCGCCTCGCCAGCCACTGCTCAAAATCGGGACTTACTGCCACGATCGTGGCGTGCCCGAGCTTACTAACACTTCTAATATAGACTACAAATATCTGTTACTAACCCGTTACTAAACAATCTTTGCACTGTTTATGTACATACTTACTAATGTCTGAAATAAAGATATTTTATTTCATTTATTTTTATTTATTTCATAATCATGTTATATATTTTCTATATTTATGTGATATTTACGATCGAGTTGCTTTTATATCACACGACATCATCACGATAATGCATGCCAGAATCTAAAATAATCTAAATGGAAACACGTGAATAAGTTCTCTCTCGGTTTATCGGTAGCAAGCTCGGTAGAGAGAACGAAGACGGAGAACGATCACAGCACCCTCTATACTGACTCATCCCAGATACCCATAGACTAAAGAGTCGTAAAAGCTTTGTCAAGTGTGTTGAACCCTTGACATTGGAACCAGCACTCACGAGTTGCAACCTGTGGAGGGAAGAAACCCAGTCCCATTCGTACCATCGGATGAGAATCTTCCACCTGGAGACAAATTGTCATGGCCAGTCAGGAAGTCACTAAATAACGAACTCAGGTCAGCCGGTGTAAAGAAAATATGATGTTCAGGTGGTAATTCGTGCACGATCCCAAACTGGGCTGTTTGTGCGGTGCAACCCAAATGAAGTCGCACCTTATATTGTGGCCTAAGTGCCCCAACAAATGCACGCATGAGGTCTTGATGATTGCGCTCAAACGATGCAATCAAGGTAGATGCGTTCTGGGCCGCAACCATATAGTGTTGAGCAAAGATTGCCACCGAAACGCTAAGAAGAAGAAGCCTAACATGGAGCCGAAGATCGCTACGAAAACATTCAACACTTTAAAATTTAAAAATTTCAATTCTTGTCAATAAAATATTCTTCACGTAGATGTCAGACTTGCTAATGCTCGACAAAACATTCGTCGCAAATTGACTGTCCTTTCGTTAGAATGCTCGCTAGCACGCTCGCTATAACGATCTCGTTTATTTTTCTTTAATGTAACATTCGCTAGAATGCTCATTACAAATGAATGCGCAAGACCATAAGAAAGCACCTTTAGACTTAAAACTGGTAACTTTTGATAAGTTTAGATTCTGTAATGTGTATGCGGAGTTTGATGATGATCTTTGAGGAGTAAATATGTTATGAAAACATACAATTTACATTTAGTTGCAGTTTGTTCGTTCACATTATATTTCAAATGCACAGGGATTGTGGTTATTATATGTCAGCAATACTGCGAACTGTTTAGTGAGTTTTCATTGATATGAAAACTCACTAAACTTTTTTGCCTCTACTCGCAATCAGTTTAAAAATAATATAATACATACGCTTCGTCAGCTACAATAGTATAAACATTTGTGAACATTTGTGTAAACACATACACTTAGATTTAAGTAGATACTAGCTCTAAGCTTCAATAGGTTTAACTGTACTTCTGAAAGTAATATGTGGAAACGCCGTGGATTGTATATTAATTTATTTTGTTATGTATCTAGCCAGTAAGACACAATGTACAGTTGTTTGTTTTCCCCAATAAAACAAAATAAAAAAATAAAAATAAAAATAAACAATAAAATGTATAGTATCATAATCATCATAATCAGTATATAATAAAATGTATGAATATTGACTATACTAGACATGATTTAAATAAGCAATAAATAATGTGGGCACGCCACGATCGTGGCGGTAAGTCCCGTGTTTGAGGAGTGGCTGGAGAGGCGCCATGGCGCCCTCACCTTCCGGCTGACACAGGTAATGACTGGCCACGGTTGTTTTGGCCAGTTCCTGTGTCGTATACGCCGGCAAGAGACGCCCGGTTGTCACCACTGCGGCGACTGCCGCGACGTAGTTGAGGACACGGTGCTGCACACTTTGGCGGTTTGCCCCGCCTGGGCATCGCAGCGCCGTGAATTGATCGCGGCAGTCGGATTGGTTGCCCTCTCGCTCCCGGCCGTAGTTCAGTCTATGGTCCGGAGTGAGAGGTCGTGGAACGCCGTCGCCTCCTTTTGCGAGGAAGTTATTTCCATCAAGGAGGCGGCGGAGCGGGAGAGGGAGCGTTTGAACCCTCTCCCCAACCGCAGAGCCGGGCGCCGGAGGGCGCGGGACGACCTCCAGCCACCCTGAGGTTTGACCTGGGGGTGGCGGGCTTTGTGGGCCTGCCCGCCATCCGTTCAGCACCAGGTCCGAGAGGCGGCGTGCGTGTTCCCACGCGCGCCTCTGTTGTTTCGAGTCCGTCTCCCCTCTAGGGGGGACAGTAGGGATACTATTGTGAGAAGTGCCTTTGGGTAGGTCTTTTGCGTAGTGGCTTGCCGTTTCATACGGCGGGCCGAAACCTCGGCGGGGTCGCGACCGCATGCGAAAGTGATTCGCGCGGCCCCGTCGATAGTGGTTTTGTCGAGGAACACCGTGGTAGGTTTAGTCAGTCGGTATTCCGGGAGGTACATTTTCTTCTTAACATCTTTCTTTTACCCCGGCGAGTCCGACATAACCCCTCCGCCCGCCCCCGCGGAGGGGTATGCATCAAGCATTCCCGCACGTAAAAAACAAAGCAATAAATAATGTAAATAGATTGGGTTCCAAGACAGATCCCTGGAGGAAACCTGAAGGAACGTTATACCAATAGGAATGGCCCACCTAGTCGATTCTCATGAACATACAGTGCAGAATTGTGCCATGTGTGCAGGTAGTTTTTAACATGGTACGTATTTAAATGTACGATATCAGCCATCGAAATAAGAGTATGAAGCAAAACAATTTGACTTGCCTATTACAATAATATCCTATATTCCTTGGCAAATATTATTTTTGTCTTGATGATATATTTTAAACTGTTTATTTTGTTTACATGATTTTCGATTTATTCATATTTACATAACCATATCCTTATCGTTGTGATTGTATATAAGTAGCCATGACGACAGGTAAAAAAAAGTGATATTGATGTATACGTAAGCATTAATTTGGTATATTTGAAATATATTTTTTTCCTGTTTGTTCGTTTTTATCTATCTATCACCAAGCTATATTCATAACGATCAGACCCTCTGATAAATAATTATATTGAAATAATAGTTGATAATTCATATAGACCTGCATTGTTGATAGTGCTCTCGTTAATCACTTGGTCCATAACATAATTATGATGTTATTTACATTTTAAAGTCATATCATTTTCCTTTTCATTCAATAGTCAATAATAAATAATTAATGTAATAAAATTTGGTATACAATACACTGCTGCTTGCTAAAATTATTTTATTATTATTTTGCAACTTAGTACCAAAAGTGGTTTAATTAAAGATAGTAGAGACTGCTGCAGCTAGAATCTTGGTTTCGATTCCCACCCACACTATCGACGAGACCCCATGCCTAACACACAAACTAGCTTAGCTGATGGGGTTAACAAGTATACAACATGTCACATATATGACACACACCCCAATTAGATTATTAAATCGTAATAATAATATAATCATTAAAATACTACTTTTATGTACATAATATTTTAATTTAACGAAGTTTTATAATTAATTATTATTTATAATAATTAGTTCTCCTTATTGTGCACGGATAGTATGGGTATATTACAATAAATCTAACATTATTGCCTTTATTGCATCAAAAACCTTATTGCCTTGAATTAAGATACATTTTCGTTTATTTCAGCTGTTTAATAAATGGGTGACTATAATTTATTCGTTTTAATTATTTTAGGGATAAAAAATTACCCATATTAAAAATTGCTAGAATTGATTCAGTAGCCGGTTTTGAACAGACTACTTTCAGGATGTGCGTTTATATTACATGTTGTATATACTAGATGTTAGTAAACTGAAATGTTTTCAAACTTATAAAATACATTGTTGAGACAGACAGATAAAAAGAAAATGTTTATAGTTTGACCAATAAACTATATTTATAGATTATCTGCATACAGAGCACGCATAAACAAAATGTATATTTACAAAATAAAAATATATTAAACTGCTTAAAATTACAACACGTAAAATAACAATAGTGATGATATATAGTTTAAATATAAGTATAACAAAGAATCATGAACCAGAAGTCTTACCGACTACAATTACGTAATATAAATAGATGCGTCATGCATAAACATCACGGCACTCGAAAACAGCGTAAATACGTATTACGTATTATATATATATAATAATATCGGTAGATAGACAGCTACTTAGACGCACTAAGAAAGGAAAAGAAAATAAAATGTAAATATGGAATTCCTGTTGTTGGAGAGAGATAACTATATTTCTTTAATTACGTTGTCATTCTGTGGTGCATGCTCATTGGCCGAGCGCGAGCAAAAGGAGGCACGTGACTTACCTTAGGCGCCAGCCGACATTAGAAGGCATCAAAAAAAATTAAATAAAATCAATTTCCCTTGATACTTACGCATGAAATAATACTTTTTTATCTTTCACAGTTGCAGAATAGTTGTAACATTTCCTAAAAACAGGATGGCATTTTTTTGTTGTTGGAGAAGATATTACCTCATGTTATTTTAATGTCACGTACGCCCGCGGCACTGGTTGGTACGTGACTAAATGGGCTTCTGGTAATTACCTTGCATTCATGTTGCCACTACAGAGCGCGGACAACGTATCTATAGTTTATATACCACGCCTGAGGTCGCGGATTGGATTCCCGCACAAGTCAAAGATTTATGTGCATGAACATGGATGTTTATCTTGGTCTGGGTGTTTCTATATGTAATATGTACGTATTTACAAAAAAAAGTATATATGTATGTTTATCCATTGTCTAGTACCATGGGCTAGATGGTGTTGTGTTTATGTAATAGAATATTATTATTATTATTTTATATATCATTGACCGACTAATCAAATAGTTTGCGACTAATTTATCAAACCTAATACTTACTATGATTTATAAATATTTAACTCTTAAGTCTATCAAAATAAAACAATTCTTCATAAGTTATAAAAAACTATTACTACTATTATAGTATTATATATTTTATTATATTTGTTGTAATGGATGTAATTTAATGATTGCTAATTATGGCAGTATAATAAGTTTTTATGTATATGTAACTAATTATATACAAAATATGTTATATCCCGTATAATAATGTGTGATACTGTTGAGAGATTAAAATGTATTTTATGTCATATAATCTCGTTGTCAAATTGTAGGATCAGATCATTGTTTTGACCATGCAAATATTATAACAAAGAGGCTTTACTTGCACAATTACGATAGGCTGAATGGATGTGTGGTGCATATTCGATCATCTCACCAACTTATATCATATAGACCTTATTATCGTAAGCTGGACGTTGGCAATGTGACAGAGTAATGCATACTCAAATACTTCAATTATATAAATTTTATTAAATATGTACCATCCACTTACATAATTATGTTAGAATAAAGCAAATTTAGCTATGGTGTTGAAATTTTTGTCATAGTGATAATAAATACTTGTATTACTTCCAAAGATCCATAATAACTTTGAAGTTGTAATCGCTATGATAGTAATAACCACGACACTTCATGGTGATAAAATCTTTTTAATCAAGTGGTTGGTAGTTATTTTATTAAAATTAGAGTATTTTACATTATATGCAAATATCATGATAATTACTAGCATGAATTACATATAGTGGCTATCTACATAATTACATTTATTTTAAGTGAAATAATCTAAATTGACGGCCTCGATGGCGTAGTTGTTAGTGTAACCGACTGCCACGTCTGAGGTCGCGGATTCGATTCCCGCGCAAGTCAAACATTTGTGTGCATGAACATGGATGTTTGTCTTGGTCTGGGTGTTTCTATGTATAATATGTATGCATTTACAAAAAAAAGGTTAAATGTATGTTTATCCCTTGTCATACCCATAACATACGAGCTCTGCTTAGTTTGGGCTAGATTGTGTTGTGTAGATGTGGTAGAATATTATAGAATATTATATTATAAACTTTTCGATTATATCATCGTTGTAATAAAATTATTCCTTTTATTACGTGAAGCGGTTTCATCTAGTACATCATTTATAATAATATATTACAGCATGTAAGCTGCATCTTTAGACTAAACAATATCGAAATGATCAAAATCATGTAGGGAATCGACTTAGTTCACGTTTCCCAACTTATTTGCAAGTAATGAACAGTCCGGTACAGTCGATAGCCATTCTGTGAAGAAGTGGCAAGCAAGTAGTTTATGTTAGACAAATGACATATCTCATGACTTTTATCGCAATATTGATCAAAGAAAGACTAAGCAAATGTGTTTTTGTCTCTAAATTCTTTCTGCCACTGTTCTTTATGAAAATTAGTTTGCTCACGATAATCATATGATATCATCATGTCATCATCACGTTGAGACATAAAAGCTAACGGTGCAAGAAGAATGGCTAACTTTATATTCTGATTATATTCAGGGCAGATAGACAGAAGCACTAGTAGTTATTTCACCTATTGAATGACCAATGTAATACATATTAGCTTCATTAGTGTATTTGCCAATGTATGTTAAGGCAGCAGGTAAATTGTATACACCCATTTCCTAAAACAAAAAAGTCTCAATGCTCGAATGAGTCTACCTTCATGCTATCATGAGGTCTAGAATATTTGTTACCTCTGGCATTGTGTAACCATACATCGTAGGTTTGATCAGACAGCAAGTACGGCAGAGCTCTGCCTGGGCCTAATAGTAGCCAGTCATCTGTACTTCCGAGTAAACCATGATGAATGATAACTATTTCATTGGAAGGTATCCATGCATATGTCAAAATTCTTTGAACGGTTAGTATATATCCGTCGTGAGTTGGTTTTCTATGTGTTTGTCCATTATACCGTACTTTATTAGTTGTATCGCGCTCTGCCTAGTCTTAGGGTTTGTATTTATTTACTTACGGGGCTAGTATAGTATCCTTCCTTTCTTTTGGTGATCTTTCTACATACATGCGTCCCTTATTATTTATTTTGTGGTCATTCCTAAAATATTGCTTAGCTTCTTCTTTAACATATTTGTTATTAACGTAACTAGCTCCAGTACCAAGATATTTTTATAAATTTTATAAATTTTATCATTTCAACTGATTTACTTTCTTCAGCATTAGACACATATTTTAATTTTATATCTTTGTGATTAACGATTGAAATAATAGTAGTTATGCACACTGCACGAATCATTTTCGCAATTGATCTAAGTCACATTACCGTTTAGAATGTTTGCTTGTGCTAGGTTGCAGTCCTTTTATTTCCATGAGTAGTATAATAGATGATTCAGTACAATAGCAATGGATAGTATTGTAAATGGATAGCTTACATTTATCACAAGACAATTATTATTATATTATTAAAGAATTGCCTTTTGTCAGCAGTAGCAATTATGTAATAATATTGATTTAATAAAACCAAATAAAAAGGTGACACAATGCACTGTGTTATTATAGTTATTCTTAATATTCTTTAATGCTAAAGCCAACATTTGATATCATTAAAACTATAGTTAATAATAAATTGGTAAATTTACAGAGTATTACAATTATGACCTTTATGTGCCTCTTAGAATAACTTGGAAGTGAATACAAAACCACCTATAAAATACATAAAAACTATGCAAATTTCAGTAAAATACTATTTTAGTTGCAGCAAAGCAATGTTTGAGTTAAATATCGCAATTAATTATATCATACTAAGTTTAAATAAAGTATGAATTGTATAAGGTGTTCATTAATCTACACTAATCCATCTATGGATACTAATCTATCTATGGATAGAAAATTATATGTTCTAACTGATTCACCAACGTCCAGGCGAAACCGCTAACGCTAATTACATGAAATTTGAACAGTAGGTTTCTATTATGACGAAGAATGGATATTTAGAAATTAATCCCCTTTACAGATTAAAGTGAGCTGGATGAAAATTGATCATTGTAATGAGAAGGTAATGATAAATAATAGTAGTTATGTTTACATAAAGATAAAGCTATACAAAGAATAATTCATACCTTGGTATAGATATTTACCTTTCAGTTAGAAATAAAATAAGTACATCTATCCATTGAGTTATTATGCACTATTTACTAGAGGAACCATCTCAACTATATTATGTTTTAGAGTGCATACTCTCTAACTCACCTGGTCTAAACCAGACCCTTACTGAAACGGCACGTTTGATTGCAATATTAACTAAGGATTTGCAAAATACATATGTAGTAAAAATTGTTAAATTTTGCAATCGTCGGACGTGTCGTTGCAATAATCGCCTAAGAGATTACAGGACATGCAGTCCAACTCGGGCCACATACAAACTAGTTGAGATGACTCCTCTAGTATGAAGTACATATGAACTTACTGAAATTATTAGGCTTTTTGTTATGTTTTGAACATTTGGAGCCTAAGATGATAAAGTAAATGGGATTTCTTTCAATAATTTATTACATACATAAGTGTCCGTTTTTGACCTTTCAATAATATGGAATAAAAGTTTGTGCGTGACTTGAGCCTATTTTAATGTTACGTACATAGAAGGTGATGTTAAGCCTTTTTCTTGCTTACTGTTCTCTCGAGGGAAATTTCAATGCAGATATTTCTGTCTTTAAGTTATGTGCGTTATGATTAGCTGATTATCGCTTGCTTTAATTTGCCGATAGAAAACAATAGTGTTCAAACATCGTAAGTAAAGGTTTCCTTAAGATGTTTCGGCTTGTTCGGCAAAATATTCTCGAATATGTGTGAAGTCTACCAACCCGTAACGGGCGGAGTATGGTCCACTACGCTGACCCAGTGCGGGTTGCGAGCCTCTTCTTAGCCAGGCCATGGCCATTAGCGTTTGATTAGATAATATACATAATTATCTGTCAACCAACAAAATAAATACTTCTAAAAATGGACCTAACCAGTTGAACCTTCGTTAATAACATATCCCTATAATATTTAATTAATAAGAGAAGTTGTCTTAACATTAAATCCATAAATAGTTATAATAGTCAGAAAATAAGTGTGTAATATTTTATTAGAATAGAATAGAATAGAATAGAATAGAATTTCTTTATTTCGGACACACAAATATCCATATGGTGTTAGTAACATACAAAAAATAACTTATTGCCTAGTGTTAGTAACAATCAACCTCCGAACAAACTGCTGTACAATCGGAGAGCCGAAGCTCTCGGCTACAGTTTTCAGGATGCTGTTCTGACTGCCCCTCACTCTCCTCAGAAGCGACGCGGTTTTTTTGCGTACAATTGCATAGAAGCCGTCGGTGCGGGCTTGCGCAAACATATTCGACGCGCTACAGTATCGAGGCAGCCTCAACAACATCCTGAAAGCATTGTTATATTGGACACGCAGGGCATCCAGCGATCTTTTAGTATAATTGACCCATAGATTGCCCGTGTACAAACTTTGGCAGTAAGCCTTAAAAAGTGTTACTTTAACTTGGTCTGTACACCGCGCAAATCTTATTACGTCATCGTATTTGCTTAAAGCTTGCATACTTTCTGTAGTAAATATATTTTTTTTATTATTTGACTCAGTATTTTAGAACAGACAAAGCTAAGATTAGTTCAGTTACTAGTTTGTAATTAACAACAACAAATCGGTGGATGTAGATTAGAGAGCATACGTAAATATTCGTTTTGGGTTAACCCGAGTACAGGTAATTGTTATTCGCTTCATGTTTTTCTCAATTAAAACGGGTACAGTTTACTGGAAACTGTACTATGTACATACATCTACCCTATGTATATTACAGATATAGGTATACGGCAATCTAGCTTATGTAACGAATATTAATTTAAACATTGAAAATTGTTATTATTATGTCAACTTTAAATTGTATGTATAGCTGATAGCGGAAACCACTAGTTTAAGTGGTAGCCTGCGAGCCTCCCTATGCCGAGTAATGCGGGTTCAAATCCCATTTGGTACGTACCAAAATTAGTGTTCTCCACAAATTACTTTTCCGAGTCTGAACGGTTTTTGTTTAAATGTTCCTTAAGCTTAGTCTCCAATTATATTACAAACAAGAAGAAAAATAATCTCCGGATCTGCTATTGGCGATATTAAATTAAAAGAGTGCAAGCGAAGTCACGGACTACAGCTAGTACTATTAGAAACATATTATTATTTTTCGTTTTTTTGGGTGGACTGGTAAATCCAGTAGATTCTGATCAATCTTACAACTATTGCACGTTTGTTGTATAGTATTAGGTTAGGTCGCGGCTCCGACGTCTATGATTATGTCGAGGAACACCGTGGTAGGTTTAGTCGGGGGTAGCTTTCCCCCGGTGAGCCCGACATAACCTCTCCGTCGCCCCGCGGAGAGGTTATGTATGCTTCAAAGCATTCCAACAGGCAGAAAAAGAAAAACCAAAGAAAGGTTACGAAACGACACGCTACGACTTAACGGAGTAGTAACCATAACCGTGATGTATCATATGAAATTGAATCATTTTATTTTATCGATAGATTTATTAAGCTGTCATAATAATATACTTTTGATATATTAATTATTATAATATTGTCTTCTATTTACGTGAATATTATTCATTGAAATTAAACTGCTATATACGGATTTTATCGCGTTTTTCATTTGACACTTTATTACAAAATTTTGAAAATGTATTCCTGGAACATTTTAATTCCATTAATAACAACATCCAATTTACTATGGAATTAGAGGCAAATAATTCATTAGCTTTCTTAGATGTACTTGTCATCAGAAATCCTGATCCTACTTTGAGCCACACTGTGTATAGGAAAAAGACCCATACAAATAGGTACTTAAACGGTGAATCTCACCACCATCCTAAACAGTTAGCTACCGTGGGAATGTCTTTGTTTCAGAGAGCCCATGGGATCTGTGACAAGAAACAGCTGGACGCCGAGCTTCAACATGTTAAGCAAGTATTGCAAGACAACAAGCTCCAACAGCCGCGCCGCTGTCACAGATCCCGAGAAAAGCCAGCCACAGTCGACCGCCAGCCTGCTGTACTGCCTTATGTAAGGGCTGTCACTGACAAGATTGGCTACATCTTGAAGCGAGCTTCAATCAACACATACTTCAAGCCGCCAACGAAGATAAGTCAATTTTTACCATCCGTCAAGTGCCAACTACCTTTACAAGATGCAGGGATCTATAAAATAGATTGTGACTGTGGACTCTCATACATTGGTCAAACCAAGAGAAACATAGGCACCCGCATAAAAGAACACATAGCTGATGTAAAACACCAACGCTCGTTGAAGTCTGCTGTGTGTGAACATGTGCAACAGGGGACCAACCACTACCTGAGATTTGACAAACCACAGATTCTCACTAAAGAACACCGATTCCTACCAAGGATGCTTCGCGAGGCTATTGAAATCAAAAAACATCCTAATTTTAATAGAGAAGATGGTTGGAATGTACCACCAGCTTGGGATCCAGTAATACAAATAGTCAAACCCAAGAAGAAGCGAACCACAGCTAGACTTCATGATACTTTGAGCTCATTCTGCGTAAATAGAAACACAAATTATTAAATTATGTTAGGGTACTTTGAAATAACTACACTGGAACATTGAGACAACTACCATCTTAGTCTCCCCGTGACCATGGCTGCTGAAAAGCAACAGAAACGTCGGGAAAAGTGTAAAAATAAATAAAATCTAAATAGTTTTAATAATAATTTAATTAGCTTAAAAATTAGTAAAGTTTAATAGTAGTAGTAGTGTAACAATTTTCAAAATTTTGTAATTCAGTGTCAAATAAACAACGCGATAAAATCCGTATATAGCAGTTTAAATTCAATATTAATTATTGATTACAAATTTTGTGATATGAATAATATCACCAAAATAATATTAGTGAAATCATCTTTTTATCAACGTTTTTTTAATATTTTACTATATTTATGCTATTTTAATGATCGTGTTGCTTTCATATTTGATTTGCTTCGCCCTCAACCTTACTCATTTGACTTTCACGGAAATGAATGCCAGAATAAAAAAGGAAGCGCATGACTACGATTTTTCATTCTCAACTTTAAAAACCTTCTTGTTACTGTACTAATAGCATTTATAGTTTAAATTATTCATAATACAATCGAATTTTAATGTCTAAGCTAAAGCTCAGACCTTATTGAGGTCTTTTTGAGTCTAATTGGCTCAATATTTATAAACTGAATGCACGTAACGTCATGTATAATTAGCCCTTAGCTATTTCGGGTTCAGGTAACTTTACACGACTTGACACCTCGTAAAGAAGCACCAGATATCTTTTGCAACAAAGGTTGCTGCCAAACACCAATGGACCTCCACAGTTACCATTTAGTGACCAACATCCATAGACAAACCAAGCAAAATACCTCCAACAAGATTCTCATTGCTAAATCGTAGCATTAATTTCTGCTTAACCAGTGTACTAAAACAGTTGTCCACCTTTTGCAATAAAATATATTAAAGTTTATGGCAGAATCACAAATCAAAACACAACCTGGCTTAATCATTTTTGAAAATATCATGTTGCACCAGAGATGTACACGTCACTTCTGACTCGACAAGATTTTACTTAAAGCGAGTTGGTTGGTAGACGGGCGGACCATAATTTAGTAGACGTTGTAGTATAAAATGCTTTCAGTGCTGGTAGGATTATTCGTTGCGGTTGTGCATCAGCCATACATACCATATAACTATACCTATCTTCGCAAAATAATTTATATAAAAGTTAAAAAAAAATTAAACTGCCTACATTAAAAAAGGTCATTGACAAGTGTCTTGTAAATGATTTATAAATTTATTATATTTGGAGAACCTTCGCCTCTCTTTAGCTGTATATAAAACAATAAAAATCTCATCGATTACATTCGAATCGTTTTTGATAATAATCAACTAAAAATAATCATTTTAGTATATGTATTCGAAATGCCGGTATATTAAAATAATAAGAAACCCGCACATTTGCTGCGTTTTGTCGCTCTATAAAGTAAAAACAAATTGAATTATATCGATACCTCTGGGCTCAAAGGGCGTAAGGGACATTTGGGCGAAAATACGTTATATACATAGTTTTATTCAGAATTTAATTTTCTATCGATCTTTATGTTCAATTACACAAAATTCTTAGAAAAATTATTTACGACCTTTCTAATTTGATATACTCAGCAGTAATAAATGTGAAAGTTGGGATGTAAATGTCATTTAAGTTTTTAAATTCAGTTACCATGGTAGTAAAGAACAGTAAACTATAGTTTTGGGCATGAAATTGTCATATACCAACTTACGTTTTTATGCTAATCATTACAAGAAGTCAGTTGTAAAGGTCGTCGACTGTAAGATTTGTCCTATACACCCTTATAAAATCTTAACAATAGTATAGAAAATAATAAAGACGAAATGAGCAACGAGGAGAATTATAAAGTCTTCTATGAATGAAACTATTACTTGCAGTTTTGGCTTACAAAAAGTGGTACCACACGGGCAAAGTATGTTATTGTATTACTCTCGAAAATATTCAATGTTTCACTTTACTGTATTACATTATATGTTGTATTTAAAAAAACTTAGACACAAAAGATCACGATCTTTTTTTAAGCATACTTATAAACATTTAAGTTAATTGTTATATTCATTTTCAATTAAATCACTTATGGTACTTGTAAATAATTCATTAATATTGTTATATTCATTATTAATATCACTTGAATTTGGTTCTAAAATGTCCATAACTACATTAAATACAACTTGCTTTGCTTCTTTAGACCAAATAAAATCTAGATGACTAAAATTATCTTTTCTCACAACATGAAACATCTTCACGTTTTGTAGTTTATTTATAAGTGTCATTGTATCGGGCATAGTCGATATCCAATCACTAGAAGAAGTAATAATTGATATAGGAAGAGTGATAACACTCAAGTTATAATCTGGAGGAGATGTGTTGTTATATTTCTCGATATTGATCGACGGTCCGTAGTCAAACGGTCGAAAGCATCCACTTTTTATCAACTGTATATAATGTGCTATAGTCTTCGTAGATCCACCTCTTGGTACATGACTAAGAATATTTTCCATCATATTATAGTCACTTATTTCTTTACCTCCGTTGGCTATAAATAGCAATGTATTCGAACACGTCCTTGCAGATCCTAGACATAAATTTTCTATAATTTCTTCAGGGAAATCTCCAGATTCCATATATTTGTATGCTGAATTGGGTGACGCTGCTATAACTTTTAATGGTCCTTTGGTATTATTCATGAAAGCTAAAGGTGCCAAAAATATGGCTGAATTTAAGAAGTCATGAAATTCGGGAATGCTTGACAAAAGTACCAACAAAGCCGTGGCGCCCATTGAGTAACCAATGTAATATAAATCGTTACTGTTAGTGTAGTTCCCGATGTATGAGATGGCAGCTGGCAAATCGTAAATACCCATTTCATGCCACGAAAAATCCCGAAAGGTGTACGTGCGTCTAAACTTGGTGAAGGGTACCGTTGTATACTTGTTGCCTCTGGCATTTAGCAGCCACACGTCATAGCCGTACTTCAAGAGCAAGTACGGTAAAGTCGAGGATGTGTCTAAAAGCAGCCAGTCTTCCGAACTTCCAAGTAAACCATGATGTAAAATAATTGATGGTTTTGGGAGATCCTGAGAGATATTTGGTTTAAAATAGGGTATAATTCTATGAATCCTTAACACGTATCCATCTTCTGTTTTTATGTTATGCGCTTCTGTGCTGTACCCATGTGTCGCGATTAGTTCCTCTGCGCCCATTTTAATAATCGGTATTGTATTTTTTTTGCGTAATGCTGGTTGACCACGAAGTTTATTGTTACGAGACATTGTATCATTAACCTGTTCTTCAAATAGATTTAATAAGCTATTTTTTAGGCGCTGTCTTGTTTTTTCGAGTGTCCATGCCTTGGTACTTATATAATTTATAATTTTGTGCTTGAATTTCACTATTGAACAAACTGCCCTAAGCATTATGCTATCTTCTTCCATACAATTAAAGCATAATATTACATGAAAATGGTAAATATTCAATAACATAATAACTATATACACTTCACGTAACATTATTTTGTTCACAGTAATGCAGTAGCTGAAGATGAGGCACGTTATAACCAACTAACTTTTTATTAAATCAAAATAATATAAAATGTCCAATAGACCTATTTCAACGATAAATATAGAAGTACAGAATAATAAAGTATGAGGCAAGCTATAATGTGGATTCATATATAGTTTATTTTATTTATGATCTAAACAATTGAATTGAAACAAACAAAAGATTTGTATGAATAAGATAGGCGGGATGAGTAAAAGCAGAGGGTATAAATATAATGATTCATTTGTGTTACTCATCAAATCTTCATAATTATGCAAGAAATCGTTGGCCTTTATTCCCAGTTAATAATATCAGCTTTATATTAACCCTATCACACTGATCAACATGGGCTGCTTCTCACTATGAGAAGAGTTAGGCAACGCTTTGCCACGTTGGCCCAGTATGAGTTGGCAGACCTTACATATAATCATCCATAAAATAAAGGAGAACTCTTAAAAATGCAGATTTCCTTTCGATGTTATCTTTCACTATAAAAGCGAGCGATAATTTACTATTTAATAGGCATATAACTTCAAAAAGTCTGAGAACTCGAGACCTCTGCTTGGTAGTCCTACAGTTCACTAGAAGGCACTACGTACATAATCCTTCTCCCTTAGCCTTAATCATTCCCAAGTCACTTGGGGTCGGCTTTTCTGGTCTAACCGGATTTGACCGGATATCAGTTTTTACACGGAGCGGCTGCCACCTGACCTCCGCAACCCGAAGGCTAACGATACCCTAAGGCTAGACCAGTGTCAGGATATTAGAGGGTACTGACTTTCCCAATAACGACTGCCATAGATGTTCATGGCAGCCGGGACCGACGGCTTAACATGCTCTTCGAGGCACGGAGCAGGCGATAATTGTCAATCAATACGCACATAATTTCGAAAAGTCATATAACTTCCGAAAGTCAGAGGTGCGCGACGTGGGTTTGAACCCGAGACCCTCTGTATTGCAGTCTGTTGGTCTCCCCACTGAGCTATCGCTGCTTTTTTTTAGGCAAATTTAAAGGCACTAATTGTTGATTAGACTATCAGAGTCTAGTCAACAATTAGTGCCTTTATGGTCGACTTTTGCCTGCAAATTCGGATAAATATAAACGAAGCGTCATACGATTCAGAATGGTATGTGGATGATTTAAAAAAATATCAATTTCCCCTTGCAAAAATTGCAAAAGTTACAAACAATTAACTAAAAAAATGGGTTTAGTTTTTTGCATACATCTCAAAAACTAATTAAGATTTTCAAATCTAAAATAGATTCAAAAAGAAGAGGAAATTTCCTAAAAAATGTCTCGACTCCCGGCATTGTAGGACCAATATTTATAATTTTCCCAGAGGGATTAAAATACGGCCGAAAACGGGTACTCTGGCTTGCGCAAGCAACGCCTACTTGGGACACTTTATCAATAAAAAATATATAAACATATTAAATATAAAATTTAAGAAATAAAATTATTCAGGGGCCTACTGTATAGATAAATGAACAATAATACGCCGGTTCTTTTTTAATCACAATTTCTCATTTATGTGCCATTCCGTATCGAATGACACTTCGTTCATATTTTTCCGAGAGTGCTGCAAAAAGTTGACCAAAAAGGCACTTGTTTAGTAGACTATAATAGGTATTAGATAATATTCTTAATTATAAAATTAATTATATTAATACTTATTTATAAACTATTCAAAAGCTCAGAATAAATTTGAAAGTAGTTTTATTTCATATTTGCTCTACAGTAATATATTAAATTCATTTATTTTACAAGTGGTTATTATTATGACTTTCAATACAAGCTGTTTTATTAATAAATGCATTTAACATAGCGGTTAAACATACTCTTAGTTAATAACACAAATAAGTAGTTTAGTTATGTACATAGTACATAGCACGCGCGTCTTCTTTAAATCAGCACTTTTACGTTGCCTCTTAAAATTGTGTAAATCAAAACCATTGCTCGATCATACTTCATAATCAGCGGTACTCATTGATACTAATTATCGTATCATAAATTACGCGGTAGTTAAGTGACCAATAAATAGTATCTCAATTTAACTATCAGTGATATTTCATTTCAAACAACAATGTTGTGTGCGAGACATTCAGCAGTGCATACAAGTTACATAAAAAGGCAGTACAGGAGGTTGTTTACACGTGTTTCTTTTTTAAAAACACAGTCTTACTCTAGAAATAATTCTGGATTAGTGGCAGAGAGTACAAACATTCAAACAATGAACACAAAGACTCGGAGAACTATTTGTGGGTTCATATATTTTTGTCCCCTTGAAGTAAAACTCCAACACTCGCCAGAATGGCGTGGCAACCATTTACCGTTGCGCTATCCGAGAATTTAATCGTGTTTGACATTATAAAATTTGTTATCTATTAGGCCCTGTACTGGTACTATCTTTTCTTTTTATACAACTAAAGTGGCAAACCAGCATACGGCCCACCTGATGGTAAGTGGTTACCGTAACATACGTCCACAGGTTACGGTGACCACTCTGGTTTTGCAGGCGTCCGCCTGTAACACCAGAGGCATTACTTATGCATTGCCGAACCGGTAAAAACCTTTTGACACCCTTTTTGAAGAACCCTATACTGTAGTCTTGTGGGAAAACCTCGGCAGAGAGTTAAGTCCACAACCTGAACGTCCGCGGCGGAAAATTCTTTTGGAACTGCTTGATGCTTCACCAATTATATCGTAAGGTGTGAGAATGAAAGCCCTGCCAAAGGCGAGCGGTGCGATGATAAATCTACATATTATAGGATCTTCAAAGCTTCTCGATAGTTACCAGACTATGAAAAACTATTATAGCAACTATGTAGTTGACATTAAGTTGACCATGGTACTCGTGTCCGTGCAATATGAGTTCTCAAAGTGTAAGGCCTGTATATCAACATTTTTATGGGACAGGAATTAGTTTCGTCTTATTCTAAATACAGAATAGAGATCCTATAACTAAGTGAACGTACTATACAGATATAGAAAAGACCCTTCTTACTCCAAATTTCAATAAAGGGTCTTCTTAAAATATTTTTTACAGAAGACAGAAGTTTGGATCGCATTACGCATTACGCAGACATCATCGCTATGTGTTATTAACGCAAGTTTTATAACAGACCTGTTTATCATAATTTTTATTTGTCAATCAAAACATCACTGTGCAGCAGATAATAAAACAAATGCATATTCTATGCTAGGTTTTCTAATTATCAACTTTGATTAAAGCAGGAAGATAGCATCGGCATCGCAGGAACATCTGATTTACCTATAAATTTAAAGAGGCAAGATGTTTAGCGAATATAGAAATCTGCGTTCCTATTTAAACAAACCGAAGATACGTGCTGCTGTTTTTTAAATTAATATCTCCAGTGTGGCATCGACACAGAACTAATTGTTCTAGATAGGAAAGGGAGATACTTAATTAGAAAGTCTCTTCAGAATATTCTCGGTGATATTGACAGTTACTGACTGACAATAATGCAATGTCCCTGCGCAATCTCAGGAGATCTCAGGATTACCGATGATATAGACGGCACGCCGCTACAACCTATAAAAGGAATCAAATAGGTACTATGTACACCAGTTTCAGAGATGCAAGTCTAACTCCACACAAAAGTTGGGTCTGGGTCTTATACAAGAAATACGGTTGTAAAATTCCAAAATAGTTAGATGCCAAGTTAAGGGCACCGTCGACGTAGTTTTAGTTCCGTTCAGTGATGTAATTTTTTAGTTTTTTATAAAACACAACTCCCGTCCTGGGTATAATTACTGTGTCAGGGTGGACTTTACAAACATTCAAACAACGGACACAAAGAACACACAGACACGGAACACTAATGTGTGGATCACACAAAGTATCACGTGTGGGATTCGAACCCACAACACTCAGGGGCGACCACTTAAACCGTTTAGCGGCTTTTTACGTTCTTATTATTTAAATAAAAACAAGTGAGAATCAGCAAAGAATTGCCGTAAATCTTATAATTCGAAAAAATGGTTCATGTAATATGCAAAGGTCACGTGATACCACGTGACCTTGAGGTCAGAGGTCAAAGATCATAGTAATTTCAGGGGTATATCAACTATGCTGAGTCGAATGGTGTTGACCGACTCGCCTCTAGCTCTTACGGTTTTTGAGTTGAAAGTTGTATAACAGACAGACAGACAGACAGACAGACGGACGGACGGACGGACAAAGCTGTTGTATAAGGGTTTTTCCGAACTCTAATACGTAATAGTATTTAAATAAAAAAAGGATAGTGGTGATATGTTTAGGCATAAAACCATTAGATGTGCGTGGCTTATTCAATGTAGTTTTTCGCCGTGAATTGAGAGGTGACGCACAATTATTATTTCTAATCCCTGCTTTTTTGCCAACGTCTTATCGGACAAATCAAGGGAAAACCCGAATAACAAATTGATAATATAAGTTTAATCATGTAATAGATAGGCAACATAAAAAAATGGCTATAGGTATATATATTGAGTTATAACCGGTCGTTGCCAATTATTGGTGACGCTAACACAGGAAAATATTATTCTTTTATATATACGGTATTTAAAATTGCCCTGTTTCTTGAGATTGGCGAAGCAAGAGTATTAATTCTGATATTACAAGGTATCAAGACTTTATTACCACAGTAATTGTTTGCATTGAAACAGGTAGTGGTGATGGTTGTTACCATTGCAAAATTCATCACTGTTTTGTTTATAAGACTACTCTCGCTTTATGCAAATTAACTGAAATATTTAATAATTACTTTACGACAAAGTCAACCAAGCTCAGAATAATTATTTGCGGATTACACATGTAATCGTACCGTGTAGGACTCGAACCCACAACAGAAGGCGTTCCGGCAACATCGAGGTGACCTGTCTAAGAAGATCTAACTTCATTCACATATTATTACTAAAACATATATTTATTATAAGCTAGCTTTGTGCATTTTAAGTACACGACAATCCACGGTAGAATTTTATGAGAATATAAATTTATAATCTGCTTCTAATAGGTTCATATTGTAAGGATACGTATAATATTCTTTTGAATATACGACTACGGTAGGTGCAAATGGCCGCTAGGTAATTCCACAATGGACGAGACGCCTGATCAAAGTGCGACCGTAATAAGCTTATACGGGCATCTGTAAATGAAAGAGAGTAATGAATTGCCACTCATATATGTTAGTTTAGTAGTAATTAAATTATTACATTTTAAATTAAATATGTTATGGAAAAATGTGACACCCAGATTTCGCCAACTATGATTAGGTACTACGTAAAAGACGTTATAGGAGGCGAGTCTTCTACCATATTTGCTGACTCCTTGCTTCTACTAAGAATTTACTAATATAAAAAGTCTATAGCACTGCATGACAAGGAAATCGAATACAAGACTTCACGATCCCTCGCAAACATAAATGTAAGCTTACGTCACAATATCAATGAGGCAGTAATATTTATAAGTAACTGTTTGACTACGGAATACAGGAACTGGATTAATACAAAACAGATTATGTCCTGGTATCTTACATTAAGAAACGAGTCGTTTCACCTACGGCCAGTTACTCATTTGCACATATTTTATAAAAAATATGTCAAGATGTATCTGTTCGTAGCTAAAACATAATTTCATATTTCAGAGATAGCAATTAAAAATAGAAAAGGTGACTTCAGGCTTGTCCTTATACAAAGAGGGTGGGCAACAAGGACTCGCCAATTACGCTGCCTTTACATCAGTAGTTATTCACAACGACTTTCTATCTACGAGGCAGATCTTCTTTAAATACCTACAGTTCAGTGATATCAAAGATTATTGATCAGCTCAATGAATAAATACTGATTTAATACCTACAAATTCAAAATGTGTTAGACTTGTACACAATACCAACGATTGCAATTAAAGATACACGAAAAAACAACACGAAAAGTAAGCTCATATATTAGACTAGCTTTTGCCCGCAGCTTCTCTCGCGTAAAAGTAGGACAGGTTAGGTTATGTTAGTAACAGTACTATCTTTTTATAAATAAAATATAGCCTGTTTTTTGGTGATAATATACCTTCCGAAAAGAGAAAGAATTTTTAATTGGTTGAATAGTTTTTGCGTTAAATCCTTACAAACAAATAAAATATCAAATATTTCCTCTTTGAAATAGTAGTATAGATAGTGAACGACAGTGTGCACTTTTTAATATACTAATAAGTCTAATAACCTATCGATTGTAGGCAAGCCAGAAATAATTGAAAACCTATTGTGTCTGGCCGGCGGTTAAATGAGCATTAAAGGTAGTACAATATTAATTGTGTGTTTGATGACAACTTAAGGATTCAGAAAAGTAACCATATATAAACGTAGTAGGTTGCATTTATGATTAAAATTTTAAACCTTCACATAATTCTAGTGAAATTGGTAGAAATGGCACTATGTATACAATAATAAAAATAATAATAATAATAATAATAATATTCTACCACATACACACAACACCATCTAGCCCAAACTAAGCAGAGCTTGTACTATGGGTTCTAGACAATGGATAAACATACATAGATACTTTTTTTTTTTGTAAATACATACATATTATACATAGAAACACCCAGACCAAGACAAACATCCATGTTCATGCACACAAATGTTTGAATTGTGCGGGAATCGAACCCGCGACCTCAGGCGTGGCAGTCAGTTACACTAACCACTACGCCATCGAGGCCGACAAAAAATAAAATCATTTTATAATAAAGGTTCCTACGAGGGACGAATGTAGACAAGGTCAACAATCCCCTGACAAGGGTTGTCTCATCTGGTACACTGATGGTTCCAAAATAGAAACAGGATCAGCCGCTGGTATCTATGCCAACGACTGTAAGGTGAGTCAAAGCATGGGCAAATATGCATCAATCTTCCAAGCGGAAACCTATGTTATAATTGCCTGTGCTCAGAATAACATTAACATTAATGTCACTGACAGGACTGTGTATATTCTCAGTGACAGTCAAGGTGCTCTCAAGGCTCTGGATTCGTGTAGGGTGGACTCCAGACTGGTCTTGAACTCTGTTAAGGCCCTTAACATACTTGGCAGAAAGAACACAGTCAGACTGGTGTGGGTTCCAGGGCATGCAAGGGTGCAGGGCAATGAGGAGGCTGATGAATTAGCCTGAAAGGGCCCGGAGCAACTGATTGTGGGCCCCGAGCCATTCGTGGGACTCTTTGAGAGCACCATCAAGGCAGCTTTGAATGCACTTACATGGCAATGATAAACACAGGCTGGAGTGCATGGCTCTTAGGGGTATGGAACTCTACAACAAATTCATTGCAAACAGAGCCACAGGCTTCACCCGGAAGTTTTGCGGGTATAACAAGAGCCAAATGCGCCTGCTCACAGAAGCGTTCACTGCCCATTTTGGCACCAACGACTTCCTGTGCAGATTGAGATTGGCACACAATTCGATCTGCAGAGCCTGTGTGAACAGGACGAATCCATATCGCACCTACTGTGTGAATGTGACGCGTTGGCTAGATTGAGGATGGGTCTGATAGGATGGGCATATCCTAACCCTGAAGACTTCAAGGTTCTCTCTCTGAACTGTACGCTGCAGCTGATGCAGTACATTCACAATGTACTGCATCATGTCGGCCTCGATGGCGTAGTGGTTAGTGTAACAGACTGCAACGCCTGAGGTCGCGGGTTCGATTCCCGCACAAGTCAATCATTTGTGTGCATGAACATGGATGTTTGTCTTGGTCTGGGTGTTTTTATGTATAATATGAATGTATTTACAAAAAAAAACTTATATAAATATGTTTATCCATTGTCTAGTACCCATAGTACAAGCTCTGCTTAGATAAATCTTGGGGCCAACACAAAAGATCCCACCGGGTTAAAGTGTCGCTGGTCTGTACTGACTGGCCCTCACACAAGATAAGATAAGATACTACAAATTTCAGAATTTGGCCCACAAAATAAACTGATTCCTGCAAAATAAGCGATGGAGCTTCCTTCTAAAATTGAAATGGCGCCTCAATCCATCCAGACATAATCAGTAGGCGTTTTCAGAACAACGAATATGGTCTTCCCTAGTTATAATAACAATACGTATGTTAAATATTTATTTAATAATGTCTTGTCGTGACTACCTCGTCAGTGCCTTGACATGAGCTCGCGGTAACGTTTGCGTGGTATAGTGAGAAGTCGGTGAGCGTTCGATGCCTGGATAGATAAGTGTTACAGAATTACATTAGGCCCATTTTTTATAAAGGCATCTCCTGGACTAGGACTAATTCTTGTGTCGTGGGGGCTTAACAAACATTCAAACAACGGACACAGAGAATACCTAGACTCGGAACAAACATTTGTAGATCACACAAATTTTGTCCCATGTGGGATTCGACCCCGTCACTCAGCGCAATTCTAGCGGTGAGGCGACAACTCAAACTGCTACGGCACCCATGCAGCCATTATTATATGCAACGTAAAGTATAGCTAGCAAAATTTGAGTCTAATAGCCCTCTGCATTTCCTTCTGTTAATATACAGACAGGGTTCTAAGTGTGTATATAATTATCATGAACATGCATAACTCAGACAGGAAAACTCACTCATGCACGTGCATAATCGGCAAATAAGTAAATTCAGAGTACAGGTTAACTATTCGTAGGTATATAAGTAATTCTTGGCTGCTTCGCATAGTACTTTCACATAGTTTTCACATACCTTTCAGCTGACATACAGATTTGCTCCATGGAACTTTCGTTTATACCGACTAACTTAATCTCAAGATAATGTTGGAGCTCGTGTACCATAGCGGTTTAACGAGTACTAACTTCTACTGTCGTAGAACGTTATATGTTTTTATTCAAATAGTCTAGGAGCTAGCAAGTAAAAAGAAAGGAAAGTCAGTACCCTCTAATATCCTGACACTGGTCTAGCCTTAGGGTATCGTTAGCCTTCGGGTTGAGGCGGTCAGGTGGCAGCCGCTCCGTGTAAAAACTGATATCCAGTCAAATCCGGATAGACCAGAAAAGCCGACCCCAAGTGACTTGGGAATAATAAAGGCTAAGGGAGAAGAAGAAGTCTAGGAGCTAGCAATCGAAAAGCAAAAAGCGTGATTGGTGCAAAATAAATCTTCTTAGATCCAGTTCTTATATCAATAAACGGGCTAATAAAACAGGCTATTTTAGCTATTTTAGCTACGAACAGATAAATTTAGACATACTTTTGTAAAAGATAAACTGTGCATAGGTTTTTACCTATGGACAGTTTATCTTCGACTTGTTTTTTGATATGGGAACCAGGCCATAACCTGTTTTGTATTAGTCCAGTTTCTGTATTCCGTAGCCAATCAGTTACTTAAGAAACTTACTACCTCATTGATACTGTGACGTAAGGTTTCACTTACGTTTGCGTGCGATCGTGAAGCATTGGATTAGATTCCCTTGTCACGCAGTGCTGTTGAGTTTTTATATTAGGCAATTCTCAGTAGCGCGGGTTTTGCAAATATGGTAGAAGGCTCGCGTCCTATAACGTCTATTATGTAGTACCTAAACATAGTTGGCGAAATTTAGGTACACTTCTGTTTATCCCTTCGTGGATATAGAGAAGCGAATCTATGTATTTATATACTTAGGAGAACAATTGTCTGGTAGGTGTCACACTTTTGCATACCATATTTAATATTGTCTTATGTTTATCAACCGAAACGTCGAGGAAAGTGTAAAAATAAATCTAAATAATTGTATAATTTAAATAGCTTAAATTGAAGTAAACAATAACTAGTAAAAGTGTTTAACAATAGTAGTTTAAACTTTAAAGATTCAAAATTATGTAATAATACCAAAAATTTTATAAAAAATAAACAACGCAATAAAATCCGTATAAAATTTGTTTAATTTCAATAACATTTTAATTTAAAATGTTATAATATAACTACTACTACAAAACTAACATAATATATGAGGGGCAATTTATTATTTTCTTTCATTTACAGCTTATTACGGTCGCACTTTGATCAGGCGTCTCGTCCATTGTGGCATTACCTAGCAGCCATTTGCATCTACCGTAGTCATACGACTACGGTAGATGCAAATGGCCGCTAGGTAATTATATACAGCTATACAGCCAAATTGTACCCTTACAATATGAACCTATTAGACACAGGTTATAAGTTTATGTTCTCATTAAATTCTACCATGGGTTGACGCATACTTAAAATGCACAAAGCCAGCTTGTAATAAATATATTTTTAGTAATAATATGTGGATGAAATTAGGGTACACGGTACGATTATACGTGTGATAATTCGTCTGAGTCTTGTTGACTTTGTCACAAAGTAATTATTCAATTGCATGTTTGTAAAGTCCTATGTGGTACAGGATTTTATTGCTTAATGCACAGTCTTAAAAGCAAAACGTAATGCATTTTGCAATGGTAGCAATCATCACCAACAGGTTGTACGTTTAAGGTAAACCGTCACTAATAGTAAATAAAGCCATGATACTTTGTAATTTCGGGATTAATACTCTTGCTTCGTCAATCTCAAGAAACACGGCAATTCTTAATTACCGGTTGAAACTGAGCACCGGTTTCTGGTAAAAGAAGATAGGAAATAGATAAGAAAATATTTTCCGCTGGTTAGCGGGCTTTTAACGTCACCAATAATAGGCAAGACCGGTTCTATAATTCTATATATTTAGAAACTTTTTACAAAGACATTTATTATGTTGTCTATTAAATAGCTAAACTTATATGATTATGTTGTTGTTATTCGAGCTTGCCCTCGATTAGTCCGACTAGTTTTAACTCAATCAAGTTTCGTTATTATTAGCGCCACGTCCAGGCGCAATAATAATAATAATAATATTCTACCACATACACTTGTGTGTGTACACCATCTAGCCCAAACTAAGCAGAGCTTGTACTATGGGTACTAGACAATGGATAAACATACTTATATACTTTTTTTTTTGTAAATACGTACATATTATACATAGAAACACCCAGACCACGACAAACATCCATGTTCATGCACACAAATGTTTGACTTGTGCGGGAATCGAACCCGTGACCTCAGGCATGGCATTCGGTTACACTAACCACTAAGCCATCGAGGCCGACAATGAAGTCAGACTCAGGTTAGTACAACACCTGACTGAGTCAAAAAAACCTGAATAACATCACGTGAGTTAGGCCATTTATTAAGTTATATTACCACCACTCACAAAAGTTTCTGTGATCAATATTTGTACATAATTATGTTAATTAAATTCCAATATTTTCAGGATGATAACTTATCTTCCTTTTTTCCCTAAATAACTATCATATATACTATACATCGATTGTAATATCTTGTATGCACTACAATATACCTATATACTGGATGTTAGAGCAAATAAAGATCATTATCATTATCTTTGTGCCAAAACGTTACTCTTTTCGACCGCTAGCTCTTCTACTAACATATGTGTGTAAAACCATACCTGTACTTAATCATAATGTCATCTATTAAAATGTTAACATTTGATAGATTACGGCTCACAAAAGTTTCTATAATCAATATTTGTATACCTGGATATAACTGACAAACCATATATACCAGAACACATACCAGGCCCCATTTACTTTAGCAACTATTACGTGTTTATGCCAACACGTTACTCGGTTCGACCGCTAGCTCTTTTACTAATCGATGTGTGACAATGGTGCCAATTCTGTTGTCACAAAATTCTCTTAGCTTAACTAAAAATCACTAAATGATAACATCTGAAAACATAATACGTAATTTAATTTTCCTAGAGATTTGGTAGTTGAAGAATTTTTAATATGTAAAAAAAAATGGTAATAATTGCAAATAATAATAAAATATATATAATAATAATATATAAATAATAATAAACTGTTCCACTACTCTTCACAGGCACTGGCCTTCTTCTCAATGTGAGAATGGTTAGGCCATAGTCTACCATGCTGGTATGGACCACCAGTACGGATTGGCAGTCTTTACATATCTTCTAGAACATCATGGAGAACACTCAGACATACAAGCTCACGATGTTTTCGCTTACCGTTAAAGCGACAGTCAACTATTTAAAAAGCACATCATTTCGTCTCGTATCGTACTCGGCACCTCTAAGTGAGAGTCTGGAGCGCTCCCATTAGGCTATCTTTGCTTACACGTATAACTAAGTACTTATTACTACCATGATGTCTACCAAAATACTTATTTATATCTATAGTCTATGGTAAATATTGTCAAACCTTTGTATTTGCTAAATCATCATCTGCAATATATCATTACATTGCAGACCCATTGCATTTTACGATAGGTTGAAAAATGTGTAGGGATTTTGACTTTATATATTACTAGCTATCCCGACAGACGTTGTCCAGTAAACAAGAAAAAAAAAACTCAAATCTGAACCATCCTCGAATCCACATGAAAACACACAATTTTTTTATCAAAATCGTTCAAGTCGTTTAGGAGGTTTTCAGTGACATACACACGTACAGTAGAATTATATATAGGTATAAAGATTATTTGCGACAGCAAACAACAATCCAATGAAAGTTTTTTGAGCAAACAGCATTAAAATTGGTAGCAAAAGGATAAAATGAGGTAAAATTTCATGTATGTTACATACGTGATGAGGTTGCGCGCCTTTACTGGCTGTAACTACTAGGACGGAGTCGTCCATCCTAGTAGTTACAGCAAGTTAAGGCGACCTTGTAAATGTATGGAAAATAAAAATCTAAATCTTCGAAGATATATAATCAGGATCCGGATATTGATCAATTCTTTGACTGATTTGACGATGTCAGGTTTAAGAAGTCGTGGTCGATGGTGCTAATGATGTTCTCGTAGGCAAGAGATAAGTAGGATGATATGCCCTCTATGTGCTCCAGTACTGCTTGCCGATGCTCTTGTACGCAACGGGTGATCACGGCGACCTTTTCTTTATGGTTCGAACCGATATTTCTATGTTCTTATGTGACTCCTTACCACGAGAACGACCTGCCAGTGCATAGCGTGTACTGTTGTGTAATATTTAATCACATAAACAACAATACCAAAGATTAATGCATCCAACTTCCATATGCTTGCCGCTTCAAACATTTTGCACCGTGCAATTTGCATGATCGCATTATATATTAACTGTTCCCTATTCCTGTGTTCCACTGCTAGATACGGGCCTCTACCCGTGTCCAGTAGTGTGATCTCACTTTAACTTCAACCAGCATGTCTCACATTGAAAAGAGTATCAGTGCCAGACATGCAGGTATCCTCACCTTGTTTTCTTCACTGTTAAAGCGAGCAATAATTAACTATTTAATACGCACATAACTTCGTAAAGTCAGAGATGTGCGTCTTGGGATCCAACTCAAGACCTCTGCGTAGCAATCCAACGGTCTTCCACTAAGTTATCGAACTTACTTACTGCGTTATACCAATTACAAATTATATGTGTCTATATCCCTACATGGAATTTAAAATAGAAGATTACAGACAATAATGTTATGTTTCTGCGGTAATTGGAGTTCCCAGGCCTCTCCATTCCCAGATGGTCGTGTGAAGGAATCAGGGACGTTAGGCAAACTGCGTGCTTGGTTGCCATCGCATTAAATTGTGAAAGAACAAAATTATAAATATTTATGTTTATTTTTGTAAACATAGTGTTCTGGCTGTTGCAGAACTTTTAACCCCTAACTTTAAAATATAATTATTTGAGTTAGTATACAATAGGCATTATGTCACATACTGTCTAAAATGCTGTACTTATGTAACAATTACTTAATAATTAAGACAAGCAAATAACGCACTACACTCTTATTTTGGTACATACACTCAAACCGTATGCAACTTAGGTTTGTAACTCACATCAACTGAAACTTATAAACCGTAATACTAAATTAACTAATTTTGGGTTTAAAATATAACAGCCAATATTTATAAAATACAATTTATGTGCAGTTATACGCACTGTAATTAAATATATTATTTAAATTAATAAAGACAACTTCCTTAAAAAAGCATATTATTAATAAGGTTCCATTATATATATGAAAAGTAGCAAACAGGACCAGAATAATTTCAAGGTAAAAATAGGATCTCGCGTAACGTGAGACATTAACTGTAAATCTACTCGCAGAATGCTTACATCGATATTTTGATGGCCATTTAAGTATCTAATGCACTGTATAATATATAAGATACTTTATCAATAATATACATATATATATTATTTACCATCTGAGTCCAGATTATCCTCTCATCCGATCTCATCCTCTCATCTGATAATTAAGTTTGGTTACCTTAATATCTGTCATACAAACACTTAAAAAATATTATTATTTGTCCAACCATTAGTCTTCTTCTGTCGTTGTCGTAGAATCTATTGTAGATTCCAATGTGTCAATAGAATTTTTCATATTTTTCATCGGTGAAATTTGCTCTAAAATGTCCAACATTACACTAAAAATTTGCTCCGGAGCATCTTTAGCCCAAACAAAATCCATGTGGCTGAAATCTGTTCGCCTCACAACATTATGAATGTACACGTTATTTAACTTAGATATTAATGTACTCACGTCTGAGTCGCTCGATAACCAATCGGAAGGAGAAGAAAACAACGATATAGGTAAAGAAATAGATGATAGATCGTATTCCGGTGCATATTTTCGTTTATATTTCTTATAATTATCTTGTACACCGAAGTCGTACATTTGAAAACGTCCACTTTTCACTAGTTGTATATAATGTAATATAGTCATCGCTGAACCTCCAGCAGGAACATGAGTAAGGACATTGTCCATTAGATCTTCATCCAGTAATTCGCCACCATTCGCCATCAATAGTAAAGGATTTAAACATGATTGCTCACTTCCTTTACAATATTTTTCGATAATATGTGATGGAAACGATCCACTCGGCATAAATTCATTAGTTCCTATGAAATTTAAAGCCGTAATACCTTTTCTTTTCCGAATTTCTGCTAACTGTTTTAGAGGACCTTTAGCATGATACATGAATGACAAAGGTGCTAGTAGAAATGCAGATTTAAGCACGTCATTATATTCAGGTATTGTAGACAAAAGAGCTAACAATGCCGAGGCACCCATTGAATGGCCGATAAAATATAAATCCCCGTCATCGGTGTGCTCACTGATGTACGTGAGACTAGCTGGCAAATCGTATATGCCCATTTCATGCCAAGTAAAATCCCAAAATTCATAAGACTCTGAGTACAATGTGGAATGTCTTCTTGAATATTTGTTACCCCTTGCATTTAGAAGCCATACGTCATAGCCTTTATCTACCAACAAGTACGGCAGGGCTAGACCTGGCCCTAAAAGCAGCCAGTCGTCAGAAGCACCAAGTATACCATGATGTAAGATGACTGCAGCACTGGGGGGACTATCAGTCTCGGGCGTTATCCTGTGCAGCGTTAATATGTATCCATCTGTTGTGACAACACTATGAGTTTCTGATCTAAATCCAAGTGACGCAATTAGCTCTGTCGCATTCATATCAACTTTGACGGGTAATATTACCCGTGGTTTCTTTGTGGTGGTTTTCTCTGCATATGCAGTCGCAGGTAAAGTATAACGTGCTTTATAACGTCCATAACTTCTGTCATTGACGAACTCAGACATATCGCTGTCTTGTTCAGATATTGGTAGATTGAAATGTTCATGAAATTTTACAAGGTTAGCATGTTCAAGTGGCAGACCTTGTAAATTATTTCTTACAGGAGTTCCCTTAAAAAATTTTTTTACTTCTCCAACATATTTCTGAAGTGTTCCCAAAACACTGGTAAATATACCTTCCCTTTTTTCACTACGGGCCATACACACAGAATTGAATTTCATATCATAATGAAAACTGTTTAAAAAAACTACGCAGAAACACAGTTCACGTAACATATCTACATCTGCTCACAGTCTCAGAAACGTTCAGAATGGCTCAGGATAGAGCAAAACAGGCGTTTTATTGAAATACAAAGGATAATAGGTTTATAAGAACAATAATATTTGTCAAAACAGGCCTATTGTATAGAAGCACGTCAAAATTATTTCGAACTGTGCACCCTAGTTATTGTTCTAAGCGTGCACTATACACGCGTATTTATACTATCAGCTATCTAGTTGACCAACAATGGGAAAATTATATGAGTGTCAACATTTGAACCTGAGCCACTTAAACAAAAGCAATAGCTCATTCTACTACTCGTGCTCTATCAAAGTCACTGAATTGACAATTGACTGCACATTGAGCGCAATGGTTTAATTGAGGCGATCTCGCATCTGTACGCGAAAGATATTTCCTTAAAGCTCCCTCTTTTTATATTCTATAATTATAATAAATAAACATCTGCCTCGGTGGAGCAGAGGTAGTACACTACTGAGATTTCAAGTTCGGTTCCCGGGTCGCAGAGTATTATTGGGTCTTTCGATCAAGAATCTCTCAGCAGCAGCACATAATCTGATATGGTGTCCGGTAAGCAACAATAAATTCCCCCCAATTACGTTGCATTTAAAACCGTAGCTTGCGAAATGTAGATGTAATACATATTTACCTAACTCGTCGGGGATATTACCCAGGAGTCAGACTATATAGGCAAATATCAAGTGACTCCTCACGGTTAGCAATAAAGTAAATGCTTTATGCTCAACTTACTTTTGACCGTGGCTTAGTCAGCGCGAATTAAACAGGTACGCTTACTGACATGAAATGTGCCTTGTGTTAATTGTAGTAAATACATATTATGTTCTGTAATATAATTATATCAAAGTTTTCCCAATTTATTCAGGGCGTTACAATCCCCACACTGTGCAACAATTTGTGCGATCTACAAATAGTTGTGCCAAATCATAATCTTTATTGTGTCCGTTGTTTGAATGTTTGTAAAGTTTCCAGCAACAAGGCTGCAGACATATGCTCCTGTACAAGCAAAAAAATCATACAATATTCAGATATTTTCAACATAATCGCCCTAGAAGGTTAGTAGCCCTAAAGTCGCCATTGAGGCTGTTAAACATAATATCAATGCCTTCCACGCAGAAGGTCGGAACATAATTTGTTACTAAAATCGTTTTTTGTGCCATTACAACCATCCTAAATAGTATTAGATATTAAAATTTGGATTTAAGTAATAACTAAAATCCAAATTCTAATATATCATATAAATAATGAGTTTTTCAATGAATAATGGTCTTAACATTTAAAAGCTCCCGCGCATAAAGTCGCACGGATAGTCCCGACGGTATTCGGTTTCAGGCTGGTCAATCGGTACTGCGACCGACCGCGACGTCAAGTCGTAAGTCAACAATGGAGAAGCTTGCTTTTTAAAATAAAACAATTGATTGTGTGTGTTATTGTTTATGTAATTTTAGGAGTATTAGTAATAGTTATAGTAAAATGAGTACGAACGTGCTTCCAAGATTATGAAACTAGTTTTAAATGAACAAATAAACCAAAATAGTGAAGTAACGGTCGATGGCAATTTTGGAAATGGTAAGTTTTACTGATTTGTCTTATATTATATTTATTTTACTTGTTTATTTAAAATAAATATGTTACTTGTTTATTTTATGTCTGGTACAAATTTAGTAATTAGTATGTGATAGAGATTAGCAAAAAAAACAATGATTCCGACCGTTCCAACGCATAACGTCGAATCGTTTATGTTACGACTATATGCGCTGTAATCAAACGTTAACTGTCGTCAGTTACGACTTTATACTACACAACAATTTAATTCTAGGAGTCATAACTAATACTTACGACCAGCGATGTTTAAATATAACAATGAATAAACGTATAAAGACGTATCATAGACATACGGCTTTGTGCTCCGTTAAAAAAATAAGATACGATTCTCTGCTTTTCAATTATAGTTGAAATATCATTAAAATTAACTTCAGAACTGCTTCGTTGGTCTAGTGGCCGCGAGTATGACTGTCGGCCACGAGGTGTCGGGTTCGATTCCCGGGTCGGGCCATATATTACCGTGTTATTCAATTTCAAAATTCTCATAACACGTGGCCTGCAATAGTGCCTAGTGTTTGACAATAGGCATTACAATGCGACTAATAACTGGTGAAAAGTGAGTGGACTATAATGTTCTCCTATTTCTAACCTCTCTAAACTCTGCCTTCCCCTTTGAGGAATAAAAGCCGCGATGTTATGTTCGATTTATGTTAATTTTCTAAGTCTCTATACAGTGTGAGTTTTCATAAAGTGCACATATGAAAATGAGTAAAACTAGATATCATTTTATCGCTAGGAAAAATAATAAAAATATAAAAATATATTCTTCGATTTATACCTGTTTATATTTTTCTTTAGTAGTTATGGACCTTGTACCAAGAAAACCTTGTAACTTTTGAACCAGGTGGTTAATCGTGTTGAAACAAAAACAGCAATAACACGCAATGTGTAGACAATAATGACGGTATACTGTTCATATCCAAAAAAATACCGGTGGCATAAAAATAAGGTACATTTTAGACCAAAACTGAGTTTCGTACGTTTTTTTAAACATTGTTAAAATACTCAAGAAAACTTCGCCATTGCCCCTAGTTTTTATTAATTGACATTAATCTATATCTAATAAGCTTTAAAACAACATAAAAACTACACCTGTATCTCAAACAAAACAGTTTTTATGAAGGGCTAAACAAAGACCTTGCCGCCACCACGTGCATCTAAATTGCATTATCTATCTCAGGTAAAAAATTAGATCTTGTCTAATCCTTTGCCATAAATTACTAACCATACACTTGGGCTGCAAGTGCCACTTATTTTTCTGTAAAGGTACGAAAGGTGTAAGTAATAAATAAAAAATATCAATTAGAAATCAGCACCTTTATTTAGTTTCATCAACCTACAATAAAACTTTTATTGTAGCATGTTTTCAAAATGACTAGCACGTTGTTGTAAACACATAGTACTTCGCAGCAAAATCTGTTGCGTTGCTCGTCTTATCATTGTTGGATCTTCCTTTATGGCACTGGCGCAGTTTAAAATCTTCTCCTGCAGTTCTGCCTCACTATTGATGGGAGAGTTATAAATTATCTGCTTCATTGTCCCCCACAGAAAATAATCAAGGGGTGTCAGATCGGGTGAACGCGCAGGCCACCCGATAGGCCCTTGCTTACCAATCCATCGATTGGGATAGCTTACATTTAAATAATTGCGAACTATTCTTGCATAATGTGCAGGGCATCCTTCCATTTGCAAAAATATTCTACGTCGTGTTCGTAGGGGTACATCTTCCAAAAGTAATGGGAGATCATCCCTTAAAAGTTGGAGAAATCTGTCTGCAGTTAATGTTCTTGGGAGTATTAATGGACCAATCAACTTATCATCAATAAGAGCTGCCCAAACATTGATCGAAAAATTCACTTGAAAAGTGGAAGCTCTTTTTAGCTTCGGGTTCTCTCCTTTGGGACTCCAAAAATTTTAATTTCTGCCGTTTGTAATACCGTCTCTTGTAAATTGGGCTTCAACCATCCAAAGAATAGTTTTTGCAAACACCGGGTTATCTCTTGTTTGTCTCTGAATCCATGCGGACATAACACACCTTGGGATTGCGTCAGTTTCTTCATGCAAATGTTGCACTCGCTGATAGTGATAGGGATGTAGACCTTTTCCCTTAAAATGTGCCACACAGAAGTTTGCGATATGCCATGTGCCATTGCTAATCGTCTTGTACTAATATTTGGATCAGCAAACAAATCACGCAGTACAGTTTCTTCATTAGAGACGTCGATTATGGCACTTGCCTCGCAAAGATCTCTACTTGGTCTAAGTCCTGTAGTAGCCAATCTTCTATTGGAAATGAATTCTCTTCGTCTTGAAAGTTACGAGCAGATGGTACTGGTCGTCTCGTTGGAAACGTAGCTAAATAAGTTGTACGAGCACCTCTTGAACTTCCATTACACAGTCCATAATAAAAATTCATGTCGGTGATATGCGCCGGAGGAAAATCACTCAAACGGGGCATCACAAAACAAGAACACACAAGTAGCAGCGGCGAATGATTCGGAGTGATTGATTCTTTCTGTAGTCCTGGCCCGCAATTTATCCCATACCCTGCAACTCAATCCCACCCCAAACTACCTGAGATAGATAATGCAATTTTCAAACAAAGATGCACGTGGTGGCGTCAAGGTCTTTGTTTAGCCCTTCATAAAAACTGTTTTATTTGGAATACAGGTGTGGTTTTTATGTTGTTTTAAAGCTTATTAGATACAGTTTAACGTCAATTAATAAAAACTTGGAGCAATGAGGAAGTTTTCTTGCGTTTTTAACAATGTTTAAAAAATATTGTACGTATGTATGTATGTATGTATCTTATGTGGGGGCCAGTCAGTGCAGACCGGCGACACTTCGACCCAGTGGGATCTTTTGTGCCTACACTCTCCCAATAACGACTGCCATAGATGTTCATGGCAGCCGGGACCGACGGCTTAACGTGCTCTCCGAGGCACGGAGCAGGCGATAATTGTCAATCAATACGCACATAATTTCGAAAAGTCATATAACTTCCGAAAGTCAGAGGTGCGCGACGTGGGTTCGAACCCGAGACCCTCTGCATTGCAGTCTGTTGGTCTCCCCACTGAGCTATCGCTGCTCTTAATATTAATATTGTACGTAACTCAGTTTTGGTCTAAAATGTTCCTTATTTTTATGCCAACGGTATTTTTTTGGATATGAATAGTATACCGTCGTTATTGTCTACACATTGCGTATTATTGCTGTTTTTGTTTCAACACGATTAACCACCTGGTTCAAAAGTTACAAGGTTTTCTTGGTACAAGGTCCATAACTACTAAAGAAAAATATAAATAGGTATAAATCGAATATTATTTTTTAATTTTTTTTATTATTTTTCCTAGCGATAAAATGATATCTAGTTTCACTCATTTTCATATGTGCACTTTGTGAAAACTCACATTGTATATTTGTATTTGTTACTTGTGTAAAGAATTTACCTAATTCAAACCTTGTATTTTAGAATCGCCGGTACCACTTGAAGCTGAAGACCAGTGCGTTCAGTACAAGAGCCGATATACCACAGCTCAGTAACACGTCGAGTCAGGACTCTTCTGTCTGCTCGTCAAGTGAAAATACACCCGCATCGACGCGGTGGAACTAGAAATAAAATATTAGATGACGAAATAAAATAGTGTGTTTAAAGGCATATCAATACGTTCCAGCCCGGTGAATCTCATTATGTACGCAAAGATACAAGTAAAATTTACTTAGACGGCGACCTTACATTTACTAAAATATTTTCTTTGTACAATGAGTGGTGTATAAGTGAAAATATAACTAAAAGGCATCGACAGATAGACAGTATCGTGATATAATAAATCAAAATTTAAGTATATCGTTTCACATTTAAAAAAAGACATATACTATATAAACAAAAATTCAATGACGGAAGAAGAAAAACAAAAACAAGTACTTCACATAAATAACAAGATTAAAGCTAAAGAAATGATGGCAAATGATAAAAAGGAAGCAAAATAGTTACAGCGTGTTTTGATTTCCAAAAAATATTAAGCTGTTCTCATGGCAATGTCGGTTAATTTTATTATAAAAGGAAATTATCCATTTATAATTTTACAATATACAACCTAGCGAGTCAAGAAGGTTATATGGTTACATGTGGCCTGAAATTAATGGGAAACACGGGGCTTGTGAAGTAGCAAGTTGCTTATCCAAATTAATTGACAGTAAAGTTTTAGGCGGCGCCAAAGAATTCAGATTTTGGTCGTACAACTGTGCCGGTCAAAATTGCAACGGTATTGTGTTTGCTTTTTACACATACGCAGCAAAAAAGTATGGTATAACGCTAGTCCATAGGTTTTTAGGAAAAATCTGATTTTTCTGAAAAATCAATTATTATTTCTTCTTGATGCATAAGCTTCTTTTTGTTATAAAACTCATGACATTGTCTTCGCAGCTCGCGAGCGGCGCATTCGTGGCGCATTCGCCAGATCTGGACATACTCTAATATCTCAATGTCACATTTATGATATAAATATTGTTATTTACTTACCTACAACTGATGATGGTATGCAAAGTAATACATGCATTCATAACATTTTACAGTAAAACGCGTCTCAATAATTAATCTTGAACTGTTCTTTAAAGAACATTAAGTTGTAGTATTAGGACTTCGAATTGCAGACATAAGAAGGCGTGACAGACACTAATAGTTAATCGATGGCTTTTACTATTTCTTAGAATATTGTACTGTAGACTTAAAAACATGTGCCAGACAGAAACTCATAATAATCAATTAGTTTTACTATTTCATAGAACACCTAAGTCTTCTCTAGGTTTAAGTAAAAGTTTAATATAAATAATTTCATTTTAACTTGAGATTTCCACAAATGATTTGTAATATATTTACAATTTGAACAAATAAATAAAATTGAAGTGTCGCTTTGTAATGTTACAATTAGATCATTTTACTAAATGCATAATTATGAAAGTATATACGGCACTAATACCAAAAAATAATTCTTTTAATTTTTGTCTGTCTGCTACTATTATACATAATTATATGAGTGCGTATATCCTTACAAAGTAGATATCGGTATCATGTTGTATTCGATTATCATTCGAATGCAATAACACGCATTAATATACTAATAATAGCAAAACCTAGATGCCGATTTTTTAATCTATCTACCAACGATCTGTAATTTACAAAAGAGATAATCATAGTATACTATTATTTTACTCTTATTCCTACTTATACAGGATCGGCCATGTAAGTTTTTACTTTGATTTATATATATTATATTGGTTGGAGGGCTGACCCTATCCCGGTCAATTGTAGTCAAATAATATAATATGTATAAAGTAAATACCCACATGACTGACCCTGAATAAGTTGGAATAAAAGTAAAAGGCTTGAATAGAAAGAAAATAATTCCTTTCATAACATAAAGAAGATGGCCAACAGAAGTGAAATCAGACTTTTTACCATCCAGACTATCTGAATCGTCTGGATGGTAAAAAGTCTGAGTAAACAAAATGGCTAGATTGCAGAATTACTGGGTAGGCAAAACGTCTAAGTTGCTAAAATACTGAATTGCAGATTGTCCTTTAGACAAACAGTTTCAAAAAGTCTAGATTGCAGTATGACTATGTAGATAAAACATCTTAGTTGCACAACGTCTGGGTTGCAGAATGATTGTATAGACGCAAATTCTTAGTCACATAGAATCTGTTTAAACAAAATGGCTGAATAGCGATAAGGACTAGCCACCAGGGATTACGAAACACCTATAGAAAGTAAATCTTTAATAATGGTAAACCTTACTATACAGATGCATTACCCTAGCGAGAGATCGTTGGACTGCTACGCAGAGGTCTCGAGTTCGATCCCTAGACACGCATGACTTTCCCAAGTTACGCGTTTATGGAATAGTAAATTACCGCTCGTTTTAACTGTGAAACACAACACCGAGAGGAAACCTGTATGTGTGAGAGTTCTCCATAATGTTCTCGAAGATATGTGAAGTCTGCCAACCTGCCCTGGGCCAGCGTGGAGACATAGTCCAGCCTGACTATTCTCACACTGAGAAGTGCAGAGCCGTGTCCAGCAGACATTGGTCATACGGAAGGAGTGAGCCTTTTAACTAAAGCTTCTTTAGATGGTGGCAAGGCATTAACCATTAAGCACCCATAATATCATACAGTGACATATATACCTTACTTATCCTATCATTATACAATCCAGACATTTTGCAACTATAACGTTTTGCATATCTAGGGGATTATGCAATCAAGTCATTTTGCAATGAAGTCATTCTGCCTGCGTAGACGTTTTGCAATAAATATATGTAAATTAACAACTTAGACTGTTTGCCTATCCAGTCATTCTGCAATCTAGTCATGTTGTTTACTCAGACTTTTTACTATCTAGCCTATCTGACCCTCACCTTCTGGATTGCCCCGTTGTTTGAATGTTTGTAAAGTTCTTCGCAGTACAGGAATTATTATTAGGAGTTATCTTTTTTCTTCTGTCTTGTCTGTCTGTCTTCTTACTGTTAAAGGTAAAACATTTATTAATTAAGTTCAATAACGAAATTTACCGTATTTTATTCAACATTTTCATTAAAAAAGGATAACAAATATTTACCATACTATTCAGAGAGCGTCTATTGTATAATTATTATTAGCTAAATAATGCCCTTTGTTCTTATTTGTGTTGAATACAGAGAGGGAAACAGCGTACAACGCCTCCAGATATTTGCTTCAAGTCTATTTTGTGTAGGTTGTCGTGATTTTATTGGCACATATACGAAGGACAGCGCTAAAAGCTTTGTATATTCCATTATAGTGTTTAAGTATCTAAAAGATATGTGCGTATTGGTTGACAATTATCGCCTGCTCCGTGCCTCGGAGAGCACGTTAAGCCGTCGGTCCCGGCTGCCATGAACATCTATGGCAGTCGTTATTGGGAGAGCGTCGACACAAAAGTTCCCCTTGGTTCGAAGTGTCGCCGGTCTGCACTGACTGGCTCCCACGTAAGATAAGATAAGATCTAAAAGATAACGTTTTATATATTTATTTTACTACAAAACTAATATTGTACCAGTCTCTTAGTATTGCATAGCCCGGGTCGGGCCAACAAAAAGTTATTGGGTTTTTCTGTATAGAAATCTCAATAGCAGCCCGGAGTTAGAAAGTTAGCGGTGTTAGACACTCCCATGCCTCGGAAAGCACGTAAAGCCGTTGGTCTTGCGCCTGATCTCTCTCCGGTCGTGTCGGATTGCCGTGCCATCGGCTCATGAGAGTTAGGGAACAGAGAGTGCACTTGTGTTTGCGCACTCACTTGTGCACTATAATATCTCTTGCGCAGATGGCCAGTCTATGTTAAGACTGGCCGCCGTGGCCAAAATTCGGCCTGGAGGACATTATTTCAATAGATACCTATCAAATCTTGAAGAAGTGTTAAGAAATACTTTGACATTAACATTTATTAATTGATGAGATTAAGGCATAGAATACGAATTTATAATGATAACTTATTTGATAATGATATCAGATTAAAGGCTTGTCCCACCACCTCCAAATAGTATTTATCTATAAGATAAAAGTCTCGCCATCTCTCTTCTTCAAAATAACAAGAGCAACATATCAATTCTTTTGGATAACTTTTACTTGTTAGTTGTGGGACTGACCATAAGTAAAGTTAAACAAAATAAACGCTGAGAAAATTATTACAGATTAATAAAACAAAAAATAGTATGTTATGAATATTATGATATTATGTTTGTTAGACAACTTGTATGATTTATAAAACTATGTTTACCGTGTGGATCTATTATTAAAATAAATATTTATATAAAGAAATAGATGCATTCGTATTTCTTTAATTTAAATGTTGCCGCTAGCAAAGCAGACTCCACAGACTGTGTCGATAAAATATGCTTTGAATTTGATTGGTGGACTTCATACTGTCGGTAAAGCGGACGTCGCAACTGTATGAATAAAGCAGTGTAGGCGACGGTGTTATCTGTCAGAACAAAATGGAGTTGAGTAAAAGAAGATCGGGTGTCATATAAAAATTGATACAATCTTATAATAAGGAGTTGATATAAACTGAAGAATAATCTTTAAATGTCGTTTCTTTGTTTACAGGTAAGATCCTGTGTTAAATTGTGTAATAATCTGTACTTTGTTAGAACCATGGAACTAATAAAATAAATCTTTGTTTACAGAGCAACACATTATAATTTATTTCATATCAATCCTTAGAAGACAGTGATAAATAATTTTTATATTTATTATGGTAGAAATGGATTTTAAAAATAAAAATCCTTTAGAACTGCATTATACTGATTCGCTTTTCAGAAACATTGATTGAAAAATATACAACCATCTATTATCTATTAAATTACATTTACGGAGTTCTCGAATGCTCTATGCATGTTTCTAGCTGTGTATGTCTTATTTTATCGGGAAGGCGTCTGATCTCAGGAAATAGAAATGTATTTTATCGGAAAAGCTTCTAGGTATTGTATTAATGTAATTATATGTATCCTAATCTCGAGCGTTTTCTATTGAAAATCTCCACTATAGTCAAGAGTATTCCTTTTACAAATTAGATTTACACTGTATTGTCGTATTATATACTACTAAGAGATCGCTACGCTGTCATGCTACCGGTGTAAGTAATAATGTCCAATTGAGTATCATATCTACTGACTACAATACAGTACTAGGTTCTGTTGGCTTTCCGCTAATAACAGTACCTTCGTAAGTGAAGCGCGGGATAATTAAAGTGGAAGTACAGCCGAACTTAGCTGATAAAAATATTGACAGGTTTATATTTTATGACGCTAGTATTCGTGGTATAAGAGAACTGAGAAAGATAAAAAGAGTCAGCTTTCTTCTGATATACCGTATATCTAGGCTGTAACGTGTTTAGTAATATACATAAGGAATAATAAAAAACAATAATATACTAATTTATAAAATATTCGACAGTTTCATGAATAACTCGAATTTAATTCAATAGCAGATTTACAATATTTAGTAGCAATTTTAAATTTCTTTAAAAATATAGCTTTGTTAATCTCTGTGATAGGATGTTGACCAAATTTGTATGAGACCAGTCCCCCCCCTTCTCCAACAGACCTTTTGAATGTGTTAGTAGGTTCTTAAGGATCTATAAAAAGACTAGCAACTAGTTTTAACTTAAAAATCCATAGGGATTAGAAATGAAATAAAATTAAAAAATCAACGTATTAGCCATGTCTGTAAACAACCGTGCATTAAAATAATGGGTCAAGTTGACAACATCAAGCAACTCCTCCGATTCCAAATGCATCGAATTTTCTTCGTACAGTCAGACACTCAGTGGAACATATAAGTGATAATTACATACAGGTGTCAAATTTTAAAGAAACTAGAATTAATTCCAGATTTTAATTTCCTCATATCCTATAAATGCAGCGACCAGATGAATTTGGAGTTCTTACATAATCAGGCATCAAAATCTGAGCTTTTTGTTACACAAACTGTTATTTTGTTCAAAAAAATAATAATATTAAAACATGATTTTCTCGTTATATCACTTTTGAGAGATGTCGCCATAATAATAAATGATCACCTTACTAAGATTTTTGGATTGAGATACGAGTTGAGGAGACATTTTCACGCATCGTCCTTTCTTATTTAAAGAAATGCCAAAATTGATTACAGTAAATAATTTAATTCATTTTCATGTTTTATTTACAAATTTAATACAAAATGACTCGTCTTCTGGCTTGAACGCATGCGGAAATCCTCTCACAGCTTGATCTACAGCATGCCCGTAGATCAAGTTGTCCAATAGTTCTTGTGGTAACCAGTCTCATTGTTGAATGGTGGCTTCCTTGATCTCTGACAGAGTTCTTAGAGGTTTCTGACGACTCCAAATAGCTCGCATGAGAGCGTCCCGTGCGTGGCACGATTGGGTTTAAGTCCGGCGAGCCGGCAGGCCAGTCTTATCGCGTGATTTAGTACTCCCGGAGAGCAGCGCACACTCGTTGAGTTCGATGTGTCGGTGCGTGTGTATCGTCGACCAACACGAATTGGTTACCATAATTTATCCTGAATGGTCTGATGATGCCATCAATAACAGCTGTCTTGTACAAATTAGCTGTCATAGAGCCTTGGTACAAGATCAAAGGCGTTCGAGCTCAAATCATTATTCCGCACCAAAAGATACTGATTTGCCGCCTTGCTGAACGGTTCCAGTGGCAGTTATTTGTCTTCCGTAATGCCCAAACCGTCTCCAAACTCGGACATGTCGGTTATCAGAATACGTACTAATCCGTGTTTTGTCAACGAAAAGACAATAACGCCAGACATCTTCTTCTTCGTCTTCATCGTTTTGACGTTGCCTGGCTCACAGCCATCTGCGTCGCTGTCGTTCTCTTGTATTCAATGGTGCTCGCCAGGATCTCCTTGATCGTAATCTAAAGTGTAAACAATTACGAATGGTCTGAGTGCTAATATTCAGTCCAGTAGCAGCTTGCAGCTCTATTCTCAGTTTGGTAGCGTTAATTATTGGATCACGGGAGACAAGACGTATGATGTAGCGCTTCTGAACATCACTAAGGACTGCCGGGCGGCCACTGCGAGGTCGATCAGCCAGGTTGCCCATGCTCCAGTACCTCTGCAGGGTAGTAACGACGTAGGTTTGAGAAACGGAGACTCTGGCTGCGATTTTCCTTGTAAAATATCCTTATTCACGCTATAACACTGTTCTTGTTCGCAAAACTTCAAACAGTCCATATGGCATTTTTCAAATGAAAAATTTTAAAGAAATTGGTTAAAGCAACTTTCAGGCAGAAACAAGAATGAGGGTCATTTATCATTGACCTCGTTTTTGTATAAAAAAAGAAAAGAAGATTTTATGTTTTCTACATTTAAATGTTGTATTCTTAAATAAAGAATACAAACGTAATAATTCAAGTTTTAATATTTTAACCAGTTATAAAATATTAAACCTTTTTACGTGAACGCAGACTTTTTTGATGTGTGTATATATAATCCATTGTGTCGGATGGAAGTTATATGGAATACTTTTTTTTTAAATGTTGTCGTGGTAAAAATACTAGTTAGTATTGATACGAAGGCTAAATTTATTTTAAAGGCTTTTATCTGTCTTGCCTTCGATCTGTATTTTTACCTATATGACATAATATAAATACTCTTTTCTATAAATAATGTATTGCTCTGATTTTCATTAAACTTTGTACACTAATAAGATATTTGAAGACCTTTGAAGAACGTTCTTTCTAAATCTGTTAAGATAGATACTGTGGTATAGCTTGACCTCTGTTTGGTATGAGGTGTGTGGATTGAGTTCATAGTGGAGCTCAATTGCTGATGTGGAGTTCAGAATTATTGGTTTATTGATTTTCGAATATTGACATTACTAAAACTTGCAAGATTATACGTTTTCATCTATATGTTCTATACTTGTGTTATAAAGAGATACAGTTGTTTGGTTAAATCAATAAAACTACTTTTTTAAGAAGTATTGTGCGCATTTATTTCTAATCCTGGATCGAGTCGGCTTTATATATCTATAAATCAGCTTTATTAACATTCAAACAACGGATACAAAGAACACCCAGCCTCGATACCTCACGAGCGAAACTTAAAATAAATACATAAACATAACATAAACATAAACATAAACTTAACATAAATACATACAAATAGGTACGAAGTTTTTTTAACACTCATAGCACTTAACTCTACACACTTCATATACATAGCTAATAATAAACAATGAGTACTTAAAAAATGAATCTTTACAATATATCATATTTATGAGTAGTAGAGCCTCGCTGATTTCAACATGAATGGGCTGGCTCGACCGGGGAAGTACTACTCTCTCACAGAATATCGACGTGAAATAGCAGTATTCTTTACTGTTGTGTTTCGTTCGGTGAGTGAAAGTGCTGGAGGCCCAATCACCCTCTTCCTCCCTTCGCACTCCTTTTCCTTCCCACTTCCTTTTCTAAAGGGTTAGCAATGCGCAAATGATGCCTCTGGTGTTGCAGGCGTTCATAGGCTACGGTGACCACTTACCATCAGATGGGCCGTAAGCTTGTTTGCCAAATAAGTCGTAGAAAAAAATGTTTTACAAACATAATCTACTATTTCTTTCTATTGATGGCGGTCTTAATTAAAATAAAATAGTGTGTAGCTATGGTTATGATATGTTGTTTACTTTTATTAATAGCGACGACGTGACAATCTGAATTTAAAACAAACGAGCCAAATCGTTCTAAAAAATTGTCCAAGTAAAATCTTCAGTAAATTTGTGTTTGTTGTCAATTATTATTGAGTTGCAATGTATCTTAAACCTCGTCCTGCGGCCCTTAATATATTTTCTTTATCAAAAATAAGGATTGGGACATAAGATATTGATTGGACTTAAGGCTTAAACATCCCGTAGTATTAAAAGAGTAGCTGCCTTACCAATAAAAATCTGTTATACCAAAGTATAGTATATACTTGGAATGAAACAGGAATAAGCCAAGAATATTTTTCTACAAGTAAACCTGGTATAACATTGATGAAACTATTCTTTTGATATGTCAAACTTACGTAGGTACTACGGGAACACGGAACGGTCACAGAAGTTTCACTGTTAAAATCAAGTCAAATAAAATTCAACACAAACAGTAACTAATAAAAGTGTTTAACAAAAGTAGTTTAAAGTTTCAACATTATGTAATAATGTACGGGTACGGGTAATAAATAAATTTTTTTATTTACTACCCGTAAATAAAAAAATTTGGTAAAATTTCAATTCAAAACAATTACCTACTTATATATTAAGTATTTTATTTATCTTCCCGCGTGTTTGTACCGCATTCCACAAAATATAACTGCATGAAATTGTCTAACTTAAAATCTGGTGCATATTTCATCATCTAGAACTCGAGTATTAATAATGAGAAGTTTTTGATATGTCGCCTAGAAGCCGTAACAAGTATGTCTGGAGAGGTCACCCTCCATACGCTATTTTAAGCTTATATCTTCTAAAAAAAGCTAATATATAAATATATACATAGGTACCCACTATATATACCTAATTCTACGCCTACGCAGTTGCGGGGAACTAGTCTGTAAATCAACAGGTATCTTATCTTATCTTATGTGGAGGCTGAGCAGCGATATCTCAGTGAGGAGACCAACAGACTGCATTGCAGAGGGTCTCGGGTTCGAACCCACGTCGCGCACCTCTGACTTTCGGAAGTTATATGACTTTTCGGAATTATGTGCGTATTGATTGACAATTATCGCCTGCTCCGTACCTCGGAGAGCACGTTAAGCCGTCGGTCCCGGCTGCCATGAACATCTATGGTAGTCGTTATTGGGAGAGTGTCGACACAAAAGATCCCACTGGGTCGAAGTGTCGCCGGTCTGCACTGACTGGCTCCCACATAAGATAAGATAAGATGTGGAGGCCAGTTAAATATTAGGTAAATATTTTTTATTAAATCTTTTCAAAGTACTCTCCATCAGCCGCCTTATAAAGTTTCATGCGTCTAAACCAGTTTTCGAAACACTTTTTCCAGTCCACCGCATACACCTTGTTTACTGCCTGCTCAAACGCTGACAGCGCATCTTCCGACGACAACAATTGTATCCATTTGAGCAGATTTTTTATTTTCGGTAATAAAAATGTCATACGGTGCTAGGTCAGAACTATAAGGAGGGTGACCAAGGAGTTTGATCAGCGTGCTGTCCAGGAACTCCCCGTTTTGAGCCTGGTGTGCGCGGGCGCGTTGTCGTGGTGGAGCAGTAGCCCGCGGAGCCTTGTGTTTGGTCACTTGTTGCTCACAACAGAAAAAAACTTCTGCCAAGCACTTGATAGTATACCATTTGACGTTGATGCTTCTTTGGTATTGTACAGGAATTGACACCATTGTAGCCAGACAAATTGAAAAAGCTCGCGATCAAAATCTGCCCCCAGCTTCTATGTAGGTCGGTAAGCGGCAGTAGCCCAATGGATAAGGCATTGGACTTGCGATCGAGAGGTCGCAGGTTCAAATCCCACCCATTACACTACCTACGTAAACCTACTTCTAATACAAGCATTCTAGCTTAGCTGGAGAGGTTAACAAGAATACTAGTAATTTGAAACACAAATTGCAAGAAATCTATAATAAAAGAAAGGAAGGTCGCTTCATTTTGGTAGGCATTCATTCGTTTCGAAACACCCAAACCGGCGACTGAAGCTTCGTTTCTGAATCGTATTGATAAATCCAGGACTCATCACCTGTAATGATGTCGTAAACACGCCGAGACGAGCCTGCCTTAAATTTGTTTATATCGCGGCACCATTCCACCCGGGCCTGCTTCTCGGTGCGGTTGTGCAGCAACCAGTGTGAAACTATCCTCCTCACGCGAAGATGCACGTGTAGAATCTCGTGAAGGCTCCCCGAGCAAATCTGCAGTATGTGCTGAATCTCCTGATACGTAACTTGCCTATTGCATTGGATTAAATTTTTTACTGCTAGCACGTTTTCTTTCGTAACAGCCGTCAAAGGGCGACCACTTCTTTCTTCATCCCCCAAAGTTAGTCGATCGCGCTTGCATTCATTATAACAACGATACACGGTTGCCTTGGAAAGGCCTTCATCCATGAATGCCATTTAAATTCTATCGTACAATTCGTCCAGTTTCAGGCGACAATTGAAATCATAAAAACTCATAGGGCGAAAATGTTTCCGCCGCAAACCAATTTTTCAATGAAACACGATAATTTAAATTAGCTCGCAAAAAATGTGGAGGAAAATTTTGAAATTGGATCATACCTATTTATAATTATAAATAGGTTTAGGTTTAAAGATATTTATTCTCAAAAAGACATGAGAACATTTATTAACATTGTGTATAAATACATTTCAAATTGTGGTTCATTTTGGTGGTCACTTAACATATTATATTTATTTGGTTATTTAGTTGTTTTTTTAGTTATTTATTTTGCTTGGAAGTTATTTTGTTTAATATATTCTAATAATTCTCTTTTGTATTTGTTAAATGAGCTCACATTTTTTATATCGGATGGTAACTTATTGTAAAGTTGTGCTCCTTCAAAACTTATATCTTTTTTGCCATAATTGGTTCGTACCCTAGGCTAAAACAAGCAAACTTGGTTAGCGAGTACAGCGTTTCGTAATTTGTGATTTCTTTATGAATGATAAATTTATATTTATGTTTTTATCAATAATTTTTCTAATAATTATACATGTATTATATACGTACAGTTGATTCATATTAAGTAAATTGGGTTCGTTATAAATATGTTTTGTGAATGTCAAATATGGGTATTGGAAAAGAGATTTTATTATTTTATTTTACATTATCTGTAATTCTTATAATTTTGTTTTTGTAGCATTATAAATAGCAGTATAAATAGTCTCTCTCATACATAAAAACTTTTGTTCTGCAATTATTTCTGAGTGGCTTGGTATTAATCAATGAAGGAGAATTAAGCTAACGTTTGAAAAAATAATTTCAATTATTTATATTTTATTATATTTTAATCCTATATAATTTTTATCAATAATACAATAATGTAATAACAAATTAACAAAATTATAAGTCTAAACAAAAAATAATTACACTATTAAATAAAAATTGTAGTAGTAAATAAATTAACAATACTATATTTTTTAAGAACATCTTCTCACAACAACTTGTATAAGGAAACCTTCTAAAATTGTTTTAATGGATGTGATTTAGTTTTTGAATTATTTGGAAGGTACTTTCTAAAATTGTTGCATTTTTAATTGTATAACTGATATCAAACACAGGGTAATTAACAAAACAATTTCATACAATTTATACATAAACGAATTTCGAAGTAAACCTTAAATTCGAAAACGTGTTGCCGAGTATTAAAATTGGATAAAGATCGAGTATAAAAATGGAAAATAAACAGTGGCAAACGATTTGAAGATAGTACAAACTGTATAAAAAGCTTTATTTGCCTGTTAAATTGTGACACTGCGTTACGTTAGTGTAATATCTATAATTTTTTTATTTCTTGGTGGATCGAGTCGTGTCGCCGGATTTAGTTGTAGCGCTGGATTTAGTTGTTGCGGTGGATTTAGTCGTTGCGGTGGATTTAGTCGTGACGGTGGATTTAGTTGTGGCGCCGGATCTAGGCGTAGCGCCTGATTTAGTCGTGGCACCTGATTTTGTCGTGGCGCCTGATTTAGTCGTGGCGCCTGATCTAGTCGTGACGCCTGACTTTTCACTCGCATTATCATTGGTGCCGTCCTCTTGTGGGTCCACTTTATCCAAGTTGAAATCTACAACTGTTAAGTTTTCAGAGCTAAAGCCTGTATCTTGGGGTAAATAGATGCCAAAACGATCCTGAAATAAAATTTATGGCAATGTAGTATATGTTGTCTTCGTATTCTTAAATGTATAGAGTCACTTTTGTCTATGTAGAAAGGAGTATGTCTTTGGTTGTCTCGAAACATACCGAGCAAGGTTGGATTGGCCATAAGAATAATAATGATTTCCGATCGCAGCGAGTCAATAATTGTCAAATCTTTACCATGTCATCTATCTTTGCCTTAGTTACTTGCGCATGGTACTATAATATGATAATTATATATTTTGGCGTTTTAGACGGATTAGCGCACACATGAGCGTTAAATAAAAGGCGGGCTATATAAAAAAAATTATGAAGATCGGTCGAGTAGATAAGGCGTGAAAGCGTAACAAACAAAGCTCACATACGCATTTATAATATTAGTTAGGATTATTCTACGTGCTCTACTTATGCTGTAATAAAACTAACGATACCTTATATTATTGCCGCTTAATACAGCCACGCGTCATAATCTGAGGTCATTCGCAAATAGACAACTAAATGGCATACCCTCGAGTCTTGATTTTTGTTTATAATATAATATAACTGTTGAACATGGAAAACCAGTACTCTGTCGTATTAAAAGTGCCTCTAGGAAAACCAAATAAGCTCTGTACTTACCAAGCTTAACTAACGAAACCCCGATGACCTATTTCAGTCGCTTTCTATTATCAGGCAAATTATACTGTAACGCTAGACTCTAAAATAGAACAATATTATGTCTTATTTGGAATTGTACGAGGTGACTAAAGTTTTATAATGAATACAAATATATTGTTACGAGAGATACAGAAAAAGATAAGATAGAAAAAGAAGATTTCCGAGCTATTTTCTTATTGCAACAAATGTTGTTAATGTTTACTAAGGACAATTATATCAGTGCTATTTTGTTTTGTTAAAGAGAATTAGAATAATTTCTGTGTCACGGAGGTGTTTTGTGTGATCCACCAATGGTTGTACCGAGTCTGGGTGTTCTTTGTGTCTGATGTTTGTAATGTCCCCCGTGACACAGAAATTATTCCTAGTACAAAAGTTGTCTTTTTTAAATAAGACTACAAATATCGGACACAAAGAACAGCCAGACGTAGGTAAACTATTTCTGGCTTGCTTTTGACATATTTTTGTCTCATGTGGAAATCGAACTCTCAACACTGGGCGCGGTGGCAGTTGCTAGACGATCCCGTAAACCATTACGCCCATGCAGTTATTTATCCTACGTTTATATCTTTGTGTCTTGTTTTTACCTTAGGATATCTATTATACGTGAATTGTGGGTGACACACGCAGGGTCGTGGTGGAGGTATCTTGTAACTTTCGTGTGACGAAATTACACTCTTGGGTGTTGATGGAGTTTCGTAACCTGAGAAGTTTTAAATAATAAACAATTTATTTATGAGTCTAAGTATTTAGAGTCATTACTTCGCCTCTGTGCCTCGCTGAGATTTGTGCGTTTAACTTCCACGCGGGACAAACATTGTGTGATCCACACATAGGTATTCTGAGTCTAAATAAAAAAAATAGTAATAACAGCTCTGTATAAAACCACTGCTAAGCACAGGCCACTTCTCAGTGTGAGAAGGGTTAGGTCATAATCCACCACGCTGGCCCAGTGCGGTAGGCTTAGCCAAGTTTTCAACGTTTTGTGTCTATTCTATTTTTATAATCGCTAACGTCTTAGCCTAAGCGATCTTAGAGCTGATCGCTCAATCTAAATCTGTCAAATGAAGAAAAATAGATTACACTCTATGCTTTCGGGTTCATAAACGTCGAAACGATATCTGTGTTTTTATTCGTCTTCTACTTAGGCATTTGAAATATATTCAATAAGGCGCGACATGAACTAGTTATTAAATAAATAAATCACTTGGATTGTTTCTTTAAATCAAAATACTCTTCGTTTATTCTAAAATGTTGTTTAAAACATAGTAATACAACGGCGTCCAAGAAAGGAACTTTAGGGACGAATTAATGCAGATTCTCTGTCATCGTAACAGATAGTAGATGAGTAGTTCCTTGACATTTTGTCTTGATTGTCGGTTTTCAACAATATTTGTGCACTATAAGCATACTATAACACATTGAGAGTACATTTTACAAGCTACACTATAAATATTATCGAGCATTAAATATATTGAACATCACACAGTCCACAGCTGATTGAAAGTCGCCGTTTAGTAGCTTTTCCTACTGGACCTTAACGTTCGCTCGGTAAGCGTTCACAAACTACGATGTTTCGTTGACGCTCATCAAAATTATAACTTGGCTACCAATGAGACTTAGCGATTAACATTGTAGAAACGCTTACGTTCTATTCTTTGTGAACGAATAGGTTACTTAATTTGATTACGGGTTTTCCATGTTTGTCTTGACCACGTGATTTAAAGTTATGATATGACATTCAAATTTTTTAAATTTATATATTTGCGTTAAAAATTGTAGAAAGACATTTTGGGTAAGCTTACAGGTTGGTGAAAGAGCTTTCAGAACAGCTTTGAGAACATTATGAAGAACTCTTTGACGTGCAGGTTTTCTCACGATTTTCGTTTATCATTAAAGCCAAGCAATTAATTAATTAACATGCACATAACTTCGAAAAGTCAGGGTGTGTTCTTTGGCATCGATCTCGAGACCTCTGCGTGGTAGTTCAACGGTCTCCCACTACGCTATTATCGCTTAACTATAAAATCTATATATTCTATTTTACCTTTGAAGTTCTTTTGGCGTCTTAGTGTCCTTTTCAATTTCTTCCTCATGCGTTTTACCCAAGCTTCTGCGGCAGCTGGAAAATAAAATTACGTACTCACTAAATATAACAAAATAACGAATGTCTTAAAATAATAATATAATTCATAAGTATAGTGAATTTTCATATTGGTCACTTTTTATAATAATAGTGAGGTGCGTGAAAGGTGGGGTGCGTAAACTATCTTCCTCACACACAAATAATACTTAAAAACATTATTATTCTACAAATACTCCTTCAATTTGGTGAGCGCGTTACCACGTATATGAATACCTAATAGAGAAATCATTTTTACCAACGTTAACCTAGGTGTCACATAGGTTCACCCGTGTCTGAATATTGTGTAAACTTTTGTATGAACTTTTTTTGAATGCGTTTTTTTGAGCGTTTGTGGAACTGTGGTATGGCTTTCTCGTGATTGAAGAATAAAACGATCCCGCATGTATCATCAAAAAGTTGACAACTTCGAAATTCAATAATCTAGACATTTTTGTAAGATTTCAAGTTATTCAACATGTGCTATTTTTATTGGAAGATATAAAATATAAAAGTATTTACGTTACAAATTATTATTATGTCACCTTTAAGTAAATTTGAGCTAAATTTAATCTTAAGTAAAGACAGAATTTCTTTACTTAAATTTTATTCACTCTGCTTAGATATTTTATCTCATATTGTTAAATATTTTTTTCAGCGCATATTATTATATACAATAGCTTGCTGTAAATAATGTCGCTTTATTTTACTAGTATTTATCTTTAAGATAAACTTAAGCAAATGTCGTTATAGATGAAGCAACGATGTTGCAAGCATTAGCATAAAACAAACAACTAAAGGATACCTTATTGGGTAACCTGGCATGCTAAAATTGAATCTCCGGTTTAGGTAATCCCTTAGCTGAAGACAAGCGACAACAAGGTGATGTTTATTTCCTCTACACCTGTTCCGGCCAATAAAAGATTTAAAAAATTGGGTCTGCTTTCTGATACGCATTCTGGCAACTGTCCGTGTGATATTTTAAGCTTAACTAGCTTTACGACTTTTTATGGTAAATTTTCCAGTACAGTTTTCATATATAATTATACCAACGGGACTTGGCGTGTTAGGCGAGATACTACGTGTATTTTCAGGTAAATAGTTACCTATTGCCTATTGGATGTACACCCGTAGGCTAATGTAGGCTCACGATTGGCCCAACTGTATGTGTATTTGCTACCGAAGTAGTACAAATTTATTTTTCTACCTAATCTTCCTATAATTGAAATTACTCGTCAAAAAATTACATTGCAGGTATATAATTTTTTGATAAGTAAAACTTTGTTTACATTTTAATTGGTAGTTAATTATAATTTTGTCTCTAGTAATGTAATTCTTGTTAGGGTTTTTGGCAGAGGCCATTGATCCTCAGGCCTGACCAAAAAGGAAGGACCATGCCACCATAAGCTGTTTCTTTTAGTTCATGTAGCTTATTTTCTTTTTTGGTTTTTTATTGTCTATCATTTCTGTGCCGATTCTAAAACAATTAAGCTCGGTCAACGATTCTAATCGTTTAATCGATTGAAATTAAACTACTATATACGGATTATATCGCGTTGTTTATTTTAAGAAGACACGATTAATCGATTATAGTTTGTAAAGTTAATCGGTAATCGATATCGTGCTGCGTCGATTGACCTCTTCGCTATTATTCGTGAAATGGGACTTCGTATTTGAAACAGATTATAGTTCGGCTGTCTCTTTCAGTACGTAGTACAAAATCTATGTTAAATGGTTACTCGTTTGATGCTCCCATATTATGACGTCAAAAGTTATCGATTGCTTATGATGACGTAATAATGAAAGCATTTAAATACATTTATACACATAAATGTATTTAAATTTGTGCTATTAAAATCTATGAGTAAGTTGTAAGATAAACCTTTACTAAGAAATCCATACAAAGCGAAGTTAAACGAGGTTTAATTATGATTGTTTGAGCATATGCTCAAACAATCATAATTAAACCTCGTTTAACTGTTCGTTCGTTTAACTCGTTTTTAATGCTTATATAAGCATGCAATAAAACTTAGGATATGATAAAGCATTATAATAATAATGATTATTATCATTTATAAAGATACTAGATCTTGCCCGCTGCTTCACCTGCATAAACGTAGATTAGGTTAGGTCATGTTAGCAAGAGTACATTTTCCTGGATGAAAGGTACCGTACGTCCTTTTCTGTTCCCATGACAACGTGTATTTCATGATGATCTGTCGAGTAGTTAAGACGTGAAAGCGTAGAATACAATCAAACCCACGTTCGCATTTATAATATTAGTTACAATGTTGTAATTATTATCGTATGATAACGTAAAAAGGCAGCAATAAAATGGTCGTTGGCAGAAAGTGGTCTCCCAAGCTGATAATATGTAATAAAATTGTTAATTACCAATTTTATCTTTTTCATCTAGTACTTTGTCAAATAACCAATAAGAAAATCCTAAGAGATCAGCTATATCTTCCCGAATAGCTACAACAGGTATTTCCATTGCTTCTTCTACTACATGCATTAGCTCTACATAAGCCACATCGTATCTTATTTCTTCCTCTGTGTATCGTGCGTACGAAGCTTTGTCCACTGTGGTTGAGATCATATTGAAAAATATCTCGTATAATGTCAACGGTGGTGTCGGTATCGCTTCTGCAAATATAATATATGTTTAGTCATAATAAATATGATTCTTATGCGAAATAATTACAACGATTTCTATTGTCACCATACTAATTATAAAAGTATTTAATTTGATAACTGCTCGGGTGGCGTAGTATTTTAAGTGGTTGCTTCACCGCTGCCACTGCGCTGAGTGTTGTGGGCTCGAATTCCACACGAGACAAAAATTAGTGTGATCTACAAATGGTTGTTCCGAGTCTGGGTGTTCTTTGTGTCCGTTGTTTGAATATTTGTTAAGTCTCCCGCGACACAGGAACTATTTCTAATGCGGGCGTTGTCTTTTAAAAAAGATAAAGATAAAGAAAGATATTGAAGGCCTCAAAACTAATCAACTTCCGTATTAAATAGTTGTAAATGTTTCTAATAAAGAAAGAAATTCACAGAAGCAACATAGAACCTGTAGATTATGCCGTCGTTTAGACGTCAACTGGGTCGATGCGATTTTATATGGCAATTAAGCTACAATAATTTAAATCTAATGCTGGCAATATACTGGCGCAATACAAGGGTGTAACACTGCCTAGTTGCTGCAGCGGTAGTAAATGTAATTGCTGTGTATGAAGTCTCGACTTTGATTCTGGCCAAGTGTTATTAGGTATGCCTGTCATGAAATTCTCATTTGCAGCACGGATTCTAAACTTTGTCTAATAAACGGTAATGGACTTGCTTCCACCACCAAATTTTGGTGTTGATACACCTCAGCCTAACGATTCGGTACAGGCTACCGATCCATGCAATAAATTTCCTGTTTGGGGATATGCAGGCATGGAATATAGGGAATATGTGTTTGATATTAACGCAACCCATGTTTACCTGGAGTTGGTAACGTTGACGCCGATGTCTTGATAGATATGAACGAAGATGACACAGTGTGAGGTGTGACCCCTTCAGGAGTACGCATCGTGAAAGGTACATCCGGATAGAATTTTCTTATAATATTTCCTAAATCGCCTAGCAATTCTATATCCTCGTAATACCATACCTTTGGAATATTCTAAAAATAAATAAATTAGTTTTAAAACTTGAATAACAACCATAGAAGTGTTTATAAGCTTAGGTGGTTTATTTTGATTATACTTTTGGGTCTTATACGATTACCGTTTTGGATGCAAGGTATTTCATGTGATAAATATTTTGGCAACGTGAAATAAAATGTAGAGATCTGCTATAGTTAAACAAAAAGATCTAAGTATAAGGCTCTGGATAACTCAGCCACAGATTACATAGGGTCAGATGGCCGATACGTTACGACGTCCGAATATAGGGTACTCGCACGAAGACATGTGTGACAATATTGGATTCAAATGAGTAAACGTCAAATGCAGCATGCGAAAGATGACTCGAAATCCTTAATATATTTGCTTCTGCAGCGATGCAGTAGTATTACATTAGGTAATCGCAAAACCTTTACACATATGGGCAACTTAAGCAACAGTTCAGTCTCTCTATAACCGCACGTTCTTATTTATTAATAAGACTGACTGCACCAAAATGATCTTGTGATTTAATCGATACATATTATGTAAATTGTCTTTGGTTGATACTATGGCGATATAGCCTTGTATTTATAACACTGCAGAAATCTTGCCATTTTGTGGTCTTAGCTATTACGGCGGGCTGTCTACCCCTAAGTATTAAATTTTTTATTTTATTTATTTGGTTTACCTACAGTTGTATACACAATTACGTACACTTGATACAATTTAAAAATATAAATCTTAGTACTTACAAAATTGTATGGTGCATCTGGTGATAAATTCAATTCCTTTCTTATATCTTTGTCAATCTCTTCAGCCGGTTTAATAAAATATTTAAATGATTCCTTGAGTAGATCAATTTTTGTGTTTTGTTGTATTACCCTGGCTACGAATATTCTTAACATTGCCTTAATCTGCCGATATAAGGAAACGTTTGCGTTACTTATACTTTCTAAAATATAGATTGGCTAGGTGAAGAGGTTCACATATGATTAAAATATAATCTATTTGCTTTCTTAGTTTGTTAAAATACTTTCTTAAAAAAGGTGAATAATGCAGTTGCAAAGTTTTACTCAAAAGTAAAATTAACATACCTCTGGGTGTCGCAAAAAATATGATTCTTGTTCTAGTTGTTTTGTAAAAATAAAACGTTTCATACATTCCAGTTGAAACTTAGACACCGCTGCAACATCATGATGTAAGATACCATCCGCCATCGTCATTTCGACACCGTGCCCTTTCATTTGTCGTCGGAGCGGCATGGTGGTAATTATTATAAATATCTACGCAAAATCAAATACTTCAACTAAGGAATACACTGTTATTAATACAAACTAGATATAAATAATTATCATATAAATGTCGACAAGCCGTAAACGTGAACAAAAGGGTTATTGCAGGTCTTTGACAGTTATCTATGGTCATTGATTAATGAAAATACATTTTTAATATTGACCCTTATTATTTACGTTCCAGAAATATAACCAGTATTAAAACACCACAAAGTATTTTATGTAAACATTATGAAGCGATACGAGCCTAACAATTTACTCGGCAATTATAGTACCTACCTATAAAAAATATATTGTGGCCTATATAAAAATATATTATAATAAAAAAAAACAATAAAAGGCACACGTATTACCTTTTATGTTTACCTCTATAGTAAGTTGGTTTAAACTTGTACGTTAAAACCACATTGAAAATCGGTATATTGCCTGAAGCGAATTTTTCCAAAACCATTTAATTCACTAAGCTTTAAATTGTTTGATTATAGATTATAAAAAATACATTTTATGGTCGAGGGCGGTAAGACTGTCCATTGTACAATTTGACAATAGTAATTATTATATTACTACTGATTTGTGACAAAGGTTCCCACAACGAATATCTCGTATCATAAAACACGTGCGAGCTTCCGAAACATAAACAATAGAAATGATTTCCAAACCTAAATATTTAAGTTGTAGGAACAAAAGCGTCAAAAACCTTTAACATTTTTCTTTTATCTCTTAATTTGAATGCTGCGTTTAGTAGTATGCATTTTAAAAACAATAGAATATAACACAAAAATCATTAGCAATTATTGTTTATTAGCAAGAATTTATGGCTGAGAGTGATAAGAGTACATTTTCTATATGTACTTCACCAGGGACTGTATTTTTTAATTATACTGACGTACGAAAAATATCTTACTATTAGGCCATCATTATTAAGAATATTTATGATATGTAGAGTTTACTTAAATATCTAATCGTTTACGTAATCATAAACCGTTTAAAAGTAATACTTTTTAAGTAGATGCAGTGAATCAAATATAAAAGCTAATCACAATGAGCACTTTAGATATTATGGTTTATAGTATAAATAAATATATAATTTGTATTATTTCTCTCAAATCGACAACTCTAACTTGCTTACAATAGCACTTGGGAACCGAGTTTGCGGCATGGTTTCACCACCAAACCACCTATAGCAGCACTCATATCATATGAGTCGTTATTTGTTTACATTCTGTCATTCGAACCGGTCTTAAAATATAAATAATTGAACACAAATGGTCTTGTTTATATTTTACTATATAGGTAACATTGTAAGCTACCCAGAAGTACCATTAGTTTTATTCTACAAACTATGAGTGAGTCGTAAATCACAATAATATAAACTCAAGTGGGATGCGGCGATAACGGGCGATAACGTAAACATATGGCCCGGCGCGTGACCTTTCTTTTGCCGACGTAGGCGCGGAACAGCAAGAGTTAATGCTCATTTTACTCGGCAACAAAAGTGTTAATCAAACAATAATTATTGCTTTAAAATGCCTTGTGGTATAATGTGAAAACCTTGAAAATACGGATAAACTTACTAAACTTAATGTTAAGTATTAATTCTCAAAAACGTTTAATTTGATCATCAAGCGAATTAGAAAATGCACAACAAATCATATTATGCGAGTGTTTATTTTTAGAATGACGATTGAGGGATAACGCGCCCGAAATAATCCATCCTAAATGCGTATTTTGTAAGTAAGGTCCACTCAGTAAACGTATTCGACCTTCCTGTAATAAGCTCCAGAATACATCAACTCCAATCAGCATATCGATATCTGATGGTATGTGATAATCTTGGTCCGCGAGTGTAACGTTGTGCGGAATTTGTAATAACTGAACATGAACGTAAGTGTTCGGTAGACTAAAAGTAATTTGAGGTAGAACGGAACAGTGTAAATGAGTACTAAAATTACTAATTCTCGAACGTATAAACAAGTCACAGGATTGTACTGAACGCAGAACGCTATTACCTATGCCAGTTATGGTGAGAGTGGACTGTATGGGTGATAAACGCAACTTTTTGCAAAGTAAATCTGCAACGAAACATCTCTGGCTGCCACTATCGAAAAGGGCACGCGCAATGATGTGTGCTTTGTTATGATAAACTTCGATGAGTGCAGTTGAAAGCAAAACCTGTTCTAATGTTATAGACTGCACGGCTTGCTTAGAATGAATACTATGTGTTAATAATAAAGATGCGTTCGTACGCACACTTCCCTTCGCATCGTCGCCGCTTGAGTCAGTGTGCGTGTACGCAGGATTAAAACGAAGTGAATTACAATTTGTGTTATTATCGAAATGAATGAGACTATTATGTTTTTGTGAACATTGCTTACAGGACCCATACTTACATTCCTCGATTGAATGTCCAGTACGTAAACAATTAATACATATAATATCTGCTTTGTTGGACACGAAATTATATCAATATTGTAAAGATAAATTCAAAAATTTTATGCATGAATACAGTGCGTGATCGGCATAGCACATAATACACTTATGAGCGCACGACGACGGCTGCCCTGTATGTGGACCCACACCAGATGTTTATGGAATGTGAAATAAAGGAACGTAATTGTTGGGAAGGTTGTGATGTGCTAACTGTAGGTTTTTTTAATGGTTCATTACTATACTTGTGACCTTGGGCTTGCACCATATCCAACAAAACATCTGAACGATCCTTTGAAACTGTAATAAGTCGTTTAATGTAACTTAGGAATCTTTACAAAATGAACTATTTTTATTCTCCCATTCTTTACATGAATTTGTATCTAACTTAGTGACTATCAAATAAATAACCAGTGTGTCCCAATATTCTGTAGGCTCACCCATTACTTTTAATGATCTCAAATTTTTCAATACGGTATTAATCAGTTTTCTAAGTTGAAAAGGCGATTCTTTTGTTATCGTTTGTAAAGAAAACAAAGATTTAACATGATTGTTAATTATTAACCTATTGTTATCGTATCTATTGGTCAACAAGTCCCATGGCACTTGATAATTATCTGAACTAAATTCTAACGATTTTATAACTAGTAAAGCACTCCCTTTCAATGAAGAACGTAAATAATGAAATTTTTGAAATTTCCGTTGCATTATGAATCAAAGAAATAAATGTATCACGGAACTCCAGCCAGTTTTCAAATGAACCGTCAAAGGAGGGCAACGAAATTGTAGTCAATTTAATTATGTTGTTTGTATTATGGGAACATTTAGTGATATAACTTCACGTTTGTTAGAAATGCATTTAGCCAAAGACATTGTTGTGTAGTATTGAGATTCAATGGATTATCTAATCTCTAACTGTGGTAACAACTCTGTCTCGTCAGTAATATCCTCGATGTGAGATTGAATATCTAAAAACTCTTTAAAAACCTGTTCAGTATTAGTTATGCGCAACTGCAACTCAACAATTTGCTCATCGTGTAATGAGGTTTTTCTTACGAATTAATGTATTTCACAAAAAGAGTGATTCTACCACGTGAACTGCCTTTTTTCTTAATTAAATCACGTAAATCAAGATCTACACCCATTTTGGTGGCCATGTAGAAAACAGAAATAAGTAGGAAGTATCACCGAGAATGAAGATGAAGCTTACGTATTCACGGTTACTGTAATGCAAATAACACGATATTAATACAACTTGAAACCTATTCAAAATCCACTAGCTAAACCTCTTTGTCCCAGGATTTTCTTCTAAATATTTTCTCGTATGATTTCGCTGTTGCGTTGTAGTTTGGAACGATACGTGCTGATCTAAAAAATTTGCTTATAATCCGGGTCAAAGGCCCAATGTTGTTGACCAATGTAGGGAGATGAAATGAGAAGGCTGTCCAAACTCGAGTCCAAAAAACGGTGTATTTATTAACGATTTTACAATCAATTATTAAAACGCAAACGTTCTCGGCCGCGGTTATCGGTGAGTGAGGATGGCCGCAGCGGTCGCGGCAATGTCGCGTTCACTCCGCCCCCGTTTCCCCTCTCAGCTAGGAGCCTTAACACACGAGATTACAACAAAAGTATGATGGCAGTTATCATGAGTAACTGCATGGATGAAGCTGCAAAAAATTAGGAGACCGTGCCTGCTACATATAAAAAGGCTGTTGCGGCTTTGAAAAATATTGGTGTAGATCTTATCAGAGAAATAATAATAATATCAGCCCTGTATTAAACTGTCCCACTGCTGGGCACAGGCCTCTTCTCACTGTGAGAAGGTATCAGATAAATACCCTCATAAAATCGTCCATGGACAGGCGAAGTAATAAAAATAAATATGGTTAGTAAGATGAGCTACAAGGAAGCATCAAAAGTAGAAGTTCTGGCTTCTTTTAGCGATTTCTTAATAGCAGATTTTATTATCTGCTGTTATTAATATTGAAGATGATCTACGTATTTTGGTTTTTTGCTCAAGTGAAGCTAAGGAGCTCTTCGAAAACGTGTCCGTTTATTTAAGTCACGGAACCTACAAAAGTAGTCCGAAGCCGTTCCAGCAACTGTATACTGTACATGGGGATTTAGGGAGCACAGTGGTTACAACAAATATAGTCCCCACTTAGTAAAAAACAAAAAATAAAAGAGCATACACAACTTTGTTTAACCTAATTAAATCACGATTGGATTGGCAACCAAACAAAATAACTACTCATTTCGAAGAAGCTGGCCATTAAGGCTTATGAATAAGCTTTTCCAGAAGTAGAACATAGTGGTTGTTATGTTTATTTTAAAAACAAATTATGGCGTAAGGCCAAACAATTGAAAATAATAAACAAACATCAGAAAAGGATTGTCGCCTTATGTTGTGCTTTGTGTTTTCTTCCAGAGAGCCATAATACGGATGGTTGGGCATATTTTAACCGGTCGTATACCGCCGGCTCGCATACCAGCCGGCAGATTTGTACCCGTCGTAGGCCGGTGGCTCGCATGCGAGCCACCAAATTGGTTTTACGTTAGCTTAAGCTAAAGCGAAGGCGGCGCGCGGCGTTTTGGCGCCAATTTGGTGGCTCGCATGCGAGCCACCGGCCTACGACGGGTACAAATCTGCCGGCTGGTATGCGAGCCGGCGGTATACGACCGGTTAAGTACAATCTGAATGTTCTATATCCAATAAAAATGAAAAATTCTTAATTTCATGACATATATGAAAAATTACTGGATGAAATCCAGATCATAAAGTCGTGTGTTTTTGGTCAACAACACAAAAAGTACAAATCTGTTGGAAGATTGGCATCACAACATTAATTTTACTTTTAAAAGCAAACCGATTGCTTTATTTTTGAAGAAAATAACTACTTGCTGATTCGGATTTATTTGCATTCCGCAGCATACAAATCACCAACAATATGGAGCCACAAACAAAACATAATAAAAAGAGCATTAAAAACATTGCAGTCATTCAAAATTATCAAATTCAGCTTATGTATAACGAGATAAACATTCCATTATTCTTAGAAAAACTTCGCTTGCATTTGATATATATTTTTTGTTTTATTTTAATTAGCGACAAAAAAATGTAATTAAATATATTCTTAAACTTGATTTTATAAATTGAACTATAGGACTGTACTTTCGACTAAAATATGAGTTCCGCGGAACTAACATGAAATAAACATCTCAGTAGTTCCGAATTGCACTGTGTACCACGGAACTATTGGGTATAAACCATTCCCAATAGTTCAGTGGGACAATCCCATGGCGGATGATAAATTAAACAAAATTTGGTTTGTGTACATTTTCATCGGTATGAATTGGAAAGGACTATATTATTTTGAGGAAAATTTGTTAATAATAAGGACTCACCAATTTTGTAGACTGACAGATTCGATCCAAAAAGCTCACCTCGTCGAAATAGTTCGGTTATTAGTCTGGTTCAAGTTTATAATACGCTTATGGGTATAATCCGCATAAACTTAAAAAACAGCTTTGTTAAAATGACATATCTGGACGCTCGGCTCTGGGATATTTCGTTGAAAAATAATGGTAGCTAGGAATACCTATAATATATAACTTGTCACACCTTCTGTAGATAATTCAAAGGCCACCCAAGGGAGGCGGATTGCGATGAATACACATGCATCCACGTCCGCTAAGAGATCCAATGGTATGCAGCGCGCCAATATCGTAGCCGCCTCGATTCTATATGGTAGGAAAGCGTGCGGCAGGTAAGCAAACCAAACGTACGCCTTGGTTTTGTTGAGCGCTACCCGAAAATCTAGCTAGATGTCGACGAGGATTTAACTGACACCTAATTCAGTAAAGTTGACCGCCAGGCTTTCATTAGTGCTAACCACAGGGAGGAGGGTCCTAGCCATTTGAAGTTTTTGCCCGGATGTGTAAATAGCTCCAAATATCACAGCCAAACTTTGTGTTGTGTTCCTGCGGTGAAATCCCAGGCTCATATTAATAGTAAGACCTCAATAATTATCACCATTTACGCTGGTGGTAGCATCCTCTTATTTGCTGAGTAGTTGCCAATAAATTTACAATAAGCGCGCACCACCAAACAACTCGTATGCTTGTTTGGCATTGTAAAAAACAAACCACTTAATGACAGTTGTATGCCACGTTGCCGACAGGCACAGTAAGAATTGTCAATTCAATACAAGAACATAATATAATCACGCTCGTACGATCTATTTTGTACAGCTCTATTCAAAATATTTTTTTACTGTTCTTTGACCTTAACAATACAAATCAAAATACAGTAATGAGTTAATATATTTATTAGTTTACATGTTAAGGCTAAAATAATAAAAACGTTGACAAATAATTCTATAACACTAAATTATCATAATTAAAATACTATTCAAATATAAATTCTAACTATAAATAATTGCAATAAACTTTAATCATAAAGAAAGACAATTAACTAAATCTTAGAAGGAACATTTATAAAAATAATTGTAAGCTACTAGATATAATAACTAGGTATTTAGAAAAGGTATGCACGGCTTTTGTAACGTTATGTGATTGATACGAAAATATGAAGGCCAATTCTCGTTATAAAACAATCTGTACTAAATAGAGTTTCGATATAGCATAATAACGTTAGATGTGAACATAAATTGCTCAAAACCATAACTAAAGCGGTAACTATATAGCTATTTTTCCTTTGAGATAAACGCATTACAGTTCACATTTGACAATTATTTTAGATTAGGAGACCGCTATGTGATATGTTTACTGCGACTCAGAGTTGAACTCTATTTGCTTCTGGTAACATAGTAGTATAGTTTCTGTTATACAGAAAACATTTTGAACATTTTTAATAACGAGAAACGACCCTCTCAATTCAGATAATCAATGATTGACTCTGTAATGTATGATTTCTGCAAATTATTAACGAGTTAACTGAAAATATATAAAACAGTATGTCACGGTGCAGAAGGTAGAGGCACAGTAAATGAAAATACATATGTTTAAAAATATGTTGCTACCCAAGTTCGTTCAGGTTCTTATAACTTACGCGAAGGAATACGCAGTACATGTAAGACAATAATATTGTTAGACGCATTTACTCATTATTTATAAAGTAGTTCGTTTATTACATATTACTTTTAAGATAAATGTTACAATTATGTAAACTCGAGCTTTTACTTGACATGTAGATGGCGTTGGTATCGCAGCAATAATTTATGTTAATATAGATAAATTATTGCATCGCATACCTACATTGTTATATTAGTAAAAAAGGGATATCAATGTGACTTGATATATCTAGAACAATTGTCAATTACATTACATTAAAGAAATATCCTTATTTATAAATATAACAATAATGGCCTGTCCCACAACTAACTAGTAAAGTTTCAGTTAACTAACAAGTAAAAGTTATCCGTAAAATAAATCGCATGCTATCTCCCTCTTGTTAGGTAAAAGGAAAGATGGCGAGACTTATCTTATAGATAAATGCTATTGATGCCCTTAATGTTGTACATCAAGCAGATAGTATAAAATGGATAAAATATAAAGTGTAGTGAGTACATTAATATGTACTGGGATTACAGACACAATAATGTGGTCATTCCAATTTTAAAATTGGCTTTACATTAAAATGCACACGTTTCGATTGGTGCTTTCACTGTTGCTTAAATCTCAATCTGTCTCCGTAAAACCTTTAAACCTTAATAACTGAAGAAATGTAGATATCCCTAGCAAACCATTAGCGCCTTCTAAATAAAAAGTAGTTGAAGTATTTCTATAAAATCATCTCATATTTATATAATAGGGCCTAAAGAGTATTCTTATTTCACACGATAATAACTTACCTTCGCTTACAATGTTTACGTGAAAGATTATGTTAGTTTAGGGTCTACTTCATGATTGCTGTTTCCGCACTTTCTTTTGTACATTCAGCATCCATCTCATTTAAATTAGGAGTCGCTGTTATACTGTAGTCTGTAAACTGTTTGACAGAGGCTGTATAAATACCGTTACGATCCTGAAAAAAAGCTGCTAATGTTATCATTTAGAAATTTTAAAAAGTAATGGTCTTCTGGTGGTAAAAAGTCGATGGTAAATCACGTTTCTTTTTAAATAATTTTCGGTTTTATCCTCTCCTTTTTCGTGATAATCCTAACTATGCAATATGCTTAAAAAAGCGTATAAATAATATTGTCTTCTATTTACGCGAATATTATTCATTGAAATTAAACTGCTATATACGGATTTTATCGCGTTGTTTATTTGACACTTTATTACAAAATTTTGAAAATTGTTTCACTACTACTACTATTGAACTTTACTAATTTTTAAGCTAATTAAATTATTATTAAACTATTTAGATTTAATTTATTTTTACTTTTACACTTTCCCCGACGTTTCGGTTGCTTTTCAGCAGCCATGGTCACGGGGAGACTCTAATTTAATTATTAGCTTTATTATTTATAATAATATATAATATGTAATTTAATTAGCTTAAAAATTAGTAAAGTTTAATAGTAGTAGTAGTGAAACAATTTTGAAAATTTTGTAATAAAGTGTCAAATAAACAACGCGATAAAATCCGTATATAGCAGTTTAATTTCAGCGTATAAATATTCATATATTAATATATAGATACGCCAGACTGTTCTGCGTATTATTATGTCTCCATTAGGGTAACAATAATAGGACAATTAATTCTACCACGAAATTCTACAACCAAAAATTGTAATTATAACAATGGTACCTTTGGATATCGATTGAATGTCCACTTTGGATGACACACACATGGCCGCTGTGGAGGTATTTTGTAACTCGGGTGCGATGAAAGCTCACTGCTCGACGGAGGCGTTTCATAGCCTGTTTTTAGTCAATATTAGTATTTATTCATAACCAAAATTGCTTCAACACATACATAAACCTGACCAGTATAAATGTAACTTCAAATATTTGTCTAAATATTGAACTTTCAGATCCAATACCTAGTTATTGAGTAACATGTTATATTAGAATCAATTGGTATTAGCGATAGTAGTCCATTCCATTCATATTCCAACTCGTTTGTAAAACATATTTGTTCATGTGTGTTTAAAACAGAACTTTTGATAGGGAGCTATCATTATTATATTTAAGTTGTTTGTTCAATGTTTATCGAACGATTTGCAACAAATTTTACATCTTGTGTTATAATCATGTTGAAATGTACAAACCCTTAAAGTTCTTTTGACGCCTTAGTAGCCTTTTCAGTTTCTTTCGCATTCGATTATCCCAAGCGATTGCCGCCTCTGTAAAATATATTAGCCTAGTAACGGTAGTATAAGTTTTACCTTGTACACACAGCATACTATTTATGTGTAGGTCCTTAATTCTAAACAAAGACTATTATATATTAGATATTAGGGCTCTATCTCTCATAGCTTTATTCACGGGATTATTTCTATGGTTCTAAAGATTTATCCCACAAGAACCGTACAGCGTGCTGATGTAAAAAGTAGCCAATGTCGCTCTCAGATCCATAAATATACTATCAAATCAATACATCATTGCGTTGTTGCGTAAAAGTAAAATAAATCAACAAGCACACTTGCGCATTAATATATTTGGACGGATAGAGTTACCTAATTAATTTCAATGCATGTACAAGTACATCAAATGACCGCTGTCATAGTTCAACCTAATATTTAGCAGTGTAGAGATAGTGCCGGCTGGATTGATCTCAGCATGATTCATTTTGCTGATCTTATTTAAACGTAGACTTGGAATAAATAGAGATACATATTATATATTCATTACCGAAGTTTGAACAGATAAGATGCATTAGACTTGCCCTTTATTTAACCTAAATCACTAATAATAATTAACGCTTTGATAACAAATTCTTACGTATTCTTTCTTTTTCCATAATATTGTATTCAAAAGCTTTATATGCGGATTGGTAAAGATTAAAAATATCTATTCGTATTTCTTTCACAGGTATCTCCATTGCTTTCTCAACTGCTTTTATCAGTTCTACATAAGCTACATCATATTTGATATTATCATCGGTGACTTTAAGGAATATAGCCTTATCTACAGTATTTGAGACCATTTTAAAGATTATCTGCGACATGGTCTGTTCGGGCTCCGGTTCGGGTTCTGTAACATTGAAGCGAAACATTAAAACATATTATTATATACCTATAATTTTCTGTAATTGTGTAGGTATGTCGCGGAACTCCTCCTAAAGGGCTGGACTGATTAAGATGATGTTTTTTGTATTTACTTGTGTCTCAGGATGGTTTCGATACACGATTGGACCCGGTACGTACCGGTGCTCAGTTTATAGGATATGTTTATAATTTTAAACCATCGTTTATGCAGGCCGGTGTCTGTCTGACCTGCTAGTATGTAATAAATATTTAACCTAATGACAATCTTATTATAATGAATTTAATTGAGCACAGTCAAATAATTGTTAATTACTCAAATTTTATGTTTGTGTTCGTTATAGAGTATTCAGATAAAATATAAATATTAATGTAGTGACCATAGCAAAAAAAAAAGGGATTTCCTCACCTGGAGTAATTGGCGTAGTTGCAGAAGTGAGACAAGATATGAAAGAGGAGGACAGCGTATCAGGCGTCGAAGCCTCCGGGGTATATATGTTTAATCCACTAGGCGGATAGTGCTTTATTAAATTATTATTTAAATCTGCGTATAGACCAGCATCGTCCAAGTCCACTTTGTTCGACTCCTATAGAAGACATATTAATTATTTAGACCCACAGGATTCATAAGCATCTTCCTTTATTACGCAAAATAATTAGAAAACTGTTAAACTGTTACTGTGTAAATAGTTATAGGATGGCTTAGTGGTTTAAGTGGTCGCCTGCCACTACCAATGCGCCGAGTGTTGTGGGTTCGAATCCCACACGGGACAGTTTTGTGTGATTCACAAATAGTTGTTCAGAGTCCTGATGTTCTTTGTGTCTGTGAATGTTTGTAAAAGTTCCTCGCGATACAGGAATAAATGCTAGTGCGTTGTCATTTAAAAAGTAAAGGGAAATGAGATCTTTCCTAAAAAAAGTACCGCGATATCTTACCAAATACGAAAAACTTGAATAATAAAGTCGATTATTTGTAGATCACACTTCACTTGTGTATATATAAGAAAGTATATTCCCTATACTAATTATACATAGTCCAAATCACCTCATCTCGTTTTGTTATTCCTTTTCTTCCATTGTAGCATTCGCTCTAACTAACCTTTCTTACACTATTTCCATCCAATTCTTCAATCCCGTAACGAGGCAAAAAAAATGTGTGTCCAACAAATTTTGTTTCCCGTTTCTGAGTGTGTTTTGTGATCGTGGTTTGAATTTTAATTGTAATGTCTCCCACAATATTGGATTTATTCTTAGAATTGTGGAGTACCATAGTATCCGTATTTGCTAACATGCTGGCGGTTTCACAGAGTAGGTATAGTCTAGCCGTCGTGCTCTAATTCGATAACTTGATAGTAATGCTGGCATGGCGGTTTAAGTAGTCACCTTGCCTTCGTAACTGTATCGAGTGTTGTGGGTTCTAACGCTACACGAGCTAAAAATGTGTGATCCACAAATAGTGTTTAAGTCCACAGATTGAATGTATGTAAAGTCCTTTACGATATAAGATTCATGCCTCGAACGAGGGTTGTCAATTACAACAAAAAAGTGCACGACCACGGTTAGATATATAAAACTACGCCTAAATGTTTATTCTTAAAACAACTACACATTGGTTAGTTAATCATTATATTGCAACTAACAACATATTCCATCTACTGTCACACCCAAGTTGACACTCACCCTTTGATAAGGCCCATCTGAAGGTAATTTCATTACTCTCCTTATTTCTTCATCAAGTACTGATGCTGGTCTAACGAAATGGAAAGCTAAATCTTTTACCATTTGGTCGTTTTGTACTTGATGAGACAGCTTGCCTATAATAATATTAAGCATTGTTGAAACCTGTAGGAAGCAATGAAAACGATGTATATAAGACTAAATTCTTATATATAATATGGAAGATAATTGAAGGATAATTGTAATATATTTGGAACAAGTGAGAATCAGCAATGAATTGGCGTAAATATCAAGAGTTCGAAATAATGGTATCACGTGACCTTGAGATCAGAGGTCAAAAGTCAGTCATTTCGGGGTATATCGACTATGCTGAGTCGAATGGCGTTGACCGCGATTTTCTAGCTCTTACGGTTCTTGTTAAAAGATGGTATCATGTGACCTTGAGGTCAGAGGTCAAAGGTCAGTCATTTCGGGGTCTATTATAGACCTAGATAGAATGCACCTGTGTGCTATTGGGATTTTCTGTCACGAAAATGTTAGAACCAATAGGCCAGCCACTATTACGTGGGACCTATAAAGCAAAATAAAAAAATGTGGATCCAGCAGGACCGCACTACGTGCCATACAGCGGACGCCATGATTGACATTCTGCATGAAAGATTTGAGGGTAAAGTTATCTCTCGCAGGGCTGATGTGAATTGGCCACCAAGGTCATGCGATTTGACCCCGCTAGACATTTTCTTGTGGGGTTACTTCGCAGGTCTATGCGAATAAACCACAATCTACTGATACCCTAAACGTGAACATAATACAAGCCATCGCTCAAATTCAGCCGGATCTATGCGGAAGAGTCATTGACAATTGGACCACTCGGATCCGTGCCGTTGTAAGAAGCCGAGGCGGGCATTTGAACAATGTCATATTCCACACTTAACAGCATTTAATACCTCACAAGTTCGAAGTTATAGGTCCCACGTAATGTGGCTGGCCTATTAGTTCTGACATTTTCGTAACAGAAAATCCCAATAGCACTTTAGCCGATCCGGGAAACCAAAAATTCATGTAAATGCATTCTTCAAAATATCCTAAAGTAATAGAGACAAACTCTTGTGTTGCTATGAGGCATTACATGACCGTTAAGACCTTTGATCATTTTAGTATAAGCACAGTAATATGAGATCTTAATTTCAATTCCTAGGCCAGGCAGATTAAAGTTCGGTTTTGATCCTACTACAGCCCTATACTTGCTTTGAACTGATAAAGAGGTAAGTAAATCTAATTAACTTGAATTGTTTTGTATAGAGTATCAATTGCTAGACGCTAGTACAAGGTTATGTCAAGAACATTGCTTAAACTGTCTAAAGGCGAATCACCTTTACTAAGTATAGTGTTTAGAGATTTTCTACAACACCAAAAATATATTACAACTACAGGAAAAATATAAAACGGTACCTCTGGGTGTGCGAGCAAGTACATATCTTGCTCTAATTGAATTGACACAGAGAGTCGCTTGATAGATTCAATTTGATATGCATTTAAAGCGCCGGGATCATTTTTTATATATCCGTCTATATACATATCTAAACATACACCTCTCATATTCCTGACCAGCGGTTGATGATGCATAATTGCTATTTTTGTTTACTGGTAAATATATTAAAGTTACTGTATTCTTACTGTTACCACACGTGTCGTCTTTGAAATGATTCGTATATTGACGGTTTATGGAAAAATTTCATAGATTTAGATTCAGAATTATTTTTATTTTATAGCTAGCAGTGATTATATGGCCAGTTTTTTATTTTAGTTAAGACCTCGTGGAATCATTTAGATACTTACTTATAAAAAGATTACTTTCGTTTGCATTAGTGTATACCTCATCTATACTAATATTATAAAGCTGAAGAGTTTGTTTGTTTGGTTGAACGCGCTAATCTCAGGAACTACTGGTACAAATTGAAAATTTTTATTAATGTTGCTTAGCAAATTTGTCGAATTAGGCTATAGACTATATAACATCACGCTACGACCTATTGGGGCGTCGCAGTAATCATTAACGCGGGTGAAACCGCGGGCACAGCTAGTTAGTGTATAAGTCTCATGTCCTTTCTCTATACTAATATTATAAAGAGGAATGATTAGATTTTGTTTGTAAGGATTTAACTCAATAACTACAGTAGAGTAACATACGCTATACTTTATTTAAAGAATTTACTGTTACTAACATAACCTAACCGACTTTTACGCGAGCGAAGCCGCGGTTAATAGCTAGTCATCTATAAAGCAGTCTTCACTGCCTTTTAGTCTCGAGGGCAATAGTAATTAACTATTGCCCGCGGATAGACGAAATACAATTTTATTTTACCTACCTTCATATTTTACATACATCATGGTATTATTAAGAATTAATTCTATATTCAGTTAAAATATGAGCAAACTTAGCCAATAATCAATTAAATTGAAATAATACTTGGAGAGAACCACCATCTCAGTCTCCCCGTGAACATGGCTGCTGAAAAGCAAAAGTAGTAAAGTTCAGTAATAGTAGTGTCAGTGTTATGTAATAAATATTTTTTAAAATAAACAAAGCGACAAAAGCCGTATAAAATAGTTTAATTTCAATAATACAAGTTTAACTGTATTATTTTTATTTAAACATAAGACGTTAAAAGTATACTAATTTGAGCACTAGCTGATCACCGCGGTTTCGTGCACATTTATGATTACCGCTCCACTGCATAGACCTATGTTACTTTTTATAAAGTAACTTTCTAATGTCGAAAAAATAAAATGTGTGTTTATATACAAACAAATGTATGAAAATAAGATTAATTACTCTTTATAATTTATAAGTAATATATAAGTAGATGTAGCTAATTTAGTCTTTCTGTTTGAATTTGAATTTTCATTTGATTTAAAAAGACAACTGCCGCCTTCGTTATAAATTCTTTGTCGCGGGGGACTTTACAAACATTTAAATAATGGACACAAAGAACATCTAGGCTCCGAACAACCATATGTGGATCACACAAAGATTTGTTTCGTGTGGAATTCGAATCCACAACACTAGACGCAGTGGCAGTGGTGAGGTGACCACTTAAACCAGTGTGGTGCCCCATCCACGCAGTCACAATAATGTCAATGTCAGAATATTGAAGACGGTGATATTAATCAAGTGAGAATCGGCAATGAATTGCCGTAAATCTTAGAGTTCGAAAAAATGGTTCATATAATATGCAAAGGTCACGTGATATCACGTGACCTTGAGGCCAAAGGTCATAGTCATTTCAGGGTATACCGACTATGCTGAGTCAAATGGTGTTGACTGCGAGTCTCTAGCTTTTACGGTTCTTGAGTTGAAAGTTGTATAACAGATAGACAGACGGACGGACGGACAAAGCTGTTGTATAAGAGTTTTTTCGAACTCTAAAATGACGGTAATGAGAATTCGATAGCTCATTAATAATTATATAATAATAATAATAATAAAGATATTTATTTCTTCTTTCAGAAAGGTAATATATCATATTATATAATGTTTAATTTTAACTAATGAGAAGAATGTTAATAAGTAAAAAACAAAGTCCACCAAATATCAGCAAAAATATACATCGCGGAGAAAAATTAAAAGGAAATATTAAAATATTTTATATATTTTATAGCTATATGATTTCTAAGACGTATTTCTGTACCGCAAAAATCATGAAGCGGATTGAATCGCACTTTATAGATCTGTCTGCGCCTTACCCGAACTGCAATGTTTTGAATTACCCGATATCGTTCGGAAAATTATACAATATGGAGAAAACCGGGCTGGTCCATTTGTTCTGAAGTCACTGGTTGGGGTAAATTCTAGACTATGATACCTAGCTATTTCATTTTCTATGGCCGTTAAGCTACCTACCTTTTTAAAACATTGACATAAACGTCAAAATTTCTCCGCTGTGGTACTAAAATTTAATGTACTGAGATGTGCTTGTATTATTGTATAAATAATATCATTAGCTTGTACTTATTAATTCTATGATTTGTCCGAGCTGATCGAAAAATTACGGCATTATAAATAAAATGAAAAAAATTATAAATTATTATAGATTACGTTATTTAGGTTACTTTACCATTTAGCTATTAGTCAACTAACTCTAAACGTTGATTAAGGTTTATGGTTGAGATATACCAGATCAGTCGCTAAGTAATAGCTTGATACCTATCAAATATTGATAGATTTTGAAATAAGAATGTACTAATTAAGATAAAATAGTATTTTTAAATTATCAATACTATTAGGAGCATGATATGCTTTCATAGCATGAAAGAAATTATATAATCATGACCTAAGTATCGTACTAATTTATACGAATAAAACTGAAGCATATACTTATTATGTTTAGGTAATAACTTCTTATTAATCTTGCTTACTCAGTAGTGTTCATCATTCGGATTACCTAATACTTGTAACCATATTTACCTAAATAGATTTTTTACTTTCAAACTTAAATAAATATAATATTCTATTCTCCCTGTATCAGTATTTTACATATTAAATGAATATGAAATATATTAATAAATAAATTTATTTATTTCACGTGGTATTTTTATGGCGACCATAATATCCAGAGTACCGAAGGGAAATGTTACATGTTACAACAGGGGACAGTAATCAGTGTTCTTTAGAGCTGATAGCTTAGCAATACCTTTTCTATAGGCTCAGCATAGTGCGTGTCGTAGTACATCAGTAAGCGTCCATAGTCATGGCAAGCACGTACCATTTCACTAGAACATAATTAATATTATATATTACCGATCTAGATATTTACTAGTTTGTGTTTCTAAAGTAAATATGGTTTCCAGAGCTCCAGTAAGATATTGTAGCATCAACAGAGCGCTTACCGGTATTTCTTAATGCCGTCAAGACTATCACTAATCTAGTAAGTACTAATTGTGTAACTAGTACTAGTGATAACTAAATTAGTAGTATTATTGTGTACTCTTACATCCTGCAAATATTATATCAGAACAGATTGAAGTGACTGCATACTTCTGGTATTTGGTTGTAACTATTAGTAACAGTAATCTGTACTGCGATACGGATTAATTATGTGGGGCAATAGTACTGACCTCAACAGAATATTTGTTGCGCAAAAGAAATGTATACGAGCTATGACTGGACTACAACCCAGTGAATCATGTAAACCTATGTTTAAAAAGCTTAATTTATTACCATTGCCTACTTTATACATTTACGAGATCTGCATGTTTGTATGGAAACATAAACACTTATTTAAGACGATACACGAGGTCAATTCTAGAAACCGCAGAGATCCACATAGACTTGTAATGGAACATATACCAAAATCCACTAAATATAATAAGAACTGTATCGCTATGTGCATACGTGTATTTAATAAGATTCCCAATGATTTTAAATGTTTAAGCACAAGATTATTTAAATTAAAATTATATAAATGGCTAAATGAACATAATTTTTATAATATTAAGGACTTCCTAGACTATAAGAATTAATAATGTTTTAGTGTGTGTGTATGTGTAATAATTCATATCTTTAATTATATTTGCATGCTTAAATTTAAGCAAAGCATGTGTGACATTTTGAATTGTAAGATCTTTTTATACCATGTTTATCTGCAAATAAATGATTATTATTATTATTATTATTATAACGTTTGTGTGTTTCAACTGAGTGATTAATTAATATTATCTCTTATTATTTGAAATGGATCACTTGAGTTTCTGGTTTTCAATTGAGAGCTCTATTTGTCGATAATGCTTTTTATTAAGGCCATTTTTATTTCATTTATTTTCGTCAGTCAAGTAAGGCATTCGACGGCGACGGGGCAGACCTAAACGGAAATGGCGAGATTTCTTGAACGTCTTCGAAAGGGACTGGCAGGGAATGTCTTCAAACTGAGTGGTTTGGAAGTCCAAGGGAAAGGCTTTTACCCAGCAGTCAGCAGGGAGATATCAAAAGTCAAGGAAGAAAAAAAGAAATTCGATTGACGTGTTCAAGATAACACATTTTTATGGACATAAATATTTATGAGTATGAGTTTTACTTTAAAATTCATAGACAAACTCGCATTTTCACGAGCACATATTTAAAGTGCAGCTTTAATTGAGAGTGACCGAGAAGACAGCTTGGATGACTTGATCCAGATAGTCCGCGGCGCCCCATGAAATGAACATGGGTTCCGACTGTAGTTAGTGGCTTAGATTTAGCGACCCATTTATCGGTATGAGTGGAGGTTGTACATAATTTATAACTAATTAAAATCGTAGCCTATAGCTACTGGTGACTATGCGGTGGCTAAAGAAAATAGTCTGGTATGCGGCTACTTTGAAGTTTATTAAGTTAACTGTTCTTGTGGTCACATATTTAATTAAGTTATTTTTTATACAACCTTTTCTCTTTTCTTACTTGTTTGTATTAATGATAAAATGTATACAAAGGTGGCGTAAAGCGTGTTCTTGTATACATTTCATGATGGTGTTACAAAAGTATAAGGGAAATAAGTAAAACTGTCTTGGTTTAGCATTAATTTTATTCATAATTACAATATTTATGTTATTAACAAAACAAAGAACTCAAGAATATTGCTTATTATATAACAGTCAAATTAATATATTACATTAATTAAAATAATCCATTCGTAATTAAATAACACGCCATCATTCATAATCTATTGACTTTAAAACAAAGCTTTCTTTAGATTTTATTATAGACTACACAGATGACGTACTTAGTGGTTTAAGTGGCCGCTTCGCCACTGCCGCCGCGCCAAGTACTGTGACTCCAATCTTCTCCATACGTTTCGAGTTTGGGTGTTCTTTGGGTACGTTGTTTGAATGTTTTTAAAGTCCCTGCGACACACTAATTAAAACAATAGCGAACGTAGCATTTTCAAAATTAAAAGTGTATATTACTAATATATATTATTAGTATTCTAGGAATTACAAAATTGTTTATAATTATAACGTTAGTAAAATATAATTATACATTTCGTGGTCTGACATTTTCCTTCGATCTATTTTTCAAAGGCTTGCTGTCGAACACTTCTTTGCTTTCTCTATATTGTGTTAATAATTCTCCGCCACATGTTAACTGTATTAAGTCATCCTTGTGGTCTTCCTCATTCAGACTGCCGCTGCCTGATCCGTACATTTCTACCATGAATCCTGATATATTGTCTTGAGATGCACCGGGAGTTATGGTTATATTTTCGTCACTAAATTGAGGTTCTTGAGGTAAGTAAACACCAAAGTGATCCTGCAATAAAATAGAAGTACATTATTTTATTTATTTAGTTGTCTCGAAAAAAGTTACGATCGAACAAAAACATAGTATGAAGTAAACAGTAGAAAACCTAATCTAGTAACTCTAAATACATGTGCACAGAATGTTTTAAGTAAGGGAATTAGCTTAGCTAGTGTTTTTGTGTCTTTTATTGAATACTTAACAGTATTTAGGCGCTAAAAGTGTCATTCCAAACCAAGCTTTTTATAACTAACTAAATAATTGTCTAGCATGCGTTCCTATGCGTCTCTCTATATTTTCCCGATATCGCTCGTACGCCAACTGTTCTAACAATGGTGTACCTAAAGTTTTACTCAAACGGATGTACGATGGGTGAACTCTCAGTTATTGTTCCAAGGGTGAACTCATGTAAGATAAACAAACAGACAGTTTTTTTTAAATATACATTGTTATCATGTCTGTGAGCTAGAATAAAAATCAAATACTTTCAATGAGCGTATTAAAATTAGCACACGGAGCTTTATGGTTTAACGCTCTTTTGAATAGTATAATTGGGCAGGGCACTTACGAATAGCTCATAGAACCGATAGCCGTTGGACCGACGGCCTTATAAGAATCGCAGGAAGCGGTTTGATGTGGGTGACCTAGGCTTAAGTCCAGCAGTAGAAATCTTTCGGCTGAGATGATGATGATATTATTATAACATCAGCCCTGTATATAATCTGTCTCATTGCTAGGCACAGGGCTTTTCTAAGTGTGTGAAGGGTTAGCTCATTGTCTACCAAGCTGGTCCAGTACGGGGCAGCAGTCGTCAAATATTTACGAAACTATTATTGAGAACTCTCCCACATGCAAGTTTCTTCATGATGTTTTCATTTAAAGTGAGCGATAATTAACTATTTAATAGGTACGCATATACTTTTAACTATAACGAAATTTAATGTCATAGGTGAGTGACTTAGAAACGAAGCCTATGCCACTGTTTGGCAGTTTAAGGGACTCCCACTAGGCTATCGCTGAATATCGCAATTTATTAGAATTCTATGGTTTAACAACATTATAATTTTTAGAATTAAGTATTACTAATATCAGTATATACATCGACGAATAACATTCAAAGTACTAGTTTTATTACTACTATAATAAAATAATAAAATCTCGATTAATTCTTTACCTTAGGGTATCGATTGAATTTCCATTGTGGATGATACACGAAAGGGCAGACTGGAGGTATACCGTAGTTCGCCTGCGACAAGCCCTTTTTCGTTGCCTCAGTCGGTAGTGTGTCATAACATGTTAACAGAGAGCATTGTAATAAATATGAATGATAGATTAAAATAACATCACATGTGGTATAGTGGTTTAAGTGGTCGTCTCGCACCTACTATTACGCCGATCGGCTTCGTATCCCACACGAGACACTGATTTTCGAGATTCGCATATGGTTTTCCGAGTCTGGGTATTCTTACTGTCAGTTGTTAAGTCTAAAGTCACCCACGAAACAGGAATTTGGAAATTCGATACGTCATATTCGACTTTAGTGATGTATTAGCTAATCCTCATCCTTACAAAAGTTATTTAATGCTTATTTATCTAGACGTAATATGGTTGCCGTACCACCTTTGATATGCGTGGTAAAAGCGGTAAGCCAGGGGCAAACGCTTATTCGCATAGCTATGTCACTATTTCACTTACAATACTAATGTAGTAATATTTAACAATGTTAAATCAAGTACTACCCGAATACAGTTATATTATCTTTCAACTGAGTCTACTATTGAACCGTTTTAAATGAAATTTGGTTTAAAAACAGTTTAGCTTTTAAATTATTGATGTAATTTAAAGAATGGACAGGTTAAGCTTAGTTTTTAAGAAATATACTTATATTTAATCGTGGGTTCTAAATAGATAAACTCTGCGTTTATTACAGTTTATGAACGCTCGAGCAATTATCTGTTATAAATCACACCCTTTCAAATTTCAATAATACTATTTAAGTAATATTCATTCGTTCACGACGATATTTCAATGGATTCAAAACAGGATTCACCGAAATCATACCAGAATTAATGTAATTTGACTGATTTCAAGAACATGGCTGTATTCCATTGGAATTGTAGAACAATGGGGCAAGAGATACAGCCAAGCTGCTATATACATAGTTAGTTAGTTAGTTCGGCGTGTGTTTGCACTTAGCCTCGCAATTGAGCCATTGTGCGTAAGTAATCGACGTGAGGATCGTCGCTTACACATACCACCTCGGCTCTATTCAAACTGACAGCAGACGACCAATGTCTAGGCAAATGTATATATCAAACAAACCTTTAAACTTCTTTTCTCGTCGTAATAGTATCTTCATTTTCTTTCGCAAACGGTTTTCCCGAGCAATTTCGCCGGCTGAAAAAATATAGTAGGTATATATGCCTTTAAGCCAATAACTATGAACATACGCATAACACACTTATATAAACTGTCTTAATGCAGGGTACGGGCCTCTTCTCACCGTAAAAGAGGTTAGACCATAGTCCAACACGCTGGCCTACTGCGGGTTGGCAGACATCACATATCTTTTAGAACATTATAGATAACTATTAGACATGCATATTGCCTCACGATATTTTCCTTTACCGTTAAAGCAAGTGAGTAATTAACTAATTCATATGCATCTAACTTCGAAAAGTCAGTGGTAGCCTTGGGTGCGTATTCGAGACTCTACGTGGCAGCCCAGCGTTCTCTCACAAGATTATCGCTGCTTCTATAATCTTTTATTTTTTATGTATACTCGCACTAGGAATATGTTTTGTATCGTGGGAAACTTTACAAACATTCAAACAACAGACACAAAGAACATCCAGGTCCTAAGATTAGGACAACCATAATAATATGTGGATTTGGGTGAAGCGAAAAAGATTTTTCCATTTTACTGTAATGTAATCGTCAAAATTTAGTGCCTTTTGGGCTTAAGTTAAGTCATGCAAAATATTAATCAATTCGGTTTAGAGTAACTGCCTCCGCAGCGGCACTGATTTCATAAAAATACACACATCAAAAGTGTCTAGGGATCTAGTATTAAATTCATATTTGCCAAATCTAGTCTTCCAGACTAGCTTTTTACTTTAACTAGCGGTTGCCTAGTGCTCTAAATTCGACCAAAGTTTGCCTGTAAGATATTGCCGATATATTGATATACATATGTAACCATAGTTACGCGCTTCGACTGCGTGTGTCAAATCATGTTTGTGTGCGCATAGTGATTTTTCATTAATTTAATGTATTTCTAATTCATATTTTATATAAATATTAGGATTCGCTCCTCCTTCTACATATAAACTTTAACTGTGCCAAATTTCATACTCTTCCATCCGCGCAATTTTTGTAAAAATGTGTACAAAGTTTTTGCTTTACGTATTAATATATAGATTCCTATGTTTAAGTCATTAAATTATCCCTATATTTGTAAAAATTAAGATTTGAATTTTTGAAAGTTGTGTAATATTAACCCATGTTAATGTCTTCAAGTAAACGGAAAAATAGACAAAATGAGGATATTTTATAATTTTTATTTTAAAGATTATAACCAGTCTGCGTTTCCACCATTGACACGAATAACACAATCACAGCGATTTGGCATGCTTAAAATTAGTTCATCAAAATTACTTTGAGGAATGTCCGCCCACGTTCTTTCTAACAAGTCAAAAAGTTGTTGTGGGATGTGTACGGCATCCATACTCGGCAGAGCTCTTCTTTGGAGTATATCCCATGCGTGTTAAATTGGGTTGAGGTCTGGAGATTGAGCAGGCCACGGCAACCACGGCAACACGGCAACACGGTATCAACGTCCATACGAGCATCGGCAAGAGTACGTGTTAAGACTCTAGCCATGTGTGGACGTACATTGTCATGCATTAGTCGAAATTAACCATCCAACGAGTTTCGCAAAGGTATGATTATGCCTGAAACAATCCTCTCCACTTAAATTTGAGCATTGAGGTTGCCCCTGATCCATGAGAGAGCGGTTCTTCCACCGATCCAAATACCGCCCACACCATTATTGTTCCACCTCCATATGAATGAACTTCCTGACAAAATTTCAAACGTTCTTGACACCCAGAAGTCCTCCAAATCCGAGTACGTCTTGTATCTGGTCTCACACTGAAACGAGATTCATCGGAAAAGCAAACACAACGCCAGTCTTCTTCCTCCCAATTCCTGTGTTCGCGAGCCTATTGCATACGGGACCTAAGATTGCAGGGTGCTATAGATGGAACCCTCAGGGGCCTTCGGGAACGCAGACCCACTTCACGTAAACGATTTCGGATGATTTGGTGGCTTATCAGCAAGCCTGAAGAGCTGTGGAGCCTCGTAGCTAACATCATGGCGGTCATGTTACGATTCCGCCGAGCAGTATTTTGGATGTACCGGTTCTGTCTGCGAGTGGTGATGCGAGATCGTCCAACATGTCGCTCGGCTACGCTGCCCGTGATACGATGGCGTGTCCAGAGATGACTTATAACGTTCTGTGTAGTGCCAAGAGCGATACCCACAGTACGTTGCCTGGAACCAGCTTGCAACATTCCAACGGCTCTCATCATCTCTTCTCGTGTTAAATAATGTCTGTGCTCCATATTGTGTGATGGTTTTATAAAAACGCTATTACACACTTTCATAGAAATCCTGATTGACAGTTGATTTTCATTTGTTTAACGAAATTGAAAGAAAATCCCCTTTTTTCAAATAGTGACAATCACTAAAAAGAACCAATTACAATAAAAAATAGTTAAAATAATAATCCTCAATTGCAGTGAGCCTCTAAAACATATTTGATTCCTAAACTCTTTTGATGTGTGTATTTGTCTGTACGATATTTAAATAAACAGACTTTTTTTATCAGAAATCGTTTGCTGGTATACAATATTTTCGATGTAGAATACACAGAGAAGCCAGATTTTGTGTTTATAACTTTAATAAGGAGAGTGAGGAAGCGTGGGAGGAGACTTTTATTGGGACTTGTCGCGACCCGCGTCGTTGTCAGAGCTCTGTTCTTCTCAGTTCGTATTGGTCATACGCATGTTATTTTTTCAAATTCCTATTTTTAACACTATGCAAAGAACTCGAAGTGTGTTTAAATGTCCTCTTTTTGGGGGATGTTAGTGAGATAATAGAGAACGTTTTACCTACTTACGAAGATATAATGAAGTATTACGAATGGACGAGACATCAACTGAAATTGCAATTAGAAACAGCAAAAGAGCCAACTTTTTCGGAGATAGCAGACATAGTGACATCTAGGATTGAAAATATATGACAAACTACATCTATTCCGATAGTAACACGAACGAGAATCATTTAAATGTTAAAAGCATATAATATAAAATGCAAAAATCTAATCAAGTCTATCAAGAGGCTCTCCTCGGCAAAGTTATAAGCTTTTCAGCAAAGCTGTAAGATACTTTTTGATATTTCAGCATGCAATTGCAATGAATAAGCTAAGTACATCTGTCCTAAGGATAAAAATGTTACTAAACAAGAACAGGCTTTTTTAATTGATCAAAAAACGTCTGGAATGATGATAATCAGCGGAATCGACGTAACTGCTACAAAGAAGTTACAAAAGACTCTAAAAAGGAAACATCAACAAGAAAATCGCCTAAGCATATCCTTAAACACTTCAACGTTAGCTGATTTAGATATTAGTACTTCTTCAGCAACATCATCAGATTCAGGAAAGCCAGAATACACCATGATTGAAAGCGTTCCTGAAAAGAAAAGAAAAGGTCTGTGTGCGTCGATTTGCCCGTTTATTACCAACGACACCATTGAACGACACGTCACACAGTGGTGTCGATCCTATGCTATCGAAGACATGTGGTAGATATGGAGTGTCAAGACAGAGCAGCAGTGGCAATAGCATAATCTGTTTTGTTTGACATTGGGTCTGATGTCGAGATTATTGATAGACACCAGGTACGAAGAGATCCAAAATTAAGATAAAATTTATGAAAAATCACAGAGGTCATTGCGTTATACTTTGATGGGAGTAAAGATAAGTCTTTGAAGATTATTAAGAAAGGTGGGAAAAGATACAGGACTACGACAGTTGAAGAACATGTCTCACTTATTCAAGAGCCGGGATCTATTTACATGGGATACGTTGTACCTGAGGTTGGTACAACTAAAGGAATACAAACCGCGATAACAGGTTTTCTGTTACATGAAGAAATTTCCCAAGATAATATTATGGCCATTGGTTGTGACAGAACAAATGTTAACACTGGGAAGTATGGTGGAACTATAAAACTGCTTGAGAAAAAGCTACAAAAACCACTTCAGTGGATTATCTGTTTGCTTCACATGAATTAACTGCCTCTGAGACACTTGTTTCTTTATCTCAACGGGTGTACTTCAGGACCTAAATCTTATGTTGGTCCACTGGGAAAAGGTCTAGAAACATGTAAAAAATGCCTGTCAAGAAATTTTAACGCATTGAAGGACAAATGTTACCAGAAATGGTTAATGATTTGATTACCGATCAGCAGTACTTGCACAAAATTGTCTCGTCGGTAATTTAAGTGTATTCCAACAAGATCTCACAAATAAATCTCCAGGTAACCTTTCACATGCCCATTGGATCACACGTGCCAACCGAATACTACGTTTGTATGTGGCAACTGAAAATCCGACGGAAAATTTGATAACTCTGTCTACTTTTGTCGTTAAAGTTTATGCACCTTCCTGATTTTTAATTAAGACCAAGCCGTCATGCTTAGCTGGCACCCATCATCTGTTTAACATTATCATGGCCTCCAGATACCTGCCAGAAACTTTAAGAAAGATTATAGATCCGGTTATCCAAAGAAACGGCTATTTCGCGCATCCCTAAAGCATTCTTCTTGCGATGATAACAGATGAGAGGAAGCATATTAGAGAGCTGGCTGCTCGTCGCATACTCAAGGCACGCAGTGTGAATCACCCTTCAAAACCTAGACATTTTCAAGTGCCATTGATAAATTTTACTGCTACTTCATATATTGATTTAATAAACTGCCAGGCAAACTTAACCGAACCGCCGCTTTTGAGAAATTTATCTGACCAAGAAATTCAGGACACTGTCGTATCTGGTGGTGAGAGCAAACCATTGTTTTTAAGGCTTCCCTGCCATACTCAAGCTGTTGAGAAAGCTGTGATTATGACCGAAGCTTCCATTTCTCAGTGCACAAAAAAGTCACGATTAGGTGCAATAAAAGCCAAGTTGGAATCGCGAAACTTGATGTATAAATTTGAAATAAAAAAGGATTTCAAGCTTAATAATTAATGTAATTTATCAAATTCTTCTAAATATTTTTATGTTCTTTGTCACAGTATTATCTTAATAAATCTCTAAACAATAAATTATCTATATATACCTCCTTATCACTAAATAGGTCACAATATTTCAACTAATACGACCTTAAATTTTCTTATATATATATTTATATGTTTTATATTATATAATTTTAAATTTTGATGTCTCTGCGGAGGCAGAAGATGTTCATTAAATGGAATAAAAACTTACACTTATTTTTACTTTATTATAAGGCACAAATCTCCTGTTATTAGAACTTGGAAACAAAATATTTTTCCATACATATGTGCTCCACCCTAATGTGGATCACACAAATATTTGTCTCATGTGAGAATCGAACACACAACACTGAGCGCGGCGGCAGTAGCGAGCAAACACTTAAACCACTACGCCATACGTGCAGTTAATATAAATATTATGCTTATAAAATGGACTCGCTATAGATTAGTACCTTACTACTCAGAGTTGGTATGATGATGATGAGACTATACAGCTTTGAAGGCCGTCAGATTATATCTAACGGTCAAAGCAGACATCGGCGTGGAATTCTATTGCTTAATGGCGTATGATATATGAATTGGCTAAAGTCCAAGCGGCGTGTGATCTTCATTGATGTACAATCATATCGGGTAGAATGTTCATGAGTAAACTGAACTGCAATTTCATCTTCAACAAACATTCGATAGGTCAGAAACACTGTGCAGATGTTCCAGGTTCTTTAGTATTGCGGCTAACGTAACGGTACTAATGAAACTCTTGGCACGTTTCACGAACATTTAAGAATCTCAATTTGAATTTGAAAAGGTTAGCACAATATAAGTCTCGTGCTTGGTATAAATTGAGCAACTATTTCGGTGGGATGTGCTTTCTCGCTTTAGATACCAACTCCTTTGAAGTACGGGGCTCGGACACAATGAAATCCTGTGTTGAACGTAGACAATCGTAACATTTAAATTAATAAGTTTTGAGATATTTTAACAAAGTAGATTAATATGCTCCAATTTATTCTGATATAACAGAACATGTGAATCTATTTTGTGGCAATACGTCACACATCGCTAGTAGGACCGCCTTGATAGCGCAGCGGTAGTATATGCGACTGCTATACATGAGGTCTCGGGGTCAATGCACGAGTCGGACAAACTGTTAATAGGATTTTCTGTCAAGAAAATTTCAGTGGTAGCACCGAGTCTGGTCCTGTGCTCGGTAAACAGCAAAGGCTTACTCCTTATTATGTGGGCTCTAAAACTATAGCGGGCGAAATTTACGTGTCAACCCTTGCGAAGATATAGGCATAAGACTATGTATGTATAGTAGACAATAAATTAGCTTTACCACCTATATACCATAATTATATACATTAATAATGCGTCTTATTGAATTTTAATTTTAATGGAAATTTTTGTTGAAAGTGGTAAAGCAAATAATTGGTCAACTATACATAATTTATACCTATTCTTATTACATGCTTCACTGTTATCGTAATTTATTATCACGACATATTATAACGCTGAAGAACAAGGCAGGGGTGTTTCACTTACTGTTTTCAGTTCAAAAAGGTTCAGTATTCTGCTATAAAACTGATTTCAAACTCAGTTATTGCTATGGTACTGTAGATAAATTCAAACAATAAAAGCCGACTCGGATGTGAGTTTTGAGATTTGTAATAATAAACAAACACAGCAGGGTGATGCGCGGCTATTGCTATCTATAGGTAGGTCTTGTTGCCTATTAATAATATTATGAAGTTACACACTTGCTTTAAAATCTTTACTTTTATTCCATATCAAACTATGTAAACATAGTTCAAATGCACAACGTAGTGGTTTAAGAGGTTGCCCCGCCGCGCCGCTGCCATTGCGCTAACTGTGATTACGATAGTCACACAAGGTAAAAACTTGTATGATCCGCTAACAGTTGTTCCAAGTTTGGGTGTTTTATGTGGCTATTGGTTAGTAATAATAATAATATTCTATATAATATTCTAGTGCGGCAGAAAAGAAAATCAAAATATGTATCTTAATAATAGTAGTCTGTCTCTGGTAATGTATAGCTAGATATTAATTAAATTGTTATCCTTTACGTTGAATCTAAAACAGGATTCAGGAAATGTAGACGTTATATATGTACGTTTGACTTCTCCGGATGAGAACGGTATTGAAAACGAATCGTATTGCTCTTGCCTTCCTATCATTATACCTATATTTTTTGTATGAAAACAACAACACTAACCCAATATCTCTTTTTCTTCGATGATCGATTCAAATTGGTACCATGCTTCAGCGCTGAGTGCCGCGATGTCTTTTCTTACTTTTAGGACAGGTATTTTCATGGCAGTTTCGACGGCTTCCATCAATGCCACATAAGCAGTGTCATAGTAGATTTGGTCTTGTTGCAAACGTTTATGTATTGCGTTATCCACGGCGCTTAAAATTGCATCGTGTAATATTTCTGCAAGTGTTAGTTCACATGGCGGCGTAGGTGCTGTTGAATTTATTAAACTGTACAGTATAGTATATTATATAGCATATTTATAAAATAGTAATAAGTAATAATTATATCTTAAAATTAAATATTTAAATAAGTTGGTTAGCTATAAAAAATATTGTATCCCGAAAGTTGAGAATGGAAGTGGTGGCGTATGCCTTGCAGTGAAACAATCATTAGGCACATAATAAAATAATTAAGATCACTTAACCAAATATATGTACATATGCCTCCATTTAAGCAAATACCCGATATTATATACAAATAAATAAAATTGTTCATAATATGTAGAGAAGCAGCCGCTTTCTGGTTTTCCATACAATGTAATTTTTTTAGCTGCATAATTACATGGACTCGACAAAAAATATTTTGTTTAGGTTTCTTATTGCTTTTAAACAATTTAGTAATCAAATATATTCTTTCAGTGACGACTATTTACCATATAGGTAAGGCTGAAACTTAGTATTTCTATCTTTTCCTGCATTCTCTTTTACTACATTCATCCAACACGTTCGTTTATATAGGCTTCCTACTCCGGCTTTTTACAAGAACGTCTCTAAGAGACACCAGGTAGGGCAAGACCTCTTACAACTGCCTATTCATATTTGGCCTATTCGGGTAATCTTCAGTCTTCCATTTTTCCATATTTTCAAACTATCTTCACCAATTCTTGGCAGAAAGTTTTCCCTCAATACACAATGCTGTTATTTACATCGCACTATTATTCATTATGTTCTTTGACATACATCACATACATAGATAGCCTTAGGTCTATACCCCCAATAGGTTAACTGGAGATACATAATATATGTATGTATGTATATTACTCTTACGCCACTCATATTGTACCACCTATGGTTTCAGGGGTGTGGTGTGCTTATTGTCGTTTTACTGGGCCAAAATACGTGCTACTACTGAAAATTCGCCTCGCCTGACCCAGATATCGAACTTAAGGTCACAGGCGCAGCAGTGTGCTGCACCACCGAGGCAGACATTACATACATATATTAATATTAGCAGTAATTAGGGCAATAACGTAAATGGTGGGATAACAAATACAATTACTGTTAATACTATATTAACAAGAAGTTCAGCCAGATATGCGCGCCTGATGCCGCCATAATGAAGGCCGTGGGCGGCAGAATGTAGATCCCCATTTGCCAGCCATTGAGATGGTGTGACGCCCTCTGTCGTGCTTAGACGTCGCCCAGAAGTCGTCACCTGCAGGAATTTCTTGCTCGTGTTGGACACTGCTGGATGGGTCACTGATGTAGTTTCAGATCTGGTGACCCACCCACAATTCAAGACAGCGAGTTAGTACACCGTTTTAGGTTTCGTCAGTAATATCTTTTCCCGGGTAGGCGCGACATAACCTCTCCGCTCACCTTTTCCACAGAGAGGTATGCGTCAATGCATTCCAATACATAAAAAAAGATGTTTCTATCAGGAGTTGGTTAATTGACTGTATTTATCTTACCTGGAGTAGGAAGAGTACTAGCAGATGTAATAATAGAGATGAAAGAAGACGACTGAGTAGGATTTACACTAGGTTCTTTAGAAGATACATCAGAAGGAAGTGGTTGCCTCAAGATCATAAGCAAATCATCTAATAAATATTTGTTTTCATATTGGAATATCTTCTGAGTTGCCTTGAAGAACAATAATAACTTCTAATTTTATAATACAAGTACATATTAAATATTATTTATATAGTATGGTGCAGTGTTTTATGTGATTGTTTCATCGCTACTTGTGCGACGAGTGTTGTAACTTCAGTCTAGGCATATTTCTGTCCCACATGTTTGTTTTGGACAAAAATATGCATAGTTCTCAAAACTGAGTGTGGCTGTTCTTTGCATTACCTGTAACACCAGGCGCCATTGTAGAAATTAATAATTAACTCAATATAATGTTGATAATAAAAATATAGCGAAGGATATTTTCGTTGGAAACGAAGTGATTTCATAAATTACATAACTATTATTTGAATTATATAAACAAGTCTTCATATATACCCACAGTTTGGCTTTATAAAAATACTTACCGTAGAAGGTATGCCAGACGTTAAATTCGTTTTTTTTTTCATATCTATAACGAAGTCTGCTGACGGTCTAGTGAAATATTCAGCCATAAAGTTAACATGGCGGCTTGGTCTGTCATGCTTTGATATAACTTCAGCAAAAAACAGCGCTAACATAGCTTTTATCTGGGAAAACCACAACAATAATGAATTATCAAACAACAGTAAAGAGTTATACATTACAGTGAGAGTAACAATATTTTTCTCTCGACCGCAGACTTGTTGATTCTGTGACTGCCACTAGCGAGACAAGTTTCTGTGATTGTAAAGGAATCAGCGAAGCCTAATAAATATATGTAGCCTGCCGCCAAAACAAAACTGCCGCCAAGCCACGTCACCTAGTGTAAACTTCGTCACCCACCGCCAAAAATTAAACAAATACAGATGGATAGCTTAATACAATGCGCGAAATTCGACTCACTTAGACCAAAATGAAATCTATAGTCCCACATAGGTGAACCGACAGAATTTTTTTGTTGTTTTTAAGGACTATTGCATTAGCTCATTTTTACAATAAAGTGGCACGCACCCTATCTTCTCTACTGATTAGTCTATAACCGTTTGGTAATAATAAGTACACAAAAGAAGAAAGGTATTTAAATTGATATGAAACAAGAGGAATGTCTCGAAGTGTATGAGACAACGAATTCTTAGTTGCCTGGCGAAACATAGTAACAATGATACTACTCTTAAATTACCTCGAGCACGTCGGCTTGTTCGTACCGTCATCAAATTTTTGGTAACAGTACTTGCATAGAAAACAACAAAGCCTTCGTGTATTGTATTGAACCACCATGTGTACCTGCGTAATTTGTGCCAACGCTACTGATTGGATAAATAATAATTCGTCGCACGCGCCTTATTATATGTGCTGCATTTCATAAGCCAAATGCTATAGATCGGTAGTTACATTACACACAGACCCATTATACGAAACCCTACCTTACCAAAATGCAAATGTGTTTGTTTGTTATGTTCACCGTTTTACTACTCGACCGATAGTCATGCAATTTCGCATACACGTTGTCAGGGTTACAAAAAAGAGCAGAATCTAGAAAAGAGTACTGAGTCCGACCAAGTGAAACCACGCCTACATACAGCATACATATAAATATAATGTGTATCTTCTTTTTTCTTTTAGCCAAGCTAACAAACTTTTTGTGGCAGTAAATGAGTCATATTCCACGTATATGTATATAAGTATCTTAGACACTATTATAGACATAGCATGCTGAGATTACTGTACTCATGTTGGATATTGTTTGATGTGGTCAATATTGAGTTAATCGGTATGCGAATCAAAACATTGCATCGCCTGCAGGCGTTGGCGCCCGGTAGTAATCCCCGTTCCACTATTTAATATGTGGCATGCGCACTGATGCGATTAGTCGTTATTGGTTTGCCTAATGATCACTAACGTGTATCTATTTACTCTCCACTTTAGTTAACATAAAACAAACGTTATATAATTCGATACACGAATCGAATAGCATCGTTACTCATGGAGCGTGTTCATGAAATTTTACTGTACGGATGGCGTAGTGAATTAAGTGGTCACCTCGCCATTGCCACTACGTCGAGTGTTGTGCGTTCGAATCCCGTACGGGGAAAAATTGTATGTTCCACAAATGGTTGTTTCCAGATATGGACAGAATACGCCCACGAATTTCGGTATCTAAATTTTTGTAAAGTTCTCGACTGCATAAGATTTATTCCTAGTAGTAGGTGTCTAAAAATAAAACAAAAACTTAATAGTGTTAATTTAATAATGTTGTAATGAATTTCCTGTATAAGATACCTTCTTCTCTATGAAACAGAGTGACAATGTAGTTCTAAAATAAGTATATCAAGCGTTATTCCTAGTAGTTCCCTCAGAACTTCCTTTGAACATACTACTGAGAATATTTTGTCTTTCTAGTAAATTCGTCTAGTTACTTTAAAGATACTAAGTACTGAAATGTTTTATCTTTGTGATTTCTATAAATAATTCTAAGGTACGTCTACTATTAGTATTGTTATACTTAATCTCCTGTTGTACCTGGTACAGAAGAAGTGATCTTTGCAATTGCCAAATTACGAGTTCTTTTTTAGATAGAATACTTCGTTAATATTGTATCTTAAAGGAATTATTCAACTATACTAACTTAATATCGCAGGTTGACAGACTCTTTGATTGGCCGTTAAATGGCTATTTTACAAAGGTTTGAATCCCGAGAAAGAATGTAAATCTGCTGTGGATTGCCGTCTTATGGGTCTATAGGAGTAAGAGAAATAGAGAGTGTAGTTGTTTGCGCACACACTTGTATAATGCCTTTAGCGCATATGTTTTAGTGTCCGTGGAGGTTAACGTGGCTGTTACTAAACGCATTGCACACGGGCTTAGTGACCTTATACTTGTACGCGGCGTACATACCATCGGTAAGTACATGCGTCGTAGAATACTTACAAAACGGCGACGCAACGTGTTTTGAACGCAGAGCATACGTGTAATACCACGCGGTTAATTGCCAGCGCTATGGCAACAGCGCATTTTCAAGTGCACTGGCCATAACTACTCGGGAATTTGCGATTGGTCCAGTCATAGCACGTTACGGTGTTGGACATTGATAATTCGATCCTACGGGCTTTTCTTACTAATCCATACAAAATAATACTTCTTTATACGTCGCGCGTTTCGGTCATGCTATAATAAGATGTAATGGACCGCATTCTTATCTATATCTATATTTATAATAAAATTGTATCTGCTCGATAGGATATACATATGTATATCCTAAAATCATGTAAGGTGTCTTTATAAAAGTTATATTACAAACCAAAACAATTATTTTAAAATGTATGTCAGTCTGTCTGTATGTTTGTACGCGCGTCACGCAATAACTTCTACACGAAATTAAATGCGGTATACGCTATTATATTGCAAGTATAACGTAACATTTGATGCATTTTTCATCTTGATATGCTCTCTAGAAGTAGAATATTAATATCAGAGGCTTAGGCTTGAGCATTACCTATCAATTATCAATAAATATACATATTTATTTAAATATATATGTTTAGATTACCTTATTTGTACATGCAAAAAAGGAATATATACATATATAACAAATGCCAAAACTCAATGCGTATGGAGTCGCAGGCAAAAGCTAGGTACAGTAATAAACTACAAGATACCTCTGGATGCTGAGATGAATAAGCTTCCTGTTCTAAAGTAATTATTTTTGTGATTTGCTTGAGGCATTCCCTTTGAATACGACTCAAGGCTTCTTTATCACTATACAAGAGCCTGTGAGCTGGTAAAACAGGTGCATCTAACAAGAACGGCATCGTGAGGATACAACTACCTTTGTTACGTATTATCAATTAATATACTATACTTATCGCCAGTCCTCTTACTGATAAATTGATGAGTATGACAACTTTGATATTTTATTATTATCGTATGCATAGATTTTGGATTCGAAATTATTTGAAAACGATTGGTTTAAAGTAAATTCATTTTATTAAAGCGACCAGTCCTATAAACTCCGATTGTTTTCGAGTTTTATCTATTTGTTGATATGAATGTTAACTTCAGTCCACGTACGTACGTATGTATCTCCAAGAGAAAACTACGCGGTACCTAAGCTGCGAAGAAAATAGCTAACTATACATAATATGTAAAATTACCACTTGTACATATTATGTACAAGTGGTAATCTTGGAGATACTCGTACATATCAAAGCTGTTTCGATCCCCATTTGCCAGATTTCTGTCAGTATTATAAAAATGCGATTGAAAAGTTGTTGACATCTTATCCTGTAATATAAATGACACATACATAGTACCGCCGAACAGAAAACATAGTACCATGCCTAAAACCCTGAAAGGGTAGTCGGTTGCGTGTTACACTCACCACATTTCATGATGACATTTCGCCAGACATGTTTTAGGTTCTACGTCATAGTGAGCCTGATGCCATCTTCTTCAAACAGCATCTGCGACATTACCTCCAGCCACCCGTTAAACCTGGGGGTGGTAGGCTTCGTGGTCCTGCCGGCCACCTGATCAGCACCAGGTCCGAGAGGCAGCGTGCGTGTTTCCACGCGCGCCTCTCTGCCGTGTATCATCATATCATGCAGGTATAAAAAATGACAAATGTCCAATTTTTGTGATGAAGTACCTGTCACCAGTAAACAAGGCCCTACACGCAGCAGCAAGAAAAAAGGCGATAGAACTTGGCTACAGGTTTACATAGGTAAGGAACGGGTGTATATTCATGCGAAAAGCTGAGGGTACCGAGCAAATACTTGTTAAAAACATCAAATTGTTAGCAAAATTACGGTTGTAAAATGTTGTCCTTTGTTTTTCTTGTGTATTTTAGAAGTTAATATTGCATGTAATTACTATTTAAAATTTACTTCTTTAATGATATATTATCAAAATGTAAGAGGTCTCAGAACTAAAACTCTACATTTTTATCGCAATATTTGCTCTAGTAATTATTATGATGTCATTATTTTAACGGAAACCTGGCTAAATGATAATATATTAGATAGTGAAGAACTATTTGACAACAGATACACTGTTTTTAGAAAAGATGGGTATGTAACAAATTCTGTAACATAAAAGATGGAGGCGGTGTGCTAATAGCCGTGTTAAAAAAATAGAATCCTCAGCGTTCCAAATTGTAGGAGACTGAGTGTGAAGATTTGTGGTTGACTATATAAATAATCGCCAATTCTAATTATGTTATTGAACGAGCCAATGTATTGCCTTGTATTGTAGGCGATTTTAATATCCCTAATATTGATTGGGCCTCAATAAATGACAAGGACAATTCTAGAGTACACATAACGTGGTCTCTGATAATACAGTGGTTGCTTCGATTTTCTTAACATAAACAATCTACAACAGTGTAACAGTATTTTGAACAGCAAAAATAGGATCTTGGACTTGGTGCTTTTGGATGAGTCACTACAGTGTTCACCTCAGGCATCATATGACAATTTATGTACTGTTGACTCACTGCATCCGCCTATAAATTTTGGGATTACCTTTGTCGCGAATGCCAAATTGGAGATATGTAAATCCACAACGGGGTATAATTTTGTGAAGGTCAATTACGACTAAGTAAACCAATACCTTAATTCAATATGTTAGGAAACTACACTTAATACAAAATCCGATGTAAATACCATGGTTACAAACGTATACACGGTCTTGAATATTGTCAAAGATAGATTTATTTCCGAATCAATCGTCAGGCAGAATAAACACCCACCCTGGTTTAATGTAAAAACTAAGCAAGTTACATATCAAAAAGAAAAATTACTTTGCCAATACAAAAAATACGTTTATCTTTAAAAATTCTAACCAAAGAATATAAGAAGTTGGTCACTAATTCATTTCATTCCTACATTAATTTAACTGAAGACAAAATTAGTCATAGCCCAAAATATTTCTGGTCTTATACATATTAAAGATAAACGTCGAAGCTTAGGAAAAATCGGCACCATGGTGTATGGAACCAAATCTTCCACAGACGGTTCAGAAATGCGTGACATGTTCGCTGATTTTTTAGTCTCCGTTTACGGAGAGGGGGCCTACTCACAAACTGTATCCTCGGCAAATCTTGGGATTCATGTTGATGGCTGTCAAATACTTTTCACCTTGGTCAATACCAAGACTGTTTACAATAAAATAAAAGATCTTCATAGTACATAATAAGGGAGCCGGTCCCGATGAAATACCACCCTTATTCATAAAAAGTTGCGCCAAATCATTAACGACGCCATTGCATATAATTTATAATAAGTCTTTGCGTTTGGGAATATTCCCTTGGTTGTGGGAACTCGCCAAGGTGGTTCCTGCGCATAAAGGTGATGAAACTGCAATAATCGAAAATTATAGATCAATATCTTTACTATCCACAATGGCAAAGGTATTCGAGTCACTCATATGTCCGATAGTACAGAGCCACTTCAAGAGTTTCTTAACGGAACCTCAGCACGGCTTTGTTCAATCGAGATCTATATGCACCAACCTTGCATCTTTTGTTGATGACGTGATTGGTGCTCTTGATCGCCAGAGTGTAGTGTAGTAGATGCCATCTACACTGATTTTAGCAAAGCCTTTGACAAAGTATCTCACACTATACTCTTACAAAAACTATCAGGGTATGGCTTGTCAGGCTCCCTTCTATCGTGGTTCGAGTCGTATCGCCATCGCAGTTTTTATGTGGTCCTTAATGGATATAGGTCGAGAGATATAACATCGGGTGTTACACAAGGCTCGCATTTGGGACCTATATTATTTAATATTTTCATCAATGACCTACCCTCATATTTTAAATACTCAGTGCCTTTTATGTCTGCAGACGACCTTAAAATATCAAAATAAATAAGTTGTTCTAAGCACGCACCTAACTCCAAATGGATTTAGATCAGTTAACACTTTGGTGCGAGTCAAATGGCATTGAATTAAACAATAAAAATGCTCTTTAATAAGATTTACTTTAAATGAAATCAATCGTTTCATCATACCATATTCAGAGGTAGAACCTACTTGAAACTGAAACTGTACGAGACCTTGGTGTGGTATTACACGATTAACTGACTTTTATACCCCATATAGAAAAAGTTGTTACGAGAGCCTCCAAAATGTTAGGTTTTGCCGTAGAGGCAAAGAGTTTCGCAGGCCTACAACTAAAATATTTCTGTACAATAACTTGGTAAGGAGCACATTGGAATATTGTAGTCAAATTTGGAGACCCTCTCAGGCTTGAAAGAATACAAAAAGGTTTCTTTGGCACTTAAGTCGTGGTTCAGGAATTAATAATCTATTGCCATACGAAGAAGGCTCCAAAAATTTTATATGCTATGTCTTTCAAAACGTAGAGACGTTTTAGATTTAGTATTTGTATACGTATACAACTTTGAGGAGTCACATAAATCGTCCGCAGCCATTGAGTAAATTTAATATAAATGTACCTTCAAAGTATTCCCGAAAACGTGTTGCACCCTTCACGAAAACAGAATTCGGCAAATGCTCATTAGTTCCTCGTTTAAGCCGATTATTTAATGGATGCAATGAGTCAATATATATTCACTTCGACTCGCTTAAGACGTTCCGAAAAGCGATCAGCATGTTATACGATCGCGTGATATCAAATAATATCGATTGCTAATGTAATTTTATTATGTACAAATATTATAATGATTATTTCACTTTAAGGATTATTTTACATCACTTTATTTTTATTTTTATTTTATGATTACTTTTAGTTATTTAATTTTTAATCTAATTACTTTTAAACACCAATTTTATTATTCCATAATGTTAGTTTTAATCTACTTCTTCATTTTGTTACCATATTTTCTATTGTGTTTAATGATTGTTGATGATGATTTAATTCGCTTTGTTTCTTTTGTTTTAATTAGTTGCATCACCTTTTAAGGTGTTTTCCGTTGGCCAGATTGATAAATATCAAAATTATATTTAAATCTAAATTAATTACAAAATACAAGTTACACAATTTGTGCATGCAGTGGCTACCTTAAAAGATTATACAACCAACAAAGATTATAAAACCATGTATGTAATATAAGTGTGGTTGTGTAATCACTGGTGGTCCTAAAATAAATAACCCCTCCGCCCTTCCACCCCGCGGCAAAATATACGTCAAAGCATTCCACCACGCAAAAAAACGAAATGATAAACTAGTAATAACAGTACCTAATTAAATAGGAACAGTTGATCGTCTAAATGCAAAGACAGACTAAGACGCGCCTAAATTGCCGAAATCGTGCATAGAGGCGACGATTTTGATTTAATTCGAATTTTAGAATTAAATGTACCTATGTTAATTATAAATCTGTATTGTAAATCTTTTCTTTTTATAAAAGGCCTATAATATTTTTGACTAACTTAAGAATTAGAATGATTGATGTTTACACTATAAACAATATATGATAGGCATCAGCCATAATGCTTGCGCTTCAGTTAGTTGAATGTTAGCAAACGAGGGAGGCCAAATACTAATAGAAAAAGTATAAACAAACTAACAAAAAAGTAAAACTTAGTAAATCGATAGAAAATATAATATAATATAATAGGTATATCAAAAATGTATACAAAATAAAAAAAAAATTCAAAAAAGGCAAATATCAAAACCAATGAATATACGTAATTACATATTATTATCGATATCTTTAAAGGTGATTAGTTTATATTACTCGTTGCATTAATGAAACTGAAATAATTCTAAAGCCGCCTTATTTTGGGACCGAAGGGACGAGGCATGGCTCTTAACTTCTTTATCTTTATTTTTTGTTTGATACATGCTTTGCCTACTTTTGGATCTTGGCATTATATTAATCGTTAAATCTTCAATTAAGCGTTCATCTTTTATTTCCCTCTTAACGAATTTAAGCATGTTAAGTCGATCAGTATAAATATCCGTACCCTTAATCTCGTTGGAAATATTCTTCTTCTTAGGTGTACCACTTAAACTGTCAATATATGTGCTTCTGGGTTTAATTGTTGATGTGCTATCTATTTCTTTATCTACAGCCTCTTCGCGGGACCTATTAGTTATAGTTGAACGCAGTGATTCAGTATCAGTCTTATCAATTTTAGTCTTTTCCAGCGTAGCATCTTCCTTATGTACCAATGCAGAAGTAGATCCTACTGGTGTAGAAGTGGTATTAGTTGATTTGTTATTTTTTTGACTTACAGCTTCAGGCTGCTTTTGATCATTTTCAGATTCTTTGATATTTATATCCGACATCATCGGTGTTGCAGTTATATTGTCGTTGCAATACTGTTTATTTTGTGATAAATAGATGCCGAATCGATCCTGAAATATACAAACTTAACTGATATAATCGTATAGTAACCATCCAAATTACGGACGTATTAGCTTAAAAATTTTTAGACCACGGTATATTGTATTTTATAAAAAATCACATTATCATTATTCCTTGACATAACAAGCAGTTTATATTGCAACGTTGTTAGCCGTTAGGTATCGAAATAATTAATGAATAAAATATTTTCAATCATGGAAATATGGAAAACGTTTGTTATTGATTAGCTCTTAAATCCAAATCAGACATAATAGTTATCTAAAGAGATTTTTTGGCTGGGATAGCAAAGAAGCCTTTCTATTGTCTTCCGAGAGAGTCTGTCTTTCTAAACAAACTATTGCCTACCAAAAATGTATGGAGTAAAGCTGTTCTGCCTATCAATCAGAAAGCAAATGTGTTCGTAACTATAATAAAATATACATATCGAAAATCGTTTTAGTGAATACAGAATCATAATATTATAGTCATAATTACTAGATGAGTGTGTGATTTTAGGTGAGACTTTAAAGTTGTTTAATCATCTGTGAAAGTCATCCCCACCGTCTTATATTTCAGTATCCCTAAATCACCTTTAAATAAACATTACTTAACTCAGGCTTTTCATATTAGTTTTTTTGCGAAAGAATCATCCTAGGCTGATATTCAATGTATTGTCGCAACTCGAATGAATTGACTACACATACATTCTAGACACTACACATACATACATTGAAAGAAATCGCAAATATAAACACTAGTTAACGTAAAAGATACCATATTCAACTGGATACAATATTACCTATTGTTTCTCTATTAAAATCTATATACTAGTAGCGTTGTCATGTTACACTCTAATTATTCGACTGAGATTGAATAGCCGTCGAGATTAAAGCTTTTAAGACGAAATTGAGAGGTTTTCTTTGACACCTGAAGGACAAGATAATGTCACTTTCAGTAATGGTTACCAATACTATGAGAAAAAGGTTTATGTAAACCAAGCGGATTGGTAGAGATGCAGGCAAAAACTAGTCACTTAATGCACTGAATCTATAACGATTCAAGTTACATGCAGTGTTAATTAGTTCATTGATTTATAATTATAGAATTAAAGGAAAAGGTACACTACATTTGTCACATTTTTCGATAAAAACATTGTATTAAGTATTTATTCAACACGAAGCACACGAATGAATCTAGACAATGGTCTTCTAACGGAAGCACAAGTATCGTGAAAAAAAGGAAATTAATATATGTATAGTCCGTTTCAAATACGAAGACCCATTTGACAGGTGATCGTTGAACGGCAATAGTGAAGAAACGGTTTCAATCGACACATCAGGAAATTGACTTCCGATTAACTGTCCAAACAAACTGTAATCGTAGGTTTAGAATCGAAACAGAAATGATAAAAACAGGAAAAAAAAATTGTTCAAGTGTAGTTTGACTTATCGAAAGAATAGTTAGATATAACATGTTTACTTGTAAAAAAAACTGGGCTCATCCTTGATTAATTCCTACTATTACATACTTACTCTATACTTAGTATAAGAGTGAAATAAATGTGGTATAACAGATTTTAATTGGCAAGACGGCTACTCTCTATAAATTATGGGGTATTTAAACCATACGTCTAATATCGCATCTTCAATTCCATTTTTTAATAAATAAAATAATAACGGTTTGCGGAATAGGGTTTAAGATACGTTGCAAGTTAATAATTATTAATACCAAATATAAATTTACAAAAGTATTTCTCGGACAATTGTTTTTACCTCGTATAAGTTCGATTTTATCCGATTCAGAATGTCGCGTCATTATGACAAAGTAAAAAAATTACCCTAGTGCGTAACCATGGTATTGTAGCAAAAAGTTATTTTATTTTGATGTTTAAATTATTTAAGTCCAACACCAATATAAATATTACTTGATTATGTTAGTGAAAAAATTATATCAGGTTTTGTATAGACTCTAATTATTTTTAAATAGTCTTTAGTACCAAGAGTAATCATTGTTAATTTTAGCAATTTATACGAAATGTGCAGACTTACGTGCTATGAAGACGTGTCAAAAGGGACTTCGTATTTGAAACAGACTATAAGTTAATAATACTTCTTCTCCCTACCCTTTATTATTCCCATGTCACTTGGGGTCGGCTTTTCTATTCTAACCGGATTTGACTGGTTATCAGTTTTTACACGGAGCAGCTGCCACCTGACCTCCGCAACCCGAAGGCTAACGATACCCTAAGGCTAGACTAGTGTCAGGATATTAGAGGGTACTGATTTTCCCAATAACGACTGCCATATATGTTCATGGCAGCCGGGACCGACGGCTTAACGTGCTCTCCGAGGCACGGAGCAGGCGATAATTGTTAATTAATACGCACATAATTGCGAAACGTCATATAACTGCCGAAAGTTACAGGTGCGCGACGTGGGCTCTAACCCGAGACCCTCTGCATTGCAGTCTGTTGGTCTTCCCACTGAGCTATCGCTGCGAGAAAATAAATAAGACTGCCTTTGTAGTGCAGCAGCATAATCATTATCTTAAGGCTTTGATTCCCGGGTTGGGGAAGCCTTGTTGGGGTTTTCTGTCAAGATATTCTTAGTAGCAGCAGGCAAAGTCTGGAACTGAGTCCGATGACGTGGGACGTAAAAACATAATTGGCAAAATATAGGTGTCATAAAATGGTATATTTATTCAGCACTAATGTCATATTTTGCATATTTAATCAGGGGCTAATGCATGGTCTAACGCTTCTCACACTATGAAGAGGCCAGTGCCCAGCATTGGGACAGTTTAAAACAGGGCTGATATTATTATTGTGCATGAAACATAATGCGATACAAATTTGGTGTATGTGAAGAGGGCAGTTTCCTTGAAGGATGGCATTTTAAACTGAATAACACCATACCTCGTAATAGGCATCTCGTGCATTTGCTAAATGCACATTAAAAAGACGTTATTTTATATGCCGTACATATAAAAACAAAAAGCTTCACGTTCATCAAAAGAATTGAGTAAACGCAGTGAACAGTTTATGAAGACTTTATTAGACTGTATCAACTAACTGGTCAACAAACAAATGGGTACTTCTTACAAAAAAAGCGTTGAATAAATTAAATAAAACCAAAGATACTTGCAAAAGAACATCGATTCCCAGAAAGATTGCTGCACGCGGCTAATGAAATTTAAAGCCATCCATCCTTATTTCAATAAAGATGACGAATGAAATAAACTACTATCTTTAACCCTTAAAGGCTACAACAACGGGTTTTTACACCCGGGTGACTTATATTTGTGCCTGTATCTTTTTTCGTATTTAAATCAGTGCCTTGAGATTCTGTGTATTCTCGTAAGTCGACAGTAGCCCTCGAACATGCGGGGCAAGAGGTTGTGCGCGAGCGCGGGTCCCGAGATACACTCGCAACTTGATGTTTTTCACCCATAATTGTAGTCATAGTGGGCTACTGAATTACAGCATAAGTAATGAATTTATGTTTCATTTTTAGTATGTGTGTAGTATATAATATTTTTATGTGTATTATTATATGTCTCATGATTATTATTTTAATATGTATTATTGTTTTAATATATATATTAAATCAATAAGACATATTAAAATAGTATATATACATATATATAATAGTAGGTATATGCTATTAATAATAATACAGATAACAATCGGATAATCGGATGTATATTTACCTAAAGTTAATTTTCGGCTAACATATTGTGGAAGTGGCTTCAGAGAATATTATTATTAAATCAATTTTTCTCGATCAGATCGGAGACGTTCTGGGCAAAGACTGGTTAAGAGCACCTTAAACCGGAGAGCGTGTATGAGGAATGTGATGAATGTGAATGAATACAGAGAAGTGTGTCAGGATCGTAGCAAATGGAAATCCGTAGTCTCTGCCTACCCCTCTGGGAAACAGGCGTGAATCTATATATGTATGTAAAAATAGAATACCGGGATTCTGAGATTGCTTAACTAGTCCGATGTATATTTACTGTACATTACATTTTCACTCCCCATTCTAGTATGTGTATGTAGGGTGTGAAGATATGATATAGAAAAGAAATGGTAAATAAGAAAACATAAATTAATGTAAATATTTTTATTCAATTCAGTACTATTTATTTATTTGATAAGGATATCTTACAAAATATTTATTTATTTTGTACATACAGAAAATACATAGAAAAGAAATGACAGATTATTATGACAGAGTTTGTCGATAAAATAGTGCTACTTTAGGTAAATATGCGTCCGATTATCCGATCTCTAATTATTATATTTATATGCTATTTTAATTTCAGGCTATGTATCGAACGTGACTGTAATAAGTAGTATTTTGTTTGCCGAAAATTAACGCAATTTAGAAGTGATCGTATATTTTAATTATTGTTGATTTTATGTTTATTTTACATAAATAACTTTTTGAAAAATATTGCGAGTTCTCATTATGATTTGAAAAAGAAAAAGTGTTATTTATATACACCGTGAATTTATAGTCGTTTTGGAACCGAAACGTGGTAACTTAGGATAATTAGTAGTATCAATAAAAAATAGTAAATTAATTGTACTGTGTATAGTAATAAAGTTGGAATATGAATAATATTTTTCACTTATTCGAGTTTGATCGTAATAACGCACGGACAATTCATTCACAAACACATGCACACGTGATCGCGCGGCTGCGAACCGTCGTCGGCGGCGCACTGTGGGCTGAAAATCGACCTCCATAGACAAAGAAATGAAAGTTGCTAGATGTTCGTTTTGTTGACAGATATGGCTTATATTAGCTATTATACACATAACAATGTCGTCTGAGCTAACTCCGCACAGAAATGAATTTATTTAAAAATTTTTTCGAAAAAAATGTATGGAGCTAGCATGAAAAATCTGAATATCTCTGAACTTGCAAGGAAAACCGTAATATCCTCAGAGATGGTTATAGGACTAATTATTTGTGATTTTTTGACATACTTCATATAACGGTACCTGCTGCAGAATTTTCTTTAAAAATCATCTAATTTTTTAAATTTTTTTTAACATTAAACAAAAACAAAGTGAATGGAGCTCTACGCGCTTTTATGAACAGTCGAAATGTTTCCGAAAAGGCACGTTTGGCTGTTCATAGAGGACTATTAGTGCCCACACTTATGTATGGAAGTGAAAGTTGGGTATGGCAAAAGAAGCATGAGAGCAGAATAAATGCTGTAGAAATGAGAGCGCTGAGAAATATATGTGGTGTGACTCTGAAAGATAGAATAAGGAATAGTGTGATTAGAGAGAGATGCGGCATGAAAGTTGATATAGTGACAAGAATAGAAAAGGGTATGTTAAGCTGGTTTGGGCATGTAGAAAGAATGGACGAGGAAAGACTGACTAAGAAAGTTTATAAGGCTAGTGTGAATGGAACAGTCGCAAGAGGAAGACCTAGGCGAACGTTTCTTGATCAGATCGGAGGCGTTCTGGACAAAGGCCAGGTTAAGAGCACCTTGAACCGACGGGCGTGTATGAGGAATGTGATGCAAGTGAATGAAGCCAGAGAAGTGTGTCAGGATCGTAGCAAATGGAAATCCGTAGTCTCTGCCTACCCCTCTGGGAAACAGGCGTGAATCTAAGTAAGTAAGTAAGTAAGTTTTTAACATTAAACGATTTGTTTTATTGTAAAAGTAAAGAAACAACACATTATATGCATATAATACTAAATCTTCGCCAGTTATTTATTAAAATATCAGGAAAATTATTTTTGCCTTACATAGTATATATGTTTTAAAACAGGTAATTGGATACCATTACTAAACTTTGCATACAGGTAAACTACTGAATAATAAATTAGCCTTCTAATGAGTTCTGAATAAGAGATTAAGTGATTTGCAATATCGCACAATGGTAACTACGGATTACACTAATTAAATTCTTACAGGTAAGTACATAAGTAAACTAATTAGTTAATTAGACATGTTACGAGTTCTAAGAAATATTTTCGACAACTGTCTAATTTATCATCAATTAATACAAACTACATTTTAAAAAAAAAAATTTCATATAGCCTATATTTACAAATGTACTAAAAAAGATAACATAATTAACATAATTACAAAAACACAAATAATTATAATACTAAATATTTACAAAAATGGTTTAGGCATCGTAGAATTCTTCAGCATCGCTGTCAACTGGTAACGTGCCCAGAAGACTGGCAGCATTGCCACGTTGAATGGCAATGCTGATTCTTTGGGCTAAGAAAAGACCAGCCTTCTGATCACGCGAAACGTCGATCAGGCGTTTTGCGATCTCCCTGTACAAAATACGAGCGCTCGGACCCCATGAACCTAGAGTTTCCACCCCAAACGGCTCAAAAATGTAATTTCCAACTAAATTACTATATTTGCGCCGTTTGAGGGTTTCCGCGGTTGCAGCAGCAGCGCCGGCCCATCCCGCAGTACTTGGAAGATGTGATGGCGCAAGGGTGTCAACGCATGTTGCGTCCCACACCAAAGGCCTGCCCATCTTCCAAGGCAACAATGACATTCCGTCCGGTCTCTTCCCATCGTCACGTACCAAGCCATTGGGTTCAAGTACAGCTGGAACGCCAGCAGTGACAAGAGCACGACGTATTATGTCATTAAGATTAGCGTGCCGAGAGATTATAATATTCTATCATAATAATAATATATTCTATCACATACACACAACACCATCTAGCCCAAACTAAGCAGAGCTTGTACTATGGGTACTAGACAATGGATAAACATACATATATACTTTTTTTTTGTAAATATATACATATTATACATAGAAACACCCAGACCAAGACAAACATCCATGTTCATGCACACAAATGTTTGACTTGTGCGGGAATCGAACCCACGACCTCAGGCGTGGCAGTCGGTTACACTAACCACTACGCCATCGAGTCGACCAGCACTTCTGCTACAAGAGACTGCTACTGTCTAATTATTTTATTATTATGTCTAAATGAAGGTATTTTTTAAATCATTAAATTCTACTAATGTCAAAGTAAAGATCAATCGATAAGTTAGTTATTTTATTAACGCTAATAATAGGCATTAAATAAAAAGAAAAATAAACTAAAAAGGTATTTTTTAATAGTTGATAAAATTTATATAAAACAAAACATAGGTACAAAAGTATGCAAAAATATAAATAGGTACAAGAATAGTAATATAAAATATTTAAAAATAAATCAATTGCAAAACATAGTTACGTACCAAAGCTAAATAACGAAAGATCATGAAAAAATTACATTGAATAGAATTACAATTAAAAGCACAAAAAGTTTCTAGTTTTCCTTATCACTCTCGTCGATTTCTGAATCAGAATCTAGATTGCCTACAAACTCAAAGTCAGTTTCTTGAAACTGAATTAAATTGAGGGTTTCAGGAAATAAATCCTCCTTTTTCTTGGCATCTAACTTGGGCCTTTGTACATTTATAAAAGGATCCGAAGAAACAACTAACATATTAAGGATATCATGATTCGAATCTTGCCTGCTCTTTTTCTGCGAATGATGTTCCCGAAACCTCCTAAAATCTTTATTGCGAGACTCGGATGCTTCTTCCGAGAGACTTCCTATGGGTACAACATCATTCTTCTCGATTATGTCTGCCCCGTGTATAAGTAATTTGTGGACGGTTGATGACATATAGTACCAGTCATATAATTTCACGTACCTCTCTGCTGTTTTGAAGGCATAATCTTTAAATTTAATTATATCTACTTTTTCCCCGGAAGTTATTGCCTGTAAAATCACAGCAAATCTTCTTATTAGTTCTTCGTCCAACCCAGTAATGGCTGCAGTTTTATGGGGAAATTTGAAAAACTTTCTTGCAGTGTTGCCGTCATTAGTAGTTCCGGAACCTTGTTTAACAATGTCAATCAATAGATTTAATTCGTCTTTAAATTTGTCTTGAATAATCTTTTTTCTCTTACTTAGCATTTCTTTGTGCTCGTTACCTCTCGCAGCCCACTCTTTAAAATCTAGTCTATACGAAATATGTAGTAAACATTCCATACAATTTATACGGGCGTGTAGAGATGACAATCCAAACTCGTATATGTCAGAAGATACGGTCTTTGCTGTTACTACACCCAAACGGTTCATTTCTGTCGGTTTTGCCAAACACAAATAGCATGATGAACTTGATCTGGCTTGAGACAAATACGTGTAGACTTTACCATCGATCATTGTCATCATTAGGTGATGATTCACCCTGTTTCTATTATTGCACTCTGTAGGAATGAGAGCCTTAATTTCTTCATCCATTTGTCGTTTGTGTTCGATGACTACTGCTTCGCTTTCCTTCACAAAAGTAAATTGAACTGGACGACAATACATTGCTGAGCATGGTTTTGGGTTCGTCCACAAAGTATTGTCTCCATCAGTCAGTTTTAGTGGCACCAAGGAAGTCATGAAAATACTTGAATCTGTCGCGGAGGTACTTATGAACGACGCACGATAACTACGTGTATCAGATGATGCCTACATAGATCGACGCAAAAGAGCCGCGTGTATCCCGACCGAGTCCTATGCGCGATTTAAAAACTAGTGACTACACAAGTATTAATAAAATTAAGTAAATGTAATAACTACGAAATTGATAATAGGCATATCGCAGTTCAATAGAGCCAAAATCAGCTGATACGAGGCAATGTGTTATCTCCTTTTACTATGAAAAACCTGCATTGTGAAACATCACAATTAATACGTAAATGGATACTCCAATTTCTCCTTCATACTTTACACGGGCTTAGGACCGTCGAAAATACTTTATCTGAACATTACTCTTCGATAAATAGCTAACTTTATTTATTATGTAATAAAAATAATCACAGGGTGAAGGAACTCTGAGTATTTCAGGCGTATTTAAAAAAATGGAGCTATTTACAAAATAATCAACTTACGTATCTATGGACAGTTTATTTACAAATTATTTACACTTCCCTGTATCGAAGCAACTGCTCGAAATGAAGTCCGCCACGTTCAATACACAAACGAGCACGTTTGATACCATTGTCTTTAAGTTTTCTTAATGTGTCTCTATCACTTTTAACTTTATGAAATGCGTCCACTATCGCACTACGTAACTCGTCACGACTTTCATGTTCACGAGAATACACGAGTCTTTTTATTTCTGACCACAAGTAAAAATCTAGGGGCGTTAAGTCCGGGCTTCTCGGCGGCCAAGCCACGGGACCGCCGCGCCCAATCCACTTATCGCCAAACTCATTGTTGAGGTAGGCACGTACTGAACTTGCATAATGAGCGGGACAGCCGTCGTGCTGGTAGTACATATCGTGTAGAATCGATAATGGTACTTCCTCCAATAGCTCGGATATTACTGTTCGTAACATTTCTAAATACGAGCTACCCGTTAGATGACCTTCAATAAAAACAGGCCCTATTAAACGGTCGTTTACAATACCGGCCCAAACATTCACACTGAACCTCACTTGGTGGTGGTCTTCCCGTATTAAGTGAGGGTTTATAAGAGTCCAGTAGTGTTCATTGTGCACGTTGTATAATCCCACTCGAGTAAACAATGACTCATCTGTCCACAGTATGTTCGCGTTCGGATTATTCAACAACCACTCACATAGGACGATCCTTGCTGGTGCATCATTGTTATTTATTACGTGAGCACGACGAAAATGATAAGGGTGTAACCCATTGGTATTTAATGTTTTCCATATAAAGTATTAACTAACATTAAATTCTTGAGCCGCCATTCTCGTGCTTCGCCGCGGATCCCGCTCGAAGTACTCCAGAATATCCTCTTCGATCTCCGGGGAGTCATTAAGGCGTCCTCGGCCATGCGCATGAGTCGGCGTACGGAATTCTCCATGGTCGAGAAGGCGCTGAGTTGCAGCCAAGATAGTGGGAGTGGATGGCACTTGAGGACTTTCAATTCCTCGTAGCTGCAGCGCATTCAAATGCTCCGGCTGGGAGTATAAGCGTCTGGCCTGTTCCAAATTGAAATTGGCAACAGCATACAGCTGTACCATTGCCAAGTACTCAGCGTTAGAATATTCGTATTGACGACTCATTTTCGCGTGACAATGAATAATTACGTTACGAGACGCGAGTTGCTGCAGTACTGAAGGGCGGGAAGGGGTGCGTGCGGGGCGCGCTTGCACCAGAGTCGGACGGGAAAAACCGCTCGCGCTCGCTCTGCCGGCGCCTGGGGTAGTGTGCGGGGATTAGCGGGCGGCGCGGGCGCGGCAGTTTCTGTGTTTTTATTGGCGAATGTTTTTAAGTTGTCAAACATGAATGATATCGATCGTAGTGACGCGTAGGTAAACGTAGTACGTGAAATTGAGTGGCGTTACTACGAGTTCTCATTTATTTCTCGTAAACGACAATAAATTAATTTTTCAAAAAAAAAAACATTTTACTTTATTAAAATAATGATTTTAATCGATTCTATTATTGATATAGAGTATAAGGTTTTCGGTTCCAAAACGACTACAAATTCACGGTGTATAGCTATAAATAATACGCCAAAATAAAGGCTAATCTGTGATTATTAAAATGAATATTATATAGACTGATTAAAATAACATTATATGTATTTTTCAAGATTTCCATACACCTTCAAAATTTCCATAATTTTGAGAAGCCCTATTCACTCTCAATTTAAATAGTTTTTTTTAAGGAATTAATCCAATAACTCAAATAATCATAGGGCAGGAACCATAATTAAAGTACATTTGATAACAGATAGTAAAATATCTTTAATTATATTATTTATGCCAATTATTCAATCCAGGTGTTTTTACACCCATTGTAGTCTTAGCAGTAAACAAATTCATAGCCTTTAAGGGTTAAATCTAATCATTTAATTTACTTAAACCCAAAAAGAAGCAAATCAGCAGATATTATATCTTATTCTACGTAATAAAATAGTAGTTACTTTAAATAACTGCACTTCAAGATAGTGCAATGAACACTACCTTAGTATTCTCGTGAGCATAACTGCCGATAAACAACCAAAACGTCAGAGCAAGTGTAAACATCATTCGTCGTAAATAATTTCTTATATTATGTTGAGAATTAGTGATTGACATAAATCCTGGTAAAAGCTCTAAAAAGTACCTTAATTTAAATGTATACATAAATAATAATTACATTTACTTAAAAGTAAGATAAACATAATTGATGAAATTATGTATTTTCACTAATTAATTAGTCACTTACTTCAAACTGTTGCTGAAGAACAGTTTTTGTATCCTACATATAAATTAAGTAACATCACGGAACTCACTAACTCATAAACTTTGACGTTCATAAGTGTTACTTTGTGACCTAAATGAATAAATGATTGTATTCTGATTTGATTTTGTTCTAAGTCTTGTATAATCTCATTTTCACATATTAAATTGAAAAATCAAAACACTATATATATCTACGCTGAGCCGCAAAGTGAAAGGGTCGGTTAGAAAATCTTTAATATCTTCAAAAGTACCTGACCTAGCATTATGAAATAAAGACTAAATTAAAGAATATTTTAATGAGCTTAAATGAAAATAAAAAATAAATTCAATCTTTTTATTTCAATAAATGTAAAATAAATAAAAAGTTTCATGGAAGCGTTGGAGTACTCGCTGAACTGTAGAGACAACAGTTCTCGCTGTATTTCGCTGACTGTGCCCATCTTCAAGCATTGTCAGTATCCTGGTACATTCTTCAGAATAATAAAATTTATGAGGCAGGAACACCATATTTATAATTTTTTTATTGCAAACTAAAACAAACGCGACACAAATGATTTGATTTATTTTGGTACTAAATTGAAAAACTACCATTATTTTACATTTTAAGTTTTTATACAATTATCAAAAATAAATAAAAAGGTTTTATATATTATTTTATGTGGCATTAAATATTCTTTAATTAAGTCTTCATTTCATAATGTTAGGTCAGGTAGTTTTTTAGATATTGAAAACTACTTTCTAACCGATCCTTTTCTTTGCGGTCCAGTGTATTTTGCCTTTTGCGGTTGAAATATTAATATGAACGAAAAGGAGCAGTGTTAGTAAATAATCTTCGCTTAAATGTAATATAATAATATCATCATAATCATTTTAATGGAATCGGCGCACGAATTGTCTCCTATGATTAACCAGATAATCAAATCGACAATCGACATTGCTTGAAATACTAAATAATATTAATAATAATTGTTGGAAATCACAAAATATTTACAGGATATATTATGTACCAACATTTCGTGATCTCAATTTACTGAAACAAGTGTTGCTGGTTACGATTTACCTTTGGATACCGGTTGTAGTGGAACTGAGGATGACATTCGCAGGGAACCGGAGGGGATATTTTGTAGCTCTTGTGTGACGAAGCAACTCTCTTTGAGGTCTCCAGTGTTTCATACCCTGCATAGAATATGAATCGAGTAATAAACTACCTATCTTACTTACGTAGAAAATAATCGGAATCTTTCAGTTTAAAATTCAGACTGGTTATAAAAATATACAGTTTGTCTAACTGATCAAAATAAGCTAAGATTCCAAGAAAATTGTTTGCAAAACAGTAAATTAATGCTTTAACATCATCAAAATAATTATCAGGTTAAACATTTTTATATGTTTAAATACTTTGTTAAAATACAAGATATTTTTTATACTTTGTAGTAATACAAACCTTTGAAGTTATCTGCTCGTCTTAGAGTTCTCTTTAATTTCTTCCGCATCCTCCTTTCCCAGTTCTGTTCAGCGACTGGTTAATACAAAATACAAATATATTAGTACTTAAAATATAAATAGAATGTGCAGTTATACTAAGATAGTTCTTATAACATTTCTTTTCGTGTAGCATGATTCTTTACGATATGTAACTATACAAGTTGCTTTTGTCTTTTATTCACAATATTTTTCTATGTCGACAAGATAATCTTCTTTACGCTTTCTTTTGTGATATTGAATTTAGTTACATTATATTACCCTTTTGCGTGTTTCGACCACTACATTATTCTTTTTACAATTGTCGGAATCTTTGTCATTTGTAATTATAGTAAACTAAATATTTTTCGAAAGTACTATTTTTTTATATAACGGAATAAATATATAAATTGAATGTGAAATATATTTATGTTACGAATTTATTTTAAAGTAGGTATGGATGCGCTTAATTTATTCTATAGATAAAACCCACAAAGTAAGGCTTGTTTTTAAAATGCCTATGACTTTCGACTTCTCTTAATTGAGCTGGAATATTTATTTATTTATTTATTTATTTAGGTTTGCTAACAGTTGTTACATTTTACTTACGCTAAATATAATTACATTTGAATTTCGTATCCTAATGTACAACCATATAAAAGCAAACACCACATGCAATACGTATTTGGTTAACTAAATAGGTATATAAAAAAAGAAGAAAACATACATATACAATTCATGTGCTACGGAAAGCTATTTGTTGCTTATAACTTCTTTTAGAATTTTGCGGAAATGAGACAAAGAATCATTGAATTCATCCAGCGAGCCACTGTATTCATTCGCCAGTTTAATTAAACGGGGTATTGGAGAATTAGATCCCAGAACAGTTTTTCTTAACGGTGGGTAAAATATCGTGATTTTAGAACGTGGATACCTACATGGTACACGGAGTTTGATTTTATTAAGAAGTTGTGAACAATCTATGTTATTTGTCACAATCTTGTAAAAAAATATAAGATCTAACATTTTTCTTCGCTTATCGAGTGAGTCCATTTTAAAATGTCTCAGTTTTTCCCTGTAAGAGAACTTCTTGATGGCATTGTACGATCTTGTTGTGTTTGTTAAGTGCCACATAAAACGTTTTTGGATCCGTTCAATGCGAAGGCTATGAACAGAGTAATGCGGGCGCCACACTACACTGCAATACTCCAGTACACTTCTAACAAGACAGTTATATAAAAGAATTTTGGTTTTAGGATAACGAAAAACTTTGCCGTTCCTCATTACAAAACCCAACATTTTAGAGGCTTTCGTTAATATATTTTCCATATGGGGAATAAATGTCAACTTCCGATCAAGAGTCACACCCAGGTCCTTGATAAAATCTACTTCCTGTATAATGCTACCCTGAATACAGTAGGTTGATGGAATTATTTTGTGGTTACGCGTGAATTTAATGTGGTGACATTTTGTAACATTTAGTAACATTTCATTAGATGAACACCATTCAGTAAGTGCATTCAAGTCAGTTTGAAGATCATTGACATCTGTGGTTGTATTTATGACTTTTTGAATTTTGAGATCATCGGCAAATAAAAATGGAGTAGAATTTCGAAAGCAATCTGGGATATCATTGACAAATATATTAAAAAGCACTGGCCCTAGGTGTGATCCCTGTGGAACGCCAGATGTGATTTTATGTGACCTGGAAGTATAACCGTTCAGGACCACATGGAAAATTCTGTCGCTTAGATATGACTCGATCCATTTGTGAAATATACCACTAAAGCCGTAGTGAGACAATTTTAGCAATAGGATTTTGTGAGAAACTTTGTCAAAGGCCTTACTGAAGTCGGTATATACTACATCCACTTGTTTATGGCTATCCAGGGCCTCCGACAAAGTCTCTACAAACAAAGTGAGATTTGTACATGTTGATCGAGCTCTCACGAAACCATGTTGGTGATCTGTTAGGCTATGTTTGAAATAAAGCTGTATGTAAGAATTGACCACGGACTCAAAAACTTTAGCTAGACCAGATAAAATAGAAATCGGCCTATAATTTTGTATTAGCGCAGTATTTCCTGATTTGGGTACTGGTACAACTCTGGCTTCTTTCCATTTATCTGGAAATATTCCAGAACTTAATGATTTATTGTATATTAAAGAAAGTGGGGTAACAAGACTGGTAGCACATGAAGACAAAAATAAATTTGGTATACCATCAGGTCCAGGCCCCTTGGTATTGTCCAAGTTTTTAAGCTTAGTTAATAATAATAATATATGATTCATTCATAGAATATGATTGTATATGATCAGGTAGTACTTGTAATGTTTAAGTAATCGAGTTCTACCTAAGTAGTAAATTCACATAGTTGTATCTACATCGAAATTAATATTAAATAACATTATACAATATATTTTTGTCTAGGGTAGGAAACCTACGGTGCGTGAGTCTGACTTGCACCTAATAAGCTTTACGCTACGATACTGCTGTATCTGTGACCACAGCAGAACAGAAAATTCAAATTAAAATTTTTTTGACATCGGAAAAGCTGCCAATTTATATCCCAAGTACAAATTGACTCAAATACGCAGTGCATAATATGCACTGCGTATTTGAGTCAATTTGCACTAATATTATACTTATTATGTATTATTATACTAATATCATCAGCATATTATGTTGATAATATTATCTATTACACCTTTTTGAGACATTATTGATAACTTTATAAATAATGGAATGGTGTATTGTCAAGAATTGCAAATGATAGAGAAGCTCTACGTAAACAAAGCAATTAACTTCTAGAAGCTTCAACCGATATTAACATAAACTACCAAATTTTAAAATTTGGTTACAGTTTACAAATAAAAATATCAACTACCAGGAGCTAATATGTCAAGTCCAGGAATATCATAATTATGATGATATTATTATGTTCAATGAAATTAAAGTGTGCCGTTATTAATATATTATACCGCAAATATATAATGAATAATGTTATTTTAAAAATATTGCCTTATATATATGAAACGACAACATCCTTGGTGTTACAGGATACTTGCATATTATCAACATTCAGTCTTCAAAATATTTCCATACATTTTAGAAAGCATTTAGTTCCCTTTGTTTTGGCCTTATTATTATAGTCATATTAATATTATAAAATTAATTATTAACAGAATATTCAGGATACGACGCTTAGTAGCTTATTTATTTATTTAATAATATAATAGTAATAATATTCTACCACATACACACAACACCTTCTAGCCCAAACTAAGCAGAGCTTGTACTATGGGTACTAGACAATGGATAAACATACATATATACTTTTTTCTTGTAAATATATACATATTATACATAAAAACACCCAGACCAAGACAAACATCTAAGTTCATGCACACAAATGTTTGACTTGTGCGGGACTCGAACCCGCGACCTCAGGCGTGGCAATCGGTTACACTAACCACTACGCCACCGAAGCCGACCACGTTATTTCGTTCGTAATTTCGTTAGATTATATATTTTATAAATTATCAAGAAAGAAAATAATTATCAATGGAGCAGAGTTTGAACCTGCGACCTTGACAAATAGTTATGTCGCTTTAGCCACCAGCTATTCATAGTCCAGCGTGAGCGACAATGATTTGCTAGAATTTGAAAGTAAAATCTATGGTTTAAATTATAGAATTTCATAAACAGCAAGTACTTATATTATAACTAAGTAACAACTGCAGATAAAGACGAACGACGCCCCATAGTTAGTATGTTATGATATACATATTAAGCATTGCCCATGTTATGTATAAATTATGAAATGCATTCGCGACATTCGAGATCTGCTTCGTGGGTTGTAATGCCTGGTTTATGATGTACATTCTACAGTCTTCGTCCTTTAAATAAATAATTATTGCTACTTTAACAGTGAAGGAAAATATTGTGAGGAAACCTGCATGTCTATGAGTTTTCCATTATGTTCTCGAGAACATACAAAGTCTGCCAACCCGCATTGGGCCAGCGTCGTGGACTATTGCCTAACCCTTCTCATACTGAAAAGAGGCCCGTCCCAGCAGTGGGAGAGTTATATATAGGACTGTTATTATTAATTTACTAAAGTACTTCTTCTTATTTAAGAGACAATTAAATATTAATATTAAATTTGATTTAGACTTCTATAGATACTGAAATAAATTATAAAGGGAAAAGTTACCAATCTTCGCCCGTTCGGTGACGATAGCATTAAAACAACGAAATGACATATTTATCAAAGCCTCAATATCATGCTTTATGTCGACGACGGTAAGCTCCATGGCATTTTCAACAGCTTTCATGACCGCTACATAAGCAGCATCGTAAAGAATTTGGGCATCTCCTAAACCAGTGGTGGTAGCTTTGTCTACCATCCTAGAGATTATACCGTAGAATATTTCTGATGTAGTTGGTGAGCGTTCAGGCGATGGTTCTGTCAAAATAAAATGTTGTATATATTTATTACCTACGTTAATGATTCAACAAGACTTATAACAAAAATGTTGATATTTGTATTATATTATTTTCGCCGATGATTTGTTAAAGGTCATACACGGTAACTATTGGCACAGCAGTTATTGTATTTATAGTATAGTATATATTATAGTAACGCTACATATTATTTCGCGCGTATATCTAGGAGAACCCAGGTAGGGTATATTGCCACTTCAGTTTTGCTAGCTATGTATAGATCTTACGTCATAGCAGTTTCTAGCAATTAAATACAACGCAACTAGGATGTACTTTAAATAGATCACAATCAAAGCTAATAAATTAATAAAAAACTAAATTAATAACAAACAATGTATTCCTCCATTTAATCTTGAAGATATTTATATAATTTATACTTTTGTGTTGCATGGGTTATGTAATAGAATACGGTAAAAAACCGATCATGCCAGGTATAACCATAACCTTTTTAAATCTTTTGACGTTGGGCCAGGTTGAACTGGCAGTGGTCTGTAATCTGTCTGTGAACATGGCTAGTGGTCACAGACCTATATTATGATTGTTCCTAAATCAACAGTCATAGCAACTTAATCACAACTCGAAATGGATTTAACTATTTGTATACTAGCCATTTTTTCCGTCGTGTGGGCAACGAACAGCAGCTGGTCTACTTGTGCAGCCATGTTATTATGTGCCATATTTTATTAGTTAAATAAGTATATAATATATTTTCTTACCTGGAGTGACTAAAGTTGTATCAGATGTCTTGATAGATATGAATGAAGATGACTGCGTTGTATCTGAACTTAACTCAAGTGACTCCTCATCAAATACTGTCGGATTATATTTTTGGTGTAGTTCCCAGAGATCTTTCTTGATATCAGTTTTATATTTATGGGTTCCCTGTGTTCAACAAACTACTATACTGGCTGACTCATTTCGCATGATTCGTCAATTTTAAAGTTGATAATATGTTGGGCATCGAAATCTAATCAATACTTAAGTAACTTATAAATCGATAGAACTATTAACAAATTTCTATAATTTTTCTATTGAGTGGCAGCGGCCACCAACGGCAAGACGCAGTAGGTTGTCAATTATTTCTTGCATTCGAACAATAGGGTAGTTGCCTATGTTTGATGTTGTATATTATCTTACACACAAGAGCAAAAAGCAATCAAAATAAATTGTTTTGTGCAAACAGTATCAAAATTAGTTGTAAAATAAGGGAGTGATTACCATTTTTAATTTGAATGCAAGAAAAAGTGGGACTGTAATGGAGATATCTCGCTATCTCCCTCGGACTGCAGCGTTTAAATAGCAGTTACATCGCATTATGTATCATGTATCCTTTTTCTGTCATTTGACATTTACCCCTACTGCCAGATCTGAAACTCTTGTTGATTCTTGAGTAGATTTTAAAATTCTTGGTTTTGTAGAGTTTGGGTAATGTAAAAAAGAAATGTGAGAAAACATGGCAATATCGAAACTACTACATATACTAAATTTTGTCGTATCACTTGATGTAATTATAAATTAAATTAATGTACGATTTATAGATATAATTGTGAAAAACCTTTACTTGTACATACATAATAAACCATATTGTGATTAATTTATTTCATGATGCTTAATAATGTTTAATAATTAAAAAATATGCCTTTATATCCGAATTTTGTGATGCGAAGAATCGAATGTAACCATGATTTTTATAAATATAATAAACTGAAATCTCTAACAAAAACAATTTTTAGTTAATTTTGGTTTCAAATAAATTTATTTACGCTAAATGATGTAACATAATTAATTTAACCAAGTAATTTTTTAATCGTTCTAAAGAACGGTTTTGTAATCTAAGAGTTGTGTTACAAGGCGAATTGCAGATAAAGTCATATACAGATTCAAAGAAACAAAGGTACTGCCTCATATCAAAGCCTTGATTAAAAATAAACATGCGAATCCACCTTTAATTGTAGTCAAACAAGTTGTCTAACTAAAACTTTACTTTGCGAATAAAAATTATCTAGAAATGAGGGCCTTTGTGGTGCTAGAATGAGATTATACGGTTATATTCTGTTGAATATTGTACTATCTATACTAGTAGATTACACTTCATGGCTGAATGGACGAGCTTTTCTTAAAGATTCGATTCTCATTTACTTCTAGTTGCAGAAGCTGCCTACTTAATACACTTGTTAGTAAAGGACACAAATACTCTTAGTATCCCTCTAGGGCTCTATTAGACGTCCAACTCACACGACTATCAGGTGGTAGGGAAGGAGCACTTTGAGAGTCAAAGTGTTCCTATCATACTGCTGTTCAATCTATACCCTCCAAGACACTAGAATCAACGATTTTAAAATTAAATCTTTTATCTCCAACTGCCTATCTCTCAAAATTTGCTACTCCATGAAGAGTTGTAAAGCACGCTATCTAAGTTAAAAAGTTGTTTCGATACATTTGAGATGTGTTACTGATTATCCCACATGGTTGACCATTTAAATATTTAGAACCATTACTTGTATCCATAAAATATGCATTTACATAAAAATAGGCAACAGTGATACATTACCTTGTATCTTGTATCTTATGTGGGAGCCAGTCAGTGCAGACCGGTAACACTTCGACCCAGTGGGATCTTTTGTGTCGACACTCTCCCAATAACGACTGCCATAGATGTTTATGGCAGCCGGGACCGAACACAGGCGATAAATGTCAATCAATACGCACATAATTTCGAAATGTCATATAACTTCCGAAAGTCAGAAGTGCGCGACGTCGGTTCGAATCCGAGACCATCTGTATTGCAGTCTATTGATCTCCCCACTGAGCTATCGCTGCTTTTTAGTGATAACTTAAGTAATACTACATAATATACATATTTTTGACACAAAGCTTGTTGATATAAGTTCGTTGCACAGGTGAATATATTATTGTCCTACATGCTGTAACTGTTGGAAGGGTAGGTATGGGTTTCATATAAAATCCAACATGGTCTCCCACGGCCAATTATTAGATGAAGATCAGCACGAACTGGCTCGATAGAACAAAAATCAGCACATAGAAAATCAGCGTAAGAGTCTTTACACTGTCAGTGGCTCGTAAGAAGATTAGAGAAGTAAGCCTCCTTTGCAATCCCTATTCTTTCATCCCCATTCCATTTACGTAACGTCAGCTTCGAGTGATATCAAGTAAATGGAAAAAGATGGAACTATTCTTATCATTAAAAAATGGTACCACGATATCTCCACCAAATTATAATAACATAATACCTATATAATTCTATCAACGGGTTTGATTTTATGACATTGATAGCTAGTTAATAAAAGGTAAAACAGAACAGCTAAAAGCTATCTTGAAGAGCGTAATATTAAAATTGGCAGCATAGACACATTAGAGATGCGTTTATGCTCTTTGTGAGCTTGAATAAAATATACCGACCATTTTCGAAATAATATTGGTAATATCTTTTCGCTTCAAAAATAGCAAAGTGAAACATAAATAATTAGTGAGCAAGGTTGTAAAGCTTGTTGAGGAGGCGCAGTGCTTTTAGCATGGCATAGATTTTATACTTGCGTAAATGGCATAATGACTCCTAGCTTATTAGCCACCGGCCAGGCACTAGTGACATACTTAGTGTTGAAAGCCTCAATAGAGTATGGTAAGTTCATTAGGTAGCCCGTATGTTTGATGCTAACTTAGTTTTATAAATATAGTACGGTATATGTGACAGTCGCTCTAAAAAATATTACTCCCGTCCTAGTAGGTAATTATTTTTATTTTATTATTTATTTTATTTAATTTCGGTATAGTGGTAGTGGGCGCGGTGATAACTTACACCACTAGGCGTATTTGACAAGCGAACTATACACGTACACATTAACCTATAAGTTTTATTATACACTGTGTAAACAAATATGGTGGTCCTAAAAATGATAAGTACAAAATAACTTACATCTATATTTCTGAACGGGTTTTCTAGTTAAAAATTTAATTATCCATATGCCATATGCATTAGCAGAATAATAATAACAATATTTGATAATAAGCACATACTCTAGAGCTATATTACCATCAGCATAAAATACCTTTCGTACAGCAAAATATGGCTTATCACGAGGTATATCTAGATATTCTCTGATTTCCTTATCAAGCTCTTCAAATGGTCTTGTGAGAAAACTAGCCAAGAAATGTAGGTCTTTCCGTCGCGAGTTATGATGTATCAGTCTTGCAATGCCTATATTCATCATTGCGCATATCTGTGAGATCGGAGACAAGAGTCAAAACATTATGGAAACAAATAAAGCCAGTCTGATAAAAGTATTAATGTCAAACCTCTGGATGCTCCAATAGGTAAGCTTCTTTCTCAAATTGAATTTTTCTATTAAATATTCTTAGCCCTTCTCGCTGGTACTGGCTAATAACGAAGTCATCGTAAAGATAGCCAGGCATAAAAGTAGGCAATGGTGAATTCTTTAGTAGCTTTACAAACGGTGAACTCATTTTCACTGATACACCTTATTGTTATAATATGTAAATACGTATGCATAACAATTATCAAATAATTTTTATTGTAAAATAAATAAAAATATATTATGACATTTTCTATCAAAATGGAAGTAACAAAAAATAATATATATGTATATAACTCTTTTTAATCTGTTAGATTATAAAGAGGAATTGTACAATCAATGAACTGGCTGGTGGAACCCAGTTATTATAGTCGAAGAGAAAGAAAACAAAAAGATGTAAGACCAAAAAAATAAGAAGCCCTAACTAATATTATAAATGCGAACGTGAGTTTGTTTGTTTGTTACACTTTCACGCCTTAACTACTCAACGAATTATCATGAAATTTCGCATACACGTTGTCAAGGTTACAGATAAGGACAGAAAATTAGCATAAGCTACATTTACGCGAGCGAAACTGCGTGCAAAATCTAGTATCTAAATAAAAAAGAGCAATAAGATATAAGTGTCTCACCTATAATTATAAGAGGCACGCTCTTTAGAAACCAGAATAATGACCAAATATTATCAGCCCAAAAAAATTATGTAGTTTCAATAAGCCATAAGGTACGCATTCATACACAAGCGCATGTGTACAATGGCTTAAGAACAAGCCGTACAATAATCAATAAACTATTATATTCGTTTATGTGTTTTGTGACAATGATGGCGTTGCACCAGTTACCATCGATATATTTTTGTTACCATCAGAAACAAATCTTCAACAACAAACACTACACCACTGTATATATTGTTGAAAGAAATAGTCCTGAATTGGTGTTTTAATTGCAAAACATAATATAAGAGTAATTAGCCTAGTTATCATATTTTGTGGTTTTAAACAATAATATAAATAAAGGACCTGTTTTCTACTAATTTTTGTACCTTTGTAATTTTACGCCTAAGATATCGTTGTGAAAGAAAATAAATAAATGTTGTTACTATTATTATTTATTATAATGTTAGCATACATAGATGACAACCATAATCGCATCGTAGAATGACACGTCCATATATAAATTTAAGCTTTTATCCCTGAAGAAATAGACGGAATTGTATTATAGGTACTAAATTCACCAACTATAATAATAATAATATTCTATCACATACACACAACACCATTTAGCCCAAACTAAGCAAAGCTTGTACTATGGGTACTAGATAATGGATAAACATACATATCCAATTTTTTTTTGTAAATACGTACTGTCCTATACCTTTAGGACAATAGTAATAGGAGATAATAATAATAATAGATTTATTTTTCTCTCACAAGGTGCAATGGGTTAACTACTTAAAAAACAATATACAGAGTTCCTTGTTGAGAGCTGGAGTCTGTACTAGGCTCGAAGCCTGTATTACAAATCTCCAGGCCCTCCACTATCCAAATAGCACAACGTTGAGCTGAACCTATCGTGGCATACAGGCCACATTCCAGACTCATATTAACGCGCAGGCACTATATTACTATACCCGACGTGAGATACGAACCCGAAACCTAATGCATGACAATTGCATTCACTACCGTTACACCATCTAGAGTTTTCCAAAAGCTATCAATTATTTAATTTACCGGTCGTTAACCCTACCGAATAATCAAAAATTAATTTAGCCTACATAAATATTTGAAAGCACGATAAACTATGAAATCTATGATGTTAAAGTGGAACTTAATATTGTTAGTACATTTACAGGCAGGATCGCGTCCGGTGAACTGAAAGCTGAAATTTATGCGAGGTACACAAAGTTTGTAGTGCAATCGGGAAGTTATCCTTTGTTGGCAGTAGGCAGTTAAATAATGCACCCGATATTATATGTTTGTATCGCTATTTTGTAAGGGATACTTTAACATTACGTTTTAATTTCTATAAATTATTATTATTATACGACGTGTAGTAATAGGCATCTGTCCACAATACTAGATTTTGCTCGCGGCTTAGCTTACGTAATTAGTGGTTAGGTTAGGTTAGATTAGTCATGGTCCGGGTTGGGACCCAAATGAGGTACTTGGGTCTCATCCTGGATGGGAGGTGGACTTTTGGGGCACACTTCACCCAGCTGGCCCCAAGAGTCCTGGGAGCGGCGGCCGCCCTGGGGAGGCTGCTGCCCAACGTGGGTGGCCCGAGTGCCACCTGTCGCCGACTGTACTCCGGAGTGATCCGGAGTATGGCCCTTTACGGGGCACCGGTCTGGGCGGACGCCCTTAGTCGCGACAATAAGACCCTGCTGCGACGTCCGCAGCGGGTCGTCGCGACGAGGGCCATACGCGGTTACCGGACGGTGTCCTGGACGGCGGCTTGCGTGCTGGCCAGTGACCCCCCCTGGGAGCTACAAGCGGAGGTCCTCGCCGAAGTTTACCACTTTGTGGCGGCGAGGAGGTCCCACGGGGCGCAGGCACACACACGGGGCACAGGCCACAGGCGCGGGTCACCCTATTGAGGCGATGGACGGAGGACCTGGCTCCACCGGCCCCGGGCCAGTGGACGGTGGAGGCCATTCGCCCGGTCCTCCGGGGGTGGATAGGGCGGCGATTTGGGTCGCTGACCTTCCGACTGGTGCGGGTGCTTTCCGGGCACGGATGCTTCGGAAAGTATTTGCACCAGATCGCGAGACGGGAGGCGACCCCGGCCTGCCACGAGTGTGGGGCGCCGGAAGACACGGTGCTTCACACGCTGGAGGCGTGTGCCGCGTGGGGGCCGCAGCGGCACACGCTTTCGGCCATAATAGGCGGAGATCTCTCCCTGCCGAGCGTGATCAACGCCATGCTCGGCGGCGAGAGGTCGTGGCAGGCAGTGGTCTCCTTCTGCGAAGCTGTCATAGCGCAGAAGGAGACCGCGGAGAGGGTCAGGGAGAACAACCTCCTCGCTGACCCTCTCCGGCGCAGACGGACGGGAGCGAGGAGGCGATTTGACCGCCTTTTCGCTCCTGTATAGTGGGGTCACTGGTACAGAGTCGGGGGACTCTCTACCGGCTTGCACGGCCCCACACGTCTGGGGGATGGTCTTGGTGAGCAAGGCCTTCCCTCCATAGGTGCTGAGGCCCGGTCACCATCAGCCGGGCCAACCGCCAGGGCGGGATGGTGATTATTGCTAACGCGACCCCATCCCGCCCCACTCCGTCGGCGGAGGGACTGCTCACCCCAGGTTTTTAGTGTGTATACCGACCCCCTTCAGGGACGGAGAGTCTCACATAACCACCCTTCCCCCCACCCCCCCCCCGGGTATCTATAAAGGATTTTCCTGGGTCAAAAAAAAAAAAAAAAAAAATGGTTAGATTAGTCATCGGGCACGCCACGATCGTGGCGGTAAGTCCCGTGTTTGAGGAGTGGCTGGAGAGGTGGTATAGCGCCCTCACCTTCCGGCTGACACAGGTAATGACTGGCCACGGTTGTTTTGGCCAGTTCCTGTGTCGTATACGCCGGCAAGAGATGCCCGGTTGTCACCACTGTGGCGACTGCCGCGATGTAGTTGAGGACACGGCGCTGCACACTTTGGCGGTTTGCCCCGCCTGGGCATCGCAGCGCCGTGAGTTGATCGCGGCAGTCGGATTGGTTGCCCTCTCGCTCCCGGCCGTAGTTCAGTCTATGGTCCGGAGTGAGAGGTCGTGGAACGCCGTCGCCTCCTTCTGTGAGGAAGTCATTTCCATCAAGGAGGCGGCGGAGCGGGAGCGGAAGCGTTTAAACCCTCTCCCCAACCGCAGAGCCGGACGCCGGAGGGCGCGAGACGACCTCCAGCCACCCTGAGGTTTGACCTGGGGGTGGCGGGCTTTGTGGGCCTGCCTGCCATCCGTTCAGCACCAGGTCCGAGAGGCGGCGTGCGTGTTCCCACGCGCGCCTCTATGTTGAGTCCGTCTCCCCTCTAGAGGGGACAGTAGGGAGTGGTAGAAGTGCCTATTAGGTAGGTCTTTCGTGTAGTGGCCTGCCGTTTCATACGGCGGGCCGAAACCTCGGCGGGGTCGCGACCGCATGCGCAAGTGTTTCGCGCGGCCCCGTCGATAGTGGTTTTGTCGAGGAACACCGTGGTAGGTTTAGTCGGTATTCCGGGAGGTACTTTATCATCTTAACATCTTCTTTACCCCGGCGAGTCCGACATAACCTCTCCACCCGCTCCCGTGGAGGGGAAAGCGTCATGCATTCCCCAACGTTAAAAAAAAAAAAAACTTTAGATTAGTCATCATCTCAGCTGAAAGACGTCCATTGCTGGACATAGGCCACCCCCAAGGTTTTTACACGAATCAGAATTTGGGCCACCCGCATCCAACCGCTTCCTGCGATCCTTACCAGATCATCGGTCTAGCTTGTAGGCCTACCCCTGCTGCATCTTCCGGTGCATGGCCGCCTCTCCAGAACCCTTTTGCCCCAATAGCCATCGGTTCTCGGCACTATGTGCTCTGCCCACTGCCACTTCAGCTCGGCTATCCGGAGAGTTGCCGGCAACTTTACTTTTCCGAATACATTAGACTCCTGCTTAGATTAGTAACAATACATTTTTCTAGATGAAAGGTACCATATATCCTTTTCTATATACGATAGTATAATACAGAGATTAGGTAAGAGTATCGATCCGTATGCCTAGTATTATAATTATACTCGTTGCTATTATAACTCGCCGTTGCCTGTCAGCGTGGGACAAGGATTGTTTACAAGACTGCATACAAGTTGATTATGTGTAAGGATTAATTTGCACAATGGTTTTATTAGATACGTTCACCACTTTAGGAATATTTGCCGTATCACAGGATACTTTACAAACATTCAATCAATAAGCTTAAAAATAATAGTATAAAAACTAAAAAACACGCTTTAGAAAGTAGAAAATAATTTAAGAATTTTAATGTAAAAAAGCGTGGGGTGCTTTCTAAGATATTTTAATAACCCGCACCCCACGTTTTTAACATTAAAATTATTAAGTTATTTGTTTGTGTTTTTTAGTTTTTTAAACTATTACCTATGTATATTCTATATTATTGTATTGTCATTGGTCCTCGATAAGTGTGCAAAGTTAGTTTCAAATCAATCCGTCGGTTTGAAAGCGGTGAAAATCACGTTCAAAGCGTGTTAAAAACACCAGACTCATCATCATATATGATTTTTTTTATCGTGTGGATATCAATTTACACTTAGCGGCAAGTGGTAGAAGCGAGATGATCATATTAACCACTACGGCTTTTTTTATACGTGAGGAAATGCACCTGATGAATACCCCCTCGCCTCTAGGAGGCGAGAGGGATGTGTCCTGCTCTCCCGTACTTCGGGCCTACGGACCAAAATCCCACGGTGTGCCAACTTGCTGCCTTGTATAGTGGATGGGCCGCTGGCAAAAAGACTACATCAGCGACCCACTTAGCAGACTACGACTCCTGGGCGACGCCCCAGCATTACAGAGGGTGTCGGACCGACTCAATGGCTGGTGGGCGGGAGATGCCCGTTTTCCCGCTTGCGGCCTTCATTATGGAGGCATGAGGCGCGCGAACGCGCGCCTTCGCCGCCCGGTTATTTGGTGACGGCTCGGATCTGCCAGAATACTTTCCTCACGCATCCACTCCATCGCCTCCTTCTGCGAGATGACGTCGTCGCAGAAGGATGCGACCGTCCACTTCCACTCGCTGTCGATTATGGCTTTGATCACGGCTGGCAGCGAGAGGTCTTCACCCTCAACATAGACGAGTTCACGGCGCTGCACCGCCGAAGCTGGACATTGCTCGAGCGTGTGCATATCCATGAAACTTCCTCAAACTCGCAGTGGTGGTAGGTGGGACTTGGTTCTCTCCTAGCGACCGTGTGCAGGCAGGTATTTGCCAAAGCAACTGTGCCCTGACAACACCTGCACCAGCCGGCAGAAAACTGTCTCATTCTGCCACCCTGCCCTTTGCTCCAACACCGGCTGGAGGGCCTCAATGGTTCTGAAACCGGCCATGCGAGCATCCAGCCGCGTCTTCCATTTTAAAATCATGCCCTGGTGGGCTCGATTTCACGCACATTGTATGATTGCCGGAAAGGGACGACAACCCATCTCCTCCCGCACTTCCTCACTCACTGTATACACTTCCGCGAGAACCTCAGCCTCCAAATCCCAAGGGTAAGTCACGGCCAATGTGCAAACTGCGACGGCCGATATCGTGCGGTATCCTCGTATTACCCTGACCGCTATAGATAGATAGATAGATAGATAAAATGTTTATTCAATTAATTAAATACAGGTGTTTCTTAATCTAAAAGTGCGCCAAACTGTAAAAACAGTTTGTTGGCGCTATGCGCTCATACATGCATCATATTAGCTTATCTACTAGGTGTCTAACAGTACTAACTTACAATAAAATTTTACTTTATTTTTTTATTACAGTACTCGATCACACTATAAAAAACATATATAATAATACTACTACTCTTTAATCTTATTCAGATACATAATCTTTAATTTTGTTTTGAAAGTCGCTTTACTAATTTTACAGTACTCGAAATTTATTTCATTAAATATTTTTGGTGTTATATACTTAAGTGTCCTCTCACCGTAATAGTTACACACTCTTGGTTGTACATATTTAGTTCTAATGTCTTTCCTCAATGAATTGTACACATTGTTGTCATGTTTGTAGTCATTACAATTAAATTGGTCTATGGCTATCAAATAATTTACTTTCTCGTTTGCTGGGAGCACCTTGCATATCTTGTAAAGTATGTCATAATTATTTTTACATTTCAGTTTTGTGTCCCTGCTTACAAGCATTTTTAAAAACCTAATTTGCAACGCTTTTATTCGGTTTATATAGGTAGCAAAGGTTCTACCATACACACTAAGTCCATAAGATATTAATGATTCGACCATAGTATGATAAATAACAAACATTGTAGACTTATTTACAACATTGTCAAGCTGAAATAATTTACCAAGTATTATTCTCAGTTTATCACATAAGTTATCTATGTGATACTTCCAACTAAAACTAATATCTATTGTTAAGCCAAGATATTAACATTTTTGTACATTTTCTATTTGACTACAACTACATTTGGACTTATTTACATGTAGGCATTCGTAGGTATGTCCTATAATGTTTATGGATTTACATTGCAAAGGCATATAGGGGGAACGCACGTGCATTAATTTGGTTTTGTTAACATTTAATATTAATCCATTATCGTGTGACCACTTTAAGATGTTTTCATAATCTTGTTGCATTTTAATACTAATTTCATTTAGGTCTTTATGCGCGTATATCAGACAAGTATCGTCGGCATACATATATATTCTACAGTGTTGTACTACATTGCTAATACTATTAACATGTAAAATGTAGCCCAACGGTCCGTATACCGAACCGGTGGGCACGCCTGACGTCACCTGCGCTTCCCCTCCGGCCACTCCATTCACAACCGTATACAGCGTTCTATCACTAAGATAACTTTTAAAGAAATTCAACACCGGACCTCGAATACCACACTCCTGCATAGATTGCAGCAACACCTCAAGATTCAGAGTGTCGAATGCTTTTTTAAAATCAATAAATAAAATACCTACATGTTTTTTCTCATTTAAATATCCATTAATATCATCTGAAAAACACGCCAGTGCAGTTGCAGTGCTTCTGTCGCGCCTAAAGCCATGTTGTGAGTCTGAAATTATACTATTTTCCTCAAGGAAATCACTCATCTGCGTTACTATTACCTTTTCCACTATTTTATTTATTATTGACAGTATAGCAATTGGCCTGTAATTAGCGTAATCTAAGTGGCTACCTTGCTTGTATATCGGTCTTATAATAGCACGTTTTAGTGCACTTGGGTATTTCCCAGATGATAAACACATATTTACAAAATTTGCCAGCGACTGGCTTATTTTATGTTTAATAAATTTTAGATCTCTGATTCGAATTTTATCTGTGCCAGGTGCCTTTTTTATACTAATCACATCAATTATTTTCTCTATTTTGCTAGCCGATATTTTTTTAAATCGAAATGACATGTTTGTTTTCTTAACGTAGTTCTCGCGGTTGAAAAAAGTTTTATCACAATTGTGCCTTAAATTTGCAATTTCATTTGTAAATGTTTTGGCAAAGTTTGTACATATGTTTTCAGTGGTTTCAGTCTTACCCAAATGTTTTAAAATAACCTTATCTATACTATTATTTGTTCTACCCAACCAGCTATTGATATGAAACCATATCTTTCTATAATCTTTTCTACACTCTTCTATACATTTTTTCCTATACATATTTTTAGCATTGTAAATACACTTATTAGTTTTATTACGAAATTTAGTATATTCAGTTTTATAAATCATACAACTCGGCGAGGATTTCCATTTACGAAACAACTCATCCCGATGGTTTATCATTAACTCTAAACTTTTAGTCACCCACGGTTGACTTTGTCTTTTGTCACGGATTTTAGTTTTAGTTTTACACTGCATATATATTTCACCAAACACAATACATAGCCTTTCATATAGCTGCAATGGACACTTTATTTCTTGTAATTCACTCCAGTCAAAGCTATCTAACTTTTGTTGCACTAATTTATTATTTAAAGCACATACCTGCTCACACTGTTTACCTATCGCGTTATCAGTAATGCCGACGCTCACGCCTACCAGATAGTGGTCTGACAACTTGCAGGTAAGCATGTGTGCTACGGGCGGCGCGCGCGCAGTCGCAGCTGCGGCTCGCGCGCAGCGCACCCATACATGGTCGATCTATGACTCTCTGCAGTCTCCGCATAAGAGTCTTGCACTGAGCGGTCAGGGAATCCGCCCACACCGGTGCACTGAAAAGCGCCATTAACCGGATAAAGTCCAGTCACCGTGTAAAGTCGCCGGCTACCGACACTGGGCCTGTTCAAGTTTGGCAATAGCCGCCCAAGGGCGGAAGCATTGGCGAGAAGCTTCGGAGTGAGCTGTCTGATGTGCTTGTCGAAGCGCCACCGTCTGTCCAGGACCAAGCCCAGATACTTCATTTGGGCCTGGACAGGAACGCGCGTCAAGTCTACCATTATCGAGACGCCGCAGGGTGGACTGCAATGGATCCATGAAAGATCAGGGCCTCCGTCTTGCTAAGAGCTACCCGTAAACCCAGCGCCTCGATACGCCCGACCACCTGGGAAACGGGCTGCCTCCTCAAAGGTACCCCCACCGGCTGTTACAAGGGTGTCGTCAGCGTAACTGATGACTGGGCTGAATGTCAGCCCGGGGGGAATCGTACCCCATGTATGGGCCGCCGCCAAACCTCGTCTCGAACCTTGAGGAGGACACTACTGCCTCTCAGATAGTCCGCCACCAGCCGCTCCAGGTAATAAAATTTAAACTATAACCCGACTACGTATAAAAGTTATGGGTTATATTTTAAATTTTTTTTTTTATTTTTTACTTTTTCGTAGAACTTATATAGCCTATGTCACCCGGGCTATTATTACAAATCTATTGACACCTCATTTATTAAAATCAGTTTAGTAGTTTAGGTGCTACGGTGGAACATACAAACAGACTGCCAAAATCATAACCCTTGCTTTTCGTTTCGCTTTAGTCGGGTAAAAAGGAACTCCGTGATATCGGAGCGCCCCCTGGACACAGCTGTATGGCAGACTGTTAAATGCGTTAGTGATGTCTAGAGACACCACCAACAGAACACCGTCGCCGGCGATCGTCTCCACAGCCGTGGCCTTCAGGCACGTAACGGCCCCGACCGTCGAACGTCCTTTCCAGAATCCGAACTGAGCGTCCGACAGGTCGGGACCGACCGTGCTCAGATGCCGGACGATGCATGTGGTGAGAATTTTCTCAAACACATATCCGCCTCGTCCAGTAGCACTATCGGCCTGTACGCCGCTGCCGACTCTAGAGGCCGTCTTAGCTTGACTAACAGTACCAACTGTCCCTTTTTCTAGCACTCAAGAAATCGTTTCTACACCAAACTCGCGTCGAAAAGTTCCCTGAGGCGAACATTCAGGTGATTGAGGACCAGCGCGAGAGCTCGTGCCGGCACACCGACAGGTCCAGGGGTGGTCGTCTTGGAGCGGGTCTGCAAGATAGTCATCCCCATTTCCGCATCTGTAACCGGGGGAACACTGATGTTCGCCTCCCGATGTCGGCCCCCCGACTCGATAGGACCATAGTACTGCCTATTACCGGCGCTGGTGGCACCAGCGGTGACCTTTTGGCGGTAGAGACGGCCGCAGCAGTAGCAGCAGGAAGCGCGGCTTGCAGTCGCAACCGCTAACTAGGCGCCGGCAGCAGTCGGTCGCCGAGACCCTCTATGTGGGCGTCAACATATTTGAAAATGGACGCCTGCATGTACAGCTCCTTGCCGGACGACTGAGGCGCCTCTTTAGGCACCCGTCCTCGGATTTCGGCCCTGAGCCGCACCATCTCCCGATGCAGACGCACTTCATAAATCCCTTATTATATGTAAAAAATTTACTAATATTATTACCATATTACAAACACTGCTTCTGTGGAGTAACGTCTGCTATGTGATTGCAAATTCCATGCTGCTTCCGAGAATAACAAAGAGAACACCCAATATGCCCGTCCTGGGAAACAAAACCGATACCTCAAGCACAGTATACACAACATTTGCGTCTTTTGATAATACGATAAGTAGAACTTCCAAGTATTCTACGTCATAGGTTGGTCTACCTAAAAGCTTGCTTGGTCGAACAAGCATACCAATGTATCAAAATAAGCTTGAATATATTACACTACTACTATTTGGAAGATTTGAATTAGAATTGAATTACTCAGTTCGCAACTTTCTTTTGACTTTGCCATATTTGTGTAGATAGACAATCAGATTTTTAATAAGTGTATCAACAATAAAACAATTTTAATCAGCTAACCTCGCTTATCGCTTTGTTTGATCAACTTTCAATAAATAAAAATCACAAGTCAAAAGAAAAGGAATATTTACCTAAATTATAAATTGCAGAAATAAAGAGTACGTGTGCTTAAAATAACAGAAGCAAAACCTATCATTTTATTTATTTTTGGCATCACCCTTATTATAATTATATCAATTGTATGAAATCGCAACATGTAAATGTCTTTCTAGCAATCTATTATGTGAGGACTAAACCATACTTAACGAAATGTTGATGTAATATACCTGTGCATTCTGATATAAGCGTAAGATACGCTTGCATGAAATTTTTATAAAAATATACGATAAGAAAGTATTGACATAAACATATTTGATAGAATACAATCAATAATAATCTCTGGTGAATATTCATAAGAAAGAATATGAATATACTAGGTTTAATCAGCAACTTAGCAAGAGTAAAGTTTTAAAAAATAATATATATACACTATGGAAACCCTAAGCCTTTTTATTATTTATATTAAATTCAGTAATTCATTCCGAAGACTTTACAATATTTTCAAGCCTGAATTGTATCTTAACAATAAGCTTAGAATAAGAATCATTATATTTTCTGGTAGATAAAATCGTAACTAAAATTATAAATGCAAATGTGAGTTTGTTTGTTACGCTTTTACGCCCTACTCGGCCGATCATTGATGAAATTTCGCATACACAATATTAGTAGAACAAAAAAGGACATAGGCTACCTTTCAACCAGAAAAAATTGTCTTACTAGCCTAACGTACATTTACGCGAGCGAAATCCGGTAAACTATATAAACCGATATCTAGTAAAACTGATTTAATGATGAAGCAATAATAACGAATAATTAAATTGCTGCTTCTGATATTATGAGTGGCTGCACAATTAAAACTGTAAATCTGTATGCAAATAGCAATACGAACCTTGTTACAGTAAATGCTCGTAGAAAATTAGAGTTCTCTTCGTGCACAGTATAAAATATATTTTAAGCTGTGAAAAATAATTGTACAATGTTATTTAATACGTACCGACACGTACAATAGTTTTTATTCGAATTATACGCTCGATTAATCCTCGCTGAAGTTTTGGCTTCGGACCAACTTTAAACACATATAGTTAACACATGATTCGACTTGAATTGATTGCATTTATAGCACTATATTGAATTCCAACAATAAAATAATGGAAGATAATAATTTTGTTTATTAGTATTATTGTAGTGCAATTGGATTACATAACATTAATGTATTATATATATAAAATGTACGAATCAAGTTATGCCGCGTACCAACTTAATTTGTAGTTTTACTACACTGTTCTTTATTTCTAGTCGCGTCGATACATATAGTTCAAAAAACGGCGCAATATCCTTCACTTTTGTTCAGCGCCGCAATTTTTTGTCAAGGTGTCAATGTCCCCAACATCCATTGATTGACTGACTAACCAATCGAATGTGAAAACTTGTTTTGAATACCAATAATATCTGTAGGGGATGGCAAAGGCTGATAGATTGATTGAATAACCGTGCGTTTGTACAAGAACCGATAGTTTTTGCTTAGGTTAGAAAATTACATTATTCACGACAGTAAATATCTACAAGATAGATAAAAACTAATGTTATTACCGCATATACAATATTCGATTTATGCTTTTCTTAAATGGAGATCCACCATTCCACCACCCTTTCCGTAATGTTTTGTAGGGTGTTTGTATTGACTTCAGATATTCCCATATAATTTCTTCTTACTTAACCTGTGAATTGTTGAAATGCCAGACGTAACTATTGTATGAGGCCACATACAATAGCAATATTGCAGCCGGTATGCCGCTGCGACTCAATAGATCAATTCTATGATTAGGTCTTAAAGAAAGCGTTTCTCTGCATAAGATAACAAAAAAATAAGTCAGGAAGGCACAGATTAATTATTTTCGACTACTTATTTTCTTTAGGAGCAATCACTTGATAAACAAGGTGGCTCAGGCGTTGAGCAGTTGATCCTCAATTATCGATATACACAATACATAATTGAGTACATGCTCCGTTTAAATAAAATAAAAGTATTCTTAGCTTTAAATACCTTATTCAAGTGTTTTTTTAGCAGAGAGATTATTACACGAACAAATATTATTTTACCTTAACAGCAATTTCATAATAACACGAGGCGAAGTGTACAGAAAATTTATAAATCTACAACGTGATCTCACGGAGGCGTTCATAATATTGAGTTCTCACATGAGTTGTAAAATAGAGAGAGATTTTCCACCTGTATTGAATCATAAACTTTTTTATTGCGTCGCTTCTACTTTCATAATATATACATACATACATACATAGATTCACGCCTGTTTCCCAGAGGGGTAGGCAGAGACTACGGATTTCCATTTGCTACGATCCTGACACACTTCTCTGGCTTCATTCACTTTCATCACATTCCTCATACACGCCCGTCGGTTCAAGGTGCTCTTAACCTGGCCTTTGTCCAGAACGCCTCCGATCTGATCGAGAAACGTTCGCCTAGGTCTTCCTCTTGCGACTGTTCCATTCACACTAGCCTTATAAACTTTCTTAGTCAGTCTTTCCTCGTCCATTCTTTCTACATGCCCAAACCAGCTTAACATACCCTTTTCTATTTTTGTCACTATATCCACTTTCATGCCGCATCTCTCTTTAATCACACTATTCCTTATTCTATCTTTCAGAGTCACACCACATATATTTCTCAGCGCTCTCATTTCTACAGCATTTATTCTGCTCTCATGCTTCTTTTGCCATACCCAACTTTCACTTCCATACATAAGTGTGGGCACTAATAGTCCTCTATGAACAGCCAAACGTGCCTTTTCGGAAACATTTCGACTGTTCATAAAAGCGCGTAGAGCTCCATTCACTTTGTTTCCCGCAATCGTTCTCCTTTCAATATCTCCCTCATGTTTACCATCCCTTGTAAACAAAGTACCCAAATATACAAACTCTTTCACTTGCTCCACTTTTTCTCCATCAATCATAATATTACACATCGTCACGCACTCTTCCTTTTCAAATACCATTACTTTCGTCTTGCTTACATTTATTTTCATTCCTTTACTCTCAAAAGCACCATGCATAATAGTTACCATCGCCTGCAACTCTTCTGCCGATGACGCAAGTATTACTTGGTCATCGGCATAAAGAAGACATTTGACAAGTAACTCATTCATTCTTAATCCCCATTCACAATCTTTTAAATCTTTTAAACAATTGTCCATGTATAGGTTAAACAGCTAAGGCGACGCTACACATCCTTGTCTAACACCTTTTTCGATGCTAAACCATTCTGTGTAGGTCCCATTTATCCTAACACAAGCTCTGGAATCATCATAAAGAGATTTCAGAGCTCGCGTGAGGGTGCTATTCACTCCATACATGGACAATACCGACCAAAGTTCATTCCTCACCACTTTATCATAAGCCTTTTCCAGATCCACGAATGCGCAATAGACCTTTTGACCTTTGGCCAAAACTCTCTCGGCTATGCACCGTAAGGAAAAGACCTGATTCGTACATCCCATACCCTTTCGAAATCCCGTTTGTGCATCCCATATTTTCTCGTCGGTTACTTTCACAACCCTTTCAATTAACACTTTCGCATATAATTTACCGACGACGCTGAGCAAGCTAATGCCTCTATAGCTTTTGCAATCTTGCTGTGAACCTTTTCCCTTGTATAAAGGTACTATGACGGCCTTGCACCAATCACTTGGTACACGGCCGGTATTCCAGCACAAGTTAAAAAGGCGGCACAACTGAGTTGCTATGAGACCCTGTCCAGCTGTTAGCATTTCGACTGTAATCCTATCATACCCACCAGCCTTGCCTAATTTCATGCTTTTCAAAGCTTTCATTATTTCATCCATATTAATAGGGCTTTCATCATTACTACTATCATTATCATTCATTTCGAAACTTTGCCCTTGCCATTCCTCTCTTTCAAATAAACTTTCAAAATATTCCTTCCATCGCTTCAGTACGCTCTTTTGTTCATTCAGTAAACTTCCATTCTTATCTCTGATTAATTTCAGCTCTGTGGTTACGGTTTTACCTCGAACCGAGCGAATGGATTTCCAGAAGAACTTAGCGTTAGTCCGGAAATCTTCAGATAATCTTCTATCAAACTCGTCTTTCTTTTTTTCTGTCTTCTGTCTTTCTTTGCCGCGAGAAATAATTAAACAGCCTTGCAATAAATTCTGCATGGACTTAAAAAAATGGTTAATTGAGGAGAGCTTCTATACCGTTGAAGATTTTTTACAGAAAGGGTCATGTCGATTTTATAGATATGGAAATGCACTGTAGATGAATAAATAGTGAATAATTATAGCTATTATGGTAATTATAAGTTAAATATAAGCTTAAATATTTGCATGCCAACTTTATTTGGCGGAATGTGTCGCTGCTCTAAATATAATAATATTGTACTAACTTTTGTATATACCACATTTTAGGCAAATAAATGATATTATTATTATTATTATTATTATTATTTCAATTCCTCTTTTTTCCTTTTAATTACATATATTGATAACATTTTAATCCCACAAACGAGTTCACCAGTTCGACCTCACTGTACTGTTTTATGTAATGGTTAGTTTACATTTTACATCATTAAACAATTATCTGCCTCGTCGTTTTTGTGCCTTGAGATTGAGCTTATATTTGTTTACATTCGAGAGATTCCAGGTTGGATTGCCGATTCGGTGTGGTCTCTTGAGATGCCGGGTTGGGCAAAGTGTTATTAGCTTCTCAATTAAGAAACTCTCAATAGCAGCACGGACTCTGATGCTAATCTCACTTTCTATTTCGTGTGACCTGAAATCTTAGCTGGCGAAATCTGGATGTGATATGCTGCTAAGGCCGTTGTAGACTTTGGCAGCGGCGGGGCATTACTGAAATGTTTGACTCAATGAATCTTGCTAGGCAGATAGCCCTACCGACCTGCGATCATATTCTAATTTATTTCCAATATAAAATAACTAATAACCTTGGATTCTGATTTTGGTTGTTGTCATGGTATATAACACAAAAATATATTCGTAATTTAATTAAGCGGAAGGTGTGGTGCTGCCAGTGAGCAGAAATGAAATGATAAATTTCTTATTATAGTTTTAGCATTTGTTATTATTTTTCTAGTTTTTATTACTTATTGTTATCCTTTCGTTTTATGATTTGGGTGTCCCTTTTGTGTGCCAAAATAAATCATTTTCTTTCTTTCTTTATATGTATTCTATATCTATTCTATCCACAAAAATAGTTTAACGATAATTATAAGTTATAACATAAAGAAGTCAAATGCGTTTATATTTACTTGCTTGTATTATCCATAATTATTCCTTTAAGATTTTAAGTATACTATATATAATACGTACAATATGTAGACCACGTGTAAACACGTGATATTCATCGGCAAAAATAATTTAAATTGTTATCGAAATTTTAAGTACCTAATTTTAATACAATTTTGTAACAAGTGAAGTTTTTCGTTTTAATTAGACTCTTAAATTATGTGACTACTTATCTATTGATTTAGGTATTATCTCAATGAATAACTCAGTCTATGTGCAAGTACTAAAGGTTTTTTAAAATACCTCCTTTATACTGCTGCGGTGTATTGAGCTCCAATTTCTAAATATCTTTTGCTACTCATGAGTATTTTAAAACAAATGATTTAAAGGTGTGGCATTGTTTTTAATTTTTACATCGACTTTTGTACCACCTAAGAAATATGAAATGTTTTAAAAATACATAACTAGCAATATCTTGGCAGTGGATTTAGTTGAATGTCCTACAGTATTCTGTATAAAACGATTTTTAGTAAATCCCTTTAGCCTTTCTTCTAGTTAAATGCAGATTTTTATAAATTATTGCTTCAATCACAACTAATGGCCTATAACATTTATAAATCAATATTATTTTGATATGACAGTTATTTACAATTGCGAAGCATGCGTCACTGCATTCCCTAAGTAAAAATTTCATGACGATCGGTCGAGAATTTATGGCGTGAAATCGTAACAAACAAACTGAAATTAAGATTAAATATTAGATTTGAATCTGCACAAATAACTACGCTTCATTTCCTATGAATACCTAGCTAGAGCATTAGCGCACTAAAATGTCGCTAGTAGATTTGATAGATTAAGCTGTGACCGTTTTTCTATCTATTATGCATAGTATTAAACCCCGACACAGTATATATTCATTTTCAAAATATTTGTAGTCGATCTAAGGTGGTTACAATTTTATGTCGAAGCAAGGATCTTATATCGTCACATTTTTAAGCAGTATGCCGAATTACACAGCATAGCCGACATACCATGCCCTCCGGTATCCGCATAGTGCAACAGTTAATATCAACAGTAAATATTTTCTATCATATTTTATTTTCCTATTCTACCCTTTAATGTTTTATTCGATAGTAGACAAGTTTCTAAATAAACATTGTTTGGAATAATACTTTTCGGTCAGTTTGTAATTTTGGGTACAAGATTGTTAATGAAACTATGTATAATAGCTGAAGGGAAAAGTATGTAAAATACATGCATTTGATGGTAAAGCTTAAATTTTTTGATATATCGGGGTTTTAACTCACCTTTAAATATTTTTAGAGTACTTTGAAGTATATTACGGTTGAAACTTCACTGTCAGCAGTTCGTGCTAATGTAGAAAATACATTCACACATAGCTTAACGCCGCTATATCACCGCAGGGGAGGGCTGAAACGTATACCACCCATATGTCACTAGTTATGTTATGACCCAAGTGCCGTTTACGGATCATATTGCCTGGCTTCATATTAATGATGACAATGACCTAACAGAAAAATCAAACCCATAAAACTTTTTCAGAGCCGAATCGAATGCGTAACAACATGATCAAATATAAAGGTTTACGTTATAAGATATTACTGTGATAGGCCTGATAACCGCGAACTGAGTGAGTGAGCAGCCCCGCACGGCAGTCACATATGTTCTTGTTTGCTGTTCGAGATAGCCTTGGGATGCAGTATTTATTGCATGCGACAAAGCCTCCATTTTAAGATTCGCTCAATATATATTTCTGTACGCGTAATCTTAATAATAATATTGTACATCATGTTCATCATTGCGTGTCCCAAGGTGGCCTATACTTACTATATTTTATTTTTATACAACGCACTTATTAATTTAAGCCATTGTAAATATAGCCGAAATACAGGCGTCTTAATTACGTCCTGAGTCCGTATTAACTTTCAGTATTTATTAAATCGGTGACGCTCCGCTCGCGTTGCGACACGTACAGAAAAAGCATATTTTTTGTTATTGCGGGCAAGGCACATCATGGCCGAACGCGCAGTGCGCGGCAACCATTCTATGATAGCCATTTGGTTTTGGCCCAGTTTGCAACAGCGACAGCTGGACCACAAATACGATTATCAAAGAACAATTGGTTCAAATAACATAAACTGTCATAACTACTCCTCGGCTAAAACACCAAAACTATAGCTCATACATCTGAACAATAGACATTGTTCTAAGGGTCATACGTAGTTAACAATATTTAACAACTCTATTCCGTCTTCATATCGATACTTTAAGGTCAGCGCACACCGAACTGCAAAATGCTCGCGCATGGCCGAGCAAAATTTTTACTGCATTTTTAATGCAGACGGTATTCTTGTCCCTCCGTGAACAAGCTCCGTTAAAAATGCTCTGGGTTGCCAGGCGACATGCATGACCAGTTTGATGTCAAAATCCGACGCTGGCAGATGTGTTCAATATGGTTGATTGGGACTTAGTAATTATTATCGCCCTTTTGGCAGAGGAAGAGGAACATGAAGAATATGTAAATAAAATGAGAAGATCAGTATGGGTAGAAGAAACGTGGCGGGAAAGATGTAGGTAGTAAACACACGTTCAGACAGTTTTCTCGCTGTGGCAATACTGAGTGCGGGCGGCGCGCGGCGGTGGCTCGAGCGCGCTCACGCATGTAGAACGCAAACTCGAACACTCATCTTGCAAGCTCGAGCATGGTCGAGCGTCAAGTTTGGATGTGTATTTAATTTTACAATGTCATTGTATAGAATTGTTGTAAGATTAAATTTCCAGTAGTCTCAGAACATGCTCTGCTCTGCTCTTGGTGTGCGCTGACGCTTATTCTCTAATAGTTTTCTTTACGGTTAAGATACAAAGTCCATACCTATGTATATAAACTCAAGACAGGATAGAAGTGTTAGATGTACCTATATTACTTTCATACATAAAAGAAAAGCGTGTGTACTTCACAATGTGTTTCTTCTGATTTAATACCTTTCCTAAACTTAACAACTATTCTAAACTTAGCTTTAGTAAACACACTAACCACTATATAAACTTTGACGATCATAAGTCTTAATATATAACCTAAATGATTGAATGCGTGTTTGAATAGACATGGAATAAACGTTTTTAAACTTGCGCGATTTTTACACATACCCAATATAATAATTATTAGATACCCGTAGTCTTGCATCGATTGTGTTCTCAGGTTGACGATCGATGCAAGTCGGTCGAAACGTCGAGAAACCAACAGACATTTATTATCAACCTCATTTATTTTCGTTGTTTAATATTATATTAAGAATAGGAATTTATATACCAAAACATTTACCTATCTTTTTTCCCGTAATGCTCCTTATGCAAATGCGTTGAATAATAATTTGAATATAGAATCAAATATTGAAATGCAAGGTAAACTTGGAAGCGGCAATCAATTAATCGCAGTTCTCTGTACCTGGCGTCGCATTCGGGAACGTGACATTAGAACTCATTCAATAGCTTTGGATGATACTTTGACATGTTATTAGTGGCTTGATACACGTCTTCAATGTTTCAAAGGAAGATATGGTATTTGAAAGGATTAATTTACGGAATCAGTTCAGTCAAATACCTTCTACGAACTAAGTTATGATAATTCGACTAAATATTATGCATACCTATATAGGTATTAATACTACTGGATAAACTTGCGAATATGCTTGTGTCGTGTTAAAAAATATACTTTACGATTCTTGAAACAATGGACGCATAACACACCCGGGTTAAGAATAAATCTACTTTTTGAAGACCACAAAATTCTAAGTCCTGTATTGGAATCGATTTCGCAACACGTGGTGCTTTGGCAGAAACCAGCAAGCTATTAGTTCAACATCCGACATTACTAGAACATTTCTAATTAGATATGTAAGTCACACGTAAGCTATATAGTGCATCGAATGCGCTCATTTATAAACAAATTGACAGATTCTCCTTACGTACTTTCTCTGCAATCACTTACGGAGCAATACAAAACGAACAGCTACGAAGACAATTAAAAATCATGTGTACAGAGCTTAATTGTGTGAAAAATGCAACCAAAATCACATGTTTACCGGTTTTAATATATGTAGATGGTCTTTGTTCATTTCTAACTTAAGTTTTCGTTATTTTGTGTAGAATATAGGCGACTCAAACACGAATTATATGATATTATTATTATTTTTGCTTTTATGTATGTTTGTATGTATTTACAAAAAATAAAGTATATATGTATGTTTATCCATTGTCTAGTACCCATAGTACAAGCTCTGCTTAGTTTGGGCTAGATGGTGTTGTGTGTATGTGGTAGAATATTATTATTATTAATTTCCAAATGTTGAATATAGGTACAAAAAATGGTAAACGGCAATAAATATATCAATGTCTCTAACTTTATCTGCGCGCTCGCAAAGCGTCAAATGAGCTAAGTTTTCATGACAATCGCATCGACAGCTTTGAGTGTTCTACTTAGATATTGCTCTTTTGTTAGCATGCCCACGAAGATGCGCTAATCGTCTGGTAGGATAGTAATACTAAATGAACTGATATAGTATGGTTGTGTTTTTATCTAGTTTATGGATGGTTGGGCATGTGATACGTTACCCTGTCGACCCATGTAACCCATTTAAATATTTTAATTATTATTTTACGCCCGGTTCAAGTTTATTCATCTAAAAAAGATTTACTTACCATTAAGAGGGGGGCGTAGATTTTTAAATTAGATTTATATTTGTTACTAACATAGTTTTAAGGAATTTGTATGACTAACATTTATGGAAAATGCTCCGAAATATAGGTTTATTATTATTATTATTAAGTCATATCGCTGCCTGTGCGTAATCGCTTATATTTTTTATCGGTGTACCTTAATCGCTAAGTGTGAGAAGTAAACTTAAGTGATATTGATGTTTTAAATATTTGCTTTGTTAAGTACTTACCATGGTCATTATACGGAGGTTCTGTATTATTAACAAATATAATTACAAATTTATAAATAAAGTATGCAATAAATGTAGTCAAAGTTTCATATTAATTTCTTAATTACTTGATAACCTATCATTATTACAGCATCGGCTTCTTATAATCAAATCATCGTAAATTATTAAACTGTGGCTCCTGGATTCTCATGATATAATATTGAGTTCGAGTTGTAACAATTTTTTTTTTTACCTATTGTAATACCGTCTATACCTACCACGGTGTTCCTCGACATAACCATAGACGGCGGGGCACAAAATGTTCACAACTTTACATAAATGTTCACGAAGAAATGATAACAGATGTTTTATTTTGTTACAATTTGTTTAGGAAATTTTCCTAACAATTTTGTTTAGAATTGTAAATGTAAACATAGGTAATTTTTACTAAACATGAAAACATTTTCTAACCTTGTGATTAAATGTTTACTAATGTGTGTAAACATTTTTGAACAGCAGTGTGGGAGCACCAAAAGTAATTACGTTTTGTCAAAATTTCCAAGTGTGCTATATGCTGACATCCTCGCAAAGGGCCCCGCGGGTATTGCCGGTAGGTATACATCTAATTGGATCGACACGATGAACCAAATTAGTCTGTGAAATATGCACAACATTATTAAGGGCCTGCTTTATTTGGCGTGCCATTATTACTATTCTTAATTATTCATAACGGTTTAAAAGGAGGGGTGCAATTCAAGGGGAGTGATGCCTGTTTATTAAAATCGTTGCTTTTTTAATCTATTCATTTAATCTACGCATACATTTGTAGGATATATTAAAATGTTGTTGCCATTTTATGAGGTATCTTAATTGTTTATTACCAACATGAATTTTCCAAATTAATATGGTTTAGAAAAATATTTTCTTTAATTTTAGGGTAATCCTCAGAGCTCCTAAGATGATCCTGCGAACGCACATGACTTAAAGAACATTGAAACATCGAATATAATATATTGACTCAAGAAAATCTTTGTGCGTTATTTGTGTGACAGTTACATGGATCAATCATGTGAAAATCAATCAGGCGAGACCAGTTAAGTGGGTGTGAAATATATTTTTTAATGTTAGTGATGCCATAGCAATGCTTGTGTATAAAATACGAGAATATGCCCGCGGCTTAGCTTGCGAAAAATGTAGGTTGTGTTAGATTATTATTAGATTAGTAATAGTAGGTACTTTTTTCTGGATAAAAGGTACCCTATGTTCTTCTCTGTACCCCTATCAACGTACATACGGAATTTCTTAATGATCGGCCTAGTAGTTAAAGCGTGAAATCGTAACAAACAAACAAATACTCACACTCGCATTTATAATATTAGTTAGGATTAGTGGGTGTAAATAGTTCGGGCACGCCACGATCGTGGCACAGTTCCGTTTTTGAAGAGTGGCTGGAGAGGTGCCATGGCGCCCTCGCCTTCCGGCTGACACAGGTAATGACTGGCCACGGTTGTTTTGGCCAGTTCCTGTGTCGTATACACCGGCAAGAGACGCCCGGTTGTCACCACTGCGGCGACTGCCGCGACGTAGTTGAGGACACGGCGCTGCACACTTTGGCGGTTTGCCCCGCCTGGGCATCGCAGCGCCGTGAATTGATCGCGGCAGTCGGATTGGTTGCCCTCTCGCTCCCGGCCGTAGTTCAGTCTATGGTCCGGAGTGAGAGGTCGTGGAACGCCGTCGCCTCCTTCTGCGAGGAAGTCATTTCCATCAAGGTGGCGGCGGAGCGGGAGAGGGAGCGTTTAAATCCTCTCCCCAACCGCAGAACCGGGCGCCAGAGGGCGCGAGATGACCTCTAGCCACCCTGAGGTTTGACCTGGGGGTGATGGGCTGCGTGGGCCTGCTCGCCAGCCGGTCAGCACCAGGTCCGTGAGGCGGCGTGCGTGTTCCCACGCGCGCCTCTGAGTCGTATTTTTTTATCCCCCTACAAGGGGACAGTAGAAAAAGTGTGTTATGTAGTGGCCTGCCGTTTCACACGGCGGGCCGAAACCTCAGCGGGGTCGCAATTGCATGTAAAAGTGATTCGCGTGGCCGTGTGGCGCGTTATATCAAGGAACACCATGATATGCTTTGTCGGTATTAAACAATGTAAAAAAATTTTTACGGCTCGAAATCAATATTATATCATGAAAATCTAGGAGCCGTAAAGTATAAGCTACAGTTTAATAATTTACGATGATTTGATTATGAGAAGCCGATGCTTTAATAATGATAGGATATCAAGCAATTAAGAAAATAATTTTCTTTTTTAAACAAATAATTAAAGATAATCCAATAAGCAAATCTTCTCCCATTTTCGAGTAGATGCCTCGGAACGTAAGTCCAAACTGCGAAGTCATGTTGTCAAATGTTAAAAAATGTTTGCAATCATTTTCCATCAGTGTAGGAGCAGTCAAAACATCTAACAGATCCTAACATAATATTGTAACGACTCCTAACATTTGTTGGTAATTGTTTAGTGTTAAATAATGTTTGTAAACATTTTTGAACACGAGTGTGGGAGCACTTTAACGGACTCTAAAGTACTAGATGTATATTTTTAATTTGAGGGCACTATAACATCTCTTTTTTTTAATAATCATAGATATAAGTGTGAAAGCTGTTACCCGCTTATAATTGAAGCAGCTCAATGAAGTATTATACCGGGACAATTTCTAGTTAATCTCTTAGATTTATAAGAAGGACCTATAAGTTTAGTGCATGTTAGTATTTTTTACTGGTATAGCGTAACAATTTCCTGAATTATCACTAGCATATAGACTATACCTTAACAAATTATATTTGATAAATCTATTAGTTTATCAAATGTCTGATAGTAATACGTTCGTAACAATAGTTACCTTCGAAAATAGGTGATTTATTAAGTTTAGGTTTATTTGATTCAATGAGCGGAAGAAATAGTTTTATTAAACCCACTAGCTTTTGCCCGTGGCTTTGCTCGGAAACAGATTTTTTTCTGGTTGAATGGTACCCGGTGTCTTGTTTTGTACGCCTGAGGGCGTGTAAGTGAAATTTCGTAGTAATCGGTCGAGTAGCTAAGGCGTGAAAGCATAACAAACAATCTCACATTTAAGTTTATAATATTAATTAGGATTTAAAAAATGTTAATTTATTTTATTCACACATTCCTCCTTACTGTATAAATCTGTCACAAATAACTTCGCCCGCATGAACTTTAAGTTTCTAAGAAATATTTGTCCTATCCAATTCAGTGGGTATTTCGATAAATCCCGTTTGTATTGCTAGTCTACGTCATAAAAGGAAGCCTTATGGAAAACTAGACGACCCATTCAAATATAGAATAATTGGTCCTGCCGTTTGGAGGCGTACAGAAGGATTTTATATATACAAACTTTAACTTCTAAAGTTTGTATATATAAAAAAGCTGACAGGTATGAGTTTGCTAATGAATTATTTACTGAAAATCAAGTAATTATTTATTTAAAAGATATAAGAATAATAATATAATAATTTTCAACTATAATTCGCATCATAATTGAAAATCTATTTTAACTCACAAAGGGCTTATGCATTAGTAACACTTTTCAATTGAGAATAAACGATCTACATTTTGGAATATAAACTAATTAATATAGTTAATAAATTATTTAATACCTTTATTGGTTCATTGGCACCAACCATGCGAGTAATGATCGTAATGACATTAATTAATTTCAAAGTTAATCTAATAAGGTAATCATATTATAGAGGTAATGTATATAACCTTTCGAAAATATTAAGACAGTACTAGTAGCCTATCATGGCTTGGTGGTCTCGATACTAAGATTTGGGATTATTTTTTGGGGCAATTGTACTTATAGGGAAGACATATTTCGTGCTCAAAAACGCTGCATCCGTTCAATGTTCAATATTAAAGTTACAGACAGTTGTGTTCCTGTTTTTAGAGAACATAAATTATTAACATTCCCGTGTATTTATATTTTAGAAATGGCAATATTTGTTAAGACCAATCCTCAATTATTTAAATCTTTAAAAGAAGCTCGATATCGCACAGTCTCTATGAGATCACAGTACCAAAACTTATTGTATGAAGGTAAATGTAAAACAGCTTTGTTTAAAAAAAGTGTAAAACAGCTTTGTTTAAAAAAAGTGTTATGGGAATGGCCCCTGTTATTTTTAATAAAATTCCTAATTGCATTAAGGATCAAACTTTAAAAGTTTTTAAAAAGAGTCTCACCACCTTATTGTTAAATAATTGTTATTACTCGATTTAAGAATTCTTAAATGATCCTTCTATTAATTAAAATTTATGTTACTAACGTTATATTAGTTTTAAGGTTATCGTGAGCAAATGTCGCTCATAAATGTTTGTATGCCTAAGTAGGCAGAATGTACAAGGATTCTGTATATATTTATAACACCAACTGTAAACACCTACATTCTATACAAATAAATGATTACTTACTTACTTACTTACTTAATGTATCGTATCATATTATCACAGTCTAGTGAATCCATTCATCGAAATCAATAAGCTAATGCTAATCCCTACTGTCTGATCACTACCGCCAGCTATTATTGACAGGTCGCAGAACATATCGGCAGTGTCATATCGGCTTACCGCTTGATAGCATGCGCTTTACCCGTCCATCTTATGCGATTGTCTAAGTACGACTTCGGCTGGTGGTATGAATTAAGTAGCTTAAGATTGTCTGTAATTTTAGTTGTAATCTCATCTATGAAAATGCGTAATTTCTAATTTATCACACCGAATAGTGTTATTGGTATAAATTTTAGAAATGCGCCTTAATTTGCAAGGCGACAAGATCTTTATTTCGAAAATGAAAATGACGCATCGAGCAGGCCCAACCAAACTCAACAAATCATGTACAAACACGCTCTCACGTCGAAATTGCCCTCTAAAAGGAACATGACTGATACTAAGCATTTCCAATCATAAAATGTCTACACAGAAACGCGAGCGATGTTTGAAAGCTTTCCACGGTGCGTGATTTTACGGATTACCTGACACAAGCTCACACGGCCACGTGAATAAGATCAACCTTGGTAGTGCAGACTTCTATTGGAGCGATGCATCATATCCGCTACAAACCGATTACCACGCACTATCTGAGGTCCTCCGTAGCACATAATTTCATTGGCTCTATGCGTGCAAGTCCGCAGCCATCGACCGTAGTCATGCATGTTTCTGCGGATGCATTAGCAAAGGACAGGTGCGTGGTAATCTAGAAAATTACAGATTGCGGGCCTAACGTAGTTTTATATACTATAGTTTCCAGTATTTACAAATTAATAAATAATTGTTTATCGACATTGTTATAATATTGTCATATTTTTTGAGTGGCAGCTGCAATCAAATCACATTCGCGACATTATATTTGGATATTATGATTCTAGAAATCTATTGAGCTTCAAATTTATAATAATACCATCTACAGATATAGCCTAGATAACTATGTGGCTGGGTAAATAGGCACAGTAAGTTAAAATGATTATAATTGGCTAGCTTCATAACATTTGACAGCATTCGACAAAGCAGTAATAGAAATAGGCTGCTACGAAATACGATGTTGGTTTTAATGAACCTATATTTACGCTGATAATTTAATGACGTCATGTAGTTAAAATGGTTTATAATGTGTAAATGTACATATGCTATTACGTAGTTTCTAGTCTTATTTACTGAGTCAAATGATTTCCTGATCCCATCATGTTAATCCCGAATGTTCAGTAATTCAGAGACATATAGTGAATATTGTATACAGACAGATATGCTAATACACCTAAGTTTCTATCACACTATGATAACAATAAGTGGGTAATCATAACATTACCCACTTATTGTTATCATAGTACTGTTATTAACGGTAATTGTTACTGATATTGGATAAAGTAAAACGTTAAACAATCGTAAATGTGATTTGTTTACGTTGTCTTGCTCAATCGTTGGCTTGCCATCTCTGACACTGCCTCTGTATTTTTGAGCAAGCTGTATTTCACTAATAACTAATATAATATGAATCACAAATATGTGTTAGACAAATTATAGAATAAACCTGGATAAACAAAATATGACTATGACATTATCATAATTATGATTATGTTTGGCAATCCGTAAGACTATAGATATTAAAGACTAAATAATAATTATTAATCTCTTCTCATCGCAGCTCTTTCGACCACAGACTTTAACCATAAACAAAAGAGGATATACATTAAATATATGTATGTGCGTGTCTAATGCCTGGTAGTGTGTATAATGTTTTTATATTAATTAAATGTATTTCAAATGCATACTATATATAATATTACCTTTCTGCACTCTTTCTCCATGAACACTTCAATTTTGCCAAATATCATTATACGCCTTTATAATTTTCGGGAAAAGGGGAACAAAGATTTTGTTTCACGTATTAATATAAAGATAAACCAAGTCTCCCAGTGATTAAACACAACACAAAAATATAAGTAGTAGTAATACTACTACTCTTAGGTATGTGTTCTGTGTTAAGCACCGATGTCATTTATATACATATACTTGTATAACAAAATTGAAAGCTAACGCAATAAAAACGTGTCGAAAATGAAATCCAGTTACAAAATTAATGTATTCCAAAAGTCATAAACAAGTTCGAGTACAGTTAATTTCTTGGGAAGCAATGCAGCAAAGTTTAATCAAAAATTATTCGAAGCTTCATTCTAGTTTCAATCAAAGTTTTGGACGAGAAACGAAGCTACAGAAAGGCAACTATTATTTAAATAATTCTAAGTAGGTAATAAGGAAATAATAAGTACTGCTAGATACTGATCCTTCAAAAGGAAAGTTGTTAAATAATCTCCTTCTTAGTCGGCCTGCTTCATATAGTAAATAGTACGAAGTAAAGTAATTTAATTATGATACGTGCTAATCTTTCGACTAGTGAGAGAAGAAGAAATATTGCTCGGCAGGGTCTGTCTGTTATATGTGGAACATAATAGAAATTGAATAGGCAACGAAAATACTTTACAGTAATTTTGAGGCGACCTTCCAAGTCCATCGACAAATGCTTTTAATCATCATTGACCGACTGCACAGAAGGCCTCGCTACTGCTACACACGGGTCAAAAATGTGTGTAATCCACAAAGAGTCCTTCTGAGTCGAATTGATTTTTGTGTTATTGTTGGAATGTTTGTAAAATCTTTCATGACACTCGAAAGATTCATAGTGCGGTATTTGTCGTTTAAAAAACATCTATACTTACGCTTGTTTTTGATATTTTGTTTTCAGAATAGTGTTGGTAAAACTAAAATCTAAACAAACGTGTTTATTTACAGTTCTTTCACCACATAATTTATGTCGCATACCATCTGTGCTGCTACGGTATTAAGACCAAAGATAACCACGATTATTTATTTTTTGTATTTGCCTCAAGAAAGTTAGAAGTTAATCGACGAAATTCAGTTTCTGTGGCTTTAAGTATTTACATATATCTAATAGTTTCGTGTTTCTAGGGATTGACCCCAAGAGAACCGGGTTCTACTATCTTTATACAAAGTATCACCATTGATACGTGAAATAAAAACAAACATACATATAAATGTTCGCAAATTCGCATTAGTAATTTTAAAAGGAATTATAAGTATATTTTACGTACCAAAAGCTAATGTAACCAATAAAACTAATATAAGGGTACTGGGTAGTACTAAACAGATATTACTAATAATATGATATTGTTTTAGGAGCAATCAAAAGCAGTCTGATTGTTTATATTCTACTTCATCATTAGGATTTCACTTGGAATTATTAATTAATAGTACAACAAATTCGACAATTCTATTGCATGCATATATACTGATAGTTATCTTTTGATGACTACCAGTGACCGATGACCGACCACTTATAGAGTGACAGTACTTTCCTCTCTTGTCTTGTTCCTCGAGTGCGATCGTAAGCATACGCGATAAATCAGTTTGTACACCACAAAGCCACATTTCAAAGTCAATTATATTGATAACGATAAATAGTTTCATGATCTCAATATAATTGTTTTTAACTACAAAAATATTAAAATGCTTTAGAGGATTAATAAGTCAATACGGTATAGTATAGCTTACTATACTATTTTGATTTAAATTTCAAGGCAAAGGTAGAAAATTACCACACACATAGAAAAACACCACATAATTGCAGAAGAACAGAAAGGATGCAGGATGGGTCACAAGGGGTGCAAGTAACAACTTATCATAGATTCTACTATCCATGAACAGGCCACATCAAAAAATAGGAATTTACATTGCACATACATTGATTATAAAAAGCTTTTGACAGTATTCCACATTCTTGGCTGCTACAAATTTTAGAAATATATAGAATTAATCCATAAATAACAGATTTTATGCGCAACATCATGACACGGTGGAAAACTACACTACAAATACATAACTACGACACCATAATAAGAACTCGATAAATATCAATTAACAAAGGCATTTATCAAGGCGATTCCTTGAGTCCCCTGTGGTTCTGCCTTGCCCTAAACCCTCTGTCACATATGCTGCATTGCTGCCGAGTCGGATATTATCTTAAACCTAATTCAGAATAAATAGTAGTCTCACATCTTATATACATGGATATTATCAAATTATATGCTAAATCAGATAAAGACATAAATATATTTTTAAAACAAATATCAAAATTTAGTAACGATATAAACATGGAATTTGGTTTAGATAAATATAAAACATTTCACATTATAAAAGATAAAATTCGACTCGCTGACTATGCAGTTGATGATTCTAATACTATCACAGAGATGGAATCGAATGAATTTAACAAATATTTAGGATATAAGCAACTAAAAGGGCTAGACCACACAACAATCAAACATACACTAACAACAGAATTTAAAAGGTCTACAAATGCTATTTGCATATCACAACTATCTGGCAAACACCTCATAAAGGCATTAAATACCTATGCTGTTCCAATATTAACTTACTCGTATGGAGTAATTAAATTGACTAAAACTGACCTGGAACAAAAAGAACGAATCACATGAACCACATTAACTAAACATAATCATCTACATCCTAAATCCGCAATAGAAAGACTCACTATCAAAAGGCAAGACGGTGGCAGAGGCTTCATAGATATTACCACCATAGATGATACCACCTTTGGCAAAAACAAATCCACAACTTACAAACACTCTTTATTACTAAATCTCACACAAGTAAAATACATGCAACCATTACCCAAAATGATATTAACTATACTCCCCTCAATCTTAACAATCAGTTAAATATACAAGCCCCTAACACTAATAACCCACAAACAAAGAAACTAGAAAATTGGAAAAAGAAAATTCTTCATGGATGATATCCAATGATTTGGAGCAGCCTCATATAGATTCAATAGCATCAAACAAATGGTTGAAATTAGGCACTTTATTTCCAAAAATAGGATATGTGATAGCAATTCAGATCAAGTAATAATTATAAAAAATTAATTGTTTTATTATTAATTATATTATTATTATTATAGTAATAATAATCTTTTTTAGTACATTTGTAAATATAGGTTACATGCATATTGTATATAAATAATTTTGTATATAAACATATATAGTGATATATAATAATATAATAATATTTTCTCATAATAAAAACATACATATTAGTAATAATTACTAAAAACTACAGAAAATACATAATAAAAGACCTTACCATAACAAATGATAAAAAATTATAAATGCCGAAAATGTCACATTCAACCCGAAACCATCCAACATATAACAGGAGCATGCACAACTCTCACACAGACGGACTACACACACCGCCATAACCAAATAGCTAAGATAATACATCAAAGACTAGCACATAAACATAAACTCACACAAGACGATAATACGCTCTATTACAAATACACACCTCAAACTATACTTGAAAATACCACACACAAGCTTTTTTATGATCGCGCCATTCTTACAGACAGAACCTTCCATTATAACAGACTGGATATAACACTACAAGATAAAATCAATAAAACCACATACATACACAACCACTTATAGATATTGCAGTCCCCAATACGCATAACTTACAAAAGACAATTATTGAAAAATAGGTAAATATGCAGAGCTGAAGGATGAAGTAACAAGAATATGGAAACAAGTCAAAGTTTACATAGTGCCCATAGTTCTTTCCACCACCGATATCGTTCCTAAACATCTTCACCATAGCCTGAAATTAATAGACCTTTAAGATCCCTATACATTATGTTCCAAAAAGCCGCCATTCTGAACACCTGCAGAATAGTTTGAAAGTTCATGTCTCTAGATGAAAACGAGGTTACACAAAACACGTCATCTACATGATATTAAACACACCACACGCTATATTTACTTCGTTTTGGCCCGTAAATGTAGTTAAAACCAGCCCATAGATGAGAAAAATAAAAGTACTCAAAATAATAATAATAACAGTGTCATTTTCAAAGGCATAACTACGGGGAAACCCGCTTCGGGTCTCCGTTTTCACGAGACCCGTGATGGTGAAACCGGCGCCGCACCGCTCGACACCCCTAGCCGCTCACACCAGTGTTGCCCCCTGCTGCTTATAAGGCCTGTATGTCTATGGCGAGTATTTAGGGGGCCCATCTAGTGAGTCGGCGAATCACCGTCTGCCATTCCGACTTTGTACTGAGACAGTATATCAGGCAGACGCCGTTTTTTAATTATAGTTTGCATTTTACCAAACCATTAAGCACCCCTCCCCATAGACCAGAATAATTAGATTCCATATGTAGCAATAGTCTCCTACACCTGCCGCAGCTAGTGTCTCACTTTAAACTAAAACTCTTGAAGGGCCTCTTCATGTTGGATCCATGTCCCTGTGTAAGCCTCCCAAAGGGCCGAGTATTTTTCTAACGTATTAGGGAAATACCCGTGGAAGAGAAACAAATAATAATAATATTCTACCACATACACAACACCATCTAGCCCAAACTAAGCAGAGCTTATACTATGGGTACTAGACAATGGTTAAACATACATGAAAACATTCTTTTTTTGTAATTACATACATATTATACATAGAAACACCCAGACCAAGAAAAACAACCATGTTCATGCACACAAATGTTTGACTTGTGCGGGAATCGAACCCGCGACCTCAGGCGTGGCAGTTGATTACAATAACCACTACGCCATCGAGTTGTCATTACATTCATTCATTAATTCATTTTCTAACTATTAAACTAGACTAAACTATTATTTCGGTCAGCTTTTATTCAATTTATCATCAAGTACGTTCACCTACATTTAAAATTTGATCGTCAAATTATGCAACTTTCCAGCAGTTCATTTAGTGAGTAGAAATTTATTCAAAAGGTGAATGAATGAAAGAGTTCACGGGATTATGTCAAGCTCTTTGTGAATAGATGGAGCAAAGTCAATTGCTATCTCTGGAATAATTCCTTTATGACTGTGTACAGATATAAATTTTACTTAAAATATTTGCACCTTCATATTTTGTAATTAATTTCATTGTAAAGGCCGAGCTCATTTGTTATAAAAAGGCAAACAAATTGTATTGTTTTCGCAATCCTTACGTAATAATATAAAAGATTCCTGCATCGCTATTGTATGAAGAGGGATGAACAAAAGCAATACGACAGAGCTGGTGTCGTGTTTCGAATAAAAGTTGTGTTTACACTACAAATATATAAAGAAAAGTCACTCATACCAGCCCCTAACAAAGACATTTCACAAAATTAACTCATTTCTCATGACAATGCCAACTTTTAAGTATTTACTAACAAAAGGGACATTTAATTTAGACAATATAATAAGATGTTATATAAACTTACTGTTACAATGCCTAAATAATACCCAGAGTAAAATTTTACAAAGGCAGCCATCGAATTTTGTTTTAAAATAAATACGTTGATTTTAAACAGAAAACAAAATTAAGGTATAACAGAAATGGTCCCTAAAATCGTTGCTCGCTAATTAAATTTTATTCTCAAAGGTGCCGTTTTAATTAAATCCAAATACCGGTGTATGGTGCTTATTTTCGGAGCAACGTTCAAATTCAATACACGAACTATATTACGCTTTGACGCCTCTGTAACGGCGGATTAATTCCCCACAAATGGACAAAGGCTGGCTACACGTTTAAACTATTTGGATGAATGTAGCCTTCCTTTCAAAGATACGTAGCGACATAATTAGCGTAAACGTAAATGGCTCTAAGTGCCTCCCCAACACTTGTAACCATGGTGATTACTGATCAGTACAAATTACAAAGGGTGCTACGAAACAGAAAATCGCACGTATACAGCTTCTAATATATGTTGAACGTTTAGATATTGGTGGGTATTGATTGTTGCCTAAGTTGCGCTATGGGAAACGAATAGAGGTTTCTGAGTATTTTCAGGCTTTCCCCTCGATTCGGTGCATGTTACAAGTAGTTCGCCGTCAACTTGAAGTGCTTGCTAAACTAACATTTGTGATTTATAAGTCTATTATATAATGGTATGGTCCTTTCGAGAATAATTTTTTAGTGTAGTAGAACCTCGCTGATTTCAGCACGAATGGGCCGGCTCGACCGAGGAAGGACTACCCTCTCACAGAATATCGACGTAAAATAACAGTATTCCTACTCTTGTGTTTCGTTCGGTAAGTGAGAGTGCCGGAGACCCAATCACCCTCTTTCCCCCTTTTCACTCCTTCTCCTTCCCACTTTCTTTTATTCCTAAAGGGTCGGCAACGCGCAAGTGATGCCTTTGGTGTTGCAGGCGTCTATAGGCTACGGTGACCACTTAGCATCAGGTGGGCCGTGTGCCTGTTTGCCAAGTTAGTGGTATAAAAAAAAAATGGCAGTGTTTAAATATTGATTTCTTTATCTCTATTTCTTAAGGAAAGTAATAATAGATACTATTAGAAGACATAACAGTGTATTCACAAAATTAAAGTACGTATCGTCATAAATGGCCCTATACTTATGGATAAGTAATATTCATTCAATCAATTAATATAAATGTAGATTTATGCTCGTTTTTAATAATTATATTATATACCTACTGGTAGGCCTGGCAGACGTTGTTGTACCCGAACGTTGGGTTGCAACCCGATTACAGCAGATCCAATTGTCAATCTAAACCATTTAGGACAAACTCAAACACACATAAAAAATGTCATCGAAATCTATCGGATTGTTTAGGATGAATTCAGTGACGTACTGAATAATTATATATATAAAGATGCCAAGTGTCAAATAGGCTTTTTAGTACAATTTATACTACACTCCAAGAATATAGAAATACCCTTTCAAATCCTTTTAGCATATAATTGCACATGATTTTATCTAATAAATACCGAAAGCTGATAAGTTAATACTTGTTATGTATCCAACCAACTTCAGTTGCAGTCATAATTGAACTGGTATGATGGAACATTGCGAACGAGGAATACGTGGAATGCGATGCAGAGCTATGTTGCCTACCGACGCGACGGACAAAGTCACAACATATCGATCGATCTAATCAACTTTGCAAACAGACGCCATTTCAAATTAATTCTCGTTACCTTTCCGATGTCATATACATTTCATGTCGTTGGTGAACATGGCTTTTAATATTGTCTTGCAAATTATTACTTATCCTTTTAAAATAACCGCGAACAAAGAATATTAGTATAAGATTTTCTAACATTCTAGAAATTAGGCATGAAAAGTTGTTTTGATAATTTTTTCCAGGTCAATTTAAAACAGCTTACTATGCACCTAAATGCATTTATATAGCAACTCGTGAACAAGTAAAAATCTAGAGTCCAGTTAGTACTGCCAAAAGTCAAACAATATTCCGGCGGGTGAGTGCCAACGAAATTGAGCCCGAATCATTTATAAATGGGGGAGGTTTCACGGGGCGAAATAGGAGGGGAAAGGTGTGCCACTGCATTTTGCATGAGTTCAATGTTGGTTGCTCGATCTGGCTCATTCCACTCGCCTTCCCTTGCACACCTACACAAAGTCACCCCGTACCTTTTTATCGGTACTTACACTATTTTGCTTGTCATTTCTACGGATAATGGAATGTTCGTTAAATGATGTACAATTAATAAATAAAATACACGCGCGTTCATATATAGATTCACGCATGTTCGAGAAGGATAGACAGCGACTACGATTTTCCACATGCCCGGCGTCCCTCATAGTATGTATGTGTTTGAATATTTTATGCTTTGTTTGCAATTCAACAAAGATATGGTGTTATGCTGGTAATTTTTTAACCAAAAGTGATTTAATAGCTTATTCAGATATTCGAAATAGACTAGAAGCTAATAAGTTCTAAAATTAATAGTAAATGATATGTTTAAAATTATGTTTATTGTTTCATTATGTTTATATATTTTTGAACTTTTAGACCAAAATGGTCTCAACAGTTTATGTTACTTTTGGTCACCTAGGTACGTGTTCATTAGGATTTAAGCTCTTTAGTTTCGCTCTGATATTTATTTGCTGTGGGAATTCGTTGACATTGTTGTTTAGTGCGAAATACAAACATAATATTATGTTATCGCCTGCTACTGGAATGTCTACTTATTAATCTAAGGAGAAATAGGTACTACTATAGTACATAATTATTGTACTAATATTGCGTATTCGGTTCACTATTTTCATGTTTAATTCAAGTATCATCACAACAGTAACAATAGGAAAGTCGTGAACGGGCAAAGTAGTAATAACGGAACAAAATAACTCGTAAGATATATAGTTAGTGGCGATACTGCGAGTAGTGTGTAACTAAGGTTTCCTGAACGTTCTGGGCTCAGAATTAGGGTGAATTTTTTATAAAGACGCAGGTAGGGTGTGAGTTGGGGTGAAAAACGGGGTGTTCTGGAGTCGCTGGCACGGTCTGCATATTGCATTAGATTTAAATTGTTTACGTCGTTAAGAAAGAAAGTTCTCCCGAACTGGGCGAGAGGCAAGAAACTTCTTCGTTGATGTCGGTATATTTAATTTTTCTGCATAATCGTATGGGAATGTTGTGACCCGCTTACTGGTTTGTATTTATGTTGAGATAATATAATAATTATTATAGTAAGCCATCTCAAAATGATTCCTAGTACAATTGTTTTTATTTGTATCGGGTTAATAGTTTGTTGGATCTATTATACGATTTATAGTTATTTGTAGTGGGTTGTTGCTACCTACATTTTCTACTTTTATGTATTTAAAAATCGATGTTATCAGATCACAAGATTATGAGCGCTGTCTTGGACCTGGGAAAGTTAAAACATTATATATTCAACTAGATTATACCCGGTAGTTTTCCGCGTAGTCTATAGTACTCCGATCTTGACAAGGTAAAGAGAAATATAGTTTCAGTTCAGTCAACCAAAATAAATTGAGTTAATTTGTTTAATATCTTAATGCGTTTTGGTTCATTTATTTGTATTAATATTATTAATACTATACGGACGGCATAGTGGTTTATGTGGTCGCCTTAGTACTGCTACTACGCCAAGCGTCGTGAGTTTCATCATCGCTCTTTATCATGGGTACAAAAGAGGACATAGGGTACCTGTTATCCAGAAAATAAGTACTGTTCCCAGGTGATAGAAGTTTATTGCCAAATCTACATTAGCGCGAGTAAAGCTGCGGGGTATATCTAGTAATATTATAGATGTTCAAGAGTGCCCTTCTGCCACGAGCAGCGCAACGGGTTGATGGGATAGCACTACATATTATAAAACAAAGTCTCCCGCCGCGTCAGTGCGCGATTAACTCAAAAATTACTCGACGGATTTTCATGCGGTTTTTACCAATATGCAAAGTGATTTATAAGGAAGGTTTAGGCGTATAATTTGTTAAGTTTTTCTATTACTCGAGTAAAGCCGTGGTGGGTCGCTAGTTTTACATGAATGTAGTTTATCTGCCGGAGAGGTAAGTATGTATTGTAGGTATTTTTATCTAGATAAGACAATCTGAATAAATAATTATAAGTAAATATCTTTAAATCAGTATGCTATATAATGATATTCCTGAGGGATATATTTTAGAACCACGGGAGTGAAACTGAGGTTCAAATTTAAACTCAATCTATCAAATGGTAATCAACTGTAAAAGATATACATTTCAGATTGTTTTAATATTTTTTCATTCTTGTCACAAAGATAGAACGATACTACTAATCTTAATTATAATAATATGTTTATTAAGCTACCATGGCTACTGAATTTTCAAAATTATGACTCTACTAGATTTTGCCGGCAGCTTTACTAGCGTAAGTATAGGTTGAGTTAAGCTAGTAACAGTACTTTTTCTGGATGAAAGGTCCGTACCCTACGTCCTTTTCTGTACCCCTGATAACGTGTATGCGAAATTTCATGATGCTCGGTGGAGTAGTTTAGGTGTGAAAGCGTAACAAACAAACTCACATTCATATATTTTTTATAATATTACTAAGGATTTCAGACACTTTTTAAGCTATATCAAAAATTTGCGTTTCATGTTCGACTTTTTGACATTTTCTTTTATGAACCATACTTCTTTCTTTGTCATAGTCTCCTCATCTTTTATTTTGTTACTTGGAAAAGAACCATCTGCATACCTTTTTACTTACCTATTTGATTACTGATACGAAGGGTGCCAACACGACCTTATGACTAAGCCTCCATCTGTCAGGCAGCGAGCTGTATCTCATAAACTATTAAAGGTAGCAAATTGAAATTTTCACAGAGTGTGTATTTCTAATGTTGCTATAACAATAAAAAAGCACATAGTGTTATATCTTGTACAATGGTACGAAACCGTTCAAATTAGCGGTTCTTCTATCTTCTCTTCACTTACAACAGTATTAATGATTTTTGAGACGTCTTTAAACATAGCATAGGTATCCGAGGAGTAACCAGATGCTATTAATTTATACTCACTACAACTCTGACCTCTGACATATCTCTTCTACTTTTGTTTACAGTATATACTACTCTGTCAATAGTGACGGCATAGCAGACTAGCTGGGCTTTTCTATAGGTAACAAGTAGCAACATGAATTTTAACAGTACCCCTCATTTTGCAAAGATTTGCCTACTATTACGTAGTATTTAAAATGCACGCAAAATTGTTTTAGCAAGCACGCAAATGTAAGCAGAAGTATCTTACACAAGTGTAATGTACTGCTAAATTGTAGTATATAATCAATTAATAATGTTTAATACATAGCATTAATATAACAAACTACTTTTATATAGTTTACATACATACATACATACATAGATTCACGCCTGTTTCCCAGAGGGGTAGGCAGAGACTACGGATTTCCATTTGCTACGATCCTGACACACTTCTCTGGCTTCATTCACTTTCATCCCATTCCTCATACACGCCCGTCGGTTCAAGGTGCTCTTAACCTGGCCTTTGTCCAGAACGCCTCCGATCTGATCAAGAAACGTTCGCCTAGGTCTTCCTCTTGCGACTGTTCCATTCACACTAGCCTTATAAACTTTCTTAGTCAGTCTTTCCTCGTCCATTCTTTCTACATGCCCAAACCAGCTTAACATACCCTTTTCTATTCTTGTCACTATATCAACTTTCATGCCGCATCTCTCTCTAATCACACTATTCCTTATTCTATCTTTCAGAGTCACACCACATATATTTCTCAGCGCTCTCATTTCTACAGCATTTATTCTGCTCTCATGCTTCTTTTGCCATACCCAACTTTCACTTCCATACATAAGTGTGGGCACTAATAGTCCTCTATGAACAGCCAAACGTGCCTTTTCGGAAACATTTCGACTGTTCATAAAAGCGCGTAGAGCTCCATTCACTTTGTTTCCCGCAATCGTTCTCCTTTCAATATCTCCCTCATGTTTACCATCCCTTGTAAACAAAGTACCCAAATATACAAACTCTTTCACTTGCTCCACTTTTTCTCCATCAATCATAATATTACACATCGTCACGCACTCTTCCTTTTCAAATACCATTACTTTCGTCTTGCTTACATTTATTTTCATTCCTTTACTCTCAAAAGCACCATGCATAATAGTTACCATCGCCTGCAACTCTTCTGCCGATGACGCAAGTATTACTTGGTCATCGGCATAAAGCAGACATTTGACAAGTAACTCATTCATTCTTAATCCCCATTCACAATCTTTTAAATCTTTTAAACAATTGTCCATGTATAGGTTAAACAGCCAAGGTGACGCTACACATCCTTGTCTAACACCTTTTTCGATGCTAAACCATTCTGTGTAGGTCCCATTTATCCTAACACAAGCTCTGGAATCATCATAAAGAGATTTCAGAGCTCGCGTGAGGGTGCTATTCACTCCATACATGGACAATACCGACCAAAGTTCATTCCTCACCACTTTATCATAAGCCTTTTCCAGATCCACGAATGCGCAATAGACCTTTTGACCTTTGGCCAAAACTCTCTCGGCTATGCACCGTAAGGAAAAGACCTGATCCGTACATCCCATACCCTTTCGAAATCCCGTTTGTGCATCCCATATTTTCTCGTCGGTTACTTTCACAACCCTTTCAATTAACACTTTCGCATATAATTTACCGACGACGCTGATTTATATAGTTTAATAATTTATATATACATATAATAGATTAATAGTAGTAAGGTTTAATAGTAATAGTATATTATTCGTTTTTTAAATTATATAAATGTAGTGTTTTCAAATAAACCGCGAAAAATCTATAAAGATGTTTAATTTCAATGTACCTACATAATTATTTGCTTAAAGGTCAGACATCTATCATTAACATTATTATCATATGATAAGGATCTACGCTTTATAAAATTATTTTCCTTTAAATTTTATTTTATTTTATTTATTAGTTAAGTTGTAATGTACTGAATAGTACAGCTATTCAGTACATTTCAACTTATTATTATTATTATCTTATGTGGGGGCCGGTCAGTGTAGACCGTCGAAACTTTGACCCAGTGGGATCTTTTGTGTCGACACTCTCCCACTAACGACTGCCATAGATGTTCATGGCAGCCGGGACCGACGGCTTAACGTGCTCTCCGAGGCACGGAGCAGGCGATAATTGTCAATCAATACGCACATAATTACGAAAAGTCATATAACTGCCGAAAGTCAGAGGTGCGCAACGTGGGTTCGAACCCGAGACCATCTGCATTGCAGTCTCTTGGTCTCCCCACTGAGCTATCGCTGCTCTTTACATTACAACTTAACTTGCATAGGCAAGCTCTGCAAAGAATAAAGCGGAGCAGCATGTGGAACGTGAAATTTTCATCACGAGCACAAGAATTCTTATAGACGAAGAGCGGCTGTTCTTTATAAAACATTGTTCAGACTAAATTAGTACCTTATCTGGAGTAGACAAGAAATTATTTTGTCTTACGTGTCCTACACTTAATGCCAGTCATTTTTAAGACACTATTAGTGACAATATCTGTGTTGAAAGACGTTTATATTGTACTTGGCTAGAAAAAGAAAAAGCTATCAGAATTGCGGTACCTAGGTACAATTTTACACAACACTTTATCCATGCGAAAATTACGGATGGGACTATTTATTTTATTCTAATAACGTTAGAGGCAACCGTGGAAGATTATCAGCAGGTACTTTAATTTAAAAACCTCACCTTTCTATAGCTCATCTTAGTTTTACATATATTGTCGGCCTCGATGGCGTAGTGGTTAGTGTAACCGAATGCCACGCCTGAGGTCGCGGGTTCGATTCCCGCACAAGTCAAACATTTGTGTGCATGAACAGGGATATTTGTCTTGGTGGTGGGGGTGTTTCTATGTATAATATGTATATATTTACAAAAAAAATGTATATATGTATGTTTATCCATTTTCTAGAACCTATAGTATAAGCTCTGCTTAGTTTGGGCTAGATAGTGTTGTGTGTATGTGGTAGAATATTATTATTATTATTATCTATAAGTGCAACTAATTACCAATATTTAGTGTACAAACATTTTAATATAATTAAATAAAATCTGACGTTCGCCGTGTATGCAGAGTGCAAATTAAATGTGGAACTGAATAGTTCCTGCATAGTTTGTGTGTCGAAGCAAAACATCTGTCGTTTGCCGGTGTGTAAGTTATGTTGTGCAGTCGAGCCGTGCCTCTTTTAGACATATTTTATATAGTGTATATTAAATGTTTGCATATATAAGCAGCTCGTTATAAGAAATTTACTTCAAACAAAATTGGTCGTATATACAGTCAAAATAATTGAGATTACCCAAAAGGTTAGCATTATACGAAAAAATCTATGATGATCTACGCGTAATCGATCTGAATAAAGTTCTATCATTGTAACAGAGGTATAGTTTTATTTATGTTATTTGAATGCGTGCTACTAATCTATTGTTTTTACACTAATATTGTTGATCAATGAGCGTGGTGTATAGATTTTAGTCTGGCATCCACACGTCCGGTGTTATTATAACAACCTTGTTTTTCATGTTACGGATAATACATTTCCATTTCTGTGCATTAAAAATTAATTATAAACTTTCATCACATCGATTATTTTCGTAGACGTCAGTCTAGCTAAGATGCCTTGCCTTGTACTACTACTCTACAAGTTTACTACAACGCGGTTATCCTTCGTTAGACTTTGTAGTATCAGGTTGTGGCGTAGTGCAACAATTTCTTCTTTCTTATTAAATACAACGTCGGTAATGGTTCTTTGAAAAGTAGGCAAAGAGTACTGTTTTGTCTTCATGCGATTTATGAAGGTGCGTATCGTAACTGACTTTGTATTTTTCGTTAGCTATTTCACCCGGTCATAATGCCATGTCCATTGCTGGCGAGAATCATTTACTTTTAGAAGTATAAATATATATAAATAGCATTTCTGTATGGGAATCTAACTAAAATATATCAGCTACATATGCATAGGTGTCACGATCCAATTTTAGTATGGAAGACGATAGACTAAGCAATAACTTCATTAGTATCGGTATACCTGATGAAGTTCTAATGGAGTTAGTTAACAATAGATTTCGAGACCCTAACTTATAAATAAGACAGATTAAATTAAATGTTTACAAAAACATTTATATAATACTAGATTTTACCCACAGCTTCGCTCGCGTAAAAGTAAATAAAAATTGTAAATCGCTGATAATATATGTAGCTTTCTAATGGTGAAATAACTGTTAAAATTCATTGTGTGTAGTTTTTGAGATAATCCCTTAAAAACAAACAAATAAACAAACAAAAAATCCAATCTTTCCTCTTTATAATATTAGTACAGATAAGATATTTGTATACTCGCGTAGTGGTTAGTGTAACCGACTGCCACGCCTGAGGTCGCGGGTTCGATTCCCGCACAAGTCAAACATTTGTGTGCATGAACATGAATCTTTGTCTTGGTCTGGGTGTTTCTATGTATAATATGTATGTATTTACAAAAAAAAATGTATATATGTATGTTTATCCATTGTCTAGTACCCATAGTACAAGCTCTGCTTAGTTTGGGCTAGATGGTGTTGTGTGTATGTGATAGAATATTATTATTATTATTATACTTATTATGCAAACCTCATATAAGCAATGACATAAAAGTAATATTATAAATATACAATATATCAGTGGAAGAGAGAGCGCCCGCCGTAGCTAATTCTTTTTTGAGAGGTTACATCTGCAATAGCTTTTACTTTTTGTTCTGTACCGCGGGGAACTTTACAAAAATTCAAGCAACGGTCACAAAGAACAACCTGTACAACTATTTGTATAACACAATTTTATAAATTTAATTTCCTTTTGTCTTTACGGCAATTGTTTAATCAGACCGTATGCTTGTCTGCTAACCATGTCGCATACCTAAGAAATATAATGATTCATAAAAGGTATATAGAACACATAACTATAATTCAATATAATGACCGAGTAAAACTGTCATGAATTCGTAAATTATATTTATATTGAATGATAACATTGATAAGTAGCCAATTTACTGCTTTAGTACGACATAATGGATGACTCATATAGAAAATGTTATCAATTAAATATGACAGCACTGCCATTGTTCAATTATATAAATAAACGAAGATGTGGGCTATACGCGTAATTATTAAGTCAGTTAGTCGCCATACTTCGAGTCATGTGTTTCAAAATGAAGTTTTTCGTAATGACGTTATTTGTACTTTTGTGCCAAAATCAAAATGTGAATTGTACGTTAATAGATTTCATGGCCTCGAAATTAGGTGACCTGGTGAACAGTTTGTCGTCAACACTAACCGGTTTAAGGGATCAAGTGAAAAGCCTCTTCAAAATACCCGTGCGCGCAACACCACCACTAGTTAATTATATACCCCAGCTGCCTAGTGAAGATATAAAAAGAACATTTTCTGATTTTGTGGAAATCACAGCAGCTGAAAACGAGACGGATTCGTCGGAGTATGCCATGATGAAATCCGAACCCACCGCTCTCATGTCGACACCACAGCTGGCTTTGTATCATGGAAGAAGGGTTGAATCTCATGCTATTACAACGTTGGATGGATACATCCTGACTATGCATCGGATATCACCCTCGCTTAACATGCCGCATAAATACACTAATCAAACTATTATTCTTCATCACGGATTACTCGGCAGCTCTGCGGACTGGATCCTAATGGGACCTAACTCTTCTCTTCCATATCTACTTAGTGACGCCGGCTATGACGTTTGGATGGCGAATGCAAGAGGCAATTATTATTCTCGCGGTCACGTTCGCAAGAATGTCGACACGCCTGAATTTTGGCAATTCACTTGGCAGGAAATGGGAGAGATTGATTTGGCTGCTATTATTGATTATATTAGGACAACGAAAAATTATTCTGCTGACAGCTTAGAAAAAATTGATTTCATAGGACACTCAATGGGAGCAACGGCGCTTTTAGTACTGCTTTCGTCGATACCCACCTATAATAAGTATTTAAGAGTCGGTGTGTTGTTAGCGCCGTTGGCTTATATGTCGAATGTTAATGGTCCTCTAAAAGCTATGATGACTATGTCAGCGAATCCACCCGAACAATTGCTAAAATTAATGGGACCTACAGAATTTGTTCCATCACGAAGGATACCAAAATGGGTTGCGTTAAAATACTGTAAAGGGCCTATTTTATTTTGTTGTAATCCTTTATATTTTATAAGTGGCGGTATACCGCTAGCTTCTACTAGAAATACTAGCTATATTGCAAGGTTACTATACCATGTACCGGCTGGGGGATCAACTAATACTATTTTGCATTACGCTCAACTGGTAATGAACGGAAAATTTCATAAGTATAATAAGATAAATGACGAATATAAATTAAATCAAATAACGTTGCCAATTGCTTTGATTAGTTCAGATGAAGACTGGTTGGCTACTATCCCTGACGTTTTGAGATTATACTTTAGTATTTTGAACCCTATAGATCATTATATAATTCGTGGCAAAAGTTTCAGTCACACTGAATTCGTATTTAGTCCTGAAGCCAAGGACATTGTGTTTATGAGAATATTAGAGTACCTGGACAACGGCCTAAACTGGTACACGTTTAAGCGAAATGACATTCTTGGTAATATTGTGTAAATATAATGTATGATGTGTTATTCATTTAAATCGAGTGTTCTAAACGTGTGCAGGTCTTACATAGTCATTTTATTACCCTTTTTTTATTGATGCCATATTTTAAATTAAATGTTTGGAATTAAGACTTGTATATTTATTTTTAATAACCAAGTTTATTTGCAATCTTTCTACGGTTGTTTTAGTTATTTTATTGATAGTAAATGAAAACTAAAACAAAGCAAAATATTTGTTTAAATTTATTGTATTGATTGCAAAATTACAATGATTGTAGGTACCGTTGTTATCTTACATTCAATATCATTGTATCAAAATTGGATTCGAGTTTTCATTGAATTTAATTGTCAGTTGCCAAATGTGAACAAACATAATTGCTTGATACACCATAAAAATGCGTAACAATCATCCAATAAGAGTCGTATAGCTTTCCAGCTATACAAATTATTAATTAAGATTGGTCATTAAAATATTTAATACAAATAATATAATCGACAGAAAATATTGAATACAAAAGTCGCGTCACCAAGTGCGTAATTCTGTTTAATGTCCAAGAGATTCTTTATGTACTGATTTTAGCCAATATGCATAAATTTATATCATTTTGACCTCTGTTCCTCTGTCTGTTACGTATTACTACATGAATGATTACTATGAAATAGATTTTCTACACATAAAACGGTACAAAATTGAATTACATTAAATAACTCTTGTTACTAATATGCAACTATTTCTACGAATTATACAATTTTTGTGCACCGTACAATACGAATACAATGTCTCCTTAAAAACTGGTGTACACTCCGTTTGTTCGACAGGTTAACATATAAAATCTATATGTAAACTACGTGATAACTCGAGTATGTCACACTGTGAACGTCGCTTTACCTCTTACAGATTTAAGTTGTTGTAGGTTGATACTTACAACGCCTGGGTAGATGTGACGCCCATGTAACAGGACCTATAAAATTAATTATATACGAGGATATTATTGCAATTATTGTTCGTAACTTAAATAAGCTGTAATCATGCGCCTATAATGTTGTCTTACGTTTACACGAATGTCATAAAGTGAAAATATTTAAATTGTATTTGATAATATATAATAATAATTAAATAATGTTCAGTTAATTTGAAATAACTACAAGTAATAACTACGCTTTAAAATAGTGAGATAACCACCAATAAAACTTAGTCTTATCGTGACAACGGTTGCTGAAAAGCAACTGATAGGTATGGAAAGTGTAAAATTAAATAGTTAATAATTCAAATAGCTTAATAGATCCGCCTATCTTTAAGGAATCATCAATTTTAGATATTAAATTAGTATCTATATATTCCAACCCAATAAAATAAAAGGTATACATACGGTTTATTGACATGACCATAGACATTTTAGTGACGTCCAATTGTAGCGTCAATTGTAAATTAATTAATTACCTAATCGAATCATTCGATTTAATGCAGCGAAAGAGTTAGAAAGGTCATAAACACTGCTACAATTATATCTTATCGCGCTATAATTGTACCCAACATTCGATTTTGCAGTTGAGCAAACATATAATATAGGAACAGTAAAAAAATATTTGCATGGTATATAATTTCTCATTTTTATAACGAATAACTTAAGGAATAATTAGTAATAATTAGTGATCAAAGTTATTTTCCACTTACAATTAAAGTTGTGGAAGTCAAACATTATGTACTCTTTTAGACCACAAAATACCGCTTATGAACGTCAAAGGTTATTATAGTGAGCTAATTAAATTATTTATTATTATTATTGTAGCCAATCACTATTGTTATTTGTCCAATTCTTGTAGCCAAATGTTGTTGCTTCAAGAAGAATCACAGGCCAAATCAGTATGTATTTAATATTCCGTAAGTAAACCAAGTCGTCAGCAAAAGCACACAAAAGTAATAGAGCAGTCAACAAAATAGCAGTTTGCTTGACGGTCAGGATAATTTATTTACTTTAGAATGTTCAAATATATTTAAATTTCTCTATTTAATTTGGTTTTACGTCTGCTCATCACCTTGCGTTGCAGTCACCAGCCGCAAACGTTTCTTTTTTTAAATACCTCACCAGGTTTAATTATTGTGTCGCAGAAGACTTTACCAGCGTTCAAACAAAGAACATCAACACTCAGACTTGGTAAAACTATTTATGGATCACACAAATATTTGTTTGTTGGAACCCATAGCATAATCAACCTTTTTCAAAATGACAATACTCTCTTTCTACACACGGTATCGGCAAAAGTGAACTTTCCTATAGCACGTAACTACTTACTTTGGCTTGGATTTAATAGCAGTAATAAACAGATTACTTTGAATTTTAAATTCCTCTAAATACCGTATATTTAATTGGAAATTAGTTTTTGCATAGCAAATTTCGATCATATATCGATTACTAAAAAACTTAAGACTTGAACGAATTATTGTTTGACGTGCAGCCCTATGCAATCATAAACTAATTATAGATATTTCTTTTATCTGTTAAATAACCTCAGTTACCGACTAAGATTTTTCAAATTAAATAATAATTTATTAATCAAACGGCTATTGCTTTAAAATTTTGGTATCATGTGAAAATCTTGAAAATACGGATAAAGTTACAAAACTTATTCCAATAAGTAAGTAATTATGATAAATTAAACAAAATTTGGTTTGTGTACATTTTCATCAGAATGGATTGGACTAAACTATAGTATTAAAGTCGTCAGTAAATTGCTTTCAGATAAGTAATTTTCAGTGCTTATTGAATAGGTCAGAACTAGGAGACTGTGTCACCTTTGAAGTTGGTTCTTAATGACGGAGTAATTTATGTATTTTAAGAGATGTGAAATGGTTATTGCTATTTCTCCAAATCATAAACAAATAATCTCTTTCATCGTGTAATCACAGCACTGATGCTTATCTTAAGTCTGGCTTTTATATTAATATATTTTTAATATAAATGTGTTAAATATTAAAGGAATTATTATACTTAAAACACTTATCGAAAGGTAAGTAAGGCAGGTAAGTAGGTCGCTTATAATTTGCCAATAAAATTTTCATAATTGATGTAATGATATATTGGATTTTTCACTATGACAGAAATGTATAAGTATGTAACTTCATCTTGTTTCTATAGATGTTTGTGACTGCGTGGATAGCGGACTAAGTGAAAAGGCTTATATCAAGGCTGCAAAAACAATAAATGCCTTTATTCATCATCGTCGACGAATTGTTGCGTAAGTGTTAATTGAAAGAGATGTAAAAGTAATCGGTGACAAAATATGAGAATTATTTATTTATTTTGGTTTGCTAACAAATGTAACAATCATACATTTTTACAATTATATACACATGAGGTTAGAGACAAAAAGTTACATCCAATTACAAGCAAACACTACATGCACTAATACTTAATATAAAATACCTATAATTAATAAAATTTACAACTAGATCTTATAAACTAGTGAAATATTTAGTATATTGCTTTTCTTACTAATTTGCGAAAGTGAGTAAGAGAATCTGCATATATGTCGACCGAATCACTACAGAGATTGAGTAGCTTGCACAATCGAGGAATCGGAGAAGCAGTGCCAAAAACTGTTCTACTGACCGGTGGATAAAGAGGAGTGATGTGAGACCGAGGGTATTTATATGGGACTCTAAAATTAAGTCTAGCCAGCAATTGTGGACAGTCTATCTTGTTTCGAATCAGCTTGTACATGAAAACCAGGTGTAAATATTTCCTTCTTGATTTGAGTGAATCCATTTTAAAGTGAGTAAGTTTTTCCTTGTATGAGACTGTTTTTGCATTAAATGAAGTTGAATGTGACAAGTGCCATAGGAATCTCTTTTGTATACGTTCTATTCTTAAGATATGAACAGCATAATGCGGGCGCCAAACTACACTACAATATTTCAAAATGCTTCTAACAAAACAATTGCATAGCAAAATCGTAGTTCTTGCCTTACGAAAAACTTTACTATTTCTTATAATAAAGCCCAGAGATGCGCTTATGATGTACGGTATGATGAACAGAACATTATAAATATGCAGTATGATATGTGGTTGGCGCTGCGCGTGTTATGACGATAAGGTACGACATATAGTCGGCACCGTGCATATTCATATGGACAACAACTCATTCCTAAAATTCGAAATCTCTTTTTGCAATTTCCAAAGCTTGTATAAGAATACTTGGATCATACATTATTACAAATCCTACCTATTATTATAGTACTAATATGTCAAAGTTTGTTAAGATCTTGAGATGCTTCTTAGTCAGTCATTTGAAACAGCTGAATAGATTTGGATGAAATTAGGTAAAATCCATAACCTATATAATTTAAATAATATTCTATAATAAATTACGTATTGAAAAAGGCAAAACAAAAAGTAGACGTTTACAAGATTTGAAATATTTGACAAAATAAATAAATATTGTCTGACGTTTACGCGAATGTTATACATTGAAATTAAAGCACTTTATACAGATGTTGTCGCGTTGTTTATTTTAAAACACTATTATTACATAATTTTATACTATAACACTACTATTATTGAACTTTACTATAATGTTAACTATTTAAATTAGTTAGAACTATTTATATTTAAGTTTACACTTTTCCCCGACATTTCGGTTGCTTTGCAGCAGCCATGTTAACGGGGAGACTGGACTGGAGAGCCTCCGGAAATCCTTATGAAGTAGTTTCATTTCAAAAGAAATTAAGTCTAATCCAATATTAAAAGCGAATGTGACCTTGTTGCTTGTTAGTTTGTTACGATTTCACACCTTAACTACTCGACCGATCATTATGAAATTTCGTATACACGTCAAGGTAGCAGGAAAAGATATAAGGTACCTTTCATTCAGAAAAAAAGTACTGTTTCTAATCTAACCTAACCAACATTTACGTCGTTAATTCCGTTTTATTTGGAACAAAATTTTAATTTCCAGCTTTGCTGGCGTAATTCTAGGTTATGTCAATTTATTATCCCTTGCAAACAGTACTTTCTAGATAAAAGATGCCCTATGTCCTTTTGTATTAAAGACCCCGGACAAAGAATATGCGGTATTTTATGATGCTCGGTAGAGTAGTTACGGCGTGAAAGCGTAACAAACAAATAATGAAACAAACTCACATTTGCATTTATAATATTAGTTAGGATGTAAGTAGAATAATACTATCGATACTAAATTGAGCATCTTAATCATCACTATAATATAAATATAGGACATTATTTATATGTAAATACACGAAAGCTTTGCGACGAACAGAAATCACACAAACACGAGTTCCAATTTAAGTTCATGTGTAATTTTAGATTGACAATGTTGAACTTTTAATGTGCATACTTCACCTCGTTAGCAATGCTGGAGTTATTATTACAAAAGTATCTAAACATTTACATTATTACCGCTGTGTTTAAAAAACTTATCATTTGATATTATAAGAACTTTGTTGAAACAATGCGTATATCACTTGCACACTCTTATAAACCTATAATACATTTGTAAGACAATACAGAAAATGTTATAAAATAATTTAAAAACAGGAGCCGTATTCTTTTGTACTCGGAAGTTTAAGTCAAGACGTGTTCTATATGGTCTCACGGCGTAACTGAAAGTATTCTATTAATAGGACTAAATGGCTAATAATATAAGCAAACTGAAAATTTTACGCCGTTTATCGTACATTACCGTCATCTCATCTTCTTGTCGTTTCGACGGTACATTCTCATAATAATTGAGCCCAGTGCGTGGCTACTTATACCGCTGTGGCGGTGGCGTCCATCAATTCTTGGCCTGAGCACTTGTATGGACATTCAGGGCACTCCAGCAGGTGGGACATGGTCTGATCCGCACCGCACTCGCACTGGATAAGGAACGTGTCAATAAACCCCACTTTGCCAAGTTATGTTTGCAGCGGCCTACTTGGACACGCAAGCGATTCAATGCTTTCCAAATAAGCCACTGTAGTTCACGACCCGGTGGCAGACATTCGCTTGCTTTCACGTGGTGGTGGGTACATTTCATTTCACAGTACTTTTCGCTCTTCAAGGGGTTCACCCTGGATGGCCTTTACAGAGCGCAGGAAGCTCTTACGAATTTTAAGTCTTCCAGACGTTGTTGGGTATTGGTAGAGCGGATGTCGGGTGTTATTTTCTTGGCTTTTCTTTTCAAGCATACATGCAACATATCTTCGTACAGCTGGTGGAGCTATCCCTGCTCATTGGCAGGGATAGGTCCACCAGAATAAGCTCTACCCATTGGTAGAGCTTATTTAGTGGAGTCGGCTTTAAGCAACCCGATATTAGTCGGCACGTGGCATTTAATGCAGTATCTACTTGTTTGGCATAACTGGATCGATGCCATACTGGACTCGCATATTCCCCAGCGGAAAAACATAAAGACAGGCCAGTTGAGCGAAAAACATCAGGTGCTGCTTCCCATTTGGTGGAAATTAGGTGACATAGCAAATTATTGCAGGTGCCGACCTTCTGCTTGGAATTGTAACAGTGAGACTTGTACGTTAGGGCTCTGTCTTATGTAACCCCTAGGTATTTTGGGTGCGAACAATGAGCGACCTCTATACCCTGCCACGTGATGTTGAGTGTACGTTTTGAGTCCTTATTCCGGAGGTGAAATGCACATGATTGTGTTTTTGATGGCTTCGGGCGGACAGCATTACTATCATAGTATTTTCCTAGCCAGTCGAGTGCCTTTGACAATGAGTGCTCAACTTCGTCAAAAGTCGCGGTCTGAGTCGCCAAAGCCAAGTCATCGGCATAGAGAAAGCGCTCAGTGTGTTGGTTAACAGGCTAGTCATTTGCGTAGATATTAAAAAGTATTGGAACCAACATACTGCCCTGAGGTAGTCCATTCTTTTGTCTTCGCCATCAACTCTTAGTGGATTCGAGAAATACCTGGAAACGGCGATTGTGCAGAAGTTCGCTGAGTATATTCACGAAGCCCGGGTCGTTAGTGAGAGTGTTTACCTTAACAAGTAGCCTATTGATGTTAACAGTAATGTAAGCCACTAAGGGGTCAACAAATACAACACCCGTTACTTTGTTAGCCTCGTACCCATCCAACACGTACTAGGCTAGTCGGAGAACTTGGCTGGAACACGATTTACCTGGTCCGAAACCCGCTTGGTCTGGTATAAGGTCTGGCTCGACTAAAGCTGTGAGACGCTTCAGTAGCATTCTCTCAAATAGCTTAAATGTATGACACAGAAGTGATATAGGTCGATAGCTATTGGGGTCATTAAAAGGCTTTCCTGGCATTAACAATGCAACGACTTTAGATTTTCTCCAAATCCTTGGAATTTGTGCGGCGGTAAGTCATGAGTTATAAAATGCTAAGAGCTATGATACGCTTTCAGGACCCAGATGTTTGATTTGGTCTATTGTTATATAATCTGCTCCAGCCGCCTTACTGATTTTTAGTGCTTCGATGGCCAAAGTAATATCTGTGAGACTGAAAGGCTTACTTATTTCGTTGGAACTTTTAGGAATCTCGACAGCTTTCGTGTTTTAGGCAATCGGTTTGGGGGTTTTGTCGTGAGTAGTAGTTGGTGAGCCATTTGATTTGCCGTAACAGAGCCTTGGTTGGCAGGTTCTGGTGGATCTCCAGTAAGGTTCTCTGTCATCTCATAAAGCATTGTTAACATGTACGAGAGGAGATAGCGCATTACAGAGTATGTGGTTTCGTCTCGCAACTTAGTACGCCTACTGCCGTACCTCCATTTCGTTAAGAAATGATGTTACGGTTCCAAGCATGCTAAGAACAAACGCAGCCTTAAATATGGTTTAAAGAAAATAATAGCTAAAAGAAATTAAACGTGCTTTAAAACGTAGAAAGTAATTTAATAATTTAAATGTAAAAAAGCGTAGGGTGCTTTCTAAGATATTTTGATAACCACCCCACGCTTTTATACATTAAAATTATTAAGTTTCTTTTTACTTTTTAAGCGTGGTTTTTGGTTTGAAAAGGGGGAAAATCATGTTCAAGGATTCTGTGACATAGATACATACAAGGTAATAAAAGCGTGTTAATAATATAGCATGTGATGAAAATTTTATAATTTTTGCTGTAAGCCTCATACTGTCTGAATGGTAACTATAGTTAGCGTTTAGTCTTTAGACACTTTTAAATACATACGACATACCCCTCCGCGGAGGCGGGCGGAAGGTTTATGACGGTCTCACCTGAGAAAAGTGGTGACAGCCTGGTCGTGCCAACTAAACCTACCACGGTGTTTCTCAATATAACCAGAGTCGGCGAGGCCGTGCGAATCATTTTCACATGCAATCGCGACCGCGCCGTCGTTTCGGCCCGCGTGACGTAAACGCTTCTAGACTGTGTCAACGCCAGCGCTTATATGATAACATGCTTATGATCCTTCAGAAAAGCAATCGCTGGCCTTTAGCACTAGGAGAAAAATTACTTATTATTTTACTGATATCCCAGTGACACAACCGCAACAGAAATATAACACAAGGTTAGTAGCAGCGTTAGTCTAGTGGAAGACTGCTGGGCTGCCGCTTTAAAGTGTCGAATTCGATCCTGAGGCACGCCATTCTGAATTTTGAACTTATATACGTACTTATTAAATAGTTTATTATTCCTCATCTTTACGAGGAAAAAGCACCGTCAAGCAACCTGCATATCTGGGACTTTCTCCATAACCTCTCTAACATGTGTAAAATTTGCTGACCCTAACTGGGCCCGCACAATGGACTATGGCCTAGATTCTGGTTAGGATCTTTTTTTGTTAAAATGTAATTTTATAAGTAACATACATTAAAATATACTGCGATCTCCCTGTTAAAAGAGTATTTATACTTTACCATTGTTAAAAGGACGACTCGATCGGCGTAGTGGTTAGTGTAACCGACTGCCACGCCTAAGGTCGCGGGTTCGATTCCCGCACAAGTCAAACATTTGTGTGCGTGAACATGGATGTTTGTCTTGGTCTGGGTGTTTCTATGTATAATATGTATGTATTTACAAAAAAGAAGTATATATGTATGTTTATCCATTGTCTAGTACCCATAGTACAAGCTCTGCTTAGTCTGGGCTAGATGGTGTTGTATGTATGTGGTAGAATATTATTATTATTATTATTATATTCTTGGCAAAACCATTGATTCAAATATTAAATATGTTGTTTAAGAAAGTTACATCATAATAAATTACATACAACTGTTTATACTTACTTAGATATAAGTTAAAGAGCGGTGACGTGGAGAACCTCAACTATTTAGCATATAACTTTTCATAGTTAGATTAGCTACTGCACCAATAACATTTTCAATCTTGCACTATTAGCATAACATAACATAAAGCAGGATTTTTTCGAATCATATATTTACTAAACGATATGCTTGACTTTCAAAACAGCACTCTACAACCCGAATATAGTGGGTTTCATTTAAATCTAAACTATATATTTGTTGTATTACGTATATTTGTCAAGTCCATGAACAAGCAACCCATTCAGAACTTTCGACGATTACATTCACGTTCAATCAGACATTTTTATATATTATGTTTCTAACATCACAGATATTTTTCTAAGATGGAGGCTTACACCGAGACATGGTTCCAACGTGGAAGAGGCCCTTTGAGATAATCTAAAGTGGGATGGAACACCTACGGTACTAGCCGCAACAGGCGTAGGCCTATTGCGACATATGTACTCTAATAAGTCTGGGCTATGGGGAAAGGTGGTTAATGGATCGGTATATTGGTAACTATGGATGGAAAACGGCGTCTGCCCTGAATACTCTAATAGCATCAATCGGATGGCCAGACGGTGACTCGCCAACTCTCTAGATGAGCCCCCTGAATTTAAACCATAGGCTAGCAAGCTAGCAGCAGAGGGCAACACCGGTATGAGCTGCTAGGGGTGTCGAGCGATGCGGCGTCGGTTTCACCGTCATGGGTCTCGTGACAACGAAGACCCGGAGCAGGATTCCCCGTAGTTATGCCCTTGAAATTATATATTATTATTATTATATTTTTCTGATTAGTTAGATTAGATTAGTCTTGTTTGTTCACGATGGTAAAATACACATATGATTTTAATAAATTCCCCATACTCACTATATTCTTTTATCCTTCATTTTAATTATAAATACAATGGAAGCTAACCTATTTTTGATGTAGACCAAGGTAAGTGAATAAAAAAACAAGGAATAATAATTTACAAAACAGACAAATTTCCATTTATGCCATTCGGTGAACATTAGCGAGCCACATTGTTTAAATCCTTTATTTTAATTCGCTCGCCGAAATAAGTATTCTAATGCAAATACAGACATGAAATATTTAGATTTTTGCGGAAAACAAAAACTGTTCAAGCATTAAAGCTCTCATTTGGAGACGAGGAGACCTCATTTTTAATTAACTAAGGAAGAATAATATTTATTATAGAACGTATTAAATTATTTTGATATGCCTAGTGGTTTGTGTGGCTGGAGGTCTTTAGAAACATTGAGACAGCACCTTACAATGCTGACCGTGTGATAGTCGCTCGGTGGCCATTTAAATTTGAATTCATGGCCAAGAGGAAGAATCAGTTTTAAGAGTGTACGCAAAGATGGTATAGACTTGTAAAGGTCAACAGAGCATCTCGAAGTAGATTACGATCTACTTCGATCGAAAGGCCAATTAATACGTATAAACCAGAAACATAGGACAGGTTGCAAAATAAAATGCAGATATCGAAGATCAATCGATGCAAATAGAAAATAAGGAATAATGGCTCCACCACTATGTGGCATTGGTAATATCGAAAGAGTGATAAATATAGAGAGACAATAATAATAATAATAATTAGCTTCTCTGGGACAGTCGTTATCTCATCATGAGACTAACGCGATAACGGAGGGCGCAGTACACTAGCTTTTAAATTACCACCTTGGCCTTGTAATATAAACAAAAAATGAAAACCTGGTGATACAGGTTAAATAAATGCGCACAAACCACAGGACAGCTAGTGGCGAGCTGAATGTGAGTGGCGACACTGCGGTCCTGAATGCCTCAGAGAGTCAATTAGTGCCTGTCTAAAAGAGTCCTATCGGACTCGGATCCGGCTCGAAGGACCAATGTCTAAAAGAGTCCTATTGTTGAGACCAAATAAAAGAGTGGACTGTATAAAATATAACTTGTAATATAAATAAGAATATAAGTATTATGAAAATGTAAGGTAGGTAGCGAGTGTCGCGGGCGGTGTGCTGCGCGGAGTGATATATCGTGCGGAGAGGGCTACCTCCCCGCGCCCGTCGTCCTCCTCCGCCGCCGTTGCTCGGTGCTCGTGCGCCCACAGTGACTCTTACCCGGCTTGCCGTTACTGGTTGGCTAGGGTGGAACTTTAAGAACGCCCGTAGGACTCTCAACTCTGGCTTGACTTGGTCAGCCGGTCAGAAGAGCCGCTAGAGCTATATGCTTATAATAGCAGTGAACGCAGGGCTCTGGTATAGTCGACCTTTAAGTCTCTAACTGCTCGTAGGAACAGTATTAGAAAATATATTACACATAAATACAATCTTAGAGCGCTATCTAGTAGTCGCAAACATTCTCTTACAGACGACGATAGTAAATCGATATTTTCATCCATCTCATCCACTTGCCCTTCTTTCATGACTGGAAGATCATCTACTCTTTCTACTACTAGTTTGTCCAACAATGTTGTGCAAGATGTCTTGTATGACTCTAAACTTGGATCCATTTCGGGCGTCAATTTTTCGACCCGCAAAAGATGGATATCTGAAATGAACGCGTTTATACTGCGCACCTATCTTCAATTAACTGCGCTAGAAACAGACACAAAAATGTACCTTGAACCTCTTTACTTAAAGTTCATTGAGAAATATCCAAACATGCTAGTAAGCAGGCAACGAGTAGGAGACCAACGCAGGGCTAAAATAAATTACTACCACAGAAGAGAATAGATCAAATACATGACGAGGTCAAAAAGGAACTAGATCGACTAAGAGCAAACTTTCACACTCAACATGTTCAAAATACGTTTAACCTCACAAACACGAAAGACTCTAAACATAACACAATCTCGTATATTAAATGTCAACAAGCATAAATTAGATACAATTTCTACCGACAATATCACAACCTACACTAATACAACACTAACTTACAGCTAACGATGTTTCACAGGAAACACCCGCCACTCAACCTGTGACCACGAAAGCTGGTAAAACAAGAGTGCGTATGCAATGGAATGACATAATAAATACATTTATCATGCGCACATACTTACACGTCAATCTAAAATACCCACATTTAAAAGTTTCTGCACAGAGAATTGCTGATCAGCGAAGAGTTATCCTTTGAAATAAAATGCTATCTAATGATGTAACCAATAACATCAACAAAAACAATAACATCAAGAAATATCAGATCAACTGAAACAGGAAGATATAGAAAAGTGCGCTAATAATACCCGAAACAGATGCCAAATTACAAGAAACTACTCTATTACAATCAACCACAAACTTACATTCTTCACCATCTTCACCCGTTATCATACCACTCACACAAGATAAATTAATTACTGGATCCCAAGCTGGTGGTACATTCCAACCATCTTCTTAGCCTTTGGGTAGGTCCCTTCGCGTAGTTGCCTGCCGTTTCATACGGCGGGCTGAAACCTCGGCGGGGTCGCGACCGCATGTGCAAGTGATTCGCGCGGCCCCGTCGATAGCAGTTTTTGTCGAGGAACACCGTGGTAGGTTTAGTCTCGTTTTCCGGGAGGTACATTATCTTTTACATAAAGATATCTTTCTTTTACCCCAAGTGAGTCAGACACTAGGTACACATTTCTTGTTGACAAATTGATGGGGGTATGCATTGATGTATGGTGAAGTATTCCAAAACATTTACGTACCTACATCGTTACATTACATCATTGTTCGCGATAAAATGAAAAACTACGGAGTAGATTTTCATGCGGTTTTCACCAATAGACAGTGATTTATGGGTAAAGTTTAAGTGTGTAATTTGTTAAAGCCTTGTACTACCCGAGCGAAGCCAGAGTGGGTCGCTAGTAAACAAATAAAACAACATGTCGTGAAAAATAATATTTAATATTAACTACATAGAATTTCATGAATATCAATTAACATATATCAAAAGCAAACATTTCAAAGATAAATTATTTTGTTCCAGACAAGTTAGAAGAAAAATTACGTAGATAGAAGCAGTCAAACGACCTAGGTACTGAGTATCTCAATAGTAGGGTGATTATATCTTAAAAGTATAAGCATATTGCATATCAGGAGATCCCTTTCCCCAAACCTCCATAAAATAACGCATCCTCCAGCCTAGACGCCGTTTCATAATCAATTATTTTGCTTGAAACGTAAGATACCGCACCATTTCTTTCGTACATTTTGTAGTTGATTATGTTTGTGAAAGATTTGTATAATGCAACATATCAGATACAGCCACACCCTCATGTAATTATAGCGAGTATAGAACTAAAACAGATAGGTATACGAAACGACCTTAATTATGAACATAATATAATAATAATAATAATAATAAAAATTATAGACCGATAACATGCCTACCGACGGTCTATAAACTTCTTACATCCATTTTGAGATCTAAACTTTCACTACATATTACAAGCAAATAACATCTTGTCTGTATCTCAAAATGGATGTAGAAGTGGGGCCCATGGTACTAAAGAGCTACTCCTAATTGACATGACCATCAGTCGACAAATACACCGCCTTAAGAAAGATCTTGCGACATGCTGGATAGATTATAAGAAAGCCTATGAGTCTGTACCTCATGCATGGCTTTTGAGGATGCTGGAGTTGTATAAAGTTGATGCAACTCTTTGCACTTTCTTGAAGTCATGTATGAGGCAGTGGAGAACGGTTTTACGCTATCCAGGATGTCGCCAGATCGGGGAAAGCGGTGTATCTATCAAGATCAAGCGAGGTATATTCCAGGGCGACAGTTTGAGTCCCTTATGGTTCTGTCTAGCGCTGAACCCTCTTAGTACTTTACTGGAGAGTCTGAACCCTAGCCCTGAGGCTAGGCTATCGATTGCGGAGAGATGGTCAAGTTATATCCCACCTTATTTACATGGATGACCTATAACTATTTGCCTCCACCAGACCCCAACTGACGGCGTTACTTAAGGTAACGGAAACCTTCAGTAATTCCATCAGGATGGAGTTTGGAGTTGGACAAGTGTGCAGTTATGTATGTAAAGCGAGGCAGGGTTGTGGAATCTGCGGGTCTACCGTGAAAATATTTTTACGCAATGACGTGCCGAAACGAATTACGAAAGAAATAATAAGCATATACCTACCATGAAAACACTTCGGATTTTTTAGGACGTACAAATGTCATACGACGATATTCATGACGAACGTCGGCGCGAATGATGTTTCATGGTAAGAATAAGCACGAACGAATGTACGCAATTGCGTATAACGCGTTTCACGGTAGACCCCCAGATGGCATTGAACTCTCAGATTTTACTAGACTTAGGTCTCTCTTTGCAAACGAAACCTATAATTAATATCTGGGTATGTCACAGGCATTAGGTATCACTGAGGACGGTATGAAACGAACGTTGCGAGAGCGCTTCTTTGGCCGCTTGAAAAAAAAACTGAAAAGATTTGTCAGGCGGCAACAGGGTGCGCGCCTGTAACGGTTGGGCCATGCCGATCCTTATGTACTCCTTTGGCATACTCAGATGGACGCAAACGGAATTAGATGCCCTGAATAGATAGGTCCGTACACTGTTGACTGCATACCGAATGCACCACCCGCGCTCCTCGGTAATGATATTGTACATCCCACGGAAGTGTGGGGGTCGCGGTTTTTTAAATGCCAAGGCCCTCCACAATCGTGAAGTGTGCAATCTCAGAGAATATTTTCTCCGAACCGATGTGGGCGTGCATCGCGATGTAGTCGCAGTGGATACGGGCTTTACCCCGCTTGCTCTGGCTAATGAGAACTGACGCAAACCTGTTATGCTTGGAACTGACGAGCGCAGGGATGTATGGAAAGGAAAAGAGCTGCATGGACGCTTTTTTCGGGCACTGAATGGACCCGACATAGATTTTCAATCATCGGTGTCCTGGCTACGTTTTGGCGATCTCTTCGCTGAGACCGAAGGTTTTGTATGTGCAATAATAGACGAAGTTGTTATGACGAACAACTACCGGAGATATATCCTGAAGGATGGGACGGTTGACATATGTCGGGCATGTCACCAGGCCGGAGAATCTCTCAGACATTATCTCCGGTTGTTCTCGTTTTGCCAATGGAGAGTATTTGTATAGACACAACCAAGTAGCCAGGATTGTCCATCAGCAACTTGCCTTAAAGTATGACCTTGTGGAATCTAAAGTGCCGTATTACAGGTATGTGCCCGATCCAGTTCTCGAAAATGGTCGTGCTACTTTGTACTGGGATCGGTCTATCATCACTGATAGGACAATTGTGGCGAACAAGCCAGATAACAATATCTGGTGTGTGTGGTGTGGCGAACAAGCCAGATAATAATATCTACAATATCAATATCAACACAAGTTGATAGACCGATTGGAGCACCGAGCAATGATCATCGATGTTACCATTCCGCATGACGAGAATCTTGTGAAAGCTGAAAAAGAAAAAGAGTTGAAATACTTGGACCTAGCTCACGAGATTGTCGAAATGTGGCGTGTGGACTCGGCGATCATTGTGCCGATAGTCATTACAGTCAATGGTTTAAAACCTAAGAGCCTCGACCACCACCTGCAGAGGCTCGCGTTAGATGGCTGGATCAAGCCCTTGATGCAAAAGGCAGTACTACTCGACACGGCGCGTATTGTGAGGAGGTTCCTCTCTCTGGGGCTCTAACCACCGGCAGCTTTGACCCTGTTCCCGATGTCGGTGGGTCATTTCAGTTTTTATATTTTTAAATATGTATAGTTTTATATTTATATTTAAAAATGTAATTATTAGAAAAAAAGTAATAAAGAGAATAATAATAATAATATTATATTGTATAAAAATACTTGACATGGATTTACTAAAAGACATTAAATTTTAAAGCAACCTATGCCTATAAAGGGATCACGAAATCAAGTTACTATCATAATTAATACAATAAACGAAAAATTATTCTCTTCTTTTTCTCTTATTGTTTCTCTTCTGGTAGAAGCGAAGCGATATTTTACAAAATAGAATATCTTTGTTAAGCTAATATACGTTATGAGCCTTATGTTTAAAACATCACTCACAGTCACAGTGTGGATTAACTAGTATTTAATTAATAAGCGGCGGCGGCTGTTTTCCAGCTGCAATCATAGCGTCTGCATCAGCGAGATAGAGCATCAACTTCTTACACCCAGCTGCTGTAGCATCAGACTCGCTTGATGCTAAAACGACCTTGAAACTAAATGGACGGAAAGGTGTTCCTCCACCCGAGAAAAATTTACTCATAAATTCAACCCTGAAACAAACGTTGCTATGTTACATCTCAAATTAAATTTTTATTGCTGGTTGCTTTTATTTTAGCTTAGCTGTTAGCCCAGTGAAAGGATCCTTTCGATGACTTACTCCATTAAGAAAATTATTAGCAAAGAAGGGAAAAACTAACCAATGCAAACGCAAAGTATGTAGAAATGCAGAGAGACCTTCCATAACCACTAAGATAGCCACACTGAATACAGCCCATACAGCAAAAATAATAAATATTTTTAGAGCTCCAATTATTGTATGCGTTTTTAGTGCCAGTTTGGCCATAACCATGTGAAACAACATATGTGCGAGCTCTGGAAAAAGAAACATATTATTGCATTTTAGTAATAGTAGAGAAAAAGTACCTTGATTGGATCATTCGGTAGTATTGAAATTTTTATATGCATAAACTAGATGTTCTTTGATTAGATTATTATTTTGATTACCATATTTTTCCCGAGGTAAACATTATTTCTTTATTATGTTTAGATCCTGTGGTATAAACTTGCTTTGTAATATAATACACTATTTGGATGATGCAGTTTACTGCTATCATCTGCTAAGATTCTATGATTTCAAAACAGATTAGGCTCAAGCACTGCGAGATATTGTCTATTTTTAAGTATCAGTAGTCAGTTTTCAAGGTAAAGTATGGTATATTTTATAAACAAAGGTTGTTTATACATTAACATATAACATATTTATTGCAAACATTGAAATGACGTAGGTACGCTGGTTCTGGGATATTTTATATCCTTTTAAAAAGAAGGCTAATAATGCAGTGGATAAACACTCAAACAGCAGTCATAAAGAACATGCAGAGTCGGAACGACTATTTATGGATCACACAATTTTAACCCGCGTGGGGATCAAGCCACAACACTTGGCGCAGTGGCAGTGGCGAGGCGACCAATTACCATTATACCATCCGTGTAGTCGCACAGCATAGCGAGAAAAAAATACTGATATAAGTACCAATATAGTGTATAGAGTAGAACACACTTTTCAAGTGACAGCTATTTCTGGACGATTGTAGTCTAAAAATTGTATGGAATGAAACTGAGTTTAATGAAGTAAATGAGATTACATTGTTTGAAAGTTTGACGAAGTATTACAGATAATCAGTATTGAGCTGAATTATTTTGTTTTAGTCAATATGATCCGGTAAACTTCGCACCGACTAAAATTGATTTGATTGTAATCCTGAAGTAGGTACCAATTCACATACAACATTATCAAGATCTATATTATTGATATTATAGTTATTCTTTGGGATTTCCTAATTATCTTAAAGTGTACCTTCGTTTTGCTAATTTTGATGTTATTTTCTCGAATTGTTTTTTAATGCTCTTGGCTCTTTGCATGATGAAATTTCGAACAAAATTCAAAGTAAGCAACCTTTTACAAATTATCATAAAATATAAGTACACATAATTCGGTCTACGTACGTGCATGAGCTAGTGACAATGCCCACAGCCGGAGATAGGAAGCTGTATGGGATATTGTGCTGAGGACATACTCGATCGTGTGGACGCCTTGGTATATCATTAATTCCGCAAACGTTATAGAATACTTATCTACTTCCTCTCTCAATTCCATTAGTCGTTTTTCGTGTTGCTCTTCAGATAAGCCATGTGACTTACTAGCTTTAAAAGCATGGAGATCATTCTAAAATTAATTTATTGTGTATGTGATCAAATGCAATTCAATACATATCGAGCAAAGATTTATATTCTTAGATTATTATAAAGTCGGTCGACCCATCAAATTACATTTTATCTGTACCAGATAGATACAGTTGATTCAAGAAATAGCGCGTTGCAAATAGTTACAATATTTTTTCGTGTTATAGCTGCGAGGTTAAAATAAATAAATTAGTAGTAGGTAGCAAATCATGAATGAATATTAATCAAACGGTCACCCTGATGCCAGTATGACTGGTCGCTTTTAAATCTTATGTTATAAATAATGAGCTAGAAATTATATAACTGCTACTATTTGCTGCATACAGTAGCAATTTGCTTACATTTGTAAACACCTACTCAATGCTAAATGATCGTCAGCCATTGTGATATGCACAAAATAATAACATTTTAAAGCTACCAGTTCTGAAGGTAGCATGTTAGTAGTAGGAGTTATGTTACGGCGCCTTGTGTGATTCCGAGATGAATACGAAATACAGAAAATAGACGTGCGGGTAGCTAATCTAACAATTGATACATTTTGCTACAAAAATAAATATCATCCACGTTAATAGGTTCGCCCTCGGATTACGTGGGATCACAGAGGTGGTGAAATGAAAATAGAAAACACCTTTGAAATTGCGATAAAACTCACCATAGCCTTCATTTTCAAGGTTTTGTTCACATTCAATTTGTAAAGTGGTGTTCCAAACAGTAAAATTGGCACCATCACCAAAGAAAACAGGACCAGAAACATTTGGAAAAATCTCTGACCCTGGAACATATACGCCTTCGTGCAATTCTCATCGGCAGGCTTACTTTCCGCCATTAGCGCCATATCAATAAATAATATCAAAATTTGTGGCGCGCAAGCAGTGTTTAGATCCGGATCCTCTAATGGACAAAATATCAAATAAATACTCTATGGTGTGAAAGCAATACAGACTGTGTACGAGTATATACTACTCTTATATAATTATTACCACTACTATTATTATATTGACATATATTTACATAAATTCCTGCTCTCTCTTAAATTCTTGCTTAGTATTTCGCGATGTATTTCGAAGCTTGAAATACCTAACAATATATCTTGCCTGTGGGTAATAGTCCGGTTTTTAGACACATTGACTGATCTATTTAAACCTTTCAGTAGCAGTCAGGTAGGTTGGTTTAAAACATCAAATTACCAATACTCCATGGTAGTACTACTTCGGCCAGGCATTGCGCTTGTCGTGTACTATTTCATTACATATTAGTCAATTGCTACGCTTTAGTTTTTGAATTGACCGTAGTGTCAATAATAGCGTGACACGCGTGTCATCTAAGTGACGCAGACACAGCAAACAGACTGCGTTTGTATTACCCCAAATCTCAGTAGTCCAGTTAGTTTTATAACACTTGCATACATAGAGAGCTATTAAAATTATTTACCTTTATTGAATAGATATTTTAAGATTGGTTCGTACGTTATCTATGTAAAAACTAATGTTGACCAAGCAAACAGTGTATAATTTTGAGTATTTTTTAAATACTATACTCTAACTTGGCTCGCGCAGTTCGCAACTTTCTTTATCTGTGTACATGGGTAAACAAATAAAAGCTTAGTGTAACAATAATGAAGCAATTGCCTTAAGCTTACCGCGCTTAGCGCTATATTTGATCCATTTCCAATAAATCAGAATCACAAGCCAGAAGAAAAGAAAAACTAAGAAAACAAATTCTGGAATAAATTGCAGATATAAAGAGTACGTGCGATGGAAATACCTGAAAAGCAAATAATTATGTTTATTTAATAATCTGTCACCATTTTTATACAATGTTATTCTTATTTATTTATTAAAAGCACTCGTTAACAAATCCCGACATGAAAACGTTCCCAACAAATGTTGAAAACTTATTTTGACAACTGAGTGGGTATTAGTCGCTTTTATATCATTTAGCTACTAAATATGCTTTACTTATTGGCACGACGCTATAATTCATTGACCTTATATACTTATAAATATACTATTACTAGCTTTTGCCCGTGCTACACTCGGGGATGGTATTGTATTTCTGGATGACAGTTTCCTTATGCTCTTTTCAGAGTGTCTAGTGCTAGTTTGTTTTACGTTAACACAATCGACACGTTTATGACGTTCTGCGCTCCGATTGTACCCCGATTGCACACTATACGCCTGACAATGTGTTCGATAATGTGTTCCACCCTGTACCCCTGACAATGTGTTCGCGAAATTCATGATGATCAGTTAAGTAGTTACGGTGTGAAAGCCTAACCAACAAAGACAATCGCGTTTATAATATTAGTTAGGACAAGGATTACGAACCATTCAGGTTTTATTTAAATTTAATTTAACATAAATAATCCTACGGCGTACCTGTAATTTACAATACTGAGTATTACTCCAAATATCATGTGTATGACACCAATGATTATAGAGAGTTTCATTTTCAAGGAATTCTGTATCATAATACTGTTTTTGGCCAGCTAAAACAAATAATACAGTTTACAATAATACTAATACTTTTTGGATAATACGTAACAAAAAACGATTTCTACGAAGGTGCGTGGTATTATAGAATGTGATTATGCGCAGAGTTAGGACGTGCTCAATTCCATCATATATTATTTAAATGTACAAATACTACATAAGGTGTGCTGCGTACTTTACCGTACAAAGTTGGTACTGCGTATTGCACTACAGTATATAATTATCATCCAGTTAGAATTATGCACAACAATAATTTCTACTTAAAGATATCTAAAAGTGTGTGTCATAATTCAATCCGTTATAGAAACATCATGATCGGCAGCAGTTACAGACAAATGTATGTAATAAGGAGTACTCATAGCGCTACCTTAATATTGATTTAATTGAATATGCTGAAGCACGGAACCAGTTCTATTTATCCAAAATAAAGCAATGCCACCGGGTACATAATATCAAAGCATTTCAAAATTATATTGTAATGCAATATGAACAAAAAAAGCATAAAATTTTGAAATCTAAAGCCCAAGCCCTTGACATTACGCTAAATTGTCGTGCATTTAGTATGGGATGTAGCTGGGATGTCCATCCGCATTACTGCAGAATGCTGACTGTGGGCGACGGCGACTTTATGCAGCCAGTTAGGTAGTCCATTGTACACCTACCGACACGTATCGGACAAGCGCGGTAGGTCAGGTCTAATCTCCTTCTCTTTTATGACAGTTATGACACACAAAAACAAAAATGCGACGATGCTAAGACTGTCACTAGCCAAACTCTCTCTGGAATCAAGGAGCCAGACGACCAAAGCTTTGCGAAAAGACTATAGTCTGTTTCAAATACGAAGTCCCTTTTGACACTTCATAGCACGTAACTCTGCACATTTCATATAAATTGCTAAAATAAATAATGATTACTTATGGTGCTAAAGACTATTTGAAAATAATTAGAATCTATACAAAACATGATATAATTGTTTCACAGACATAATCAACTAATAATTTCTATTGATATTAGTCTTAAATAATTTTAACATCAAAATAAAATAACATTTTACTACAATACCATGGTTACGCACTAGGGATTTTTTTTTTACTTAGTCATAGTGACTTGACAATATGAATCGAATAAAATCGAATTAATTCGAGGTAAAAACAATTAACCGAGAAATATTATTGTAAATTTGTATTTGGTATTAATTATTATTACGTTGCAACGTACCTTAAAACCCATTTAGCAAACCCTATTAAGGAATTAATTTAAAAAAATGGATTTATCGTTGCGCTATTGAACGTATGGTTTAAATATCTTATAGTTAAATATCCCATAGTTTTAAAGAGTAGTAGTCTTGAAAATCAAAATTTGTTGCACCCCTTAAACCTACTAAATATGAAGTAAGTATGTGATACTAGGCATGAATCAAGGATAACAGCAGATATTAAAAAAATTAAATTCTGTATATTATGTAACTACTATTCTTTCGATATGTCAAACTTATTCTTATCCTTTTTTGTTTTTCTGTTTCTATAATTTTGTGTTCGAAAAAACTTATACAACAGCTTTGTCAGTCCGTCCGTCCGTCTTGTCTGTTATACAGCTTTCAGCTCAAGAACCGTAAGAGTTAGAGACTCGCGGTCAACACCATTCGACTCTGCATAGTCGATATACCCCCGAAATGATTATGACCTTTGACCTCTGACCTCACGTGATACCATATTTTCGATCTAAGATTTACGGCAATTCATGGCCGTTCCTCACTTGTTTGTTTCGATTATAAACCCACGATTACATTTTGTTTAGAAATTTAATCGGTAATGTCAAATGGGACTTCAAATACGTAGTCCCTTTGACAAATTATCGTTGAACAGCGATAGTGAAGAGACCGATAGTGAAGAGACGGAGAGTTTTAATCGACACATCACGAAATCGATTGCCGTTTAACTTTCCAAACAAACTGTAATCGTAGGTTTAGAATCAAAGCAAAAATAGAAAAACAAAAACGGTGTGCATCTTAGTTTAACATATCGAAAGAATAGAAAAGTCATAGTTATATATAACGTGTTTAATTGTAAAAAAGAATCTGGACTTATCCTTGATTAATTCCTAGTATCAATTGATATATAAAAATCCTAGATACAATCCCATACAAAACTTACACTTAAAACTCTTCAGTTGCTTATAAATAGTTATATTAGTTAATATAGTATATAGTTATATAAACCTTCATTAATGCAAATTAAACCTTACTGCCTTAACTTTAAGTTGAATATACAAGGCTATCTAAAAAAAGTAATAAAATTTTACGAGCTGAGTTGGCCGATAGAATAAGGAATTAATGGAAACTAAATTTTTACTAATTTCAATGTAGGTTAATATTCTGACGTAATTATGTACAGTTTATAAAATGCATGTGAATGTGTATTTTTTTACTTTTACCTGTAGGTATTTTACAAAGTTTGTGTCCTACGATATTCAATAAAATGAAACTAATGTATTGCTATTATAATTTATAAATGGCAGCTCATAAACAGGTACTAGAAAATCTTTTAATTTTACCAGACATAACAGTAGTACTTATTTAACAAAATAGACAAGTAACATTTGTACAATAGCATATTTTTATTATATAACAGTAATATATAATTAATACGCACGTAAATTATATTACGAGTATGTTTCATTACTGTTCATATACACTTGGCTGCCGGACTTTGAAATTATACGTGTTTGAACATTACGCGACTGATTGTACTTACAAATTAAAGTGACATAAAACAATAAAATGATAGAGTACATTAAGATTTCAAACTTGAAAAGATACGACATAATGGTTTTTAATTTCCTTGAAATAATTTGAGCTTATTGTAATCTTCTTTTTGACGGATTTTAACTTTTTCCGTATCTTTCTTTGTTATACAATGCAATCTTACCTTGATATATCTCTTGATAATAGATTTAATAGTATTATTTACATGATTGTTATTTGTTAATATGGCACTTTGAAGAATATAAGCTGACGCCCAAAAATTTTGATAAGTGTTGTGGTTGCTGTGCTTGCTTGTGATCGTTGCTGTGCTATGACGGATATCAGATCTCGAGGAAAGCTGAAATCTGAAATAAGTATGTAGATACCTACATTTTATAAATATCCCACTATAAGGATACCGTAAAGATCATTTCAATTATTAATTTATTATTATTATTATTATTATATACAATCGCATTATCATTTTAAACCAAATAAAATATATTTATTTTTAAAAGTAACTGCGTCTCTATTAATATTAGAACAGAGTCAACATGTAACCCGGACGGGTTATTCCCAGTTGCCCCCACTATCAACGCCACCACTGGTGACAAATGGGATTTCTTTCCATAAAATGTCCCATTTGCCACCAGTGGTGGCGTCTCCAGTGGTGGCAATTGGAAATGGCCACTCATTTTTTTCCCAGTTGCCTCCAGTGGTGACAAATGGAAAAATAAATTGATACGCCTCCATACTAGTACGGTACACAAAACGAGAGAAATAAAACATTGCACAGACTAATCAACGCTTTATTCACAATAATTTACCTACATATCTCTACTAAGGATGTTACAGATTTACACTTATGTATACAAAATTACACTATCATTTACTTCGAATTTTCTAATTCACATCAAATAAATCAGACAAGTACAATTTTAATACATACTCCTGTAATTCCTACGGTTTTATCACAAAGTTACAAGCTTCAGTGATTAACTTTCTTATTATTATTTATCACAGATCAGTATATTATTCACAATAATTGACGTTTCATAATATTCTAACTTACCAGCTATTATTTTACTCAATTGTTGTCTATCACAGATTAATCAATGCAGTATTTACAATAAATTATATTAATTTTACATATTTTTTTTCATTTAGGTACTATTTTTATCAAAAATTAGCGCCTTAAAGTTTCTAAACAATGGCCCACTGTCATATTTCCATGCAAGAACTCCATTTGAATATCTTGGATGAACTCATCATTGAGTACATAATTTTTCTTCCTTGTTTTAATTTTATCGTATTTTTTTATTTTTATCGTAATCCTACATCTTGGAAAACAATTGAAAATAATAGCTAGTAAGTTAAAATATTACAAAACGTCAATTATTGTGAATATATACATAAGTGTAAATCTGTAACATCTTTAGTAGAGACTATGTAAGTAAATTATTGTGAATAAAGCGTTGATTAGTCTGTGCAATGTTTTATTTCTCTCGTTTTGTGTACCGTACTAGTATGAAGGCGTATCAATTTATTTTTTCCATTCGTCACCACTGGAGGCAACTGGGAAAAAAATGAGTGGCCATTCCCAATTGCCACCACTGGAGACGCCACCACTGGTAGCAAATGGGACATTTTATGGAAAGAAATCCCATTTGTCACCAGTGGTGGCGTTGATAGTGGGGGCAACTGGGAATAACCCACCCGGACTAATCAAATGGAAATACAATAGTATGATTAATGCGTTTAGTAAGTGTTTATTTAAATGAGCCGCGGTCGCTCTTGTTACGAAATAAACAAACAAAATATTTTACGTTGATTTTTTGACGCAATAATCAGTATTACTATATAATTATAATAATAACATTATTACTTACCGAAAATATGAAACACCGCACAGAGGCGAAAAATCGATAAAGTTGGCATAAACCTAAATTTCGCCCAAATTGGTTACATGTGTTGTTTTTTCATTGATAAAAATGATAAACCTGACATAACATGTTTTAAAAATAATGGATTTTACTATTTCGTGGTATGTATAAACGTCTTCACTAAGAAGTCCTATAGCTATACCCATATTATCAATAATTTGATGGCCATGGATTAATATCTTATGTAAGGTAGTGGGAATGTTAAACCAAGGATGATGAATGTTGACGCTGTTTGAAGGCAAAATTGTCTGAATTTTTCAATGTGTATTTTACAACCACATGACAAAAGTTTTAATATTGTATGCAATCTATTTATAATGTTTAAGTTGACACCAGTAATTTTCGACACTTTTTCAGCGTGCTGGAACATTACACGTGCTGTATTTCTATCTGTGGACGTCCCACCTTGTCTCGGTTTATCAACGTGTAACCCAATCCTTTCATCTCTCGCTTGCCATTTGGCAAGTTTTAATTTATATGCCAGATGGAGTATACATTCAGCAAATCTTATCCAGGCATGAAGTCAGGAAATTCCAAATTGTAAATTTTCTAACTTCACTTGCTTTTTCAAGAAAATATTCAATCTATTAAAATCCTTAGATGTTGCACCACAAAGGTAACAACAACGCATTGCAGAGCTGGTGTCAGTTAATGCATTTATCATTTTGCCGTCAATCATTGTACATTTTAATTCATGTTTTATGCACCATTCTTCATTTTTATTGGTAAAATGTTTGCTATTTCTACTTGTATACTTGCTGCTTCTTCTTTAGAGAGTTCATAAGTTTCGTGAGCCATCTGAAGTCTCAAAGGCCGGCAGTATCGTGGTGAGGAGGGGCCGCAGATTTTGCCAGACAAGCTCATTGTTTGTCGTGAACAAATGCGCCGGCACTATTGATGTAACCATCATATTTTCGTCTGAAGATTCTTTGTCTTCAAACTTTTGTCTATATTGAGAATTACTCCCTGATCCGTCACATCCCACTTAGAGAGAAGGCACATATTTTGCCTTAAGCCTTCTGGGTAATACCTCGTTTTTGCTTCCGTCACTGACTCATAATTAAAGTAGATGTGGCAATGTAATTCCAATGCAGAGTTATGCAATAAGTTAAATGGGTGTTTAGTTAGGTGGCTTTCTATAAATAAAAATAAGGCTTTATCTGGAGTATAGCTTGCATGTGGCTCTGAAGCTGGTTCAGAAATTGTACCCAAAGACATCTTTTATTAATTTAGCTTTTTGTACTTCTCCTGTCGCACGGTACTCCATTTGCGCAGCAAAAGCTAATTCTACAAGCGTTGAATTCTTTCGAACGCTTTGAGTCTTTTTCCGTTTTGTACGTTCAGCACATTCTTCAAAGTCTTTAGCAGGACAACCACCTGATCCACTGCTTCGTTTCTGCGCTACACTTGGCGTTGAAAATGTAACGTATGTTTGAAACCAATCTTTATTGGAACTTTTACAGCGCTCAAAGTTTCTATGTGATGTCTCAACCTTTTTTTTTGTAGGAGTAAATTATCTTGCATAACACTTTTTATGTCGCTTGACAGTGCTGACACTCAATACATTTTGTATCTTGTTATACAAGTAATGCATTTTATCAGCATCCGTTTTTGAGTTACACTCTCGGTAATAGCTCACGAGAGTTAATCGGCTAATACATATGTCTTCATTGTTGAATTCTAAAATAGAAAAACCGTTAGGTAGGTATATATATAAAAACAAAAAAAATACTGCATGTGTTTCGTAAAGTTTTAATTTTAGACAAAGGACATCGACTTAAGTTATCGAATTTGTGTGGAGTAACCGACAGCTACCTGCGGCTAGCTTGGTTTCGTCACCAATACAAAATACAAATGGTCTTTGTTTGTTTAAAACTATAATAATAATAAGGGTTTGAAAAGTCATAAAAGCATTTAATGGCTTTTATGACTTTTAAAGCCACACATATAGTTTTACAAAAATGGCTTTGTGAGTCAAATCAGTTTTTTTATAAATGCATAATTTGTATCTGTGTCGCGGTCGGTCGCATTTAAGATTTGATTTTATTGATTAATCATTAAACAAAGCTTGCAACAAATGCTATTTTAACACATGAAACTGCAGGAAATCTACGTTTTACTCTATAAAAACTAATTATTAAGGAAAACTACTGATTTTCTAAAAAATCTATAATAAATGTAAAATATGGCATAAATGAATAATCATTACCTCTTGGAAGAGCGTCCATCATTGAAGCACCAATAATTTCACTAAAAGTCTCAATAATTTCTGCACAAAGTAGCACAAAAACTGAGTAAAACACGACCGCCGTTTAACAAGTCAAACTTTGAACTGAAATGGGATACGATCGGTGTCTCATACCCAGCAAACGCGAGCGTAAGTAGGTAGTTAGACAGGTCTATTGTTTAGGGGATTATAACAATTAAAACCTGTTTAATGTCATTATTTGCTTTTAGTTTATGCCAGCTTTTATTGATTTTTCGCCTGTGTGCACCGTCGTCCTTTTTTAGTGTCCTGGAAGTGTGATTTTACAAGTTTTAAACGAGCTCTGCGACATGTTTCGCTCATCGCTCAGAGCGATCGAATGGTACTAAATTAAATGAGCACCCAAATGTTCAAGTGGGTGTTTGTTTTATAATATTCTAATGGGCTTGCATTTGACCGCGATCTCACCTGATCTTCAGTGAAGATGCAGTCGACGATGGAGCAGGCTTGCCTAGAAGATATCTATTCACTCGCGACTTGAAGATACCCAGATTGTACTCATCGGGAAACACAGACTTAGGTAGCGAATTCCACTCCTTAGCGGTACACATTATAAAAGTGGAAGCAAAGCGCTTCGTGTAAATGTGGTATATCCACCATGTACCTGTGTCGTTGGTCTGATTGTCTGATCGTCTGATGGTAGAATGGGGAAGGAGATATCAAATTATGCAGTTCCTCTGCACACTCTCCAAAATGTATCCGATAGAAAACCGAGAGCCTGGCACACTCTCCGAAATGTATCTGATAGAAAACCGAGAGACTGGCAACCTTACGACGATGCTCCAAGCTTTGGAGTCGCGTGTTGACCAGTTGGTCATCGCTGATAAGTCTCCTGGCCTTCCGATTAATTGACTCTAAAGCCTCCAGCTGATATTTTGCGGAGCCATCCCAGAGGTGGGAACAGTACTCCATGTAGGATCGAACCTGTGCTTGGTACAAATTAAGCAAATGTTCTGGCATGAAATACTGCCTCACCTTACTCAGGATGCCAAGCTTTTTGTCTTTTGCCTCAATATAGGAGCCAAAGTTAAGGGTTGGAGTCAATGACATACCCAAGTGAGGACGTATTTTGACGCTGATTGTGTATCTAGGTTTTTTATATATCAATTCAAATCACATACTTACTCTATACTTAGTATAAAGGTGAAATAAATGTAGTATAACAGATTTTGCTTTTCAAGACGACTACTCTTTAAACTATACGTCCAATATCGCATATTCAAACCCATTTTTTTAAAACGAATTCCTTAATAGGGTTTGCAAAATGGGATTTAAGGTACGTTGCAACGTAATAATAATTAATACCAAATACAAATTTACAATAATATTTCTCGGTCAATTGTTTTTACCTCGAATTAATTCGATTTTATTCGATTCATATTGTCAAGTCACTATGACTAAGTAAAAATAATACCCTAGTGCGTAACCATGGTATTGTAGTAAAATGTTATTTTATTTTGATGTTAAAATTATTTAAGACTAATATCAATAGAAATTATTAGTTGATTATGTCTGTGAAATTTTTTTATTATGTTTTTTAAAGATTCTAATTATTTTTAAATAGTCTTTAGTACCATAAGTAATCATTGTTTATTTTAGCAATTTATATGAAATGTGCAGAGTTACGTGCTATGAAGTGTCAAAAGGGACTTCGTATTTGAAACAGACTATATATTATGTAGAGACAAATTTCATACTCTAATATTAAACATACACTCTTAGAATGAACGGATTACAGAACTGATACATGCACTGGACATTATTATCGCCTGAGGTCGCGGGTTCGATTCGCGCACAAGTCAAACGTTTGTGTGCATGAACGTGGATGTTTGTCTTGGTCTGGGTGTTTCTATGTATAATAAGTACGCAATTACAAAAAAAAAAAGAAGTATAAATGTATGTTTATCCATTGTCTAGTACCATAGTACAAGCTCTGCTTACTTTGGGCTAGATGGTGTGTGTATTTGGTAGAATATTATTATTATTATTATTATTATAAAATACGATATAATAGGTCTGGCTAAAGTAAGGTGAGGAGACCTTAGAAAAATCCTCTTATATTTATATTGTTCAGATCATAGGCCTATACATACAATTCTGAAATTTGGCCATTATATAGAACGTACTTAAGTAATTAAACGTTCTATTAAAAGATAAAACTCCAATATGAATTAGATAGCGTTCAAATCCATTACTCTAACCTCTTTCTAAACAATTTGTGTTAATTGATTCGCCGCTAATATATATTTTATATATGTTTCTGCTTCGTATTCGTTTGCTACTCTATTAAAAGATAAAGCTGCAATATGAATTAGATAGCGTTTAAATCCATTACTCTTGTTTCTGAACAACTTATGTTAAGTGATCATCCGCTAATATGTCTTCTAAAATATGTTTCTGCTTCGTATTCTTTTGCTATTATATATAAATTAGCTGTTATAGTACAAGCGATGTTTTTTATAAGAGAAGCCAAAGTATTTATTAGGTTACATGTAAAAACAAAACAGCATCTTACCCCCCAAATAGGATCAAATCCTATAAAATAAACACTTCCAGTTTCTTGACGAGGATCGATATCTAAAGTCTCATCACGCCTCAATTCCTCCGTACTGTAGTGGTTTCTAAAGTATGACGATCCAAATAACGCCAACGGTACACCAAAGCAATCGTTGTAACACGTCCCCGTAAAGATACTAAACGCTCCCATCAGCAAAATAATGTAGCGACCTGAAAATTAAAATTTAATTTTATAATCATAATGAATCCAGCCTCTAGTACTTGTATCGGCCGTCAGGCGACCCGCGACTGCGCGTCGATTATATATATAAATAGTTAATCAACGGGCAATATACCTTTAAGACTGCGCCGAGCGTAAGACAGATAATGACAGAGCTCGTGCGGCGCATATTTAAATCGGCGCGCGGCCGTCATAGTAAAATTGTATCGAGGATTTGAAGTGCTTTTTTGATAAATACATATGTATCTTCATTGTCAACCAATAACTTAAATATTTGGGACGAACTAATTGTAATATAACTAATTATGTTTCATTTAAGCTGTAAAATGGGATAGATTTCTGTTATAATCTAAAAATCACGTGACACGAGCTTACGCTTTTGCATTTCTCGTGCAAATTTCCGTAATTTTATAGGCGAAAATATTAATTATTTAAAGATTTTTACACGAAGTAATTGTAAACACGTTCATTGTTATGGTAAATGTGTATTTTATATTTGTATTAAACAAAAAGTGTTGATTTTATTCACTTAACTGTGACTGCCTGTTTTGGCACATTTCGCTAGGCGCAGTCTTAAATACTGTTAAATGCCCAGCCAAGTCCCACTGTGTGACATTCCAGTAGTCTATTGATTATAATCATTTGATTATAATCATAATGACCGGAGAATTTGCACTTGATAGCGAACTCGTAATGACACCTCTTTGCATACAACGTGTGTGATACGACATTTACAACAATACATATATTTGTCTGCACGGATGGTGTAGTGATTTAAGTGTGTCCACTAGGTACGCCGGTTGTGAGTTGGAATCTCACGCGGAGCAAAAATTTGTGTGAGACGTTTCTACGTTCTTTTTGTCTGTTGTTTAAATGTTTGCAATAGATTCTATTCCAGACTTTTTTTTAATAAGATTAATATTAAAATATCAAAGAATACTAGCTTTTACCCGCGGCTACGCTCGCATTAATATAGATTTTGCCTAATATGAATGAATTTCTGTCCCTCGGGAAGATTATATATTTTCTGAATGTAAGTTCTTTATCTTTTTCTGGGCCCCTGACAACGTGTTTGCCAAATTTCATGACGATCGGTCAAGTAGTTAAGGCGTAAAAGCGTAACAAACAATCATACTCACATTCGCATTTATAATAATAGTTAAGATATACCTCCAAAAATAATGTTCCAGATCTCGTTATCACTGTTGTCCGCTATGAATTTCGCCTCATTCTTCAACATCCAGAGAGCGAAAAGGAACATAAGAAACCCATGTCCTATATCGCCGAACATTATGCCAAACAAAAATGGAAACGTAATTACCGTGTAGAGGCCTGTAAATTGACATAACAAATGAGCTGTGGCAAGTTTATACAGGAGAAATAAATGCACTCTCTTGGGTAATTAGAATTGTCTGCCAGATAATGCCTTACTGGTATGGAGTCTGAAAATATATGTATCACATGGGCATGCCCCCTATTGCAAGAAACCTAAAGCGTAGCTGGTGAAATACATAATATGAGAATAACATATTGCACTCACATTTTGCCACCAAAAAGGAGATAGTCAAAGGTACTCCTTTACCTTAAGCCCTTGGCGTATATCCGTCTTCTGTACTAGTGGCATGTACATTTCCATTAAAAATGATAGCCACTACGCTGAGCATTGTAGCTAAGAGCGTCACAAAGAACAAAATTTAATGATTTACAACATACAATCTGTAGATCACACAAATTTTGTACTTTGCTATTTATTCAGCTATTTAGCTGTCATGTGTCGTAGAAGTTCGTTCTGACCGTTGATTCAATGTTTGAAACGTTCCCAGTGACACAGAAATGTTCTAGCACGAGAAGTCAAAAATATTTTACAAAGAGGGAGCAAAAGACAGGACTAAATGCTTCCATAAGTGAGGTTCGAGCGATCACTCGATCGCAGTTCATAATTTAATAGTCATGAACTGCGAATAATCATCATAAAATACATACATAAATCCACGTTAGCATATATTATAGCATATAAAAAATACCTGGATTAAGTTCTCTGTACACAGAATCGCCATATGCATTGATTAGAACTTGGAAACCATTTGTAAATTTATTTGTTCGATGTAAAGTTGGCGGTTTCATATTATGTTCGGTTACTGGACTAACGAATGAATCGACATTCGTTTGATGTGCATGCTGAAATAAAATGTAAACATACATCCAATAAAAATAGACCTAAAAGGTGTAATTTTCTTTGCTTTGCGTTTATACTCAAATATTAATATCTGACTCTCCGTGGACTGACTGTCATTTGAACTACGCAATATAAAGGGATCAATATTCTAGCGTTAGATCAGAGGCTTAAACAGCATGCAAACATACTGCAGATGATGTTGATGAACTCAGAACTTGCCTACACTAACGCTGTGTTCTGCGAGACCGACAAACTTGACGTGATGCGACACATAAGTTACGTGTTCGGTAGCGTTTTGTCGCACACTGCTTTATAGTTCGCAAGCAAGATATGACGACTCGAGTCCTGGGTGTTCTTACGCAATACACTCCCTGACTGCGTTGTCGCAGGCATCCATCAAGTCCTCTTGCCTGCAGGTGTTGGGTCACGCAAGGCACGATGTAAGCTAAAATTATTTGCTCATACTCGATACTAATGCCGTAATTTTCATCAAGTATTCGGATCGCTAGCCCAGTAGTGCCGAATGAAGTCCAACGTGCCGATGCGTCAAAAATTAGTTTAGTGTTCGTATACTGAATAAACTCGAGCGTGCTTGCACATAACTGAATGAACGCTTAAAATGTAGATGATACATCATGTTGACATTCCTGCGTTACAAAAAATGTACCAGCCCGAATATTATGTAAACAATCTCTAATGATGCAATTGTAAGTGTATTTCCACAGCTACCCACAATTTTTCGTCACATTTTACGTTTAGTACTCACATTTAAATATAAACACGATCTCACCGCAATAGCTCCTAAATTAACTAATCAATTTTTTTTTAAGTGGGTTAAATAAGAGCATGTTTTTTTAGGCATGTTTTATTAAACCTAAATAAGCTTTTAATATAAAAATATCTTTCTTCTAGTAATATAGGATTTCGGGACTAATTTGTACAGGCATCTTTTTAATTCCTTTGGGTCGCGTATACCATGAGACAAGGCTTCATATGCTACATAAGCATTACTGTCGAATTTCGCTTAAGCTGACGATATTCTTATTAGTGGCACCATTATATCAATACATGATAATATAAATGGAAGTCATTCAGCAAGTAAGTAGAAGGCAGCAAAGATAATAACGCTAAGGGCAATATATATATATAATAAGCAGATATGTTAATAGTGCACGTAAAGTGAAGACACGAAAACGTCCCAATTAAGACGCTGTCCTATTGGTATCAAATATATACAAACTTACACAGCTCGTAGCAATTGTTGTCTTAACGTAATCTAAATCAGAATCAGGCACCCAGAACCGACCGATAAGAACTTTATTGGTTATGTCCAAATTAAAGTGATTCATATTATGATACACGGCCTTGGATTTTCTTACTGTAGCCAGCCAACCCACCCATTGTTTGCTTATAGTCCTTAACGCCTTGCAGCGTAGATATCGCGATTTTTTCAATACCTGTAAGAAGATAATCTTCAAAAATATAATAATTTCATAATTTGTAATAATTACTAATATTTTATTAAGGTAGCAAGCTGTTGTGCATTTTGTCGGTTCTTAATGTCTTGAACGTCCTAAGATTTTTATTATAAAGGTATGTAATGAAAGAGATATTATGAATTTTATACTCCGTTCGCAATATTCATAATACTAAAAACCTGTCTGACCAGGTATTCGGTCTCAGGCCCTTACGACTGCATGAAAGCATAGGTTCAAACTAAGCAAGTTGAAAATTAATATGAATATCAGGGTAACATCAATTTTTTATCGTGGTGTCAGCTACGTGAATCTCATAAGTGTTAATATAGGATATATTATGGTCTATCTCCATCTTTTATCAAAGTCCGTTCAACATTCAGTCACGCATAGACTGACTACCTCCAAAAAATTGCCAACCTTTACATTTAGAATATTATTACTATATGGTCTTACCTCTTCAAGGTCAGCAACTCTTGTGCTCAGTTTGCTGGTCATCTCCATTCTCTCCTTGTAGGTGTTAGGACAAGGATACGTGTTCACTTTATAGCCCATGCACACCTTCTCCACACGAGTCGCTAACTGCTGTCCTTGACAAACGGCTAGGAACGCTACTTTCCTAATTTGGTGGTACTGTAATCAAGCAAATATGAATGGTGATTAATTATCATTAGATTTGCGTATTGTAATAATTCTATCAATCATTTTTTAAATAAAACATGAACAAGAGATACCTAGACTAATTCCATGTGAGTTAGATCCTCACATGAGTCTGATTGTTCTGAGTCAGCAGTCATCCTTACATGTCTGGTGAACCGAGTGACATATTGAGGTCTTGGGTTGTCGATTTTCGTTCCAAATATGTATAACAAGTAGGACTTTAATAATCCTAACTAATATTATAAATGCAAGTGTGAGTTTGTTTGTTACGATTTCACGCCTTAAGTACTCAACTGATCACAATTTACCATTTTTATACATAAATTTAAATTTTACCGCGCGCTTTAACATATCTCGTTGAAACAGGTATGCTGTACGCTGTTGTACGTTGATCTGCTTGTTAAAAAAGTTTTTAGGATTTTCTACCAAGAAATCACAATAGCAGCCGAGAGTTAGGAAATTGGCAGTATCACACAAGTGCCTCTGAAATCATGTAAAGCTCTTGTAGCTGATTGTTCTCCTTTCTTACACTTTAACACCTTACTGATCATCATGAAATTTCGTAAACACATTATCGGAGGTACAGAAAAACAAATAGGGTATCCTTCACACAGTAAAAGCATTGTTACTAATCTAACATAACGTAACCTTCATTTACGCGAGCGAAGCCGCGGGCAAAATATAGTTAGTTCATTAAGTACTTTAATTAATCGAAGTATGAAGGAAAAACGGTTGATACCCCACTTTAGCTTCCCTGCCTTATCAAAGGTCGTTCGTGATCACGCTCGAGTCACGCGCAAAACCCCAAAGGAATATTATTGCAACATTTACATAATGGTCTTCTTTGTGATAAATGACTGATATTTTTGAGTTTAGGTTTTACCACGTACTTAAGACTGCGCCGAGCGTAAGACATAATGACAGAGCTCGTGCGGCGCATACACAAATCGGCGTGCGGCCGCCATAGTAAAATTGTATGGAGGATTTGAAGTGCTTTTTTGATAAATATGTATCTTTATTGTCAACCAATCACTTAAATATTTGGGACGGACAAATTTTAACTATTTGTTTCGTTTAAGCTGTAAAATAGGATAGATTTCTGTTATAATCTAAACATCACGCAACACGAGCTTACGTTTTTGCATTTTTCGTGCAAGTTTACGTAATTTGGTAGGCGAAAATATTAATTATTTTAAGTTTTTACAAGGAGTAATTGTAAACACATTCATTGATATGGTAAATGTATATTTTATATTTGTCTTAAATAAAAAGGGTTGATTTTATTCACTTAACTGTGACTGCCTGTTTTGGCACATTTCACTCGGCGCAGTCTTAACCGGTCGTATACCGCCGGCTCGCATACCAGCCGGCAGATTTGTACCCGTCGTAGGCCGGTGCCTCGCATGCGAGCCACCAAATTGGCGCCAAAACGCCGCGCGCCGCCTTCGCTTTAGCTTAAGCTAACGTAAAACCAATTTGGTGGCTCGCATGCGAGCCACCGGCCTACGACGGGTACAAATCTGCCGGCTGGTATGCGAGCCGGCGGTATACGACCGGTTAAACATATCTCTCGTTGAACGAAAAAAGCTGTACTGTTGTATGTTTGTTAAATAAAGTTATTAGTATTTTCTTATACGAAATCACAATAGCAGCCAAGAGTTAGGAAATTGGTGGTGTTACAGACATAACTACCTTGCCCGTGCCTCCGAAATCATGTAGAGCTGTTGCTCCTGTGCTAGATTTTCTCGGGCCGTGAAGGATTGTCGTCCCATCGGATATTGAGTGCAGAGTGCACATGTGTTTCCCCGCATACGGCTCCTGTACACGATGCTGCCGCCGAACCGTCATCGCGCCGCCCGTCACCACGCCGCCACCGCACTGTAACCGCGCCGCCACCGCTCCGTCACCGCGCCGCCACCGCTCAGTCACCGCGCCGCCACCGCGCCGCCACCGCTCCGTCACCGCGCCGCCACCGCTCCGTCACCGCGCCGCCACCGCTCCGTCACCGCGCCGCCACCGCGCCGCCACCGCTCCGTCACCGCGCCGCCACCGCTCCGTCACCGCGCCGCCACCGCTCCGTCACCGCGCCGCCACCGCTCCGTCACCGCGCCGCCACCGCTCCGTCACCGCGCCGCCACCGCTCAGTCACCGCGCCGCCACCGCGCCGCCACCGCTCCGTCACCGCGCCGCCACCGCTCCGTCACCGCGCCGCCACCGCTCCGTCACCGCTCCGTCACCGCTCCGTTACCACTCCGTCACCGCTCCGTTACCACATCCCCACCGTTGATTTTAATATACCACTAGACAGTTGTTAGTAACAATGCTAGTTGCGAAGAGCAGACGTTCAAGGCTATGAGATTAAGAGTGCGGAGTGCGCGCGTCAAAGGCGCCTCAGTCATGAGGTTGGTTCGACCGCGCGGTACTATTAGCAGCCGCGGCTGTCGCCGTCGCCACACGTACCTGTCCGGCACACACAAACCCAACTGCCCTAAAATTAATGCATAGTGCACCTTCCTTCTCAAAATTTTAAATAAGTAAATGATCAGTGCCAATTTCCTCCTAACCCTCAGTTCGTTGTATCCTACCATACCCAGAATAAATAAAGTAGGATACATTAAGGGGTAAAATGGATAGACACCATAATAACTTAAGTATAAATATCTAATAAATTTATTTTGTACCCGTTCCAACATTAGACTATTTAGTTTCATGCGGAGCCCAAATTACAGCGTTACATTCTAGCTAGCTCCTAACCAATGCATTGTATAATGCTATAACAGCTTTCGTATTGATGAACCCTCGCACAGTACGGAGCATAAGCCCCAAATTCCTATAAGCTTTTTTACAGATGCCCATGATATGATCCTTAAAAGTCAACCCTGTCTTAAAACTTACTCCCAGGTCTTTGACTTCCGCGACCCTTACCATGGACAACCCATCGTAAGGTAGTTATGTTTGATGGGGTTGTGTGCGCGAGAAAAAGTGATGGTCACACACTTGGAACAATTAAATTGTTAGAAGGTTTTCTTTGCTCCAGTTCACCACCCTATCATTGTCCTTTTGCAGTCTGACGTAATCATCCACATTTTTAACCACGGGAGATAATTTGAGGTCATCGGCTAATAACAAATAGTTTAAGTCTTGAACTACTTCTGGTAGGTCGTTGATCATCAGCAAGAACTCCAGCGGGCCAAAATTACTGCCTTGACTTACTCCAGATCTCGTGAAGTAGGGCTCTGACACGTATCCCGCATATTCCACGTATTGTCGCCTATCGCTCATGTAACTGGCAAAAAATGTAGTAAATATGGGGTAAAACCAACCCCTGCTAACTTCTTAAGCAACATGTCATTCGACTAAATCGAATGCTTTTCTGAAGTCAAAGTAGGCAGCGTCAGTTTGTCCCCTACTGTCCACCATTGGCACCAGATGAGCCATGTGGCAGATAAGATTACTGGTGGTATTTCTTCCTGGACGAAAGCCATGTTGAGTATCTGAGATCTGCGCGCATACCTCTGGATAAACGCTCTTATGAACAGCAGCTTCCAATACCTTCGCAGCCCTCGACAACACTGCAACAGGCCTGTACTCATCCACTGACTCTACTGAACCACCTATCGGTACAAGAACAACGCGGGTTAATTTCCACCTGCCCGGAAACACACAGCTTTCAAGCACTTGTTATGTGAAGTAATAGCTCCGCTAACACTAAACGACAATCTCTGAAGATATAAGGCGAAATACCATCAGGCCCTACGGATTTCTTCGGCTCTAGCCCTTGAAGCGCACGACTTACATCTTTTAGGTGTAAATGGTCCAAGTGCACCCGCGCCGCTCCGCAATCTACTCCAGCTACAGCCTCGTCTACCAGCTTAGTAGTTAGCTTATAGTTTGCCGGAGAGGCTATTGTGCCAGGTGTGCGTGAATGATGTAGTGCGCTATAATTAGTTTTATATTGAATGTTTCTTATAACATTTAATAATTGATATTAGAATTTAACTGCATCTTCATCTTTAAAGCGTTCCACGGTTGGCAATCCCTTTAAAAAAAGAGATCACCCTATTGTCCTCTTCTTTTTCTAAATTTTCCATAAACTTCATCATTTTCTTATCCACGAGATTCATTTATTCTTTGTTCTTTCTATTATTGAGAACAGCATCCTTAGATTTACTTTTTTCTTTCGTTATATTTGATCCAGATACATGTGGCAAATCGGTGTTTATTTTTAGAAAAAGTATATTATCGTAATATTGGTATTTATGAATTGGTTTTACACCCGACCCAGTTTTCGTTGCGCGCAACTTTTTGTCGCATTTCATCCACGCATCTCTAAGGTTCTTCCATTTATGGACCATTAATGTACCTGAAATAATAATGATTATTTACTTTTACAGGTACATAGCCAAAAGAAACTTTATTGGCAGATTTTGAATATCGATTAAGAATAGGAAAATAATCTTAAAGGGTAATTATAAGAAAAGTATGTTCTCTAATATGGTCTGAACTCTGCGCAAAATATATGCAAATGCCATCTATCAACTGATGAACGATTGGCTTGAAACAGCAAACAAATTTACAGTTGCTGCAAATTTTCCTTATTGTGTTGGTGCTGTAGACGCAAAGCATATAAGAGTAATTTAACCAAACAAAAGTAGTTCAATGTTTTTGAACTACAAACATTACTTCACCATTGTATTGATAGCAGTCACCGATAGTGACTACAATTTTATTTACATAAACGTCAGAGCTTATGGGAAGGATTGTGACTTAGGCGTTTTTAAAGATGCTGCTTTTTGGCACAACATGGATAATAATACATTATACTTACCACAGCCTGCACCTTTGCCCAATACTAATATTGTTTTACCATATGTATTTGTAGGCGGTGAAGCCTTTGCACATAAAGTGTACCATGGCAAAATAATTACAGTTAAAATAAAATTTTATAAAATCTCATTTACCGTATTTATTTTTCTTCGTATCAGTTAGTTTTCCGAAGTTCTCATTCATTATATGACAAATTTTCAAACAATGTTTTTAAATTTTTGAGCTTTTAAAATTAAAATTTGAAATGTATTTATTGCCAAAGCAGTACATATTCATTACACGTAGTATAACAGTCTTTGAATAGACTTAAGCGCCTAGCAAAAGACGTGTTAACCCTTGGAGCGGCAATTTTATATGTCCGTTGTTGTAGTAAAATCTGATGATTTTGATATTGTGAATTTATTATTGATTTGTGCACCTTTAAAGATCGTCGTCATTATATATAATTGTCGCACATTTAGAAAGTTACATTCTTTGTAAAGTTTATTAGTGGAGTACCTAAAGGGCTAATAAACAATAGCAAATATAGTAATAGCAGCGATAGCTCAGTGGGGAGACCAACAAACTGCAATGTAAAGGTCCCGGGTTCGAACCCACGTCGCGCACCTCTGACTTTCGGAAGTTTTATGACTTTTCGAAATGATGTGCGTATTGATTGACAATTATCGCCTGCTCTGTGCGTCGGAGAGCACGTTAAGCCGTCGGTCCCGGATGCCATGAACATCTATGCCAGTCGTTATTGGGAGAGTGTCGACACAAAAGATCCCAAAGGGTCGAAGTGTCGCCGGTCTTCACTGACTAGCCCCCCCCACATAAGATACATACATACATACATACCTAAAGGGCTTCTTGAGCATCGTCTTGAGAACAGAACATTGAGCTCTCTACACATATCATAAAAGTTTACTTTTATACACCCCCCCCCCCCCCCCTCCTCCAACAGGATATACAATATTGAATGAGTGATTGACTCAGAGCGAAATAAACGTTTCAGAGAGTGTTCCTTGAAATTGAGATATTTATCAGGAATTACACCGAGGTATCTTATATTATCACTTCTATGTAAAGTCTCACAGCTGCAACATTCCTGATCCTGATACCTGTGTAACTTGATCGTGAATGTGTTTTTTGAAGCCGATACAGCTGTTTTGTGGAAACAAAGATTGTAGTTTAACCACATCGACACTCTTTTCAATCCCCCCTGTGCACATAGAAACACCTCAGACCAAGTAGTGCCGTTAAACACTAATGCAGTATCATCAGCATAGCAAATAATGTTGGGACCAGAAATGTTGTTAATATCGTTCATGTACATTATAAAGAGTAGAGCTCAACACGCTACCCTGCGGAACACCGAACTTAATATCACGTAAGTCACTTAGCTGATCTCCTACCCTGAGACAGTGTTTTCTCCCTGTCAAGTAGCTTTTAAACCATTCTAATGTCACTCCTCTTATGCCAAAGTGCTTTTCTAATTTTTGAACCAGTGTAGGTATTGCGACAGTATCAAAAGCTTTCGCTAAATATAAGAAAATACCTAAACTATGTCTGCTTCTATCAAGGTGAAATGACACTTTTGAAGTCAGCAATGTAACAGCTTCTTCGGTTGATTTTCTCTTCCTGAATCCAAACTGATAGTCAGAGATGAGTTGGTTTGAGTCAAGATACCGTACTAGCCTATTATTAACTATCTTTTCCAGTAATTTGGAGAAGGCTTACAACAATGATATAGGACGGTAGCTCTCTGGCGAGTTTCTAGCCACATTTTAGTAAATTGGCGTAATAGATGCTATCTTCCATGCGGTTGGAAAAATGCCAGTTTTTAAACTAAGGTTGAAAATTTCCGTTCGAGGTGGTACAATAATATTCCTGGTATCTTTAAGGAGAAGATTCGTCAGACCATCTCGTCCCGGAGCTTTGTCGTTTCATAGCAAGCGTATCAAAGACTCCACTTCGATTTAGTCAGTAGGAACTAGGAAAAAGAGTCTGTTATTCGTTTACTTTCAACTTTAGTACCCAGAAGTTCTTGTGTTAATTGTAATTTGTTAATATGGTACTAGCTGATCACTGTCCCACTGCTGCAAAATAAGTGCTGCAAATGTTTAGTGAGCTTTTAGTATACAAACTATTTTAAAGCGTAAATAGTTCTTTTGCTTCTTTTTTTGTTTTCGTTAAATTGCACACTGCCTTGATCGTCCTCCACATTTTTATTGCTTGTCTTTATATATTTCTAAACTTTTATCACATAACACTGCTCTGTCCGAATCTGTGGCGAATGGCGGCGCGGTGTCAGCGCGGCGGCAGCGCGGGGGCAGTGCGGTCGCGACCTTATACACAGCTAGAGACACGGTGACGGAGCGGTGTCGGTCCGGCGGCGGTATCGTGTTCTCGAGCGCTTAAGCGCTCAAGTACACGCACCGGACCGCCCTCGCGCTGCCATTCGCCAGTGTTTGATTTTGCTTATTCCATTACCGGCCGCTCGTATTAACTTTTTAGTAATCTATCATGGATGATTTTGATTACGAAACGTTCATAACTTTAGTGGAGGACAGAGCAGTGTTATGGGACAAAAGTTTTAGAAATATACAAAGTCAAGCGTTAAAATTTAAAAGCATGGTTTGAAATCAGTCATATAATGAATAAGAAATTGGGGAACTACCTGGTACGGTATGAGAGATTTTTATAAAATTTTATTAACTCGTGTTCAATTTAAACTATTATTATTTTGCCATGGTACACTTCCATGTTTGGAATTTAAAATACTCTTTATATTTATCATTACCTGTTGTTGGAACTATTTATATTGGGCTTGGCAAAAGTTCCTGTAATTGACCAAACCCGTTTATGGATACCCTGCTTGTGCCCTCTTCTTTGTGTATGAAATTTTGCAATAAACAACAAGCTTTTACAATATCAATAGCTAATTCCAACGACACATTTAAAGGTCGATAAAAAATTCGCCACTTATTAGCCAGTATGCCAAAGGTACATTCCATATATCGTCTCGCTCTTATCAACCGATAGTTAAAAACTGCACACATACACATTTTTCTGCATCAAGTTGACTATTATATGGACGTAGTAAATTCTGCAGTGTGTGCAAAGGCTTTATCGCCTACAAAAACGTATGGTAAAACAATATTAGTATTGGGCAAAGTTGCAGGCTGTGGCAAGTATAATGTATTATTATCCTTGTTGTGCTAAAAAGCAATATCTCTTAAAAACGCCTAAGTCAAAATCCTTTTCATAAGCACCGACGTTTATGTAAATAAAATTTTAGTCACTATAAGCGACTGCTATTAATACAATGGAGAAGTAATGTTTGTAGTTCAAAAACATCGAACTACTTTTATTTGGTTTAATTTACTCTTATATGCTTCCTGTCTATAGCACCAACACAATGAGGAAAATTTGCAGCAACTATAAATTTGTTTGCTATTTCAAGGAAATCGTTCATAGATGGTATTTGCATATATTATGCGCAGAGTTCAGACCATATTAGAGAATACACTACTCTTTTAATTACGCTTAAAGATTTTTTTCCTATTCTAAATCGATATTTAAAATCTGCTAATGAAGTTCCTGTTGCTAAGTACCTGTAAAAGTAAATAATCATTATTATTTCAGGTATATTAATGGCCCATAAATGGAAGAACCTTAGAGATGCGTGGATGGAATGCGACAAAAAGATGCGCGAAACGAAATCTGGGTCGGTTGATCGATATAAATATCAATAATACGATAATTTACTTTTTTTTAAAAAGAACACCGAATTTTCACATGTATTTGGATAAATATAAATCTAAGGATGCTGTTCCCAATAAGAGAAAGAACAACGAAGAAATGAATCCTGTGGATAAGAAAATTATAAAGTTTATGGAAAATTTAGAAAAAGAAATGACAATAGGTTATGTATTTTTTTAAAGGGATAGCCCTTCCGCGGAACACTTTAAAGATGAAGATATAGTTGAATTCCAATATCAAGTATTAAATATTAAAAGAACCATTCAATATAAAAATAATTATAGCGCAACACATCATTCACGCACACCTGAAACAATAGCCTCTGCGGCAAACTATGGTTATAGTACTGCTGCTGGACCAAGTTCAAGGAATCAATCGCAGGCATCTAAATATATTGAAGACCATTCTTTACAGAGCATTACAAGTCCGTCAGATTCAAGCCTAATTGATTTTGATTTCTCTGCATTGAATCAAACGAATTAAAAAACTAATTTCATGATAACTTACCTCTATGTAACAACCAATCTTTCCGTTGGAGATATACATGCTAGCATATTCGTATCTTTATGTTGCAGTTTATGTTTTAATAAATCTTATAATTTGTCGAATGTCTTGTAATTCATCCGAAAATATTCAAAAAACTTGTCCTCATATTTTCGTATCTTCGTAAAGTGTGTGAAATTCACCATACTGCTCCCGTCGCATTAGCATAGGGTGTACCCATAATTTTCTATTGGACTTACGACGTTCATTTTGCCATTTTTTACACATATAGTAAGCCAACACTATCTTCTTTTTATTCATTAAGTTGGACATAACTGTGCAAGTGCGACACGTGTGCTCTTCGCAACTAGCAATGTATTGCTAACAACTGTCTAGTGGTACATTAAAATCAAACAGTGGAGACACGGTGGGGACGCGGCGGTGGAGTGGCGGTGGCGTGCGGCGCGGTGACGGTGCGGTCGCGTTCGTATACACAGCATAGGGGCGTAGTGGCGGAACGGTTACGGCGCGGCGGCGGTATCGTGTATCGCCTACTTGGAGCCCGTCCGTCAAGATTGGCCACTTTGGACGTAAATTCGGTTTGGAGGACATTATTATTATTGACTCGATTTTGCGTAAATGTAGGTTATTTGCAGGTCACATGAATTTACTATCCCTCGGCGACTTTTTCCTGAGTGAATGGTACTCGCATGTCCTTTTCTATACCCCTAACAAAAAAATCGTCGTATTTACCGATATATTTAAATTTTATGTTATTCTTAATAAGATTTCTTTTATACTAGATATTACTCCAGTGCCGCGAGAGCCTTTACAAATATTCATACAACGCACCAAGAAAAAGCTAGACCTGGATCAAAAATTTGTGGACCACACAAATTTTTACGATCGTTCCCGCAACAGTCGGCGCTTTGACAGTGACACCGCAGCCACTTAAAGAAAGAAAGATTTGACTTTGCAAATATTTACCGTTCCAGGGTCTGTCAGAGTTGTATCTTCATGCGCTTGCCTGTAGTGTATCATACCGCGCGATATCCTCCACAGCAACATCTCAAAGGAGAAGGCATTGAGGCGGTTCACCACACCGGTGATAACGAACAAGCGCCCTGCTTCAACGTTTACATCGCCTGGTACATCGGTTATCACTTGACCCTTTCTGTTAAAAAATACTAAAATAAGATCGAGAACATGCAGTGTGTGTTGAATTAAAAGTGGATATTTTGTTTTTTAAATACGTAATTTACGTCCTCAAAATGCACTCGGTGAAGTAGGCGGCTAAATAAATATTCAAACAACGGGCACAAATTATATTATTTTATTGATAACATGAATTATTATTGTCCCGTGTGAGGATCGAACCTAAAATACTACGCATCATAAGAATGGTGAGGCGACCAGTTATATTACTACGCCATCTGTACATTCATATTATAATTAGCCAATAAGTACTAAAAACGCATAAGAAGTTTCATTAGTTGGTTGGTGGGTAGAAAACACGCGTTATCGACTGTGTATTGCCGAATATACACTCCTGGCCAACCTCGCTTTCCATGTGTTCTACAGCTACTATCGACTGAGGAAAATATAGTAACTCTCAAAGCCATGCGTTAAATAAAGTATAGACAATATAAATCAAATTATGTGAGCTGGTTGTAAAAACCCGGTGTGGCCTTTAAGGGTTAATAATATACATATACCTAATACAGTTAATGTGTAAATAATAATATTAGCCCTGCATATAACTGTCTCACTGCTAGGCATATGCCTCTTATTAGTGTGGGCTGGCCATAGTCCACCACGCAGACCTATTGTGTGGGTTGGCCGACTTCACAATTTCACATATACCTAGCCGGGAACATTATGAACAACTATCAGACATGCAGATGAGGAGGTGAGGAAAGAAAATATGAAACGTGAGAAATCACGATATTTTCTTTCACCTTTAATGCGAGCAATAAGGTACTATTTAATACGTAACTTCGAAAATATAGAAGTCACACACGTCTGATTGAGATCGAATTCGAGACCCCTGCGTGGCAGTCCAACGGTCTTCCACTAAGCTATAGCTGCTAAGTATATTTGACTTTATTTAATAAGCACAATTTTATATATTGCGTACTATAATAGTTGGCAGACAATCTGCCGTTTTCTGTGAATAGTACGATTAGTTTGATTTCACAGAGAACTCACATTTTAACCTATCGTGTCCAGATAGTGACTTTCATTTTAGATCTAAGATACTGTATTGTAAATTAAAACTAAAGGACGATGCGTGAAAACGTTCCCCTGACATTTACATCGACCAACAGATTTGAAATGTAAGTATCTCAATCAAATAATTTTAGTATGGTGATCATTTTTTACTACGGCGACATAATTATCTCAAACAGCGGGATATAATGAGAAAATCATGTTTCAATGTTATTATTTTTTGGCACAAAATAACAGTTTGTGTTTTAAAGTATTATTATAATTACCTATTATCTTTGTTATTTCTATATTTGTTGATTGTTTATAACATTGCAAAACAACTACCTACACCAGCATCGACATTATATACACTAAAACGTCGTTTTTCTGTGCGTTATCGTCTCGTTTCACTTAGACTGACCCCTGCATGTTTGTTTACAATGTTGCGCGTCGCACGGCGTTTAGTGTATGTACTACATACACTTATTTTACTTTATTTCTATACCCCATGGATTTTAAGTTAAAACTGGTTGCTAGTATTTTTATAGATCCTTAAGAACCTACTAACACACAAAACATCTGTTGGGGGGACGGGTCTCATAAAATTCAGTCATCACCATTTTCTTCAGATAAGTTTAGCCATGTAATCGTAATAATTGAAACCGATTTACTATCGGCGTAAGTATAGATTAATTATAAACAGCAGTATAAATATTTGTAGGTGGCCTAAGTTAAGACATATTTCGATAGGTAATACCGCAGAAACGTTATCTTCCGTTCATAATTATAGAATAACAATACATTTTGACCACACAACAAATGTAAATCAGCATCTTAACTAATATTATATTATATAAATGCGAATGTGAGTTTGATTGTTTATTTGTTACGCTTTCACGCTTTGTGCTTACACACTTACAAGTTATCAGGGCATCATTCCTGCAGAAAAGAGGTATTGTTTCCGAGCGAAGCCGCAGGCAAAAGCTAGTATAAAATACGTTAAATAAAAATGCAACCATAATGTGGTTAATCAATAAAGCCTGTTAAAATGCGACAGAACAGTGACACAAAGCGGGCGTGCCATTACTAGGAATCTCAAGCCCCATACCTAACAAGGTAGATGCGAGCGCAAGCGATCAGATTACGAGCGGCTACATGTAGAGTTTTCAAACAAGTGAATGAAGCCCTACGTGCCTTTAGGAGCGTTCAAACATTGTCAAAAAATCACAATAGGCTGCGTATAACACATCCCATCGTTCTTCTGTTATTATCGACTTTTACTATTCCATACCATTTATATACAAGTGTAGGTACCAATCACTACCTACATATTATAAAACAAAGTCTGTCTGTTTATGATAAACTCAAAAACTACTGAACGGAACGGATTTTTATGCGGTTTTCACCAATAGACAGAATAATTCATGAGCAAGGTTTAGGTGTGTAATTTGTTAAGGTTTTTAGTACTACTCGTGCGAAACCGTGGCGGGTCGCAAGTACAACATATCAAAGAGTATTGGTGACTTCGTTTGAAAATCTTTGAAAAGTATGTGTATGGTGTCAACTTTAAAAACACACCAAACATACTTCAAAACGAGATAGTATAATAGGCTGCGTGGATGGCGCAGCGGACTAGCTTTACCGCTGCCACCCCGCTGAGAATCGTTCAAATCCCACACGAAACAACAATTATTTGAGTGCTCCACAAATTATAGTCCCCAATCTGGGTATTCTGCGTTCGTTAGTTGTTTGGTCAAGTTCCACTCAGGGATCAAAAAAAATCCGTCTACTTACAAATAATGTATAACCGATTGGATGCACGAGTAACAAGGAAATTAAAGTTTCCCTTACATAATGTCATTGTTAAGGCATGCACAGCTTAATAACAAATATGTTTAGTTGCAATAATATCTTCACTGCTTGTGTGTACTACGAACTTTAAGCTCTTTTTCCAGCGAAAACTTTCAAGGAAATCTACATTATACTTTCAATATGAGTGGCTTTGTAAAATGTGTTATTAATTTTCAATAAACCTGTTAGGTTAAATTATGCATCTTTATTTGCATGAGTTTAATAAACGGTGTAATTAAAATAGAATAAATATTGTTAAGTATAAACAGTAAAAGCAAATATACACTCTTTAAAAACTTGGAAATGATTTTAATGTATCAACTGTGGCTGTTATCGTAATTAAATTCGATAATCGTGCTTGTACAGGCAAATCCATAATAGAAACACTACACACTTTAGTTCGTTCACATTTATAGTTAATTATTATCCAACGGTTTTCAAATTCTTACTTTTTCTTTAATAGGACAACAGACAGCAATAAGTATCCCAGATTAGTGAAGGACTTTACAAGTTTCGAAAGAACTATTTGCGGAATTTTTTTAATCCGTGTAGAGGTTCTAATCCACAAAATCAATTCACTCGGCGCAGCAGTGTTAGCGTAGTGACCACTTAAACCAACGCGCTATCCATGCACTCAAAATACATACATGAAAGGTGTAATGCGAATGAATAAAGTAGGAGTGTTATGCTAGAAGGACTTCATAGCAAGTTGATCTATCAGTAGTCTCTAGCAAAAATTGTTTCGCCAAACTAATTTTAGATTATCCTACGAACGGTGTAATACGAACTTAAAATAATCTCTTATAAAATATTGTAATATTATTACTTATCCTTTGCAGCCTTTTTTGGAATTTCGGATTGTCCCAGCAATGGTCCAATGTACTTTAACATGTACAATACCTCCGACAACTGTAAATAACTCTTCATTAGGCGTTGCTCGTTTTCATCAATCTGCGCTAGGTCATGCTCCCATTTCTCTACCACAGCCTGAATACAAAAAATTACAGTATATAAAATTTTAACACCAATAACTTGTTGAGAAGTGAATGACATAGGTAATATTTAAAAACCAGCATCAGCAACAGATCCAAAACAATATGCGTTTTTCAGTTACTACCTATTTATTCGTTCTACGCCCATATAGATGAGTGAGTCATAATTCAAAATTCAAAACTTGAAAATAAATTTAATAAGATTAGTTTACAAGGTAACACTTATGAATGTCAAAGTTACAATAAATTTTTTCTGTGAATTCACATTTACTGCCACATTCAGCAAAGCAAGGGTATAGGGCTCATGAGAAGAACGGGCAAGAAACTCTTTCTTTTTAATCGCCAAGTTTTTCTTTACATATAAGCTGTAAGGTGCTGCAACCATTTCTCCATCTACTACTGAACATACTCAAGCATTTAATAAAATTTGATGGTAGCCTCTAAAGCAGCAGTATGGTAAATAGGAGCATCCACTTACATGTACATAAATAATCAAGACAAGGCATGATTGTTGTCCGGAGTTTAATCTAACTGTTTAAATAAAAATGTAAGTATACATCTTATTCCACGATACCAAGGTCGACCAGTCACCACAAGTAGCACCCGTTCACGAGTACGACGCTTGGGCCAGCTATCGCCCCCTTTGCCATATTGAAGGAAAGGGATCGACCCGGTCCATGACGCCACCACAAGCAAAGATATTTAAGTGAGAATACACTAACTATTCTTCTATCCAAACTCTACGCTGTTACTGAAAATTTCCTTTCAGAACAACAAAGTCTAATACGTATATACAACAACCCAGAAATCCTGAATTCAATATTCACTCAATTATTCGACATTCAATGCTAGGAAACAATTGTCTATTAATTATATATTTGATAACAATTGTTTAATTTTTAATCATCATATAGTCAGTGCTAATTTTCTATTGACATGGATTTTAGAAAATGTACGTGTATAGTATCTATCGTTCTACTTATAAGGTAATAAATAAAATGCACTAGACAAACTAGATTTTAAATATAGTTGAATAGTGCACTTTCCTATTGTATATGCTGATTTATTAATATAAGCGGTCGCCAGGTGGTCGAAATTCGCCCATAACTTATTTAAATATTGAATTTGTTCGTTATTAAACTTTTATTGTCTATAACTATACCCTTATAATCACATTTCATTTAGTCACTTACTCCACAACATATGTATGTTACCATAGTTACGAAGCATTCTACGAAGTCAACCGAACAATGTCGAAATACTACGAACGCGATTCGACTGCTAGTGTCGAATGCATGGTTGTGTGCGTGTAGTGTTTTTCATTAATTTTATGCATATTTTATAAAAATATTAGGATTCGCCCCTCCTTCTCCAGTGTGCCAAATTTCATACTCCTCCATCCGCGCAATTCTCGTAAAAAAGGGGTACAAAGCTTTTGCTTAACGTATTAATATAGATAATTTTGAATGTTGGTAAAAATACGATTGCGATGTGCGTAAAACCTCTCTCCCATTTAGAGATAGCGAGTATTTGTTTACAAATACTGGGAGCCTTAAACTTCCTTGTCACGCGTCTCTCCTCCCTGTGCACTTTTATATACCCGGCAATATGACGTTGATTCATTCATTCGACTTTTGTTAATATCGTTGCGAATATTAAACAAGATTGAATAACGTACTTTTCAAAATACCTTGCCTGTGCTGCGCCTTGTGCAGTTTATTATACTTTTATTTGTTATTTATATTATATTTATAGATGATTCCATTTTATGTTCTTAACCTAGGATAATTTTCTCTAGTATAGGCTGTTATAGGCTATATCTCAAATTTACAAGCACGACACGAAGCTATCCGAGGCACAGGTAATTTTATTTGCGCCAGGCCGCAGCTAACGTTATTAGCCACGCAGGCAAGGCAGCTGATAAAATAAAAATGCTCGATATAAGGTTCGCTAAAATAATGAGATTTTATGCACATACCTCAAACGCCACGAGTTCATGCACCGGCGCTGCTTTAGGTTCTTCTTTCATGTCGATAATATTTATGTTGTGCAATTTCATTTCTGCCTCCATGAAGCGAAGCTTACGTTCCATTTCGGAACATCGACATACCTCTTGGATGAAATGCCTCTGGAATATTTGTAATTCCGGATGCATCTAGAATTGAAACATTTCTGTATGTCCGACTTAATCATCTGGTATGCGTTATGAAAATTTGTATTCTAATTAAAATTAGTGTATATTGCATTAAGGTAATGTTTATTTTGGAATGATGAACCGTGATTTAGGAGCAAATGTAGCACAAAATTTACTAATTGAGATTAAACAATGATACTCGACAATCATAATATGGCTCGTCTGATAAGCGGTTACCGTAGCCTATAAACCACCGATCTTGCAATACCAGGTGTATCACTTTCATCTGGCATTGGCCACTTGCCTGATTAGCAACATAGAGCACAAATTTTGGTAATTGGTAACAGCTACACAGACATCATCGTCAATTCAGCCAAATGACGTCCATTGGTGGACATAGGCCTTAACAAGGATTTCCACACAGACCGGTCTTAGGCCACCCACATCCAAACGCTGCCTGCATCCCTTATCAGGACATTGGATTTTTTTTAGGCAATCGAACAGAATGATCTCCTTATGGTAAGCGATTACCGCCACCCATGGACACCCACAGCAACACCCATGGCAACACTAGAGGAGTCGCAAATGCATTGCCGGCCTATTAAATTTGCACCCTCCCCAGGGTAGGGCGGAGGGGATTGGGCCTCCGGCTCACTCACTCGACTAAATACAACGCAAGTGTTATTTCACGCCGGTTTTTTGTGAGGCCGTGTTATCAATCCGGTCGAGCCGGCCCATTCGTGCCGAATTGTGGCTCTCCCACGGTTAAAGCAACCTTATTGTTGGTCCATCTTATGGAGGCCTACCCCTGCTGCATCTTTCCTTGCATGGCTACAACTCCAGAACCTTTCTGCCCCGAGGGCCATCGGTTTTGCACGCTATTAGATAAAAATTGCCTTTGTTTTTGTTTTTGTATAAACATTATAGACTTTTCCCGCACCAAAGAACTCGAAGTCTCGAAACACCTATCTGTAGAACACACAATGTTTTGTCTCGTGTGGTCAAAACCATAACACTTGGTGAACTGGCAGTGACAAAGCGTATATTTCCCTTTATAAGTATAAGTTTGCCTTTATTACTATAACTAGTTTTCTCTTGCTGCTTCGCACTGAACCAGTGACTGTCTGCATGAAAAGTACCTATTATATATCCTTTTCTATATTCCTGACAACGTGTATGCGAAGTTTCATGATGATCGGTCGAGTAGTTAAGGCGTGAAAGCGTAACAAACAAACAATTACATTCGCATTTATAATTAGTTAGGATAGCAACATTCATACTTGCTATTCATACTTGCTTGCTTGTGTGTGTGTGTGTTTGGTGTTAATACTTACATCAATAACCTGCACACAACTCATTTCTCCAAGAGATGCAAGAACATCAAATGCAACCTCGGGTTGTAGATACACATCGCAAAGCGTCATTAGATCGCTCCTAAACATACAACCCATCTTGAAGCACTGAAATAAATATTTTTATAAGTTAATAGCTTGAGTGTAATACGTTATTGTGATTTAACCAAAATGGTACTACAAATATAATATACTGTCCCACTGCTGGGCTCGAGCCTCTTCTCAGCGTGAGAAGCGTTCGGCCATAGTACACCACGCTAGCCCAGTGCGAGTTCGCAGACTTCACACATCTTCAAGAACATTATGGAGAACTGACATATTTAGGTTTCCTCACGATGTTTCCCTTCACTGTTTAAGCGAGCGATAATTAACTATTAAATACGCACATAGCTCCGAAAAGTCAGAAATGCGTGCCTTAGGATCGAACTCGAGATGCCTGCGTAGCAGTCCAATGGTCTCTCACTAGGCTATCGCTGCTTTTTCAAATACTAGTGCTACAAATAGGCTAGATAGTGTTGTGTGTATGTGGTAGAATATAATTATATTATTATTATATTATTAAATATAATTTTCAATTAATTACCAGATATCTCTGACTCTCTCTTAGATTACAATGTTATATTTCAGACCCAAAAAAACAAATCCTTACGAATATTGTGCTGCAGGAATGACAAATTCCAAATCCATTTTTAAATTTGACATTCTACGTTCATGAAATTTAATTTGCGGACAGCAGTTTTATAGAGTAAACCGTGCAAGAAGTTTTGTATGCAATAAAACCTTAGTCACGGACATATAGATACATAAGAAGTTGAGCCTGGTCTACAGGACACAAGAAAAATTAAAAACATAGACAGTTACGTAGCTTATTTACTTTGTGTAAAACAATCTTATCCAAGTTATTATTTGCTGTGAAGATAATATAAGTAGTCTCATAGCCTATATCTCCGAAGGGATAAGAAGACGTATATTACACTCACCAGCCAGCCAGCTATGTTTTAAATCCCACTTAGAAGCATATACTGAGAATATCTTGACAGAAATACAACATATTGCCCAATTCAAAAATAGAACCTAACTAAGACCTTACGCAAAGCTGTTGCAAACATTACCGCTGCGCCACTAAGCCAAATTATATAAGCATAACAACTTTTTACCATTGGTTTAACCTGTGAATTGTTAGAATGCCAGACATCATTGAAAACTTATTTTTTTCTGACTGCCAGTTTGCCGCTGCGACTCAATAGGTTAAGTGTCATGCAGGTAACTCAATTAGTACTAAAATATACTTAATATAGTATCTAACATTAATAAGTCAGATCAATGCACTAGACTACTAAACCTGTAACGAATGATTAGGTATTTATTACCCGTGTATCGCAAAGCAACAAATCAATGAACCCTACCTCAATCGATTACTCGGTACCTTGTGCTACCTTCTCTTGCTATTCTTCGACTCCCAAGAGCTTCGCAGGCAGTAGAATAATTTACTGTTTCCCAACTTAGTTTTGAGGTGGGCCCGCACCTCCCAAGGGCCACAATGCCTATTTGCTCCTCGTATATTACAGTCAATTGCAAATATTACTTTGAATAGAAAAGTGAAAAAGTTTTCTGAGTGTCATAAAGTTACAGTTTCATGTTGTGTTTTATTAAATATTTTAAAATAAAGTGTATAGCTGAACGCCTAAGATATCTTTCTCGAAGACTATAAATGATTCGTGCGATGGATTTGCAATTGATAGTGGCAAAGTTATAAACAAGTATTTGTAATATTATAGAGATTCACATCGCGCTTAAATATCACCGCTGACAAGCTCAAGTGATTTAGTTAGTGGTTCTCATAAATGATATTATAGAATATGCTCCATAAAAATTCTTGTCGTATGATCTTGTTTTATGCGGTTAATATGTGACGTATCTATACATATACTCCTCAAATACATTTTTAAACAATGTTGGTAGCTCTTCTACTAAAATAGTTGTAGAATATATTTCAGGTTATTCTTTATCAAAAAGTATGAACAAAAATGTACCAACATTTTAGAACAAAAAATAATGCTATAGTTGGAGTTGAAATTGGGCATCCAAATACAATTAAAAATGGATTGCCAACTACAGTAAAATGCGAAGCACGCATAGAATGATTCAATTGTGTGGAGTAATTTGAACCCAACACGTATTTTCATTCTTTGATTCTTCGCAAAGCACTATAGAGGGAAAAACAATGGGAAAATTAAAATCGACATAATTAATTCACTTTGTGCTGTTCCGCGATGAAATGGAATTAAGTATATTTATGAAGAAGAACAAAGCACGTCTAATTTAGAAATATAACATTAACTTAGTTAAAAAGATTTAGACAAATATTTAATATTATACTCAATATGTAATGACCACAAAAAAGCCAGTTAGATAAGTAAAATAAAAAATTGCGTTGCTGTCTACTTCATACTTATAAAGAAACACGCTAATGTTGTACTAAAAACTACTCACTAGCATTTCAGTGACATCTATACAGACGACACAACAAAAACTCTATGTTACCGAACTAATGGTGATGCCATAGCGCCGTCCGCTTAACATCGTCCGAAGAAATTAATTATATTCGAATTAAATTTTAGTCGACACGAACATTGCTATTTTCGTCTCTGGTAGACGCATAACACACAGTATACCGTAATTCGTAGTATATCCTATGATAAGGGTATTATAGTACAGCACATGAATGTAATGCGTATACAGACAGATAGATGATTAGTCATAGTCTCTACGCTAGAGATGGATGACAAGATTATGTCATACTTCGCCGAATAACATAACTTAATGAAATATTCATAGTGTAGATATTCACCGAGTGAACACTGCCAGAACGTGCGTAGTTACCTGCAAGCACAGCACCGCCCCTGCCTCTCTTTAAAACGTAAGCGCGTTTGAAACCCTTTACACAACACATCGTGGCACACACCCGATTATTAAATCATGTTGTCATTTAATATAAATTAAACCCGCTTTAAAGGTAAATGTTAACTCTTGGTAACGCAAAAGCCAGCTAATCTGCTGCATTGGAAATTAAATCTCATTATAGTTAAATACGTTAAACAAAGAACGGTAGACCTTGAACTTTGTTTTGCGTGAGATACTCTTAGGAGGCAGCGATAATTGTAGACTAGCGCCGTAGTAGACGCACCAAGCGCCGGTAAGCATTATCCGAATATAATAAATCTTGGGGCGATAGATCGACGGAAGTTCGACGCAAAAGTGCCAAACTAATATTTTAAAGCAAAACCTTACATGATATATATATATATATATAATTGTTCTGATAAACTACGTCGTAAATGTAACAGGCTAATAGAACCCGTGCCATATAATAATCGAGTTCATAATGCCTCTGACTAAAACGATACCCTTTATATTTCAAAATTTCCTTATTTAACAAATGGGTAGGTTCGATGAATTCTCAGAAGGCTCATATTTTAGGGGTCCCTAACATTTTATTTTCTCTCTCAGTCCGTAAGAGCCCGTTAGGGTGGGAAATTATATTAATTCACTTCTCTAACGTTCACGCGAACTAATTACGAAGTCTCACATTACGAAAACCTGCTGGATGGGATGTATGATAGGTAATTTAAGTCCAGAAATTAAAGAACCCTGTATTCCTTCCTACACCGCCAAATTTTATAAAAAAGGTTGGACCAAGCGATCTGGTCTTGTCATATATGTACTAACTAGTATTATGGGTAACGTATAGGATGATTGAGAAACAGTGAAAGGGCCACTATGAGTTTGGGTCTGGTTACCCTGTCCGTTAGTAGATGATTTGGAAACAGTGATTGAATAAGGGACGCTTTTTTGGGGCTGGTTACTCTTGTGGTCCATAGAACTAGAAAGGTTGCCGTTATCATACTCTAACCGTACTAGCTGCGAATTGGGTCTCACGAGACACCGACGTGAGCGGACTATTTGTTTAAATCATCCTCGGGGATTTGCTCATCGATTAGGTCGACATTATGTATAGGTCGATTGGTCTTCTGGTAACTCGTGGATGGGCGATTGTTTCGGTCGGCCTGTTGATTATTTTTATTGCCGAAATACCGATTATTGTATTTAAGCTTCCGACAGGCGTCAATAGTATGACTAACGGCTTTACAGTAGCGACATACTGGTGGACCTGAGGTAGATGAAGGTCCTTGATAACTTAGCTTATTCGCGGCGGTTATTGCACTTTGTGTAAAGTTTTTGTGTTACTGAGGTGGTCGCTGGTACATACATACATATATAGATTCACGCCTGTTTCCCAGAGGGGTAGGCAGAGACTACGGATTTCCATTTGCTACGATCCTGACACACCTCTCTGGCTTCATTCACTTTCATCACATTCCTCATACACGCCCGTCGGTTCAAGGTGCTCTTAACCTGGCCTTTCTCCAGAACGCCTCCGATCTGATCAAGAAACGTTCGCCTTGGTCGTCCTCTTGCGACTGTTCCATTCACACTAGCCTTATAAACTTTCTTAGTCAGTCTTTCCACGTCCATTCTTTCTTTTGTCGCTGGTGTGCGTGGTTATAGTTAAAAGGTATGGCATTTCTTTTAAACGAGGCTTGTAATAACTTTTCTTTGGAAACGGTGAAATTTATCGCGTCATTGAGCGTTTCAGGGTCATGGCATCTGACCACAGTGGACAGGCGCGCGTTTAATCCACTAATAAAAGTATATAATTCTAGGTCTTGCATAGCAGCGACACGGCCAGCCAGTTCCCCTTTCTTTTTGGTTGGTATTGAAACATTAATTTCGGTAAGCAACTTTGAGAGACATGATTCTACACGGAGTGTGAACTGGTTGTCTGTTTCGTTATTAGATTGACGACAATCTTGAAGGTCGGAGAGCAGTGCAGCATAATGCTTTCTTTCGCCGAATTGTGACTTTAGGAAGTCCTCCAACAACAACCGGGCTGTAGCAAGTTTTTCAGATATCCGCGTTTCTTTGTTGTAATCTAATGCCGTGCATCGAAGTGACGTGTCTAAATAGAATTTCAAATAATTCCTCTAGATATTTTATAATAAATTTTATCCTAACTTCCTAATCCTAGCTAAAATATTATGAATGCGAATGTGAGTTTGTTTGTTTGTTACACTTTCGCCTTCACTACTCTACAGATGATCATGATGAAATTTGGCAAACACGTTATAAAGGGGTACTGAAAAGGACGTATGGTACATTTTATCCAGAACGCGAGCAAATCCCTGAGCAAAAGCTAGTAAAATATAACACTGAATATCTTTTCAAATGTCTTAGACGCCGGTTAACACAACAATAGTCTCAAAAAATATATTAGAATTGCGACCCAGTTAGTATGTATCCTGGGCATTTAGTACAATAATCTTCTACTAACATTTTCCATATGAATGTAAAAAAACTAGTGTTTCAAACATGATCAAATACCTATTGATAAAAACAGTTCCAATACAGGTTTTGTTTAATTTTAATTTTAATTTTAATTTTAATTTTAATTTTAATTTTAATTTTAATTTTAATTTTAATTTTAATTTTAATTTTAACTTTAATTTTAATTTTAATTTTAATTTTAATTTTAATTTTAATTTTAATTTTAATTTTAATTTTAATTTTAATTTTAATTTTAATTTTAATTTTAATTTTAATTTTAATTTTTATTTTAATTTTAATTTCAGTTTTAATTTTAATTTTAGTTTTAATTTTAATAATTGTATAACATACATAGTTTTTAAGTTATTGTTACTAACAAAATATGGATAATTCTGAAATAAATGTTTATTATTATTATTATTATCAACATGTTGAAGCTCGGCGTCCAGGTGTTTCTTGTCACAGATCCCATGGGCTTTCAGAAACAAAGATTTTTATTCAAGTTAATAATTTTATTTATTTTTATTTGCTTTTATTTACAATTTTATACAAACTGTCTTCACCCCTGGCTTGAACGCATCCGGAAATCCTTCTCGGCATACTGTAGATTAAGTGGTTCAACATTTCTTGTGGTAAGCTGTCCCATTCTTACATGGCGGCTTCCTTGATCTCTGACAGAGTTTTTGGAGATGGCTGACAACTCCAAACAGCTTGCTTAAGACCATAACATGCATGCTTGATTGGGTTTAAGTGCGGAAAGCCAGCAGGCCAATCTAACCGCGTGATTTCGTACTCCCGGAGAGCACCGCTCAAACGTTGAACTCGATGTGCCGGCGCATTATCGTCGACCAACACGAATTGGTTACCATAATTTATCATGAATGGTCTGATGATGCCATCAATAACAGCTGTCTTGTACAAATTAGCTGTCATAGAGCCTTGGTATGGGATCAAAGGCGTTCGAGCTCCAATCATTATTGCGCCCCAAAAAGATACCGATTTGCTGCCTTGCTAAATGTTTCCAGTAGCAGATTTTTGCTTTTTGGAATTCCCAGGCCATTTCCAAACTCGGACACATTGGTTATCAGGGTGTGTACTAATCCGTGTTTTGTCAACAAAAAGACAATTAGGCCAGACATCTTCTTCTTAGTCTTCATCGTTTTGACGCTGTCTGGCCCACTACAATCTGCGTCGCTGTCGTTCCCGTGTGTTCAAAGGTGCTCGCCAGGATCTCCTTGATCGTAATCTAAAGTGATGTAAGCAATTACGAATGGTCTTAGTGCTAATATCCAGTCCAGTAGCAGCTCGTTGCTCTAATCTTGGTTTGGTAGCGTTAATTATTGGACCACGGACGGCAAGAAGTCTGATGTAGGGCTTCTGAACATCACTACTATGGACAGCCAGTGGCCATTACGAGCGCCTCCCGGACACAGCTGAATGGCAGACTGTTAAAAGCGCCGTCACGCTGTGACCGCCTCCTCGGCCGCGGCCTTCAGGCACATAACAAGTAAGACCTCCGGGCACGGATGCACGCCGCACGGAGGTCTGCCAGCTCCTGAGACCACCAGCAGACCCCCGTCCTTAGGGTCTGGTATCGCACGCGGGGTATGGCCGCATCACAGACAGCTTTGAGGCTGTCGCGAAAGCGGACAGCCCCAGCATCTACCTCTCCGGATGGAGGTGTAGCAGACAGCCAGGCTTGTACTATGGCTGCCTTTTAAAACAGGTCCCGATTCAGCCATCCCAAGACCCACCGCGAAAAGCGAGGAACTCTACCCGCTAGCGGGCGGTGATCCCTACTGGTTCCTCGGGAGAGGAAGACTTCTAAATGGATGTACAAATGGTCCGATAGAGTCTCAACCCCGATAGAGTCCAGGACACGCCAGCCACTTACACGTGCGGCGAGGGCAGGGGTGGCGAACGAAAGGTCCACTATCGACCCCCGCCTGCCGTCGCACGCACGTATAAGCGGTACCTCTGTTTAGTAAAACAGAGGGCCGCCGCATTAGCTCACTCCTGGACCGCCTCTCCTTGGACATCCGTGCGTAGGGAGCCCCACGCAGTCGACTTTGCGTTAAAGTCCCCCATCACAAGGATGCTAGATGACATACTTCGTATCGAGGCTTCCAAATTATTAAGGAAAGTCTCAAAGTCTGTCAGACTCCGACTAGGGGAGAAGTACACATCAAAGATTGTGACCTCTCCCCATGCGACAGCGACATATCTCGGTCCCCTTTCCTTGACAGAGAGGGGAGGGCAGCGCGGTGCCGTGGAGCTGACGACTGCCACGGAGTTGTCCCTGTCATCTACTCAATTGGGACAGGGAAGGATGTAATACGGCTCCGCAGCTACGGCTACACCAATCGACCACTCTGCCATGGACTGCAGGAGTAAGTCTGCGCTCGGGCGGAGTGGTCGAGGTTCGCCTGGAGAAGTTGGTAGTCATATTCTTGGTCCATGACTACGATGACATGTCCTCCTTCACTGTTGAGGGCGGTCGATCAATACGCGGAGCAGCTGGGGTCGCTTGGCTGCTCACATTTAACTCTGCTCACATATGAACAGTGAATTAAATAGTTCTGATAGATATAGTAAAACTGAAATGAGAATATATCCTTGTCCAGATTTCCGATCATGAATCGCGCGAGACGCATATGTGAGTGAACTGGAGCAATATTGTAAAATAATGAATATAAAAAATCTCTTTATTATAAAACTTGCAAGATGTAATGCATTTGTTAATTGGTTGTCAAGAGAGAAAATAATAAAAATTCATGCTCCGGACCACGACTACATATTTATCCTTAAGGGTGTTAAGAGAATAATTTCTAATAATGACAAAAAGATAATTATTAATGTCTATCATATCCTACCAACTAGTGGTCATGCCGGAATAAGAAGAATGCTAAATAACATCAAAAAATCTTATTTCTGGACTGGAATGAAACGTGATGTTACTGATTTTGTCACTAAATGCAAGAAATGCCAAATGCATAAGCATTCTTTGTCCGTTAAAGAACCTATGGTGGTAACGAGCACTGCTGCAGGTGCATTTGATAAGATAATTTTAGATTTAGTGGGGTCCCTAGATAAGGATAATTATGGTAAGGTTTATATTTTAACTATTCAATGCGAACTCACTAAGTTCGTAGAACCATATCCTTTAGATCGTAAAGACGCTGTCATCGTAGGAAAATCTTTCGTGGAAAACTTTGAACTTATTACTCTTTGTGCCATGTCAGCAACTTACTACATTCATTACTTTAATTAAACATATGTAATTTAAATCAGTTCGCGTTCACGTTTGCCTATCAAAGGACGTACCGCGTCTCACATATAGTTCCGCGTTCGATAATCTGTAAACGCATATCTTTACCATTTATATCATCTTTTTATCTATCAATATAGTTAGTTAAGTTTATTACCGAGTTTTACTGATCTATAAACCTATATCTTATTACCCAGGATGTACGGACGAACCGTACAGTCTATAGGTGCGCTTGAAAATACACATCAAAGTTTTAATGCTTATCTTCGGATACAGACTAATAATAATTCTAGAGAATGGAGCACTTGGGTTCCGTTTTGGTGTTTTAGTTATAATACACACATCTACAAAATTTACTCCACACGAATTAGTTTTCTGTGTGGATTCTGTGTATGTTTTAAGTTCTAAGGAAATTGTATAATGAAACAAAATAAATATTGAGATTTTTTTCAAATAATTTTTTTTTAGTGTAGTAATATGTATATATTACGTATATCTATCTTCTTATAAAAGTAGTAATCACTATTGTATTTACTGGAGAATAAATCCGATCAGTGAACTAACAACATCTTTAATTTCTCTCTCGACACCCATCCTTACAGGGTAGTTACTGGTTTATTTGTTATATTTGTAATAAAATTGGATAAGCACTATTCATAACAAAATTATTTCATATTGCTAGACTATAGAATTAATAGCTGCTGATATAAACAAAAGCGACAGATAGAAGGGCGAAAAGACAAAGTCGCATCATTACAGTTCCGTTTTACCATTTTGACACCGCTATAGTGACGATTTGGTTCTTCTTTCGCTTCAAAATGACCACACTCCGCCTGATGGTAAGCGATCATGTGGTCCAAGAGTAGTAGCCTCCACACCATCCTAATAGCCACCGTCCTCATCATTGTTATTGTTTGTTTGAATTTTAACAGAAATTGTAACTATTCTTGTACATACATACCTACTCTCACGCCTATGTAACACACCTGCCTACGCCTACGGCAACAACCCTAAAAGTGAAGTTAAAAGTAATGCACCCATATTATATTGTCGCCAACTACCATTTTTATTCTCACGTAAAAGGAGACGAGCATATTGCCATTACAGGCACAGTGTCAGCCTCTGGGCTGTTACTGAGAATTACGTGAGCAAAAAACCCAGTAGATTATACTTTGCACGACTCAGGCATCGGATCCGAGACCTCATGCACAGCAGTCGCATTCATTACCACAGCGCCGCCGCCGAGGCAGTCATATTGATGTATGACCATGTCTTTTGCATTTATACTATCTATGTACGAGTATATACTGTTTAGAGACCGTAGTACCGTATCGTAACTTTAGTAGATATTTTTATACAACAAACGTGGTAAATAGGTATATGCTGGAAATGGATAGAAAGCGGTTACCGAAGCCAGTAACCGCTTGTAATACCAGAAGATATTATAGTGCACAAGTATGTGCACAAACACAAGTGTACTCTCTGTACCCTAACACTTGTGATCCGATGCGACGAAAAATCTGACACGACCGGAAAGAGATCAGGCGCAAGACCAACGGCTTTACGTGCTTTCCGAGACACGGGGAATTCTAACACCGCCATCTTCCTAACGCCGGGCTTATATTGAGATTTCTTAACAGAAAAACCCAATTACTTTTTGTTGCCTCGACCTGGAATTCGACCCCGAGACCTCAGTGCGACACCTGTCGCATTGACTACCGGTGCGCCACGGAGGCAGTAATTTTTTTTTATATCGTGTATCGCTACCAAATAATTGACATCTGCGATAGAACAATACAACAACAACTATGTACATATTTTAATATATTATTATATCATTGAAATATTACTGTCGCGCTAAAAATAATGCCTGTTTCGCAAGGGAGTCTACAAACATAACCATAAGAACACGCAGACACGGAACAACTATTTATGAGTACACAATTTTTTGTCCTGCGTGTAAACGACAGCGAGGTGATTTACTACACTGAAATTAATTAATTTGTACACCATGTCATTCCAATAGAATCTTGAGTACATAGTTTATAGTTCATACTGTTCCGACACAAAGTTAATTTATAGAAAGATCTAAAGAGGAATAATGTAACAGTAGCTATATAAAACTGTAATTGGGTAACTAAAATATCAATTAAGTAATGAATAATGATTGATAAACAATTTCTAACAAGTGGCAAACAAGCTTACGGCCCACCTGATGGTAAGTGGTCACCGTAGCCTATGGACGCCTGCAACACCAGAGGCATTACTTGCGCGTTGCCAACCCTTTAGGAAAGGAAGTAGGAAGGAGAAGGAACGGGAAGGGGGAAAGAGGGTGATTGGGCATCCGGCACTCTCACTCACCGAACGAAACACAACAGTAGGAATACTCCTATTTCACGTCGATATTCTGTGAGAGGGTAGTCCTTCTCCGGTCGAGTCGGCCCATTCATGCTGAAATCAGTGAGGTTCTACTACTCATAATATTTCAGATCACCTTATTTCATTCATTTATTAATGCGAGGTTTTCGAAAATTTTAGTTGTTTGCGAATTAAGGATTGCTAGCTAGGTACATATTGAAAGATCCAAAAGCTATTTATTTAAGCAAAGCTAATTTTGTTACAGTAATCTTATAAGTACTAACATAATTAAACTAAAGACCGTATATGTTTTTTTGTTTAAACGTCTATAAAATGTCTTGGAACTAACTGTCGGATTTGAAAAATTCTATTGGCCTTTGCTAGCCCAATACTTAAGAAAAGTAATATGCTATAATATATCGCCACGAGTCACGTGGGCGAAGTAGTAATCATAAACGTGTGTGAAACCGCGGGTGACAACTACTTATATTATTATACTTGTCGGTTAACAACTTATTGGACCTATATATTTGAACCCACATATTAATCACGTAGTTCTTAGATTTGTAAAAGAATCACGAGTAATTTGGTTTACAAATTCCTGGTATTCTTGTTAACCTCTCCTCCGCCTTATCTATATACTTATTAGGAGTGCTTTAAAATAGACAGTGTAGTGGGTGAGGCCTAAAACCCACGAGTCTTAAGAAAGTGTGAGTGTGACACGAATCTTAAGTCTGATGCATTAACCATTGCGCTGCCGCTGGATTTCTTAGTTGCAAATTAAGTTATTTTATGTTTGACCCATTTTTATCAAGAACTAAACCTTGAGAATGTATATGATATGTGGGCCAACACCCAATAGAGGCGACGCTGAGTGCCATCTGTTACGCTTTTGTGCTTGAACAATAATAGTGATGCGTTATAAGCAATCCAACCAGTAGCAGTCCGCAAACAATGCGTTTTCCACACCACATACTCCTAGTTTTCCTTGAGTTCATAAAGCCAAGATAAAAACACTGTCACCTTGCCCATGACAACAAGGAATGTAAAGTACTGTAACATATTAGTAAGACGACATAGTATGATCGCAATCGTAATGTGCTGTAGTCGAAGTTTCATTATGCACATGATACAATGCTAATATTTTAAACGTATCATAAATTTATTAATATAATATACGAGTCAGACCTCACTAACGACATTGACACAAACTGAACTGCAATAAAACGCATTTGTGTATACAGCAGTAGGGACAAAGAACATTATTGAAGCATTCTCTTCGTCACCATCAAGGTCCTGTACATAAATTAGAGACTGTCGTGTTTTACTAATATACAGTCAGTGATACGTTTCTTAATTACTATTACAGCGTTTGATAGTAATCTGCAATCGGTGACCCAAACAGCAATCGAAGCGATGTAGTATTGGCGTTGTAAAGTGCGAAAGGCCCCAGGCCTAATTTCAAGTCTCAATCTGTATATCCTACCACAGCACACACAGTTTGTGGGCGATACTACGATACAAACCAAATATATAAATTTGTACATCTCAATAGTTACAGGGTAACATGTTACGGAAACTGACTCTGCATAACAAAAAACTAACAAATCATACAATGTCTTTTATGTGACATTGGAAGTTGACTGAAAATCAATAAAATATCGCTTACGTATAAAATATGTAATATCAGTTGCGTACAAAATTGGAGCTCAAAAGAAAAGAACGTCTCGAAATCATTAAGGAATACATCTACCTCCGCTGCCTTCATTTTCTATACCAGGAATCGAATGTAGAGAAGGATAGGCATAGCCAAATCTCAGAGATAAGTGAAAGGAGTATAGCAGGATAGAAACATTTTAAATGTAATAAAGGCGACGTTCGTACTTAGTCTTATATTCTCCATATGTCTCTTCGGTTTGGACCTGGACGCTTAGACCAAAAGACCGCGGGCTAGTGGATACTTTGAGATTTGGTATTTTATAGCGAGAAAAAGAATTATTGTATCGATAGTCGAGGACATATTTAGTAATATGTCCATCTGCCTAAAGTACCTTGAGTATTTCGGTCGATAGATAGCACTTAAGCAACAATTTAGAACAATTTACCTGCACTGGCAAGATCTAATAAAGACCGCATGGCCGTAGTCCGATGCGATGCTCCGATCGAATTCGCATGACACTAAATACTCGTGTGTAATGGAGCTAATGAAAACAGACCCAGATGGTGCTACACTGTCAGAAAAGAAGTAATCAGTAGTCATAAGTTTCTTTGTCGTTTTGCTTAATGGTCCTATTCTCTAGTTTTGCTGAACGTGGCAACAGGTAAATGTTAATACTTAGTATAGTTCAGTTAACTTTGATGTTCATTAATATTTCTATGTAAAAGGGTAATCTATTTCTGCAGCTTTTTTTTTTTTTTGTTACCCAGGAAAAATTCCTCATGCACTGCCCGCCGGCTAGGGGACGGCATCGGCGGGGGAGTGTGGGACTCCCAGCGAGACGCGCTGGTATACCCACTAAAAACCTGGGGTGTTCCCTCTCTCATCCAATAGGGGGGGCCAGTTGGGAGCTCTAAAAGGATTCATCCATAGCAGGCCCCCCAATCTATTTGTGCACCTAACCCAACTTAAACACATTTAGGCATGTTCAATCATACATCCATCAAACACAATAAATAGATGTAACATGTTATATGTTTTTACACTGAACACCATATTTAATATTTATATTGATACCTTCGTTTTATTCCTGCTTATATAGAAAATGTGTAGGGTGTTCCAATTCACCTACACACGTAGGTGAATTGGAATAAAACCAATCTGATGACAAATAAATGACCTTTTATTCAACGTATTTCCGTCGTGACTTATATATACCCAGTCAGAAATAATTTAATATCGAAATAAATAATTTATTAGCGGTCTAATAAAGGCGGTAATAGTTTGAGTGTCGCAGTCGACAGTAAACTAGTGTATCTGAAGGTAAGGTGTGACAATCGCCTTTTAACCAGGCATATGGCAGGCGTCATACTGACCCTGAAGAAAAGAGAATTTCTGCGCTTTCAATGTCAAGAACAAACACCTCTCTCGCTGCATTCATTACAGAGTGTCCCCTCTGCACTTGAAACATAACTAACCCAGATTCGTAACGTAACCTATATTGTTATTTTTTTATTACGAGCAATTTGTGTATCTTAATATTCTTGTTAGCTACCTAAATGTCTGCGTTAGAAATGGCTTTACTTCGGTAATAAAGATAATGAATTAGGTAATATTAGATTGTTCATTTTAGACAGCTTCCTATTGCAGCTTCATATATATCATATAAGCCCTGTATTAAACAGTCCCACTGCTGGGCACTGGTCATTTCTCAACATGTGACAAGGGTTAGACCATAGTCTAGCAGACTTCATAATATATCTTCGAAAACATTACGGAGAACTGTTATGCGGGCTTCGTTATGATGTTTTCTTTCGTTTAAAGCTATAATTAACTATTTAATTAATACATATAATTTCAAAAAACTCAGAGATGCGCGCCTTAGGATCAAACTCGAGACCTATGCAACTGCCATACATCTATGCTCGAGATATATGGCAGTTTAATGTGCCTAGGCAGTGATAGCCTAGTGGAAGACCACTACGACTACTGATTTAAAATAAACCAATATAAAATTCGTATAAAGTATGTAGTTTAATTGCCATGATATATGATAATACAATAACTGCTAAATGGTACAGCGTTGAGTGCTACTGCTGTGATTATTTTTGTTTTTAATATGATAGCTCCCGCACAATCCAGCGGGCTTATACTACGCTATCGATGACATTTAATAAATTTTAGTATGTTACTAACATATTCTATGTTAACAAAATACTATTTTTTTTACCTTTTCATCATCAAAAGCTTTATCTTTTCATCAGAGGAAAATGGATTACTTAAAAAATGAACCTTATATTTATAAACTCACCAAAATATGAATACCCTACTCGTTTTTATTCGCGAAAAATATTTCTAATAACAACGTACGTAACAACAATAAAGTACGTGTAAATCAGAATATGTAATGATATTTGTATAATACCTGCCATTGACGAAAATAAACTGAAACTTGAATAAAGCTCTGGGTAGAAAACCACCGTTATGTCCTTTATCAAAACAATCCCAAAATCAATTCGAGTTTCAGGCATCATATTTGGTATCGGATTTGCTTTAATCTGATCTATTGAAAACGTACAAATCTGAATTGAATTCGTTTGTGTATATGTAGATACTGGTTGGTTCTGCAATATTGAATGGTGTTAATAGCATTAATTTACGTGACTATTATAGAATGTTACAAATATTCAGTCTTTATGATACTATGTAAAAGGATACTCTTTCGCGCTTCCTTGCCCATATTACCTATACCTATAGACACTTTATACAAAGTGGCGCAAATGTTATCACATTAATTGTACCACATATACTCCATGGTATTCTTTGAGGATTTACAAATTATGAACCAAATGTCTTCAGTAGTCTAGCCAAAGGACATTTTTTTAATTTCATGATTAAAAAATTTTAGAACATTATGTAATGCAGAGATAATTGTACTTAGGTGTCAAAGACCTTAAGCAGCGATATTAAAAAACCGTAATATTGTATACGGGTCCGAGAATTTCCGGATCCTAGCGAGTTGACAAAGACGATTTCTCGGAACCTATGACCGTTAACGAGCTGGCTACAGCGCACGATTGGTTACAATGGTGTTCCAATTTGTCTCTAATTTTATTTATTTTGTTCAGATAAATAATTTCTTAATTTCTGCGGAAACAGGTATTTTGTTTATTTTAACCGTCATATATTTTTTCGGTTCAACCCGCCGATCGACGTGGTGGTTCCCACACAACCATCACACAAATTCACAAGACAATATCACAAACACAATAAAAATTGAAACACACAATTGAGGGACCTGGTCCCCGACGACAAAGTAGGGGCCCTAGTCCCCCTTCCGATATCGAGAGGCGTGCGCGGAACACGAACGCCGACTACTTGGACCTGCGCTGATCGGGCGGTGGACGGGCCCAATGGGTCCACCGCCCGCAGGCTTCTACTCAGGGTGGCTGGAGGTCGTCTCGCGTACTCTTGCGCCCGGCTCTGCTGTTAGAGAGAGAGATTGAACGTGCCCTCTCTCTCTCCGCCACCTCCTTCATTAACATCACCTCCTCACAGAAGGAGGCGACGGCATTCCAAAACTTCTCGCTCAAAACCATGGACAGAACCATAGCCTCGAGGGAGAGGACGACCCTACCGACTGCCACGTGCATGACACAGCGTAGCGTGGCCCAAACAGGGCAACCTACCAATGAGTGCAACGCCGTGTCTTCGACAACGACGCGGCAGTCACCGCCATGATGACAACCGGGCGTCTCCTGTTTGCCTATTCGACACAGGTACTGACCGAAACAACCGTGGTCGGTCAGCACCTGCGTCAGACGAAACGTGAGGGCGCCATGACGCCATTCCAGCCACTCTCTAAGTACGGGTCTTACCGCCACGATTGTGGCGTGCCCGGCGCTGGGATTGACAAGACGTTTCTCCCATTCTGCCACTAGGACCTCGCGGAGCTTGCGCCGCCGCACATCTATATCGCGATGCGACGACACCTCACCCAGTATCAGTGCCTTCTGGCGCCATTGAAATAGCAGCGCCAGGAGCCCGCCCTCTAGGTCCCAGGGCGACGATCCGGCAAGGAGGCTCGCTGCCTCGAACGAGATCGTGCGGTAACCTCGAATTGCCCTGACGGCGATAGCGCGTTGTGGCCGCCGAAGAGCGACCACATTTTTGGCCGTCAGTGTGTTGGCCCATATAGGTGCTCCGTATAGGGCCTTAGCCCGCACGACCCCCTCGTAGAGCCTGCGGCAGGAGGCGTTTGGCCCTCCTAAGTTGGGCAGCAGGCTCGCTAAAGCGCCTGCAACGTCCAGAATACGGGGGCCAAACCCCGAAAATGCGCAGCAAAGTCCCACCGGCTGTCGAGTACGAGTCCCAGATACTTGAGAGTCGACCCGATGCCGATGCGGACCCCTCCTACCATGATATGGGCCCCTGGAGGTGGCCGGTTCCGAGGACCATGAAAGAAGAAAGGGTCACCTCTAGGCCCGACCGCCGGATAGACCAACAAATTGTGCAACCTCAGCGGTCGCCAATATGGCCGCCGCCCGGTGCGACTTACCCCTTGCCGTGACTAAGATGTCGTCGGCGTAACAAATGACGCCGACGCGATGGATGAGCGCACCACGCAGAACCATGTTAACCATCTTATATCAACCAGCTTAAGTTAGTATATCATTTAATGTGATAAAATTTACGCCACCTTGTGTAATAAGTCATGGGCGTAATTGAAACTATAAACATCACTAAACACCACGTAAAGCGAACTATCATCGGAGGTTTATAAGTGATTGAAGTATGAATTGAAGTGATGATTTAGAGATTATAGTCAAGATGGAATATAGTCCAGCAAATCGACAACAAGAGGGAAGAACTTTTCAAGTAGTGCCCAGGGACGGGCAATCGTAGCGTATAACTCACTTTCACTAGATGCACACTATGCTCAAACAATGTAGTCGTATAAATATGTCAGTGGGTATCTTATACCACGTATGAGTGGATGTGTGAAATCACTTTAGCTGTTTAATTCTTTTCTCTTCTACCAAACTCACATCCGAGTTGGCTGTTAATTTACTGTAACAGTATACATATACAGTATAGGTTACAGTATAAAAACATAAATAATGCCGACCCTAAAAAAGAGATTAATTGAGAATAGATGAATACGTTTTAACTCCTTCTACGCGTACTATGTCTATCCTAACTACAAGCAGAATAGGCTATAGGTATATGAGCGAACAAGCAGCCTTAATAGATTATGTAAGACGTGCGACATAGATCCCTATTTTTTCTTGCAGCATGATTTTTGTGCGAAGAACCTTGAAGATAAAAAAATATACAATTTTTACAAATAATGTAAACTATGTAATAATGTTTTTTTTTTAAATTCTACAATGTTATGTAAACATTTGTGGTTTTGTTACCATAGAAGTATTTTATGAAGAAGCATTAAACCAAGTGAAACAAGCCAAGTATACATACTTGACTTGTTTCACTTGGTTTAATGCTTCTATCAGAGAAAGCTTGTAATTAGCTTACTAATATTATTTTAATGTTATTACACTTTGTCAATAGCCTTAAATTTTATTAACCTTGAAATATATATAACTAATATTTGGTTAAAATGGTTGCTGGTAAGGCAACAATCGATTTCGAGATGAGTTCAGCAGAATATCATAGCAAGTTACCATTAGGACAACGGGCTTAAATTAAAGTTTTATAGATAAAGGTTAACAATCGGATTATTTCTGTTTAAAGTCAAGTATTAAATCAATCTGCCTCCGAGGCGCAGCGGTAGTGAATGCGACTGCTGTACTTGAAGTCTCGGGTTCGAATCCTAGGTCGAGCCAACAAAAAGGTATTGGGTTTTTTGTTAAGAAAACTCAATATGAGCCCGGAGTTAGGAAGTTGGCGCTGTTAGGCACCCCTGTGCTGCGGATGTAAAGCTGTTGGTCCTGCACCTGATCTATCTCCGGTCGTGTCGAATTATCCGTCCCATCAGATCACGACGGTTAGGGAACAAAGAGTGCACTTGTATTGTCACACATGCATCTGCGTAGCAGATATTATAGTGCACAATGCTATAACATCTCCTGCGGAGATGGCCAGTCTCTGTTAAGATTGGTCGCTGTGACCGAAATTCGGTCTGGAGGACATTCTTAAATCGATCAAATTTAATATTTCTTTCATCGTTACAGACATTTATCCATTGCAAGTGATCTGAGCACATCCCTTGTTGGCCTTAAAGCAGGTAATTATAACAAGAATTTGCACACTCTTATAATATAGTCAATACAGCAAGACGTGTTAAACGTTCTGCCTATTATAATTATTCGAATACAAACATGACGCTTCGCATGTTTCCTGGAGTGCTAGACATAGACTACGGATTTCCGCTTGCTGCGATCCCGACACATCTCGCTTGCTTATTTCACTTTTAATAAATTCTTCATGTACGCTTCTCAATTTATGATATGGGTTAGGTACTTAACTTAACTCCTTTCTCCAGAAGGCCTAAGATCTATTCAGAAAACATTTGTCTATGTGTGTCTTCAGATTTACTTTATTTAAATAGTTAAGACAGTAGTAAATTTAACATGATATGATAATACCCTGCTACATAATAATAAAAATGGTTAGGCTTGTTTTGCAAATTTACTTATGGGTATGTTTATATGCTTTTTTTAAGAAACTAGAATTTAATCAATTTACCTTTCACACAGGTACACAATTTCTCATAGCACTCGCTGTAATCACAGGAACTGTGCAGACGGTCTAGTGAAGCTCCATAAGTTTCATTCATTCAACGACGGCAATTTGAATTCTACGGAAGGTTCTCATAATTTCATACCGGTGAAAAGGAAGCCTAAGGCTATTGGTATGCCAATTTCATTTCAGTTTCTGAGTGCATAATATTCGCTTTGCTTGTTTGAAACAATCCAGAACATACACGGAGAACAATGTACTTAAACAATGTATTCAACATTTTTGTTTGTTGTTTCCAAATTATACGGTGAATTCTGATTATAACTTCGAGGTAGATTCATTTCAAATTTAAGCTATCACTAAACCAAATGAAAACAATCCAAAGCGGATGACCCGTAATTGTTCACGCGTATTTTCCCAAAACGATGAAGAGTTGTTTGTGTTATATGCAATGTTCGGAATTTACATTAGTGATGGAACCAAACAATTTGCTGTAATAAATCAAATAAAAATTTAGAAGTCATTATTAGATATATATTATTATAACAAGCTATTTGATAATCAGTAGTCGAATCATTTTAAATTTAATTTACCTATTTTAGGAGCCTCCACTTTTCACATTACAGTATAAACTGTTGTATAATTATCACAAGGTTTACGCTACGAGCCTCAGCTTTTTAATGACGTACTTTAATTGACTCAAAATATAACAAACCTATTCTTCTGCGGCACCTGCATTACTTTGTCGTATTAAGTATCTGACTTGAGCGTTTCAACCGCTACGCACAACGTGTAGTATACACAAATTATACATTCGTCAAAATTGTTTTCTAGTACAATTCTGTAATTGAACCTATTTCAAAATGACACTAACGTCTATACTAGTCCAAGACTGTACCTTAGACGTTAGTTCCTTGCCGTGTATTATGTAGCAAATCTTTGATAGTAATAATATTAGACAGCGAGGATTTTTTATTACATGGCGTTGTCCAGTTAATGTTTTAATATAAAACAACGATATTTAAGATTGGTAAAATAAATTGGTATTGGGTTCCAAATGTCGGGTTAAGTCAGCTGTGCCAATTCAAAATGTTCAATTTTGTGTTACCTAAGTCATTCAGCTAACCTAATTTTTTGTGTTAGAGCCAGATTTACGTCTTTAGTGCAATGTCTGCGAACTTTAGGCAAGAGTTAACAAACGCAAGTCAAATGTCGTAGTCATATAAAAATGAAAAGCGTATATAATAATAGCAATTTCATAAGAAAAATATCAGAAATCAACAGAGTACGTATTATGGCTTCTTACTTAATATTAGAATAGCTCAGTTTGATTTATTTTTAAAAAAAAGCTCAAATCCTTAGCTTATTTAAAAATCTACAGTAGGATGACGAAAGTATGTATATTGAAATTAAACTGCTACATATATACGGATTTTATCGCGTTGTTTATTTGACACTTTATTACAAAATTTTGAAAATTGTTACACTACTACTACTATTAAACTTTACTAATTTTTAAGCTAATTAAATTATTATTAAAACTATTTAGATATAAGATATAAGACCCTCACGGCGAGTCTCCCCGTGACCATGGCTGCTGAAAAGCAACCGAAACGTCGGGGAAAGTGTAAAATAAATTAAATCTAAATAGTTTTAATAATAATTTAATTAGCTTAAAAATTAGTAAAGTTTAATAGTAGTAGTAGTGTAACAATTTTCAAAATTTTGTAATAAATTGTCAAATAAACAACGCGATAAAATCCGTATATAGCAGTTTAATTTCAATGAATAATATTCGCGTAAATAGAAGACAATATTAAGTATGTATTTCTTTGTGAAATAAATTGCGCGAGTAACATTGCCCGACTAGGTAATCAAATCTGGGACTTAATTATCGCTAACATAAGACACAAACCCAATAAGAAATATTTTAAGAAAATTCCATTTATAGGAACTGGAGATCGAGTATCTTAAATTTACCGTATAAAGCAGTAAGTAACCCACCCTATGTTAATTTGGCTGACAAAATTATAAAAGTAATATAAGATGTTAATTTATAGACACCATTTTGTTCATTATTCCTAATTCGCCAATCATACGTGTCATTTTCCTGACAAATAAAACAATGTATGCTTCACTTATTGAGTTAATGAGCAATGATTAAACACGAATGTATAATATCATCGTAACTCATTAAAGTCAACAGACGACGCACCAATCGTTGATTAAAATTACAACACAATGGGAAGTACATTTAAACATGCGGCTGTAGATAATACATTATGGCCGCGGTATCACGTTTCGCATGGTTTAAAATACAGCTGTTTTCAGTATAAGGTTAGGCCGTAGTCCACCACATAAGCCTGTGCGAATTGGCAGATTTCGTACATCTTAGAGAATAATATGGAGATTTACACGTGCAGATTCCTCACGTTTGTTTTCTACACCATTGAAGCGAGCAATAAATAATTATTTTGACTTGATGCAAATAATGTAACGTAAAATACACTACGTTTTGCGCTTTAGAATGTTGCATTACGGTACTGAAGTTGGAGTAAGAAATCTTATACCTTTAAAACAAATAATTAGATACTTGTGAATCTTTTATAAGGGTGGAACAGGCGGTGAAACTTGGCTGGAAAGTATGTAATGTATCTTTATATAAATCATAATATCAGAACTTGTTAGATGTCGTTGTAGCGTCATCTATCAACTTAGGTCAATGAATAACTAAGTCAAGCTAAGGGATTTTGTTACTAACATATTGATTATTAAATCAAATCCACGCGAGCAAAGCCGCGGTGATCAGCTAGTCTTAACAAAAACATATATTCCAACTTATTTCGTATATTTATAGACAAGGATATACAACGTTTCTACAAATACAATACCTAAGAAGTAAATAAATAGGTAAATGTTTTATTATGTGCAAATAAAGCTCTCTAATTGGATAAATTCAATTGACTCAATTTAAATGGTACATTTTCTCGTTTCGTAATAAAAATATATTCGCAATTAGAGTAACAGACATAACAGATTCCGAATTTAAAACCCGCCATACTGGTTGCTGAAAAAGAAGCTCTGTCCAACAAACAGAAAAACGTTGCACCATAAAGAAGTATTTATTACTATAATATAAGCGCGGTACCCTAGGACCTAGCTCATCAAAATTCTAATGTCCGCGCATATTATTCTGTCCAACATATCAAGTATTAATTTGTCGTTTAATATATTCCCCTTTACTAATTAATATATTCATAGACAGTTTAGTGCATTATACTTCGTTTGCTACGATTTAATCAGATAAAAGGGCCTAGTGTTTACAGGGCATTATTTCACGGATTAGTTGAAATAAATTGTGTCGGTTACACACGATGACTATTAACGATTAGTATTGAGAGAGATGCTATACGTTATCTTTCGTATTTAGTGGTTCTAGGTTATAATGTTCTTCATTATCTAAGGGTAATAACCCTAGTTTGTATTAGATAATTTATAGCAAGTATTTAAATGGTTCAGAAACTGTTGTATTTATAATTATATATACACAGACGCGTGCCTATATTCCCAATGGACTGGACATGGGTATATAACACACACTCTTGATTAACGAACAAGGGTAATACGCCATTGTCGCCTACCGGACACAGTTTCACACCAACCTGGTACTGAGATTTTTGACAGAAAAGCACAATAAGAATTTGCTCGGCCCTGAAATCGAATTCACTGTGCCACCGAGGCCATAATTATAAATTTGTATATTTTATTTTATAATCAAACTTCACACTTGGTTTTAGCAATTTCTTTTGTTGCCAGGCTCTTTGCAAATTTTCAAAGGCGACAAAAAACATTCAGAACCAATACATTCTTTAATTTGTCGAATCTTAAGCATTCGGCGAGGTGGTGCTGACTATATATCCACTAAAATACTCCGTACTTCTATCATTCAAAATAATATTATGCGTTTGAAATAAATTAGTTGCACTGATACCTTAGAAAAGTATTCAATGGTGGCTAGTTCTGGAATACTGAAGACTGGAAGTTGTATCGCAAATTAAGCGTGGTCTCTCTCAATCAACGAACTTCAATAAATAGGTTGATTAATTGGTATCTTCAGTGAATACGCACATCGTCTCACCGGAGCTAAAATCAAGCATTAATTAACCTGCAGATTTATTCTCATTTCATATTTCCCCGATAAAGATGTGATGTGACTTGCAATCCTAATTATTACTGGGAGCAGTTTACGGACTTCTAATGAATTGTGCAATTATTGCTTTTAAAAGTACTATGATTGTATGGTTTTCCAACTAGGTATATACTTATATAATATAATTATCAAATCTCATTCTTACCCTTCTTTGCCAATTTTCTTTTACATATTTTACCATTAGTATATGTAATTTATACACCTGGTAAACTCTTTAGGAACTCAGCTAAACAAATGTAATGTAAATGTGTTACAAATGTATTTGACCGAGCACAGTATTACTTGTAAAAATAGCCCTTACTAATACTTAGTTATCACACAACTAAACAGCTCTCAAGTTCATGATCAATGATTAAGTTTTAATCAACATCTCCCCGCGGCATTTTAACTGTTATTCAATTAACACTCAACGCTCGGTAACGTTTATAGGTAGCAGTTATTTTTATGAGTCGTTGGATAAAACTTAGCTGCCTCTCAAATATTTGAGAGACAGCTTTATAGGTAAGACCATTAATCTCCGCTACCATATAGAAGCAGTCTGCAATTGGAAATCGGTGCGCCACAGCCGCTTAAAGGAATGGCAAGATTGATCAAATATGTATGTCATATTCATAGAAACAATCTGGGTGCCTAGTGCGAGTGGTTTTTACGTTATTGCGATTGAAACGTTGACGGCGTTTGGCTCTCTGATTGGTTAAGAGCTTGGAATGGATCAATCGGAGTGCCAAACATCATAAACGTATCTATCACGTTAACGTAAAACAAACTCGCACAAGGCACTCTGGCTCCAAATTAAGCAATACATGTCAGTAATTAAAATAAATTAATTCGTAGTAGTCATTTTATCACATTTAAAGTTATTGTTCTGGAAACGTGAATTTAATAACTGCGCACTACACTAATTAAATACGTATTGATGTTCATGTATTGCCATAAAGAGATGAGAGAGAAAGATATATAACATTATTTTAACGTGGACGCTATTACAGGCACATTTAATTAAAAACGTAAAATAAAAGAACGTGTTAATTCCAAAGACTTAAATAATAGATGCGGAAAACAATGCTTGAATGTGGCTATATATGGCAATATGTGGTTGTATGAAAAAGTTACAGTAGTACAGTACAGTAGAAACATAGGTATCTCTCTCATCAAATATATCAATTGGACTTGTTGATTGTATAAGTGTTTGTAGTACAAATAATCCTTAAATAAATAACAAATGGTCAGCTTTCCAGACGTTCAGTTGTCATCGGATACTCAATGCCAACATGACATCTGAATTATAATATAGTACCTGTTACCATGCTCATTTATATTGGCAATTGTACACTACCAGTCTCTATCATGTATGTAGATACAATGTTTAAGCTCACTATTGTTATTGTGGACACATTGTCGTGTAATCTAAGTATGACCAGATCACGTCTATTAATAAATCTTTGTTAAAAACGATTACTATTTAAAATTGCAATCCTGCGCTGCGTTTCCTTCTGCCTTCAATTCTGAGACTTTCAAGGGAGGCAAAAAAAGGTAAGGAGGTCCTCCTTACGTCCTCCGTCAAAGGTCGCGTGAGGACATTACGTGTGGAGGACTTCGCTCGTGGACTAAATGCCTGCTTACCATCAGGCGAAGTGTAGTCATTTCAACAGTCAAAGCGGCTATAATGACAAAAAAAATGTAATTCGATCCGTCGTCAGTACTGCAAACTAACCAACATTAACACACATGTGATTTCGGTAGAGATGAGACTTGGAGCACTCAGATCATCTCATCACTTCTCATTACTAGACAACTTCTTTATCTACCGATGCGTATTTATTATCTACTGCTCCACTCTCTCCATATCAGATCATATCTCTCAGAGCTATTATGTTTGCTATATCCTGTTGCACTTCAGATGATTCGAGTATGCGACATCGGCCGCTCCTCACCTCATGGATACCGTACATCCTACCCCATTTACGTTATTGGTCTCCTATTCCTAACCCCTTCTCCAATCACAAGTGCTAGAGTCCTGTAATAATTGCATTGTCTCACTTAATGCCTCAAGTGGATTCATACCACCATGCCAGCTAAGGCAGGTACTGTCCGAATACTTGAAAGTATTAGTTTGTGAGAAATAAAATTTTCTATTCGTTTACCATGACATAACTTTACAGGGTGTAAAACCCTTTATACCCTTGCGTTGCAAGTTTTATATCACATTACCGGGTTTTAACAGGTACTCAGTAGTTCAAACCTTTTTGAAAGGCTTGACGTTTCGGTCAGGTTGCACTAGCCGTGGTCATAGTCAGATTGTGCACGGCGACTTCAGGCTTCCAATTGTGAAGTAAATGTTTTAAATCCACCGTCACATTGTCTTTTTGCATGAAACCAATGTAATCTGCCGGTGTATGATATCACATGATTGTATTAATATCCCGTTTCTTTGATATAAATATATATATAATTCGATCCTTAATTGCTAAACTGCCTAATGATGCAATAACAGTGTTTATTTCTGAAATTTATTATATCATTTCTTGGCGAGAATGAGCTATTTTGATGTCTTAAAAACTTTCAAGACTAAGACCACTTCTTGATTTGGATAGATCCTTAATATGTTTAATATGATATCCATGCGATGGATAAATGACAATTTTTTTACGAAGCCACTTCATACTTAATCGTCACTAATATTGTAGATGCGCATGTGAGTTCGTTTGTTTTTATGCTTTCATGTCTTAACTACTTGACTGATCATCATGAAATTTCGCATACACGTCATCAGGGGTACAGAAAAGAACATATGGTATTTTCATCCAGAAAAGAGTACTGTTACTAACCTAACCTGACCTACATATACGCGATCGAAGCCGCGGGCAAAATCTAGTTAAAAATAAAGTTCTAACAACTCAAGATAAATCTATAGTATTCAACAAGTCCCTGTGTGCAAAGCTTTCAATTGTAAATTCAGTTGAGGTTATGCTTTATACATTTAATCATTTACAAAATTTATTTGTTCTTATTTAAATATTACAGGACGTAGAGACAGGTCTGTATGTCGAATAGGTCAGTCCCATTGGATTCGATTGTTAACCGTACATGGTCACCAGTGTTAATTGATTGATGGAACCGCATTGGACTGCATACATCCTTCATTGTTAAACTAGTTGGGCCGGAATTTGAATATAATTCGAATTGAAGATAATACAGTTTATCATAGTATTTATACATTGAGTAGGATTTTTAAATGCTCTGAAATTGTCGTTTATATCCTATATCTAATTTCATCGTTTCTGTACTAAATGTTAAAAATATTTTATTTTCAGGAATAGACTATATATACATATATATGTATATATATATATATATATATGTATATATATATATATATATATATATGTATATATATATATATATATATATATATATATATTATTAATAACAATTATAATTATTGATAATAATAATAAATGTCAATAACCTTTGATACGATTTAGTATTCGTTGTTTTGTATTCGTTACAATTCACCATAATTACATGATGGTTGATGTTTATGTTAATTCTAAACAAATCATATACATATATATCAAATACAAGCAACATCACATGAAAAAATGGGGATCTCAAATTGACCATTCAAAAAATATTGATGAATTATTTAGTATGTAAACCACAACCTTACTTATTTCCTTCATACAAAACGACAACCTAATATCTAGACCACTATTGCTTTAATAATAGATTAACCTGTAGTTATTGCTACTTAAAATCATAGCTTGCGAAATGAGCGTGTAATGCAGCTCTGCCTACACCTTTGAAATACACAGTCGTGATTCTATGTGTGTATCTAATAATATATAGTCGATATTGCAACACTTTCTTTGTAAACATGTAATTTCTCAAAAACATACACCACGTAACTATAATATCAATAAGAACAGCCGTATAATACCTTACTAATATGAAACTTAAGCTATTTCATTCCTATCTGTTTTCATGTTGTAAAAGGTTGACTGAAATTAAACGATAACATAATACAATTACAATTGAATAAATACGAATTGAAAGCGTAAACCCAAATCAATTGCCACACATATGGCCGTCTAATGTGAACAAATATATTCGGTCAACCAGTCCGGTTAATCTATTTCGGTCGCCGAATTCGGCCACCGACCTAATGTAAACGGGTAATTATCTTTTTCTCGGACATGCAAATCTGCGTACTGTAAATCATTATTAATAACCTAATTATATATATTTTTGAAAAACACTGTTTTCAAAACATGTTTGTCTATATGATTGACATGAACTAATTAATGAACTAATACCTACTATTTTCTAATAATATCATTTTGTTTTGTTATAATACAATTTTGTATTTAATAGTCAACCATTCTAAAACATACATATTAAATACAAATCCACTTCCACCACAAGCATTGAGAATGCTTAGCGTACTTAGCTAGATTTAATAAGAATTCTAGTCATTTGTTACTTAAATTACGAGTAATACTATAAAAGAAAAGAAACCACAGCACTCTTGTATAATTAATATAAATAATTGTGCTGCTTTTTTAAGTAAAAGTATAAATCAAATAATGTTTAGAATAATTTGAAGAGTTCTTATTGATGTATTAAGACACTTCGCCATCTTTTGAATGCTATTCATTTTCTTTTCCAATAAAAGTCGTGTTTACTTGCTTAGATATAATACCACAATACAATATTTTAAATCACAACCAAAGCATACAATAAATAAGTAAACATCAAATCATAATAATCGTAAAACAAAGCCAGACAATAACATATTGTAGAAGTATGATTTATCCTTTTTCATACAAACAAAATGATATGATGCAATAGTTAACAATCTACACGGAGTCTTCTTTCACTTGTCACAGCCGTTGATGCGTAGAAATATTTGCGACCTCGTAAATAACACAGCTCAACTACATTTATTTTAGTTTATAAACGATTATAAACTTTACCCTCTACTCGGTACGTTACACAGCAGACTATAATACACTCATCTTATAAGATAGTACGTGACCTAAACGAATCCCAACGTGGATAATTATGAACATGATGTTGTTGTAAGGACCCTTGAACATCCACGCATATAATTTTTAATAATAATAATAATAATAATAATCTTTATTTGCTAGAAACACGGTTACAAGGATGTTTAAATATTATTATTTAAACATTAATAATATTATTATTTAAACATCCTTGTAACCGTGTTTCTAGCAAATAAAGATTATTATTATTATTATTACCGTTCATACGGTGAGACATGCTGTGCTTGTTTTATAATAAGCACAGCATGTCTCACCGTATGAACGGTATGCAAAATTAATATTTAAGATTAACAATAAGTGAATACTAGATAAAATTAATACCGTGTGAAAAAAAAATATTGTCCTTAATTAATTAGCATCGTGAATTTATGTCATGAATTAAATTACATTGAATAAGGAATTATAAAATTGTATTAAATTATAATGAAAACAAATTTATAATAATCATTATTTACATTACATTATTAAGTCTATTATTTTTATACATTTGCACATTATAGCATATGTATTTGTGTGTATTATTATGAGCATAGCTATACAAATAATAACATAACTAGATTAATTGGGATTACAACAGTTACTACATAAGTGCGAGTTTTTGACACTAACAAATACTTGTGTATCTTTACATAACATAAATTCAGCAAGTGTTTAAAAGCATTTATTTGTGAGCCATTGTTTTAACATAACACTAAACACTGTTATATATACGTAATATGTTTGTAGTTTTCCTTATGGAACATCTATTAAACGAAATCTATCCACCAATACAGAACAACTGATACAAAATCCACTATAAATAATCAGCGTTTGATATAATGGAACGCATTTATCGTGTTATTTATTGCATAGCGGTCAAACCTTTTACTTGTTGACAGTATTGTACGCAGTTTTAATTAAAATGTAGCATTCTATTATGTTCTACATATAATTAAAAATAGTTATTGTACCAGGACCTGTGGCTGACGGGACAATGTATTAAAATATAAATAGAGGATATTGTATTAATCACTAAATAATGGGTCGCTTGTAACGAGTGTGGGTGATGGTCGATGTATACATCGACCTGCCATGACATCGACTTAAATTGCAACTGAAAAATATTTTGCCCTGTAGTTAATTCAAAGCGGCGCCGGCGTATTGCAAATTAAGTAGCACCGCTTTGATATTGGAAATATTTTTCTATTACAGCCGTTATTTCAAGGAAAGGATTTTAATGGTGATGTTTTCATTTTGTATTTTTGTGATGTCTATAAAAACAGCAACAGTTATTTAAAATATAATTTCATTTCGAGAAAGGATTTATTTCATTTTATTTAATAAATTTATTAACTAAATTCTTATTTAGCTTAGCCCTAGCCTAGGAAGTCTAAACTTCCCAGTTCCATTGCTTCAATTCACCATACATGATGGTAGATATTTTTAATAATTTGATACAATCTATTTTGCAGCAAAAATGGTACAAAGAAAACAGAATATATAATAGGTTATAGTTGAACAATCCTACAGTGAAAATCTTTTGAGGGACCTATATTTAAAATTCTGTTTATCTGATTTTTCGAGAATAACGAAGAAAGCTGGTCGCATAAAGTAGGTACACGTTCAACAAACATGAAGTGTGTAAACATATCGAATCCAGTACTGTGGCACCCAATTGTTTGCATATTTGTTTTCCCACTTTTGTGTTTACTTATCCCATGTTTGGTTTAAGCTTTCGTTACCGGCGCGAGTTGAACTCTGAAAGTGGTGCTCTAACTCATTCATATGGTACTGAATACGAGTAGGTAATTATGAGCTTAGTTCTATTCAAATAAAGGATGTAGTACGTTCCTCGACCAGGAGATCTATTTAGCCAAATAAACTCAACTGAACTCGATTTCGTCTTGACCCTTGGTTACGAGCACGACGAACGTTTGGTTACGGTTGGAAAACTTAATTTCATAAACGGTATGAATTGACAGACGACACCTCTCGAACTAGAAATTGTCCCCTCTCAATTCGGCCGGATCACTTATACATACACACTAGGAAGCTACTGCAATCAGCCAAAACGTCGTTACGAGGTACAATGACATCATAACCGGAATCGCTCGCCCGTCAGGCATTGAGTTGGAGCGACGCCCTTAGTCGTGTCGGAGCGTCGCCCAGGAGTCGTCGCCCGCATACTTTCCTGTCTGTATTGGGCACTGCTGGGTGGGTCGCTGATCCAGTTTCAGTTACAGCGAACCACCAATCATACAAAGCAGCGAGCTGGCAGACCGTGGGGTTTTAGTCGGTAGGCCCGAAATTTCGAGAGAGCCCGACATAACCCTCTCGCTTCCCCTGTGGCGAGGGGTATACATAAGGAGCATTTACTCAAGAAAAATAAATAAATGACGGTATCTCCTCCCATAGCAATATCAAACTACGTACATCTGTAAACTAATAAAAAGCAACAACTTCACTGACTCTGACTGTAGCCTCAAACACCATAGGAAATTATAGAAGATATTTAAAAATGTTTTTTGAAAGGATTAAATAGAAAGTTGTCGAACCTTATTGTGTGAGAAGAGGTGGTATATATTATATGAGAAGGTATATATACATACATACATACATACATAGATTTACGCCTGTTTCCCAGAGGGGTAGGCAGAGACTACGGATTTCCATTTGCTACGATCCTGACACACTTCTCTGGCTTCATTCACTTTCATCACATTCCTCATACACGCCCGTCGGTTCAAGGTGCTCTTAACCTGGCCTTTGTCCAGAACGCCTCCGATCTGATCAAGAAACGTTCGCCTAGGTCTTCCTCTTGCGACTGTTCCATTCACACTAGCCTTATAAACTTTCTTAGTCAGTCTTTCCTCGTCCATTCTTTCGACATGCCCAAACCAGCTTAACATACCCTTTTCTATTCTTGTCACTATATCAACTTTCATGTCGCATCTCTCTCTAATCACACTATTCCTTATTCTATCTTTCTTTAAACGAATATAGTCAGATTAACTTAAAACTGCCCAGAGCGGGTTGGTAAACTTCACATAATATACTCGAGATATCCTCTCTTATTATGGAGAACACTTATATGATAATTAACTAATTAATACGCACATAACTTTAAAAAGAGGTGCGCGCCTTAGGTTCGAATTTCCTCGACCTCAGCGTAGTAGTCCAACGGTCTACCACTAGAACATCGCTGCTTAACCAATGAGGTACATTTTTGTAATACGAACTCAGATTAATATACAAGGTATTAACTGAAAAACCGAACACTAGTTACACAGTAGTGCATCTATACTAAAACGACAGATGGGCTTAAACATACGACAATAAATACTTAAAAATGAGCCCGAACAGCTTGGTCACTTTAGGCTTAACACAAGCAATTGTGTTATATGGTGGTGTGGTGTTGTTCTAAAAATAATGGTCTACAAGATAGTAATCTGGTACCATAATTATTAAAACAACACAGTGTTTTTGAAAAGCGTACTCTAAAACACTACTTGAGTTGGTATTAAACCTACTTCTCGCCCAACTGAGATCGATCAATTGATGAAATAGTTTGGTACTAGTATCTTCTGATATTACTGGAGTAATAATACTAAGATTTAAAAAATATTAGACTGCTCACACGACTTATAAGCAAGTGTTTCATTATACCGATTTAGATACTATCCAGTGTATTACGTGTGTACGTAAGATAAAGGTGATCACGTTACGTTTGAAGGGAAAACGGATATTTCTTAGTTGCTTACATAATTTATAAATGCGTACAACTGTACGCATGTATTATTATGTAAGTGAGGAACTCTTCATGCTTATATCTCCAAAGAGGTAGGCAAAGGACGATTACACCTATATTTAGAGTGTAAGGTAACGGTAAGCGAGCGGTCTAATGGGTATAGTTCTAGACTTAGTACTGTTGTTATGGAATCCTAGTCTGACAAACCCAATAAAGATTTTAAGACCCCGATATAGCATCTGAGACATGATGCACAGCCGTCGCTTTTACTATCACTGCTACAGAAGCTAAATAAGCTGTATCTTAATATACGGTGTACTAAATTTTGTAAGAATGTAATTTATTGTATCTATTTACATAGTGAATTAATAAACACGTTTCAGAAGTAAACAACATTTTCTGAATATTAAATAGGTAATGAATTTAAAACAGTAGGTAAATGATATAATTCATAGTAGTGAAAGCAACAATCATAATTTACAACTAAACTAATATTAATAAAACTAACCACTTATAAATAGAATAAAAAACAAAGGATGGCCGGTTTAGGCAGCGTCGTAAAATTCCTCAGCATCGCTGTCGACCGGGAGTGTGCCCAGAAGTCTGGCAGCATTGCCACGCTGAATGGCAATGCTGATTCTTTGAGCCAAAAAAGGTCCAGCCTTCTGGTCACGCGAAGCGTCGATTAGCCGCTTAGATATATCTCTAAAAAGCGCACGAGCGCCCGGACCCCATGAACCCAGCGTCTCTACCCCAAACGGCTCGAAAACGTAATTACCAATTAAATTACTGTATTTACGCCGTTTGAGGTTTTCCGCCGCTACAGCAGCAGCACTGGCACAGCTCATCGTGCTCGGTAGATGTGATGGCGCAAGGGTGTCGATGCATGTGGCATCCCACACCAAAGGCCTACCCATTTTCCAAGGTAACAAAGACATACCATCGGGTCTCTTCCCATCGTCACGTACCAAGCCGTATGGGTTCTAATACTGCTGGTACGCCGGCGGTGATAAGAGCACGACGGATAATGTCATTTAGCTGAGCGTGTCGTGAAATACGACCAGCGCTTCTGCTGCAAGACAGCCCATGGTGTCCGAGGCTGTCGACGGCTTCTCCGCAATGACAGCGATGTGGAGAAACACAAGGGGTACCTAAACGAAGACAGGTGACGAGGCGGAATGTTGTATCGTCCAAAATTGTACCTGTATTGGACGATGGAAGTGCTTGAAGCCATAAACCAGATTCCCATTCTCCCACAGCCAGCAAACGTGCGCGCTCTGCAACACTTACAGATGTAGTAAAAAGATTTTCTCTTACCGTGTTGCATAGCGGCCTATCCCACTGCCTTTGGGAGAATGGGTTGGTAGGCAAATCAGTATTTGGACTAGCCATTATCCAGGCGTTCACGGCGTCGGTCTTACACGACACTTCTGAACTAATCAGTGTGGGTGCTAGAATGTACCTGGTTAATTCTGCCGTGCTATGAACCGAGGCCAGGAACGCCGGTAAACTGACATCTGAAATTTTACGAACGCCGAGCCCGCCTAAACGAACTGGTAGAGAAGCTTGAAGCCAAGCTCGGTCGTTCATAGTATATTATATTCAAATATACAAAAGCATTTTGTGACATCACTGTAAAAAGATATGATAACGCGAAATAATGACAACCATTCCACGTTAAACAAGGCTATTGCCATCAAATACATTAAAATTAAATGCCACTAACTAAATTATTATTTAAAAGCTTTCGAAATTCATTACAGATCTTTTAGTTCAGGGCTGCTACTAGATAAAGTATTCTAATATCTATGGAGTTCAGTTTTCGGAGATTTTTTGTTACAGCAAACATTTTACCTTAGCATCGCCCTTTCAATCTATCTGAACTGCCATACATCTAACTTAATGCTGCATTGCACAGTAATCTCCTTGAGATCGGCATTACCTCGTCTCAGAATAAGCTAATGAACTAATCTATTCCGTAGTCAAGTCGCCCTGTCGTCGCGCCTACGACTCAACGATACCGGAATTATGTATAACGCTGCTCTTACGGCTTGCTATCAACAATAACAAGGTGCGCCGTACGGTTTGCGTGCACCTTTTCAAGTATTTGCTAATCTTTGTCATTAGGTCATGACACCTTGTGATGAGCCATTCAGATAATATCATCGCATTGCATTGTGGATTCATGACAAGGCGACGAGATATGGAATGTGCAGTGAATGCCGATTAATTATGTCTCCACCAATGATGTTTTATGCAGAAAAGAAACAAATCTGTTACTTAAGCACGAGAAGTAAAGTCTAAAAACTTTCCTACCTATTCGTTTTTAATATTTCTAATATACTCTTAACAAAATCGGTTAAATAAAATTCCGTGTAAAACAGTTAAAGTGCAATTAAAACTTACACATAAACCCTTTTATCATAATATATAGCGTTGATTATTTGGTTAAATTTTCAAAACAAATGTAGTTATTAATAACAAAATAATATGGATCTGGTTTTCGCTGTCCATCACTATTAACATCCATTACTGAATTATTATTTAAACTTAATTATATGCAGCGATGACTTGTTACAGATGTGATTTTTCGTATCGAGTTCCGTGCCCAGCAGTGCGATAGATTATAAACCGGGATTATATTGTTTTTATCATTGTCGCTAGAATTCAGTTTAACACCAATGGTCTAAAATACAAATATATTTATTTGGTATCAACGTAGTACATTTCATTACCAAGGCAAAAATTTAGATAACAAAATAACACCAAAATTATAGCATAAAGCATATACCATAATATTGCATTATTTTTATATACAAGTATTTATTTACTTATCTATAAAATATATGATTGCTGCGGAAATCTAATTGATTTTAAAACGTAGGTAGGTACTACAATACACACAAAAGCTAGTCTGACAAACTAGAAAATTAAAGAAGTTACTCGCCGGTGGATTTGTATGGTTTTGTTTTCCATTGTCAAGTGCATTCACTTCAGTACAAGCAATCTCTTAACCATTTCACAATAAATTTAATACAGAACTACACATAAAGGACTAAGACGGGCACTATAATAATATTAAATACATTCTGTGTTATTCTGGGAGTAAAGCCATAGAAACATTTTCTTGATTGACACAAGAATACCTAATTTAATGACAGTATGTTATGCCAAAATGTATTAAAAGATATATCAGCCCTGTTTATATATCTTTATAAACTATTTCACTGCTGCTCTTCTTAGTAGAAGGGTTAAGCCAAGGTACCACGGTGCGCCAATGTATACCTTGCCAAAATAGCTCCGAAGTCTGCCTACTTCGGAGGTATTTCTGAGGAATTCCAAATTATACAGTATTCCTCACGAGATTTGCCTTTACTGTTAAGACTGCGCCGAGCGTAAGACAGATAATGACAGAGCTCGTGCGGCGCATATTCAAATCGGCGCGCGGCCGCTATAGTAAAATTCTTTGAAAGATAATTTAATAACTTAAATATTGTAATATAACTATTTATGTTTCGTTTAAGCTGTAAAATAGAATAGATTTCTACTGTTATAATCTTAAAATCACGACACACGAGCTTTTACGTAATTGCGTAATTTTGTAGGCAAACATATTAATTATTTTAAGTTTTTTACACGGAGTAATTGTAAACACATTCATTGTTAAAGTAAATGTATATTTTATATTTGTATTTAACAAAAAGTGTTGATTTAATTCACTTAACTGTGTGTGACCACCTGTTTTGGCACATTTCGCTCGGCGCAGTCTTAAACTGCGCTATAATAAACTATTATTTTCATGCATAACTTCTGAAAGTCAGAGGACTGCCTGGGGATCGAACTCGAGATTTCTATGTGGTAGTCCAACGGTCTTTGAACTATGCAATAGTGAACTTTTAAATTTGTTTGTTAAACTTCAAGGGCGATGATCAAATACTCTTACAAATTTTATTGACAAGTGTAAGTTTCTTATAGTAAATAACTTTAAACATGGAAACACATAATTGACATACGTATAACGTAACATGAAAACAGATTTTCTATATAATCGAATTCACTGTTATACATAAAGACTGGCTGCAGATACGTGATTGTACGCAAATAACGGCATCTGCGAGACAGATGCCGTTATAGTGCCGTGACAGATAGCGCACGTCTGCCATCAATCAGATTACCTGCGCTGTTTCAAAGGTAGCATAAAAACTACTTAGTGCTTGTACATCACCCGTGCTTCGCATTTGTGTAATCGATCCTTCTAATAACGCAGCGATGATTGCTTTTGAATAGTATCAACATATCCTTTGATATTTTAATTTCTCATCAAAGAGTTGATTTACGTAACTTGTTTTTAGTGTCGATTCTATCATTGGCAATACCTCTATGAATAAACATAAAAGGCACTTTCGCTAGGTAAATACTTGTGGCAGTTTGTAAACTTTAACTTGATTCATTTACTGAGCTTTCACTAAATATTAAACAAGCCCTCAGAGCATTATTTCATAAGACAATTGGTTTTCTTTACATCCTTGTTGAAAAGACTAATGTTCACCACCTAATATCACCCAAGTCATTGCAGTAAATACAAATAAATACAAAACTCTTCACCGCTTAAATCGTTTTCATAATTTATTTTATAAAACTATGTTTGACTTTCTATTTCTAATTATGATAATGGCGTGGCACTATATATATTTTCCAAATACGTCAATCTTTTTATTTGTATAAAATCACAAGCCACCTTAGTTAAAAAAGACTTATGCAATCCATAGTATGTAAGGATTTTAATAGTTTTATCGTACTTGCCGTTGAGCCGTCGTGTTACTTGCAACTTGTGGTGTTTAAAAAAATATATCTATCTATATAAGCAAAATACGTTTTTGAAAGAACACTTAAGCTCGAAATAACAGTGGGCACCTGCATTATTTGTCTAATGTAGGGATCAAAACTACAACACGTTATTCTAGGGTAATGCCCTTGGTTTCAGAACCGTTGGGGCCCACCAGCCGGTGTTGGAGCGGTAGGCAGGGTGGCAGCATGGGACCCTTTCCTTCCGGCTGGTGCGAGAGTAGTGAGCAGCACACGCTCAAGATTGCTCGAGCGTGCTGCTCCGTGTCCTCCTTGACATTGGACAGGCACAGGACATTAGTCCTGCTTGGGCGGTGCAGCGCCGTGAACTCCAGGACGTTGTGGGTGTGGACCTCTCGCTGCCGGCCGTGATCAGAGCCATGGTCGACAGCGAGAGGAAGTGGGTAGCGATAGCATCCTTCTGCGAGGACGTCATCTCGCAGAAGGAGGCGGCGTAGTAGATCCGTGAGGAAAATATCCTGGCGGATCCGTGCCGCCGCCGGCGCGCATCATACCGAGCGGCGCAGGCGCACGTACGCGCGCCTTATGCCACCGTAGTAAAGATTTAAAAAAAAGTAGGTTAATTGCCCTAACAACAACCGTTAGGCAAATAAAATGTAATTCTTAGAGACTTTCACAAATCTTCAGAAAGTAATTAAGCAAAGGGAAAATAAGTCATCAACGAACTCCCTAACTACGATCTCCGAAACCTATTCCTATTAATAACAGACATGTCAACGCTTGCCTATAAGGAACCTATTAACTCACGACTTAAAGACGTCCAGATTGTGATCATCGGGAAAAACAGACTTGGGTAGTGAATTCCACTCTTTTGTTATTTGTCATTATTATAGTGGCAGTAAAGCGTTTTGTCCGTATCTGAGGCATAACCACCACGTACTTGTGGTGCTGGGCTATTTGTCTGGGCGTCTGGAAGTAGAATGAGGAAGGATGAATCAAAGTATGCAATTCTTCTGCAAATTCTTCAAAATGTAGCCAACAGAAGTGCAAACCTTACGACGATGCTCCAAGTTATGCATTAACCAGTTGGTCATCACTGTTAAGCCTCTTCACCTTCCTATCAATTGGCTCCAAAGCCTCTAACTGATATTTCGCAGAACTATCCCAGAGGTGAGAACTGGCACTTATTTGTCCAAGTAAGTAAATATGGACTTATATTTTAATTTGGTTCCCATTGAATCTACAAAGCACTATGAAAATGTATAGTATTATACCCACATTCGGTCAGGTATGTTTTAATAGCTATGTAATAGTTGTCGAGCTAATTGGAATCTGCCGAACACATTGCTAGACTACCTGCTACTACTAAGATTGTTTTACCTAATAATCCAATAATAGTTTTCTCGGCCTCATGCACAGTAGACGGCTACGGGCTCAACCTCACTTCTATTAAGTGGGGACCTAGAAAAAAGGAAACATGACGTGAGTGTGTCCTATGCCTTTGTCTTACGACTTATTTAATATTGACTGCACAGATGGCGTAGTGGATTAAGTGGTCACCTCGCTATTGTCTCCACGTCGACAAATATTTGTATAATCCGGTAATTATTATACAGGTGTTATTTGCGTAAGTTATTCGAGTGTTTGTATATACCCCGCGATACAGAAATTATACCAGGTACAACATTTGCATGTTCTTTAAAATAAAAACAATAAATCAAATCAACTTAAATAGGTCACGAGACACATTACGATATGCACATAAATGCCCAAATATAGCACAATAATTTTAGTGCATTCGTAGGACTATTGGCAGAACATGATTGATGATATGACGAAATGACTGGTTTTGGTGTGAAAATTGCGGTTGAGTGAACCAAAATCCAACTGAATGATTTCATAAATGGACAAAATTTAGTAGTTGTGTCTATACGTAAAAACGAAGTTCAATAAAAAAATTCTGTCATCGTATAAAAGGCATGACAACAACTATATGAACACCGTGAAATAAATTGTATAATCCTTTCATATTATTTCTGTAGATCTTTTCAATTGAAAGATACATCAAAAGAGACTTCCATATTATACAAACTTGTTTAGTAATAATTATACGGCGACACAAACTAAGAAAATAAACCTGGTTAGCAAGTAGTACGACTAAACATCTTATTGTTTTAATTTCTTCATACGTTACGTCACGTGAGGTCTACAACCATAAATATATAAATGTGTACGTAGTGTATATTTGTTTGAACCTTCGGGGATATAGAAATAATCTCTCATATTCTTACAAATCTTACGTAATAGGTTGCAAGCCTATTGCCGTATACTGGGCACAATGACCGGGCTACGTGCTAACTTTTCGACTTTTTGTCAAAGACCTCAATAAATGTAACCTGTACTTTCAAGCACAACAGTCGCTTTCACTATTCAAATAATGTAAGTAACTTATTACTGTTACGTGGTGGGTTCGAGGGATAAGAATGTTAACAAGATTACCGACTAAAACACGTTTTATTCTAACACACAATTAAACTTAAAACACAACACACACTATACTACACTTTTCCACTATAACTAGCTTTAAACTCTGTAGTATTTTCGCTTCGGTTCGCTTTGATGTATACTTGGCCGCTTACAATTGTAAGCTGACTCGGCGAGCGCTGGCCTGGCCTTTTATATGTGGTTAAAGGGTTTCTGGAGATTTTTAGAAACGCTATACCTGGTATGTAACAGTAGGAAGATTCGAGAAAGTTCCAGCGCTGTCTATACTCTTCGCGTACCGATAAGCTACGTAGTTCTGTAAGACGTCAATAGATGGCGCTGTAATAAAATATTAGAAGGAACTGCCGAATCTTCCCCACAGTGCCGATAGATGGCACTGGGTGTAACATTACTAAAGAAATGCAGCATTGCGTTCTTTAAATGGGTTTCTTAAATCAAAGTCTCAGGACGGAGGCAGCGGTTTGTAAAGAAAGTTAAACAAGTGCAAGTCTCATCTCCTGAGACCGGTAGAAGCAATACAGGCACAACTCTATACTAGTAAATAAAGATTTGCTTTCCATTTGATTGCTACTATTGATAGAAATTAAATTCCTGCGCGTTTTCATTCCGCAATGCAATTTCAATGTACTCATGCTGTACAAATATTTACTATTAATCTTGTTACTGCACCGTTAGAATGACACAAGACACAAGACACAAAACACAAGTTATAATATCTAACGTCAATAATGTTAGTTTATATTTATTGTATGCACGTTTAAAATAAAACTCTTTAAGTATTAAACTTTTTCACAGTATCTTTGTTCTAACGATTCAATATTTTTGGTTACTGTTAAGGGTTACTTACACCAATTTATTATATTGACAACCAATTCCAAACGAGTTGTCAAATCACTGGTTAAGGTAGTTTACGGATTGCACCATCATAACAATAGTGAAATTGACGTCACAAATAATAACTTTAACAGCTAAGCTGCGGCCGCTGAGGATTAAAGGTACAGTTTAGGAAGCTCTACCTTAAGGCCTTAGCGGTAGATCAATATTAGCTTTGAGCTGTAAATAGAAAACATTGTTTTAGTTGGAAAAAGCTAATAGCTAATCTTTACGACTCAAAATAATATTCAATCACCCAATTGCAACGTCCCAATTTCTCTCAGAATGGAAGATGGCAATTGTTCTACCGATATTTAAAAAAGGTGTAATACATACATATATAAGCCCAAAGACCTCTTAGAGGAAACGGATATTCTAATATAAATAAATATCATATTATAAGTGGGTAGTTTGCTTATTATATATAAAGGACAACTAAACAATTTGAGACGGTCGCTGTGGAACCGTATGTTTATAAAAATGAATAATTTTAACAATAATATGTAATAATTCAAAAAGAACGTATCACCATTGTGTGAGGTATGAATCCTACATGTTACTGCGTGTTGCCACGGATTTAGCCATTCAGTCACGGAAGCTATGCGTAGACTGTGCTAAATATTTATCTGGTATTACGAGTTATGTTTTTAACAGACATTGGCCATACGTGTGTGTGTACGCTGGTTGCTGCTTGGTCATGAGTGCGTAGCTGTACCGTATATGTGGACATGCGTGGTGGATAGTTTTTACAGACTGACATAATGTAATAGTGTGCGTGCCTGGTACCTTATCTTGTTTGTAGTCTGTACAAAACTATCGCCCTATTCTCACTTTTGTCTGTCTTTGCTAAAAATTTTGAAAGCATGGTATGCCGTATATTAAGATCACACATCGATCCTCAGCTAGTTTCTCAACAACACGGCTTCTGTATCCGTAGGTCCACCATTACCAACTTAGTATACTATATTGATAAAGTAAGTAAATCGATGGACTCTCGCTTACAGGTGGACTCTATATACACCGATTTTAGCAGTGCATTCGATAAGGTAGATCATGGAATCCTATTAAACTAACTGGTGAGTTGCGGCATATTCGGTAAACTACTCGGTTGGTTTAGATCATATTTTAAAGAAAAAAAGGATTTAGTTATCTTAAAAGGACATACATATGTCATCGGTATATCTCTCCACCTCTAGGGTACCCCAAGAATCACATCTGGGACCAATTCTCTTCTTAGTATTTGTAATGACCTAGTTCGCTCCATACAACACGCTACTTGCTCTATGTTTGCTGACGATTTGAAAATATTCAAAGAGATAAACTCGGCAACCGACACTGAACTACTCCAGGATGATTTGAATGCAATACACAATTGGTGTCTCAAAAACCGCATGTCCCTAAATGTAAACAAATGTTACCACATAAATTTCACAAAAGAAGAAACTCACGACCTACGTCTTATTCACTCAATGGGATAATACTTCAAACGGTGGACACCATTCATGACTTAAGAGTCGAGCTCGACCCTAAACTTTCATTCATTGGCCATGTCGATAACATCACAGCTAAAGCGGCTAAAATATCTGGCTTTATAAAAAGAATATGTCGAGATTTTCAATCCATTTCAACCTTAAAGTTGCTCTTTAATACACTTGTAAGAGGCATTGCTTGAATATGCATCTCCAGTGTAGAACCCAAGTTATCGTATTCACGTGTATAGCATTGAACGCAACCAAAGGAGGTTCAGTAGATATCTACGATTTAGGTGCCCTACTTGCCCAAAAGATTCTAATACCCTCAAAGGCTAAGCTTTTTCGAATGCACTCGTTGGAAAACCGCAGGAATGTGGCTGACCAAATCCTGCTCTACAAAATTATGAACGGCTTGACAAATGTGCCTGACTGTCTGAAATAAAAATAGGCGTACATCTACAGGAAAATGTTAGGTCCAGCCGCAAAACAAAAACCTTTGCCATAACTGCCAGTCATACCAATGTTGGTACTTTCGCGCCTATGAACCGTTTGATGAGGAATTATAATTATATAGCTATAAGAACCAATAGCATCAACATCTTCTCAAATTCGTTTAAAGAATTCCGTTCACAAGTTTTGGCTTATTTGGAATCAGGCAATGAATAAATACACGCATCCACTACCGTTTTCTCAGTCCACTCTATTCCCTAATTTTAATAACCTACATTTTGATATTATTGTATCTTCTATTGTACCTAATTCCAAGACGCATTATTGTTGGTTTATATTACTAATATGTCAAATAGTCTGTAATTTCTAAAGTAAAATTACGCATAACGTATTTAATATGTATTTTCTTTAACTATCTTACCTTTTCTGCAAGTGCTGTGCACTTCTGTAAGTGACAAATTCACTGTGGTTATAACTCATGTATGTATGTCATCCTTGCTAAATGTTTAATGAATAAGTACCTAAACAATAAATAAATACTTAAATAATTGCTGTGTCTTTAATCACATTTTATAAGAATCTAGTTCTTCTTATGAATATAACTTTATTATTAATGAACTCTCTTTGCGGATTAGTGATAGTATAGAGTATAGACTGTCACACAAAGTCTATACGATAATCCACTGAAATTGTCGCATAGATTTCGAATTTCTAGTGCTAGCATTGTTTTTAATTTTCTTATAAAAGGAATATAAAGTGAATATTAAACCTGTTGTAGTAAAATAGGTGAGTAAGACTACTTATTAGAAGGATATTATAAGGCAATATTTGTGGGTATTTATAAGTACTAACTTATAAATACCCACAAATATTGCCTTATAATATCCTTTCTTTAACTTAATAATGTCAGCCCTGTATTGAACTGTCCTACTGCTGGGCACGGGCCTCTTCTCACTGTGAGAAGGGTTAGGCCATAGTCCACCACGCTGGCCTATTGAGGGTTGGCAGACTTCACATATCTTCAAGAACATTATGGAGAACTCTCAGACATACAGGTTTCCTTACAATATTTTCCTTCGCTCTTAAAGGAAGCGATTATTAACTATTTAATACGCAAATAGCTTCGAAAAGTCAGAGATACGTGCCTTGCGTTCGAACTCGAGACCTCTGTGTGACAGTCCATCGGTTTCCCACCAAGCTATCGCTGCTCCTATTCTTTAACTTGATAATATTATTATAACGGTAAAACAGACAGGTAACATGCTATAATCACTTTTAATGTTATACAGTTAATTTTAACCTAAGTAAAAACTTACGTACGTATTTATTGTGCAACCTACCCTTAGACTTTGTTAGGTAGTTGGAAAATATTAATGCCCACGCGTCTCTCAAAATTAATTGTTTAATGAATATTTTTATAAGCCTATTGGTTTAAATCGGCCATTATGAATATTAAAATTTGAAGAATATATGTATATATAAATGTACATTTTAAAAATCCTTGTTGCCAAATTGTTCCCGCTATAGCTTGTCCATAGCTCCAAATCAAAACCAAAATAAGAAAATCGTTTGAAACAGATGAGAAAATGGTTCTTAACTGTTTTGACTTACTTACCTATTTATATGTATGAGATGAGATTTTTACTTTTTACCCGGTTTGTGAGTTAATAATACAGTGTAATTGTGCTTATATACTCTTATATTATATTCGTAGTTAGGGTGAGTAATATAATCACAAGAAGTACCAGTTTTATATAAAATAATAATTGCATAAGTGGAAGGATGCATAACATCAGGCTACGAGCCACAGAACCGGAGCAGTAATCATAGCCGTGGGTGAAACTGCGATGCCAGCTAGTATTTTATATTATGATACTATTAAAATTCTTAATTACAAAGTTATTACTACCCCATATATCTCTAAATGTTATAATATTTTATGTAGAAGAAGCTTTGCGTACTTAATGGAAAAGATAGACTCGCCTAATTGTGACGTATGCAATAAAAAGGATGATGTGTACCATCTACTAATGGAATGTGTCAGTTATGAAAGTATTATTGTTAATATAGCACCACACCTAGCCGCAATATTCAACGGATGCATTGAAGTGGGCATTGTCCAAATTTAATGAACAGTAGTAAAATAATACCTTTATTTAAATATGGCTGCAAAAGTGACCCTTGTAATTTTAGGCCAATTTCAATATTACCTGCTATTAGTAAAATATTTGAGAAGATTATATTACAGCAATTAGAGAGCCACTTTAGTTTAAACAATTTATTTCATGCAGATCAATATGATTTTAGGAAGGTCAGTTCTACAATAGATGCGGGTGTGCTTTTAAGACAAATATTCAGTGCCTGGGAAAATTCACAAGATGTCATTGGCGTATTCTGTGATCTCTTTAAAGCCTTTGACTGCGTTGACTATCATACGCTGTAGCGAAAACTCAGGCATTATGGCATCAGAGATACTGCACTTGACTTAGTTGGTTCCTACCTAAGCGATAGACTACAAAACGTTGATATCAACTGAAGTAGATCTTCTGGATTACCAGTCAAAATGGGCGTGCCACAGGGCTCAATTTTAGGACCCTTTCTGTTTTTAGTGTACGTAAATGATTTGCCGTTCTTCGTGCAGGATTTGTGTGACATTGTTTTATTTGCAGATGACACATCCCTTATTTTTAAAGTAGACAGAAGATCAACAAATTTAAATACTGTTAATGATTCGCTCGCGTACTTCCTGGACTGGTTTACGTCGAATAATTAACTACTAGACTCTGAAAAGACAAAATGTATCAAGTTTATATTGCACTTACAATGTAAAGAGTCATAATGTTATGACACTTAAATTTTAAATTTATATTTATGTAAATAAAAATTTAAATAATGAAATTATTACTTTCGTACAATCGACAGTTTTTCTAAGTTTGACTTAAGATCACAAAGTTCAGTGGGGCGTTCATATATCGTGTCTTGCAGGGAAACTTAGTTCAGCCACATACGCAATTCGGAAAGTAAGACAGCTTACTGATGTAGATATTGCGAAACTATTATACTTCAGTTACTTTCACAGTATCATGTCCTACGGTATGTTATTATGGGGTAACATTGAGCTGACATTGAGACAATTTTTATTCTCCAAAAGCGTGCAGTACGTAGTATTTAGATCCACGAGTTTCCCTGAAAGATCCATTTAAGGAAATAGGCATACTTACTGTTGCGTCGCAATATATATTTGCTAACATTATGTTTATTAAACGTAATATTCACTTATATAATAAGAATAGTAATATTCATAACGTAAACACTAGAAATAAGCATAAGTTAGTCGGCCCATATCATCGTTTACATAAAGATCAGAATACATTTGCGGGACTCGTTATACGTTTTTTTAATAAACTACGTATTAATATAATTAACTTACCATTGCTTAAATTTAAAAGCACCGTTAAAATACAGCTCATTTAAAAGGGTTATTATTCAGTCAACGACTACTTAATAGACAAAAACTCATGGCATTAGTTGCTTGTTGCATTCAAGATTTAAAGATCTATATTACCTATAAGACAATTTAGTAATGTAAAGGTTCCTCGTGATTATATGTGATGTTAACAAGTATCCTGCTTCTCATTTTGATTATTATTGAAAAATACAAATCCACAACCGCATTTGGTCGCGGACTGCCTTTGTATTGTCACAAAGTGTAAGTGTATGCGCCATCATGCCATCCTACTGCCTATTTTAGATTTACATTGAAAAATATAACTAGGCTCAAATTATTTAATCTCTATATATATTATTAACTTATTATTGTCATTATCTTTAGTTTTTAAAGTCAGTAGCAACTGGTATAATGGTTGCAACACCTTGTTGATATGAATTGTAAATTACTGAAATTATATTTAATTGGCAATCGCCAATTAAATATAATTACAGTATATTAAAATATTTTTTTTAAAAGAGCGGCCTTGTGTTTCTTGCAGGTTTCTTCTCATAGGCTCATCCCTTTGCCTGAACCTAGCAACTAATCTAAATGTAGCTTCAGTAACTTAGTAAACTCACTTACCTATATATTTTGACGTTCATAAGTGTTACTTTGTGACCTGAATGAATAAATGATTTTTGACTTTGACCTTGACAAGCGCGGGCTCTTCCATCCAAAAGTTTACATATTTATGTGAGAGAATAATTCTACATTTTTGCAGTACCTACAATTAATATTTTTTTAAGGATATCATTATCAGTAAGATAAACTAAATGTTAAAGATTAGCCGAAAAGGTTAAAAGCGAATAATTATTCGGCTTCCGCCTCGTCTCCAAAAATATTTATATTACTTTATTTTTGTTTAAAATTTGTATTTATTTAACGAGTTCTATATAATGTACAGATATTGTGTAAATAACTTCTTACGAGTAAATAAATGTTCAACACAACATGCTTTAACTGTTCTATCTGAGAGTCTTGTCTCACCGCCAGCAGCACGAAGCAGCTGGCGGTTGACAACTCGCTAAGAATCGTATAAATGTTATAAGACTCTGTGTAAATAAAAGATATATAAAACATTAAGAAACAATCATGGACTGTTTACTTCGCCGCCGCGTCGGCGAAAATTCACTCTACACTTGTTTGCTGCAGTATCAAGAACTATCAAAGAAAACACTAGACAAAGAAGTTCTCTTGGCGGCTGGAACAATAATTGAAAGACACGCGCTTGGTACAAGAGACATACAAATGATCAAGTCACTCCAGCTATGACTCTTACTTGTTGCGCAGGCAAGCGCCCGAGATGCGTTGTGGCAGGTTTAAACCCACCACTTCGCTAAAGACAACCCCGTGCCTCGCGTATACCGACTGGTGCTCACTAGCCGCTTATGAGTCCGACGCTCGAACGCCACGAGCTTGCTGAGCAACGAACATTGTCGTCCGCTGCGGCTAACCACATAACCACTGCGAGTCCAACCTCATTGTCAGGCACCGCGCTCTCTAGTCAGCGGCCAATAGAACACGCCTTTCGAGGCGCAGTGGGCTAGCCTGACCCCGCAGTACCCTGGTCCTAAGGAAGAGACCCGTAGTTCTCCCCCCGAAATCTTATCTACTCGAGTCCTGAACAATTATTATTTATGTGATTGACATAATTATAGTTGCCATGAGTCAGTGTGTATTTTGAGGCCGTCAATTATATATGTCTTTATAGTCTGCCACGATACAGGGCTTCATCGGTAGTATGAACGATGGCATTTTATATTAAAATATAATATGAGCAAGTCTTCAACTACTTTTTTAATTCGTTTGTAAATACTCTCCTAGACATAGACTGAAAATTCAAACCTATTTGTTGAGGGGGTATGGCCTTAGAATCCACGTAATAAAGATAAGTCGTCGTATGTAGTAAGTCTGGCCATAAATACTGTTATAATTAAATGAAGACATTATATTACATTTGAATTTTTAATCTGTCATTCTTATATGAATATTCATTGTGTTTTCTCATTTTTGCCATATTTCTGTGATATTAAAATGCAGCGGGGTATTGCTGTGGTAGCATTACACAAAGTAGGTATGCAGTCAAATGCAATTTTCGAAAGCCGCCATTCGCTTATTGATAGATAGAATGAAACCTCCTCTGTTTGTGACAGAGAAAGATCTGGCCGTCCACATAGTATACTTACGAAAAACGCTATCAGAGTAGTGAAGAAAAGAATTCGAAGAAATCCTGTCCGAAAGTAAAAGATTGTATTTTAAAAGCGGACTTCGGACTCGCAGCCTATAAAAGACGCACTGGCCATTATTTAACTAATAATTTTAAATTAATAGGGTAGTAATATCAAAATAACTTCTTAAGCGGTACGCAAAGGGAGGTCACAGAAAAAATATTTACTGTCGATAAAATATTTACTTAAATGATGGTTTGATGGAGTGTTAGTTAACAAGGAGGGATGAGCCATATTTTTGTGAATATGGGTGTCAAAACATCGGTACAAGTGTAAGAATCAAGATATGATTCTTGAGAAGGTGGTTAAGCCTCTTAACAAAATCCTGTTCCATAACCAAGAATGGTCCTTTCAGCAAGACTCAGCACCGGGTCATAAAGCTCGATCCACCCAAGTGTGGTTGGAAATGAACGTTTCGGATTTCATCAGAGCTGAAGAATGGATGAAGAATCTAGATCTTAATCCCGTGGATTATGGTCAGTTTTAGAGAGTATGGCATGCTCTAAACGCCTTGATCATTTGGAGTCCCTAAAACAATCCATAAGATTGGCAGTGAATAATTTTTTCATGGGGAGAGTGCGTGTTTCTATCGATAACTGGCCTCAACGTTTATAGGACTGTATTAGCCAATGGAGATCATTTTGTATGAGCTTCATATATTTTAATGTATAAACTAACACACATTGCAGTTATAAACATTTAATATAATATAAAAAAAAAACCTTGTAACAATATTTATGGCAAGACTAGGTACTTTCACAGTGCGTAAGCTTGCTGCTGGAAATTCCTTAAAATGATAGCTCTTAGTCCAATGGAGTTATATAATTAATTAGTCCGATGGCATAGTGGTGTGATCGTTTCGCCAGTACCACTACGCCAAGTGTTGAGGATTGAAATCTCACACGTCCGCTGTTCGAATGTTTGTAAAGTTACAAATAATGCGAGAGCAGTTTTCTCAAAAATAAAAACAATGAAAACAGTAGTTTTCAATATCGCTGTACCACTTATTGTATTATACTATATCACAAGTACCATAGTACATACTTTATACTGTCTTTATATCGATTTATTTCTAAACCATTTTTTTTTGTGGCAACTTTAATCATAGTATTTATAATTTCCTCGACAATTTGGTTACTTTTAAGCAGCCATGTCCACAGGGAGACTAAGATGGTGATCGTCTCACTATCTTTAAGTGCAGTTATTTTAAAGTACTCGAACACAGAATTTATTTATATACATACTTCTTCGTTAACATATATGGTAATTAAACGCGCAGGTGATTCAAGTGCTCGGTACTTACAATGCCTGTACCGCGAATTTCTACCTACATATATGGGACAATAATCTGTCTAATCCAAAAATAATTAGTCTAGCTTTAGAGGTTCCATGAGCCTTTGCTTTATAATATTTAAACGCTCGCTGAGTCAATACCCTTAATACCTTATTATAGAAACTTATTACTAGTTATTTCTGCAAGATCTGGAATATTAATTGAGTTCCAGTATTAGATCTTTGTAATAATGCAAGTAACATAAAAACCACAGTCATTCGTTGGCAGAAGTTTGCAGGAGATCGTCAGCTACACTTGAGCACAAAGTAGGTACAGCATATAGGGCCAACAGGACAAACTTGCTAATTTACGTCTATATCCCTCGACTAGAATGTGGCTCGACTTCACTGAGCATTGAATAGTTCTGTCGGGTCCAAGTATGTTTCCATTATCCTTTATTACTCAACTAATGTTAAGTAATCACTGTTGGATAATAAACGTTTATTACAATTTCTGTCCTCCCCATTTATATGGCAACTTTAGAAAGTGATATTAAATGTGTGTTCGGGGTTTATAACAAAGTAACACATGTTAGCGCAATAAGTGTCAGACAAAGCTTGTGGTTGAGATGTTATTTAAATATCTATTTATGTCAACACTAAATAATATTGCTTGCAAACACTACAGAAATATTTTGGTAACAGACAATATACATACAGTAAATTCTAAGCATAGTCTTCTTATATACATATATGAGAGAGACTTGGAGCTGTACCACCATCTGTAATAACATTATAATTGCGTATAAGGGAACGAGAAAGCGCGTAACATTGCACGGCTTTAAGTCAATTTACCTAATTTACCTACGACATACACGTTAGCAAAATGTATTATAAGAAACTTTCAGCATGCCTGTAAGTTTCCTTAATCTTTAAGCTATAATTACCTATTTAATATGTAGATAATTTCAGTCAAAGGTGCGTGTCATAGATACCTCGACAAGATACTACTACGCCCTTGTATTGACTTAAATACTATCTCCTTGCAACTTGACTAGCAACAGACTGGATTATTGCTGTCAGTTGTGTGGTAATTCAAGTGAAGTTAATTCAATAATATAATTATATACTGACGTTATGCCAGGACAAGTAAACAGGTTCTATTGACGTATACAGCTCAGTACAAATTGTTTCTAAAAGAAATAGATGTACCTTGAGCAATAATACTTTTACATTTGTTCGTTTTTTCCATAGTGTGAGAACACTCAATGCTTTTAATTTAAACATGAAAAACATCGAGCTTCAATGGAAATTAAAATACAATTTTAAAGAGCAGTTTTCGAGCTCACCAAGATTTTTTAAATGGTCACTGTGAAGTACTATTTGTTTTCAAAAAGCATTTTTGTTACTATAGGTACATTAAACGTTGCAACTCATATAATATGAATGAAACTGTTACCAAGCACAACTGGTTAAATATGAAAAGCTGTTGCGGTAATAATTACTGTTTTCCTGATTGCGAAAAATATTTTCGCAAGGAACGTTTTCATTATAATATGCTTAGTACTTTTTCGTTTTATAACTGAAAACAAATCGAAACATTAAGTAGCACATTACATAATTATAAGGCTAAGGCAAATACACAAAAAGCAAATTTTTGTTGATACAGGATATATTACCTACTTGCATGTTGCATGCGATTTATTTATAGTAGATACAAGTAACGAGTAACGATCATGCTAGGTACGCAGCTTTTTAAAACTCATGATGACGCAACTAAGTTGCGCTAGCCGTGATCATAAGCAGACTGATTACCTATAATACAAATAATGTACCTTGTTTATAAGGTAATTCTCAAACCGTTGTCATTTGAACAATTTATCTTATCACAATTATGCGTGCGACGTATGACACGCGAACACATAATGATTGCTCAGTATGTTCTATCTAAACTATGGCGCTAAATAGCACAAACGGTATGCGATGTGAATATCGACACGGAAAGTATTTACGCGTATAATCAAATTTATGCGACAACACGGGCCACGGAACGCATTGCATCGCTTGCAATATCGCATTTGTCGTTCACGTGTCAGATTGCCTTTTATACCCTGCATCTCTAGTACCGTATTTTATAGTAATTTTCCATACCCGTTATAATAGGACTACTATTGGTGCAAGATTTCGTTTGGTGTGTTCATTTCTTTATCTTTTTACATATGTAGTGTATATGTTACGGCTAATAGCCGAAGTACGGCTGCACCTAGTTGTAGCCGGCTAATCTTAAGTTTATGTTCACACCCACCTTTAGCCGTAACATATACATAGATATCAACCGAAACCTACTGTACCTGTGAATGTTAATAATTGAGGTTATAATTATTATACAAGAGGCTGCATCCTACTTATTAGCCCTAAGTGTACATTGCGTACGTGAAACAGATGAGTCTATTCTTAGCTAGAAATCACACGCTCAGGTGATCAGGAATGCACTAGTTATTTTTAGCACGTTGTATGTACAAGCGGCGAAACACATTTCTGCTGAATATAATTTTCATTAGATTCAATAATTAAACAAAATGGTAATCGACTAAAATAATCATGAGACATTAAAATCTCAATATGGAAAAAGATTTAAATTGCATATTCGTCACTAAAATATCTCTGACTCCACACATCAGGCACTTTTGTTTATTAATATACATACTTATGTATATTGATTAAAATATAATAATATAAATAAAAACGTGTCTACATAATCCTGCAGTTAAGCATATAATATTCAAGTATTCAGAAAGCAAACTAAATCCAAAGCTTAATATATTATTACTATTGTTTCAAAAATCCGTTTTAATATTTTCAAGTGATATGCACAGTAATACAAACGCATCACTGGCCGTTTGTAACATTAGTCAATTACCAGGAAACGTGGTTAAAATAGTGCAACTCCTTCCCTGACACTATGGCCAATGAGTTTGATCATTTTATCATTTTGGTACTGTAATTACATCTCAATGACCACGTCATAGATGGGAAATGCAATAGGCTCAATTATCGTCATAAAACACTTTTTAAATAGACCATCACAATATGTAATCTAAAATGATAAAACGTTTATTTTAATTTTGGAGAATACTATATATGATATTTAAGAACAAGAAGAAACTTATATAAACTTATATTTTATTATGATATTTGGCTTTGACCTGGCAGACAAACATTATACATATATTTATAATAATACTGTCCGACAAAAATCAACATGTTTTTAGACAGTATATATTAATGAGTCCGGACTCATTAATAGATACTGGCTAAAAACGTGTTGGTTTTTGTCGGACAGTAAACTAAAATATTATTAAAATAAAATTTAAGTCGTACTTTTATTTCAAGGACAAAAAATATAAGTATCCTCTGATAGAATGATAGAACTGGTACTCTAAGTGAAAATGTGTATCCGTTTACATGTGGTTGAATAAACAAACAACAAATGACTTAGCATCGTCACAAACTTCCACATTTATAATATAAGTAAGAAGTAGGATATAAAATTCATATTAAACGATCATCCGGCTAAACGCTACGCCACTAAAGCTTAACCTACTGGATCACAAAACTCTATCCAGTCTAATCCAGTATTCCCATTTTCTTTACTATTTATTGTTTACTTAAATTGGACAATATTTCTCCAGAGATAACGGATGAACGGAAAGTTTTTGACAGTTGTATAGACTCTATGAGCAGCGATAGCTCAGCGGGGAGACCAACAGACTGCAATGCAGAGTGTCTCGGGTTCGAACCCACGTCGCGCACCTCGGACTTTCAGAAGTTATATGACTTTTCGAAATTATGTGCGTATTTATTGACAATTATCGCCTGCTCCGTGCCTCGGAGAGCACGTTAAGCCGTCGGTTCCAGCTGCCATTAACATCTATGGCAGTCCTTATTAGGAGAGTGTCGACACAAAAGATCCCATTGGGTCGAAGTGTCACCGGTCTGCACTGACTGGCCCCCACATAAGATAGGTACATAGACTCTAAATGGTCATTAATACATTGTGCGTTTGTTGGTAACATTACCTGTCGATATATTTTACAGTTGTACTACTATACTTACTTACTACAGTTACTGCTTTATAGCTACTATAATATAGTGTTTACTATCATGCTTATTGATAGACTTAATGCCGAACAATAGATGTCCTAACAGTCAACATTGCCATAATTATTTTGACTACTGAGATGGCATCTTAAACTGGTGGTACGCAGTTATCGTAGAATTTTGTCACATTTCACAGTAGGAGCATCACTTACGAGTTGCCCATACAGTACGTCAACATACCTATACTCAAGGCTCGTCTTAATAATGACTCGAATGGCCTAATAAATATAATATTCTTTTCGCAGAAGAATATTAATAAACATAAATATACTGACAGTCAAACAGCAGCACTTTACTTATAAAAGTCTAATCTCATTTCTAAATAGTACGTTTACCTCAACTGTCAACTAATGCTTCGTTTTATTGAACCCATCAAAGTTTTCAAACGCCAATTTGATCTTGCTGTAAACTTGCCCAGCGTATCTAAACGAAGCCAGACTTTGGCATTCGATAGCGGGAAAATTGCCGAAACCATACAGCAGAAAATGGGACGGGTTTCTTTAAATTTGTGTAAACAAAGGATATTTAGATTTCATTAATACAAATTATGAGCGAACGTGTATGAGGAATGTTATGAAAGTGAATGAAGCCAGAAAAGTGTGTCAGGATCGTAGCAAATGGAAATCCGTAGTCTCTGCCTACCCCTCTGGGAAACAGACATGAATCTATGTATGTATGTAATATTGAATACAAACAATAGAATAGTAAAGACTTACGCTAAGATAACAATGACTTAGATAAAACAATAATAAAAATAATTTAAATGAAATATTGCACGGCTACTTGATGAATACATTTTATATTTAAGACTTCACTGTAATTGTAATGTATTTGAGCAAATCAATGATCTGATGTGATTATTCAAACAAATCAATTTCGCACTATTCATAAATCTTATGTCGTGAAGGGACATACAATGAAACATAGACGCAAAGTACTAGTGTGTCCCATGCGGGTTTATCTAACTGGCAATACCAGACGCTGAGTAGTGGTGAGTTGATCTGATAATCTAATATGCCATTCGTGCAGTCTAATGAAATCCTGTTCGATTATAGCACACGTTCATATGGTTAGTACAGAATTACGAGCATGCTCATTTAATCAATGGTCAATAACATCGTTTTGCAGCATAATCGGCCTTAAACAACAAATAAACACAAGAATTATATATAGTCTAATATAGCTTACAAGCCATTAACTGGCTAACCCGTGAAACACTTTTCATACCAGTAATTAATTTTGCTAATACATTACTTTCACGTCTTTTAAGATTACCAATCAGTAATCAGTCTCAATCTGTTTCATCTCAACTAATCTCAATCTCAATCTCAATTATCAATCAGTAATCAATCTGTTAATTAAATAAAAACTAAGCACATCTCTGCAAAATAATTTGTATAATGAAAAACAAGGCACACGACTACCCCCATTTACTTTATACCATATCATTAAATAAAGATTACACGTGTATATTGTTATAACTACAAAGTAATCATATACACAAAATGTATACGTTACGACAATGCCTTTCTATTACCCGCGGGTTACGTGTTCTGAAGTAACAAAAGCGGTTTTTAAATTGAATTAACCCTTTATATTATGTAAAACAAAACCTATTCGTACCGTAAGATGCATTGGAAATGTAGAAATTCGTTTATTATTCCTAAAACAATAAGGCAGACATAGCATTGAAATCGCGTGCCAAATGACGAGGGTATTGTGTAATGGTCATTTGTCTGAACCTCCTGCCTATTATCTCTTGATCCCCATTACTACACCTTAGCTAAGTAATCGATGGATATTGAAAGGGCAATCAAAGACAGCATTTTCATTTTTGAGCAATTGGACAGGATTCTTATTGTAATAGTCATTTTCGGGTGTATGTAAAGTGAATACGCGTAAGTTCATAACTGGTAATTTTTCATATTTTAAATAATTATATATGTAACTATTACTAATATTATAAAAAAAAAACATATCATTAAGCTACTTATTCAAAGAGATATTTTCACTAAATAACCCCTTGTTCTCAGCTCCTTATTATTTATAAGCTGACTAATTGATCAGAGAGGGAGACGATGTACGATGGAGGTTCACTTATTTCATATTTCTTTCTAATCGGTTTTTGTAAACGAAATGACGTGAAATATGTAAACAAAAGCATACTGCATTACATTTTGCGTTCTATTTTTAAAATATTGTAATAATTAACGTCGATACTCTTCAACGTCATATGTTTCTACGTTTATTCTCCGGACCTAATATATTATGTAGTTCAGTTTTACTGATGTTCTGTGCTAAATGTTTAGGTTTCTTGGTAAAAATAGCTTTCAAATGTCAAGAATCATATACAAATTGATACAACGTCGTAAAATGTTATAAAGCCGAATATACTCTTCGACAACCTTATTGTGCTAGATCCGTAATATAAATTACAGTTTAATCCACAGAAGCGAGTATAAAATGCCTAGGTGTCAATATTGACATACTATTTTAATTAATCAGCGACGTCAGAAGTTTAATCTCCCTTATATTTAAACTATGATTGATACTATCAGTTTTAATAAGGTAAACATACTTCATTCTGTTTTTAAATTAACGGTTATAAAGTTTAAATTAAGAACTAAACACTTATTGGTTACGATAGAAAGTATTTTATCTATCATGTTTGCAGTTATTTTGATACTTTCAACAGCTAGCCAGATTAAACCCGCTCTCTCTCTCTCTAATAAGGTACTCGCATTCCCCTGTCTACGCCACACGAACTCGAGATCACAATTGAACGCAGACAGAGGGGGCTAATTAATCCTATATATACATAATATGTACATACCCCTGAGTCGGCGGATTCTGTGATTTGTCGCGAACTGTTTAGTGTAAATAGGATTTACTTGTGTTGGGTAAAGAAAATCGTATTGTATCTACCTATTTCCTTACTCCAAACTGTTATAACACTGTAATGATGGTACGTCTGTACATTGAAGGTAATTTTGGTTTAATAAATGGGTTTCAGCTGTATAGAGAGGTCAGCAAAACATTTATTTTGAACTTTTCTTTACGTATGTTTGTATTAAATAATTAATTACCTTTTGTTTTAACGGTGAGGGAAAATATTGTGAGCTAATCTGCATGTTTAAGAGTTCTCCACAAAATTCTCGAAGATGTATTAGTCTCACAATCTGCCAACCACATTGGGGCAGCGTGGTAGACTACGGCGTAATCCTTTTCACTCTGAGAAGACGCACATGCCTAACAATGGGACAGATTATACAGGCCTGATATTATTATCAATGGCTTTTCTCTCTTCACAATGAGGTAGTTGAGGACTGAATTTCTAATTGTATTTAATATAACTAGCGATATAATGCGTAGTCTGATCCATGTAAAAGAAATCACGGGCGATCTATACTTCATGCAGACAAAGTCATATACAAAGACTATTATTATATAAAACCCCTGTGATGTCAGTGGTATCTTAGTAACACAACTCTTTTTCCCTTCTGCGAAATACAGCCTGGGTGTTATATTGATTATTATAATTATAACTGTTTGAACATACATCACTCTAGTGAGTTTGGCCAATATTAATGTTTTCCATCAATGTCCAAGTAAAGTCAAAGACAAAATCATTTAGTCAGTTAAGGTGACAATATGACCATCAGAGATTATGATTTGGCTAGTTAAACGAATGTATTGAATTAATAATTGATGATTAATTGATAATTTTTGACTGCACGGATGGTGTGGTGGTTTAAGTGGTCGCATTGCCACTGTGTTGTGGATTCGTGGTTAATCTCACACGGGACATAAAAATTTGTGTGATCTACAAAATTAAATGTTTGTTCCAAGTCTGGGTGTTCTTTATGTCCATTGTGATGTGAGAGAGATGTCCTTTTAAAATAAATGTCTTTATGTACTACCTAAAAAATTGCTGTATTGTATGAAATAATTATTTAATGTATTCTCAATTCTATGATTTTTGGTATGTACCATAGCTTGACTTTAAGCATACTATAATTTGACTTAAATGGTCTATAACTGTTTTGTTATTATCTTGTATCTTATGGAGGGGCCAGTCAGTGCAGACCGGCGACACTTCGACCCAATGGGATCTTTTGTGTCGACACTCTCCCAATAACGACTGCCATAGATGTTTATGGCAGCCGGTACCGACGGCTTAACATGCTCTCCGAGGCACGGAGGAGGCGATAATTGTCAATCAATATGCACATAATTTCGAAAAGTCATATAAGTTCCGAAAGTCAGTGGTGCGCGACGTGGGTTCGAACCGAAGACCCTCTGCATTGCAGTCTGTTGGTCTCCCCACTGAGCTATCGCTGCTCTTTTCTATCATGTACTTAATGTGTAGGTGAATTGGAAACTGAAAAATACCTTGCATGTAAAATAAATAGAGTAAAAATTTATTAATGTAATACGAGTAATGTGATTATACCTATATACCTACAATGCACGTAATACAAGTAATGTACTTAATTATACAACAATTTCAAGAAATAAAACGAATATTGTATAGAGGCTTTTAAGTATAGGATGCAAGATTTACAATAAAATAAAGCAATTGAATATATCCTATTATATTTAGATTAGTTACTAGGTTGTTAAATATTAACTGTGTGGACTGATTTGGTAAAAATGGACATAGTTTGAAAGCTGTGAAAAGAAACGTGGAAGTAAAACACTATCCTATTACTGAAATTAAACTACTATATACGGATTTTATCGCGTTATTTATTTGACACTTTATTACATAATTATAAATCTACATTTAACTTTTTGACATCCTAACCCTCGGTTTAATTATGTACCTAATATTTATTATAAACTAGCTGACCCGACAGTCCTTGTTCTGTCAATCTATACAAAAATACATTTCACGTAATTACATTCAATATGTAGGTTTTAAATGAAATTATGCTAAAAGAAAAAAAAAACCATATTCAAATACCATTTAAAATTTCGACATTTCTTACGGATTTATCGCAAATTTGCGATCATAAAAACCTTGTCCAGACGATTACAAATACAAGCCGTTCTTAAGTAATGTTTCGTCATATATGTGGCGATTGATTTTTATTTATATAGATGCGAATGTGTTGTGTTTTTATGTTTGTTACGCTTTCACGCAAGATAATTAGCAGAATGTAATTGCAAATTTTTAATATTCACGTTGCACGTCGCCGTGATACGTATCGCTGCATTAATATTGATACTTATACTAATATACCATATGCGATAATTAGATTAATCGTCACATTTACATGTGAGCGTTTAACTATTCGACTGATCATCATGAAATTTCGCATACACGCAGTCAGGGGAATAGAAAAGGACATAGGGTACTTTTCATTCAGGAACAACTACTGTTACTAATCTGACCTAACCTACAATTACGCGAGTGAAGACGTGGGTATAATCTAGTATGTTATATAGAATCGAATTTTATCAAACAACTGTCAGCAACTTTCAATTGAGCAATAAGTTCAATATATGATGTTCAAATACTACTCAAATTTTATTACAGTTTAAGGAAATTTGAAATAGAAAGAAAAGAATTGTTTAAGTAATACTTAAGCAGAATTTCGCTGTACTCAACATTTAATTCTTAATTCAGAAACCAGAGGTAAAGAATAAAAATACATACATTTAAAAAAAATATATTTTCTATTATAAATAAAATAAATAAAAAAAATTATACCTATAAGATAGAGTCGATAAACAAGGCACGATAAATGATTAATTTATATGGCAGTGTTTGTGGATGCAATGCTCGGCTATCATGAGTAAACATTTTTATTCAATTTGCATATCCATTACGGAGCAGTGTTTCTTTCACGTTTACGAAAAACATTTTCTCTTTAGTTTTAATAAACAACGTGTTACAAACATGTGTAATTGTATTTAAGGTGTACATGGTAAATATTTCTTTAATACAACAAAGATGGATAATGGACCTGTGTTTCGCCTGGTGATTAGCAGTAACCTCAGCTAATCTTAGCTGGATACGGATGATACACTAGTAGGTATTACAAGAGATCTCTCTTGCAATACTAGTGTATCATCTGCGCATCGCTGACCATGACAATGGACTTATAGATAAAAACTGAAAGCCATAAGCAAAGTTATAGAAATATGAGCTACCGGCATTCGAATAGGTATACAGGAGCAATGAATAACTTCGTAGAACATCTATTTATAGTTAATTAAAACTATACAAAACCATTTACATTAATTAACTTAGAAACATTGACACAATAAAAACAATATTATAATACTGAAAATAAACATTATAAGAAATAATAATAATAAAAATGAACTAATAATTACACGTTAACATGGGACTGTAGATTCCTTAGTATATAGTATATTCCCACAACAGAGATTCTCGCATCTCTTAAATTCATCCGCAAATAAATCACTGTTAGGGCTAGTGTACAGAAGAGTGTAGAGCACCTCTAAGGCACGGCACACTGAGGCCTTGGCTCTGTCACGAGTGTGGTTTATCGGCCGTGCGAACAATACACGCCGGTGACTCTGACGGAGTCCAATGTATTTGTTAGGCACATACAGTCTTTTTTTTACAAGCCATTATGACCTGATCCCGACCTCTTCTCACCTCTAATGTATAAAATCCTAACATCCCTAAAAGGATGGATCCCTAATCGGATACATAATTATGGAAACAAAAAATAAGCCTTCTAAATAGGAATCTGAGAAAAGTCTTTTGCACCTTTTCAAGTATTAGAGTCTGGGAGACTGTATAAGGATTTCAAACACAGGAACTAATCTTAAGCTTACTTCTGACGAGGGTGGTAATATGCAGTAATAAAAGCATTACAAAGTTTTTAACGGTGTTTTTCTAAAAGACGGTGATACTTCCCCTTTCAAGCCGGGTTATCGGTACCATCACCTTATAATTGTCAACAGTAAATGTATGTAAGAATTTGTAGGTAAGGCGGACTTCATATGTAAATTGTAAAATTGAGTTAATAATGCACAATTTCTTAAATGCTATGTTTATTTTGTCGTTATTTTACGTGTAGGTACATCTATATATGTATATAAAAATCTCGTGTCACGATGTTTGTGGTCGCACTCCTCCGAAACGGCTCGACCGATTTTCATGAAATTTAATTTACATTTGGTAGGTATAAGTAGATATAGGCCGTAAAGTATATTTTATTACAGCTAAGAAATAATTTATATGGCAGATCAACATTTGCCGGATCAGCTAGTAATATATATATATATATATATAATAAAATTATAACTCGATATCTGTACAATATTAGACATTTATGACAAATTATCTGAGCTTTCGTCTGATTGATGTCTGTCTATGTGTTTGTACGCGTATCATGCAACAACTAATCCTCGAAATCAAAGGGGTGTTTTCAAAGTTCTATTGCCGGCGGTCTTACAGGAAATCCGTTGCATGGTTTATCTTAATTCGCCATCTAGTATTACGTATGAAGGCGAAATTCTTCATACGTGCAAAGATAGAAAAATGTAGGTAGGTACGGTGGGTGACCTATGTTTATTTTACATACATATATCCAATATGCCGAAATATTGTATAATCTGTTGTGCCAAAACATTATATACAACTATTGTCTTATAACAAATTTTATCCAATATTTTGGCACGTTGGATGTAGATATTTCAATGGAACTTTGTTTTGTATACATCTTATTAAGGGTGACTGTCTCTACTTCCAAATAGCTAACGAAGTCATGGGTTAAAGCTAGTAAAGAATAATAAGAAACGTATGAGGTTTGTACGTGACGCAAGTAGCTCAAGCAAGAGCTTACTTCCAATTAACAACATGTGAGTAAATAAGCAATTGTTTTAATGTCGATAGGTACATAAGTAGAAAACTGATTTGGTAGTAACTGGCTACTTTCTACCATAACAACATACACAAAGCGTATAAACCTTAAGTGGTGTATGTAGGCGTCAGGTGTTCTAGTTATAAATTAAATTGACTTAACCTGATCCGGGCATCGAATCCACGACGCCATTTTCAACAGCACAAACTTATGCCACTGAACCACAAACCTTGATAGCCTCAAAACCTCTAAACAGTAAGAATAAACACGAGTCACAATATTATTTTAACTCATAATTATCTCATCGATTTACCATCAAAGATGTGGATCATAGATGTGTCTGTGTTTGAATCGTACTACGTTTAAATAAGATCACCTTTCTAGACGTACCTAAGTTGTCATCCGGCACACATTGCCAACATGACATCTTAATGACAAATATAATATTATTACAAATTTTTACACTTACTCATATTGAAAATTATACTCTAACAATCTTATCTAATGTGTGAGGAATCTCATCTTTGTATGGACACTTTTTCGTCCGACTTAAGGACGGTGAGGGTATATTTATTATTTAAATCTTAGTTATAATTAAACTATTTTGTAATTAACTTTAAGAGGCAGTCCAATGGTTAAGAGGTATCGATCGAATGGTCGTAGATTAGAATTTTATTTAAACGTTAATGTGAACAGGCTAAGGTCATTAGCGTTTAGCTATAAAAATCTCTAAACATATAGCCTTTAAGTATTCACATATATCGCTCTCATAGGGTTTAAATGCAGCTAGACTGAACCAAAAAGAGCGCTACTCTCTTCGCTTACTCGTCCGCTTACTGGAAAGACTATAATTGGATTGCCACGGAAAGTTCTTGAGTTCGATCTGACAGCACCTCTGAGTTTTCTAAGGTATGTGTGTATTAAATATATAATATCGCTCGCTTTAACGCTAAATTTCCTTTAGCTTCAAAGCGAGCGATCACAAAGAAACCATATAGAGCTCTCAGACATAATATAGCTTGATTGTTTGAAAGTTCTATATAATGTTCTTGAAGATATGTGAAGTCTGTCAACCTGCATAGAGCTAGCAAGATAGACGGTGGCGGACAACAGACTTGTAATACTAAAAAGAGTCTGATGCCCAGCGATGGTACAAATTATATACATAGCCCATATTATTAATAAACAAAAATAAGATTAGACGAGCCATACTTACAGAATTTCTTTCAGTCTGGATGAGCAGCTGGACATGGGTGGTCACGTGATAGGAATTTGAACAACAAGTGAAAGACTAGTGAAAGACCGTTGGACTGTCATGCCCGATCAAGTTCGATCCCAAGGTCAGAGATCCAACCACTGTCTTTTCGAAGCTATTTGCGTATTAAATAGATAATCATCGTCCGTTTAAACAGTGATGGAAAACCATCATCGAAACAACCTGCCATATCCGAGAAATTTCCATAAAGTTCTCGAAAATATGTGGATAGAGTTTGGATTATAATCTAGCCGTTGGCACACTGAAAAGAGGCCCACGGTTATATACACGGGTGATATTATATATTGCCCCTATAAGTTGTAATATAACGTTTTTATTGATATAATGTCTTTATTATGTATTATTTATCTTATATTATCTGTTTTTTATTATTTTCAAGGTACTTTTAATTCTATATGTATGTATACATATAAGTATTATATTATATAGATACCAATATTATTATTTAGTATGAAATTACTTTCTGCCATCTACCTTCTGCCTAATTCATTTAAGTTACTCTTTTTGTTTTTTGATATTTTGTTTTAATTGAGTTGTATGTATGTATGTTACTGCCTACATGCACCGAAATCATTCAGGGTCTGCGAGAATACCAGCGTTGTGGATATACTGCAACATTGCTGACGCAGGACCTTATTTGTTCTATATGTACTTTTGGTTGTGTTTTCTGTTACCTTATATTATGAGCGTGGAACAAATAAAATTATTTTCTTTCTTTCTTACCTAGACTAGTTTTAAATAAAATTGCAGTAACTTAATGTAAGGTATTAAACTAACGAACATGAGGCTGTGGCTTTGAATTCCACCCAATGCTCTGCCGATGTAAGCCCACTCTTAACACAAGCTTACTAGTTTAGTAGGACGGCTTAATATGCATACTAATAAACAAATTGCTAGCAATATTTTTTTTAAAGCAAGTCTCTTTTTATTTTGTAACTGTAGTAAAATATAAGAATTAGTGTTTAAAAGAGAATCGATAAAAATGTTTTGTTACCTACCTAGATATTTTTATACACAACCGCAGTGGCTATTAGGCATACGATCCACTAGATGGTAAGCGGTTACAGCCACGTGCGAGTATACACACATATTATACTAGGGAATTAGCACGCGCGTTCCCAGGCTAAAATATTTTTTTCCGTCATCAGGGCCAGAAACTGCTGGTAACTGCGGACAGCATCATTACCTTGGCTTAACCTTAAGAAACCTAAAATTCTAGACACCACAGTACAACCCAACACAATTTTGTTTGTCTGCCATGTTCTATATGGTTTTGCCTAGCCGTAACAAGTCCAGTAAGAGCGAAAGCGAGCAAAAGTTTAAGGGAGGAATCGCTATATTCGTCCATTCTCAAAATTAGAAATTATATATTTTGCATACATAAATAAAACGGTAGCAATTAATTAATTTCTTTTTCCAAAGATATTATGTCACCCCTAAAGCCTAACTTGAACAAAAAATTCATTCGTGCAGTTACAGAACTACACTTGTTTCTCTACATACATAGTCTAATACTACCATCCCCGAAAGAGTAGTCAGTGATGTATTACATTCAAAAGCGATAGGGAGCGGGCTATTGCCGTCCAATGGGCACATTTCCAAAGACAGTAAGATATTGAAAAAAAATTATAAAAGAAAACCCAAAATCACTTTTGCTCGATCCGAGACTCGATTCCATGACCTCATGCAAAGGTATAGCATTTACAACCGATTGACCGACATGTCGCTATATTTCTATACGGGAAAATAATTTATACACCAAATGTTCAATAAATAATAGGTACAACAACATATAATATGAATAACCTGAATATGGCACCGGTTGGGATTTGAAAAATACGATTTCAATAGGATCACATCGGAATAAAATGTGTGCTCTAACCGATAAGTCTGTTTTTACGACCTAACAAAACACATAAACTGCTTGATATGTGTACTATTGTGTAGGTGTACCTAAACAAAAATCGTAAAATATACACCTTAATGTAGGCTCGTGATGCCTATTTAAAGTAAATAATACGTTTAGTGCTACACATCGAAGTATCGATAGCATATTTTATTACTGACAGGATTCTTTAAGTAATAGAATTTGAGTCAGAAATGCCAGTACTATACATGTCAAAACGTATGCGACATGCATTACACCTCTTCGGAAAGCCGCGATTCGTTCCGTTCCTGCGTTTGTCACGGTTCGGTTTTCGGACAAGGAAATCATACGGAACAAAAGTCAGTATATTTCTGTGTGGCTCACAGTTAAACATAGTCTCGCCCACGCTGCTCACACATCGAACCGCCGCCGCTCGACTGCCCAGTCCCATCTTCCTTCTCGCCGCCTATACACGCTCCAGGTTAGTACAAATTTTAAGTTTTACTTTCAATGCAACCTTAGCGAAATATTTCAATCACTATTTTCTGTTTGCTGTGCGATATTTTCAATTCAATCTAGCCAATGTTTTATTTATTTACAACAAATTATTATTAATCAATTCAATTTTAAACTTTCATCTTAGATTGGTTACCGTTAACAAGTGCTCGAATTCCAAATGCGTGATTATTTTTAGCTATGCTGTTCAGCGTTTAACGAGTGCATATTACAATACCTCGTGTCCGACCAAAAACCCGGTTTTCGTTACTATAAATATCCCCATATCGAATGTTTGCGAATTCTATTTTGAATTTGTTCTACTGTTCGACGCACGCGTCGATGCTTGAGGTAGATAATCCATCAGGAGCGCATGATCGATGAAACGAATACGACTCCAGTCACCGTTGATACTGAATACATACTTTATTGAATGTGCGTTCGCGTCCATTCGCGTTAGTAGTAGTAAACATAGATACTTATGTTTATAAAAATTCATTGACGATTCTCATTGATATTTTTCAATTCCATGCCAAGAATCGAGTCTTACGCATGAGCTTAACTGTGTAGAAGTATATACGGCTAACCATTCGTCTTGTTAAATGAAACTTACAACTGCCTCTATTTTTGTTTGTCTGCTGTAAAACAGTTTACAAAAGCCTTTAATAGCCAGCAAGCGGATATTACGTATTGTTGCCGTCGCGTCAGTGATCTGATTTTAATGTTTTCAACAGAATGTTTTTACAAAAAACTTGATGTACCTGACACGTTATTCATAAAATATACATACCTACTGAAATTTTTATAGTTTTGCAAACAAACCGTGTGCGTAAAATTTTCCGCTGAAACATGTAACGTTAACATAACAGAATTATTTTAGTTTTATACGACAGGAACATCTCTGCTGTTTGTACCTGATGGAACGACGCGACGCTCAGACTAAAGTGATTTAATTACGAAAGTATATTAAAACACTGCTTAAACCAACAGACAAACATAGGCAACATAAAAAATAATATTATAGAGAGTAATAACGGTTTTAAGCTTTAAATTCAATATACAGGCTACACCACGATCTCAGATAATATACAACATTTAACATAATAAACTCACATCCTGAAAGTACTGTGTTCAAAATCAGCTACTGAATCAAATCCAGCAATTTCTAATATAGGCAATTTTTATCCCTAAAATAATTAAAACGAATTAAATTATAGTCACCCATTTATTAAACGAAAATGTATCATAATTCAAGGCAATAAGGTTTTTGATGCAATAAAGGCAATAATGTTAGATTTACTGTACTATCCGCGCACAATAAGGAGAACTAATTCGTTAAATTAAAATATTTAAGTACATAAAAGTAACATTTTAATGGTTACTTTATTATTACGATTTAATAATCTAATTGGGGTGTTTAAGGTTGTGCGTTATATCTGTGACATGTTTTATATACTAAATTACAAACTCACAAAACAAATATATTATTTTAAATAATATGATATAATCAGTTCTGTGTAAAGCTGAAATTAGAAACATATGAGCGTCAACAATAGTTTCGTAAATTTTTTTACATCGACAAGGAATTTGAACGGATTAAAAACTCTTTACGTCACACTACAGCTGTTCAGACTTTATATCATTTATTCTCAGTATTACAATCATTATTAGTTTATAAATAGTTAACATTGAAATTTGTTTTTATTGACATTATTGTAAATTTGTCTACTTATAAGTTATTAATTTTCGATTTATTATTTGCTCGTTTCATGTTTTCTTTCCTTATTCTAACGTTGCAGTAGACCTAAATTATTGAATTTAGCTTCTTAAAATGTTGTGTCCATGGGTTGTGCTTTGTAAACCTGTGTTATAATATCGTCAGTAGTAACGTAAGTAATGTAAAAGACAACACAAATTTTAGGAAAACACATAAAACAATTATTTAACGTGATTAATGCATGTCACATTTTTATCAACTAACCTTTTTAGATTAGAAATAAAAAATTAAATAGTCAGCGATTTTACTTCATGATGGGCAATTTATTGATAATATTCATCAATACCGGGTATAAAGGGACCTAAGGCAATTCAATCAGATTTTGCATTATTATAATTTACATGAAAATTTGCAAAATACACATTTTTATGTTATTTAATCCATTATGAGCATATTTTGTCTGTCGTATCCCATAAAACAATTGTGCCAATAAAATTACTGATGATATATATTCATTCAATTTTTAACAAGCTTTCCTGTCTATTCTTCGTGAACATAATAGGTATCTAAAAATAATTAAACTACTTTCAAGCTATTAGTGTATAGACAGCAAAGTAGAATTCGCGTAATTAACCTGATCCCTTGACGCTTAAACGTAGAAATATAAATTCTAATACACATTAGAGTACGTTATGTTAATTGCCTTGCCCGAGGCAACGTCTCTGCACGGCATGTAATTCGATAAGATTTGTAGCTACAAATCATTCAAAATAGGGACGCTATGCATTGGATACGTACCACGACATTAAGGACCGGGCTTAAGGCGTGGCTAGTGAAGTACTAACGTTTATACTAATGCGTAGCTCTACGAATATAGTTGGTTACTAATCGAAACCCCGTCGAATTTTAAATGTAAACAAATAATTTAACAAACAAGCATTTGATAATAGCACATTTCGTGGGTTTGTTTAAATGCAGCTGCTTCCTTGTTTGTTCTATTTAATTGCAGTAAATCTATACTTCTGTTTCAGAATAGTTTGCACCACTGTAAACTGTTCTGAAACAGAAGTATAGATTTACTGCAATTAAATAGAAAAGACAAGGAAGCATCTACATTTAAACAAACCCACGAAATGTCAAATACCTAGTTAACAAAATACCAAACGTCTGCAAAGACGAAACTAACGCGTTAGCTTCGTGTAGAAATATCGTCTAGTAAATTCTATGCCAATACTGAGGTAATAAATCACAATACTCTGGCGTACATCAGGCTGTCACTTCGACCACACCTCTGTTAGAAACAGAAATGATTACACATTAACTATAAATATATATTATTTCATCTACATAGTGCTTATGACCGTAGTCATTAGATTGAAATTCGCAAGGCAATGAAACAAGCTTTGGTGTTTTTGTATCCGATCATCACGTACGAAGGTAAATAGTAAGGACAGTGCGCCCGGAGCGAGAGGACCACGGCTACGGTTGGCAGATCAAAGTATGATGTATTCAAAGCTTTTGCCACTATCGAGATAGTACCCACCGTAGGTACTTAACATATTAAATATTGACCGAATGGTGGCGCTGTTCGGCTGGTCTTGTGTACCGACATCGTGCTGACGGATATGAATGGGGTACTTTGTGATAGTATGCAGTCAATTTGCTACAAAGCACCTTTGTAAGGCGGTTTACGAAATACCACACTATCAAAAGCCGACGGTTGGCCTCAATTTGAATTAAAACACGTCACTAATAAGGTGGTTAATTTAAAACTTATAACAAAGCGCATGAATCTAGGTCTGTCTTGGTAGAAAAACTAGGTCAATGATAATACCGTTACATAAATAATAGAAAAGAAAATTAAAACATAAAATCAAACTTGGTAGCTACCAAATGTTCAGTTGTTAATGTCACTAATGACAGGGCAATAAATAACGTATAGTCTAATAACAGAACACGGTTTGTTTATTCATTTTCTTTAAAATATTTTTGACCCATTGGCCTAGAAATGACACTTAACAGACGAGTCGAGAAAATCACTAGCTAGGCATTTCACAAAAGATCTTGTTACACTTTCGAGAAAGTTGCACATCGGACTTCCGCAAACGATACACCAACTTCAAAACATTTGATTAGTAGTAACTTCTGTTCATTTCTGTATATACTTATGATGTAAACGCAATATGTCAATAGTAACACAGTAGCGTCTTTTTGTTCTGGTATAAAATATTGTAACAAAAGTTTTATAAAGGAGCTGCTTTTATGTTTTAGTCATCTTTATCACATCCGTAATCACATGTTCATATTATTATCATGTTAATGATGGTGTTCTCTATTAGACACTACACTATTTTCTAAACATAGGTATATATCCATTATAACTATTACATAAATTTCACAGGTCTTCAAAATGAGCCGTGTAGGAAGAACCCGACGCACTCGTGTCTACGACTGCAACTTCAATAAGGGCGAGAGTTATTACCGCCCAGTCCTCGACAGGCTCGATGGCAAGGTCCCTGCTGCCCGCACCGAAGAGTCCGACCGTGACCGCATCCGTGCTGATGTCGAGAACCGCATCAAGACCGCACTAGACGAGGTTGAGGTGCCCACTGCAGACAGCCTATTCGATTCCAGAGGCGCCAGGGTACAAAGAGGCAGACCGCTCTCCTCTGCTTTCGACACTGAAGAGCTTTCTGAGGATGTAAGTCAAAGATATTTCATTTTATTTTAATATCGCTCTACAGAAAGACCTAAAGATAACAGACATTCCGCAAGTTAAAAATACTTCAGTAGCTGAAGCACGCCAACATAAGCAGAATACCAGGGCGACGGATTATAAAACCAAGTTAAAAAAAAATTACTAAAGCAATTGTCGGTCGTATTTTCAGCGCAAACAAAGAACACAAACTTTTATTTCATGATTAACCCCTATAGAATGTTGTTACGTAAAATACTCTATCCATAAAAACATAATGGTTTTGAGAATGGTCATTAACATTAATGCACTTTTGTTATTCATTGTGTCAAAGGAAAACAAATAACAATATTAATGAAAACAAACCACAATGCACTCGTAAATTAATAAAGTTTCGGTGAAGTGGAATTGTGCTAAATGCCATTACATTATAAATTAAAATAATGTTCGATGAGTATCCACTGCACCGATATTGGTTTAAAACATTTCAATATGGCTACTTTAAGGCTAGTAAATATCACAAAGCCAGTGTCTGTTGATAAATTTTTACAATATACAGAACAAAAGTATGTTCGTATTAGTTCAAAACTAGCGAACAATATGTAGATACAAAATCTTATAATAATAGTCATACCTGTTGGTAAGATATTTGATATAAACTCGGAACAAAGGCGTCTAGCTGTGTTGAAATCCGAATACTTCAGTATCTTATGTATTGGTTATTGCATTCAAAGTTGTAGGTGGGTGCTATTCTCGAGTCGGGAAAGAGGAGTTTTATAACTTTGACATATGCATTGCATCGAGCTGCGAGTGAATGTATTCAAAACAGATTCGAAATGTACCCATCACACGTCGAGATAAATCCTTAGCCTAAGTTTTAAAACATTTGTACGAACTTCATTATTTCCGAATGAAAGCACATTTGCGCTGTATTATTGCATATGACGGAGGTATTCACTAGATACTTTGGCTATTTAAGGCGTGTAAATAAGTTCGCATGATAACGATGTAAAAACAAAAATGTGGTATCAGACCGTCTACACGGTTGGCACGTTGCTCACAGTAGACATTTCGACAATATGCGGAGTTTTATTGAATTGATATCCACGTGAGGGAAAACCTTATACACTAATATTTGTATCATCAAAAAACTAGATGTATTACAATATAAATATGTGAGCCCATGGTCGTCTGTTACGGATATTACCGGCTTTTGTAAAATAAAATTCCAATAATTTGCCGAATGCGAAAAACACAATTAAAGTAATATAATATCATAGTACCTACGAAAAACTATTTAGTTTAAATCACATTTATGAAAGAAGATAAATAACAATTTCAGTCAATCTAATTGAAAAATATTACAAATCTGAAATGGAAACTGTCATAACCAATCAGTATCGAGTATTTCAACAGAAATTGATATTTTAACTAACTAAAAACAAACTAAACTTTAATTTGTATTTGATCGCAGCAACCCGTTTGATGAACACAGCATTTGATACTGAGCACAAGTTTAGTGAAAGGGACTGGAAAATGCTAGGAATAGGAAGCAGAATTCAAAAGCGAATATCGCAGCTTTAGGGCCTATTCACACAGCGCGACGGGAGCCCGCTCTGACTGACGGGAATAAATGTGCATGCATTTTACATAAGTCCCAGCGACCACATAGCTGCCGTGTATAAACAAGTTTGGACAACGACGCGACAATATTTTATTCCGTCATTGTTAGATCACCCCGTCAAACTGCCGACACGAATTATTCGTAGAAGTATTCTACAAATAAAGTATATGCTATAAACTCCGCAGTCACAATTTTTCAATTCATATGCTGATAAGAATACAGTACCAGCACAATGACTTTATATACATTATGCTTATTATGAAAGTTTCAATATCGAACAACTTTTCGTGTTTAGATTGTAATTTGTTATGTATACGAAATTAGTCATTTCCACGAATAATATACTTTACAATTTTCTTAAATAATTCTCTATTTTCTAGAGGTGCATGGCTACTACGGCCGCGTCAATCAAATATGACGTATGATTATGAAACGTTTCATTGCTTGATAATCTTGATTTATAGTATTATCTGTATTTTTCAATAGATGCCAAGAATTAATTCTAGTTATAAGCCTTGACACCACGCCACGTGTGTGATTTATTCATTTTAACCTGTGAAATTGTAAATTTGCAAAATATATACGACTGTCTTTAGTCCGTTGCCACCGTAATCAAAAACCCATTTTTTTAATTTAATCTCCTCATATATGTTTATAGTACGCGTTCTTACAATTTCAAATATAAAAGGTACTATCAAAAGCATCAAAATATTTAATATGGTCACTTCGAAATCACAACAGCATTTTGAAAATGGTAATTACCGAGTTTATCACTTCCTACTGTGATGTTCAATTTTAATATCAGTACCAGTTCATAAGCTACAGATGGGCATTTTTAGCTCTGTTTTTAAATCACTCCCTAATGACACTCGACTTATAGTATACTATTAAATGAGTTCAATACTCGCTCGAAACAAAATTTTATGGAAATTGCCGATAGCCGAGACGGGTAAGTTCTTTGTTTCCGTTTTTTTAATCTGCCGTAATGCAGCCACATTGCGGCGTCGGGTCGGCATCATATGAGTAAGGCGTGTGCGAATCGTGTCGTTAAAAAAATTTGTCCTACGACAAGACGGCGGATCGTTGGCGTGGCACCAGCAGGCAACAATACAAGAAAAGTTTAGCCCACTTAACAAGTGCGAACCAACCGATAATTTTACGTAACACAGCCATTTTTTAAATCACATTTTGTCTAGCAGTAACGACTTCTAGCTTATGAATAACCTACCAGATTTTTGATGACGTTTTGTTTTTTATGCGTAATACGCGATTTTACAAACATCTAAATAACAAATCTAAAGAACTTTTGGAACACGTAAGTCGTCTGCGTGGTGACGGCATTTATTGCGTTTTATATTGCATGTGAAGTTATAGCAATATAGGATTTTAATATTTTCTAAAAATAACTAGCTCTGCCAATTAACTCGCTGCATGTCATACAAAATCCAGATGCATTCAACCAGAATAAATCTCTCAATACATAAAAGTTTTAAAAACATTCCCATCATGCTCAATGGAGAAAAGCATACATTTAAAATGTTTTGTGTTTTCAGGAGCAATTTTTTTTCGAGCTTCACTTTTTCTCTCACACCTTTGTGTCGTATTTCGCTTTCGATATAAATCGTTCTATATAAAGTTAGAAAAGTGCGTTGCAGCCACATTGTTAACTATGTTCAAATTTTCATAGATAAATGATAAACGGGCTGCAACAAGTCAATGATATTTGGAGCTTCAAAGCAATGCAACAAAATATAAGGCTATCGTTGTATTTTGTTGCATTGCTTCGAACTATGACTGTTTAAAATCAAAAAGTAAAAAAGTCATTTGTCGAAATATTATGTTGAAGGACGATAAAAAATGTTTGCAGTTAATATTTATGTTCACACTATGAGATAAATAAGAAAACTATTTTTAGTAAGAAATGGATTTCTTTAATTTGTCCAACAACGTATGGACTACGGGGTTCAAACACAATGCATTTATCCTAACTTTTCGATATGGTTAAGATGACATTTCAAAATAGGATGTCCTTAAAAAATCAAACTTGTATCGAGGGTTTTGAAAAGGAAGAATACATGTCTTTAATCTACAGTTAACAGTAATACCTAATTACATCTAGCTTCACCTAAAAACTGCAATCAGAATCGATAGTTGTGCAAGCTCACATTTACAAGAGAGTAATTTTAAATGAGAGAATCTTATTCATCGTTCGATACAGAAGTTGATCGTACTTCTTGGTGTTAAACAATAAACAGCTATATTCAGAATGTAATCTGCTAAAAGCCCATTCGTGTTTAACTAAGTCTATCGTCGATCAAAGGTATCAAACTTGCCTAGAACATCTAAACTACACGAGACGTAGCTCAAACTTAGTAATTATTTTCTAATTTGTGATAATGCCTAAATTGACGTAGACAGAATCGAATTCAACTCACGTTTATAATTATCTGTGTCTCCTTGTTGACCGTTGTTGTAGCGCAGTGTGCGTCATGGTCATTTCTGTAGGAAGCCATTCCTAAATTTACATCCTTTGTGAGTTTCATGCCTGCTTCTTCTCATGAAAGCTATGCTCATCGAACAGGCTTTTTCAATGCAGAATTTTTATTTCCGTTTCATTATTAGGTATATTTTTGTTAATATATCTTATATAGTTAAGTGACGTGTCCAAGAATTGTTTGCGCATTTTTATGAAAATTAAGATTTTTGACTTTAATTGTCTCCATTAGCCAGCATCGGTTTCGACTTTTGTATATCAACGATAGACTCAAATGTCTGATGTACATTAGTCTGTCTTTGAAATTATGTTATTGTTGCCGCGGTCAAATTCAAGTCGTGCTTTGGTAATACTTGTATTCAGGCTAATTAAATTAGTCTAGAAAATACCCACTCACTATTTATAAACCTATGTCCCCATTATATAGACAAATCATTTTTAGAGTAGGAACCATTTTATTCTTCTATCTACCTGTGCTTTTGTCTCAAGCCTTCAGCCAAACCCAACTGATTCTAAGACGACTTATATTCATAGGCAAAATATTACTCTGATTTTCTTATTAATATCATTTAATAGCTGCTAGCTAGAGACGTTTAGAAACGTTTAGAAACGTTAGCCTAAGCTCAACTGTTGATCGTGAGTCGCGTTCGTATCGTACGCAAACTATATGTTACATTTTCTTTAACTTTTAATAGCTACATACGCAAAAGCTGTGCACGTCTACCGCACACAGCCCTAAAGATCTCATCTCCTACTAGAAACGACATGTATCTAAACGGTGAGAGGTTGGTGAGGTACACCTGCCAGACAAAATACAGACATATTATACAGGTATATTTAAGTAACAAATTAGTAAGGCAAACAAACGTGTCAACTGAATCTAAAATCAAAGTGATGATACGCGTGCGTCAGGGTACAACATAATAATGTTAGTAAACATTAGTCATAATTTAAAAAATATGCACCATGTCTACAAAGTAATTTATTGGACCTGTGCCGACAACTCGTATACGTGCATAAGAAGTGACACACACTGACATATGACACATTAAAATTATTGCACGATGCCTTGAATGTTGATGCTATATTTAACATTGTTTAACCCTTACGTAGGCAATCTATAAAGGGAATAGCCAAATAAGATCACTGCAAACATACCGTTGAAATAGAAAGTTATATTTAAATGATGAGTCGGCCTAAACATGTGTTTACTGGGCTGTGGTGTGAAGATCTACATTTGACCTTTGAAAACAGACATTATTCTTACAAATATACGTAGAACGGCATTTATGCATAACTAGATGTCGATTGCGACGTTGGCATTTGCAAGTAGCCATCTTTGTTGATAAAAGCAGAAGTAATATTTTTTGAGTAGCTTAGTCGCCAAGACATAACAGATACAGTTACCATCGCATTTTAAATATTAGTAAGATAAACAACAGCGGTAGCCCAATAATAACAGCATTCAATTCCAATGTATGTATATCGCGCGTTAGGTTCCTTGCTGCTATTATCATATTTTTAACGTCCAATAATAATTGTTGCTAGACAAGACAAGAAAAATAAGCGCAAACTCAAGCACTTGATTAACAGTGCCATCGAAACGGGAATAAAATCGTAGCATATTTGAATCTGTGTTCTTTAATAACGTTACGATACTGACTTCATGTCTGGGGCGGGCATCCTTTTATAACAATGAAATAGGTACAAACAATTAAGCATTTAAATTACGAACGTTGAGTGGGATTTCAACCATTTCATGTAAAATATATTTTACGCAATGAAAATTGATATAAAGCCTTCTATTGAAATGCATTTTGGGTTTTGTATTGTATGCCTTGCTAAATGTGTACGCTTTGAGAAAACTCTTCAAAAATGTAAGCCTGTCTGAGACCGAACTAATGAACGTTTAATTGAATGCACTTAAATGTGTACCGCTGAATATAATAATTTCATAGAAGCCGAATAATGACGTACCATACAATACGTCTTTCAAAATTACCACTAAAATGGAAATGAAAAGCTAATAAAATGCTCAAATAGTGCAGGGTGCTTGCAATAGACGAGTCTTCGATTATTTATTTATTTAAAAACTACATGCACAAAACAATACATTGGCGGACTTAATGCCAAGGGCATTCTCTACCAGTCAACCATAGGGTGATGCAGAGATAAAAAGAAGTAGGTGCATACGCATACAATAGCATTAGAAAAAGATATGTATATAAACTGAAGAATAACACATAACCTAAATATATCATGTAATTTAAATAAAATATATACAAATAACGACGCCTACATACATACACACCTATATACACACGTAACATATTACTGATGAGATGGAACAGATAAACTATCAAGGCGCGTACTTTTAACTTGAAAGTGCAACGGTTTGTGGACATCCTGACTTCATGAGGGAGCGCAATCCAAAGTAAAACGGACTGGACGAAGAAGGAAGAATGTAGGAAACCAGATGTATGGGAGGGACAAAGTAAGAGAAGTTTGTTAGAAGAACGCAGATTTCTATCATGATTGGAACATAGGTATTGGAAAAGGCAGGTTAAATAAGTGAGAGCATTTGGTAAGGTTAGAATAGAAAATAATATTGTAAAGGCACGCAAACTACGGCGTTGACGAGTGGGTAACCATTTTAAAGTGGATCTATAAAATGAAATTGGTCATCTTTACGAAGTAAAAATGAATCGAATGCAGTTATTTAGAAGTCGGAAATATTTATTGAGTAGATCTGCATTCAGGTCATAGTAACACACAACACCATAGTCAATTAAGGGAAAGATCAAAGTCTGCACAAGCATGATTTTCGTCTTAGACGGTAGTAAATTCTTTAGGCAATACAAGGCCCGTAACTTTCCGGTTACTCTCTGACTGACACTAGTAACCTGAGCTTGCCAATTTAAATTGGAGTCAACGAGCAAATCCAGATCCTTTACAGTAGAACTGAACAGTATAGGTGTCCCATCATCATAGGCGGTAAAGTACTTTAGCAATGTGAACCCAAGTAGATCAGAAGCTATTAGCCGAATATGTTTGTAATACTGTTGATAGTTTGCAACTGTAAATTATCTGCTTATTTGTTAACACATAAACTAAACATTTGACATTCCTTTTAGGTGATGATAGGTGACGTGAAAAAAAGACCGAACTTATGGCAAGAGAAAAACATGACTGTGGTAAATGTTTAAAATGAATTACTAATCATCATTTTTAGAGGCCATGAATGTATTAAATCTTTTCAGTGTCAAAACTCAAAATGACTATTATATTATTGAAGATTTTTATTTATGATAAAAGTTTTATAATCATATTCGGTACCTATTTCCATAGATTTTTATACAAACAAACAATATTTACCTCTTATTTATAAAAATACACGTTATTTCATAATTCTTAAGTCAATACTAAGATATGTATTTCTTTATTGACATGATATCTGGTTCAAACATTAAAACTGTGTCATATTATTATTGGAGCTTATTTCTACAGAATTACATATTAGTTCTTCCTTTATACGTATCCTCATTTATATGTTGATGCGCGCTACTACAATTATCATTTAATCTTCATAATACTTTTGATGAGCTCTTCATTCCACAGTTAGGTAGTACTTCGTTATATACTATATCATATAATTCACACGAATAATCGTAGTGACATAAATTGAGGCTATCGCTACTAAAATCATTTGATTTGAGTGCCACCGTCAACGTATACTACGCTTCAGCTATAATTAGCAGCCATCTTGCAAGCTTCACATATTATTCCACATTCAAAATCATTAGCTTTGACGTTAATATCGTTACAAAAAAGTATGTGTGTAATAAAGTTTCTATGGTGAATAAATTGTTTTTATAATTGGAGAACGTTACCTTGGTGAAGTATTCGTTGATTTTACAAATAAATTGAGAAATGTTATACACTACTTAATTATATATACACTCTAAACTCTTTACAGTTATTATATTATATTTATGTATTTATTTATTAGGATCTCTTACAAGAAGTAAAATTTCTCAATCAATATATCTTGATAATTAAAATAAGGTCTTATGTTTTCTCAATTACAAGAGATCACAACATGCCCAAAGAGAAAGTACAAACAATTAGGTAAAAGAAAGTAAGTAATTTTATTAAAAATTAACATATATGTACATGCATTAGAAATTTCAAAGGAATGTACAAAAAAATAAAAGCTGTAATGTTAAGATAAAAATTAACATATACAAGAAATTAATAGCTTAAAAAAATTAAAAAGCCCGCTTATATTTAATAATTTTAATGTAATAAAGCGTGGGGTGCATTCTAAGATATTTTGATAATCCCCACTCACACTATTTTACAGTAAAATTATTAAATTATTTTCTACTTTTTAAAGCGTGTTTTTTAGTTCTTTATTCATTTTTTTTTCTCAGTGCAACCTTTTAAATCTATCCGTCGGTTTGAAAGGGCTGAAAATCACGTTCAAAGATTCCGTTACATAGATTACGCGATATATAGATACATAGATACATACATAACAACCTAATAAAAGCGTGTTAAAATAATAAAATTAGACATTGTCTTGTGTCATACAATATTATATTAAAAGTTGTATCCCAAAAATGATAGATTCGATTTAGAGGTTTACTCATAAAAACGTCACCAACCGACATTAATTTTTTTAGTAGCTATAGATAGATTCAACTAGCATTGTAATATCATTTTTAAATCTATACTAATATTATAAAGCTGAAGCGTTTGTTTGTTTGGTTGGTTGAACGCGGTAATCTCAGGAACTACTGGTTCGAATTGATAAATTATTTTAGTGTTGGATGGCTTATTTATCGAGGAAAGCTATAGGCTATAACATCACGCTACGACTCACGGGGGGCGCCGCAGTAATTATAAACGCGGGTGAAACCACGGGCACATCTAGTTAGAATAACCATGAAACCGAGTCTTGAAACTACGACCTTCTATTCTCCTATCTATAAATACAGAAACAAACATCAGTGGGTAATTTATTGTTTAACTAAAGACGCGTAATCTTTATCAGTCGTATTACACAGACGTTAGACTGTTTAGTGAATGATCTAAGGTCAAACAAATCAAATTACATGTAATCTCAGCAGCCAGTAATGTTCTGCTGTAAAATAACAAACTTAAAACTAAAAAGGTTGTACATAGAATGGGTTTTGAATGATACCATGACGCTGCGACGCTATTTATATTTGGAATAGACAGATGATTTTGAAGAAAAAGAATCGTTGTTTTGTTTGCTTTCTTTTCATATGAAGATCAGCCTATATATACAATAACAGTATTACAGTGACTTTAAAATAGTAAAACTTTGAAACAACGGGTTGTTTGCCCGGAAACGGTTGTCTATTTGTATACCGCAGAAATGTTTACTCCACGCAGGGAAAGTATAGCTACTTTATTTAAACTACTGCATAAATATAAATCGCCTAGCCTACCCTTCTGCTAAATAAAGAAATTAATTTCACCTTCTTATCTTATCTTATGTGGGGGCCAGTCAGTGCAGACCGGCGACACTTCGACCCAGTGGGATCTTTTGTGTCGACACTCTCCCAATAACGACTGCACTAGATGTTCATGGCAGCCGGACCGACGGCTTAACGTGCTTTCCGAGGCATGGAGCAGGCGATAATTGTCAATCAATACGCACATAATTTCGGAAAGTCATATAACTTCCGAAAGTCAGAGGTGCGCGACGTGGAGACCCTCTGCATTACAGTCTGTTGGTCTCCCCACTGAGCTATCGCTGCTCTTTAATTTCACCTTCAGTTAGACATATTAATTATATCGTTCTCAAGAAGACGTTCTGTTGCCAGCTAATTTAGATGCGACGGCAAAATATACCTACCTATTTCAATAACTTAAAATAACGATGCTTACTTGATCTTCAGCTAATCAATTGTTTCCTTTATTTTACTTTTGAAGTCTCTAGGTACGTTGCCATGACAACGATTTCCTTAACCGTGGGCGTGGGTCTAAACATGTGGAACCAGTCAACAAACAGTCTGTTAGAGTTTTTTTTACAATAGTAGACTATAGGAGTAATTTAAAGTACCAGCTAATGAAACGATAAGCTAATACTTGCTTCAGCTGTCTTGTTTAGCCGCCTCCTCTCCCCTGCTATTTGCAGAATGCACGGACTCAAGCTTATCCCGGTAAAAATTGTGCCACAAAATACAGTGACGTTAGACAACAAAAGCACTTTATTTATAAGTTTGTTGCATAGTCTTAGACATTGAAATTCTCTGAACAATATACATGTGTCACGAAGAACTAAATTTAACATGTATAAGATGTAGTGCGTTATATCGATACTAAAAGCCACAAGATGTCTATAAAGTTCAGCTTGAACTTTCTACCCGCTATAGATACACGCTATGTCTTGCGTAGAGTGAACTTATCAATTACTGAAAATAAATATTGCTGTTGCCTGCTACTCCGATTTTCACTTTCATCTTACACCTTCTACTTCTCGTGGGTATGGAATTCTTAAATAGATGATTTGTGCACACTGTCGCATTGAAAGAAACCTGCGTTTCAGAGCGCACTCTAATATTTCTGAATGTAAGAAGTCTGCTAACCAAGATTGACATGTGTATAAGTAGAGACAAAGATTCTATTAAGAACAAATCTGTGGGCAATGAATATCATTTAAAATTAATTATTAATGGTACCCAATTAGGATCAAAAACAAAGTTAAAACTGATATTATTTACGGTTATGTAAAATAAATAATAATACAATCAATTAATGAATACATGTCATATATAAATTATTATACACTTTAGGTAACAGGAACTATAATAACAAGAACTTATTTGTAAAACCAAAATCAAAGACACAACATTCATAATTTCATCAACATTCCATTGTTTGCTGAACAGTCTGTGTTTAAAAAGCGTGGCTTCAAATTAGCTATTGTTTGTGGCACGGGCACACAGTTGATGGAACACCTAAAACAAACCAACCGAGACTATGTTTGCTTTTGTATATTTGAAATTGGCGAAAATTATACAGCCGAATTCACTGGACAAGTGAATAAACACACGGGGAAATATTAGAGAAAACAATCGACACCCATCACAGAATGAGTAAAATAACAATACAGAGCGTTTTAATTAACTCGCTCCGGCCTTTCTGGTGCAATGATCATAGAGTAGCCGGCAGATGTTATATACTGTTCACTGCACGCGAATTCAATATACAACATATACGCGCGGTACATATGTATTTTCTGATTATCATTCGTTTTATCTAGATATTATTATATTAATTATTATAATTACCACGTACAGCCATATGTGATGTAATAACGTGGCGGTTGATATTTTCTAGATATATAAAATTATTATTTACAATTCGACACACTCTGAAACTTTAAGACATACTCTTGGAATGTCATTTTGAGAAGATCATAGTGCCCCGTCATAAAAATAAATTCTTAATTATCATCGTTAAAGTATATACAAAGATTCGTAGATTTGCAACGTTGCTCGATTTGTTATAACGGCGTACAAATGTCCAGTCTGCCAGCTCGTTTTATCTTTTCCTGCGCATATCGCCTATTTGTTTTTACGTAGAGCGGCATACCATCACCATCGACGAGTTATAAACCGTACGCAGTTCATCTTAGGATCTTATTCCTTCAAACAACAAGAAATAAATTTACAAGCTGATGAAAGAAGACATTGAAATATGTTTACAAAACAAAATGCTTGACTGCACTGAGCGAAGGGGCAACACATGTTTTGCAGTACTTCAATACTTTCAATTATTTGTACTTTATATGAACCCTTGAAATATAGCAATGTGTTTTGTTATATAAGTGAGCCTTCTAACAATGGATCTGCAGAACAATACTTAGTCTGCGTGATTTAATTGTTTTTATAATTTAACGGCATCTAATTTCCATTTTCCATCATAATAATAATAATTTTCATATTATGTATACTTGGCAAACTATCATTATCTATTTTATAAATACTCGCCATTATATTATAATATTTTGTTACTGTTTTATGCCTAAAGCTCTGTTTCAAGGCTTGTAATCCCAAATCGCCGGACATGACGGATATAGATTTGAGGTACGGAGTATGAGGCAGACATCATCGGTACTGTAGCTCGCAAGCGCTGTCGCTCAGGGGTGGCGCTCTTGTAATATGAATACAGGCCAAGTGCACCGCCCCTAACCAAACTCAATGAAGGTATTCAGTATATTGGATTCCTTACTCCTTTGTTACGAGCGCCGGTTGAATCTCAGAATTTCAACGTGAAGGCAAAATATCTCTAGAGAATCGATGTGAATGTATCTTCATATTGTTTTGTAGCGTCAGTATCTATCACGAGCTAGTTTTTATATTGAATGGTCTTCGATACTAAAGTCTTTGTGTCGTCTACAATGGCAATGTTATCAAATCATTGATTATTAATGTGTATGAATACATTGATACACTATCTGCCGTTTCCCTTTTGGGCCGATAATATTATTATTTTCAAGTTATATTTAGACTGGTGTAAATTACCGTGAAATCAAGTTGTTAGACGCGTTTCAGTTTTAATTTTCCAGACAGCGTATACTGACATGATAAGTATACGCAAAATTTCGCTACGTTTACTGATTTTATAATTTTAAAACTACCTGAGCCGGCATCGTTGTGCATTTTAATGCACTAGAGCGTACTTATTTAATATGGACGAAAATATCACTCGTAAAATTTGAATAATGAATCAAAAGTTGTTCTACTGTGAGTATTTTTAATGTAGTGTTTTCACATAAATATAAACTTGGCGATAGGTATTATGGATTTCGTTTGATTGTCATCATAGAGTTAATAATAATTTGTCTGTTGCTAGGAATAAATATTATTAAAAAAGTACAATGTACACAGCCTTGTTTAACATTTATTTATAGATTGACTACATCTACAATGCTATAGCTATATGTTAAAAGCACTACACTTTATTTTTTACTTTAATTAGACTTTCTCTGATCGATATCTGTCGCGCTGCATAGCAATGCTGCCGCTTTTGTTTCATGACTTAACACTTTACATGTTTACATGTAATCACAGATCACGAAACCTCAAGTTCAGAACCAGAATGAGGCAATGTGTAATTAGGTATTTTTGTTATAAGATTCTTAATAATAGAATAGTAGTATAGAGTCTGGATATGTTCCCGTACATAACAATAATCACACCCTTTTATTACGTGGATCCAAACACATAATGGCTGGAACGTGGATGTAATGCATCTTAAGTGTAATTATTTTGCATAATTACAGTTATATACCCAAGTGTGTAGTCATCTAGGGATGGCATTGTATATCCAAAATCACAAATTATTCAATACAATTACTTCCATCTATTGCAAAACATACATTATCATATTTATAAATAAGTGCACAAATTTTCTTTTGAGTTCTTAAGGAGACAACTATGCCTTTGATCAACTATAATAAACACTATTTCACTGCCAAGTGAGGTTGTTGTACTAGAAAACGAGGAGTGATGACAGTTTGAAGATAGGTACTTGCCAAGCCGAATAGTTAACTGTAAAAATATAAAGCGTAAACTCTACTCTCTAAATGTTTGCTCTTATGGTGAATAATAGCCGTTTTGTATGCGTGTTGGTTTTACAAAATAAAGCCTTTTAGCTTTAAATACTTTATAGACATGTCTATAATATATGAGAGAAAATGTTTAATGTAGGTTAGTATAATATCTCTATTAAGGCGCACTAAGTGCCTGAACATGACAAGTCAACATTTAATGCTAGATGATACAAAATTGTTGAAAAGAAACTTGTCGGTCTGGCAATATTCACAATTAAAGGAAATTTATAATTTTGCTATTAAAAGTAATAGAATTCTCGAACATTTGTGTTCAAGTGATATAAGTGTAAAAAATATGATTAAGCTGTTATGTAGGTACTTTTTTGTTTTTGAATACAATATTTGATATTTTATTAAGATGAAGAATTATTATTAAGCTGTAATATACCTACTGGAACTTGCACGACAACGTCATTAAATTAATCTTCCATCGAATTTATAATACAGGTTATACGTAATTATACGCAATTATACTCTCATTTGAAAAAATATTAATGCTCAAGTCTTATAAAAGGAGAAAATCTCAACATTAGTTATTTTGAGAACCAATAAAGTAAAAGAAAAATGAAGTTATTTACATAACAACGCGTGCATGAAAAATATATATATATATATTATTATTACAAATTTTTAGCAAATGGTAATCTGTATTATCTGCCGACCTACAGAAAACATTTGTTAGTCTATGTACGTCTTCTTTAAGCGATAGAATACGCATAATCAACTTATGATTATTAAGAATAATCATCACGACCATTAGTCAAATCTGTGTCGGTATTAATACATTCGAGAACCGTGTACCACAAATACTTTTACCTTGGCCTAAAACTCATTTCACATTGTTTTAGATAAATTATATAAGTACTTACTTCACATCACACACAGCCGAACTCAACAAACTAGAACATTTAAACTAATATTAGATGTCACCATACCATTAAACCGCATTTGTTCGGAATAAATTAATTAACAAATATTACTTTAGTAAGTTTGTTTGAAACAAGTCACAGGCAACTCCAATGTGAGACGTATTTAGTCTAGAAGTGCATACAATAAATTTGAGAGCTTTCGGCAACTTTAAAATTCATGAAAGCCGCACGTCTGAGAAGATGTATAGGAGGTAAACTTGAAGTCCAATTCTATGACTGAAAGTTACCAAGAAACTACACAGAAGGTATCTCTTTGACTTTTGACTGAAATTTGTAACGTGCAACTCTAAGACAGATCATTTTCTTAATTGAATATACATAGGTACTATTCATTACGCCAACCAATAAATAAATTGATACTACTCAGTGTAAGCATACATAAATATATCATAGATAATACTCGTGATTTATAAAGTCCTGCACCGAAAATGCTGTAGCTGTAGTAAAAATAGGTAACTTAGAATTACCATATTATTATGTGGATCACACAACAATACTACGACATGACCAATTAAGCGAAACCGCCATTAGTACAATCTATTAGTTCTTAAAATTAATTCAAGTCAGCACATCTAGATTATTACACATATATTTGTATCATGATAAATATGTAGTATGCCTTTGTCCGCAACTTTGCTCGCGTAAAAGTAGATTAGATTATGTTAGAAACAGTACTAAAATTATGCCTATGTTACTCGGTGATAATATAGCTTTCTAATGGTGAAAGAATTTTTAGAATCGGATTAGTATTTTTTGAGTTAAAGTCTGACAAACGAACAAAAAATCAAATCTTTGCTTTTTCTAATTTAAGTATAAATTAATCTTGATTTTAAATATTTCATACGATAGAAAAAGGGGAAAATAAGAGATATTGTACTTATTAAAATTTTCTCCATCTAGTTTTCAAACATCCTCTTAGTAAAACAGGAAGAAACAGTCTATAGATAAAATGCTTACAGCTAATTTGCGATAACATTTCCTTCGTAATATTTTTTTGATGACGAGGTAATTGCTTCTTTGTGCTATTTACCATTTTAAAGCTACACTGACAGTTTATTTAATAAAACTTCGTTGAATGCCCAGTATTAGTAATAGTAGTTGGTATTACGAAATAATACTATTAATTCTGAATTGTTTAAGACTATAAATAGTATTTGGAAAAACGTTTCTGCAGCCATTCTCTTAAGTTTTATGATTTTTTTGCCAGACGACCAACGTCTTGATGACGCGCACATACATATTTAGACAATCAATCTATAAATCATTATCAAACTTTATATAGACTAGCTTGTTCTTCCTAAGGGGAAATTTAATAAATATAATTGAGTGAGAATTTGGAAAATAACAAATGTTTTCGATCCACTTTACTTGTTTAGTTTGTAAATTTCCCCGCGACACATGAATTAATTGCAGCGCGGGAGCTTATCTTCTTTTTTTAAAGAGTAACGAGATAAGATACGTATCGTGCAAAGAGATAGGTGGTTCATATAAATTAAATTATTCCTTAATCTACTAAAGATATTAAATAGTTTCTTTGTTACCAATCGGATTTTAATTATTATAAAACTTTTGTGTTGCATGATAAGTATATAATTCATAACGGATATTAACGCGAGCATGCATATTGTTTACGTTGAGGGGCTGACGTTTGGACCAGGTTAAACCGGCCGTGGTCACAAAGCTGACTGCGTAAAACTCTCTTAGAAGACGTATGTTCGCATCGCTCAGAATCCTACGAGAATAAACTATATTACTTCGGGGTTGACACTTACACAGATGGGTAATAAGTCCTAATCATAACATTTTTATTAAAAACATCAACGATGTTAACACTCACGCTCGTTGCTTCGTAGGAATTCTAGATCATGTACTAATTTTGGTTTATCCGACCCTAAGCGTGTGACCACGGCCGGTGTAACCTGGTCGAAGTGACCAACTATATGGTCGCGTTAATACCTGTAATAAGTTATATATATTTATATTATTCTTCCTTTTTACAAGCAATCCATTGCTGCATTGAAGTAAATTCAACGGACTGTTTGTAAGAAAAGTTTTAGATCAAGATGCCGATAATTCAAAGCGTGCCCTTGATAGGACATTTTTGAGTTTGTTTCGTTACTAAAACGTTAATTAAACGTTAATTACTTTATTTAATTATATTGGATTATTGGTTAATAAAAACAAATATATTTCCGTTAATTCTTATAGTTTAAAATTATTTGATGTAGGTAATCCAGTCAATATACTTAGTCTTTATATTAATAATCCATTTTGCCATATCACTTAACGGAACTCTTGCCTTACAATAAAAATCCAACTCCTATAAATCCATTACAACTCTTGGTAGTCCTTCGACGTCTTTCAAGTTGGTTCTGCATCACATAAATGAATTAGTCTTTAAACGTGCCGATTAGCTACTTGTAATAGCACCAAAACTATCGACGGTCTTTGGGTCTGTAATAACTAGACTAAGGATAGGTTATTATACAACACAGTATAGCTTAATACTTTTAACATAATGAAAATGCATACAGTTCGGCATGTTTCTAAAACAACTGTACGAGATTCAAAACTGCGATTGTCGATAGTTGAATCTCGGGTCCAACTATCGACGCCTGCGGTTTTGTTTCAATGTTTCACTGTTACGATTCAATTAGTCCACCAACGTTAATGTATCACTTACGTACGTAATTTACCTTACAAAGAGAGGAATGGATAGTGATAGTTACGAATGCATTTTATTTGTGTAGCTATGTACTTTTAAAACTATTACATTGAAAATCACTAACAGAATGTTTTTTATAAATATCACCTTACCATAATAGATTATAGATAGAAATAGGATAGCAAATGCTTTCAAACACGTAATATGGTCATAGTTATTTACGACTAACAGTGTGATTCTCAGAACGCGCGGGTGCGACTGGCTTTTGTTTTGTAGTTGCTACCCTCAATAATGATTATTTAGTCATTAGAACATTATTTGAGTTACAGAAACAAAGTGTATTAATATATTTTTTTCCAGTTGTACTGATTAGCCGCTCTGGCACTTGTATTTCTTAGTATAACTATATATATTTAACTCGTGTTTCTCAGATAAATGAATATTGTGTTTTTTTGAGAAATAAATATCTTAAACCATAACAGTATTAAAATTATGCAATTTTAAGAAAGCACAGTAGCAGTACACGTTGCTTTTTTAATACTAAGTACGAATATAACTGGCAAAAATAAGAATCTATCGCATTTACTAATAAGCTGCATGTTAGATCCTGACAAACAAATGCACAGGCTGTTAAAAATTGAAATAGGCATAGCTACAGGCGTGTTCATTGCTGCTAGAATACCGCTCGCAACGCAAAATTCGATTACGTCACCATACAAGCTGCATTTTGAACAGCAGACAGCACCAATACAGATGTTTGTAAGAATTAGATTAATAAATATCTGAAAGATAAAAATAGCTAAATTCCTACACTCAATGTCAAAATTAATGAACCTTATTTTTAAAATAAGAGCAATATATCGCATCATTTCACGAAATGGATGATAAAACAACGAACAATGAGAGATTCCACTGCCTACACGTCGCCGCGTCGGTCCGATAATATAACCAGACCGAAATAGCTTCGTAACCACTACAGATGATAGGACTGCCAATCCACATGACATGAGCCACTCGACTCCCAAACAGATTTTTATTACATGCGGTAATCAAAATGGTTTATACTCGTGTACATTGGAAAAATTTGTGTTATTATTTCAGATCATATTTATTTTTCTTTGGCGCCGTATTGCAATTTATAATAACATCGCTGTTTTTTGTCTTGTATGTTTATATTATTCTAGCTAGCATGCACTTTCAAAATATAATTTATTATTGTAATCGTATCGTTATTTTGCTGCTGGCCATAAATACAAGGATGAAAAAGATCGCCACGTCTTAGCTTATAAACGAAAATTATAATGGTGCTGCTTCTCTTTAGAATTTTATATATAATATATATATATATATAGATAACATTTAGGTACTCTTTAAGTATTCGTTCAGTATTCTCCTCTTATTATTACATTTGATATTATAATGTATATAATAGCCATACGATTATTATCTCTAATAAGCTATCTTTAATTAAAGACAATTTAGTTCGAATATATTCTTATTATCTTATTATTATTCTTATTACTAATTAGCAGATAAGCTAGTTACAGTTAAAAGCTGTAATTAGCTTATCTGCTAATTATTATAACTTACTAGGAAAATAACAATATTGCGAATTGCAATTTACAACATATACCAGATACCTACATTCCTTTTTTTGCCGTACCCTGCAAAGGTTTCCCTTCCCTTTGAAACTTATTTATCATTTATTTGTATCATATTAGATTTCTTTTCCCTAGATGAAGGTTTGAATAATATTATTCTAAGATTATTCTTCATCACTTTTCAGATCACGGAGTCCCTCAAACGTCTGCGTGCCAGCAAGAAGGCATCACGTTTCGCTGAGGACATTGACATTGACACCAGCGTCTCCAATCTTGAAAACCGCATGAGGATCTCAGACAAAATCCTCGAGAGCGTTGGCATCGGTCAGTCAGAGGTGAGCGGAGCGAGGCGGGCACTGCAAGAGAACGAGGAGCGCACAGAAAAGCGCATCGCGCGCAGGCTCACTGAAGAAGGTGGGCTCACTAAGTGGACCGCGCTCAACAAGTCTGACGACGAGACCGCCGCCGTAGCGAGGGCGAAAGCGACACGAGCGCGCCTTAGCGACTTAGAAGATGAGATGAACGAGCTCTCGGAGAAGACCGCCGCGAGAGAAAGGCGCGCCGCCCGCCTGCGAGCGCTCGTCGCCGACAACGAGACCTCCGAATCCATCCAATCCATGTCCGCCTCCAAGGTCACCATCAGATCCGAGAGGGAAAAGAAGCAAGTCACTTTCTAAACAAATGCAGCTATCTTGTTTTAGTCTCGCCACTCTCTGCTCTAAAATGCTTCGTTTCAGGGCACCGTGAGTTTTCTACGTTTCGAGATAGATAAGTTTGCTAGAATGTGTGCTCCTGCATTTGCCTATACATATACATTAATGTATAATGATGGAGGTCGATGTCTATTTTATATTTGGATAGAATAAAATGCCATGTATTACCCTGTTTTCTATTTATTGACTTATGAATAGATTATTTTACATTGAAAATATACGCTACTAGTTTGATTTCTTTATTTATCTATTGGCATTATGGACATAATAGTATCTATACCTGTTAACCCACCCAAAAATATATTAACCAGCTTACACTTGAATAACTTGGTGTGAAGTCTTTATATTTCGATCACTAAGGCTCGGCATCGATTCCCAGGGCGGGCAAAAGTCAAAAAATTATCTGTAACATCTACAGATGTTCTCGGTAGACATTACGTATCTTATAACGTGGGACCTATAAATATCTCTGGTTTTAAATATAATAGGTATCTGTGATTGTTATATAGCGCTACCCCTTTGAAACTATACCAAGGTATGTGGCGCGTTTTACGAGTTGAAATCATTTATTTCTCAAAGTTTTACAACCACTAAGATGATATACCTAATATAGTATTTAAAATAATAAGATTGTACTACAGAATATCGTTACGCATTGAACCAACGATTTTAGAGTATGTAGGTAACATTTTAAATGTATAATCTGAGGGTTATAAATACCTCCTTCAGAACTTATAACTACAATACAGTTTTTAATATATAAGTTATGCTACAATACGCTGTAATTATAAAAGTATCGTACACCGCTGTTGCATCAAGTTTAACATAAGTTATTATAATACTTACAGACCTTCAAGTGTACCCGCTACTCTGCCTTGTGTTCAATTAAAACTTTGTGTTTCCAAGATCTGCTGCTGTACTTAAAATAGGATTAAAAATAGACACATGCCTGTTCATTGAAGAATCATGCGTCCAATTTTACATGACAACACAATATTACTTTGATCTGATTTGCTTTGAGTTTTCATCTGTGATTGATGTGATGCCCACAGCCTATTTTTCCATGTTTGATATTCAACCAAACTAAAGTCCGCAATCTAACAGAAGATATTTCTTCGAAATGTGACATCAAATAATATGATAGGAAGAATATTGTATTGACGTTGACCTTTATATGTGAAATGATATCCCAATCAATAATACAAGTGTAGTTGTTTGTTAAAAATAAATGGAATATCAAGCATTTTACGTGACTGTGTTACATGAGGTAAATGAGGAGGTTAACATGCGCAAAATGCATCAACGCACTTGAATGGATGTCTTGTAGATATCGTGTAGACAACTTAGACGAGCCACCAGCGAAAATATCTTAGGCATGTGGCCCATGCAAGTAAATTACACATGTAGCTTGTGCAATTAGCTTGCGCGTTTACCCCGCGCAAGTAGCTTATAAGTAATGATGCAAGAAGCCCGCTCCAACTACTTACACCATTACCTATAGACATGCTCAAAGTTATTAATGTTTAATATCAGTTAAAACTAATACACAGGATTTTTATCATATCTGAATGAATTCAGAAGAAGATTCCCCAGGATCTTCTTCTGAATTAATTAAAATAAATAAAAGATCAAGAAAATTCAAGATATTGAAGATCTTGAAGACAATAGCATCTACATTATGCGTTAAGTAGATATGGGAAAATGCAGGGAAAATGCACTTTGGTGATTATTTTAAATAGGTCTCATCGGTAAATATCTTCTACAATTAGCAGTATTTCTATAATTTTAGTTTTAATAATACTTATTAAATGTTTTGTATAATATAATAGGCCTATGAACTCGCCGCCGTTTCCATCATTCGATGATGGTAATTACTAAAATCTAAATGGTCTTGTAGAAAACCGGCTTAAGATTTGTAACATTTACTTGCTTACATGCGCTGAGTAATAGTACCGTAGACCGTATAATTTATTTCTATTATAATATTATCTATTATTATATTAAAGGTAGATATCCTTTCCTTTACTTAGGGTCGATAATACATTTACTAGACTTTAGTGACCGATTACTATCAGGCGAGCTCTAAGCTGATTGGCCATTTTAGTGAGTACTAAAATGGCCAATCAGCTTAGAGCTCGCCTGATAGTAAAGCTGATAGTATAGAAAGCTCTTTAAATCCCTTAGAATAGTTCCTGAGAGATTTAAAGAGCCTATGCACTGCACTGGGACAGCGTGGTGAACTATGGCCAACCCTTTTTAGATTGAGAAGTGGCCCGTGCTCAGCAGTGGTACAGTTTTATACAGGACTGATATTCTACGTCTTCCATACTATAACTATGCCACCTATACTCACTGGAACACCCGTGAAGCTAAGCTCAGCAGTGTTGACCTTAGAAAACGCCGAGCTTTGACACTTTAGAAAGTCCCTGTAGAAGCTAAACTGTATTAAAACCCGCACCGAATGTAATCAGAAGTATATAAGAGAAGTTGGATGAAATAATTCCACTCGCACATTCACAACTTCTATCATAGTTAATCCACTACATACATAGTTCTATGGCTGTATATACCACATGGATATAATACTTATATTTCGCCAGCTATGGCGTACCTAAAAAGATACCACGTTATGAAGGCAACCTGAGAAAGAGAATTCAACAGAGTTACCATTAACCCAACTAACAACCGAATTGTAAAAACAAAAACTTAGTAAGATCGTCAAAAGCATGCTGCGTTGTGATTGGCTGCCTGAATTACCAATAGCCAATCAAATAACTTGACATTGCTTTAACACGTCATTGATTAGCTTTTCAGAAGCCAGGTATATGCTGCTATTGCGAATATTCCAAGACCAGTGTAGACGGAGAATGCAACGAGACGATTGAAGAAAAATGACATAGGTACAGTAAGATAGGTAGCAGCTGTATGGTTGTTCATATTCTCATTCAAGACAAAGCCAAAAGATTTGATATATGGGTAAAACGTGAACTATTTATTAATATTAATTGTTGCCGATATAGGCAAATATATATTTTGTTATTAATTACATTCACTAATAAAACGACGGTATCGGAAAGTGGATGGTACTTCTCTGAAAAAATTGCAATTGCAGCAGCGCTGTTCTTTCTGTAGTCCTGTCTGAAAAATAAAAGATAAAATATTAGATAAATTTCATAACATAATAATGTACTACTAAATGTGTGAGTACACATTGTGTAAACCAATAAAACATAATAATGTATTCTTGACCTAGAGTCTAGACTCACATGTCTTTAATATGTTATATCACGAACCTTACGATCTGTAAATACGATCAGCTTCAGTTTATACTCAAGTACTAAATAGGTACATAAAATCTAATCTTACGTTGGAGCGTTGAAGTTCAATATACTTGAATTATTTGAAGGAACTTCGACTGGAAAGTTAGATAACTGGCAATCAGTTTATTGATAAAACCTTTGGATAAAACCATGAACGCGTAAAAAGAAAAGTTTTGAAGGAATTTCAGAAGAAGTAACTATTTTCCACGTATTTTAATAGTTCTCTAATTCAGTGAACTTATTGTGTTGATTTAACATAATTCATGTTTAAAAAAGAAGTGAAACTACGAACTAGTTGTTCGCGCGGTTTCACCCGCGTTTATCGTTACTCCGCCACCCCCGTAGGTCGTAGCGTGATGTTATATAGCCTATAGCCTTCCTCGATAAATAGGCTATCCAACACTAAAATATTTTTTTAAATCGAACCAGTAGTTCCTGAGATTAGCGCGTTCAAACAAACAAACAAACAAACTCTTCAGCTTTTTAATATGAGTATAGATTATTTATTACGTACGAGTTCGAACCAGCTTACCTTGAGTAGAAAATCAACCATGGAAACGCAAATATGGATGACTGATGATACTTTTTTCGTAGAGGTTCGAGGTTTAAATGGTAAATCCTCGGTGCGTGTAATTAAGAATAAGCACGCACGCTCGCATCTGTAAAATCAAGCACCGTGAGAAGTCATCTTTAGTAAGTGAACAAAATAAATAAAGACGCATACATTTGAATATCTAGCGAGATACTAAAAAGTGCTTATACAAGTACGGAGAAAACGGCGTCTACCATCCAAGTAGTTGCTTCATAACAGCACTTAACTACTTGTTTATTATTTCGAAATTGTGCTTCACTCGTCTCTTCAAATAAGTACGATACCTCTACAATGTTTATTAATAATATTTAGTACAGTCCTACCAATACGCTGAGTATTGCGAGTTTCCTATCGGTGTTGGACAAATATTTGTGTGTCGCTCAAGTATTTGTTGCTATTCTGTTCATAAAGGTGTCATTTATGTTCATTGTTTTAATGTTTGTAGAGTCACCTACGAGGCTAACGTTATCTCTAGTTAGATAACTGTACTAGAAAGATAACTGTCTTATTAATATACACATTACATAGCTGAATAACTTTTACATTACTTTCTTTTAGTATCCTTAACGTTTAATAAAGCATATGATCGCTAATAATATAGGTGTATCACCCGCGCTTCCGGCTCTAGGTTAAATCTATTAGGAAAAAGATAAAAAGAAAGGCATGGACGAAATAATAATAAAAATAATAATAATTTATTCATTTTTCTCTCACAAAGAAATTGTTTACAAAAAGTGAGTTGAATCTGTATGAGAGACTGGTATCTATACTAGGTAGACCTGTGTTACAGATTACCAGCATCTCCTGACTCCAGATAAGTGGGTTGTGTGCAGTCAAATTAGGTTATGTTAGTGAGCAATTACTATGTGTGTGTGTGTGTGTGTGTGTGCGTGCCTGCGTGCGTGCGTGCGTGCGTGCGTGTGTGTGTGTGTGTATGCGGATGGAGTAGTAGTTTAGATAGACTCTTCGCCAATGTAACTGCGCCGAGTGTTGTGGTTACAAACCACTTATAATGGCTACAGGCGACAAAAATGTCTGATTCACAAATAGCATCGAGGCTAGGTTTTCTTCGTGTCCGTTGTTTAAATGTTTATAAAATCTCGCGCAACACAGGTCACCCTATTGCAAAACTTATTAATCATAAAATAAAAAATACAGAGGTTTTCTATTTACATCTTTAAATCTACACCACTGTATAGTTTTTTATAAAATAATAGTAATAGTAATAATAGCGCATCAAATATTAATTTTGCTTGTTCTAGAAGAGCATCGCATAGGCACAAGCAATACTGTTATCTATTCTGTAGGACCAGAACAAATTTAACTTGCCCGATCGTGTAGTCATCATTACGCACACCTGGCAATGATAAGACATCTTTATTAAATTACGAACCTTAAGATTTAGACATGGAGTGTACAATTGTATCTGGCAGCAACCTATAGGTACACATTCTGATAAGTAGTACGCCTGCCTTCCATAATAATATTTTTTTATTTTATTGTTTTGGCTCACTACATTTCGCACTCTTAATAAAACAGCGACTTAACTCGAAATTTGAAAGTAAGGCAATTTGGACTCTAATTGTATATGTTAAATTCTAATATTATGTTTGTGTTAAATCATTACAATAGATTTCAAATTTGTTTAATCCAAAATACTGAGATAAGTCTCTTTTTTATTAAGAGTGCGATTTGTTAACACCACTGAGAGTTAAAAAAGAACAATCTTGTAATAACGTTGTCTAGTGTCGTAATTTCTTACAGGTTAACAGTACCAGACTAGCTTTTTATATCCTTACTCTTTTATTATATTAAACTATTAAAATAGATAAACAATCACCCAACCGCAGTTATTGCTTATTCCAATCAATAAACAAGACTAATCGGCTAGGCAAAAGGAATACATGTCGTTGGGAAAACACAGCACATATTGCGCGTATACACACACGATATCTTGTTAAAAAAATATACACCTTTAATCTAATGTATACAGTATTTACTGATAACGTATATATGGGACTAATCCCATTTATACGCACAACTACGTTTCTGCTAGCCAAGCTTAGGAACGGTGACATGTTGACACGGTGACACAAAGTTATGTGTTATAAAGTAACACTTCCGGCCTCACATATACTGCTAGTTTGGTTACATTTTAACCACTATATGTACATTAAAACCTATTATCGTTTTATAATTTAATTAATAATTTTATAATCAATAATCTAAATAGTTATTTCATATTTCTTTATACTTAATTATATTTATTAGCTTGGCGCCTTCCGCTTGTCAGCTTCCGGCGCGATTAATAAATAGTACGTATTGTTAGGTACTGATCTCTGTACTTTTTTTACACAATGTCGAATAATTAATCCTATAATCATTTTGTTTTACTATGTATAATATAATGATAAAGCTATTAGATTCTTACTGATTTTGGGTTATGCATAATTTTGTCACACCGGCGCCTCTGCTTCCGGTGTAATAAATCCTTAATGTTACATAATCCTGTATTATTAAATTGTAATTGTATGTAAATAATCATCAGAATAATTAAGATAAACAATGTTTAATATTCTATAATATATCTAATATTTATATAAAATATGCATTAATATACATTAAATTAATGAAAAAACACTACACGCACACAACCATTCATTTCACACACGCAGTCGAAGCGCGTAACTATACATCAATATATAATGACATACATATATCAGCAATATCTTAGAGGCAAACTTTGGTCGAATTTCGAGCACTCGGCAACCGCTTATATGTAAATATAGAAACACAAATATCTGTCGAAAAGGAAGACAATATTGTATTATTATATTCTAAATCCCACGTAATAGACGTTACTCTATTACAGACAGCCGCGGATATAACAAGATGCAGAGCGACTAATGTGAAAGTTTTGATATAAAAATCTAATAACATTTTGCAAAAATGAACACTAGCCTTTTGTCTCGTGATCAGCGGCGATTCGTTAAGACCTATACCTTAATTTCTGAAATGATCTGAATTAGATATTGGTATCCGATAGAACCAACCTTTTATCGGCATGAAGCTGTTTCAATAAAATGTATATTCTTAGCAATCAACGCTGTCGAAAATTATTTTGACGTTATACCTATGTATATGGTCATGAGATGAAAATGAGTATACAGTATACACCCTTGATTTTAAGGTACAGAGGTGGCAGGTACATCACTCACAATGTTAATAACAATGGTATTAGCCTAGGGTAGCGTAGGTATATAAGCAGCGATAGCCTAGTGGGACCTCGTTGGACTGCCACACAGAGGTCTCGAGTTCGATCCCAAGGCACGCATCTCTGACTTTTCGAAGTTATATGCATATTAAATTGTTAACTCGCTTTAACTCGCTTTAACGGTGAAGGATAACATCCTGAGAAATCCTGCATGTCTAAGAGTTCTCCATAGTGTTTTCGAAGATATGTGAAGTCTGCCCACCCACACTGGGCCAGTGTGGTGGACTATGGTCTAACCCTTCTTATACTGAGAAAAGGCCCGTGCCCAGCAGTGGGACAGTTTAATACAGGGCTGATATTATTATAGCCTAGGGAAGGGGAATTATAGTTGAGATGGGAAGAAAGAAATGGGCACGGTAGGTGTTAGAGGCACTCTTATTGCTGAGGCGCCAAACTCTAGGTGCTAGTGCACCTGTGTTCATAACATCAGGTACTTATTATTAAGTAGGTATTTTGAAGAGGTTCATGTTATGTTTCCCAACCCAAGAATTTCAATCCATCCAAACAACTTAATTTATATTATAGTATCAGCTATTTAAGTTTATTTGAAAAGAGTAGTTAGAAAAACATTGTTAACATTTCAATCATGTTATCAAAGGCGTGTGAAATCTGTCATTCAAACTGACCAGCTCGATGAACAATCTCATTCTGAAAGGAAGTGCATATTCAATTTATTTCTGTTAGCAAGACGAGCCACAACATTTTATTTAAAAGGACTGTTGATAACAATATCTTTTTTTAAGATAATTAGGACGGCACATTTCTAAGGGTTAAATATTCATACACAAATGATACCTAGGTATCATATGTGTATGAATATGGTCTGAGATTAAAATTGATTACGAACGATAATATTTGTATTTACCTTATATATTTTATGTTACTATAGTATACTTTCTATTGAATCTTGCCAAAGGGCCTTTTATTTATCTCCATACTGCATACACGTCATAAACTTTATTCCATGTAGCTCGGTGCGAAATTAGGTGATATCATTATTGGGAAATGCATATATCGACAATTATAGAATGTAAAATAATATTTTATAGTTAAACAAAAATTGGATAGTAATCATAATTTGAGGTTGTTACTGTGAGTGGCTTCACGTATTCCATAATCAGAAGTGCACTGTTTCGAAAATCACTGCAATACACAGCTCTGAGCAATTAAATGAATTGAACAAGAAATAACACAGGCGCGTAGGTTTATTTCTATATGGCCTCGTACACTGTAATTAGTATGGATTCTTAATCGTTCTTTTAACGTAAGTAAGCTTTCAATATTTCTCTTACTTAAATAATATTTTATAAGGATAAAAGAACATTCTCGGTATACAGGTTTTATATTTTTCTTCTAGGAACGCGTGCAGTTTTCCGAGGCGAATAACTCTAGTTAGGAGCCCGTAGAAATACGTTTTTCATTAGTTGAAGGAATACAGATTTTCAGTTGTTCCAGCATCTAAGAAAATGAATTTCTCTTCAATTGAACTTGTTTAAAACTCACTATATTTTTTGCTAACCATAGTTGAATTGGTTGAGGAATTGCACAAGCTTTAGTTCAGAACATCCAATGAGTATTACTACATCATATTTTTATGTATTCCTTGTCTATCGGGGTAAAAGTCGTCGGTGAATACCGTTTTGATAACTTCAGAAGATAAAGCGTAGCATGCTTTAGGAGCTGATACTTCTTGCGGTGGCCACCGCTTGAAGTTATAGTTAAATTTATAACCTCATGAGGTTATAAACTGCTAATAACAGTTGTGACAGCCGAGAACAAGAAATTTTAAACGAAAAATTTCTTTATAGCCAAAATACATGATCCGAAAATGAAGGTTGTAAATATGGTAGTTTATGATTCAGTGTCGGCATCCGCCGTTAAAAACCGTCTGCGCTGCTCACCAACCACCAAATAATGACCAATCTGACATTAAATCACCAAATCTAATAATAAATAAGTATTATTTTACTATAGAAATGTAATGTAATGTATATCCGTGAATAAGGAAAATTATATCAATGGATCAAATAGAAGATACATGATGGTCTGAAAATATCAGCTTTGCTTATAAATGGAGAAGGATAAATTGTCATAAAATGGGGAAAAGCAAAAATAATATTAGATTTCTTTACTAAGCCACAAGAATCATAACAGGGGTTTAAATATGAAGTTGTCCCTCAGTATGAAGAAAATCGGTAACGTTGTGATTTTCATACTAAAATATTGATTACCTTTTAAAATTAATTGATGATATAGTCAACACTATTTTTGAATGGCTAATTCAAATTCATATATTTTTATCATGCGTAGTTGCTTGTATTTAGGCCTCTATGGTTTGTCTTTAATGAACAAAAACATCAACCATAATCTAATTACGGCAAATTGAAACATCGAATACAATTTAAAGTTATATCGCTTCGTGTCTGCACGATATAAGTTTTAATACAAATTGTATAAAAGGTTATTGATAATTTGCATGTTATTATACGTTATTTAATTTTATATCTAATAATATCTATTGTCTATTCTGAAAAATAAGTGTTTATTTAAAATAAACATTGCATTTTGCATTTTGTAAAGATCCAGAAAATTAACGGTAATTTTATATTTAAGGACCTTATAAATATAAACACATTATCGGTCCTACTTATAACTCATCTTAATTATTGACAGGTTGTTAACTATTATATAGCGACTGTTCAGGAAAAATATTGCGTCGGGCACGCCGCGATCGTGGCGGTAAGTCCCGTGTTTGAGGAGTGGCTGGAGAGGCGGCATGGCGCCCTCACCTTCCGGCTGACATAGGTAATGACTGGCCACGGTTGTTTTGGCCAGTTCCTGGGTCGTATACGCAAGAGACGCCCGGTTGTCACCACTGCGGCGACTGCCGCGACGTTGTTGAGGACACAGAGCTGCACACTTTGGCAGATTGCCCCGCCTGGGCACCGCAGCGCCGTGAGTTGATCGCGGCAGTCGGATTGGTTGCCCTTTCGCTGTAACGCCGTCGCCTCCTTCTGTGAGGAAGTGATTTCTATCAAGGAGGTGGCGGAACGGGAGAGGGAGTGCTTAAACCCTCTCCCCAACCGCAGAGCCAGGCGCTGGAGGGCGCGAGGCGACCTCCAGCCACCCTGAGGTTTGACCTTGGGGTGGTGGGCTTCGTGGGCCTGTCCACCATCCGAGAGGCGGCGTGCGTGTTCCCGCGCGCGTCCCTGTGTCGAGTCCGTCTCCCCTCTAGAGGAGGGGGGGGAGGGGGGGGGGGGTACCCACACAAAGTAGGGAATAAGTGAAGAAACCATAGGGTCTTATCATGTAGTGGCCTACCGTTTCATGCGGCGGGCCGAAACCTCGGCGGGGTCGCGACTGCATGTGCAAGTGATTCGCGCGGCCCCGTCGTTAGTGGTTTTGTCGAGGAACACCGTGGTAGGTTTAGTCGGTATTCCGGGTGGTCCATTATCATTTCAACATCTCTCTTTTACCCCGGTAAGTCGAGCCGGTAAGAGAATATATTAAGACCAAGAATAATTATTATAAGAATTAAAAAAGAAAAAGTAGTTTTCCGATTAGCTGAGATAGATTTGACATTTACGCCAATCGTTTACGAACATTGTAATGTCATAGAAAATGAAACGGCATAGCGCCAATAAATCAAAAAAAATCTAGAGAAATTGGTTTATCGTAGTTTTGTTCATGGTGTGTGATTTTCCGAATGATCTAAAATAATTAGAAATATTGCAGCTTGAAAACGACGGTAGAACTACTTCCGTATGAATGAGTATCCATTTGTGATTTGTAGAGTTGCAAAGCATTACAATAATTTCATATCGACTGCATTAAAAGTATCAAATCTCACACCACATGAAATAGGAATAACAAAAACTTTACAAAAATATAATCGAACAAAAAAAAAACAGAGTTTGAAAAATCAGCTGATATTTCTGATTATTTATCTTTATAAATGCACCTTCTAAGAAAGCATAGTATTATTGTTATTATTCACTAGAACATGCAGCAAATCCCAATTATACAAACCAGGAGACAAATTGATTTACTTATATTGAATTGAGTATTATATTTAAGAGAAGTAAGTAGTTATATACTTTTTCAATAATCAAATTCTTTGAATTACATAAAGGAAAATTCAGAACGCAATCTAAACTTTAAAAATTACAATTAAACATGATGTAGGTGCTTCTGCTTCAATGCTTCAATTTCATTATTTAGTTGATTGGTTGTTTGGTCATGCACTATACTGACTGTTAAATTATGTTGCAAGAATAAAATTGTTTCGTCTTTTTGCCAGATATCAGCTGAGAGGCTGTTTAAAAGTAATGATTATATTGGTTTATAAGTAAAGAAAAGTTATTCATTGATTAAGGGTATGAGAGCTTCCTAGATTACAGATAGCTAAGCTATGAAGCTTAAGCTTTTCCATTGTCTAGTACCCATAGTACAAGCTCTGCTTAGTTTGGTCTAGATGGTGTTGTGTGTATGTGATAGAAAAATATTATTATTATTATGCTTAGCGATATTGTTATAAGTAAGGCTATTAACATAAGCTAATTAATTAAATACGCATATGTTACATAATATTGTATCGATCAATAATAATAATAATAATATTCTATTACCAACCATTATTTTACTCTTATTTTTAGAGTTTACGGTTAGTGCTGCGGCTAAATTATGCTTCATGGTACCTAATATTAATGCACCAAATATTTTAGGCTCGAACACCACAAGGAATAAAAGACTGTATGATAATTCATATGGGTCCATGTTACCGTTTATCAAAGTCTTCACATATTTAATACAAAATATATGCTATTATTATAAAAGCAAGAGAAACTCTGTCACAAATCATATTTATAATTCAAACATGAAACGAGCAAACATTGTTTATTTGTGTCATATTTTCTTATAAACTATTAAATGTTAGGAAGACAAAGGTAAAGGGTAAGCGGTCGTCTTATCGTTAGGACCACGTTGTGTATTGTAGGTTCAATCGCGCACAGGACAAGTGTTTGATGGCACGAATGGCATATTGGTTTAAATCGCCACGCCACTGCTACCGCGCCGGGGATTGTCTGTTCCATCCCCACAGGACGCAAAAATATATGTATGTGATTCACAAATACATAGTTATTCCGAGTCTGGGTCCTCTTTATGTCCGTTATTTATATGTTTGTCAAATCTCATGCGAAAAGGGATTTGCCTTTTTCGCGGGAGGCTTTACAAACATTCAAGTAAATAAGTGAGGGAACATTATTTTTAAAAAATGTGTAAGCTACTAATAATTGTACTTTGTCTGGGTAAACTTCATTTCTATTAATTGTTTGTAAAGACCACAAGGCTTTAGGCTTTACGCGGGAGATAACTTTCCAAAATGTATGGGTATGCAGCATAATCACATCAATGTGAACTATTGTAATACAAACACTGTTTTCGCTTATAACTGTTACAAAAATAACTTTCATACAGTTCATTAGTAAGTATAGAGCTTGTATCGGCTAATTCGTACGCTTTCTAGAACATTTTATAACAAATTACCTATACTATAGTACTGATAGCTGATTTATATAATCAAATTAACAGTGATTTAAAGATTAATCTATCCGCGCATTGTCAATTAACTTCACGCTCTAAATGATTGACGCACATTACACTTCAAAAACTCGTTGACATTATTAAAACAGGTGCGATAGTACTGTCAAAAACAGGAAGCTTTCATTTAGTTGGAATCAATTCGACGCTTCCAATTAACCGGTGATCGATCTAGGCAATAATCCAAAATATGATTAAAGTACATACTCCGAACTGGAGCCAGACCGCATATCGGTACAATGACTATCTTTTTGGAATGCAATGATTGTCATCAAAGCATTGCGATCAATAAATCGAGCATCCAGGTCATGACATTATGGTTGAGAAATCATTTTAGTAGAAGCGGTTGAGTTAGGTAGATTATCAACTCAGTGCCAGCAACCCACCATACAAAGCAGCGAGTTGGCACACCATGGTGGTTTTAGTTGGTAGGCTCGAAGTCTCAGGAGACCCCAACATAACTCTCTTGCCTCACCTTGTGTCGAGGCGGTATGCATCAGGCGCATTTCCCACGTTAAAAAAGGAGTAAAATTGACTAATTACGCTAATATGCAGTCGTCACTGTGTACCGATCGATCATCACAGGTTCAATTGCTACACGACCTGAATATAGGTTATAGGTCGTCGCGCCGTGTTATATACATATACATATGCGACTTTCTACGATGCTGTCATATCGCTCCTACCTTATTCAGTCGCATTACATTCTAATGCACACTCATCCACTTAAGATACTTTTTACCTGGCTCTTCTCCAGAAAGTTACAGATCAGGTCTGAATACGTTGAATTTAGTCTTCCTCTTGTCTAAAGCATTTATATTCACCTTGTTGAGTTGTCTCAAATTTCATACTATACATAAGTACTTTTTACTATACGTAAGTATTTTTAAAGGAGCCACTTTTGAATTCTGCTTTTGATTGTTTGAGCTCTATAAAGTTACTTTAGTCTCGGTTTAGCTATTACGTCATATACATATTAAAATATTTTTTTTAAATGAGTGCTTCCGTTCTTGCAATTATTCCTGTGTCGTGGAGTACTTTTCAAACATTCAAACAACGGGCACAAAGAACACACAGAACCAAGACAACTAATTGAGGATCACACAAATTTTAGTTTCTTGTGGGATTCGAACCTACAACATCCCAGGGCAGCGGCGAGGCTACAACTTAAACCACTGCGCCATCCGCAGTCAAAGTCTTTATTAATTATTAATCCACAATCCGTCCGCGATTATCCGACTACGGTACAAGGTCTCCCTACATGACTAATTGAAACGATCGTGTCGTGAATCTAGAGTGCACTCTTACAGGGTGCACGTTATTAAACGAAAATGGAAGTGTGATGTTCAATCACAAAACTGGATGGACAGTTTCCCCCATCTATCATAGACCAATCGCATTGTAAAATTGCTTTGCACGAGTTTTAAAGCGTGCAATACTACGCAAGTTGACTTAACATGCACTGAGAAATAAATGCTAACTAATAATATAAATGCAAATGTGAGTTTGTTTGTTTATTGTTACGCTTTCACGCCTTAACTAATGGACTGATTATCATGCAATTTCGAACACATTTTCAGAGGCACAGAGAAGGATATACTCTCTCCAAAATCTAGTATAAAAATACGGCACTACCACGCACTGATTTTATATATATGTATATATTATAACGATATATATTTTTTCAAGTGCTTACCCAGGTAAACAAAGTAACCGCTTAGTTAAATACTGCCATGAAAGTAAACAACAAAACGCCATCGGTCACATATTATTTATAACTTCAGCAAAATATATAAATCATATTTGTATCAAAATAAACAATTATACTCGTACCCTTTGAATTTTGTTTGAACGGTTAATAGAAAACATGTGTTTTGAAACTACACTAATTAGAAGTCCAACGTTTCGTTTCTTTTTCTATTTCAAAACGCCGTGTGTTGCTAGCTAATTATATATAGTGCTTCCTGTGTTTCACAAGAAGTGAATGATCGTGTAAAATTATCTACGTAAGCTACCTGTCAGTTATTTGTACAGAATTACTATTATAATATAAAATAAACAATTATTATTATAATATAACTAATACACTATACACGAATGCCGTAGTGGTTTAAGTGTTTGCCTCGCCGATATCACTACGCCGAGTGTTATGGGTTCGAATCCCACACGGGACAAAATATGTGTGATGGTTGGCAAATGGTTTATTCAAATCTGGGTGATTTTGTGTCCGCTGTTTGAATGTTTGTAAAGTTCCCCGCGACACAGGAATTACAACGAGGGCGCGAGCTGTCTTTAAAAAAAACAAACAATATGATAATATATAATAATAAAATGCTATAAACTATTATTAACTAATTGTAGAAGCAGACAACGGCAATCTGAACTAACAAACACACGTGACGTTTCAATGAACTACTAACACATATCGGAATGTATCTTCATACATATATTTGCTTTTTAATAATTTATAGTCGATTTCACAATAACATAATTTGTAATCTAGCATTCGGTATAATTCTACAACATATCCGTCAGTTAGCGTTAGTATAATAACTCAAGGTACTATCCAATTTTATCTATCATTACATTTAACTGAGACCTCATGCACAAGGTCTCGCGATCGGTTTCCGAGTCGGGGAAAATGTTATTAAGGTTTTGCTGTCATTAAATGTTTTATAGCAACACGGAGTTTGGATCTTAGCCCGATAAAACGGCAACAGGGCCTGTCTTTATAACATTTGTCTACAACACACCTATCTTTGTGTGTGTCAGTTCAACACAATCAATAACATCGCCTTTTACATATTTAAGAGCTTTGCTCTTTTCATTGGAGTATGCGCCATCTTTCTCCATATTCGGCCAATACCTTGACCTCCTTATAAGACATGTACAACAGTAGATCTATGGACTCTCGTTCGGATTAAACATGGTGTAATACCTATACTTTATAGGTGTTGTTTAGCAGGCCGTCTAAAATATGGAGCTTTGTCATTGTTAAAGTTGCGGAATTGTGACCAAGACTACCACAAGACAGGGTCTGCAGGAGTGGTACGGAGATGGCTGTTACTGCAAAAATAGGCTTTTACGCCCAACAAAATATTAATACACTTTCTAAGCCACACTAATATTACTAACAAATAAAAATAAGTAGAAGCTGTATGGTATTATAATTAGTACCTATTACTTTATAAATTTTGTTAGGGATAAATAAACCTATTTAATATCATAATACTTAATATATATAGATAATACTTTATCTTATCTTATCTTGTTACGGGGGCCAGTCAGTGTAGACCGGCGACACTTCGACCCAGTGGGATCTTTTGTGTCGGCCCCGAGATCTATATCTTAGCTATCTCCCTATGAATGTACTGCATCAATCGCAGCGTACGCTTTAGAGGGAGAACCCTGAAGTCTTCAGGGCTCGGATATGCCAACCCCATCAGACCCATCCTTAGTCCAGCCAACGCGTCACATTCACACAGTAGGTGTAATATGGACTCGTCCCGCTCACCACAGGCTCTGCAGATCAAATTGTTTGCCAAACTCAATCTGCACAGGAAGTCATTGGTGCCAAAGTGACCAGTAAACGCTCCTGTGAGCAGGCGTATTTGGCCATTGTTGTACCCGCAGAACTTCCGGATGAAGCCCGTGGCTCTGTGTGCAATGAATTTCTTGGAGTGTTCCAGACCCCTAAGGGCCATCCACTCCCGCCTGATGATAATACTTTAGTGTTCTACTTGTTTATTATAATAATTATATAGAAAGGAAGTATCATACGAGACAGTATGCATACCATGCAGATTATTTTTCTGTACGCTTCGTAATCCCTTTTTCATTAAGAATACTGTTGGCTTGACAAAAGCTTAAAATTACTGGTTGTGATAATGTCACGTAAAAATACTTTTTTCGATGGCGAGACAACTTAGATAGTTATAGAAGAGATCGATGCAAACTAGCGCATAACAAGGGATGTTTAAAAGCGAGAGCCTTTGCCCTGCAGTAGGACAATTGAAACTAAAATAACAGTACATCAAGATTATAATAAAGTAATGGTATCACAGGATATATAAAAAAATATCTTTAACTATTTAAGGGACTGCCACAGGGGTTTCGGGCTCAATCTGTAACTCTGAATTTTCAGAGTTGTGTTCATATTCATTTAGCTCATTATCGCGTGAGTTAAAGGTGAAGGAAGACGTTGTGAGGAAATCTGCATGTCTAAGCATTTTTCATAACATTCTCGAAGATTTCATGGACCAGCGTGGTGGACTACGGCTTACCTTGAACCAGAAGAGTCAGGATCCTTCTCACACTGAGAAGAGGGCCGTGTCCAGCAGTAGTTTAGGTAGAGCTGATATTTTATATCATATATACCAAAGCAGCTTACTGCTATCTTGGATATTAACCCAGAAGTTGATATTTTTGCGGATGAATGGAAGCTATTATTATAAGAATTTATGAAGTATTGTGAGCAGAACGCGTGAACGCTAAATTTTTTATACATCTTATATTATTGTGAATAAATAGTTTAATAAGCGCAAGTCCTTCTATTTGATCTAAAATAAATAAATGAATATATTAAAGGGTTTTGAACATAATATACTTTTTGAATTTTCTGTATATGTTCGCTTGTGCTACTGTCAGGCCACTGTGCGAATTTAATGGGCGTTAACGTTACTTCTATTTCCGTGTTGTTTGGCGTTTTCCGAAAGAAAACAACAGCAACAGCTGGCAATAATATGAAAGCATATGTAATGATTGATTGGGCAACAGGTCAGCTCAGCTTACACTACTGCGGCTAGATTTATCCTTTGTACATATTTTAGCCATCAATATGTTCAACAATGTAGGCGAGACGTGTAGAAAGGTAATGGCGAGATGACGTTGCCTTTTTAATACTAAGCAATTTGTATGCTTGCTGTCTGGCCCGTTAGTTACGTGGCATTAAACTTGGAGCCTACTCTTGTTACTGAGCGTAATGTCCAGATCAGACAAACTACTAGCTTCAATAGACGGCATTCATCTCGCTGACCTCGCGTACAATATTAAAAGCTTCTGCTGAAACGTATGGGTTATACATACATATCTGCTAAGGCACTCCTGATATATCAATCATATCAAATACTACATTTGCTTACACTAGATTTTGCCTGCGGCTTCGCTTGCGTAAATGTAGGTTAGGTTTGAATAGTAACATTACATTTTTCAAGATGATAGGTACGCTTTATCCTTTTCTATTCCCCTAACAACGTGAATGCGAAATTGCATGATGATCGGTCGAGTAGTGAAGGCGTAACGTGTAACAAACAAACCAACAAAACACACATTCGCATTTATAATATTAGTAAGGAAGTTAGGAATCACCTGTATCAAACAATTTATGGGCGTAGGACCTATCAAAAGAACAGACATGAATCACTTTCTGTTTAATCGTCATGTTAACGATATTATTTATTTTACACTAAGTCATGTAAGTAACTGCCACTTCGCCACTAACCTACGAATCACAAAACACACAAGCAAAATTTAAAAATAGCCTCTAGAATTAGAATGTTGTAGTAGTAGAATCCACGAACGTACCACGTACGTAAACAGAATGAAAACAACGCGCGACCACACTGTAGTCCGAGGTGAAAACTTGGAATTAAAACTTGTATCAAAGGTTATCCGGTGTGAATATTCGACTAGCATGCATGAATTTTGTATGAAAAATTACGATTGATTTACATTAACTTGTAAATACTTAGAATGCCAGACATCATTGAAAACTAATTGTGTCTGGCCGCCAGTGTGCCGCTGGCACTCAATAGAGTGAGCCCAATAAAGATTTACTAGATTTTGCGCGACCTCATTCATGTAAAAGTAAAATAGGTTAGGTTAGATTAGTAACAGTTCTTTTTCCTTAATGAAATGTCCTTTTTTGTTCCCCTGACAGCGGATATGCGAAATTTCATGATATTCGGTCGAGTTAAACGTAACAAACAAACAAACTCACATTCTCATTTATAATATAAGTTAGAAGTTACATTATGATATTTTATTTGTTAAAATACTGTACTGGAATACGTGTAAAGGCACAAAGTCTAATAAGCCAATTAATGCTTGCAGATTGAATTGTTCAATGAACCGTTATAAACTGCACGGTTAACCGGGCCCAGATGACGAGCTTGTTAAATTGAAATTCGCAAGAGACTGCGGAGGAATGGCTTAAGTGTGCGCATCAGATAGTTTCGGTAACGAGACATGGCCTTTGATGTTTGACTTATTGATCATCGGTGTTGATGTCTCGCTTTCGATAAAGTATACCAGTTGCGTCGAGGAACTATTTCTTAGGGTGTATTAAGCCACTCCATTATAGTAGGATTATTTCAGGATGAAGGCTGTTTAGTAGAAGTCAAATGCAAGAAATTCGAGATTCAATATTATCTAATATGCGTAGGTTTAGTTCAGTTTGGCTTAAGTAAGTAAGTCATGATAAAAAAAACACACAATTCTATTTGCAATAATATTTATTATTAAAGAAAAAGTAAGATGAAATGTCTTTTACCCTACGGTTTTACTATGATTATCTGTGAATTAAAGTCTACCTAAAGAATAGACAACTTTGAAGATTTTCAACTTCAAAAGAATTATATGAATTAAAAATTGTTAAGCTGGCATCACACAGCGGGCATAGTGACAAGGTGGCGGGACGCCAGCAGGCGTAAGCAGGTTTTAATGTACATTTTGATCACAAATTTTATCCCTTGTCCAATCACACTACCCTCGTAGCACTAAGTGTGGCAAAGAAACCATTTCATTAACATTACAGCTAATGCTATTATATATGGTGTATGTAGGTAAACAGTTTAGTAGTCTCAGAAGCAGCGCCGACATTTATTGTTGTTCGACAACACGAGGCCCAGCGAAGATTTTGTCCATCCCACACACTCAAAAGATCGTCGGTTCAACGCCCCATCACAAAACCGGACTATTACGTGGCTCCCACATAACAGTCCGGTTTTGTGATTTAGTTTATTTCTTTACCATCAAAGAAACACATTTATTTTATAAAAATTCTCAATGCTTTGCCACATGTATGCGTCTAACCCCCAATTAATCAAGGTTAAATTCACATTACCCAATAGCATTGACAGATCAGCAGACTCTACGCCAATTAAATATTGTGACGGTGCGCGACGGCGCTAACACTGTTGATATGTTGTAAAATTAAATGGCACAAAACTGATGTCTCACGTATGAACGCGGTGCGAGGCATGCGGGTATAGAAGCACTTGCTCGTTTGTCGTAGACGCGAACTACCAACGCAAGTTAGTCGTATATTTATCTAGTGCAGGTAGCGTCTGCGATTACCTTATGCATTTTGCCCGCGCCAGCTTGCGTCGTATATCGTATAACAGTAGAGGTACATCATAAACACACTGTATTGGTTATATTTAGATCCGGTGTGACAGAGGCATCTAGGCTGAACGCAATTTAAGTCTAACCTACTATAACTGAGAAATATCTGCAGGCATTTTATTTTTCAATTTGGAAGTCTTGTTCCTACCGGTCCGCCTAGTAAGTTTAACTAGCAACCTTTAGGAAGTTTGGTAGTTACACTTGCCAAATAAATATAATAATACTTTCATAAAAATAATCATAGTATTACGTACCTGTATATTTTGTTGTTAGTGACTCATTTGGTAACACGCTGTAGATTGGCATCGACGTAGGTCATCGTAGTGGCCGCATGACTGCAGCCAAATCATCCTTCAATATAAAATAGTAAGTGACCAAGTCAATCACTGTCCAGATTAGTTACCAATATTATATGACACTTAAGGCAATTTACTGTTATAGTACGATTTTATATCGATCTGTACTACTGTTAACCTTTACAACGTAGAATGACCTGCACATATCTAACTACAAAGGAGACTATAGAATTATGTCAGATCACACAGTAAGTATAGGTATCTTAGGATTAATTAGATATGTATAACGCTGATTTTATCTACATAAAATGCTAAAACCTATAAAATAATGCTCGGTTAGATTTTACCCACGGATACATTGCCTTAGTTCTAAAGTTGTTTCTCATGGGTACCGTGCATTTCATCATGAAAACTTGTAGCATATTTTATAATGTTTACGTTAACTGGAAAAATTTTTTTTTGACACTTCAACTTGCAGCATTTTAAAAGATTATATGAGCAATTTGGGCTCGAACTTAAATTAGCTACTAGTACACGAATACTAGTTATTATAGAATTACCACGAATTTATTATGCCAGCTAAGTTACTTGGGTTAGGGGTATATTAACGTTAGTAGAACAATGGGTGATAGTGATCTCAAATCCGATGTGCTTTGCATTGGACTATGAACACAGCAATAAAATAATTTAAATTTTCAGGTCGGGCAAAGTGTCACTGAGTTTTGCGCTAACATATTCCGTGCGACCTAATATCATAGCTGGCGGAATATGTGTACTCCATTCCAACCCATTATAATAGAAAGATAAATAAACAATATTTTGTTAAGCTTATCACATATTTACTCACTTATTGGGATTAGTAACATATTAATTCGTATCTTTAAAGTTTCTACTTGATATCTCTACACATTATACACCAACTTCTTTTTTGTATAAATCCAAAAAATAAAAAAATTATGATATTTTGCGACAATTTAGGTTACTTGTCACATAAAAAAGTCTACATTTTACGTTTTCATAGTGAAACACGATAAAAAATTTGTTCATCGTATTAAAATGTGGTAATCGATTACTGAATCGAAATTTGTTCATCAAAAACATAATTTAAATTAATTGCAATCAACGTCACGGTTTTTTGAGATATACATCGCTGCTTTTAAACGAATTATTAAAAGTGATTTTGGAACATTTTTGTTTGTAGCCCACAAACAAAAATGTTCCAAAATCATTTTTAATAAAAAAAATGTCGTCATAATCACCCTTATTTTCATATTTAACGAAGACACCCGCCTAAATCGGCCTCTTAACCACAAATTTACGCATACGCCCATTTGGCATTTTAACGTTTCGATGACTAACTTCAGAGCAAAGTGGCCATATTTTTAGTTGCTACCCGACAATGAGGAAATTTGCCGATGTCGTTAGTGAATGTTTGAATGCTCTATTATGTTTATGTGCTTATGCATAATATGTTTTCAGAGTGTTTTGTAAGAAGTTTTGTTATTGTACTCTACAATAGCAAAACTTCTTACAAGTATGTACATACATTGATTCACGACAGGCAGAGACTACGGATTTCCATTTGCTACGATCCAGACACTCTTCCCTGGCTGCATTCACTTTCATCACATTCCTCATATACGCTTGCCGGTTTAAGGTGCTCTTAACCATTTGTCCAGAATGTTTCCGATCTAATCGAGAAACGTTCGCCTAGGTTTTTCTCTTGCAACTGTGCCATTCACATTAGCCTTATAAACTTTCTTAGACAGTCTTTTCTCATCCATTCTTTCTACATGCCCAAACCAGCTTAACATATATTATTGTAGTGGGAAAGCATAATTAAGCTTGTTATTTTACCAGTATTTTAGCCTGAATATATTTCAATAAACATAAAATATTTTAATAATAATACAAATTAGTATAAAATATCTAGGCGTAAATATAATAATAATATTCTATCACATACACACAACACCATCTAGCCCAAACTAAGCAGAGCTTGTACTGTGGGTACTAGACAATGGATAAACATACATACATATATACTTTTTTTTTGTAAATACGTACATATTTTACATAGAAACACCCAGACCAAGACAAACATCCATGTTCATGCACAAATGTTTGACTTGTGCAGGAAACGAACCCGCGACCTCAGGTATGGCAGTCGGTTACACTGACCACTACGCCATCGAGGTCGACAAATAAATATAATGTATATATTGAAACAACAAGAAAAGAATGGCATTATAACCACATAAATAATTAAAAAGTATACTTTCTGCTCTGTCGATATATAGCGACATACACGCGATGTAAAGGAACGCATTACTCTAACGCTGATATTTTTCGGTACCTATTTTCGTTGATAATTTAGACTTAAATACATATATTATCTTAGGTTTATGGTTCAATATCCGCTATACTACTAAGCATAAAGTGCCAGGATCATGTCCCAAACACGGAGGTACTTAGGCTCATTTAAACTATAGAGGCGTTTTTGAGAATCCAGCTATGATGGGGCGGTCACATGCAGCGTATGGATGCAAATAGACCTCCCAAGGCGAGAAGAAAATGTAAACAAGGCGGCTAGAACTTGCGCTATAAAGACGTCTTGAAGAGACATTTAACCTCTTGCGCGTATATGTAGATCGTAGGTAAGAGTTGGCGTTTAACCGCGGTGCAACAAGATTTTTGTCACAAGCAAAAGCTTTGAACCGTCTTAAAAACCTAGAAGAAAAACGTCAAATTCGAAATGTCGCCCAAAGCCCTCTTACGTGTACACGCTAAATAATTATGGTCAGCTTTTCTGTGCACCGTATAACCGCATTAAGAACAAAATTAGATTTTATCAGTCTGCTAAGAGCATACGCTAGAAGAGAAAATTTGTCAGAACCGCTGTGACCGGACACAGTGAACTTAGGAATTTCACCCTTATTTTAAGGGAAAATAGTCAATATCTTTCACAAAATATAATGTCATTTACGCATCTCCGGCACAAGTACTAGAGCACCTTTGCTCGCAACTTAATTAATGACTTGTTATTAACCGATACAAAATATCCAGGCACTCCAGGCTTTACTCTATTTGCTGCTCCGCGCAACCTAAATTAGAACAATTTCCTGTTAGAAAGTCCTGAAATAATTTTCATGTGTATTTTATGTTTTGCATGGCACACTAATGGATATCGGCTTAAGTGGTCCCTTCCTTATTACCACTACGCCGAGTAGTATAGGTTGGAACATCACACGGGACAACATTTGTGTGATACTTAAATGATGGTTCCGAATCAGGATTCTTTAATGTCCCTTGTTTAAATATCATATTGTTGAAACTGCCGCGTCGCATTTGCACATTAAATAAATATGATAAAAATTTAATGTTTAGATATTAGTAGGAATGAATTCCAATTATAAATATTGTTATTTAGTTGATGTATAAGTTTGTCGATTATTTGTCTCGTTTGCCAATCGTGAGTCGGCGACTATAAAACCTAGTTAGAATAAGATGCCTGCTCGACGGCGACGGCGTAGTAGTTTAAATGATCGCCTCGCCACTGCTACAGCGGTAAGCGTCATAGGTAATAACCCAAGCGCGGGTTAAAAAAATGTGTTCTACAAATTGTTCTGCCGAGTCTGAATGTACTTTGTGTAAAAGACACAAAGTACATTCAGACTCAGAATTTAAACAAAGGGTTTGAATGTTTGTAAAGTGGACTTTGAATAATACCTGTACCGTGGTAGATCGTCATACAGGCTTTTCTAGAGCGCTACTTGTATTTTAAATGAAAATATTAATATTTCGTAGCGGGAATTAATGCGTTCATGCACATTGTTCATTTTTACTATTTTATTAAGGTTGTTCGTGAAAGTATTTGTAGTTTGAAATACTACGGTATAGTGAGAGAGTTCACTATCCCGAGTCCATATATATAACTAATGAAACATGTTTTTAATATTACATGTCATTCATACATGAAGCTTTAGGTCAACTTGCTAGTACGAGAAATAAATATTCCAATTTTGCGTAGTTGAATTATTTTATTAATTACGGGATCCTGACATTCATTCGTCGCGATGCTTCTCCGTAACAATGTTCTCAAAGACGCGACTCGATAAAAACCACTTTACTCTATCTACCAAGTCTTATCTGGGAGAAGTAAATACGGCTGTGTTAACAGCCACTTCTGTAAATGAGAAGCAAAGATGGCTGAGCTCTAGCACAGTGCTTCATATTTGCCTACAGGAAACGGATATATTGCCCGAAATGGCATACCTTTCGCAAGCTGACTTTATTTAGCAGCCCGTATAATTAAAGTTAAGTAGCTGTTTGAAGAAGAGGTCAGCCTTCCCTTAGGGAACACGCTTAAAATAATTTTTGATAATACTATTGGTGAATTTGAAATATAATTTTAACTTCAATCTTTGGAATAAGTACGCGTGTAAAATGAGATGTATCACACTCACATTTTGCGAAGCAAATATCATATGTGATAAAAGGTAAGGCCAAATTTGGTAAAATTGACACTTAATTTAGATTTGAACTCAATTGGTTAATTGGGCCGCACATCTTTCACTGTACTACACTGTACTTAAGTATAGTGAATCACCGCAAAGATAATCCTAATAACACAATTTTCAAGGATTTCTTTTTTGGGACTTTTCTATTAGATTAACATAGGTCAAAACCTTTGTTAATTTAATAGGTACCAACATAATAGAATAATTTATATCCACAGAAAAAAATTACAATTGTACACTTATGCATTTAACAAGAGCTCCCGCCGAGGTTTCGGCCCGCCGTATGCAAAGGCAGGCCACTACACAACAAGACTACGCATTGGTCACCACTTCATTTAAGCCCACGAAGCTCACCACCCCCAGGTCAAACCTCAGGGTGGCTGGAGGTCATCACGCGCCCTCCGGCGCCCGGTTCCGGGGAGAGAGTTTAAGCGCTCCCTCTCCCGCTCCGCCGCATCATTGATGGACATGACTTGCTCACTGAAGTAGGCGACAGCGTTCCACGACCTCTTGCTTCAGACCATACATTGAACCACGGCTGGGAGCGAGAGGGCAACTATACCGACTGCTGCGATCAACTCACGGCGCTGCGATGCCCAGGCGGGGCAATCCGCCAAAGTGTGCAGCGCCGTGTCCTCAACAATATCGCGGCAGTCACCACAGTGGTGACAACTGGGCGTCTCTTGCCGGCCTATACGACACAGGAACTGGCCAAAACAACCGTAGCCAGTCATTACGTGTGTTAGCCGAAAGTTGAGAGCGCCATGCCGCCTCTCCAGCCACTCCTCAAAAACGTGTCTTACCGCCACGATTGTGGCGTGCCCGCACTGGCGTGCACAAGTCGATTCCTCTTTTTTCCACCAGGACCTGGCGGAGCACGGACCGTCACGCCTCTAGAGTGGGAGGAACTGGACACTACATCATACATCAACAGTATTTAAGCATGCCTGCCTTAAATAATTTAAGCTTAAATTAAAATTAATTCTTGAAGCTATGTTAATTTATAGTGCATACAAAATAAATCAAGTTCAAAAAGGTTATGTATAACTAAAACTAAAACTGTGTTTCAGGACATCACCTGACAATTTTCTTTTTTACACTTGTGCATATTTAAACAAATATTTACAGTCTAAAGTACATATCTACGATTAAAGGTGTTTAGGAAGTACCTAATATACAACTCAAAATTTATTTATTTATATTTATTTACAGCTTTTCTGTGTCCGTATAATTTAATTTTAAGAAATATGATAACAGTATACTTATGTAGCAGTCAATATAAAATAAGCTGGTTACGTTCTAGATATCTTTTATATGCCTTCAGAACGATACAATACTAAACAACAGGAATAATAGAATCAGAATTTGTCAGGTAGAATGAACTTCATAACTAATTATTGCATCACTGCATACAGCGCGGTGCGATCTAAACTGTTCCACGTCTAAATATATTCAAAACTAATATGGCGTAGAAACAACATGTATCTAGTTAATTTAGACAGTGACGGAGACATGTGAGCTGCCGCGCTAAGTAAAAGCCCAGCCACATCACTCTACATAACTTGTGAGCTACGTACATATTGGATACTGCACTAGCGATGGACGATTATCGATTAAAATATGAGTTACTCCCGCTAATTAAAATATTCGAAACATAGACACGTATTCGTATGTAGGATCTTTGATATGGGACACTAAAAAGGTCATTAATCGACTGAGACCATACGATTGATCGCCAAGCACGATCGCTTGATCATAGCCCAAATGAATCGTACGCTCATCTAATCGACATTCGATTATTCGATTAATATTCGAATTATACTCAGTATCAGTGCAGTGGATTCAAATACAGGATTAAATCATTTTATAATATTAGGCTTAAATAATTTGCTTGGTGTAGAGTAGTGACTTTACACTAAGCGTTACATTCGCTATCGCACTCATTTGTCACATCTTTGGCGACTAATAATAAAATAAATTAGGTCTGCAAAATGAAGGTGCTTTGAAAAACACATAATCACGTTCAAGAGTATACAATATTACGCATTCAAAGGGTTTCAACAACTACCTGGATTCAAATTAAGAATATTTAAATTAGAAACTAATACACGAACATTAACGTTATATTCGATTTCAAAAGAACGCTAATTATGTTTAGACGATACTTACTAAAATTTGTATTAAAGATAAATCGCATCTACATTTTTATTTTTATATTTAATTTAAATGTTATTAGACTTTTCGTCAGAGCATTTGTGCGCGCTAATTACCAAAATGGCTGAATAAATGCAATATAGTTTTCATTTATATATTAAGTCATTTACAATCTTAAACCACAATAGGGTTGGCATGTCAGTATGGACAAAAACCCTTATAAAACAATAAAGATACAAAAAAAAACAATCTTAAACCAATCTCGAGTATTCAAAACGTAGCTAAGTATTTTAAATACTTGAATTAATTTTAAAGACGCTTAAGTTCACAGATTCTATTCCTGCATCGAGCAAAGTCTCATTTGGTTTTTCTGCCAAAAAATGATCAATCAAATCAAATAATTTATTTCGGGCTTCATAAGCCCATATATAAATACCTTATCCTAAATTTACATATTATAAAATTTTATAATACATACACACCACACCATCTAGCCCAAACTAAGCAGAGCTTGTATATGAGTACTAGACAATCAATAAACATACATATATACTTTATTTTTGTTTTGTAAATACATACATACCTACATAGAAACACCCAGACCAAGACAAACATCCATATTCATGCACACAAATGTTCCGGGCGCTCGCAGTGACCGTGGGATCAGGTGTTCTTACGATTCGCGCAGCACAGCGGGGTGGAGCTGCGGGTGCGGGAGCGGGCCTGCGTGACGGTGATGATCAATAGCAGCAAGGAGTCTATTTGCAATAGCTTTGCTGAACGATGACATTTTTAGTTCCCACATGGCACTGGCTGACAGAAATCTAAAAACATCGACGCCTTAATGTCTTTTTCGAAGATAATAATAATAATTTATTTAATTCTTCCATATCACAATTAAACACAAAAGTACAATGTTATCAATATAAGGTAAGTAATTGGAGACTGGTTTCCAAGTTAGGTAAAAATCTGTGTTATGGATACCCAAGCTTCCATTACACGGGAAACTCGTTCTCTAGAACAGTGAATAATTGTATTCAACAGTTAACATAGACATAAATAAAGAACCGAGGATATAGGCGTGGTACTATGGAGTTACGTATAGTTTCATATTTTCAATTTACATTATCTTTCATATAACGTCAATCATACTACAACAATAACCGGTAACCACATCTCTCTTCCCCATCATGAATTACCTAGTTTGCTTAGTTATTATTTCAAGCTAATACCTATGCAGAGTAAACTAGATAATCAATACAGGCGTACGGTGTACGTAGATAATTAATCCTTAAACTGACCGATGGGTTTCAATACATCACCGTACACACTGGCCCCCGAACGAGGGAGGCTCATATTCCACAGCCAGACGGTTTTGATTGATTTGAATATACTTTAATTGCATCAGTCTGTAAACCCTCTATGCCCCGGGTCGGCATCGGCCGCAAGGGCAATTTTAGTATCCAAATACGTTAAATGCTCCATGTTACTAGGCACAATTTATTATTTGAAGACACTTGCTCTATTGTATCGAATGGATGCTCTAAGTAATTACATGGCTTGGATTACCCTTTGAACTGCAATTTTAATACCAATTACCTTTTTTCTTTTAACCTGGGCAAATGCTCCCCTAAAGGAAGGTGAGAGGGCTATGTCGGGCTCTCTCGAGACCTTTTGGGCCTTCCGACTGAAACCACCACGGTGTGCCACCTTGCTGCTTTGTAAGGCGGGTGGGTCACCGGAACTAGAACTACATTAGCGAACCACCCAGCAGAGCCTAATGCAGAAAAGAAAAGGTCTGTGGGCGACGACTCATGGGCGACGCTGTGGCACGACATAGGGCGTCGCACCGACTCAAGGCTGGCGGGCGGGAGATCCTCCTTCTCTCACCTACGGCCTTTACTCAGCAGCATATGGTGCACACACGCGCGCCTGTGACTATGACTCTTTGCGGTCTCCGCAAGAGAGTTCTGCACTGAGTGGTCAGGTGCACACCGGTGCGCCATAAAGCGCCATTGACCGGATAAGCCCCGTGTAAAGTCGCCGGCAACCGACACTGGGTCCGCCCAAGTTTGGCAATAGCCAACCAAGAGCGGACGCAGTGTCGAGAAGCTTCGGGCCGAGCTGTATAAAGTGCTCGTCGAAAAGCCAGCTTCCGTCCAGGACCCGGTCCAGGTACCTCATTTGGGCCTGGACGGGATCACGCGTCGAGCCAACCATTATCGAGGCGCCGCGTTGTTACGGTAGGTAATACCAACTACCTATCGTAACAACTTTAATCTATACTGACTTTATTCTATACTAATATTGTAAAGAGAAAAGATTTATAATAATAGTATCCTAACTTATTTATTAAATGCGGATGTGATTGATTGAATGATTTATTTATTTGCTCAAACACGTTTATTTGTTAGGCTTTCACGCCTTAACTATTTAACCGATCATCATGTTTCGCATACACGTTGTCAGCGGTACAGTAAAGGACATGATCTCAGACGCGTGCCAAACCTAATAGAAAATAATTTATTTTAAAATTTATTTCTTCAATAGTAAGCTACTTTATCCAGAAGTAACATGTTATATAAACATCAGGCTACGAGTCACGAGAGCGAAGCAGTAATCATAAACGTGGGTAAAACAACTGGTATATATACTTGCCTTCCTATATATATAATTTTTTTTTAGTATATATAGATATTATATAGGTATATAAAAATCTCGTGTCACGGTGTTTGTGGTCGCACTCCCCTGAAACTGCTCGGCCGACTTTTATGATTTTTTTATGTACATGTAAATAAAAATATTACTCACGGTACGAACAGTTGGCCCGAAACTTCGGCATCTACACTTTATAGTAGGCCATACTGTTTCCTTTGACGCTTTGTCTCTATACTAAACTTCGAAAAAAACACTCTGTGCACCGTCATCACTTCATCATTGGTGGTACTTAATTATTTTTATTGCGAATTTATAATTTGTGTTTCTCTTATTTGAAATTCCTCTTATTTTTACCCGACTACGGCGAAGCTAAAAGGAAGGGTAATGATTTTGGCAGTCTAGATATGTATGTTTGTATGTTCCACCGTAGCGCCTAATCTACTAAACCGATTTTAATGCATGAGGTGTCAATAGATTCGTAATAATGGCCCGGGTGACATAGGCTATATACATTTTAAATTTGTTCTTTTTAGACGCTTTCTTTTACGTAGTCAGGTTATAGTTTTTAAGCGTTTATTATAAGACTACTTCAGCACTTGACATTTTTTCCTGTTTCGCGGGCGACTTTACGAACATTCAAATAATGGATATATAGAATACCCAGACTCGGTACAGCTATTAGTGCATTACACAAAAGTTTGTCCCGTGCAGTCCGAACTCACGACATCAAGCAGTGGCGAATCAAGCACTTATACCACTACGTTACCTTTGCAGTAGTGACTGTCACTACGCCATCGGGGTTCTGTTTATATTTTAATTATTATTCATTATATAACTGCAATTATATAAACTTCATAGATTATTTTTTGTCATGGTGCCTACAATACAGGCCAGGCCTAGTTTGAGAGGCATGCCACGTTGCGCACTAGTTTAAAACGCACCTGTTCGAAGCGTACCAAGAGTATTCCACGCAGCGCACCCGTTTGGTGCGCAAACATTAAATAATACATTTATTAATTTTCTATTGCGTTTTGAACGGGTGCGTTTCAAGCTGGTACGCAACATGGCATGCCTTTAGTTTGGAACTAACTTTATCATGTGTATTGTATAAATTTTAATATATTATTATTATTTCTTGAAATTTATACAACTAATACTTGAATAAGTTTCTAGTGACGATTTAGGATTGCCTCAGTGACGCAGCGGTTGTGTATTTAACTACTGTGCACAAAGTTGCCGGTTCTAATCCCGAGTCGGGCCTGCTTAGAATTATTGGGTATTCTGACAAGAAATTATCAGTAGTAGCCTGAAGTTAGGAATTCTTTAATATTATTCATTAGCGGTATTACACACCCCTTGCCTCGGCAAGGACATAAAGCCTTTCGACCTGCGCCTGATCTCTTTTTGTCCGTGACGGGTTGCCGCTCACCGGATCATGTAAGGTAGGGATTACAAGTGCAGTATCTCCAGTGCAGATGACGAGTCTGCGTTAAGATTGGCCGCCGTACCTGAAATTCGTGCTGGAGGACCTTATTACTGATGGTTTTCTATAGAGACTACACCATGGGACCCCATGGTGTAGTCATGGTTCACGCAGGGTATGAAATGGTTAGTAATACACGAGTTATATGGTGGTGGTCCAAATGTCTTGTAACTAAAAAGGCTAAGTAGGGAGGCTTTAGGAGCCAACCCCTTAGAAATTTGAATAATGATCAAGAACTTTTAAGAAAAATGAGACAATAAGACGATAAATGAACACAAAATATTTACAATAATCACAACTGAGAAAAATTACAAAATGCGTGACTCCGGGTTGGATTCACGTCGATACACTGATTCCAGACTGGATCAAAAATAAGGGACACTTAACTGCCCGGTGGCCATGGGCCATTTGCATTTGTTGGATTCATATGGCCTTGACAACTTTACGCGGACCATGGGTGAGCGCAGAAGGATCGTAACCCGTTACAAAGTATACTAGAGAACGATATGCCCCAATGGCGGACTACTACGGACCTCGGCTTGGGGTGTTGTCGGCAACGTGGATCTAAGGTGATCCACGGGATTAAGGTTAACGCGACCCGTATTCTGACCTCCGCGGGGAGGATGGAACTGCGGACGACTTAGTATGGCTGCGCAAGCCGTGTAGACTCTATCTTGAGCGAATGTAATCCTATCGTCAGGTTCGTCTAAAATGTGCCTAGGTTTCCTAACTTTCGAAATCCTAGATAGTGTATAATTAATCGCCATAATTACTAACGCGCCATCAACATGCGACAACATCAACACCATGCGCCTTCCCTGTATCTTCGGTCAGACCGTCGCTACGCCGAGCGAGGCTGAGTTATGCACGTGCCGACGCGCGCCAATTACGTGACAGTCTATACTGTGTATAAGATACGGCAACAGCTTATCAATAAGCAGGCCATACGCATCTACGCATCTTTGCTAATTTCATGATAACTTTGAAACTTTCTCAGTAAGCGGTTTGTATTTACTATATCCAATCTCAACAAGATCAATGGAAACGGCCATTATACTACACATGTTATATAAATAGATTGTTTTTACTTTTATGTTAGCTGTAATTTTTGTTTGATATTTTATTTTATTATTTCTATTTATAAAAAGATGCATCGATGCACAGGCAATAATTGTATCGCGACTGACTTCACAAATATACAAATAACGTGCACAAAAAGCACACATACTCGGAACAATTATTTGTGGATCACAAAAAGTTTTGACCCCTTCGGGCACTAACCCACAGTACTAGGCGTAGTGGCAATTACAAGGTGACCACTTAAACCTTTAACCGCTACCCGAGCAGTCAAATTAAAGATAAATTCAAAGTAATTTCTCCACCACTGACTATTATATATATGGTCTACATTTAGGCGTCACTTGCACATTCGATGGAAGCACTAGCTGGGTCTTATTAACATTACTTTCACATAGCCTTTCAAAATCAATATAAACTGTAAATAGCCGTGCGCGATGTACTTTCTCGTTACATAATCAGTGTACACAAATCATATTTACTGAAGGTATGACGTCACAATGCTCGCAAACATAATTTCAAAACTGAAAAATAATTATGATGGTCCTTTGCTTCAGAGGGCAGATATCTATTTCTTCGATTACTTGTATCTTTAAATCCTTTTATTTAGTGTTAGTAACGGCTGAGATGCCCTTGTATAGAATGCTAGGTTATGAAATCCACGGATCAGCTGAGCAGCATATTTATAAATAAAATGTTTTATATTTACCTTAGCTTTATAATAATAGATTGTTTAAGAAGTCTGCTGTAATTCACAAACAAGTATAATGCACATGGCCATTACCCTGACATTAGCTAATGTATTGTTTTAACATATTAGCAAAATATTGGTGTTTCTGTTGCAGAAAATTTATTGAAAACCTATAATTTTATCAAAAGTAAATAATTTTGAAGAAATTTATTATGAAAATTAGTTCACAACACTTTTTTTACTAAATAGGTATATACACTTACGACTATTTATTTCCAAAGATGAGTGAGATTTTTCGATCTTTGATCTAAATCTTACGTAATAGGAAAGTAGCCTTTTGCTATGTATCTGACACTTTTATTTTACTAAGAAGAACAACTCAAGTATTTACCTGATTGAACCTTGGTCGTCAGGACCAACTGTAAGTATCTAATAGTGAAAACATACGCCACGGGACGATAGTAAAACTTGTGTTATTATGATAACTAAAAAGAAAACATGAAAACAAGTTTAGTTAAAGACGCGGCAAGCAGCTTAGGCTTACCGCCAAACCAACAATGTAAGCTGTAGACCGCCGCACCCTATTTTAGTAGAAAATAGGTCACAATATTCTTGGCCGTCTAACACTTGAAGACTACATACAATATATTGTATGTAGTCTTCAACAATTAGTTCGACGCTTTTATATACCTAAAATTATTTGCTTACAACAGTACAAATAAATAATATACGCCATCTTTCTCGATTTTCGGCCAATACCTTAATAAAAAATTATATTATATATATAAAATAATATGATTACAACATGATTAAAAATGTTTAGGTATATATACCCCAACATTTTTAATTATGTTATAATCGTAAGATATATTTTCTTAATCATTTAAATTTTTGTAAGCAAATAATTAGGTAGCTATAAAAAACCGTCGAATGAAGGATGACTTAGGCTTCATTCACACGTACCACAACCACACCAATGACGCTCACAAGTGTAGACAGACGGTGCGTCGACGCAGCGTTGTGTCTGCGATGTGGTCGGAAGCTAGTTTGCGGTGTCTCTGGTGGTTGCGTTGTGGTTGTGATGTGGTCGGTATAACCCACATGGTCGATAACGACGGCAAAATGCGGTCCGTGTAAATTCTACTATTCATTTTCAATACAAAGTTGCACCCGCTTACGTGGTGTGGTTGTGGTGTGATTGTGGTTGTAGTGTGATTGTAGTACGTGTGAAACAAGCCCTAAACGTCACTCTACGTTTTGATATAAATATGCCGATGGAAACAGCTTCTTGAAAATATGCGTACACGATTGTACCATATTTGTTATCAAAGTGCTAATATTTGATATTGTTTTTAATATGTTTAAGTTTGAAGATAGTAGTGTTACGCGCAGTCATATTGACTTCTATAGCGTATCACCTATTCTATCGCAACTAGCTCATTCATAAATTTGTCACACAATGTTTCTTTATCTAAACCACAAATCTAAACTAGTATATTTCTACCTTTGTGTCCTTTTATCTTACCTATGTCTAACGCGATAACAAAAATCAATTTACGTCGGTATTTATGTCACCTCCAAAATTGGAATAATATATTATGTTAGATGGTTTATACAAATAATTTTCATAAAAAAGGGCAATGCACCCACTAGGTATATTTCCTGTACCGCGGGGAACACACATTCAAATAATAGACAGATAGATCACCCAGACCCGGAATAATAATTTGTGGATCAAACAAATTCTTGTCCCGTGTGGGAATCGAACGCATAATACGCGGCGTTGTTGCATTAGCGAAGTGACCACAAAAACCTCTACGCCATCCTTGTAAAACATGCACTACAATCATTATATAAAGACTGTATCTTTTACAGGTATTTTTAGGTAAAATAATAATTTTAATACCTGCACCTGTTTTACAATATGTATTATTTTAATTTTATGAATACATGTTAATCGTATGCAGCAGACAAGCGATTTGCTATATACCAAGCACAACACAGTCAACTGGTGGAGGCCCCAGGAGACTGACAGCATTGCCGAGTAGAAAGGCACTACTTATCCTTGCCGTGAAATAAATACCAGCACTCTATTCACATAAATAAGTCCTAATAATATCTAAAAATAGCAAAACTTAAAAACTAACTTCATGATATGACGGCTAGCACAGACAATAACTCTTTAATTATTATTACAGTTGTTCTATCTCACGTATGAACGTACGAAGCACTTTAATTTTTCGAGCACTGAAAGATTCGAATGTCGAGCTAAAATCTACTATATTCGAAACACACTGATTGTTATTCGAATACATTAATTACTTGTTAATTATTTGATAACAAACATTCTTTGATACGTATGCAAAAGATGACGCGTAATATCAACTGAAGTGCTCGTAACCTATATACAACGCGTCGGAAGGCAATCTGTGTGGGAGGCCACAAGTAACTTAGTTATTAACAAGGTGCCTCGGTTCACCGAGGCCGCAAGCTTGTGTCCTGCTTCACGATTGACATTTACCGATATCTAATTTACATTTACTTATTTACTACTATGTATCCGATGTATAATATCTCGCCTACACACCACTAAATTATACCTGCACGAATTAATAAAATTGACTGAGCGGATAGTGAAGTGGTTTGGGTTTAAAGGTCACCTCGCCGCTGTCGATGCGCCAAATGTTCGTGATTTGATCACGGGACTAAAAATTATGTGGTCCAGAAATACTTGTTCCTACTTGTCTGGGTGATCTGTATGTTTAATGTTAGTAAAGTAAAAAGGGGCTAATTACCACTGCAGGAGACAGCAATTTAAAAGAAAATTTAAAATATGACTTATTTTTTCGCAATTAAAAAACGGGCAATTCTCTTCAGAGAATTGCCCATTTTTAAATTGCGCCCGTAATCGATTCATGCCACTTTATCTTAGTCTCCCCGTGAAAATGGCTGCTGAAAAACAAGCCAAACATCGGGGAAAGTGTAAACTTAAATATAATTAGATTTATATAATTTAAATAGCTTAAATTGTAGTAGTTTGATAGTGCAAAATTGTGTAATGAAAGTGTTTTCAAATATACAACGCGACAAAATCGATATAAAGTAGTTTAATTTTATCATATCACTTTGGTCGATTGCAGAGTACAGTCTTTTTCGATTACTAAAAACAGCAAGCAATGTAATATGATGTACATGATTATATCACTAAATTTCAGTAATTACTTGTACACTCGTCACTGACAAAGTTACGCCGGCGTAACTTCGTCATGACGCATTGTACAAAATGCCGATACCAATACTTTATTGTTTAATTAGCGTTCAACATAACTGCTACTTTGGTTCTAGAATTTCATTAAAGTCCTTTTACTCAGGAATACAATAATGAAACTGTTGCCCATATTGAAAAGAATATAAGATATATGACAGTGTTATAACGCACATACATACTCACTCTCATGCCTATATATCTCTGAAGATTTAAGCAGAAGCGTATCACATCCACGTAGTACTAGTTACAGCAACCGTGCATTTTTTGAAAATTTATATCGTCTTAGAACCCAATTATATGGTATCGAACCCTAAACCTTATACAGCAGTCGTCTCACGACGAATACGAAGCTGGAGCAGTATTTAAAAAATACGCCATTACAATTTCAAATAAGTTTAGAACTCTAAGAATTCTCGGTTGTCAGTTTTACCGTAGAGGTCAATAAACTATTGATTTTAGGAATATATAATGACTTATGAGTGTCTAGTATCAGTCAACAGACCGGTATTAGTATACAAGTAACTCTAATGCTGCAATGCTATCTAATCCAATGTTCGTAACTTGTTGCTACGCCGTTCGTAGGCTTTGTATAGCTTACTACAGTTATTTATTTGCTACATAGAATCTACACCTGCTACGTGAGATTCAATTCAATATGAAATTAGCTACACTTCTGTAATGTGTATACACAGTTGGATTGCTAAGGCAGGCAAGTAGAGATTGAAAACCGTTACAAATATGGATACTGGTGCTTTATTTCGGTTCATAAACGTATTCTACTTTTTGGTATGGTGCCGGTTCAGTTATGGTTCTAGTGAATCGTTTTCTAAAAAAGATTCTATATGCTGATTTGGTAGCAATCGATTTAAAGGATCTTAAGAAAGAGGCGATAGTTGGTCATTCATGTGAGTACTCGCCGTTATCGTACTGCGTTGAACAGCATTGTATCATATAAACATAAATGAGTTCGGAATCGGTTTAAACAGTAAAAGAAATGTTTTACTTAACCAAAACCGTTAAGCGGTCTGTGTGTCTTTTACAAGTAGTTTAAGGAACCTTCTTAATCTTTGCAGGTATGGTCCCGAGTACAAACCTTTTACGCTTCTCTGACCTATGATAGTGTCCGAATATTATCTCATAAATTAGCGAGAAACCAGCAAAGAACAACCTGAACTACAATGAAAATAAGTCGTGTCTGAGCCCGGCGTCTTACTGTCGGCCAAGAGATTATACAGTTATACAGTTAATTAATTATCGATCGACTTAAGATGGATTTATTTATTAAATTTATTAGTATAAGTAGCTAATTTATTTTATGTATAATTGTAGATAAAATATGCTATTATATATTATGTACCAATAAATTTGAAATATCAATGTGATGTATATTGTAACCATTAGATTTCAAAAATAAATGTATATATATATATATATTTCAAATTTAATGGTTATTAGCACCGCGTGTGTATTGAGCACGTGAATCAGATCATGAATTCATGTTGATATCGTCAATGGTCTTATAATACCCATAACATTCTTGAATTCTCTCCACAGCTATAAATAGTAGCCAGCGCTATTATATTAACTACCTTGGTAGCGCAATGGTAATGTATTCAACTGATTCACTGGTGGTCTCAAGTTTGATGTCCAAGTCAGGCAAAGTGATATCGGTCATTTCTTCTGGTTATTTGGTCAAGAAATTCTTAGCCGTACGGTACGGAGTCAGGAATTATGCCCAGTAAACGGCATTAAGCTCGTCCTTCATTAGGTAGAACATAAAAAAATAGTTGACGATCTGTGGATGTGATAAACTTACGTAACGTCTCTACCATTTGGGGATTTAAGCACGAGACTATTTATTCAGTTATATTATCGGCTCACCAACAATTGTTTACACCACTGAGAAATATGACTATGTAGGCTCCTGGTCCACGAAAAAACAGATACCATAATTTATTTTTAAAGATTATTATTTATTTGGATTACAAATTACTAGTATCCTTATTAACCTACACAGCTAAGCTGGAATGCTTGTTAGAATTGAGGTTTTCCTATCGAAGTGAACTCACCTAGCACTCACTGCTCTACTGCAATGGACGCAAATCTAACCCGCGGTCTCTCGATCGCAAATTCCATGCCATATTCATAGATAATAACCTGACACGTAGCAATATATAAATCATTTTGATTCAGCCTTTCAGACATTTTGTCCCATTAGCGATAATATTGTCCTACTTCTTCATCCTCTCTTTCTAATGTAATAGTGTCCCACATACTATTTATTGTCCGATCAAATAGGTTGTTATTACGACCATTATTTAGTCTGTATCATTCGACAAGCAAATCTGTGTAAAGATTGCACAATCATTACCTTTCTCTATTCCTCAGTAGGCAACGGCTGAGCAGTGATTCTGCATAAGCAAAATAAACCTTGAGCGACGATAACCGTTTTATTTATTACATATGGCCGTCCCTCGCGGTTTCACCTTCGTTTATGATTACTGCTGCGCTCCTATAGTTCGTAGCGTGATAGCTTATATTGCTACTGAATAAAGTAGCTTTTTAGTGATGAAAGGATTATTAAAATTGGTCAAGCAGTCTTGAGATTATTCATTACAAACGAAAATACAATTATTTTCTCTTTATAATAATAAGGGTTAAAATATGAAATTGCCGTTGTATAGTAATACTTTGAATTGACATAAAACCTTCAAGCTGTGAGATTTTCGAATGAAACGTTTTTTTACATGATACCCATTAGATTCTTCTTTTAAAAAATGGGCAACATTCGATTTTCGACTTTCAATTGTTTTTTTATTTAGCTTAGACGGGAAAGATAGATACTTCGAAAATTCGAGTCATTTTTGAATACGAGTTCCGACGCGGAACTAACGCGGCAGAAACGGCTCGCAATATCAACGCTGCGTTTGGACAGGAGACTGCTAATGAACGCTCCGTGCGTTTTTGGTTTAAACGCTTTCGTAATGGCAACTTCGTCTTGAAGAACGAACCACGTGGAAGACCGTCCACGCAGGTGAATAACGCTGAATTGAAGGAGATGATGGAAGCCAATCCGAGTCAAACTACCTAGGAATTAGCGGCATGGTATAACATTACCCTACCTACAATATTGGCTGATTTGCATCAAATCAATAAGATAAAAATATATGAAAAATCGGTGCCTCGTGATTTGACTGATCTGCAGAATGAAATGCCTGTTGAAACTTGTGTTGCCTTGTTGAATCGGTACAGAAATGAAGGAATATTGGATCGAATTGTGACATGTGACGAAAAGTGGATTCTTTACGATAACCGTAAGCGAAAAATGCAATGGCTGACCCCAGGTCAAACCCCGCAACAGTGCCCTAAAGCAAAGCTTACCAATAAAAAGGTAATGTAAACTGTTTGGTGGTCTCTTCATGGTGTTATTCACTATAGCTTTCTCAGGTCTGGTCAAGCAATAACAGCAGATGTTTACTATGCCGAACTTCAAGCAATGATGGCAAAACTGGCAGTGCAACAAGTGTCTTAAATGGCACATGATAAAGGAACTATTGAGTGCGTGACTTATAGCGCGCATATTTTAACAAACATTATTTATAAACTGACACGTGAGTATTCAAGTCTGTTTACCTGTGATTATTCAAATGCAGATGTCGATATCAATATCAGATCACTACTAAATATAGAACCGAGCGAAGTTCTAATAGGAATAGACTATAAGTATTGTATCGCAAGACGTGTGAACATTATTAAACGTCATTTGTTGAGCGAGAAGCTTTGTGGTTGCAGTAATTTCAGCGCTACCGAGCTACGTAGCCGCAACTCCTTATTATCCTCAGCAAGTACAATGTTAATAATGTACAGTCAACAGCAGAAGGCTTTTATCACGATGAGAAGCTTGTCAAAGTAAAAATGTTTTATAACATGGCTATTTTAATAAACATAGCTGTCTCATAAGATAAAATAATAAAATTTATACACAATGTTTCAGATCCCGAACGCGTGGCGCGGTGGTGTTAAACCACTGGTATTAACGGTAATAGCTATGGGTTCAAAACACACACGACACAAAAAAACCTGCGTAATAGGAAAATAGTTGTCCTAATATGGGAATTTAATTATTTTTACCGAGGTTTGTATGTTTGTAGTCTCACGCGACGGAGGGATTAATACTAGTGCCGTAGTCCCGTACTAGGATTATACTCTGTTCAATTGTCCCAATCCCATTTGACAGATTATCGTTGAACTGCGATAGTGAAGGAAGTATTTCTCTCGACATAGCATACTATCGATTATCGATTAACATTACAAACAAATTATAATTAAATGATTCAAGTTCGAAACAAGAAAAATAAAAAACAGAAAACCAGGAAAGTAGTCAAGCCTAGTAGTAAGTAACAGCCTAGTTATGGTACTTCCTTATTGGTCAGACCTTTAGATCAATGGCCTTAGCCAATACCGTTAACAATTAGTATTATATTACCGGCAAGAAATTAAGCTTATTTACAATTTATTATATGTGTCAAATTTTCAAACCCCTTTATTTAATAAAATTACATACAAAATAATATATATAAGTTTAGAAATAAGAACGATTTATTATACATATAGTAGACTTACACTCCTAGAACTCCAAACTTCTTTGAAAATATTTTCTAGGCTATCACAGAAATATTTCGTTGCCAAAGACTTTCAGTCTTTAAAGTTACAGAATGTTTAAGCTATAACAACAATACAATACAATATTTTATCTGAAATACATTTCCTTATTAAGAAAATAAATAAATTGAGGGCAGGTAATGTAATGAGGGAATGGTATTTAGTGTACATTGCATCCCAATAATTAATTAAAACAAACACACATGTACAAACATTTTTACTCCGTCATTTTAACCATGATCCGGATGGCTTTTATTAGATTTGTATATTCGCATCACTAGGACTAAATGTAAAAAATACCATAGAGCGTATCTGTGCGTATTATGGTAAAATTTGATATTATTTTGACGTTTAAATTATTTAACTCCGTCATCAATAGAAATAAATTGTTTATTATGTTTGTGACACAATTACATCCTGGTTGTATAAAAGTAACACTTGCTTATTATTAAAATTTATGTAAAATGTGCAGAATGCACATACATTACGTGCTATGAAGTGTCAAAAGGGAATTCGTATTTGAAAGTTAAGAAATAATCAGGAAGTAAATAGGTGTAGGTACATTATAATTATAATATACACTATGACAAATTAAGTCAACATAATGACTATTATGCCGGTAGCTTTAAAAAGAATTAGACAGAGAGGTATTACACGAACTTATATACTAGATTATATACATAACGCGGGAACATGCGCAAGTCACACAGCTCATCTGAGTCGCATGATAAACTTGCGCATGTAGCCCACGCTTCTTGCGTCGTATACTAATACTGTATGATATGCCGAACTTTACGTAATGTGATAATTGACCCTCGCCTTATAGCAATGAGAGAAGAGCAAGAATAGACTTATCTGTACTAAATTACTCTGTTATGTATGCTTTTCGCATAGACTTCTGAGGCCTGTTCCAGCGACCCATCCACCATACAAAGCAGCGAGTTGGCACACCTTGGTGGTTTTAGTCGGTAGGCACAAAGTCTTGGGAGAGTATGCATTAAGAGCATTACCCCAAGTTTATAGAAAGGCTTCTGAGCTCTCATCCTTCCTTATTGTGCTAGCACTGCGTCTTCTTGTTGATTCTATAACGTAACTAGATTTCTATACTCGTAGAAGAGATTGATAAACAGATAAAGTCTTTATTATCTTCGTCTAATTATATGTGAAGTATTATACAATACAGTGTATCTAATTACCGTTATAAGTATTACTTTAGAAATTTACTATATGAGATACTTCTTACTCTATAATGAATCCAGCGGCGTACGATTGCGCCTTTGTCTAAATTTTATCGTCAGGGCTTGCATTCGATCCTTAGTTCTGGTAAAGTGTTATTGTTGCTGTGTTGGCTGTAAGTTAATTTTCAATAACAGCCTAAGCCTGAACATGTTTCGGTATACGGCAACGGTCTCACCCCTTTTATGATTGATCTAAAATTCTAGCTAACCTTATTTAATATGTGTATGAAGTAATACACTTTAAACTTATATCTTCCGAGACGTACAGGTGAGTCTATGAAATAACGTATGATGATATTAGAAAAGCTTAATAGATAGACTGTCAAACTCTGAAAGACAATCCAATGCACGACCTCATTGGATTGTCTTATTGTCTGTCGAAAGTTTGAGCATATCTGGCAAGCAGTTTGTCTTAACTGTCAACACCTATTCACTCCCTGCATCGTATCCATGATATGTTACTAACGTCTTCATTAATACCGTTTTAAAACATCTTGTGCAATATGCCAAACTTTCTAGACCAGCTCTCAAATTGAGAAGTATTAATCAAATTTTAGATTAAATAATTTAATCCACCATACTAGTTACAATTATTGGTATTCATTGCAATGGGCAAACAAGTTGGCGATCGCTTTTAAATATTAATTAGTATGTTTTCTCACTAAATGGTTTACCTAAACAATCTTTGATAAAGTACGGTTAATATTATTAATCCTAATATTTACCAAGCAAAATTAATAATAGGCTTAGATACATATCATTTCATTCTACAATAATAGCCATGTTTGGACAGCAGCATTGCATATTATTATTAATCGTTTGATTCCGGCTCGTATTGTAAGTTAGTCTATACTTTAAAACAATTTGAGCCATTTCTCATCATTACTAATGCTCTTTTCCCTCTAATGACGCTCGGCAGTGGAAACTATTATGAATGGTCGACGCAGGCACATTATCCGCTCAAAATCTAGTGATTGCGATAAAAGTAGTGTGCTTCAGGATAGTTCCTGAAGCACACTACTTTTATCGCATAGATAGTCTACAGCCGCTTTGTCACATAGAACTCTATGTAATTCTCATAGTTGTGTGTGCTTCACCACCACCATATGCCATTCTACATGGGCCACCAGTAAAATAAAACGGTGGCTACACTACAAACCAATATCACCTAAAATGATAAAAATGTACAATGTCTCACATGCCTTTATTTGTATAATCTTTATAAGTATAAATTTGCTATACATTTTAGGTATTCTTACGTAAACTTCTTTCTTTGTAATTCATTATTTATTGCATATTAGTTTTAAAATATTTATCGGACAAGGGTAGTTTAAAAGTAAAGTTAAAATAAAAGGGTATAATTTAATATTCCATTAACAAATATACATATATGTATATGTAGTTCAAGAAATCAAGTACATATCATTAAATTGCTAATTTCTTTCTTATTTTATGTCGTCTACATAACAACGTATTTATTTCTGCTATGTGTTTAATTATATGTGCAATATTGTTGCTGTTAAATGCCTCGTTTGCCACTTCCATTAATAGCAAATAGCACGACGTGAGGTGTCTGCGGTAATTGCCGATTAAACATTAATCGATCGATTAACTAATTATTTCACGATTCGTATGTTTGATTACGCTAGCCTACTGACCTTGTACGCGACAAGTTCATTTATCTATTAATAGATCTAGATCTCCACCTTGCGTTCCCCTACGCACTTGTAAGAAATAATATAGGTACATATAATTGTAAAGTAAGACTATTTCATACTTATAGGTTATTATATTAAATTTACCTAAATCTTAGCAAGGTTAACGTAATTTATGATATGATTTACGACAACGTTGTGGTAAAAATGTTTAACAAAACAGTTTAAAGTTTAGTACCTTTTAACAAAACTGTAAATATAAATCAATAGGACGACGTGGCCAGTTTGTACAACAACTGTGGCATTATATTTATTAGAGTTAGTGACAGTCTGGCTCATTCCCACCCAACTCAAAGGCGATCTAGCGTAAATTTATACGTTTGTTTTGTCTTTTCATCTGACATCCGTAACTAATGACCTCGGTACGATTAATACATTCGTGTGTAGATTACAATAATTGCATTCGTAGCTTCTTACGACGGTAATTTATAATAGTCACATGATATATTACTTGTTTAACAATTGAAAACGCATAGACGAAACACATTATTGAATATTTCAGTCCATGTAATCACAGAACAAATATTAGACAATGAGTCAATCAACAACCATTTAAAAGTCTTTTCCTAGATCAAAAGAAGCAATGCGTCATTTGGCACACTAATTTAAAATGACTAAGAATTTTTCAATACAATGCACGGTCAGCGTATTGACAGAACATCATTGGCAGCGATTCACGCAAACATAGCGCTTGCGACAGCCAGGTGGGGTCAAAGGGAGATAAATCGGGAGGCTGCGTGCGCCACCGGGGGACGGAGCTGACAGTCGTACACGAACGAGCATCCGCACCACACGTTTCTCCAAACCCAGTTAGGTCTGTGCAGTGACGCGATCGTGATCGTTAGTGAAGGATTTGCAGCTAGTGCCGTCAATAACTTAGTGCTTTTTGATCGCAGAGTACCCTTCTGCGAGATGTGGGATGATGTAGAGGAAGAAACGCCCGCTCCGGCTGTGCCTGAACCCGCGCCGGCACCAGCTGCTGCGGCTGCTGCCCCCGCGGCGGCCGAAGCCAAGCCGGCGGTGGCGGAACCTCCTGTGCCAGAGGACACTGTCTTCGGCACTGAGCCTAAAAAACTAGTCTTCAAACACTGGATCAGGTAAATTTTACTTGAACTTTGTATTTACGAATAGAACATTTAGTAAACACCATCGACCTCGTTGATAAACATCAGCTATCTTATCTAATATATTATCTCTATGTTTTCACGATGTATACAATCACAGAATAATACTTTTACTAAACATGTTTACTTAATAAACGCTAATAGTGGTTATTTGAAGATTAGCTAATATACTTCTTATTTGTAAACATGCGGTCCTTGCGTTACAGGCCCAGATTTCTGCAATATGGCTACTTATACGACTACCAGTACAATTACTACAACGATGTAATCAACTACCTGGACAGGCGGAACAATGGCTTGCCAGTGGAAAGGCCGCGAGCGCAGACCTGGGGTGAGCGCGCTCTAAGGACATACGTCTCGAAAGAGAGCGGTTATAGCTCTAAGAGCTCCAAAGACTCGCAACTCCTCCACCACATCTCCACCGGCGCCAAGTTCCAGCGCTTCCACAGCAAGTCCCTCATATCGAGGAAGTATTCCAGACTCGGATTTAACACCGTTTCCATCTAGCTTCGCCTCTAACACCCTCGCTATACCTCGCTTAGCGGACCCAGTCCCGGCTCCGGCGTGACCTTTGTGTCGATGTTACAGGATTTCGCTGGTGTGAGCAGCTTCAGCGGCCGTCGCCTGAACGGTACAAATAGAATATCAAAGATCGGAAGCCGTCCGCATTCCTATTATAATATATGTCCTATTTGAGTAAGACAATAAAATTTTAAGTTAATTTACTTAGTTTCATTTGCTTGCGATATCCCTTGTAGGCACTTTGTCTAATTCAAACCATAACTGGAACTGAATAACATAATTTATTGCAAAGCGACAGTTTTCAAATAGCTATGCGACATAAAATATTTTATAAATAAATATAGCAACAACAACTCTGTTGTAATATCTTGTTGTGTAACGTATAGCCATGTAACACCCTCAATAATTATAGTGCCAGTTTATTTTATTCACTCCAGACACACAGAATTTAGAAACAGTTTTATCTATTCTATTCAACTTAAATGCAGTGTTGATAGAATAACAAACATCTGTTCAAAATGTATGAGCAAGTGTAGCTGTTAAACGTACTTGTGTTCAATTAGCGTTCACTCAAAATACTCCGATGCACACGGCTCACATTAACTACACTATAAATTTCACACAAAATAACAAAAAACAGACAGCTGTTGATACCTGAGTATAAGTAACCGCGATCAAAGAATTTATAGTGACGGAAACGTTAAAAAGCTTTTAGGATATATCACGTTACTTATACATACTCAAGTTAACGCACGGGAATGTGAAACAATGGCAAAAAAACACTCACTATCACAACATACGATGGCTATCTTCTTATCGAATTAAGGTAAAGCACCGCCTTCCATCCAGCCGACGAATAATAAGGTATATTAGATTAATATCCAGATAAATAGCAGCCATTAACTTCGCTTAGAATAATAAATCTGTGCGTTGATTTCTTAATAAAAGTGATTTATGGGTGAATAATTAATATTATTTATGGATAATAGAAATTTCGTTCGGAAATTTTAATTAGAAGCTAGAGGAACATAGCTTTGGTAATGTGATAATGTAATTATAATTTTCTGTTTGAGTTATCACCAATTCAACGGTAACATCAAGTCAGTGTGTCACCGAGAAATGATTAACATCATCAACAAACTGCTCATTATATTATAATTAGTAATTACGCATCGAGTAGAGCTTGGCAGGGTTTTCCCATTGTGCGTGAAGCGAGCAATACGAATCTTAATACAAGTCGTTCAATGTCACAATCGTGTGTCACATCACCTCTGTGGGTGCACCACAAAATTTCAATGTCGAGATATCTAAAATAACTTATCTTTGACAGTTCAGTGAATGTAATCGTTTGGGCGGTGGCCAAAACGTTGGGCTACCTAGCAGGTAAAGTAGGCAATCGGCCAAATTGAACATAATTAAATGTTACAATGACCAAGGGAGCCCAGACATCGATTGGGTACTCGGTGGTTAAGAATAGACGTCCAACTTGTGACATCGAAGTTGTCGTAATGTTAATTAAGTACTTCAATATAGCTATTCGGATAATTGTTATTGTTCTACCGGCTTACTCTATATTCGAGAGAATTCCCTCAAACTCGTACTTGTACGAAGCGTTGCACTTTTTGTTACGGATTCCCACAACATTTTTCCGCATTAAATGTTGTTCGCATTCAAATTTTCGCTGCGAATACTACTTTAGTTCCGTTATGGGAATTTCAATTTGCAATACAGAATGTTATAAGAGACTCGTTTTATATAGAATGTATAACCTATTTTACTGGACTTACATAAAGGGAAGCGTGTAGTGTTTACTAAAGTGCTTTTGGTTTCATACTCATAGGGTATACGGGCATCTTCAGAATCATATTATAGAGCTACCAATATGGCGATGGATTTTAGCACTGCCCATGCGGCTAATGACAAAAAACAAATTTTGTTTGTCTAAATGTGGTCGAAATCATAGAGCACGCACCCTATAAACAGTATTCGGGAGTTTAAAGTATAACTACAGTTTGTTAAGTTGATGATGGCGTTGTTAACCACCATCTGTGAATTTTACTGAGGCATGGAGGCGACGCCGAGACGCAGCATCATCTATCTGCATCATTCCTGCGGACAAGACTCATCAATTCATTCATAAATGACCGAATAATTGATCGGTCTGGCAGACGGGTGAATTTTAATGACTGGTTATACCTTGTTTCGAGCCCGCAACGGTTTAATGTACGTACGTACATATGAACCTATAGGAAGTGATGTGTATTATGAACGTCAGTATAAATTTTATTTATCGTGCGTTTTATTTGCTTGAACGTGTATGCACTGGTGTTTGGGTAAAGAAAAATAAATGTTACATGCGGCTGCATGTAACGATTATTTGTTTTATAAGGTTGATCTAGAGCAGGCTATTATGTTTGTGATAAAGATGTGTGAAGTATAGACCGGGCAATCTGTGCAAAAGTATAAATAGAAATAAAGGTCAACAGTGACATGCCGCCGAATCAGACTCCCTGAACTAATTTATTGGTATTGTTTATGTCCCTTCGTATTCATCAGTTCGTAATGAGTTAACGATCTGGGTTGTAGTCAAGATATTTTGATACTACTGAATACACTTTTGTAGTATGTTAGTTATGAGTAACAACTTTACACACTACTTTGACTACAAACTGCGCAGTACCGATTCTTGCACCAGGATGTATGTATATATTTTCCTATTAAGGGTAATCTTCGAACACGAACATAGTTTAATTAATTTGCCGCTGCCACTTAATATCAAAAGCATTATAGTCTGGAAAGAACCCCGTGCTCAGTCTTTAAGACACATACTTTAAAATGTAAATAGATAATATAAAATAATACATAATCCAGGTTTGTCCAACTAGAGTAGGTACCAACAATTACAAAAAGTTTGCTGATTTTTAATTTTTATAGGCTGTTGTCACTAAAGAAACTGTACCAATTGTGTACCAAGTTAAAAATGATGTGAAATATTGTTTTTTATAATCAGCCATCGTAGTGACAATTATTATTTCATCAAGGAGTTTTACAAACATCTTCAAAGGATTTAATTAATTATTTTGCTAGCGATGACGCTGATTTGGTCGTTTTGACATTTGCAAGATAGTCAATCTAATTTACATGTTCTAAATGGTAGTGAAAGTATTTTACGTATAATATAATGATATAAAAAATACCACAGATCGTTGAACATTTCTTAACAAAAATATTCAGTAATGACAGATGGTTTGAAACGAGCCGATTTTATTCAGACGTATATAATGTGTTTCGGTTTATAATTAAGTATATACGAATATAAAACTGTCAAATATTTTATAACAGCCGTATTTTTTAATTTTGTTATATTATTCAGAAGATCGTTTTATTTTAAATGATGTGACAATACCATCGTATCTTTCAAAAATATTATGAATACTATTTATAAAATCATTAACATAGATTTTAATGAATTCATGGATGGATAAATACATAATTTATTACGGGCTCTGAAGTTGCTACGTATAATTTTTTTGGAGTACCTGTGTTTAGTTTATATAGATTCAAGTCATCCATATATCATTCTTTGTATCCCTGTTCCGGACACAATCCATCAACATATGTTCTACATCCGCTATTTTTTGATTTGATTCGCTATTGATTGCATTCGCTGCAGTTCGGCGAGACTGCTTTTTTAGTTAGGAAAGCGATGTATTTTAGACATGATATTTTCTATCCGTAAAAATATTCAAGAGATCTTATACGTAGACTTGCCGGCCTTGTAGATGTAGCACTTCTCTTTCCAGAAGGTGGCGCACAATACTGGCGAAAATCCACTGTTTACGATTAATACCCCTTCAACAAATACATTATTTTGTAAAAATAAATAAATATGTAATATTAGCCCGTTGCCTAAGTTTAATTAAAAACCAACAACATGGAATTTTGTATTGAAGCATATTAAAGGTAGGTCATGCTATATCTTAAATCTACTTTACTGAGTTTGATAATACAAATATATTATAATATCTTACATATACACATATACACACTATGCCATTATTTTTAAGTTATCTCAAACAATCAACTACATGTGCGGTGTCAAGCGAACACGAAACGCGTATCTCATTAAAAGGCACACAAGACATTTTTATTACTGAGAAATATATTTAGAATTTAACAGCATAGAAGAATAGACTACAGAAATATACACATAGCGTCAATCCTTTATATCGTCTAAAAGTTAGGCAGGGATCGCATTTCACTAAAATATGAATGTGTGTGTGTCATACGTAATATGCAATAAGCATATTCCGGTCTACCGGTCACAGTGTTAAACTTTGTACTGCGACTATTGTGAGAAACTGCCCGAACCTAAATTTGAAGCAAAAGTTCGCGATGCAATAATATATTACAAATGCATACCTTCATCATATTTCGCTGTTAATTATACCATCAAACGGGATGTTCAGAACTTTGGGGAGGTTTATAGAGAGCGTTTTATCACGGTAGGCAGCGGTTTAATTTGGTATTCCGTTACATTGTTGTAATCCGTAAGTGGATTTCTATATATAAATAGGCAAAGATAGTTTAGTATATATCTATGTTCGTCAAAATCCATCTGTAAATGGATATAGATTACCTATTGGTAAATAAAAGGGCATGAACCCTACTTACCCAAATGAACATTTCCCCTATGGTTACATTGAAATTTACAAAACATTACGCGATTAAAAAAGTTTATCATATTGTTATGTCTTCCTAAAATATATCTGTCTGTGGGCTTACAGGCTTTTTAAACAACACAACCAAGGACATCACGTTATTAAAACCGGCGCGATCAAAGCTCACCGGTAGGGTGGCGACCGCCAGAGGGTGCGTACTGCATCCAACCATTATCAAGATAGATTAATTGCATCAGTCCGGCGTATACCTATCTCTACCGTATCTGGTATCAAAGTGACTATCCTTTGAAGCCATACATTCATACTGAATACCGGGAAAGACTAGACAGAGGTTTATTTCACACGTAGTTTGCCAGCTTTATTTCAAGTCTCGCGTTATAAAAGCACGTACCCGTCTATCGGACGCATCTAAAGAGCGTTGCCTAATAAGTACTTTCTAGCCGTAAAGTCTAGTAAAATTGGTTGAAAAGGGATCATCCTCAGGATCGCACGCAAGCATGTGTTACGGTGCAAACAAAACAGTCTCGGAAGGAATAAGACATCAACTACGTTATAAAATATGATAGCTAAATTGGTAACATTCAAAAATATTTATAGTCACCACAACAGGAGCGTAGATCGCCAGGTTTTGAAACGCCTACCGTTCAAGCCCCAGAAAGACGGCGTTTTGCAAAAGTAAGAAATGTGTACGAAACACATGTAGAGACGGTTGTTACATGCATTATATAATCGTCGCTACTGCAAGTAGTCCGGATTTAATGCTTGGATAAACAAATAACAAGTACTTGCCCCGAGTCTGAGTGCTCTGTGTTGCACTGTTAATAGCTTTGAAGCCCAGCAAATATTGCCATATTAAGGGATCTTACTGTATTTTAGAAAACGAACCACATCCAGTATGATTAAAACTAGTTTTCGCCCAATTCTCGAAAATCGACAATATACATGAAATTTTGAGAAAGGTTTACTTTATATAAATTTACATTTTCTCACGTATTTTCGGACTCTTTTGCATTATTTTATTGTATATTGTAACATATAGACTTTTATATGTACTTACAGTAATAAACAGTTCAGTAGATACTAATATAATCAAATAAAATAATAAAATCTGTATGTTTCCAACATTTTATCAATTACAGTAAAGCTCATCAATAGGTACTAACCAAAAGTATTAATTGACAAGCTGATAAAAATAAAGTACTGATCTGTTTTATCTCGGCCTATTTATATATAGATATAAGTAGAAACCAAATTGTATCAACAGTCATATGACAATAGATTTTTTAGGTCATCTGATCCAAACTTGGCAAATTTAGTGTAGCATCATAAGAAAAGTTGTTCAAAGAACAGTTTGTGGTAATGATGCAATTCTTACCGAAATAGTTTCGAATATACAATCCTGTATTCGAATATCAATTTCATTCGTTGTCGCTGCCTCAATTAATTTATTATCGCCTATTTGACGCTAATAAATTAATTGACATACGAAAATAAATTGTTTGTATAGAATTTGTGTATACTTCGTTGTCTAGATTTAGTAATATGTTCTAATAGATTACTTGAGTAAATGATCACTTTTAAAATACGTGGTCAAGTGATCCCCTAAACACAGGTTTAACCAAGTACAGGCAGGTAGCTATAGTCTTAAGATGTCATAATATGATTTTGTTTACAATAAACACAAGTTTATTTTAGGATTTAGTTAACGTTAGATATTAAGATTTAATTGAAGCTTAATATAAGTGTCGACTAAGGCGCCGAACACGTCGCCCCGGCGCGGTGTGCGTTCTGCGGTCGAGTTCTGCGTTCACCGTTCACATTACCCACACAGCGAGCGGTCTAAAAATCTGGCGGGCAGTACGTTTGTCTCGCACTAATTCAATAAACTTTTCAATTTTGTCGGACATAGTGACCGCTTTTGAAAAAAAATGGAACTACGACAAAACGTGCATTCTCTTTAACTGCCGCAGTCTAACTGCTTTTGTGTGTTTATTGTGTAGGATTCTAAGACACCGCATACATGACAATGAACGCGGAACGCAGAACTCAGAACTCTAACCGCTAGACCGCCCGCAGTGGGGCCGGCGCCTCATACCTATATAAGTATAAACACAGTAGTCGTACTGTAACCTATTTTTAGCTGACTAAATATGTTATATATTATTTTGAAATATTGTATCTTATTATTATTAATATTATACTGTCTTCAATATCATTTTTGTGTGCGCCAATATCAATTACACATATATGTATAGTCTCACTTCTCTAAGGATTAGGCAGAAGTGTATAACACCTACGATTCGCCAACTGTTTTACGTCCCACGTAATACTAGGCGAGCCTACTGTCATCCACCGGACACATTCCCATACCCCGTGCTACTACAAAAAAATTCTTAATAGCAGCACGGGGACCCATTAAAAATTTACGACATGTGAACGAACTTAAGACCTCATGCACAACGGTCGCTTTTACCGCTGCAATACCAAGGCACCCCCGAACATCGATACGTATCAATTGTTCGTCCATATACACAGGCGTCTATATAATATATAAATAAGTACCTACGTAACAGTGACAACATTAAATATGAAAGTAATATAATGGCACATAGCATTAATTCAAAGAATTGTAAATTAACGAAATGCGTTGAAACGTTGAAAGCCATACAGAATTCAGTCAAAAGCTCTATTGGTGCGTATTTAGTATTAAAATGTTTCACATAAAGTGATTGTTAATTAATATGCCTATGCAAAATTATTGAAAGCAAGAAATATATATATATAATAATATGTTTATATATATATATATATTTACGAGGCGACGCGCGACGGGTCAGACCTAAGAGGAGATTGCGGGACGTCCTGGATGCCTTTAAATGGGACTGGCACTCACTCTGTCGTAGACACCTAGAGCACTTTGTCGGTAGATATCCCCATCTACCGACAGAGTGATTTGGGAGTCCAGGGGTGAGGCAGCCCAACAGAGGGACGTACCAAATAACTAATAAAAAGAAATATATAATATGTAGACCAAATATAAGCACCAATACGACTGTGCCAAATCAGACTAATGCGACAGTTATCGATTAGTCTCATTGCTGTGCGTATCGAACGATTTAAGATAGAATATTCGATTATAACGAGCCGATTAGAGAAGCGCCGATTGCGCTGTGAGGCAGCTTTTGAAAGATCTCGAGTCAATACCACGGGACACACGGCATAGCACGTAAGGAATTGATATTCAAAATCATAAATGAATAAATTTATTTGAATGTATTTTCGCATGCGACTACACGGATGGCGTGGTTCATGTGGTCGCTTCGCAATTTCCACTGCGCTGAGTACTATGGGTTCGATGCCAAACGGAAAAAATAAGTGTGATCCACAAATAGTTATTCCGTGTGTGGCTGTTCTTTGTGTGCGTTGTTTGAATATTCGTAAAGCCCCCTACGACACAGGATTTACTGCTAGTGAAGTGCTAGCACAGACTTTAAAAAACTTATTCTACAAATTATTTTTAAGCTTGTTTTTGTTAATTGGGTGACCTTACAAAGTTATGTGCTTATTATATAGATAGAAGTAGCTATCGCTCGCTTTAACCAAGAAAGAAACGTGAGGTCACCTGCATGTCAGAGAATTTTCCGAAAAGATCTCGGAGATTATGTATATAATAATGTAAAGTCTTTCCAACTGGACTGGGCTAGCGTGGTTGAACCATTCTGACGCTGAGAAGAGGCCCGTGCCCAGCAGTGGGACAGGTTATATACATCATCTTCAGGATGCATGTCTAAGGCGATATTGATTATGATCTTAACGATAATAAATGTAAAGTCTTCTATCACGCACTGGGCCAGCGTGGTACCTTGTGCTTTAACCGTTCTCATAATGAAAAGATGCCCGTGCCCAGAAGTTAGCCACCTTATAAACATTTCCGATATTATACTATACTAGTGGATTTGATAGACGATGTCCTTCTTTTTTTTATTTCCTTATAACTCGTTCACAGCAACAGCTACCAGGTCCGATTGTTTATCTAAACTATCCAGACACCCCTTTAAACACACACAATAAAATTTATCAAATCGGTCCAGCTCCTTAGGGGCAGGAGAAACAGAAATGACGTAAAACGTCTTGCCCCTTAGGTGTTCAATGGCATACATACGTACAGTAGTTACATATGTGTTGCAAGCTTTCATAAGCTGCGATAACTACCTACTATCAGGCCAGAAGCCTAACGTAGTATGCCTTTTCTACACATTTATTGTATACTATCTTATGCTCGCGGCTTTGCTCGCGTAAAAGTAGGTTAGATTATGTTATAAGAGGACTTATAAAATAAATATATATATAATCATGTTATTCGCTGATAATGGAGCTTTCTAATTGTGAAAGAAATGAAATCAATTAAGTAATTTTTGACAAAAGCCCTTACAAACAAACAAAAATGCAAATGTTATAATATTAGTATAGAAAAAGGAACCACATTCAAGTGGAAGCGTAAGTAATAGCCAGATATTATAGATAGATATGTTTATTATGTTTCGTACCTATTAAATGCATATTGAAATTGTACCTTATATCATAAATCAATTACTTATCAAAAATAAAATAGAACTTTAGCAAATATAAACTCATGTCCTGAAACCATAATATATTAATAGTTAGTATGACATTCATACACTAGACATATAACTATTCTCAAAGAAATTATATTTACCAAAATAAATATTCAAACAATAAAATCAACCATAAAATACAAAAGAATAAAAATTGTATCCATCAAAATCTTCTGCGATGAGAAACGTTAATAAATTAGGTGTCGTAGCAGCTAAAACGAGCGGGGCAGCATACCCGCCAAGTCATTATTTTTATTTCAACAATAATTACCAGTGTATTATAAATTTATTGTGATACTTAGTATCTATTAATAGGCTACAATTATAAAATTAAAATCTTGTAATCGCAGAATAAAAGAAAACCGTTTTATATCAACTAGCTATAAATAAAAGCCCGCTAAGTTTTAAGCACTTTTATAAAATATTCAAATAATTTATTTACAAACTAAGTACATCAGGTACTTAGTTTGCAAATAAATTATTTGAATTTGATTGTGGGTGTATTATACGTATGTATGTAGGTCACACTGCAGCACTTAACAATAAACGTAAAACAGTGTAAGTGATAAATCGGAATAATGAATGCATTACGATGTCACTCAACATATTTCTGGCAACTATAAGTATGCACTTTAGTCTAACTACATATATATGGACTTGTTGTTGTAAGCGATGTCATGTTGTAAAAATACACGCAGCGGTGGCGGCAATAATGGTGTATTAAGATCATCTCTTCGCAGTTCTGCATACCAAATAATACAACTCTCACCATTATATGTGCAAGCGACGGAGACGCGCCAATACTTCCAACCATTATACCCAAATCCAGTTAGTTGAATAGTGATGTCTTTAAAATCATTTCAATGAAATCACCGCAAGACATATTTTCACAGTTCTTACGATTATGATTCAAAATTACGATTCTTAATTTATTACATAGTTTACGTAGATATTAATAGAAGGCTTGGCTCTATTTTCACCAAATATATTTTAATTGGAATATTACTATTTCTATATATAAACATGTCAAAACATACTAATTGTAAATTTCAATATAAATCTCAGTACTGTCCAATTAATATATAGACAGGGTTGGATGAATGATAGTCTAATGTCTGTGCATTTCATTACTGATCTCTACAAATAGTGGTGCATTTGTCTGTTCCTAACAAAGCGCGATGTATTGTCGCTGGGCGCAGTATTCTGTGTCGCGTTCGCTTTGATCAGATCAATTAGTTAACACGGTCTGATGGACGATGGCATGAAACCGAGGTGTCGACAACACAGATAAAGCTAGTACTAATATTCGCTGTCACTAGTCTCTGACGCACTGAAATTATGAGCAGGCAAATTGCCACATTAAATTAATTAAAACTCGATAAAATAAATTATTAATATAAATATTTCAATATATCATTTAAATAGCAAATTTTTACGTAAGAAAAACATTTAAAATTACCTTTATCACATATTTATTAAACCAAATATTAGCAATGAGGTTAACTATTTAGCCGTTGGGTCATCCTTTACATGTTTTACATGAATTCTATCTAGTACGTGAAACGATGCCAATACGAACATCGTACGTTACAAATGGTGGTAAATAATTCTTAGAAGTGTACAGTCTCTTGTACAAACTTGAAAACACGTGAGTTATGTCACGGCGTAGATATATTATTAACATTCTCTCACTCTAGGCCAGTGTCTTGGGCAACTATTTTTACACACTGCCCAGCTAAACAATTGTGTAGAACTCTTTCGCCAATTGGAAAGAGTTGCGACTCAGTGACAGTTATAAATCGTTGTACATAAATATTTCCCAATGTCCCGCTTGAACTGGGTGACAAAGCCGGAATGAATCACAACAAGGAAACTGAAGATAAATCTGACTGTGTAGGTAAATGAAGCGAACTTGCAATCATACTCCCGATATTCCCTTCCTACTTTGTAACAGATAAATATTTGCTGATAATATTTTACAAGCAATTCCATTTATTATTGTATCTTTTTGAGTAGAGTATATTTTTTATATCTTTTTTATTGGTTCAGTTGTAATGAGATTAAATTTTGGAATAATTCTCCATATTTTATAGTTTTGAAAATCAGGGTATGAAATTAAGGAAATACACTGAAATTCTTATGAAACAAATCAGGTGACTGGAATAAATTGTGGGTAGAATGACTGCCAAGATAGCAGATGTCACGGTATAACCAAGATCATTTGATCGAGAATGTCCGAGTAAAAAGTAACCATACAAATAATAAATTGTGTTTAGAATTGTAAAACTGCTAGCTAAATAGTTTAAGGAGTAGCAATAATTTGACTGCACAAATGTATGTGGGATCGATCTCATTTGAGGTAAAATTGTGTGATCCGCACAGAGTTGTTCCGAGTTTGGATGCCGTTGTGTCCGTTGCTTGAATGTTTATAAACTCCCTCGCTATACCAGCATTACACACAAAGCGAGAGTTGCCTTTTCAAAAATATTATAGTCCTTTTGGGGTAGTCGTTATGTCTGTACATAAGGCTTACGCAATCATGAAATGCACAGTATAAGTCTTTAAGTACCTTCACCTTGTTATAAAAATTAATTACAAAGCATACCACGTACCGTAGAGCATTTTGTAACGAGCTGTAAGTAAGTGACAACACCGCGGTCCATATCTTAGAGACTAAGTCTAGGCAGTCAGTAAGGCTTTAAGCATGCCTTTATTGACTACCTGGACTGTAATTCTATAAACACCCACGGCTCTCTTGAATCCCACTTACTATAGTTACAGCGGAGTGGTCAATGCTCGAAGGTAAACGTGTATCTCGATTCTCGCGAGGCCAGTGATGACAAAATAGGATTGTCGGCTCTGCTGGTTTTAAGTCTAGTATGCTTATAGCGGCTATAAATTAGACCTATCTACAGTATTAGCGAGTCACCATCAGCCCATCCGACTTGATACCATTTTAAGGGTATTCAAGACGGAGGCCACTTACCCCCAATTGCTCAGAAAGTATCCTTTCCTAGTATTGATAAAAAATGTAAGTATATCTATTCGATACCTAAAACGATATACTATAGTAGTCGTAAGTACATAGGCCTTACCAAGGGCCGTTTATTTCCTAGCAACAGAACTTAAGGCTGCCTGTCCTGTTTATAAACTGTGCCACTGCTAAGCACGGGCTTCTTATTATTAGAAGGGAAATAACAAAATTATATATAATACCGTTATTTCCTTAAAGAAAATATTTTATGTACATCGATAACTCTGAAATTGGATGCCGATGCTGCGATAAAATAAAATAAAAATAAACTAGTTATTTATATCGATTCAAATTGCGTTGGTCACAACTACGAACTTCGATGAATTAGTGAAGGTGAAATAAAAAGCTAATGTCGTACAAAATGACGATGCTGACTTTTCCGTATCTAAATATATTCACTGTTTTTAGTTCATTTCCACTGATAATTGGAAGCGATTCACAAAATAGAACAACATCTGTTCTTATCGATCACAGCGTCGTTGACGGGGAAGAGTACATTAAGAAACTCATCCATGGAGAGAGTAAGTGTTTGCTTATGTTTTCATGTAATATATCCAAAACACGTCGCAATCGTTAATACGAACGCAAACTTAATTATATGTGATACATTTATTTTAGAAATATCCGAGCATCCTGACTTATTAATGTTTACCGCTCCTTATAAACTATGTGAGGGCGAATGCAATGGAGGTACCGGCGGTAACATTGTAATGGGGTTCCCACTTTTTGTTGGGCAGCGAGGCATCAATAAGTATAAAAATATATACCATAAAGATTTTCATAGAATACATAGATACAACAATAGGGCACCTTTTAAAAAAAGGACAACTACTACTACGACTACAACCACTACGACTACTACCACCACTACGACCACGACGACCACAACTACGACCACCCCAGCCCCTACAACTACTGCTACTTGTAAAGTTGTGCAAATTATGCTACTACCAACAACAGAGCCGCTACCTATTACGACTACCACAAAATGTCCGTTCATACTACAGGGATTATGTATGAAAAAAAAGAAGTCGAAGAAAAATGTCACTACTACCTACAATCTACCTGAGAACACAACGACCGACCAACAAATAATAGACAATGTTGATCAATTATTAGCTGCTGTAATAAATAATGCAACAAATGAAACAAACAACGAATTACAACGTGCGCAACCAGTATACAAAGTAACAGGCAAAGAAAACGCGTTCTATTACTCTGACGAACTGAATACTGCTGATAATATTCGAAATAAGGTTGTTCAAACCAATACCCATTACACAGAAGCAGCAACTGAACATGAAGTAGATACACTTGCAACCCAGAACATTGTAGTACCACCAAACATTTACAAAAGCCCAGAAAGAAATCTAAAAGATAGATTCTTTTACACAGATAATATGCATGATCTACCTTCAAGTACTTATAATAGTTTGTCTCAATTTTCACAAATGATCCCAAATACCAATACTAAGAAAAATATTTTGAAGGATTTTAATGTTCTTGATAATAATATGGATATTTCAGTGTTGAGACAGAACAGTCCCCACCGTAGATCGCAAGTATCACGTAGTTCTGACACAGATTATCTTTATCATTATGACTATGCACAACATTATTGATATAATATACCTCATTATTAAAGAGTTAGGTATTCTTTTCTTTCAGGCAAAATTAATGTATTTGTCTTAAATACGCGTAAAAGTGAGAAATGCTATAATTAATTTTATAATTTTGAATATTTGTTCCAAATGTTGTAATGTATTCATAATTATGGTGAATTTATAATTTTAAAGAAATTAATATATATATAAAAGAAATAATACAACAGTTTTTATTTACATGTCATCCTACAATAGTGAACTACATATATAGTTTATATATTGCCCAAACAGATAGTTTACCAACTATCTATATACTTTTATATACTGTTCTCCGCAAGCGGAAAAGTTGCATTTGCTGACTCTTTTAATTATTACTCGCGTGGCCTTATTAATCTCTTATAATATGTATGTTGGACATAGGCAAAGGGAAAGACGTCCACCTTGGGGTAGCCCAAGGTGGACTTCTTTCCGCTGAGATGATGATGATGATGAATATGTATGTTATCAAATATTTATATAAAGGTATTTTATTAGAGATTAATTCTTGAAAGGCGAGAGAAAGTGAAGACTAACGAATTTCCTTGCGCTATTGATAAGTGGTAGCAGTAATAGACAGCACTTGATTGTATTTTCTTAACTATGCATGCATGAGCGGTCACCATCACATGTGCGACGGCTTATTCATCGAAAGCAATAAGTAAAAAGGCAAAGAAATGCGTCAATTGCAATATATAAACAATCATAAGTCGATTTAACCACGTTATTGAGAAACCTGACAGAAATAGTAAAATTTAATATTAAGCATATTGTTACTGTTGACAGATCACACTATTGGCGCTGTCTATGCTGGCATGGGGACAAGCCTGGGACACATGGTCATGGTCAAACCAACATGAACCTATGCACTACTATATTCGATCCATCGAAAATTTACCAATCAAGACTCCATATCTTGATTGTCAATGCCCTCCAAATAACGGTATTTAGTTCACTTATACTCAAAACAGGGGCGTTTATAAACACGTTTGGATTTACTTATTTAGCTATATTAGCATTTACAAACTTTTAAACTAATCCTAATTATAAAGCGTTCTGCTTATTTCTATTTGCTAGTATAGTTACTGTGTCTTAGTATTGTATTAGATGGAACGGGCTCCTTTTGTGGTAAAACCCCCAGCAGATTCTGGTTTCTGCCAGTCTTGGCCACAGATCTCCCGCTACTTCAACAATGTCGTCGCTCCATCTTTTAGACGGCTTGCCTCGTCTCATATTCTTGTAAAGTTGGTTACCAATTTGTTACCCTTTGTGACCATCTGCTGTCTTTTACTCTCTGTAGATGCGGTCATCTCTATTTTAACATCATAATTTATGTCGTTGCTTATTTAGCCTTTGTTTTTCTCTTTACAGTATGTTTTTGATCTTTAAATGTTTTTATTCCGTGTATATGTGACTTTTAAGCGACCAGGTTTGGCATGCAGATGATAGGCAAGGCGCTTGTCCATTGCTTGTTCCAAGCATTGCCATTTCTGTGCAGTACTTGAATGCTATGAGGTGTTTTAGATCCACATATTCGTCTACATAGGCCATGGGTATTGATTTTATTGATATTTCTTTTTTGTCTCTGTTTTTCATAAACTTCGTTTTGTCCTTGTTTACCTTTAAACCGACCTTTTTGCCATAGTAACTGAGAGAATCAAGCATGCACTCCAATTGTGCTGGGTTTTCAGACAGTTGGACTATATCATCTGTAAACCTAAGGTGAGACAATTATACACGATTTATATTGATGCCCATATCAATCAAATTTAAGTATCAAAAATATTTTGAGAGATATTTGGATACTTCTTAGTTATGTACCGTACTGCTTTTTAAAAGGCCGGCAGCGCACTTGTAACTCCTCTGGTGTTGCGGGTGTCCATGGGCAGCGGTAATGGCTTACAATCAGGCGAAACGTCTGCTCGTATGCCTCTTAACAAATAAAAAAGAAATTATACAACATAAACCATTAATGGTAAAACCTCAACAGACGCTATTTTATATAAAAATACTGCTAGCTAACTTGTATGGAATCTTGAAAAATCCAAATTGTATAGAACAGTATAAATCTGTCATATTCAAAATAAATATTTGTTTTTTAGATTATGTTGCTTGTAAAATGATGTCGATGTAGATGAATTATTAAATTATAATCGTTCAATAAACATTTTATACATAATACATATAAAATAATATAATTTTTCCAATAACGATTATCCACTCATAACTTTACTGCTTTTCACTGGACTGTGTTGATTATATATCTTCTGGCCGCACAATTTCCTCCTAACTGGCACACAGCTCGCTTCTATCTGAGTTACACTTGGAATTCTTACTATTTTTTTAAGGGTCGTCAAAAACCAAATAATCCTAAGTAGTTTAGTTAGGGACTTTTTATTGGAGATTTGGTTGCTCTTCTGACACTCCAAATTCGGACAATTGGATAAAAAATTTGGCCGTTGATAATGATCTTGGAGGTATTCAGATACCTAGATCCTTTGGGCTTAAGCTGTCAATATTGGCAGCAAAAAAATGATTTATATTTTAAACAACCTGGTTCTGTCTGTAATATTTTTTGAGAACACCATCTTATTACAGTTATTACATTGTTGGAATAAACAGAAACAAATATATTTGTATGATTTGTTCCCATATTAGATAACATGATCAATGTTAGTCTGTCGCAATGTCAGAAATAAATATGTATTACTTACTAAGACCCGATGTCTAATATTATATTAAGTATTTAGTGTAATCTCTTTGACTTACAATAAAAAGAAAAGCTGAGTCTGCTTTTATGCTGCCTATGAAAATCTTCTGAATAAATTCTGGCGCTTACATAATATACGTATCAAGTGCTCATATTTAGATATTCAGAAGTTAAATCATGTATTGTGATTTCGAGCCATATTGAAGTTCTTGCTATTTATCCTATTCAGCAGCACCGAAGCGTATATATTATTCTTTACCACTTTTAATTTATCTAAAGTCCAACATTCCGTAAATTTTCAGTGAACGTTCTCGAATTGATAAAGTGTATGTATAGAGTAATTATATGTTTATTATGAATAAGAAAGTTCAGAAACTAAACCTAATCTTTAATGTGTCTAATTTGGCCATCGATACAACAATTACAGTTGAAAATGTCCTTTTACTGTCTCGTTAGTATTCATTTTACAACAACTGCCCCTATAATTCTGGCCTATAAGACATCGCTAACTATACATCATTAATATATTTCACTACACGAATGGTGTACTGGTTTAAGGGTCGCCTCACCACTGCCACCGTGCCGAATATCCACCGATTCCCACACGGAACAAAAATTTGTGTATTCCACAAATGGTTATTCTGAGTCTGAGTGTTCTTTGTGCCCTTTGTTTGAATGTTTGTAAAGTCAACGCTCAGCAATTATTCCTAGTGCGAGAGTTATCTTTTTTAATCTAAATATATACATGTATAGATTTAAGTTACGTTTTATTCATTTGTATTAAAACATTTTCAGAATGCTTCGTACAATATAAAATAAACACGGATGTGGCCGAATTTCTTAAGTTGCGAGGTGTTTTAACAAGCGAAGATTTCAATACATACAATAACAATTTGAGAAGAATTTCGGACTCAGAATCTGCCGTATACGAAGGGGATAAGCAAAAGGCTGCATTGCTTAGAAGGCGAAGACATTCTGGAGACGGCGGTGAAAACGAATGCTGTTGCCCCCCAAGAAGCTTCATGATGCCAACATTCATTACTGAAACAAAATTCAAGAACCTACTAGCTGGCAAACTACGCAATAAATATAGCGAAGATTTACATTACAATCAAATAAATAACTAGTAATCGAATTTGGTTTTATTACTCGCCGTTCGTAAGGTTTTCAAGTTTATATAAAGACATAAAAACGGCTAACTTCTAAAGTACGTCACTAAATCACGAATCACGATGCTTGTGACTATATTTTCTATAGGCGTTGTGTTATTTAACTATTCTGTATATGGAGCATTAAATCCTTTTAATTTAGATCCGGCAAAACGTGAGTATCATTACGCAAAATATGTATTTTTTAAGCTATTAAGCAATTTAACCTTTCTAATTAAGATTATAAATTTTTCTTGAAGGGAAATAATACAATATTTTTTTAGATTTGAATTTTATCAGCATTTGAACCGTACCATACGTAAGCAAGTTACACAAGATATATTGTACCTCATAGTTGAACTTTACTGCACGGACAACGTATTGGTTTAAGTGGCTACCTTGCAACTGCCGCCGCGCCGAGTATTGTGGGTTTGACGTGACCGTTACACGGGACAAAAATTTATGTGATCTGCAAATAGATTTTCCCATTATGGATGTTCTTTGTGTCTGATCTTTTAATGTTCGCAAAGTCTACCATAACACAGAAATTAATCCCAAAAAGGAGAAATATTTCATAAAAATATAATTTGGACCACCAACGCCACTTAATCATAAATTAGATTTCGAAACATCCTATTATATAACACGTAAAAAGACTACCTTCTGATATCCCTGACATGCAGGGGTTCCAACGTAATAGGAGTCAAGTGTGTCTTTTACGGAGACAATTTCCAACACCGTATCTTCTGCTGTTGAGAATGCTTTTTACAATACTTGGCCTGACCAGAGAATTGAATCTGGGTCTTCTTAATCTTACGCGTGCTTTTGCTGTGCAAACTTATGCCACGAGATAAATGTCATGTCACGGGCTATATTTATATATACAACTTATAAGTGTTCCATGTTTGTACATAGGAGATATTAAAGAAAAATAATATTAGGGATCTTTATAAGATCTATCGAAACCAAAACGATTATTTTTGCCTGCCTGCCTGTCTTATATAATACACGTACAAACACACAGACGTGTGTTTGTACGTGTATCATGGCAAAACACGCAGTAGAATACGAATCCTGCACGAAAATAGAATACGATTCTTACAGTATTATAGCTGGAGGACTAGGTTAAAATCTGATGTATGTTTCATCGTGATACGCTTCTTCGAAGTCGAGTATTAGTATTGAGATTTATTTGACGCGCCTAGAAGCCGAACAGCAAGAAATAGTTGGAGGATCGGAGGTAGAAACAGAACTCAATTTTACCGTATTCCTTCTGAAAATGCAAAGGAAAAGAAACTATAGTTACCACGCTGCCCGAGTCGCGGCCTAAAACTAGTGATTAATAATATAATAATATTTCTTCTGCATTTATTTCAGCTAATTGTGAGAAGCCTCCTGTAGTAATACAACCAGTTATAATAAAACTGTATCGATATCCGAAAGGCGCTCATGGAACGTCAGGACCGTTAGACAACCTCAAAGATTTACATATAGGCGGATTTGTTGGTAAAAAATAAATAGATCTATGTAAACCTGAACATGTGATTTTATTTGCACCTTTATAATAATGTCAGTGATTGAAAACTATTCGTTTCATTCCATTTACATTAATTTTTAAATATTTTGTATTATATATATGTATGTAAGTATGTATCTTATGTGGGGGCCAGTCAGTGCAGACCGGCGACACTTTGACCCAGTGGGATCTTTTGTGTCGACACTCTCCCAATAACGACTGCCATAGATGTTCATGGCAGCCGGGACCGACGGCTAAACGTGCTCTCCGAGGCACGGAGCAGGCGATAATTGTCAATCAATTCGCACATAATTTCGAAAAGTCATATAACTTCCGAAAGTCAGTGGTGCGCGACGTGGGTTCGAACCAGAGAAGGGTCTCGGGTTCGAACCCACGTCGCGCACCTCCCAGTGGGGAGACCAACAGACTGCAATGCAGTGGGCTGCATTGTAGTCTGTTGGTCTCCCCACTGAGCTATCACTGCTCAATTATATATGTATATTATATAATTTATCTATACTAATATTATAAAAAAGAAAGATTTGATTGTTGTGTTGGTTTGTTTGTAAGGACTTACCTTAAAAACTACTTAGCAGATTTTACTAATTGTTTTACCATTCGTACACATTCCCAGACTATGTGCTATTACTCAGAATTAATTGACAGTAAAACTCAATTAATACGTTGTCAACCAAGAAGCCGCATACACACCAACCGCATTCGCTACCGCTGCGCCATCGAGGCAGTTTATTTTAGCAGCTCCAAATTAACAGCTTATTACTTTTTAGTTTTATGCCAATCTAAGTACCTAATGATTGCGTTATATAATCGTGCAGGTGGTGGCACAATACTGCGTGAACAAAAAGCAGCAAAAAATATTTCGTAACAACGCGATAAGTAGGTGCCAATAAAGTGCGAACGAAAGAAGTTGACGTTTAAAACTGAAACGCATAGAATTATGACGGTGAGTCTAAAACATCTGGAGACCTGTACACACGTCACTTTAGATCACATGACACCCCTACTGTCAACCTGACAGTTGTCAATTGACAATTGCACACAATATTGCGACAAAAAGTGACGCGTGTCTGGTCTCTCTCATTACTCTTTTATACAAATGTTTGCAATATTTTATCCCATGTAATTTTTTTATCCTTCATTATATGTATATATATCATTCGTTTTGTTCATACACTTTCATATGTTGCCCGTATTCTCATTTTTAATTGAATATTCATAGAATTGCAAACATCATTAAAGTTCATCGTAATTATGTCCTCAAAGTGTCCTTATAATCATTTAAATGCGTATTTATACGATGCAAGATGCACAAGTTGAGGCATTTGCACGGAATGCATGCATCATGCAGACTATCGACGCGAGTTACCTTTAAGATTAGTTCGGGTATGTACCCTGCGTGAGTTTCTTGCACATGTGCCTTACGCCTGCTGCTCGCGTCCTATACAAACATCATTATAGCACGAATTTTAACTTGCTTCGATAACCGTACATCATTTTTTTATCATTCACTCTCATTTTGTTTTCATATTCTCAAACTAAAAGTTCTTAAAAGTCACCAGAAGTGAAGTTCACACTTGCCTTATATGGACGATTCTAAAACGTGTTCATATTAATTGCCACCGATTTACATTAATTAAATGTATGTTTATAAAACTGAACACCATCCAAAACATATATAAACCTATACTCATAAAGTCAACAACTTTGTGGTATGAGGAATGACTAATTGTTCGCAATTTAATTGATATAAGTAATATTTCCAATGCACATATTATAAACGTACGCCTACATATTGACATGAAATTACATCGAGTATAAATTTACTTCGCATGTCCCACAACTCTGAAATTACCATCAGATAGTGATGTGTAGCAAAATACCGACTAAATAATAAACATTAAATATAGGTACTTACGTTTGCACATAACTAAGTATAACATTGCGAATGATAATTAATATAAACATGTCCCTCATATCATTGCCTTGTCCTTAATAGCTGCCTTCAGGCGATAGACATTACTTGATACATTTTCTATACAAAAGTATAAATTAAATAGATAATACACATCAGATAAACCGGCTTCACTCATAAACATCAATTGTTTTGACTACCAATGTCGATTCTAACAATATGATTGATATTTTCAGCTGAAATGGGCACTCATTGCTTTATTATTATACGAAGTTGTCGTCATAACATCACCATCCATTTCGGGAGTCACGTACATGGACAATTTTGATTTCGAACAGAGATACAGGGACGTTAATGAATGCAACCCATTCCATTGGCATCCCCTGCATTTGCCTGAAATATGTGCAGACATGTTTGAAAAATTGATTCGTTCGAGAATTGCTAGTAAAAAGCCTGTCAGGATAATGAGAGAAAGAAAAGAAAATGAATACGCCTACTCTCGTGATCGCTACGCAGAATATCCGCGAGCTGAACATGACTTTCCTTACCCGATATATGAAATCGGTAGTTCGGAACACGAACGAAACATTTATGGAAAACCCGTGCCCATGACACCTCATGAAAAAATGTTAGAACTTTTAAAGAAAGACATCAAAAAAGATCCAAGCCTTCCCAAAATTGGGGTACTGCCAAATTTGGGTCCTGTAGCTATATACAACCAAGAAATATCAAGGAAAAGTGAAAAGATGATCAAAGACGTAGCCACCGCATACGGCAAATATGTTCAGGCAAGGTATGCGGATTACGTTGGTTACAATAACGTGCCTGATGAGCAGATGTATGTCTGGGACAGTCGCAAGAATGAGACTAAATTGGTGGATAGGCACAGTAAAAAACATAAGCATAAGAATAATCGTGCTAGTAGAACGAAGACCAAACACGGCGGTGTAGTCACAATCGTCGAAACACTGAATCCCCGTAAACGACGTTCCACTTTGTACTTGCTAGGCTTATAAATAATGTATAACAAATTAGCTATTAGACTTCAACTGCCGTCCAACCTACCTTTTTTATTCTATACATATGTATGTATGGTTGCAAACAAACACAATACCATCTTACAGACATTGAACCCTTATGATAGCTCAAAATTAAGGATATCAGTATGGTAATCGACATTAAGGAAAAATAATAAGTAACGAAATGAAAGAAAAGAACTTGGAGAGATCTATGTGACTTCTCCGGAACGCTAACTTAAGGAACGAAACGCAGAAATCGCAATCTAGCGATGAACACTATTTTGTCTTTAATGGTGGAATTTGTTTATTCACCTCATAAATAACGACGGTATGATCCTACACTCAGTATTATGCCTATTGAAAATATCTTAAACTACTTTCTGAACTTCTTCATTAATGTACAGGTCATAAGCCACACATTATCTCTATCTAACGAGTTTATAAATAACTTGATTGCAAAAATGGCGTAGTGGTTTAAGTGGTCGCCTGGCCATTGTCCCTGCGCCAAATATTTAGGGTTCGATTAACACACGGGACAAAAATTTGTGTAATCTACAAATATTTGTTCCGAGTCAAAGTGTTCTTTGAGTCCGTCGTTAGAATATTTGCAGCGCGTGCGACACAGGATTTGATCTTTGAGCGGGTGTTTTCTTATTAACAGAAAACTAAAATTATGAAATCGTTCGATTGAACTGATATTCAGACTAACTTTGATGTATAAAAATGTAAGGATTGAATAAATTTATATATAATGAAGATAACCTATATTTATTGAATTAGTATAAAATTACCTCTAGACATAAAGTCCTTATTTTTTTTAATAAATGGTACTTTATGTTCTACTATGTACCTATGACAACGTGAATGCGAATTTCATGTTTACCAGTCGAGTAGTTATGACGTGAAAGCGTAAGAAACAAACAAACTCACATTTGCATTTATAATAATAGGTTGGAAGCAGGGAACTTGCGAATATTCGCATCCGCATCCGCAATTGCAGAGCTTCCGCATCGATTTAGACATCTGCATCCGCATCCGCATCCGCAATAATCAACGCGGATGTTAATGCGGTGCCAGATATAGTGTAGGTTACGATAAGAAAGAAATCAGTTGTTCAGTAGTACGTGTTTAATTTATGAACCTTTGCAAAACAGGCTTAAACCTGCGAAGTTGGTGATATTAGATACTTTTTATTAAATAAGATGAACAATTTAATCAACATCCGCATCCGCAATTGCGGAGCTACCGCATCGATTTGGACATCCGCATCCGTAACCGCATCCGCTGATGTGAGTCTTCAAATATCCGCATCCGAATCCGCGGATGGCAAAAAATCTGCATCTGCAACATCCCTGATTGGAAGCCGAACAGTTCTGATGGTATATGAAAATATTTAACAAGCCTAATGTCTCTTCCATTATGACTGGTTTGATTATTTTTATATTTTGGTAATCTCGCTGTTACACACATTAGCCACAGAGGAGCCATATTAAGTTGCATATAGATATCAAGTCCTTATGCGTAATTCAAATGTCACTATGTCACTGAATAAATATAATGTGATAAATTTAATCTAATGCTTATGTATTACATTGGATATTAATGTCGTCTTTTATTATGTAAAAACGGCTATATCACTCGCTCAGTCATGTCGCTGCTTTCCCTAAACAAACGGCTATACTGCAGCTGAAACCCGTTAAACCCGTTCATTTTCAATAAATCCAGCAGTTTTCAGTTTTATGATAAATTTACGGCGTAAGCGGTACAGCCGATCGAACAAAAAAGCGTAATGGCAAACGTGACTTAAGACAATGCCCGCAGTAGGAATAATGCCTGTACTATCTCGCGAGGACTTTACAAATAACTGAGATAACGGACGTAAACACGTGCCTGGAGTCAAAACAACTCATGCAAATGTTTAATCATTGGACGCATGGCGAACATGAACAGTCGCTAAAAGCTTTATCCAGGCAATTTTTATGATAATTATCAGTTAATTAAAAGAATTACTGACCTGTGTAAGCTGGTTTTAACACGGGACGTGTCATTTTGATGCATATCATTATATTGAAATAGTACAACATAGTTTGTCTATTTAACATAGTTTTAACAGTCTCCTTTCGTGGTGCATTCGCGATCTTGTTTACTCAACCTTAATTTTGTTATTCCTAAATAAATGTCATCGCTTTAAAATATATTTTTGTTTATATTTTGTGATTAACGTTTAAAGAAATACATAATAATAATAATAATGTCTTCCAGACCTAATTTTCGATCACGGCGGTCAATCTTAACGGAGACTGGCCATCTGCGCAGGAGATATTATAGTGCCCAAGTGTGTGCGCCAACTCAAGTGCCCTCTCTGTTCCCTAACCCTCCGATGGGATGGATAATCCGACACGACCAGAGATCGGGTGCAGGACCCACGGCTTTACGTGCTTGCCGAGGCACGGGAGTGTCAAACATCGCCAACTTCCTAACTCCGAGCTCGTATTGAGATTTCTTATCAGAAAAACCCAATAACTTTTTGTTGGCCCGACCCCGGATTCGAATCCGAGACCTCATGCACAGCAGTCGCATTCACTACCGCTGCGCCACGGACGCAGTTAACAAAAAACACATAGCACGCTATGGACGGCAGAAAAAATTAATTCCTCATTAATTTGTGGAAATCTGTTCAGTAGGTAATGAGTTACGTTCGAACATAAACACGTACATATATAGACTGTTAAATTCATAACCCTTCGTTTGCTGCGCGTAATCGGGTAATAAATTGCCATTGTGTGCCACCATAAAGGTTCATTGTTTTGTACGTAATGTGAGAGTAGTTTATAAGCCCCTTCCATGATGCCGGCTGCTTCAGTTACAGAAAAGATCAAACAATGTACCACATAAGTTGGTCTTTAAATAATAAGGTGAGATATAAAATGTTTATTTTATTTGTTTACGCAAAATTTATAGCTCTGTATTTGTCCTTACGTTATATAGAAGTATATTTATAAACATTATTCTGTTTTCAAAAATATACTGCTGTACTGGTGTTTTCAAATTTAAATATTATTAAATGAAGATTCAAGGTTGAATGCTTTTTTTATATCTATTAACACAAAAGAGGTTAGGTTAGAAAAATATATTTCCGTATGTGTTGATACAGATATTTAAATATCGCTAATATACCATTCGAACAGTGAAGGGAAATAGTAAGCAAACCCACACATTATCAACAGAAAAATGTGTGTTGCTGCCCTGAAAATGACTACAAATTTTTCCACCTGTCACTTTGGACATCAGCTTCAAGCATACGAGTTTCATAATTATACACTTTTAATGCCAAGAGTTTACGATGATGACTGACACCCGACAACATTCTCAAGCTCTCCACAGGAAATGTAAACGTAATAACGCAGGGAGTTAGGGTTCCGTAGCCAAATCTCATAAACGGAATCCTTCAAATACGTCATATCCGGTGTGACATGGCTTTATTTTATAGTGAATGTGGTGATATTTTATATGTTAGGGCATTAAGTTGTTAGACACGTTGACTGCACGGATGGCTTAAGTGGTTGCCTCGCTATTGCCAATGCGCCGACAACTTTGGGTTCGGTGTCACAAATAGTTGTTTCGAACATGAATATTCTTTGTATTTGTTGTTCGAACGTTTGTGAAGTCCCCCGCGACAGAGGATTTATTCCTAGTATGGGATTTTTATTCCTCAGTATAAATTTAAATACGGCTTAAATACGTCCGTTTTATTGACATTTGCCACGTTAACAGTACCTATTTATTGCTTTTTACATCCAAACATTAGCTGGCATATAAAGTGTTTACGAAGAATGTAATTGTTATTTGTTCACCGTAATCTGTTGTGATTGTGTTTTTACATTACTTTAATCAGAATGTCCATTATACTTTTTGAATATTAATGTATGTATATCCTTTAAGTATAATAACTAAAATGTTAAGCTCGTAATGTAGTTATAATTTATTACATGTGAAAAAGCAAACTAACTAAATAAGCGATCATAAAAAATAAATGTTACGGTGCGCCGCGTATCGTTAAAATATACATAACTGTAATGGAACTACGGAACCCTAAAGTAGTACGTGCCTGGAACCCACGTAGTCAGCTTTGCGAGGTTTATAAAACATTTTTAAAAATCAACACGTTTTCATCACTTTTTGCAATATAAAACTTGTCATATCTTAAGTGGAAAAAAAAAAATTTAAAGTTTATGATATGTACTGATTATATTTTAATGACTTTATTTTATTTTTATAGCAACGCTATGCTCTATATCATTATTTTGGATAATGTTACTATAATTATGTGAGCTAGAAAGTTTTCTTATTCAAAAAGAATATAAAAGCACGTAGGTGGCCATGTATAGGTGTCATATAGCATTTTTATTATCTTCAATTCAAAATTTACATTGAGGCATACATCTTGTCGCCAGAGCTAGCCTGACATATATTTAGTAAATTTTATCTTTTATGAGTTCTTATACAACAGACCTCTTTACAACAGCTTTGTCCGTCCGTCTGTTGTACAACTTTCAACTCAAGAACCGTAAGAGCTAGAGACTCGCAGTCAACGTCATTCGACTCAGCATAGTCGATATACCCCCGAAATGACTATGACCTTTGACCTCTGACCTCAAGGTCACGTGATACCATCTTTCAACTCAAGAACCGTAAGAGCTAGAGACTCGCAGTTAACGCCATTCGACTCAGCATAGTCGATATACCCTGAAATAACAACGATCTATGACCTCTGACCTCAAGGTCACGTGGTATCACGTCACCTTTGCATATATTGCTTTTCGAACTGTAAGATTAACGGCAATACATTGCCGTTTCTCACTTGTTATTTGTATAGAATAATGCATGCATTTGTTTTTTATTTCTCAGCTCTTTTACACCTTAATCACTTTAGAAGGGATACTGTGCTCAATAGATGGCACTTTTCACCCGCGGCGACCGAACGCAACCAACGCAGTCGATGACCCATGTAATCCTCTCTACTGGTACCCAAGACACATTCCAGAATCATGTTACTACAAGAAAGACATGACAATCAAACCTCCATTCGAAGATCCACGACCGATTCCAATGCCATTACCGGTACCGATACCACCAATTCCGGTACCGATGCCAATGCCTTTGCCACCACCCATGCTACCGCCATTTGTTCCTCAAGCTATAATGCCGTTGCCATACCCTCTACCTTTTGGCATTCCACTTGCACCAACAAATCCAATGTTACCGGTTGCTAGCATTCCTTACCCGCCACAGCCTATATTCCCACCTCAGCCCATGCATCCGCCTCAGTACCCACTGCCAGCGCCATACGGAATGCCACCGCAATTAGCGTCGCCATTTGCATCATATGTACCTCCTTACGGTATACAACGTAAACCGATGAGTATGGTGCCCGGCCTACCAGGATTGGTAGCTCCTGACGGTGGCATAAACATCTTGCCGTTCTCGGATGCGTATGCCGATATGCTAGAGAAACATAAACAGAAGATGATTCGTCTACGACTGCAAAAGCTATTGGATGAATACGACGGAATTAATTCGGATAATTCGTACGAAGAACTGAGTCATATTGTGCAATCACGTAATGACATCACTGAAGACAATTAATAAGTGCTGCGAATAATATATTTATAATATTATGCAGAAGGCTGAATACGAAAACGAACGTGAGATAATAATTGTGTTGTTCATTGTGATTCTTTACACCTTTATATGTTTGTTTAATAAATGCATTTTAAAATGTCGCGATATATTTTATTTACAGTAATAGTCGTGAATAAGTAGTTTAGGTATGGTTCTATTCTACAAAGTACCAATACAAAGGCACCTTCTTTTACGTAAGGAAATCCTTAAAAGCAACTCAACTTAATCACTAAAACCCACACTATACCTAGTATCTCCGCTCATAGTAGATCAATATCATATATAAATAACATTTAAAATAAATAATAACACTATGCCATCCTGGATATCAAACAAGAGACAACACACAATATTTTATTATTTTTTAAAGTTACGCAAGTTACGCACTATGTTCTTGTGGCGCTTTACGAACTTTCAAACTATGGACACAAATAAAACCCAGACTCAGAACAACTGTTTGTCGACCACACAATTTTTTTCAGTGTGGCGATCGCATCCACATCACTCGGCCTAATGGGAATAGCACAGTAGCGAAGCGACCACTATTACTCCAATATTTATATCTTATTATATTCGGCACTATGAACATATAATCAAATGAATGTTATTGATGAAAACGAGAGAGCTCAGCTTAGCCCAGTAATAATAGGTTAGGACAGGTGTGGCAGCATTCTCGTAAAGACCTCAGGCCATACGCTTTGTATTACATTGCCTGTGATCTGGCACGCAATAGAGCAAGTAAATTAGATCCCACTACGTCTACTGTTTGTCAGAGAGGGTGAGAGATTTAGGACGTTTGAATAGTAATTAAATGCCTTCAGGTCATACGATGTTACGCCCCTAGGCTTTGTGTTAGTTGTAATACTGTAAATATTTTATTTGTTGCACATGCTTTGCATCCATTATCTATAATTAATATAATTATTAAGGTGAATAAATTGTTTATTTTTGTCCAATAAGCTTATATCTGGATCTAATAGTCGGTTTAATCGCAACAACTTCTTTTAAAACTAACGAAGCATTGTTTAAAAGGTTTCTTTCGCCGCTTTTGGTATTGTGTCTTTTTTCAAATAGACATCTCTCGTATAAGGAATAAATCCTTTATCATGGGCGACTTTACCGAAATTCAATAAACGGTCCTTGTTTGCATATCACAGAAGAAATATTATTTTAGCACTTGTTAGCCCAATTCAATACACATATTATCGAGTTTATATAATTAGGTTCCTTAATGTCCGTGTCTTGGTGCCAATTTTTTGGTAAGTATTAAATATTTTTTTAGTTTGTCACCCGCTTTGCTAAGGGGAAATGGAATTATATTTCCATCTCCTCCTATACGCTTCTGATTGTACTTTTTGCACGTCCAAGACTTTCCCCGAGACTTAACGAGTGACAAAACTCTACGGTTTTTACTTTGGTCACCCTCGCTGAACCTGGCTACACAAGTGACTTATAGTGGTGGGAGAGCGGGTCATCGTCCAATTCTTGAGAAAGGTTGTAGACTGTATAACATCACGCTACGAGCCACGGGAGCGGAGCAGTAATGATAAACATATGTAAAACCAAGAGCGAGCGCTAGTATTGTATAGAGGTACTTAATCAATTATATGTTGTTATAGTGTCTGATACTTTAATTAAGTATGGGTATAATTATATAGAACTATATTTTGCTCACGGCTTCAATCGAATGAATCTAGGTTTGAGGAAATTGCTAACTCTTCGCAATAGTACTTTTTTCTGGATAAAAGGTACCTATATCCTTTTCTGTACTCCTGATAACGTGTATTCGAAATTTCATGATGATCAGTAAAATGGCGAGCGGAGAAGGCTTAGGTATAATTATAAAAGCGTAAAAAACAAACAAACTCACATTTGCATTTATAATATAATATAAGCAAATTTTTAATGCTGCACGCGAATCTAAGTTGTTTGTTCATAAAAACAGTTACGATTTTATATTAGGAGTCGCTCTTCTTTAAAATTAGTAGATATATAATGTACATAATATAAAACATTCATATGTATATTTATAAAACAGTTCCTTTTTTAATTAGGCTTGTACACACAAATATAGGTACTTACCAAATGCTCGGTTTACAAAGCTGAAAAACTATAAAACAGAACTGTGAAAGTTCCTTCCAAAAACTAACGATAAAAATTGGCTCTACGATACCAGTAAATAAAAGTTCATAACGGTGCTCACTATAGAACAAGAGGTTCATGTTGAGGACGGATCTATTAGCCTCTCCAAGAAGATGGTGGTGCTTATCTCAGTACTTACGTAAACTTTACTTCGTTGGCTAATAGAAATACGGAGATTTCTCATTGCAGCGTTATAAAATGTATAATGCTAGTAACCGTTTAAGACTAACGTAAATAAATACATACATAATCTCATATAGCCTGTATCCATGTAGGTATAGGCATGAAGCGCTGCAGGATGAATGCGCAAGTGATCCCCGGCCATAGATTGTGAGAAGGAACACCGTGGTAGGTTTAGTCGGTATTAGCGGGATGTCTCCATCATTTCCCGGGTAAGACCGACATAACCCCTCCGCCCGCCCCCGCGGCGGAGTATGCGCCAATGCGTTCTCCCACGTAAAAAAAACAGTTTTGACATGTAGCGACTCTACACAGACGAAGTAGTTCCGACTACAGACAACAGATGGAGCTGTACGCAATGGGCATTTATGATCACGCTTTCCATAGAATCGTGAATCACGCAGGTCAAGTTTATACAAGGTCTAAGTATATATACAAGTTCCCGACGTCGGCAGTCGGGCCGCGGCCCGCCAGACACGATCACTCAGCCTATTCGGACGATCCTCCATTTATCTTGGAGTAACACCAGACCATGTTGCTCCACAGACAGAAGAGTATTGCACTGCTACTAGTTACGCTAGTTGGCACGTAATAGAAAACGGTTACCAGAAACAATTTAAAATTCTATGCTATCACTAAGAATTACATGACAGAAAAACCTTGCACAACAGTTGCATACTCCCGCTGCGCCACCCACGCTGTCTACAAAAAGTAACATGAAAAGATTTATATTAATTTGCATATTGAAAATAAATGTATTTATTTAATTTACACTTAATAAGGCTCTATGTATGATGTACATACATTTTATTGATCCTACAATCAACAATTTTATACCGTAGTGCCTATAAAAAGATCAGGCAAAAACATATGGACACTCTTTTAATCGCTAGGATAACCATAATATTATGTTACATGTCAAATTTGCAACCTGTTTTTTTAATAGAGCTTAAGAAAAATCTTGAGTGGCAGTACCCGTTTGGTTACGACACAAATGGTCTGGCTCAACCTAACTATTACCTTTTACAAGCAACCGATATAATATTGGGCGAAATGCAGTAACAGTGTTACTGTTACTGCATTTCGCCCCGTAAGTAATAGTTGACTGAACAGCTGGTATAATAGTTTAAGTAATCGCCTCGCTATTGTCACTTCGCTGTGTGTTGTGGGTTCAAATGCCACACGAGACAAAAAATTGTGTGATCCACAAATGTTTTTCCAAGTCTACAAATTTTACTGTTTGGAATATCCTCCGCAATACAGGTATTATTCCTAGGTTACTAAAAACATGTTAGTTCCAGCGGCTCAGATACGTATCTTACTCGGTGACGGTTTACTATTAAGCGCGCCGCATTCTGATTGATCAATATTATGACTTTGTTATCATTAGGCTCTAATGATAAGAAAATCATAATATTATTGGAGGTTTTATCAACAGCTATTGTTGGTTATAGATTTTCGCATAATAATAATGGCAGACCGATTAGCTATAGATACCGTCGCTTTACTGGTAACTCATCCCTAGCGCTACCACTACCACCATCGTTACCGCTACCGCAATAGCAACCACTTCATCGTGTGTCGCCACTACCATTACCAACACCGATATCGCCATCGTCAACGCTGCTTGCGCCTTATTGGCTAAGTGACTAATTTAGCTTTACTCCATGTGTGTCTGTACATACGCGGAGTACAGCTAAATCAGTCGCTCAGCCAGATGCTGTCATCTACTTCAAGCTATTGAGTCGCAGCGGCACACTGGCGAGACTCAATAGGTTTCCAACTATGTCTGGCATTTCAATAATTAACAAGTTAAATAAAATAAAATATACGATCACACATGTCTTCAAAATTTCAGGTATTATTACAAAAGTCGAACACAAGAAAATACTCCTTTTGATATAGTTCACTATCAAAGTCAAAAATCATTTATTCATCCATGGTACAAAGTAACACTTATAAACATCAAATGATAGGTTAGTGAGTTTACTAAATTACTAAAGGTACATTTAGTTTAGTTGCGAAATTCAAACAAATGCACATGGATAAAATATGATATACATATTTCCATATCAATGACACATACAATACATAGTTGTGAGCAAATAGTACCAATGGCAAGCGTCAACTACACACCGCAAACTGCATGCTGCGTTCCAACGAACGTGCCTTTTACAAGTTACCTCGGATAATAAACGCAAATATTAAAGTGCCAATGGACAGATGAATAGACCAATAATTGAAAACAATAACTTCAATACCAGGTTAGTTCAATTCTATAGCATAAAATAAATAAATCGGTCAATATAAGTTATGAACCCAATGAATTTTACAATGTCCAGTTAAATGACTCTGTAATTAAAAAAATATGTCTCTTTTTAGGGTTCCGTACCTCAATAGGAATAAACAGAACTCTTATAGGATCACTTTGTTGTCCATCCGTCTGTCCATCTGTCTGTCTATCGAGTTGAAATTAACGATATACTCAGATCTACAGTCTCTTGAAGCTGAGAAAAATCAAATTTCTAAGTTAACGTAAAACAAAGATACGGCCGATTATGCCGCAAAAAACTTATATTTCGACACTCTCAAGGGAATTAAAATTTATAGGGTATTTTCCGTTGATCTAGAACTATGAAATTTGGCCGTCTTATACTATAATTATAGGGCAAAATCTGAAAACTACACATTTGTAATTAAATCATAAAAGAACAGGGTCTTTATGCAAGGACAAAATTTTATTATAAAAGTACCTACAAAATTGTACGGAACCCTCGATGGGCGAGTCCGACTAGCACTTGACCGGTTTATTTTTAAATAAAATGTGTATGTAAATGGCCCTGTAAGTAAAATAGTGTTTGCATTAGTAGCTAATTTTGCCAACTTTATCAATTAATCTAATCTGTAAACTGCCAGATGGAAAATATCACGCTCAATATTACATTGCTTCGTATATTTATAAAATAACTTTGTGACATTCTAGGAATATATCAAAGCTTGAGATATTTTAATATCATCATAAATAAACTTAAGGTAATATAAAATGATCTCAAGTAAATGGAATAACAAGCACTTAGCTCGCAGCGCCCTGGATTTTACGCTCCACTTGTAATGTTATAACGTGCATTCAGTATTTTTCCTTTGAAAAAATCTAGATTGCCCGGGCGCTATGTCGGAGAGTAGTGCGCCCTTTATTAAATTGCGATCTAATACCTGTCCGACTTAATTGTTACCCCTACACACGTGCGGTTCTACCTCTAAGGATTGCAAAGTAAGTCTCGCTTTTAAGAGCAGCGATAGCTCAGTGGGGAGACCAACAGACTGCAATGCAGAGGGTCTCGGGTTCGAACCCACGTCGCGCACCTCTGACTTTCGGAACTTATATGACTTTTCGAAATTATGTGCGTATTGATTAATAATTATCGCCTGCTCCGTGCCTCGGAGAGCACGTAAAGCCGACGGTCCCGGCTGCCATAAACATCTATGTAATGGCAGTTGTTGTTGGGAGAGTGTCGACACAAAAGATCCCACTGGGTCGAAGTGTCGCCGGTCCCCCCACATAAGATAAGATAAGGCTCACTTTACGAATATAATATTAATGGATATTCGGTCAAGTGTATAAATAGCCATAATGTCAAATAAATTTAATCACGATATCAAATTGCTTAAACACTTCCAACAAAAAAATAAGAATAGAGCATACTTAATGCGCTGTTTTCTATTTTTTGGTGATTGCAATATTTATTCGTGTAACACCTGCGCCACCAAACTGCTTTACGTGTACTCTGTCACATGGTAGTCCCTTTCTTCTCCTAAACTTTTTTGTCCGAAAATCATTATCCATAACACGTTTGCCATAAACTTCAGTAACCATAAAGTTCAAAAATTCGAAATTTTGCTTTACGTAATTATTTTTACTTCTAAAACTATTCTGCCATAATATCGAGTACTTACTATAATAACAGAATCTCCTAATACTGCATGAAATAAAGTCATATGTCCTAACTATTGTATTATATAATGTATATTATGCCGAATGTTCATTTATAATAAAATTGTTAGTCGTAAAACATTTGCTAAATTAATTAGGTTTAATTAGGTTTTAGTGACAGAAACGAATCTCTGTAACTCCGTCTCCACTCAGTCTTGTCTGCCCTACCCCTAGAGTGTAATATAGAATCGCGTAGGCGCGTAGGAGCGAGGCTGCCCGCGGGCTGAGGATCAGGAGGCTGTGAGCGAGCTGCCGCAGCTGAGGCTGGCCAGCGAATCCGGCCACCAAACCGAAGCTTGCGGTGGTGGGCGAAAGCCGTCTGCGACGATTAGAACGCGTGGGACCGCCGGAGACCCGCAGCGCTAGAGTCGTGACAAAAGCCAAGCTTTGTAATACAAATTAGTTTTAAAAACATTATTAGGATAAATAAACATTAAATAATTTGAATTTAGGACTTATAACTTTAATTGAAAATGGTTTTAAGTCTTTTGTATATTATTTAATTGTAATATTTATGGCAAACAAATTTAGGGTATATTGTATTTAGGGATTTCAATTTTATGGCATGTGATATTATGTGACATCAAGTTCGGGCAAGTTATCATTCGGACAAAAGATGATTAGAACAAAACAATTATGGCGCTTTAGATTATGGATAAAAAAGTTAGGTAACACAATAGAAAACCCTGACACATCTTACGACACATTCTATTCATAACTGAATTAGTCGTAGAGTTTCGTTATTATTCCACATGTAATAAATTTTATCAATACCTTTTCTTTGCACCTCACACAGCAATTCATATAAGAAAAAGAATTGTAAATTTATTGTAAAATTTATATGTATTGTTAAGAAATTTGTTAAGAAAACTAAGCTAAGAAAACTAATATAATAATAACTAATATAATATATAATAAGCTAACTAAGAAAACTAATACTTCTTCTCATGTGAGCTCTACTCGTCGCACAGACTTTGTTTAAAACTATATTTTTATTTTATTTATTTTTTAATATTGTATTTTATTATATATTATTTAATTCACGTGTCCAAAAAGAGATTACACATTATTGTGGAAATAAAGATTATAGACTTTGACTTTAACTTCCAAAAAAGAATCGCCTTAAAACATGAAAATATGTAACATAGTACTTACACAGAGATTAAATATAAAGATAATAATGAAGCAGTACAGTTTACTCTATGAATATATCATAAAATGATTAACGATCTGTAGTCATAACATGACGTTTCGACGTAAAACATTTCTCGTAAGCGGTGGTTCTATTTTAGGATATTTACATGTAGAAGATTAACATACGACGTTTCGCGTCTGAGTGATTCGTGTCTTCATCGACGGGACGTCCGTGGACACCACGTATAGAACATGATCATATTATAATAATAAATGTTTATTGAAGAAAAGTGATTGCAGACAGATTTACAATAATTTCACATATAAATTACATTTGATTGTACATCTACAATTTTTTTTTTGGGTGGAGCGCTGTTCTCCTAGCTAGGCTACAAAATAACCTGTGTTAAGGAGATACAGTCCCGATCCCTCGATTGTAAGAAAGTAGGCTTGATTTGTTTGTAGTATATGTGTGACAAACAGTAGGCGGTGATTGTATAAGCTGCTATTATTATTGCTATTTTACTTTAAATATATTTTTACATGTTGTGTGTGTGTGTGTGTTTGTGTGTATGTGGGTGTGTGTGTGTGTGTGTGTGTGTGTGTGTGTGTGTGTGTGTGTGTGTGTGTGTGTGTGTGTGTGTGTGTGTGTGTGTGTGTGTGTGTGTGTGTGTGTGTGTGTGTGTGCGTGTGAAACTATTTTGCCAAAAATGCTTCAGTATCATCATAGCTCAAGTTCAGTAAAAATGAACGTAAGGTCTTCTTACAGACAAAATACGACATTCCATATATTTCACATCTTGCGTTAATTTTGTTATAAAGATATGGGGCTAAATAAATAGAAATCCTTTTTATGAAAGCGAAAGGCGCAGGGGGTATCACACAAACCTTGTCTTTTCGGCGTTTAGTAATTTGTTTGAAGGGTGTTTTACGGTGTTGAAGTAAGGTTGTTTGTAAAATATATTGTTGTCTTACATTTAGTACATGCCATTCTTTGTATAATGTAGTGGATGGGAATAGGATTTGTCTAAAAGATGCTACTTTGAGTATTGCTCTATGTGCTATTTCTACCGGTTTTAAGATGGTTTTACCTGCTCCACCCCAGCAAGTGATGCAGTAGATAAGGATTGACTGGCATAAAGCGAAGTAAACGTTGCGAATAACTGTAGGGTTAGCGACATGCCTGAGAGTTTTAAAAATATATATTAATTTACGCAACCGGTTAGCAAGAGTGTTTGTGTGTGATTTAAAGGTCAGCGTTTTGTCTAATATAATACCCAGGTATTTAGTTTGATCTAATGCGGTTAGCGATGGACAGCTGCAGTGGATGTGGGGTTCGTTAAATGAAGAGTATGCTTTAAGGATAATAGGTGCAGTTGGCTGAGATATTGAACTTAGAGAGAAGGTTATAAAATTTGTTTTTGTAGTATTGAGCGATAGTGTATGTGTGTGGAGCCACTGCAAGGTGATATCAAAGCCGAGCTGGGCAGTCGCTTGAAGCTCCATCCATGAGTTGGCAAAAAAGGTGATAGCGGTGTCGTCAGCGAAGGATACAACTTTAGCATTAGATAGATTAAGGTTACTGAGCTCGTTTATGAATATAAGGAAGAGCGTGGGCCCCAAGATACTACCCTGAGGCACGCCATACTGGATAGGAAGCTCTTCACTACTGTGGTTGTCAATTTTAACATACTGAGTACGATTTGTTAGGTAGCTTTTAAATAGATCTAGCTGAAGACCTCTGACACCGATATTTTCTAGTTTACGTAAGAGGGTCGGAACAGGGACTGTGTCAAAGGCTATATATTTAAATATTCTATTAGAAGCTACATAGTTTATAATAATATAATTAATAATTGATCAACTTTCGTACCACTAAAAGCAACACTAATAGCCCATCATAGTTGATTTCAGACGATCGATATCCACTGTCTGCCAACACCATCAATGGAGTGATTATTATTTTACCACATTCAGTTTCACCGTCAATAAACAGGATAAAATTTCGCAATTACATATTATTTCTCTTTTTAATGGAAACGGGTTAATTAATGGAGTAACGGTGCACCCACCCATAATCTTAATTAATTGAAAACATTCCCGGTCAAAGCTAAATACCATCAAAGGGACATATCCAAATAGCATTGTGCGTTGGATTATAACCTGCGTTCGGTCCCATGTTTATTGTTAAACCAACGTGCATTTTAATTTCGAAAGTGCTCCCCGTCACCGTCTATTCATGATTATATCCATTTGGTAACAGTGTGGCAAGGTAAATTGTACGTGGCGTTAATTCTGTTACTGTGAAATATGTTTATTATTAGGTGCACTCACATTAAAGGATTGGGTAGAAGAGTCAAAGAATAAAGTAATTCATAGCATAAATATTCTAAGACTATGAATTCAAATGAAAATATCATAGTAAAGTTTATATGTGGCATATACATGTAGGAGCATTTACATTATGCTACCAAATTACCATTATTTGTATACATTTGTATGTATTTGTATTATCAAATTATATGTATATGGTTAGTTAGATAATAAGCGGCTATCGTAGCTTAGGATATTAAGATACAGTCACCCTCAATAAGATATATACGGAGCAAAGTTCTAGGTTAGCCTGTGAATATTATAAGCACCGGTTGAAATGCAGTAGCTAAGTTACTACTCTGATGCTGGGGTCCTTTAAGACGATGGTACCTCTGTGCAAAATAGTTCGTAGACCATAACCAAATAACCAGCAATACGTCCCGAAAAGTGTTTAAATAAATATTAATTTCCTAATGTAATTCCTATTTCGTCCCAAATTATGTTCCTTTCGTAGCCCTGTTTTTTTTTTGTATGGACTTTTTGTTGTACCGTCAGCCGAAGAGTACTTTAAAATACTTCCTTGATCTCTCGGCAAAACTTTGGGCTTATGATTACATGATATCACGAGCCCAAAACGATAAGATTTTATATAATTTTAACCATTTTTTGGTTACGAAAAAGTAATAATTTTAAAAGAGGGGGCGAATAAGGAACGTTTTGGAATGTGGGACGTAATGTAGGGGCAAATGCGGAACAAACCGATATTCTAGATTAAAAACCCACTAAAAAGTAAGGTAGCTGTTCTAGCTAGCTAGAGTCACCAAGTCTAATTATTTTATGAATTCGAATTTTAGCGGACCCGATTCAATATTAGCGGACCCGACAGGCGGTGTCCTGCACGAACGAAAAGTATTCCTAGAACCCCATTGCAGCGCCATGGGGTTCTTTTTTTTAATCTAAACCATTTAGAAACTCACTAAAATACATACACACAAATTATTTTATTAATATCGGTGCAGTCTTTAGTAGGATTTCAGTGAAATGCACATATACATATGTATATGGATCCCCGAACACGAACGAATATGGCAACTGAGCTTTAGTTCATTAGACAGTAATGTTTAATTAAGCCGCAGATAGCATGACCGTTTAACCGTAGAGTTCAATTTTAATTATTAAATAATATTATTATTTTGGTAGTTCATTTTAATTTTTTTCGTTTGTCTTTTGTTGCCCAAAAATGTATGCATCGTGATCGCACTTGGCCGAAACAAAGAGTCCCGGCGCGTTCGGAACTTATTGTACAAAACCCGATGGTAGTTATTGCATTCCAATCCTATGTAATTTGACTGAAGTGCACTCGTCGCAAAACATGTATCTCAGTTTGAACGGATAGTTTTCCAATATTTAGATAGGCTTTCTTTATTAATTAGAGTATATTGCGGTGCTGTTTCGCTCGACGGTATATTGTGATTGCTTGCATGGAATTTGTTTGTTTTACACACTGCGTTAGCTTTTACTCGTAGTACCCTCTGTAGCTGCAACGACTTGATGGATTGTAATATATGAATTGTTTGTTCCTTTTGTCTTTTTAATAATCTGCAAAGTGTTTCAAAGTGTATTGTCTCGTCAGTCTAACGGCGTGATTGTGGCGGTTATGCGTAATTGTCGCGATTTCGATCGCGATGTGGAGTTTGGTATTGTTAAGATTTGACAAAGTTATTTATTGTTGAGTTGACTGCCAAGATGGCAGAGCCGTCATTTCATTCATTTCAGAATTCATAGCAGCATCGTTTGTAACAACGCCCCGTAAACGGCAATAGTTTCGCCCTCTGTTATGTGCGTCCTCAAACCATAGGTGGCAAAATGTGCGTATTAATTGTTTTACATAAATGGTAGAGTTGTTCACACATTTGCTTTGAAAAATTTATATAGATGTTTCTAGATACTGTAGATTTATTTTTCTTTATTGTGACTATACAGATAGCACTATAACTTAAACTGGTATCTTTCCACTAGACCGCGCCAAGTGCTGCGAGTTTCTTCCTCGCACGAGACAAAAATACATACATATTGCGGGAGCTATATATAGCAGCTATATTCCTGAAACAACTATATAGTTGCTTGCCGTGTATAGGTGAGCTTTGTGTTAGTTAGGGCAATGTTAGTATAGCGCGTGCAACATAGGCATTCAACCTGTTATTTTTTATCCGAAGTTGAATTGAGTGTTATAACATATTTCGTAGCGGTTTAGCGGGTCATTTTATCGCTGCTTTAGCACCAAGGGTAATGATTCGGTCCACCCTGGTCAGATGTTTCTTTCCTATTACGCTGATAGCTCGACTATCGTTTAATACTTCGATCGTTGATATTTTTGAAGCCAATTAAGCCTTGTATGAATAATTCACCTTTTTCTTTGTTAGGAATTTTGACTGGGGATATAGAGGTTGTGAATTCTTGGCAATGTTTAAAAGGGCCAAAGGAAAAGAGCATAGAGCATGTTCATAAGTGGCGTTTACAAAATTGCTATCAAATTGCCGCTGCTTCGTCTAGACCTAAAGACAAGAAAATTTAGGCACTATACAAAGCTGTTAAATCCTTTAAGAATACCCCGAAAAGCTAGTAATGTTAGACTTAGCTGGACTGGTTAACTGCCTCCGTGGCGCATCGGTAGTGAATGCGACTGCTGCAGGTGTGGTGGTGAGGTGGAGGTCTAGGGTTCGAATCCTGAATCGGGCCAGCAAAAAGTTAATGGGGTTTTTTGTTAAGAAATCTCAATAGTAGCCCACAGTTAGGAAGTTGGTGGTGTTAGACACCTTCGTGCCTCGAAAGAACATAAGACCGTTGCTACTGCGCCTGATCTGTCAGGTCATGTCGGATTACCGTCCCATCGGATCATAAGAGTGAGGGAACAGAGAGTGCACTTGTATTTGCGCACACGCTTGTGCACTATGATATCCTGCGCAGATGGCCAGTCTCCGTTAAGATTGGCCGCCGTGACCGAAATTCGGTCTGGAGGATATTATTAGACATTTGGACTACGTTTTATTTATGTACCGGTTACAATAGTAACGTTGGTGGTTACAAAAACAATTAAGATGGTTATACGATTAGAACATGCAATATTTTAATTAGTAGAGCTGCACGTTGACCAAAATATATCTTAAGGAATACGTCGTAAGAGTAGTAGCATTATAGATATGTTCCACTTGGTAAGTAACAATTCTAGGAGACTACCAATCTAGTCCCAATATTTTTTTTATTTTATCTCCTTTTCCTGGTTCGCCAATTCGCAGGTGATGCCTTTGGGTACTATGAACGATCTTACCATCAGATAAACCATATTATTACACTTTCCAGCCACTTGCTAAAAACGAAATACGCAGCTAGTTTTCTCATTTCTCGTCCTAAGCCGCCTTTTTGTTGTCAGATTGCATGAAACAATCCGCAGCGAATCATCTCCATCCACGTGAACATTAGGCGGTTTGGCGGCCGGTGCAGTGAACAGCTCGCTTCATACTTCAAATTCTAATATGAAGTTTGAATTAGCTGTATTGCCGTTAAAACAGTTTAGATGTAGATTGTAGCTTTTGTTTGAAACACTTAGTTGTTTCAATCCGTGGATGCGATCATGCGTTGCTTTTTCACATACTTCATTGTATATACACGATATGCAACATTGCATTCGAATGTTTTGACTACATATAAGTATCTACCGCGTTCAGCATGATCATATTCGAATATCATTCGAATAAAATCATTCACTTCACTTCTCCCACAGTATTATTATTAAATATAATTTTATAAAGAATTTCGTTATTTTACAAATTTTTTTTTTTTACCAATTATTCTTTTGAGGCTTAGTAATGCAGTTGTAGGAATCGAAACTCCTTTCCCTTGATTGCATATCTAATGTCTTAACTATTAGACTGTCGCAGTTTATGGTTGTAAAAGTACAAATAACTGTGACTACGTCACTTTAACGCTTACACTATATAATCAAGTCTTTAAAGTTCATACAAGTAACTCTCATGAGGTATTCCAATTCGCATGAGTATAAGTTTTCGCAAAGGTATACGATGGTATATTTGAAATGCAACTATTTCTACACATATCCTTACACTTTTATATCTTATAAGATCACATGTGATTGCGAGCGATCTTGTAGTCATATGCCTTGCACATTATCAGACGCTGATCTCATACTACTTTACCCGATCTGGTAACCGAACCCAAGGCTTCACCAGATTTGCGGCCATGCAAACTAAATACATATAAGCTAGTCAATATTTTAAGGACTTTAATTTACTTTTTGCTAGTTACACAAGGTGTATTAAAATTTTAATATTATCAACTCGCTGGCTCAATAGACATTGTCCTGGCAAAATTTCATGGAATCATGAAAGAAGCATATTGAGGTTGATCGATATTTGCAATGTTCCTGGCAAGTTTAAATGTTACATGTATAATATTGTCTTCTATTTACGCGAATATTATTCATTGAAATTAAACTGCTATATACGGATTTTATCGCGTTGTTTATTTGACACTTTATTACAAAATTTTGAAAATTGTTTCACTACTACTACTATTAAACTTTACTAATTTTTAAGCTAATTAAATTATTATTAAACTATTTAGATTTAATTTATTTTTACTTTTACACTTTCCCCGACGTTTCGGTTGCTTTTCAGCAGCCATGGTCACGGGGAGACTAAGATGGCAGTTGTCTCAATGTTCCAGTGTAGTTATTTCAAAGTACCCGAACATAATTTATTCATTGGTGTTTCTATTTACGCAGATGTACATACGCAGATGATGTGTTACGTGTAGTTTAAACTTGACTTAGACAACTTCAAAAATGGAATACTTATTTCTAAATCATTTGCCCGTCTAAATTGATGTGCACTAAAAAAACAACGATTCTTTCTTAAACATTTATTCCAATACGAATTTATGTTACATAACAGAAGATATTATAACAATAAATTTTAAAAGTCCTGATATAATATAAAAGTGTATTAATTTTTATTGCCAAGTATATAATCTTCCACGTCAAATTTTCGATATTTTGAAAATATACATGTAAGAGAATATTAGATTAAGTAGTAGGTATATATCCAGACGTAACAGATATATCAACGGTTCCTGACAGGATTCTTCCTTTTTTTCATATGCCGTTTATCCAGCCTCGGTAAGCCAAAGGGCTAACCTCGTTCATAGACTTGACTGTAATCATACACCCTGTCAGAAATCAAGAAGTTCATTACGTGTAATAATTAATTATGTGCAAACTACGAATACTTTCATCAATATTAAAATACTACAAAACTTGTAAATTCCTTATCTATTAATAAATAGTAGAATAATATCAAATACAGATCTACAAAGATGTTCCTAAATCATGTGATGTTGACTAAGAGAAACAATGAATTTATACATAAAAGTCAATATTATAAATTGTAATTCAATATTACTTATTTTTAGTGCAATCTATAACTATGATAATGTCAATAAAATATTTATAATTTCACTCTATTATAGTTTTAATAATATATCTATAACATTATTCTAATTAATTTAAATAATATTCGTTTTATTGGACGGAATATCTGAAGGCTTTTCTAATATACAAATACATTTCTTATAAACTAGTTATTTTACTTTATATTAAAAATCGTAGAAATATTAATACTCGTGTATTATCTAAGTACGTCTTATTTTATTTGTATTACACTTAAATGAACCGTTAGAGAATGATTTTGTTGTATTTGGACTCACAGACAAATTTTAAGTTAAACCCTCAAAAGCTTTTAAAACTATATTTTTTAAGGAAAATACGACAATGTTGATATCTGAATAGTTTATACTCTCTTAAATGGTTTAATTTATAATTGATATTATCTATCTTGGAGTTTAGCCTACGAAGAGAGTTTAAACACGCGACTATCTGAAACTCCACATTCATATTTTAACCTGTCCTCTTTAAACTGTAAAGGATAAATGGTCTATACTACAATTGATTAAGTATCTTACTTAATGGCTGGTTTTACATGCAAGGAAACTGTCGATGTTTGGTAAGATCTTGTAAAAATTACTTGCACTAACTGTGTCTGAAATGCAAATTTATTTTTGCAATTATTTAGTATGAAGATTGAGTATATAATCTGTTTTTAAAGTGGAATATAATTGCGATTTCTAATTAGATGCTACCCTTTAAAACTTCATTGCCAAACTTCATACATCATGCTACAACTATTGGACATCACGAACAATACAGATAAAACGATCGTCTACCAGTGATCCCTTGACAAAGTGGTCTTGTGATGTACTCGTTGACAAATCAAAGTAATCCACAGGTGAACGTATCCATCAGATTGATGGATACATTTCGTTCAACATTTTCGAGTCAGGCTAGTTTATCCAGCAATACAGCTTACAAAATTATGCGATACCTGAATTGGCCAGTAGTGTTACTTGTCAGAATATTTGTAAAGCGCATTCCACTTAAAATACGAAACGCGAAGTCTCATATGGCAGATTTTAAACAGACTGTATATGTCTTACGAATTAAAAGTAAAATGTTGAGGTACGACTGCCGGCTTCATGTTTGGCACTTTTAGTGAGCGCTACATTGCAGCTCTCTATAATCTGTTCACTCTAAGACCTCGCTTCATTATAAGTGACTAACTAAATGCGTACTCTCTAAATATGTGAAATAGCTACACGATATTAAACTTACTTTAATTAAGTTCATCAATGCCGCAAGAGTTAATAGAAGTCTTAACTAGATTTTCAGCTTTATATTACCTAACTAATTATTACAAAATACTACATACTTACTACATAATACATGTCGAAATAAGTCGATGACAAAACTATATCAACAGCACCTATTTTACTATCGTGATGTTTCTTTAGACCTATAAACCTTTTACGAGCTTTCATAACACTCGATTCAAATTTCTAACAGCGACTCTAACAAAAACTTTGATGAATGAACCAAAAATAAAGTTAGAGCGCACGTTGCTGGTTTCAAAAAAGAGCATGTTATAAAATTCGTACAAGTGGTTTAGTTGAGCTATATCATCATATATTTATATTATCTTAATTAAGTTAAACTAATATATTTAAATCTATTTACTTTACTTGCCTACAAAATAGTAAATTAAATCTACTGGAATGTAATGTATGGACGGATCCTAAGGATCTAAAAGCTAAAATAATGTTGTCTACTTTCTAATTTCGTCTCCAACTTCTAAATATATTATAACTAAAATGTGATGCGTAATAAATGATACAGCCTTATACTTAAAAATATACTTTAAGGCGGTGAGAAAAAAATGCAGTTACAAATAGGTAGTTTATTTACCGAGTTTCGAACAAAGACTAACGTCTAGTAATTTAGTCGCGATTTCCGTCGAGGTAAATTATAATCAGATTTTCTCGGCGGGTATTACTTAAGTACTGATACAGTTGCAACATTTTACTGTAACCGTTTGATATGTTGATCAAAATAATCCCGGGACACGCGACGATAAATCCGATCAAAATGAATCCATAGAGTACATTGTGTGTACCTGCGACGTTCTGCTAACAGAACGTATGAAGGTACACTTTTGCGCCGATGCACTAACAAAATTAATATTGCCTGTTAAATCGCTTTCGATACACAAGCTTGCGTTATGTAACAAGATTTAAAAATTAATAGAATTTATTCGCTTTATACGCTGTGCCTACTTGCTGTATTTGTGTGTTTACGTCGCATTTAATACTTCTGTATCAATTTTCTTAACAATGTTAAATCTTATTTATATATGCGATGTCTACGTTTCTTATCCTAATCACTACCTAGATACTCTTTACCTACTATCAACAATTATTTCTATTGCTTAATATTTATCCTTATTTACCATTTTACTTACGTTTAAATTTACGAATACATTAAAAACAAAAAACACAACAACAAATTTAAAAACTTACGTAACCTTCCCTACTACACGGCCTACTAGATATCGAAAGTGCAAAATCTTATTTGTTGAATTCAAAAGCAATCAGCACTTATTAACATAATGGTTTCCACACACTCTCGCAACTTGACATGTAATGCAACAAACGTTTCAGTTTCAGTAGCATGTTTGTGTCAGATTGATTTTTCGATTACAAGAGCAATCCAAACTATTGTTATTCCCGGCGCGGTGGCGCGGCTAATTTAGTCGGCACCTCAACAGATTTCCAATGTGCACGTCGCTTCACGCACGAACTAAGCTCTCGGAGAATGGTCAGATCATGGATTCGTTGCAAAATTTGTTGCATTTTATGTTACGTTGAGTGTGTGGGCCTAACGTATTCTGTAAACTTATAGGTTAGATATAGAACTTATTAACTGAAGTTAGGAAGACGGTGGATTAGGGGCCCACAACAATGGCGGGCCACGACCGGTGTACGGAAGTGCATTCATAAAAAAATAACGTATTAAGTAAGGCAGATAGCCTGCTCTTACTCAACGCCTATTAAATGATAAGAAAGAACTGAAGTAACCGTGTAGGTGAAAAAGATATTGACAATGAAGTATCAGCAAAACTTACAGTATAACTATTACTTGTATATATCCTAAATAATAATTCCTAAAATAATCATTATATGTAGTTATAATTGGTGCTATAAAGTGCCAACTACTCTATCCTCAGTGCATATACATAAATATATGACGATATATCACATAATGTGACGTTATATTTACGCTAATAAATTAATAAAATTATACTATTTACTATGGGTACTTACCAATTGTTTTAATGGATTTGTAATTTTTTTTTATGATATTGTCTTTTGTTCTGATAGATAGATATTAAATTTAAAATAAATACAAACTTATTCAGAGAGAAAGCTGGTCCAATAACTTAGCTCAAAGTTGAGGGTAGGCACTTTTTAAGTGACACGTCGGATTAAATAATTTCTGTTGATTTATATTGGACAGCGAAACACATATGTTTTGAGCGTTTTAAAAGTAAATGACCTTTTGAGAAAACAGTTTAAGTTCAATTCAAGCAGTTTTTCTATTGGAGCTTGCTGAACACTAAACATATATTTCTTTTTGTATTAACTTTGTCAAACTACTAATTATTGTGAGTTCAGATTGTATCCAATTAGTCTTGAATTGTCATACTTATTGAAGAATCAAGTGTATAAAAACAGGATCGATATTATAATTAATATTTTAAAGTTAATCATTAGGTTTACACATAACATGGCGGTAGAAAAAACCAGTTGTCAACTACCAATAATTTAACAGTGACGTTACCTATCTCAGTTATTACATAATACTATAAGTTGAATCGTTCACTATTTATAGACTCACACAATACCTTGGGTTATGTTAGTGGTAGTTGGATTTCCTAGTATAATCAAGCTATTTTTATATGTTGGTTAAAACTCTTCTGCTTAATGCATCGCATGTGAGCATCTAGGCTCGGCCCGTGTCGTGTTTGTAATCATTTGACCTCTTAGGAAAAGGAAATCAATGCGATCGGTTCGATGACAATTGTAATTGGTAGACCGGTATGTAACTTTTTAAATCGAAACTATTGGTATATGTACTTCTAACATTTTACAAAAGGTAATATTATAAAAATATGTGATTACAAATTTTCATCAAAACAATTGGAACGTATATACCTAACTTACATAATTAAAATATAAGATAAGTTCCACTGTTACTTCATCAATCGATATAGTATAGAAGCGTAAAATAAATTGAATAAATTGCATCTACGTATTACGTATAATCATTCCTTCTCTACCTCACTTTCTCTATTATAATTAAAATCTAATTTATACTATGAAAAAATTTTGTATATATTTACTGGATATCTCGCAATGTATATAAAATATTGTTGGATTGGATTATTAGACTTTAATAATTTATCACACACAAGACAAAAGTATCAGTTGGTCTGTTCACCCATTGGCGAATGCGTGAAAATGCTGCAAACACTGGAAATGTGCTCATTCAGTGCTCTGTGTCCAGGCATAATGACGGCTTGGCAAACAATAGTCTACGTTTTCACATCAAAAATAAACTAACACGAAACTTTGGCAGGGTACAAAACCTATCATGATAAATTTATATTTTATAAAAATAAATCTTACATTTATTTATTTTCCCGACCCAATATTATTATAATTAGAGCTGATATGCAAATTAATGCTATTTTGCAACATAAACCAAAAATATTGTATCATACGAATTGTATGACCAAAATATAATAGTTAAATAAGTTGTGAGTTAGAAATTATATTAAATCAAAAGTGTTCAAGCCTGCCGAACGATCCGTATTAGTTTCATACTTAAAGCCGAACCCGAATGCGTCAGAATGTCCACACGTAAGATGTTTTAATAACAAAGTAGTAACGGCCATCCATACAAGTCCTGTTCCAGATATATTCCCATAATTGTCTTGATTGTATAAGAGAAACATGTGACCAATCTCACGGCTATTTATATGCATGGTTTATACAATGCGTGATATTCGATACATCATTCAAAAGAACAAAACAAAACCGAGGTCATGTATCGTTAAGATGACGAAACATACAGTGAACCACTTACAGTGATTGGAGCCGTACTCACAAAAGGACAACCCGAGACTCTCTTGTAAAACGTTTGTTCTGAAGGATAGTTCCTTAAGTCCTCGTCTTATGTACCCTAGCTACTTCATCCATTATCCATCCATGTAATAATTATGTGCCGCGAAACTACGATCCTTAACTATAGATTATCTAACATTATTATTTTACGCTTATAGAACTAAAGAGCCCATGTTGAGGCTAAGCTATCAAAAAGGCACCGAATGGAATGCTTTTATAACCAAACATATAACTTAAATTATTACTCTTGTTCATTGGTATACAATAATAACAAAATGTTCGAAAAGTGTCCGTTGCAAAAAAACTTCGCTGTTGGAGCCTTGAACATCTTTTCATAACCTGTTCTAACTAACAAAATGTCTTATTATTGGTGTATTACAGTCCAAATTAGGGCTAAAATGTCGTCACTGCGCTCGGACATATTTCATTAAGATTTTATTATATATCAATGTTAGAATTAAGGACAGAACATGGCTGTTACCAGCGGAGTGCGTACTGCACAACCTAGCTGCTGCAACAGCCGCTACTTTATTTACAGTCTTACCTTAGAATCACTTAAAATTATCTAACTCATAGTCATGAACAACTATAATACTATTGAAATATACATTTTATCGTTTTCATTTGGTAAGCTTATATGCGATTATAAAATACATTTAAAGCATACGTTAAAAGCAATACATAAATTCACTCAGAAATATTATAATTACGTAATGTGCATAGCAAACAGCACATACATATTTATTATGTAATTGAGCTGCGCGAAGTATTATTAATATTAATAAAATTAATGAATGTAATAATTAATATGAATTTGAGCATTTCCATTTACCGTTCAACGAACAGCATATATATAATGACTGCCAATGTTGATAAAGTACATTTACGTAGAGTATGTATACCTGTGTGGTCCATGTTGTTCCGTCGGCCACTGAGTTTACACACTATTAACAACGGCTTAAACTTTTAACGAACTGTTATATTACAATCTACTAGAATAAGCAAAAACTAAAGATACATTCTAGTTAAATTTCAAACATCGAACATTTTGAACAGCTCAATAAAGCTACAGTGGACAACATAACAATAATACGAAGTAAGTTAATTTACATAACATTAAACAAAACGTTCCGACACCAACATTAACAGTAACGTCCACAATACCCATTAAATGAAAAACTACCTCAGCCATGCTGACATTTATTTAACCCGAGTCGAACTCGAAAATATACAACAAAAATAATTATAAGCAATAAATGTTTAATTCTAATGTGAATACTTTCGTGATACCTATTCTCGAAGGATCGCCAGATACCAGTTAAAGTGACACTCGTCCGCGGAGCACTACCGATATTCTGTAAGTCGTAATCAAATTATTTAAATTAAGGTAATAGCATATTGATTTTGGATAAGACTAATTATTCATTTAAACAGTAAATAAAGTCGTACCACCTATAGAAAACGTAGAGCTTATTATATTGGAATCAAGATTTTCAATTAAACCTATTCTCTAGTCTAAAACCATACGAAAACGCATTGACACCAAAATGTTTAGCAGATGATCTTATGATTAATTGTTTATTTGACCAATACGTTACGACTCGCTAGTCTGCCAGATAACATCATAAATCGCTTCGATAAAACCCAGACCGTCTGCGGAAACCCCTCGCCGATAACTGGAGGGACTCTACGTTCCACACCAATGATTTCTTTAATGCCATTGAGGCTCCGAATGCCATCGATATAAATACAAGCTCAATACCGTTTTCACAGACTTGATTTACGTTGGTGATGCATATCTTAAACTGACTTTTCATCTCATATTTCTATAAGTGTACTCTAAAACGATATGTATGTATATTATAGTTTCGAAATAGCACATTTGTATGACTATAGGATGCAAGTAACAAGACTGTATCGAAAGCTAGTATAAAAATCATTGTACATTTTATATATAAACGATTCTCTTTGAAAATAAATGTGCGGCAGAGAATAATTGAGCAACGTATGCTCGCTTACAGGTCCGTCTCCAACAAACTGTGCTGCAAATAAACTATAAAGGGAAGCAATACTACCATGTACCCTACCGGCCAAAAGTTTGAGACCACAAGTTAAAATATTGTTTCACAATAAAATTTGTTAAAAATACATATGATAAACAATTAATTTGAACACCTGCATATACAATGGATATTTAACTATTTTTCGAAGTCGTTATTTCTATTTATTTTTATGTAATCATCGTACAAAGGTATTTTGTCTAGAAACATCAATGGGCGCCGCGTGCGGACCGCGCGCCAAAGTCATTGTAATATTATTGTTACCTGACTATTATTCATTATTTGGGCTTTGTTTTGTGTTAACAGAATTTTAGGAAATTTTAACTTCCTAAAACACTGTGAACACCTGAGTTTCCATGGAGTAAATATTTCTTAATCTTGGTTAGTCCGAGCTCGTCGTTCTTACAGTGAAGACATCTCATTATGGGAAAAGTACGCCAAATTAGCGGTGAAACTCGTGCTGTCATCATTGCTTTACACAACGAAAGCAAATCTGAACGTGCGATTGCTACTCAGCTCAAGTTGTCGAAGACTTGTGTTCATAACACAATAACCCGATACAAGGAGACTGGCAATAATCAAGATCGTTCGCGGTCGGGAAGGCCGAGAGCTACCACTTCTAGCGAGGATAAGTTCATCGTGGTAACAAGCAAGCGGAATAGACGCCTGACAGCACCAGAAATCCGCGCTGAAGTGAACAAATCCCGGTCTACACCTGTGTCATTGACCACAGTGAAAAGAAGACTAAGAGACGCTAAGTTATTTGGTCGCGTAGCAGTGCGAAAACCTCTCTTAAGGCCACAAAACAAAAAGAAGAGAATGCAGTGGGCCCTTACCCATCGAGACTGGAGTGAAGAAGACTTCAAAAGAGTTCTTTGGACAGATGAGTCCAAATTTGAAGTGTTTGGGAGCAAAAGACGTGTTTTTGTTCGGCGGAGTGCCGAGGAAAAGATGATGCCAGACTGTGTCCTGCCCACAGTGAAGCATGGCGGTGGTTCTGTTATGGTTTGGGGTTGTTTCTCGAGCCGTGGAACTGGAGATTTGGTACGAGTCGAAGGAATTATGAAAAAGGAGCAGTACAAAGCAATATTGGAGTGTAATGCTGTACCATCGGGACTTCGGCTAGTTGGAGATGGCTTTATTTTCCAACAAGACAACGACCCTAAACACAGCTCCAAATTATGCCGGGGTTATTTAGATACAAAAGAAGCAGAAGGGGTGTTAAAAAACATGGTGTGGCCCGCTCAGAGCCCCGACCTTAACCCTATAGAACTTTTGTGGGAAGAGCTGGACAGAAACGTGCGCAGTTGTTGTCCCAGCTCACAAGAAGATTTGTGGAGAGCATTGCAAGAAAGCTGGAACAATATTTCATAAGAAACAATCGACAAATTGATTGCCCGCATGCCAAGACTTGTCAACAAAGTGATTCAATGCAAGGGAGGGTTTTTTGATGAAAAAGCTGTTTAGCTTGTCAACATATATTTTAAGTTAAATTGTCGAAATATTTAATATTTTTTATTTATATTTAATTGCATTTGCCATACTTAATAAATATCACAATAAATCCTTTCATGTTTAGCTTTTTATTTTGAGTTTTACATCCATTTGCAACTTTGATGTAGGTGGTCTCAAACTTTTGACCGGCAGTGTACATTGTTAACCATGAAAACTCAAATAGTATCTGGCGATATCTCTCAACACTTACAATATATACGATATGTTGTTAATCTCTTAAAATTATTGCTCGACGAATACACTCTTGACAGCCAAATTAAGTATTAAATTAACACTATATGAATATCCATGTGATGTCTATCAATTTTCATTTCTTTTGTTTATTCTGTGTGGCACGGAGACTTGAACTGAGTGACCGAGCGAGCCTGCCAAATTCACTAAAAGTATAAAAAAGCAGGTTATTATTACTCATTAGAAACCGATTTTATTCTGCGCTAAACTGTTATACAATACGATTTAGTCTTTTACATAATATAAGTGTACAGTGTGGACTGTTGTGCAATGATTTATTTATACTGTCTAGATTTTGTAGTTGTTTTCAATACGAGGAAAAATTTATTGAGTTCTAAAAAATGACATTATTATTTAACATTTTGAATAAAACATCTCATGGATATTCGGTTCTTACAGCTTTAACTTACATAACAGATCTACCTTATCTTAAAGTGATGCTAGATAACACTCTACTAGATATTTAGTGATATTATTTTCTTGAATATAACGCTGGATCAACATTAAAGTATTGATCCGACGGTTTTTTTTTGCAATAATTCTTTTATACAGTATTGTATTATTATTAATAAATATATAATCACCGTGTTACGTACGGCTTTTACTTTAAACCTACTTGTAACTGCATAATATATTTTAGTAGCTGCACAAAAGGACTTTTGCGTCTTATGTAATTAGCTTAAAACTACAAAATTGGTGTAAATCTTACATTGTTCTTATTATTGTTTTATGTATAAATTCATATTTGTGCAGGTTACTACTTTTCTACGAAAAATTATAATTAACTGTAGATATAGACATCCGAAGATGTAATTCATTCGTACTACATATTGTAAAATCGTCACAAGTAATTTTATAACTAATCGCGTCCGAAGCCATTTAACACAGAGCTGCCATTCCTAAAATAGCTCAAAGTATTACATAATGCTTTTAGGTTTAGGTACATACCTACCTAAGTAAATGAGAATACAGCACAGCTAGCAAACAGTTGTTAGACAGCTAGACTGTATACAAATAGTCAGATATTTTAGAAACTGAAAACCTCCGGGAGTAAAAACTGTTGTTTCTAACGGAGTTTGCAGTTTCTGTAAATACTTAATTGGAAACTTTGGCGAAACGGATTGCCCATAAATATAGATTTTATAGCTTTGTTTTGAATCGCATTTAATAATGACGTATAGTTTTCTTTAAAGTCACTAGATTTGAAATGCTTTAAGTATTTTTAGGAAATATTAAATTTAGTTCAATTTAGTACCATTAAACACTTTTAACATTCTGACACGGTGGTCTGACTGACATTAGTCTTGATTTCTATGAATCTAATCGTTTCACCGCCGAAGCTGACTGCCGGACCTCAGAACTTGTGGCTGGTGGCCGGCTGCTCAGGAGGCGTTACATTCATGCCCATGTTATCGTAGGAAAAATCGAGGGTCGTGTCTTCAGCTGGGTGTCGGTTGCTAAGAGCAGTGCTAATAGTCTTAGGGGTGGTGGCTCCTTGGCTCTTCTCAGTTTGAGAAGTCCTCGTCTCCAGGTCGCGTACGTTAAGCGGTTGTTGTGCTCGTTTCGGTGGTTCAGGGTTCCTGATTTCGAGTTTGAGCTCGTGTTTCGGTTTCGGCATGTCAGCGTGTGGGTTGTGGTGGGTCAGATCGTTGGGGTACTGCTTTACGCGGTTCTGTAAATTATTTATTTATAATGATATGAGTGACTCATATCAACTATTTAAATCATTAATGGCATGCAATAAAAGTGCCTAGCTGTCTGTGGTAGTCTAATAAGAAGAATAAGCATTATTTTAATATACCAACTAGCTTTCCATACGTTACTTCGCTAGTGTAAATCAGATAGGAACGAATACCGGGACCATTGCTATTGTATGTGTTAATCTAAGACGTTGCCTATCTATCTGTTAAGTTTGATGCATTCGTTCAACAGTTTTGTGTGCACAGATGTCAGGCGTAGTGGTTTAAGTAACCGTTTCGTCGCTGCTACTGCGGCTTATGGTTCGATATCCAAACGGGACAAAAATTGTGTGATTCACAAATTGTTGTTCTGAGTCTTTGTGTTCGTTGTATAATTTTTTTAAAGTCCCCGCTCCTCTTGAATTAATATCAGTGCGGGAGATATCATTTGAAAAATAATTAAGTAGAAAAAAGTACAGTAAATAACGCATTATTAAGTAACATACATCCAAACCTTTCCATATTTATAATATTAGTTGGAACTTATTTTAGATGCGGTATTAAACTTTACATCACTCAATAGCCTGTTTTTCTGACCATCTGCCGTTTTATTTTAGAGTTAGTATAGTGATTTTGTATTCTAAATGTTCTTGATTGTGAGTTGTTTAGTGTGCCAACCTACTATTATATCTTCTTATATGTTATACAGGTGCAAAAAACATTGATGGTCTAATGATGATGATTCTAAGTAAAAAAAAAGCCTACATATTTAATTTACCGGCTGAAACTTCTGCTTGATATATCTCCAAGAGAATCTCCCCTTACAGACGATGATCAAGACGAGCACCAAGATGGCCAACGCCACCACACTGATGATCAGAGCCGTCTGCGCTTGCCGCTGCACACCTTCGAAAGTTAAGCTTCGTCAACCATAATTCAATAACAACCAACACCTGGGACAATTAGATATCGTGCGCAGCGCCTAAATTCGCTGTAAATATATTAGCCGCGAGCAACTATAGGTACTAAAATTCGCCAGCTGTCTTCTAGCTAACTGGGGTACCTAATAGCATTCCCAAACTTGGCGCTACTGAGAATTTTCAATAAAAACTAAATAATATTTTATTCGACTAAGGAATCGAAGCCGGTTTCACGAGCGCTTGTATACATAAAGACATACTTATGCCAGGGGACGACGGTGACGCAACGTCATGATGCAGCAAATGTAGGTTTATATCTCTCTTGAGTTAAATTAGTGTTAGAAATTCTACAGATAGGTAATAGACATACTTGATAACAAAACACTTAACAGAAGATATGAGCGAATCAAAAGACTTTACAAAAATATGGGTTATGGTTGAGATGGTAATTCTGTTAACGCCAAGCAATCACAATATGCGAAATAAAAAAAACAAAAGTAATAGTGTTGTTCACATATGCACAAGCTTAAAACGGTTCTCTATAGTGTTACCTAACTTTTTTATCCATAATCTAAAGTGCCATTCTTTTTGTCCTAATCATCATTTGTCCAAATGATAACTTGCCCGAACTTGATGTCACATAATATCTCATACCATAAAATTGAAATTCCTAAATACAATATTAATATATTATTATATTATTAAATTCAAATTATCAAATGTTTATTTATCTTAGTAATGTTTTTAAAACTAATTTGTATTACAAAGATTGGTTTTTGTCACGGCTCCGGCCCTGCGGGTCTCGAGCGGTCCCATGCGTGCTAATCATCGCAGAAGGCTTTCGCTCACCACCGCAGCTTCGGCTTGCTGGCCGTCTTTGCCGGCCAGCCTCAGCCGCGGCGACTCGCTCGCAGCCTGCTGCTCCTCAGCCCGTGGGCCGCCTTGCCCCTACGCGCCTACGCGATTCTAAATTACACTCTAGGGGTAGGGTAAACAAGACTGCGTGGAGTCAGATTCACAGCGATTCGTTTCGGTCACTGCAACCTAATTTTTAGCAAATGTTTCAGGTCTAACAATTTTATTATAAGTGAACTTTCGGAATAATACACATTATATAATACAATACTTAGGACATATGACTTTATTTCATTCAAAATTAGGAGATTTCATTTTTATAGTACTCGATATTATGACATAATAGTTTTAGAATTAAAGATAATATAAGAATAAAGACAAAAAACAATTCGAATTTTTAAACATTATGGTTACTGAAGTTTATAGCAAACGTATTATTGATAATGATTTTCGGACAAATAATTTTAGGAGAAGAAAGGGAGTACCGCTTAAAACGCAACATAAAACAGGAAAACATCGCAATTATAAAGCAGAAAACACATATACGATTGTATATAATAATAAAAACAGCTACCCGCAGTTTCTGGTATATTTTCTTTCGATAACCTATCTCTTTTACAAAAATGCACGTCTGTATATTCATCATTAAAATCGACTCAGCGAACTGGGCGTGAGAACTTAACAAGCAGACGATGCTATTTTCGCATTCTTATAATATCAATATTTGAAATAGATATCGTCGTCTATCAATAAATTCAAATATGTAAAGCGTGTATTTTTCTTTCCAACTCTGAGTAAATACTTATAAATCAATAAATAATATGCCATATAAATTGAAAAGTCAGATGATAAGTTTGCAATGTTCGCATAGCAAACATCTCAACAGTCCAATTAAAGTCTCTAACTTCGCTGTGCAATGCTAGCACTCTATAAAACTTATAATACAGAAACTAATACAATTTTGTAGAATAGAATTATACTCTGTAGAATGGCACATTGTCCAATTTTTATCAGTATTTATGTATAATACAATTTGGTGTTCGATTCGTAGAGCTCACAAAGTCTCGTCTTATTCAATATTAATTCGCCCGAGCACAATCGGACAGAGAAAGGACGTTCTCATATAAAACACAGAAACTACGTCTTATTTAAAATTAAAATAAACTCGGATATTTTGTGAGGACACAGACGTATTGGCATCGCAAAAACAAATAAACTAGGTATCATTACTAAGTGATTGTTTGATTCTATTAGCTTTTGCTTCGAGGTTTACATATTTTATCATGTTAATATTATCAGGGTACCAAGATTTTGTGCGTAATCACAATTTTAGTATTTCATTGTTTCTGTACTGACAATATGTTACTTTGTGTCATATGTAACATTAACATGAAACGCCACAACGAAAAGATAAAATAGCGATTAGGGCTTATCTCGTCTATTGTTAACAGGCGTCAGCCTAACACCTTGCTTATTACGTGGCTTCCAAATTTAAAACAAAAGCACAGGCAATGAATAACAAAACATCACAAATAGAAAATAATTAAATATATATATATGTATAATAATCAACATTTCGCATTTTAGCAAACAAAACGTGCAGTAGCAAAGACATACAGAATACACATTTCGCGCGTACAGATAAAACAATTATGCATAACATTTACAAAATATATATTTTATGTCATATATACTTACTGCTCAAATCATCAGCCGGCGGCATTCGGTCCGACCATCGCATATACCGCAAATCTAGGAGATAACCTGCAACAAGAAAGTACCTAAAATATAATAACAGTACAGTCATAGAAAAATCCTTTATACATTAACTGAAGTCTAATTGCAAAGACTTGTTAAGAAAACGTCAAAGAAGTTCTAGTTATTTTCTGTTCGTTGAATGAAAATGTATAATTGTTATAAAGAATAGCTTCACTGTGAATAGTGAGTTTTATCTGTGAGTTATTATGCTTTGTGAATCTATAAAGCAAAATGAGTAAGTGTCTAATGAATGCAGACTTATGGTACGAAACATCATCTCACGAATGTAATGAGGATACTTCTAACTTTTTATACTTTGGGTATCTATGTAATTTATAAACATGATCATATCATAGATTAGACTAACGATTAATAAGTGGTTTTAAACTTTTGTGTCTGAAGATGTGGGCAAACCCTTAGCAATACTATTCACAAAAAATATAATTAAAATTACGCATCTGAGTAGTAGTTTAAATGAATTAAGAATACGAATGCATTAACGTAGCGCTCTAAGTTTCTTTGCCGGGAGATAACAAAAAATTTAGAATGTGTGGTAAGTTGACACAGGTGAGGTTAGGAAAAAATGTCCCGAGCAAACAATTAGCAGGTCGCGGCACGACAGGTGCTTGCTTGGGCCAGACACAGACACACGCGCACACTCACACACACTTAGACACTCATACATTCCTACCAAACGCGACAAATACAATAACTATGAACGAACGAGAGACAAAGTAGTTTACCAACTCAGTCCGCTTGTATCCTATGACACCTGTAAACAACGACCAGCTTACTTTCCTATACGTAAATATACATAAAAACATTCAAAAAATTTGCTATTTGACATGAATAAACTGCCATATAAAAGTCTATTTCCAACAAAAACGCGAGCACAGCGTTCCTTGGTATTCAGGACTCAACTCCAGTCAAAGCGTCGTGTGCTTCAGTTTGTTTACAGACGAACTAATTAAAAACAAGATTTAATTGCATCGTGACATATACGAGAAAAGCATATTACACTTGCACAATTTATAAACAAAGAGCCACTTGTATTCGAGCACACACACGCAGTGTAGAGCACACCAGATGAAGCGATGTGTGTGTGTGTGTGTGTGTATGTTGCATGTGTGCGTAGCGTACCTGTCGGAATCAACAGAGCATGACTTTTATGGGTATTGTTACACCCCTTACCAATGATCATACGGCTACATTAAATTCGATCAGTTATAACTCGTGTTCTACGTGGACGAGTGATCTGTCGAGCGACGTCGACTATCGTGGTACCGGCAGGCGTCCACCTGATACTTTACTGCTGCTCAATGTTTATTGTCTCTATTTGTTGATAACGAGTTCGGTTTCTTTTATCAGTCTCTTTAAAATATTTAGTTCGAATATATCTATTACTAGCTGTGCTTGCAATTACCGCAAACATCTCCGTATCCTAACGTACTTCAAAGGCGAATAGTCATATTTATTTTGTATTAATTAAATTGCGTAAACACTATACAATACATATACTAACCAAACACATCTTAGATATACAGAAAACAACATCCAATCTAATTCAGCCATTGTGGAGATAGGCGTTTATAAACTCACAGGCAAATCTACTTACGGCTTTTTATATGTATAGAATTAGGGATGTCGCGGATGCAGGTTTTTGACATCCGCGGATGTGGATATTTAAAGGCTCACATCCGCAAATGCGGATGCTGATGCGGATGTCCAAATCAATGCGGAAGCTCCGCAATTGCGGATGCAGATGTTGATGAAAATATTACATCTTATTTAATAAAAAGTATCTAATATCACCTCTGCATTATGGTTTATAAATGTAGCTATACAATTTTCTAGTGGTTCTTGATTCTCATCTTCATTTGAAGAATCATCGCGCCAATCATCGGCCCTTCCATTTTCTTTCTTGTCGCAACCTGCGCTATATCTGTATCCGCATTAACATTCGCGTTGATTATTGCGGATGCGGATGCGGATGCAGATGTACAAATAGATGCGGTAGCTCCGAAATTACGGATGCGGATGCGAATATTTGCAACATCTCTGAGTATAGATTATACATAATAAGGACTGATGACTATAATTCTAAAGCCTCAAGTTTTGGTAAAATCAAAACACCGAAACCCACAACGCTAATTGGTTTCCAAGAATATCTGTGTAATGAATGCAATTCGCTCATACGTAGACTAAACAATTTTATATTATATTTTACTAAAAGAAGAAAGAAAGAAGAAAGAAGAAGAGAAGAGTTGTGAATACCAGCATCCCTTCGGCCGCCATCGTAACCGCGATAATATTGTGCGTTATAACCTTCGTGTATAACTTAGAATACATAGTTGAAGAAAATTGAAAACATTGAAACTTCTGTACGAAATATTGGCATATTTTAGTAACCCGCCGCGTAACTGAATGTAATTGCCATTATTAAACCAAAGAAAGAGATATGATTAAATGATCTGGTAAGAAAAAGTCTTAGTATACCCTTTGACATTAATCACATCAAGTATGTATTTTATATATAATTAAGTAAGTCAAGAGCAAAGGTAATTATTGTATACCTTTGGGTATAAAATGCTAGGTCAAGACCTTGTATGGACCTTTGAAGGAATACAACTATGCTTCAGACTTTATAGGAGTCACTAAAAGCTCGTTTACCGGTCAATGACCGAATGCGTCGACCGCATTTGGTTTAACAGAATCGGTACATTCACGGTAAGTCGGTCGCTGAATGTTTTGATCGCATTTATCAACAAATACAACATACGTACTGCCAAATATTTTTCGGCTTATGACCGAAAACGGCCATCCTAATGAAAATTACAGTACCGTAACCGAAAACAGCTTGTGACCGAATAAGGCCACATACCGAATAATACAATTAGGTACGGGATAACCCCATCAAGACGATAATACAGTAATCGTTTGAGACTTGAATTTATACACAATCCAAGCACTTTTCAATTGATAGATACATATCTAAGACGATTAGCGATCTATACATACAATTTTTGTAATGTTAGCACCTATAAATATTTTTATGCGTGACTTCTTCAACACAACGACTTTATTCTTAAGTCTGTGGCTGCATTTATATTGGAAATTAGAAGCAGAAAATAAAACAACTGCAGTCTTACGTGCAACGGAGATAACCTTATAAAAGATCTGGGCGCTGTCGCGATTAATAAAATAAATGATATCTCATATATAATATCAGACAATCTGCTAGGCGCAGGCCTCTTCTCAGTGTACCAATGCTTAAGCTATAGTCCACCACACTAGCGAAGTTCGTGTTGGCAGACTTCATATATCTTCGAGAACATTATGGAGAATTCTTAGGCGTTCAAGTTTCGTCACGATGTTTGCCTTCGTCGTTAAATTGAGCTAAGATAGTGTAGTCTTACCATACGATAGCGGACATCGACCACTGTTAACCGAAAGCAACAGTGGACAGGCACGAGGACCAGCATGAATATATCTATACGACACTTCGGGGTCTTTCTTTCTTTCTTTTCGTGTGGTTAGTGGCCAACCTGTTGTCAAGAGTTGTTCAAGCCGCCCGTAGGCCTCTGACATGGCTTAACGACTGCTGTCAATTTGGCAATAACCGGGCCCGACATTTTACGTGCCCTCCGAAGCACGGAGACGCTCAGATGAAATACCACTAAGCGGTCACCCATCTATAGTCTGACCGCACCCAACGTTGCTTACCCTCGCTAATCGTTTACCGATCAGTGAGTGCAACGGGCTATGAGCGCCTCGGTGGAACTTCGGGGTGAATGAAATATACCTACAATAAAGATTCTACGCATTTCTTTGTTCCAATGAACCATTTCTTTTTATTACTTTATAGACTTGCGTTTGACCGCGATCTCACCTGTTGTTAAGTGACGATGCAGTAGACGATAGAGCACGCTTGCCTAGAAGATACCTATTCACTCGCGACTTGTAGACACCCAGAGTGTACTTATCAGGAAACACAGACTTAGACTTATTAAACCGTTGCTAAGATCAGTGCATGCATAACTACATTTTGCCAGATATGATTGTAGGTCCCACGTAAGAGGGCCTATTGCTGTTTACCGTGTTTCCAGGTTCCGGATGCTGTGGTAATATTAAAAACATCCAAACAAGAAACCTAATAACTCCTTGCCCGACGAAAAAGGAACCTATGGCACTATAGTAGCATATAATACCACTGCGGAACAGGGACAGACAGTTTATCAAACTGTTTCTACTTGTACATGTTTATACTTTTTCATATCTTAAATATATTCTTTATGTACGGCACTACTACTTTAAATATGATCGCACCAGGTATTACTCCATTATACATAGTATATCTCAATATGTAGAAGTTCTTAAAACGATGTTTGCTTAAAACATTTGTTCCGAGGCAACAAAATGTTGCACTATTTATTAATAGTGCGTGACGAGCAGTTCTGGACGACACTTTCTAAAAATTAATTAATTAGAATACCAAGAATTACCTCTACCATTAATTTACAAAGACGTTCTAGTTAACTTTGTAAAATATTTTAAGAATATTACTGAGATAAGAAATTCAGTACCTGCCTTAGTCATTATTATTTTCGTATTAACTGCAAGTACAAAAGACCCGTAATATTATTCTGCAAGTGTAATTATAAAAACTTGATCTTGGCCAATATTTATTTTAATGCATTTTCTCCAGCTATAGTGTGGATAGCTCGAACCGTGCCCGGATTATCAGTGAAAGGAATTAATTTTTATTAATTTTTAGTTATAAATATAGCGGACTTGGAGCAGTACAGCCGGATTTACTTCATAATATTCTTGAAAACAAACCAGTACTAAGAATCCAGTTCGTATTTCTCGAATCATACTTTTCATCAGCGTATTTTCAAGACTTGATCTTGAGAAGTGTATATAGTTACATAGTTATGGCAGCCGTATTTACTAACATTTGCATTAGTGCGGTGTTGCTTGTCTAAATGTGAAACCACTCTATGAGATGCTTGACCTGAAACCTACACATTCTTTACTAAAGTGCGAGTGAGATATTTCATTTTTAAAAAGAGACAGAGAGTGTGGTAGCCTGTTCGCGGGCACGAAACTGGTTGTAGCGCGTATTGTATAATGATAACAGACTTTATACCTGAGACCATTGGGTAAATAATGGATTGCTCACTCTTCTACACGTATTATTATTTGTTCATATTAGTCATCTTTATTACTCCAAGGATTTCCATCAGATGGAAACAAGCTAGTTGTTTCTTGGAATTTTAGTTTCAATACTTGTAAATATAAAACTTTGAGGTTTGTTCCGGATTATTGATTTATAAGAAGCCTTACTTTGACAAGATGGTCGTCTTGATAATTCCAGGTAAAAATTTTATGAATATATCAACGATTTAATAATTATTTAACCGGCAGTCCAGCAGACTGTAAATATGGGTATATTAAAACAATATTTTGCAACGAGCGTTAGCTTATGGCTTTTTTAAACAAAATTCCCTACCACGTTAATTAATTCACTCAGGATTCGCCGGCACTATGGTGCACCAAAATGATAAAAACATACGAGAGATCCCAGTAATTGCATTACATTCGTATCTGCCCATTCGTCTATGCAAGTCATATTAAAGTCACCAGGAACCGATCTCGCCGGAAAAACGACAAAGATGGTTAAGTCCGTTAGTCCCGACAGTAGTACACACAGCGACACATCAACCTAGACTGTTTGGACTTTGAACTATTAGAAGTTGAACGCTGCGAATCGTGCGAGAGAATACGTTATATTTTTGTTATTTTGTCTCTTTCACGCTGAACGGGCCGTTAGTGCACCGTAATGGATTACCACTATGCACTGTCCCTTTCCGGCAATTCTCTATTTTTTATGTAGCGTAGTTATGTGTATATAGGGTGTCTAACTTGATGTGTAGCCGTGTGCCAAGTCTTATAATGGATTAAAATTATGGCATATAATATTAATATGGCCGTATCCTAAAATACGAATAACTAAACTTTTCGTTATTGGTCCAGCTCTGGAACTCCAATTTAAAGTTTCATTTTTCGAAGATTGGAATTAATCTAATATTCCGTCAAGGTAAATATCAGCTCACACGCGTATTCTTATGTATGAAAGACTGAAATCACAGATTACTTGCCTGAATGTATACTTTCATAACTTCAGATCATCTTACGAATGTACATAATTACGGTGGAAACTTACTTTGACATTCCTTAACACAGGCCCCCGCATCGTAGTTATGGCTGGTCTTGTTGCAGACCACGCTGCAGGGTGCACAACGATTTGTTTCCTCAGAGCAGTACTCCTCAAGCTGACACACGAGCTGGCCACACTTGATGCCGTCGAGCGAGAGCTGCGCTGCCGCCGCACCGGTCATTGCCAGCAGGCAAGCTAGTCGCGACATTGTTGGTCTACGAACATAAAGTAACTTTGTAACAATCATCTCATAAGTATACCAAATGTGGACTCTATCCGAGCGGACTTAATACATTATGTACAAAAATGTAGATCACTAACATACCAATATTTTTATAATCGATTAAACGGCACCCATAAAAAAGATGCTATATTTTAAATGATACGTAAGAAAGAAGGTATCATTATTGTATTATTCACCTGCCTAATTTAAACAACCCTAATATAATTTAATCTTTATCTGAGGCTTAGTTTTACCACATTTACACATTTCTGGTGAAAGATGTTAATATAATTGTTTAAAACCACATTAATGCCCAGCTCCCTTCTTTCTAGTTTAAAGCTTTTATTTACCGCCTTGCTTTTTTAACGCATGTCTAAGTTTTATAATAATAACTTACATAGAATTAGGCACTAATAAGTAAGCTGAAAATAAGTACTACATCCGTATTTCCCTATATTATGTTCCAGGTCGCCATTCATAGGCTTATCTCCAGACATGATCTGACTCCGTGCAGCTACTGAGATATTTCTAACAAAACACCACCACCACCACCACCACTACCACCGGCCAAAGACGTGAAGATATACTCACTAAACAGTAAGACTGTTTGTAAACATTACAGCATATTTATGCAACACTGGTCGGAACAAAAGATCGTCACCCGCATAACTGAAGCCGTTTATGGGCCAAGATCGTCTGTCGAATATATTAGAGAACATAGATAAAAACTCAACGGTTAATTAATAACCACCGGATATTGGAAATCGGTTTAAAATTACGCAAAATGAAATCGACAGGTGTAGGAAAGATCGAAGTTTAAGTTTTTTGTACACTTTAGGTTTCCATGCATTTAACACCTATTTGCTAAATATCTTCGATCAATAACTACATCTATTCGCTGTAGTGTCGAAGTATTCGTTAAATATTTTCTTTAAACTTCGATAAAACGTAAAAATACCGTGCTCATTTTAGTACTATTTATTTATATGCCTAAAATAAATGGTGCATTTGATGCATATACTTTTAGAGTTCGAAAACTCTTATACAACAGTTTTGTTCGTCCATTTGTATTACAACTTTCAACTCGAGAACCGTAAGAGCTAGAGACTCGCGGTCAACGCCATTCGACTCAGCATAGCCGATATACCCCCGAAATGACTACGACCTTTGACCTCTAACCTCAAAGTCACGAGATATAATTTTTTTGAACTCTGAGATTTACGTTACTTCATTGCCATTTCTCACTTGTTTCTTTAAGTATTATCCTTATCACGCACAGTTATAATTTTGTTTTATAATTATTTTGCTAAAACAGAAGTAACATAGGCTATATTAGTTTTGTTTTAATCAACGTTAAAGAGTTCATTTATTTGTACCTTTAGGCGCAAATAAACAACGCAAAACATGCTGTTAAATTTATAAATCTAATTACTGTCTATGTAAAAACTCTGTTAGATTCAATAAAGCAAAAAGCAATGTTTAAAAGGTACGACGACCTATATATTAGTCTCGAAAGAATATTCTCTATCAACGTAACTGTAATTCTTTGAAGACAATGTATGACAATATGTTTATCCCTGTTTCTTAAAGCTATGAAAAAGATCAGGTACCTATGCCTATTTTGTACGAATACCTTGTACGAATCACCAAAACCTTCACAATAGCAAAATATACTACTGTACAGTTGATGGGATTAATATCGATCACTTGACCGATGAAGGCAAATGCCTATTATAAAATATCTAAAGATAACAAAATCTGAACGCAATACTTTACTGTTTAATCCTTTAGAGAAATTGACATAAAAGTGATATTATGTGTTTCATAAAGTAAAATTATCAGCCAACACATTGCACTTCACGTATCTAACAAGTATATTACTTTTATATAAAGAAAAGCAGCCAAGGCTATAGGTGAGGCACGGGATTTATCCGTTAAATAGATTATCGGAAAATATTTAACATCGGCGCGCGCCAGTCAACTTCGTGTACAAATAAATGTGACACATCGTGTCGTTTTTATTAAAGCCTGCGACCAATTTACTGGCCATCAAATATTAAAATTTACACTACCATGTTGCCTTAAAGTGAACTTGTTAACTTGTATCATGAATTCATGAGTGACTCATGTTAGCGTCAACAAGAGTAACATCGACAAATACAACCTTAAACAATATACGACATAATTTTATTTTCCAGCTATTTTATTGAAACATGTCTTTAATCGTCGCTGTTTTCCGTTTCAATAATTTCACTTTAACGGGATGCGTAGACTTGAGCTAATTTGCGAGCATACGACTGATATTTTCATTTTCTTTGAATTTGTTACAAAATATGTGAGACACTTTTAAACTATGGTTACATTGCCGCAACAAAATGGATATTAGCCAGCGCTAGATAAATACCCAAACATTAGGTAGGTACCTAATTACTAATGAGAAATCATTTAAACTATATCGTATCTTAGACGACACATTACATAGACGCATAAATAACGATTGCATTAAACGTGAACAGAGTTGTAACAAATAGAAATAACATTTTTAAGTCCTCTTTATATGGTTGATAAGGGTTGTGATTTTAATTGAAAACATCAATATATTAATGTTTGTGTTATTGTCAATGTTATACCACCATACCTGGGTAAAGCTGCTAACAGTCCACAATTGATTACGCGACCCTTATAGTTTACGTATGCTTACTCCACGTAAGTACTCGTTTTTACCCTCCAAACTAATACTAAACATCTGCTTAATATGACTGCAAACGAAATAAGATACCGTTATGGTGTCTATTGAAATAATAAAAATATTTAAGGTCTGTGCGTACTTTCGCTGCATAGTAAATACGATGACTCACACTCTTATGCGATGTTAGTTGGGCACGGAAGACCGTAGTACTGACCTACTGCTCCGCCTCAACACTGTTCGTTGACTGAACTACCAGCACGCAGAATTTATGACCCTTTGTATACTTTCAAGAATCCATTATAAATAAATATTATTAGAAATCCATAATATAACATTTTTACATAATAACATATACACACATTTGATTTAATATAACATTTGATATAAAAGGTATATCATATGAAACTGTTTGAGAAATAAACAAATTTTTCGGAGATACCGTTAGCCAGGTTGAAATATAAAATTTATCACTTCTGGGTATCACCGGGGCTCCGAGGGGAGGCTGCTCTGTCAGCGAACGGACATGCAATTCGAAACAAGAACGTTTAGTACATATTACGTTTAGTTGACGATCACCTTAATTTATGTTATAACAATTTTATTGTACGTCAATGAAGAGGTAATTTTTTAAGTCAATTTAATTAAGCATTCTGTTTGATATAAGTATCTAACTTGCAAAAATAGTAATGCAAGAAAGAATATAATACAGAACATTTAAAAAATAAACAACTAGATTATATATAATATATCTTTAAACAAAAACAAAATAATAGATTTTTGTCTAGGGCGTACATATAATACGACGATAGTATTCACATAAATATTACAGTATACTACAAAAAACGACTTTTGTATATGTATTTGGAACTGTTTCAGGAGATAATGGAACGTGACGGAAACAGATACGAACATTTAAAAATGCCTTAACGCTATAAATTGTATATGTTTATATCCGAATTTCAGTTAGTAGCTATATTTTTCTGTGATTTCATATGAATATTAAGGAATTTCGTTAACGTGAGTGAGGGAGCAGTTAAGCTGGCAAATATTCAAATATTATTTAAGACTAGGATTGATTTGATTAACACAGCGGTCGATCTTGAAGATTAATTGATAGTATATATTATAATAATACTACGCAACGTATTAACGATCATTTCTATGAGTCATCGCAGTAAACAAACCTGTTCTTAAGTTATCCTCTGTAGCCTTGAAGCATATTTAAAATTGATATCATTATGAAATATCATTAAAATATTTTATTTTTGTGATACAAATTTACACATAACAAATAAATATTAAAAAAAATTGTGGCGTAATAAAAATGTATCTGTTATCTTCATTAGTTTTAATGTTAATGTAAGAGATAATTTATAAAAAATGAATGTTATGGTTTGAGATAAAATAATAATGAAAGAGGGAGCTAGCCATTGCGATAAATTAGTCACCTTTGAAACGTAGGCGACTTCAAAGTCGATTCGGGTTACCTGGTCCAAAACAAAGCTGTTGTTTACTACCGAAGCCACCGCATACCACACAATATCTTCAAAACAATATTTCAAGGAGGAAACAGAGGCTCAAACATTTCACTTAGTTCACTCATCATTATACGTAAACGCATTTGTTCTGAATCACAACTGTGGTAAGTTTTTATTACGGTTGCTAGGCAACCATTAAATATACACGACTGCCAATTCGATTTGAAAATCGGCGCAAACGTTACGTTTTCATTGTAGTACGTATTCGTACCTATATATTTTAGTATATGGATTTTCATACGATGAATTAAAAGCCTCTTTACATAGATTATGTAGTACCGACAGGGAACCGATTGCCAATTGATACGCAATCGCCTCTTCCATTTATAACTGGCGGTATTTATCTACTGCATTCATTGATATATAAAAACCGTAAATAGGTACACAATCAGCATAGTATGCTGTATATATGCAGTAATATAGCATGTATATATTATTTATTACTAGATTTGTTTTATTATTATTACAAACCATAATAGTACACGATTAAATTTTTAATTTCTTTACAGGTAAAAATAAAAGTAAATATTATGTGTTTATAACACACATTCACATGCATTTCATAAACTCTTTTCAGATAGCCTTATATATTCTACTTAAAGTTAAGGCAGTAAGGTTTGATTTGCATTAATGAAGGTTTATATCTACACTAATATTATAAAGCTAAAGCGTTTGTTTGTGTGTTTGAACGCGCTAATCTCAGGAACTACTTGAAAATTATTTTAGTGTTGGATAGCTCATTTATCGAGGAAGGCTATTATAACATCACGCTACGACCCACGGGGGCGGCGCAGTAATCATAAACGAGGGTGAAACCGCGGGCACATCCAGTCTATACTAATATTATAAAACTGAAGAGTTTGTTTGTTTGTTTGAACGCGCTAATCTCAGTAACTACTGGTTTGAATTAAAAATTATTTAGTGTCTGATAGCCTATTTATCGAGGACGACTAAAGGCTATATAACCTCACGTTACGACCCGCGGGAGCAGCGCAGTAACTATAAACGCGGGTGAAACCGCGGGCACATCTAGTAGTTAATATAACCACTTATAAGCAACTGAGGACAGTTTTAAGTGTAAGTTTTGTATGGGATTGTGTATCTAGATTTTTATATATCAATGACTGCATTATACATTAGTTCTACCATATTTATACTAACTATTTATTACGTTAGTATTACTTACATTAGTGTTAGTAGCACACTCAAAAAGGCGACGTGCTCGCAACGGTTTTATTATATTCATCTACTGCGTGAAAATAAAGACACCCTAGTTAAAACGCGTTAAACAAATGTAGTCAAATAAAATCCACCCTTTAGAGCTCATAATTATGAAGCTTGACTAAGTTTGACTAGGGTTCGCTGTTATCAGGAGTCTATCGAATTAATTAAAATCTCAAGCACCGGTCAAAAGCAAACTTGAAATAAATACCTAATGTTATAATTAGTTACGCTCTAAGATAAAGTAATAAGCTATATCTTTCAATTAGGGCTAAAGCTGGCTGAAGACGGTACTATAATTACAAAAATATGCTTAACGTTTATATTACGGCCTAGAAAAGTACGGTTTTAAGTATGAATTGAGTTAATATACCTACGTACTAGAGGTGACATCTCAAGTAAATAGCAGCATAGCACGAATTAGATTAAATGCTCTATGCTCACTTAGCCGATTATTACGACGACACGTTTGAGTGCAATATTTTAATACTTTAAACATGTCATCATGTGTATGCTACTGCTTAATCAATATTGTAATTAAACGAGTCGTTCTACTAATCGCCTGGCTCAGATTGAGTGCTAATTCAGGCAATCCTAGCAGTTGACATGTATTTGACTGTCTGTTATCAATTTTCTTCGTTAGTCTGTCTTACAGACTTCAATTCTCATGAGCTAAACAAAAATGAATGCGTAAAATGTTTTATTTCTATTTTATTTCATTTGGTAATAATATATATATAATAATATATATAACACAAAAATATATTTACTTAACTTTTTAATAAATTAGGCTAATTTATAAACATTTGAGCAGAATGCCCTTTTTTTAAAATGTTATATTAGTGTAATAGGTTTTCTTAGAGTAGCCTCTGATAGTCATGTAGCTCACATGAGAAGAACCAGCCAAGTATAAAATAGAAGGATTATCTGCGCGTCTTCAACGCTGTGAACAATTAATGATCTTTATATTGTAAACAAGGATCGTTCTACACGCACAGATTAACAACCATACTTACGCGTAGGTAAGAACATTTCTATACGTGTTATATATGTATACTAACACGATTTTAATCTAAAACTAGACTAGACTTTTAATAAAGTGATTTCCCTAGGTGGTAAGCACTCTACGTTCTTCAACTACTATTTTAACTTGTCCGATAATAAGATATATAAGTTAAAGTATCGATGAAGCGGTATTCGGGTCTATTTGTGGTACACAGACAAATATCGATTTCAATAATTATAAGTAAGTGCAATTACTGCATTGGCAGCCCTATCTACGATCGATATGAAATACATCGCATAATGTTGCCTCAATTAACATGAACCTAAGTGCATAAGTAGCTACTGCAAAATTAAACATCTAGCATAAAGAGACAGGTATAAAGTGGCACTCGCGCGGCTAATTACTTAGTTCTCGTCTTACTTCGGCCGACAAAAAATGTATACTTTACATTGCATTTAAAAGTAATGGTAGGAAATGGTGCATTTCTTTCAGACATAATACTGCTGTGTTCTTTAATTACTACATAAATAGCCACACCATCACCGAATCGCTAGACAGAGCTGTTATAGATTTTGTCAACTACGTTTTAAGGTCTCACATTGTTATGTATTGGGATATTTTATTAGATAATTTTTACAACAGTAATTGCTACCGAAAATTATCTAATAAAATATCCCAATAAGACTTTGCTGAGCCGGTCGTCAATCCTAGAACCGTATTATTATATAACACTAGATGTGCCCGCGGTTTCACCCGCGTTTATAGTTACTGCGCCGCCCCCGTGGGTCGTAGCGTGTTGTTATATAGCCTATAGCCTTCCCGGATAAATAAGTTATCCAACACTAAAAGAATGTTCAATTCGAACCAGTAGTTTCTGAGATTAAAGCGCTTAACCAAACAAACAAACTCTTTAGCTTTATAATATTAGTATAGATAATAGCAAGCAAACTTAGCGCAAACGGGTTTGACGAGGTGAGCGGCGAGATTTGTTCTTTTATATCAAGTAAGGCGATTCTCATTTTTAGGTAACAATACACAAAGCTTAGGTAACAAATGACTTTGTTTTTCAATGAAACGATTGAACTGATTCGAAATAGTACGTTTGAAATAGTATGATGTGTATTTACTTAACTAATTCTTTAGAGGCACATTTTATCATATGATAAATTCCAAAGAAAATCTTGCGTTTTTATACTTATATATTTGAGCAGGCATTATTTAACTTGGTCTACAAAGAAAATTCTCAGTATTTTAATTTTGAAGTGCAAACCATATTTTGCTGAATATATTGAATCTTTCGCTATTGTCGTGTGATGGTATGTCATTTCCACGCATAAAGTAATTTTGCCAGAACATTATTTCTCCTACAGAAATATTAATTAAGTTTGTTCCTATATAGGTGGTGCTGGCTTTTACTTTATTTAAATTTCAAGAATATATGTTATTTATTATATTACATCTATATCTTTTTAAGCGGGCATTGTAGTTAATGACTTTATAAAGTGATATTACCAAATTCAGAAGCTCATTTTATTTTTGGGTTGAACTAATTTAATATGAATATGGAATATGATGAGTACCTATGCAAGTTGTAATAGTTCTATTATCCTACTAATATTGTAAATGTGGCAGTTTGTAAAAACGTTTAGGTTAAGAGTCTCATAAACTGTTGAATAAATTTTGATGAAGCTTACAAACGCAGATAGGTTATGTCCAAGACTTCTCCCGGTATCCGTTTCCGTTAGATTTACGTTGACGGAGACGCGATCACTAGCTAGTTAGTAAAATTAAACTCCTTTTATTTGTCTCCATTTTCGTCTTTTCTGGTCGTTTTTATTTTTGTCTTCAATTCGATATGAATAGCAAATATTCAGAGGAATATATAATAGGTATACCTAGATTAAGTAGGCAGAAGGAATTCGGCTTGACGTGACAAGTAAGCAATGCGCAGTGATCTAAGCGCTCACCTTGAGATGAGCCCAACGCACGCGCACGTTCCGTACAGCCTCACGCTTACGGAATTAATAACACACTCAACACTTTATGTACCACGTATGTTGTAGTATTTTCAAGTAAACCTGCAACGCAGGAATATCAATCAATTAAAGAATAATCGTCTTCGCATAATACATACGTATACCTAATGCAACTGACAGCGCTTGTGAAGGTTACAAGTGTCATAAATTCCGAAATCCCATTTTAATATGAACAAAGTTCCTATATTTCAAAAGTTTATGGCATGTATAATCTTTTTGGTTTTACCAAACAGACACTAAGCTATTTAGCTTAAACTAACTCTTTTTTCTACGTCACAGCTTCATTCGATGTTTCAGAAGAACCCTTTAATATTTCGTATCGTTTAAAATCAACGCCACAAGTTTTATCAAACGAGGCCGAGCACCGTCGTTGCTTCATAACAACCATGACTCTAGCACGAAGAAAGTGAGGTATCGGAGACGCCTTGATGACAACCACACACTATTGTTTTAGACTCATTGGTATGCATCATAGAGCGCTATGAGAACCTCTACCCGTCGTCTATATACGTCTTACAATAAGAATATAAAACCACAGCAAAATCAACTTTATCAACCAAGCAATAGAATTTTAAATTCAATAAATAATTCTACAAACAAAAAGTGCAATCGAGCTAAAAGGAAACAAAGTTGTTCTGTTGTTTGTACTTATAAAAGACGTCAACCGCCATGTCTAACAAGTGCGGGCTACATGGCAATATATTATGCATAGGATGCATCTGTTATCGATCCACTGATTTCCCATGCCGTTTTATTTGTGTAATACAGAAACTCGCTTTGTGGTAAGTAGACAAGGCGCCTGACTTATTAAATATTTACAGCAAAATGACATTTTACTACGCCAAGCAAAGAGGGCCGTCGTCGATAATGCACAATAGAAATAGCTTTTCTAATCAATACCAGTTCACCTTGTGTATGTACATACATTAAGACTCCTAAAAAGCATTGTCGGCTCGATATTTAAATAAATGTTGAAATTCGATTTCCCGTATATTTGACTGGTTTTAATGCGCCTAAATGGGCAAATGTAGACTATTTCCAAGCGGAATGAAAAATTGGAGCACAATCTATATGATGAAAAGTTATTTTTAATATTTGAAGTGTTATGTTGAACTAACTCATATTGGTCTATATACTATTTCTTTGCATATTAAGAAGGGACCCTTTTATAGTTTATGAAAAAGGCTGATTGTATAATTACGTTTTACTAAATATTATTCTGAACAAATTCGTGAAAAGCCATATGAAAACAACAAAAACCTATAAACAAATTGAATGACCTAATATGTCGTCGCTTCACCGAGAATGCTCCGGATATGATTGGGACACACTGTTCTGGCCCGGATATTACGTCGAGCTGTCTCGAATACTATTGGCTGTTTGCTCACCTGCCCGGATGACCGGTTTTCACGGGGCTTTTAAATAAAATTGCAATTCACGTTACTGTTGATTAAACTGGGTGTCGTAAATATTTAACGTATTCAATACATGATTAAATAGTTTATGATTAACAATGGAAAGCACTCAAGCCATCGTTAGTGGTCTATATTTTCATTATAGGTATATTGTTTGTAAACTATACTACAAGTTTGGTCCTTACAACTTTATAGTAACTTTATGCCCTGAATAAGTTACCAGACGGGAGCCAAACTTCGTCCAGAAAAGAGGTATAGTAAATTTATAAAGACATCTAGGGCGCAGAGGAAGTCGGACTTAAACCTTTTTTGGATATCGCTCAAAATGGAACATAATATGTAGAACCCGAACCTTCCTTCCACCCATGGGAAGATCGCAATCGGTTTCAAATAATTAATAACAACAACTTTATCTTTAGGTATTGTTTACCGGATGAAATTATGCACTTTCGGCTCCTATAATTTTAATAAAAGTGCAGCTGTAACTCATACCAGCCTAGATTTGTGAGATGAAGTCGCACTATGAATAAACAAAATAAAATACAAAATGAAAGTGTCGATCGATGCATCAGGTAAAGAGCAGAAATAAAACCTTGTAAATAAAATAAACTGCAAAATATTATAAAATTTATAAAATTATACGATTCACACACTATGTCACGCAATAGAAGATAAAGTCATTTATTTCTTACGCATTTGAACAAGAAAGATTTTTAGAAATAATAAATACATGGCAAGTACCGTTTATGAGTAGGCTATTTCATAATGTGTGTAAACTCGTAATAGGCATTTAATAGTGAAATGAAAAACCATTATCTTTTAACACTTTTATTGATTTCTTATATTAACAGATAATTTATACATAATTAAATAGAATTCACAATATTAGGCACATAATATACATTAACTCTCACACTTTTATTAAAGCAGACACTTGCAGATTTTGTATTCCTACTATACAATAAAGAAAAATAGTATTCTCCATTTTCACTAGCCCTATTTTGTACTTAGTATTTTCTCACTGTTTATGAGAATATCAATTATTGTAACCATTTGCGAGGCTTCTATAAATGTAACTATCAGAAGGTACCACTGGCTTCTTAGATACAGGTCCATACCTAGTTTAGAAGTCAGGGTCTCCAGTTTGTTATGTATTCCTTAAGCCCTAAATTTTGTACCTAGATTAAGTGTTATTCTTATGGAGTAATAAACTTTATTATTTTATTATTATTATAACTAAATAAATAATAGTTCGTTTGTATTTAATAAAACTTGAAATAAGTACAAACAATTATTTCACATCATATAATTTGTAATCACTAATATTTTTGCTCACAGTATACTATGTGTCATAAATATGTGTAAAAATTAAAATAGCTATAATCAGTGTTTATTTTCCAATAAGGTATGAAGATCCGGAGTGAGTAATGACGCCATAGAGGTAGTCATCAGCCAGTCTTTGTACTTTGTTGAACATTGGAGCAAGCCAACTTAAAAACAACCAACTAATCACACTTATATAACTATAAAATAAAATATATTATTGTATAAAGCAATAAAAGTTAAATTATAATATGCCAGTTAGAAAATATTTTATCAAAGATAATTATTATTTAATGATATACTTACCCAGTCAGAAAAGCACTTAATTTTATAATGATTGTAATGTATGGTTGAAGAGTAATGTAATCGAACCATTTAAATAATATATCCGCGTCATTAAATCATTAAAAGTTATAAGCAATAATATTATCAAGAAATAATATTAAAGACAGATTTAATATTTAAATAAATTAAAAAACTACTGTATTATTTTCATTAAAATCGAAATATAATATCGTAAGTATCAATATGCATTACATAAATAAATGCATTATAATTTAAGAAAATCTCATTTGTCACTGATAATAGAAATTTAATAAACTTTGTCATACATACCTAAAAGTTCTTCGAAGTTTTCAATTCCCGCCAGCTTCCTTTTTTTTTCTAAACTTGAATGTAAAATACTGGGGCAAAATCATTTTAAAAAGTAACTAATAAATATTTAAATATTTTGAATATTAAATAGAAAGATTTCACAATTTTATTTTATTTCTATTTTATGAACGGCTCAATGGCGCGGCGAGTTAACCTTTTCTTAGTCGCCGCTTGAATGACGTTTCCTTAGCAAGCCTGCGTTGACAATAACTAAGTACGGAATATCATAAATTTATTATTAGCTAAAATCAATACCATATGCACCACACAGAAACTTACACGTCGACCTGAATTTGATGCAAGTCATGGGTCAGAATCTTTAAACAAATATTGATTTAGTACCTACCTTCCGTGGGAATTGGAAGTATTGATGAGGTACTAAACGTTATATTTGCACATACATTGTCTGTACCTGCCTATCCTTTTGACATGTTTCTTTATGAGAAATTCTTTATGTTTTTTCTATTCAGTCGTGTTTGATGTCGATAGTGATTAGTGTGATTACAGTCAATGTCCTAATAGCCGAGAGATCACAATACACGGATGGCTTAGTGGTTCAAATGCTTGCCTCGCCACAACCACAACACTCGGCATTGTGGGTAGAAATCCCACACGAAACAAAAAGTGTGAGCCACAAATGGTTTTACCGAGTCTAAGGGCCTGTCCCACCACCTCCAAATAGCATTTATCTATAAGATAAAAATCTCGCAATCTCTCTTCTTTAACGATGCGATTTACCTTTCGGATAAATTTTACTTGGTAATGGTGAAACTGACCGTAAGTATTCTTTGTGTCTGTTGTTTAAGTGTTTGTAAATTAAAAATCTTAGGTATTATTTACAGCCAGAGAAGACTGTAAAATAAAATTACTCGCTGCTTAGACCCTGTTCCTATGTCTTCGAGTTTCCATATTTGTACATATAAGTTAGATGTTGATGAGATGTTGTTGTAGACACGTGTCCTATCAATTTTAAAATTTTACTGCCTGAATTTTGCAGTATTAGCGCATGCGCGCATGGGGTTTCAGACTGGGCATCCATGCGTGAGGATACTTTAAATATAGGCGTGAGCATACTTACGTATACTTACTTACTTACTTATGCATACTTACGTAAACGTAAAGTTTGTTAATATGTAAAACATATTAACAAACTTTACGTTTTAATGAACTGTATAATATCGGCATCATTAATAATTAAACTTACTTACTACTTAATTACTTATTTCCAAATTATATAAAATAAGGAGTGCATTAAATAAAGTGTATGGTGTGTATTAATTTATAGAATAGATTAAAGGTAAATCATTGCACTTCCATTGCATAACAATTAGCTACACAGAACTAACCTGTTTATTGCCAATCAGTAATTATACCTGCGATAATTGGTAATTACTAACTTGCCATTGTTATAAAACATCTTCTTAGAATACTATTCACCTTCATATTTATAGAAAGTTATATTGCATTTGATGTTAAACAGCTACTTATTTAGAAAGATTAACACCAATTTTACTTAAAATATTTTATGACTTACCTACAATTTAATATTGTATTAAATATTTTAAATTATTAGATTAAAGCCATTCTCACAATAGAAATAATCCTTGTGTTGCGAGCTAGTTTTCAATAGACGCGGAACGTAAATAATATCTTAGAATAACTAGCGCATATATACCTATGTATAATTGGTTGCCCGGCACGAGAATCGAACACATAACAGACAAAGACAATTTTCTGAGGCCACTGATGCTAGTAGCACGGTCCTCTTAGGTAACGAATAATAGTGTAACTTAATGTTACGATATTATAGCTTACTAGTAGTTTTCCCGCGGTTTCTCCCGCGTAAGTCCCGTTCCCGTGTGAATATCGGGTTTCACACCTTTCACCCCCTTAATGGTGGAATTTCTAAAAATACTCTCTTAGTACTCCCCTATACTCTCCAAGGAACATACATGCTAAATTTCAGCTTCTTGCGTTCAATAGTTTCTTTCGGCTGTGCGTTGTCTGTCAGTCACTCAGTAACGGAAGAGTTTTATGTATATAGATATTTGTTGTTAGATTAAGGATGCGGAGTCGATATCTATATCTTCATTGCTACAACCATTATTAATGTAAAAGGTTGTAATTTTTTTTATATTGTTATTCGTACATAGTAACCTAAACGCTAAGTATTGCCAGTAATGTGTCTTCTGTAACGTGGGAATTAATCCACGTAACAGAGGGTCTAATGATGTCCTGGGGGCACTTACCTGTACTATGTGCTGCTGTAAAACCCAATAGAACTTTACCCGACCGGGGCACCAAAACCATGACCTCCGAATCCATGAAATAAATCGATACTTATGCTACATGACTTGTGAAGCAGTTAATAGATAACAGAATTAAAGACGTGCTATCTGTTAAATATTTAATCATTAAACATCCAACATATTATTTCGCAAACAGACGCCAAATTGTTCAACTCAATACTCATTTGTTTAATGAAGTCTACCTACCTTTCACACTAATTAACGTTAAACACTTTGATAAAGTTGGCATTTCCGAGAAAATATAAATATCAGCTATAGCAATTTAAATACAAGCATGTTTTAAATAATCACTAACTCTAACTACTCAAGTAAAAGAATTACAATCATCGAAGTCAAGAAAAAACATTACAGAGTCATATCAATGTCAATGACAATCATTCACACAAACATTATTACCATCATGAAGCACGGAAAGACAAATCATGATGAGCAGTTTCAGTCTATTCACCCAAGACTAAATAAATTTTCTTGAGCCACTACGCCATCCGTATCCTTGCCATTGTCTACGAAGTTAAGAACGGTTCAAATCCCACACAGGACAAAAATTTGTGTGAGTCACCCAGACTCTACATAGAGTCTGGGAGTCTTTTGTGTTTTTTGTTTGTAAAATTCCCCGCTATACAGGTACAGCTACTTGGGCGGTAGATATAAAAAATTGACATAGCGCCATGACAACACACTGGACGACTTATGCCCACTACAGGAACTTGTGCGAATAAGTTACACAGAGTTTAATGTTATTCTGTGCTCTATATTTCAGTACTAGTAAATGTTCGGGTATCTACGAGCATACCGGTGGTAGCCTCTCAGTACTGTAAGCAAGATAGGTTCCAGCTAAAATGAAATTAAGATTATATTGGTATATATATTATTGCAATTTACTTGCTTATAATCTACGCAGATAGCAATAAATAGGTAATTATTTTCCATACTGTCAAATAACCTATTGCTTAACAAACAATGGTATCTAATACTGGCATTTACCATGGGCTTTATATATATATATAAAGCATACTATATATATGCGGTTGTTACCGGGCAAGTAGGACGAATCGAGGTTGTATTGTGGGTGCAGGGTATAAATATTTTGTTAGACTCGTGAAAGCCTGTTCATAGTGTTGTATTCTATCTACATAATTATAAAAATATAAGCTAAATTTAAAATATGTCAGCATTTTGGAATTATGGTAGATTAAACATATCTCTAAACATAATGTAATGTTCGCTTAAGAAATAATAATAATAAATTATTATTCAAAGAATATTTTCTAAATCGAAACTAAATTATCAAGTACCTAAGTTAGTTGGTACTCATTACTATAACCATTATAATGAATGATATAAATTAGGTAAGTGCAACGGAATTACTATATTACATCATTACCAAATTGATTGATTCATGACGTCATATAGCAGACAACAGTTACCACTTTCTAGCAAACTAGAAAATTTCAACATTCACTATCCGACTGTAGAAACTCGAAGAAATTGCCTAAGAAAAGTGCTTAACGCTTAAAATACATTTAGTTTTATCTTAGTGCTTAGCGCTTAAAATACATGTCGTTTTATGATTTCATCTCAAAATCAAATATAAAGCAAATGTACAATGTTTTCTGTTCAGTTAGAGCCTTCAAATATAACTAATCTGCTTTAAAAGTACGCTCTAAAATTGACTATATCACAACCAAAGAGTGTAATTACATAAAACAAACTCCTGCAACCTCTTACAATCCTCTACTTAGAATACTGCATTAGCTCTATAAAGCATTATATTATCTTACTCTTATAATATAAATATTTACCTATATCAATTATAAATCATTAGTAGTATATTTTTCTAATTACTGTGGTTTATAATTTTGAATCCCATCGAGTTTGATATTCGACGACTATTCTAGAAAGTGTATTTTATAGATTAAGTAGGTAATGAATTGAGATTGTTATTGGACACCAAACATGGAGTTTGGAATAGAGTTCGGTAGACGACATAAGTGGTACCTAAAACTGAATCGGAATGTGAGTCTAATGTAATTCACCCGCATCTGCTTCAGAGATATAAGTTTGTAACTATATATGGATGCGCGTATAATAACAATACTAGGCAAAATCAATAAATACAAAAGTAACGTAATTTCGTTTTAATAATTAATTTAAAAATTCGAAGGATCAGGTTTAATAAATCAAGTAATATTTTTGGATTTGGATTTGGATGTGGTCACTCATAAATCTTCAGATATGGGCACTGAAAATTCTTTTGACCAATCGCAGCTCAGTTGTATTCTATTTACCGCATTTAGATGTAACATATGTATGTATATTACATTGAATACTCCAACCAACAGATAGTTAAAAAGCGACGTTAGACCAGTGGTGAGATTTAAGTTGAATCACGGCTCATTGTTCGACCTTCGTCGTAATCCTATTTCTATCGGGTTGTTCCGGATTCATCCTATGACGTCTCATCCGATTTCTTTACTCATTCTAAACTAGTATGCCTAACTGATCCGATTACATTATTTTAATAAAGTTTCTTTATTCAATCGAAATGCGTTCCTTACTCTACCCGTGGCAAATATTACCGAAAAAGTATGGATAGCAAAACAACCCTTGGCTTTGTAAAAGTAGGTTAGAATTTCAAATGGAGAAAATTTATAAAATCGGTTGATCAAGTCTATCCTGTTAATAATATTAATATAGATATAGATTACGAAAATAGTAATTTTTGTTCAGACTGTCACCCAAACATTAGAGCTTTTTGGTAATTTCGTAATCAGTTGAGCTAGGAATACTTACAGAATGAATAAAGAATTAAAATGAAATAATTGCTGTCGGTTGACTAAGCAACGTAAATAGGTTGAGTTGTAGGATGAAACGTCATCGATTGACGCCGGAACAACCCTTTCTAACACAACACAATAATTAGCTTAGCTAAATATGCTAACAAGAAAACTGGTAATTTGTATCCATACTAGCTTTTGCCAGTAGTACCTTTTCTGGATAAAAGGTACCGTATGTGCTTTTCTGTACCCCTGACAACAACTATACGACAATTCATGATGATCGTATCGTGTAGTTAAGGCGTAAAAGCGCAACAAACAGTCTGACATTCGTATTTATAATATTAGATAGGATTCATATAGTACAAAAATATGTAAAGTACCTAGTTACTAGGACTTTAGAGATAATAATTATAAAGTAAGACTTTAATTATATGTTGCGTTTTTTTCTCTTTAGTTGAAATTTCTTGTAAATAATTTGCATATAATAATAATATATTATATTAACTATTTGATGATGTAAAGGTTTACTTGAGAAAAATCAATAAAAAAAAAATGGTTTTAAAGGTTACAGTACTGAATTCTGCTGTTGGAAAGGAAGTCACCCTCACAAATTTTCAATAGCTTAGAGGATATGTATGATATGTATATAATTGTAATATCTAATAATAAGTGTAATATGTAATAATAGAATCATAGAATCATATTTTTATGTTTTTGAAACGTTTGTTATTTGTTTTCGTAATACGTTTTTGAAACAAAATATTACAATAGTATAAACAGGATGACACACCGAGTCGTTGACGAATGTTTTCTATTATTTATAATACGGAATAGTTCTACCCAATGTTTGACAAACCTTAACAACCTTTAAATAATAATTGTGATATTATTAAGCACCTTGTTATTTTTATTTAATTTTATTAGATTTCTTTGTTCTATAAATTATAAGAAGCAGGCAAACATTATAATCGCTATCTTGTAAAGCCATTGTATAAAAATAATTATATATAATCAAAATGGCGACAGGAAGGAATTCTATTTATAATTACGTTACAGTAAACTTGCCAGATTGAATTAATTTTTATTTGAGCGAGGTATTGCCAAATAGATAGATTTATAGAATTATTTAAAGACATTATTGATGCGCATTAACCTCCACTAATGCTATTAAGGCATAAACTTTATTAATTGTTTTAATTTTAAGTTAGTTACTATCGCATCAATTTTTGAATAGTTCCTCGCTATGGGCGATGGAAAAGTTTATATACAAAACCCTTGTATGTAAGCATAAATATAAATGCCCCGCATGAAAGGTGATATCGCTAATATGTTAGTTGTACGTAGGAAGTATTCCCAAGCTGTACGCAATATACTGTAAAAATAGAGACATCATCATATGAAAATATATTTTTGAAACACATTTATTTATCTTATGATTATAAATTGGTAGGTATCTTTTTTAAATTATTATAATTTATTCGTTTCTTTGTAGGTAGGTACTAAGCATTACCTACATTAAAATTATATATTAGAAATTAAAAAGGAACCTTGTTATCTTTTTTTAAATAATAGCTTTATTTAGCATAGCATTTCAATTATTAATTTGATTTATATAAAAAAATTGTTGTCTTTAAATAAAGACAGCTAAGGTCAGGTCTATTATTGCATTATACAGAGTTTTTCAACAAGAACTTTGTTTTGTAAATCAAAATAAAACAATACATTTTGAAGACAATGTTTCAAATTTTTATCGTATTAAAAAAGTAAGGTTTGGCAATTATGAATGAAAAATGATATCTGATAAATGTCCACCACGACCTCGGTTACAGATGTCGATTCTTTCATCAAAGTTTTAAATCACTTTTTGTTTCACCAAAGTGGTGGTCTATTTCGTTAATCACTTCACGAATTTTGAGTTTTAAGGCTGCAATTGTTTCTATTGTCTCCGTATAGACTCTGTCTTTAACATAACCCCACAAAAAATAATCCAGCGGTGTTAAATCACATGATCTACACAAAATTCTGTCAAGTGGCCAGCTTACCCACTTAACAGCTGAATTTTGTGAAATTAAGCGATCGGGAAATTTGGTTTGCAATAAATTCATTGTTTCGGTGGATGTGTGACTTGTGGCACCGTTTTATTGAAACCACATGTTAGTGATATCCACAAAAGCCCAAAATTTTCGATCACGCCTTCAGACCACATAGCGCACCATACAGTGGCACGTTCAGCATGTAAAGGCTTCACAACAACCTGTCTTGGATTTTTAGAAGCCCAAATGCGACAATTTTGCTTGTTGACGTAGCACGTTGCCAGACAAATGAAAGAGGACGTCGTCTGAAAAAAAGATTTTTCCAGAAAACCAATAGGTTGTTCTTGAATGAATTGAGCATATCTACGGCGATGTGCATGATCGGCCGGCTTCAATTGTTGCACCAGTTGCACCTTGTAAGACTTTGAAGCTAAATCCTTACGCAGAATTCGCCATGTGGTTGTTTGTGGATAACCTCAATTGTTGAAAACGTCGAGGAATTGACAAATTCGGATCTTCTTCAACACTGTTGCTCATGGCTGTGATGTTCTCATTTGAACGACCCGGTCGAACACGCGTTTGTGTTGGCACATTATGTACCGAGCCTGTCAACTCAAATTTATTGACCAAATTCTTAATAGCGGTCTCATAATGACGATTATGTTGACCGAAAATATCCTGAATTTTACGAAATGTAACTTTTACAGATCCACCATTTCCAAAGTGAAATTTTATTATTTTAATGCGATTTTCGAGAGAAATTGAATTTATTGTAACAATTGCCCAAGTTTCTACTAGGTACCTATAGATGTGTCAAAAAACGAAATGTCAAAACTGTCATGTAGTTCCGGTGTGAAAACAAAACCCTTGTTCAAAAACCCGTTACATAATCAGGTTGCACCTAACTCTTCTTCACGAACAACACATTAATGTTAATTTAGGATGACAATAAAATAAATTGCAACTTACATGTTAAGATAGCCACTAGTACCTACATATACCTATATTAGTTATCCATAAGAAGCCTTCTGGTAAATACCATCCTAATCTATTACGCTTCTTCACCTTATTTAATAAAAGCTTTACCTCGGGACACTTCTTTATGACAACGTTTGTACAAAATATCGTAGTCATCGGCCGAGTAATTAAGGTGTGAAAGCGTAACAAAAAAATTATCCCATATTCGCATTTATAATATTAGTTAGGATTATTATAATTTTATATACAGTAACAGTAGCAAGCAGGCATACGGTATGCCTGACGCTAAGTGTTTATATACCAGGTTACAAAGCATATCGACGATCCTAAATAAAGGTAATTAAAGATGAAAGAAAAGGAATCGGCAAGATAGGTATCTGAGGCCACCGGGCGAAACGCGGTATCGATGTTACTCTTACGCTGCTCCATATAAAAGAGTAGTACCTCTTCTGGCGAGCCAGCTTTATACCGTCACCGGATATTCTACTCACATTTTCATAAAAGCCATACACAACTATTATTTCTACCTTAACTTAACCATCGAGCTATAAATGCTATCCCTGTCTAAATGTACTTTTATATTAACTAGTGTCCACCTAGTGGGTGTATTTCGACCACATACAAAATCTCTACTGTTTCCAAAACCATTTTTCATGATAACTCCAAAGCTCAATAGCTAAGGAACAAAACAGAAAGAGGAAAATCGGTTAACAAAATAAGGCGGAAGTGGTACTAAACTGTTTTGCCTTTGCCTATTTATATTAAGATATAACCCACTCATTTTCCATTTCTGGACAGAAACCTTTTTAATTATGGCTAACGAATCTCTTTACCGTGATGTTTTGTCAAGAGATAAAAATTTATTTTAAAGTTCTTACACTGTAGATTTAACCTGCGACATAACTACCTAGATCCTCCTACATTACCTACTGTAATTCTTTACTATAGATACTCATAATTCATAAAAGATAAAAAAAAGTTTCGAAAACCAATGGTATTCCGCAACAGTATCTGGATAATAATCGAGTCACGACAATATTTTAAACAATACCACAATAAAAAAGTGCACAAGAAACTGTAAATTTTTTCCATCCGTTATTACTCATCGGATAAGAATGACAAAATGATGGATCGCAACCGAACTTTATTGTTTCAAAATCACGTGATTTAGCTCACACAATATATTTTTATTTGTATATAATACTAAAAGCTAGATAAATATATTTGCCTGTATACCGTTCCTAGTTAGAAAGATGAATAATGGTACTGTTTGCTGTAGCAGAATGTTACCTGTTAGGTATATATTTGTTCAAGCAAGATCCACCTTCAACGGTAGCTTAACTACCTATGAGAAAATATGTAACTGATTTTCTTCTACACGTCATGCACAGCACTTATAATTATATAAATTAAATGAAAATATCTCACCTTAAAACACTATAGGCATTTTGGTCCGAACAGCCAATCACAAACACTTTCTAAATTTAAAATTCAAACGTAGAAGCCTTCGCAGGCTTGGTTCACGGAGGTGGATGACGGAATGCGACTCTTGCGCAGGTAGAGGCCGTGTTCACGTGCTGCGCGCGTGTGCGTGAATGTAATTACACTGTAACAATACGCAGTTGGTTATGTGTGTGTATGCACAGCGCTACATTAAACTCGGACGGTTTATAATACAACTTGGAGTCCCGATAAAGTGTATCCACCGAGCTGTGAAGCTGAAATGATTATTCCTTTTTTATCAATAGTATAAATGTTATGTCTAATGATAATGTTGTATATAGGTAGTCGTATTATTTCTTGTAAGTAATCTACGTACTGCGACTCAACCTATTTTAACCTATGTTCGTATTTTAGCTATTTCTACGGTACAATGTCATTCGGTATTTTGTTGAGGGAATACTTCTATTTAAATCGTTTACGCAGAAAAGTGCTATCCAAGTAATTAACGTCTTAAATACTAGAAACCCACTAAGGGTTAAATTAAAAGAAATATATATCTTTACAATAACGAGCTAACATACAGAATATGTTTATTAGAGATCTCTTTAAAAAGAAAGAAAATTACATCTCAATTAGATCTCTTTAACGCACATCTAAATTATTTTGGATTAAAGAATAAGTCAAAAGTCAAAGTCGAAAATATTTTATTCATTTAAGTCAAAAAGTAAAACTTATGAGAGTCAAAGTTGATGAGTTAGTGAGTTTAGTGAAGTTACTTAATTTCAGTTAATTTAATAGCAGGTTAGTTGTTAGTTCAGGCAAAGGGTTGAGCCTATGAGAAGATACCTTTAAGAAAGTCATGGTTACTCTTTTAAATTGCCACTTAATTATAATTTCAGTATTTTACATCTCATAAGTATGTCAATGTTTTTGCAGCCATGTATTACTGACTATTAAGAAAAGTTTTTAGATGTACTTAGGTATAGATATTTTAAAGCGTTTTAAATTTTATATTTCAACCTTATTGGTCGATATACGACCGAATTATTTTAAACAAGAATAGGCAAAGTATTGTAATCTATGATCGACATTTTCTACTTGCCTTATTTCGTTAATAAATAAGGTGTGCTGGTATCTATAGACAATACATCTATATGTATTGTCGTGTTGGTTCGCACTATTTCCTCTATTTAAGTCAAATAGTTACATAATATATACAGTATTTTAGAGTTTATGTAAAACTCTAAAATACTAACTTAAACCTACTAAAATATAATTAACTAGATGTGCCCGCGGTTTCACCTGCGTTTATGATTACCGCGCCGCCCACGTGGGTCGTGATGTTATATAGCCTATAACTTATCCATACCATACCATTTTATTGTTCGATAAATAAGCTATCCAACAATAAAATAACTTTTCAATTCGAACCAGTAGTTTCTGAGATTAGCGCGTTTAACCAAACAAACAAACATTTCAGCTTTATAATATTATTATAGATTAAGCTACAAGCGTTTCAAATCTAGTAGTAGAGGTAATTGTCAAATGACTAAAAAAGGATGCACGATACAAACTGTGCCGTAACAGCTATTTAACCGCAACTGTGCGAGGGAGATAGCGAGACATCCCTAGTACGACCCAACTTTATCTTATATCCAAATTTAAAATATTCATTACTCCCTTATTTTGCAACCCTTTGATACCGCTTGCATAAAAATATTTCTTTTCATTGCTAAATAGTTTTTTTTTTTAATTTTTGCTAAATTTTACACACAAGAGCAAATGCTCTTGTGTGTAAAATAATTGGCAACTATCCTAACCCTATTAAAGAACAAATACATATTCTGAAAACAGTAACGGAATAGTTTTATGATGAGTTTATTTGTTTACTAAATAAGAAAAGTAACAACTAAATGTCGTGTATGTGTGTCTACTACATACTTCATTGTAAACAATACCACTTTCCTAACCCAGATAAGCCTGAAACTATTTTTTTCCTAGTCAGATAAGATTTTCTGATATGTGCTTTAATATAGCCACAGATTCTCAGAAAAAAAATTTAGAAACAATTGTCTCTAACTGTCTACTGTCTCTACTGAAAGCTGGAAAATGATATCCCATATATGGGTCGGTCGGCTTAATCACTCGTTTTTACTTCAATGCTTTGACCAATACATAGTAATATTAATAAAACACTTTTTATTAAAACAAATGTATTAATTTAACTTTTTATATAAATTTTATGCAGTATGGTAATCAAAAAAACATTATTTGGGATGTAAATGTATGTTACACTCCACACAAATATAATTACAGTTCTTTTTACATATTTTGCATTTTAAAATCTTACTAACATAGTTTATTAGATGATCCAGTTGATCGTACCTTGAATCATCAAGGTGGCTTTTTGGTACAGGACAAGGCCCGCATTTTTCACACCTTCTATAAGTTTCTAACAAGGCTCTTGTAACAGACTTACGAAAACCGAGGTGATCAAGATATTCACCATGGAGACGATACATTTGCCATGAATTATGCAGTGCCATATCAATACTATGACAGAAGAAAGGAAAGAACATTTTTTTGCCTCTGATGCAGGTTCGGTACTACCCTATATTCTGATCGGCACGATCTACACCTCCCATAATTTCATTGTATATTTTAACATGTAACCGCACCTGTCAATATATATATATATATATATTTTATATGTTGTGAGAAACGCCTGGTTTCTTGTGAGGGCTCAATGTACTCCGCATTAGAGGCAACAGTAAACAACACTGTTGTCATTCCACTTGCAGACAAGTATCTGTTCATCTAAACTTGCCTTGAAAGCAAAGCAACCACGGTCAGTTTTTTTGAAAGCCAGTACCGTAGAAGTAGATGGCCTTGGCTGTTGAATTGGCTGTTCAATGCGAGATCTCTTTTGTAAACTAGCCAAAGGAATATCATTCTCTCTCTGATTCAGAACTAGTACAATTTCCATAGTAAGCCTCTGCAGGTGCACGTAAGATAGAACCTGGTAAGTTGTGTATGGTAATATTATCCTCTTCACCAGGATCTTCATCAGTAACAGCAGTATTCGCGTTATCTGGTGGTTCGAATGTGATACATTCTGGAACCGGATCATTACTATTCTCTAACTCGTTCGAAATTTCGTGCAACGATCAAGGTTTTGATCTGAAATAACAAAAGAAAGTTAATTTACTAAAAAATTCTAATGTACTATAGTTGTGCTGACAGGCCCATGTATGGGTTCATGGAATGTACGTCTAAAGAAAAGCGATAAAAATATAAATAATTATAATTTTGTTTGCAATGTAAATATTGTAATGATCCGTATTTTTTATTGTTATTTCTTTATTTTTAGAATAATAACGATAATGCAATATAAACTTACCTTTCCGAGGACATGTTTTACAATATACAATTCAGACATTTTCACTTGCAAAAAACAACTAGAAATGCATCAATTCACCACGTTACTTATCACTACAATTAACAGTTATCGACTAAAGTGTCTAAAAATATGTGTAGATTTGAAAATGGACCGTATAAAATTCTCAAAAGAATATTCTTTGTAACAAGGAAGTCTAATAATCACAAAGCTGTGTACAATTCATAATATATTTGCTGCTTACAGTAAACTGGTTCATGTAATGCTATATTTTATTTTAAATTAGTGTTTACTATAGCTTTTGGGGCAGAAAGGCTCTGAAGTGGCAATAAAAGATAAAATATATATTTTATAAATTATGGAGAATCGAAGAGGAAATGTGTTGGACCACTTTACGACATACGACATGACAACTTTATGAAGACCATCTTAGTAGGGAAAATACATGGAAGAAAAGGAAAGGGTAGACCTAGGAGAAGTTACAAAGATCAGGTGAAGGAAGAATTAAAAGTCATGTCGTACCAAAAGGTCAGTTATTCTCTGCAGAAAATAACATAAATAAACATAGTGCCTCTAATATTATACGTCCTCAGTGGTGCAGCGGTAGTGAATGCGACTGCAGTAGATACTTGAGGTATCGCATACGATACGCGGATCGGATCAGTTTTATAAGATTCTATCAAGATTTTCTTAGTAATAGCATGTACTCTGGATGTGCGCCTTGTCAATCATCAAACAATCGGCTCAATCTTATTACATCGGATCTAAACCATAACTAGCTCACTATTACCTACGTGGTACCTATAATGGCGTAAGGTGAGTGCAAGACAACTTTACCTACCTTTTCTTAGATGTTGGCGTGATCTCTCCCACACTGCTGATTGCTTAAAGGTATAATTTCCATAGAGCTACTGGAGATATTGTCTGGCTCGATTGCCAGGTTGGCATCGAGCGAACAAAAAAAATCCAAACTTATTCAGGAACACCGAAAGATTTCCTAGTGACTATGGTGAAAGATTTCCAAGCCGGAGCCTAAATATTGGCTACCCCGCAAGTAATCTTTGAGACGGGTAGTAGCAAGTATCTGTCTCATCCTGGGCATTCATGTATCAGTCAAATTCACATCATACTACCATTAATTATTATTAAATGAATGTAATCGTATAAAATTCATGCTTTATAACATTTTCGTATTGGTTACAGTCACCTTGTTTTTGAAAGCCAATTAAACACTAAAATTGATGAAAGGTAGATGGTAAAACGCATCTTCTGGGATTAGCTGACCGAATTAACAACACGTCATTCTGACATATTGATTATTAGTCTTTTATAAATCGAGTTTGTAAGTTTCAATAAAGTGTTTTAATTTTTGTAAGTACCTACGTACAACATTTTAATTATTAAGAGATCTTTAAACTTTCGCTGTATGAGATCTTAATCCCAGAAAATGTTTTGAAATACAACTATTTTTGTAAAATATTTTGTTATGTTTTAACCATGAGAACCATGTAACTTCAAACAAAGGTGTATTAATTTAATTTAATATAAAACTGCTGCATTGTGTACCTATAATCGCAGTGTAACAGTGGACTTTATAAATAATCAAATAACAGATACATCCAGGCTCGGAACAACTGTATGTGGATCACACAAATGTGGTCCCAGGTGGCGATCGAACCAACAACACTAATACATAATATTGTCTTCTGTTTAAGCGAATATGATATTAACTTCAATGAACACTAACACTCAATACAGAGAAATTTTCTTACTAAATAATAGGTGATCGCTCGCTCGTTTACTTGTTGCTTTTAGAAAAAGTTTATGACTCTCAAAATATTATTTAATTAATACCGTGAACGACATTAATTAGTGGAGGATTATTACACCCACATTTAGACAGCTATTTTGGGCTAATTAATGACTAGCGTATGCTAGGATCACCTCAAACTATGTACCTGTGAACACGGGTGATTTACCTACTGAGAATTGCCATGCCGAAGAAGTTAGAACACTGTTATTAATATATAACTACTTCTTTATAAGAGCTCCTAATTTATTTTTGAAATTTACGATTTTGTCCAATGTTTCGATTACTTATCACTTATCAGCCATGTTCGCGAGAAGACAGTGGCCGTATTTTAAGCGGTCTTACCCGTCTTAGACGGACTCCGGACAGGAAAACAGGAGGAACAAAGATCATACCGGATGCTCAGTTACCAGCACACCGTTTCTTTAAGGAACCTGGAAACAGTCGTCGCTGCTGCAACACGACACTAGATTTTTCTGTTAGGCGGCCCCAAGTTTAAGCTGAAGCACAAATTGTGGCAACGATTTATTTGCCTATCATATTTTGTTGTTGGCTCTGTCTGTAACAACGCGGTATCTGCAAACATTTGCAGATACCGTGTATGTGTATGTGAGGATGTTTATGGCGTTACAAAATTTTAAGATGGATTTCCAAATATCTACCACTCAATCAAAATCCTGACATCGCGAATCTGTTTGTAACCATATGGCGAAAGCCATAGTATATCATAGTATAGTATAGTACATGCAAACGTGATATATATAACTTGTTATTAGCAAAGCAAAATACTACGTGCCGTAATACATAATAGTTAATATTGTTAATTATGCAAATAAAGTAAACATCATAATTTCCCTTTCCTATATAGGTCCGTACTACGTATGTATAATAACTTAGTATATAAGCCTTAATTAAGTAACAATAAACCAGTCAATATTCAATCACCACATCGTCGTTTTAATTGGTTCATAAAGCAACACGCAATAATTGGTGACCCCGACGTGATCTATTGGTCTCTAGTGCTGATATAATACCGGGACGACCGGAACCCAATTTGGTTTTCAGCGGTGAATCTAGAGAACAATAGTATTACGATATTATCACATCCTCATAACGTCAGAAGAAAAATGGCTCCACCAATAACTCCTTCAAAAGGCGACTCAGGCTGCGAAACTGTTGCTGCAATCACGGTCACGGAAAAACTACCGCAATTTTGGACAGACTCACCACGATTATGGTTCGCTCAGTTTGAAGCCATCTTGGTACCACAAAAACAGGGCGAAGACTACAAATACAATATGGTAATATCTAAATTACCAAAAGAGGTAGTCCATCAGGTTAGTGACATTTTGACTAATCCTCCCAGCGATAATAAGTACTCCACCATCAAGGAACGTCTAATAAACTGCTACGAAGAGAGCGAACACCGACGTTTTCACAGACTACTATCAGAAATGGACCTCGGAGACCAAAAGCCTTCCCAGCTCTTGAGAAAAATGAAGGAAGCAGGATGTGGAAATATAAACGACGACACTATTCGTCTTCTGTGGCTAAGACAACTTCCCGCTTCGCTAACAGCGATTATATCGGTTACAAACAATTTATCATTAGACAACTTGAGCGAGTTAGCCGATAAAATATATGAAAACTTGACCTACAACAAGAATACCACTCAAGAGACATCGGTTGACATTAATTTAATAACAAACATATCGTCACAACTTGCAGCTATGCGAATAGAAATAAATGCATTACGTAGCGCACGCGAGCATCAACCTATGCAACGCAGCAAATTCCATTCACGCCCTACGTCACACTCACGGTCAAGGTCGCGCCACAGAAGCTCGCATAATGGAATTTGTTATTATCATAATCGTTTCAAGCAAGATTCGTATAAATGCAAGAAGCCATGTTCGTGGAATATGAACAAAAATATCAGGCCGTCGGAAAACTAGAAGTAGCACAGAAAACGACGGGTCTCTGTGCTATTCACCCAGCAAACCGTCTAACTATAACTGACTCAAACAGTGGTTATAGATTTTTAGTCGACACGGGTGCTAACATTTCGGTTATCAATCGCACAAATAACGAGAGCAAAGCATGCGAATACAAATTATTCACCGCCAACGGCAGCCCTATAAATACATACGGGGAACGCACTTTAATGCTTAACCTAGGACTTCGCCGAAGCTTTAAATGGACATTTACCATTGCCGACGTCAAGATGCCAATTCTGGGAGCTGATTTTCTGGATCATTATCAATTATTAGTAGATATACACGGAAAAAAACTGATCGATAAAAAGACAGGTTTGAAAACGCCTGCCAAAATAGTGAGAGCAAACATTGCATCAGTCCGATCGTTAAACGCTTCTCTACAGGAACCAATAAAGCGATTGATAGAGAAATATGAAGACATTACAAAGCCTAGATCGATGAACCTACCTACCAAGCACCAAGTACAGCATCAAATAATAACAAAAGGTTTCCCAGTATTTACTCGAGCGCGTCCATTACCTCCTGATAAATACAGAATTGCAAAACAGGAATTCCAAGACATGATGGATATGGGAATTTGCCGACCGTCAAGCAGTCAATGGGCATCGCCACTTCATTTAGTCAAGAAGAAGAATGGCGAATGGAGAGCATGTGGAGATTACCGCGCACTAAATAAAATAACAGTACCAGACAGGTACCCACTTCCAAGGCTACTTGATTTTACGTACGTGGCAAGCGGAAAAGGAATTTTCAGCAAAATAGACATAAAGAAAGCTTTTCACGTTCTGCCCGTAGCTGAACCAGAGAAAACAGCGATTATAACCCCTTTTGGACTTTTTGAATTCATCAGAATGCCATTCGGGTTACGAAACGCAGCACAGTCCTTCCAAAAATTTATGGACTCCATATTCAGAGACTTGGACTACGTATTCGTGTATGTAGACGACATATTTATCGCTGATAAGAAAAATAATATTAAGGAACATTATGAACACTTAGAAGAGGTGTTTAAGCGCTTGCATGATCACGGCATAACAATAAATACAAACAAATGCGAATTTGCCAAGTCGGAAATTGATTTCCTCGGTTATCATATAACGAGCCAAGGGTTGACTCCTACTATGGAAAAAATTCAAGCCATAAACAATTACCCTAAACCACAAACGATAAATGAATTACGACGTTTTTTGGGTATGATTAACTTCTACCGAAGCAGTATTCCACATGCAGCAAAACATCAAGCACCATTAAATAAATATTTAATTAATTGTAAGAAAAATGATAAGACAGTTATACAGTGGAATACCGAAGCAAACCACGCGTTTGAATGTTGCAAGCAGGACATTCGACAATTAACTACATTAGCATGTCCGGACAGCAACGCGCAAATAGCTTTAATGACGGATGCTAGTCTCAAATGCGTAGGCGCTGTACTACAGCAGCGAAGAAACAAAAAATGGGAGCCGATAGCTTTTTTCTCCAAATCACTAAGTGAAGCCCAAACAAAATACTCTACCTACGATAGAGAGCTACTAATAATTTATATGGCTATAAAACATTTCAGAAGACTCATCGAAGGACGAGAATTTACGGTCTACACAGATCACAAACCACTAATGCATGCTTTCGATAAGAAGCCGTCATTGGATGATACCCCTAGACGAATCAGATATCTGGATTATATATCACAATTCAGTACGGATATCCAGCACATCAGCGGCCACAAGAATTTGGTAGCCGATGCTTTATCTCGAGTTATCGAAACGATATCCTTACCCTCTGCAATCGATTGGTACGAGGTAGAAAAATATCAAAAGAATGACAGCGAGTTAAAACGACTAAAAGCCAATAAATCGTTAAAAATAGAATTAATACATTTTCCAGATAAAAATATTAAGATTTATTGCGATATATCAACAGGAAAACAACGCCCTTTTATGCCCCTCAAATTCAGGAAAACTATCTTCGAAAGTTTTCATAACATTAGCCATCCTGGTAAGAATACTACGAGAAAACTGATTTCAACTAACTATGTACGGGAAAATATGAATAAAAACGTAAATAAGATGACTGAGACATGTTTACAATGTCAACGAGCAAAAATACATCGTCATACAAAATCACAATTCGGAAAATTCATGCCAACAGGAAGATTTTCCCATCTTCATATTGATTTAGTTGGGCCTCTACCCACTTCTAAAAACAAACGATACATAATTACAATGATAGATCGTTGTACTTCATGGCCAGAGGCATTTCCCATAGCTGATATAACTGCAGAAACCGTAGCCAGAACGGTATATGAAGGCTGGATAGCCCGATTCGGATGCCCTGAATACATTACCACAGACCAGGGACGCCAATTTGAATCTGAAATATTCAAAAATTTAGCAAACTTAATGGGAATTCATAAAATTCGAACCTCCCCATATCATCCACAGTCAGACTCTAAAGTAGAACGACTGCACAGAACATTGAAAACGGCATTGATAGCAAGAGGTAACACAATCAATTGGACAAAAGAGTTAGCTACCGTTTTACTTGGCATACGTACGAGTTTACGGCAAGACACAGGATACTCGGCAGCTGAATTAGTATACGGTTCAACAATTAGATTGCCTGGAGCATTTTTCGAGACACATAATAACTCAACATACGCAGATTTTATCAGAGAAATTAAGAACAACTTAGAACACATGATTTCTGTTCCACAAAGACAAAGTAAGAACGACAAGATATTCGTGCACCCACAGTTATCGGAATGTAAGCACGTTTTCTTACGTTGTGACCGATTACGGCCAAGTCTTACACCGCCGTACGATGGTCCTTATCTTGTCATCAGTCGAAATGATAAGATCTTCACGATCTTGATAAACGGACGACAAAAAAGTGTAGCTATCGATAGAGTTAAACCTGCATTCATGTTAAACGATAGCAAGATAAGCAAACGGACAATAGACGACCAGATAACGAAAACTTCACAAGCAGATAAGAAAACAGAAACAAGAACACGTTCTGGTAGAATCTCCCGCCCGACGGTTAGATTCCAATTATAATATATAAGCTAGAATAACACTACTTTATGCATTCACTTAGCACAGCGTCGAAACAACACATAGCATGGGATCAAACTCGAGCCACGAGAAGGAACAAATCAACATGGTGCAGAACAATGCAGTAAAACCAGAAGATTTATTAAACCTGCACTCCCAAGTGGTCGAGGAAGTACAAGGGATCCGGAGCTGGATAATATTCATGACTATAGCAGGGGTTGTCATATGTACAATCGCAGCCATAGTCATAGTATTCAAATTCGTAACCAATAAGATCGACAAGAGGCTTACGAAAATAATTAGAGACGCAAACGTTGTTTAAAAACGTAGGCATAAAATTAATCTGTATTATTATTTTTTTCTAATCTAATTATTACTATGTGTAATTTAGTTTTTTTTCTTCAAGGAGGGAATATCTATGGCGAAAGCCATAGTATATCATAGTATAGTATAGTACATGCAAACGTGATATATATAACTTGTTATTAGCAAAGCAAAATACTACGTGCCGTAATACATAATAGTTAATATTGTTAATTATGCAAATAAAGTAAACATCATAATTTCCTTTTCCTATATAGGTCCGCACTACGTATGTATAATAACTTAGTATATAAGCCTTAATTAAGTAACAATAAACCAGTCAATATTCAATCACCACATCGTCGTTTTAATTGGTTCATAAAGCAACACGCAATAAACCACACCCAATGGCATTTGACTTAAACCTCAGGGTTGAAAAAAAAATGTATATACCTAGCTTTAATGCCTTTTCTGTTGCATAAGTCTGGCAACGTCAAACTATAAGTGATTCTTTTAAAAGTATTTATTAAATAATTAATATAAGGATAATTTTGTTTTTCTTCTGCTCATATTGAAGACTATACGCTAATAGGTAATACAGCGCGCTGTATTACCTATTAGCGAATAGTCTAATCAACGCCCAAGCTAGGTATGATTTTGTCAACGCCGCTTTATTGTTTTTAAACTTCTGAGTGATTGTCTTTGTGAGAGTTAGCTGATAAAAGCTTTGCAAAGATTTTAATCTTTGATTGTGTGTTCGTAACATAAACACATTATCTGACAAGTGCAGTTATTCATAACAAAATAATTTTAACTATAAAAAACATGACTTCCGCATTAGGCAAAAATCCTGCGTATGTTTGCTTTTCAAACATTAAAAAAACAGACACAAAGGACACCCAGAATCGGCACAATTATTTGTGGGCCACACAATTTTTGAACCCACAACACTGGGCGCTGTGCCTATATAAGGCGATCACTCAATCTACTACGCAATCCAGCCAAAGCTGTTATAAACCTACATATCTATGGCACAAATACAATGTGCCATAGGATGTACTTAAATAAACCAATTAAAATCCAAATCCACTAATATTATTATTATCAATCGAATTATTATTACTTATTAAAGCAAGTCCCAATAATATCCTATACAGAAAAGAAGTAGTGGAGTAGGTAGGGTAGGCAATCTTTCACGTAATCACTTGCGTTATTTATATTGATAATAATAATAATAATAATAATATTCTACCACATACACACAACACCATCTAGCCCAAACTAAGCAGAGCTTGTACTATGGGTACTAGACAATGGATAAACATACATACTTTTTTTTTGTAAATACATACTTATTGTACATAGAAACACTCAGACCAAGACAAACAACATCCATGTTCATGCACACAAATGTTTGACTTGTGCGGGAATCAAACCCGTGACCTCAGGCGTGGCAGTCGGTTACACTAACCACTACGCCATCGAGGCCGACAAATATATATGATAATGTGAATCAATTAAATTCATTTTAATTTCTTTGTTCTAGCTTTCAAAAACAGAACTAAGGCTTATTCCTGTGTCGAAGAGGACTCTACAAACATTCAAACAACGAACACAAGCATCCCAGACTGGGACAACTATAATTGTAGATGACACAAATTTTTGGGTTGTGTGTGAATCAAACCCACAACAGTCATGGCGGTGGCAGTGGCGAGGCAACAACTTAAACCACTACGCCATTCGTGGACTCATTTCCTATCCCAATTGAAAATGTCGTATTAAAATAGTAAGAAGCTAGAACACACTACGAGCTTTAAGGCGCTCAATCACTATCACAAGCGTCACAGCCTAGACGCAGTCTGTATAATAGGTATTTATTATGTGTAGAACAAGACATAAGCTCTGGACAGTAGGATCATATTTAGTTATCAAGAGTCGAATGGCTTAGGCTTTTTGATAACTTAGGCTCAATGTATATATAGGTAAATAGTCAATTTCAAGATTTAATCTAAAACTTTGAGAATGTCAGATGCCTAGGTACTTTTATGGATACCACGGTATAATTTCACAGTACTCTGCTTACATACTTACTCATTTAGATGCATTGAGTTCTATTACTAGTCTTGAATAATGGTAACAAATAACAATCATATCTACCACCGCCATCTACCAACGTTGGATGAATTATTATACTTATCTGTTAAAGCGCCATCTTTCAGCAGTTTTGAATTCTACCACCGAAACAGTGCCAGCTTTAGCGCAGGGCCTCCACATTATATCGGAGTTTATTTATAGTTTTAATAAAATGTCACTACCTAAAAGAAACAAACTTTTTAATGGAAAATGTATTTGTGATAACGATTGGAGACCTGATTGTAATTTGATTTTCGCTAGATCTGGGGCCCTGAGGCCGTAGCAATTGGTACTTCTTATATAAATGGCTAATTCGGTACCGCAACAATCTGAAAATAAAGCTTTCGACTATTTTGCCAATCGTTGTAACTTGCATTTAGAGTACTCGAACGATTTAAATATTGACGCACTTCTTACAGGTTACCACGGTATCGTTAATTGCATCTTAGATAAGGTTTGATGTCATGATTTAAGGAAATACAACAAATAAAAAATATCCATATAACATTACAGCTTATTTAATCTTTTGAACAATTGTGTCTGATTAATATAATTGTACATCTAATAGAATAATATTATTCAAGTAAGCGCTATTTCTCTATAATTCAAAATTTAATTCAAATTCGTGTAGTTATTATATTTATATATTATGGGCAGTGGTTTTGTGCACCAAAATATATGTTGAAGTACGCCGTATTATGGCAAATATGTCAATCTTTTGAACTAATTGAAAACTATAAACACATTTGTCATGGTCATGTATTAAAATATATGTATTTGTCTAACGCACATGACGTTTACAACAGGTACATATTGACTATAACCGGACTCAAAATAGCACATCTTAAATCATTTTCCTGATGCATATTATAATAGTAATGAAATAACGACCCATTTCAAAATGCTGTCATAAATCTTTAAATAATTAAGTATTTTATCAATTAAAGTATTGTATAATAGTTCCAACTGAGAATTATTCATAGGATACCTATATAATTATAAATTACTATGCTCAAGCCAGATTGGAAACCTTGTCGGTTATCAAACGAAAAAAGGCAGACATCGTTAGTTGTGTACTAAGAAGTATTATCAATAAAGATAGCCAAGGATGACAATTCTATAAACCGTATATCAATTATTTTATGCTCTAAAAATAGAATAGGTAGTGGATCAACCGCCTCGTTTAGCCTAATAAGTTATTTAGGGAATAGATATGTGTTAATGTGACCGATAGCATAAAAGGTGTATATTGACAGTAGCGGCATTTTAATGAGCGCACTGTGACAGCGTATGTGTGTGTGGAAGAACATCATTGAGCGATCTTCCTAAAAGTCAGAGTAGAAAGGGTATGACAGATGGCCTTTTTACTTGCGACAGCCGCAGTTAACATTGACGCCAATAAATCAGGCCTAGCAGGCCGTTCGTGCTAAAACAGTCGCGTTCTATTGACCAGGTTGCGATGGACATGTGGGTTGGTTTCTTCTTATAATAAAAACTCAGTGATCACGCTGAATCATTTACTTCACAGAAATTTCATAATATTAGCGAATCATTTATATTTAACAAATCCAACTTATGTCGAACTTTTACTACTTTTTATAATCAAAATGCCGTTTAAAAAGTAAAGAATGGTAAAATCTTGAGATGCCATAACATTAATATGATTTGACCATTGGTACATTTTGTTTTAACACTATTATAAACCATAATTTCACATTCAAAACTTAACTGTTTAGAGATCTACAATAAATTTTAGACATATCTTTTTTATAATTCGTTTTGTTCAATAAAATACATAATAAACGTTTTTGTATCATCCTGCGAGCGAACGTTAAGTACATCACCTCACAGAATGGTAAAGTACTTCACTTACTAAAGTAACGAAGTATTTAAATTTAAAATATTTTCAACCATCAACTTTAAGAGGTTATAGACTAACTTATAAACTGCAATTACAACATAAACTTAATTTATTTGAGAAAGATAAAAAAACCTATTTCAAATTACACTAACTTCTAACTCAAATATCATTACAAAAACTAGAAAATGAAACTTCCAATCACAGCTTTCACTTGTACAAAACTACTCTGAGCGAAACATGACTGCTTACGTCTATTATAATGGTATCTAATCAATTATTTACCAACATTTAACACATCGTGTACACTTATAAAGCAGATATTAACAAAAAATGTAACTTATTTGAAAAATAATTTGACAATACGTACTTTTCAAATACCAGGCGACTTTTCAATTTACAATTAACGGGTATTAAGTACACGGACAATTTTCTTTTTCCAGTGTCTTTCGAATATTAATCCATGTGGGATTCAAACCCACAATACCCAGCGCGGCGGGAGAGGCGAAGTGACTGCTTTCCCGCTACGCCATCCGCCTATACAATTTAAATACTTTATTATGTCAAGCTAAATCTGGGCCAATTGTATTTTTTCTGTCATATTATACCTTAGGAATGTAAATGTCCACACATATTTCTTAATTATATATATTGCCACAATGGTAATCAATCATATTTGTACGTAGTTCAGTAGGTTAAGTCGCGTTAACCTGGCAGTAAGAATGGTGTAATATTCACTAAACAATTGCTACAAACGATGGCATAATAAACGCCTAAAATATGTATGTTCAAAACAATATAATAATATCAAAATGTCCTCGGTGCAGTTACGAATATAAAATACAATTTGCCTGTTTATATTACATGGACATTTAATTCATTTATATGTATGACTTTTATACCTATTTTAAAGTTGTTAATTCTGGATCACATCATTGACTTTTCAAACTTAAAACATGTGCATATTAAAAAACAGTTAATTATTGCTTTGCTTTTACGACGAAGGAGTACATCGTGAGGAAACGTGCATGTCCGAGATAATAAGTTCTTGAAGATGCAATACGATATACGAAGATAGTCTGCCAAACCCGCACTGTGTCAGCGTGGTGTACTACCGCCTAACCCTTCTCACACTGAGAAGAGTCCCGTGCCCAGCATTGGGATAGTTTAATACCGGGCTGATATTGTTAACTTAATGCGACTTTTACTTAATAAAATATGGTGACTTTGCTTATCAGTTTGTATTTATACATACACCATACGAATCAAAAAAACTCATAATGTAAATGTATATGCTTTAAGACATAATTGACAAAGGATCATCATTATATTATTATAGGTTTGTTATTTGTTTGAGATATATACACTTATTTTCGTCTGTATATTAATTATGTATAACAGAGTACTTCCGTAAAGCACCTGTTATAAAATTTTGTAATACAAAAATAGCGTCGATCTGTTAATATTACATTTTAGTATATATATCTGAATAAAATATACTTTTATAAAGTCTATACAAGCTTTGAAAATTGCAACAAGGTATATTAGTTGTTTACGTCAACAATTGACTAAATATAATCGAGACACCTTATGAAATCTTAAAAATAAGAAGTTAAATTGATTTTAACATATTCCCTTTGTATCGCCTATAATATGTAAAATCAGTCCTGCAATTTTAAAAATAAAATTGCATAAAAAGAGAATTGAGACGATCCTAAATAAAGTTAAATGCCTAGTTTGTGTGTATTGCGCACGTAAACTAAACTAACATATAATAAGATGTGACTTTAATATAAGCAGCAACACTCACACCCACTCATTTCTATATAAATTCTGCTCTTTAATACATATTATATATGCATTTAATATTCATACTAAAATTGTATCACATTAATACTAAACAAATATTGATAATGTATTAATTAAACGAACAGTAATAAATTTAAAGAAGATTAATCTATTGGTATCTGCCGCTGTGTTAACACTGTATATCACAGGTGAGAATACGTCCAGAATTATTTAATACCTATACATTCTCACACCAAGCATTACACTTTTACTAAAAATCACGATAACTTTAACGTAACGCAAAATAAACTAACAACATTCATAAAATACTATTTAAATCATTAAATTACAGTAAAATATAAATGTACTAAGCTGCAACTATAGGTGCTGACTTCGACTACTGGTTAATATTGAGTTTCTTAAACGGCTATAACGATTAATTAAGCAGTTTAAAATATGTTCATACTGGAATATCGTTAAAACTTCAACAAAGAACGTTTACGCAGCCAATATTTATATACGCGGTTGCTAGTCTAACAAGCAAACAACTCCACCCTGCACGACCGATTTCTTCTTTGTACATTTTTTTTTTTGAGTCATTTGAGATCAGAAAAAGACAAAAGAACTATATTCAGCACTATTCACAGTAATAGTTGTAGCCTAGCACATAGAACATTTTTGGCGCAAATGGCAGTCGAACCAAACTATCAACAAATTCAGTCAGAAGACAAAAATAAATGGAAATAGTTTAGAGAATATCTATCGCTAAACACCAAGTTTACTCCAATTGGTTCACGAACGAGATCTTAATAGGACATAAAGAACGTCTCAAATTGATGCCGTATTAACATAATAACAGATCACTTTCTTCGAAACGTCTGTAAAAGCGATAGAACTTAAACACTAAGAACTTAACATTGTATTTGTTTATGACCACTGTATCTAAATGCCGAGGTGATTTGATGCATTTTAGCCACTAGATTGTTTTGTGAAGATACGTTAGGAAATAGCACATTAGTACGGTATTTTCTAAAGTAGATCACGGGTATCTTGCGACGGTATGGTACTAAAAGGTAGACGTGGAGGAACCGGCTACCTCAGCCATGTCGCTGTCGGCTGGCGGAGATGGTGGCAGGGGAGCATCTTCTTCATAGATCATCACCAATTTGCTGTACTCGCGTTTCCTACGGGGGCCCTGGAAATAAAAATACCTTCTGTAAACATTCACTTTACGTCTTCATGACCCAGTCGCCTACACAATTAAGTGAACTTAATAATAGCCTAAACAATAGCGACGCGATTTCATATTGTTGTAATAGAGGCAATTATAGCAATCATAGCAATATAAAAACTGTAAATTATATACAATATTTTGTATGAACACTTTTAAATATATCTTGAGACTTTATCCACTGCCTTGAAAACCATTTACTAATAAAAATGGATCTATTAATGAGTATTTTCTTTTACCTTAGCTACACTAGTTGACGTTTCTTCACCAGAGCTACTAGAACTTGTGATGCCTTCTTCTAACGTCAGTCTAGCCGCCACTCCTTCGAGTTGTAGGTCCAAGTACAGCTGTCCCAATTGGTCATTGACTAAAGACGGCTGTTATACAAAGATATCATCAGTAAGGTCATTAACCAAAGATGGCTAATTGATATACAAGGTTATAAATTATATATTTCACACACTATATTATGTATGCAATTCTCACAAGATACATTATCTAATGTTAGAGTATTTAAATTTATTCCTAAATGTGTTCTGAATTATGGTACATCATCTCTTGGTTGACCACCCTTTCATAAAGTAGTTCAAACAACGTATCAATGTCGTGTTGAAAGAAATAAGTTTTAAGAAACTTCATTATAAATTTCTCTTACTTATTTATGTAACCTAACTTTTTAGGTTCAGGTTGTAAAAATACATAAAAATATTTTATGCGTTTTTACCTGTTTTTGCATACGAGAGAAGGCTTTAACATGCGACAATTATTATTTTGATTCTTTCTACCAAAATGTCTTAACTGTGTTTGAGCGCTGCGCTTTTATCACTCTGGCTATCATGTCGTCCCGCGACCTCCATTTGAGGATCATAATATCATAGATAAATGTTCGTACCAAACAATTTCTCATTAACATTATAACTTGCCATTAGCAGCTCATTTAAAACTAGATAGGGTTGAAGATAGAGTAGAAACAGTAGGCGTATATCACTAACCTGTTCGAAAGAAGACATTTTCTGTTTGTCGGCAGTAAGAACTTCTTCCATAGTCTTTGTCAATACTTGATACTTATAGATGAGCTCAGATGTCACGCAAACCTAAAAGTGATCAGAGTAAGTGTAAAAATGGACTAAAGAGAATAGACAAAAGCTGACTGACTGTCCTGTCTTATTTCAAGTACTTGAAATATTTTAATTGTAATACTTATATTTTTAATTAATAATCAATACACTGATGGCGGCCTCGACGGCGTAGTGGTTAGTGTAACCGACTGCCACGCCTGAGGTGGCGGGATCGATTCCCGCACAAGTCAAACATTTGTGTGCATGAAAATCGATTTTTGTCTTGGTCTGGGTGTTTCTATGTATAATATGTATGTATTTACCCATAGTACAAGCTTTGCTAAGTTTGGCTAGGTGGTATTGTGTGTATGTGATAGAATAAAAAATATATTATTATTATTACTGATGGTGTCTTGTTTTGTCTTATATTTACCTGTTCCATCCATGGCGGCTCCAACTTCCTCCTCGCTACCTTTTTGACCAGTCGGGGCTCGAAATATGATGAGCTGGGATCCAGCGGGCTCTAAAATAAATGGATGTTCTACATGATTACGAAATAACGGATCAATGCTCCTTTGAACAGGACTGGACGTCACACTTATACCAAATCGATGAATTATATAATTAAGTCGAATAATTATTACCGCCATTAGTACCACCGTAAGAAATAGGTGTCCCTTCCTAAATTCCACTTTGCCGGGTCTGCTGCTAACTGTAACCAATCTTTTAGAAAGGTCAAAATCTTGTATAAAGCGTTTCAGTTACAGTCTGCAGTGTCGGCATTTTCTACCGTTTGGAATCTACTGCGTCTATTCGATAACTTGGTATAACAGTTTAAATTACGGAAACTAAAATATATACTGACCCTGAGCCTATGCTTGTTGACTTCGGCTCGTTTAGCGTCGCTCTCCTCGGCACTACCAGACTCAGTTTTGAAAAATGATGAATAAAATGATGAATAACTAGACTCTCCGTCTGTTTTATCGACGGTTTCTTCGCTATTGCCATGTCTGTTTAACTTGTTGGCATGGATCTGACCGCCTCGACAGAGTGGTGTTTCGGGAACAGCCTCTGTACTCTGCAACATATTATTATACCTACTGTAGAAAATAAATAGAATAAAAGTTCGAATCACAATGCCAATTGTCGTATTAGCCTAATTATTAACAAACAAACACACAACAATTGTTTAAATTATACTCCGTAAAATATAGCTAGATTAAAAGGACAGATGGCAAATAAGAAAAAGCCTGAGTGACGAGAAACTATTACAAACATACAGGGTTAAATGAAAAATACTAATAACCTCTAACCGGTGACTTAATTATACTTTACTTAACAACTTTTGTTCCACCACTTCTATAATTCATTATTTATTCCTTTCATACGAAAATACAAAAGAAAGCTGTAGTGCAACGAAAAACTCAACACAGGAGTGTAGGCGTTGTGCGGGAGGCAGGGCGGGTGCAATTTTATACTTGAAAGTGTACTAATACTTTTCCAAAAAGAACTATTTGTAAAACATGATAAAACCAAAAGTTGTTATAGTCTAGTCAACAAGTGCTTTTTTTTTGTAAAAATCTTTAATTATCTTATAAACAATGCATTTGTTTATAACATTCCTTTAACCAATAGGATTTAATAAATATATATATATATATATATATATTTCTATGCAGCTTCTGATAACAAAAAAACGGATCATTAATAATATTAAAAATATTTTTTTGCGATGATTAATTTCAATTCTAAATTTACCTAAATTGTTAATAAAAATATTAAAAGTATTCTTTTTTAATTTTTCCAACGGGGATCTATTCTGAATTTATAGTTTAACAATTATCACACTTGCAATGTTCATGTTCAAGCAGCAAAAAATTATTAATTAACTATTGCATAACAAATTGAAAAATTGTGATTATAAAATCCGCCGTATTATTGTTTATATATCTATCATTTCTTAAATTTTATATTTAATATGTTTAAATATTTTTATTGATAAAGTGTCCGAAGTAGACGTGGCTTGCGCAAGCCAGAGTACCCGTTTTTGGCCGTATTTTCATCCCTCTGGGAAAACTATAAATATTGGTCCTACAATTCCGGGAGTCAAGACGTTTTTAGGAAAGTTACTCCTCTTTTTAATCTATTTTTACATTTAAAAATCCTAATCAGTTTTTGAGATATTTGCAAAAACTAAACCCTCTTTTTTTAGTTAATTGTTTATAACTTTTGCAATTTTTGCAAGCGGAATTTATTATTTTTTTAAATCATCTACACGCCATTCCGAATCGGACGACATCTCGTTCATATTTTTCTGAGACCACTGAAAAAAGTTGACCAAAAACGCACTTGTTGACTAGACTATTAAGTATGATGTGAAGAAGACACAGGTATAAGGTTATTAGTATTTTTGATTTAAACCTATATACATATATCGAGTATATCGAATATGCCGAACTAAAAACGAATATATGTTTAATATTTTACAAAATCATTGTCATACCTATACTAATTTCAACCAAAATAAGCAGTGACAACAATTAGTACGTATGCAGATTTTCACAGAAAAAGAATGTAACAAAAGGCGAAAAACTGTTCACCACCGAATGATAAGCTTTAATCATTTTTTATTTCAGCTAGCAGAAATTATCATTAATAAGTAAAAGATTTAACTAAAAAACAGGACATTTAATTTATGATTTTGGTCTATGATGCATTTTTATCTATTCTGGTGAAACAATGAGAACTCAATATTTTCATTTCCACGACATTAAACATTTAAAGTCGCCTATGCAATTTTACTAATACGTACCTTTAAAAATTTCAATCAAGCTATATTTCGTACGATATAATAAAAATTAATTAGTGTAGAACATGGCCATACGTCATAGATTTGCACGTTAAGCTATAAGAAAAATTTTCTCTCGTCTGTTTAAAACTGGCAATCATGTGTCATAGGCGTTGTTATAGATAGTTAGCAGAAAGATATGGGTGATTACTACCAAATTTTTACTATAATTGCGCAATGGGAATAGGAAACGCCGCATTCGAATGTCGAAAAATGTTTGAGCGATATTTCACTCTTTCTTTTTACCTAAACTGTTAATATCATTATTTTTGTTGTCACTCTAAACAACAATACAATTTACTGTTGGTGGTTTTAAACCTCTGAACTGAATCGATGCATACAGGTACACTGGGGACATTTTACTCGAGTCTAAAAACCTATCTAAACCTAGCTAAATAGTACACAGATAGACAGATACAGTGGGTAGGCTATTTTGGCTTGTAGTATATAATAGCACTCATCTGTTTCCTATAGACGCAACATTACAAGATTTCCATTTTTTTTTATTTGATCAACGCCCCGAACGTTTGTCAAAAAAGGATCCCAGAATTTAAGTGCACCCAAATTATACAATCGCAAATTTTGTTTTATTATAATTTACTTCATATAAAACAGTATAATACGATTCTCTACATAATCGAGAACCAAAAAAAAAAGAAACTAAATCAAAAAATTACATTTTTGTTGTGTAAGGCTTTTCTCTTTTTTTAGCCTATACCTAATAGCTGGGCAAAAGCTTCTCCATTGGATTTCCGAATCCCTCGTTGATAGCGATCACCTGCCAGCTGCTCTCAAACGCGCCGATGTCACATCGCCGCACTGGAGGGTGAAAAACGGCTTTCATGGACTTAGGGAATTCAAGTTTTTTGCCGGATGTCGCTTCTATTAGTTATTACCTATTATATACAAAAATGACACCCGAGTTAATTCTACACAAAAACAAAGGAATTATATTTTTTTACGAAAAATTTGTTCGAATCTGGTATGATAAATCTAAATATCTCTTAAATGGTACTAAATATTTATGAATTTTTGTCATATTCCACATAACGGTTACCGAATCCGTTTAATTTTTCAAAACTTCTAAATATTTTATTTATTTTTACATAATTATGAAACGAGGGACCGTTTATAGGGAATGGGAAAGTGTATAATTCATTAGCTTTCTTAGATGTACTTGTCATCAGGAATCCTGATCATACTTTGAGCCACACTGTATATAGGAAAAAGATCCATACAAATAGGTACTTAAACGGTGAATCTCACCACCATCCTAAACAGTTAGCTACCGTGGGAATGTCTTTGTTTCAGAGAGCCCATGGGATCTGTGACAAGAAACACCTGGACGCCAAGCTTCAACATGTCAAGCAAGTACTGCAAGACAACAAGCTCCAACAGCCGCGCCGCTGTCACAGATCCCGAGAAAAGCCAGCCACAGTCGAGCGCCAGCCTGCTATACTGCCTTATGTAAGGGGTGTCACTGACAAGATTGGCTACATCTTGAAGCGAGCTTCAATCAACACATACTTCAAGCCGCCAACAAAGATAAGTCAATTTTTACCATTCGTCAAGTGCCAACTACCTTTACAAGATGCAGGGGTCTATAAAATAGATTGTGACTGCGGACTCTCATACATTGGTCAAACCAAGAGAAACATAGGCACCCGCATAAAAGAACACATAGCTGATGTAAAACACCAACGCTCGTTGTTGAAGTCTGCTGTGTGTGAACATGTGCAACAGGGGACCAACCACTACCTGAGATTTGACAAACCACAGAATCTCGCTAAAGAACACCGATTCCTACTAAGGATGCTTCGCGAGGCTATTGAAATCAAAAAAACATCCTAATTTTAATAGAGAAGATGGTTGGAATGTACCACCAGCTTGGGATCCAGTAATAAAAATAGTCAAACCCAAGAAGAAGCAAACCACAGCTAGACTTCATGATACTTTGAGCTCATTCTGCGTAAATAAAAACACCAATGATTAAATTATGTTCGGGTACTTTGAAATAACTACACTGGAACATTGAGACAACTGCCATCTTAGTCTCCCCGTGACCATGGCTGCTGAAAAGCAACCGAAACGTCGGGGAAAGTGTAAAAATAAATTAAATCTAAATAGTTTAATAATAATTTAATTAGCTTAAAAATTAGTAAAGTTTAATAGTAGTAGTAGTGTAAAAATTTTCAATTTTTTTTAATATAGTGTCAAATAAACAACGCGATAAAATCCGTATATAGCAGTTTAATTTCAATGAATCGGTTGGATTTCTGCCACCTCTGTTAATGCAGCTCGCGTGTATCTCTGACAAAATTCTTTGAGAGTTACTCGATCCTCGGCAGAAAGGCAATCGCCTATGCAGGATACACCTGCACTAAACAATACTTTATGATTAAATTAAGTACTCTCACTTTTTAGAATAACAAACAAGTCAAAATTGGTGATTAAACTTTCCATTCTAAGATTTTAGAGTCGCAGAGCAAAGATTTAGCAGTTACACCGTTGTGAACAATCTAAATTATAAAGCAACATTTTAGACCTTTTATTGCAAAATGTCGATAATTAGTTAACTACCCTCATTAGAGATTTAAAAGATGTGCTAATGAAAATTTAAAATCGTCAAAAATATTTCTTAGAACTTATAGAACAACTAATCAACAAATTACCTTACTTAACAGAAAAAGTGAATATAGTCCATAGTTGGCATTGTTGCGCGATATTGCTAATTATTAAATCACCTATTCAGACTTATTAGAAGACTAAACAATTAGATATTTGGTATTTTGGTTGTATCCAAAGTTTTAAAACTCATTTTGTGTTGATAGATATCTAGCTCTAACATAGTTGTCTAAGTGTGGGTGTACTATAAACCTCTGCCTGTCCTTTCAGAGATATAGGGATGATGCTATTTATGTTACGTGTTGTTAAAAGTCTGTGTTCCTCAATTTTAATACTAACAGGAACCGTTCCAAATGTTAAAATAAATAAAATATTCCGAAGATTTAAACAAAAGAAACGGCATGGATATGTGGAATATGACAAAAAATCCATAAATAATTAGTACTATAACCACCTGTAAGGATATTACGGTTTTCCTTGCCGTTTAAGAGATAATTAGATTTTTCATACCTGCTTCATACAAATTTTTCGTAAAAAAATTATAATTCCTTCGTTTTTGTGCAAAATTAACTCGGGTGTCATTTTTGTATACAATAATAACGAATAGAAGCGATATCCGGCAAAAAAATCGGCACTTGCAAGTTGAAATCCATAAGTCTATGAAAGCCGTTTTTCAACCTACCGTGCGCCGCCGTTTCCGTCGTGGTCACGGTTTGCGACCACCTCTCTGGGTACTTGTAACTGATGTGTCCGGTCTAGTCTCACTTTTGCCTGGTGGAGTTAACCGTACATCATACAGCACAGTGTAGTGTTTCGGACATAATCCGTTTTTTTTTTTCTTCCCGAGACTGCTACGCTCCATTGCTGTTTAGCAGGTCTCCAATTTGGACTTCTGAACCTCGGACAGAGATCATGTTTCTGGCAACGTAGGTTAGGATAACCATACATGCCAACAAACGCCCGCTTTAATTAAATCGGACGGTTGCGCATCAAAAGTTTTGTTCGTATCTGCTTAATATAAGTTTGATGCCATAAATATGGTTGACAAAGATATCAACATTAAGTCGAATGTATAACAACCAAACAATCTATAACATAGTTAAATTAATTAAAATAACCAGCCCTATCTACCTGCAAAGTATCAACAACAATCCTCATACACTAGCATTATTTATAAAGATAGTAATCAATTGCATTCCTTAATTCGCACATTAAAGAGATGACAGAGAAATAATAATAAATAAATAGATAATAAATTTTCTGTCACATAAAGACAACACCATCTAGCCCAAACCAAGCACAGCTTGTACTATAGGCTAGTACCCATAGTACAAGCTCTGCTTGGTTTGGGTTTTGTCTAGTGACAATGGTTAAACATACATATATTATATACTTTTCTTTGTAAACACATACATTATACATAGAAACACCCAGACCAAGACAAACATCCATGTTCATGTACACAAAATGTTTGACTTCTGCGGGAATCGAACCCGCGACCTCAGGCATGGCAGTCGGTTACACTAACCACTACGCCATCGAGGCCGAAAGAAATAAACAAGTGAGAAATGGCAATGAATTGCTGCCGTAAATGTTAGAGTTCGAAAAAATGGTTCAAGTAATACGCACAGGTCACGTGATACCACGTGACCTTGAGGTCAGAGGTCAAAGGTCATAGTAATTTCTAGGATATATTGACTATGCTGAGTCGAATGACATTGGCTGCGAGTATCTAGCTCTTACGGTTCTGAGTTAAAAGATGTATAACAGACAGACGGACAAAGCTGTTGTATAAGAGTTTTTTCGAACTCTAAAAGAGAACTTAAACAAAAATGATGCAATACATAAAGATGAAATGTTGCAATCATAAGCCACAATTGCATCTATAACCTTAGGACTGAAACTGTTTGACGATGACTTCACGTCTGACGAGTATATTGTTGACTTCCCGTGCCTGTTCTGATTGCATTGCGCGCCAGACTCCTAAAAAGGATTGAAATAGTGCAAAAAGAAAATAAATATCTACCTCTATAACAAACAATGAGAAAAATATAACAATTAACATGCACAAATTTATACGTGGTGTAATGTATGAGTTCGATCTTACTTTATCATACATTATTTTACCACAACTTCAATATGAATATTTACATTATTTGTCTTATCGTTTTGATTATCGGTCTATCCTAAACCTTTGGTGTGAAATTCAACGATACTTTTACTATCCCTGAAAGGTAGGCACCGATGTATTACAACCATCATTCGCCAAGTATGGTTTTGGGTCTTACGTAAAAAAAGGGAAATTCTATTGCTGACTTTGGTATAGTTACAGACTCCGTGTTGACAGCACATTGCCCAACCTGGGAATCGAACCCGAAACTATCGTTGGCGCAATCTAATAACATTACAGATATTAATTTTAAAATTCCTTTTATTTATATTAGGTTGAGTTTATTGTTCTCAGGACATTGAACACATCGAAGGCTGTCGTGGTTACTAGCTATCCGCTTACAATGGACCCAATATACACCGTGAATTTGTAGTCGTTTTGGAACCGAAAACCTTATACTCTATATCAATAATAGAATCGATTAAACTCATTATTTTAATAAAATAAAATGTTTTTTTTTAGAAACAATAAATTTAATGTCGTTTACTAGAAATAAATGAGAACTCGTAGTAACGCCACTCAATTTCATGTACTACGTTTACCTACGCGTCACTACGATCGATATAATTCATGTTTGACAACTTAAAAACATTCGCCAATAAAAACACAGAAACTGCCGCGCCCGCGCCGCCCGCCAATCCCCGCACACTACCCCAGGCGCCGGCAGAGCGAGCGCGAGCGGTTTTTCCCGTCCGACTCTGGTGCACGCACCCCTTCCCGCCCTTCAGTACTGCAGCAACTCGCGCGCGTAATGGTCGTAACGTAATTATTCATTGTCACGCGAAAATGAGTCGTCAATACGAATATTCTAACGCTGAGTACTTGGCAATGGTACAGCTGTATGCTGTTGCCAATTTCAATTTGGAACAGGCCAGACGCTTATACTCCCAGCCGGAGCATTTGAATGCGCTGCAGCTACGAGGAATTGAAAGTCCTCAAGTGCCATCCACTCCCACTATCTTGGCTGCATCTCAGCGCCTTCTCGACCATGGAGAATTCCGTACGCCGACTCATGCACATGGCCGAGGACGCCTTAATGACTCCCCGGAGATCGAAGAGGATATTCTGGAGTACTTCGAGCGGAAACCGCGGCGAAGCACGAGAATGGCGGCTCAAGAATTTAATGTTAGCCAATACTTTATATGGAAAACATTAAATACCAATGGGTTACACCCTTATCATTTTCGTCGTGCTCACGTAATAAATAACAATGATGCACCAGCAAGGATCGTCCTATGTGAGTGGTTGTTGAATAATCCGAACGCGAACATACTGTGGACAGATGAGTCATTGTTTACTCGAGTGGGATTGTACAACGTGCATAATGAACATTACTGGACTCTTATAAACCCTCACTTAATACGGGAAGACCACCACCAAGTGAGGTTCAGTGTGAATGTTTGGGCCGGTATTGTAAACGACCGTTTAATAGGGCCTGTTTTTATTGAAGGTCATCTAACGGGTAGCTCGTATTTAGAAATGTTACGAACAGTAATATCCGAGCTATTGGAGGAAGTACCATTATCGATTATACACGATATGTACTACCAGCACGACGGCTGTCCCGCTCATTATGCAAGTTCAGTACGTGCCTACCTCAACAATGAGTTTGGCGATAAGTGGATTGGGCGCGGCGGTCCCGTGGCTTGGCCGCCGAGAAGCCCGGACTTAACGCCCCTAGATTTTTACTTGTGGTCGGAAATAAAAAGACTCGTGTATTCTCGTGAACATGAAAGTCGTGACGAGTTACGTAGTGCGATAGTGGACGCATATTTTGATAAAGTTAAAAGTGATAGAGATACGTTAAGAAAACTTAAAGACAATGGTATCAAACGTGCTCGTTTGTGTATTGAACGTGGCGGACATCATTTCGAGCAGTTGCTTCGATACAGGGAAGTGTAAATAATTTGTAAATAAACTGTCCATAGATACGTAAGTTGATTATTTTGTAAATAGCTCCAATTTTTTAAATACGCCTGAAATACTCAGAGTTCCTTCACCCTGTGATTATTTTTATTACATAATAAATAAAGTTAGCTATTTATCGAAGAGTAATGTTCAGATAAAGTATTTCCGACGGTCCTAAGCCCGTGTAAAGTATGAAGGAGAAATTGAAGTATCCATTTACGTATTAATTGTGATGTTTCACAATGCAGGTTTTTCATAGTAAAAGGAGATAACGCATTGCCCCGTATCAGCTGATTTTGGCTCTATTGAACTGCGATATGCCTATTATCAATTTCGTAGTTATTACATTTACTTAATTTTATTAATACTTGTGTAGTCACTAGTTTTTAAATCGCGCATAGGACTCGGTCGGGATACACGCGGCTCTTTTGCGTCGATCTATGTAGGCATCAGCTGATACACGTAGTTATCGTGCGTCGTTCATAAGTACCTACGCGACTGAGTGGCAACGCCGGCCGCCGCCGACGACGGTTCGCAGCCGCGCGAACACGTGTGCATGCGTTTGTGAATGAATTGTCCGTGCGTTACTACGATCAAACTCGAATAAGTGAAAAATATTATTCATATTCCAACTTTTTTACTATACACAGTACAATTAATTTACTATTTTTTATTGATACTACTAATTATCCTAAGTTACCACGTTTCGGTTCCAAAACGACTATAAATTCACGGTGTATGTCTGACGCGAAAGGTTTAAATTATTAATTATTTGCACATAAAATGCGCCCTTCATAATTATTAACGTTCTTAAATAACATGGCATAAACAAACGCTTAAATTGAAATATATAGATATTAAGTAATTAAGTACCATGTCTTTAAATGATGATGCAAAAAGAAAAGATTTGGCTCAGAATCAATTTCAATATATAAAATTCATGGGTTAGGTGTTTTAAAAGAGAGCGAATTATTTTTTAATAATTTTGCTTTTTGGGAAGGCAAATCCGATTCTTGTGACAAATAACTCATATGATTGACATGAGCATACAGAAAGGTAAAATGTATGCATGATGATGGATACGTGACGTGGATTGTTATAATGCGATGTGAGGACTGAGTCATTGATTAATCTGATGTCTACATGAGTGTTACCTAATCAACTGCCGTGAATCGGCAATTCATTGAGGCAACAGTAAAATCACCAGCATTTATGATGGAGTACAAGTAAAGTACAAAAATATGCCGTGACATATCAACTTATAAGATGTATGTATGTTGCATACCCGATTCAAAGCTTTCGTCGAACAGTTACTTTCTGCGCTCCCAAGGGCCGTTTTAGAGGAGGCCGCCTGAGATTCTGCTCGTTTCTTGTCGCGCCATGTACCGCTGAGCTTGACAGGCTTCAATGTTAAACTGGGCTTACAAGCCTGTATAGGTAGCACAACGGTGAGTTTGATAAACGCCTTCCAATAGTCAATTGATTCAATATCACAGCGAACCCTAGACTAAGCCGGACATTAAGCAGAAACAAAAATAAAATACAAGAAATATACTACCAATATATCAACATCATTGACTTCGTCGAATTAATGCATTTTTATTTATTAGTCATTGAAATGCAGGTAAGTGTTCCTCGGTCATTGAACAAACCACACAAAACAATCGGTTATTATCACTGAACGCTTGTACTGACTTAGACATAATACTGTCACGTACTCATCATACGTGCTTGTGCACTTGTGCGAAGAAGATTCTGTACAAAAATGGCATTGCAAGGTGTCAAATAACTATTTCAATGAATATTAGTGCGAATATTCAGTCACGTCAACTTTGGCCAAAAAATATGCTAGAACTTACGATCCTAGTTCCAGCTAGGTGTGTCGTCAGTTTAACTAAAGCTATTTACATTAATAAATAAATACTACAATTGTGTACCAAAGTGCCAAGCCAAAGTGGTAATTCAAATTTAATAGAAATTATGACTGACCTCTTCGTAATTCCTGCTGGTCAGACCAAGAGGATTCATTGTATTGGTGTATTGCGTTGACTGAGCCATCATGGTTTGCTGCACTGGATAAGACACTTGAGGACTTATTGGCGGGTACATGAAGGGTGACCCGTAAACAGGCTGCCCATACATCATACATTGCACTGAAAGTAAATAAAGGTGTTAATTTTTTATACTCATGATAGATACATTTTCTGTCTCAATCTCTCTATCTTCAACTATCTTCCAGTACGCTGTTTGCGACCGTAGTGCAACTTGTTTTAGCTTGCTTGTTTTAGCCTTTGGATCCACGACCGTAGTTAGGTGGTCTTGTCCTAATGTGCTCATACCATGAAGTCTCTAAATGGCTCAAAATTCAAATGAAGCAAATTAGCATTGCAAGCAATCTGGTTGAATCTAGAAAAAATATTTATACTGGTTGAGAGTTATTAAAGTTACTTACTTGCAGCAGGAGCTTGGAACTGGGGAGCATTACTGCTGGACGGCATGTGCGTGCTGGTGGTTGTAGGAAGAGTGGATGTGGCCGCAGGCGCATAGTACATCGGAAACATACCTATACAAAAACATACCATTAACAACCTAGTAACAATTACATTTGAAAGTTTTATAGTATACTTTCTTATTCCTCTTTAATATAGTTTTATTTACCTGGCATGGCGGTAACAGGGCTCATGATAGACATTTGTTGCGGTATACCGACGCCCAAGATAAAGGTGTTCATGTTATTTGCTGGCGTAGTCGGCCAGTGATTTGCTGCTAAAGGAAATTGTATTGTTTTTAATTGTTTATTACATGAGAAACTTTAAACAAAGAACTAAAGCTTATACATCTGTTATTACAACTAAAGGCTTTTGCTATACTTAGGGATCCGTCAGCCACCGGTCTACTCGGACGTAAGTGGTAATTACAGCTTTAGCAAAGTCTTAAGCTGCAAACTCTTAAGCCGTTGCTTACCGTGACAGCAGCACAGCTCTTCAAATCACATTTGGAGGAAGGAAAGCTATGGATGAGATATAATAAAGCTAACGAGGTAGTGTTCTTAACTTACCGACAGTTGTAGTAATAGTTGAGGATGGCTGTGCGACGGCGGCACTGGTCGACAGGGTGCGCTGCCTACGTCGCGGTTGACGCATCGACGAGCAGTGATGCTTATGTGGGTTGGTTTCGGAATCATTTTGCTTACAGGGACGCTTGATACCATGTGGCTGAAAAAAATTATATGTTATTACATGGAAACAACGACACGACGGATGTCAGATCAAATTGAAATGGAGTAGCATAGAATTGATTGAGTTAATTATGGTTTGCTGTAAAGGAATAGAAGAGGAAATAAAACTGCTTGGAGTTATACCTAAATAAATAATAGATTAAAAAAACACGCATTATTTTAAAAACCGAATTAAAAAGGAGAAACCATTGTTTTTATAATTCAATATAAGGATAAAATGATTAATAAAATAAATCATTTTAATGTAGAGAAGGGTGAGGTGCTTTCTAAGTAGCGTCATTATCAAAATATCTTAAAAAGCATCCCATGCTTTTTTACATTAAAATGGTTTCTTTTATTAATCACTAACTGCAGACCACGCGCTTGCTTTATCTCTCTCGCTGTCACGCAAAGGATCTGTAAAAAATCTATTAATCCTGACGATCCTAATCAGGATAATGAGATAATCTTAAATTATTGTATTATCACTGGTCCTCGATGAGTCTACAACGTTTAAATTAAATCTGACCATTTAAATTTAACTACTATATACGGATTTGATCGCGTTGTTTATTTGACACTTTTTTACATAATTTAGAAACGACTACTATTAAACTAGTAATTCAAATAGTCAAACCCAAGAAGAAGCAAACCACAGCTAGACTTCATGATACTTTGAGCTCATTCTGCGTAAATGAAAACACCAATGATTAAATTATGTTCGGGTACTCTGAAATAACTACACTGGAACATTGAGACAACTACCATCTTAGTCTCCCCGTGACCATGGCTGCTGAAAAGCAACCGAAACGTCGGGGAAAGTGTAAACTTGAATATAAATAGGTTTAATAATTTAATTAGCTTAAAAATTTGTTAAGTTTAATAGTAGTAGTTTCTAAATTATGTAATAAAGTGTAAAATAAACAACGCGATAAAATCCGTATATAGTAGTTTAATTTCAATGAATAACATGCGCGTAAACAGAAAACAATATTATTTAAATCTGACCATTTGAAGTGGGTCAAAATTAAGTCCAGAGGAGTCAATTTCAAACAAAGTAACAAACAAACATACATGTGAAGCTAATAAAGCGTGTTAAAATATAATAGACCACTACATTATCAATACTACATCAATATTATAGATACTAATTTTCTGATCTAAATATATTTCTGCGATCAAAGACTGCTGACAGACAACATGAGAAAATATTACAACGATTACAAATATTAAGACTGCGCCGAGCGAAATGTGCCAAAACAGGCGGTCACAGTTAAGTGAATAAAATCAACACTTTTTGTTTAATACAAATATAAAATATACATTTACCATAACAATGAATGTGTTTACAATTACACCGTGTAAAAAATATAAAATAATTAATATTTTCGCCTACAAAAATACGTAAATTTGTTTCGTGATTTTTAGATTATAACAGTAGAAATCTATCCTATTTTACAACTTAAACGAAACATAAATAGTTATATTATAATTTGTCCGTCCCTATATTATAAATCCGTCCTTATATTATAAGTTATTGGTTGACAATAAAGATACATATTTATCAAAAAAGCACTTCAAATCCTGCATACAATTTTACTATGGCGGCCGCGCGCCGATTTGAATATGCGCCGCACGAGCTCTGTCATTATCTGTGTTACGCTCGGCACAGTCTTAAACCTAAGTCTTCTTAAAAATTGTAAGTAGTAAGATGAATACCTGGGTTGCACCAGGTGCTCCCGCAGCTGTTGGTTGGAAAGACGCGTTGCATCGAGCTAAGTGTTCTTTCTTTTTCTGCCTCGTCTCATTAGTAGCCTTCTCTCGGTTCCCCTTGCTGCTTGAACGAGTCTCACGGTGAATCTTCATCAACACTTTCTCCATCTCAGCATTATGTCTGAGAGAAAGATAAAACTCAAATTAATTGACGTCTATGATCGTTATAGGAAATAGGCAGGCCTTAACTCAATATAAAAGACGGTTATAACTCATATCTTTAAAATTGTTTAACTTATAGAAACTTATATTATACAGGCTGATTTTGAAATCGTGTTATTCCTTTTAACCACAAGTTCTACTGGTGGTATAGAATAATTCACCATATTTTTTATTATATGAATTTTTTGGATAAATCTGTGTACCGTTTTTTTTTTTCGTGTAATGGTTTCAGGTAGTCATATTGTTACGCCCAGTGACATCTCTCGGCATTGTGGGAAAGACTCGGCAGTTCCGTCTAATAAATTACACCGCCATCTATTGACATCTTACGGAACTACGTAGTAGGTATGCGTACGAGAATTGTAAAGATAACGCTGGTACTTTCTCGAAACATCGTACTGTTTACATACCGATTATAGCGTTACTAGAAAACTCTAGAAACGCTTTACCCGTGTATAAATAGGGCGCACGCGCACCGCCGAGTCAGTTTACAATCGTAAGCGGTCAAGTATTCATCGAAGCGAACGGAAGCGGAAATACTACGGAGTTTAAAGCAGTACAGTGAAAAAGTGTGGTATAGTGTTCGTTGTGTTTTAAATTTAATTGTGTCTGAATAAAACGTGTTTTTGTCGGTAATATTGTTTGCATTCTTATCTGTCGAACCCAGCACGTAACAATATCATACGTTAACCTCATGAGGCAATTTTATTATTTTAATAATTTTACAAAATAATAATAATAATAATAATATAATATATATGTATATATATATATATATACAGTGGTGGACATATAATTAGAAACACTTGCCACGTATTTCACATTATACAAGGCACATTGCCGTAAAACTTTTGTTTTTGGAAATAAAATAACAAAATGCATAGAATACGTTCAACAACTTATAATTCATTAAAAAACAAATAAATATCCGAGTTTACAACTACCATTTAGATATTTAGTTACGTACAAACAACTAAACGACATTTGCAGTACCATCCGTAATGGACAAGTAATTAGAAACAATAAAGAAATGAGGTAAAAATCAAAGTTATTAACGTGTTGACGTCTTCAATTTGAAATTATTTATGTAAAATTATGTTTGGTTTACTATGTTTTAAAATTAATATTTTGTTGCATAGCCTTTGTTATTAATGACGGATCTGCAACGACGTGGCATTAATTCAAGTAATTTCATACATTTATCGAGTGGGATCGAGTTCCATGCTTCAACAAAGGCTTCAGCTTCACAGGCTAAAGTTCATTGTGACTGGAATTACGATTAACGGAGACTTTTTTTTTAACTACGTGTCACATATTTTCTATAGGATTTAAATCTATTTGCAGGCCAGTCTAACATGTTAACATGTTGCTTACTAAGAAAGGATTTAACACTGCGGGCCGTGTGTTTTGGGTCGTTATCGTGCTGAAAGATCCAGGTCACAGGCAAATGGTCGTCGGTGTAGGGAATCATTGTCTCTTCTAAGATGTTTTTGTATTGAAATTGATCCATTATACCTTCAATCTTACGGACGGATTCAACTCCGCAACCAGAAAAACATCCCCATACTTTAATGTTACCACCGCCGTGTTTGACTATGCTCTTCGTGTATTTATAATCAAAAGCATGGTTTATTGGACGTTAGACGCAGCGTTTGCCGTCTGAATTCACCATATTTATTTTTGTTTCATCCGAGAATAACACTTATTCCCTTTCTCGTACGGTCCAGTTAAGATATTTCTTTGCAAATAATAATCGCTTCTCTCGGTGTTGCTTGGTATAAAGCGGTACCTTTCGAGAAACCCTCCCGAACAATTCAGCTTCCACTAATCTGCGGCGTACCAGTTTCGAGGAAATGTTCCTTGGGTCATCAGGTGAAAAAACTTTATTTCGAATGTCGTTGGAGCCTTTAAACGGGTTTTGTTTAGCTACGTGTATTATTTGCAAATCTACCCGGGGAGACGTTTTCCTTGGACGAGCCTTTCTAACAACACTTTTAGTAGTTCCGTTTCTTTTATAATGAGCAATAGCGTTCAAAACTTTCTTTACAAAACATTCTAGATGATTAGTAATTCTTCTATAAGACCACTTTCAATCTAAATGTAATTTAACAATTAATTGCCTAGTTGACTCGTCACAACTCTTATTTTTACCCATTTTTAACAAAACTTATTATTCACGTAATCTAATTGACGTTTAATTGCCGCCGAAACTACAGGAAAAGCGGAGAAAGAGGTTTTTTTTTTTAATTTCTAGTATGGAACGAACCATTGGTCCTGTTTCTAATTAGTTGTCCAAGCGGCTAGTAATAGAAATTCAACTATCATTCATATTTAAACTCTTTTAACAACTTTTTATGCGTTTTTAACTCATTGGCTATATTCTGGCATAGTTAATAGTGATTTAATCTATATATTTTCTACTCATAACGAAAGTTCATTCTGTGTTTACCTAAGTTTTATGTACTGTTTCTAACTATATGTCCACCACTGTATGTATCATATATATATATAATTATATATATAGATATATCTGCTCGTATTTTGTACAGGGACATCGCAAAACGCCTGATCGACGTTTCGCGTGATCAGAAGTCTGGTCTTTTCTTAGCCCAAAGAATCAGCATTGCCATTCAACGTGGCAATGCTGCCAGTCTTCTGAGCACGTTACCAGTTGACAGCGATGCTGAAGAATTCTACGATGCCTAAACCATCTTTGTAAATATTTTGTATTATAATTATTTGTGTTTTTGTAATTATGTTATCTTTTTTAATACGTTTGTAAATATAGGTTATTAGATTATTTCATTTTAAAATGAATTATGTAAATATAATTTAACAAATTTATCTGAATATATATATATATATATATATATATATATATATATATATATATATATATATCTCAATAATTAATGTCGTAAATAATAACGGGCGGTCCTTTTTATTGACCACCACCATCATCATCAGTTATTGCTGTTACTTCTTTTTAATTAGCTTAATACTAAGATTGTTTCGGGTGGTTAACATATGACTATGTGAAACGAATTCACGAAAAAAATTCGTACATTAATTTCACTAAAAACCTAATTCTAATAAAAAAGAATATGGTCAGAGTTATTCTATTATGTTGTAGAATATATCACCAATAGAATGCGTGATTAAAAGGCATTACACGATTTCAAAATCACCCTGTGTAATACATGTTTTGTAATGTTTAATCACAAATCATGGTAGCGAAACAGCAGGAAAACCCATATATCCAAAAACTAATTTAGAATTGAGAATAAGAAACTAATATAAATAGAAAATAAGAAACTGAATAGCTAAGAACAGTTTTACAGAATCGTAATACTTATAATTATTATCGCTAATTCAATGTAGAATTTTCTATACTGAATAACTGCTTTACGTTTCAGTAATAGACGTGTTAAAGGCACAATTGAAGCCCAATATTAATATCAGGCACCACTATCGGGCTTATTGCCTATGATCTGATATCTGGTTTATATAGCTACAATTTCAATTAATTAAACAATACTTTGATTACGAATGTTCTACATTGAATATGACTTACGAGTACATCAAACCAACACCAATAACAACGGTGAATTCAGTATTCAACATACATAAAAATCCTCTAAGAAAAATATTCTGTAATTATTCATCATGGCCTTAAACGACACAATCGACAATACGATTCTCCGTAAAATAAATTATTGGAGTCACCGAGATCGAAGTCTAAGCAAGTTGCGCTGAACAGGTCGCAATTGCTTGCGGAACGAAGAATGTCGTGGCAAACTGGTTTGAAAGTAACCGCCCTCAATCAGCAAACGTGTAAAACGATCGCAGCCAGATCGAACGACGACCTGAAGCTGATTATATAGAATCAACAAAAAAGAATCAATCTGTATGTCTGAAAAAAGATGTCTCATTTTGGGATGACACAGACAAAGATGTGTACAAAAACGCTTCATAAACAATATTCACCATGATTTTCTATAGAATGTCTGATTGAATGGGTAACTGACAAATCAACGCACAGCTCAAAACCGCAGATTTTAGAAATAAGAATGTTTGCACATCGATTCCATACATAAAGTAGGTATACACTAGGAAAGATTTTTTAAATGGGTTTATTAGTTTGAATAAAAAACATATAGAAGCGTCTAACAAGACCAAAGCTCGTAGAAATAATCTATAATAATAAATCAAATGATAGAAGGGTATAATAAGGATGGGTGCGTGAAAACGGTAAGTTTCCACGAAATCCACCCTTAAGTGTGTGATATGAGTATTGCCTAAGATTGAAATGTAGACATATTGCAATACTTTAAGAATTAAATAGATATCTTTTCACGGTGCTTAGTCAGCACATATGATACTTTGATCACAAACCATACATATAAGACAATTACATACTAGTATAGTATAAATAGGTATAGTTACATATTAGAGTCCTAATTTTTTTTTTTTCTTAAGGTGGTAAGATGCTACATATTTGTAACATAACTAGGTAAGTTAGTAAGTTTTGACGGTCATAATGATTGCAATAAAATAATTTAAATTAAACATTACAAAATATATTATGTTCCCGGGACTGATAAAAGGCCGTCTACTTATAAGGGCTGGCATGAGGTGCGTTACAGACTGAAACCAGGAACGGCTACTGTGATGAACATGATAGATTCGATCAAGAATCTAAGGTTTGGAAAACATAGTCTTGAAATAAAGATAATTGGTCAATAGTCATCAAAAATTAACAAGATTTTTCGGCAAGTCAATTACTTCGATTAGGAATTCGGTTTACCAACTAAATTGGTAATTTAGTCCTGCAAATATAAAAAAACAGTGGCCGCAGGTAAGAGAATATACAAGAAGGTCGCCTACGGTCCGCCTACGTCGGTCAAAATTACCATATCTTGGTTTGGAAGAAATGTTAAGAGTCGTGCTAATTCACACGAAGATGGCGGATCGAAAGCGCCTACACAAAAGAATAGCTCATGTTAGAAAGGTATAAAGTAGAATTAAAATGTCTGAAATGAGCAATCAAGAGTATTATCAATAAAATGTACTAACTTAGTAAGTAAGGATTCAGTAAGGCGGATGGGTTGATACTCTCCCATCGGAGCGACGGGGCTGCAGGTACCCATAGCCATGACATTGGAGTCACATGAGCTGGTCATTTCCCCTGAGTCCCCTGAGTTTTGGGCCATAGGAGAGAGACAGTGGCTGAAAGAGAACAAAAGCATGAATGCATAATTTATGTAGTTAATCAATACAATTTATTTATGGCTCTGAATCCTTCACGTTAAGGGCAGGCAGATAAATAATGGTTGCCAGGACTACACACCAACGCACTATTTACTACTCTACTTGTCTCGTTTTCATAACTTTTACCACCAACACTCGTAAACAGAGGAACCATCAAATAAATAGTAGCAGTCCACTACTGCAAAAAAGTGTCAATAATACACCTTGGGCATCCAGCCTATCACAGCCACCTACATGAGACCATCAGTCTACCTAGCTGGAAAATGGAATAAGTAGAAAATAACAACAGTAATATTGAACTACTTACTTAATAGCAGGTCTCGTTTCCTTCAACGCAAGAATGTTTTCACCTCCAACTGTATTGTAGTCTTCATAAGAGTACGGCTGATGGCTATCGAAATACCTACAAATATTACAATCAATGTAATGACTTGACATATCTCTAAATACTATAAATAATAATACGCCGATACTGCTCCTACCCAGAAAGATCAGCTAAGTCTCATACAAAGTTAAAGTATAAAATAGTAAACCTTAGCTCATAAAATAACACTTATGAACGTCAACATTTATGAGACGAGACAGTTTACAACATATTGATTTATTAGAGATAGATAATTATATATAATATCAGGCCGATCCCACTACTGGGCACGGGCCTTCTCTCCGTGTGAGAAGAGGTAGGCCATATTCCACCACGGTATGGTCCTCTATTATATACCGCATATCCCAATCGAATGATAATCAATAAATAAAAATACTATCAAAGTATTATGTGTCTAATATGAACATCGACAATTGAAGTATATTTTCCTGTAATTAGGATAGCATTAATATCATTGAACACGGGTTCTAAAGATGTAAATATATTAACAGGATGTTGCCATTAAGCCAGTTAAAATAAGGTAAATAAGCTCATATGGTTTGACCATACGAAACCTTTGAACTATGCAAATTATTGAACTGCTTACGTGCATGATTGTACGATCTAAGATGGGTTTTTAGAGCTACGCGTTATGTACTTAACAACAAGCTTTTCTTATTTGTTTTTACATACACGTTATGTAAAATTTACAAACGAATTCAATTCATTCGTAAAAGGCAAGTAGAATTTCTTTACAAATACAATGATCCGTATTACTAACCAACGCGACACTAGTTTTAAATATTCTACATCTGCACCATGCTCCTTATACGTATAAACAAGAATACAGCCGATTTGTTGATGATTAAATATCTTACCTTTGCAGAGTATCATTATAGTTGAGTTGGTTGTAGCTAAGCGGAGTCTCCGTACTAGACTTGCTATCATTGTAGTCGTGGTGCGGTGATATTCCTCCGAGCATCACTGAATCTCTCTCCTGGAAAGACAAGCGGCACACGTAAGTCAATATTTGGCAATTGCCGAGATGCTATATGGATATATCTGTGAAAATTAAATCAGGGATTTTATAAGTTTCAATCGTTTCCCAATTTGGATAGAAATTCAAAATGTGAGGCGAATGAAAGTCTGCGTGTTCCTGATTTAAATAATTGTGCACGACTGTGGAATGAAAGAGATTAGGTAATAATAACGTTTTCCTGACATGTTGGACGATTGGATTGATATTGCTATAGCCTTTACCGGCTTACATCATAGCTGCATAGCATCTTCTGCTTATCTGAGAGCAATAAAAAAATAAATAAAACATCTAGTTTTATACCCCTTCCACCTTTTTGGTAATATAAAAGCCTTTAAGTATTGGTATGTAAATACCGGTATAACGTCCAAAATCAACTCATAGTGTAATTGAAGAATACTTCCATAGAAAAACACAGCACGTGTTTTGACAAATACCAGATTTGTTCACGCTAATGTCACCTTTTTTACCTGAGTAATATAATAATACACTCCTTCAATAATTACCTACGCCGTCAGCATCCCAATTAACCTTACACGTTTTAAATGCCGTACCAATAGTAAATGCTTTACGAACATTACGAACACTCAAGGGTCTGTACTGTACAACTAACATGAAATTAATAATTACATATACGTGCACCATTCACGCACGTATCGAGACGAATTTATTTTTAACACATTTTCAATTAATTAAATGGAGCAAACTGCATATGTACATCTATACGCATGAGTCTGTGTGGACGACACGAATGTTAATAGACATCCGTTTACACAACTTACGTAGTAGCTGTGGTCAGGGTCCTGTATTTCTAGACGCAGCTCTTCGTCTGTTTTGGGCTGTTCCTCCATGAGGCTTTCCATGAATGACGCGAGATCCTGGCAGCGCTTGCTCATCTGTTGTTTGGCAAGTTCTGCCGGCTTTGTAAGAACCTGATGATAATGTTTATATATGTCAATAATATGTATCTGTAGTGAAAACTACGATTGCGTGTTCAGAATGCTTGTTTATTTGATCATCATGAGAGTATTTATATTATAATATTAAGAATGTGTGAGCATACACATATACACACATGTTAAGAGAAATATATTACTAAGTAAAATATTAAATAATAATTCAGCACAATTGCGTTATACAATTGAGGTCGTAAGACGTCTAAAAGATTGAGGTGACATAGTTGTAATGTGCCTACATATCTATAAACAGATTCTATTTTATTTCAATATGTATCTTAATTCATAGTTTCAATCTCGTTAAGGAAGGTTTTCTGTCTTATGACACAAATAAATGTAATTGTATAATATTCCGGAATAAAAACTAATTAAAATTATTTTTAGGAAATAAGATTTGTTTAAACATATCCGTTTGCAAAATTTTGTTGCTAATAAATATATTACCACACTTCGAATGATAACAATATACAATCAATAACTGCTTTACCTCATTCATGATCCTGATAATATTTTCTCTGAGCATTTGTGCTTTGTTCTTTTCTTCCTCGGAAACCTTGACTGTCTTTTCCGGGTCGAGCGCTTGGAACACATCAGGATTTGCTGGGCCCTAGAACGAATAATAAATCTTTAAACTTGCACACATATGGTCGTACTGTGACATGAACATTTAGTGATTCAGTTTCCCGAGAAATGTTTAATACTTTCCCAGCGGATGACCTCCTCAGAACGTGACGACGATTTTAATGTAACTTGAGGATCACGTCTTCACAACGACGCCCATTCCTGTACTGTTTATTTGAAATTCAGGTCGCTAAGCCGTGATCCGCTAACGAAATAAACATCCTACATAATATAGTACACGCACACATAGAAATCGCCACGACTCGTACATCATTTTTATATGATAGGAAACAAAAGCGTCGCGCGCGGGCGGTGCGCGCAGTCGAGGACGGAGACTCCCCAAAAATCGCTTGCACGGGGCGGGACCGCGGGCTAAATAACTTTCGCTGGATAAATGTTAACTAACTAGTTTGTATATAATTCCATAATTTCCCATATAGTCTGTTAATCACTGAGATTTATAAATAATATATAGAAACGTAAGTAAAACAACGATTCGACATTATTAATCTACAATTAATGTAATAGATATAGACAGGCTAATCATATTATTGGTGACACAGCGATTACTTACACTAAAAACCTCTACCGTTATTATTGTTTAAATTAGGTATGTATGTGAAAATATAGTAAGTAAATGAAACTGATATTAAGACCGTACATGGCATCTTTAGTAGACGTATATTTCCCTTATACTATTAAAATGCCATTTGATGGAAGGAAATGAAATTTCACAAAAAACCTACGAAAATATTGTATAACACTTAAGTTAGGTTTAATTAAAATATTGCTAAAATAAAACATAACTATATATATCTGGGCAGTTGTAGGTATAGTTACCTCAATGATATGATGTTTTCCAATAACAAACTCAAGTTTCCTTGACCACGGGTTTATGAACGACGACCACTCTGTTTCCAGTTTAATATAGTCTCCATTTTGAGTAATCATTCTATAAATAAATAATATAGCTTTAGAAATTATTATAAATTAACATACACAAAATAAATTATATAATATTAATTGTTAAAGTATTTTACTGAAATTCGACACGAGAAGTTTGAACTTGTTCATTAAATAGTAACTTAAACATAAAGTTAAACCAATATTTTACAGAAAACTATCTGAACTTACACTTTATCAACTAAGTTTCTTATGAAGTAATCCAGCTAAAAATATATACAAGATGCTGACCTGTACGGCTTGGACCTGGACAGGCCTCCTTCCTTAACAATGGTTTCATAGACCTGTCGTAGGTACGCCAAGTCCTCTGGATGGTACAATAGCAGCGCATCCTTCTCTGTAAGGTCCTGGGGTAGGTGTCCCAGGTACGGCACAGACTCGGGGTCCACGTATTCAATGTTACCATTCGCCGCGTGCCTTATCACGAACGGAACCATATTGGTTACTATCTCGAACGGCACTTGAGAAATAAAAAACATCAGCGATATAGAAATTGATCAATATCTTATTGCATGCCAAATATATAAACATTGAAAATGAGCATTAAACTGCCGTATTAAACATCAAAAAGTAAAATCGAACAGGTACTCAACAATAATACAATGATATGTGGTAAGCACTCATGTATTTTATCGGACACTAAGACACTTTTTGTATGACGCCAGATGAATAAATCGCGCACGTTTAGTCGGCAATAGTAAAGACGTACCTATATCATAAACATGGATATAACTAGACAATTCAGTCAGTTATATCATGCTTAGGATATTATGGCTGTGTTTTGTTCTGCCTTAAGTTGAAGTAAAATAAAAGATTACTACAACGAAAATTCGTTCAGTATCAAAGTATGTGTCCGTAATTACCGTATTTACTGTATACACTTACATTTGAATGCGGAGAAAAAAGGCGTAGCTTGTATCACTAAGTAGATGACTTTACCCTCCTCGTCGCTAACGTTTTTAAATGACAATTTGAGTAAGAACGTCATGTAGGTCACAGACCTGTCCTTGACGCCAAACCCTGTTACTAGCCCCTTGTAACGCCGGATGCGACACACCATGGTCGACACTGAGTTAGCTGGACACTGGGCTGAAGACAAAACTGACATTGTACAAGGCAATAAAATAAAATTAGTTAAACTAAAAATTAACATAACATACACATATGCATACTTATGACTACTACACAACAAAGATAATCCTTGAAATCTCACATTTAGCTTAAAGTGTTATCTAAATATTGATATACTCTTCTCTAACGGTCAAAATGAATAATCAAACATTTAAGACTAGAAATCAATATGTCTGACATCAAAACAAATTTACAATCATGATTTTTATGATTTTAAAAAGTATTGGTTATTAATTTTTACCGTGTGCAATTTAGAATTTACACATAACGCATACATGTCGGTTATGCAGTAAACTAACTCTATCATATTTTCAATTTAAAATTAATATCCTTAAAGGATATTATAGTAAATAAATACAGTTAGGCTGTATTAACCTTTACATTACTTTCAATATCTTTCATAATCTTGGCCATTCAATTGTTATCGAGTATAAAAAACCTAACCGCCGTTTGGTGACGAAACTTAACGAAGTAAAACTAAGGAAATAAATTTCGAATTCCCATTGTGAAAGAGAATGCTCGTTCTTAGAATAAAAATGTATAAAGTTAATCTATAAAATACTACAATTATAAGAAAAATTGTGACTACATGTTTAAAGAAATAACTTGTGTTGATAACGTTGCGATGTTATAATGACTTCGAGCATTAAATATTAATAATAAAACATGTCATTGTGTAGACAAATTAGTATCCCCTAATACCAAAATATTGTACATATGTATTAACAATACATTCAGCTGAACAGGAAAAAGCCACTTTAAAAAGAATTACATAAGCATTGATGTATTCCAAAGATTTTTGAAACCCAGTACCAATTTACGGTGTGATTATAATCAATTTGTACATTTGTTCTGAATAGTATTTTTCCAGTGATCGCAACAATCTGCCACGGTTCAACGGGCCGCGATAATAGTTGTCACGTGTTCTATCCACCCTCTGCCACTGGTATAAATATATTCATAGCTAGCCTTGCACGCAATATAAAACGAGGTACAACGTGGATTCTTTTATAATATACATAAACCGTGTAATATAATTTGATTTAAGAATGATAATAAGCAGTATTAATGTTATTCTAATAGGAAACTTCAAAGTCATAATTCGAATTTTGCACATAGGTAGGTACTGCTCCGAAAATCTTTTGAGGAACGCTAAATTACTCTCAAAATTCCTTAAGGATATAATGAATTTGGATGTTATTATGTACGAATTTATACAATAACAGAGCCTTAAACTTTCGATCTATATCTATGTTTGTGTTTGTCTACACGTGAAAAGGTAAATTGCCAATAATTACCATTCTTAGAGGCTGCCATAAAACGTTGAAAATACAGTCTTATTTGTAAGCAGGTAAGGTAACTAAGTTTACTAAACATAAAAGTATAGTGCTACGTACAAAGAACTAGTGTGTTAGTTGCTCGATTAAAATATTCGCACAACGACGACTTTGAAAAGATAACGACCGTTTTACTCGCTCGCCATGGACTAAATTAGTTACGATGAATTGAGCGTATTAAGAGAGCCGATCTCTAAGTACCGTACAGCCGGTCTGGTACTACCTACACATAGCAGATTGCGTGAGTTAACGTATTTAAGTAAGCCTAGGTACTCTTTGCTATTACACGCTGTATACATACGGTAAATATCCATTAGATATAAAACAATCACGATGACGTTTTAAATTAAATAAAATAGCCCAATTTCGAAACAATACGTATCAGAAGTGGTAGTAATTTCTTAAAACTAGTAGCACACAATCAACGTCACATTTTTAAATATGAAGCTACAGATGTCTACAAACTGAATAAGTTAGTTATAACCACGAGCATTCCCTTTTTCCATCCATGTGCCAATCATTCAATTTAATATCTTAGAAATACCAAAGAGGCTGAAATAACAAGTTTGCTTAAGGTCTCGAACATCATTTTTGCTACATAACATGAAATTCGCAAAATGTAGGAACATTTTATTAACAGTCTGTGCATTTGTAAGGTGCGTAATTAGGTACTACGCGGGATGGAAGCTGCACATTATGTAATTTGGTTGCAACAGCTATCGCGTATTTTATATTATATTATTATTGTGTTACAAACCTGTGTGCGATCCTAACATGAAAAGCTCACTAATGTGCTCAACAATCTATTTGAAGTTCTCGTTGTGTCCTGTAGCGAAGATGTTAATAAAAAAAACGCAAAACCTCCACCCTGAACGAAACTATATCGAAACATTAAATAACTCGCTGCTTTGTGTATACTACTCTTAATTTGTAGTAGCAAGCAATTATTATAGCATAAATGTCATTGCCATAACACCGTTTTTTAATCGAATACTCCAATTATAATTAAAGATTTTGCGTTTAAATTAATAAACACTACATATCTTTATGTATCAAGCTACCTTTTAATTACTTTAACGACAACTCATGCTCAAATTAAGGTAGTAATAAACAAAAATAACGACAGTGAATTGGCACAATAGATTTGGATTAAATCTGATTTACCTTTTTCTTGCGTACCATTTACAAATTTCGGGACGGCCAAACCGCTTGTGATTTGCGACGCAAATGTACTGCGATCCTGTGAATATTCGTTCCACTTTATTTATATACTTACTGATAAATAAGCAAGAGTATACCTATGAATTATACTTTAAACTTTAAATAGATTATTTTGAATAAACTAGAAAAAGAAATATTCTTGTTGGAAGTAAGAATATTAGTAGGTACAATGTTTGTGTTCTTACCCTTGGGTGAATGAAGTCTATGAAAGACCTGCCAATCCACATATCTTTTGGGAACCCGAGAGTTGCGGTCAAGGATGACGTGGTGTACATGACGACACCATCTTGCATCGATATCACGCAAGAGAACCCGTCCTGTTAACAAATAACAATAGGTATATGATACATGTACATCGTGGTCAGTGCCATTATAGATGTTAGAAAATAAAGAATCGAGTTTATCGCATAAAGCGTTAAGGCGCTGAGTACTGATTATAAACTTGACTATAATTGTGTGATAAGTTTTTGTTAACAATTATTGTCTTTAATATGTTTAAACTTTAATTTGATTTGTGTTGTGTTAGAATATTTACTTATGGGTGATTTTATTTATTTTTATTGGCCTTATTTATGTTGTTAATTTTTTATGACTTGTATTGTATGGCTGTAAATTTTCCATGTAATAAAAAGATAAAATAAATTTCAAAAAAATATTTTCGTAACAGTTTACTCAACAAGGATCTTTAAAGAGATATGATAGTAATAGTGATTAACATATTATTTCTTTCAATTTTATTTTAGTTTGTCACGAATATGTTGAGAATTCATTGTATTAAAGTTTTACTGATTCGTGATTTCTGATTTAAAGTAACGGTTCAACAATCCTTGTTGATTTCTCCAAAACATGTTAAAATTACAATTAGTTTGTTGTAATGAGCGCCTTAAGCATTTGCTAATCGCTCTGGAGGCATTTGTTTACATAACAACGCATGTTTAGATTTTACTACTATAACGAAGTGTAATCTACTATTACTTTATTTTTACTCAGTTAAACATACTATAGTAAAAGGCAACTTAATAAAAGGCAATAATAACCCATCTCTAGGACAATTTGTTACAAGAACGCTAATGTTGCGCCAGCTTGGCGACATGATTATTACCTACATGACTGTATGAGTTTAAAAAAGGTAGACGCATTGAAAGATGCCTTCCTACTTGACTTGAAACCATTAGCATTAATAGTAATAGTAATTGATTACTATTCCAAGATAAGTCTTGCTAAGATTTTAAGATATAAAGGAAACATTTAATTGCGCGTTTTTGAATAACGACTTTTGATTAGTAAACATCGTAAGCGTCTTTGGTGCTATCATAACATGTGATTTTATATAATATTCAGAAATACAAAATTACATCACAATTATCTTGAACATGGTATTAATTAATTACCGCCACCGATAATTGTTATAGATAATGAAGATGATCAATTGAAGCTAATAATAAAAAATATCAAGAAGGCAATCTATTTATTCAGTTCTGTATGGGTCACATCCCTTAAAAAAAACACAGTTATATAACATTAAGTACACGAACTAAGTCGTACCAAGTCCAGTGTTAGGACACGTGAGGCTAATAAAATGGCATGCTATAATTACATTACCAATATTATCATTTACTTATAATTTTTTTTACAAATTGTTCGAGTAAACCGTGACCGTTTTAATAACTGTAAGGTAAAGGTTCGTTGTTAAAATGTTTCCAAGTTACGCAGGACGTCGCTACACCGAGTAAAAGAAGCCAAATAGGAAGGAAAAGTTTGATGAGTTTGGTCGCGCGATCAGCTGTGTTTTCGTCCGTTAAACTTTTTTTGCCGGAAGTAGGTAATGGCACTTACCGAGCTAAAGGAAGCAGTAGAATTACGGCTTACCACGATGTTGGCTGTAGCCGTTAGCAATGGTATGTTGCAAGATACAACCTATAAACAATGGAAGATGTTAGTACCATTTTAATCAGTAAGATTTATAAATATGTGTAAAGTTCAGCTAGAACTCCTTCATTAAGATATTTCGCACCTTGTAACATGAGTGCGGTATTGGGACCATAGGTGATATTGTGTTTTACCTAATATACTAAATAAAAACTCCAACCGTTAGCGTTCTCCAATAAATAACAACTGTTTCTAACAAGTTACGATCTTTGTTCGCAAGCGTTGAATGATTGATATCAAACTATGCCTCTTATCATATTTATTATACTCTTAAAACATATTGTTATGTCTACCAGCCCAGGAATGAGGTCTCGGGGTTCTCAAGACTTGCATAATAATAATATATATAATAATTGCAGAGACCGTTTTCGCTTTCAACTGTTGTCGACAAAACGTGGTTCATATAAACACGTGTCTTAACATGTTCTTGGCGCGATGAACGGCTGTCACGGAGCACTTACGTCACCGGGTAACTAGTGTCGTCGTCACCCGGCTCGTTTCGTTAAGCGTGACTACGTTGTCGCTCGCACAATCTATGTACTACACACTACACATATTATGTACATACGGAATGTCATTTACGATACGAAGTAATAATGTGCATTGTCTCAATGTACAACACGTAAGCAATAGCGATTTTTTTGGTGTTTCAAAGTAAATATTGAACTAACTTCAGTATAGTGTTGCGCATATTATTATATTAAGTACATATATACAGAAAAAAAGCAGATATTTTAGTAGCGCATAAAAAGTGAAGATTTGTAATGGTCTCAATTGGGTCGGTTTTCTATTGTTCTGATAACCAAATCGGTTCAACAAAAGCCCTCGCATAACAAGCAAATCACAATTGCTCTAATAATAGCTATTACTATATCACGTAAGCTCTTTTATTATTTAGTGCGCTACTTATTTATCTAATGTTCAACAAGGTACAGTTATTAATAACAAAATTGTATGGACCAGATTTTCAACGTCCATTACTGTAAAAGTGACATAATTAATGTATCATTGAATGTGCATAATTGGTTTTGAACGGTACGAATGGTATTCGAATACAGTTGAGCATAACGCGGTACAAGGTACGGTGGTCAAGGGCGCACCGCACGGACCTACTTGTTTGTACAGTGTTGTCGACCCATTCGAATGTAGTTGTACACATCGATATTTTATGGTGTTCAAGGGCCCTCAGAATTTCTAAAGTCTTGTTCAAAGTAGATAATTTCATTTACTTATTTTATTGCGTTTGATATATGCTTGGCGGAACTTTGGAATACATTTGGCAGCTACTTGTGTTGCGTAAAAGGTTAAAACAACAAGTACCTCGTCTTTCACGCTGTTCCTGTCCGAGGTGAATATGTCTATGTTCTCAGCACCCTTCTCAACCTGCGAATGCGCCGGTGACGGAGTCGGGGCAACTGCACAACAAAATAACAGACGGAAGATAAACATGCACCTACTTGTTTAAAATGTACATAACAATATCTGAAAAAAAAGACAATGCTAAAACGATGATTCGAAAAATGTTCAATATAAAAAGAAAATAATATTTTCATTGTACGTACCATGCATCCCCGGTAACCATACATCCCTCTCTATACATTACCTCGAAAACATATCTCGTATATATTTGTCAGAATAACAAATCCGGTCACGTAGTACCTATAGGATATTATATAAGGGAGATATATAATATTAAACAACTGACACGAAGTTCGGAATAGCTGATCGCCCTTGATTTCTGTAACGATAATTAATAATTGATTTAATATAGCTTCATCTCCCAAAGATCTATTATCAACCAGAATTATGTTTTAGTTTTCAATTGGATGTTTTAGTTATGTTATGATTCACAGTTACGACGCATTGTATGATTTAGTTCTCAATAAGGCTGCGACATTATTTATACTTAAGTAGCCATTGCCGAATTTATGTTCTATTTTGTAAAGTGGGTTGTAGATTAACAAAGCAATATTATTGTATTAATATGTCCATTGTCTGTTATATAACAGCGGTATTAAGTAAGAGAGAGGTATATATATTATATAAATATACTTATTGATATATTTGCGGAAGCCTAAGCACACGTGCAGACGCTGTGAAAAATTATTCTATCACCTGTCATAATATGTAGGTACACCTAAAGAACGTCACTAAAAATCAGAAGTAGATAATAAACGACGAGGCTCGGTCAAATATTAAAGAAGTAAACACTGCTATTCAAATAAAAGGTAATGACGCGGCAACATAACTATAAACGATTTAAAATAAAACTGCAAGTTTAAGATGTAACCAAGCTGAGCTACAAACTCGAGCGCGAAAACTTTCGTACCTATAAAACATTAGTTTTTAGGTCAAGCAGAGCCGTTCAGTACTTATACAATTTAGTTTTTATAATAGGATTTTCGTCAGTGTAAATGCCACGCGGATCTCTCACATGTTACCGAAAATATACGGTTTTATACAGCAGATACGAAACCCTGCCTATGTAAGAAGGACTAAACCATAGTAGGAGATAACGTCAATAAACTTTATGCATATCTGATTATGCGAAGTTATAACTACCAGCGCGAACGGAATGGAAAAGATAATACTCTTGAAAATATAAGAAAGTATAATAGACTGATAGTGATCTAAACAAACACTTTAATGTATATCTAAGTCAATAGAAGCGTTACCCACCATCACAAGGTTCTTCGACGGGCGCGTGGAAATCAGGTACTGGGTCTGGCGGCTTTACTTCCATCTCCTCTACTATATCAGGCACTACATTATCCGCCTGCGATAACTTCTTCTTCTTCGCTTCTTTCTCCTTCTTAGCCGGCTGAACTAAGTTGTTGCTGATAAATATTTAACACTAGTTAATCGTTTGCACAGCAGTCACCAATTATATGTTACTAGTATGATTCATACCGAGCGAAAAAGTCCATATTACGGAATAGGAAGAAATACCTTTGTTTATTAAACAGTAATAAAACAACAAAACGGAATAATAAAAATTACGCATATAAAAACAAAAAATTAAACTTCTTTTAACTAATACCGTTACCTAACTAACCATTGTACGTTAAAAGGTAGGCATTAGCACAATTTATATGAAATGATAATAAAACAAAATAAAAACAATGTAAAAGCAAAACAAATAAAACATACAAAATAATAACCTCAACGAATTCATAAAATCAAAACATTTCACATAATATTTTAACACAACTTCAAATAAAGGCACCAAACGTCAATAAGAAGGTAGAATTGAAAAAGTTGCGTTGTTGCGAAAGTTGTTGCTCGCGCGCGTGTTGGGTCGTAACTCATATACGACCCAACACGCGCGCGAGCACCATTCGAATGCAAATTCTGATTGCAGTATAATTAACACACAAGCGTTCTCTGACGGGGTAGATTTTCGAAACAGCAAAATGTTTTGAATGGCTTTGTGATTTGCTGACACAATAGGTATGTAAATGAATATACGAAAGAGCCTTATAGGTTCTCTAACCAGCTTTTGCCGGCAACTTCGTACTCGTGGAATTTGGAAGGATCTATAAAATATTAATTTTTTAGGTATCTATCTTTATTAACCTCAGAGTCTTCTTCGAAGAGGTTAATGTAAACACTATGTGGGTCTGTGTGACCGTCTGTTAGTGACCGACATAACTCCGGAATCACTGGGCCGATTGACTTGTAACTTGGTGTGCAAACACCTTTAGGTCATACCTCGGTCAAGTTTGAATATGGGGTTTGTGGGTCAAAAGACCCCCGAGATATTGGGGTCACATATTTTAAATGGATAAATATTGACTTGTAACTTGGTGTAGACACCTTGGGGTCACACCTCGGTCGAGTTTGAATATGGGCCCTGTGGGTCAAAAGACCTCCGTGATATAGGGGTCATTTCTATTCATTACTTTTACATTTAAGTCGAAGAGGTTAATATCTCTGGGTTTTTACACCCATCTCGTTTTTCCTTCTTTGCATATAAGAGGAACGTGATCTACTCACATCATCATTAGGTAAAATTAGCTAAAGAGTCTCTCTTTCTAACTCTCCTACTATTACTTGTTATATTAAGATAGGTATCTAGATACCTTCTAGGTGGCGTTAACATGAACCAGAATTTGAGCTGGATTTTCAATTGTAAAAACTCGACATCGTGAAGTTCTTTTTGCGTAATGTGCCTACAAACATACAGAGATACAGACCAAAATTCTAAATATAACTATATTGGCTTCTTTGACTTTTGTAATGACCATAATTATTTTTCCAGCTCATAACATACGGAGAATTCACTTTCTAAATTGAAATCATTTACTTCTTTAGATAATATCAATCACCTTAACACCTTTTAGTTTATTATATTGTAGGTACTCGCAGCTTTGGAGGTACAATTTTTTTGCACACTGAAATTATGCTTTCTTGGTTAACCTTCATGACAAATACCGTGATAATTTAATACCTTTATGTTATTCCAGCCATAGAAGATTAGATAATCTGTATAGTTTTTTATGCGTGATACTTTTAGTCTTTTTTTGCATCGGTATCATTCAGGTATGAACTGCTATTGGCTTCTTTTATTTCTCCATTTAATATTTTTGAGAATCCTATTAGATTATTAGAAATACGAACGACATCTAATAGCGCGTTGTTGATAGACTCAACCGATTGATATAAAACAGGCCTCAGAATATAAGTAAGAATAGGTTTTATTAAAATCTGTATGTCTTAAGTTTTCAGATGTCAAACATACAGACAACCACAATGCTAACAATGATATAACTTGCGTTTTTGTTTGACTTGTAACATTTATATGAAAATCTGTTCAATGTTCTTACGGTATTTATAACCTCTACAGTTTTAATAAAATATAAATCCCAGAAATACATCATTCAAATCATATTTTACATAAATATCTCCCATCCGCGACTTCGTCACTGATATGTTAATAAAACAACGCGTCCTATAAAACGAAAAGCGCGTCTCCCAAATGATTCTCGAGCATTCTGTTTCGAGAGAATGCATGAGAATTCTCGTTTCTGGTGTCTTTATCGAATCTGCACGTTACTAAATTGGTTATAGTATTATTCACAATATCGTTGTTAAAAAGTACTTCCTATAAGGCAATTTAAATTATCACATTTTTTAAATTAATAAATATATTATTAAAATGATCAAAATTCACGTCTATAACTTTATTACTAATTTCGGTTAGGTCAAAATAATTGATATTTTTATACATCTGACTAGACCAATCGAATGTGTAAAAAATATTTTAAATTAACAAACTTTCATCATAATTATATGTCCAATGAAAATACAGGTACTAAAATATCTTATTACATAATATATGTTAAACTTGTGAAATGGTGAAGAGGCAGTTTTTTATCTATTTACAAATCCGTTCAAAACTACTTGAGTTAAAGTTTGGCGATTAATTTATGCGTCTGCTTTGTAATTTTGATTAAGTCACCAACACGAAAGCAATGCTAGAGGCGTTCACTAAAAGTTGCCGTCCCTGAAGCCTTGCACAAGAAAGTAATCATAAGATATAAATATACAATTTTAAGAACTTAACTCATGTAGATAATATTTCAATTAAGTTAAATTTGTTTGCCTGATAATCTTTAAAAATACTTAATTGATTCCGAAAATCTCTTTCATTAATAGTAAGCTACAATATCCTTCAAAAGTCTGCATCCTCGAGTCAAACATAATATACTCATAATGGATAAAGTAAGAAAATTGAATTTAAAAATTGTATTTCAAATGGATTGAAACGTAACAAACCTGCTTCCAGATGTAGATAGCTTCCCGCCATAACCACTGCTTCCACTGGAGTTGCTTCCGGAGTGAGTTGACTTCGAGCTGTGGCTGTGAACAAACATTTTAAGTATACCTAGTAGATTCTCTTAGCAAAGGAAAGTATGTCCTAAAATAACATTTAATTTGTAAATACCAAACAAGCAAGAAGTTTAGTTATTTATTAAAATCTCGTGCCTTGTACGAGTAACTTTTATCACGTGCAGAAAATTATAGCTCAAACAATTGCTTTAGAAACAAGACCAAACTTTTTGAATAACTGTTGGAAAAGTACCTAGTTACGTTAGCATTCACCCATGACTTTTCAAAACTCTCAAGCTCTCAACGCACCTTGACACTTGACCTTGCACACGTTTGACGTCAACATACCTTTCCATAAATTTTGATCAGTTTAGGGATTTAAAAAATCAAAACGGCTTTTAGAATTTATGTGGAAATACATGACGACAATCAAACATATTTTCACGTGTTTTCATTAATGTCGACGCATCTCGTGCGTCGATATATTATATAAAAGCTCGTGGTACAACATCGGAGCCATGTTTCAGAATCACAACAACAACTTTATTAGAAAGTAAGGGAGAATAATTTACATTGATTTTAATCTCGATTGTTGTTTGATAATATTGATTTATATATCTTCTTCTGCCTAGCCTTTATTATTATCAAGTCACTTGGGGTCGGGTTTTCTAGTCTAACCGGCTTTGACTGGATATCAGTTTTTAAACGGAGCGGCTGCCAGCTGACCTCCGCAACCCAAAGGCTAACGGTACCTTAAGGCTAGACCAGTGTCAGGATATTAGAGGATCCTGACTTTTCCAATAACGACTGCCATAGATATTCATGGCAGCCGGGACCGATGGCTTAACGTGCTCTCCTAGGCACGGAGCAGGCGATAATTGTCAATCTATACGCACATAATTTCGAAAGGTCATATAACTTCCGAAAGTCAGAGGTGCGCGACGTGGGTTCGAACTCGAGAACCTCTGCATTGCAGTCTGTTTGTCTTCCCACTGAGCTATCGTTGCTGTATATATATATTAATATGATATAATATTGATTTATATATACAGAACAAATTTGAATACACAGTCTAAGCGCTGACAAAAACAGACGTGCTCGTAAACAATATTTAATAATTACGATTTATAAATTGTGACCTCCTTTAGTTGTTACATTGCTGAGTGATGCATTTCTGTTACCTACTTAGTGCATATTTTCGAAGTGATATAATATTATACTATGGAAAGTAGTCCATGTAATAAGAGCGGGCCAGTGCGCCCCGCGGCCTCGCCTCCCTCTAACTCTGACATCTTATCAGATATCGCGTCTACATCTGAGATCCAAAAATGGATGTCATCTGTCGAGCAGCAACTGAATGATGTTTATTCCATTATCGTGGATAGTAAACTCAATTCGGAACAGAAGATGAGAATATCAAATCTATGTCGAAAAATTGGCCATAGTACCTCGCAAATGGTAGTCCTGTACCAATCGCTAAAACAGAAAGCGCTTCAAGTTTCTAGCACAGTAGATACCCTACAAGAAAAGTGCGGTCTAACAGAACAGCTTTCGGAGCTCGAGCAGACCATCCAGGATACCTGTACTACTAAAAAAGTTTCTTATGCGGACGTGATTAAGAAGGGATCAAATAGTTTCGTTCGGCCAAATAATCTCAGCTGTGTGGCAATATATTCCTAGTGATGAAACGAAAACTCTTGTACAGAAAAATATACGTCCGGAGGAAATGACGCTGCAAGTACGTGGGGTTCGAAGAACTAGAAATGGAGTAGTTATTATCAGCACAGAAACTAAACAAGACGCAGAAAAAGTGAAGCAGGCAGTCCGGTCTCTTTGTCCGGTCTTACAGTTGACGAAACCGCCAAGCGTAATGGTGTACCCGCTTCTCTGTCCAAAAATTAAGTATCCAGCTGTCTCTTCGAGCAAAATATAGCTGATAAGTTTCCATCGATGGATCTGGAATCATTTTTGTCTTTAATGAAATTAAGCCACAAATCGGGCAAGAAAGATGCTCCAACCTGCAGCTACGTTATTGAGGTTCCGGTTATAATAAGAAAAGCCTTAGTCACACAGGCTAGACTTTTTATACATTGGACGTCCTGCCCCGTGACAGATTTTACACTACTTACAAGATGTTATAAATTCCATTAAAGCAGCAAAATCTAGCAGAGAGGTTACCCCTACGTGTGGACATTGTGCCGAAGCTGGACATTCGATAACCGAATGTACAAAGAAGGAAGATGTTCCTAAATGTGCTTCATGCTCTCGTTTTAAGAAGCCTAGCAACAACAAAACTGGTCAGACTGATTGTCCAGCCAGAAAACAAGCTGAATATAGGTACATAAACTCAGTAGATTATGAGGGTTCCTAGATCGCCGTTTATTTATATGTATTTTCATCACTCACACTAGTTAGTTTAGATTCTCATTATTAGACAATCATATCCTATGTTTATTTCATAAACATTATATATGTCAACTAATATATTTTAAATACAAAATTATATAAATAAGTAATATTATTTTCATTGTAATAATAACTTATTATAGAACAATCTATATTTGTTAAATATTGTTAAGAATCATCTTCCTATTACAGTATTAGCACATAATTATCGCCTGTGATACAGGTATAACCTAGTACAGGCGTCTAAAGTATTGTATCCTATTTTAAGTATTTTTAAGACCTATTGTTATTCATATTTGTGCTAACTTAAACTTAATAAACAATTATTATTATTATTATTATACATCACGAAACAAGGTATAGATCTAAAAATTTGTTAAATATATTACAAATCTCAAACAAAAATACTAATTGAATAAGCCTATAATTATATTTTAATCCGTATTACACCGATTTTTGTTAACCCAAACTTACTACAGGTGTAATACCTGTAGTAGGTATATAACTAAAATCATGACAGTATAGTCCTTTGAAAATTACACAAAACAGTCAACTCTAGCGACTTAAAAAACAAATTTAATAAATTGTGTTAAGAATAGCATTGCACAATCCCTGTTATTAATTATAATACATTTTATGTAATTAGGTCACAATAGACTAAAATAAGTACAAGTAAACAAACAGCTAACAAAGAAGAAATTGGGACATTTAGTCTAAACCTAGATGGGTGAATTAATGGTCTTTGCAAACTAACCAATGCTACTGACCGGCGGTAATACATGTTGTTTTACCGCCGGTCAGTTTATTTGTTCAAATATACTAGAGACCCCGAAGTGGGCAGAATTAATGATTATAGTAACTCGTTTTGGTACTACAGAAACACGCAGTGACGGTTTTAAATATATTTACTGCTAAACCCGGTGGCGAATGTATCGCTGCATACATATGTCAGTCGTTTATGCACTTCAATCATGTAAATATGGGATAAATTAGGCAAGTAAAAATGAGTGCTTTATAGCGACCACATACATAATTATGTAAACCATTACTTGGTTACTCAATATTTTCTATAGAAATCACTATCACACAATACATTTTTATATCGTAAGCAAAGGTACTAAGATTACGAAGTGTCTCTATATTAAGGTCTGCTTCTACGAAATATTACGCATGTAAAGACTTGATCTCTGATTTTCACGCACACGCACAAATCGAGTAAGGTCGCCCTAGGCGGCGACGGCGCTGAGAACAAGCCCCTCTGTGACGTACACGTACAGCAAGTATATTACTGAGTCACGTGGTATCATGGTGCTCGAGAACGTAGCGTGTTGCAGATGCCAGCTCATAACCTACATCCACATTCAACATAATGAAACGAATGGATGAATGCCATGAGAAACCTGGCACTAGGGTGACTATTCATTTTAGAGAACAATTTTTATTGTGCTCTAATTCTTGTGACCGATACCTAACCTGCAATCGTATGCTTAAGTCAGGCTAACGATAATGCCAGGTGATCGGAGTATAACTGACGCAACTTGAGCACTCTCACGTGGCAGCATTGTAATAATTAGATTGAGTTTACACAATGTTTGGTTCGATGGACCCGGAGGTTAATTTGTGGCCATAGCTCGGTAGATATTGATATCTAATGTAAACTAAATAGAATGTGTATGGATTATGGCGAATTTAATGAATGTGCTAGTTCAATATTACCTGCCTCTTATGTCTGAACTGGATCGCGCAACTTAGCGCGCAGTATTATTCTCAACTTGACTGTGGATCTGGCTATAATTTGTTTTGAAATGAGTTTGGCTATTTGGCCTTTGGGCTTGAATCGTGATTTCACTACTATGGATTTGTTAGAAGGCTTTGTGATTATTTGGTCAAGCCACGGGACTTTTAGGGGCTGAGTCACCCGCGTCCGTAGGAGAATACCCCGACATTCGTATTCGTATTCGTATTCGCCTAGCCGTGTTCCGACACGTGAGGCTGGTGTAGCCATTTGAGAGGAAGGGTCGGAATAGTTGACTACAGTCAGCTGACCGGTTTGACATGGATTGTCTTTGCCACATCGGAACATTAGTCTCGGAGGGTAGCTGGAGCCGTGGCAAGGTGTACCGCTTTGGCCGATCACAGGTAGTAGGGGGCCCAAATAACAAGCAAGCCACTTGTAAAAGGCTGTCCCGGCAACTGTCGAAAAATCCCGGGCTTACGCCATAGTGCCGGTTGGTGACCGGATGAGAGGGTCCTATGGATAAGCTCGGCGGGCACGGTTGACCCAGCGGTCGCCGAGCTAATGTTCCAAAGTTGTGGCGGAAATGACACATGGCTGAGGTAAAGCTGCGGAAGGCCTCATTCCACTACCGTCCTCTTACCTATTCACTCCTCCAATATCATAATGGCAAAAAAGAATAAGAGAGGCGTTAAACAGCGGTTGCACTCCCTCTCACACAAAGTGCACCTCGCCAACATCCGAGGTCTGCACTCCAATCTCGTAGCAGTCCACCATCATCTGGAGACTGAAAGACTAACTCTCTTATTCCTCTCGGAGACGCAGATAGCATGTCCGTCAGACGTTGCGTACCTGTCATACCCAGGGTTCTCCCTGTAACACAAATTTAAGGCCCGCGCGGGCGTATGCGTGTACGTACGTGATGACATATGCTATCGGCGTCTCCAAAGCCTAGAAGACTCAACTTTTCCCGTCTTTTCAGTTGTTGTGGACACAGGACTAAAGAAGATTCTCTACGCCTGTGTCTACAGGTCGCACAGTAGAGATCAGGAGAAGACGAGGCTCACAGACTACTTAAGTGAGGCGGCGGATACCGCTCAATAAAGGTACCCGACTGCCCAACTAGTGCTACTGGGGGATTTCAATGCCCACCAAGTTTAGGTAATTCCGATTACTGTCTGGTGAAAACTGTATCAGTCTACTCCCCGCCCGTTCACGACTCCAGTAGCTCCCGGCGGGTCTGGTGATACAAGTCGGCAGACTGGGATGAGATGCGGTCATTTTTTGCATCTTATCCTTGGCAGCCTACTTGCTTCTCTTCAGGTGATCCTACAGCGTACGCCGATGCTATCACTGATGTGTTACGTCAGGGAATGGAGTATTTTATTCCATTATCTGACCTTAACACGTCAAGCAAGGCTCAACCCTGGTTTGGGGCTGACTGTAGAAGCGCTAAAGCGCTGAAGCACAAAGCTTACCTTGCTTGGATTAACGCTCGAAATAGTAAGGCTAAGGCTTTACCAAATAAGAAGAGAGCCTTTAAAAAAGCTGCACGGGTCCTGCAAGAGAACTCTACGGAAAGCTCGATTTGATCATATACGCCGTGTAGGAAACAAACTAGCTTCTTACCCTGCAGGTAGTAAAGCGTTTTGGTCCCTGGCAAAGTCAGTCGAATCCAATTTTAGCCGTCCCTCACTGCCACCACTGCTGAAACCTGATGGATCTCTGGCTCACACTGCTGAGGATAAGGCGAATTTATTCTGCTCTATCTTCGCAGAATCTTCGTGTCTGGAATCTGCAAGCGTGACACAGCCGTGTCTACCAGCTTGTAAGACCCTCATGTCAGACCGAGGTCCGTAAAACGCTGCAGAATCTTGACGTGAACAAGACCAGCGGTCCTGATGGTATTCCAGCCATAGTACTGAAGACCTGTGCACCTGAGTTGTCACCCGTGCTGACACGCCTATATCGCCTCACCCTGGCAATAGGACAAGTGCCGAACTCTTGGAGGCTTGCTAATGTACAGCCCGTGCCAAAAAAAGGCAGTCGAGCCGACCCTGCGAACTACAGACCCATATCAGTTACCTCAATACTCTGTAAGAGTATGGAACGTATACTAAAGAACCAACTCCTGACATACCTAGAATCAAAGTCTGCCCAGTGACCGGCAATACGGTAATACCGGTTTCGCCGAAACCGGTCCACTGGAGACCTTCTAGTGTATGTAACGCATTTATGGAGCGAGGCCATCGAGAAACACAGCGAAGCATTGGCTGTTTCGCTTGATATCTCAAAGGCCTTCGACAAGGTCTGGCATGATAGCCTTATCAGCAAGCTTCCGTCCTTTGGCCTGCCCACTGGCCTCTGCGTTTGGATAACAGATTTCCTGAGAAGCCGCTCGATTCGAGTAGTCATTGATGGCTACTTGTCCGAACAAAAGGCAATTAATGCCGGAGTTCCATAGGGATCAGTACTCTCTGCAACATTCTTTTTGCTGCATATTAACGATCTGCTGAAACCGAGTACGTTTGGGTATGCAGACGACAGCACGCTTGTAGAGTTACGGCCAGCGCTAGGGCCAGTGGAACACAGATACAGTTGCTCAGGGAAGCTATGATCGAGCGTATGAACTTACCCTTCAAGGCAGTCTCCGATTGGGGTGATGCCAACATGGTTAAGTTCAATGCCTCTAAGACCCAGGCGTGTCTGCTTTCCGCAAAAAAAAGCCCATTCCAACTGGCTCTAACTTTCCGAGATGTATCCCGGCCGATAACTAATAGCCTTGAGCTTCTGGGTATGTCAGACTCCAACCCTTAACTTTGGCTCCTATATTGAAGCAAAATCCCAATTAGTCGCCAAATTGGCTGGGCATCCTCAGTAAGGTGAGGCAGTATTTCATGCCAGAACATTTGCTTAATTTGTACCAAGCACAGGTTCGATCCTGCATGGAGTACTGTTCTCACCTCTGGGATGGCTCTGCAAAATATCAACTGGAGGCTTTGGAGTCAATTGAGCGGAAGGCCAGGAGACTTACTGGCGATGACCAACTGGTCAACACACGACTCCAAAGATTGGAGCATCGTCGTAAGATTACTAGTCTCTCGGTTTTCTATCGGATACATTTTGGAGTGCGCAGAGGAACTGCATAATTTGATTCCTCCTTCCCCATTCTACCATCGGACGACCAGCCAATCAGACCAGCGACACAGGTACATGGTGGATATACCACATTTACGCACGAAGCGCTTTGCTTCCACTTTTATAATGCGTACCGCTAAGGAGTAGAATTCGCTACTTAAGTCTGTGTTGCCCGATGAGTACAATCTGGTTGTTTTCAAGTCGCGAGTGAATAGGTATCTTCTAGGCAAGCGTGCTCCATCGTCGACTGTATCTTCATTTAAGATCTGGTTAGATCGCGGTCAAAGGCAAGACTATTACAGTACAAAAAAAATACTTTGTCGCAACAGCGTACGTTATTGTTCAGCGCGCGCTAAGTGGCTTGTGGTGTGATTATTTGTTTCAACTGCGACTACTTGTTTATATAGACATGACCTGCTCATGGTTGTCATTTTATGTGTGACATCGATGAGACTTGCAAAGGACAGAAATTGTTGAGATAAACCATAGTTTGTGCGTTGCCATGAAAACCGCTAGATATTCCAATTACCAAGTACTAGAACATGAGGCGATAGGTTTACATGGAATCATTAGAGTTGGTGCGTTTCTGGACTATATCAGTCTACAGACAAAGCTACTTACCTAATATTAATGTTGTTTGGTTGCATATATAGTTTTGCATATATTGAGAATTGTGTAAACCGTGAACAATGCTTATGAACGATTTCTGGTAAAAGACTTTATTTTCTCATAATATGGTCATAGTATAGTCAATGGTCTAATGGCATTCTCGGGGAAAGTGCTAATAATTTCTGATGGAATATTGCTGAGCTATGGATTTAGTTGCTGACCAGGAATTTGAAATGTTGCCTTTATTTGATTTTATATGTTTATACTTGGATTCGACAATCTCAAATAGGTACTATGCCCTAGTATAATATTATAAGAACTAAATTAAAAAGAGAGATAGTTTGCTGATAAAAGTCAGACAGAAAAAGTATTAAAGTATGTTTGAGTCTCTAGAGACTAGATAATTATAGTTACCATTTAAATGATTTAATTTCGTGACTCTAAAAGCCCAGTATTTCGAACCAAGTGCATTTTCATAGCACGGTATCCAAATATTCGCTAATGAAGCCCGATTCTAAGAGAATAAATTCTGATGATTTAGACACGTATGTTCTGTACGTAAGTACTTGCTTAAAATGTTTGTATTATGGTCACATTTTACCTAAAATTTTTAAAGTTTGTTTAGAGCACGATTTAATTTATTATTATATTACCCATAAACAGTTTATGCCGCTTGCCGCTGCATCATTCTATACGTACACAATTCAATAGTAAAACACTATGGTAAAAATCACTGACAGCTCTCGTGACCATAACACTACGTAATAGTTTATATATCGCTTACAATTTAAATATATTTAAATCGTATTTGATAAAAATAGCAGATTGATTTTTTGCAAGCTAACCGCGAGCTACAAAGACGTCAATGCCATTTTCAGATGAGATATAAAGTGTTTTAACACTTTATATCTACTCTCTCTACTATACTATCTACTACTCTCATCTATTTATTATCTACGAAAGCCAAATCTCGTTGATTATTATTCAAACGTACAATATTTAATTATTATTAAGAAATATCATTTTCGACCTTTCTCCTCTTTATTCTCACCTTATTTGCTCACAAAAACTGCGCCACCTTGCGAAAAATAAGAATATGTCGAAAATTTTAAGAAAACGAGTTGTTACTGGTTTATAACAGTGGATAATAATCTGCTTAAACCAATTGCAATTTTAATACATACATACATACATAGATTCACGCCTGTTTCCCAGAGGGGTAGGCAGAGACTACGGATTTCCATTTGCTACGATCCTGACACACTTCTCTAGCTTCATTCACTTTCATCACATTCCTCATACACGCCCGTCGGTTCAAGGTGCTCTTAACCTGGCCTTTGTCCAGAACGCCTCCAATCTGATCAAGAAACGTTCGCCTAGGTCTTCCTCTTGCGACTGTTCCATTCACACTAGCCTTATAAACTTTCTTAGTCAGTCTTTCCTCGTCCATTCTTTCTACATGCCCAAACCAACTTAACATACCCTTTTCTATTCTTGTCATTAAAATATTGCATACTACAGATGATAAAAATGGTATGCTCATTTTTATCATTTATGTGTACAATTGTATGTGGTTTCGTGCCACGTGTATTTAACACTGCTCTGCATATCCTCTTAGGGATAAAACCCTCCTTATCACATAAACACAACAAGAGCTTGTCTGAATGCAACCTTCTGTAGAGTAGCTCTATGCCAGCATATGCCATGTTTTGCAGGGTGGAACTATTTCCTTAAACTGGTGAAATGGTCGATATAAACGAGGACACATTTGCACTCCCTCTTAATGTCCTTTTTCATATTCTTTTGAACTTGTGAAATATTACCTATCATAATACATAGTAGATAACAATCAATCTTCATATTCTCATTACTATCAGCCAATCAGATATATTAACTAATAACAAATACCGCTACCTGTAAGCCACACATTTGCAATCGAACCAAGGTGTGCGCATTACGTCAACAAATACGTAGACGTATTATGAAAATAGCATATCCACTTCAAAAGTGGCCATTAATATTACAATTAGAATATACACAATTGGGGTAGAACTATACTATAATATGTTGTTGTTGTTGTTAATTGTAACTAATTAAAAATGTTTGCTATTGCTACTAAGGTATAAGTAGAAATTATTTGGTAGTTAATAAAGTAAAATAAATATTTTATAGAGTAAAATGTGTTTTCATTGCCCTACGCACCTCGGTTCGTGAGATCGTTCAAACATGTCAAAATGCTTTGAGACCTATGACCTGTTTATTTAAACATCGCATGATATCTATGCAACATTTAGTTCATTTTTGGTGGCGTTAAACGATAGGCGGCCGAAAATGTGTTAACAAACCTTTTAGCTTTGCCAAATTGTTTATTATCACTTTATCTTGATCAAATGATAACAAAGATAGGTAGTAAAAATGTTGCAACAACCTGCAGTTAGATTCGGATAGAATTAATAGAAACATGTCTTACCTTCTTCGTGATTGGCTGTTACTACAGCTGTTAGAGTAAGCTGAATCCGAAATCTTCGCATTATTCTCAGAATCGTCGATGTTATCCATCTTGAAAATTATTTGAGTAGGTACTATGAAAAAGAAACACATTTAATCACAATGTGAAACATATTACAAAAGATTGTGTATTTTAAGTAACTCTCACAGTTATTACATAAATAATATCATAAACAGACAAAAAACAAACATAGTAAAGAAAAATTCGCTATAGCATAATTATCATTCGCTTTATTTTATAAACACATTGCATTTTTACATATGTTTTTGTGACTATATTAACCCAAATGCTCCATGACCATTAGAATATTTTGTTTATTCTGACAAGATAGTATTGGTTGCACAAGCAGTAAGTATATAAACAAAATATGCTTACATATGTAGTAAGTCATAATATGAATATAGTTATTCAACCCACTCTAACTTCTATGACTTTTAATTATATTTTGTATTGCACACAAGTATGTTAAAATGAACTTTATTGTTATGATGCAGAGTGTATTTTTCGTTAAAATATTTGAAATATCTAGGATCACCTTATGATTTGAGAGAAATGAATATCCCAGTTGTTATTATAAATCAGTACGTAGAAGATTCATAAATATCTGTTAGAATTTGTTTGTAGCATTGCTCAGGTGAAATAAAAACCAAAATGCACATTGAAACGTCAACAACAACCTATTATTGGATAAACATTTAATCCCCGGAGCAGCTGTTAGCAAACAAGGTATCCTTACAAATTCATATAAAATTTTGTCCTTTACTGTTATTTCATTTGATTACCAATACCATTGATATGTATCAAGAAACTTTTAAACATGAATTTTCCACATTCAATGTTTTAATTACTTTTTGAACACTTTCTCAGTCATGAGGCACTGTACCAATAAATTTCACAACGGTAAAAGTTATTGTGCTGACTGAAAGAGCTTGGTACTTTTTGTTATAATAAGGAAAGGACTAGTTATGCTACAGGATATAAGACTTAGTTACATGTTTAATTATATATAATGCCAAAAGATAATATATATGGAGTATATACCATATAGAATACACTCATGTCAAACAAAGTTGAGATAACAAGAAAGTACAACATGTATATAGAGGTGCACAGACTAGTCAGGTATAAAGTAAAATGGATATTTCATTACCCACTGATATAACAGCATTGATACACATGCAATCTAATAATATTCAATTATAGAACAACTTAGTACAATAAAAACAAAATTAAAAGGCAGTACCTTAGACTTGACTTGTTTTTTAAGAGAACACCTCTTTATATATTCGGCATCTTAATATTACAAGCCATCACCAACCTACATGCACAAAATATGTTTTTACACTACATGTACAAAAAAATAAATAAATAATTTTATACATTGAGGTTCCAGCTGGCATGTCCTTTAAAGGTATTTCTGTAGAATAATGCAGAGCATCCCAGTAGCTATTATAGAAAATGGAAACATAATCTAAATAAATTGAGTGAAAAGATTTCTTATTATAGGAAGACAAAGAAAATTTATTTACACTTTCCACCTGCTATATTCACTATTAAAATAAAAAGTAAACACAGTAATATGAAAGAAAATTATTCCTTAAATACAGCCTGGTTCCCATATTTTAAAAGAGAAAACCATAAAAAAACTGCCTTTGAAATTTGTTAATTAAGCGTAGATTATACGCTTCATACTTTCATGTACAGACCGTTTATAAGCCAATATTAAATTGTTTTTATATCATACTTACATGTGTTACACAGATTACACTCCCATTATAAAGTTTTCCAAATGAATATAAAGTTCACCGTGCTTATGTACTTTGTTAAGCGTGCCTATTTATGTACGTAGGCCGAAAACTTTTTATTATGATTCACGTATATACGAAATCACTTCAACAAACGTTATATTAATTAATCTGTTTTATATCAATATTTGACCAATAACTTCAACAGTGTAGAAGGTAATAAATTTTTCAATGAGTTACCTTCCGAGAGTTTCTCATAACGTTTAAGCGGTCGACTGTGAGTACCGAGTAGTGTTGTCGTTTCAACGTATAACGTAAATCGATTAGTAACTATAATCGCATGAATTATTAATCGAATGAGATATATCGAAATTCATCATCTTGTTTTAAAATTTTGAATAATATTGACTCAGCACTTACGAAATCATACATACGTATATGGTTTCACGCTTCTATCTCCAAAGGAATAAGCAGAAATGTTTACACCCATGAGTTGCCAACGATTCTTTATTATTTTAATATTAATTTGATTTTTAAACAAAGTTACGATATCAAACTGTTTATATAGGCTATAACAAAACAGGCTCACATATGAATACATTTATCATGACAACATTTTATATATTTTTGGATAAAAAGGAGAAATAGAATATTAAATTATTATATTCGGTAATAATGCTTGTTAGTTATATCATATTGTATGTAAGATACGAGATACAGCAAAAATACAAATGGTTGCAATATCTTATGTAATGTAATTTATGTATTTTATTAGTAAAAATAATATAATATATAGAAGTAGTAATATATAACAAAATATATAATCGTAGCCTATATTGATTAAAATTGTATGTCCCATCACTAAAGTGACGTAATAATAATACGTGAAGCTATACTGACTACTAGTCATTTACGTTAGTCGATATGTTAATATCGATATATTATTTTAGTGCGATAAAACTGTACTTACAAGATATCTATATATTTAAAACTCTTCCGTTACTGAGTGACTGACAGACAACGCACAGCCGAAACTACTGAACGCAAGAAGCTAAAATTTGGCATGTATGTTTCTTGGAGAGTGTAGGGGAGCACTAAGAGAGGATTTTTGGAAATTCCACCCCGAAGGGGGTGACCGGGGTGAAACCCGATATTCACACGGGAACGGGACTTACGCGGGTAAAAGCGCGGGAAAACTACTAGTATATTATAAATTATTTAGTCAAAAGTATTTTTTACTTATTGCATAGGCAACTACTGTAACGACGAAACGTGTAATGTAAAGTACTCTAATTTCCATGTGTTAATTTATTGCAATAGTATAATATTAAAGTGAAACTTGTCTTAATAATTAACAGTTGATATCTGAATATGATCTTGTATGCAGAAACTTACTAACTTTAAAATATGTATAATTATGTTAAATAACATGCATCTATAGTACCTACTTGTAATTAATTAATTAATATGAACATTATTTCTATGTGATGGCTAGTTAACATAAGAAGATAAAAACTAGAACAACAAAACTCATTTTTCTCGTGAGAATCTATGACAGTAATTTTCGCAAAAGCAAACTTTCTAACATTTCAATAAAAAATCTTAGCACGTTGTAATAAAATATTGTTTTATATTGCATGAACTTCGTCGACTGCTGTTGCTTGCCGTTTTTAATCACACTAGATAGCCAACGTTCAAATTAAACTATTAACTTTCACTGATGCAGTTATATATCATCGGTAATAACCACTTTTAATCTGCAACATTAGATTTATACGTTTGAGCTAGCATTGTAAATATACTATTTTAATTAATTGTCATGGATTATCAAATTTGTTAAAAATCAACGCCATCTTTTTAAATAATTGCCGATACGATAATATTGCTGACAAAAGAAAGACTTATTAAAATAAAATGTGTGTGAAATAAACCCATCCATTTTAAATTTTTAACGTTCTAATTCATTTATCCAATTGGTTTTATATTTGATCATACCACTTTCGAATAATTATTTGTCTCTTATGTCACTAATAAAGTCATCCTATGCAATACATGAATGATGTTGTTTAAATTCAATCTAATATTATGAAAGCGAATGTAAATTTGTTCGTTTGTTACATTTTTACTGTTTTTTTTTACATGCATTGACGCATGGGTCTCCACTGGGGCGGGCGGCGGGGTTATGTCGGACTCACTGGGGTAAAGCTGGTGAGCAACATCCCGGTAATACCGACTAAACCCACCACGGTGTTCCTCGACAAAACCGCAATCGAAAGGGCCGCGCGAATCATTTTCACATACAATCGCAAACTGTTAATACCCTAACCTAACCTCTAAGCTAACCTCCTAGTCTCTCAAACGCGGGAAAAGCCGCAGGCAAAATCTAGTAAGTAAATAAACCCAAAGAGATTAAATAAGTTAAATTGATTGTTAGGAATAAGTTACTCTAATAGACACTATGTACTATAATTTTGCTCATTCTTCAATACACTACACATTATTACGCTAAATGAATACGAGTTTAGAATCAGTACCAAACTCAGCATATTGCTATAAAGCATTATTGTATCTTTCATCGATACATTAAAAAGCTACCAAATGTTTGTTAAAGTATTTCCAAAATTAGTACATACGGCTAATTACTTATGTATCTTAAATTTCATTTATTGTCTCAGAAATAAGATATATACAATATGTAACAAAAAACCTGTTGGCCGTTCTAGGTACGTATATAATTATATACATATAAGCTTGCCATTCGTGAATATTTGACAAGAAAATATTGAAGCAAAATCGAGTTATAGTTAATATTACACGGTTTATAAAATTCCCAACATACTTAAAAAAAATTGTTTCCCTCTGAACTTACATGTGTCCGACATACCGACAAACAGATATTCGGTGCCTTTGTCACTGTTACGAAACGCTGGCATCAAACAAGCCGCGGTCGTAAATCTTTCTGTAGGTAAGCGCCGACAAAGAGACCGCGCTCCTTGTGGCGGCCCGCGCGCCGCGAACAGTCATTTAGTCGCCCGCGCACATCACCGCCAAACAGTCGTATTAATTACACGTAAATCCGGATTACGTAATTTTCGCGAGTAACTTATTATCTGTGAAATTTAATCCTCGACTTCGGAATAACTATGCTATACTACGTAAGACATGAAGAAAACTGTAGCCATTGGCAACGGCTACAAATACGAGAAAATAAGACTGGAGCTGTCCAGGCTGATAACTAGCAACACCGCATCAATGCAGGCAGGCCGAGGGTGCATAATAACATTGTGGAGCAAGTCCTTGAATTGATTGCGCAAGATCCCACTCAATGCACGCGCTCCGTCGGCGTAATCCACATGCGTGTTTGGAGGGCTTTAAAGAAAGATTCTCATCACCCATACTACTATCGCCGGGTCGGAACCGACGTTCGGTACTCCCCAGTGTCTTTAACTGCGGATGAAGTTTAGCTGGACGAAATCAAAGACGGCGAATCTCTGAACCGCATAATTTTTAAATAACGGCCGTCGTGTTCCTATTTGTTGAAACGGGTGTGTAAACTTAGTATTCGTACATATTTGTTGGGAAAAGTTTTAAAAGCTCTTTTAGATTAAAAGGGTGTGAGAGTGATAAACAGAGACAATTTGTTTTAAATTGCTTTGCGCTTTTTAGAGTCTCTCTTAGATATTACGAGCTCTTAAAAGTAATTGTTTACTACAGCGATCAATCACTCATACAGGCTTTTTAAAAGTTCATGTTAATTGTTGATTTCCAAAATGAAAAAGAGCTGAGTGATATCGTGAGTTCGTGACCCAAGTAATGTTTGAGTTACCGGGCGCAACGTACAGAGGGCGCTCTGTCTATGCGTTCCGATTCATCGGTTTTAGCAGAGGCACACAAAATATGTTCTACCAGTAATAATTTAAAAAAAAAATACGTCTGTAAAAAAATCTTTTATTTTATTTGTTGTCGTATTTTATAAAATAAATTATTGGTATACGTTTCAACAGCGTTACTGATAACCCACCTGAAAGGAACAACAGGGTATTTGTTACATATTGTATAAAACAAATACAATACAAAACAAATAATCAAATTGTATGGACTATACATCGATTGTATAGTAAATAAATAATGCACACCACTACGGTTCACGCTCAAAAACACGTGAGAAGTTTACGTATGACGGTATGAGTGAGAAAGATTAGTCTCTTTCTAGGATTATTCAGAACAGCACGTGGCGAACGAGAGAGACAGCGATAGCTTAGAACTTATCGTACTCTGTTGTCGCGTGGCCATGACGCACTTCGCGGCTCGGCACAGCCGGGACCTAAGGCTGAGTGGTGAACCTAAGATGTTTCGCTGAATTATGGGAAATAGGTTCATACGGGTATTTATAATATTACACACAGCATTTATACACAGCATTGCTTGTTTATAGGATATGTAGGTACATTTAATGCCTAGATTTAGTTTTTACGTCTAATATTAAATTTGCGAGATTTAATTATAATATTGCTACAAATCTACAAATAGATATATTATTAAAATTTAGGTTTTTATATGCTGTGTAGGTACATATATTCAACACATAAATCACTAATAACAGTAATATATGTAGGTAGGTACCTACTTATATATGTACCTATCCATAGCTAGTACGAATTACTTACTTATTTTTTTAAATATGACTATTTAGGTCAGGATAGTGTTCCTTGCGTATCTAGGTTACGCGATCGTTTTTCATAATTATATCCTAATTACTTACTACTTAGGAGGCAGGTCATGCTTATCTTATGAGAAGTATCTATTACATATTTGTGTATACAGTTGCTTTTCTATATATAGAATTTTATAAGATATAGGTATCTACATACTAAATTATTTTTATGCAAATATCGCTAACAACCTACCTGTAAATTAGTGATTAACTAATTTTGTATGTTACGGTGTGTAAGACAATAATAATGTGACTGACGTACTTATATAAAAATAATTTTAAAATATAAAACTAAAATTTAAATTAAATAAGTATGGATATCCATCACCTTTATTATTTATCCTCTAATTATAGAATGATCTGTCTCCTAACTATAACATGACCGCTTATACTAGCAATATCCATAGGTACTTACATGAAATATTAATATTTAATAAGATTAGATACCGACATAATATCTTTGTGTAAACACGACTTTAACCCCCACAGTCTCATCTCTGACGTGTCCTATCTATCAATATCTTGTTATGCAGCAAGGTAGATGGGTAGGTAACTTAACTAGTCAGTAGTTTTGTTTTATAACGCCATAATAAAATAAGTACCAAAGTAGTTGATTCTAATCACAACTGACCCTGACATTTATGTAGGTGCCTAATTACCTAACGCTAAAACTTAATAATCAACGTTATTATATTTTGTTGCCGCGAATACACAGTAGCTGTTATTAATTTTGGCCATAATATCATGACCTTGAAAATATTCACATGTACCACTCCACTACTCTGTATGTTCGCTTTTTGTGTCTTGTCTACGTATCGATCGAAACTAAAGCGCTTATTACCTTTGTACCTACCTAATCTAAATAAAGCGTAGTGGAGGAAAACTAGACGCTTCATTATGTAACCCAAATACTATAATATAATATACGGATAATGTAACCAGACTAACCATTATGTACCTACCTACCTATCCCTAGTTCGCGTTTTCATAGAGGATAATAATTGAGGACAATTAGGTACCTATGCCTTTTGTCAAACTGTTAGCTGGGCATTTTCACAAAAATTTACATGCAACTAGAAATTTTTTTATTTTTCTAAGTTTGATGTTTTATGCCGGCTGTGTTTTCTACGAGAAGTAAATTTAAAGCAATTTAAGAAAAACTTTAAATTAGTCATTATAAATGTGCTCACTAAAGACAAAACTTATACATAATGGAGAGTGTCGAAAATTCTTATTAGTTGTGTGACTATATTGAAAGGCTGTAAAACAATGAAAAAAAATAATTTGTCCAGAACTTGTTTATTTAATCACTGGAAAATAAAGTATTAATTTTAAAAGAACAAGTTCTACCCAATTGTAGTATCTAATCTTATCAGAAAATCCAATAACAGTTGGGTTGTGTGACTTTTGGTCTAACATGCATCGTATTTTTCTATATTCTTGAATTATATATAAAATTTTAAAGAAACATCTACAAAGATTCTATAGGAGTACTTTTTGTATTTAAAATAAAATAGTTTAACGAGTATAAAATAGTATATTCTTCGAAATACAAACTAATCGTTCGAGATTTTAAAGGGGACAGTCACACAACCGAATGCTTAGGATAAGTTTACATGGTGCAAAAATAATTTACGACGTTATCTAATATGGTCTAATACCTAGAGGTTATTTATAGACCATAAAAAGTCACAGAATGTTATGTATACACATAGAGCTTACATTAATTACTTTTTATTATTAAGTTGGATTTTGACATAAGTATTTAAAGGGATCTTTAAGCCGACATAATCAGCCCACTAACAATCACAAAAAAAACAATAATGATACATTCACTTTTTTGTAGGAGAAACAATCAGTTTCAGTCTTAGATATATAAAATATATTGTACTTTTATTTTATTCTTTGAACTAAACAAATAAAGAAACATAGATCTGGTTTAAGGCCATAATAATTATATTATAAATCACAGAAGGTTACTATAAATTCTAGTAGGCAAGTAAAATTACTATGAATATGCATTTATGTTTAGTTTTGGCACCTATCAGTCTTTACGATTAATTATTGAACATTATTATAGTAGGTATTATAGAATTACTTATAAAACATTATTACAAGCGTAGTTTTGGTACATATCAGTCTTTTTGATTCTCTTCTCACTTCTATATGAAACAATCGGTTTCAGTCTAATGAAGATATTTTTTTACAAACATAATTATCTTAATCTCGTAACAACTTACAATGAAATACTTAATATCCAGAGAAACATCACTTTTGGTTTACTTAAGATCATAATATCACCACTATTTATCACAAAAAGTTTACTAGAAGAAACAGTAATTTAGATATAACAATATTTTTTTATGTTCAGTTTGATCATGTATTTTAGTGTGTCACCGTGTGTCATGCATGCATGTTACAGTTACATCAGGCTATGACATTAATTACTCATTAATGCTTGTAATAAAATAGCAAATTTTCTTAAAGAGAAACAATTAATTGCGGCCCCTGACCTATTATTTTTAAACTTAACCTTACAGCTAAGTATAAAATATTTAACGATAATAAAGCTATTCTTAGCTTTTAGTTACTTTGAACAATAAACACATTCATCAGTTACAAAATGGTCATATACACATAAAGAACAAAAAATACACCAAAAGAAGGAATTGTTTAATAAAGCCCTTAAATCTTGACGACGCATATTCTTAATTATAAAATGTTTAAGGCCATTATTCTTTTTGCTACATCCAAAAAAGTATTGAGAAAGAATAAAATGTGTCTCAGTCCAAGGCCATTTGAAATCATTCTTATAGAAATTGATGAAGTCTTTGTAAGCGAGCACCTTGTCAATATCTGCGTAAATCACCATATTGGCAACGATTCTTCAGAATAAGAATACCAAAATCAAAAAAGATGAACGCGAAGGCTAATCTGAAAAATAAAAAATACAGATTAATATGAAACTTTGATCGATATAAGTATCGCTTTCTGTAAATTTGAGGAACGTGAACTGTATACATTTTTATGTCCTACCTGAATCCTGCAAGAAACATTCATCGCAAATGTAATCTAATTCCATCGGTGTTCCATCAACGCATTTTTCGCAATACCATCTTTTACATACCATACACCTGGATTTTTACATGAAGTAGAGCATAGAGTTTTGCATTTATGACATTCCAGAAACTTTGGATTCCGTGATGCAACATTTTGGCTAATAATTGCCTCAGTTTTATGTAAAATGTTTATTGTACCGGTACGGGATATAAAACTTATCGGCAATGTATCCACAGAATCAGCTGCTAGATCAAAATTATCAAACCCTATATCATTATCTAGATTTTTCAAATCTGAAATACTAATGGATTCAATTTGTTGCAAAAATGGTGGCTCGAGATCTGTATTTGACATCTCTAAGGCTTGATCGGATATTGATGGTCCCAGATTAACTTCGAAAGTTGACGAAACAGAGTCTTCAATTGTGTACGGAATGAAATTAGAAATATCAGAACAACAAATGTCTTTTATATTTTGAAGAATGATATGATATACATATATATGATATTTTGACGATGGACCGTCTGAGAAAAAGTGAATGACAGTTACGTTCGGTGATTCTTTTTTAATTAGGTCTAGTAACGGTGTCAAATGAGCCCAAACAGCAGGTGGTTGATGGTTGTTAAGTTCGGCAATGGTACAGAAGGACTGCGATCTATTTACCCAGTAAATCATTCGGGTGTGAAGAGTTATCTGGTTTTTTGATGCACCGAAGTGCATCGCTTGTATCTCGCTTCCTAATTTAGCCTCGTAATTTTCCGAGAAGTCGCAGACTATTATAACTTCATTATCCTTTAATTGTGAAATTGCTATTTTGTTGACGCTGCATATTAAAATGATGTTTTTTAAAAGCTTGGAGGTCTTTCTCAGATTCTTTCTTTAAAGTTTCTAAACCGCCAGTTTTTAACACCTTTGCTGTTTTTTTGTTGTTATTTCTATTGTTTTATTTCCTACTCTTTTTGAATAAGTGTGATCTTGCCTTTCCCATTGTAACCACGAAACATTTATATAATCCCCTTCGTTATTGACTGATCTGCTATAGAATGGTTTTCGGTCTTTACAATCTTCGCAATTACGATACATGCAGGCGTAATTTTCCGGTATCACATGAAATTTGATTTAAGAGTTCTCTCACTCCGTTTTTAAATAATCCGTGTTTTTTAAGGGATATGTGTTGGAATTCCAAATTGCTATGTTTAACGCAGAGACATGTGTCTTTTGCATTCAAGTGAGGTGATATAACATAAAAAGGATTTTGCTTATAGAAAGTTGTGAAGCCATAGCGCCCTTCTTCACCTTTATACTTTTTATACAAATTGACTAATGAATCTGTCAAATATCTTATTTGTAATTTATTTTTATTCCTTGTTTTAGTTTGTTTTTGCCTGCCGTATTTCGACTGACATCGTCTCTTAAGTAAAAATTTGTTATTTCTGCAATCTCAATTCCTTTTATTTTATTGTTATTATTTTTGCCTTTGCCTTTTAAGCCCATCATTTTTCGCACATATGTTTTGTTTGAAGTATTCTCCATAATTTTCCTTAATATTTTTTTCTTTATGACTTTTCGTCTGTTGGTATGTCGTTTTCATTGTATATTCAATCACTTCTTCCCTTGCCTGTTGTTTTTGCCTAGCATTTTCTGAATCAGTTATATTTTTCGTAGTACTTTGTTTAAGACGGTGGTATCTTTTTTTGTAAGCCTCTTTTTGAGTTTTGAGTTCTTGAACCTGTATTGACAAATTCCTGCATTTTCTCGTTAATATTTTACATTTATCCTAAGATTTTTTATAATTCTACCATCAGCAGGTATAGGAGGTACAGGTACAGAAGGTTCAGTGTCCTCTATAGATTTCGTTTGTTCATTTTTTCTCTTTTCTTTGTTTATAGCTTCTTCGTTTTTCTTCTCGCCACTTTTGCCGTTGATGTTCGGCTTCGCTTGGCGACATTTCGGATATTTTCTTTTTTTGTTTTTCATTCTCTGTAAATTTCTTTTACATTGAGCTTTATACTCTTAGGGACGATCCTTTTTTAATTTTTCCCTATATCGCCTAGTTTTCTCAGCCCCAGTAAGAGGCATATTGCTACCTAAAACAAAATATGGGTAAAATTCTAAAACCCACCTAACCCCTTGCCGGCGGAGCGACGCCATCTTGGAAATGACGTATCGGCACCATGTCAACGTGGGTGGTCCGCTGATAAAGACGCGTGTTAATATATAAACAAGTTTGGATCATTGAATAGAAACATATACAAACTATATATCAATAAAAAAAACAAATACTTAATACGATCCCCAATATATATAAACATCGGCGTAACGAGACTCGAAATTGTTTATATTGTAGCTGTCTCACTACTGCATAGTAACATACGATTGCATAGGATCGGTAGTATTTTATGTGCTCACAATAATGGCCATGTAAACTGTGCTTTATGAGTTCAGACATGTTGTGACTTTTTGTTCCGCTTATAGGTGACCGCACAAACAGTCACACAACTGAGGTCACATGTGGCTGTCTTATGGTATGCAAATTAGGATAGCAAAATAATCACGATACTTATTCATCTAAATTATTGGTCAACGTAGAAACAATAACATTATCAAGTAAATGTACTAAACACTTAAACATAAGTAATTAAAAACAAACCATAATAAGGTCACATACCTGCGATGAAAAATTTTTCACGTTTAAACCGGCACAAACACGTGCTAATTCTGAGAGTAATATTGACACTGACACTTAAAAACCAGATTGTTGAAAAGCGACACTGGTGTTACCTATACAGCAAATTTATTTTCTACCGCTTCTAGTTAGTTTTATAAAAATCAGGTCACAAAACTGAATGTTCCGGGAAGTTCAATATTTTAGACGTAACTTCATTTTATCTTTATTCTAAAGTTACTGTACTCTCGTTACATTTACCAATTATGTACTTAAGAATTGATTAACCCTAATTAGGGTAAAGTAAAAATGTGGACACCTTCCTAACAAGAAAATATAATTGTGTTAAATTGTTGAGGTATGATTAGGGAGAGGACAGCTAAAAATTACCCTTTTCACAATATTCAAAATGATTTAATTTAAGTATTACAGTATGTATATTAAATCTTGGGTGTTAACCTATAAATATGATAAACGCGTAAACACTCTGCAGTTATTAATAAATAGTCAGATATATCACTTCTTACAATATTAATATTTAATTCAAGGTACAGATGGAAAACAGACGGTATACATTTTTCTGAAAATGCCCAGATTTCTTCTACGAATGTATAATTATATAGTAACACTACGTAGGTTTGTTAGTCGTAGTGCTTGTTCACGTAGGAACGCGCGGCGCGGCGGGTGCGGTCACGATAATGTTATCTAACAGTATTGTAACTCGACTCTGTCCTTAAAATAATTAGCTACAGCCGCGCGGTCCGCGAACACCCGAGAGGGCTGCCCACCTACAGTATTTTAATTTCATCTACCTACTTGAGTTTCTTTCTACTTTAGTGATTGTAAATATTAGAGTTTTTATTTAAAGAAATGTAATTTGTTGTGAATTAAATAGGAAATGGTTAATAAAAATCTAACATGATTTTAAGATTAGTAGAATTAATTAAAAAACAACTTTATATATTTGAGGCTGAAAAATTTTTGCGCTTTGATTGAGACATACGAAAAGCTTTATTGTTAAATTTAATAGTATAAAAATATCCGCATTCGGGTAAAAACGAATTAATAATACTTTTGTAATACAATTTATTGTACTTAGCCATAATTATTATCTAAGTACTTCTACTTATTTCAATCAAATATTAACATGTCGCACGCTTACTGCTTACAAAACCATCACACCATCCGTTCATCGCTGCGGTGCATTCGTGACTGGTTGCGAACCAATTGCCAACCGACCTTGAGGCGCGTAGGTATGACTCGCGTTCCGACCGTCTGTATGAAGATAGAATGCTGTTAGATAACATTGCCGTGGCGCGGTAGGCGTGGCGAGCTCGTGTTCACTCAGTGGTTTGGCGCTTGTCCAACCAAAATGGAACGATTTTCTACGATTTTGTTAATTGAAGGAATTTCTCCCGATTTCCCTACCGATTTCCAACAATCTCAGTTCGCATCCCATTTTTCTTTTACGTGGTATCCGTAGGTACTGCTTAAACGTCGATCGACGGATATTGTGGGGAATACCATTGTGTTCAATACCTACTATCAGTAACCTCGCTTAGGAACACCGTGGTAGGGAGAGACGGGACCCGAGAATTAAAAAAAAAATTTTAGCCCGCTTAAAATTAGAGATTTAATCAAATTTCTTCATTTTAACCTAATTTAACGATTTTGTTCTGAAATGTCCAAATATACCGATTTTACTTGGCAGCCCCACCGATTTTGCATTTTTACTTTCGAGACCACTGGTTCACTTCACAGTTCAGTGTTCACAATTCACATTGGCCGCCAGGCGTTTGTGCGCGAGTGTGACTTGTTATCAGAGGTTGAAAAGATGGACGACGATCACCGAATATTCATACCTAAAGTGGGAGATGATAAAAATTAGAATTGGTGTGCACGAAATTAATAAAGAAAGAGAACGGTATGGTGAATTTCATACTTTATATGGTAATTTGAGAGAACATCCTTCAAGATTTTATGGATATATACCAGGATGACTGTCAACTGTTTTAATTACATACTGGATTCTATAAGGAATGAGATTTTTTATCGGGATACATAATTACAGTAATTCAAATTCAAATAAGGTTCCTCTTAATTATTATAATTAATTAATATTATCGTTATCTATTCTACAAAGTTTAATTTCCATAATTTGATGTGTTATATTCGTAATATTGTAACTATGGTAACGTCAATGGCCTGAGTCGTGACACTATTAATTTCATCCTTAATAACTTGTGTAATTTTGTTTCTAGTACGTATTTAGATCATTTTTTCATGTACAGCAACAAACTATTAAAAAATAACATGTCGAAAAGACGAACATTTCTTGTTCTTGCCATTCGCTACTTTGCGACAGTTTAATTTGTAATAGGTAAGTCCAACTTTTCTTCTCCAATTCAATAAATTCCTGTCTTATGTCTTGTGCACATTTACATTTGGTGCTCGTATATTGTGTACTTGTAGATGAACCAGCTATTGCTGGGGAGTTGGGGACCGCTCATTCTCATTAAAGTTTCCATCAGTAGTTTCATCTAAAATGCCTGGGGTAACGTCATCTTTTATAAACAGCATCATTTGAAAATATGGCCACATTGAAGTATTTGTATCAGTTCCAGCATCACCAAAACAAGAAACCGGAATTTTTTAAGCTCTTTTATTAATTGGTCCCGAACGTTCTTCTTCTTCTTCTTTTCTGTAAAAAATAAATATTGTTTAGTGTTGATGCCCTACCAATTTTTTTTTATTTCAGCTTCATTCCTGTTATCATCGAATTTGAGTTTGTACTTGTATACTGCACCAGTCTTCGGTAAATTCTATTGCTTTGAGATCTAAGGTTTTTATGGTGTTCTCTTCCACATCTTTGGCAGTGTTAAGTTCGATTTCAGTAGATATTTTTTCAAATCACAAATGTCATCGAAATTCAGTTCTTCAACATTAAATTGGTTAGGTAACTTTTTTATTTGCAGATCTTGTTATTTGTACATACTGATCTGAAACATAAATGGTGCCCGACTTTTAAGCCCCTTTTATTTCCTTTTCAATTATGGAGTGGGCTGTATATCCCTCATTTTGGGTATGTTCCCTTATCCAAAATTTGTGTATGATTTTATTTATTGGTAGAGTTTTGACTGCATACAAGTACATGGAAATTATAAATCTGGAAAAGGAAAAATTGAAAATATTAGACTCGACACAAAACTACAACAACATTTCCTAAATGAAGCGAACCTATTTTTTTTTGCCCGCCACTATTGTCATTATAAAATGTGATGTTAAAACCAGAGTGACTAGGAGCTACACGTTGCAGGTATTTAAGAATAGAATCTTAACTGCTCCTCTACCACCCATAGCCTCATGCCAAAACTAACAATAGGTTTGTTCGTCTTTTACATCTGATACAAATAAGGAGCATAAAAACAACGTAATTACGCAATTTTGGCATTGAACTATCAAAAGATACCATATTTGAAACTACAATGACATAATATTTTCCGTCGTTGTTTCACCTAAAAGATACTTTACTTGGACAAACATTGACGTAATTAGGCAATTTTGTCATTGTTTCACCAAGAACTTACTAATTGTTGTAGCAACAACGCCGCAATTTCTCAATTACGGCTTTGTTACACTAAAAATTATCAGATACAATGTCATAAATACCTTTACATCGTTGTAGCTCTCAAACACAACCACATTCAGCGGAGTACCCCGAGCAACTGGCCATCCAGCAGACGTTGTAGCAACAGAAATCACGTAATTTTACTCAATTCTACAATGACACTCGCCCATTCCGCGGCAAATCACCACAAATTCAATTCTGTCGATGTTTATCCCGATGTAAATAGTCTTTCCGGAAATTTTGACATCAATTACTTGTTTTAAAAAAATAGTGTAATTACGTCATTGTTGCACCAAATGACCGTTATGACAAATCGAGGTAAGTGTTATACTTGCATGTCTGAATTAATTTAAGGATAAATTTGTGTGATATTTTTAATAATAATAATGAAAACGCTTAAAGTATAACAGTTTTAAGAGTTCGAAAAACTCTTATACAACAACTTTGTCCGTCCGTCCGTCTGTCTGTTATACAACTTTAAACTCAAGAACCGTAAGAGCTAGAGACTCGCGATCAACGCCATTCGACTCAGCATAGTTGATATACCTCAAAATGACTATCACCTTTGGCCTCTGACCTGACCTTGAGTCACGTGATATTATTATTTCGAACTCTAAGATTTACGGCATTTCATGGCCATTTCTCACTTGTTTTATTATCAGACTTATCAATCTATGCAACAACTAGTTATATATTATTATTTATTTATTATTATTATTTATTATTATTATTTATTATTATAAATAGTATATTCACCAATTTTGTAAGAAAAACATAATAAATAAAAGGTAATTAATTAATGATGTAAGGATTATTTTGATCATTATTGATCTCCTCTACACCCGTGTTGGGGTCTTACATGAGGTTAGAGGAGCTAGGTATATCGGACACGCCACAATCGTGGCGATAAATCCCGTTTTTGAGGAACGGCTGGAGAGGCGGCATGGCGCCCTCACCTTCCGGCTGACAAAGGTAATAACTGGCCACGGTTGCTTTGGCCAGTTCCTGCGACGTATAGGCCGGCAAGAGACGTCCGGTTGTCACCACTGTGGCGACAACTGCCGCGATGTTGTTGCAGTCACGGCGCTTTACACATTGGCGGATTGCCCCGCCTAGGCTTCGCAGCGCCGTGAGTTTGTCACGGCAGTTGCAAATTGGATAGTTGCCCTCTCACCCCCGGCTGTGGTTCAGTCCATGGTCCGGAGTGAGAGGTCGTGGAACGCCGTCTTACGAACGCCGCCGCTGAAATTTTTATGAAGGAGGCGGTGGAGCGGTAGAAGTAACCCTTGCCTTAAACCCTCTTGCCGACCGCAGAACCGGGAACGAGGGTGACGGGGGCGCGAGACGATCTACAGCCACCATGAATATTTACTTGGGGTCGAGGGCTTCGTGGACCTGCCCGCCACCCGATCAGCTCCAGGTCCGAGAGGCGGCATGCGTGTTCCTGCGTGCATCTCATGCATCATGCAGTTGTGTGTTCTTCGTCTACAGTAATGTAGACAAGTAGGGATAAAATATCTCTTTAAATAGGGTAGGTAGATATGTAGTGGCCTGCCGTTTCATGCTTGTGAAAGTGATTCGTGCGGCCCCGCCGATTGCGGCTATGTCGAGGAACACCGTGGAGATGTAATGAAACTTTTAGATTGAAGGAAATTTCCAAGGAGCCACTGCCAATTAGTGCCGAAAGAAAAATGATATAATGGATCTTCCGGAGTGCATCGGATGCATCATTATTTTTTACAGAAAATGGCCCTCCCTTGGATTTAATTTCTGAAAAATCGGCATAATCTTTCAATCGTTACGACAACATTAAAGTGATATATTAATATTAGCATGGTAAACGTCGCATGTATTGCACGTATATTTCAAGGTGTTGCTTAAAGGAGAGGTTCAGGTCATGGAATCGTTTGGTATATAATTTCAAAGAAATAGAATTCGACGTAGATTTTTCGGTTCGTTCGAGCAGTTTTGACGATGAAACGACATTACATCTGTCATTATTCGTGCTATTTTTATTTTGGCAGGTATGCACCGTGCATTGTCCCATAAACCATTGAGTATGAAACTCTTGCCATACATCATACTAATATCATAAAATTAGGTGCGTGTAACAACAACTAAACATCTTTGAATTTGTTTACAAAGGTTTGGTGACAACTTTATTTATACTTACTAGATTTTTATAGATTTTATTTTAATAGCTAAAGATATTCCATTTTGAACGCAATACTTACATATCATAGTTAATACAATCGATACTTGGTGACCATAACTGAATAGCTCAATATGTGCGATTTATGTATTTCAATTTAAAAATTATTTAAATTATAAATTAACAATCAATTAAAAATACTAGATATTACAAAAGTGCCCGGACATGATGGGATACCCCCTTGTTTCCTAAAATGGATAGCAAACACAATCTGTAAACCCATATTATTATTTATACCTAATATTTAATAAATGTATATTATCTACAGGTGCATTCCCCTTGGCTTGGAAGAAAGTTCATATAGTTCCAGTGCATAAAGGTGGATCTACACAAAATATTGAGAATAAACCGACCTATTTCCATCCTATATACTCTCGCAAAATTATTCGAATTGCTTGTTCATCATAAAGTATATCCGTTCATCCAAGAAAGTATAATACTGGAACAACATGCCTTTGTAAAACGAAAATCCACTATCACTAATCTAATGATTTTCACTACTTCTCTATTTAATAACATGGATAATAGAGCGCAAACGGATGCTGTATATACCGATATTAAAAAAGCTTTCGATAGAGTCGACCACAAAATCTTAATGAACAAGATTGCATTAAATGCTATCAGGGGTAATTTGTTGCGATGGTTCCAGTCATATATAAGTAATCGTAACCAAAGTGTTATAAGTAATGGATACGTTTCCAACTCATTTTTAGCTACCTCGTGCGTACCGCATTATTTACATTAATGACATTGCTGCTTATAACTGCTTCCGTAACAGTAATTTCTTATTGCACGCCGATGATCCTAAAGTTCTTAGAAAAATCCAGTCTTTAGACGATTGTCATTTATTACATCAGGACCTAAATAGACGATCTGACTACTGTAACAATAATAAATTAATATTAAGTATATCTAAATACAAATATGTAAATTTTGCTACTAATAATAATCATAATAATTATTATTTATTTATTTCAGTATAAATTCTTAGTTTTACAATTGCATCTTAACAATAACATAAAGTGCACTTATAGATATTTGCTCGAACTAGGTTAGACCTGTGTTTCGAGCGACAAACTGCTTACATACTATTAACAGTATAAATAAATTTAAAAAGTAAAAACAATTAAAATAAATTAATATTCTACTTTAAAACTAAATAAGTAAAATTTTATTTACAAATTGCAAGTAACTTTTTGGTTTGGTCATATGACAGAGTTTGAATATTAGTATTAATTAAGTTTTTACAGCTAAAATGAGTTAATTTATAACTGCTTAATTCTCTATATAGTCTATTGTACAAGAATGGCCGGAGAAATGCAAAAAATCTATTTGTAAATATATGTTTTAAGCATGATTGTGTGCTGCAGACTATATCTTGCCGACGCTTGTAAGTTATGTCAGCGTTATAGGTAAGCATCGCATGTTGTTTTAGTATTGTGTGCATAATAAAGATTTGACGGACAGTCATTACTTTGCAGGATTTATATAACAAGCTTGTAGAAAATAGGAAAGGACGGCAGGTGGCTACTTTTAAAATTGCTCACTGAGCTCGTTCAAGAGGCAACATAGTAGTTTTCACTGCTCCACCCCATGAAGTAATGCAATATTGGATAATTGATTGACATAGAGCTAAATAAACTTGAGTAATCAATTTAATATCTGCTACTGTTCGGAGGTTTTAAATACATATATTAATTTACGAATTCTATCTACTAAACTATCGATATGTTGTTTAAAGGAAAGTGTATCGTCGACTATGATCGCAAGATATTTTATGCTCCTAGTTTGCAGAATAGGAGGACAATTACACATGTTTGTTGCGATGTTTTGAAGCGGACATTTGCGTGCATATATAGGTGAGTTAGTTACACTATAGTTATTCTTTCGCATAGAAAAGTGAATATATTTCATCTTATCGGAATTTAAATTTAGTAAATTTTGATGAAGCCTCACAATATTAAAGCCAAGCTGAGCATTTCCGTATAACTCGTTGCTGATTTTAGCGGAGAATATTAGCACGGTATCGTCGGCGTATGATATTATCTTGCCGTTTTCTAATATAAGATTACATAAATCGTTAATATAAATCAGAAACAGCGTCGGACCGATAATACTTCCTTGGGGAATACCAAAACCAGTATGTGCTCATAATTGCTAGTAGTATTATCTATTTTAACGCATATGTGTCGATCGCTTAAGTAATTTGTAAAATGTTTTAGTTGATTACCCGGTATTCCCAAAGCCTCCATCTTGTACAGAAGTGTAGAAATATTTACAGAATCGAAAGCATTTTTTAGATCAAGAAAAATTCCTAAGGTTTGCTTACGCTTGCCGAGTTCTTCTGTGATATAATGAATCAAGCTATGAACCGAATTGGCGGTGGATAGTTTGGCACTAAATCCAAATTGCTTGGGTGAAAGATAATTGTTATTTTCTAAAAAGTTTACTAATCTGGTGTTTATAATTCGTCGTATAGAGTCATCCTTCATCCCTGAGATGATTCGTTCTATTTCCTGTTCATCAGTGTCTAACAATACAAATGATTTTAGACTAGCGATGTTGTTCGGTTACTAATGAGTTATAGCAGTGCGATTACAAGTTTGTATCCGCTCAGCAAGATTTATACCTACATTTACAAAATAGTTATTAACATTATTAGCTGGAAAAAGCGGTGAAGAGTAAGCAGTAAACACGAATTTGATTTATGCTGTTTAGAGATATAAGTGACGTTTTTAATATATTTTCAAATTTGCTTACTGGTTTTGCCTGCCTTATGCGATATGTCTATCGTAATTAATTTTTAATTTCTTTAAAAGATTATTACGGTAATTTCTGTACCTTTTGTAAGTTGTTTGAAGTACCAAATTATTAGGGAAACGCTTAGATCTTTGATGAAGCTTATCCCTGTGTCTTATACATCGAATTAGTCCAGGCGTAATCAAAGGTTTAATATTATAGTACTTCTATCTCGTAGTCATTGTTGTTGTGTTACGTAATATTGCTTGTTGGACATTTTGTATTAAATACGATAGAGAAATATTTGCATCAGCGCTATTGTAGACTGGGCTAAAATCTAAGTGGCATAAGTCATACTCGAGTTTGTTTATACTTAAAATGGACTTTGTTTGATGACGATTTAGCTTAGGCAGCGTTAAATTTACGATTAATAAGACAGCGTGATGGTCGGTGATAGTCGAGTTAGTAACGAGCGTAATTGATGACAAGCTGGATTTGATCATCACATGATCGAGGCAAGAACCGCTCTGGTGTGAAGGCAAAGTGTGAGCAAAGATTGAGATAACCTTAAGTTCCTGCATCGAGCTGTTCTAATCCATTGTTTATATTTATGGCCCCTGTTACTACAATATTTCTAAAAGAGGTTAGTGTTTGTATGGTCTGATTAAGAGATGTCTGTAAGGAATCTAAGTTTCTAATAGAGGGCGATCTATACATAGCGATAATCGCTGTGTTTGTCAATTTTGATAACTAAGCAATTAAAATCTAAAAAGGGTGGTTCTTCAATTGAAACCTGTAAAGTTTTCTTTGCGTACACTACCAAACCATCATTCTGATTAAGATTTCTTGTGCTATGGTATATATTGTATCCTGGCATTAATGAAACCTCGCTCCGATTTAATAACCAGCACTCTGTTAGAATTATTATATTACAATCAAAGTTAAGCCTATGTTGAAAAATATTAAAACTGTCTATATTCTTATATATACTACGTATGTTTTGGGTAAGTATGGGTAATGAATGATTTACACCGGAGAGATATTGTCTGCAGTCCTCTACCGCACATGACTTGGAATCTGACACAGTTAGGTACATTATCTATATCTCTAATTAAATTAATATCCATAATATGAAACTATTTAAATGATCTGATATACTAGCGAGTATGTGGCGCTCTTAGGCGCCTTCATAGTCAATAGAATTAATATACCTATTTTCGTCAGCCTTTCTCGCTGAGCAATCAGGTTTTCCCTTGTGTGATGAGTCTTGTGGTTGCTGGGCTTTTAGAACCGTAGACAGGTTACGCATTTTGGAGATTCCTTACTCTTTGTACAGTCTTGAATAGAGTGACCGTCTTCAGCGTAGTGTCCACAAGTAGAAGTCACGGTTTTGCATGTCTTAGCTGCATGACCGTATTGCTGACACTTGAAGCATCTAGTCAACAGCGTGAAATGTCTTACCGGGCAGGAAGTCCAGTTTATAAATATTCTGCTCTGTGTGATAACTGATAAGTGCTTTTCGTATCACAGCTGGTACTTCAATAATATAATTGCAGCTGTCCGAATCTTTCTTACCAGACTTGTTTGACTTGTAGAAAGCTTTATATAAGTCATATATGTATCTCGTGTCATAGAAGGTATTTTGTCGGCTAAGTTCTGTTCATAGATACTATATGGATATACTTCCTTTTCGGCCACAGAAACGGGAACTCCTATAATTAAAATACGCGGTTTGCGCTTATATGGTTCTTTGACCTTAAGGTTTGATGTGGCAAGTTGGACGGTTTGCTTGAACCTCTCTATGTCCTTTTTGGATTCAGTGCTAATAATAATACCTCCGTTTCTTACTTTGCGAACTGCTCGAATTTGGTATTTCATTTCTTCAGGGCTGATGATATTCTGGATCAAGTTCTTAGTATCCTCGCTGGATTTTGAGGTATCGCTAGGATAAATCACCATCGAGCTAAGAGTGCTAGGACGGACAAAGCTACTGTACCCTTTCGTGACCATATCAACAAAAGATGTGTGACTTGCTGGTACTGTATTCACACTTATCTCCGTAATCTCCATTAGGTATTCCACTAGATCTTGCTTTTCAGACAGGGCTTGTAGTGAAGTGTGACTTTGAAAAGCGTTCTGCTTTAGTGACTGATACTGAACAACCATATAAGCAACACCGTTTCCTACTTTACGGCAAAGGGTACTTATTTTCATCTTCTGCTCTGTGTTTAAATTGCCGTCAGATGCAATAGTGCATACCTCGTTCAAACAGTGCTTGATTGAACTCGACCATCTCTGAATATCCGACGTTGAGACTATTTTAACTGTCTCATCTTCTCTTGCTTTTTGTGGCGTCGTTGGTGGAGGGGTACGCTGCGTTACACCACTTCTATTTAAGGGTCTGCTCTCCATGTTAAAATACATATAAAGATATTTTACTGTCCATTATAAAAACAAAACAAACTATTACTGCAACATTAATGTGCATATCACGCAATCGGTCAATGTTTATAATAATGAAAATTGCAATGCAATTGAAAGAGTGCAGCGTAAGTTTCTGCGAGCAACTCAGTTTAAATGTCGTCTAGGGCGTTCCACATACAATGAGTCTCTGCAAAAATGTTGCTTGCTTATCCTACACTCGAGACGACTGTTACTTCAGGCTATGATGCTCTATGACCTTATTAGCAATAAGTATGATTGTACCAAATTTATTAACGCTTTATATTATATTGTACCCAGATCTGTAATAAGACGAGAGACGCGCGCCTCCCTGCTATTTGCTACGACTGCTAGTCGTATGAATGCGGGTGAGCGAGCGCCCCTCCATAGAATAGTTAAAAATTTAATAAATTGTTCGTTAATATAGATATTTTGACCTCTACTCGTAACCAATTTAAAAATAATATAATACATACGCTTCGTCATCAACAATAGTATAAACATTTGTCAACATTTGTATAAACACTTAGACTTAGATTTATGTAGATACTAGCTCTAAGCTTCAATTAGGTTTAACTGTACTTTTTAAGGTAATGTGTGGAAACGCCGTGGATTGTACATTAATTTATTTTGTTATGTTCCTAGCCAGTAAGACATGAAGTACAATTATTTGTTTTTCCAAATAAAATAAAATATGTGTTGGAATTTCTATAATACTAACTGGTTTGCTGATGCATGCGAATTTGAATTTGCCACAGAAAATGTATACTACAAAAACAATATATATAGGAGATAAGTATGGCTTTGTTTTACACGTAAATCTCAAACATTTATTTAATAATAATAATCTTTATTGTTCAAAATTTTATGACACAATACAATCAATAAATGAAGCCTAAGAATATCTACTTGAACAGAAATTCTGGCCCCTGAACTAGGTAATAAATTATCATTCAGCCATTGCATCACACGAGACAGCGCAATCTCGGCATTCAGATAGCACTGGGGATACATTGATACAGCATTGGTCATTGATCATGACCAATGCTGTATACATGCCATCAATGACCAATTCTGTATCGTCAGCATATGTGAAAATTTTGCAATGTTCAATGGGTAGATTACAGAGGTCGTTTATGTATATAAGGAATAGGGCAGGCCCTAGAATACTACCTTGAGGCACTATGAGATAGGAAGCTTATCACTCACACTTTGCCCAATCTTCACGACTTTGATTTTTATATTACTCAAATAATCTTGGAAAATATATAGGGCTAATCCACGAATTCCTATGCATTTTATTTTTTTTAGTAGCATCGGTACTGATACGTTTTCAGACGCTTTAGACAAATCGGGAATTATACCTTAACTCTTCCTTTTATTGTCAAGTTTGTAAGATATTAATTAATTCATAGCACAGCCTCTATAATAAGTATTCCACACTAATATATAGAAAAAAGAAATTTGGTTCACAAACATTATTATTACCAAAGTGCTAGTATTATAGCAAATACAATTATAATCACAAGTAATGCGTTTTATACTTATTATATTGTTAAGTATACTTATAACGTAACGTAATGTCTAAAAATATCAACATATAATTTACTAAAACAGCAATCTACAAATTGTACAATTTGAGATATTATCTTGTTTCGTTGTTTTGTTAGCGAGCATAAATTAATAAACCAATATATCAATACATAGTCAGGTCATAAGTTCTGTCACATGTTTAATAAAAAATAATTGAGACATGTTTATTATTGATGTAAACATTTATATACGAAAATGAACTTAATAAAACACAGATTCTTATGCTAATAAAGTTTATTCAAAATGACTCCCGCAATTTTAAATACAGGCCTTCAACCTGCGCGGCCAGTTGTCTATCGCAGAACGAACGAGGTCCATGGCAATTTCGGCGGCTGCCTTAATCAAGGATGCCTTGAGTGACTCCAAATCAGGATGACGCGTCGAGCAGGCCTTTTCCTCCAAGTATTGCCATATCTTGTAATTTGAATTCGCGCTTTGACAGCTTTTATCACTGCTGGAGTCCTTACAGAGCGAGGGCGACCACTTCTTGACCTGTCATCTACACTAGAGTCTTCATTGTATCGTTTGATGGTACGATAAACGAATCTTTTGGTTATATTCAAATTTTTCAATATGTCAAATATCCGAATTGGCGCGTAACCGCAACAATGCAACGCAATAACCGCAACGCGGTCTTCTTTAAGTGTCCACTCCATATTTAAAATGAGTAAAATTCTAAAAAGTACACATTTTTATATTCATGAAAAATTCGAAATTCGAATTCAATAAACTTTTTTGTGGCCAGCAATTTAAATTCAAGTTTTTATTGTGTGACAGAACTTATGACCAGACTATATATATTGGCTGCAGCTTTATTTCTGTGAGCGTATATTTGATATGTCGATATATCAATTTGTTAACAGAATATATTGTGATGCGTATTTGATATGTCTTTATGTTAAATAATGTATCTTTAATGCTAAGATATCCAGGTATTACCGAATGTAATAACTCAAAAAGTTATGAATTAATTAAATTGGATTTTTTCCTCTGAAAGAACACAGAAGAAAAAAGAAGCGCTCAAACCATTAGTTCCCAAAGTGGTCCAAGTGGACGGTCTACGTTAGCGTAACAAAAAAATAGGGGTCCACAATTCGTACGCAGGTGTCCACGAAAATTTATTTGCTTTCGATAGTGAAGAAAATATTGGCTTGACTTCACCTATCAATGTAGGCAGATAATATTTTAAGAAGCTCAGCGACTGTTACTTGTAATAACTTGCATATTCGGTATTCAGTACCAGTGGTCCCGAGCCTAAGGATTACTAAAAAAAAGGTCAGCCCGCCTACCGTGGTAGGTTCAGTCCAGAGAATCTCAAACTCTTGTTTGATTCTTCATCAATATAAATACGAAAGCCAAGGAATATGGTAGAAATGTAGCTGCAGAGGGTCAACCGGAACCAGCTACATTTTGAAAGAAGTCTATGAGAAAAAATGTCTGGGAACCTGAAACGAATAAAAAAATATCATGTATATCGAGATATCAAAGTATTCACGCCAGGCACGGATTTAATCATTATAAATTAAGCCGCACCTATGAATTATAATTTACTATCATAGGAAGATTATGACAATGGTATGAAATGCATACCGACGTATGTACATACACGTATGACTTTATCACTAAAGAACGTATTACGTTTGAGTCCATGGTCCACACAGAGGAGCACGCTATGGACACATGCACAATGCAATGTACTCTATTCATATCAGCGTTGCATTAACATATAGAAGTAACTGCTTTGCTGGCGTACACTGTATCACTGTACACAGAGAAAACCTATGTACCTACATATGTAGGTACATAGATTTTCTCTATAGACACAATACCAAAGTATTTAGATTAAGACATACCTACGCTTTGGTTTGTATAGAAAGTTGTTTTCTATTATTTGTCTATAAAAATAGTTTTAGCAATTGTATAATACTTTTAAATGTTTATTGACACATAGGGAATAAAACTATTGAATAACATTAGTAAAAGGCACTAATGTTATATTAGAGCACCGGAACAATGGTTGATAATCGTTCTGCAACTGCTCAAGTCCTGCATTCTGTAGAAACAACTTCTAGACACGGAGTTTTGACCAGTAAAAAGTGAGTAAGAAGTATTATAGGTCATCTAGACAACAAGTTCACAAAATAAATGTTATACATAGACACATGCCTGTTATTCGGCGAAGATAGACATTTGCTATTATAATTTTATTTATTATGGATCTCTATTATACATATAATTAAATATCTCTCTATAATATTTATGGTTCCATGCACTCACATACACATTCGCGTAAACGTAAGACAATATTATGAATTATTATCATTATTTTTTAGTACTTATTTAATTTCGGACACAGAAGGCACATTAATAAAACACATTAATTCAAAACTAAGAACAAGGAATTAACCAACTGCTGCTAAAAGTAGTGTAGCAATATCTTCACGTGGAGAACGAGCAACTAATTGCATAGTGACTGCACCCTGAGTGACCACCAACCTAGCCCTAACAAGAACAGGAGTGCCATTTCGCCATATACCACCACCGCGGATTTCTTTAACTGCGTCGCCTGCAATAGCTGCTTTTGGTAGACCTAAATGGTCACATACAGCTTTAGCAGCCTCTCCTACATCAGTTTGTGCCAATCCAAAAGTATCACAAGCCTCTGCAGCAGCTGCGGCTCTTTCCCATGTAGCTTCCCAGTCGTCAGATGCTGCGCGTGTCCTTAATTGATCGGCGCAACCAATTTCTACCTCTTCCAAAGGATAAGTATCAGCATAACCTTCTCCTCCGTCTGGTAGGCCGGTTGTTGAGTCACAGTCACGAACTACAAACTCTAAGGTTGCTCCAAAGGTTCCCAAAGTTTCAATAGGATTTTCAGGGAATTCCAGCAGGCAAAAGACGCTACCTTGTTTATCGTATGGCAGCTGCTCACAGGCAACTTCAGTAAGTTGTTGATAACCATGAGGAACTTCTAAACGTACATGCACCTTTTCAAGCAGTTGGTCGCTCAGAGTATTTACACATTCAAATTGCAAAACCAAATGTCGAGCAAAAATATGTTTTACGCATTGTACGCGATATTCTGTCTCTGGTTCAGTCAAGTCAACAGCCTCACAAGTTTTGAATATTGGTCCCAATTTTTCAATACCAGGAATAACTTTTAATTGGTCTGAATAAAGCTCTTCACGAGACACCACTGGTGCCCGAGCTTTAATTTCCACTGGTGCTTCTTTAACTTCTGGTGATTCTTCAATTAGAGTTGGGACAGTACTGATATTGAAAGGCTCAATAGATGTGTCTTCAGAGGAAAGATGGTTGCTTAAAGCTTTCTCCAAAAGAACAGGATTGGGTATCATTACATTAATAATATAATCATTGATTAGCTCATTGTCCCCAGAATCTAATATTGCACTGTAATAAATAGCTCTGTCACGGACTTCATCATCCTCATCTAGTTGGCACCGAGATAAAAGAACTCGAATATTTGGTAGTAGCTCTGGACGAGCTGCACCAAAACGAGCAACAGCAGAAACAGCTGCAGCTCTAACTGGACCAGATTCTAAAATAACCCTATTGTAAATATATCTGATATAGCGGGATGGCTGACGTGCTTTTGGACCTTCTCGTCCTAAAACATGTAAAATGCGAACTGCTAATGAAGCATGTTCACAGTCTTCAATAAATTCGCAGAGATGTGCCAGGCCTGTTTCTTTGGCGTCCGGATTTTCTTCTATCAGAGCAATTATCGCATCTGCGATGGCAGTTTTGTATTGCAATCCTCCTTCATCACGAAGCATACCAGCTAAAAAAGTTGCCAGTGATTGATGTTTCCGAGGATATTTTGAACATAGATGTCTTATAGCACGCACAACAACAATTTTAAATTCATCAGATATTTCAGACATAAAGCTGGATATCTGTTTCATAAGTCGATCAATTGAGCTTTCTGCTCCTGTTGCTAGAAGAGTTGTTACAGCAAGAGTTGCTACAGAGCGGTTTGGATCTGTAATAAGATTTTCCAAATCAAGTGCACAGGCAGCAACAGCGCTAGGATGTTTTGCAGTAAGTTTTGCTAAGGTACGTGCACCAGCTAATCGTAGAGTTGCTTTTGAAGAACCACAGAATATCTGTAATACTGAAACTGCTTGGGCAAGATCTCTAGCAGATTTTCTCAAATTTACAATGGCATGGGCAGCTTCATAGACAACAATTTCAGATTTATGACGCAAGCATGACTCAATAAATTCCATATATACTTCTGATGTATCAGTTTGATCCTCTTCAGCTAATTTGGCCGCATAACGGATTAGTAGACAGAGTGCATATTGTGATCGGATTGGAGAACGAGCCAATTTAGTAACTAATTTAACAGTAGAGAGGCGATCATTTTTTCGTGTACCAGCTACCACAGCCAAGCCATGGCATGACACCATTGCATGATCCGATGTGATGGCCCCCTGTAAAAGAAAACACATTATTATCCCATGTTATAAATATAATAATATATAATTTATCAGTATAAATTAATATAGTAATGGTGTTCTAAAAAAAATGAGTAATAATTCATCTTATTTTGGTATTAATTCTCTGACAAGAAAGTAAATAGTCAAAAATCATTTATTCATTTGGGTCCCAAAGTAACACTTATGAGTGTCAAAATAAATAGATTAGTGAATTAATTAAGTTACTGAAGCTACATTTAGGTTAATTGGTAGGTTCAGTCAAGGATTGAGCCTATGAGAAGAAAGTGTGTATTTTACGTTCAGAATAATAGTACCAACATAGGGTTAGATGTTAATAATACATAATGTCATTCACCTGAGCCTCCATCACCCAGTGGCGTACCAAATCTGGAACAGTGGCTGACAAATGCAGAGCAGAAACAAGGGCGGCAGAACTAACAGCAGGGTTCTTATCAACTATAGCTTGTTTCATGTACCGTTCAATAGCTTGTAGCATTGTGCTGTCTGTAATACTGCACAGGGCTCGAATGGCTGCAGCTCTGTATAAATCTTCTTTACCTGTCATATCTTTTGTAAGAGATGATGTTACAATGATCACATCCTGTGCCATAGAACTTAGTTCTTTAATGGTTAAATATACGAGGTGACGTAGCACTACGTCTTTAGATTGAAAAAGTTTGGTCGTAGCGAAGAATATATCCGTAGCTTCTTGAGTGGTGAGTTTTTCTCCTTGATTCAACATATAAAGTATCTTGGTAAGAATATGAATACATTTTTTCGGATTAACTGGTGTCGAGTTGAAGTATCTAGCTTCTTGCAAAAGAGTTGTTTTATCCAGATTTTGAAATATACTGGCTCTGTCATCATTGTCTTTCTTGTCGTGACGACTCATTTTTAATTGAGAAACGTTGAATAAATTAGTAAATAAATAGAAATGCAAAGATTTAGAGCTATATGAAATAGTAATGTAAAATGCAAATGCAAGTTTATCCAACACGACACGTCAAAGATCGTCAAATGTCAACCAACTCGATGGTTAGAGGTGCGCCTTACCACAGATTATGTAGATAATACTATGCCTACCGGAATGATATTAATAATTTTAATAAAATCGGAGGCCAGGTACAAATTTATTTTTATTTTAACTCGCTGGAAGATTGACTTAGTTATTATACTATGGTTATATTAAGCAGTATGAACAACGAATTTCATAGTGGTAGTCGCTTTGTTTCGTGATGAGATTAATATTAAATCTCTGTGTTTAGAATAAACATAGTACTTGCCACAAATCACTTTTCAATCAGTCACGTAATAAATAATGACATTCTTCAAAATAACACCTGTGATTACTTATATAGTCTCACATCTATATCTCCGATGCGGCGGGCACAGGCATTTTATACTCATAATTTGATAGCTTTTGTATTAGATTCCACATAGTAGGCCGAGTGATTATTGCAGTTTATTAAGCATGGAAGGAATTTGGAAAATACCAAATCCTGCCTGACTGCCTTTAATCAGTGAATATCTATGAAATTAGTATACCTAAGGCCACGTATGGCACATGTTTTTTTTAGCTGGCCCGTAAGAATAATAATCCTGTCTAAAATAAAGTAACTAGTCGTTTACCTAACTACCTGTATACGTTTACACAGCTGAAATATTAGGAAATGTGGTCTTTAGAAAACTTGAACTTTGAGGAAATCAAAAAGAGTAATTAATAAAATTGTCCGAAGGTTTCATAAATAACTACAATGCATGTAATCAAGTTTGTTTTAGTTGTTATACAATTTACAGTTGAAATAGAAACCTAATTTCAACGGATTACGAAAAATACTGATGAAGTTGGAGTGAAAAGCTTTAGCATAAGACGATACCATAAAATCGCAAACTAAAATAAATGGTAATATTGAGAAAGCCTCAGAGCAATAAAATGCTTTCGTTATTGTTATAAGGAGACAATGCAACTTATTGGAATACAGCGCCTCAAAGAAAACTGAAGGTAAGTAGGTACTGAAGTATAATATGACGTAGTAATAATAGTATAAGGAAAACAGCAGTACTAATGTCAAAATCAGATCGATTAGGGACAATAATACAAAATAAAGTGGTAAGAGAAGAATGCGTGCTAAAATTTAAAGATTATTTTGAAAGGATGGCGAAACTGCTACAGATTTTCGATTATTTGTTGTAGACGTACTTATTTCGTTGGCTTAGCGACCCATAGTGGATTTTTTCTCCAACGACGTTAAAGTACACCATTTTTTCCTATTTTGTGCCAAGCTAGATCAATCGGTCACATTTAATTCTTTCAGGTCTTTAGCTATTTCATCTTTCCAGCATCATCTTGCGCGACCCAACGGAACACGCTCGGTTTATTACAGGTATGATGAATCCTTTATTACCTGGTATGGAAATATAAAAAGTGATAGGTTTATGAAATTAGTTTGAGCTGTGCTTTATGATATAATTACATCCTACAACAATCAGCAATGTTAATAATGTAGCGTCTTCTATACACTAACCGTAAGGGAGAGGCTATATTCTGTACCATTCACTACTCGAAGATAGATCATAGCTATTGTAGCCAGAACCACGGATCCGTTTTGTAAGGACAAGTAAAGGAGAAGTAACAGAAAGCTCACCGTGCCTAAATAATTAAATACTTTTTTCATGTAGCCAACGCCACGCAGACACTTTTCACCCATAATTCAAAACTATAACGTTACTAAGGAGGATGGAGAAGCCGTCCGTCCGTCATATCTTCAGTGCGTTCACACAAAATGCCTACCTCTTGTATACCATGCAATGCATTGCCAAGTTTATTATTAACAAAGAGCTAAAGTTTTTATTGTATACTAGATGACCCGGTGTAGGTACTTCGTGGCACCTATCCTAACGAATTTTTCTATATTTTGTCACCCTTTTGAACCTTCCCTGGACTACGACAAACATTTCAAAACCAAATCAGCTAAGTCGGCCCAGCCATTCTCGAGTTTTAACGAGACAGACGAACAGCAATTCATTTTTATATATATAGATAGAAGATAGAAGATTATGCCATATAGAAGAAACCATGTATAATAACGATTCACATAATAATTATGACAAGTGGATAAATAAATAGATAACGTATTTAGGTAGACTTAGCTTATAAATTAATAAAATAGGACTAACATAAAATTATAGCTTACGTAACGTATTTAAGAAGAGTAACTATCAAATTAAAGATGGAAACAAATATTCTAATAAGTAGTTTAATTAATAAATCGGGTATAAAAATATTTCTGTTTTGAGTTGGTTTCTGTTTAAAATCCATAATTTTTTTGAAATTACTACGTACCTATTAATTACATTACGTAACTTTTAATTTCAGAAGAACTTAAAATATTTGTCTGTAATGAGCTTAGGCAAATATTTTTTATTAAATAATAAACATAGTAATTTGTTTATTTCAAACATAAATATATCTAATTTGTTAGTAACAATTAACTTAACATAGTAATTGTAACACAATATAACATAACACAAACAGGCAAACACAGATAGGGCATACATCATTAACAATCATTGCTGCGAAATTCCATTGCTGACTGCGCAACAATCATTGATATAAATGCACAGCTAGCCGACTTGGATGCTGTTGGCGCCGTCACGCACTCTGCGCACCAGGGAAGCACATCCTTTACGCATCGTGGAATACACGATATTCTGGGAACATTCCCGATGTGCTACAGTATCTAGGCAGCCCATCAGCACCCTGAACATATTGTTATATTAGTAGTGAAGGATTTTTAAGTAAGTATATAGACCCCATAGGTTGCACGTCTAAAATGATGTACGTACTGTAAAGTGATATTTTCACTTCATTGCATTGTTCCAATGGAGTGAAAATAACGAGCTATCATGTTCGCTTTTACTGCCAGCGACCCCCGTTCCCTTTTCAAATCGTCATCGTCCTTGAGCTCATAGGTCAATATACGTCCAAGGTACTTAATTCATATAATAATACATACATACATTTCAAATTGATAAAATCCTTTTTTTTTTGAAGACGGATTAGAATATATTATAAGCCTACTATAGTAAAATTGTAACTTATTTGTGTTAGTATGTAGCAGATATTTTTGCATTGTGATAGACTGATAGACATTGTATAGATGTCATGGTTTTTAGAATATTTGCCTATCTGTCATTCTGCTTCTTACATAATTGTGCAAAAACACTGAATGGATTTTGATTCAGTTTTATAGTTAAGTAATGTGGCATTAAACTTAAAATCTGAGCTACGAGTATGTTAATCCAGTTTCGTGCAGTAGTACTGCAGCTATGTTTGTCACCACGAAACTGTTCGTCACTGCATATTGTGAAGCAAGTAAGTAAATGTGTAAGCTCAAAACCTGAATAATATTTTAAAGTTTATTCAGTTTGCTCTATTTCCATAGATGGACAGCATATTTTATTACCATAGACAAGACGATTCGTGTTTGACCAAGAGATGGCAACAAAATAATGAGCGTTCCATGTTATTTATTTTATGTTGGCGCGAAATAATGTGGGTCGTATTTATTTTTATTAGTGAATATTTCTTTATTTATGATAAACTTTACTCAGAGACATTAATTTGTTAGAAATGTATACTGTTACTAACCGTGCTCAGGTAATGGTGAGTTAATATAATACATGGCTGTTGTGTTGATTGGGCTTTAAAAATATATATATATGTATCAATTCCCACATCTATATCTATCTAATTTTAATTCCTTCTGTCTGCTTAATTGATTTATTTGTTTTTGTTTCGGTAATTTATAGGAACTAGCTGTCATCATTTAAAAAAGCCCTAATGACACTTAAGTCTCCTTATTGAATTTTCATAAGAGTTATGCATGACGCGCTAAAAACGTAAATCTTTGTTCGGTTTTTGGAATTAATTCTCTTTATTTATCTACGTGAGTGTTTTCAGATAAAACAAAGATATAGAGTAGTATGGTACGCACTCTTCATCTATAAATAAGTAATTCTTTAGTTATCTGTTTAGCCTCCTAATATTTTAACTTGGATATTTTCGACATAATCGTCTAATTTTTGTGTTTGAGATATTGATACCAAGGGACACCACTAGTATTGTCTTCCATTTACGCGAATATTATTCATTGAAATTAAACTGCTATATACGGATTTTATCGCGTTGTTTATTTGACACATCATTACAAAATTTTGAAAATTGTTACACTACTACTACTATTAAACTTTACTAATTTTTAAGCTAATCAAATTATTATTAAAACTATTTAGATTTAATTTATTTTTACACTTTCCCCGACGTTTCGGCTGCTTTTCAGCAGCCATGGTCACGGGGAGACTAAGATGGCAGTTGTCTCAATATTCCAGTGTAGTTATTTCAAAGTACCCGAACATAATTTAATTATTGGTGTTTCTATTTAAACAGAATGAGCTCAAAGTATCATGAAGTCTAGCTGTGGTTTGCTTCTTCTTGGGTTTGACTATTTTTATTACTGGATCCCAAGCTGGTGGTACATTCCAACCATCTTCTCTATAAAAATTAGGATGTTTTCTGATTTCAATAGCCTCGCGAAGCATCCTTGGTAGGAATCGGTGTTCTTTAGCGAGAATCTGTGGTTTGTCAAATCTCAGGTAGTGGTTGGTCCCCTGTTGCACATGTTCACACACAGCAGACTTCAACGAGCGTTGGTGTTTTACATCAGCTATGTGTTCTTTTATGCGGGTGCCTATGTTTCTCTTGGTTTGACCAATGTATGAGAGTCCGCAGTCACAATCTATTTTATAGACCCCTGCATCTTGTAAAGGTAGTTGGCACTCGACGGATGGTAAAAATTGACTTATCTTCGTTGGCGGCTTGAAGTATGTGTTGATTGAAGCTCGCTTCAAGATGTAGCCAATCTTGTCAGTGACACCCCTTACATAAGGCAGTATAGCAGGCTGGCGCTCGACTGTGGCTGGCTTTTCTCGGGTTCTGTGACAGCAGCGCGGCTGTTGGAGCTTGTTGTCTTGCAGTACTTGCTTGACATGTTGAAGCTCGGCGTCCAGGTGTTTCTTGTTACAGATCCCATGGGCTCTCTGAAACAAAGATATTCCCACGGTAGCTAACTGTTTAGGATGGTGGTGAGATGAGATGATGCAAAGTAGTGTAACAATTTTCAAAATTTTGTAATAAAGTGTCAAATAAACAATGTGATAAAATCCGTATATAGCAGTTTAATTTCAATTAACACCACTAGTTTTATTATGTACATAAAGTTCATATAATATTAATTATATACTTATTTAACCGAGCGGAAGCTAAAGGCAATTACATAGATAGATACCGGTTGCCTTGTATTGTCTTGCTTTAATCGTCTTCAGGGAACGAATACAGTTTGAATGCCGTTATCGACTGATTTTTGTAATGAGAGTAATGAGTTGTATGTTTATAAAATAAGACACGTTAGACAAATTGTTTTATATTAATTTTCGTTACTAAGTTAAAGAACGATCAGTTATGTATGGTATTAATTGAGTAACTCTAAATGACATGCTATGCAGAAAAATATAGGCAGGTATGTCAGGTTAACGTTTATTCGAAATTAAACATTTCTAAATATTTTATTTTCAACAGCAGCACTAATAAGCTATTTTTACTTATTGCCTGGCTATATTGAACATCATAATTAAGATGTTCATTATATAATTATATTACCACAACATTTTATTTATAGGTAGGTACTTATTTTTGTTGAAAGATTTGTTGCACATTCTATTACGCTTTCATAGCATTTTCAAATTATTATTTATATAATTTTAAGATCTATTGCATAGACCTGTTTGCTTACTGTTGTAGCAACTTGTATGAAATGAATGTTACCTACTTATTTATTAATGTGCATTGATTATTAACAATAATATTTCCCTATGTACCTAGTCTTTGCTCTTACACCTATTGCTCTAATTTTAAGTATTTGTTTTACAGCACATTATATGAAAACTGAGCTAATGTTTGCAATATCAACAACAAAAATCTTTGTTTACCTAGGTACCTACTCAGTCAGATTTAGACATGATTTTTCTTACTGAAAGTTAAAGAGAAAGTTTAAGAAGCTAATAGCACTACCTACTTACGTTTAATAGGGCCAGGTATTTTCTAATATAATATGTTAGAAAATACTTGTGATAAGAGAAACATAATAATATAATAATAATATTCTATCACTTACACACAACACCATTTAGCCCAAACTAAGCAGAACTTGTACTATAGGTACTAAACAATGGATAAACATACATATATAGGTACTTTTTTTGTAAGTACTTACATATTATACATAGAAACACCCAGACCAATACAAACATTCATGTTCATGCACACAAATGTTTGACCTGTGCGGGAATCGAACCCGCAACCTCAAGCGCGGCAGTCGGTTACACTGACCACTACGCCATCAAGGCCGACAAATTATTTTTATAAAGCCATAATGTAGTTACATGACGGCTTACTGGCTAAGTAATAAATACGTAGGTTAAATTGTAGGCATAAACATCAGATAAAATTGATTGCCAGTATAACTGAATGGTCTACCAGGCGTATATTGCCGGGGTCTTACAAAGTTAATAGGAAAAATAGCAATATATCGCCCAATCTCTTATGTGTCCCGTGGATAAACAATTCCACTTATAGAATGTCGATTGGCCAACGTATTGTAGTCTAATCATACCTGTGTACTCATTTTTGGACTAGATACGAAGATAGATAGGTCGTGTTGTCAGTATAGTCCATAGACATCCTTTTTATAAGCTCGTTGTATGGTGTTCTCCGTTCTGGCCCGGTCACAATCGCTTTTGTTATCGCAAGTGATGTAAATCTCATGTACTTCAAGTGTTCTTAATGTACTTCGAAGAGATTTTTTGTGAAGGTATCCAAAGGATAACTCGTAATGTACTTAACAAAGTGGCCGGGCTTCTATGTAGGTACGCCGCAGCCCGGCCACAACGATTTTTATAGATGGTCAAAATCAAACGTAATATCAATTAAATACTTGTACCTTTGTTGTTCTTCCATTTTCTATGTATACCTAAATCTAAATTATAACTTCCTTACTTTTGCCACACAATTGCCTCCACGTGCTCTTGCACGTGGAGGCAATATACCTTATTAAAAAAAACAAAAACCATAGCTTCAACTTTTTTTAATTTTACTAACCTATTATGTAATAGACCAACCAGACCAATTTTTGTTACATTTATTGTTTTTGTTTAAAAAATATTGAATGGTCCTTTCCAGTATACAAACATACACTTAAGGATATGATACTACGCTGTTATGAAGTTAACGAAACAAACTATAGGTTTCAATTTAAATTTGTTTAAAAAGTTTGAATTCTTGGTTAAAATGTTTATTTCAAAGGCGTCTTGAATATTGATGCAGCTTATGAGTCCATCAGTGTATTTCTAATGCATATTTTATAAAAATATTAGGATTCGCCCCTCCTTTTCCATATAAACTTTAACTGTGCCAAATTTCATTCTCCTCCGTTCGCGTAAATTTCGTAAAAAGGGGTACAAAGTTTTTGTTTCACGTATTAATATATGGATATGTCTGGAGAAGTCAAGCAAAAAATTAGTAGTGTCTATTACAAAAAAAACTTAATTAAAATCGATAACAAAACATAGCCCGAGTGTGATATTCAAGATTTTACACAAGAGTCCATTATGTGTGAGAACCCTATCACAGTTGAAAATTGGAAAGGATTGATTGTTAAAACACCGAAAATTAAAAAAGATACCTTAGATTTTGAAGACAAAATTCATATTGTGAAAAATGGTAATAATAGTCCTTCGGGTGTAAGAGGGGTGATTGCCGAGAATATATGCGCCTTTGACGCTGTATTACATACATGTGTTGTTAGTTATTCCGATAACCCTAAGTATACAGAAATTTTTTGACTCTAATGATAATGTGTTTGGCAAACTTGTTGAAGCTGTCGCTAACAATGATTATGCAACAAATATTTCCAAAATGAGAACGGATATTTTAAATGAAACGAGAAATCTGTAACAAATAATGTTTCGGTTATAAACTGTATGAGCAATGTTTCCTTTGTATTAGACCGAATCTTACTGAACTGTGCTCGTTGCATCTCATCTAAAAATATATGTACTAACAAAGACTGTATTTACAATAATGAACAAGTTGTGCGTAAAAGTTCACATATGCCTTTAAATTTGATAATCCTGTCAGAAAAGGCATATCAGCACTTAATGAAGCAGCTGCATCTATGTTGACTGTTGATAATAATAACATTTGCAACGTACCAAACAATGTGCAATGATGTAAACAGTGTGGGTAAACAAGTTATTACTTATACATTAACTGATTTATTAATATTCCAACTAAATAACTCAGAAAATTAACATATGAGATATAACGGAACAGCTTGTTGTTACAGGATAAACAATTTAATTTGTTAGCAGTGATTAATATCGTCAGAAATGCGAGACGTTATGTAACCCGCTGAAGAAGAGACAGAATAATTAATAACAGGTGGCAATGTATTGACGATTTAAGCAACACGGTGACAACAACGAAAAATACTATAATGTATGTGCACAGTATTTTCTATATAGATTATAAATTAACCTATACTCTGTTCCTCTGTATTGTTTATTCGGCTCATAAATAGGTGAGATATAATAGAAAAACACTTTTTTATTGTTATTTTATTTGCACAGGCGTTAGGAATAAAAATATAACTTATAAGTACATTATTTTGGTTATGTGGTAGCTGGTAGTTATAATGTGGGTTTATGCAAAGAAAATGTAAGAACAATAAAGGTACAAGTATTTAATTGATATTACGTTTGATTTACCCATCCTATCTATAAAATTGTTGTGGCCGGACTGCAGCGTACACGTAGCAGCTCGGCCACTTTGTTAAGTATATTACGAGTTACCCTTTGAGGTACACAAAAAATCTCTTCTAAGTACATTAAGTACACCACAAGAAGTACATGACTTTTACATCACTTGCGATAACGAAAACGATTGTGGCTGGGCCAGAACGGAGGACATGTAGTATGTACATATATTAGCTTTAAATACTTACCTATGAATCACTCTACAGTAGCGGATAGCTGTGACGTGATTACTAGATCCATAACAAATAATAATAACTGTTACTTTTACTATGAACCCATACCTACCTGTATATTATTGCTATCAATTATATCTTGTTGTGTTTGATGTAATGAAGAGCAATACCTACATCAAACACTGTCCATGTTATCCTTTATCCATTATATCGCCAGTCCAACTCGTTCTTAATCGGCTTGTTTCGTATTGTTGGGAGGTAGGTATGCCTGGCAAGGTAATAAAATACATGATATTAAATTTTTCATTTATTTACCGATCTACAAATACATTTGTACATGGGTAATTTGAAACATTTTGTGGCGAATTTTTTGCCCTAACACTCATTATACATCTCAATTTATATTATGGCTACCGTTTTCGTAATAGCATCTAAAGAAAAAGTCGTTAGGTACATACATTATTTATTTATATAATAATTTTGGTATTAAATACCTATGTAATGTTGAAATAAATTCTATATAATAATAACATTAATAAATTAGTAACAATTTTAAAACTTAGCAAAAACATACGAACAATATTTAATAAAATAAAATGTATGTGTAAGTAGGTATGTTTGATAAGAGAAACAACTAGAAATATTTAAATTCAAATCATTGTGTTTTATCTGTATTCAACATTAAGTTTCCGAAATAATTTAACTGAATTACTGTTTGACTTATGAATATTTTATTTAAATATATCTACTATAGTAATTGTTGAAATAATAATCCACATATTCACAACACACGTAAAAAGTTGCTAATGTATTGATGGCCAAATATTAATAGAAAATGCCCAACTTGGAGGGCTTTAAAGAGAATACTATATTTTATGAGATCTACAAGTATCGATGTACCTATTAAAATACTTAATACAATTTACCATCTAATGATCGTTTGTAAGATTTTCTATATAAATGGTCGTTGAAAAATCATTGAAGTACCTTTCTAGTTTAACCTCATCCATCACAATGTTAGGACTAGAAAATTAAGCTGTCGGTTTCTAAAATTACCGGTGTGGCTGTCATGTTGCATTTTGTATGAACAGTCATATTTATATGTGAGCTTTTCAAACTCATTGCAGCTCGTTGTTTCAGTGGCATGCGTGTTAGCAACGCGTTCCTAGTTATGTGCGCTTGTTCGTTAAATAAGTACGTAGCTATTTTCAAGGTTATAACTAGTAGGTAACACTAACTTTTATGGACCTTGAAGAGTCTTTAAAAACTGGTAATTTTTATAATCCAGACTAAACTTTTTGAAAGTTACATTTTTTTAATGGATAACGTCCATTTACTACATTTGATTCGCAGTAACGTTTAACATCACTAGAGCTCCTCGATTAATATAATAATTATAATCAATCTCCACAAATATGTAAGTCTGTATATTAAAATTTTGCACAGTAGGTATAAACTTTTGAGTTTCATACATATTATGATATAGATTATGAGAAAATAAACCCCTTACGTTACGTACCTATGTAATCACTACTCACAACATCCCTTTTGTTCTTAACTGTAAGTACTTACTTTATACCATTTTTATACATACAATGCGGAGGTAATAAATTCTAAAATAAAATCCCGCCCAAAAAGAAAGCAACAACGCCGTCTACCTATATGGTAACAGTAAAAGTTAAGTGGTACAACATTGCTAAATAAACTAGATAATATGATTTGGTCGCATTTTTGACTAGTTCGGCGGGTTTTCATCTCAATACTACCCGGTTCCATGTAATACCTAGAATTAAAATAAATTGGTAACTACTTATAAATTAAATAAAACGTATTTTCAAAATAAACTGCCAAGCAGCAAAACCATAATAATATCACAAGACAAAACCACTCGTTATACCTAGGTAGGTATCATATTGAAATATGTATGTATATTATTTTAAGTCTTAGTTGTGTTATTTTACCACAAGCATGGAATGTTGAGGCAATAGTTATCCATTTAATTTGGAATTGAATTAGAATTGTATGTTGAATATATCGGCGTAATTTGATTAACACTACTAAATGTATTCAATTATTAAAAGTGATCAACCTTTGTAGGCTGAAGCAAGTGTCTACTAACAACATGGCGAATGGCGCGGGTGACTTATAAAGTTATAATAGTATGTTTCACATCAACAGGATAAATCAAAACTTCCTTATTCATTTCAAAGTTACCATCAAGATTCAAACTAAGTTTACTATGACAAAATGGATATTATGGCAATAAAAGTGAAAACATCCTCTACACTACGAATTTGGCTTTAAATTTCATTATATTAGATATATATTTTATTTACATCGCATTAATTTACAAAATAGGTTCTTCTCACCCCTTCGGTAACACGAATAATTATTACAGTTATAACACGGAAAATTTCAATCTTAACATTTTATACAAAAATCTTCATACCAAATACTGAAATTTTTATAACAGAGTTCATGGACTTCTATTAATAATATAATTTCAGTTGTCCCTACATTTTTATAGCTCAATAATCTATCTACTCATCACTAGCTTACTAATTCTTGCCTCTGATAATTAACTAACTAGGTAAATAAATACATGGATACCTAAAATAAACGGTGCTGGTGTCATGGCATGCGGGTACGAATTCCACATGTGCTGTTAATTTGAAGTACCTTTAGAAAACAAGTAGGTATTTCATAGAACCAACAGGAACACATCGAGTGCTCAAGCAAAAGTGCAGCTTGGGTTAAAAAAGCGTGTGCCATTAGATAAATATTTTTAAATGAATATCTTTTAGCATCATCTGTTTGTATATCAGAGAAGAGAAAGGTTGTGACATATGTAATGTAGGTTCTTATAATGATCACCATCGGCGTCAAGTCAGAGGCTCGAATTTATAAGCTAGCTTAGGTACCATGCCAAAAACGTACCATACGTTCCTATATATTAATAAATATCTCTTATACAGAGATGACACTAAATTGTTGTAAGTTAATCAGCATGATACCTGCGTTGACGTCTCAAAAATATTTTCTTTTTAGTTTCAATGGTATGAGGTTGAACGTTGGTCTTCCTTTTGGTCTAGCAGTTGTGCGACTTGTTTCAATTTATCTATTGTATTTATAAACAAATAACTGCCTTTTGTAGGCACTTTCGATCAATAATTATAATTACGCCGAAATTACATACACCTAATAATAATTTTACATAATTTTAAAACGCACAAAAGCCAATCTAGTGCTTATTAATCGACGTCTACATTCTAACCGATATAATATAATAAGCAAAAGCGACCTTACGGTAAGTAAACGTAAACTTTATTGTCTTAAAATATATGAATAATAAATTGTAATGGGAATTATTATATGAAAATCGAGGTGTCCCTTTGTCCAATCAGCCGAAATATTTCTAGTTATTATAAATTTATTAATATACAATATTACTATAGCTGTCATTTGTTTGGATTTATTGACGTGGTATTCAGTTTTAAGATAACTTACCGACTAGGCCGATTTAATAAAATAAAAAATATCACGGACTTTATAAATTATACAAAAAGGTCTTGGATCCGAATACTAAGTCGCTAACATCTTGTTTTATATTTTTGGCACTCGATTTGAAATATTGCGTAGTAACAAATGGTCCATCATTCGCCAGACTTGTGAAAAGTAAGTTTCTTACCTAAGCGCATTGTTCATAAACATTTATAACTGATAGGCCCTAATAAGGCCCAAGGACAATATCAACAATGAGATCAGAGCTAAATTATGCTCTTTGTAAAAAGTGCCAAATTCTTGGTTTATTATATAAAATGGAAGAAGTTTACTTGTATGCTGGAAACGTTTACTGTAACTCGGTAAACAACATCGTGTAACAATACTACGGACTTTCAACAAGTAGTCCTAAACGCAATGTCTTCAAATTGTTATTAGGTATATTATGAAATGTTAATTGTTCAATTCTTATAACCGTATTATCTAATACCTTTAATCTACTTAACATATACAATTATATAGGCCATTCGAAATCTTATTTCTTCCATTTTACTTCGTGTCAGGTAATAACCCGGATGACATGCGAGCTCTTGTTACAAATATCAGCAACTCAAAGCCAACAGCCGTGTTCGTAACTTGTTCTACATCATTCATTATCACTTAATCTAATACATCATTGACGAACACAATAAACCTTATTGTACAGTAAAGAGGAAAGTCTATATGTGATTATTTATATTTCAATCGAAATATGGCTAACGAAACGATCCTATCTTTGTTTTATAAAACTGACAATTAATTTTAGTTAAACACATCAATATTATGACAAGTTCCACATTGGTAAGTCTTCTATCAGTGCTTTGACAAATTATTCTTTGGTAGGTTCAAATGATTATATACAAAACATATATGTTTTAATAACTAAACGTCATAAATTTATTCAACTAGCATAATAATATATACTTAATACAAACAATCCCCGTAGTATTGCTTTTACATTGAGAATCGAAAATTATTCTGATTATTATGTATGATTAATAGATTACATCTACAACGAAGACATTGTTGTGATTTTGTTGCGTCGGTCCCAACTACAGTCAAGTACTCCACGGAAAGCTTGTGATTCAATCCAATACAAAAATCGTTTCTTTACTCTCAATGAATAAAATCTTAATATAAATGCTTTCTTTATTACAATCAACATCGACAAGCAAAGCGGAGACGAGTGACCAAACAGGGACCTTTTTATCGAACTCTCGCGGTATGCTTAGAGCTCGACACAACTTTTAAATATTTAATTTTTCTGTTTCTTTGTGGACTCAGATAAGTTCACCGGTGGCTGAACGCTGATGCGGACCTCGCCTGTGGGGCCCACCACGATTTTCACCTGAAATATATAATAAAGGAAACAGCTAATGATGGTAAACATTTACCATCTGTTGATATCTAGCAAAAATAAATTATCACATTATTATTTATTTAAACGGTAAAATTATACGCATAAGTAGGTATATATGTAAAACTAATTACATTATACGGCAAGCTTAGTGTTAACATGATGGTAAAATCACGTAGTAGTTGTATAAGTTGTAAGTATACCTAGTAAGTATCACTAAGAATGGTAACCAGGAAATACGGTTTTAGGACGAGCAATATTTGCTTCGCGAACGAGAGCATACACTGATAAGGTAATATGTTTACGTTAATGTTGTAGTAGTTTATTTACTTTACCTAGTCCCCCCGTCAGACATTCATAGCGTAATATACGGGGTTCGGAGGTGGAGCCATTGGTGAAGTCGCGGATGGAGCAGATACTCCAGACGGCGCACCCTCGGGGGCTCCTCTAGCAGCTCGGGACGGTGAACCAGGTGCCGGCTGATACAGTGGTGCTGCCACCTAGAAACAACATAAAGAAACATTAGAAGTAACTAGAGCGTGAATATTGGACTCAAATATGTTAAGAATTTTTGATGGGTTACATTATTCTTATTCAATTTTTTTGACAGACTACTCTCTTTCCTTTAGTCGTTTTTCTTTCTACTCTTTATAAAGAATCATATATTGTTTCCTGCTAGGAAAACCTTGACGGAGATCATTCTATAACCCAAGCGTCTAGAATGCTCCTCAGAAACAGCTTGGTACGTAATTGTTTTAGTACGCTACGACAGCCCGATTTTAAATACATTAAAATTATGATCAGGTCAGATCAGGTTAGACCCACACTTTGCAACACTGACGTGATCCCATTCCTACCACAAGTATTCAGTTTAGCTGAAGAGATTAATTGAAAACTAAATTTCTAATAAAACCTAAGGTGTGAAGGTGCACACATGCTGGTGACGAGCTTTCGATAGTAAAAATAACTATAGGGATCGTTTAAAATTATTCCTTTATCATAGAAGGAAACGCCACTAAATATCGCCATGGACACAATTATTAAATATCGCTTTAAAATGTAGGATCGTCGATTATCTGGAAAGTTTAGTCTTTTTATCGTCTTAAGGCCTAGGCAGGCTAGTTCACGCGTTTAATCTGTCGAAAGATGATAACAGTAGTACCTATTTTGAAAAGTATTGCTCTGGGCGTGCGCCCAGATTTTGACTGTTTTCATCTAGAAAACTGTTTGATATGATATACAATTTATTATAGGAAGTACTTTTATAATCTTTTGTTAAATTTAGTGAAACAAAGACAAAAGACATAAGTAACATTTAGTGTATTTTTATCAAATTGTAAGTACTTATGTATGTATGTATGTATCTTATGTGGAGGCCAGTCAGTGCAGACCGGCGACACTTCGACCCACTGGGATCTTATGTGTCGACACTCTCCCAATAACGACTGCCATAGATGTTCATGGCAGCCGGGCCCGACGGCTCAACGTGCTCTCCGAGGCACGGAGCAGGTGATAATTGTCAATCAATACGCACATAATTTCGAAAAGTAATATAACTTCCGAAAGTCAGAGGTGCGTGACGTGGGTTCAAACCCGAGACCCTCTGCATTGCAGTCTGTTGGTCTCCCCACTGAGCTATCGCTGCTTATAAGTACTTATGTAAGTAGGTTTATATACTTATGATTGAAAATATCAAACTCATTATGACGCGAAACATATTTTTTGTCAAATCACGACGGAAGTAATCGAGCTTGTGTATCTTAGCTTGCACTACGAATATGCAATAAAAAATTGACGTAATTGTGCTTAAGAATGCCTTTATTGCACTAGGGGGTGCGAGTAGATGTGAGACTGGGTGTGAAACTCAAAAGAAATTCGATAAACTAGTATTTCTGTACCGTTTGAATTATGTAACTGTTACTCCCCTCATTCTATAATTAAATCTTACGAGTACAAGTAGACGTACATTGACTAAGAAAATTACGATGATCGTCGATCACGTTCACCAAGAGTTATTTCATTATGTTAGGCAGTATAGTACGGTAGGTATAATAGCTGTAGCTATGACAGTAGGTTTAATATGTGCAGCGTTTCGTCCATACAAACGTATATCCTAGTTATCTCCATGATAATATGCAAAATATAATTAAGCAATTTAAATCTACCCTTGCATGTCGCTATGTGCTCCTTTTTATAATAATTTAATTATGAATAGGCCTGTGAAAATTACAAATAATTCTTCGGTTTTACTGCTGTTTAAAATAGACATTCGGCGAACAAATAAAACGAAACCATCGTTTTATTTGTAATTTTTTATAAATATAAATTATAAAAAAAACAGACAATTTAAATTCTTCTTACATCTATATATATAAAAATCAATTGCTGTTCGTTTGTCTCGCTAAAACTCGAGAACGGCTGGGCCGATATAGCTGATTTTGGTTTTGAAAGATTTGTCGTAGTCCAGGGAAGGTTTAAACGGTGAGAAAATATAGAAAATTCGTTAGGATAGGTGATACGAAGTACACCGGGCCATCTAGTTGTTTATAAAAATATTAATATTGGTTTAGTTTTATAGGAGGCAATAGGGTAATACGACATGATGCTTTCAGGGATTAAATCAAGCCAAACCGTAATTATCTCTTTTGTACATTGATATTATTTACCACCATAGCAATATATCTGGTAAAATCCTCTTCTAATGTTTTGATGTCGTTTTACCATTATATCATAATATTATGTGTGGTTAGGGTTTAAAATGAACCAACTAGCGCCATCTACTAGAAACTCTAGGTTTTATGTGAGAGCACAAGGGGATGAATGTAGATTATGTCCAACGCGATGAGACTTCAGTTCTATAATTCAACGCCATCTATGAGTGAAAGCATGTACTGAAGGCATTTTCATTTTCCTGGCAGTAAGCGCCATGTACCTTTCGCAGTCTAAGTTAGTAGTTAGAAAACATCATAGAGAACGCCACCGGTTTGTAGCGACTAGTTTTGTAGTCGCAAGTTTTGAATTTTAAGTAACTTTGGTACGGTACGGTAATAGTTTCTACTACGGCGTCATTGAAGCACAAATTATATTAAATATATATTTCTGACTGTGTAACCGATTTCTATGGAATATGATGCAAAGGGAACTGCACCAACTAAATAATTTACAAATAATTGAAATCTAGTTTTAATTAAGATACAGTTTTTCTTTAGTGACAATTTCTGCTCTAGTACCTAATAATTCCTGAGTGGCGGGGATCTTTACAAACATTCCTACAACGGACACAAAAACCACTACACAAGAATCGAAACAAATATTTGTGGAACACACAAATATTTCTCCCGTGCAAGCATCAAACCTACAACACACAGAAACAACTACGCCACCTGTGCAGATAAAAAATATTAATTTTAATGTACCTTTTCTGAGTAGCATATCATTTGCTTTCCGCCGCCTGGTTGTGGTGCCGGCACCGGCCTGTATCGCGCGGGAGCTGGGCACAGCGTCTAGAGAAATAGATAATGTATAATAATGGTAAATGATCAATCAATATTCAGTAATTACTGTTCTTGGAATATTGTACTTATTATAAGTTGCTAATTGTAGCTATTTGTTTCTAATTGTTTAAACATTGATTAGATCTTATGCGTCTACGCCATTTCAATAAAATTATTGGTGTAGCCGCATTTCTTCAGAATATGTTACCATTAAATGATCATCCATTGACGGCAAATCGTACAATCTTACCAAGTGGATGACATTACAAACTCTACACTAAAAATAAAAAAACTATCTACAAAAAATATACATTCTCTAAACTTTTCACGCAAAACATTGATGACGATTGACGTGTTATGTAGCAAGCTCAGCACACTGTTTTCCAATACTTTATTCACTTATCACTGTGTTGTGTATAGTTAACTTAATACAATTCATCATTATTTTTCGTATACGGCTGATAGATGTTTTTTTACACCGCCGTTATTTATGAAGAACAAATTTTAGTGTTCAAATTGAAGTTTTAATGCTTTGTTTTGTGTAGAGTAAAACGATCATTTCATAAATGTTTTAGTTCGAGCAATCTTTTGACGTTGTAAACACTAACATTACAGCTTTCTTTAATGTTCACAGTGTTCCCAAAATAGACAAATCGAATTGGGTTATCCTAGAATCCTAGTATTGATCTAATTATAGACGGTAACTCATTTATGACGTTGAGCATTAATAACACTTTATTATGCGGAAATCTTACCTGAAGGCGAGGGAGCCCTCTTACAGCGGGAAGGCTAAATGCGCATCTCGCGGTATTTTATGAATGTTATATTATTTTCTGAGGTTACTGAGGCTGTTGATCGGGGACTTCAGGTTGACGCAGACTATACTGACTTTTCAAAGGCTTTCGACAGAGTGAACCATAGCATACTTCTTCAGAAACTCCAGTCCATGAGCATCACCAATAAGGCCTTTAGCTGGTGCGAGTCATATCTTACCAGTAGACCGTCTCAAGTAGTAGTAGATGGAGGAGAGTCTGAACTCTATTTTTCTTCTTCTGGGGTGCTGTAGGGATCGAACTTAGGACTGCAATTTTTTATATATTTTTATTAATGACTTATTGGACCCATTTAAATATTCATCATCTTTCCTATTTGCCGACGACCTAAAGTTGATTAATGTAATAGAAAATGAATATGATTCGCATCTGCTTCAAACAGACATAGATAACTTATGCCAGTGGTGCGTAGTTATTAAAATGAATCTTAACCACGGTAAATGCTATCAAATAAAGTTTTGTAGGAAGAGGAAACAGTTCCAGACTACATATAATATGCAAGGAAGCAAATTTACTGAACTCGCTGCAATCAGAGATCTGGGTGTTCATTTGGACAGTTAATTGCGATTCACTGAACATTACGACGAAATGATTAGGGCTGCGTACCGAGCACTCGGATTTATTCTACGTTCATCAAAAGAATTCCGAAAGACTTCAACGATACTGATCCTTTATAATAGTTATATGCGTAGCCGTTTAGAATATAGCAGTACGGCTTGGAACCACACATATCAAGTCCATGTAAAGAGAATTGAGAGTATACAAAAAAGATTTGTTCGTCATTTGGCCTATCGATTTGAAATCAGTACGCCAATTATTAAATCATACGAAGAAAGACTAAAATATTATGGAATTGTGTCTCTTGAATCGCGTCGCATGGTTGCTGACCTATTTTTCTACACAAGCTACTTAACAATAAAATTGACTGTCCAAATCTTCTAAGCCAATTCTCCATCAATGTACTTTATAGAGTCCCGCGTCATCCTAGCTCTCTTTTCAATATTCCTTGTCATCGTACGAATCTTGGTAAATACTCACCCATTGCAAGACTGTCAAGACAATATAATAGCATGGCCACAATCGCGGTAGACATAGACATATTTGATGACAAATTAAAGAAATTTAAAAAAAATATATACTGTATCATTTCCGTGTGAATATTGAGAAACTTCAATTACTCACTTTATTATTAGTTCTAATTGTAATAGTTTTATATTTTTATTTATTTATTGCTGTACCTAATTTTATTTGATTTATAGTAATATAACATTTACAATATATTTACATTATTAATTTTATATTTTTATTTGATTGTTAATGTACCTTATTAGAATTTATTATTTAAACTAATTCATACATATTTATGTGACTGTATAACAAATGAAATTAACTGGATTTTGATATAATTTAATTTTAAACTTAACTTTAATATGGATATTTCTTCACTTTTAATATTTATCTTTGTTTCTTATGTCATATTATTTATGTAATATTTAAAATGTAATGCATGCTGCATTCACCTGTAATTAGTTATACAATTGGTTAGACTCAAAATGTTTCTCTTATGTGTATGTGATATTGTAGTAACTGTTGGTGAAACTTAATAAATAAATAAGGCCTTTACTAATTTATTTATCTATAATAAATAACTTTGCACCTGTAAACTTGCACCTTGCCAAAAGTTTTGTCATAACCTTATAAACGGCTATTAAACACATTACATAATATTGTCGTACGTTTATGAGAATGTGATACATTGTAAGTTAACTACTTTATACGGCTTGTATCGCGTTGTTTATTTTAAAACAATATTATTAGGTACATGATTTCGAAATATATATAATGCTATAAAACTACTACTATTCAAAATTAAAAATCTATTTTTTAGGATTGCACTTTGTGCGACGTTTTGGTTGCTTTGCAGCAACCATGGTCACGGGGAGACTAAGATGGTAGTTGTCTTAATGTCATGAAGAGAGGTTATTTCAAAGTACCTAAACTTAATTTACTTATTGGTGTTCCTATTTACGCAAAATAACCTCAAACCATCATGAACACTAGCTGAGATTGGCTTCTTCTTAGGTTTGACTATCTGAATTACTTACTGGATCCCAAGCTTATTAATATTAGAAAAGATAGTTGGAATGTACCACCAGTACATGCCAACTATCTTTTCTAATATTAATAATAATTTATTTCCATACCAAATAAGGCACAATGTACAGAGATTCTTAAAAGCTACATATAGACAGGCAAATTAATAACAAAAATGTTGAAACCGCTGCCTCCCGGTATTAAAAGTAGTAAAGTATTTAGTTGACAGAATTTGATAGGTACTATTAAGTTTCTGAATTACGTAATAATATTGTTTTAAAACAAAACAACGCGATGAAATCCGTATAAAGTAGTTTAATTTTAAAATACATAGGTTGTTTGCAAATAAAAAGATAAACAGATAGACAGCACTCTAAATAAATTAAAGCTTATTGTTATAACTAACATATTATCTTTTCGATTACTGCAGGATTCATAGTATAAGCTCTCGACGCATCTCAATACGCTGAAACCTCGCAATGTCCTTCGTTAAATTTTCGGAATCCGTTTCGAATGAATACTATAATTAAACGTGTGGATCTAGATGTAGAACTATAGAAACACATGTTACTATACTATAGAATAGATGGTTTTCGATAAAAATGACCTAAAACAAATATAACTTATATTCACTATTATAATAATGTCCTCCAGACCGAATTTCGGTCACGGCGGCCAATTTTAACGGAGACGCCATCAGCGCAGGAGATATTATAGTGCACAAGTGTGCGCAAACGCAAGTACAGTCTCTGTACCTTAATTCTCATGAACCGATGGCACGGTAATCCGACACGACCGGAGAGAGATCAGGCGCAGGACCAACGGCTTTACTTTTCTAACACCGCCACCTGCTTAACTCCGAGCTGTTATTGAGATTCCTTAACAGAAGACTCTATAACTTTTTGTTGGCACGATTCGGGATTTGGACACGAGACCTCTTGCCGTCGTATGTACTACCACGGCGCTACGGAGGCAGGCATACTCACTATCATTAAGTATATAAAAACATAATATTGGATATAGTTACCTGTAGTGGTAACGCGTGTGTGTAATGAGCCCTCTGCGGTTGCGCGACGCTCGGCTGCGGCGTACTCGCTCCGCCCATGCTTTGTTGCTGGTGCTGATAGTACGTATGCATGCGGTTGTCTACGATACACAATATATTTATAAGAGCGATCCTCAGTATCCCGAATAGACGGACGATTAGACGATGAAGAACGGTTTTTGTAGTCATTCTTATTATTTGACGCATGCCAAGGCTTACTAACAAGCTATCCCTCGTAATATAAGGCGAAAATAATGCCTTAATTCGTTGAATTGGCATTCGCGTGACGGCAATGTCACGGTTTCTTCGTAAAATATAAGAGCCTTCGAAGATGAGACGTGTCAGAAATGTATCGTATACGATGCGTATTACACTTGCTTTACGGACGCATACAGATGCCGAATCGTAAGTACAATTCGGCATCTGTACGCGTCCGTAAAGCAAGCGTAATACACGTCGAGAAGACTATTAGAAGATGACAAAAAGTAAAAACGCGCGAACTTTACGCGTCATGATTGTCATACTATACTATTACAATCATGGGCAACAATAAACTATATTTCCTGATTAAATATGTATATTCAATGCAAAAATCACTTTCTTTGTCGATTTCGAAAAAAGTTAACATATGGATAATCTTTTTTATCCAAGGCGAAAGACAAGTCTCCTTAACGACACGTATAAATCCATGCAAGTCACGGTTTCAAATGAAGAGCGCCTAAAGTACCGGTATAAATGTATAAAAATCTATTGTTAAAACGCTAACTTCGATTCTTCTTTGCAACAAAGCGTGTTTGTAAACTCCAAACGCCTCTCTCGGCTCTCGTATTGCATAGTTAAAAGATGCAATCATGGGTACAACGCGATTACGTTCCGACACGTAGGTGAAAGCTCAAACATTCCGAACTATTTGATTTTAATAGATAAGATATTAACATCAAGTGAAGTTATCATTAGTCTATAACATTAGTTCAAATTAAAGGAATATGTTTAAAGCTAAACTAGCTGTTTATGGAATAAATTGATTAGAGGCAAAACTGGCTTTTGCTCGCGGTTTCTCTTACGCATTGTATGGTTGAAAAATAGGCTAAGTTATTAAGGGAGAGAATACCTTTCCAAAAAAGATTTAGATCCGGAGGAGTCATTTCAGAGATAAGCTTTTACTATTTCGCACTATATATAGAAAATTATTAAAAAATACTTACACTCATTAGCCTGCTGCCACTGCGCGTGGTAAGCATCGTTGTGTTGATAATGGTAGTGAGTGCTGTACGGCACGTACAGTAGCTGGTGGTGGCTTCTGATTGGCGGAGGAGACTCTGGTCTTCGGCACCTTGGCGCCGCACGTACTGGCGATGTTTGCTCAGAGCTGGTCTGAGAGCTGTACAGTTCTTGACTGCTGTCCGAACAGCTGAGTAAAGTGAAACTTCATTCAATTTAAGTTATTTAAACCGGTACATAAAACATGAGAACCTTGTTAGCGCGGCGATAAATGTAACTGTTTTGCATGAATTCTCGGTCGCACGGTTGGGCAATGTGATTAGGTCTCTGAAGAAATTCTCAGTAACAGCACCTAATTTGGTACTGTGCCCAATACACATCAATAGGATGATCCCTTATTCCGTGGGGCCAAAAACCATAGCTGGCGATAGGTCAGTTAAATACACCTCTTTCAGAGATATAGCCGTGAGGCTCTTATTAATTGACTGACTAACTGAGCATAATGAAGCTTTAATCAATTAATCTATTGGATGAAACATGACTGCCTTGTTGCCGCAGCGGTGAATGCAATTCCCGTGCATGAGGTCTCGTCTGGTCACTCGGTTGGGCAGTGTATTTAGGATATTCTATCAAAAGTTCTCAGTAACAGCACAGAGTGCGGTACTGTGCCCGATAGACATTCATAAGATCGTTCTCCTATTATGTGGGAACTAACACTATAGCGTCCTCATTGTAGGTATAATACAACTCTACCTAGCCATTTGGCGTTTTAGGCGCGATGCTGCTGATGCATGTAGGTAGGGTATATAAAACGAAGTTATTACCGCACATACGTAAAATCTACTTTAAAACTCGAACACATGCTTTCTATTCTCTTTGTGACACGACACTATCGTAGAGTATTGACGTAACCAGTAGGTAACTTCAGACACCAGGTTGTTAGTTTGCTACGATTTTCCTCCCGTGAGTACGCTACATACTCCAGGTTACAAATATTTGTGCACTAAACCTTCAAACAGTTCGTTTTTTATACGAGAATTTTGCATTTGCGATTTCTTTATAACGGAACTCCTATTGAATTACGTCATGGAAAAATATTTATGCGTTAATGTCTCTTTGACAACAAATAATTTTAATGGCTTTTTAATATACTACTTTAAGATTAATGTAGCAATACGAAAAATGCTAGACATAATTATAAATAATTGTATTTGGCCCGCCGTTGTAGCTCAAGACGTGCTTATCTTGTAACATATTTTGATACCTATTATAAAAGCTATAGAGCAAGTTTTATCAATTAGGTACAATACATATTTAACAGTAACACCAAAGTATCAGAATGCAAGATTTATTATTCATACCAACTATATCATTATAAGTTATCATCACTCAAATACATATATTTTTAAATTCAAATGTTTTATATAGGTACATAAAATAATTTCAAGAATGTTAAGTTTCAACAGGAAATAATTAAATATTGAAACATAAGCCTTAGCTTTCCATTCATTAGAACGAGAAAGAGAGAAATATAGATTTTGAAAGAACTCTTAGACCAAGACGCTCATAATCCTTTAATAGATAAAAATTTTAATTTTACTTACCCTACATTAGCGTATAGCGAACAGTTCCTGTACATGGTCTCTTGCTGGGCCCGTTGCTGGTAGTGAGCATAGGTGGCCATGTTCTGAGCGTGAGCGTAACATGCGTCACTGTGCTGTTGTGGCACTGGAGTACCTCCGCACTGGCGGGCCGTCACATAGTCCGAAGACTTTGACCTGATAAGAAATATTGACTTAAAGTATAAACCTAAATATACACACTAGGCCAATAGTAACCTATAAATTACGACTATTCGAAATAGCTCAGAAATAATTTTCGAATTTACGATTGGCGGTCTAACAGAATTGCGTGCAAAGGATCACTTTAATTATAATTAGAGTGATCGATAATTATTGACACTAATAATACCATATCTACTGCTAACTATTCACAAAAAGAAACACATTCCACCGTGCTACGAGTGAACTGCTCATTTTATATCCTCGTTTCGATGCATTGTATAGAAACAAAATTTTAAACAGTAGCAAAATTATGCCTTACAAAACCAGGTTTATAAAATTCTCAGTAACATGTAGAGCAACGAATATATCTTAATAGATAGTATGTGCTATTATGTAAAGTGAAATTCAACAAGTGGTTAGCACGGGAACCTGTGACATTGAGATCGGCTGTCAAATATGTCAGCCTTTAGACTGCCCGCAGCGACAGTTAAAGCCATTCACATTCTAGCGAATGTAATTGGGCAGCACATGGTTTGAATATATTTTATATTTATGTTAACTGCCATAGTATATATTGCTTTTATAAATTTAATAACAATCTTAGGGAACTTTGCGACAAACTTCGTACATGTTGCTATTGAAGGGATCCTTTAAAAAAATATTCAAAAAATCGATCTTCGAAATAGTGAGACACTATACGCTTTTATAATATTAGGTTAGTATAAGGAAAGCAAAATTTGAGTGAAGTATACACATTTCACAAGTCAAACATTTGTGTGCATGAACATGGATGTTTGTCTTGGTCTGGGTGTTTCTATGTATAATATATAAAAAAAGAGTATATATGTATGTTTATCCATTGTCTAGTACTCATAGTACAAGCTCTGCTTAGTTTGGGCTAGATGGTGTTGCGTGTATGTGATAGAATATTATTATTATTCTCATTATTACTCCTTTTTTCTAATAATTACATTTTTAAATATAAATATAAAAACTATACATATTTAAAAATATAAATACTGATATAACCCACCAACATCAAGACAGGGTCCAAGCTGCCGGTGGTTAGGGCCCCAGAGAGAGGAATCTCCTCACAATACGCGCCGTATCATGTAGTACTGCCTTTTGCATCAAGGACTTGACTGTAATGACTATCGGCACAATGATCGCCGAGTCCACACGCCACATGTCGACAATCTCGTGAGCTAGGTCCAAGTATTTCAACTCTTTTTCTTTTCAGTTTTCACAAGATTCTCATCATGCGGAATGGTAACATCGATGATCATTGCTCGGCGCTCCAATCGGTCTATCAGCACAATATCTGGCTTGTTCGCCACAATTGTCCTATCAGTGATGATAGACCGATCCCAGTACAAAGTAGCACGACCATTTTCGAGAACTAGATCGGGCACATACCTGTAATACGGCACTTCAGATTCCACAAGGTCATACTCTAAGGCAAGTTGCTGTTGGACAATCCTGGCTACTTGGTTGTGTCTATGCAAATACTCTCCATTGGCAAGACGAGAACAACCGGAGATAATATGTCTGAGAGATTCTCCGGGCTGGTCACATGCCCGACATATGTCAGCCGTCCCATCCTTCAGGATATATCTCCGGTAGTTGTTCGTCATAACAATTTCGTCCATTATTGCACATACAAAACCTTCGGTCTCAGCGAAGAGATCGCCGAAACGTAGCCAGGACACCGATGACTGAAAATCTATGTCGAGCCCATTCAGGGCCCGAAAAAAGCGTCCATGCAACTTTTTTCCTTTCCATACATCCCTGCACTCGTCAGTTCCAAGTATAACAGGTTTGTGCCAGTTCTCCTTAGCCAGAACAAGCCCACGCCCACATCGGTTCGGAGAAAATATTCTCTGAGATTGCACACTTCACGGTTGTGGAGGGTCTTGGCATTTAAAAAACCGCGACCCCCACACTTCCGTGGGATGTACAATCTAATTACCGAGGAGCGCGGGTGGTGTATTCGGTATGCAGTCAACGGTGTACGGACCTTTCTATCCAGGGCATCTAATTCCGTTTGCGTCCATCTGAGTATGCCAAAGGAGTGCATAAGGATCGGCATGGCCCAACCGTTACAGGCGCGCACCCTGTTGCCGCCTGACAAAAGAATTTTCAGTATTTTTTTCAAGCGGCCATAGAAGCGCTCTCGCACCATCCTTTTCAAACGGCCTCAGTGATACCTAATGCCTGTGACATACCCAGATATTTATAGGTTTTGTTTGCAGCGAGAGACCTAAGTCTAGTAAAATCTGAGAGTTCAATTCCATCAGATTCCACAACCCTGCCTCGCTTTACATACACAACTGCACATTTGTCAACACCAAACTCCATCCTGATGGAGTTACTGAAGGTTACGGTTAAGGTTTATTATTACTATTATTATTATTTCTAACTCAACTTCCTAGCACAGCGGGTTGTGTGCTGGTGCTGCTGCTGTATCAGCGAAGACACTCAAACGGCGCAAATATCTAAATCTCATTAGTGACTATATATTTGAGCCGTTTGGTGTCGAAACGTTGGGGCCACAGGGTCCAAGTGCTAAGTCTGTTCATTGAGATCTAGCTAGATCTTAGCGGCTGGTCGACGCTTCACGTAACTAAAAAGGCTGGTATTTTATTGGAAATAAGAATAAGCATCGGTATTCAACATGGCAATGCTGCCAGTCTTCTGGGAACGTTGGCAATTGAGAGCGATGCGAAGGAATATTATGACGCTTTTCAATTTTTATTATTTATTGGAAATAAAAGTAAGTGTTGAAATAAATTCTTAAAATACATACCAATTAGAATTAGCACTGGCTCTGCTTTGAGGCCGTGAGTTGAGATTGGCTTCGGAGTAATACGGCCAGGAGTAGTTGGAGTTTGTGCGCTGGCAGGCATGAGTAGGCATTTGCGATGGGGTAGTCCCCGGTGATGGCTGCAACTCGTTCTGCATTTGTTGCAGAATCTCGTCCGAAGCGCCTAGTTGCTGCTTCATGGCTATACCACGTACAGCCGGCCGGCGGTGAAACCCTTTACAAGTGTATAAATTGATTAGGCTTTTAAACAAAATCGACTACGTGGGTAATATCGAGTGTAGGTATATAACGAGTAAACTATAATTGGATCCACCAGAAGCATAAATATGTCAAATATATTTTAACCTTTATTTATTGTGTTTGGATATAAGTGAAATTCTGCTCTTGGTATCAAATGAGTCGGAGAGCTTTAAGTGGTTAGTGATAACTGCCGATCGCGAAATTTACCAATATCAAGAGTGTAGTCAAGCAACTGCCAGAGGTGATAGTAGTGTACTCATTATACCTCGTTTTTAGTATGATCTGTCATAATGTTTAAGAAACATCGCGGCTTTTAGTACATTTCAGAGCCCGCACGTACGTTAGAGTAATTATCGCTAAAAGCGTATCCAGCTGGACTAGAAAGCTTGTCAGATGAAACATAATAGCACATTTACATTGGTAAATGTGCTATTATGTTAATACTACTAATCGGTAACAGGTAAATTATAACATATGTATGACAGGCCCTCTAATTATTTAGTGTGTTGTCATCAATTTGATTGCACTTTTAATCACAAAATAAATATTGTGTTCATTCAGCTTCACATATTCTTCTATTTGGTTATAATCAAACACCGCAATTCAAAAACGAACTAATCGGTTAATTGAAATTCTATATTGTGTGATTATATTTCGGATGTAAATGCAGTTTTGTTAATACCACACAATAATTAAGTCACGGCGGTACAAGAATGGAGAATAATACGAGGCGAATGAACTTTCTTCGACCAAACTAGGTCCGATTTGACGATATGCAGAGTTGCATTCAAATCTATTGACAACGTCATTGAACATATGTATATGTTCTGCGGACAAAGTTATACGTGCGGTACTCAGTGAACGTATATAAAACATGTTCGTAGTACTTTTATGCTAGCCAGAGTTTATTATTGACACCACGGCTACCTACTCAACACTACTACTCAAAAATGGACGTTATTGTTAATGAAGCACGAGTAGCTTTAATTTAGTTGTTCTGTTTTACAGTTTATTTACTTGTTGGCAATGTCTTCAATAATTATTCAATACTATTTATATATTAATACGTTACTATATACACACGGCTTGGTTTTATTAAGCCCCGCCTACTTTGTGTAGATTCCGTAGTCCCATTTTTTAGGGCGGATAATACTTCCATGTTGTTTTGTTGTTTAAAATGTTTTCGAATTTAATTCGAATGTAATTAGGTATGTGCGTTAGCTACTCGTTAGTCATTATTGTACAGACTACAGGAATAACAGCCTCAACCGATGAACGTGTATAAAGGAAAGATTTAAACTATAGATGTGTCGTAACCACAGTTAGATCGCAACGGAAAAGTGTTTACACTAAGAAGAGTAAACTCACAAATTACATAGGGAACCATCTTTAAATCTTTCAGTAAAGAGAATGTGATAATACTGTATATATTTATAATGATGTCACGTTGGTATTGTGTGTCAGATGGCAACTGAACGTCCATAAAGGTAACCTTATTTAACCGGTCGTATACCGCCGGCTCGCATACCAGCCGGCAGATTTGTACCCGTCGTAGGCCGGTGGCTCGCATGCGAGCCACCAAATTGGTTTTACGTTAGCTTAAGCTAAAGCGAAGGCGGCGCGCGGCGTTTTGGCGCCAATTTGGTGGCTCGCATGCGAGCCACCGGCCTACGACGGGTACAAATCTGCCGGCTGGTATGCGAGCCGGCGGTATACGACCGGTTAAAGGTAGTACCTATATATGATTACATACTATACGACAAAATTAGTGAAATAGAACGTATTCAATTGTAAAACAGCCGAAATGCTACTGATAGAATAAGATCTCACAAAAAATTATTGCTGGCATAACTTATCTTAAATTAAAATTAATTATAATTAGAAACTTTACCATAGTCATCGTGCTCATCATCACTGCTGACAGGTTGTGATTCTTGTCCGTAGCGCTGCCTTAATCTCTCCGTCCGTGGGGCTGTGGCTCTGGCGAACGCGGCTAAACCATCGTCACCTTCACCAGCACCTGTATCAGTAAGGACATACAGCCTTTTCTTAAAATATTTAGTCGCAAATGTAGGTCTCGATCTTCATAAACTTAGTAGCCACTATAGCCTGTATAGAGAGTAACTGGGTGTTCACCAAGCAATTTATTTTTCTAGTATTATTACTAGTTGACTCTAACAAGGTTTTAGTTATGGTTCAGTAACCTATGATTATCTGATTTAATGTAAATCTGCGTTAACTATATTTAAAATAATAAATAATTATTCGAATTTTAAATATATTACATTTCGAATTGAAAATAAATATTCCTATATATAACTATGATAATACCGTTGCAGCAGCGATAGCTCAGTGGGGAGACCAACAGACTGCAATGCAGAGAGTCTCGGGTTCGAACCCACGTCGCGCACCTCTGACTTTCGGATGTAATATGACTTTTCGGAATTATGTGCGTATTGATTGACAATTATCGCCTGCTCCGTGCCGTGGAGAGCACGTTAAGCCGTCGGTCCCGGCTGCCATGAACATCTATGGCAGTCGTTATTGGGAAAGTCAGTACCCTTTAATATCCTGACACTGTTCTAGCCTTAGGGTATCGTTAGCCTTCGGGTTGCGGAGGTCAGGTGGCAGCCGCTCCGTGTAAAACTGATATCCAGTCAAATCCGGTTAGACTAGAAAAGCCGACCCCAAGTGACTTGGGAATAATAAAGGCTAAGAGAGAAGAAGAAGATAACTATGATAATAATTCGATGAGCTCGTTCCAAAATACATTTAATATATTAATTACCAAATGTAAATATTTTGTATCGAATATTTTCACTTTAATTTATGTAAACATTTTGTATTGGATACGAAATGTTTACACTTTACATTTAACAATAAAGTTTATTTAAAGCGGTGAACGTATTTTTACCGCCCGACGGGAACAGAGGGCTGTAATAAATTTAAAGCGTGTATCTCTGTATCTGCATGATGCATCGTGCCTCTCAAATATATAAATCGATTTTGATTTAGTATTATTTATTTTAAAGGTGATTAGATCGGGTGTGTTATTTGCTGCGATTCGTGATAAGGATACCTTAAGTGTAGTTTGTATATGTGTATGTACATATATGGACAAATGACATGAAAATTATTGTGTCTCACAAACGAAGCCACAGGCTCGCTGAACCATAAACATGATCGCGTTATTTCCCGTCACGAATTTATAATATATAGGTATATATAATTATATATATTATGTAAGCTTTCGCGAAAGTTTAAAAGATTATATTTATTTTTCAAGAAAATTTGTTTAGTCGTTGGCATTAAAAATATAAAACATTATTTTAAAGTGGCGTGCTATAATTATGCCTCTCAACTACTTAATGTTGATTAAAATTATGTAGTTGGGAGGTAAATGACTATAACGGTTTATTCGTTTACTAAAACTCATTCCAGTGACGTCATAATCTCGTCGTCATAATTATCTATCTCTCAATCTAGGATAACGTTTGTATATAAGTAATTTGCGTTATTCGTATTGTTACGTATCAGTTTAAATAATTATTTAGGTATAAATATCAATAAAATGGCAGCTGCATTGTAAATACCGCGCTGTTGAAAACATTGACACAAAAAATAACATGTATTTTTATTGAAACAAGTTCCGTTTTATATGTCGAAAGCTTTGTATGTGCTGGTTTTAAAACATTTTTAATAACAAACTCAGATATGAATCATTCTCAAACGTGTTTGGATAAAATAAATATGCCTATAACAATAACCTGGTTAGCGTGAAGTTAACAATTAACGCATTTATTTACCAATTTAATAAATTCGGCGTGTACTCAACGAAAAATAATTAAATTACCTTTTCATTGATTAATGACGTCACACTGTGTGCCATTTAAAATAAGATACACAAATGTTGTATTGCTGACCAATACATATTTGACTGGTTACGAAGGTATATCGTACATCAAGTTTTTCGGTTGGTAACGGGAAATTGAAAATGTGTGACGGTCGAGTTGGTCTTTCTCGTCCAATATCCAAGTGCTATAATAATTTATTTAGGCACGTTCGATATTCTATGCCATAGGCTGTGTACTTAAAATTTGTACGTACTAACTTAAAAATCCGATGAGGTAGTCTTTCCCTGTAATAATGTTAGCGAATGATAGAAGCCTATACTTGAAATTGAAAAAAATAATTTACATATTTAAGAGATAGATCCGAATGCCGTGATATTTAATACGTATAGTTGCTTAAGTTTAAGGCACATATTATTATTAAGCCAGTTTTTAAATATCAAAATTATAGCGTGATTAAACAACGAAACTGAGGCAGTAAACAGTTTAACCACAGATCATAGAAAACATTCAACAGAAATTGAATAGAACATATTTTTCGGAGAAATATTTGCGTGTTACTGTGTACGTTAATAGTCTATTCTAGGAATAAAAATCAATTTTCAAAATAAACATACATAACACAAAATTATACGTAGAAACGTGTCCTAGAAAATCCTTTATAATAAATAGTAAAAATATCGTTTAGTTAGAAGCCAATAATAACAGCAATAATGGAAAATATCAGATCTGCGTAATGATATTTAATTAATATAATTGAACAAACGTGATATTTTTAATTTTTAAATTATCTCCTTTCTTAGGGATAATTCCTGAGTCGCGATGGACTTTACAAACATTCAAACAACGGACACAAAGAACACGCAGACTCGGATCAACCATTTGTGGCTCCCACAATTTTTTGTTCCTTTTGGGATTCGAACCCACATGACTCGGCGCAGTGGCAGCGGTGAGGCGACCACATAACCCACTAGGCCATCCGTGCAGTCCTTTTAATGACATAGTGACACGTACAAAAATATTATAATTAGTATTCGCCCAGTGGTCGAAATTCTGCCTTAAAAATTATGGAAAATTTAAGGAAATTATATGTATACCAAGTATTTACATTTATGACATATTTTTCAATTATTATAAACTAACTATTGCCCGCGACTTCGTCCGCGTGGAATAGTTACTTTGGGCAGCATTTTAATTTTTAGGATACTTACTTTGCAAATAATACACATATAAATGCTATGGTTTACTGCAAATAGCTCATTTTAATGCATTTTCATAAACTACGGTTTTTGTTTTCATTGCTATGTTTTTGTTTTGCTAAAACATAAAGATTTTGCGGGTTTCATACTCGTGAGCACGCTACATAGAGTTGCCCATGAAAAACAGTTGTGTTTATTATTTTCGTAAATGCTGATTTTAGGTGAATCTGCACTTTTTTAAACTGAATTTGTAAATTGCTCGGAATTATCGGAATACGGGGAATTAAAACATTTTCTCCTTTTTCTATTCTAGTCATGTTTATACGAAGGACCTTGAATAAGTTCTCGCTGTTTCTTCATACATGGCAGTAGCAGAACTCCGTGCATGAAATTTCGAATGGTAACGTATCTGAAAGGAAGTACTATATCTAATCTTAAATTTCAGTGTATGGTAGTTCACTTTAATAAAAGCTTACTATTTCTTTATTGGTTCTGAAAATGTTAATATTTGTGCTAAATAAACTGTATGTATTTGTGGGGAATTTTATAACACTATTTTATTCAAAAGAAACCTGCAGCTGAAGCACACAGAATTCTTGTTGAGACTTACGGTGACAATGCTCTGTCGGGTACGACATGCAGAGATCACTTGTGAACTACTGCTTCAACGGCAGAAAAGAAAATACTTTTTGCACCGGATCGTAACTGGTGATGTTAAATGGATATACTACGATAATCCAAACCGTCGAAAATCGTGGGTTACGTGGCCATGCATCAACATCGACTGCAAAACCAAGTATCCATGGTTCAAAGCTTCTTCTCTGCATTTGGTGGGATTAGCAGGGGGTAATCTATTATGAGCTGCTCAAACCGAATGAGACTATCACAGGAGATCGCTATCGACTTCAATTGATGCGTTTGAGTCAAGCCCTAAAAGAAAACGACCGCTATTTGAGCAGAGATACGATAAAGTGATTTTGTTACATGACAACGCTCGGCCTCATGTCGCAAAACCAGTAAAAACCTATTTGGACACGCTTAAATGAGAAGTTTTACCACACCTGCTGTATTCACCTGACATAGCCCCTTGCGATTTTCACCTATTCTGTTCGATGGCACATAGCCTGACTCAGCAGCGCTTCCATTCTTACGAAGATACTAAAAAATGGACCGATTTTTGGATAGCCTCAAAAGACATATCGTCTTTTGGACGCGACATTCTTATACTTACCGCCGGAAAGATGGCAGAAAGTAATCTCTAGTGATGGGCAATACTTTGAGTGAAATGTTTTTGTTCTTTGTACCTTAAATAAAGCTTTTATTTTGTGCAAAAACAGCGAGAACTTATCCAAGGTCCTAATAGCTTTTATAATATTGCGACCTAGATGAACAATTTCTTGCCGTGTACCATTACATAACCTTGGTGCGTCAAGATTTCTCATTGACAGGTATGGAACACTAACTTTGCCGCCATAGCGAGGGCCACGGGCGGGAGATAGGGGATCTCCTGTCCGCCAGCCATTGAGTCGGAGTGACCCCCTTTGTCGTGCCGGGGTGTCACCCAGGAGTGGTCGTCCGTGTTGTGTTGGACGCTACTGGGTGGGTCGCTGATGTAGTATCAGTTCCAGCGACTCACCCACCATTCAAGGCAGCGAGTTGGCACACCGTGGTAGGTTTAGTCATTAGTACCCGGGACGTTCCATCTTTTCCCGGGTGAGCCCGACATAACCTTTCCGCTCCCCTTTTCAGCGGAGAGGTATGCGTCAAAGCATTCCCAAACGATAAAAAAAAAAGGGCAATCCTGATAATTCGAAAGAGTTGAGATACTCTACAGGGTACGATATTACTTGTTCAGTGTCCATAACATTGTCTACTAACAGGTACACGACAACATCTCCCTCAACATCTGACATAATTTATTCGTTTATCTAGCCAAATATCTCGTTTATCGGCGCCAAAATTGAAATCGACCTGTCCCACAACCATCCTCGAATGTCCATACTTATTTACTTTTATCGCAACAACAATGCTGAATGGAGACCATTTGTTGCCACAATAGCATAATATGTACTTTTTACACAGAACGACGAACTTACGAACTATTTATTTATTTGTCTTTTTTATTATTTTGTCGTTATTTTATAAGAAAAATTATGTAGGTGTAAGTAGTTCTTTGTGGCAATAAAGAATGTTTTCTTTCTATTATGATTATGCTGAGAATCCTTTAAATCATCTGTGTTATCGACAATGACAGAATTTATGTTTTAGTGTAATCATGCTGTTACTGTCTGTTAGCACACAATCTTCCCCGATTCTTAGAAGAGCAGCCGCATATTGCCCTGCGTGAGAATCGTTGTGTAGTTATACTCGCATATTTGTAGTCAGACAAAACTTTATTACGTGTACCTACAGTACACGTAAAAACGTTTTGTACTATAGAAGCTATACCGTAGACGCCTTTAAACAGTCGTTTATTGAATCTGCTGGTGTACCCCTAGTAATAACCGGCAGGGTCTGTCTAAAGTCACCAGCTAAAAGTACAACTATCCCTTCCATGACACGCTGGTTGCTCTTGATTATCTTGCATGGTGCGATATAGTGCTTCGATTGCTCTTTTATGAGACATCGTAAATTTAATCCAAACCAACAGCTTACACTGCTGCAACATTTTTCCGCGCTCACCGCTTTTGCTAATGTTACAAACCCTCTTACTACGCCGCACTGCGTCGCCGCCGCCGCCGCGCCGGCGCATCATTCATTGTGTATGGCGCTTGGCGTGTCTCGCGCTCGCGCTACGTGTACACATTAAGGCGGCATTTTTACTAATTATACAATGTTTCCGATAAATATACGTATTGTAGAAATAGATAGGTTTGTTTGGGCTTCCATACGAACTTTAGTCTTTTATTTCATCCCTATGTAGGGCAAAATTTCAAACCGTTGGAACAAATGTTAACTTATTTACTTCTTATCAAGTGCCTAAATGGTTTTATCTTCGATAATAATGAATTCCCATGCAAATTTTCATCTTTAATTTCAAACCCTTCATGGCTTTTCTTACAACAAAAGGTTACCTATGTCCTTCCCCAAGGTCTAGTCTATCTCTGTACCAAATTTCATCAAAATCGGTTCAGTGGTTTAGGCGTGATAGCGTAACAGACAGACAGACAGAGTTACTTTCACATTTATAATATTAGTAGGGATTAGTAGGGAAGTAGAGATTTGTTTGTCAATAGTTACTAAATACAAAAAAAGAAACTGAACTGTTATAGATAATAGGTACAAATATTCGAAGGCGTTATTACATTTTGATTCTGAAAATATAATCACCTTCGATACAAGCTAGTAATTGTTAATAATTAGTTGCTAACTGCCATTGTGAAAATTGCCTTGCTTTCCATTAAAGTGAACTGTGATGTGTAGGTATTCAGTAAATGTAATTTCTGTACTTTACTCTTTTACTTGTCTGTATTTACTAAACGGCTTTGTTAATATTTTGTCGCATAGAACGCTTAAGTAACCTACTCATTAAAAACCATTTCAACAAGAAAACTATATAAACCTACCTGGTGTGCCAGCGACTACGTCCGGAGCTGGTGCGTCGTTGTGCTCCTGCAAGTCCAAGTTAGTAGCTGAAGATGCAGATGTTCTATCTCCCGGAGGCACGTAGTAGAACCCTTCATGATGAGCAGCGCTCCCAACACAAGCTGTCAGGGGTGCTAACGTAGACAGGAACTGCCGCCGAGGTTCAGATTTCGGCTAAGAATACAAACATTACATATTTAATACTTCGTTTTGTTTCTTGATAGGTTAACACCAGCAGTAGAAATTATATTCTGTGTTGTAGGGGACTTTACCAAAATTTAAATAACGTATGCAAAGACGCCAGACCCAAACCCGAAACAACTATTCTGAATCACACACTTATTGTCTCGTGTGGGGATCGAACCCACAAACCTCGGCGATATTGGCGAGATGACCACTGACACCGCTACACCATTCGAGCAGTCACCAGTAGGCACGAGAGTATGTAAGTGGGAAATTAGTAAAGTTCTATAGTCTATTATATTAAATAATAATATTATATTACTATATAATATTATTATATAATTATAAATAATAATACTCAATAGTATATTAAAACTATAAAAACATCAAAGAGCACGTTATACAGCCTAGTAAAAGTCAAACATTGGACAAATCTGTTTAAAATGGTGGACGCAAACCAAACAAAAATTCAACATGGGATGGTTCACTCGATGGACAGGCGATGTAATCTAAGTTGCAGGCATTCGTTGAATACAAAGGGAGCAACATCAACCGTGTAAAATGTTAAAGTGCCGTCGACTACCTAACGTGTCATTCAAATTGCACCGAGCGTGATCGCTCCGTGATTCAAAGCGTCTAAAATTTAACTCGGTAGAGATCCGTCGTTAAATAATATTGCAGTTGGTACTTGTGGTGCACTTCTTTAATTTGTATGTCAACCGCAGTGGATAAATACGATTGGCATAGTAAATGCTTAGTATAGTGGTGACGATGGTTTCATTTCACCGTAGGCGTGTAGAGGCGACGCGATTTTTAAACATACTTAATTTTACTCTCTCTTGTCACGAGCGAGTAAGATTAAACTAAATTTTCATAAAGCTTTCAATATTCTAAGGCTTTTATCAACGTTTACTATTCAGTATTTTAACCAAGCCGAGTACACTTATTTATTTTTAGCGCTCAAAACTCAAAGACTAAACAGAGCCTTTGTTATCATAGAGCTTGACGGATAAGCGGTGCATACAGGCCACGCTCAAAAATGCCATCGTAAGATGTGACGACTTGTGCGACGTGTTGCATACATATATTTATTTGAAGTTGTTTGCGTCCGCGGATTCGCCTGCCAAGCTCACGGTCACGCAAACCAAGATGAAAATATTTTAATATATAATTTCAATTGTTATAGATTGAGGAACAAACATCCAAACATCCTCACACATTTTCATATGTATAATATTAGTAAGATAATTTACATATGTCATGTAAGTATGTGTATATTGGTAGGTGCCGAGTCTATGGCTGGATACTGAGAAGATGTGAATACGCGGCGGGGATTATAAAAATTTAAAAAGAAAATTAATGGATTAATGTTTTAACGATTATAAGAATAAGATGTTACTTATTCACGAGTAATACGTATATTGCTACATATAAAAAATATATTGAACATATATTTTACATGCAACACTGTATATTATGCTATCACCAGGCCCCAGGTACGATCTCTATGCTAGGCACGTATGTACAATATTATACTCTGATAAATAGACCTTCTTTATATTTTATCTAATCATTAATTAGAAACACAGAGATCACAGTGTGCAATTTTAATAAGTAGGTATGTATATAAAATTAGTCTTCTATTTTAATCCTGTAACTGGCCGCTTGCTTTTTATTACTGATAAGATATCGTTCATCACGTTTAAAACCTCGGTGAGAAAATATAATCAAACTCTGAACAATCTATATTACATGTTTTCTTTACGCAACGTCGTCCGTCGCTTTCTGATAGTTGGGTAACCGCTTTTCCAACCTCCATATGTGCACATATTTTATACAGGCCACGCTTTATAGTAAAAATTGAGTTACAACTAGGACAAACGACTAGAGAACTAATTTTAAAAAATGGTGTTTTCGGTAATTTGGTAACGCGTCGATCGTAGCGGTTGTACTCCACAAAAACTAAATAAATGTAGCCTCGCCTGCTCGCGCCGATACGAAATTATAATTTATTAGTCGTGTTTGTTGCAGCTGGGTCTTCGCAATTTAGTTATCTCTAATAAATAAATAGGTACTGATAACATGTTGCAATATATATCTATAAAATTATACCCCTAGTAATTCCTTAGAATAATTCTATAAAATAGGAATAGCTTTTTACCAACTTCTCTCCTTAAAATGATTTTCTTATTAATAATGTATCAGACATTTACTGTATTGAGAAGAGGCTTGTGCCCAGCAGTGCAATAGCTTATCAACAGGGCTTTTATTATAATACAAAATCCAAAGACTCGTGTATGTAAGTATGATAAAGTGGTGTTTTCTGCTTAGGATAAAAGCTAGTTAAAATAACTTTATCTTCTACTTTTTATAAAACTATATTCCTTTCTTATTCCCATTTAATATAGAATTTCTCGGTATCAACTTTTGACTTACTACTCCAACAAAATAGTTACCTAAATAAATTCCAAGAGGTCGTCTTTACTATAATATATTGGTAACACAAACTTTAATATCCTGTTCATAATAATGCAGCGCTGTTTACATGAATGCATCGAGTCCTACTTATGTAGGTCAGCTTAAAAGTTAATCTTCGGTACAAGTTATTTGCCATTCAAACGTACTTAACTAATGCAGACTAGTGCTGTTTGTTTAATTGCTTAACTTTACAGCGCAGCCTTCAATACAATCAAAGAGCAACACGTAGCAATACTTCGTATTACTTTATGAACGCCGCACTATACTAGATTTCTGTGTTCTAGTTTTCATGTGAAGCTAATTGGCAATAAACGAGTGCAGGCGGCATTCAAATTGATATGGATATTGGCAATATTGCAAAGTTCAAAGGTACTACACTACTAGGTGTGAAAATTAATTACCGGTCAACGCGCCACGGTAATATAATTTCAATAATGTTAAAATATTTGTCAATGTATTATTGACTACGTTCTAGGAACAGGAGTGATATGTATGTCATACAGAGGTACTATAATATTATGTTTTTTTAATGTAATTTACTTGTGCAAAGTTAAGTGTGTAGGACCTAGATATTACCAAATGTGATGTAGCTTCTACAAAGATGTTTTCAAAGCTTATGCCTGCAGCAGCCAAATATCTATACGATGTGGTATGTGCATCCGTATCTTGTTTCTCTTTGCAGTCTTAAGGTAAGTTTTGAAGTTTCAAATTGAACTTCATGGTTATTATTATATTAGATTAGGGTATACATTGGCCCGAGTTTGTACGATAAAAGCTTATGAATACAAAAGATAAAAATAAAGCCCACTCTTTTTTGTCCAGGATTTCTTTTTCTTTGTTCGCGTTTTAAACGGTACTTTAACTAACACCAAGGATCGATGTTATCTGAATAAATTTACTTATTATTATTATTATTATTATTTAAAAGTACTGTTTACCGTAGGTTATCGTATAGCAGAGACAATAGAAAATCAATTATTCAGTATGACTGTTGATATAGTCCCATTCTAACTAAAACATCCATCAAAAATGTGTATTGTAAAAATTCGCTACGTTGTATTTTCTCATGGTCCTTGTGCATATTTGAATATATAAGCTGTTTATCACGGTTACAGTTTAAATGAGCGGTTTAGTTCGTAGAAAAATTGTTCGTGAAACAGCAGATTTCCCGTCTGATTAAACTTGTTGGTAATTTGTTAGAAAAGTGGCGGTTTCTTGTGTTTTGATTGTATTCTACAATATAAACATTTTAATTGTCTGGGTAATAGGTAATTAACTTATAGTACAACAGATAATGGTATTATAGATAATCGAGAATAATTTTTCAAGCACAATGAATGTAATCGATGTTTTAGTAAATTTATTATTTTAGCATATTTTTGTAACCACGGCTCGAATTTCTATCACAAAATTTATATTAATGAGCAGTCGGTATGTAGAACTACCATAAGTAACTAATGGTAAAGTAACCTGTACCGTGTGCAATACTTCGATTTCAGATATTAAATAGGTATTGTTCAGTGTAAGCCGATGTTTCAGTGACAGGCATATTGCATATCAAAGACGTACGTATACACAGGCATAATATGAACGTACGTTATAGACAATAAAGCTAGTATACTGGAATATTGGTTACAAAGGTGGTAATCAGATCTACGGCCGCCTGGTCATAAACGAGGACGGTAGCCTAGGGTTGCTTGTAACAGGGGCGTCACTCGCATGTTGCTTATGTTTATAAAGATATTACTTTGCTTTTGGCGCAAGGGACAAGGGTTACTGGGCTCTTGCTGACTGCAAAGACTTTTTTAAGCACGCTGGAAATATTACTCGCAGTAAGAACACATCATGAGTTTGTTCTGCCGTAAGGCGACCGTCTTTTTAAGCGCGAGTCACGCTGTTCTCGGTATTTTTTATTACCCTACTCGCTTTTGGTCGCGGCTTCGCTCGCCTAAAAATAGGTTAGGTTATTTTAGTAACAGGACTTTTTTAGTAATAGGACTTTTTTTTGTAATAAAACATAGCCTATGTTACTCGGTGATAATATAGCGTTCTAATGGTGAAATAATTTTTTACGTTGGTTTGGTAGGAATTGAGTTAAATCCTTACAAACAAACAAAAAATCTAACATTTTCTCTTTATAATATTAGTACAAATAACGGTGGAAATGGAATTAAAATAAACACATGGCAATGTTAGGTGTGTGAGCTGTCAACACTCTTATAGAGTAACACTGAAGTCAGTTTAATAATAAATTTATTATATTGTATGGGCAACGCGTTGATTGATTTGCTTCGAACAAAGCACCGGTGGCGGTTGGGTATCTAATTATTTACGGGGCTTTATTATTATTGGCTTCGGTGCAATGTAGGACGATCATGGATTACTACATATAGCTCGTGAATTTACTACTTTTTAGCTGTGAAAACGTAAGATAGTATTTTTAAGCAACAAGGAACCCGAAATCAGGCGGGATGATGGTAAGCGGTTATCGTAGTCTATGATAGATTGCAATACCTCGGGTTAAGCTGGCGCTTTGTCGACCTTGCGAAAACGGAATTCAAGATGAGAAGGATGAGGAAGGCGTATGTGCCTCCGCAACTCACCGGACAAACTGCAGTTGCACTGTATTTATACCAGTATTAGGCCGGTTTCTATAATATTTCCCTGGGACTGGAGGACCTTTTTATTTATAATATCTTGTGTTATATATCATTCGTTCTCAATGGTCTGGTTAGTTTATATTTACTATTGATTATATGGATTCGAATTCAATAGTCAGGTGTGTCAGAGTTAGAGCCCTTTATATGGCTATTTACACGCTCCGACGGGCTCGCCTTCTTTCACGTATAACCTCAAATATAACTGATAAAATATTAGTGCAGGACTTCTGCTCTTCTCCTACCATCTTATGCATAAAGAAATGTTAATCTAGGTATGCATATCTCGTTATAATAATGGACATAGAAAAAGGATGGAAGCTTTATGCGTCTGTCAACTTCTTTCAAATATTAAGCTTTATAATTCAGAGACCGAGAAATGCATATACATACATGTGATCTTACTCTGCACGAACGTGATTAATCAATTGCGTATGACTACTACATTAGTCAGTCATGTCAGTTAAGGAGTCACCTCGGTACTGCCATTGCGCCAAGTATTCGATCCTTACACGGGATACAAATGCGTGATCCACAAATAATCGTGCTGAGTCTGGGTGTTTTTTGTGTCCGTAGTTTGACTGTTTGTAAAGTTCTTCGTGATACAGGAATCCATATAGGAATATTGCGGGCGCTGGCTCTTTAAAACACCTGATCCGCTAAAGTTAGCATTGAGAAATATCGCCCACATATTGCATTTCTTAACACAGGAGCTTACTTACGCCCAATGAGTCAATGGCTAAGCGACAAACATACCTACGGCCTGGCTAATTGATTATAGCAATTAGTGAAGAGACATGCAGGAATCTAACGTTTGCTATTGCCAATTTGCCAGGCGCTCAATAATTTCTAAATATTATTTTTAAATTCCGCTTTATTAATTCCTTAGATTTAATATTTGTTTGTAGTATTGTAAGGTAGTATACAGGTAGATTTATTTATAGCCTAGTGATAAACTGTTGGATTGCCACGCAGAGGTCTCAAGTTCGAACCCACTGCGCGCATCTCTGACTTATGAAATTATATTATTATGTGTATTTAATAGTTAATTATCGCTTGCTCTAACGGTGAAGGAAAACATCGCGAGGAAACCTGTATGTCTAAGAGTTCTCCATAATGTTCTCGAAGACATGTGAAGTCTGCCAACCCGCACTAGGCCAGCGCGGTGGACTATGGCCTAACTCTTCTCACAGTAAAAAGAGGCAGGAGGCAGGCAGGACAGTTTAATATAGAGCTGATATTATTTATAATCATGAGAACTTAAGTCCCACAGACAGGGAAGATCTCTGTAGAGTTCTAAAAACTCCGACAATGTTGCACGCTCACTCGCCATTACGCGTCCACTTTGCGCAGTGCCTCGATCAAATGAATACGCGCGGTCGGGCAATAAGCTTCCACACGTTTGGTTTTTCAACACAACGCCCTCTATTCGCCCTTTGTTGTGAGCGCAGCGCTGGCAATCAAGGTCGTTTGGATGTCAACTCAATTTGGTTGTCCGACCGACGATCACACGATCAATTTTGGCGTCAACTCAACCAAATTTGACGTGACCGTAGTTGACTTGGGCGGCTGACCCGACCGTGTAGAAGGCGTTTTATGTATACAAGGTGCCGACATTAATTAAAGACAGAGGTACGGCTAGTGGTTAGTAAACATAAAAATATCTTGTTAGAAAATCGATAAATCATTTTTTTGCAAATAATCTTAATTTTTTGTTTTACGTCGCGCTGAGCTTTGCGATCGTCTCTTTGTAATATATGAAATAATGATTGAAACTCGCCGAAATTAAAACGTGAACTGGTTATAGAATGTAACCAATACCGCCTTCGGCGCGTTTGATATTTTCGCTTTATCAATAAAGCAAGCAGTAGAGCAGCTTCATTAGAATCCATCGTAAGGGTGTAGCTTTGTCAAAATCTAGTGCAACACTGAGCCGTGTACCACAGACGTCAAATTGATGCGACCAGCATCCGAATGTGTACGGAGTGTAGCGTTCAGTCGCTGTGTCGAGCTTCCGAAAGGCGACTCAATCGCGACGTTTGGCGTTTTTAAGTGTGCGGTGTGGAATGTTTGGACACTGCATTTAGCTTCTAAAAAGCGACTATGTCGCCGATCGCCGATGCTAAAAGTAGCATGTCTGCTGTGGCCTGTGGCCCTAATTGAACACCGCTGACGACGACGATGGTTAGTGAAAACTTTCTTTTTAGGTCTTCTTCCTAGTATTTGTATGCCTCTATATCCGTATAGCACGTAATCTATACTAATATTATAAAGAAAAATTTGATGTAAGTTAACTCAAAAATCACTTAGCTGTTTTTAAAATTCCTTAACTTTACAAAGTTATATTATCAGGGAGTAATATAAACTATGTATATTTTATTTTAAAAGAGTATCTAACCGAACCTACGTTTGCGCGAGCGAAGCCGCGGACAGAAGCTAGTGGCATAATAATTTGTTAGTCATATTTTTATGTTTAATACAGCGTTTGAACACATATTTAATATTCGAGGCAAAGGTAGAGTTTGGATAATCTATACAAGTCTCCCACCTTTATATGCCTGATAGGTAAACAGGCGAATAATACGCCCATGTTCCGCCAAGTATGGTATTGGAGGGGTTCCACGTATTGCACTTTACTCACTTAGAATGCAGATAATACCGGCAAGAAACTTCTTAAACATTCGCGAAACGGAGTCCAGATTCAGACAAAAGTATATACTTATATATTACCATCTTATTGTATACAAGCTTTGGCCCGCGGCTCCGCTTGCGTTAAGTTAGGTAAGGATAGATTAGGTTAGTAACAGTACTTCGGGCACGCCACAATCGTGGCGGTAAGACCCGTACATAGAGAGTGGCTGGAGAGGCGTCATGGCACCCTCACGTTTCGTCTGACGCAGGTGCTGACCGACCACGGTTGTTTCGGCCGGTACCTGTGTCGAGTAGGCAAACAGGAGACGCCCGGCTGTCATCACAGCGGCGACTGCCGCGTTGTTGTCGAAGACACGGCGTTGCACACATTGGTAGGTTGCCCTGCTTGGACCACGCAACGCCGTGTCATGTACGCGGTAGTCAGTAGGGTCGTCTCCTCGCTCGAGGCTATGGTTCTGTCCATGGTTTCGACCGAGAGGTCTTGAAATGCCGTCGCCTTCTTCTGTGAGGAGGTGATTTTAGTGAAGGAGGCGGCAGGGAGGGTGAGGAAACGTTCAATCTCTCTGCCTAACCGCAGAGCTGGGCGCAGGAGGGCGCAAGACTACCTCCAGCCACCCTGAGTAGAAGCCTGCGGACGGTGGATCCATTGGGGTCGTCCGCCGCCCGATCAGCGCAGGTCCGAGTAGGCAGCGTTCGTGTTCTGCGCACACCTCTCAATGTCGGAAGAGGGACTAGGTCCCTCGCTTTGTCGTCGGGGACCAGGTCCTCTAATTGTGTGTGTCAATTCTTATTGTATGTTTGTGAATTTGTGTGATGGTTGTGTGGGATCCGCCACGTCCATTGGCGGGTCGAACCTTTGACGGGGTCGCGATTTGAATGCGAGAACGATCCGCGCGGCCCCGCCATAAAGGTGTGAGGAACAGCGCGGTGGTTTTAGTCGGTAAAGCCCAAATTTCCGTCTTAGGGGCTGGATTCCGACATATCTCCATCGCCCGCCTCAAAACCGGCGATAGGAAAAGTGATTTGCAAATTTGCCAGTGTCAAAAAAAAAGGTAACAGTACTTCTTTTCTGTATGAAAGGTACCCTATGGACTGTTCTGTTTCCCTGACTACATGTATGCGCTTTCACGGCTCGGCGGATCATCATGAGATGATCCGCCGAGCCGTGAAAGCGTAACAAACAAGCTCACATACGCATATCTTTATATACATAAATCTTCTGTGCTTCTGTTTTTAATTCAACTCCCCCTAAACGGCTGGACGTATTTTGATGAAACTTTTGTTATGTATTTTTTCGTTTGTACAGTTCAACGTCTGTCGGGACACCTAGTATAATATAATGTACATAATAAATATCTATGTAGGTATGTGTAACTACATTTTCATTTTCCCATACGGTATCTTTAAATAACCATCATAACAATAAGATGAATCTTTTTATCACCTACACTGTCGCAACAATGAAAAAAGTATGCTTATATTTCTACATGGAATTCTAATAATGTCATTGATATAATATGTAGGTATAATTTAGGGTTTGGTAATAACATATTTCGATTTCTTTTTATTAGATTGAATTTGCTTATAATCGTTTATTGACCAGCTTGTCTATATAATAAAACTAGCTGACCTGCGCAACTTCGTCTGCGTCTCATGAGAGAAGTTCCCCGTTTTTGCAATATTTTTCATTGATGCTCCGCTGTTATTGGTCGTACCGTGATGTTATATAGCTTATAGCCTTCCTCGATAAATGGGCTATCCAACACTAAAATATTTTTTTATTCCTATCCGTAGTTCCTAAGATTAGCGCTTTCAACCAAACAAACAAACTCTTCAGCTTTATAATATTAATATAGATATAGTCATATCACGCAAACGTAAACGATGAGGTATCCTGAAGGCAAGAACTTGTAGTTTAAATATCTTTTCGTTTTCTTTTAAAGGTGATATATATACACGCATTTCTAATTTGTGATTTATGCTATTAAAGGAAGTACCGTAGATTTTCGATAATGTGTTCGAGAAACGTACCTTTTGTGGCTCTTGGTGCACATCGCCGAGGTCGGGCGGCTGCTGACGTATTGGCAGCGGTACTGATATCGTAGAGGACGACGAGCTGGATGATGCGCTGCCGAATGCTTTCTCGCTGTTCTTATCGATACTGTTGTACGACTTATCACTTGACTTGTCACTGCTGCTCATCTTGTCCGTGCTCGCACCAGCCGGCGACGACCTGTGCTCTTCCGGCTCGTCTTCCACGTCACAAGTCAGCAGCCGAATCCGTTCAGCCAGTGACGTTGTCTCTTGCTGCGGACAAATTTAACGTATTTAGATAGAGCAGCACCAGGTTGTTATCTCTAATAAATAGTCTATTTTTGGGTCTCAATCTTATATTCATCACTCAAGTATTTCGGGCTTATTGAATACGCGAGGGAGCATTTGGATGTTTATCGTCAGAATTTGTCTCAATCTAGCCTATTATTAATTAAGCTTCTAAAATAATATCCAATGGTCATCGAATTTATCGATGATTATCTTTAATGTTGCTCCTTCCTCCATTGCATACATCTTATTATAAGTTATCTGTGTCTACTTAAGGAAAACAGGATTGTCGTCAGATAACTTGATACGATCTTAATTTAAAATATTAAATGTTCTACTTTATTGCACGCGAATAACTTATTAAGAGCTATTAGTTAACGTTTAGATGCCTTTAACAATGATTGTATTCGAAATAGCTTTCATTTTGTTTAAATGGCATCAGTCGTGACTAAAATCTTTGTATACCTACGGATGGAAAGTACATCTTATATTTCTTAAAATTAAATGCCAGATCCATCTCAACATTTCTTGCTATACAAGATGTAGTGTGAGTTTTCATTTTGTGTAGTAGAACCTCGCTGATTTCAGCATAAATGGGTCGGCTCGACCGGGGGAGGACAACCCTCTTACAGAATATCGACGTGAAATAGCAGTATTCCTACTGTTGTGTTTCGTTCGGTGAGTGAGAGTGCCGGTGGCCCAATCACCCTCTTTCCCCCTTCCCGCTCCCTCTCCTTCCCACTTCCTTTCCTAAAGGGTCGGAAACGCGCAAGTGATGCCTCTGGTGTTGCAGGCGACCATAGGCTACGGTAATTTTTTTTTTTTATCAAGACACTTGCCATCGCAGCGTGTGGTTTGCCACTCCTCTGATACATTTTTTCAGAGACCTTATTTACTTATTTTTATTTTACACTCTTATCACTAATTATAAACTGATGGTAAACTATACTAAATACACAATGATCGTTTTTAAACGTGGCTATATCATATACCACTTAAATGCTATATATTACATCTTTCAATAAAGCACTTACACTATATACTGCTCATACAATATTATTACTGCTATATATAGGCTACGGTTACCACTTACCATCAGGTGGGCCGTATGATTCTTTGCCACTTTACTAGTATAAAAAGAAATACTCCATTTAAAGACTGTCCGTCTAACTGTGTGTCCCTCGTGCATGTTAAGCACTACTTATACAACTGTATGTGTTGCCTGCTGAACCCTTCCAGGAAAGTTAAAAGTGGTGAATTGTTATTAAAGATGACGAGTACCATGTAATAACTAACCTCGATCAAAAGGTACAGTAATAGCATTAAACAAAAACAGATATCCCTTACTGTAAATATCGTTCCCTCGCTTTCTTTTTTATTTTATTGAATGAAGCCCGTGCCAAGAACGTTGAAAATTAAAAGTTATTGTAATGTACTTAAAAAATTCACATAACATGGTGCAATAAACGTATTGAAAACGCTCCAAATTATATGTTTGATTCAGTATTGTTGGCACTTCATATTGTTTTGTAGTTAATACTCTGCAAATTATTTTTGTATAGCGGTGAGACAATCGAATATAATGGGAGGGAAACAATAGATGTGTCTCTGTCCCGCATTGTGCGGATTACGTGTGAAGATCTACATCAAGTGGCAACACGAAGATTAAATAAAGCTCACGTATAACCGTATTAATTGTTCTTGACTGTGTTACAATTTAAGCACATTTTTAAATTAATTACGTAATTCGACTGCACAGATGTCGTGATGACAATGATTTACTCGTAAATGGTAGCCTCTGCTCTACAAATTCGTCGAGTATTTGATCCCCACACGGGGCAATATTTGTGTGTTCCAGAAATGGTGTTCTTTGTGTTTGGTTTAAATGTATAAAGTCCTTTGCGATACATGATTATTCCTATAGCGAAATTGACTTGAGAAAATAAAAAATACATATTTAGTTACCTATTTAATAAAACTGAAGGTCTGTTTGTTGTAAAGTGTGCATTCTTGTATCATTCATTAAATTGCGATTAAATTTTAACGCTTTCTTACGTATACGCACAAAAATAAGTATTACAGCACATATAAGTATTATAGTTGACTAATGCACGCATTAGCCTTTACCTAATTAAAATAACACTAATTGGTATGATTTACTACAAGAGATAATAATATAATATAATATAATATTCTACCACATACACACAACACCATCTAGCCCAAACTAAGCAGAGCTTGTACTATGGGTACTAGACAATGGATAAACATACTTATATACTTTTTTTTTTGTAAATACATTCATATTATACATAGAAACACCCAGACCAAGACAAACAGCCATGCTCATGCACACAAATATTTGACTTGTGCGGGAATCGAACCCGCGACCTCAGGCGTGGCAGTCGGTTACACTAACCACTACGCCATCGAGGCCGCCGAGACAAGTCGACGATGTTACCAACTTTGCATTAGTCAACAACTAGTAGAAAGTTACTACAAGCAGTGTATTTCCCATGTTAGTCCCGCTTCATAAGTTCGCGCTAATATTTGCCCTCGATTGCAAGGGCGATTCGATACTAGGGGTGAGTAATGTTACTGAAATTTTGAAGCGAACCTCGTCTTGAAGTGGCTGTAGAGAAAATATGTATGATATGTTTTGATAACTTATAGAGTTTTTCTTACGGATAATATAAGCATATACACCCACAACGCCTTATTTGTAAAAAAATCAAAATAACAATGTCACGAAATTGGCAATGTGTCTGGTAGTTAGCAATAGGGTTGGTCCCTATAACGAGAACCAAGACATAGTCCAATGTGCGTGTAAAACCGACACCTCTGCTAGCTCCTCCAGCCAAAAGGCAGGCATATGTTGTGTTAAGGTCAACAGGTCGCCTTCTTTTTTTAATAAGTTCTATAACTAATGTAAGTTTAAAAATATTTATAAAATTTCACCAGGCATCGGAGGGGCACTGAAGATTTAAAGCGATTATAAAATCACTTTAAATCTTCAGTGTCTGTTATAACGGTGAGAAAAATGCACTTTACTTTATTACAATATACTAGCATTTGCCAGGGATTCAATAAATATCTATCCCTCTGGAACACAACTTTTTTCTGGATGAAATGTACCCTATGTCCTCTTCTGTCCTCCTGAAAACGTGTATGCGAAATTTCATGATGATCGGTCGAGTCGTAAAGGCGTGAAGACGTGACAAACAAACAAACTCACATTCGCATTTATAATTAATTTTTAACAAAGTACCTAAAAACGCTTACGTATTCAGATACAGAGAAATTGCTAGTACTTGTAAAATAATTTCTTATTGTTTAAGCAATTTTTCATTTATAATTGTTATTGTTTAAAACTATTTTAATTTTATATTTAACTATATTTGTTTACAGTACATGTATAAATGTTTTTTTGTAGACCCTCACTTTATTAGCAGTAGAATAAAAATGTAATATTAGAAACAGACTGAAACAGAGGTCTCTGACCTAGTTCAGGTGATACAATGTAGAAACAGACTTCATGAACAAGTCTTTTATGTCCAATATTTAAATTGTAAATGTTTTCCTTTAGTTTAAATATAGTTTTAATGGGAATTGAATACAATAAGTAGCCTGTAATATGTTTTGTAAAGACTTATTTATTGAATAAAATTTCTTAGGTGTAAAAAAAAGTTTGGTCAGGTTTATTAGCTGTCCCTCGTGTTCATCTTTCGTTCACCAACGTTTACGATTATTACTCCGCTCCCGTGGCTCGTAGCGTGATATTATATAGCCGATGTTATTCCGGCCAAAGTAATTTTCTAATGGTTAAAGAATTTTAAATCGGGCCACTAGATTTTGAGATTGCTCATTACAAACAAATATACAAATCCTTCCTCTTCACAATATTAGTAGATATAAGTAGATTTGGGGACCCCTTTATATACGGCGCCTACTAAATTAGGTATATTTTTGTGCATTATTTTATATCACTTATAATTGAAGGAATATAATTACAGAAAAACCCGTTAGTAATTCGTAACATGGACAAGAGATTTGCCGATCCCGTAAATATCGTTACAGTAAGAACGACTGACACGTATTACTCATTGTTTAGAAGCCTCAAGGTAGTTAGGTATAAATGAACAGATTTATCAGAAAATGTCCGTGTAAAATAATAGGGACAGCGACTAATTAATATCGACATGATAAATTACGGTACTATGTATTCATGTCATAATGTCCATGTGAAAATAAACAACAAATCCAGATTTGTTGCTTATTTTCACATGAATAAACTAAGTTTGGAAATGACAATCTACATACATACATACATAGATTCACGCCTGTTTCCCAGAGGGGTAGGCAGAGACTACGGATTTCCATTTGCTACGATCCTGACACACTTCTGTGGCTTCATTCACTTTCATCACATTCCTCATACACGCCCGTCGGTTCAAGGTGCTCTTAACCTGGCCTTTGTCCAGAACGCCTCCGATCTGATCAAGAAACGTTCGCCTAGGTCTTCCTCTTGCGACTGTTCCATTCACACTAGCCTTATAAACTTTCTTAGTCAGTCTTTCCTCGTCCATTCTTTCTACATGCCCAAACCAGCTTAACGTATCCTTTTCTATTCTTGTCACTATATCCACTTTCATGCCGCATCTCTCTCTAATCACACTATTCCTTATTCTATCTTTCAGAGTCACACCACATATATTTCTCAGCGCTCTCATTTCTACAGCATTTATTCTGCTCTGATGCTTCTTTTGCCATACCCATCTTTCACTTCCATAAATGACAATCTATACTAATATTATAAAGAGTAACATATGCCATATTTTATTTAAAGAAGTATTTTGCTAGTATAACCTAACCTACTTTTATGCAAGTGAAGCTAGCTTAAAAAAGGTAGTATTAAATAGTTTGTTTGATTATTTTATGATGACGTCACTATATCGTTACACTGTACATACTATACTGTACATACTGTATAACAAGTATAACCCTTATAGAAAATTATATGGATGGCAATGCATGTCTAGTAGGTATAGCCACAAAGCCTATTGTTGCTTGCACGATGTTTATACACGCGGTCTACACGCGCTAACAGCTGTTCGCACGGGCCGCATGCGCGAGTAAATTATACCGGTTATATGTACGGGTGGCTCGATAAACAATGCATACAACCTGCGCATATTACCCGCGTCGTCTACAACATTCAGAAATAACCGTAGAAATACAAACCACAAATTGGCGCGACATGAATCATATTACGCAAACTCGTGACGAGCCTGTTCCTCGTCTTTAATTTTATCAATTATTTATTTAAATTCATGCAGATACCTGTAATCGAAGCTCGCGTACCATACCGACTAAATTGAGACAGGTATTCTATTCGAATAGGTACTTTCGCTGAAGTTCCTAAAAAGGACTCGAAAGTTTTCTTAGATTTTATATACAACGTTTAAGTAAAACAACTTATCGTATTTTATAATATTATGAGGCCAATGAGCAGAGCCGGCTATGCGCATCCATTATTTAAAATATTGAGATATGAAATATAATTATTTTAATATTGGTATTTCAACGTATTTCACTTGTAAGTCAACATATGTGGCTTGGCCGTTTCGTTACTACAAGAACTATTGTATAACAGAAAAGTACATAATTAACAGTTGATACATTTTTCACCTTACGCCCATCTAAATCTTATAGTCCATCTTTCTGTTTATCCATTGTGTAGAACCCATAGTACAAGCTCTGCTTAGTTTGGGCTAGATGGTTTTGTGTGTATGTGGTAGAATATTATATTATATTAATATTATATTATATTATATTATTATCTGATTGTAGCGAAATGGCCAAGCCACATATTTTGACTAAGGTGTAGAGTTGAAGTTAGGCCTCGTAGAGTTAGGGCGTGTAGAGTTAGAAGCTTGGCTCTACATGAGATCTGATAACTTTTTGACAGTGCAAGTCGAATGGTCACGTCTTGGCAAAATTTTAAATAAAAATATATTTAAAAAAAAAAGTAATATATATTAAGATACAGTTTAACTAAAAACACAGCGAGCCACAACCAATTTCATTTGTGCTGTTATTAATAAAGTGATTTAATTGGTTAAATATGAGCTCACACGTTACAGGGACTGTCCCGCCGGCGCCACAATATTCGCTTTTATAACCATAAACAGTATATCTCTCGCTTTGCGTCAGACACAAAAAGGATGTAATCTGTATAGAGCGCGGCGGCGGGGATGTATTGATGCCGGCACGCCAACTGTGTACTGTGTGTATAGTGTGGACGTATAGGATTACCATTTTAAAATGAACGTAAGCCTGTGACGCCATGTAGGCCTTTTTGGCAGAAGTGCTGTCTAGGTAAACTTTACTTTCAATTAAGTATGGTCATATCTAATGGTATATTTACAAATCACTATATTAATAGGATTAGATTTCTATTATGCCTATTGGTTTTAAAGTTGACAAGACTTGAGTTATTAATGTTTTTAGGTAACCAAATCGAAATTGCGTCAATTGCAGTCGCATAGTATATCCAACTAAATGAAGTTAGACACACAACAATAGCTATTCTCGCAATCAAGCGCTTTTAAACGGATTCGGTGACGGCGTCGGGCTTTGGAACAATGATGTTGCCCACGTGATTTACCAGAATTCTGTCGCGTGGAACATTCGAAATGGAATTATTGCGCTACTAGGAACTAATGTTTAGATAACAAAGTCACAAAGCATGCCTTAGAAACCTTTTACAACCGTAACTTTAAGCCCACAGTGGGGACGAATGATGTAACATAGAGATGAGTTCGCTATTTTACCTGTGAGTGAATTAGAGTCTGATAAAGTACGAAGCCGAGGCCATCCTATAGTTGAGGATGAAACTGGGCCATCGTGCTACGCATGACTGAAGAATGTATTGAATGCGACGCTATACAACTGAATCGGATCAATTAGATTCAATATTTCTCTTTGTCGGCAATTGATTGCATTGCATTGGCATGGAAGGCGTAGTGGTGTGCTGTGCTGAGGGTGTGGGTTTGATCCTCATACGAGAATGAAAATTGAGTGATCCATAATTATTGTTCATAGTCTGGGTGTTCCTTGTGTTAATGGTTTGAATACATGTGATTATTCGCCTTTTTAAATATTATAAAATTGCAAAGTCTGTCTTAGGCTATATTCCTACTTTTTGTGTGAGAGAAATTTTCCATCAAGTTGTGGGTTTCATTTCCATAGTATGTGCCGATTTGGTTTGTTTTTAACTAGTTGTAGATTACCATATGTATCGTTTCGTAAAAGCCTATTTCATTCTATCGACTTTTTTGTAGATATTGATTTCTAAAGAAACATTGAGTAGACCTAATACAATACGGGACTCTCATGATTAATTCGTTCCTTGATATATGTTTGCAGTTATTATAGCCTACGGTTGTGACAACCTTTGTTTAACACTTGGGTCCGACGAAAAAGTAAAAGTAGTATTACGATTATATCCCTGAAGGAGTCGGTGGAGGAATTATGCCCACGTTTTGACAGCTACGATTTTAGGTTCCACGTAATGAAAGACGAATCTATTATCATCTATCGCGGACAGTTCCAGACGCTGCTACGAAGAATTTCTTGGCAGAAAAGCCTATAGTGCGAATAACCCAGCAGATGCATTTACACTTGCGCAAGCCAAGAAGCAGTTTTACGGTAGGCAGCGGCTTTGCTGTGTCCTGACATTGCTGAAGTCCATGAGCAGCGGTTACCACTTTCATTCAGGTGGGCCACTTGCTCGACTGCCACCAATGGCAATAAAAAAAAGAAAAAGAAGCAGTTAGGCAAAGTGCAATTGGAATATCTGTTAGGCAGTGTTTAAACAATGTCCAAGTTTGCAGATTCCTTGGTGCAACTAATAGCACCATGGAATCTGTTAAACGCTCTGTAGATGGTGATAAGCTCGCCTCCTACCATGAGGGATCTAAAACTATAGTTGGTGAAATATGGTAACTCTGACTACCATTTATGGGAATTTAACAACGTTATTTATAAGAACCAATACTATATTTGATGTTTTAGTATTTATTAGGAGATCCCTCGCGGTAGGGAGACCGCGGGCATCTTTAAAAACATTAAAAGTAACGGGACAGACACCCTGAGACAGGACTACAATTTGTGGTTTACATAAAGTTTTGTATCGTGTGTCGAATTAGCTACACTCGATAACATGTTTAGTAGAAATAAACTAGCAAAATGAACACTTTGAAGATTATGAGTATTCAAAGGTTATTGGACATTTAACAACTTCTCTTATATACTGCAGATTAAATTATTTGCAGGGTCCAAGACAGTTAGCTTTCCCTGGTACTTCATAAATGTTAAAACGTAGCGTTTTTCATTGTGAGCAAGTGTTTCAGTGGTGGAAGTGTGGGTGGGATTAGTCCTAAAAATAAAGCATGCATATCTACTGATACCCTCGTACAGCTATAGATTATAGACGTAAGATTTAATTCTTAACAAATATCCACAAGTTGGATCTGCGTCCCAAGAGTAACATCGATTCTATTAATTTGATCGAATAATATACTAACGTTTGGCACGGATAGTGTGTTTACTGCACAGCCAGGTAATTTGTATTAATATTCCTTTACGTAAATATGTTACACATGTTAGTTTTTATTGGACGTATAAATATTACTTAAATACTATAATATATAATATAATAAAAGTACCATAATAAAGATGTTGTATGTAGGCTCTGTCTGGATTTCCCGAAGGTGTACGCACTAGTAAATTACATCCACATTTTATCAGCTATGTTTGAAGAGCCTACGTTATAGGTCGACGACTTCTGAGTATATTTCCAGCTTCCTTTCTGCTTCCTTTAGCTCGACCTAGGATCGAACTCGGGTCACACAAACATATACCACGGGATCAACGAAGCAGTCGGCAATATAAGTTACCTATGAATAATACTTCTGTTGCGGAGGATTTTACACAAATAAATAATTATTTGTGGAACGCACAATTGTTGTCCTGCGTGGCGATCGAACCCACAACATTTGCGTAGTGGCAGTGGCGAAGTGACTACTGAAACCAATACACCATCCGTACAGTTGCAGTGCGTTTTACTAATATTCTACTAGTATTATAAAGCTTCGAATGAACTTCAATGAACCATAGGCAGGCTATGTCCGGGATTAACATATAAGATACTCTTATCTCGGTTTGCGTTCCCGTGGGGTTTAAGTGGGAGAAATCGAGGGCAGAACCTTGTAATATAAATGCGTAAGTTTGTGAAGATATTTGAATGTTTGTTACTCTACCACGCGTAAACTGTATTAGACTATCACAAGTACTAGAGTACTAGATTATCACAAGGACATTAGTCACGATAATGCATTCCCGTGGCATCAAACTTTAACTTTTAATATTTTGATCATTACACTTGAGTTTCGAATATTTTATTTTAATTTTGCTTTTCAAAATGTCCACCTTCCACCTAATGGTAAGCAGTCGTGTGGTCTAAGAGCAGTGGCCTCCACACCGTCCTCATAGCAGCCGAGGCGATGTTGAGATCTCTACTTTGACGACCTGAGAAGGTGTTTTTTTACCAATAGATGGCACTTCACTCAAGAAAATCACCACTTTTCACACGAAGAAGGACTTGAGCAGAAGCTAGCTAACGATCGAGGCTTTTCAAAATGACTAAATGTTTATTTCTGCTCTTTAGGCTCCGAAGGCCAGTATACTCAGACTAATTGATAACTAACTAATTAGTATAGGTAGCATCCAGCAACAGTTTGAATAATACTAATTGGAACCGGCTTTAGTAGGTATAATGGTTAAGGTATCGAACTTGCGACGACGGCTATTCCTAAGACAAACATTTAGTTAAGCTGAAGGGGCTATATATTAAACTAGTAATTTTAAATCGAAATAAGTGATGTTAAAAAATTTACCGTCTTAATAACTAACCAGTATTAGGTATTTTTTTGTGTTGGTTGTTTGATGCTAGGTCTTTTATTTGTTGTCTCTAGTAATCCACGTCTTAATATATGTATATTTATAGAATGCACAGTACACACACGTGCCACTATATATATAAGTTTCTCTTCAAGTATTTTAGCAAAAATAATTTCTTTTACAAGTGAATTAGAGGACTTATTTGAAAGCGCTCATACTCATACATGTCCCTGCATGAGTCGGGAAGATTAGTATTTTAAAAGAAGTTTTTGAGGCGGTATTTTTTTTTATAAGTAATAATTTAAAAGTTGTAAAGGAGGACTATATAGAGCTGACCAAATAATAACCCGACACCAAATTTAAGGTAAATAGTACATTTAAAGCTACAGATGGAAATTTAAATAAGTTAATAATAATATATAAACACACGCCTGTATATTCTTGAAGAGGTACGAGATATATTACACCGGCTTTGCTCGTAATATGTTCTTTCTTAGGTTCCACGAAATATATAAAATGGGATCAAGTCTGCTGCCATCTGCCAGCCACATTTTCAGACCCCGCTCTGGTTCTGAAAAATCTCTAATAACATTTTATCCTACCTGGGAGTCAAACACAGGAACCCATGATTGCGTGCAAATAAAATCGCTCGCTTTGATAAGGGGCCAAAGAGGCAAGCCAATCAAAGAGGTTAGATAGATAGGTGCTGATTTACTAAATCTTTTTTATATGTAGCTATTGAATGGTTCGACATACTAAGTACTAAGTTCTGAATGTATGCATTACTCGACACCGCAGTGGGCATCATCTTTTTCCCTGGAGACGTTCTCGTCCAGCACGGTACGTTTCACGATCATTTAATATTCACATCTCGCGATACAGGCGCGCATTGGACTCGCTCTCAAAACTTTTAGTCTAAAAGTCTTCTAAATCGCAAATATATTTTTGTGAGTAGTAGATTCGCTGATTTCAGCATGAATGGGGCCGGCTCGACTGGGGAAGGAATACCCTCTCACAGAATATCGACGTGAAATAGCAGTTTTCCTACTGTTGTGTTTCGTCCGGTGAGTGAGAGTGCCGGCGGCCCAATCACCCTCTTTCTCCTTTCCTCTTCCTTTCTTAAAGGGTCGGCAACGCGCAAGTGATGCCTGTGGTGTTGCAGGCGTCCATAGGCTACGGTAACCACATACCATCAGGTGGGCCTTATGATTATTTACCTGCATAGTAGTATAAAAAAAATACTAATCTATAGATACTTTATTTTTACAATAGCCACAAAAGAATAGTACCTTGTTACAAAACCGTGTCGTTCAATTAAATCGCGTAAAATGTACTATAGAGTACGAACTGGCCGGTTAAATCATTAATATATGAATAAAGAAAAGCCTCACTAATCGACTAATTAACGATTAGACCAAACTATAGGACCGTGAAATTTTGCTTAAACGGTTATTTTTAGGATGTAGACGAAGAAGAAGGCCGGAGTTATCAGAATATCCGTGAGATAGGGAAAAGATTCCGCGGTGCCTTATATATGTATAGGTAGGCCATTATAATTAGTAATTACTATTTTTAGCGTATTTCTACAAGGTTTCTCTTAGGAAAACAATCACATAACGGCGAAAGTTGCGAATAAAATTTATTATTGCCAAAATGTACGTATCTAAATCTATTTTAGCTTCTCCTCTTGTACCTCTCTTCGCCTTTATTTGGATAAATAGGATGTAATATAAATATACAAATAATTGGCTCCATTCAAATATATAATGTAATAAATCTGAAAGTATAAACATTGCCAGATTTTTTTGGCGTTGGCAACTCGTAACAGTAAACTCGGTTTATTTGTTGTCAATGATTGTATCGTCATAAATAATAATAATATTCTATCACATATACACAGCACCATCTAGCCTAAATTAAGCAGAGCTTGTACTATGGGTACTAGACAATGGATAAACATACATATATACCTTTTATTTTTTGTAAATACATACATATTATACATAGAAACATCCAGACCAAGACAAACATCCATGTTTATGCACATAAATGTTTGACTTGTGCGGGAATCGAACCCGCGACCTCAGGCGTGGCAGTCGGTTACACTATCCACTACGCCATCTAATACTAATTAGAATCAAATATGCTACAATTGGCATCCCTAAAAGTGGTTTGTTTGATATCCAATTATAAAAGGTAGTGGATATCTATCTTTGGTAAAATAATTGACCACCCGAAATAACAAAAAGGGAAATATCTGTATCTATAAACTTGTTACGATTTTAAGCAATTCCATTTTGTAAAGAGTTATAAAAGAAGAATAAAATTAATCAAACTTATAACAAAAGCGTATCGTTTTTAAGTAAACGTTTTTCTACTCGAGTATTTCTTTCAGTTTTACCCTAATTCTTGCCTTGAGAACCTTAGCGAAGATAAAGTTCGGTATCTCTTGTAAAAATTGATTCGATACAACTTTAGATGATACCTATTCTACATGTAAGTATTGCTGTTTTAATCAAAAGTGTATTAACTTTCTACCGTATATATTTTAAGCTATGTCATAACAATCTGTCTGTTTACCAATCGTGCCAATAATTACATGTTACATAAATTTGAAATTAATTTATACGTATACCTAAGTTTATACAAGCTTATTACCTATCAATTTGTTCTAATAATTTCCCTTTTACGATTTATATTATAAAACTAATTGATTCCATATAGAATGTAACGTAGTTTGCTATTTTTATAACTCATATTTTATTTATAAGATATAATTGCTCTTACGGCAAAAATTTAATCTCACAATTCTCAAACTACAACTGTTTTCATTAATATTTTCATAGTCATTTAATATAATTGCTTTCATATGGTGTATAAGATGTTACCTAGAACCTACTTAGTGTATATGTTCCAAATATAAAGTCTATCAGGGCACCGCAATACCTGTTATATAATTTTAATAATCATATAAACCACAGAACGTAATATAATCTAGTTTACTTGATTAAAGAACCTAATAAATTAAATTCTTCTTACAATATTTATCAAAGAAAATGTTTGTTGGAATATGTATTATAACTATCATACATAATCTAATTCCAACCATGAGACGGCTAGAACTTTTTATAGAATACAATTTATACTATTTTTATGTAAAGGTTTTGAGTCTCTCTATATTTTTGTTACTTTTACTAGCAGATACTATGAGTTCACTAGTTATATTTTCTCTTCATCTCAGGTAACAATAATTATTGGTTTACTAATCAAGAACACAGTCTTTCAGGGAGGAGTAAGTTTTAAAGGAGGCCCTCCTTTTGAACTTTCTCTATTATGCGAGCTGTTTGCCAATATGCCCATTTTAAATATAGCAACTTTGTTTATTAAATTGTAAATAATTGTTCATTACACAGTTTATTACAGGCTTCCTTTCTATTCTAGAGGTATAAGTTTATAGTCACGTTTGTGCTACTGACTTAAGAAACTCTTTTATAAGTTTTGGTAAAGAGAATATATCTATCATACATATACGCTATGCATAATATGCGTAATTCAAATAGTCAAACCCAAGAAGAAGTAAACCATAGCTAGATTTCATGATACTCTGAGCTTATTCTGCGTAAATAGAAACACCAATGATTAAATTATGTTCGGGTACTTTGAAATAACTACACTGGAACTTTGAGATAACTACCATCTTAGTTTCCCTGTGACCATGGCTGCTGAAAAGCAACCGAAACGTCGGGGAAAGTGTAAAATTAAATATAAATAGTTTTAATAGTTTTAATAATTTAATTTGCTTAAAAATTAGTAAAGTTTAGTAGTACCTAGTAGTAGTGTAACAGTTTCTAAATTATGTGATAGCGTAAAATAAATAACGCGATAAAATCCGTATAAAGTATCTTAATTTCAATTATTTTAAGTATTACTTTACATCCGACTAATGACAGATAATTAATCGTTTATAATAATTAATCGCTATTTTGGTGTTCATTTCGTTAGATAGGTAGACAATATCGAAATCAAGTCCAACTAATTCCTCAAATATTATTATATATTTATAGACACTTTAGGGACTAGACAATTTTGAATATCGTCTATGTTAAGGTTTCGATGAAATAAATCGAGAAATTCTTTGAAGTAGCACAAAGCCAGAGACTGCGACACAAACAAAAGCAAAAAAATATAAAAGATTGCTGTCAGGGTTGTACGACTTCTTCGATAATACTTAACAGGTTGATTCTAAATTGTTATTATCCTGATTCCTTTAAATATTTTATGATATAGTAGTACCTATATTAATTAACTTACTGCCTAAACACACCGTTTGTACCATGAGAAAAAGCATATACTAGTAAAAATAATATGATGTTTAAGAAGAACAATAATACTCTTATTTAATTTATAAAATCTTCTTCTTCTTCTTCTTCTTCTTTGAAATGTAAGTCAATAAAGCTATACCAGGTTCGTAGTCCTTGCCTATCTGTCCGAGAAATAGGCGTGAGTTACTTAGTCATATCCATACTATGAGTAGTAACTCACGCCTATTTCTATAAATACTTACACAGATATACTTATCTATGCAAGTATTTATGAACTGGATCACGTAGTAAGTAAACTGTAGCATTATTAATGTCATCGTAATCACCAAGTAATGTAGTTCACTGACGTCGGCGCACAGCCGAGTGATCTATTTATGGCTCTAACTTTGTTTGCATGTGGTAGTTTTTATATATCGATACTGACGAATAAGCAAACAGTCTACTACCGGCATGTATAGCAGTAAAATCACCCATTGTAGCTTTTGGACTCTTGCCTCACCAGAGATATCCAAAGCGTTGCTGATCCTACAAAAATAGTTGCTGCGTTGTTAGTGCAACAAACAACTAGCAACAGGACGCTATGTCTACAATCTTTACGCTAAGGAGTTACCCTTAGTTGAATAGGGTAGTGTGTAATAAAATACCGCCAAAGCTGCAATCTATTGTGCACTTGTGGCAAATTACAATTTAATTGTTTGCTTGTACACACGTTATTTCAAATAATTAAACATGGCCTACTTTGTGAAAATTGTTCTACTTCATGCCAGCAATTAGTAAATGTATTAATGTGAAGGTTATACGAAAGTGAGAGAGAAAAGCTCTTCAAATTGAACCAGGTCAGGTCAGGTAGGCAGCGACATGGTAATGAATTACAAGCTCTCGCCTGCGGCTTCTTTCGTGTGAGAACTTTGTGTGGGATAGAAGTTTCCTCTTTGCAAAAGTTCTCTTAAAAATCCGGCCGGTATTAAAGCTGCCAACACTTAAGATTGCACGGGTATACCAATATTTTCTCGACCACAAAAGTTACTGTAAATATTGTTAAAAATTTAAAATATTTTTGGTTGTAATTTTCAATGGAAGGTGGAATGGATAACCTAATGAAATTAGGTTGGTTTCATTCCGACTATGAGACCGTTACTACTTACTAAAGTTTATATTTAACAGTATTAATATGTACAATACCCAACATTATAGATATTTTATTTACAATCTCTATAAATATCATAAATCGAACAGAAGCCACTTTTCCGTATAATCACATCGTGTCAAACTGCGTTGTTTATAACTTTTTACTACGTTGCGCCTCCTCTCATGGATGTAACCGAAGTCGCTAGGTATTTGGTATATGCATAATATGTAGGATGTGCTACGACAACTGTTGCAAAAATACTTTAGGAATGAACGTTGAATTTTTGTTGGTGGCAAACTTTTACCAACGTGTTCGAAACGAGTCATTAGTTAGGGCTGTTTGTGTTTAACTGGTTTTACGTAACCTTCATAGTCTTTTGAAAACGCATTTAAGTAAGTAAATTGTTCACTTTCTTATAGATTTATTCCTAGTGCGAAATATGTCCTACACTAGGAATAAATAAATCCTGTATCGAGGAGCACGTTACCAACATTCCGACATCGGAGACAAAGAATACCCAGACTTGGGACAACCATTTGTGAATCAGAATAATGTTTGTCCCGTGTGGGATTCGAACTCGCAACACTCAGCGTATAACGCGTAGAGGACAATATCAGCAAAATATTATTTTTGTAAGTATTTAAAGTTATTCAAAGGGATTTTGTAGTTCTGATATGCATAAATAAACAAATCATTGTTTGAGTCTTCTATAGTTTGCATTAAATTACATCTACGACTTTCATCAAAGTTATAAGAGTATATGCGATATAGGAATATTCCTCTAAGGATAAGTAAACCTCATTAAGTATTATGTACTTAACAATTTCCTAAATTATAAAAACACAATACAAATTATCATAAACTAACAATGATCGTTGTACGTAGAAAGGTACCACAACAGTGCGTCCTGTTATCAGAATCAATAAAGGAATACCAATTATAGTACAAGATCCAAAACATAGCAGACTAACGTCACATATGCAAAGCTGAGATTTCAGTAAATAAGTAAAAGTAGGTAAACGCCGCGACGACGTTTGCATACACGCTGGTTTAAAAGCAAAGGTATCTTTTATGTCTTGAGATTACACTATAACTCTAATATTAGACGTATAATACATATATAAAACACTAATATTATAAAGATAAAAGATTTAAGTTTTTATTTGTAATGTATAAATTCAGAAACTAATGGACCAATTTTAATAATTATTCCACCATTAGAAAGATTCTTTGTCCAGAAGTATAACGTAAATATATAAAATCTTGCCACGAACCACTGGACCGGCGCAGCGCAGTAATTATAAACGTGGTTGAAACCGTGGCAAACAGCTAGTAACACATATTCAGATTTACTTTTATAACGATAGATACCTAAGTTATTACCTTTACCCTTCTGTATAGTGAAATATAGAATATCTACTATTTGACAGCTTCCATCAGAAGTGGTGCAGATCATTTTGAAGGACTTGATTTTTCATCATTGATTCCTGTGCAACTCACTTTAACAGTAGGCACATCACCGCAATGATCGACAATGTTCATTTTCTAATTAATTCTATGATAAAGCTTAAACTCCCTTGTATAATAAAGTAATTGTATGTTACGAGTAGACGAAAGTTAATTTGATTATAGTTACTTGCTTATAGAGATCACAAAACGTTTCAAGTAACTAAAGGTATAAAAATATAAGTATGTTAAATAGATTACTTCTAAATAGCCCAGCTGTTGCCCGCGGCTGCTTTTGTGTAGTTTTTGATCTAATAATCTGCAATGGGATTATAGCGTAAGCCCATAGATTGACTCGATACTAACAATGATTTAAGTGAGTTGAATCATAACCTATTTATACGCATGCGCTCTGATCTAAGACGTCACACAAATACCTTTTAACGGTCACCCATTCATCCATTTGTTTTTGTTAATTCCTAACGTGCATGAAGATACTGAGATGCCTACAATTGGTAGGTACGTTGGCGGTACACAAAAGTGTTATTAAATATTTTAATGAAATAATTATGGTTGACAAGTAACAAATTGTTAGGTTTGTTTTTAAAGACGTTGCCCGCTTCAGCAATTATTCCTGTGTCGCGGGAGATTTTACAAACATTCAGACAACGGACACAAAGAACACCCAGATCCGGAACAACAGTTTGTGGATCACGCATAAATTTGTCCCAAGTGGGGATCGAACCCACAACACTCGGCGCGGCAGCGGCAGTGGCGAGGCGATCACTAAAACCACTACACCATCCCTGCAGTCGATTTCAAACATGTACATTTTAAACAAATGATTGGATTGTGGCACACTTATTAAATTTCGATATCAATAACAGCGCATTTAGTATTTTTTGTGTTTACAAAAACATAGTCAACAAAATGTCTTTATGTCTACTAAATATCATAAAAACCAATTCATAGAAGCAAAATATACTTTGGTATTAGATACTTATATAACGGTAAATAAATTCCAATAAACGTATAAATCCAATTACGCAGTTTATTACTCGGTAATTTGAATTATCAACAGAAAATTACCTGAATTTGAATTGGCATAGTATTCGTTCTTTTGTGGTATCAATGACCTCTTTATATACGAAGATATTATCGTGACTTTACTTAGCCTACGGACGCAGCAGGCGGGCAAGCCTGTGCATTGTTCAAAGTGAAAATTCCCATGAAACACACACACACACACATTCCTATAAAGTAGAGATGTAGGTACTTTCATAGAACCGTATATTTGCGCACGTGAAAAAATTTAGAATGGTTATTTAGTAAAACTTATGGGATTGTGAAGACGAGATCAAGCGCCGATCCGCTATCACAAGGTCGGCCGTAGAGCTACTAGGAAAGATATGGAAAGACAACCGAATAACGAAGAATACCAAGGCTCGTCTAATAAAGTGTTTGGTATTTCCAGTCTTTCTCTATGATGCTGAAACTTGGAGATTAAGGCTACAAGATCACCGAAAAATCGATGCTCTGGAGATGTGGTGTTGGCGACGCATGTTAAAAATACCGTGGACGGCGTTTCGAACCAATAATTCCATCCTCAAAGAGCTTCGCACACAAGACAGGCTTTCGTCGATTTTGCAGTTACGAATACTGAAGTTCTTTGGCCACATCTCCAGAAACGATGACTCGATGGAGAGACTTGTGGTGCAGGGCCGCATTGAAGGTAAGACAGGCCGCGGTCGGTCTCCAACGCGCTGGATCAAACTTATCACCAAAGTTACGCAGTCAACCACAATACAGTACAATGCCAGTAGCCGCCAGGGATGGAGGGACATCGCTCAACGTGCGGCAAAAATTTTACAGCCCTAAGGAAATAAATGTGTTCGTGATTTACTGTAGAGTATTTCTATGCAGTTTCAATTTATTAGGACCATTCTACAACTATAAAAAGAAAGACGATGGTGATCTTGATGCTTAAATTAGTTTAGTTGTCGCCATACATAGGCATGTCGATAATAGCTTAGGATGGAAAACGGGAAGACGAAGAAGTAATTGTCGCTACTGTTGTTGCATCTTGAGGTGTAATAAGAGATGGGACTACTATAACGTGACGTCATCTCCTTTTCTCGTCAGAAACAAATCAAGCGATTGACATTGATAAATGGCTGATGTGCACGACGGCGAAAAATATGCGCAAGCTGAGCAATTGCGCGGGTTGCAATGTGTATAGGAACGATGTGAGCTATGTTTGCCTACGGACTACAGGATCAGACCGAGTTCGAAAAATTGCCACGAATACGTTTCGTAATAGCGGATTGCCTAACAAATATCCAAATTTTAAACGGTTTGCAGTGCAAGAAACATGTTTTAAGGGTATTTTGTATCAGCTCATCATCATATCATAATACGTAGGTACTTAAAAGCAATTCGTTAAAGTATAAAGTCAGAAGAATAAGAAGAAATAAAAAAACTCGTCTTGTGTGTGAGGCGTGTTTGCGCTATAAATATTGCAATTGTACAAAATAAACACGCGGTTACAAAATTGACGCTATGCACCGATGGAAATAATTAGAGAATCACTTTATAATTTTGTTTGTTAAGTAATGTCCTTTTAATCATGTCAAAATTAGATTAAGAAAGATTTGTGTCATTGGGATATGTGATGCGCTTAATCATATAAACATGTTGACATACGCTGAATTTTAGTAAAACGAGATGACGTTAATAAATAACCGTATATTTTGAGATTGAATTGTATTTTCTATTATTACAATTTTGTCCACTATCGAATTTAAGGACACCAAAACGAACAATATCTACCGGTTCGCTACAAAATTATTTAATGCTTATTGTAAGTAATCAACTATAATTGGTATAAATGAAGACTTCGCACCATTGTGTTGCACAGAATGCTCGGAATACGAGTCCAACTCGCAGTTCCCGGCTTTATTAATGTTTGTTTTCATAAAAGCAGCTTATAAGTTCATTTAATAAAACATTTCCTGCCATTATTCACTGAACGTTCAGACTGAGTATTGAAAGCCAATTAGCCTCAACCATTTGTCCGAAAATAATTAAAAGCAAATAAATTGAAACGATATATATCAAGGACGTTTGCTCATAGTATGTTTTTGGGCGATATAATGCTAAGGATTGCTTCATAAATAACATTTACTATTATTTGACTGTTTATGTACAACGTTTAAAATTTAACTAGGGACAACGTATTTAAAATAAAACTAATACATTAATGTTCAAAATCATGTTCAAGATACTATTTCAAGATGATTTATGATAAATAAATTCCGATTGAGTTGAGTAAGATAGTTTCGTTTGTAAATACAAACGTTTATACTAATTAAGATTGCATATATTTACACGCATATCCGTAACAACCGCAAAGTTAAGAGAGCAGTTGAGTGCTAATATTCAACACCAAGTTGCTGTTGCGTTTCACAAACTAAGTATGTTGAACATTTGAATTAATGCTCTGAATAACCAGCAATGTTAGTTAGGAAGCCTGTAAACACGCTTTACTCGGTTAACCCTTTGATTGTAAAGGAATTACGGTCTGCAGTAATGAGCAAGGATGTTTTCGCTGCCGTATTTGTATAATTATACGTTTAAACGCGGGATGTCAGCGGCAAGTAAGTTTTGCCTTAGTAAGGAACCGATTGAAACAGAGAAATTATATCGCTATTCATATTTCTATTCAAGTTTCTAGTTGTTTTCACTAAATCATTTTGTTATGTTAGTGTGAGTTCAAGCGCTCCATTTGAAATATAAATAAATGAGTTGTCAGAAACTAAGTTTATATAATTTCATTCTCGTAAAGAAAACTTCACAGAAATAATAATTATAAAGGTTTGTTTATATAGTTCTAGTTTATATTATTATATTTTCCTCTTGCTTCCGATGGTTTAATTATTTTATATAAGAATGTTTTTGGCATGAAAATAATTCCTAATAACTTATTGATACTTGATATTTCGTAAGAATATTTTAGCGTCTACTACAAACGACTAAAAAACATATTTGCTGGTGTATGCTGACCAAATTGCAGGTTAGTAGCAACGTAACTAAGAACGTAAACGAGAGAAACTTATAGTATAATAACTGCAAATATTAGGAATGTATGTATCTTATGTGGGGGCCAGTCAGTGCAGACCGGCGACACTTCGACCCAGGGGGTCTTTTGTGTCGACACTCTCCCAATAACGACTGCCATAGATGTTCATGGCAGCCGGGACCGACGGCTTAATGTGCTCTCCGAGGCACGGAGCAGGCGATAATTGTCAATCAATACGCACATAATTTCGAAAAGTTATATAACTTCCGAAAGTCAGAGAATTATTAGGTATATAGCTTCAAGAATATTAGCTGTTACTGTACAGGAAATAGAGATGTACGGCTTTATTTGTATTTGGCAATAACACCGTCCGCGTTTCCTCTTAATGTATCCAACCAGAAACCGCGCCGCGTGCCCCGCAATGGGCTCACGGCTTAACGGACTGGTGACTTGGAGCCATTCGCTTCCATTATTCGATTGCCTGCGACTAAACAGCGCCGTAGTCATACAGATTACTTTTAAAGGTTACTATGGAATATGCAATAGTATCCCATAGCGTATTATATATAATATACTATTAACTGCAACATTATTTGCCTACGAGAGTTTTATTATTATGCTCGTTTCGACTAATCTAGGGTTAACGTAATATATGTGTAGTATATGTCTATCTGGTACAATGTTTGCAAAGCTATCAAATAGGGAAATAATTTCTCAAATACGTTGGTGCCGGCGAATATCCTGCAAGCACACTAACTAAAAAAATTAACTCTCTTTATATAATATTAGTAAAAGTATGAAACAAATTTAATTAAATTGAATAATGCTAATACTAACCTTTGGCTGTTGTTTTTTTCTAGCTTCGCTGCGTAGAAGTGAACATCGTAGCGCGTTCCTTTCCGCTACGCGCCGCACCGCCGCTTCTTCTGTCTTGGGACGTACGCCGGCGTCCCAGGCTCTACGCGAAAATGTACATACTATGATAATATAATACTAGATAATAAATAGATAATAACCTTATTCACTATAGCGTTCATTGAAGAATACAGATGCAAAAATCTGTATGCGATTCCAAGTAATATTACTTATTATACAATAGATTTTACGCTAAGACGATGATGATGATGATGATGATATTCATTTATGATCGACCATAGGTATAGTTCGAAATAATTTATACCTAAAATGCAAATGTTCATTTATTATAGTTACTTAACATTTTAAAATATAACATTTTATAAAAATTTATACTAAAAGTAATACTTTATTAGTTCATAATGTTGTTCAATATCTGGATTAAGATTTTAAATTTACTTCGATTGTTCTTACTGTATACATAAATTATTAAGGCAAATAATTAGGTTAATAGCAAAATGTGTTAACATGTTAGTTTGACGGGTAATTAGTACGTACCTCAACGTTTCAGAGGTAACTAGCTGCGGCTCGATGGCGGGCGGCGGTGGTCGGCCGCTATTGAACAATTGTTGCACAGCTGAATTAGCTTTCGGTGCGTGTATAGTCAGGATCAACGGCGTTTCGAGCCTGTTAACATATCACATACATACATATTATTATCCTAGTTAATCGAATATAGAACTTGTCATCTTGTTAATTTAATGAGAAAAGATTTGTTTTTCTTGAATAATATTGGCTGCCACCACACTTCTCCCTAACGCGCTGTATTACTGATAACTTCGACAAACGGATATTAACCAAACGTTTTGTACTGTCTGCCGATATGTTAGCTAGAAAACGAGGGCTCGTTCTGCTGCTGAGTCTCATTGGTATACATAAGGTAAAAGGTGGAACCGCGCATAATGGTGCTTTCGATTCAAACACATCTGCGTAACAAAAGACTAGTCCAGCAGCCACCGCCTGTTTTTTTTAGTAAATAATAACAGGCTGAATCTTCGTGAGCAGGTTCGGTTCGACGAGACGCCCAATTTTTTCCGTTGAAAATTCTCGATAGAGGTAGCTAATATAGAGAGCAGGTATAAAACATGTCGATTCGGTGGGGTGTCGAAATTGTCTGAATAACAATAAGTTTTTTTTTCGAATATTGAAGCAATTGGACGATAAACTCGGAAAAACAATTGTCCAACAGAATGGATGGTTTGACTGGAGCGTCCTACACTCCGAATATGTCCAAATAAAAGGATCATCAAAATTATTGATAACAAGCTGATTTTTTGTATGCAGCTTAATTAATATTTGTACAATCAAATGGCCACATAGTTCTACAAAAACTTTTCCAGTCCTACGTTTAGAAGTTGTCAATTCCACGGTAAGACATTTTTACATTAATAACAACTGAATTTTAATATTTTAATTTTTTCCTATCGCCAATTAAGTGTAGAACACAATTTTATCACTGTCCTACACAAGAAATAGGTACCACTCGCGGTTATGATAAATTATATGCAGACGTTTAAATGCTATAATTATTGTAAACCAAGTGAGGTAATATATTCTAAAATTAATGAAATATTAGTAATATTGAGCTGTCTTTAACATTTCCGAATATCAACTCATAAATCTTTTTCTAACAATTTTACAGTTGAGTTCGTGTTTTGAAAACTACACGTTCGTGTAATAAAATGTAAGTTGATGCAATAAATACAACGATAAACTCTCGCTAACGGGATTAATCGATCCTACAGACAGTACGCTTATTGTTACATTTCATGCGATTTCCTAATGTTCACTGTAACAGGGTTATAGCTACCTGTGAGTTGTACTCGTGGGGAACTCTTTCTGTCGAGGAGTCTCGGTGTGAGGGTCTGCGTTTTGCACCGGTTCTGGTGGTTCCTTCTTTGGTTGCGGCATTTCCTCGCCTTCTTTGGGTCGTTCCAAAAATCGCACGGAACGAGGCGTAATGGAACCATCTTCGTCACTTGCAGTTGTTGTTGATCGCTGGTCGTCATTCTATAGTATAAATCATTACCATGATGAGCATACATACTACATACTAAATATATATCAATTTAGACTCATGTACATGTAATCAAAAAAGCTAATATGTTCTTAGAAAATTAAACTTCATATGGTGTTCAATATTACTAACGTTCCATTTTTAGATTTCCATATAAATATTTGTGATATATTGATTAATCCAATTACCTGTTCATTGGTATCTTTGTCTGTGTCTAACGACTTCCACAGTCTTCCGCCTTTCAATATGCCACCCCTTCGCTGTCTTAGCGGGGAGTCCTCAGAAGATAGTCTGCCTTCAGTATCTCCTGTGTCACTATCTTCGCCTTCGACAAGATAAATGTATATTAAACCATACATATCTGTTTCCCTGACAACGTGTAGGTGAGATTACATGATGACAACATGTAATCTCACCTACACGTTGTCTAAATATATAAATGTCATAAATCTATGTATTTTAAACTTCGGCAACATTAATGTAATTCAAACCATACATATTTATCAATGAGTAGGCTTCACTCACACGTAAATATAGGTTAGGTTAGTAACAGTACTATTTTCTGGATAAAAGGTACCCTTTGTCCTTTACTGTTCCCCTGACAACGTGTATGCGAATTTTTATGTTGATCGGTCAAGTAGTTACGGTGTAAAAGCATAACAAACAAACTTACATTCGAATTTTTAATATTAGTTAGGATACATTAGTGATTTCTTTTTCAAGAATAGGTAGTCCTTAAACTTCATTCTATAAACTAGGCCATCTGACTCATATTTTAAAGTACATAACTATGTTCTTAAGTTTTAGAGAAAAGTAAAAGCGCTTTAAGGCTTATGATAAACTTGCATTTATTTCATAGTTTAAATAAAAAATGCTCTCTGAAAAGTATATCGGTCAATGAGTTATGTAATATTTCTTTTATGGTGATTATTATCCCTTTTACATGTAAACTGTACTCTCACGTTATAAGCTATTCCCCTGGCTCCCCTCCCCTGGCATCTCCATGCTAATGTCATTTTGTTACACTGAAGACTATGGATATGACACGAGATAGAAATTACATTATAGGCGTAGCATGTTATTAAAGTCACAAACATATCACGTAAGAGTGGTTTTCTTACAACTCTCAAACTAGGCCCACGATATTTTAAATAGCACATGATATTACAGTGTAAATAAATTAATAAATATATTATGCTTATTATGCACTAGCTGACCCGCGCAACTTCGTCTGCTTCACAATAGAGAATTTGCCCCGTTTTTGCAACATTTTTCATTGCTGCTCCGTTCCTAGTGGTCATAGCATGATATTATATAGCCTTCCTTGATAAATGGGCTATCCAACACTAAAATAATTTTTCAATTCGGACCGGTAGTTCCTGAGATTAACGCGTTCAAACAAACAAACAAACTTCAAACTTCAACTTCATAATATTAGTATAGTTTAGAAAATATTCAATAAAGCTTAAACAAAGTTTATTTATACTCATATTATAAAAGAAGAAAGATATTAAATCTTTATTTTTTTGTTAAGATTAAATTTAAAATTACTAAACCGGCGTTGAATTTTTTCCATTGGATAGCTATATCACTGAGTAAGTTAACTATATTTTATTTTTAAATAGTACTGTTACTAACATAACCTAACCTACTTCTACGCGAGCGAAGCCGCGAGAAAATGATAGTTTGATATACATTTGTCAATTTAGTGCATAATATATGTATAAATATCGTAATATAGCTAAAACACTTCTGTATAAAGCTGGCGGCAAACGTACGTTTTCCTGATCAGGTTTCCGAATCCAGTATTCAGATTAGGATACCCGAATGCACACTTTTTATACGAATTTGCTATATACCGAACACGTTCTTATATTTTCCGTGCAGAAATTCCAATCTGAATACATCAGGGTTAGCTAGACACGTTAGCAGGGTGGCGTTATCTTACGTACTGGTAATACTAAATCCTGATGGAAAAACCGAACGTGTTCGCAAAGCTGACGGAATGACGAATCTGAATCCCTGTTTCGGAAACCTGATCACGAAAACGTATGTTCGCGACCAGCTGAAAGTCCTATATCTACTACTGATACACGAAAGCACGGTAATGTTATCTAACATTACCGTGACGAAAGCATTATTAAGTAATGATTTAACATAGGTGTATAAATGTAAATGTACGGGCATGTAGGAATGTAGCCTGTGTTAAATCACGTCATTCGATCCAACCGAATCTCATTAGTCCAGCTCTATATCCGCCAACAAACAATTGAACTAAGTGCATTAGGAATTAAATCTATCGAAACTGTAGTATAAAATAGGTGTGTTTAGCTTTTGTTGATGTGGATAGTAACATTGTAAGCATGAATGTTGTTAGGAATGGGGTTAGTTGACTTCTTTTTCATGTATCTGATAATTTGAATAAGCATAGGTTGTCTAGAATGTTTTGGTCTGCTAACTGGCAGGTTTACGGTAGAGGATATTACTACATGTACCTAAAGAATGCACGCGTGATCGCGATGCACTAACTGTATTTGTTTTTATCTAAGCACTTCTTCAATAATATTAATAAATTATCGAACGAAAAACCAGTACACTAAGTACGCGTTTCATATGACTTTTAATAATTATGGTGGTTAAAGCATCTATCATACTTTAAGGTACTTAATTTCATTTAAAGCTTAGTCGGCAACTGTTGACCTTTAATTGTCTAACATGAGCTAGATTTGAAGTATTCGTAAAGCAAAAACTCGTAAAACATTCTTATTTACTCTGATATAATAATTCAGAACAATTCTCTACTTCTTCAAATATGAAATTCTAGGAAAGACAATTAGACTATTACTATTTAACTGTTATTAACTGTACGAGAAACGAAATACATTTCAATTACTTATAAGGCGAAACATTTATAAGTGTGAAGTCTGTATAAATAAACTACACGTCGACATATTTAGAGTATAAGTATCTCCACAAAGTTCCAATGATAGATGACGTTGACCCGTTCACGTTCTTTAGCCGTGACACCACCAAATGACAATGACAACAAAAGTGGTGTGAGGGGGAATTTTCATTCCCTTTGACACCAATGAATGCTAGCATGTACAAGACTTTGCAAAGTCTTGCTGACAAAAGAAATTAGCACTTTTATGTACAAGTAGGTCAACGAATTGCCGCTGATAAAGGAACTTTATGTAGAATTATGTCTAAAAAGTCTCGCTGATAGAAAAATTTATACGGTTAGGTTAGGTTCACGAAAAAGTAGCTACACGAAATTCCACAGGTAGATGAAGCTGACCCGTTTTTGAACAAGTGTTTGCGACATCCCGCTGACAAAAGAACTTAGCAGGTTTATGTACAAGTAGCTCCATGATGTGCCGCTGATGTAGAAAAGCTAACACGTTTATGTCCAATTAGTTCTACGAAGTGTCATCGACGGAAAATTTATACGTTTTGGTTCAAGCAGCTCCACGAAGTTCCACTGATAGATGAAACTGACTCGTTTATGAAGAAGTTTTCCTGAAATTCCGTTGACAAAAGAACTTAGCACGTCTATGTACAACTATCTCTATAAAGTGCAGCTGATATAGGAAAGCTAACACGTTAATGTTCAATTAGCTCTACGAAATCCCGCTGATAGAAAAATTTATACGTTAAGGTACAAGTAGCTCCACGAAGTTCCACTGATAGATGAAACTGACCCGTTTATGAAGAAATCTTTGTAAAATTCCGCTGACATTAAAAGTTATATTCTACGAAAATGGCTGCGATTCTAAAAGAATTTGTTTTAACAACAATAACAAATTTTGTGCAAAATATTATAATGATACATTCATCATCTCGAAAATGTAATGCAGATAAAATGTTCTTTACAGCTTGATATTTGAGCATATAATTTACCAGAAATGTAAAATAATTAAAGTGCAAGTAGTGCCGACACTGCCGGTGGAGGTGTTGCGGGGCAAACGGGTTCATTTCGCTGGTTCTGTTTGCATAGATATAGTTTAATAATTATAATCGTTATATAGTAGGTAAGCCTAAAATGTATTTATATTATGATTTAACTTACACTATCGTAGTAAGCTTTCAATTCATACATCATTATTTTAAGACCGATTACCAGTAAGATTGATTGAGAGTGCTTTACGTTTTCACAGCTAAACGGTGGTCACCTCACCAATGTGCCGAGTCTCCTCCCACGGATAAAAAAAGTGCATCAGTTACATAGATATTTCAGTTCATAAGAAAGATCTTATTGAACGCAAATTTGTTAAAAATGTATGCGGAAAAGATCTAGTTATGCGAAAGGTAGCGTATGTTCGATCGGGAATTTAATCTTATACAATATTAACTGGTTGTAAGAACCCGAGTGAAGCCATTATGTTAGCTGTAACTCCTTGTTAATTATTCACATAAAGCCATTATGCATATCAAGGTATCAAAAAAGAAAAAGGGTTTAAAGCCAGCGTCTGGCAAAATAGAGTACAATGTTCGAGCAATGGACCCCACGTATTTTAAAAGAAGGCCTTGTGTATGATAATAACCCGGTCTCAGCTTTATATAATTCACTTATTTATATGAATTAAAGGTGCCAACTAAAGATAAAGTGTTATATACTCATTAATACTACTAGTACTATACGAGCATCGCCATATAATTCTACTTGTTTTACTTTTTATTGTGGAATTTATAATACCTATGTCGCACGTTTTGCTGACGACACATGTCTGCATAACCGAATGCGTCAATTATTGCTTAATACTAGCCTACTTGTATTTATCTTTACAATTTATTTTAGTACAATTAATACTCTGGTTATTTACGGACACTAAAGACACAGAAGTTTATTATCTGTGTAAATCCCGTTCTTAGCCATAAAATTTACAACACAATACATCTCAGTGCACGGGTAAACTGCTCGTACAAGTATAGTACAATATTTTCTTCAACGTAATTATATAAATTGCATTACATGGTGGTAGACACTTTTTAAAATTTCGTACTATATATATGTATATTCAAAACGTTTTTTTGTATACCAGCGTATAAAGACAATAAAAGCACTCGTTTATAAATAATATATTTGCATTTTCTGATTATTTTAGAATGATGTATTATAATGTCAGAGAAATTATAAAAAACAAATGTATATATATATATGTTTATCCATTGTCTAGTACCTATAGTACAAGCTCTGCTTAGTTTGGGCTAGATGGTGTTGTGTGTATGTGGTGGAATATTATTATTATTATGTTTCTGTTATTATTAAGTTATCACAGGTATATTCTAACATATTATATTAGGAAAATACCTGGCCCTTTGGGAGGCTTACACACAGACATGGGTCCAACGTAAAGAGGCACTTCGAGAGTTTTAATCTAAAGTGGGATGGAACACCTACAACGGCACTAGCCGTAGCAGGCGTAGGACTATTGCAACATATGTACTCTAATACTTCTGGGCTATAGGGATGGGTGTTTGATGGACTGGTATAATGGTAACTATAGATGAAAAACGGCGTCTGCCCTGAATACTCTAATAACATCAATCGGATGGGCAGACGATGACTCGCCAACTCACTAGATGCTCCCCCCTCCCTGAATAGCCACCATAGGCATACAAGCCAGCAGCAGGGGGCAACACCGGTGCGAACGGCTAGGGGTGTCGAGCGGTGCGGCACCGGTTTCACTATCACGGGTCTCGTGACAACGGAGACACGGAGCGGGTTTCCTCGTAGTTATGCACTTGAAAATGACACTTCCACCCTCGAGCATATAGCTCTAGCGGCCTCCCTCTGACCAGCCGACCAAGGCAAGCCAGAGTTGACAGTCGTAGGTGTGCTCTTGAAGTTCCACCCCAGCCAACCAGTAACGGCAAGCCGGGGACGAGGTCTTAACCGACTCTCTGAGGCATTCAGGACCGCAGTGTCGCCACTCACATTCAGCTTGCTACAAGCTGCCCTGCGTTTTGTGTGCTTTTATTTAACCTGGTGATACATTTGTTTATTATTATTATAATACCTGATTTTGACATCTAAACATAAGCTGCAATTAATAACAATTAATTACTAAATAACTTGTCATTACTGGTTTATTTAGTGGTGATTCAAAATTATTTAGATATATATAATGAGATAACTATTATAGATCTAGTTGCCGATGGCTTACAGATTCCGAAAACTTATAGAAGTATAAACAAGTACCAAGATTGAGAGTGAAACTTGTCGGAAGACAGCGCTCTTACGAGTTTCTGATTTGAGGCACTGAAATTCTAAAGTAAAGTTGAATCCAACGCTGCAACACTTGAAGGTGCCAAGAACATAAACTTCTTAGTTGAGGATAACAAAATTAATAACTTTTGAAAGGAGTTCTTGTTTACTGATAAAGCTTTATATTATTTACCGTTAGCGTTGGAAATTACGTGGCAATTGGATTATTTTGTATTGCCTGTTTTGATGTAAAATACTGCTGAACTTACGATATGAATAATGTTATTTCATAATCATAATGCATATATTATACATTATGATTATGAAATAACAATATGAATATGAATATTATTATTTCATAATCATAATGCATAATATAATAGATGGTCCAATCGAGTTTCTAAAAGTATCTTCCTGTAAATTCGCTAAACAATGAGTATTGAGTATTGGTTGAAAGCACTTTCCAATAAATCGATCGAACTCGTTATATTTATTTGAAGAAAGACTTGAGATTCGTTACTTAGATAGAAATAAAGTTTGTTTGCAGAATATATCATACATACACAACTTACTATACATACACAACAACTCTAATGTTCGCCAAATGCCGCCGTTTATGAATGTTCGGCTTTATTTATGACTATCCTTAAATATGTAAAGAAATAACATTGCCGGGTAGTGTCCTTTTCGCTTTGTTTTTTGTATATAAACCTATTTATAATTCTCTCGATAGGTTTCCCTCATGGGATGAATCTTTGTGGCTCCTTAGTCATTTCACACCGCGAGCGGTTCGAACCGCGGTGTTAATTGCCAAGGAGCTCCTTTTGAATGGGTCCTTTCGCACGATCACGCACGGTGCGATTCGCCTAAGAACTCTTTGTAATGGGTCGATTCGGACCACGCGAGTCGATTTATACCAAAAATAATTCATACTTGTTTTAGACAAGTCTAGCACTTGTCTAAAACAAGTGTGTATTATTATTGGTATCGTTTTTGCTCAACAGGTGTTTATCTTTTTTGTAGTAAGATGGTTAGTACTCAATCTGTGATTATGATGATCACGTTTAAATTGTATATATATTCTTTTTAAATGATTATCACGTATATTTCGCTTTGTATTACTAAGTAATTTGCTACTAATGTGTACGAATGAATAATTAGAAATCTTAAATAATTATTGATATGAGTCTAAATAGGATCTACGAAAAGAGCATTGGGTCGTTTCGCCCCATGGTCCGAATCGACCCATTCCAAAAGGTACCTTGGGCCGTGCGCACTGCTCCAACCACTGCAGTTCGAATGGTCACATTCAGAAACACTACTTGGGCGATTCACATTGCGGTTTGAATCGCTCATGGTGCAAAATGACTAAAGACCCATCTTTGTATGATACAAAAATATAGTCTCGGATTGAGGCAGACTGAATTTTGTCCGATATAGCCCCACTAAGACAAAAGTCTGCGCGTTCACCGCAAAACCACTGCCGTTAAGCGTATCTCATCGTTTTGAAAATATCCCCAATTCCCCATAACTGCCTCAGCCAATATTGGATTACTTGGTGTCGACATGTCGAGCGAAGTCCAGTTCCGCGGCCATTTAGAGGGTAAGGCTAAATTAGCTTCAAAAAAGCTTGGCGTGCTCGAACTACTTTATAAGGCGCAGATTCGGCCTCACATGGAATACTGTTCTCATCTTTGCTCATCAGCTTCTCGCTCTGGACCGCATTCAACGGAGTCGCTCTCCGTTTTCGAATCGTCGACTGCCAGGATATTTTAAATTGGCTAGATCCTTGCGTAGAGATGTGGTCTCGCTCTGCATCTTCTATCGCTTTTACTATGGGGTGTGCTCCGATGAATTGTTCGGATTGATCCCCACCGCCTCTTTTCGTCATCTTCCTACGCGACAGCATTTCCATCCCCATCATTTAGATGGTTGGCAGTCCATAACATTTAGCGTTTTTCCTGTAATTTACTGTCTCGCACAACAAAACTGTGGAATGAACTATCGGCTGCGGAATTTCCGGACCACTACGACCTTCAAACCTTCAAGAAAAGAGCGTACTCCTTTTTAAAAGGCCGGCAATGCACATATGCCTCCTCGTATGAAGCGGACGTCCATGGGTGGCGGTAATCGCTTTCCATCAGGCAATCCGTCTGCTCATTTGTCCCCTAACCCAATACAAAGAAAAAATTTCTTATAAAATATAAATCTTTATAAAGCCTATTACTACCCAGGTATAATACATAGTCCAGTAGAAGATTTTAAATAAATATATCGTCGTCTGATCGGTACACATAACCGAATTAACGAGAATAAACAAGATTATATTAGTTAAAATGAAACTTTAATATAATTTCCATTTAGAAGCATATATGTATTTAATTTCATGCTAACTAAATAAAGTTATTTGTTGAATACATTATTGGTAATAAAATTAGTATTCCGCGTATTTAGGTTTATCCAGCGATCCGCCCCTACGAGACATGATTAGTGAATTTTGCTAACAGTCAACAAATATTAGAATAAGCCGACCAATATGCAGAAAATAATTATATATTAATACTTCTCAATTAGTCTATTTACTGCTGGAAACTGTATAATCCAGATTGAACGAGTCAAGGTTTTTTTTAACTGCGAGTGTTTATAGATCAGTTTGTGTATAAACGCGCGTATTTAATAAATTAGTGAGAATTTGCAAAAACCTTCTTATACGTAAACCTGTCTGTCTTGTCTACCAGCGGAACTTCGAAGACTTACTTGTACCTATATAGGCGCGTCTATTTTACTTACTACTGGAGTACTTGTATAAACGTGTAATTTTTCTATCGGCGGGACTTCGTAGAGCTACTGGTACCAAAACGTATATATTTTTCTATCAGCGAGACTTTGTAATGCTAACTGGACACAAACGCGCTAACTTTTCATATCAGCGGGACTTTGTACCTGGTACATTGTTTTAACTGCCATTAAATGGTTTAGGCAACAACCACAAAAAATATTTCTTCTTTGATGCAATCTTGTTTCTAATATTTATCCATCTTATCGCCAAATTTGCAAAATAAAAGTTAGAATAAGTGCATCCTCGAATTTTATCATCTTCGGTTCAGCGGTTTGGCCGTCAAAACGTAAAAAGCATACAGATTTTCACATTTATATAAAATTAGTTTAAATATGACGATCATAAAAGGCAGTAACAAACAAAATAACATTCAAATGAAAGCTATACATACGGTACAAACAACAGAGTAGTAAATGTGTCGGTCTTTTATGATTTCTACAAAGAAATAGAACTTATTAACACTTAAACCAATTCGCCATCCACGAAATCATAGTATCGATAATTGTACTGAGTATAGGTATTGTTAATCGAGTATCTAATGGATTTATAGCTGTATCTGAGTAATCGCATCGCCGTATCTATTGTGGAGATAATGATAGCCCCTAATGTTATTATTTAAGTCAATTTGTAGCAGTATTGTCGTAGTATTATCGTCCGAAAGGCAAAATGCAATCAGGTGATTGACATTGTAGGTCTGAGCTGCTAACTAAATTACATTAATTTGAGTATGTACACTGTATGTGTGCGTCCAATAATCACTGTCTATAGTGAAGACAGTCGATCGACTAAACCTCTATAATTTACAGAAAGCGTTTTTTTTTTTTTTTTTGAGGGGGGAAATGCTCCTCATACCTACCGCCCCACTTGGGGTGGTGGGACGGTTATGTCGGGCTCACCGGCCCACAACACGGCCGGCATACCGACTAAAACCCCCCTGTGCACCGTCAATTCGCCTTGACGGGTGAGCCGTTGGAACCTGATACAACATCGGCGGCCCACCCAGATTTACAGAAAGCCTAGGCTAAGCTTTCGTGGGGTGTGTGTCAGGAAACCTCCTCGTGGTAAGTCGCCCAGGATGTACCAATCGGCAATAATGCTCTTTATTTTTGCCGGCGGCTAATATTCTGACAACCGGTGTCGCCGTTTAACACCGGTACGGGCGGAGACCTACTTCTTGAAAGCGGTGGGTCCGGCGCTGTTCTGCGAGTCAAGAGACTTAGCAGGTTTTCGGGGTCATACCCCGGTCCCATTTTCGCTTTTCGGAGCTAGGATATATATATATGTAGAGATAGTCAGCAGTCCGGAGATTCCACCGCTGCTACAGACAAAGAAGCGGAAGACTGCGCAGCCACTGAGCTAAAACTACGCTCAAGGGCGCTCTAGAACACATAAAGAGCGTTGCCAGAGTATCAAAGGGTCTTAAGGGCACTTGTCAAAAGACCCTTAAGAAAGCGGTTAACACCATTACCAGAGTGGCAGAGGCCTTTTTAGACAGAACTTCTTCGGTGGAAGTCTCTATGCTCCAAGCAGAAAACACCCGGCTTGCGACTCGACTTAACGATATGGTCCAAGTCCAGGAGGCGCTGTGGGCAGACCTTACCAGCCTGTGGCTAGAGCGCGTATGTGATTCTCCTGCACCTCCTCCATCCCTGGAACAGTCGTAGGACACGCTGAGCAAACTGCTGGCAGAAATGGCAGCCTCAACGCTCGGTTCTCTTTAATGGAGGCTAGACTATTACTCCCAAGCCTCGCTGCCAGACAGCCAGTACAAGTCCCACAGGCCACTCCCACTTACGTTTACAATACAATTATATAATTAAATCCATCGCATAATTTTATTGCCATATTCGGTACCTAAACAGTCTATGAAAACGATTTTATCGTAGTATTACGAGCTACTGTTTATTTTACTTTATTAATTAATTTGATACTTTATGAAAAAGTTGATATAGTGACAAGAATAGAAAAGGGTATGTTAAGCTGGTTTGGGCATGTAGAAAGAATGGACGAGGAAAGACTGACTAAGAAAGTTTATAAGGCTAGTGTGAATGGAACAGTCGCAAGAGGAAGACCTATGTGAACGTTTCTTGCTCAGATCGGAGGCGTTCTGGACAAAGGCCAGGTTAAGAGCACCTTGAACCGACGGGCGTGTATGAGGAATGTGATGAAAGTGAATGAAGCCAGAGAAGTGTGTCAGGATCCTAGCAAATGGAAATCCGTAGTCTCTGTCTACCCCTCTGGGAAACAGGCTTGAATCTATGTATGTATGTATGTATTAATTAATTGAATGGCCAGGCGGCGGGATGTCGCCCTTGGTTAGTTTGCTTTACTGAGCCTACCATTCGGCAATAACTTGTAAAATGGGGACAGAGAAAATAGGATTAGTAATAACAATTTCAATGGGTCCAGTCAACGTATATAAAGAGACTAATACCATGCGTTTTGGATTCCAAAATATCAATTACTCAGTAGTAGATTACATTTTTTGTGATACAGTATAACAATGCTCAATTTTTTTGTACTTATATCAAGAATACTACTTATTGTTGTAGCGTTGGCGTTTTAATCACAAACAAAACAGGCATTTTCTTTATCTTTACTTTTCGGAAGAGTACGTACTAGGGCTGGTAATAGAATAAATAGCACGAGTAACTAGCCCGACATTGTTTTGGACTATAATACAAACTAAACAATACTGAATCCTGTGCCATGCATTGTGCAAATAAAACACGACCATATTCTAATCGACGGCGGCACGCACGCGGCGCTGGCACGTCCGTCGTTCTTTATTTCGGCCACCTTGTAATTTGTCTGAAAACTAATTAAGACTGACGGCAAAACTGTTCCCTTGTACAATTAGACTAGAAGCTGTGGACTTGAAAGGAAAAGTATACTACATATTAAAACTACAGGATGTACCTACATTAAAACAGAAAATAACAAAAATAAAAGTATCAATAAACCTTTATTTTCAATATATCCAGACAATACACAGCATCGCTTTGATGTCTATATATGTCAGAGGCATTTTCTTCTCAGGTCGTTTGACATATAAATAAATCATTTGTATATTTGGTAAAGTAAAGCACTGCAAATGTGTGCAAAGCTGTTAGCATCAAACTAGCGCCAACTCGAGGACGCAAAATTGAATTAACAGCATTTTTATAAGAAGTTCAACAACTTTCAAACTCAAAACATTACCTTGTGGCCCAGTTTTTAAATTAATTACTATAAAGGTTCATTTCTTGGCATGTAGTAAAGGTATTAGGTATTTATATTTTTACAATGTATATACATATGTATAAATTTTAGTTAGGTATAAGATTTCACATTAATTAATTATAAAATAAGTAAATAGATATCTGCAGAATATGTGATTTTCATATTAGTCTTAGTTACTAAAAGTAAAAATGGTTATTAAAGAAATCGATATAGTTCAGTAAGTTTACTGGCTGATTGCGAGTTCAGTTCCGTCTAATAATTTACACCGCCATCTATTGACATCTTACGGAACTACGTAGTACGTTACGAGAATCGGAGAGAAGATGCTGGTACTTTCTCGAATCATCGTACTGTTTGCATACCGGGAGCGGCGTTGCTAGAAAGCTCTAGAAGCGCTTTACCCGCGTATAAATAGGGCGCACGCGCACCGCCAAGTCAGTTTACAATCGTAAGCGGTCAAGTGTTCATCGAAGCGAACGGAAGCGGAAATACTACGGAGTTTGAAGCAGTACAGTGAAAAAGTGTGGTATAGTGTTTGTTGTGTTTTAAATTTAATTGTGTGTTTGAATAAAACGTGTTTTAGTCGGTAATATTGTTTATATTCTTATCTGTCGAACCCAGCACGTAACAATTGGTGTCAGAAGTAAGATAAGAATATGCCAGTACTACCAAAGGAGGAAGTGGAAGGGGTGCGTACCAGGAACCAGTGCCAGCAAGATGTGGACCAGAGGCGCTTTGGAGACGCCCCCTCGCCGACGTCAGGTGAATCACGTGACTCCGCGGATGCAGCGGAACCATCTAGTGCAGCTCACTCGCCGGTGAACGTCTGTCGGTGAATCTGATGGCGTTTATGCAGGAGCAGGCTCGCCGCCAGGAGGAGCAGGCACGCCGCCTCGAGGAACAGCTGCAACGCGATAAGGAAGAGGGCATGCGCCGCTAGGAGGAGCAGGCACGCCGCCAGGAGGAGCAGGCACGCCGCCAGGAGGAGCAGGTACGCCGCCTTGAGGAACAGCTGCAACGCGATAAGGAGGAGGGTATGCGCCGCCAGGAGGAGCAGCTGATGATGTTAAAAGACCTCAGCGCAATGGTTGGCAAGGAGGTGAAGGAGGTGAAGGAGGTGAAAGAGCAAGTCCAACGCCACGAAAGTCGCATCGCCGAGGTGGAGAAAATGATACGTGGGCTCAAGGCTGGAGATGGGATCGTGGCACCTGCGGTTGTGGCGTCTTCACCACGAGACTTTAAAGTCCCACCATTCGACGGATCATCGTCATGGTCAGCCTATAAGATCCAGTTCGAGGCCGTCATGAAATCGAACGGGTGGACGCAAGAACAGGCTCTGACCGCTCTCACCTTGGGGCTTCGTGACCAGGCCTTGACTGTGTTAGAGGCGCTTGGTCAAGACACCACGTTCGAAAAGCTGTTGGAGGCATTAGAAGCGAGATATGGCGACGCACATCTGGAACACGTGTTACGCGCCCAGCTGAAAGACCGATCGCAATGTGTTGGTGAAACCTTGCAGCAGTGGGCCCTGGAGGTGGAGAAGCTGGTTCGAAAGGCGAACCAGTCCTCATCTGCGCTCATCGACGGAAACCTCGTTCAAGCTTTCACCGACGGGATCCGAGACCTGGAGGTTAGGGCCGCAGTGAGACTCGGACATTTCAAAAACCTGAAGGACGCCTTAGCCCACGCTCTGGAAGTGGAAGCAGTACGACGGGATGATCGAGCTCACCGTATCAGGGAAGTGTCGACTTCGCCCCGGTGCTAAAGCTGCGGTGAGAGAGGTCACATCAGGTTGAGCTGCCCGAAGCGAAGGAGTCTACGCAGCAAAAACTTAAAGGATGCCCCGGTCCACACTCTGGAGGTGGAAGCAGTGCGACGGGACGATCGAGCTCACCGTACCAGGGAAGTGTTGACCTCACCCCGGTGCTATAGCTGCGGTGAGAGAGGCCACATCAGGTTGAGCTGCCCGAAGCGAAGGAAACCACGTAACAGAAACCAGTCGCCGGTAGGAGGAACACCTGATGTGCGTGCCAGGCAACAACTACAGGACTTCGTGATACAGCATCGCAGTGGCAAGTCACATGGTAATGCGGATGCCCTGTCACGTAGACCGTGTACCGGCCAGTGTAAGCACCACTGCGCCAGGAAAGAGGCCAAGCAGGAAGTACTACTGAGGATGTTGAGGACGGATCTTAGCGAAGACTGGAAGGAAATTATGCAGAGAACACAACAAGAGGACATAGACATAAGACCCATTCTGGAATGGAAGAAAACAGGTGCTTCGAGACCTCACTGGAGTGAAGTTGCGGCATTGAGCCCTACCACCAAGAGTTATTGGGCACAGTGGGTAAGCTTGGTTATCCAGGATGGAGTTCTGTGCCGGAAATGGGAGAATGCCCGAGGTGACAAGTGTCACCTGCAAATGGGCGTGCCAAAGCTCAAGGTACCGGAAGTTTTACAACTCTGTCATAATGGGAGTTCAGGAGGCCACATGGGAGTTAAGAGAACTCTGATTAAGATCCGGGAACGATTTTATTGGATCCGTTGTCGAAAAGACGTTGAGGAATGGTGCCGTAAATGCACGAGTTGTTCTGCCATGAAGGGACCACGCACTGGCAGCAGGATGAATGATGTACGCCAGCACATCAAACAGACCGGTCAGCAAATGTCTGAGAGGATGAAGACCCGTTACCACCGGAAGGTGAACAATAAAGGCTTCGAGGAAGGATCGCTGGTGTGGTTACATAATCCGGCACGCAGCAAAGGAAAATCTCCTAAGTTGCAGGCAAAATGGGATGGACCCTATCGCATAGTCACTAAGATGAATGACGTCACCTACCGGATGCAGAAAAGACCACGAGGTACACCAAAGATCGTTCATGTGGATCGATCGGCACGCTACTACGGATCGAACAATGTTCGGGACCAACATGTCTAAGAGGGAGGCAGTGTTACGCCCAGTAACATCTCTCGGCATTGTGGGAAAGACTCGGCAGTTCCGTCTAATAATTTACACCGCCATCTATTGACATCTTACGGAACTACGTAGTACATTACGAGAATCGGAGAGAAGATGCTGGTACTTTCTCGAATCATCGTACTGTTTGCATACCGGGAGCGGCGTTGCTAGAAAGCTCTAGAAGCGCTTTACCCGCGTATAAATAGGGCGCACGCGCACCGCCAAGTCAGTTTACAATCGTAAGCGGTCAAGTGTTCATCGAAGCGAACGGAAGCGGAAATACTACGGAATTTAAGTGAGAGAGTAAGAGTAAAAAGTGTGGTATAGTGTTTGTTGTGTTTTAAATTTAATTGTGTGTTTGAATAAAACGTGTTTTAGTCATATTAGTAGTAATATTGTTTATATTCTAATCTGTCGAACCCAGCACGTAACATTATGTTAAGATTGCGCCGAGGGAAATGTGCCAAAACAGGCGCTCACAGTTAACTGAATAAAATCAACACTTTTTGTTTAATACAAATATACATTTACCATAACAATCAATGTGTTTACAGTTACTCCGTGTAAAAAACTTAAAATAATTAATATTTTCGCTTACAAAATTACGTAAATTTGCAAATCAAATCTATCCTATTTTACAGCTTAAAACGAAACATAAAAAGTTATATAGTTCCAAATATTTAAGTTATTGGTTGACAATAAAGACACATACATATTTATCAAAAAAGCACTTCAAATCCTCCATACAATTTTACTATGGCGGCCGCGCGCCGATTTGACTATGCGCCGCACGAGCTCTGTCATTATCTGTCATACGCTCGGCGCAGTCTTAAGTGAGAAAAACTTATAATCTGTATTCGAAATATTACTTTGGTCTACATAATATTTTCTCGTTTGCACCACGTGGTGTACTCATAGATCCATACTGGCAATGTTATCTTCGTTTGGCAATACGGAAAATGTAATTTAATATGGCAATTGGAGTACCCGCACTGATTTAATTCAGAAATATACAAAACCAACGTCATGAATGTTTGTACGATGGCTCGTCCAAATACTGATTATACCGAGGCACGGGCCGCTTTGCAGCACGTTTAGAGAAAACTTATTTATACATCTTCTGTTATAATTATAACTTATAACCAAGCGCACTCATTTACAGGCTGCGTATGGTTCTGTTTTTCAAAAGACGTCTACCGTTCTAACTTTATGCAACATGTACTATTTACATGTGCAGATATCAAACTAACAGTACTCGCCGATACGGACATTTTCCTTTTTAGAAATAACACGCTAATAGGATAACTGTATCAAACAATAGCATTGATTATAATTTATGTTAGATTTTAGGTATAGATATTTGACAGTGTTCCCTATAGTGAAGCTATTCCATTATTTAGTGTTATTTAAATTGGCGTCACCGCTCTGGCCTGTAAGACAAAACGCTAAATAATTTAATAAAGTTTAAACCAAGAGATGTCCTATGTTTAAGAAATAAACATATTTATTATATTTTGTAATACTTATAATGCAAGCGTCAAGATAATTATAACAAATATTATAAAAGCAAAAGATTGCTTGCTGGTTTGTTCTTTTCTTATAAATAAACAGCAACATAGCAAGGGCCGACACATTTTTTAAAATATGAATCTTATTTAAGCATAGATAAATCGTTAGATCCAAGTAAGCAAAACCTTGGTTTTAAGATAGGTAGACTGCACAGATGGCGTAGTAGTTTATGTGGCTGCCTCGCCAGTGTAATCCCACGCAGGGCAGAACTATACATGAATCTCAAATAGTTATTCCACGTCGGGGTGTTCTTTGTGTTCGTTAAATGAATGTTTGTAAGGCCTCCGCGACACAGGAATTATTCCTAGTGCAGGTGATATCTTAATTTAGAAAAATAAACGTTCATAATTTAGATTTAATTACTTGATTACTTGTACTTTTAAGAAATTACCGCATCATGCCCACAGACGTAGAACCTATGTTATTCAGAACGAATGTTGTGCTATGTATAATTGCAAAGCCTACTATCTTCTTTGCCTGACCAAAAGCAACACATATTAAAGAGTAGTGTTTTTACACATTTTCATATATTTCTGTTCTGTGTGCTGTAATAGGCCACTGCTATTACTTTTGAATCGCCAGTATGCAACAATAATCCTATTTGGTTCATATCCAGTAATAGGTACGCATAATTCTATTAGTGTATTGTCAATCACTACAACAATGAGATCAAATTCAATTAAATTATATATGCATAATCATTGAGCTTGTATTTATATGAAATAGTAGATATATTAGGTTTGCGACCATTTTGTATTCCGTCATTGTTATTGTTTGTGTACAATGAGGATTTATATAACACGTTTTGTTACGAGATATGTGTGTGTGTATGAGCAGCGATAGCTCAGTGGGAGACCAACAGACTGCAATGCAGAGGGTCTCGGGTTCGAACCCACGTCGCTCACCCCTGACTTTCGGAAGTTATATGACTTTTCGAAATTATGTGCGTATTGATTGACAATTATCGCCTGCTCCGTGCCTCGGAGAGCATGTTAAGCCGTCGGTCCCGGCTGCCATGAACATCTATGGCAGTCGTTATTGGGAGAGTGTCGACACAAAAGATCCCACTAGGTCGTAGTGTCGCCGGTCTGCACTGACTGGCCCTCACATAAGATACATAAGATACGAGATATTATGTATTTTATGAGAATAAACACTAGTCTATACTAAAATTATAAAGAAGAAAGATTTGTATTTATGTTTCTTTGTTTGTAAGGATTTAATCCCAAAACTACTCCACTGATTTTTAAATTTCTTTCCCCATTAATAAGCTAATTTATCACCATGTACGTAGGCTATATTTTTATTTTAAACTTTTTGTACTATATTAATGCATTTAAAAGTATATATGTATGTTTATCTATTGTCTAGTACCCATAGTACAAGCTCTGCTTAGTTAGGGTTAGATGGTGTTGTGTGTATGTGATAGAATAGAATATTATTATATTATATTTTATATTAAATTAACCTAACCTAATGTTACATACCTTTACGTGAGTGAAGCCGCGGGCATAAGCTAATCTATACTAATATTATGAAGCTAAAGAGTTTTTTTATGTTTGTTTGGTTGAACGCGCTAATCTCAGGAACTACTGGTTCGAATTGAAAAAATATTTTCTGTTGGACAGCCCATTTATCGAGGAAGGCTATAGGCTATATAACATCACGCTACGACCCACGGGAGCGGCACAGTAATCATAAAAGCGGGTGACACCGCGGGTACATCTAGTGTGTTATATAGTCGGTTCTCCGGCTTAGTTAGATATAAACATACCAACTTTAGCTATGTTTTTAATACACATTCTATACTAGATTATGCTCACAGCTTTATTCGCGTTTACGTAGATTCAGTTAATGAATTTATATCCCTTAGACACAGAACTATTTTCTGGATGAAAAGTACCCTATGTCTTTTTCGGCACCCCTGACAACGTGTACGCGAAATTTAATGATGATTGCTCGAGTAGAAAAAACATAACAAACAGACTTACACTCGCATTTATAATATTAGTTATTAATATTAGATACTCAATAGTAATCGTTAAAATATAGTTTCCAAAAACAAATTCAATTTTAAACTATCTAATTCTTGTTTACTACGCTCCTTTAAGTGTAATTTCTTTGGAACCAACCAACAATTCTTGTTATTATTGAATAGACGAACTTTACTGACATTCTGAATGTAATTTATTAATAGTGAGTGAGTTTGTTAACCCAGTTTATAATAACATTAGGGCTATGTTCAAAACATAAGAAACAAGGCGTTTGTGCTCTACAGACACTGTAACAAAGCCTTGTTATAGTTTTCCTACTAAAAATTTGCTAAAATCATTTGCCCATTTGGATACTAAACTTAGAATCTTATGAATAGCAGTATAAGGTTCGCTCAACCGCCACGGGTGTAACGAGCTGGAATAATATACATATGTATATGATACATGCACACCAAAAATAATTGACGGTGCAACATTATTAATTCTTCTTTAAAAGACAATTGCCACACTAGAAATGATTTGCTGTGTCACGGGCGAATTTACAAACATTCAAACAACGGACACAAAGAACACCCAGACTTGGAACAACCGTTTATAGATCACACACATTTTTGTCTTGTGCGGAGTTCGAACTCACAACGCTCGGCACAGTGGCAGCGGCGAGGCGACCACTTAAACCACTTCGCCATCAGTACAGTCATTGGGATATGAATCGATAGAATATTTTATATGACCAGGACTCATGCGGCTAGTAAAATATGTATGTTCATTTGTCATAATTTATAGGTATAACAAATGAGAGACTGCCAAGCTTAAGCGGACCGTCAATGGCGCAGCAATATTGCAACGTATTGAGTGGCCGCACCGACGCTATGTCACCACCAATTACGGCTAATATGTACAAGCGGACGGCCCTAAGTGACATATTAACACGAATGCGAGCAATATTTGATAAGTGACAAGTTCTAATATGCATACTGCAATGCAATAAATACACAATCCCGAATATATAAAGCGTTATAACGTTGAACATGTTCTAATTGTAATTAATGATACTTGCTTCGGGAATCAAACGAGTATGTTACACATTATACTTAAACTAATTTATACGAATATTAATGTACGGCTTTGCTCGCATATGTAGATTAACGTTGTGGAACGCCTTAGTAGGTTTAGTTGGTAGGACGTCCCGGTTCCATCTTTCCCCGGCTAAGTCCGATATAACCTCTCCGTCGCCCCGGGGAGAGAGAAGCGCCAATGCATTCCTCCACATAAAAAGAGAACATTATTTTTTCTGTATGAAAGGTACTCTATGTTATTTTCTGTTCCTCTGACAACGGGCATGCGAAATTACATGATTATTGGTGAAGTAGTTAAGGCGTGAAACCGTAACAAAAAAACAAACTCACATTCGCATTCATAATATTAGTTAGGATATTTCTTTAAATAACGTATACCTATTAAGAGATATACAATAGTTGTCTTGAAAGAAATAAAGTTGGAATTTGTGCTAGCAATACCAATGTTATAAATATAACAAGCCAAGTAGCATTTATTTGCTAATTGAAGTTCATCGTTACAGGAAACTTATCTGCCGAGTTAGCTGCGCAACGTTATAAGAAAACGCCTGTTAAAGAGATAAAGATTGGACAACGTTCGTTCAGTTCATAAATGTACTTGTCTTTTAGACATTAATGGTTGATAAATATTATATTAAATATTGACATCAGATAAAATAGACAGGTTTCGAAAACCCGTTTTACGTTATATAAAATACTTTTGTCGTTGGAAAGCTTAAGAATATGGTTAGAGGCAGGTTTTAATAGAAGCATACATTTCAGGATAAACCTAACTACGTTTATTCGGCACTTAGAACTCTTTGCAATATGTTGTAATCTCAACATATCATGTCGTTTAAATACCACGTTGTATATTGTTCTTTTTGGTCTATGATAATTTGCATAGCATAAGGCGGATATAGCATAGAGGCGGGTTCTAGTAGAAGCATAAAGCCGTAGATTAGTAAAAACAGCCTACCGTCAATGGTAGTCTGACGACCAAAGGCACAAAGTACACAAAGGATGGAGTGGACATGATGTGAAAGACTTACTGATTAGTTCAGTGGTCGGCGTAGGTAGTGCCATTTCGTGGGATTCGTCAATCGTGGCTTAACATGGACACATCCTCTCATTTTAAAATCCCGGGATTTTATAGATTAACCTTCGATGAAATATTACCGACATAAAATTTACAAATTCGCATTTTCTAAAAGTGTCTCTACTGTTTTTGAACTATACATATCCTTTTCTTTATAAAACAGCCGTTTCATAGAACTCAACTAAATTGCTACAGCGTTACGACTCAATACTACCTGTACAAAAACACTGTTTTTAAACTTTCGTGATATATACACTTCTTATACTTATTATTATTGACAACGGGTCATCAGTACGTAAATCTAAACTAATATTAGCTTTTTCAAGAGACTCCACCCGCATTGTACTTTCTAAAAAACCCTCTCGAACAGGAATTAAAAACTATCTCTCTAGTTGGTGTTGAGAGTCTCAGTTGAGTGGTTTATTATATTAATTAACACACACAGTGTACACATTGAAAGAATTCACAAATATGAACACACACTTTAGTATAAGGGTAATCTATAAAGAAAATAATAAATTTCATCGGAATATGCGGCTTTAGGAGTTTAGAGTTAGATAATATCTCGTATAACTCTCTTTTCGCAGGTTTTAGGTGGTAATATTCGTAACATCAATAATTGAGTATTAAGAAATAGTACTAAATGATAAATAAATAAACTCGATAATTTTAAAATCCTGGTATCCCGGGGTATGTCTATGTTAACATATACATTTAAGGTCATTCATCCTAAATGGCACTACCTACGCCGTCCACTGCTGATAACATACAAAGCTGAAACAGACACGAACACGTCAACTGTGGTTAAGGCTTAAATTTTTTCCACAAATTGCTGGTTGCAAATACATGCTTTTAGGATACGTAAGATGATAGTTTAAAAATAAAAAGTAGCTTATTACACTGAGAAGTCGATGCCCTTTTTATAAATCGCTTTTTATCATTATAGCGAAACCCGGCGACGCTTCGCTGTGGCTCAGTCTGATGTTAATTAATAGAGAAGTAAATAAAAGTATTCTATTTACCGCTCCCGTGGGGCTTCGGGATAAAAACACTCTTAAATAGAAATTCAACGTTGTGAAAAAAGTTGAAGTCAATTCATTGACTACTTTTAGTGTTTTGCTGACACAGACTGGAATAAAAATAAGGAAGAATATTTTTATATATTGAAACTAGCTGTCTCTCGCGGTTTAATCCGTTTTACGATTACTAATCCCGTTGCCCGTAATGTAAGATAGCCTTTGTTACTTCTGGATAAAGTAGCAATTCGATCCAATTGTTTTAAGTTTATGCATTAGAAACAAAAGTAGAAATCTTCTAATATAATATCAATGTAGATGACTGTATGATATTGGTTAAAATGTATACAGTCAAGTATAGACTATCGTTATCTTCATAAGTACACGCAGTGGTCATAACAGATGGACTTTAATACAATTGCTTATGCTGTTCATAAAGTATGTACAATTAAACCATATACTTGGTTTAATGTTATCGGATATTGTAACAGTTATATATTTTAAATAATATGACAGTTGACCAGCCGCGTCCTAATTTGCAAGGTGTTACACAATTCCCAAAATGAAAATAAAGTAAATGCTAGAAGCCAGATTAACGATTACTTTGGTTTTTCATTACTACGCAGCTTTTGCTCTTAATCTCCCGCACTTTAGCCAGTATTTAACGTCCTCGTGAAGTTTGGATATTAAAAAGGGTGATTTTTACAATCTAAAATATTTAGTACGCTATGACCGGGTCGGGGCTTTAAAATGACTTCCAAAAAGTAGACGCTTTTATATTCAACGCGTTATTTCATTTTTTATATGGTTCACCGTATTCTCGGCAACGGACCAATTGAATTTATTATATAAATATATATTTATTTTTTATGCTTTCTGTATTTCCGTAACAATTTGTTCGAGATCTGATGAAAAGTCAGAGATATAGAATGCATGTAATGTAATACTTAACAGAAATCAGCAATTTAGCTACAAAATGTATTTTGCAAGTCTGTTCGTATATATATGAATAATTACGGCTGCTTATATCCAAAGAGTGCAGCAGAAGTATCTAACATTAATATTAAATTAATTGCATTTTACCTATTTTAACAGATAAACTAAATTGAAGTATATAATTAACGTCTCAATCTGCATTTAATATTGGGAACAGACATCGTAACAGACATATTTAATCAACCAAAATTAATTTTACTAGTCTACATTTATACTTTATACACATATCTTCAATCAATGTTTTAGACAGTAAATAAGAATAACGCTGTGTATGCACAGATGTACGTCTGTATCTATGTAGCGTTGATGTATCTACACCAACGCTTGTCTGCAAGCTTCGAAGAATTGTTGCATGCAAGTGGATTTCGTAAAGTACATATGGAATTATATTTAATAGTTATCAATAACGAAGAGAAAGAAAATTTTGTATTTTCTTTCATTTTGGCTAAATTACAGAAAACCCTTGTATAATAATTATAGAGTAGCTTTACTTCATTATCTTAGCCGACAGACGTCCATTGCTGGACATAGACCTCCCCCAAGGTTTTCCACACAGACCGGTCTTGGGCCACCCGCATCCAACCGCTTTCCACGACCTTTACCAGGTCTGCGGTCCACCTTATAGAAGGCCTACCCCTGCTGCGTCTTCCGGTTTACTTACCTACTTTACTGACTTAATAAGAAATTATTATGTTAAATAAAGTTTTGTGACTTTTACAGTTTACAGACTATTTACTTACTTTTACAGACTATTTACAGTTGAATTACTTTGATAAATTTATAAAATAAATTTATTTTTAACTAAATTAAGCTCCTACGAAGATGACGATAAAAGGTACTCAGTAAGTAGCTCCTTTAAGTAAAGTAAGCGGCGAGAAAATAATTGTATTTATCTATCTGAGTTTACATGGAACTCGAATTACAACTTTTAAATATTTTATGTCGCGGCTTCTACCACGGAGTGAGTGGTGTATGACGCCCATGTATTTTTCATAATATATACGACATGAATATTCGCTCGTATATTCTCGAAGTGATAGACACAAGTCTCTAGTTGTCGTCTTTAAGTTACAGTTTCAAACTCCCTACTGTTGACATTAAACTTTACGATAGAATATAAGACAAAAAGCTCATGAACGGTTCCTGGTCGTGACGTGATCAATGAGACAATCTTTTTAATAAGTTTTATTTAATCTAATTTGTATTTCGGTATAGGTTCGCCTTTACATATTATGCGTGTAAACAGATTTGATGCCGGATTCCGACAAAGATTTATTGGCTTTGCCTGTTAGGAAATTTTAGATAGTGGCACGGAAAACAGTGTTCGAAAAATAACTGCTTAGGCTCGGCCCCTATTAGGTGGCAAAATGTGGTTATAGAAAACCTCTGCTTGACCGAGCTAGCCTGTATTATATGAATAACACAATAATACAATATTATTAGATTCCATAAAATCTCTTATACCTACAGATATTTAAAACGATCATATTTTACAATAAAAGAACGATGGCGAGGTTGGACCCACAAAATGTAAAAATTAACGAAGTACTGTTCAAGTTCAAATATACATTAGTTATAATTACAGGTTTATAAAGATTTTTATATAAAAATATTGTGTCATTATAAGAAGGGATTTAAAAGTTATAATTGATTTTAATTTATTAAAAATGAGTCATTGTGCACTTATAAAACGCAACTTGCGTGGGATTACGTTCCAATCTACAATACTTTATATTTGTTTTTACTTTAGATTTGATCTTGAATAATTATGGGTATTTTTATTTTAATAAAAAATAAAACTTACTTTAGACAGTAAAAACAAAATTACACATGTAAATATATATTGTCCGAGTAAAACGTCTACAAAAATATTAATAAACTATTACTATACTCATGGTATAACGTAAAACGGAACGTTTAGCTGGTAATACTGTCTGTCAGTTGTCAATCTTTACGATTATTTTTAGGTTATATCATATTCCTATAATATTGTATCTTTTTCTCCCAACTTCTATAAATTTCTTTCTATTTGATTTTTGTTAGTCTTATATTGTTGTACAACTATCAATGAGTTATCTTAAGGCACGTTATCTATAAGATTGGGTCCCAAAAGACATGAAATCTGCCATTGTTCTTTACTTCTCCTTTAAATTTCCGGTAAAGTATATTTTTCCTCGCTCAACAACTAAGCAAGTTTCAGGTTAATACCTTCACGTTAAAAGGCTCGCATAAACTCGAAACTTTCACTTCGTTTGAACGCAAGAGATTTTATTTCACTCACTTCACTATTGAACAAGATTCCCGCACGTCTTCTTACTCAATGGGATGAAAATGCACGGTACACGGTACGTCCGTGCCTTCAAAACGATTTTCAAAGACTTTATACAAGTGCAATATGAATTTGAAAGTACGAGTATATGATGTTGAATATCTATTAAATTGTATGCATAAACGGTGGCGCCGTAGTGACTATAACTGTACATTAAGTGTCCTGTTCGATTGCCGGATTGTGTCTGCTTTTGTCAATATATTCTAGTTAGTAGCATGGAATCTGGCACTATGCCTGATAGACGGGAATAGGCTCCTACTCTAACATGTGGTACCTAAAACCATAATTGGCGAAAAATTGTGTTATGCATGCCTAAATTTTTTTGAAAACGGTGGTATGTGTACCTATATATCATTGATTATATGCATGCTCAATTCTTGTCAACTCATAAGTTGATAAACTAAATACAAGACAAGAAATTTATATACGCGGTCGGTAATGTAACAACGTTTAAACATTAACACAGCAGCGCGACGGGATATCTTAAAATCGATTCCCAGTTCAGTATAAGTAAGATTTCTCGTCAGGTATTTGCAATTAGCACGCAGTTTACAACTTTAACAGGTTGTCTAATATTCTCTATTATGTGAAAATTAACTAAGCTACATTAAGTGTGAAGTTGAGTGATACGTCTGCCTTACAGTGCGGTGCTATTCATGCTTTATTTATTATTATGTACAGTCAGCGATCTAAGTAGCTTATCGCTAAATATATTTCTAAAAACAACTTTCTACACTTTTCTACTTTTTAAATAAAATTGCCCAATTAAGTATTACTAGCTTTTACCCACGTAGGAACTGTGCTTTTTCTAGATTATTTGTTTTTCTTTTTGTCTGTACCGCTGACAACGTGTATGCTAAATTTCGCAACCAACAAATAAAATTCAGAAAAAAGGTATTGTGCCCGAGGGAGAGATTTATTGACAAAATCTAGATTTACGCGAGCAAAGCTGCGGGCAAAATGTAGTTTATAATATAAGTTAGCATTGTGAACATAGAATTGTGGTAGTAAAAATAAATGTATGTTTTTGGGTTGTCGCACTATTATTTCGATAGAACAGTTTAAAATCTCACAAGCAGCGATTTCAGTTTTTTGATATCATGTCGTTTAAATACCACGTTGCTTATGTTGTTTTTGGTCTATGACATGGTTGAAATTGCTTAATCTGTACCAATATTGTCTAGTACCTATAGTACAAGCTCTGCTTAGTTTGGGCTAGATGGTGTTGTGTGTATGTGTAGAATATTATTATTATTATGTTATAAAGAGGAAAGATTTGATTATTTGTAAGGATTTCACTAAAAACTACTAAACTGATTTTAAAATTCTAAATAATAATATAATAAATAAAAAATAAAATTCACAATTAGGAAGCTATATAACATAACCTAATTTACTTATACGCGAGCGACGCCACAAGCAAAAGTACTTTAGTGTACTTGAGTAACTAGATGAAAGCGTTCCTTTGTCCATATGGATTATAGTTCACCATGTTAATATATACCAAGCTACTGGACTGTGAATCCCCATCCAGATCCATTAAATGGTACAAAAACATAAAGATATGCAGACGGATAGACAAACAAAAATTTGAAATGCCATGGTTTAGGTTTGGCAAGACACAGGTGAAACCTCAGATCGAAGCCAGTTTAGTAACTAAAATCCTTTTTTGAAATAGTTTTCACGGAATTGTTTAATTCTGAACAGAGTAATAATTTTTGGCACCGACTCTAAAAAGATTTCATATACTCATTTATAAGAATGTATTAAACTCTCTAATATTTAAATAAGGATTGTTTTAACCATTGAACATTTCCGTTTATCCAATTTACTCAAGTGTAAATATCGGCGTACAAAACAGGATATAGTGCCGCAGTGCGAGGTGAATGCACTGATTGCTCGTGTCGAACAATTTTTACGTTAACATTCGACTATGCTCTGTTGTCGGCGTTTTATATTGTACTATTTTTGTAAATTCTACTTCACTTGACTCGGTAATTAGTAAAGGTTGAATACCGAACGATGCATGCCTTCCTGTTTTATTTACGTGAAATGTAATCTTGCGCCCAATTGCCTAAAAAGCAATATCTCATGATAAAATTCATGATATCCATATATATATATATATTGCAATTTCTGTAAATGAATGGTTATCTTTACTACCTATTTATTCGGCACTATTCTGCTGTCGACGCGAATATACCTTATACATTTTTGTCCGCAAGTCATTAATCATACTGTCCAGCTATGAATGACTACGTGAACTAGTAACGACGTGTGAACGTAAATTACCACACCGCATACCATAAGGTGTTTCTACATGGCGCAAGTAGTGCGGGCTACATGCGCAAGGCTTGCAAGGCTACATGCGCCATTAGACATAAAACTTCTTGGGCTATATAGCGATAGCTTGCATAGTTGGTTGTTATTGCATACAACCTGCTTACGTGTATCAACTTGCGTAGAGAGCTGCATAAGACCATGTGGTGTTATAGTCAAGCAAGCCATACATTTAAATAAATATTTTCAATAAAACTACGTGCTTTTGAAATCTTGCTCGGCTATTTAACCAACGATTGTGAGAATTAGTGTAAGAAGCCGAACGCTTATTTTGAAACAATGACATTGATTCAAATATTTTCATTCATCCATTCTCAAATATAAACAACTACAATTTCTGTTTCTGTCGCTTGAAATGACAAGGACATGTAAAAATGAAAATGAAAATGACATGAATAAAGCCTTGAAGATTCATTAGCGTTTGATTCATTCCTCTGAATAGACGGGTCAAACAATTACCTAATGAGATTGCGAGTAGGATTGCACCCAGTTCTGATCCATTGAGCATTGCTTTGAAATGAAAAGGCTTTAGTTTTTCTCTCTAAAGTGCACTGTTGGCTTGAACACGTAAGGAATAGCTACACTTTTTGAAAATGGTCACTCTTTGACCAGAACTAGTTTGTTCCTACGGTATATGCACTTAATTTCTTGTGCAGTTCAACGGCGATGCACAAACAACAATGACAATGCCGTTTCATTTCCTTTCAGATATTGTCCATGCTATTAAAAAAGTATTTGCATGCATATATTAATAGTTCAGTAAAATCTGGAACTAGTGAAGTGAAGAAACCTTATATTGGATAATATTAGTAGAAAAAAATAACCGAATTTTGAGAACACTTTTAGTTTATATCCAGCAGTGGATTCTATTCACGGATATAGTGTCTTCGGCTTTACTTTGCGAAATTGTATTGATTGGATTGCTATAAGTTCAAGACATGCTCACATAGTCGGATTTTATTCCCAACTAGAGAGAGACTGTATGGATAACTAGCTATTTCAACTAGATCATAGATTCTGATTTTTGCGCTCAAATTACGAGGACGCGCTGCGCCGATCACAGCCCAATCAATATAATTAAAGGCTAAACGTTGCCGTGTCGTATATTGATCCTAGCCGCTATTGCAGAATTTGTCTTTTGGCTGACCAGTGGACATGATTACTTTTTGGATGTTAAATTGATTTTATTAAAATGAATTTGGCTTTAAGTACTCGTATCGACTTAAGAAATTTACTGAACAACTTGACTGAGCAGAAAAGCTCGTGCTCAGTTGATTCTATATACGTAGATACGTTCGATACATATATACGTTAAATATTTCATTTGTAGCAAATAAGATTAAAAAAATTATTTGCTACTAATTAGATGCTAAATAATTTGAAAAACATAAAAAAAACAAAATAAAATGTGTGGAGCAGGAGTGGATCAAAGCAACTAGGTAGATAGAGAGACTAGCAATATAGGTAAGTCGAGCAAATGAAAAGAACGCAGCTACATTAGCTATCGAGGCGCGAACGTTGTGAGTGGTTGTGATTCTAACCAGAGCTTTATTTCGTTCACTTGACAGAATGCACTTAAAGAGAAGTGCTGTCTTCGTGTGTGCTACCATTTTCTACATGTTTGGAATCTGTTAAAAAACTCACTGGTCAGAGGTGCTGTTGGCAATTCTCTCTCTGTCTGCGTTTCTTCTATGCATATGTCAGGTGGGCACTCTGAAAAGAGGAGAAATAAATTTCAGTGCAATGTCATGCTACCTCAGTAATACGAGTACATACATAAACTCACACCTTACACATGCTTTAAAAGGGGTGAAGAAGTTTAATTTTAATGTCAAAATAATATTTACGTTCTGATATTCTCAGTAGACATAAATTGTTATTTATTTAAAAACTTGATAAAACATTTAGATGATAATCTTTAAAAATATCGTGCTAATTCGTGATGTACTCAGTCAATAACTTTTATAATCTTTAGCTATTTGTTGTTTTTACATTTGTTAAAACAAAATCGTTGTAGAATAAAATATTCTAATAATAATCTTATATATACCTATTAAAAGAGATTTACATACAAAAGACAATAAAATTAATTATTGGATATACAGTACTTTAACGTATAAAAATGTCTAAAGGAAGTCTATGTAAAACCGACCCAAACCGACGAGCCCGCATAAAGAATGTAATGAGAGAGGATTAAACAAAAGCGGAATGTTAGGATTGTAGCAAGTGGAAATTCAGAGCCTCTGCCTACCTCTCCGCAAAACTGGCATGTCCCTATGAATATATCTTATAATTTAATATCACAGCAGCATCCCTTTGCCTCGTAATGCTAATCTTGAGATAGTTTATGTGACTAAAACACACGAAGAGCATGTCTTATGTCACTTCCATCGGCGCCTTAATACGCACACGATACATTACGTATGCTCACTTCGTTTGTTAAAGTGGCATTGATGTTCTTTATTATACATCAGTTATCTTAAAATGCTATAAACTACTGGTAGTTTAACGTTATTTATAAGTGTGTATATGACATACATCTATCACAATGTAATGAAATCTAGGTATCTATTTCACACAAGGTGTGGTAGTCCTTGCTTGCCAAACTTCTGACAGATTTTGTTTAGATTTGGTGATCGGATCCGGATATACAATAAAATAATCTGCAGATATATTATATACAAATAGGCAAATAGCCGACGCAAAGTATTTATATAAGAAGGTTGCGCATTCAGTTCGCGCCACTATTCCACCTAGATGATCATATTATTATTCTAACCTTAATATCGATGGGTTTTTACATGACGAGTTCTAAGTGCGCAAGTGCATCAACTTACTCATATAGCCTGAGTTATGTTTAAATACCAAAAAGTACGGATTATTTGACTTTTTTTTACAGATTACATAAAGTATTTAGACTAGAAAAGCCGACCCCAAGTGACGTGGGAATAATAAAGGCTAGGGAGAAGAAGAAGACATAAAGTATTTTGACTACTTTACGATCCTATGGCAAAATTTGCCGTTCCACCTGTAAAGCCGTGGGTTCGATTCAAATTCAATGTTATAAAATATATCACTTTACCGACTCAGCAATCGAATTGGGTTTTCGGTACGGTGTCCAATATGTATTGTTATTTGAATCAGTAAACTGTATCTCTTGTTAGTTATTACTTATATACATAATTATATCGCGATAGATATTATCAATTTAATTTATACGGCTAAAAATAATCAAGTATTTTTGTTATATTTATTTGATTGGTTTCAACCAAGTAAAATCTAGTTAAGAATTGTAATAGAAGTAACGCTCTCCACCACTCCTCGATATCACGAACGGTTCGATCCACGTTACTCACCCGTAAAAACGTATAATATTTACAGGGAAAGACCCAGAGGGCAGGTAGGTCCACTATAATTGGACAATAATTTGAGGTTTCCTCATAGAATAATAAATGTTACCGAAAGAATTGTTGATAGTTAACCGGTCGTATACCGCCGGCTCGCATACCAGCCGGCAGATTTGTACCCGTCGTAGGCCGGTGGCTCGCATGCGAGCCACCAAATTGGCGCCAAAACGCCGCGCGCGGCGTTCGACGTACGACGTACGACGTCGTACGGCGTACGACGGGTACAAATCTGCCGGCTGGTATGCGAGCCGGCGGTATACGACCGGTTAATGTTGATTTGTTGATGTTGATTTGTTGATTTTGTTATGGGTGGAATAGTATATAACTACGATTTCCATGAAATTGACTTCCCATCGATGTCTTAAATATGCTGGCTATTTCGTGTAATATTTAGATATTTAATGTAATAGATAGGTATATAGAATTTCATATATAGTGTCGTTGCAGTAATATCGGCATTTTTGCTCCGAGTGTAAAATTATATATTTTAGATTAACTTTCAGCAGAGAAGGGCAAATATGCAGCTCTATAAATAAATAATAAAATAATAATGGTTTATAATCATTCTTCTAGACACAACATTTATAAACAAAATGCAAAGCTAACATCTAATTAATGTACTTTTGTTTGTCTGTTGAGCTTTAATAAAGTTATTTATTTCTGTCACAAAACGATAAGAAAGACCTAACATATGATTAGACATAGTGATAGCGACGAACTGTAAACTCATGTCAGTCAACTCATGATATAAAAAACTTTTGCTTCGAAGATAATGTATTATACAGTGTGAGTTTTCATAAAGTGCACATATGAAAATGAGTGAAACTAGACATCATTTTATCGCTAGGAAAAATAATAAAAAAGTATAAAAAAAATATTCTTCGATTTATACCTATTTATATTTTTCTCCAGTAGTTATGGACCTTGTACCAAGAAAACCTTGTAACTTTTGAACCAGGTGGTTAATCGTGTTGAAACAAAAACAGTAATAATACGCAATGTGTAGACAATAACGACGGTATACTATTCACGTCCAAAAAAATACCGGTGGCATAAAAATAAGGAACATTTTAGACCAAAACTGAGTTTCGCACAATGTTTTTTTAAACATTGTTAAAGAACTCAATAAAACGTCGCCATTGCCCCTAGTTTTTATTAATTGACATTAATCTGTATCTAATAAGCTTTAAAAAAACATAAAATCTACACCTGTATCCCAAACAAAACAGTTTTTATGAAGGGCTAAACAAAGACCTTGCCACCACCACGTGCATCTTTTTTCGAAAATAGCATTATCTATCTCAGGTAGTTTAGGGTGGGATTAATGTGCAGGGTAAGGGATAAATTGCGAGCCAGGTCTACAGAAAGAATCAGTCGCTCCGAATCATTCACCGCTGCTACTTGTGTGTTCTTGTTTTGTGATGCCCCGTTTCAGTGATTTTCCTCCGGCGCATATAGGCACTACATATATACATACACCTAGGTACATACCTACACACCACACACCACACAGGTATATACCTAGGCATGCTGCCCAGTAGCAGCGACTATAGTCGCGGGCGCAATATGACTATAATTTTCAAATTCTATTTTTATTATTTATTAATACTATTATAACGTAAAATATAATTTTCTAACATTTCAAATCGTGTAAACCAGTGTACGGTGCTTTGTTCAGGTTTGTAATATTAGAAAATTATATTTTCTAATTTGTTTAATAACAATGAAAAACAAGATATGCGCAGAATGTATAATCAGTGAGACCTTAAAAGTAAATAAAAAAGATGAAACCAGGGGGTCTACCGTGAAACGCGTTATACGCAATTGCGTACGTTCGTTCGTGCTTATTCTTACCATGAAACATCATTCGCGCCGACATTCGTCACGAATATGGTCGTATGACATTTGTACGTCCTAAAAAATCCGAAGTGTTTTCATGGTAGGTATATGCTTATTATTTCGTTCGTAATTCGTTTCGGCACGTCATTGCGTAAAACATTTTCACGGTAGACCCGCTGATCTTTTACGTGAAACTTCAAACATTTCCAAAGAGTTCATAGTTGGTTGTCACTTTTGAACGAGGACAAGTTAACCTGTAGTGTTTCACCTGAAGTTGATAACTAAGCCATCAATCAACTTTCCATCGTTCTGTGATTTTTGCAATCTTCGAGACTGATTGGATGGAGTCGTGTTCGTGATTGATTTATTACCAAAGCTAATAAATCAGTTTCAATTGATGCACGAATAAGTGGTCGCCTACCTATTGCCACTGCTCTGAGTGTTGTTTGTTGGATACTCACACGGGAAAAATGTGTGGTCCACAAATAATTTTTCCGAGTCTGGGTCTCCGTTTCTTAAATGTTTATAAAGCAGCACAGTTATTAAAAAAAAAAGGATGACGTTTCCATATCTTAAAATACTTGTAGAAGACACTATGTTACTAGCAATCTGAGGCTTGTGGTATCAACAATGGCGTACCTTTCATGTATAACGTATCGAGCGTGAATACTCTTTGTTTTGGTGGCAGTTGTTTTTTTAAAGAGACACAGTGTTAATCACTTTTATAAAACCTATATTATTTTATTGCACAAAATTGTAACTGTCATTCTTATTCGAAATCACTTTCGTGTCAAATGGGCCGACACTTTAATTGTTCGATTCCGCCAATACGAATATCCGCTGTGGTCAGCGTTGAAACGGCAATGCTTAACCACATACAAAATGTAGCGATAATTTCTTTCATTTAGTCATAGTGATATCGCATGCCACAAATTCGTTAGTTGAGTTGAGTTACAATCCACAAAAATATGTGGCAAACTTAATTACCAATTATCGAAAAAGGTATTTAGTTGCACATTTACACTTTTTATTTTAATATCTACAGTGCCGTCATAATTTAGCTTGCAGAATTAACATTGCATTAAACATCTGAAAATATCGTCCATTCTGCAATGCAGTATATTTGTGCGAACAGATTTAAAGGAGGATGGCTTTGGAGTAGACGATACAAACAACCTGCCTGCAACATGCAATTTCCCCGTAAATTTAACCCATTCTTTGGCCCTAGTTTCAAATGTGTTTTCTATAAAATTATTGTAGTAGTGTCCTTCTGCCAATATCAGCAGAATCCATTAAGTGCAAAACACGTGAAAGATTACCACTATAGAGTTAATTATGTTTTCAGTAGTTTGATTTATTTTTGTTAGGCAATTTGAGTGTGGTGTACCATTTATTATACTATGTGTTGAGATGCATTTTCGCCAAATTTTGGGAACACAGCAGCACAAATTTGAATCATAATAAAATTATTTTTATATACACTTATAATATTTTAGGTCTGTATTTGTATAGTACCCATATTTTTAATACGACGTATCCAGGAGGAGAGTTTATGAGATTACCGTGTACCGATATCTGCCTGTGGCACTCAAACAGATAAACCGTTTCTTATTTAGATTTTTTGATTGAGAACGTTTATTAATTTAGCCAAGAATATCCTCAATCTTGGCTACGATTTAAGATAATTTGTTTAGCTGTTTCCAATTAATGTTTTGGAGAGTGAATAAGAATAATTCTGCGCATCCACGGTACGATGTACTTATTACTATTGTAACACGCTCAGAACAGTACCTAATGAGGTGACACAGCGATGCTTGTCGGTGTACGTCGAACAAACATTATATACAAGTTAATTTTGTGTAAAGCACACGAGTCGATATTTGTTACTTATGAACTTGAAACTTAAATATTTTGGATTATGTGATTTTCATTGAATAGTTCAAAATAAGAAGTATAGAAATCTTTATAAATGTAGCAAGAATGTACATCAGTATTTTGTGTATGTAACGAAAAGAGACTAGATATGTATCTTAGTTCTAGTACGACTAATAGGAAAATAAATAATAATAATAATAATAACCCCTCTGGGACAGTCGTTATCTCCTCATGAGACTAACGCAATATCGAAGGCTACCGTACACTAGATTTTGAACTATCACCTTCGCCTTGTTATATAAACAAAAAGTGTATCACCAGATTAAGTAAAAGCGCACAAAACGCATGGCAGCTTGTGGCGAGCTGAATGTGAGTGAGTCGGTTAAGGCCTCGTCACCGGCTTGCCGTTTCTGGTTGGCTGGGGTGGAACTTCAAGAGCGCCCGTAGGACTCTCAACTCTGGCTTGCCTTGGTTGGCCGGTCAGAGGAGGGCCGCTAAAGCTATAGGCGTGGAAGTGTCATTTTCAAGCGCGTAACTACGGGGAAACTCGCTCTGGGTCTCCTTTGTCACGAGACCCGTGATGGTGAAACCGACGCCGCTCGACACCCCTAGCCGCTCACACCGGTGTTGCCCCCTGCTGCTTTTAAGGCTTGTATGTCTATGGCGGCTATTCAGGTGGCCTAAACTTGTTACTTTAATACGTATAACTAAAGTATTAAATTTCGTTTTATTCGTAAGATTTGTGCCTGTTCTGCACTCTACCCATGCCATATTGTCAGACGTATAATTAATTATATTTTATACCACCAACGAGGTTTAAAAAAATACATTATTATAATTTAAATTATCAGTAATGGTAGCTGTACCAACGAGATAGGAACTTGGCATATTGTAACAAGGCATTTTTCCCTAACGTCGATTTTTAGTTACGACCTAGGAGCTATGCGGAATGGCAAATATATCATATAAAGACAGTCATAATGTGTAAAGAATTTTCAAATTATATTACAGATACTGATTGTACTTAATTATATGATTACTTAGTATTATCTTATACTTGTCAAGTTTTACAAATTTTAATTGGCTAAACAATGTAATGTTATTAAAGATTTGAGGAAAGTATATGAACTTAAATATTTTTAAACTAACTGTTTCCTTTTTTTTATTTTGCACGATTTAAATAACGTCAATAGCCTTTAAACAAAACAAAAAGAAAGAAAGTCGGTTGACAAACAGAGTAGAAGTTATTGATAGTATTTTCAATGTGTATAAACTAATTACTAATATTAAAAAATGATACTAAATTAAAGTTACAGTTAATTATTATTTAGAACTTTCTATTTGAGGCAGTGAAATTATATGTAAATAATATGTACTACGTTAGGTGCAAGTTTGTGAACGGAGTGTGGCGACGACGACGGCGCGACGCTGACAGCGATTTATTACGAATATGTTCTGTGTGGGCGCTAGTTGCAAGTGATTTATGATGCAATAACCTACTAATGGTTTACTATTTGAGACAATACTAGTTTAACTACCTATAATGCTAATTATTTTCTAACTTAGTCCTATTGAAATGAATGAATAGCGGGCGCAACTGCAATGTCAAGTTCCACCATGACACCTATAGCACAGTTTAGGTAAAGGAGACAAGAATAATAAATAACTCGGTACTCTTGTAGTAAGTGAATGTAATAATAGTTTTTGTAAAGTATAATAAATAAACGAATAAAATAAAAATTGACAACCATAATCATAAGCTTGCGGATGTGTTTTTTCATATACATATTTACTCAGAGTCTTTCGACATTAGCGCGGTGTCTGAAAATGTAACCAGTAAGGAAAATATTACGTTGGAAATCAAAACATAGCTGGTGAAATGTGGGTGTAATACAAAAGCAGTGCTCTCCTTAAACAGATGTGAGTGTGTGTATATACTTATATGTATATATACGTAACATAATAAATAAGTTGCGCGGGTCAGCTAGTGTATACACACTAGCTGACCCGCGCAACTTCGTCTGCTTCATATAAGATAAGAGAATTTACCCCGTTTTTGCAATATTTTTCATTGCTGGAAGCGTAATGTTATATAACCTATAGCCTTTCTCGATAAATGGGCTTTCCAACACTAAAATAATTTTTCAATTCGATCCCGTAGTTCCTGAGATAAGCGCGTTCAATCAAACAAACAAACAGACTCTTCAGCTTTATAATATTGCTATAGATACATATGTATACATAGACTTACGATCATGTTTGTGTAAGTATTGAGTAAGAAATACCGCGTATTCAGTCATGTTAATCTAATTGCAAACGCCAACTACATAAAATGAAGTTTAGTCTGGTTTTTATTTTAGTGCCAGTCTAGTATCTGAAGCTTTGCATATAGAACGTATTATAATCCTTACAACGGCTAACAATTACGAATTCCGTTCGAGAGCTAACAATTTGGAGTGCATGTTATGCTGTGAAGCTTGCCATATCGCCAGCCCCGTTGTCATTCATTGGCGACTCGCTCGTAATAGTCGGTTATTCAAAAATGCTATTCTGTTGCGGCATCAAGCAAAATTTACGATTATTTAATACCAACGTTCTTTACTGATGTTCGCCTTTAATGAACGCAGAACGACTGACTAATATTTCTCACATCACTAATTAATTTTAGATAAAAGAAAAAGTATTTAATATAGTTAATTATTTCATAGAACAATCATTTCATTTTCTACGACGTCGTTATATTAAAACCATTTGCTGTAGGCAAATAAATTGCTTAAGCACGAACTCTGGCAAATTTGACTAAAACTATTTGGAATAAAATTCTCGAGTGCAGTAATCGAGAATTTTATTGTTACTTGAAAAAAACTTTTTCAATCCGGTGTAAAATATCCAGTTCATATCAGGGATGCTGCGGATGAAGATTTTTTGACATCCGCGTATGCAGATTCGGATGAGGATGTCTAAATCGACGCGGAAGCTCCGCAATTGCGGATGCGGATGTTGATGAAAATTTTGCAGTTTCAAGCCTGTTTTGCAAAGGTTCATAAATCTTGTCGCAGCCTACGCTATATCAAGATCTGCATTAACATCCGCGTTGATTATTGCGGATGCGGATATGAATGCAGATGTCCAAATAGCTGCGGAAGTTCCGCAATTGCGGATGCGGATGCAAATATTTGGAAGATCCCTGGTTTATATTACGCACCGGTTTTATTGCAAAATATGTATTAGTTGAATTCGATACCATTGTTATTTTATTGAGTAATACGACGACGGCTTATAACAATTCTACTATGTAGTTGTCTGAAAGGGAAGGCAGTCTGTGAGTTACTAGCACTGGCATAAGGCGTAAAAATTAAGAATAACTATGTATATAATGAATAAATATATATGTCTTTAATTATAAAAGATTGGCAATTTCCGAGTTAAATGGCTGTGACATCGCATTCCCCGTTTGTCACAGTAATTTTACTCCGGAACTTGACAATTGTATTAAAGACAGGCGCGACGGAAAGCAAAAAACTGTAGGGAATTTGATTGAGCTTTTGACATTTCGCCACAGAACCCTAATAACATACGCATCGAATATGGAACCTTCTGCTTTTTAAAGCTGGGGTAAAATATTCGCGTTCTGTTTCATTTACGATTTTTTAAGTATAATATAAGAAATGAAATATTGTACTCTTTGCAGAAAACATATAAATGATCAGTTGCCGTCCATACGAGTCGGGGTAAAAGTTTGCTTTTGTAAAATTTCTTGTTTATATCGCAACAAAAGGCGTACGCCGTTTTACTTAAATTTGTTTTAGACCGACAGGATATAGCCGTGTTTCAATTATATTATACTAGCGACCCGCCCCGGCTTCGCACGGGTGCAATGCTGATACAAAATAGACTACAGAAGGTCTTTATTTACAACGTTCACAGCTTTTTTGTCATTAGACAATACAAAGATGTTTTCTTTAGAGGTTACTCTTGAAAGTGCAACATATAATTGGCCATGTGCAAAACACTCAACGCTCAAATCTAAGCCTGCAACGTTGAAAGTTTGACCCTGCGATTTAGTAATGGTCATTGCAAAAGATATCTTTACCGGAAATTGTAGGTGTTTAAATTAGAACGGTAAATCCGATGGTATCAGAGGAATTCGGGGAATTAATACGTCTTCTCCGGTACCACATCCGAAGAGTATTGTGCACTCTATTATGAAAGTTTTTAGTGATTTTACCAGCAAACGCATTGCAAAGTTTAGATGGATTCAGGTTTCTTAATAAAATAACAGGACAACCTACTTTCAACACCATTTTATGAGGAGGGAGTCCAGACGGGTTGAAATAATTAAGAAATTCTGTAGGAAAATGAACAGCTTCTTCCAAATTGACAACAGTATCGACCGAGTTGTATATTTGCGTCGGCACATCATTTGAAATAATCAAGTTATTTACCTTATCTACTTGTTCGTTAGTTGGTGACAGAATCGGTCTTTCTTTAAACCAAGATAATTATTATTATAGTCTTACAACTTATGTTATCAATGTCGCGATAGACATTGTTGACCAACTCTTGGATGTAGTCTATCAAAACACAAAGGTTTTCTAGGTTAATCCTTCCATCACTTTGTGTTAACTCTCCATTGCCAACTTTTAGCAGCATCTCTGAAAAAGCCTGTTCTCACGCGAAGACAATGAAACCCTCATGTTAGTTTTAAGCTCTAATTTATTGACGTGTGGCCAAAGGTTGGATCTTTTTAGGAAAGCATTTATTTTGTCAGCTCGTGTTCCTCTAGTCACAACTGGTAGGATTTGACGAAAGTCTCCTGAGAACAGAATTGTACATCCACCCATAGGTGAATTTTTGCTGCGCAAATCGCGCATTGTCCTATCCAATGCTTCCACGACGTCTTGTTTGACATGGTGGCTTCGTCCCAGACTATTAATGAGCAGTCACGCATCAATTTTCCTATATTGCTCTGTTTAGAAACACTACAGACCCTGTTATTATCATCGGTGGCGATTTTCAGCGGGAGCTTGGATGAAGAGTGTGCGGTTCGGCCCCGTTCTAAAATCGTAGCGGCAATGCCGGATGACGCGACAGCTAATGCAATATTTACGGTAGATCTCACTTTTGTTAAAAGCAAATAAAATTATCTTTCTCTCTCAGCACTATATCTATCCCGAAGCTGGCTAATGCGAGCCTCACGTTCCGTTGACGATTCCTCATCTCTTGCTGAACGTGCTCTTCTGGCATTCACTGTACTACGCCCTATGTTCGAACGACGACGTCTTCCAGACATGACTTTATAATTTCTGTACAAAATTTACTCAGTTCTTGTTTGAACTCACACCTTAAAACTATACGTATGATTATGAACAAATTGCCATATTATTAGTATGTGCTGCAGTAAAAATATTTTACTTACTATTCGTTCGCTTAAAAACAAAAGATAATCAACTATTATCAACAACTAAAGATACCTATTCTATTCAGTTCTTTTTTGAACTTAAATACCTAATCTTAAACTACGATTTTCGATAATTAAAAATACTTGCCCTAATACTAAATTGACTTAACTCTAAATTCAAACCAAGATCTTAATAGAAGAAACACCATTGATAAATTATGGTTTTAATCTAATCCTATCTAACCTAATGTTCTTACTATAAGTGTGGTTTAAAAATTAACCTTAATACCTACTAAGTACGAACATACAATTTCGAAAAAATTGTCGCGCTGAAAAGCACTTTTTGTCTTAAAAGACTTTTCTTTTTAAGACAAAATCTTTTTCTTTACAATTTCGAATATATATTTTTTTGCTTTATCTTAACTTACTTATAAGTATGGATTACGTTGTCCCGCTGAAAAGCACGTTTTTATTAAGTAATAATTGTTATTATCCTCGCTAGAGAGCTCCGATAAACGCGTGCGATCGCTGCTAATCACAAAGTGCTGTATGGCCAAGCGCGGCCTTCGACGCGATACTTATAGGCACGCGCCGCTGGCCCACCGGCCGGTACCGCCGCAACTGCTATATCCCTGCATTTAAATTACATGCTGTAAAGGGCCATATTGATTTATATTAAATGCACAATGTATTACTAGTACTTAATTGGATAAGAATTAATGCTGTATTGCTTAAAATCGCTTCGTAAATAAGCCATTATTTCTCGTAAAAAGTAAAGTATAAAAAATGGTTATTGTGGGTTATCCCTAAGAGATAGACATATACCATTGCAGACTTTTTTGTAGACCATTTTAAGGTGTACAATACTGTAGTACATTATTTTAATCTATCTCGTAGGGTTCAGCCAGCATTTGCAATGTAAGCGCAAAAAATGTGTTTATTTACGACATTACATTAGAAACCTCTAAGATTATCAGTGTTTCTCTACTATATTATGCATGTATTATACATATAAAACTTCCTCTTGAATCACTCTATCTATTGAAAAATCCGCATCAAAATCCGTTGCGTAGTTTTAAAGATCTAAGCATACATAAGGACAGACAGACAGCGGGCAGCGACTTTGTTTTATACTATGTAGTGATTACATAAAAAAATATTATTATAATTCTTTTTAATAAAGTGTCACTCATCACAAAACCTCACGTTGTTTACACGACTAATTTATTTACGGTACCACATCAAAGGAGAGAACGACGCTATCTCTAAAATTGCTTTTAAATCTGTTAGTAACTGCTGCCAGTAATTACACATTTACAAAAACACGACTCGCCGTTAAAGGGAAAGCCTCTTTTTGTTTACACAAACGCGTTCGTTTTATATTAAAGATGTGAGAGAGAGTGGGACTAGAATCCTTAGAGCAGAATTGTATAAAAATATGAATATTCCAAGCTATAATATTTCTCAAAAGGGATATGTTTTTGCCTTGAAATTGTTTAATTTCCACTATTATAGATGTTATTTATTTCAATAGGATACTCGATTTCAAATATTCATAACATTTTAATATTCATAACTTGTTTGCACGGATGACATAACGGGCAAGCGGCTGGCGCGTATCGGATGATTATTTTTTTATGCAACATATAATCAGTATGAGACTGGGTTTACTTTGTGTCCGTTAGACGTTTGAGAATTGTCTTAAAAAGCCGTACAAACAAAATCACTAGTGTTCGCTTGTGAATTATTTCCATTAATCACACTATGCGTTACTTCGCCGCCACGCTAGTATAGAATTAGATGAATTGTGGCTTATTTTTTAGGTTGATCTCAAACCTAATAAACCTTCTAAAAAACGAAATCAGATGCATATTCTATGGAGTGATTATGCATTATATCGGTTACAATAACATTCTCTAATTCTTCTTTTGAATTCGAGCTAACTCTCTAAATACAATAAAACTGCCAGTTTCATTAAAAACAAATCTGTAAATGTCCGACCCAATCTCATTACAGTTTTATATTCGGATAGATAGATATAGACCCAATAGCAACCACTACAATAATTTGGCTATAAGAGTGATCGGTCTCAGCAGTCTGCCTATACGTATATCTCGGCCTCTGGCTTTCTTCGTGCGTTGTAAAATGGGATTATTTGGAATGGCGAATTGGGCTTATCTGGAAAATTGCACCGTACCTGAATCCGATAATCTTGCAATATAGAGATCTTACTAACATACTCAGCATGTAATACGACAGATTATTAGAAAGATTTACATTTTTAGGTCGTATTAAAAACAAGATAATTCGATCTAAAATGAAAGCCTTGTAAAAACAATTCTTTTTACGTTGATCATGTTTAGATACATGAAAATTATAAGTTTTAGCATAGTATCGGTACTGATCATTTCAGTTTAAATTAGTTTATATTATTCAAATACACAGACGTTTTAGATAAATCAAGAGGTTTCAGCATCTTTAAGGATAATTTACGTGTAACAGTTATTATATCTGTAATAAAATTTATGCTATTAGCTACATTTCAAAGACATTTTGGAAATTTGTGATAGGTTATTTTATAAAATATACTAAAAACCATATCGCGATTATTATATCATATACGGTCTTTTAAATTTAACCACGTATATCAAAAATGGTACTTTTTAGTTTAAGGATTCAAGATGATGGTTCTTTCTAAATGTGGAATTCTAACCAGGCGTTCCTATTATTTTGATTTTAGGCCTTTATTAACAAAGGAATCCTAATCAACCTACAATTTTTGCTAACAGCTTTTTTATATTGACCGTGTTTAAAGCATACGGTAAATGAGATTTAGCAGTATGTACATCGATTTATTTTTTGCTATAGGTATGGGCTGGAAATTAACTGTATACAATTTGTTAATTCCTGTTAGTTCGTTCAGGTGCAAAAATTATTTTTGCTCATTATCAGCCAGAACTCGGCGTCAGTACAGGATAGATCTTAGAACGCTGATTGTCTCCTTTTAAAGCTTGTTCGCCCGGCCGTTTTTGCTTCTTTATCTGAACATCGTCGAAACGACATCCGTTTTTAATTACGGAATTAATTGCCTGTACTACTACTGAAATACTACTGTAATAAATAGTTATATTTTTACAACACCAAAAAATGTGGAGATTGATTTTTCCTATACCCCAAAATATTATTAATGCAATGAGTACAAAATGCGCTCTATAGGAACTCTCTTAACGTCTTTAGAATATAAGGAAATATATATATATATATATATATATATATATATATATATATATATATATATATATATATATTTTAAAGAAATACTTATGGCAACAAATAATATATAAAAAATTTCATAACATTATCTTGGAAGTATCCAATCTGGAAAATATCCTGTTGGTCCAGACAGACGAAGATAGCCTTCAGCACTTTCCAATTCAATTTGCGCCCGCCAATCTATTTTAGGGATAGCAAATTGAGGGTGGAAAATCACAGAATATAATGCAATAAACGCGAAAGAAATTACACAAGCAACTACATCAAGCAATTGGATCATTTAAATTGTGCTCAGTCTAACTATACAAACAGTCGGTGATTCGTGACATTATAGCAGTTTAACATTGTTGAATAACTTGACTACATAGCTGAGTGCTGTAGGCCCGATACACACACAGCACTTTATTTTCTGGCATTCTCAGTTATTTGTACCTAGTAGTATGGCATCTTTAATTTCTATTATTTCGATCTTGTGATCTTTCACACGTCAGGGGGATTATTTCAAGTAAAGCAAAATCTCTTTTCAAATACAGCTCTTATTTACGCAAGCGTTCGTATGCCGCGTTGTATTTTACAATATTTTATAATTAAAAAGTCGGATTACACGTATATATTACAATATTTACTGGATTGTTACTGGCCGAGGAACTCGTATTTACGATGCAAAATGTTTTCGTATTTTCGAGCACAATATCAACTACGTGAATATACAAGCTTGCCATGTCCAATAGCACGTATACGTTTGTATATGTATAACAGGTAAAATGTTAACAAGATTGAGTATTGACGCAAACTCTGCCTGCAGAGCGTTGAGTTAGAATCTAATAGGTATCTTCTATCATCTGTATAGAGAACTAGTGAATGCTGTGAACAGTGAATGTTTGCTACAAATTACATATATTAGAGTAGTGAACGGCACCGTTCGCGACGTTAGACGAAGTAATTTTATTATAGCGTTTCTCACAATCAGCATTTAATGCAGTAAGTATTTATAGCACGCGTCGACCGACCTTTATGAAGCTTGTGGGGTGTGTTTTTGTTCGGGCAAATTATTCAAATTAGAATCCCTGCGAAAGTCACGTTCCGTTTTTAATTTCATACTGTGATTACATCTGAAATTCAACTTATGTGAGATTAGTACTAACTTTCACTGTATACGATGTTCGGCTTAGTAACGTTTGTTTTAATTAATTAATTATTTCAGTACAGAGTGACCGCTAAGTTGAGGCGTGAAACCGTAACAAACAGACAAATATAATATTGGGCTTATTCACTGTTATATAAGATGAATGCTTGACAAAATGCCCGCGCGTTTGATATTAGTGCGCATGTCAGTTAATTTAAGTATTGCACTAACCTATGCTTTGTCTATATACATAATAACTAGATTTTACGCCCGGCTTCGCTCGCGTTAATGTATTACAATATTTCTATTTCTTGGGAACGAGAGAGAAAATAAAGATTTTCTATACCAATGACAACGTGTATACGACGATTTTCATGATGATCGGTCGAGAAGTTGAGGCATGAAATCATAACAAACAGACAAATATAATATTGGGCTTATTCACTGTTATATAACATGAATGTGACCTGCCAATATGCCCGCGTGTATGTTTAAGCTACCTTAAATTGAGTTAGAGCCAGAATAAAACGATGAATGTAACTATAACTATTTCTCAAGACACGCACAGAGTCTCAAACTATGCCCGGTAGATGTCAACGGGCTCGATCAAATCAAGGTAGCGATAGGTGCTTTAAAAAAAACTCAACTGGCAATTTGTGGGTGTAATCCCTTGCCATCTACCCTTCGAACCACAAGAGAAAATTAAAAAGAATGCTGTTTTACCAAGTATTACTTGAAATTTGTTCCAAATTTTTTTATCAGTGGGAATTCAAGCAACATTAACTTCAAACTTTTTAACATCATGTCATTTATTTTGATGACCTATATTCTTAACTGTAACAGCTATTCTATAAACCGTAAGTACTCCACCCGGTCCTCCCGTTTTTCGGGCAAACCCAAGCTGATGTATGCCAATAACCAATCGCAGAAGCGGTAACATAAACCTACTAATAGCACAATATTGTATTCCTCGAGCTCTGTTGCTATGTCAATCGTCTCCATTATATTTTATTATATACCGTATAAGAATATAGTGCATGAAAAGCTTTAGTAGTAGATTCAAAGTAAGATTATCAATGAAGCAAATCAGTCAGTTATTGCACTATAAACTGCAATAAATCGTATCCATTTCTAACGTATTCCAACAGGTTCAATTGTATTATTATTATATACATATGTACAGGATACAATCGGTCGCGCTTGTGTGCGGAGGCCGGCGTCAGACTGCGGTATTTCCGTTTGTGGAAAATTCTCGAATTTCCATATTTGACCCTCCTTACTTGGTACGACGTTCTGAGGTGAGATTGGCACTTCGCCAGCAGGCTGCATCATTTCCAATCTAATATCTATGTTGTGCCTTTGTTTGCTAAGTTTCGTGTAAATATTAGGATACATTTTGTTAGATTGGCACCTCGGCGCTTTGTGTGTACTTTGTTAAATGGATAGAAAATATGTTATGGAGTAGTGCGCATGTTTGTCTTCCAAAGGGTAGGTAAGACTTTATCACGCCACCTTTAACTACCTATTTGGGTTTCGGTTAACGTATTAGGGCAAAAGGCCGTATTCCAGGGCTATACGCTACGGTGCCAGTCAATAGACTGGCCGGCGCAATGGTATAAGTGCTCATTTCACCACTGCATCATGCCCATTGGATTGCAGCTTCCAAAACAGTACAACATTTCCAAGAATACATGTGCCGAGACAATCCTTAATGTCCATAGTTAAAAGCATTCTTTAAACCCTGCTATACAGATTCCTAGAAAAAAAGATATTTAAAAATTTTACATAACGGATATGTTTTTACGCAAGTATCTTATATCTCGTATTATAATACAGGGCTTGAGGTTAGACATCAATTCACTCGCATGCATAATAATTATGACAATATGGATATCAGTAGCCCGATACATCCTGTCGAGGTAAATTGCCTAACTCGGTACTCCTAGAACACGATATCATGTGGTTGATATCGGACGTGTTGCCTATAACTGGCAAACCCTTCATCCAATTATTCTAAGCCTTGCTATTTGCTGTCAATTCGATTGCGGTGATAGTATAACTATCAGATAGTGTAACTAATAACTCTTAATATTAGCAGTTTAAAATATCATTCTATAATGAATTGCATTAGATGGTACTTGGCGAAAGGCTGGTTAAAGATTGAGAGTACTTAATTATTTGTTACGAAGTATATATATATTCTTCAGCTTGTCGATCCAACTAACTGCTGTAGAAAATGGTCATCTCTCTATGAATACTTATGTTTGCGCGATATATGTATTTGCAATATTTCACATCACATGCTTATTTTGCATCAACATCTTTATAGGCAGGACTTATAATTAATGTTGAACTGTTAGCTCTGACGTCTGCAAATTTTTTGGGAATATTAAAAAATTGGCGTTCTTCAGACAACTGACAATGGTGGACTGGGCGATTTGACCGGAATGCAAGGCATCCTATGCAACAACGCACACGACTCTTTTTTGTCACCCGTCGCGTCGAGCGTCGTCTGGCAGACGAAGCGACGGCTGACAAAAAAGACCGCGGCTGCTAGAAGACATTCCCTCTATTTTTTTTTTGCTCTTTAAAATCACCACCCTCCTCCTGATGGTAAGCAATCATGTGGTTTAAGAGCAGTGGACTCCACACCGTCCTCATAGCAGCCGAGGCGATGTTGAGGTCTCTGCTTTGATGTACATTCCATTCCTTTTAGTAGAAATTTCATTCCTTTTACGTTTAACTTCTTCTTCATAGAATCGTTTACGCGCGAGTGTTACGCCTCGTATTGCAAGCTACCATAGGCTATGGTAACCCTTTACCATCTAACGCAAAAACGGAAGTTTGGCAGCTAGAATAGTTTTTTATAGATATATATGCCGAACTTCAATACATTTATATTTGTAGTTTATTATCCTACAAAACATACTTAAAACAGCTCAGCTCAGCAGCAGCAGCAACTTTTGATGGAGGTATAAAAAATATTGTGAATTCTCTTACAAACAAATATATTTCATATAATTGAGTATTAAATTCATTTTGCCTTTAAAAAACTGCAGGCCATCGAAGACTCTCGGTGTCATGCCACTGCTGCTCGACTTCTGTAGAGTGATATTTATATCGCCAAGCCATGTGAGGATCTCGTGTTTCTAAGATATTTCAGACACGTGCCTTTCTCTCAACAACTTATAGTATCGTAAAATAGCTCACTGCGAACTTGAGTTGATGGATAAAATTCAACTATTGTAGATGACTTTATAAGATTATATTTTTTGGTATTTCACATCACTTAACATTTTTACCCCCGGGTAACAAAATTATGATACAACAAATCGTTAGATGAATACGTTTTAAAATAAATATAACTTCTTTCAGCTTTTAAAATTTAGTTACTTTACTTAAATTATTCTTCAACATGACATAATTCTATGGGAAAAGCTTAAAACTTAATATAAATAGATTTAAAACCGACATTTTTTTAAATAAATTTCATGAGAAATCTGGATAAAGAACGAAAATTTTCACGTTTAATAGTACAAATTAGATAATTGCTAATCTTTGCAAAGCATACAAAAAGCTAGATAGATATATTTTAATTAGATTAGTTCGAAAGCCTTATGATTGACTAAGTACACGCGGCGCGAAACAAAGTGTACACGTGTTAACTTCACGAAGCGTTTTAGGCTCACTGTTCATTTAATTTTGATGCATAAATTAGAACAACCACAACAACTTTCACACCGATAAATTCCTTCGCTTTTTCACATTATACTCTGCGAATAGGCATTCTTAAAGTAAGTTTTAATTTTTCTTTTGATACATACATAAACAGGTTATATTAAATTGGAAAGAAAGTTGGTAATCTAGACTTAAGCAAACAATGTAGTTTGTAAGGCTTCTTACTTACTCAGTTTAATCCAGTTTCAAAGTCAATCTGTACTTTATAATTTACATGTAAATTGGTTTATATGTTTTTTCTACGATATACTACCCACGTAGGCTAACTACCTATCGCTTAAAGGAATAAGTTTACACTCAGTACCAAGACAGAGAGTAATAGTAGACTAGATTCGGATGTTCTGATTACGCTGTGTCTATCCCGAGGGCGCTTCTTAGGCCAGATTAAGTGTTATTTGCAGAGATGGCAATAGGCCGTGACGGCTCGGGTCGAGCGTAGTCTTATTGGGTTTTAAACCGTGAATTCTGAAGCCCGTAGCTTGGAACTCGCGGTACGGCTGCTCAAATAATGATCGAATTGCTGGTGCTGTTACATATTTTTCTAATTTCATAAAGTGGTACCAGAATTATCTAATAGTTACTTAATCAGAACGATAACATCGTGCTGTGGTCACAGCGGTGACGCTTAGATGTCTTATTGTTTAACAATACTGAGTCCATCTGTTCGTGTCTATTATAAATAATATCACAAAGAAATATAAGGTGATATAAATAAATGGTTTACTCACCGAATAAGAAGAATAAGTATTTTATGTTCTAAAGTACTATTAACACCCATATCGTCTAGTTTACAAAAAATATACCTTATTTAAATTGAAGCCTAGGCGATGTTGATCATTAAGGTTTAATAGGTTTCGATACTGTTAAAATTCGTTATTGGCGAAATGATTAATACTCAGTAACACCGGCTACATCGAATGATGGACAGGCTTGGTAGAACTATTCGATATGTTCGTCAGCCGCCATTTACACTATCCACAAGCGAACATCGTTATAAGAACTTATTGCTAAATTAAAATACATTTTACATCTAGTAATATTTTTGTACGAAAATAAGTGCTATACAAAATAGTGATACATAGACAGTACTAAGAATAGTCTAAATCGATCTATTAAAATCAAGCTGTATAGAGTGGTGTAATAGTAAATTGATAAAAATAAAAAATAAACGTAATTTAAAATTTAAGCACCTAATTGGACGAATACTCACTTAATCATTTGAATATAATACATTTATAGTATTTCTGTATTCTAAATATATAACGTACTAATGATCCATTAGACGAAATCAACTATGCGAAAATGAAAATTTTATGTTATTTCTTACTTAGGTACACAAATATCATAAAGATAATACTAGTGTTTGTTTTAATGTTTTCAGTGTCCTGTGTACTTACCAAACCTTAAGACTTGATTATATGTTTGTTTTTTCATGTTTAATGCGTAAAATATAAATCTTCTCTATAATGTTCTTCTCAGTGTGATGGATTTAATTTACTAATTCAGTTTTCTGTATTCTATGCTTCCTATCCTCGTCGTTCAGATGATATATACTAATGATTACATTTATTAGAACATGAACATATATCATGTGAATCACGTAATGTATGTATTATTATATATTTTACCTCAAATATAACATTTGACATACCGATGTAGTATTTCATAGTTACTTTGAAAAGGCTCTTCATTAAGTGTTCGCATAAAAGTAATGCTGCTAAGAAAAATAATAAATATCAAGGTAAACGGTGAAAGCGGCGCCGTAATCGTAACGTTCAGCTTTATGTCGTACACGTCAATATGTCAGTTCAATCTCATCATACTTATGTGATACATAAACATGTCGACGATTTATATATTAAGCTTTTGCGAATAATAAGCTCTCATTAATCCATTTAGTATTTGCTTATGTTAAGCAAGAATTCAAAATTATGAAAACGTACAAGTATTAGATTTAGATTACCTATATTATATGTACCATTAAAATATAAGATAGTAAAGTTAGAATTGTTAACTTATACAATTCAAGTAAAGGAACTATTATGGTGACGTATTTATGTGTAAATAAAGTCAACAAGACATGTAGTATCACAGAGAAATTTCAAAAACCGTGACAGTGGCTCTGTGCCACGGTTCTAATGAAGAAGACAACAGCCAGGATAAAGCAATGCTCATCCAGCCATGCGAGATCCCTGTGTTCATATTAAGACACACCGCATTCGTCCTATTCACGTACTTTTGTGTGAAACTTTGAATGTCTGGATAGGCTGGCGGCTTCAAATTCGAGATAGAGGGGCTGGCTCGTTGCCAACCTACTTGCTACGTCTATCTTTGCATACGAAGGACTACGACTTGTGCAAACTCGTAATTAAAAAACATTAAGCTGAATCAAATTACAAAGTCGTCATATAAACGGTGATCAAGTTATTTAAGTTCGAAGTTAATATGGCCAAAGGAAATATTTGACATTTAAAGGAATTTAGCAATTTTTGTCAAATTATTTTTTATAATACTGTATTAGTGCATAGTACAACGTGTCAATCTTTCTGACATCTTTACTGATAGTGCAAAACGTCCATCGTTCAGTCACTATCAGTTTGATGGATCTGCAATTCGCGTAACTTTATTACGAACCAAAAACTGATTCCGGTTTTTTTACGGTCAATCTTTATTGCAATAACCACTATAGGTGTTTTATAAAACAAACTACAGTGTTTGTTACCGTACTGTTGTTTCGGCTCGTGTTGGCACCGTTTACACGGTATATTGTTATTGTAGCTGGATCCAGCAAGGTAACAAGAAATATTTTTTAAAAAGTGTGCTGGAATAATTCTCTGTTCGGTGATTAAATGGTAACTTCAATGCCGTTTTAGTAATATTGATTTTCACTTTGACTATTAGTCAAATTCATTTCATTCCTTCTGCGTGTGGCCGTAACTTAGTTTAACCTTTAAAGGCTACAACGGTGTTTTCACACCCGGGTGATTTATATAATTGGTGCCTTTATCTTTTTTCGTATGAAGCTCAGCGCCCTGAGGTTCCGTGTACATATTCTCGTTAGTCGACGGTAGCCCTCGAACACGAATGGAGAGAGGTTATGCGCGAGCGCGGGTCCCGAGCTACTCTTGCAACCCGATGTTTTTCACCCATTGTAGCCATAATGAGCTGCTACTGAGTTACAGCATAAGTAATTAACTTTTTATGTTTTATTTTTAGTATGTGTGTATACTACATACATACTAAAAATAAAACATAAAAAGTATAAGTAAATACTATTTTATGTATATTATTATACGTCACATGATTATTATTTTCTATATGTATTATTTTTATCTGTGTTATTATATTTATATGCTATTTTCATTTCAGAATATGTATCGAATGTAATGTAATAAGTAATAGGTTTGTGGTTTCCCATAGATTAACGCAACAACGTTATTGTAGTTTATAATTACTAAAACGAGGTTGATTTTATGTAAATTTTATCTAAACCTCTTTGAAAATATTGCTAAATCTCATTTTGATTAAAAATAATTATATGTTATTTTTGAGATTATTGAAAAAATATTATATAGCCTGATTAAAATAACATACTATGTAACCTTTTCAAGATTTTTCATACACCTTTAATATTGCCATAATTTTGCGAATCCCCTATTCACTCACAATTTAATGTATTTTTTTTAAAGAACAAAGCATAAGCCTATTAATCAAATGAGCATAAGACACGAACCATAATAATAGTTCATATAATAAAACATTGTATAATATCTTTAATTATATTATTTATGCCAATAATTAAATCTGGGTGTTTTTACACCCATTGTAGTCTTAGCAGTAGGTATACAAATTCATTGTAGCCTTTAAAGGTTAATAGATATCGTCATATATTTAAATAAGCAAATAAACGTTCGGTCCATCATTCTTGACAACTATTCAGTTAAATTCTATGTGCTGAAACCACAGTTTAGTCGACTGATAAATTACTTTACGTCCTGCAATATCAATTATACTATATAAATTAGTTTGTAGTCAAGATTTATGTATTTTATTTTTCTAATTTGACAAATATGTCAGAGAGGACGGTTGTGTGATTTATGTACCTTTATGTATATTGCTATTTTTCATATTGTATGGTAAATAATACATAATATATTATCTTTGTATATAAACTGTCCCATTTCTGGTCATGGGCCTCTTCTCAGTATGAGAAGGTGTAAGCCGTAGTGCACCATGCTGTCCCAGTAGGCGGTGGCAGACTTCACACATCTTCAAAAATATTTTAGAAAACTCTCAGGCATGTAGGTTTGCTCACGATATTTTTCTTCAATGTTAAAGCAAGCGATAATTAACTATTTAATACGCACATAATTTCTAAAAGTCAGAATTGCGTGCCTTGGCATCGAACTCGAAAAATTTTCGTTACTAGGCTACCGCTGCTATGGTTGTTCAGTATTTCATAAAATAGGCAAATATTTTCGCTGCTAGCAATATCACGAGAATCATCTATGAATAATCCACTTTAATATTTACGTCTACAAATGAATGGAGAACAATTTTCTGCTACAATTTATTAAAGCTATAATCGTATTATCGGTTAGTGTTGGTGAACAAGGGAGAGGTGAGGTAGTGCCTAAAAGCTTTAACGTAAAGCCGCGGTTTCTTTTTGCGATTTAGTATTAAACCGCTTGTATTAATTACTTCGATACATTGCTTCCAATGAAAAAGATATAATTTTATTTTTTTGCAACTAAGGTGGCAAACTAGCATACGACCCACCTGATGGTAAGTTGTCACCGTAGCCTATGGATGCCTGCAACACCAGAGGCATCACTTGCGCGTTGCCAACCCTTTAAAAAAGGAAGTGGGAAGGAGAAGGAGCGTGAAGGGGGACAGAGGGTGATTGTTCCTCCGGCACTCTCACTCACCGAACGAAACACAACAGTAGGAATACTGCTATTTCACGTAGATATTTTATGAGATAGTAGTCCTTCCCTCTCTCTACGACCTACTATGAAAAGAATATGATTTACAATTGTGAATATTGAATTGTATTATTCGATTTTGTGACGTGTACCTATTATGTGTTTTCCTACTATGATTGACAACGTACCCTTTGTTCCCATTAACCTGCCTAGCACATAATACAAGTTGCTTTAAATATTTTCTGTTATTTTAAAATAATCTGCGAGCTTTTGCACAATTTTGAATAACACATACTTGTTTTATGTTTATATTTCAACTATAGCCTTAAATCTATTTTAATTTCGGTAGGTCTTTGAAACTACAACATGGCGCACCAGAGTAGATCACCGAGTCATCCCATGAAAGTTTATCCCTAGATTGACAATTTCTTACGGCCCAATGATTGAATGTTATTAGGCTGACACAATTTAAAAGGTCTATTATATTATATACTTAAGCCTTATCTAAAAAAGTTTAATTTAAATTCTTTATTCATAGCGCTTCGCTATATTGTCGCGAAATAAAATTTTATTATTCTACATATACGGCAAGACTATAAAATCCGGTCAGCTTTACATTTTGAGAAATATCTTTTAAGAATATTGGGCGCATAATATGAGTTTGAGATTTTGCATAGTTTAGTTTATATGGTTTTGATTGATTATATGATTATTATTCAAAATTAAAAATTAAAAAAAAATGTTTTAATGAATTTGCTATGTACGCACTCACGGCTTGTACTTATATTAGCTTATAAAAGTGTCTCGGAATTACATTTTAAGATACAGTGGACTGTCTGTGAAATCGCTAGACGTATTACCGGCACTCGATAAAACTACGTCGCTTTTAAGCTTCAAGTACTTTTTTTTTCCGCACTTGGATTGCTACGTCATTTGAATAAGTAGACGGTTTTGTGAAAGACGAATTCGACGTTAAGCGACGAACAAAACGTAAAGGACAAAGTTTTAATTTGATTTCTACCCGGCTGCTCCCGGTTTAATTTCGTCTGCTGACATTTGTGATTATATTATGAAATAAAATCATATTTATAATTTGCACATAGATATAACGGCTTATATAACCTTCATACTTAATTCACATCTCTGCTATGCGTAATCGACGGCAATTATGATGATGCAATGATAACCGGTTTAGCAATATACTATTCAGTTTTAAAATTTACTGTTTATAAATCAATATATTTTGAAGGCACAGGCGCCATCCTTATGATTCTGAAATATTTTTGTCATAGACATTCTGTGGCGACTTTTTTCCACGTTACCAAGTTAGGTACTCGCGACCCGGATAAAGTTAGGTCAAGGCCATTCCTCGCTCCGGACACCACTGACGGCCCCGACACGAGCTTGCAGACCTTTAAATCGAGCATGAAATATGGCCGCCATTTTTACGAGACAACTGCTTAAGATTGTTTAAGTAGGTATAGGAAATGACAGACAAATGAGTTTTATCTTATTAATTATAACCGTTTTGTCCTAAAGTTTGTGCCAGAAATAAGCAACTATATACATGTATAATATTTTACTATAGAAAAAGGTTACATGTACATATAAATATACTTGTAAAAAGTAGAATATTACAACAATTTCTGTACGTTTTTCTTTTTTTAAAGACATAAAATTTAAATAAAGGATCAAAGAAAACGCAGACTCGGATCAGCTATTTGTAGAACACACTGTTTTTATTTCGTGTGGGGATCTAACCGACTTTCTATCGGCGTAGCGGCAATGACGAGATGAGCACTTATTACTATTACGCCACCCGTGCAGTCAGTCATTTAAAACATACTTATTAACTTTTACTCTGGATAAAGTAATATGATATATTGTAGAACTCGAAAAATATAACCGGCATAATCATTTTGTTTTCTATTTATTCCAAAATGTAATTACGTTCATGTTGTACATATAAAGCCTTCGATGAATTTATTAAAAAATTTTAATGTTATTGACGGCTGTTCAATAAAGGAGTATTTGCAAATAAACACTACATTACTTTTATTTTGCTATGCCTTTACTTCAAATGTATTTAAAATAATAAATATTCTTCAATAGACTTCGTTTTAAATAAGGAACAATGATGAAGTAATTTCGTTTGAAATGCTTCCTTTCAAGTCGCGGTCACGTAGCAACGCACACCGCGTTCTTTTGGAGTGGTAAAGTAAATAATTTATTAGGCTTACTTTGTGTGAAATGTATAAAAAATTGGCTGGCTAAAGCTGTTTATACAATCCGTAGTTATCAAGTAATGTAATATCTACTTATTACTTTTATACACATTTAAAATTGTAATAAGTTTATTTTAATAGTATAACGTAAACAATTAAATTACATACATTAAAATAATTGGTATCGAAAAAACTATTATTTTTGTCTGATTTTTCTTTTACCATTATGTAACCAGAACAAACGTCTTTAATTATGGGAATAAATATAATGACCATCAAAAATACAAATTGCACAGCAAAATATGCTTACTAAAATATATCATAACGAGCACCTATAGGCCTCAAATCACCGCATTCCGTCTCGGAAGAGTTAGGTTATGTTAGGTGCCTTCTAAACCCACCCAAAAATAGGAGCCCCGCGAAGAGGGGCTCCGTCGACTTAGTTTGAACTCTTTAAATTATTTTAGTAAGCATATTTTGCTGTGCAATTAGTAGTTTTGGTGGAACAAAGGCAAACAATTGAGGAACAGTTAAATACTACCCTTTATTAATGATATATAAAAACCCTAGATACGCAATCAAAAACGGCCTCACGAAATAAACACCCACTTGAACATTTGGGTGCTCTTTTAATTTAGTACCGTTCGATTGCTCTGAGAGAAAATACGCCGCAGTGCTCGTTTAAAAATTGTAAAGTCTCACTTCCAGGACACTAAAAAAGGACGGTGTATCATATTTTCGGTAAGTAATAATGTTGTTATTATAATTATATTATGATACTGATTATTGCGTCAAGGAATCAACACAATTTTTTTTTGTTTATATCGTAACAAGGTGCGAACATACAACACGGCTCATTTAAATGAACACTTATTAAACGCATTAATTGTACTATTGTATTTCCACTAGATTAGTCCGGGTTACATGTTGACTCTGTTCTAATAATTATTAATAGAGACGCTGTTGCTTATAAAAAAATAAATATATTTGTAATTTATTTTTAAAATGCTATATTATCATTTTTATAATAAAATGATAATGCGATTGTATATATTATTTATTACTAGACTTGTTTAATTACATACCATAATAGTATTTGTTTAAATGTTTTTTTCAATGAACCCTATTGTATCCTAATAGTGGGATATTTATAAAATGTATCTACATATTTATGTTGGATTTCAGCTTTCCTCGAGATCCCGTGCGATGTGCAAAATGGACATCCGTCATAGCATGATCACAAGCGAGCACAGCAACAACAACACTTATCAAAATTATTGGGAGTCAGCTTATATTCTTCAAAGTGCCATATTAACAAATAACAATCATGTAAATAATACAATTAAATCTATTATCGAAAGATATATCAAGATAAGATTGCATTATATAACAAAGTAAGATACGGAAAAATTATCTTTTCAAGTTTGAAATCTTAATTTTCTCTCTTATTTTATCGTTTTATGATACTTTAATTTGTAAGTATCTAAAATCAGCCGCGTAATGTTCAAATACGTATAATTTCAAAGTCGGGTAGCCAAGTATATTAACAGCAATGAAACATACTCGTAATATAATTTACGTGCGTATTAATGATCTATTATTGTTATATATTTAAAACATGCTATTTTACAAATATTTTACTCGTCTTGTCTATTTTGTTAAATAAATAGTACTGTTATGTCTGGTAAAATAATAAAAGATTTTGTACCATTTGTTTAAGAGCTGCCATATATAAATTATAATGGCAATACATTAGTTTCATTTATTGAACATCATAGGACACAACCTTGGTAAAATACCTACAGGTAAAAGTAAAAGCGAATATGTGTTTATAACACACATTTACATGCATTTTATAAACTCTACATAATTACGTCAGATTATTAACTTATATTTGTAAAAACAATAATCGACTCCATCCATTTCTTAATCTATCGGCGATCGCATCTTGTGAAATTTTATAACCTTTTTTAAATAGTCTTGTATATTGACGACCTCGATGGCGTAGTGGTTAGTGTAACCGACTGCCACGCCTGAGGTCGCGAGTTCGATTCCCGCACAAGTCAAACATTTGTGTGCATGAACATGGATGTTTGTCTTGGTCTGGGTGTTTATATGTATAATATGTATGTATTTACAAAAAAAAAGTATATATATATGTCTATCCATTGTCCAGTACCCATAGTACAAGCTCTGCTTAGTTTGGGCTAGATGGTGTTGTGTGTATGTGATAGAATATTATTATTATTATATTCAACATTAGGTTAAGGCGGTAAGGTTTAATTTGCATTAATGAAGGTTTATATAGTTAATATAAATAATTATAAGCAACTGGGGACAGTTTTAAGTGTTACATTCGTATGGAATTGTGTATTTAGGATTTTTATACATCAATGCCTTTTATTTATATAATTGTATTTCATCTATATCGGCTACGTAATTGCTACAACACTATATTTAGTATCGCTTATACGTATTAGGTTTCGGGCACTAGAATTAATAATTTTATAACCACTCTATAGCATGCGTAAATTGCTACATTTGAATTAGGTAATTGATCAAACTAAACGCAATCGTATATAGGTATTATCCCAGCCGTAATCCGCTCAGTTTACTGCTAAATGATATTAAAATGAAGTTTGTTTTGACATTGCCGTCTCTTTATGGGTGTGGCCCTTTTGTTTATCCCCCTCTGTCGGTTAGCTTGACCGACCCTTAGGATGGCGAGGGTAAATTGGGATACTAACTGTTAAAATAGAAATCAATGTGTAATACATAATGCATGTTACTTCTGTAGATCTGAAAATCGAATTAAATTATTGTGCTTTGCTAACAACATGCTGTTAATGTATAAGGGTTGTTGGAGGCATTTTTATGTTCATTATTATGAGAACTGAAGCAGGCTAGATAGAAAATTCATTTGAAGTGAGGCAGCAAAACAGGTTCCAAACACCATAAATTATAATTTTCAAATCATCGAATATTATAACCTGTTCATGAAAGATAAATACGACAGTGCACATTATTAGAGAAATCATTATGCAGAGAGCAGTAAGGCATCTTAGATACGCGACTTTAGGTATAATTGAGCTTCGATTTGAGATTTAGTCTAATGACTATTGGTCACTCTCTCACAGTGCGCATTAATCAATCAGAATTATTCTTAATATCGTTCAGTAAATATTTGTATATATTGCAAAGGTTCACCTTCTATGAATAATATATAAGTATATACCTATAAATAATATGAAATGAAGGAATTTGTTCGCTACGTTATCCAATGTATGTTACGGGCTGTCTGCGTATGATTTATTGAGCGTGTGTCCTCCAAGCCGTCGTCTGTACGTAAATGTTACAAACGTCTGTGGAAACACATTTTTCTTTAAATATCTCGTCGGTTTACTACCAAACGTGGTACGACGTATGATACAACTTTTTACATTACGCATACAATGATAACTTATACACAATGGCTTGTAGAGTTTTATCGGAAAAACGTAAGACTGAAAACTGTTATTCCGCAAGTACTACAAAATACAATATCTAAATGCATTTAGTTAAGCAAACACGCTATGTTAGCTGAGCTCAAGACCGCATAAACTTATGTGTTTGGAAACAAGATGGGGAATTTAATACTAGTATAAGCTCTCGAGCCACCTCGTGCAAACTTCATAAATTAATTGCTTCATGTCTCAATTTTCAGTTACCGCACAATCATAAAATACTTAGTTCAATTGATTAGTCAGGCTCGATAAGATCGGTTTCACTAGCATAATAAGTTTGAATTTTAACCTCATTCATTAAAAGCGGTCTACATTGTCTGTGCCGTGACGTGTATTAATAATGTCGAGTAATATTGTAGAACTTTATTCTTGTCATCACTCGAGTAGCAAAACATAAACATTAAAGCCTGAAATAGGTATTCTTAAGATAGGAGACGTAGGTGCCATCTTGTGTGTCGTACAATCGTCACGTGTAGCACATATACAACCATTGTTCTATATTCTGAGTATTGGAAGAGATACCTTTCACCACTACTATACTCTAGTTAACTTAGTTATATAATTAATATAAATTTATTTATAAAAACATGCCAACTATTTCGGTCAAAAGTAATGTCCTTAAGGCAAAGCGCGCTTAAAAAATGAGGGGCGTTTATGAATGGTTGTTGTTTGTTTTTCCCACAGATAAAGTTTTCTTTATTTATGAGTATTATAAATTTGAAAAAGTATTTGCATTAATATCTCTAAGTCATATGTATTGGCCCATGCAGTCACTTCTTTATATCCCCGTAAGGACGTCTCACAATCCATGCAAATACATTTTGACCGATATGCTCTTATGCTGCGGGACAAATAAAGCAGTAATATTTTCATGTAATAAAGCTGTTTAAGCAAAAACACGAGACAACAAGTAACGATGACGCCGCACTATTTCACGCGTGTGTATTTTTAAAAGCCGTCTGTTATACATATTTGCCGCGCGGTTAAAGCGGGTAATAACATAAATTATGTAGCGTTTAAGTTATGCGATACAAAAGCATACAGGATTTGCTCAAAGGCTGTAAAGATTACAACCAAAGGCACAATAGTATGCCAAATAAAGCGTACTTTATTAATCACATAGCAATCAAAGGAACTTGGCAATATCAATATACTCAAATTAACAGTTTAACAGAGTATATATTCGGCACGCTATTCATTTGCGTCTTACATTGAATATCGCCAAATAGGTGAGATGTTTCTGACAACCTTCCCAAATATTATATATTTAATTTCTATTTACTAAATAATTTAGTTTGGGTTCTTGACACATAAATTTGAGCATTTTATTACGGCCGATTTTTTCATTACGTGGCACGTTTTATACCTTGGAAGATTGTCGGATGTTTTAAAACTAGGAATTATGTATAGTTCAGACTATTCATTCAAAGATAAACGGCGAATTATTTATGACCATATGAATAAAGTGATTCATTTACATACATATGTGTAATGATATGAAATACCTATCGTTTACTGTCAAATAACTTTACAGTATTTGATTGTTATCAAATGGGCCCACTAGGCAAGCCTGTCCTGTGTACTGTGTGCGATTATACTTATAACATTGTATTATAACTTGTAATATACTTTGCATAACAACCTCGCAGAGCTTGTCATGCTGTGATGAAATTCTCAAATTTCTCAAGACTACTCGAGGCTCAAGAAATCTAGGAATGTAGATTTTCTTTCTTTGCTTCTGCGCAAATAGATGAAGCAACAAGTACGAGTGAAAAGCTACTTCAGGAACCCCACCGGGGAAGTGCTTTCGACCTACCAAAGATCAAAGATATTTCCAATGTACAGATATTTTTGCATTGGAGATATTCTTGCAAAACTAATTGGACTGACAGTTTATATTGGTCTGAATTGAAAACAAATATTTTGTATATTTTTTTAGCCAACGCCACTAAGCGGATTTTGTTGGCTGTACACTATTACGGTAGCACTGAGTTCGAATTAAAAAGAATTCTGAAAGGGGATCTCCCTTTAAGAATTCTTCAACACATAAAGATGTTAATAGACGGTCAAACGTCTGTCAACTGCTGTGATTGGTCTTAATTAGTAACAACAAAACAATTATTTGACACGAGTTTGATTTTGACAAAGTGTAAGGCCACATTTATCTAACTTTGCTTAGTAAATCTGTCGAATGGTGGACTGTGTGACTCACGTACATGAGGTTGTGGGAAAGAATTGGTAATACGGGCCACGTCCCCGTCATCATGCCATAGCTACTACAGCTGTAATAAGGTCATAAAATGTTCCGTTTTACGCGTTTGAGGCACTTGTACGGGTTGTACCAATGTGTCGGGAAAACCATCAACGCATACTGCCCGAGCAAGTGGCCTGTACGAACGAACTCGCGCATGTAGTCCATACGAATGACTTGTGCTAGATACTTGCGTTTTGTGCAAGCATCATTAGTGTTGTTACTGGATCGAGGCGTTTATGAATAAACAGTTGCCCTAGAATTTTAAGTGGTCGCCTACCTTAGCGTGTGCTATGTGATCCGTGGATAGCTGCCCTGATCTGAGTGTTGCTTGTGACCGATTTTAATAGTTATAGGCCTTCAAAGGAGTTGTCCTGAAAGTAGTAATTATTGTGGTAGCAATAGGAGGGATTCGAGTCAAAGAGTCGTCTAAATCCTAAAAGAACGTAATTAGGCAACCGTAACATGTTTGCGTGAATGTTCACGAATTTGTGATGAAATATGCTGGTTTATAATATGTATCCTAATTGACAGGGACGTGATGTAATCGCGCGACTAAATGTATAATTGCGCGACTAAATGGACATGGCGTGGTGCAAGTGCCTAACCGACATTAATCAATGTATAATTATGGAGCAATAATCGCCACTTCCACCCGTAAATTCACCGACGTTATACATAATGAGATTCAAAAGATATGTCCTAAGTTTGTATAAACGTACATAGTCATTTATTTTCAGATTTGTTGTTTTTCAACTTTGTCGTGTGAAATAACAAACACAGAAGAAGACTTAAAGATTCGATGTGTCGTGTAGCGCCGATAAAAGGACAAACAAAGCCTTTTACATATATAATATTAGTTGCAATAGTCCCCAATTACGACTTTCATACGTAGATAAACGCAAAGATAAGGGGGTTGTTATTATTGCCATATAGATAAATACAGAACCCCGCTGAGCCGCCATCCTTGAAGCGCCTATAGTAACAGACAGCTAAGAGAATCAATATTTTCAAAAGTATTGAAACTGGCGGAGCCTCATCTTTTATGTGTTTGAATTAGGATTAGATCTTCGGTGGGAGCTTATTAGCGATTACTTAAGCATTAAGGCGCCTTCATTTTAAAACATCCAATAATCTTTGAAGTATTGAACTGCTTATAAACTGTACATTGATATTCGTAAATGGAGATGTTGTAAGTTGTAAGGCACCTTATTAGTATGTCAATAACATAAGAATACACCCTGTCACAGTTATTATTAAAATAATATTATGAGAATTGGTTTATAGAAAGAATGCAAGCGTTGTATTGTTGCATAATACAACTCTTGTTGATAATTACAAGAAAATATAAGTATTTAGCTGACTTGGAAAAGTGGGCTAAATAATAAACTCGCTCCAAGCAAAAGTACTAAGTAAGAGTTCACGTCAAAACTGTAATGGCTGCAACCGAGCTACATACGAAATCGTTCATTTGATAGTTTATCAACATTGGAGTAAAAAGTGTCTCTGATGTGAAGTTTTAATGTTGACCACTTCTATTGTCAGCGTGATATTTATTTGATAAATGCATATAAATTCTGAGGTTTGTGGCAATCCTAGAATAATACCAAAGAACCGAGATTTTGGCATGTTAGATATATTTTCGCAATCTTACGAGCTAATTAACAGAATCATTGCAAAAAATCCAATTTCTGCCGGCCGATTGGAAACTTGAAGACTTATTGTCCAATTTTCGTGTATTGTACTTAATCTATAACAGCGTTACGCGGATGAGCCGGAACATGGCACTTGGTTGGGTATAATATAAATAATTGTGTCATGCAATATTAATTTAAAGAAAGTATTTAAATGATAATATATAAAAGAGGTAGCCACTTAAACCTGGTACAAAATAGTTAAAATTATAAAATCTTTGCGTATCAGTTGCAATAACATTTTTATATTATATACTCTTTAGTTGATATTTTCCATTTTTGTTAAAGTTTTTTGTTATAACGTCTGAATTAATCTACTAAGGTAGATATGCCTAAGTCCAGCAGCACCTTTTTTCTTACAGCAACTTATATCGCTTCACTTGTAAATGTATCGTCTATTTACTGACTTGTACACTTTGTAGTATTTTTTAACAAAATACTGAAGCTATATCTGACAACTAGCCAGTCATCGGTTATTTATGACTTAATTAAGATGAGCCGTAAAACTGCCTTAGATTTAAAAAAAAGGGCCGTTGCAATCATCCTAGGACTTTTACATGTGGGTTGTATACACAGCGACAGATCAGCCTAGACTGTTTGGACTTTGAACTATTAGAAGTTGAACGCTGCGAATCGTGTTAGAGAGTGCGTTATATTTTTGTTACGGATAAAGATCCGTATACATAACGCACTCTCTAACACGATTCGCAGCGTCCTCTCTTCTCTGTCCTCTCTCCTTAACGAGTTCAAGTTGTTATACCTGTTCAAAAGTATGAAATATTTTATACGTCTTTATCATATTTTCATAGCAAAAATGTGTTGATACATGTTATTTCTCTGAGTCATTTTAACTAATTGATATCTGAACAATCAATGAACTATAACCATTTGATAACGAACAAGCTTGCATCTTCCTAACTACTCCAGTTAGACGAGAACATACTGTAGTAGATTGCTGTCATACACAATCGGGGCATATAAAAGGCGATGCAATGTCTGTGTTTGAGAGACTCGTGGCGGGGTTTCGCACCTTTGTAAAGCCTTGCCGTGGCTTCACAACTACAATCCAAATACCGTACTATGGACATGTATTGTATTGTTGGACCAATATAATTGGAACAGATCTCACAGGCGCTTCAAAGTGGAAATAAGATAATGGAAACGTCAATAGCAACATTCGACACCTTGATTCTCGGCATGTCTTTGCCTTACTAGCTAACTAAGTGACGTCAGTTGCAAGTTATGTCTGTTCTAAGTATATAATTATCAGACTACACCAGATGACCTGTAATAAATGACTGTACTGAGAATTTTTATCTCAAGCCAAAAATTGTTAGGATTATGACGTGTAAGTAATTATACTATTTTGATTAATTCATATGAAAATGATACGTACAGATATAAAAAATAATGCTCAACAATTTTAAGAAGCATTATATAGAGCTAGTATAGCTTGAATTTTAACTTTTGTGCCTATAACAAAAAATAGGATCATCAGGAACAGCGATTTAGAGGAGAGCACAGCACTCAATGGAGGATCAGAGTCAAAAGTTGCCTCAGCTTTGTGACGAACAGATCCGCATGGGCCTCCAGGGCATTAAACCTATCCAGATTAGCGTCACCGCAATCGAAGACAGAGACGAGACGAGAAGAGATTCAATTTTAGTTCATAAGCAAAATTGCAACTTCCCTGATTGGCTATTATAATAGTGATAGTATATGGAGTGAGTGTGGGATATATAGTTTTACAGATTTCGGTCGTATAGATATAAGGTCGTATATCAAAAAAGAGGTTTGGAAACAAAGAAATTTGCCTTGTCGTCAGCAGTGAGAGAAATTCTAAAGTGATAGATGACTGCGATCCGTCAGATCTTAGCAATGGCGGCAGAAGTTCTATTCGACTGATTTCGTCGCAGAACTGAAACGCTTTATTTCCCCGCGCTATAAGAAGCTAGCTATAGAACCATATTGCAAGACTTGGTAGGATTGCATAATGCGCTTTTCCTAACTGGTGTATCTTTTGCCTAGTGACTTCGAGCGTCTATCTATTTTAGGTAATTCTAGTGCTTTAGCGCGTATATATGTATATAGACCCAAATCAGAATTGAACTTTGCAAGTCATTTTCATGTCTGAGAATCGAATGTAATACCTAGACGCAAAACAGTGATCATATTATCCGCTGTTTGTATTTTTATCACGATGTCTCTGTATTAATTGCCAGCTCTGGCAAAGTTCTACATAGGTTCTCAGTTAGAAAATTTTCAATAATAATAATAATATAATAATATTTATTGATTACAGTGGTACCACATGAATACAGTCCATAAAGTACTTAATATAGGTAATATAATATGGGCTATTCAATAGTAACACGGTGCCTGGAAATGAGCGCGGTACGCGAGGCATATTGGCGATATAGTCTAATTTTAGATCTGACGTAATAGGGGCGAACCTGTTGCCGTAATAGGCTCGCTCCCTGTTACATGAGATTTAAAAAACGTAGCTGGTGAAATTTTGGTGTACCTACATTCCACCAATATGTAGACGTGCGTTTACGTTTGATATAATATCAGTTTTAATCTTTACACATTACCCACCCGCAAATCTAAAACTCAATGTGCCGGATTAGTTGTCGCAAAAACTTCTTAAAGGAGCGATTATCGTATAATAACGTGATCATTTACGCTATTTCGGCTTGCTCTTACTTATTAGTGATAACAAATGGGGTATATGAGCGGTTTTCACTGGCTCGGGGTAAGGCAACAATGGACTTTTCGAGGATTGTAGATAAGAACAGACCCTAATTTGTTTTCGGCTCAGTTACAGTCGGATCAACGTCTGCGGCGCAGCTCGATGGTAGTAGATTCAGATTGTTCAAATTCATGCATACGTGTGTATTATATAATATCCACAACTATGGTACTTTATTTAAGTAGTAACATTAATGTGAATATTTTGAATTTGCATATAATAACCACTAACTTCGATGACCGAAGCAGGCGTGGCACTACGAAAATTTTCCCTTCAAAAAATGTCAGTAGCAGCGTTTGTAATTATACCCTATAGATGAAAATTGATCCGCCCTCTGTTACAAGGAAACGGGAAATAATAGGGTAAATACGGATGATATGGATTTCTGATGAACTCTATGGGGACGTACACGTGTGATCCAACGTTGTTTATTAATGATCCATTAGTTAGTTTAAGTGCTCTCGGTATTTCACAATTGCTTTATATTTGTATTTGTCGAGCTGGAAGTGCAGAAATTCGCGGCACCGTTTGTTCTTGGAATCACAATTATTACAATGGAAGCAATCTAGCGACAAATGCACTAAATTGCAATTTTAATTGAAAATGAATATTATTACAAATTGAATAATGTATTGTCATGTTTATTACATTATTGGAATTTTAATATATTATGTATCAACACCTATTACCCATGTATCACACGATACACGATATACGATCGAGGATGTTGATGAAACGTACACATTGGTGAAGAAAATCTGAGATAAATAGACAAAGAAAAACCAGTTTAGTAGCCTCTGTTTGTCAAACGATTCTCTTTTAACTTAGTTTAGTAGCAATAGTGCCATCAATAAAAAAAATTGAAAACTTATTTTATGTAGGTAGATAAAGACTAAACAGTTTAGTACCTTTTTATCTCCTATTTGTCAACCGATTTTATTTTCCCTTTATTTAGTAAGGTTAAAGTATATGATAATAATAATAATAGTTTATTCAGTTTAAGTTGGTACAAATATGAATTACAATAGGTTCTAAAAATACTTAAAAATAGGATACAATACATTGGACTGTATCACAGGCGATATGTGCTTTTATAGTTAAACAGGACGAGTATTCTTAACAATATTTAACCAATATAGATTGTTCTATAATAAGTTACTATTATTATGAAAATAATATTAGTTATTTCATAATTTTGCATTTAAATATTAGCTGACATATATAATATTTATGACATAAACATATATGTCTAATAATGAGATTCTATGCTAACTAGTGTAAGTGATTACAATATAAATAAAAGACGATCTAGTCACACTCGTAGTCTACTGAGTTTATATACCTATATTCCGCTTGTTTCCTGGCTGGACAATCAGTTTCACCCATTTGGTGGCAGCTAGGCTTTTTAAAACGTATCCATTCACTAGCAGATAGCTGATGTTATAATAAGGCAACTTCTATTTTAGAAAAAAATTATGGGATTAGATTCCGTGATAGGAAATATAATAATAATATTAATTATTATCCGCCTCCCCTCCTGTCACCTCTGGGACAGTCGTTATCTCATCATGCGACTAACGATATATCGGAGGGCACAGTACACTGGCTTTTAAACTATCACCTTCGCCTTATGATATAAACAAAAAATGTATCACCAGGTTAAATAAAAGCACACAAACCGCAGAACAGCTTGTGGCGAGCTGAATGTGAGTGGTGACACTACGGTCCTGAATGCCTCAGACAGTCGGTTAGGCCCTCGTCCCCGGTTTGCCGTTACTGGTTGGCTGGGGTGGAATTGCAAGAGCGCCCGTAGGACTCTCAACTCTGGCTTGCCTTGGTCGGCCGGTCAGAGGGAGGCCGCTACAGCTGTATGCTTGGGGGTGGAAGTGTCATTGTCAAGCTAATGCCGCTGTAGGTGTTCCATTCCACCTTTGATTAAAGCTATCGAAGGGCCCATGTCTCCGTGTAAGCCTCCCAAAGGGCCAGGTATTTTCTAATATAATATGTTAGAAAGTAACTGTGATAAGAGAAACATATTAATTATGTATTAATATGAAGCGAAGAGAGAACAAAAAGAATTTGATTTTGGTAACAACAATAATAAACAGGGTCTTAACAGTACCCTCTAATATCCTGACACTGGTTTAGCCTTAGAGTGACTTTAGCCTTCGGGTTGCGGAGGTCAAGTGGCAGCCGCTCCGTGTAAAAACCGATATCCAGTCAAATCCGGTTAGACCAGAAAAGCCGACCCCAAAGTGACTTGGGAATAATAAAGGCTAAGAGAGAAAAAGAGAGAAGATATAATGTAGCCCCCAGCCCCCAGCTATCGTTTTTGTACTCACCAGACTGCGCCACTAGCGAGTAAGGTCCTGTCAATCATGTCACAACTGCTGTCAGTACCCGTATTTGGCAGTAATAATTTTTTATATTTTATGGTTACTGTTGAAGTGACTATAGAGTATGAGGTCTAGAGACCTTACTATCCACTAGCACCTCTAGCGGTGAATTCAAGCGCAGTAGCCAAACTATTAAAATTGTTCTTCAGATTTCTTATATGAAGGCGTTGAAACTGAAAGAATGCGAATTTCGGAACTTAAACACGTCCTGTTCATTAATAACATACGAACACGACCATGATTCTGAATTTGAACTCTTATATTTACTTTTAATTTTTGATCTAACTCAGTTCAATGCCTGAATAAGTGCCTTGTTACACAGAGTTAATCCAGTCACATCTATTTTTCTTTTGATGTCACAGCTTGTACAAGTTCATAAAGACGTTGACAGTGAATCGTGCACTTAACAAGTCATCGCTATTCACAGCATTTTTCATATACAAACCTAAATAAAGTAGTTTCTTAGGACAAATATTTGTGTTTTTCACACAATTTTTTGTCCCGTGTGGGGATTGAACCCACAACACTTAAACCATTACGCCATCTGTGCAGCCAAATTTCAGTTGTTTAAAATGTTTACTCACATAATCGGTCTATGTTAGTTTATTACCAAAACAAGAGTGTGGTCATATCAAAACCTTTTCGGTTTTTATAACCAACCTACCAATATACTTCTTAATTGCCTTTTGTGTTATACCATTTAATACGTTCATAATAGACATCTACTTAGTAGTACTTGAGTAGTCAATTTCTTATGCGCCTACATAATTCATATCAAATAAAGATAATAAGGTGAAATATCTCCACGTACTAAATAATAAAACTGAAATAATTTCCTAGCTAGCAGAGTATCTAGGTAATCGTCATGAAATAACAATTTTAAAGAATATTTAGCTCATCTAACGACGGGAAGGCAGCCTGCGCGTTACCTCGTTAATGTGCTCGTTAATGGTTTTATAAATTTTGAGCAAATGGAATATCCTTCATATACCATTTGCTGTATAGGTTCCGTCTATACGGCTAGTTATTGCTCAGCATAATTACGCTTTAAGGCTTAAGGTAACACGTGACGCCACGCCGCTACTCACATATTAAATGTTAAAGATCGATATCAAAGTTAGCACGGCTTATAACTTATAATGATTATCCTATCCTGATATTATTACTGCGGTAACATTCTTATCTTATATACGGGTCCAGTCAGTGCAGAGCGGCGACACTTCGACCCAGTGGGATCTTTTGTGTCAGCTCCAAGATCTATACTTTAGCTATCTCCTTATGAATGTACTGCATCAGCCGCAGCGTACACTTCAGAGGGAGAAACCTGAAGTCTTCGGAGTTTGGATATGCCAATCCCATCAGACCCATTTTCAATTCAGCCAGCGCGTCACATTCACACAGTAGTTGCGATATGGACTCGTTCTGTTCACCACAGGCTCTGCAGATCAAATTGTTTGCCAATTTTAATCTAAACAGGAAGTCGTTGGTGCCAAAATGGCCAGTGAACGCGCCTGTGAGCAGGCGTATTTGGCCCTTGTTGTACCCGCAGAGCTTCCAGGTGAAACCTGTGGCTCTGTTTGCAATGAATTTCTTGGAATGTTCCAGATCCCTAAGGGCCATTCACTCTAGCCTGTGTTTATCATTGCCATGTGCATTCAAAGCTGACAACAAAGCTTGACGGTGCTCTCAGAGAGTTCTACGAATGGCTCGAGGTCCACAAACATTTGCTCCAAGCCCTTTCTGGCTAATTCATCAGCCTCCTCACGGCCCTGCACCCCTGCATGCCCCGGAACCCACACTAGTCTGACTGTGTTCTTCCTGCCAAGTTTGTTCAGGGCCTTAACACAGTTCAGGACCACCAGATCCAGAGTTTAGCCTGTAGGAGCCCAGAGCCTTGAGAGCAGCTTGACTGTCACTGAGAATGTCAACAGTCCTGTCAGTGACATTATTGTTAATATTTTCTTGAGCGCAGGCAATTATAGTATAGGTTGTCGCTTGGAAGACCGTTGCATATTTGCCCACGCTTTGGCTCACCTTGCAGTCGTTGGCATAAATACCAGCGCCTGATCCTGTTTCCATTTTGTAACCATCAGTGTACCAGATAAGACAACCCTTGTCAGGGGATTGTAGACCTTGTCTCCATTCGTCCCTCATGGTGACCTTCATCTTAAAATTATTTTTGAATATGTGCATTGGTTGCATTTTGTACCATCCCATGCTCATAATCCTTTTGAAATCCTTCGAAATTTCCAATTTTATATGTCGAGTTTCCGGCATGTTGACGCTCCACAGCCCATGCACAGATAGTCTATGTAGCGCCTTTATCGCCTCTAACTCCACAACAATGTATAGCGGCGTTAGATCCAGCAGGACCTCTAACACTGCCGTTGGCGTAGCCGAGAACGTCCCTGTTATAGCCATGCAGGCCAATCGCTGCATATTCGACAGCGCGATGTTGATTCTTGTTGTTGCCCATGTTGTTAGTTTAGTTCTTGGCCACCACACAATGCTTCCATACGTAAGCATGTGTCTTATCATCATCGTGTATAGCCACTTTATGACCTTGGGCTTTAGCCCCTAGGTCTTCTCATAAGTAGAACGAATCATGCCGAAGACCCGGTGGCCCTTCTCTAGGGCTTTGTCTTATGATACCTCACCTCCGTGGACCATTGTAGCTGCATACCATAAATGGAGAGAGTTCCCAACCCTGTCAGATTCCTCTTTCTAGTAAACGGCACAACAGGAGTTTTCCCTGGGTTGATCGATAAATGGTTATGGCCTGCGGTAACATTATTTCTACGCAAGCTTTAAAGATATATAGATCAACAATGTTTGTGAACATTTCTTAGTCAACATTTACTTGAGATTAATCATGGTATAGCAGATTTTAGGAAATTCCTACTTAAAATAAGGTTTATTCAAATAAAACCGAATATATATTGTGCAAACAGAGTGCTTCAGTACGAAACTTCTATTGACCTTGTTACCTTGCCATTAAAAGGACCCTCCATATTGGACCCCATTTCTACGTGACCGTAAATGTCTGGGACATCGTTTTGCTGTTCCAGCTATATATCAGCTTGAGTTATTCGGCATTGTTTGGCAGAAAACTTCGAAACAGGAAGAAGGATTCTAATTCTTGGCATGAGTCTGGACTATAATAAAACTTATGTAGCAAAATATTACATTGATTGAGAAAGTCATAACATGATGATGTGTGAATGGTGATAACACTGAATTATATGAACTCCTAATTACTCAATTCGAAAATGTGATGTTAGTTTCACATATATTTCCAACTTCTATTATACCTAACAAAATCAAAGCGTGCGATATTTCGCGAAATAATATTTGAACATTTGACATATGTATTATGCACAAATAAACCTGTTAGATACAGTTCGTTTAATTAGTATCTACCTATCTAGTGAAATTCATGCAGGAATATCATTTTCATTACATACCTATTTACATATTTTAGATTAAATTATTAAATTCGTATCTAAATAGATGTAACTAAATGTTATCCGCGTTTTTGTTTTTGGTTATTAATTAATTGTATATGTTCATCTAATTGAAAATTACTCAAACTACCTTAAGTCCCTTTTTTTTAAATTGTCTTTATATACACTTTGTGTTCTATCGTTCGAGTGTTAATATATGAGCAGCGATAGCTCAGTGGGGAGACCAACAGACTGCAATGCAGAGAGTCTCGGGTTCGAACCCACGTCGCGCACCTCTAACCTTCGAAAGTTATATGACTTTTCAAAATTATGTGCGTATTGATTGACAATTATCACCTGCTCCATGCCTCGGAGAGCACGTTAAGCCGTCGGTCCTGGCTGCCATGAACATCTATGACAGTCGTTATTGGGAGAGTGTCGACACAAAAGATCCCACTGGGTCGAAGTGTCGCCGGTCTGCACTGCCTGGCCCCCACATAAGATACATACATACATACATGTACCTCATAACGTTATCCACATGTTAATGGTCATGGTCGAACAAATCGAAGCATGCTCTTTTTGTCACCAGCCTGAATATTTATTCCAGCATTTCAAAGAAAAAATAACTGCAAAACGAAGTGTTTAATAGAGCAGTTTTGGTTAACACACTGGCCTGACCAGAACTTGCTTTTTAAACACTTCGTTTTAATAGCACTCGCTACGGATAAACTATGTACACATTCAGTTGAAGATAAATGTATTTAAAGTATAGGGATCTTGAATATAATCGGTTGCTCTGCTGCCATACACGTAGCTCGGTTATGTGATCCGGCTGTTCGAACCATCGATACCGCATTGAATAGATTGTGTGTTTTATGGGTTCGAACTCGAGACCCTATGCATTGCAGTCTGTTGGTCTCCCCACTGAGCTATCGCTGCTCATCCTGTGTAGGGACTGAACCTAGAAAAATAATACACGATACGGCAAAGCAGTGCCATTTCATAAAACAGTGATTGAAGTTGATTAATTATTTTAAGGTAATGAGTTATGATTATAGTGAACACTTCTTTTCGCATTATGTTTTGTTTTTAATATACTTTGGCATAAATATTTTTGTATAATAATACTTTACCATAATTGATTTTGGCATAATAATATAGCAAATCTGGTGAGGACCCTTTACCCGACCATGGTTGCGAAGCGGGTAATTAGTGACAACCCGACAAATAGGTTCGTTAGGTTGCTGTGGGGTGGTCACCCCAGAGGGCTAGTTAGGATAACATACAATAAAAAACAAAAATGCTTGAGCTGTATACAGTATATTTAATTAAGATAACTAAAAATATGCCATGTTATATTATGTCTTAATATCTTAGGCAAATGAATAGGAAACCGTTTCTATCTGTAGTTTCAATGATGTCGTTATCTTAAGGTAATGATATATAACGTCATTTAAATTATACTTTATGATTATATTTCAGTAATAATAAATTTATTTAAATGCAATATTAACATACCAAAGACACAAACAATATTCTACAAAGATAATGCGTTATACATTTCCTTCTTTCAGTAGCGTTCGTGTCATAAATTAAAGAATAGCTAATATTAATAATAATAACTTGTTTATTTTTATTCTCTCACACAGAAGAAAGACACAGTACATAATATTTAACATCATAATCAACGAGTCCATACAAGAAAGCAGTGAATGTATAGTCTGTGTGAGAGACTGGTCTCTGTACTAGGAGGTCCTATATTACAGATTACCAGCCTCTCCGTGCTCTGAATAGGTAGTAGATATTATTTGTGTGCAGCCTAATTAGGTAAAATAAAAAAAATATACTGATTTGTTTATATATTTTTTCAGGTACAGAAGGAGGATTTCGCTGATTTTCTGGTGAGTGAATTTAATTTGTTTTACGAAATATATTTGAAATTGTCGAACCCAATTGTATCGTTGATTGTAAAACCCTTGTCTCTCTTTATACTACTTTATAGGTTACCATACAGATTGTGGTCAAGTTCTTACCATGATGATTAAATGAACTGAATGAATGTGTGCCCACCAAAATACCACACGTTCACTCATAAAACTATTATTGCTAATGCTGGTAATACTGAGTAGCTGCACGGTAGCTTAAAATGTGCACGGTGGGAATAGCTGACGAAATTTTAATGTGATACGCCTCTGATTAGTCCTCGCCGTGTATACAGGCGAGTGTGTATGTGCTTTTTGTACGTACGCACCCAAGTATTTCAACAGTTATCGCTTCGACATCATTGTTACTTTTACTTAAAGGGCACATGTCAGCTGTTTGCAATCTTGTCTCGTTTTGAAGACATATCACGTACCGAGACGAGAGTTGACAAAGTTAGACAATATTTATGAAGTCTGACAAACTACACTTGTTAAAACTTTTGTATTTAAATTCTGAGTTATTTAAGACGAGAAGGAATGACATAGTTTCTGAATATTGCTCATTTCAATTGATTTTTCTGGCAATAATATTCTAAAAATAGAACGTACCAAACCAGATCGTTAATCTTAAATATGTACCCATCAACAACTGCTAATGTAGCGTTCCCAATCGAGCCAGCACGGCTTGACATGTGCATTAGGCACAATTTTATTTAAGTTTATTTTTAGGTCTGCCCGTCACGTTTATCCTCAGAGCTATAGGAAGTCTGGCGTATAAAAATTACCTATTTGATAAATTTGATCCCAAAATGAAAAACTCTAATGCTCTTCGACCATACTAAAAAATATTTTAAATTCCTTATATATAAATGGGAAAATGGAAAGTAAAATTTGCGATTGAAAATATGAATGACCAGTGAAAGGGCTTTCAATATTTAAATAACAAAATTTGATCGTGTTTGGTTTTATTATACATATCTTACGCGATGTATGTTTATTGATATTTACAATGGATATTTAAAATTGTTGTCCATATAAATAGTTGTAGCAATAATATACTACCAGAATAAAAGATTATAAAAATGACCATACCTATTTACTATGGACAATAGTCATTTTTGTAATATGTCCACAGCAGCAAGCCAGGCTCAGTCATTGTGAACTCTTTGAACTGTACGGCAAAAGTTCTTAGTAATTTATTATCATATAAGGTGAGCATAAAGCTTGCTTTTTAAAAGCAAACTTACGATCATAACGCAATAAGTGACATTAGAATGATTCGCATCCTAATTTTGATGTACATTTCACGAAACTTGATCTTTATTCCATTTACTCTTACTGCATTTCTTAAGAGCACATATCGGTTTCATATTTATCGACGATTTTATTTGCATACATGTTATTCTAGGCGGTTGACTAGTTCCAAAACTTATATATCAAACGTTAGGTGTCATCCCACTGCAGCAAAAATGACGTGTCAGATTCAATATGTGCCCATCAATGGAGAGCTGGATTTCAAATTACAAACCGGGCTCTACAAACATTGGAATCACAGAAACAAAGCTCTCGCCGGCTCGGACCGTATATCACCATATACATACATATATATCTATTAATGTTTATGTACATAGTTTATTGACTTGTGAGAGAAATGAATATACCTACACATTTAAAATTGGTATATAGTTTAAAATAAGTTGTGTTACACTAAACAATAACTTACAGGTTCTTACATAGCCTGAATTATATGTCCATAGATTTTTAATTAAAATCATCAATAATTTAATTAATGCAATTTACCTATTAAAGCAGTAGGTATTATAGTTGAGCAACTGTATTGCATTGAGGTGCGCTTTTTTGTTTATACATTGTATACAGTTCATTATTCACCTCAACAAAACCGCAGCAAAGACGGGCTTGCTTATTCTATTCTATATATTAATCCGTGAGGTAAAAACTTTGTACCTCTTTTTACGAAAATTGCGTGGACGGAGGAGTATAATATTTGGCACAGTTAAAGTTTATATGGAGAAGGAGTGGCGAATCCAAATATTTATATAAAATATGCATTAGAAATACATTAAATTAATGAAATAACACTACACGCACACAACCATGCATTTGACACGCAGTCGAATCGCGTTCGTAGTATTTCGGTATTGTTTGGCTGACGTAGTACTATTCTTCGTAACTGTGGTTACTAAGAATATATAATATAGTATTATAATATAGTATTATAATTATAATATAGAATATAGTATAATAGAATACTATATTGACATATATCAGCAATATCTTACAGGCAACCTTTGGGTGGATTGGAATGATATTTATATTATAATATATTTACGTATTTTTATGTAATAAGAAAACAAAGTAGCAAGCTCAGAAATATCGTCAATGAAATAGGGAAATTAAACTGTATAGCCTTGGCGAAATCTAAATTAAATGTGATTATAAGTGTATAGTTCGAGACAATAAAACCTAAATAACTATCAAACTTAAAATTTAAATCAATTATGGTCGAATTTCGACCTAGGCGACCGCTAGTTATAATTAACGGAGAAACTAATATTCGAATTGCTGTACGTTTCCATTGGTAAGATATAATTAATTTATTTTATCAAGCAAAGGCACGCGTCCTTGTTCCTTTTAAAAAGTGTATATTTGAAGACAGGTTCCCTAAAAATCTTTATAGCTGCTTAGTCGCAAAGCGTCACCAATTTCACGTGCAAATAATTCCTAACTAATATTATAAATGCAAATGTGGGTTTGTTTGTCTATTACGCTTTGACGCCTCAACCACTCGACCGATCATTATGACATTTTGCATACACGTTGCCAGGGATACAGAAAAGGATAAAGGATAACTTTCATCCATAAACAAATGAGAATCGGCAATGAATTGCCGTTAATCTTAGAGTTCGAAACAATGGTTCAAGTAATATGTAAAGGTCACGTGATACCACGTGACCTTGAGGTCAGAGGTCAAAAGTCATAGTCAACTTGGGGGTATATCGACTATGCTGAGTCGAATGGCGTTGACCGCGAGTCTCTAGCTCTTACGGTTCTTGAGTTGAAAGTTCTATAACAGACAGACGGACGGACGGAAGGACAAAGCAGTTGTATAAGAGTTTTTTCGAACTCTAAAAAGTACTATGCCTGGGATAAAGGTATTTATTGACTAAATCTATATTAACGCGAGCGAAACTGCAGATAAAATCTAGAATCATTATATGTACTGTTGTCACAAACGTAGTGATAAAGGATTCATTAAAACTTATAGGCATTTTCATTATAAAAATATTAATCTATATTATCATCAAAATGTTGTAAAGCATTGACGTAGTGAATTGACGTGTCCAAGAAATGTTTTCACATTTTGATGAAAATACAGATTTTTGACTTTGACTTTGAGCAAAGTATTAATATGAGATTGAACTCTATTTAACTATCCGTCCAGTATACCTTACGGGAATGGCAAGCATACACAGATATTCTTTGTAATAATTGTGTATACAATACATTTTATTGGATACCTGACGCTGTCTAAACCGCCCTGTATAGGTTGAAACGAGTATTTGTAACATATGGAGAGTTTATGACAGTGCACTATGCACTTACTTATCTCTGTTTGCGAGGTACGATGAAGCACTGGTTACAAAATAAATGCCTTTTATTTCTGTAAGCCCTTTTCACTTTAAATAGTATAGGATTAGCAGATAACAGTCTATAGTTAAATTATGAGACCAAAAGCGTTATTCGGCTTTTAGGGAGACAAATATACTTCATCTTTCAACAAGTTCATTCTCTATTAGTTAGCAATAGTCATTGTTTACGGTTACCTTAAGTTCAATAAAAATCCAAAATCTCTCTCTCACGATGCTTATCTAGTAAATATCAAAACTAAATCTTTGATACGGCACGTATGCCGAATCGAATTTCTACGTCTGCAATGTAGCCTCCTATTACCGAAATTCTTGCAAAGCATTATTAAGTTACAGTAGATTATGCATTATCAGGATTTGCTCTCGACCCAATATAATAATTAAGAATTGAAGCATAGTTTGTTAAATAATGAGCATAAAATTGCTGTGTTATTGTTATAAACTTATTATTATTATTATTATAAAAATATTATTCAATCCTGAAATTCAATATCCTGCAAGAGGCACCGAATATGTTGTTCATTCACTATTCGTCAATTACTATTAGACGAACCGGAAATACATTTTGAAATGCCGAATGCTGAGTAAAATGAACGAATAAAACTACAAAGTAATATTGTGGATTGTGCATATATGTATATACTGTTAAAATGTACCTATGTGCTTGTGTTATGTACGTGCTATTGTCTTTGCTAGCAAACACTAATAAGGCATTGAATACTTAACCTTGAATATACAGGTAATTGTGGGTTCGCGTCTACAAGAAATGCATCAATCAGAGACCATTCGCTAATTTGAGGGGATAAGAAACATTATGACTAATTTCTCAACAGATACTAAATAAATATAGAATTCTATTAGAGCTTTTAATTTGAAAAGAATCTAATTAAAATCTATATATAGTGTTTTACGTTTGCTTTCCAAATTATTTATGTATCTGTCACAAAATAATCGAAATTGTTATATTTAAGGCCTTAGATAGAGTTCAATGTAAATTCCACAGCTATGAACTTAAATTCTCATTTAACTTAGGTATTCCTACCCAACGCGTTTTTAAGCGATATCGATATAACGTCTCCAAACTTATACAAGATCTTTCAGATATAACACAGTTTATGATATTAGAGTACCGTTATTAGTGCCTTAACCATCTGCACCACTGACGACCTAAATATTTGCATGTCGGCACACTGCATTGTACACTTTGGTGTTGAAGGCATCTAGACTATGTATGTCATGAATGGATACAACCAGCCGTATTTCATAAGTACCTATAGTAAGTACCGTAGTTAAAGCAACATCTATTAGCTGGTCTACTACCACGTAACGGTTGGAATGATTCATACAATTTCACAACGAGTCATTGTAAAATTTTTGTTGAGCTTCGGATTAATGCACAATCCATTAAGTAATCAAAAGTTCCAATAAGATGGTCTAGTCTTTTGAAAACTCTTGAACATAATAGTTATTTAAAACTTTAGTCTTCAAGATCTTTGACATGAAACTTACGATTTCTTTTAACCGGCGCCAATTGGGAATTCGAAACTTATTATATAGCAATTATATATTTCAAATTGAAGTCATAAACTACCAGCAAAATTAAGCGATTTTAGTTTGTGATTACTTAATACAATGGTCAGATATGTACTTATTAATTTAATCTTATATAAATACGGTAGTGTATTTTTGGTTAGTTGTTCCTTCACGCAGCAGAACGAAGTAATTTTTGCATCTTAGGATAAAAAATATTCTTATTAAATATATTAAGAATATTTTTTGTTTGCTAAGGTTAAGGTTAATTAAATGACTAACGAGGGAAAGACATCACATGAAGCAGGACTTGAACCTGCGACTTCGACAAGTCGTGTCGAGCAACTAAGCTATTCATGGCTCTACGTCAGGATTGGTAACAAAGGATTTTCTCTTAGGAAATTGCTCGTAGTAGCTGTGACTCTGGAATTGTGTCGAAGAACAGAAATAGTATCGCTTCCTATTACGTGACTCCAAAAATATAGTAGTGAAATGCACAGGCGTGACGTTACAGCAAGCTTCTTATTTTATATATCTTCAGTATATAAATCTATATATTAATACGTGAAGCAAAAGCTTTGTACCCCTTTTTACGAAAATTGTGCGGACGTAGGAGTATGAAATTTGGCACAGTTAAAGTTTATATGGAGAAGGAGGTGCGAATTCTAATATTTATATAAAATATGCATTAGAAATACATTAAATTAATGAAAAAACACTACACGCACAACCATGCATTTGACATACGCAGTCGAAGCGCGTAACTATGGTTACATACATCAATATATAATGACATATATCAGCAATATCGTAGAGGCAAACTTTGGTCGAATTTCGAGCACTCGGCGACCGCTAGTACATATAATTATTTAAATATATCTCGTTAAATATTTAGAGGAACGTCTGCATTTAGTCGGACTATAATTTATATAAAGTAAATTTCACTTACGTCGAAGTTTATTACGTTGCATTCCGTGAAGTTACTTTTAAGAAATAATATTGAGAAGCAATGCTTATTTACTTTGTCGGTTTGTATTCAAGTACCTAGAGTGTTGTTAACTGTAATAATATTATAATTACTTATTTCTCTTCTATTACTCTTTTGATATTTTAAAATTGCGTATTAAAATAAAATTGCGTACAAATGTTTAATACCAATGTATTTTTTATGTCTAGTCGATTACTAGACTCTGAGATGCATATGACAAGTACTCTTGTATCTCCAGCTAAGCTAAATGCTTTTTAGTAGCGTGTACACGGTATTGATATTGTAATGGATCGACATCAAACTGATGGCCTATCAGTCGCAGATTGACGCTTTAAAAACAAAAGTCTTACCGATTCTTTAAAGATTGTGCATGTGTATTCGCAAGCATTTTAAGTATAAACATATGTTAAAAATGCTTGCGAATATTTTATACAATGACAATTATTTAGTGTTGTAACTAAAGTTGAGGCCAGAACTTTGGTATATAAATTTCAGAATGTATATTCATTACGACTGTGCCCGGCAGGCAACAATAAGCTCGAACTCTATTAGGTGAGATTTAAAACTAGCTGGCAATATAATAATAATATTCTACCACATACACACAACACCATCTAGCCCAAACTAAGCAGAGCTTGTACTATGGGTACTAGACAATGGATAAACATACATGTATACTTTTTTTTTTTTTTTTTTGTAGATACATACATAGTATACATATGTAGGTACTGTTGCCTACTCCTTCCTGAATGTAGTCGTGAATATTAAATTATAGCAGCCATTTTATTTTAAAATAAATAAACCTCAAAATAATTGCAGCTCATCATTATCACGTAATATTTCCAAATATGAGATGATAATGTAATTATAAACGCCAGGGACTGGATTTATCGGAGCAGTAAAATGAAAACCGATAATAGACTTAACAGTTTCCTGTTTTACAAAGTAACGTCATCATAAACTTGAAATTGAGCACTAGCGTAGCTTAGAGAGGGGTTACGTTAAGTTTATCTCATAGGCCGGGCACGAGTCAGCATGAAAATATAGCCTTTAACGGGAACAAAAATGGTTTATTATGTAATAACTGAATGGGTTAGGTAAGTAGCCATTAAATGTCGTATAATGACCAATAAGTGAATCTATAATTTAGCATTCATATTATTGAAATGAAAATATACCAAATTATTTTGTTTTATATGAAACCCACCCTTGCTACAGTTATATTCTCACACACCATCCTTCCCGCATATTTATGTTAGTTCATTTTTATGAATAGGCATCCTAAGCTTTTGAACATATTTGTGTTAGTACTTAAGTCTGCCTCCACAATAAGTAGGTAAGTGGCAGCAACGGTAGTAGTTATAGGTATTCTTAGGTTTCTTTTACAAATGTGGCAGTAAGTAGTTAATTGTTCTCTTATCAAACAATGGATAGCAAAGTAGCCGTTTAGGGATTATATATTCTATCTACAAATAACTAGTCGTTACCCGTGAATGTAAAATGAGTCCATGGCCTTTACTAGGGTTCTAGCTCTCTTTATGAAAAAACATTGCTTAGTGGACATAAATAGTACGCCTTGTGACAACAAATAGCTTCGCTAAATAACTTTTTGTATTCTAAGTGATGACTATATTAGAATAAATTAACGTTTATGTTGCAGATACTTATAAGCATTATTTATTATCCGCAATGATGAATGGTTTGCATAGAGTTTGTGATAAATAATTTGACGTAAATTATGATTATTTGTGCAATCAAGTACAGATAATGTTATTATCTGTGAATAACATAGCGCTTATTATATTGTTATGTTAAAAGTGTTAATGATATTTATGCGTAAAATACTTAAATATTAAGCAAGGTGTAATAAAAGTCGCAATAACTAGGCTCATACAGAGCTTTCAGATATCTAGAGCGCTGGATACATATGCCAACAAGTAAAAAATCCTTGCTCTCAGTTTTTGTGAATTTATTTGTTCATCATGGCACTGGAGAATATGAACTGGCACAAAGCGTGGCAACATTCCCTTGACAATTACTACAAAATTCTGAAATGTTTATTGGATTGAAAGGATATGTATTATTCTAGTTTTAGTCATCTGAGGAGAAAGAATTAGATTGTCCAAGAAATGTAACTATATGAAGTGTCGACTTACTAAATAGAAATGCTACTTTTAAATATAAGTTGTATTGTAGTATACTCAATAATGGGTAAAATATAAAAAAACCGAACGCAACAGTTCGTCGCGGTGAGACGATAACTAAGCTGCAACGAGTTTACAACTGAACTGGAGCAATAGCCATTACTGTGTGAAGGGAGCTTTTACACCCTGGCTGCATTGTACTTTTTAATAAGTCATATATTATTTCCACAGCTTTGGATTAAATCTTTATGCTAAAAGCAACTGAAAACTCATATTTCAGTATATCCAACAGATGAAACTTCTTTTATGTATAAATTTCATTAATAAAACTGTTATTATCCATTTATATTAATCCTTGTGCTGGTTCAAGAATTATATTTTTAATACTATCGATCTATATCTATACTATGTTATAAATGTTAACCAATAATCGGATTCAAATTAATCAAAGCTATGTAATATTTTTGTAGTTACTTTTTATCAGTTCCCGTAAGCATTCTACTCATTAGCAATTACCGTTCCTACTGTTTAGAATAAGTATCCGGTTAATAAACAAGGTTAATAAAATAAAGAATAACGACAAAGGAAATGACTACGTGTTTATGTAAAGTAATGTGTTCCAAGAACAAAGTCTCGGGGGAAAAGGGATTGTAAATTATCATAATGGGTCAGGTGATTCCGACACTGGGCGGACCGGAATGTAGATGAGAATTGTAGGATGTCGACAAACGTGGTGACAGTCTGTGCTGAGCCGTCCACGAGACACAAAGCCTATTCGTGAATCGTAAGTAGTGTATTGGTAACGAAGTGGTTTACTAGTTATCTGTAATTATATTCTCCTGTGCATCATCTGTTTATAATTTAATGTAGCGTTCGACGCCTAAAACGTTGCGTTGTTGCTTCAAAATGTTATTGGAGCGGATTTAATTCTAGAAATTCACTTTGCTGAGAATGTTCCATTTATCACACAGAACTAATTTTATGTTATATGATGAAACTAGTTCACATACTATATACTGATCCATTGTAATATGTAAAACTTTTAAGACATGCATTTTTCTGCATGATAAGATTTTATTAAAATATTATTTAATTATACACTTTACTAGCAAAGCCAACCGACGAGACGGTGTCCTGCCCAAACGAACCGATGGTAGCAATAGCTACCGGGTCCAATTATGATTCTAAACCATTCAGAGACAAACAAAAACTTGAAACACTCTCAAAATAAAAATCATAATTGTCGGTCCAACTGTTTAGAAAGAGTTCAGTGACATGTACTCGTACAGAAAAATTATACAAGTATATAGATATACCGTAATTAGGTTTTCACCATAATATATTTCTTTGCTGTTGTTGTCAACCCATTGAGCACATCGAAGTCTAGACACAATAGGATTCATCTACAACATTGCGCTTCAAACCTTGAAGTCATTTTTACTTCTCTCTTTTCTTTCCTACACATGTCACCTACATATACACTACCGTTCAAAAGTTTGGAATCACCATAATTTTCGTCGACAGAAAAACTATACCGCAATAAATCCATCAAAAAACGTATTGTTATTGGAGATTAGTATTTTTACGACCGTACTAACAATAACATTTAACAAAAACACTAATTTCTTATCAACTATCCATTGTTTTCAAAAAAGACCGACACACGTGTTTTATGACCACTCAAGATGGGACACCGCCGTTTGAAGATTTCTTAGAATTGGCGCTTTTAAGCATTGTTGTAGTAATGAGTAGTGTCTAATCTTTGGAATATGGGTGTATTATTGCAAAAATTATCAGTTTAGAGTTCAGTGTGATTTGTGACGTTCATCTGATAGTTAGAAAAGTTCGCAAGCTAATAAAATGGCAAAAAGGAAACAGATTTCGCTTGAACAGCGGAGTGCTATCTGTACTTTGAGCGAAGGCTATTCTATGCACCAAATCGCAGAAAAGGTCGGTGTTTTATACAAAGGTGTACATTATACTCTTGTACGAAAAAAAGCTACTGGAGGAAATCAAGACCGGAAGAGATCTGGACGTCCCAAATCTACGAAAAAGCAGGCAGATAACTACGTTGTGACGTTATTGAAACGAAATCGACGTTTAACTGCACCTCAAATTGCCGCTACTTTAAATGAAACCCGAGAAAAGCCAATTTCAATAACAACTGTAAAAAGGCGTTTGCTATCTACTGGTCTAAGAGGAAGTGTAGCAGCCAAAAAACCCAGATTGACTAGTGTTCATAAAAGAAAGAGACTGGAGTGGGCCAAAACACATAAAACTGGACAGTAGAAGACTGCAAAAAAGTCCTTTGGACGGATGAGTCCAAATTTCTAATTTTTGGATCTAATAGACGAGTTTTTGTGCGCCGATCAAAAGAGAAGCGGGCGTTAGAAGCGTGTACTGTGCAGACTGTTAAGCACGGCGGTGGTAGTGTGATGGTTTGAGGATGCTCTGGTAATAATAAACCCGGCCATCTGATCAAAATCACCGGGAAACTGAATAAAGAAGGCTATCTGAAAATACTTGAAGAAAATGCCATTCGCTCTGGAATTAATGTGATTGGTCGAAATTTTGTTTTTCAACAAGATAATGACCCTAAGTTTTCATCGAAATTATGCCAGGGGTTCTTAGAGCAAAAACAATGTGAAAAAGTTTTGCAAATTATGAAGTGGCCCTCACAATCGCCAGATTTGTCTCCGATTGAATTAGTATGGGATGAACTGGATAGAAAAGTGAAGAACCGGTGTCCATCGAGCTCAGCACAGTTGTGGGAATATTTACAGAGCGAATGGAAGTCACTGGACTCCGAATACTTCAATAAATTAATCAAAAGAATGAGTAAAATTTGTGAACAAGTAATTAAGAATAAGGGTGAAAATTTAACGAAGACTATACAGTCTTCGTTAAATTTTCAAAAGTATACACTTTTGTTCTTATTTTTACTGATTCTATTTAACTGAACGCTAATCTAAGGTTTGATTAAGATTTAGGTGTGATAAAGTATACTTTAAACATATTATAGTCGTTTTAATTCAAAATTACCCTAGTGATTTCAAACTTTTGGACGGTAGTGTATGTATCTAGTAATATATTTGAGTCAATAAGATTGAAGTAATAAAAAATAATATCCATGGTTCCGATGACTTCCACGCTTTATTTTTAAAAAGGGTGTAAGTCGTCGGTACTATGGATATATACCTATACTACTAACACAGTATTTTAGTGCAATAAAAATGGACCGAGAGGCCGCTTTAGTGAAATGTACGTTTGATCGCGAAAACATCATTATGCTACAAAAACGAAACGTGTTAACACTCGCAATACGTCAACCGTCAAAACATTTTTTACTAAAGACTTGTTAATCTATAGCTGTATAAATGGGATACACCCTTAAAAGCTTTAGCATGGACGATCCCGTCGCCGCCGCCGTCACAAATATTTGGTTATAGTTCCAATGCACCGGCTCACCCGTCAATGTATCACCCTTTTACAGGCAACGGGCCTAAGGACAATAACAGTTACTAAGTTGCATTTAGTAAGTAGAGTTCTGGCGACTCACAAACCCAACTCTCCTATTCCCTATCTTATCGGCAATGGACGCGTCTTACGTATTAGGCAAAGCTTACTATCCGGAGAATAGCACGTTTGACACATTGAAAAATTTATTATGTCTATTATGGAATCGATATGAATAAGAACTTAAAATTAAGGCTTTAAACCTAACGATTTTCGAGCTCTGTAAGCCTAATTTATTGTTTCATATTATAAAGGAAATTCAGCATTTGCTTATTTTTAATAAGCTAATACCGCACTTCCTTATTTATAATAAGCAAATACCGAATTTAGTAAGGATCACCGAAATATCTCAGGAAATAACTATTAATTCAGAGTTTTAGCGGTTTACCGGCTACGAGCCCGTACGACCCTTGACTTTCATCCCTTTCATAGAAAGACGGATCCCCACTTGGCGGGGCTCCTATTTTTGGGTGGAATTTAAGAAGAAATCTAACAAATACTTACTAGGGGGCGAACCTTGAGGGGCGAACGGGCTCTTAACTGGTTGTGTAGTGTAGTGATTGTTACAATTTAATAAGATTTTAATTAATTCGCGTTTATTGATTTACAGAAATCTATTTTATTATTTTATTATATTTTATTATTTACTTTACATATTCTAATTTATTTTGCACAGGAAAATATGAGAAGCCATGATACTTAAATCTGGGTAAATATAATACCTTTTTTTGTAAAACTATTGTTTTACAAACAAAGGTATTATATAAGCTCAGCTGGCACGAAACCTTAACCCTGCGGTCGATTCATACCTAAAGAGTTTGCGTTGCGTTTCAACCGATTCGTGGATAACCCAACCAATTTGAGTCATCGTCAAACCCCGAGACCCCAACTGGATCGTAACCACTAGCGTAATTGGTTAGCACCTAGTTTTAGACGGTGATAATGCATTTATGCTTCTGCAAACTTTTTATTTGGAAACATTAGAATTATGTGCTTCGTAGATTAAACACGTTGTAACATTCAATCTATATCGTAATTAGGTAGCAAGCGTTAAAATTAATATCTTTCTTAAAATTTCACCAAGTATGCCTTTCGTGTTAAATAACTTTGTGGTTCCGGAGGTACGCGACGGGTGTACAATTTCACATACACGATAATATTAGATAGAATTACTGAAGCACAATTATCCGTTTGCAATACATTATTACTATTACGATAATGGGTGTTCCCAGGAAGCGATACGGAATTTTAGAATGGTTTAATATAACACTGTTTGTAATATTATCTAATGGATAATTTAACTAATATTTCCAAGTAGTCACGGCTATAGAGCAAGCGATGTCCAATCCACTATCTAGAATTAGAAACTCGAACGTTTCACAATGCGCTTTGTGTTCTTCTGGTGTTGAACGATCTTTGTGATCGAACTTTACATAAAATGTCACCACTATACTTCTTACAAAGTTATCGTGTATGACGCCTGAGGTGTGGCTACGCGAAGTAAAACACAATACTTATTTTTATATCTACCACTGAGTGATCGTTTTAATTCCTTTGCCACTTCATATCACTTTCACGCTGACTGTTAAACCTACAGAAAACAAATATAACTCTGGTTGCCTGTCCATTGAAAGATGAAAGTGATTTCAAACCTGGTGAAACAAAACATAAAGCTTTTTTGCCTCTCAATTACGTATATTTCATGTAACATTGAGAGGGCTGTTCTCTCTTTGCTGTGGTATTTCACTTTTTATGGCACACTAACAGATTGATTTTATATGTATTGAATCAAATTCGTTTTTCTAGTACTTTAAAATTCTGCATGAAAATCGAATATATTCAATAGTGGATTTCGACCGTGACTCCCCTTGAGTAAAATGTAGGTTAGGTTATGTTATATTAGTAACAGTACGTTTTTGTAGATGAAAGGTACCCTATGTCTTTTTTTGTTACTCTAATAACGTGAATGCGAAATATCATATTGATCGGGCGCGTAGTTAAGGCGTGAAAACGTAACAAACAAACTCACATTCGCATAATATAATATTAGTTAGGATTCTATTTGTAAGTATTAGTAAATATTTACATTACTAATATATTATTTAACTGAATTAACACAATTGCATCGTTTACGTAAAAAAACCGGGTTCAAGATTTTCTCGCACTTATACGTTTCAATTTACTTGTCATACAAGTTGAATGGATTAATCTTCACACCAAACAACCATTTATAAACGGCATTGTAAGCAGTTTCTGACCATATGACCAAGACTGATAACAAACGACTCATTCAAAAGATATATTGTATCAATTACTATATGACACATACACAATCACGCTTGAATATTCCCGAAACGGCAGGCGGAGGTGTACTATATACTTATACTACTATAGTACTATACGACTCGCCATGAATGTTTTAGGTCCAATGTAATAACCAAGCCGGGGACACATTTCCAGAGTCACTGTTGCTATTGATAAATTCTTAACATAAAACGCAATGGCCTAATTCGTTATCGCCACTACTCCGCGCCGAGTGTTGTAGACTTGATCGACAAAATTTGTGTGAGCTCGACCCGGAAATCGAAACCTCACGATCACAGACAGGCAAAAGCGCAAACTGATGTTACGGGATCAATTATGAGGCAGGCGAGGCGTGAATATTTAGGTCAGGTGAATAAATCATCCAATATATAATTATAATATAATCTCCATTGCGGCTCTCATGACACCCGAGGCAAGTGATAGGCGCAAGTCGGCACACGACAGTCAAAACCTCCATCCAAGCCATCTTTGACCGGTAGGTACTAGGGACGTGCCAAACAGCCAACTCGACTAATAACTGCTCTTAATATTTAATGTAAATCATGAATCATCCATGTTAATTAATGCCCGGCGTTTGCAGTTTACATTAGCTCCAGCATGGGCGGTTAATGGTGATTTACGAATACTTGCGTAAATAACTCGATGCGTACTATCCTATAAAAGCTTAAAATTCCACTTGACTTATGTACTATTTGCAATACAATAGCCTACTAAGTTTTATATTCTAATGTTATAGGTTTAACGTTAAGTTACTACGTAATTTCTTCACTTTAAAACAAACTATAATTTCTCAGAAAATTGTAACAGCTGTGACTGAGGTAGTTAACGTATGTTATGGTTTAATTGAGTAACACTCAATTGATAGCAAAGCGGGTCATTTAATTAATAGCGAAGTCGTAAATGCTACTGCATCTATTTAAAATCTAATTTTATATTTTACTTATTTTCTCCACTTATATTCAGTAAAGCAACGATGAAAGTGCAATATGACTAATCATTTCTAGCAGTGCTAAATTTATCTACATAACTCTTGAAAGAGCTCTTGACCTTTAACATAAAATCCTTCTTAGAAAAAATGGAGTAAGTCAAGCTTTGTGCTTAATCTTTACTTGACTCCATAGTAGCTTCTATTCGAATAACCTGTTTTCCTTCCATAGTGTAAACTATCTTCGTGCTTAAACTATGATTAACGTTACCGGCCATTCGCGAAGTTCTATGAAAGATAAACAAAAAGAGCAATTGAAGGATTCGATAAATAATGCATGAAACAAAATAAATTAATTTAACTCATCAAATAAAAACAAAATAATCTCCTACATACTCACGAGCCCATATTTCAGTTGTCAAGTTATCGAGTTACATTTTTAGTATTCTGTTCCATTCTCGATCTGGGCTACCTTGTTCTCTGATAATTTGTAAAAAGCCGGTTGTGTTTTCAAATACCATATAAAAGCTGATAGAACGACTTAGACAAATTTAAATCAGACAAGTCAGCAGGCTTTTTCATACTTTTGAAGTGAAGCATACATTGTCATCAACTAATATGTGTTATATTAGTGTACTATCTGAAATTCGTTGAGTGATTATTTATGGCTTGCTGAAGCCATGTAAATTTAAACAAACTTCCTAGCGTAAAAACTTAGTAGGCAATCAAAGTCTTCTATAATTTGACTCTAAATCCAAACTAGTAAAAGTTCCTTATGGTATGAGTCCTGTTTTCTGGTCCACGGGACTTCGGAGCTCTAGTTCTATTCTTTGTAGTTAGTTGTTTGTAATACAAATTTTGTAGTAGGCGACCATTACTAAGGCCACAGACCATAACAACGATCACACCCTCTGTATATACGATACCATTTTTGGATACACATATCTTGCACGTTATTTGTCTCGTAGTGCTATATTTTTATCGCAAAACGTCATATAATCCCATGGCGTTGTTTGAAATTAATATTATTTTTAAGTAAGAAATACGTTATTAAATCAAATAATAAAATCAAGTGCTTGATTTCAGAAATAAGAATGTGTGTTCCTCAGCCTTAATTTAATAATTATACAAACAAAACATTTTCTTTTCGTCAACATCTAAAATCTTTTCATCACTGCGTTTGCTAGAATGGACATATTAATCTTAAACAATATTAATATGAATCCGTATTGCCATACACAGTGACCAATATTAAACACTGATGTCAAACAAAGTCTGTACATATTAGATTATGCTCCAGTCAGTTAGTGCTACTGTATTTGTGGTTTAATACCAATCCTCGAGGACGATCAGGCACCTACTAAGCGTGTGAGTGCAGTGTACACTAATGAATAACTAATTGCTAAAGTTAAAGCCGTTTTAAACAGATTGTCGCGCGGTCACAACGTTGAAACTTTAATTAATAAAACTATTTCAGTGTATTTATTTAAACAGAAACATTTTTACTATAGTGAATAAAAACACAGTTTACCGTTCTCTCAAGTAATGAAAATATTAAACCAATCTGTTCTTGCAACGTAAACGTTCTATTTGATATTATAAAAATGTAAACATTGTTTATTTATATGTACCTTACATCTTTTAATATCTTTTACTACTAAATTAATTCAACAAAGTCTAGAGACTTTATTGAATTGCAGTATAGGGTTAGAATACTATACTAACCTTAAATAACAGACTACTTTTTACTGATATATGACGCGAACGGAGTCGCGGACGAAACTAGTAAGTACTTTGGTATTTTATAATTTTTTAGGTGTCTACTTTTATGAACTGATTATATGTTCGTGTACAGTGTGATACAAACCGTATCGTTTGTTACAGCATTTTCCGTATCTTGTACTTCCAACTCAACTCATCGAAAAATAATGCGTCAGAATTTTTATGCATACTGTATGTAAATGAATGCGTGCGTACTTAATATGCGTGAACCACGAACAGACCACAGTATGTTCGCATATTGGCACTTTATTTGCTTTAGCCGTGGAGCCGAGCCTCCGCGAGAGCGGTCAACGATTAACGCACTTTTATATAAAGCTCATTGATTTTATGCGTTGTCTTACGCCCTTGATGAAATTAACTTCAGTCACGATCGCTTGGTTATAATCAAACAAAATCAAGGGTGGCATTGAGTACAGATTTATATATGTATGGTATATGGAATTTTAATTTATTCGGTAAATATTTCGATTTAGGAATATATTACACTAGTGTCGGATCGTGGTTTTGCTCGCGTAATATTTAAAAAACAGCCGTCGGCTTTGTTTTCAGGTACATTTAAGGTTTGTTTGTCGATACTTTATATTTTTAACCCAATCCGTTTTCACTTTGCTCTATCTATAAATCGCATCCGGGCTATACTAGTGACCACAACCTTATGCCACAAACAATGATGACGATTACTAAGGGACAGTGTACTTTCTATACTAGTGACCACAACCTTATGCCACACAATGATGACGATTACCAAGGGACAGTGTACTTTCTATACTAGTGACCACAACCTTATGCCACACAATGATGACGATTACCAAGGGACAGTGTACTTTCTATACTAGTGACCACAACCTTATGCTACAAACAATGATGACGATTACCAAGGGACAGCGTACTTTCTATACTAGTGACCACAACCTTATACCACAAACAATGATGACGATTACCAAGGGACATTGTACTTTCTATACTAGTGACCACAACCTTATGCCACAAACAATGATGACGATTACCAAGGGACAGCGTACTTTCTATACTAGTGACCACAACCTTATGCCACACACAATGATGACGATTACCGAGGGACAGCGTACTTTCTATTAGTGAAACAATTTTTAGAATCGATTAAGTCTAGTCTTTACCCCTACATATAAACAATATTCTTTAACCTTTTTATAATAACTAATATAAGTAGGTCTCTTTATTGATCTTCGTTATTGTATTTACCCGATACGCAACGTGAGGCTTATTACTCATTACAAGGTATTTAGAAATAATCTGCATAATGTGGACAATTAGGTATTCATTTACTTCCAGCCTCTAGGAATATATAGAATTATATTAAAGTGGGACGCATTAGAAATCTCATTACAAATGTGAAAGATCTTGTCACTACGCGTATATCGTTGGACGCATTTCGATGAAACTTAGCACACAGATATACAATGTCCTGGGTCAACACATAGTATTCTTTGACTGTTTATCTTGATAATGTGTTCTCGTGGAATCTACGCAAAATCCCAGACAGCAGCTAGTGGTAAAGTCTGCCAACTACAAAAAAGAAACACAAAATAAAACCCATCTTGATAATTTGCTAATAAAATACCGCCATGTATGCGTGTACATAAAGATAAACTACATTTTCGGTAAATGTGCAATGCCTGAGGGAACAGCCAACAACCGCGTGCCGCGGCTGAATAAATAAAATATACCGAATGCACACTGTAAACTCTCTTGCTAACCAAGTAACAGAATTACCAATGCTGATATAGTGTCGTATTAAACCTGTAGAATCGGAGTTAAAATAGCTTGTCAAGGTTATCCATTTATAGAAATACAGGTTAAAAACAGTTTATTTCCAAAATACACTAAATCGATAGTCTAATTCGATTCATCGAGATGAGCCTAACAAGAATACTTTATAACGAGTTTATTCTTATTTCAAGTACCTACTCTTGATCTACATGAAATGTCACACTTATTTTAGGCTTCTTACTAAATAGTGACGTTATTCACATCGCTTTAATCTTTTTGGCGATTTATACTGTGTAGTATAAATAATAGTGTACCGGCGATTTAATACGTATGCAGGTACATTGACTCACGTCTGTATAATTCGTGATGAGCTGGGCAATGGAGTATTATAGTCCCGCGACCGGTATTTAGGTTCTATGTAATTAATAGAGGCTCGATTTTGTCTACTGAAAAGTATTTAAAAAGAGAGAGAAGAAGGCCCAATCACCTTCTTTCCACCTTCCCGTTCCTTCTCCTTCCCACTTCCTTTTATTCCTAAAGGGTCGGCAACGCGCAAGTGATGCCCCTGGTGTTGCAGGCGTCCATAGGCTACGGTGACCACTTACCATCAGGTGAGCCGTATGCTTGTTTGCCACCTTAGAAGTATAAAAAAAAGAGGCTATTAAAAGGCTTTCTTCAAGAATCAATCCCAGTCCTCACTACTAAATGTCAGCACTAAATGGCTCGAGACCAAAAAGGCGGTTACTATTGTCAGATTGCCGGATAATAAATCAGTAAATTAAATGCAATGTGTTTTAGGTATTTAGTAACGCAAAAAATATTAGCACTACTCTATGCATCATTTAGTTTTAATTATAATATGATTACTTATATGTTTTTAAAGATCTTATCACGTATGTTATATTTGTTATAAAAAATGTTAACGGCTCTTCCATCTATGTATATGTTTATCTAACTAAACTATACATAACTTAAAGTTTTTAACGTACAACCACTTCCTTGTTAAAAAGCCATCGTTTTATGCAGAAAATGTGTTCCGTTTCTGCGCTCTTATTGGCTCCATCTACATGAAAGGACACGTCATTTTAATTGCATTATATTGACGAAGTGCCTTGCGTGTCAGTTAGCAGGAGCAAACTTTCAATCAGCTTAATGCAGTTACTGCAAACCTGAATGATAAAAACTACTCTGCGCAATGAGTTGCTCTCTACAGACAGAAACTTGTTTGTGTGTTACGAGTAACTATGTTTGTTTTCGTAAGCCGTATGTTCATTGCTATTAGTGCGCTTATTTAAAGTTTCAATGCTCTTTCTGCGTAGAATAAAAGTGAACAGTAAGCATTTTTGTTTCTAAGTGTCTAGTCGTCCACTAAACGGATAAATGAAATATATTAATCGTCCACTAAACGGATGAATGAAATATATTAATTGTCCACTAAACAGTGGACGACTCATTTATTTTATATGTCCGTTTAGTGGACGACTAGCAACAGCCTTTTACAACAATATTTAGTTGTATTTCTTAATTTAATTTTACACGCAATGTATTCTCAGTTCTATTTTCGACTACTACATCTTTCGAATCGTTAGATATCTTATACGTAGCAATCGAGAGGCGCAAGAAAACATAATAGTCAAACTGACCGGTCGATCGTTGACATAAACAGCGGTAAATAGCTTATTAAAGATAAATCAAAGTTAATTAACGCGTCTATTAAACGCTAGGAAACTAATTCACTGTTAAGAATCAATTAAAAACGTTTAAATAACGCTGATACTTGGGTAAAGCTTTTTAAACGACATAAATCACTAATATTGGTATAACAGGAATTTCGTTGAACGCAATCGATTTCAGCTTTGAACATAGCGTAATCGGCGCACTGGACCGTCCGTCGTCCACCGGGTATAGCATTCGTTTAACGTATGTATCTATTTGTTGGACACGTGAATAAATTAGCGTTTCACACAAATTCACTCGTGCAACTGATGTGAAATGTTCACTAAAGTCATTGTAATACTGTTTATTTACCCGCTCATAGCATGGAGCCACTCAAAATCTAATTATGTATAACGTACAGAATTACACATCAAATTATTAATAAGTATAAAGTTGAATAATTTATTACTAGTTTATCAATTGCATTTACATAACTTAGAAGGCATCAGTAAGCCGTTATTTAGATTGTTAATCATGCTGTTGCTTTATTTGTATCATAATAAACTTAGGGGCCATTATAAGTGCATTGCGTGCCCGCGGTATCTCTAGTTGTCTGCCCACAAAAGATTTACAATTAATCTACTCCACGACGTTTAAAGTATAAAATAAACAGAATCTGTTTTCTACATAAAAATATCATTTAGGAAGACAGATCGCTCTACTAACAAACTTAAGTAAAATCTTTTCAAGAATAAAAAAATATAAACCGTTATTTAGGTATACATTGTTGATGTTAACAATTTATAATAAAAGGCGCTTTAGCAAAAAATACACTGCCCTCCACTCGACTGCATCGTTTTATTTTTGTAGCTTTTTTTGTGAGTCTTATTTAATGTTAAGAAAATGTATCCATGGCATTGTAATGTAAATAGTATGCGTACTCAACGACGGTGAACTGCACAGCCTTTGTAGAGAGATAGCAACGTAGCTAAAATTAGTACTTCAGGTTGGCTAGATTTTGTAAAACCTCATTTTCCGTTTCGGTGGACAGGTAGATAATTTGGCTGGCGATGACGGATAATAATTAAAGTACTTGGCCTTTCTAAAAATACAGGACCCTAATAGTGTCGCGAATAGAAAGCCTAGAAAGATGAACAATCAGCTTAACCTTGAAAAGAATTTTGTGTGTGTCATCAGAGCATCGTTTTATAAATCTCTGTAATTGGGTATTAATCATCACAATGAATATCTGAATATACTAAAAAAGCATTTGATCGGAATATAATTTTATATCACCGTGCACCAAATATATCAATATGGCATTATATGTACACAAAAAGAAAACGTATAAAGTAAAATATCTACGATCTATAAATGCTTCGAGCTTAATCGGTCATCAGTTTAACTGTAGAATTTGCAATTCATTACAATTGACATTGTGCACAGTAATTAATAAAACGCCGGCGTTCCCACACAAACCGGCGGCGATGTAAAACTCAATTGTCTCAATTTCAAGAGCTTTTACCGTATAGCTGTGACATGCATTTTTGTGAATTGCATTTCATTGTGATCTAGAGACTATTTTTTGTATAAAACGTAGAGCTTTAAACAAATAAAGTCAACATTGAATGTCCAAATCCTTTGTTTCTAATAGTATTACATAGTATTACAAAGTACAATAGAGCAATGGTATTCCTTTTTTAATGCTTCGTTAGTACAGCGGGATTAAATGTAAATGCTTGAAAAACGGGTACATAATTGCAAAGTTTCGAATTTTATGTACGGGTACGTGGTATTGTCTTAGAAATATCACTTGGTCCTAAACTTAACTGGGAAAATGTCTGGAGCCTCCTGTACCTTACTCCATTCATTTTTCATTTCATTAACAATAGATAATCTCTATTAACAGTTTTAATATAGTTTTAATAAGACTGTGACCGTGACGCGCTAAAAATATCTGGAAACCATGTCGAGATTTCAAGTGTTGTCCATGAGCGTTGTTTCAGTATTTGTAAAGCTAGTGATTATAATAGTTGAATAGCTCCTAAAAGAAAATGAGTAAACAATTTTTCTAGTTTAATTATGCTTCAGTAATTTAAATATCAATTAATACGTGGAACTCAATAACAACCAGTGTTAGTGGAGGTATTAATGTTATAGATGTGAGTGTAAACAAGAGATCTTTTAGGTTTATCTTTTAAATAGGAAACCTTACGTGTTAGGAATATTTCCTGTAATATGTGAGATTTACAAATATTAAAATAACGGACACAAAGAACACAAAAAGTCTTTAATTCTTTAGTTATAATAATTAATCAATGAGTGTTTCATGTTTTGGTATGAATTGACTAGCTATTCCTCGGGAATAGGACTTCTTCTGAATGAAAGGTACACACAGCTATACATCAAGCTAGACACCCTATATACGCATAACTACGCTACATACAAAGTAGAGAATTAAGGGACTGTGCATCGTGGTATCGACCAATCACGGTGCACCAGCGCGTGCGGCGAAGACGCGGCGACGCGACGCGGACGTTGTGCTTACACACACTGACGCACGTTTTTTTGCCATTGTTGTTTTTCGCCGGCCGTCAGTCAAACAAAACAGTATCGACGATACTGTGACAACGTGAAAGTGCGATTTAAATATTTATTATAATAGCGCTACAATTATCACACAACAGCGGCAGCATAAGTGCTTTAACATGAATACATTTATTTTTATAGCATTGTTACAAAATTACAAGTTTAACCTATTTATCAAGTTCCCTGGATATTAACTTTGAGCAGTTTGACACTAAAGATCGGAAAAAAATAGTAGGTAAATCGAAACGTACATATATCAAAATGACTACAGGGTATTTTGATTTAATGTCTTAAAATTAGTCATTATTATATTTTTCAGTGCATAGTAATGAAAGGAAGTAATGAAATACATTTTTATCGTTTACTTATTTAACTTAATGCTTTAACGTTTTTATTAATTTTATGAGTAAATGTAAATCTTATTGTTTTACTTTTTTAGAGACTCTTATTTTTCTTTTATAACATTTGCACCAGTAATAGTAATAATTATAATAAAACAATTTTTTTTTATTAATTTATTTTTTTATTAAGTATATAATAGGTAGAATAGAATAGAAGATAAAGAACTACAGGTAACAAATTACAAATACCTACGAATAATAATGGTGATATAAATAATTTCTATGTTAATTTAAAATCCAAATATGGTTGAGTGCAGCATATGAAGAAAATAATTTACAATTAAAGGGCAGCTAGGTTAAGAAAAGAAAATAATATAAAGAATAAATATTAAAAAAGAATATAATACATTAATTATACATTAATATTCAAAATTACATAGTTTATATAAATTCCAATCAAAGTTATAGAAAAATAAATCAATTAAAAGAAACAATAATTAAATTAAAATTAGTAGATAATAAAACATAAGAAAATAAGTAAATGCGCCTTAAAATTATTATCAGCGTGGACTTTTAATCTACGTTTTCTCAGTTACTCGCACTTACATATATGTATATTACAGATTGTTTGTCCCAGATAAGTATAGGGGGCGACGGCGGCGGCCGTTGCGGGTATTGGACGATTCGCACGAATTGGACTCGCACGAAACGTGCTAATCGACTGTTTTAATTAATATTATTTTTCTTTAGGTGATTCGCACGAACTTAATTTATTAACGTGCGAATCGACAAATCCATAGGTACGTATTAGGCTATTGACACACACATTGTGTTTTATGCAATACTATTAAATTAAGGTACACTCAACTACAGAAGTAGTAAGGGTCGATTCCTTACTAATATTATAAAGACGAAACTTTGTGAGCATGTATGTTTGTTACTTTTTCACGCTCAAACGAATATACAGATAGCTCATGTGCTGAATTAACGCATAGGAAATTTTTATCCCGGTATACGTTCCCGTAGAATTGTAGCAGGCCAAGGCGCTGGCAAAATCTAGTAATTTTGCGTATACGTTTATAGATTCGAGTTTTAATATGAAATAATAATACATAATAATAATAATATTCTACCACATACACACAACACTATCTAGCCCAAACTAAGCAGAGCTTGTACTATGGGTTCTAGACAATGGATAAACATATATATATACTTTTTTTTTGTAATTACTAATGAAACGAAAGACAAATTGATCAAAAATATTCTTATTATAATATAATTTACTAAACGTCCATTAGCCAATTTGGAACTCGTTATGGCATGAGAATGAAGAATGATAAATCTTCCTCCTTTCACTTTCCCTGTATGCGTTCAGTTCGTCTCGCCATCTCTTTCTGGGCTTGCCTCATTGTGGTCTCCCGTTATTTAGGGTTGTCGTTTGGATATAAGCTCTACGAGAACGATCGTAGATATATAGATGGCATGCGACATACGTGACCTGTCTATTCTAATTTGCACGCCAAGTAGCCTACGTCTACAATTTGTTTTCAATTTCGAAACATAGTACGGCGAATCTAATAATAGTGTCTGCAAGCTTGACTCTAAAAATATTACGTCCTATTCTCGCTCGTTGACAGAAAGGGCGGGAGAAAGCACATAGCCATAGTCATAGACAGAGGAAGCGAACCTTTCAAAGGTATTTTCATTACCCAATAGCTCTTCGAGGCTATTTTGGTGCGCAGGACAACTTCATTATATTGAAAGATTAAAGATGCTATTTGGCTGATCGTATATAGCATACTGGTTGGGGGTAACCACTATGCTATGTACCGTAGAATTGGTTATTATATATCTAAGTTCGACTTCGAGACTGACTTGGCGTAATTTGAGCATGATACCTAACTTAGCTGTTGAATTAGAAAAGGCAACTATGTCATCAGCAAACCAGAGATTGGTTAATCACTTTTCACCGACAACGATGTCTCGTTCACGACAATCTGTATGCAATTATTGGAATACCTCTTCGAACGTTGCTGTAGATAGTTAAGTGATCGTAGATCGCCTTGTTTAATTCTATTTCGGATTACTAAGGATAGTCGAGTTGTATTCAGTTTAACGGCACGAGTACAACTGTTATATGTTTTTTGTATTAGGTGAATAGATTTAACGTCAATTCCTTGTCTTTGAGCGAGTTAAATATACTTTTGCGTGATTAAATGCTAAATTCTTTCAAATAGTCTACAAATACAAGGTATAGAGAGATTGAATTTAAGATGTTTTCAACGATTTCATTTGAGGTATGTAATTGATCTGTAGGAAAAAGTCAGCATCGGAACGCAGCTTGCTCGGGAAATTGGTTAAAATCTAATTTGTCTGATATCGGACCAACAAAAAAGAATATCAATAACTTTCTTATTTTTTTTATCTTGTTGATACTATTTAATGGTCTTCTCAATTGGATAACCGATGCACAAAAGGTGAACGCACTTACTTCTTATATAAGATTCGTTGTAAAAATAAGATTAAGATAAAGTCATACTCGATTAAAACGTTTTTATGACGTTATGTAAAATTTACTTACAGGCACCAAAATAATAATAATAATAATATTTTTTATTGACATAAAATCGATACAATTATGTTATAGAATTCCCTAATATCCGCGCTAGTAAACACTGTGTTGCAGGTGTGAGTGTCTTCCCCTTATATTGTCAATAGTTTTATATCAAATATAATACTAGGTAATTAACATAAAGAACAAAATAACATTTATAAATTAAAAATAAAAGAAAATGATTTTTAAATTATTTCTTGGTAAGTGCGTGCGTGTGCTTGTGTGTGTGTGTGTGTGTGTGTGTGTGTGTGACTGCAAATTCATTACACTTTTAATAGATTTTCTACAGCGTCATAGTCCATTGGTTTTAGTCAATTAGATATAACCATTTTAAATTCATTATTATTCAATTTACTTACTTCATAACTTTTGTTACATTTATTATAGTATGAGCAGCTAAATAATTATAGTGCCTTTGAGCAAATGTTGATTTAACACGAGGCACAGGGCAGCGTTCAACGCACTTTTGTGACGTAGCTATATAGGGAACAACTTTTTTGTGATATCTCCGCAACATTTCGTACACAAATATTTTTCTCACAGAAAAAACTCCTGCTTGTTCATACACGGAAAGTGTGGGATGCCTATACGGTAAGTATAAAAGTACTTTAAGTACCATACGTTGTGCCCGGTCATCTCCAATCATATGGGATTTTCGCAAATGCAGTATCTAATTATATACTCGCATAGTGCTCTATATGTTTGTACAAGTATAGTACCATTGGCAAATTCACACTAGTTTTTAAAGATGTAAACAAGTTTTCTGACCCTAGCTATTGTTGACATGAGATGTGTACTCCAGGTAAGATGGTCATCGAGCGTTACACTTAAGTACTTTATACAGGTGATACGGGAAAGTGCTGCACATCTACAGTCCGAATAAATCTCTGCCTTATTGCACGGGAAGGTATGTATTTTGAAGATGTGCGATGCGGCAGGTTTTCCCACAGATGTTTTACTTAAGCAAACGTATTTTGTCTTACTGGTGTTTAACAATAGCAGACTGTTCTCGAGCCAGGAGGTAAACTTCGCCAAACCAGTCTCCGCCAATTTAAATACCTTGTTCCAGGTTTGGCCATGAAAGATCAACATCGTGCCATCTGCGAACATGAGTAGATCTAAGTATGGCAGGGTAGCTAGCTTGTATAGATCATTAATATATATGCGGAATAAAGAAGGTCCTAGCGTGCTACCCTAGGGAACCCCATATACACAGGTGAAATCAGCACTTTCACAGCCTGCTACTCTAACTCGTTGGTATCTATCGGTCCAATAGTCTCTGAAACAGTCCAGAATCACCCACCAATACAACAATTATACAAACGCGACGTTCTCCAAGCGTGTTATTAAAATTGGAACTGACACAGTATCAAATGCTTTTTAGAGCTCTAAGAAGACACACTCTGGTCTCCTCTATCAAGATACGATACTATAGTTAACGTTAGTGTCAATACCGCGTCCTCGGTAGATTATATTCTCTCAAGCCGAATAGAAATTCACTTAAAATTGTAATTTTCGAGGTATTTCATAAGTCTCTTGTTAACAATTTTTACTAGTATTTTAGATAACATTGATAGAAAGGAGATGAAGCGGTAATTGTTTGGCTCATTTTTATTACCAGATGTAAGGATGACGAGGACATACAACAGCTCTTTTAAATATAGCTGGAAATGATCTGGTAACCAAACTTAGGTTACACATAAAGGTGACGGGTGGGACAATTGAAATAATGTTTTGTTTCAATATTTCAGTAGTAATTTTATCTCACCCGTATGCGATCTGAGTCCCATAATAATACCCCTATCACTTCATAGGGATCAGTAGGCATGAATGACATGGTATTTAATGATGAGATATTCGTAGCAGCTTCGCGCGATAATTCTTGTTCAGATTTGCTCCTCTTGCCCAATAACTCACTTGCTAATCCACTTCCAACTCCAGTGAAATAATTATTTACCTTATTTAGAGACTCTGTCGGTGTGCCGTCAATATTCAGTAAATCTATTGTGGGCTTGTAGTTTCTCTTCAATTCACAAACTTCCTTTATGATTTTCCATGTCTCCCTAATGTCATCTTTGCTCTTGGTAAATTTTACTTGATAATAATCTCTTTTTAATTGTTTTATAATAAAATTACATGTATTCCTATATTTTTGGTACTTATTTAGTAAGAGTATATCTTTTGGTGCCTTCATTGTAGTTTTGTGTAGCTTATCCCTTCTTCTTATGCATTTCACTGTGCCTTTCGTTATCCACGGTTTAAGGGGCCTATATTTATTAGAGTGTTTTACAATTTTGGTGTTATTAGTAATAATATCTAACAGTTTAGTTGTTATTATTTCCCATGCAATATTGACGTCGGTAACTGAATATAGATTATCTCAGAACACTTCGGTAAGGAAATTTTGAAGAGCTTTGTAGTCTATCATTACTTTATTATATACAACATTCCTTTTTCAATTTTCGAACTATAAATATATAGCAATATTGGGCAGTGATCTGTTATTGGTTGCTCAAATACTACTGTTTGCCAACGATATGAAAATTTAATCATGAAATGATCAATACATGTCTTAATGTGTGTAGGTTTGTTGACACCTTGTCTCAGTCCGTGCATGGCCATCAGATTTAAGTAATTTTGGGCTACATTAGATAGATTTTCAGGTAGTATATCGATATTTATATCTCTGGTAAAAATCATGTTTCCTTATCGAGTTTTACATAAAATGTCGTCGAGAGATTACAAGTAAGGATTTGGATTTTTGAAACTTGGTGGACGATAGGAGCAAATGACAAGATAGTCTTAATACTGACTACAAGACAATTCATTTCAACTATTTAAGGCTCATAGGCAGATGTTACGATTTCACTATGCACATTCACTACGACACCATCGTTTTGATTTAGGCTATTTTTAGTCTAATATTTGCTATAATTTTCCACGTCCGGAGGTGGATTTTATTTTATTTTTATTTTATTTAAAATTTTGGGAAAATAAACAATTGTACATTACAGAATATAAGAACATTGGTACTTATAGAATTTTTTATAAAAAGTACAATCAACCACATTTTCCACAAATTACAAAAAAGAGATATTATTCATTAGGAACTAGTGGCACAAATAAAAGTGTATTGCAACAGTGTTATTTAAAGGAAGAAAAGATTCACAACAATACTTAGATAGAAAAATAGATTTAACAAAACTTATCACAACATAATTTAAAATTAAAAATATAAGGTGCAAAAATAAAAAATAAATAAATTGGCAACAATTAAAAAACAAGTATGACACACAAAGAAAAGTTACTTATTTATAAAAACAACAACAGATTGTCATTGTCGCTAGATGAGGTGTTTTTAAGAAGGCTTTATGCTGGATCCGCATCTTCATGCTCAAGCATTTCTACGACTTCTTTTTTAAACCGACCAGCTGTATGTGTAAATATATCAAGGTCTGTGAAATGGGTGTTATAATTAACAACAATCTGTCGCAGTGGTGCGCGTATACCAGCGTTAGTTCTGCAAGTTCCAACTGCGAATAAAGTCTTTGCCCTTACCTCACGACGATATACAGTTCTAGGAACTACGTAACACAGTTTGTTAACAATTTCAGTGCAATCGACCTTACCATGACATATTCCATAAAGCATTGTGGCTTCTAATTGACTACGTCTGGATTTTAGTGAAAGTAATTTGTATCTACTAAGCAACTGCGGATACTCAAGACGGCTGCGGTGGCATCGATAATGTATGGAGCGCAGAAATTTACGCTGAACCTTTTCTATCTGGTCCACATATTTTTTATAAAGAGGATTCCAAACACAGCAAGCGTATTCTAATTGAGATCTGATCAATGTCTTAAATAACATTAAATACGTGGCCTCCCTCCTAAAATCCCGACTCGCCCTCATACCAATAAAAACATCAAAAACCTCAAACCCATACATGCTAAAGGCTTTATTTGTTATTGTTTCCACGTGATTGTCCAGATGTAACTTGGAATCTAATTGAACCCCGAGATCACGCAGTGAATTCACACTTGCAAGTTCAGTTTTATTAAGCTTATATGTGTAATCTATTACCTTTCTGTTCTTAGTGAAGCTAATACTATTACATTTAGGTATGCTAAGGTGTAGTTTATTACGTTCACAATAAACAGATAATCTGTCCAAATCTTGTTGGAAAAGAAGACAATCGTATTGTGAATTGACACTACGGTATGCCATCAGATCATCGGCATAGAGAAGAAATTTGGACTGTAGAAAGCACTTGTCAATATCATTAATGAACAGAGGATTCTTTAAATTTGTCCAAAACTCAAATAATACAATTACATCCATATACATATTTAGGGCAGAAATAAAGGCAACTAGAAGGCCGAAATTACAATTCATACTTCTAATGTTAAGACTAATAATTGTTATTGCACCGTGAGTTTCAAGATTACAATTAAACAGTTTTGAGCAAAAGACGAATCTAGTTCTTCTGTTACGTTGTGATCGAATTTTAATTATGAATTGTGGTGACATCGACAACGAATGTATCAAGCTATCTGCTAAACTTTTTCAAAAGTTACTTAAGTTAGTTGCCAATACAAATAGCACCTTACTATACAATAACCACCCTCGTAAAATTTATGACAGAGCTTGTTAGCATAAATACAGGTGAAACAGGTACTTGCGTATTAATAAAAAAGGTATTATTTTCTTGAAACAACGCGCCGTGCCTCGGAAATCACGCAAAGCCGTTGGTCCTGCGCCTGATTTATCTCAGCTCAAGTAAAATAGATGTCCCATCGAACTATTAGAGTAAGGGTAGATAGAGTGCACTTATATTTGTGCACTATTATATCTTTTGTGCAGATATCTACTTGCCATTTAAATTAGTCGAAGTGACCGAATTTTGGTCCCGAGGACCTAATTATGGTTGATATCTTTTCGTAAAACTATTACCAAATATTTTCGAAAATACGGCATATTTTGATATTATATAGAGGAAGAAAATAACACCAAATAATTAAACGTTTTATTTATTGCTTTTACAGTAAGTACTGCTTAACATAAATACAACTACTACAAGGTAATCATTATTATTTCATATGACGTTGAACAAAAACTATATATTTCCACTTGCTCCTATCGCCTTTGTATTTCTAATACTAGCCTTATCAAATGCTTCGTGCAAGCTATAACCCCGACTTTTCTCTATAACTGCTCTGCCTTGGTCTTAAAAGCATTGAATTAAGTAAGTAAGTCTGCTTAACTCTGCCATCATATGATGTACCGTTAGGTATGTCGAAAAGAAGATTTACAATATAATTTTATAGTATTGGTACAAATTATTGCACATATAATTTGAGCATCGTAAAAAAATAGGGTACACATGAGAAATTGAAACCAATCTGACAGGCAAAGTACACTCATGTGCCTGTTTTATACAGCAAGAACAAAGCAAATAATGATCGAAAAAAATAAATTGTTATTTTAATATTTTAATTATAATGTAAACGTTGATTGGATTAGGCTTACCGTCGGTGGGTGTTGTTTGCTGGCTGGAGTTGATGCGCGGTCGTTCCTCCCCCGCTGCGATGTGCTTCGCCGTGCGGCGCGCCACCGGTCGTAGGTCCGGCTCTGCATCACTTGCCTCCTCCTCCTCATAGCTGTATTCCATTTCTGTAATACAAAATTACGTTTATATCACAAGCTCATATATTTACTACCTATTACTGTACGTTACACCACTTCAGTAGGAAAACGTAGGTCTCACTTTCAAGTCAAGAAATGTATCTTGAAACACACGTTTGAGAGTAAAGTCTATTAATCCGCTTTAACCATAAATTTCTCAGTATGCGTATAAATAGTGTTCAGGCACATTAACTACTCATACTTAGTCCTGTTGTTTTCAAAAAGCAGCTCTTCTTAAAAAATACCCGTTAGTAGAATAGAATAAGCCCAATTGACATGAAAAGTTACCCCTTTTTAACAATATATATCTATATATTGTTAAAAAGGGGTAACTTTAGATAGGTACCTACCTATAAACATTGATATCAAATCGTAAGTTGACGTGCAAATAATCCATCGCTATAGCTTACACACTGTAGCACATAATAATATTCTATATAGAATATATACTTTTAAATATATTTATTCTGATGATATTAGTAATATAACTATTAAGTACTTTTATGAAACGCTGACCGGGAGTGCGTTCGGGCAATATTTGAAACAGCTTATTATCACTCAGTTACCTGAGCAACGCACAGTATTATGTTGCGTAGTGTTATTATTATTATTTATTTTAAAAGTTTAACACTATACAGTAGGTCAAATAGGATGGAAGCACAATCCTAGCTAATATTATAAATGGGAATGTGAGTTTCTTTGTTTGTATCTTATGCTTTCACGTCTTAACTACTCGACCGATAAACATGAAATTTCGCATACACGTCGTCAGTGGAACAGAAAAGGACATGGGGTACCTTTCATCCAGAAAACGCACTGCTAACCTACATCTACGCGAACGAAGCCGCAAAATCTTGTTAAATATATATCACTATGGTTACAAATAGACATAGGGCGTCTTTTCGGTACAATACCTTACAACACGATGGCCACTATTACAAGCCACAGAACAGTACTGTACAGACGCTAATTTCTAATCAACCTCCAAAATATATACGCGTCATGAATATTACCTATGTACTTACTAAATTTACTTTTGTTATCTGGCTTAAATTGTGATCATTCAATCCAAAATCGAAATGACTTCTTACATACTACATGTATAAAAGATCCATTCGTCCAATATATTTTAGCGTCACTAGTATTTTTACTTAGAAAGTTGAATCATCTTTATCGACTATTTTGTCCCTAATTCATATAACCTTATATGTATCTTTTGAAAACGAAACCATCAGTCAAATACACATAGTTCACGAAGTATGCTGAAGTTAAGAAGAAGAAGTTAAGAAAAGCCATGGGATCTGTGACAAGAAACACCTGGACGCCGAGCTTCAACATGTCAAGCAAGTACTGCAAGACAACAAGCTCCAACAGCCGCGCCGCTGTCACAGATCCCGAGAAAAGCCAGCCACAGTCGAGCGCCAGCCTGCTATACTGCCTTATGTAAGGGGTGTCACTGACAAGATTGGCTACATCTTGAAGCGAGCTTCAATCAACACATACTTCAAGCCGCCAACGAAGATAAGTCAATTTTTACCATCCGTCAAGTGCCAACTACCTTTACAAGATGCAGGGGTCTATAAAATAGATTGTGACTGTGGACTCTCATACATTGGTCAAACCAAGAGAAACATAGGCACCCGTATAAAAGAACACATAGCTGATGTAAAACACCAACGCTCGTTAAAGTCTGTTGTGTGTGAACATGTGCAACAGGGGACCAACCACTACCTGAGATTTGACAAACCACAGATTCTTGCTAAAGAACACCGATTCCTACCAAGGATGCTTCGCGAGGCTATTGAAATCAAAAAACATCCTAATTTTAATAGAGAAGATGGTTGGAATGTACCACCAGCTTGGGATCCAGTAAAAAATAGTCAAACCCAAGAAGAAGCAAACCACAGCTAGACTTCATGATACTTTGAACTCATTCTGCGTAAATAGAAAGACCAATGATTAAATTATGTTCGGGTACTTTGAAATAACTACACTGGAACATTGAGACAACTGCCATCTTAGTTTCCCCGTGACCATGGCTGCTGAAAAGCAACCGAAACGTCGGGGAAAGTGTAAAAATAAATTAAATCTAAATAGTTTTAATAATAATTTAATTAGCATAAAAATTAGTAAAGTTTAATAGTAGTAGTATTGTAACAATTTTCAAAATTTTGTAATAAAGTGTAAAATAAACAACGCGATAAAATCCGTATATAGCAGTTTAATTTCAATTAAGAAAATGTATCGGTAGGAATGAAAAAGAATTTAAAAGCGAGTTGAATATACATTTAGTGCCAATTTCTAAAGGATTTTAACTGTTGACTTACATTTGGACGTAGTTAAACGGAAAGGATCCAACCCACACTATGGGCGAAAATGAGTTATGTATACCAAAACAGTCTTTGTAGTTAAAACTTTAATATCACAAAAACAATCCAAGTAAAATTCCAACGCATCATGTTATAATGACTATACGTTACCAACCCACATGTATGGCAGGTCATTTTTTTTGCACACGATCTGAACTTAAAACTTGAATATCTCAAAACTAACTGTGTGGGGTGGATCCTTTCCGCTTAACTACGTCCATTTAGCAACGAGATTGAAGAGACAACGTCATAAAAAAATAAGAAATCAGCAATTATAAATAAATTAATCTTCATTGTTTACTTTTGAAATAAATTTACAGTATCTTATCTTAGTGCGAACTCAGTGCGAACTGGCGACACTTCGACCCAGTGGGATCTTTTGTGTCGACACTCTCCTAATAACGACTGCCATAGATGTTCATGGCAGCCGGGACCGACGGCTTAACGTGCTCTCCGAGGCACGGAGCAGGCGATAATTGTCAATCAATACGCACATAATTTGAAAAGTCATATAACTTCCGAAAGTCAGAGGTGCGCGACGTGGGTTCGAACCCGAGACCCTCTCCATTGCAGTCTGTTGGTCTCCCCACTGAGCTACCGCCAAATTTACAGTATGTGGAGATTAGTTATCATTACATTTTAGACCTGCAGCAAAAGGAAAAACAAAATTTAGAAATTTAAAAATAGTGACGTACATAACATCAATACTAGAAATAAATATAAATTATGTGTTCCATTCTACCGACTACATAAAGTTCATGGTTCCTTCATGGGTCTTGGTATACGTTTTTATAATCAAATGCCGACCAATATTCTAGAATTACCAGATAATACATTTAAAGTGAAAATTAAAACTTGCTTAATTTCTAAAGCATATTATAATATAGATGATTATTTGAATGAAAAACATCCATGGCACTAATATTTGCATCAGATCACAGGACGTTAAATGACAAATACTAAAATACTTTTTTTTTTTATATATATTATATATTATTTTGTAATGTTACACCTTGTTTAAGCTAGAATTTGCATTGTTGTTACACTCAGTCTTATTTTAATCAAGAATAATGTGCAATGAAGGCAACTCGTGATCATGGACAGTTCCGTAAAGTTTTATTTTTGAGTCTTATTCTGAATTCGCATGCCAAGGACCGTCATGCTCACTCAAATGTCACTGCTTGTGGTGTCGTCGTGGGCCGGGTCGATCCCTTCCCTTCAATATGGCGAAGGGGACGATGGCTGGCCCATGCGTTTTACTCGTGAACGGGTGCTACTTGTGGTGACTGGTCGACCTTGGTATCGTGGAATTCGATGATTTACTAACTACATTTTTATTTAAACAGTTAGATTAAACTACGGACTACAATCATGCCTTGCCTTGATTATTAATGTACATGTAAGTGGATGCTCCTATTTACCATTCTGCTGCTTTAGAGGCTACCATCAAATTTTATTAAATGCTTGAGTATGTTCAGTAATAGTTCATGGAGAAATGGTTGCAGCACCTTACAGCTCTTACGATTTGTAAACAAAAACTTGACGATTAAAAAGAGTGACCATGAGTTTCTTGCCCGTTCTTCTCATGAGCCCTACACCCTTGCTTTGCTGAACGTGGCAGTAAATGTAAATTCGCAGAAAAAAATAGTGTAAATTTGACATTCATAAGTGTTACCTTGTAACCTAATCTGAATAAATTTATTTTCATTTTTTGTTTTTGGACGTCATTAAGGTTTCTTAAAAAGTTCGTTACGTTTTGATTATGTAAAACTATATTATATTTCTATTTAAACTATTTAAATTTATACTTTCTCTTCATTCCGATTGCTTTTAAGTAACCATGGTCATGTGGAGACTAAAATGGTGGTCGTCTCATTGCCTTGAAGAGTGTGTATTCCAATGTACCCGAACACAATATTAGTATAATAGCAGTTATAAAATAAAATCCATACGTTGGTAGATATCATACCGCTACGGAAAAATCGATATCGAATGTAACTGTGTGTATTAAACTGTTTCCGTTTTCCGCTCGAAGTGACTCGCGCAAATGTATACGAGTATTCGAACCTGGAATATTTCAGCATTTTTATTTATGACGAGACCAGTCGTCGCTTTTAAATTGTCACGAACTAGTGTTGGTTTACAGTCAATGTTAGTTATCAATATTTGTGGTATTATATTAAACCTATAGAATTTAAATAATAATTGATCTTTTTTTATATTACTTGTATTTTATGGAGTACTAGCGACCCGCCTCGGCTTTTAGGCACGCAGGTATCAAACCATAACGTCTCCCTGTCTATCCGTTTGTAATATTTTAGTCGATCTTAAAAACTTAAACTTGAACCTAGGATATAAGTATCCTAGGTTCAGGTTTTAGTATACACCCGGTTACGGTAGTTGAACTAGGGTATAGCCAGTATCAATTTCAATATTACTTGGCAGCGTGGGTGCTACAGCAATATATGTACATATAAGTAGTACCTGTTACTCAGTTGGCTACTCCACTCACAGCCACAATTTTATTGCCAGAATAATAGAATAAGTAAGCGAGTTCTTAATAATTAAAGGGCTACGTAAGTACGCGTTTGTATTAGATAATATACCATTGTGTGAGATGTACGGTATGAAAGACAAATGAAACTAAATCGTCAAGGTCAATGGGCAGGGCTCGCAGTTTCCCTTGTCGGATCAATAAGTCTGTTTCAAATACGAAGTCTCATTTGACAGATGATCGTTGATTAGTAATAGTGAAGAGACCATTTCAATCGACACAGCACGCTATATCGATTACCAATTTACATTACAAACAAATTATAATCGAATGGTTTAGAATGAATAAGAAAGGATAGATAAAAGAAATACCGAGTTCTATTTGGCTCTTTTTTTTTAAGTAATTTAAATATCAAAGTAAAATATAAGATTCCTATAATACCATGGTTACGTATTATGTTTCTTTTTCCTTTTATTAATAACGAAGCAACTATACAAATCACACATAATGGGCACAAATTGAGCTAAAAAAATTATGTATAATACAGACAATATTCAATCCCTAACCATGAACAGCTAAGTTGGCAAAGCGAAGACACGGTTTATCGAGGTCGCAGGGCCTTAACTTAACTCCAATCTTCTCCAATATTATCTTATCTAGAAATCTACTTATTTCTTGATAAAGAATATATTTTAATGATGGCGGATTAGGATTTAATTTCATTTCATCCCTATAATAATTGATAGGTACCAACCCAAATTTACAAAACATTTTATTTGAACAATTTTTCTACTTTGATTTGGATCGATTTCATCCAATTCATATTGTCACGTTACTATGACTAAAAGTAAAAATATACTATGACTAAAAGTATAAAATATACGTAACCATCGTATTGCGGTAAAATGTTATTTTATTTTGATGTTTTAATCATTTGGGACCCACATCAATAGAAATAAATAGTTGATGATATGTTTCTAGACAGAAGATAAACAAATAACATAATATATACACAAATTATTTACAAGAAATATTAACTAAAGAGTAAAATGAAATAACAAAATTAAAAAGCGTCATAATATTCCTCCGCATCGTCGTCAATTGGCAACGTGCCCAGAAGACTGGCAGCATTGTCACGTTGAATGGCAATACTTATTTTTTGTGCAAAGATAATACCAGCCTCCTGGTCACGTGAAGTGTTGATCAGCCGCTTAGCTAGGTCTCTATAAACAGATCTAGCACTTGGACCTCATGGCCCCAGCGCTTCGACACCAAACGGCTCAAATATGTACTCACCAATAAGGTTTTGATGTTTGCGGCGTTTGAGCGTCTCCGCTGATGCAGAAAGATGTGATAGCGCAAGGGTGTCGACACAAGTTGCATCCCACACCAAAGGCCTACCCATTTTCCATGGCAGTAATGATTTACCAGCTGGTCTCTTGCCATCGTCGCGTACCAAGCCGTGTGGTTCATGCTGAGCCGGAATGTCAGCGGTGACAAGAGCCCGACGGAGTATGTTATTCAGGTTAGCGTGTCGTGATATGCGACCAGCACTCCTGCTGCATGACAGGCTATAGTGAACAAGACTGTCGACTGCTTCTCCATAAAGACACCGTTGCGGTGAAACACAAGGAGTACCTAAGGGCAAACAGGAAGCAATGTGGAAGGTCCAGATTTACCGGGTCAATTGCTTCGTAGTATAGAGCGAAGACAGGAACGCTGGTAGACATACATCAGTATTTTTTCGGATGCCGAGGCCGATCAAGCGAACTGGTATGCTCGCTTGTAGCCACGCCCGATCGTTGAAGGCCGCATTTAAAATTTTAGTAAGGGTGTTCTGTATAATTTAATCAATTTTTCTAAAAAAGTCTAATGTTTCCAAAAGTTTGAAGGTGGCATGCGTAAATTTAGGGACGAAAACACAGTATCGGATAATTGTAAAAGCCGAATGTATATTAATTTTGAACAACCTGTCCAACGTTTTACAAACATTTTAAATTTTCTCTTCTATAAAATTATCAAAGCCTTCATCTAAAATTGGGGATCCAAGGAGGCGAAGAGAGGTTTTATCTAAAAGTCTAATATTGGGTGCCAAAGAATTGAATTTAGTCAATATCGATAGATTATTGATGTTAAAATTTCACATTTGCTTGGATTAAGTTCCAAACTTATTGACAGAAATTTATTTTTTTAAAGTGTTAAATTTTGTAATACTGTGTCAACATCTTCTCCTAGGGTACCATCGTCTAGGTACCAGATATTAAATTTGAAATTTAATGCTTAATTATGAGGTGAATAGCTAAACTAAAAATTACTGGCCCAAGAGGGTCCCAAACGTATAGAGGGCAACCTTGCTGACAACCAACAGTTCCAAACATATTCCAAAAGGTTTTCCTTGTAGATTAATTTTGATGGATACCTGTAACACTGCCAAATTAACTTATAAATTTTGGGAGTTTCTAATAATACTTGTAGCAACAAAGTGTCCCCTATTCACAAAGTAGTTAAATAGTTTGTTATGTTTGTGAAATAATTATATCATCTTTTGTATAGATTCAAAATTTTCAAATAGTTTTTAGTAAGTACCCTTAATGATCAATGTTTATTTCTGCTATCAGTATAAAATGTGCAGAGTTACGTGCTATAAGGCGCCAAAAGGGACTTCATACTTGAAACAGACTATAGTTGACACTAAAATTTAATTACATTACCGAGTTCTAGTGGATCTGACTAACTTGAAATAATATGGTTGTATTCGATTTCCCTTTCATTTAGATTTCCTTATAATTATACCTATTATATAATTTATATAGGTACATCAAAATTTATATTATCAAAAGCGTCCTTATCAATCACATATGTACAATAGCTAAACTCGCTTAAAACAAAATTGTATTATGATCATTATTAAAATTAATTAATCAACATTTTATTATTGTATCACTAACTGGAAATTTCACATACAGTCATAAGGAGAAAATAAATAAAACTATAAATATTAAGACCATTTTTGTGAAATAAATTATTCTTGAACAATTATATCGCTTAATAAATACATATGTCACGTCACGTTTTAGACTTTTAATATTATTAATATACGGAAAACGTAATAACTACCTTTTAATAACCGCAACTTAGGAAGTTATGTATTATAGTATTAAGTGTATTGTAATGTATTAAGTACATAGATTAATATAGATGTTTACAACTTAATTAAATAAAACACATATTGGCACTTCATTTTAGTCTTAAGTTCGAAACGAGATGACGTTCGTAAACAAGCGTAGGTTGGCGCCTGAAATATACATTTGTACTGCGTACACCCACAGTTTACACGGATAATAATACTTATTTGATAGATTTTGATAGATTCGACTAATTATTGCTAGTTGAGCAATAATTAGTCGAATCTATACCTACCTACTTGCTACAACATCATGTAACATACGAATAATAATAATAATATATAATAATAATAATAATATAATAATAATATAGACAATAGACAGAGTTTACTCTGTTTAGGTACCATTATGCCTTGTGGTTATAATTTTAAGTTCAGTAGAACGTGCTACGTAGTGGTACGCAGTATGTCGTAGCATAGTTGGTATGCTACTAGGGTATAATAATAACATAGACACTAAAATTGGTTTAGCTGATTAGAAGATATGTCTTTGACCTTTCAAACGGCCACGATGCACAAGTGCATTCTATTCCCTCATTCTCACGGTCTGATAGGACGACAATCCCGGCATGGCAGACACTGGCAGACGCCGAGTAGCGAGAGATCAGGTGCAAGACTACGGGCTGCTACTAAGAATTCCTTAACAAAAAGGAAGATATAAAGGAATCAAGATACCTACTTTCAAATAGGTGCATTGTTGTTTGGTAAACGGAATGCAAAATACATAAAAAAGACCTGTTATGATTATAGTATAGACTGAAAACTTTAAAGTAAAACAACAATTGCAGTAAAGCTTACTGACTTTGAACAAATAATGAAGACTGGTAAATTGTAAATCCAGCTCACGCCATTGTCTTGTGTTGCTCTCTGGGCGGGAGGCCGAATCGCACTTGACCGATTTTGTTCATCTATTCTCGTTTTGTTCATCTCCGAGTGAATAGCTATGAAAACGATTTTAATGACATTCCTTTTTCATAATATCCCAACTGATATTATAAATGCGAATGTGAGTTTATTTGTTTGTGTATTTTTTTGTTAATATTTCGCGCCTTGACTACTTGATTGATCATTCATAAAATTTCGCATATATGTTCACAGAAGTACAGAAACGAACATAGGGTACCTTCATCTCGAAAATAGTTATTGTTTCCGAGCGAAGCCGCGGGCATAAGCTAGTATTATATATAATTTAATAATATAGTTAAAATAAAAATTATATTTCTCAGTATTCAATTATAATAATGTGTCACTGTATTCGCTGAAAATGCTTCGTATTTTATAGAATAAAAATGCACCGATAGCGTGGCGAGTAAAAATGTAATTCAAAATGCTTCTATACAACAACACTGGATATGAAGGCATGAGAATAATACCTATTGTTGTATTTTGTAATTATCTTATTACTTCGCTGAATTCGTGTTGTTAAAGAAGATTATCAAGTAGTTACGTAACGCTATTTCAGGGTCACGTATCTACTTACATGTAACCCGTAGCACAGGCATATACGGCGCGGTATCAACATCAGAATGTACAATGATGGTATTAATTTCAAGACTATTAGGCTTCATTAATAGCAAGGTTTTGTTAAGTCCAGCTCTATGAATATACCCTCTCTGGTAGAGAACTATACAAATATTCAAATAAAGAACACACAAAAAAACCAGATTCGGAACAAACACGTTTGCAACAAAAAAAATTACCTCGTGTAATATTTGTCTCATTACTCATGGATCGAACCCTCAGCACTCGGCGTTGTGGCAATAGCTAAACGGGTACTTAAACCACTACGCCACTCGAGCAATCTGTTAGATTAGAAGAGAACATTTCGTGTATTTTCAAGGCTGAATTTAAGTTTGTAAATGGCGGGTGAGCTTGGAGCGCGAAGGGCGGGTGATTGGCGAAAATCGATCACATTTCTAAACTCCCAGTACACTCGGTACACTCGCACAACCGTTGTAGAACCGCGGTAACGACGACGCGCCCCGAGCCACGCGCCACGCGCCATACAAAGGAATCGCAGCTTGATGCGAATCAAATTGAATTATTAATGAGTTTAAATGGGTTGACATTCTACCAATATAATTCTTTTATAAGCTAAATAGCACTGGCATTTTCAATTCGACCATTTTTTAAAAGTGTTGGTTTATAAATAGAACCTAATTTATTTATTTAAAGGTCGTATAGGTATCTCCCAGATTCTGTTTGTTCATTATCATTGACACTGTTAGCTTCATTATACTTGTACAATATAATTAATGTCAGTATTTTTGTCACTCCAGCTCAAAGTAATGTGTGAGAATAGGGAATATAATTATGCAAAGTAGTTGGTACATACAACCAATTTTAACTTATTGATAAGCGCGAACATAGACTGTTGTAAATTACTATAAAATAATTAAGGACATCGTTGTGTTAAATATTAAGGTAAAATACTGCGCAATTCGGCGAATTCTAACTTAATTAATGGAGTTTCGCCGCCGCCAAGTATAATCTCTACATCATACGGGCTTCACAAATAACTTACACAATGTACACCCACTACCTAACCGTTGAACAACCATTTGTACATAGGTATAATTTCTCTGTAATAACCTTAAACTGCTAGGTGGACCCGATTGATAGTAAAGAGGTGACTACTTTATACCACCACGACATTCGACTCGTAGCGGGACGATGCTCGTTGATTACCGGACGGAAATTCTCCAACATGTAGACACGTTGAAAAATATTACCTCAAAATGTAGATACATTTTGAGGTAATATTTCTCAACGTGACCTAAAATGAGGTAATATGTAATATGTAGCTCTCACTCATGTGAGTGAGAGCTACTTATTTAAATAATATTAAACGTTGGCAACCAGGTACTGGAACTATCTGTCCCCGGAACTAGAATAAGACTACGTGGACAGATGTGTTGTGCAGAGACATGAAGGCATGCAATGCTTCTAAAGATGACATTAAGGACAGGGCGAAGTGGAAGGCCACCATGTGGGATAAATAGCCAGGAAGAGTGAGAGAGAGAGTACAAAAGTATTATGAACCGGACGACAAAGCTTAAATTTATTTCTAATAATTCAAACATGTCTTTGTATTTATCCGTATTGATCTTAATTTAATAATAAGGCGCAAATGGTATATTGTCTAAATGGCATGCCACGAGCCAATCTCTCTCTTTATTTCGCCTTGATATCAATAAACTTAGTATAAGATCCACTATTGAGCCGTACGCTCGCGATCTAGTAAAACGGGCATTATTAAAAAAACGAGATTTTTTCATTACGAGGTCGTATAGTGGTTACTGTATTCTATAGGCGCAAGCAACACCAGAGATAACACTAGGCCCGTGCCAATGCTTACATAAAACGCAGTTGTGCAGCCACCGTAAAGGCCAATGGTGGCTTAGTGAACTGAGTTATCTTTAAACCTTGCAGTAGATTTTTGCAACTTCTTGTTAACGTGGTTGGCAATAGACAATGGAACAAATAAAATAAGCCATGAAGTTCTTATATTAGCAATTATACAATGAGATTTTTGGACTTCAAATTTCAAACTTTTACTACTTGTGAATCTATGGCATCACTGGCACCGTAATTATAAAAATGAATAAAATCTGTTACTTTAACCTTTAATTAGTACAAATGCATAATATTTAATTTAATTAAATTTTACATAATTAATTTTAAAATGAAATAATCTAATAACCTATATTTACAAATGTACTAAAAAAGATAACATAATTAACATAATTACAAAAACACAAATAATTATAATACTAAATATTTACAAAAATGGTTTAGGCGTAGGCAATATTCGTAGAATTCTTCAGCATCGCTGTCAACTGGTAACGTGCCCAGAAGACTGGCAGCATTGCCACCTTTAATTCAATTAGGTATAAAATCAATTGTTGTGATTCTACTTAGTGAGGGTATAGACAGATCTAATTTGATGTGTAACCCTTCAGCCACATAAAAGGAGTTAACGCTGCGATATAACTTTACTAATACTAATATAGTTGTCTCAATCGTCAAACAACCAAAAACCATCTCAGTCTTCCCGTGACCATGGCTGCTGAAAAGCAACCGAAACGTCGGGGAAATGTAAAATTAAATTAAATCTAAATAGTTTTAATAGTTTTGATAGTAATTTAATTAGCTTAAAAATTGGTAAAGTTTAAAAGTAAAAGCAGGGTAACAGTTTTCAAAATTATGTAATAAAGTGTCAAATGAACAACGCGATAAAATCCGTATATAGTAGTTTAATTTCAATGAATAATATTCGCGTAAACAGAAGACAATATTATATTTTTGTATATTTTTATTTAAACAACTCACGCAATAGGAATATGTCCAGTCGCGGGGGATTTTACAAATTCAAACAACGGTCACAAATAACATCCAGACTCCGGACAAATATTTGTGGAACAACATTTTTGTCTCGTATCGCGTAGCCACTAAGTCTATGCGGTCAAAAACCTATACATATTTATACCAATTAAAATCTATTACGGCCTGCCAAGGTCGTATATTTATTGCCGCCATTGACGAGCTGCCGCCCTAAATATAATCTCTACAACTAACTATAGATGCATACTAATGTGTATGTATACGCATGGTTTTACACGTCATGTCACCATTTAGCATCAAACTATAATATGTACTTATATACGTAACTTCAAAGAACCAAATCTGACTTCACTCACATCCACTATCGACACTGTTGTGAATATAAGCGTGCAACTACCCGTGTATTATTTCAGGTAAATTCACGAATAGTTGGTGTGATTGACGTAAGCGTGATATGCGCGTATGCTTACACGCTTATTCATAGATAAAACGAAATAGAGACTCGAGGGAAATTGTAGTCGGTTGAGAGGCAACGGGAAGTAGTTATCAGCCGTATTTAGAGCACAGAATAGGTAAGCAGGTGTGCCACATCCTGCGAGCATCTCCGTTTCCTTGAGGATACGCTGCAGAACTATTATTAAGGTGAATCCACGGTGGTTGGGTCGCGTGTATCTTAGGAGCATAGTATGGACACCTTTGCATATGTTCGAGAGTAGTGAGTAATTAGTGTGCAAGTTATACTATCTTCCCACGAAGAGTGCAGTTCGCGTGCATCTTAGGAATATAGTATGAACGTTTGGGCATTTAATTTTGTTTGTGACTTGCGCGCGCGCGCAGAATGTGATGCGTCCATAGTGGAGACCTCTGAGCATTTGTTTGTGACATTCACACTCACCTAGAATGTGACTCGTGTCATATGTGACATAGCTCGTAGTATGCTCAGTTCCTGCGCATGTTTTAGTGTAAGCCCGCCTTTGGAACGTTCTATATCTCAACTGAGGTTGCCACAATTATTGAAATTGCACACTATTATCTATACATATTCGACCGACTTTGAACTAAAAGCCAACTAGTATAGGTTAAGAAACTTCGAAGCATTAATGCTATTCTATTGCCAATACGGATGTAAGAGGAACTTTAGTGCCCAAACTTTACACTGTAATTATTGATTTCTTTCTCTCGCCAAAAATACAATAACACTGTTATATAATATTATATGCAGCCCGTTTATACCTAAAGTAACGGAATTTAGTATATATACAATTTAACAATAGGTACACAGTTAGCTTTAAATATAATAATATATTTATGTGACAGATTTGAAAGTTAAAAAATCTTTATATACAAATTAAAAGTAAGTGTATTATTTTTTATTTTATGTTAACATTGTTTTAACTAAATTTTTTTCCATTATAAGTTTTTATAATATTAGTTACATAATAGGGGTTAAAGTATGAAATTGCCGTTGTATAGTGATAGATACTTTGAATTGACATAAATCCTTCATGGTGTTAGATTTTCGAGGGAATCTTTTTTCACATGATACCCATAAGATTCTTTTTTTTTTAAATGTACTACATTCGATTTTCGACTTTCAATTGTTTTTTATTTAGCTTAGACGGGAAAGATGGATACTTCGAAAATTCTAGTCATTTTTAAATACGAGTTCCGACGCGGAACTAACGCGGCAGAAACTACTCGCAATATCAACGCTGCGTTTGGATAGGAGACTGCTAATGAACGCTCCATGCGTTTTTGGTTTAAACGCTTTCGTAATGGAAACTTCGACTTGAAGAACGAACTACGTGGAAGACTGCCTACACAGGAGAATAACGCTTACCAATAAAAAGGTAATGGTAACTGTTTGGTGGTCTCTTCATGGTGTTATTTACTATAGCTTTCTCAGGTCTGGTCAAGCAGTAACAGCAAATGTTTACTGTGCCGAACTTCGAACAACGATGCCGAAACTGGCAGTGAAACAGCCTCGACTCATGAATCGATCGTCACCATTATTGCTCCATGATAACGCAAGACCTCACACTGCACCAGAAACCGTTGTAACTCTACAGGAGCTGCAGTTAGCAACCATACGTTATCCTCCGTACTCGCCAGACCTTGCTCCAACGGACTACCATTTTTTTCGAGATTTGGACAATTTTCTACGTGATAAAAAATTTTCTTCCTGGTACAAAATGCTTTCACACAGTTTGTCGAATCTAGAACCCCAGAGTTCTATCGTAAAGGCATAAATGAACTACCGTTTTGATGGCAGCAATGTTATAGATAATGCGAGTAAATATTTCAATTAAATAAATATGGTACATCTTAGAGAAAACAAGGTTAAATTTTTCAGTACAAATCGGCAATTTCATACTTTAACCCCTAATATTATCTTAACTGATACGTAATAAGTTTTAACTTATGTTACCACTTTTTTTAAGATACCAAAGATAACTATTAGTATTCCTGTTAATGCTTCCAGCTAAGTCAAATTCTTGTGTTACTTACTACCTACACATATTCATGACGGGTGATATCTGGGAACCCACAACTATTCAATAGCAAGTCCAAGCCTTATCCATATTGGGGTACTGTCACCATATACTTATAGGTAAGTCTAGCGTGAACCAGGCTTCTCGAAGCGAGTCGACTTGAATCTCAATAACCTCTTATATACTATAAGACCGCATAGCGAACCACTGACCGCCTAGTCTAATAATCCGCGGGCCGTTAGTAGGATGGATTCAGTGCTGACGCGATTTACTCAGTTCGGTGCATCTAAGCGCCTCTAGTGTATTGACGCAAGGAACAACTAACAAATGCCAACGCATTTACTTTTATTAAGCGATCTATCCTGTCAATTGTTGGAATGTCAGACATAATTGAAAACCTATTATGTCTGGCCGCCGATGTGTCGCTGCTTTCAATAGGTAAATGAATGAAGAATGGTTGTTATCTCTGGTAGAAAATATTCTAAGTTTTATAATCATAAGATTCCCGTTATATGGACAACTTTCGTCAGGTGTTGTAAGTATGAACATACAACAAATATTCTGTGTATGTACAATTTATTTACAACTTTAATGTATTTTATTGGCCTCTTCCTTATCAAACAATTTGTCATAATAATAAAATCATGTGTCTCACAAGGAATAAATGTGACTCGAATCCATGAGGTTCGATTTGACATGTTGCCGCTGCAGTCTACTCTAGGATTTAAGTGTAGTTATACTCTGATTGTATATTTGCATATTCCATTTGGCTTAATATGTAAAACACTTTATATGCAATCTCTTACATACACGAGTAAGATGATAGCAAGGAAGACCATGAGCTTAATAAGCAGAGGTTTGGAGTTCGTACCTCTGACTTTTCGAAGTCTATTCTTCGACCTGCATTTCTGAAAGATCTCAATAAAGTTCGTAAAGATATTATGTGAAATCTGTTAATCAGCACTGGGATAGCATGATGAAAAGAATACAGAAGACAGTGTAGAAAAAGAGCGTATATTATTATTCCAAGTAAGATATTATATTGATTGTTGACAACGAAGATGATAGACAATCTTCTGGACTGCAAAAAGAAAAGCAATGAAAAAAGTATGTGTAGCTTCGCAGTTTATACTTACCAGACGAAACGCAGTAACAGTATTAGTCCGTTTACGCCCTCGTGCCGGTGCCCCATAAGTGGAACTTGTTTACTCCGACAAGCCAGCTCATTCATGCCGTCAACAAATGTTTAATACGAACATCAAAAAGTTACTTACAACTTACCAAGCGAAATGAAAAGTTTTTGAAAAGTAGGAATTCTTTATTGTTCTGTTCATTACCGATGTACACTGAATACGAAAAAAGAAATTCAAATATTCAAAAATTGTATTGTTGCGTCTGATTATTGATTAATTGGTAGTCACTGGTTATAATTCGGATTATAATCGAATATTCGATACTAGATTTGATCATGCGACGATTCAGTCGTGGTCGATGGATCGTACTCGGTCGCTATTGCGTAATGATATTTTCTGATGATCCGCCTTCTTTAACGTAATGGAATGGCGGTATTGCATATTGGCGTAGAACTAACACGTAAATAAGCAATCAATATAAAAGCTTAATAAATTTGAATATATGACAAAAGTGTGAATATTTTAGTTTAGTTTGATTATTAGAACTATTCGAATATTTAATCGAAAATTGTCCATCGCTTTTGTCGATGTTACTCTTATTACGATTTGTTTGAAATTAACGTAGCATAGTAAACAACTTGGTGTCAAATATAAGGAAAACGTGAAAGAAAGTACTGTTATTCTACTAATATTCGTTTATTAATATGTCTATGGCGGTATTACGTTTCCCACGCTAAGCCGATTACTCTGTTTGTTTACTGTATGTTATTCAATACAAATGTAAAAGATAATTCTAACTTTGTTGTTGAAGCAGTAAGAGCTTTTGTAAATATAAAATTCATACAATTAGTTCATCTGTCTGAAAACAAGTTAAAAGCAGGTCCTAGCTATATAAAATAGGAGATGAAATTTCTCATAGTGACCTGCACGAACCACGCGTCACGTTCATATATACCAGAGGTTACATGACATTATTTACTCATAGACCACTTTCAAAATTTAGCAGGTTCCGGTTGACGCCCTGCAGCTACATTTCTACCATATTCCTTGGCATTCGTATTTATATTGGTGAAGAATGACATTTTCTTGTTTTTTTTAAGTTCTCGTCACTGGACTACCACGGTAGGCAGGATGAATTTTATTTATTTTTTACGTAGAAATTCTCTACCGAAAAATCGGTAGGTTCGAGACTACTGGTACTGAATATAGAATATGCAAATTTTTACAAGTAACAGTCGCTGCGCTTCTTAAAATATTATCTGCCTACAGTGATAGGTGAAGTCAAGCCAACATTTTAGTTCTTTATTATAGAAAGGAAATAAAATTTCGTGGACCCCTGCTTACGAATTGTGGACCCCATTTTTTTGTCACGCCAACGTAGACCTCCGTCGAGTCTCCCGTGGACTCCTGGAGATCCACCTGGATCACTTTGGGAAATAATGATCTATACTAATAAACAATAAATGTATGTTTGTCCATTGGCAGCGACTATTTTATTGAGTCAAAACCCAAAACAATGATTTTAGGTTTATCTGTTTTAGAATTATATGTCCGGCATCACGTAAAAATAATTTCAGAATAAATTCGCTGCATTCATAATAAATAATTTGTGTGATCCACAAATAAAATTGTTGTTCCGTGTCTGGGTGCTATTTGGCACTATTATTTATATTGGCGCTCATAGCCAGTTGCACTTACTGATCGGTAAACGATTAGCGAGGTTAAGCAACGTTGGGTGCGATCAGTCTATAGATGGGTGACTGCTTAGTGGTATTTCATCTGAGCGTCTCCGTGCTTCGGAGGGCTCGTAAATTGTCGGTACCGGTTGTTGCTAAATTGACAACAGTCGCTAAGCCTTGTCAGAGGCCTACGGGCAGCTTGAACAACTCTCGACAACAGGTTGGCCACTAACCACACAAAAAGAAAGAAAAGAAAGAAAGATTTGCGTCCGTTGTTTGAATGTTTTGTAAAGTCCCCTGCAACACAGGAATTATTCATTAATTATATATTAAATAAAAAGAAAATATAGTTTTCGTAATTTATTTCGCTTTTCTTCTTTATAAATATGTATATTAATTTATGAGACACTTCTGTGTTAGGCATTATTCCTATATTACACAAAGAGCTACCAGGCCTGCAACAACAATTTTTACGGATAACATATTAGCTACATATCAGACCGTGTCGTGATTTGTGTTGTTTAATTCCGTGCTATAGAACTGGAGATATAATTATTTCCATAAGGAGTCCAGTATCCGAAGTTTCACGCCTTGACTTTGTTACGCTCTAACTTTACTAATCGACCGTTCTCATTGCCGCATAAACGTTGTCAGTGGTACAGAAATGGACATAGGATACCTTTCATCCGTAAAAAGCTTTACTCTCAAGGGAAAATAGTATATTTATAGGCAGAAAAAGTTATAAACGATTGGACCGATTAGAAACATTGACTAGTTGACTTTGCTTCAATATTTGACTAAGATCTCTCGCGCAGATACTGCATGATGAGATGGTCGCGCACAATCCAGTGCGTAGACTCCACGCACAGCTCATGCCTCGTATAGCACGAAGGGGACACCGCGAGGCGTTCAATGCGAACACGCATACCTCAAGATGACGAAATGCATATGCTTCAAATGTAAGTGTATCATAATACATTACAGTACATTATAACTCATTTCTTAGTGTTTTAATAGCGTGACAGCGAACAGAAAGGTGTGTTCATACTTTAGGACTGTAATGTCATGAAATGTAAAATATGCACTATCCCGCGATCAGATTATTTTTATGTCAATTTCTAGCATTTTATTTATTTAAACATCGAAGTAAACGCATTATGTAGCTAGTATAACTAGCGGTCGCCTAGAGGTCGAAATTCGACCATAATTGGTTTAAATTTTAAATTTAATCGTTATTTAGGTTTTATTGTCTACAACTGGCCCTTATAAATTACATTTCATTTAAATTTCGCCAAGGCTATACAAGTTAATTTACCTATCTTTTTCAAACAAATTATTATTTACCTAACTATACTCTTTAAAATTGACGATATTCCTAAGCTTGCTACTTTGTTTTCTTTATTACATATAAATACGTAAATATATTATAATATAAATAGTATATATCATTCCAATCCACCCAAAGGTTGCCTGTAAGATATTGCTGATTTATGTAATTATATATTGATATATGTAACCATAGTTACGAGGATTAGTACTACATCAACCGAACAAAGCCGAAATACTACGAACGCGATTCGACTGCGTGTGTTAAATGCATGGTTGTGTGCGTGTAGTGTATTTTTATTGATTTAATGTATTTCTAACGCATATTTTATATAAATAGTAGTATTTGCCCCTCCATATCCGACTCAGCTATTAGTGTTGCTTAAGTAACGACTAGAAATTATAATATTGATAAGTCGATATAAAGGAAAGAAAGCTATATCTTAGTGGAAATAATAATGTCTACGGATTTATTTGACATAATATTAGGTGACAGTTAGATATGACCACAATTTTCTGTTACACACTGTAGACATATGTTAAGCTGAATTTAACATCATTATCATTTATTAGTAAAAGCAATATTGTATTTACAGTTAATTTTGAATACACTGTCAGCAAGTGTCAATAATAATTAAATGCGTGTGTTTGTTAAGTTCGATCTATAAAAGACTACACACCGCAAATGTAGGTTATGTAGCAGAGTACAGTAATCAATCAAGCTTTTTAAAAACGAACTAATCACTTGTTTTGCCCTTAAGTAACTTTTTATAACTTTGCTCGCGGCTTCGCTCGCGTAACAGTTACGAACCTAGGTTAGGTGTAATAGAACGATTCCATCTTCTCCCGGGTGAGCTCGACATAACCTATCCGCTCCCCTTTGCCGCGGAGAGGTATGCGTCAAAGCATTCCCACAATTTAAAATAACTATAAGAAGAAAGGTGTAATAGAACGTTGTTTTTTAATAAAATATCGCCTATGTTCCTCTGTGATAATATAGCTTGCTAAATTGGCGAAAAAATTTTAAAATCGGTTAATTAGTTTTTGAGTTAAATCATTACAAACAAATATACATACAAGAGTCAAATCTTTCCTCTATATATAATCAGAATAGAAAAGGCTTAGTGGATAACTAGCGTACCGCGTAACAGTTACGAATTTTTCCAGGTCACCAAAATATTTTTCCAATACCTTTAATATATTCTAGTTTATTCGAAAGGCAAAACAACTTCACATATTTTTTATCGAATGTACATTTTATTTTAAAATTTTTATTTCAGGTAGCAATATTTTTTTGAGTAGTCCATTTTTATACCATTTTGTCTATCGGTTACAGTGTTTTACTTTCATTGACGACCTCTATGGTTCTACCATTTACGGTCACAGCTGGATATAATACCGAAAACATTAACCTTTGAAACGAGCAATATGTAGCATAGTTAGACATTTTATATAGATTTTTAAATTTGCTAATTATTTGGTGTAATATATGTATACCTTAACCATCGCTCCAGATGCTAAGCTTAAGCGTGTACCTATTTTTTGACATATTACAGTCTAATCGCTAAATTAATACGATATCCGATTATGGTTCCCATAATTGCATCTCAATTGACTAACTTACTACATTGCATTAACATGGAGTTAATTGGTTCTCTTTAATTATCTAGATGTAATTATTAGCCAATATTGTCCATATTCAGCCTACACAAGTTATCGTAACTAATCAAATTTAATCCCTCCTTCATAGCTACGATATCAAAACTAAAGAATGCTTAATTTCTCACGGGCTACGCGAAATTGAAGAGCGATTTCCGCTGTGCATATTAAATAACGTAAGATTCTTGAGCGTGTAACTATGTTCTATTCTCCTCGTATATGATGTTAAGACGTATATTTCTAATGTGTATTAGAAAGTTGTAGCTACATGTAAGAGTAGTAACGTGGATATGATATTTAATAGTCATGTAAGCCAAAAAGTATTTGCAGTCTTTAAACATTATCTTTGAGTTTTTATACTAGCTTTGCTACGTAGGCAAACGAGTAGGTATACATGATGATAAGCGGCGACCGTAGCTTGCAATACCACGGACTTTTCAAAGATATACAGGGTGTCCCAAAAGCCGACGTTAAGCCGGAATCAGGTAACAGGCTAAGTTATAATAGCTAGCAGAAAAATATGAAAATAATCCAAGTACGTATTTTGAAAACTATAGGCATTTATTAAAAAAGTCGTTAGAATCTACACTTTGTGACGGTCTTTTCACTCCTGTTACTAGAGATATTTACGTTTTTAATTATTTTTTTAGTCGTGTAATCTCGAATAATCGAAGAATATCGAGAACTTGAAGAAGCATTATGCACCCTATATAAGTCGAAATTTTAACTTACAGCTGCCAAAAAAAAGTAATAAACTTTAAAAAAAAAGTACCAATTGTGTTTTCTCCCATATATCATCTTTCCTCAAAAATCAAATCTAATCTAAAATATTTATTTGTATAACATAGGTGGTACATGGTGTTAATAAAATATTGTAAGCTCACTATGCTAAGCTTTCTAGGCATACAAATCAGGAGTAAGTTACTATTGTATTTAATCATTACAATAGGTGTAAACTATATGACATTTGACAAAGTAATGTACATCCTCAGAATACAGTGTACATCATAAGTTACAAAACTAAAAATAAATAATATATATAATATTGCAACCTAACAATACATAAAATTAACATTGTTATTCAGTAAAATAATCATTTAAAAATTACTGTTACTATAATAGGCCCTCTTTATTAAGAAATCAGACTTTTAAATTTATTAAACTTATCCAATTTTCATATTAATGTAAATATATTTTTACTCCAAAATAACTATTGTTATGAATTCAATTCATTCAATTTCTTGCAAACTTTATTGTAAGTATATTACAAATATTTTTTGATAATTCTGAACATTTCAATAATATTTATGTCAGCTTTCATTCACAAAATAAATTCACGTTATCTGCCCGAGGCGATATTATTGTCAATTAGTATAAGGTTTCTATAGTCGAAATGCTCTGAATTTTTTATATATTGACTGATTAAAGAAATATTTATGGATTTTTAAATAGGCCATAACTTATAGAACACACGTTAAATTTCAAGTTCTTCGTAATTTTAGTCTGTATTCTCGAAAGTTAGTGACAAACTCGTGATTTTATACGTAGCGTTTTATCACACAACGTAGTCACCACCAATATTCAGGCACAGGATAACTAGTTTAACAATACAATTGTTTACACGTACGTACAACATGTACCTACACAGCATCATAATTGAATTAGCGACCGATAACCGGTGGCAAAGTGTATGGCACTTTGCCATTGGTTATCCGACGCCGACTATCCGGAAGCCAGAACGTGTGAAAAGGTATTCATAGTAAACTTTGTGCGAATTCAAAACTTCGTCTACACGAAAATCGAGACGGTATTCTATTATGAGTTTTGGACTTACGCTCTTCAGATTACACCATCATTAAGGTTTGTGTTTATTTTGACATAGCAGCAACATTATGCAAATAACCTTAGAATGATGAAAGGCATAGATTATAAACAAAATAGAAATAGAATGATAAACAAGTGACAAACGCACGCTATGTATAAAATCTGGACAGCGGACAGAGCAACAACACGAGGCAATAAAAACCGCATGTATTCTCACATTTCTCCACGAGACTGATAAATAAAGGGCATTACTAGAGCGCAACTGTTCGAGACACAATATACTTAGCTTTATAAAATAGAGCCAGAACCAGAACTGTGGCGCGCTACTTCACAAATTCAGTCACGCCGCCTGTTTCCCAAAGGAGTAAGCAGTGCCTGCAAGTTTCCACTTTCAATCTTGACGTACACGTTTTACTGACTTCATTTGCTGCTATCACATACCTTATACTCTATCAGTAGAAGATGCTTTAAAATAATATTATAATAAAATTTCCTTAAGACTGTTTTTAGTAGCAGCCTGATTTACCACACATACAACGCCATCTACATCGCTATTTATTTTATATAGCGACGCATTAACGTAATTAAATTAAATCTCTTCGATTTTGTACAATACTCTTTTAGCTTGACAATCTATTTATTCATTAACTCCTAGCTTCCCTTGCGAAGTAAATACATTTGTCACAGATTGCTATTAAATTAAAACCAGCATAATGCATATAAGGATGTCCGTGCAGATCCGTTTCCATTTCATACCTTCGTATAACTGGCTCGCTGTTACGAAGTTGTGTCGACTGTTAGACATTTGCATGCGTAGAATAAATAATAGCGCTGCGGTGTTGTGTCTAAATGGTTATACAATAGCGATGAGCCGTTGACGGTTTTTTCATTAACGTAGTTTTCATTAAAGTCAACGGTTACGTTGACTTTCGTTCATCAACTGGTAGATTAACTTGTTGAAATCGTCAGCTATTTGACATGCCAGCTAACGTCAACTAGCATACATTAAGATTTCTCTTTTTAATTTCATGACCTGTTAACGAGTCTACGTACATAAGAATCGTACTACGTTAAATGTCATATACATATTGGGGATTTAGGCTTATAAAATATCTTTGAGGCTTACAGTCGACTAGCAAAGCTGCATTTCCTTTAAAGGCGAGAATCTTGTATAGTTTATTTCGTTAAGTAGTCAACAAATTTGACTAGTTGATAATTAGACGTCCAAAGGTTTACACGTTGAAGAACGAACAATCGTTCATTTTGCGGTGTTTGTGGTCGCACTCATCCGAAACAGCTAGACCGATTTTTATGAAATATTTGATGTATGAGAATAGGTCGTAAAATATATTTTATACCGCTAGGTGATTAGGGTCGCGAACGATGCTGCGGGCATTTTTTTAACTAGTACTTTGATTCAACGCCCTCTACTATTATACAATAGGACTAATGGTTGAACGTTCGTGTATGATGGTCGCTGCTGGTTACTCTGTAAAGTGAATACGATGTTAGCTTGAGGAACAGAGACTCTGCACTCTCATAAAGTATATACAAACCAACACTTCTCTTTAGTATGTTTTATTACTTTCCATAATTCGATTCCCAATAACAACTCTATCAGATGTCATAATAATACAGTGATTTATTTATTTGCCAAAACTAATATTTTGTTTCTTTGGTAAGATAATTTGATTTTCAAGGCATCCAATAGTGGTTTATAATTTTAACAAATTTTGGTCCTGATACTGCTTTCTTTTTTGTTCGCTTTTTTATAGTTACACAAGTGTACCGTTCACCTGTCTTTGACCTAATGCAAGTCTTAAAATCGCCGGTCATTAACCCGCGCGCTTTCATTATACTCTGTTCACTGGTATACCTAGCTCTAGGCTCGCTCTAATCTGTCCTAAAGAACTATACAAGTATTAATACAGCTCGGAATACAATCCACGATTATTGAAAGACGCTTGCCACAAATTATTAGGCACCTGTAATTCACTCTTGATATCTTCTCTCTTCTGATAATCTTTCACCGTGGCTGTCTCCTTCCACTCCTGAAAGCAGAATCCGTGCCGCCCAATATATAATATTGTCTTCTATTTACGCGAATATTATTCATTGAAATTAAACTGCTATATACGGATTTTATCGCGTTGTTTATTTGACACTTTATTACAAAATTTTGAAAATTTTTACACTACTAAGTACTAGTATTAAACTTTACTAATTTTTAAGCTAATTAAATTATTATTAAACTATTTAGATTTAATTTATTTTTACACTTTCCCCGACGTTTCGGTTGCTTTTCAGCAGCCATGGTCACGGGGAGACTAAGATGGCAGTTGTCTCAATGTTCCAGTGTAGTTATTTCAAAGTACCCGAACATAATTTAATCATTGGTGTTTCTATTTACGCAGAATGAGCTCAAAGTATCATGAAGTCTAGCTGTGGTTTGCTTCTTCTTGGGTTTGACTTCAATAGCCTCGATATTTTTATGTATGAAAAGCTCAATTTTACTTAAATCTTTTTAACAGATAACACTCGCGAGCACTTTCAAATCATATCGGACCTAGGTTCGTTATTGTTTTGTTGCCCGCGTTGAAAATTACGCGCGCTGACCACAATGTTTCTGTTAACCCTCGTTAATCGAGCTTATCGGCAAACATTTGTCTCATTATGTGGCAATTTACATAACAGCACGACACTTAATCAAATACGCAATGATTTTATGTTAATACGTTTACTGAATCATCGAGATGTGGGCGAAAAGTAGCGCAGTGTTTGTATACATACATTGATACTTTATATTTATATCTTAACGAGTCTATATTTCAATGTACGACGCTCCAATGCATAAGGGCGTCCCTGCATAACCACGAATCAGTTTAACATTATATGTACTGGGTGTTGGTTGTCCTCAACAGTACTCATAAGTTTTCAATATCTGATTCAAAGCCGTCAGAGCCACAGAGTTTGGTTGCATTTCAATCTGAATACAGAACGTATAATCTCGTTAACTGCGAGTGTGCCGACAAACTCGATATTTGGTCATTTATACCAAGCAGAATAATTGGAGAATGGGATTACAGATTCGACTATTCAGTCCGTCAATAGATTCAATAATATCTTAAACTAATAAATATCTGAGCCGGTACTGACAGCACTATAGGTCGATTGCATTTCAATCTGAATACGAGACATATAATTTTGTTAACTGCGAGTGATTTGTCAACTCGATAGTTTTGTCATGCATACCAAGCGGCGCTGGAAAATGGATTACAGATTGTTATTCGACTATTCAGTCTGGTTATAGATTTATATATACACATATAATACTAGAATTTAGCGCAATTTCAACTGCGACGGTGACAGTTTGCCGTCGGCGTCATTTGCATTTTGCGTGATGCAGAAGCAAACAGACACAACAGCCATTGGTTTGAGTTCAGCGACATAAATGCCAAATCAGATGGGGTATAAGCTGGCTGTAGTATTAGGCACTACTGAGGCAACTGTCAATAGTTGATGAAAAAAATTGACTACTGTAAAATATGTAAGATCAACTTACCCTCCCTTATCATTTACGGGTGAAAATCTTCTAAACATACCCAATATCCAGCGAGGTTAATTTAGGTTACGTGAGATTACTACTTACACGGCTGACACAGGTAATGACTGGCCACGGTTGTTTTGGCCAGTTCCTGTGTCGTATACGCCGGCAAGAGACGCCCGGTTGTCACCACTGCGGCGACTGCCGCGACGTTGTTGAGGACACGGCGCTGCACACTTTGGTGGTTTGCCCCGCCTGGGCATCGCAGCGCCGTGAGCTGATCACGGCAGTCGGATTGGTTACCCTCTCGCTCCCGGCCGTAGTTCAGTCTATGGTCCGGAGTGAGAGGTCGTGGAACGCCGTCGCCTCCTTTTGTGAGGAAGTAATTTCCATCAAGGAGGCGGCGGAGCGGGAGAGGGAGCGTTTAAACCCTCTCCCCAACCGCAGAGCCTGGCGCCGGAGGGCGCGGGACGACCTCCAGCCACCCTGAGGTTTGACCTGGGGGTAGCGGGTTTTGTGGGCCTGCCCGCCATCCGTTCAGCACCAGGTCCGAGAGGCGGCGTGCGTGTTCCCACGCGTGCCTCTGTTTCGAGTCCGTCTCCCCTCTAGGGGGGACAGTAGGGAGTGTTAGAAGTGCCTCTGGGTAGGTCTTTCGTGTAGTGGCCTGCCGTTTCATACGGCGGGCCGAAACCTCGGCGGGGTCGCGACCGCATGCGAAAGTGATTCGCGCGGCCCCGTCGATAGTGGTTTTGTCGAGGAACACCGTGGTAGGTTTAGTCGGTATGCCGGGAGGTACATTTTCTTCTTAACATCTTTCTTTTACCCCGGCGAGTCCGACATAACCCCTCCGCCCGCCCCCGCGGAGGGGTATACGTCATGCATACCCCATGTAAAAAAAAAAAAGATTACTACTTACATAACCCATATTACATTAATAAGTTTAATATTATAATATTCCGCCCATAATTTCAATATGATGTCATGATCGTGTCTAAAATATGCGATGGCATGTAAAAAGTATATGAGGCATCGATTCAGCGAATAGATTTTCGATCAGGACTGCAATAGAGATAGAACCAGCGTTGCCGATGAAGTGCCTCGTTACGCCTACTGGAAACTGCTAGATATTCAAAGTGATGTTCGCATTGAAATCTCCTGCCACACCGTAGCTTGCGTAGTAACTGACTCCACCTTTTTTAATGTCAGTAATCACAGCTACGAACTGAAGTTGCGTGTAAAATGTATACCAACAGAGATATAGGTACTGATTCGGTCCTTACATTGTTTTATTCAGTCTGCTCTGAAACGGTCTGTAGCAGAATATGCCTCATTACACTCTACTTTTCAAACATTACGAATGTTTCTATTTATATGTTTGCTAGTTATTTGGACGTGAAATTGTTGTGAAATAATATATAATAATATAGTATTTACTAAGTAACGCTTTATTCAACTTAATTGGACGGTTTTCTACGTTTCATAGCGTGGCTCATGACTACCCAAATATGGACTGAATAGCCAAATAATACAGCGTCAAACAAACGCCGGATATTTCGACATGTCATCGGTATGACACCTCATCGGTATTATTTCAGAGAAATTTCCAGCTGCATGAAAGTCAAATAAAGCAATTGACAAATTAAATAATAAAGAATGCAACAAAGTACTGACGGTAATAGAGCCCACGCCTAATCATACAGAAAACAAATAAGTAACTCTTATTTCAGCAAATATACAATGTCTTTTAAGTGAGACGCTATTGCAGTAAGGCTTCAAACCACTCAGAGCCACGTTATCAGCGGGAATGGACTATTATAAATACTAGCGGTCGCCAAGCGGTCGAAATTCGCCCATAATTTATTCAAATTTTAAATTTGATCGTTTTATTGTTTTATTGTCTATTACTTAATACCCTTATAATCACATTTCATTTAGTCACCTACCCCACATACATACACATGTATGTAACCATAGTTACAAAGCATATTATATATATATATATATATATATATATTATTACTAAAATAAAAATTGAGAACCATTTACTTTGTAAAACAGAGCACTTCAAAATCTGTCGCTGACTCTACATCAAAGCGAAATATGTTTCAAAGAAAAGAATAAGTTTTATTTTTATGTAATATAAAGCTAACGGCCGGTTTTTGAATGGCAGATCAACACAAAAAAAAAGGCCAAACGCGTGTCAATCAACCGCTGCGATTGGCTGACTGAATTAACAACAGTCAATTGAATCACTTCACATGACTCTGAATATGACACGTCGTTGATTAGCCTTTTAAAACTACGTTTAAACATCCAGGCATTTTTTATATGCAAATAAAATGCTGCAGAAGTTTTATAAAATGTTGCTATGCGACAGAAATACAAACCAACAAACATCGTTATAAAGATTGCTACAAAGTTCTGTATAAAACTGAACGATCTGCTCAGAAAATGGTGATCGTCAGAATTATCTATCCCATCTCCATTAAGATAGCAACATACTACTAACCCATCACATCGAAATTAGATTTTAAGATTAATTCATTATAGTAGTGGCGAAGATGACAACTGCTTTATACAGTCATAAATCCACATGGATTTTAAGACTGGCGGTGTAACAATATTTTTACAGAAGATACCTTATGTTAAGAGTCTAACTGCGGAGCTCACAAGAGCATTATTTAGGAATATAAGGGAGATATCAATAAGTTAACCTGCTTTATTATATAAATACAATTAAGGTGCTTGTTTATAATGTACATATACCTAATCAATATATGTATTTTATTTTGCTCACACGGTAATCCGTATAAAATATATTTTAGAGCATCCATATTAATGCATGCTTAACAAACATAAACAACTAATGTTTGTGCCTGATGATCTCTCTATTTGTCTGTACGAGCTGTACTTCGGCATAGTCCGATCAAATCAAGGAGAGATCTAAGCTACTGAACTTTTATATATCTTCATTTGTCTTATAATTTCTCGCGTGCTGATTTCAGCCCTCGTTCCCGTTATCGTCATATTTATATATATCTAATAATAATCGTCAAAAGTTTATTTTCAAACAATACGCATAGGTACTTTAACAAACGCCTTGTCCCCAGCGGGTTAAGCAAAAATTATAGATTTCCACTTGCATATTATGTCTTGTTTATATTAATTCTCACGTGCAACTGCTATACTCATTAGCTACTTGCGCAGGCTATATGAACGAATTAGTCGTACGGGTTACTGGCGCATGTGACTCGCGTTGGGGATTTACACGAAGCAAACAATCCTCGCAAGTGCCTCAACTTGCGTGTTACCCGCATCCTGTACAGGAGCTATTAATTACCGAGATTGAAAAATGAGATAACAATAAATAATTTATAATATACATAATAAAATGGCAAATTGTGAAAAGAGTAACTGTAGGAATAGGATAAGCATTCTTCTCAATTATAAAGAATCCTTCCTTCAAACACTCGAATAGAAATTGCAAAATTACTTTGTTTTCTCAAATGCAGGGAATAAAAAGCTAATTGAAAATACGGATTCAGGTCAGATGCCAATCTTCATGGCGGTTACATTTTTCTAATTAGATTTCTCTTACCATGCTACTGCTTGAGCAATAAGATTATACTGAATAAAAAGGTTCCAATTTCTAAATGTGTCTCTTCCTGCTGTAAGGGGTGGCGGGACGAGTATGCACAATGTAATACTGAAACCAATCCGGTACGATGGTATTATAGGTACTATTATATAGTATACATATTTACTACTTTTAAATCTAACCGACTGTATCATTAATTCCAGGTGAATTCAGTATGCAGTACATTTTAAATATTACAGTGATAAAATGACAATGATAAAAATAAGAAAATATGTATTTAAAGCGAATAAATATAAAAACGTAAATAGACATTGGCAAGTTGTTGGGCCGCGCCGTGGATGCACGTCCGTGAAGAATATGTAAATTGAAAACTTTAAAGACCCGGTTTTTGTTTAATTATTTTCTTATAACACGAGGGACTTTACAACAGATACCCAGACTTTAAAACAGTCGGCGCACGGTGACGAGGTGCCCATACACTGTAACATCCGTGCATTATTATCAGTAGTAATCTTTTAAGAACTTCAGACTATAACTGGCTTTTTAGCCCGTCGTGGATATGACCACGTAGTTCATACATACGTAGTAGTTCGTAGCACTTAGTTGCGAGACTATTATTATTGGTTACTTATTCGATTTTAAATTTGGATGATTTGAGTTGCATTTGGTTTTCACATTTGCAAAGAGGTTTATCAAACAGCTGTTTCGCCGCAGCGTCACATGCTCAGTCTTTGGACCTGATAGGCTAAGTAATTAATATTGTAAATGTGAATGTTCGTTTGTTTAATACTCTTTTACGCTCTTACTACTCGACCGATCACCATGAAATTATGCATATACTTTGTCCGCGGAACGTAAAAGAAGATAGGGTACCTTTTATCCAGAAACAAGTACGGTTCCTTTTTTTTAACCGGTGGAATGCTTTGATGCATACCTCTCCGCGGGGCGACGGGGAGGTTATGGCGGACTCACCGGGGCAAAGATGGTGAGCGACATCCCAGTTATACCGACTAAACCCACTACGGTGTTCCTCGACATAACCTCAAGCGGCGGGGCCGCGCAAATCACTTTCACATGTAATCGTGACCCCGTCGAGATTTCGGCCCGCCGCGGCGCCGTGTAAAACGGCAGACCACTACACGAAAAGACTTTCCCTTTGGTCACTTTAAAATTTTAAACCTACTATCCCCTTGAGGGGGGACGGAAACACGACACAGAGACAGTTACTAATCTAACCTAACCTAAGCCTAAAGCCGAGGGCGAAATCTAATCTGAAATATTTTTGATACAATAGACAAAATCCTTCTATGAGGACTATGGCGACTCCGTACAGACGAAGAAGTTCCGCCTACATTTAACAGATGGCGATACAATCGCGCTTAACATGACGTCATGCTATTCTGCATCGCGCAAGTGGAGTTTACACAGTGAGTATAATTATATACAAGCTCCCGACATCAACCGTCGGGCCGCAGACCGCCAGGCACAATCAACCAGCCTGGTTTGAGGATCCTGCCATTGTGTTGGAGGGACATCACACCCTGTTCCTCCACAAGGTCTTCTATCACTATATTACATATTGTCTAAAACAACTACGAGTTATAACTTATATATTTTAAATCAAACTAAAATTGTGAGGTAAACCATGATGAAATAAAAAGGAAATAAACAGCAGTACGGATAAACCGTTTAAATGTCGACGACAAACAAACCACTGGATTCACATTCACCGAGTTCCCTTGGCCGGATCTCTGCAATCTAGTCTAATTTCCGACCATCAATGATACTATGGTTTGCCATAATATCCATCTGCATGTAAAACAGTTAACGCCGATATTGAAATAGTCTGAAGTCGAACAGAAACGTTTTATATTCTATCTGTTATGTGACAAGTGCCCCAAGCTTCCGACCGTGACGTTTATTCGAGTAACAACATTCTACGAACAATTTACTTGTTGTGTGTTTTGTGTGTTTTAACAAGCAATTATTGAGGCATGCGATAGTTAGGGTTGACTGCACGGAAAACAATGAGTAACAATATTTTTGTAAGTGACATCTATAGAACTAGTATTAGTTATTTTTTACTCATATATAAAGAAACTGTTTTAAAAGAGTCAGTACCCCCCACTCTCCCACGCTTAATTTTTATGATGGTGACGGAATAGGTGAAATGAAAGCAGTTACTTCCTTTCCATTACATCAAAGAATTCAAAGTCGCCAAAGTTAGTCATATTATTATGTTGCCGTCGTGGACAGCGCAATATCTACTAATAATGTTATCAACATATTCGAATTGTGGAGTGTGGCACAATGGAATTGTGAACTTGACCGCGCCTTGTCGAACAATTGAAATCCCCATTGAAGACTTAGGTTTGTTGTGTGATATGCTAATATTATATTACTTTTACGAGTACGTAAAATATCAAATTTAAATTTCTATTTATGGGATTAATCGCGGTATGTTTATATTTTTTTAATAAAGAATGCCCAGTATGTAAAAATATTAACATTACTATGCCACACGTTTAGTAATCTACAGTGCCGGAGCGACTGTAATACTGAATACGAATCAATTAAAAGCCAGTACAATTATTGTAATGACACATTTTAATCTCAAATCCTTATCCGTTCTTGCTAGTATTGCCCGCGGGCCGTGCCGCCGCGTCGCGCCGCCCGCATGCGATTGCATGCCACACAAATAATGCTAGATATTACGGCTTTATTTCCCAATGGCTTTTTTACAATACAACCGAAGGAGAGTAATTATAAGATTCATTCTCTAATAAAGTAAATGAAAAGAAATTTGATATTAATTATAGATTATAATTAATTATCTTAAATTAAATATTAACAAAGGCGAAGATTTTACATTGTCTACAGGATGTTTATTAAGAGAACAGTTATGATTTGTCTGTAGAGGTGTATACACGTATACATATACTCCGACTCTGGCTGTTATTGGTTTGTTTCTTACATTAATTGTATATTAACAATATAAAACGCATCTGTCCATCGCATACAATTAAACAAGCTTATAAAACTAGCTTTACAATTTCCGTAGCGTAAAATTCAGCACATATGGGCTGAATGGACGACGGGGCGACCAATTCGGTAACAATAGAAAACCAATTTCATAACTTTTGCATACGTCTGAAATTGGTATGACAAAAAAATGACGCATATTGTGTCTCAAACTCTGTGTGTCGCTTTTGTTCGATTAATTTCCCGGCACAGATGGCGGTTTAAGCGGTCGCATCGTCTCGCGCTGCCTATGCGCGGAATGTTGTGGTTTTAATCCCACACGGGACAAAAGTTGATTTTTGTGATGTACAAATAGTTTTTTTCGGAACAAGAAGGATTTTGTGTCGGGATTTATTATAATTCTATTATGCGAGTGCGAGTGTATAAAAATAAATAAAACATGGAATATAATATCATTCACCACTACCTGCACTGATATTGATTTATATACGATACGTTACTACATTTACTACAGACTCTACGTAGTACGCGTGGGTGAACGTAGTACATAGTATGTGTACGTATGAGTTGCTCGTAGTACGCGAGTCAATGGGGATGCACCGAACTCAAAGCTGATTATACCTACCATCGAATTGCGAGGTTCAGAAACCAGACGCGAAAATACGCGTTTATTATTAATAATAACGTGATCGTTATTATTAATAATCAACGCGTATTTTCGCGTCTGGTTATGTAAATAGTAAGTATTTATATTAAAACAATAATCAGTTATTTTAAATGTCCTAGCTAATACTTTATTACGTTTTACTGCTAATACAGAATAGTAGTGGCAAAGCTAAATCAAACCTTCCTACGTATCAACGTTTTGACTCAAATATTAAAGATAATACATTTACAAGTATTTATTTATATAAGCAACACATGATGATTTTAAATAAAATACATTATTTTTGTCTTCTAATCAACTCTAACAAACAAGCTCGTGATTAGTCGTTTATGCTGAAGCGAATTTTAAACAACGGATAGCAATAAACGCATAGCCATGAACGACTATTAGAGGACTCCACAATATTTTTATGGTACGGGATATAAACTAGTAGCTAAACCACGTAACACTATTGTACCAACAATCTAGTCCCTTATATTCGGTAACATACACACAAAGAGTATCATCTGTTTCTCGCAAAACGCAAAGACTTCGTGTGAGCGTCAAAGCGGTAAAATAAAAGAGAAATGTAACTAAAAAAAGGAAAATTGGTTAAGTACATTAAATTCTAACCTTTAGATTAAATTGTTGAGTTGAGCGGAGGGCATTCTCCGATAATACAATTAAAGAGTTAAGTTATTTGGTTCTCATAATAATTTAATAAAAACTATGTTAAATACAATGTTATCTATAATATAGATATCGTATCTGTAATCAAAATGTCAGACACGCACAAAGCATACATACATACACACACGCACACACATACATACACCCACCATCAAACACATACACATACACATACACCCTAATCATCTTCTATTTCTATTTTGTTTATTGCAACAATTATAAAAAAGATCACAATGTTATTAAATAAATTAATTGAGAGGGGCCTGGTACCCATGACACAAGTTAAATCTTACTTTGGGTACCAGTGTTCGAACAATTATTGTTTTCACCTAATATTGTGTTAACTTTGTTGTTTTTAAACTGTGTACTTTTTCTAGGCAATAAAATTTATTATTATTATTATTATTATGTATTATAAGCTCCTTTTAAATATGTAAGCTAACGGATTTAATCCTTGATAAAATAAATTATGTATTTGTAAACATTTTCATCTCACCTTATGGCCGATCTATCTATTAAAGTACATATATTCTTCGTACAGCTCATATTACAAAACACAAAAAAAAGAATTTAAAAAATAAATGCGTATGCAATGGATCTGGCGCACAACCCTACCGTTAAGTGGAACGAATAGCCCTAAATTCGTCTGAAGGTTAAACGTACATTAGCCTCGATGCATATTGTCTATCTGTTTTATTAAAACAGTTGACATTAACCCAATTCAAACAGCCTAGTGTTATATGCACAGACTTGTATATCTTATAACAAGTGGGCTGTCGAAATAATGTGACATATTTGTACTTATACGTGCTTTATTCATTTTACCACTCTTCTTTTGTGTTATTGATATGCCCGCACAATAGTGTACCACTTTTGTCTGTTATTAAATATTTGATCGGTTGTCATAATAAATTTCAATTGAATGTTTAATGATATCTTATTTTAATATTTTATAAGATATCATTACACCTTCTATATTATTTTATTTGAATGCTGTAATCGATACTAGGATAATATATAATGAATTATATTATATTTATATATAATGAATTCACATTTCCCTGTAACGGTTTTAAATCTACATGGACATTAAGTGGTTTGTTTTTTTATGCATCATGCAAATGTTTGTTGCCGTAGATATTATATTATACACTTTAATGGCGTTAGCTTAGCCAAGAATTCGGTCACCTGGTAGAAGCTCGCGTGTGCTGTACATACAAGGACAATATTATCCAAATTTGGTTTATATTTACTCATCTATCTAGTGTTGATTAAAGAGCAACTTCTTCTCTCTTAGCCTTTATTATTCTCAAGTCACTTGGGATCGGCTCTTCTGGTCTAACCGGATTTGACTGGATATCAGTTTTTACATGGAGCGGCTGCCACCTGACCTCCGCAACCCGAAGGCTAACGATACCCTAAGGCTAGACCAGTGTCAGGATATTATAGGGCACTGACTTCCCAATAACGACTGTCATAGATGTTCATGGCAGCCAGGACCGACGGCTTAACGTGCTCTTCGAGGCACGGAGCAGACGATAATTGTCAATTAATACGCACATAATTTCGAAAAGTCATATAACTTCCGAAAGTCAGAGGTGCGCGACGTGGGTTCGAACCCGAGACCCTCTGTATTGCAGTCTGTTGGTCTCCCCACTGAGCTATCGCTACTACTATTAAAGAGCAACTGTAAGAGGCAAATCAGAATAAATTTAATATCGCCATTTGATATGATTTCAACTATCGAAATTGCATAAATTGCCAACGAAGATTAATTAATCTTGGATAGAATTATAACATACTATCTTTTGCTCGCGGCTTCGCTCACTCGGTTGCAGTAGTTTTTCTGTATGAAACGTACTCTGAAACCCTGACAAAGTGTATCCGAAGTTTCATGGTGATAGGTCGAGTAGTTAATGCGTAACATTTAAATATACCTAAGTATGTAACATAAAAGTTGTATATGTTGAAATAAGCATTGTACGGGTAGCGTACAGACAGTTGTTTAGCTAGCGTTGCAACTCGGCGACATAGTTATAAGTTATTGCTTTCTTTATATTAATTAACGTGCAGTTGACTAATCGATCGCCACGGATTAGCATCTAAACCAAAAACTGTTCTACTAAAATATAACATATTAATAAACGTGGACTATTACTAAATCTGTGGTTTTGTGTCAACTCATCCTTAACTAACTTTCACAAATAAATGGACGCTTTAGACCATACATTTTGGTCCTTCGAGAACAAAAGTGCAGTGCTTTGTGTCTAGTGACGCTTCAGGCTTATTACGGTGATCGTTCCACAATAGGATTGCCCTAAACGTCTTGAGAAGGTAAAAGGCGTGACTAGAGGTAAGTGCATTGAGACACTTATTGGCAGCTACAGAAGCTACCTGAAGTAGTACCTACGGCAATACAGCTCTACGGTATTCACAGTAAATATACTTACTGATAACTTGAACTTTAACGTAACAATGGGAAAAGGCGTCGAAGACCTCATTAACCAACAAGAAACTATTTTCAAAAACTTGAAACAACTATGCAGTAACTATAAGAAAGACAGTTCTGACAGGAAGACCTTGACGTACTTGGAAGAACGTCTGACTCGCTTAAATATTAATGGGCGAAGTTTGTTTATAATCATCAACTTTTAGAAGATTCTGGCATAACAAATATGGCCAAATCAGAGGCTACAGAACGAAGTAAGAATAGATATGTAAGAACAAAAAAGCATAATTTACTTTCTCTTGTACTGATTGCGATGGTAATGGCTATGGGAATAATTGGTGTACAATCGAAACCTATCACTAACAACAACTACATATTGACACGTATAGAAAATGACCATCCAATTTACTTTGATGACGCTGGAACATTACAATTGATACATGACGAATGGACCCTTTTGATCTACTACAACTTAACATCATACTGCCAAGCAACTAATAAAATAAGCGTGTATATAAATCAAATGGATATACTTTGTAAGCGAATATCTCACGAGTATACACCTTGCGAAACAATAATCCACAACTTGCGGAACGAGTTGCGGCATTTGGCTGAATATAACACTATGTTATTTTCACATACCCCTAGAAAGAAACGAGGCTATTTTGATGGTGTCGGCAATTTAGCGAGAACTCTCTTCGGTGTCCTAGACCAAGAATTTGCATTTAAATATGAAAAGGACATTCAAAACTTACAAACGAACGACAATTATTTACTTGAATTAATAAAAAATCAAACACTCATAATCGAATCAGAGAATAACATAATTAAAAGCAACACGGAGTTTATGAATAGGCAATTTGACACTATACATGCCTACATGAATCAGACTTGCAACCAAATAACTAGAATTGATAACAGAGCTCAAATGTTGTATACAATTAACGATATCAATTCCGCTGCAGTGACAGCTACTTTGATTTTAAACAACTTAAATCGAATGCAAGACATGCTCATGAATGCTCTTGTAAACATCTATAGAGGACATTTGGACACACATCTTTTCCCAGCATCGCAACTGATTGAGCAGCTTATCATTATATCCCGAAAACTTCCACAGGGGTTGTCTTTACCTGTTCAAGATGTTCAGCAGGATTTTAAAGATATTTACGAACTGATTTATGTAAAAGCTCGAGTAACACATAATTACCTGCTGTTCGAGTTACACGTTCCATTACTCAGTGATGATGATTATAAAATATATCGTGTAATACCTATTCCGTTCCTAAGAGAAGGACGATTGAAAATGATGAAGCATCATTCAAACTTTCTGGCCATCAACCTTATCAAAAACGTTTACATTACAATGACAGAGCAGGATTTACATCATTGTAATTCCTATGGAGAAGACAAATACACATGTATATCGCAACAGCCTGTATACAGCTTACATGATGGAAAGGCACCCTGTGAGGCAAGAGTCTTCAGCCAACAGACGTCACTGTCATGCGTCATCGATGATGTAATCTGCAAGGAAACCTGGTACAAACTACACAAACCTAACCTGTGGCTGTTTACATTGTGCGACAGACAGCTGATGCGCGTCACGTGTGGCGATCAAGTTACGCCCGCGGTCATTGACGGGACTGGAGTCATGACATTGAAACAAAAATGCTTACTCCAGAAAAAGGATGCCACAATATTTACTCACAATCAGTTAGGAAGTAATTATTACATGGAAGCAGATATTATGGTTCCAACTATAAATTCCACCATTAATAACATTTTTGACCTTGGTTGGAAAAATACGCTAGTGAATATAACGGAGATAACCACAACTACTGCTCATGACTTCCTAACAATAGAGAAGCAGTTGGTATATCAAAAGGAGCACGAGAATTTACCTGTGACGTCATATATATCTAGTCACGACATATACCTATATTCGGTGACTTCTTTGCTGTTGGGAGGAATAGCGACGTTCGCTCTATATAGAGTTATCAAAAAACGCTTTTTCAAGACGATAGACTCATCTGATACCGTAGGGCAACATCATTCGGGTGGACAGGACAATGCTGCAGTAGAAATAGAGATGAGAGAGATGAGAAATCTGGCGTCCTCGAAATCGGTCTACAGCGAAGCAAAACCGAAGAATTCTGTTCTGATTCAATTTTTAATGTAATTTCGTATTGAGTTCTTTATTTACATATTTAATTACTTATTTCTATTTTTACTTTCTTTACTAACATTATTTTTACTACTTTTGTAATAGATGCTCATCCCACTTTTCCCTCGGGAGTGTGTACGGGTAGCGTACAGACAGTTGTTTAGCTAGCGTTGCAACTCGGCGACATAGTTATAAGTTATTGCTTTCTTTATATTAATTAACGTGCAGTTGACTTATCGATCGCCACGGATTAGCATCTAAACCAAAAACTGTTCTACTAAAATATAACGTATTAATAAACGTGGACTATTACTAAATCTGTGGTTTTGTGTCAACTCATCCTTAACTAACTTTCACAAATAAATCGACGCTTTAGACCATACAAGCATCAATAAACATTATCACATATACATATGTATATGTGTTAATGTTTATTTTGTTATTAGTCTCTGCCTACCCCTCTGAGAAACAGGCGTGAATCTATGTATGTATGTCTGTATGTATTAGTACATTACGAAATTATTATTGGTCTATCAATAATAATAATAATTTTCCCTCACACATTTATTAACAAAGCGTTGACTAATTGCCCCTTTAATTACAATATTTATTTTAATTAACAGTGTTAATAAAGACTATTAATTAAAATAAACAGTATTAATTTAAAGCAAACTTATTATAAGCGTTAAGTGCAAAAGAGCCAGTTGTTTACCGAACAGCAGCTACCGTGTAGCAAGGACAGTTATGAATATTCCTGTTCATCGTAGCGTTGAATGGGAGGCGCGACGCATGCGTGATCCGACTTAGACCTGAACAATCACAGACGATTCACATTGATAATAGCGCGCCGCTATTTAGATGGCTGGCTGGCTAAACATTGCGCTACTTGCCTATTCAGTAGCACTTTCACACAAGCAAACACAAAGTCAGTCAGTGCAACTTAATTGTTACTTTTGTTGTTTGTTGCACAGTTATAGATGTAAGAATACCTACTTACTTATTATCTATTTACCTTTTTACTTAAACACAAATATAATCTTTGTTTGCGACTACCCGACAAAGAACGCTAGAAGAAGAACTTTTCAAAAGTTCTTACTAATTGCTCTTTATAAGAACACGTCGCCAGTCAACAACTTCTTTTAGATTGGCAAAGAAAAAGTATTATTTGTTCAGAACTGCAAACAGTATTGCAACTTCATTGGTTTTCTTTTTTTTGTGAAAGCAATCTCTAATAATTTGTTGTAGATTGCTTCATCTTCCGTCTACCATGCCTTTAGTTGTCTCTCTACAAAACAGATCTGTTGTTTGATAGTTACGTTAAGAGTGCTCCTCGCTCTTGCCTGGGCTACTGCTTAAACTGGAGAGAGTAGGGGATTACCACAACCATATATATATTCACAAAAAAGTGACCTTGTGTTGCTTTCTTGTAGTGAGTAAGGGTTACAAGCTACCATGAAAAACGCAGTGTAGACAGCAAAACTTATAATCTTAACCATCTTCAGAACAAATTCTTCTTTTAAGTTCGTCTATCAATGTTCTTTTTTTTAAATGTGATCCCGGTTCGATTCTCTATGTTAAAATGCTCTGGATCGATAATCGTTTGATATAGAAGGATACGATCTTCGCAAGTCTTAGTATCGATACACAGCACTCGGATCGAGCAGCTCTTTCGTCTCTACTTGCAGTAAGCATTAATGTGATCCACATGTAGTTGTTTGAAGTCTGTCAATGTTTGTGTTCGTTAATTGTTTCATTGTTTGTAAAGCGCTCGTAGCACAGAAAACGTCTCTAGGTCGGGAAAGTTCTTATTTGTAGAACATACATGGCTTAGTTTAAATGACTTAATTTTGCGAATATGTTTCAGCTTTACTATTTTAAAATGTACCGTACCGTATCACAACCTAAAAATAAATTAAAACCTTAAAATCATTGAAATATTTTAGGCAAGTATTGCATGAATTAAGTATAAAATATATCTCATAAGTTGTGCATGTAATCAAGATAAAAATTGCGATGTTTTACGCGATCGTTCTGGTGAAAGTGCGTTAGCCCGGCGCCCGGCGTGTATTTTCGGTCACCTTAGCAATATAGTTCACCAACTTTAGATGCGTCGGTCGAGTCAACGGACGACACTTGCCAACTTAACCAATGCACGCCTCCCTGACCTCTGTTCTTTTATGCTGAGACTCCAACCGAATAGTGTCTGTATCACGCACATTGGCAATAAAAAGTATATTTATACAGATGTTGCACAATGAGCATAATTGTAATAGCTACTATTTAATTGAAGTAAGGCATACACTTTTATGTAGGTATGTTGCAGGCATTTTACCTAATTAATTGATATAATCAAGACTATTTGCACTTGTCAAATATAAGTCGACACACACTTATCTTAATTATGATTCTTTTAACTCAAATTTATCAAGATAGAGATCGACTTACCTTTACGCATTTTATTTTTTTGCTATATGTAAGCGGTACCTATTTATTTTTAATATATGTATATTTCAATACATTTACATACAAATTTAATAAAGTTTTATACCCTTAAGTCATTCCAAGTTACTTGTCACGAAAAGCAGCTGACAAGTAAATAGTTAACAACTATTAACAGCTAATACTATTGAAATTAAACTACTATATACGGATTATATCGCGTTGTTTATTTGACACTTTATTACATAATTTTGAAAACTGTTACACTACTACTATTATTAAATACAAATTTTTAAGGTAATTGAAATATTATTGAAACTATTTAGATTTAATTTAATTTTACACTTTCCCCGATGTTTCGGATGCTTTTCAGCAGCCATGGTCACGCTAATACTATGTCAAAGTAATATATTAAACCAAAACATTCGAATTCGACACATTCTGTTTAAATTTATTAACTCATATAACATGGAACGCTATTCAAAAATACCATCACTATCTTCTAACACATTTTCCCGTGGCTCGTATCATATTTTATTTTCAAACTATAAAAGTAAACTTACATTTTTGTTACATTGAAAACTAAAAACTAAAAACGTGAAACATAATCTCATCGCTGGTTGCGATGCTTTACAAAAGGACGAGTAATAAAAATAAGTCACTATTACTTGAATCAATAATTACTCGTATTTTCTCGAACTAGGTTCACATAAAATTACATTTCCAGGAATCCCAGTACGCGGGACGGCCACTCTAGATGCAATATGCATCTCCCGGCACCCATCGCGATGCCGCGTCCAAGTTATATTTATATTTTATTGATGTATACCCAACAACTCCAATGTGAGAGTTAAGCAAAAACTCTTTAATAAATTAAAGCTTCAATATTCGGTATCAATATTTGGATACTGTCGTATGTGAGATAAAGTTTGATGTATTCGGATTATTTTTCTCGCCAATCATAATTATTATACTATAAATACTTTATTTTTATTTTTGATTCGCCTGCAGCCAGTCTATTAGATAGGTATATTAATTTCTAAAGATAATATTATGTGTGCATAATGATATAATGTGACTTGACTGTACGTGAGTTCCCAGGCTTTTTTCCAGGTCAGGCTAAGTGTTATGCTCTGAAAATAAGTTTTCAATTGCCCATGGTGTCTAGGCTTGGTTCCTATTTGGGATCAAGAGTAGGATTTAAACCTCCATCTATCCATTCAGGTATTCATATACGTATATTTCTTTTATCTATATATAAAGAGACAAAAACCAGTTCAGTATTGTTTTCTCCGACGCTGTCAACCGATTCTCTTTTACTTTTTGTTTTATTTAGTATCTATTGACGAGCTACAACGACATGAATAAAAAAATGTAAACAGTTCGTTTTTTTTTATATGTTTCTTTATAATAGATATTTATTTTATTTCTGGCAATACACTGACATTAACATACAAAAGTTAAAAGAGTACAAGTAAAGTCTACTATTTAATATCGACGACTAATATGCACATTTTTGTACGCGAGGAAATGCGTGACGCATAACCCGTCCAGTCGTCAAGGATAGTACGAAGGACTTCTGCCTGACACATTGAACTATATTTGAAACTACTTCAGCAATCTATCCCAGCGTCTTATGACGTCACTACACTTTCTCTAATATTACCCTAAGTACCTAATAATATTAAATAATGCTAGCAATCAATAAAATAAAATGGACTAATTGTTTCCGTTGAGATATTAATGGATTAAATTAAATGTAGCTGTAGAACTTTTTTGCTTTAGCCTTGATTTCGTACTTGCACGATGATTTTGTAGGTATTTACTTCATATAATAGGTAATGTGATGACCTAATATTGTAGTGAACTGGGTCGAGGGAAATATCAGAAACTTTTACATGGAATAAAGCCGTCAGAGAAGTGGTTCACGTCACGATACAGTGATCTATTTGCAATCTAATAAATATGATTTTAATTAAGACTCCAAATTGATAAAAGTGCAGACACCAAAGGGATCTAGTTAAAAACCAGCGCCTGGCTTCCTTAGCCTTGTATATGCTGAACTAGACCCCATTTGACAAAAGCTAATAATTTTATATTTAACTTGCTAATATTGTATTTCTTTCTTTTTTGTTTACTTAATTAATTTTCTTTCTTTCTGAAAGACGATGTCAAGTAAGACTTAAAACTGGGCATCGCAAGATCAACAATACATTATAAATATCTGATAAAGAATATTTAACAACATTCACTTATTTTGCCTGTAACTATATCATCCTATCTTACTATTTTATTATGGGCCCAAATAATCTTATATATGTACGGAGTTTCAAGGTACAATATCTAAAATGTTATAAGAACTATCGATAAATGACACTTATTTGTTCATTGTTATTAGGGTGTTTAATAACAGCATGGAATTAATAAGAACTAAGATAAGATTAATTCCATGCATAACAGTAGTTTGTTTATATATATTAAAATAACAATATTAAGCGATGTTTGAACACATGCACTTTTCGGTGAAAAGTTAATAAGATTTAAAGTCGTCAATTTAAAATCAGTTTTTTTTGTATTTATATTTTTATCTTTAGAATGATGGAAAAAGGAATGAGATGTCCTTCATTACAAAGATCAAATCAAACAAAAAGGTAGGCGAATTTAATAACAAAATATTACATTTCTGAATTGCAGGTATGTATTTAAAGACACCACAACTTCGATTAGGTACTTCATAAATCTAACGTGTAGCTTGGATGTACATAGTTTCGCAGCAACCAAGCAACGCATCCAACACAACAGCATTTTCCTTCGACTGTTTCGTAGCTCCGTTGTAATTATTATATTGTATACGATTTTGTCCACAGCTTCGCTTGCTTAAATGCAGATTAAGTTAGGTTAGCTTAAGTAGTACTTTTTTAGTACTTTTACTTTAGTACTTTTCCCTGGATAAAAGGTACCCCATGTCCTATTCCGTACGCTCGATAACGTGCTTGCGAAATTTCATGGTGATCGGCCGAGTAGTAAAGGCGTGAAAGCGTAACAAACTAACAAATTCACATTCGCATATAGAATTTAAGTTAGGATTATACATTAGGACAGATTCTAACTAACTTCTTCCTAAATCCGTAGCTGTGATTGATGAGTCAAGTGAGCCGCTCTTTAGTACAGCAACGAGAGCATTTAAACTGTATCTGAATTGCACGCTTTTAATGACCCAATCTGTTACATTGCCTCTATGTACATTTACGTTAACACTAACGGTTCGAGGAATGGGTAGCCGATCTGATTTCCGAGCCGAATTGACTCCCTATTTGACGATACATCCTATTTGCCTAGGTATTTGACGCTAAATCTTACATTGATGCAAGATTTAGATTTATTCTGATCAGATTTAGATACCGGTATTTATAGAACGATTACAACGGTATTTATACTAGAGATATCGAGTCGTACGTTTAAGTTTTCAAACGACAGACTGGATATTAGTCTACACCACAAATTATTACTATTCTTATATGTTCTGTGCTATACACGTACTGATATACATCTTTGTCGTTGTGACTATAAGATTAATCAGACGCGTTTTCAAAACAGTTAAGCATTTATTATGTCTGCCATCCTAATATACTAGTAGCTACAAATTTCATTTTATTATGCGTATATTTATTATTATATTTGCCAACAATTAAAGTCATAGTAAAAATCCTTTCATTTTCTCATTGTTTTACTACGAAAGGTGCCGTAATTAAAATAAGTTTGTCAATATTAGCAGAAGAATTCAGTGAGATTTTGGACGACTACCGCACCCGAGGCCAAGACTTAGTGCTGCTACTTAGAAAGGTCATTGTCCATTTTCAGTACATACATCAACTTGTGTATAGACATATGAACAATTGTATGTACCACGACGGATTTAATAGTTTCGCCCAGCAAATCTTTAAATGCTGGCGATTTGAGAAAACCATAAAAAATAAATAAACAGGTAATAAAAAAAAATCCGTTATAATTTAATACTGCCATCAAAGCAACTCTGTACAAAGGACAATCACACTAGCACCTATACCTCGGAACCAATAAAAAAATGGTAAAATGTTAGAAATTAAAACTTATATTAAAAAGTTGTTTTTAATTACATGGAATGAAAGCGTATTTTTCTGCCACAATATTGTATAATTGAATTCGTTCGTTGTTTAAAAGAGTACCTATAAAATGGAAATCATTGGCTATTTTTCAGTCTTAAATATTGCCATAACAATCGACAATAGCACAATTTCTATTCTTGTTACAGACACCGAGAGCTCTATTATCCACTGCATTGAATGCGCCTATACTGAAAATACAAAATAAAAGTTTCAACTAGTATTACTGAGAGAGATTACTCTTTTGAAATAAATGCAAACTCGTATAAGTGCAACTCTCTATGGGGTAATAGAGTTGGGCGGTTGATGACTGAATGGTAAATTGAATATCCCTCGCTTTTATACTATTCCGAGTATTTTTTACACAGCGGGCATTGGATGCGCAGTGTCAAAAATACAAATTGATGAAATAAGCCTTTTATCATATCATTCGATTCAAAATCGGCTTAGGCCGGTAGAAACACTGCGCGTCAAGGCATAGCCTAAACGGCATGCCCGCTTGGTAATGCCGATTAATGTCGACTCGGATTCACGGTGTTCGCTTCGATCAGTTCAGCCGGGCCTTTTTTCAGCTGTACCGATTACCGATACATTATACGATTAGCGTAAGTTTTTTAACTATGTTTTAACTTATGGCGATGAAATTTCTGTCCATCGGATTTTTGTACTTACCAATCGATTTGCTGATTGGAAGGATACAAGCAACTGTGCGCTCGGGGCAAACTAGAGTCAGCCATCCAACTACTTTGGTATACTGACCAAACGCTAACTACCTCACCACTACGTTAGCCGTCTCTATTTCTCAACTTTAGTTTAAACCAGATTAAGCGAAGAATATTGTATTCAGCGACCTGCAATAGCACAAAAGAGGCGCAGAGGTATGTCTCAAAATTCACGTCGTTATTACTAAACCTAGTGGGAGACCGTTGGACTGCCACGCAGAGGTCTCGAGTTCGATCGCAGAGTGCGCATCTCTGACTTTTCGAAGTTATGTGTGTATTAAATAATTAATTATCGCTTGCTTTAACGGTGAAGGTAACATCGTGAGGAAACCTGCATGTTTGAAAGTTCTCTATAATGTTCTTAAAGATATGTGAAGAAAGATAAGTGACCCGCACTGGGCCAGCGTGGTGGACTGTGGACCCTTCTCACACTCAGAAGAGGCCCGTGTCCAGCAAAGGGACAGTTTAATACAGGGCTGGTATTATTTATTATTATTATACGAGGTGAAACCAATTCGGGGTCGCGGCTGTCGAACAGACAGCGCCCCGTCGTTCGTAGAATCGCTATCGCCGAACATAGGTGAGCAACCGTCGCAACGGCCGATCTTTAGTAGTCAGCTTTATGCAATCAGCATTGTGGTATGCCCTCTGTTCAAGCCGATTATGCGCAGATAATATTACGTTGAAGAGAACTGATTTGACTTACAAATTACGTAATTTTAGAGCTGGTTGATATAGGTTTTAGGATGTTTTGTAATTCGTTACAAATTTATGTGGGCTCTGTACGTTGAAGTCTTATCGTTAAAGGTAGCCGCTATTATAAAAATACTTTTTATAACACGACCTATGATCTTGTTAAGCAGTCGCGGATTTCTCGCAACTACATATATACGCTACGCTTCCAGAATAAGGGTTCTGTTTTTTTGTATTTACAGAACATATGAAACCGAATTTAAAAATGTATATAAAGCACTTGCGACTGTCTTACCTAGACGATCGCAAGTGGAAACCCTTGGCGTATATTTTCCGATAATCAAAGAAGTTCGGAAGAATGGCAAGATTAATGGTACTCTAAATCGACGAGCAGGCATAAAGAATGTAATAAGAGCAAAATAATATCGTTAGTAATGTAGAAATCTGTGGATTCTATCTACCACGTTAGGAACCAGGCTTGTATCTATATATATGTACATATATTCATAGCCTCAGAGGTAATTAACGTGAGGAGCAACTAGACTATGTGTCTTGAGGAGCTTCAGAGCGAGTGAACGTTCAATAATGGCGATCGTCAAGAACAAAAGCATAGGCGGTTCGACGACGAACTCGCAAAGGCAAGTAAATTTTCAAACTAGAGGCAGTACATACAGGAGCTTTGCCAAATTATTATATGTTTGTAATGTTGTGACATGTATAATATAATCTTATAGATTGAAAAGTAACTCAGTGTGCTTATTTGTAAAACTTACTCGTGAAAACGTATTACACAGCTATGTCGCTGAACTGATATTCTTAAAACTTCTTATGGAGATAGCTTGGGTCTTCGAAACAGGCCAAAGCGTCAACCCATATAAAATCGCGGGTTACAGCTAGTATGTCAATGTTATGGATGTAAAGTATACCGATTCACACATAAAAGTTAATATGCACTATCATAGGATTGTGTACCTTTGTAAAGATAACCAAATTCAACCTTGCGTAACCTCCTAATGTTTATGTGTCGCTTTTGGATGCGGAGTACAGATGATGTTCGCTTCGTGTAAAACTAACGCCGCGCGCCGTTTGGTTAGATTCATAAGCCAATCTAAAAAGATTTGTGCGAAGAAGACTGCTATTATATATGTAACTAAACAGTACAATATAATACATGACACTATCGGTATCAGTAGGTGGATACGTCCCGTATGCGTTTCCTATCCGTGGGCGCCACGCGGAAGCCTTTCTTATTCAACGGTAATCGTTTCTCCGGACTATACAGACTGCCACTTCAAATGGCTGAATAGAAGGGCTCTGTCAGTTACTATGGGTCTTCTTCGAATTTTGTCCTGCCATACTTCATCGCTATATAACAACTGACTGACTAAGCACTAACCAAAAATAATATTTAAATGTACAAAAATAAGTATGATTTTACATTTTTAGTTGACAATTAACTATCATACACGATCTTTGACGCAGATGTAATGAGTTTTAAAATCTCCTAAAAGAAAAAGATATTCTCACGATAAAAGAACCTCACCCATTATTCATTTATATAAAGCAAAGAACTAAAATGATATTTCTCTGCATCAATAAAGCAATTTCTTTCATGAAAAATTGCTTTCTATTACGTATTTTGTTGCCAGGCAAAAATCCAATACAGCCCATTACTTGCCCAATTCTGAAACTAACAACTCGATTATTTTCAAAGCTAAAGTACGAAGGAAAAGCAAAGATATGTACCTGTTGTGGAGCCGGGTTAATACTGCCATCAGAACATTCCATTGAACAAAAAATACAACTGCCCTTATAAAACGGTGAGTTTATAACTTTTATTTACTATTTATTACGATTTATACTTTGCGGGTACCGCCATTGCTTTGTTTGCGACATGGATTATATTATCGATATAAATGTTGCATCAAATTTTGATCCAACATTTAATCAGTGTCACTCACGATAACAGGGCCTCTGGTAATATTCATAAATGGTGGTAAAAATTCTTTCATAATCAAATTATTTATAGTAATACTTTCGACGCCACGACTAGCGAAAAACGATCAAAGCTAAAGAAAGTAGCGGTCTTTCGTATTGCTGGCCAACAGTCTAGTCATATCCATTGCCTTGTTAGATGCTGGAACCTTTAATTTAAATTATAGATAATACCACAGACTTCGTAAACATTTAAATTTTACTGTATTTATTTACAAAAGGCAATTATCAAACTTAGTAGCGAAGCCCGGGAAAACATTAGGTATATTTGGACTAATTATATTAAATAAGTATAATATGGAAGAACTTTGGTTTATTTTGTATTATTTAATCAAGTGAAGTGGAAAACAGACGGTTTTAAAGTTCTAAAACGAAACCTGTTGTTATCCAGCAGCCAAGTGACGTCTCCCTTTGTGTTTTATGAAAAATAGAATACCCTTTAAAATTTATTTTAAACTAAATTAACTACAGACATAAATTGTAGTTACGAACGCTAAGTATTTTAATGTAGATGGTCGTTCAGCTTCAGGCTGACCGTATTGTTATTTAATTTAGTTCACAGTAAGGACGTCAATTTATTTAATGTCCTGAACATAGCTTGAATGTTTATCCAACAGGTACTGGGAACGAATGAGCGTAATACTAATTAATCTTGATGCAATGCACCGCCACAGTACCGTCTCTACTTCAACGGTACGATTAACTTGACTATTATTAGACTGTATTTTATACCGATTTGTAGCAGAATTCGTTTTACATTCAGTATGAGTAATCCTAGCAGTTAGTACATATAATTATAGACAATTTGAATTTTGATTATACAGGCTGCAACTATTTGACATTACTTCAGTCAGATTATAAACACCATTTGGTAAATAAAGAACGTAGTATTTGGTTATTTTATAGCATTAGCTTAGCTTATATGAATATAAAACATCGGCTTTAGCTCGATTTCTCTTACCAATATTCCAAGACGATATCCTTCTATAAGAGGTTTATTATTACGCTGTAACATGCTGACGTCTATCCAATACACGCAGTGGGCGACAAATTGAACTACACCACCGACCTGAAGTGATTACACCTATTTGACAAACACATAGACACTAGCTGAATTAAATTTAATAGAAATTGGCAGCGTATTAATACAACAAAAGCAGTTTAGTACCTATCAATTGCTTCCACCTCGAAGGTGTTCTGTAGATGAAGTCCTGTATTTTATAGTTTATGTCTATTGTATGAGGTACATCAAGTGACTAAACGACATAATCTTTCAGACTAAAGGTCATAGCTCATTAGAGCCACCCGACAACTGACCAGCACCGCCTCGCCTCGAGCAATTAGTATTCTTTGTATGGAATAATATGGGTATACGCACACTACAGCAACTCCGGAGCGCCTTGCCCGCCGGCTGACCGCGCACGGACGGCGAGTGGCCCACTCGGTGACCACCCGTTGCCCACGCACAGTTCCCGCACAGATCGCACACCGTCTGCGAGATAAGAGACGTGCAAACCCAGTCACGATCCCTGACAAACTACTCATCTATTCGCAGACCACGCGACGTCCACTTGTTGACCACGCGGTGTCCACCCGTGGACCACCTGGCGTTCACTAGTTAACACGAGGCAAACAGCCGTGGACTAACTGTCGTTAACGAGTAGATACCGAGCGACGAGGTGGTACTGGTCGGGTGATGGGAGGCTTCAATGAGCTATGACCTTTAACCTTTTGAACGCCAACATCGTCTATACTCGACATGCGCAAGCGTGCCCTGTGCGCCAACGTCGTCTATACTCGACAAAACTGTTTTTTGTCGGTTCACTGAAAAATACAAAATAAACATATTAAATCATTACTTTTCTGTGTTTTAGTGATACAACTTAAAAATTGAATACCCAATTATTACTTAATTGTATACAGCAAACAAAATTGTTATTAGTTATTGAAATATTTGATCATAAAAAACAATATATAATATATCGATTTTCGGGCTTGGCGTACAGGACATGGAGGCGCCGTTATGGCGTGGCGTTCAAAAGGTTAAAGCTAACAACAATGCATTATGCTCTATCAAATAGCAGGGACACTAATGCTTGCATTATTCTATACGGGATTCAAAGCTCTAGGTATGACACAAAGGCTGCCACATGTGGGGACTGATAACGAATTGTTTTAAGCCATTCACTTTTGTTGTACACAACCCAATATACGAAACGTTTGTTTTAAATACAAAGTCTGAAACGGTAGAGGTGTAGGTATCTGACCGGTGATGCCGGTGTGTTACTTTTTTGTGCAAATGTTTATTTTGAATTTGTTGCATCACCAGTCTAATAGCATTGTCGTCAGCTCTATACTATCAACAGGTTTCAAAAAGCTCTTTAAATAGATCTTTAATATATAACACACCTTGGTTCATAGATTATTTTAGGACACGCTTCCTTTAATAGATTCAATTCTGAATAAACGGTTAGCTATATAATTATGTCAAGCACATATGTATATGATAACGAACATGTCAAATGTAGTAAAAAAATAGTAATGACATCCAACGATTTTCTATTTTAGTAACTTAATTTCTGAATACGTATTAGAATATTATGTTTAACACAGCAATTTCTGGATATATCCTTACATTTTAAATCATATCTTGTGTTTTGTATTGATTGAATGTGAATTCAAAAGGTTTGATGTTTTTGACTATAGATATAGACTGTAAATATGCTCCTTTATGATCTGTCTATTCAGGTAAGTAAAATAGGATAGAATAGTGTATTACACTGTTAATATAACAGCTTGAGCCGAATCTACACCTCGGAATGAGACGCATTATGCAGAAGAATATATTTGGATAAAAAGAAAGAAACTAAACAATGGTATAAACTATCAATTAATCTCAAAATACACTGCACGCTTTTTATACACATTTATTACATTAAATTTGTAATAAATGTGTATATTTATCCGTCTGAAATAACTACAGATATATTTGAAATTTATACAAATGGCATTAATCTAGGCATCTGCAGAAACAAAGCCAGACTTAATTGAACTCAGTTTTAAACGGTCTGTGAACCAATTAAACTATATTGAGTGCCCACTACAGGCATTCCTACTTCACAGACCGAACCAACAATATTCTATTCAAGAAATAATTCCCGGTCGTCGCTGTGAATTGCCAATAAATATAAAATGCTTCTTTACGACTGCTGAGAGCAACCTACAATATCGCGACGATGAAATAACTCGATTGCATTTGATATTGCTCCTTTGAGTTGACGGCAGTTATGCAGTATTAATGTTACTGAATTTATCCTAGCCGGTATTTCTCGACATTTCTCTTAATCGTTACCTTTCTTTATAGAGCTTGGTGATGCATATTTGCGGCATACGTTATTCATTGCGTTGTTAATAGGTACATTAAACAAACTAGTCTAGCTCAACACAATGGCATGATTCCATAGTCAAAAGTTTATTGACACGGCTTAATATAGTAAACAAATTGATGGCTTTAGATTTACTATATACTACGAAAATGGTAACACAAATTTGGGCAGGTAAAGAAAGCCGCTCACACAAGTCTCGGCTAACCATTATATGCTTATTTAGATAAGCGTACAAAAGCTTTGACAAAAGGCATGTCATACTTTTGATAGAACCTATTTTCATTAATTGTGGTTATATTTTGTCCCTTACCGTGTACAGTAATTTTATATTATACAAGAAAGTCTAAAACGATACAATACATAATGTCTATAATTATTATTAATGCTTACGATGTTTACATGGAATTGAATGACGGTGAACATTAGAAGATAATATCGCCATCCTGGTCACCTTTGAAAGGTACTAATGAACAAATTCGTGTATGTCGCATGATGGCAGTATATGATATGTTGGAAAGAGAAACATTTACTGGCGCTCTGTTTTGTCAAGGCCTAACACTTTGCAGACGGGCCATAATCCGAATCCATGGCAGCCGATGGCACCCGGTGTATATTACTTAACCTAAAGATATGACGTATACATTTTTGTTCATTCCACTATAGTAGCATAAACTTGAAGGTAAATGGTTACCAGTTTAAGGATAAAACAATACTTTTAACGATGTTCGCTAGTTGCCAAACCTGCAAAGAAGTTTTCTGCGATACAAAGGCAAAGGAAAGAACACCTTGGTTCCACTGATGATACGAACATATATAACAGCATATCTTGAAGGAGCTTTGGATAATATTACACACACAGTAATACATAAGACTATTTGCTGGTTTTCCTTAAAATATGGGTATTTCTCTGGCGAGACTGTTAGGTACCTGTTAAACCAAATACTATTCTTCATATGAACCTTGGAGAGAATAAAAGAGACATGTACACAAGAAATAGATTTTCTATATTTGTATACATAATGACCCCACCCTACCCGATAGTATTCAGTCAGTGAAATCCAATATTAAAAGCTACTATTCCTGGTATTGCAAATATGGCATGGCGGTCATCACTTTGACGGTCTATTAGTCTAATTTTCGTCCAATATTTGACGAAAATTCTGAATCTAACAATAAAATAAACATTAATTGTTTATTTTACACTCGATTTCAGATTCGATAGACGCGAATCCACAGTCAACACATTTCATGTCTCTATGGTGACAAACTGTTTTATTAAATGTCTCTTTGAAGGAATTTCAGAATTTTAATACACTCTGGCCGGATATACCAAATATATTCATTACAGAAAATGTTTATAAAATTATAAGAAAGGCACAATGGTTTCCATGTTTAAACTTGAAATATTATACTGAAATAGTTCGCCAAAATGCCAAAATTAATAAACTATCTTTCTATTGTTTGGCCTATTACCATGGAACCTATGCCAAGTTTCTACCGCTAATAGGTCAAATAATCGAAGCATAGGTAATTAATTTTGGTCTTGAGAAACTACCTGCGACGTACAGAAAATCGCAGCCAAACTTCGTGCTGTGTTCTTGAAATTAATAGCTTCAAGCTTCTATAAGAACGTTCTTTGTATTTGAAGGGTAACAGTGTAATCTTAGCTCCTTACGCTCGAAGGCTCAGCATCGCTTAAGGGCAAAACAAGTGTTCATAAGCTAGGCATAGGTAACTGCTCATCAGGCGAACCATTTATTTGTGTGATAATGAATAAAAGAAACTAAAATATAGTTTTGACGCGCTTCAATTATAATATCTTACACGTTTTAAAAGAGTCTGACAACGATTGTATTTGTGATTATTGCTTTGAGAAGCAACATGTTTACCGTGTTCTTTTCATACAACATATTACAAACATACATACAGTACAAACGAAGAGAAAATGTATCATGTGACCCGCGTTTAAAAATGCTCGATGTTTCCATGTTTCTAGTCAAATATGACAAATCGGATTAGTTTTTACTACATTCATGAATCTAATTGAGCTTCGTTGGTAATATTTTGTTAGCTTAAGTACGTGAATATGTGCTCTTGCATGTCATTAATATGATCTTAGAATATATGGAATAATATGGTACGGGAGCACCAAGCCTACGCTTAAAAAAAAGAAATATCCAGCATATCATCCTTAGGTAACCAGCAGACGGCAAAATAGACATGTATATTCATTTAGTTCGACTCACAAACGAACAGACATGCGAATTTCTGTCTTCGATGTGGCCCTGTGGACTGACGAATATAATAATAATTAATGCTGCGTACGCTACAAGTATTATAAACGTTTAATCTTAAATAATTTATTAAACTCTTCGGCGTTTGTCGTCATTGCTGGTGTTTCATCAGTACTAACAGAAAATTATCTTTTTCCTCAATCTTACCTTTTTAAACATTTTGTCATTTTCTATAAGGGATCACCGCGGAACGCGTATTACTTTTTATTTTCCAAGTGTTGGTAATTTTCCATTAATTTACTCTAAAACATTGTATTTCAAAGTGATAATTAAGTAAATGTTCTTTGCCTCTTTTTATCTATATTACAATATTATTATTTTTTTAAAGTTGTTTAAATAAATAATAATAAATAATATTCTATCACATACACGCAACACCATCTAGCCGAAACTAAGTAGAGCTTATACTATGGATACTAAACAATGGATAAACATACGTACACACTTTTTTTTGTAAATTCATACATATTATACATAGATAATCTTAAGTTTAAGAACAGATAATAACTACAGATGTATTAGAAATAAAAATAATAAACGTGACATCGTTTACTTGGACCACCTGTTACCAGAACTCTATGCAATTATACGGTCACTCAGGCTTTGTACAAGGCTAAAGTTAAATATTTAGATAGTTGTTTTTTAGCGATGACAAAGATGATATCATAGGTATTAATAAACAGTAATTATGACTACCATGGTATTTTACGATTTTCCAGAAAATCATAAAATAGTGATAGAGGTAGAAATTTAATATTACCTAGTTATTAAATATTTTCATGTCGTTTTCTGCGAGTGCATTTCAAAAAAATCCTTCTTATAATACTTAGGCATTTTTATTACGATCTCAGTAAGAAGAATTTTATATGAAGATTAAGGTAAACTTCATTTTAGAGAGGTCATGCCAGAAAATACCAGATTGTTTTTTGCCGTATAAGCATTTTGCTTTTAACAATATGTGTGGGCTGGTATATAGCTACGTACTATTGTTTGAAACCTAATTTTCTCTTTTTAAACGTTCCGACAGCTATCAATTCTACTTTTTAACGTTACATTAATTAAATAAACGAGAAAAAAAAACCGTGTACGCGATATTCAATTAATAATGTAAGTAGCGTAACGTAAGTAACGGCATTCCAAAATTAAATAATTTATGTCTCAACTTGATCAGAAGGCAACCTGTCTTGTAAAATGTGTCGTCTAGAGACAAAGCGTGTGTGGATGCTAGGTACTCGTAGTGTAAGTTCGTAAGTGGTTCGTGGCACTTTTGATCAACTGTTGAAGATTTCGGTATTAGAAACAACATATATGTATATGGCATTTATTGTATTTATCAAGTTAAAGTGATCATGTAGTTGCGATTGTTGCAAGTCCCTATTTGACAAATATCTAATGTTTTTCTACTAACGTTGTTATTTAGTTTACTTTAGATATTTGTAATTTTGTATTTTTTTGTGTAATTTGAGTATTTGTTTATGAAGTATTAATGGTACAGTATAACAGGCCGTATCTGTATATCGCTCTATTGTAAATTGTAATTAGTCGAAAAAACAGGGTTTAGTTTTAAACGTCCCATGCCCTAATACATTCGATTGCCTAGCGCAGAACTACACACAATCGTCTAAGCCGCAATTAAATTTATTTAATTAAGGAATTACTAAACAAGATTTAGTATGTTTAAGCCGCAGATGTATGTGACGACTTAATTATTATCCGTATCACTTTTACTTTAAAATGAATTTAGTAACTAAACTAACAATTAATAATTATTATTACAATTAAAATAATATTTTTGAAGTGTATGTGACCTCGAATCGGTGCAAGAATTGATTGATTTTCAATTTTTAAATATCTTGAAGTTTCGTTTTAATGTGTTTCCACTGTAAAATTTAATAAGTACTTTCTAAATCAATAGATATTTGACGGATAGGTAAATGCTAGTGAACGTCTTTGCTCGACCGTGAACATTTAAAAAGTAGAGCTAATTAGTGCTCTCACTTTAGACGGGAACAATAGACTCACTGTTGTTTTAAAACATGACGTCACTTGTATTAATAACGATCTAACATGTACATTGTTGTCACTCATTTTAAGTGAACCATTGTTACATTAAAAGTACTACACTAAACATTTCGCTACAGCTACATTGTAATTATAATGATAAATATCATTATAATTATTTCGCATTGCAGTATATATAGAAAGAATAAAAACTGTCGCAATTGTAGATTATAACTGCCAAAATAAAAAGAAATCATTTTAAAAACCAAAAAGTATTCGATAAATACATAACATATCAAAGTAAAATATATATGAAAATGTGTAAAATAATATCAATAAGTATCGCGTGGTAGGGACGTCAATACTTATAAGGTTTCATTCACATGTTAAGCAGTCATAATGGCAAAACGTGAACGTTCCGCGATGATCATGAAGGGTATCGTCGCCCAGCCTCGTAAGAGGTAAAACCTGATTGGTAAGCAAAGCAAGGCCGACCGGACGGGTTCGTCCTTGGCAAGGACAGACCAAAGGTGACTCACCGAGAGGCTGGTGTAACGCGGCGTGCGCGTCGCAGTCGGCACAAATGGTAGAGCGCAGCATCCTCTCGCGCTGCAAGCGCCGCAGCAGCTGCAAGTGCTGCGGTGTGAACACGGTGCCGGAGCGCTCGCCAACCAACAGCACGTCGCCCGCCTCCCACCAGGCCTGCTCCCGCAGCGTGCCGTCGCGGTTGAACAGTCCCATGTCCTTGTAGCCCTCGGGCGGGCTGAGCGCGCCCGGCTCCGGCTCCTGGTACCGCTCGCACGCTCCGCACCCCGAGCACTCGTCGCCCTCTCCTTCATCAGAGTACCCGCCGCACTCATCTCGAACCACGATAATGTAGTCGGCCTCAAAGAATTCGTTAGCGCTCTCATCGAAGATGACCCGGTGCTTTTTGGATTTATTTCCCTTTTTAAGTGATGATTTTAAGTTTTCGTGATCTTTATTGTGGCGCGAGTCGCGAGCGGCGCGGTCGCCGCGCATCGTCGCGAGTAGTCGCGCCGCGAGCGGTCGCCGGAGTGTCGTGGTGCGAGGACGGCAGGCGTCAGGCGGCAGGCGGTTCTGAGTCGACTGCAGCGCCGCGCCCGCCCTATCGATCGCCGCCGCCCGCCTCGCCGGTGCCCGCCAGCGTTACGACTTACGCCGACCATCGACACAGCACCGAGACGATTTCCCACTTGCCATCCCATAAATTCTGAGCACCGCGCACGCTCATTAATTGGACTCATAAACAACATTGCAAAAATAAAAAAATAAAAATGTGAAATTAAATCTAATTGGGTCACTCAAAAATGTAATGTCAGTAACATTTAGTTTTGAGTGACCCAAAAAAACGTATCTCAAACTAACCCAGATATATTTCTACTACTTCTTATTGTTACATAGACATTTAACAGAATTTGTGTTTTTATTTAACCTGTTAAAACTATAATAATATTTCATATTTTTAAGGCACACACCAAAATAAAAGCAAGACCGATAGACTGCATACACTTTAAAAAAATGTACTCTGTTTGAATGAAGTCCACAAGTACTTTGAGATCATTGTTTATCTGTAAATTATACGGAATGTTTACAAATAGTCAACGCTTCACTACTTGTGCATAGCGTAGGCGTAGTGTTCTGCTCTCGCGATATTTATAAAGACCCAGATAGAAATAGCTACCGCAGATATTTTTACTTACTCATCATAAATTAAAATAGATAGATAAGGAATAGAGAAAATTATTGAGTACCGAAGGCAGTTTTAATTTACGTCTAAATAAGTGAACGTGCATGTGATACACACACTCTGCTTATGCAAACAAGTCATCGGCAATTAGGTGATATCAAATTATAATAAAATGTAATAATTTGTTACATATTGGTTAATAGCAGTTAAGCGATTAACATTGCACGTAAACTAATGAGCACAGATTGTGGAAATCAAGCAATAATTACGTTACACGATTTTTCATTTCAATAATATGACATGGCCATCCAATTATGCTGCAATTTCACATGTCATTCGTTAAAAGCTTAACGTTCTCGTTTTATACTTTTATAGGTAACTAAAGTTGTGATAATGACAAAATGCATATTAATTTATTTAAAGACCTAGTTAAATTGATAATTAAAAACCGCTTGTCGAACAAAATGTGTAGAGCGGTTGGTCCAAGCAAAAATAAAACAATTTCTACTTTGTACCCATGCAATTTTTAATAGTTCCTTTTTAATAAATTGGGTGTAATAGACCTTTACGGATATAATTGAAGAAAGAATGTAACGAAGGATATTTGTCGCTGAGAATGTCACAATAGAAGTGGTAAAGCCCGCCTTCGAGGAGTGACTGGAGACGGAACATGTCGTTCTCGCTTTACCCCCGACGCAGGGTATTGTCGAAAACAGCCATTTGATGAGGTTCCTGCACGGAATCCGGTAGGAATTCCATAGCGGCGATCGCCCGTACGACGCGGCGGAACACACGATAAAACTGTACTTGCGCCAATCATCCAAAACCATCTCTCACGCCAACCTTTAGTACATGGTCCGGAGCGACAGAGCTTTGAAAAACGTTATTTTCTTTTGCTAGATCGTGATAAGGCAAAGGATGAGTCGGAACGTGTAAGGTTGCGATATGCCTTACGTGCAACCCGTAAGAAACGCCTGACACGCAGGATAGTGTACCGGCGTCCATAAGCCTACAGTCGGCGAGATATGGGAAGTTCATCATCTTAACAGAAAGAAACCCGAGAGACGCGACGGTGCATTTTGTTCATACATACCTGTCATGCAGTTTTCAGCAAAATCATTACTTATGGCCGGCTTGAGCCTGCTGAGCAACACGAAAGGAACCCCGCGGTTCTGGAAAACAAAACAAAAGAAAGAACACGGATGTGGTTTAACCTACTGAGTAGCAGCGGCACACCGGCGGCCAAACAAAATAGGTCTTCAATGTCTGGAATTAATCTGTATTAGTCTTAATCACTTCGTGCCGCCTGAGATGAGAAAACCATTTGAAGACTTCCAAACCACAAAAATATATTTTAAATAAAAAGAGCGCGACAGGCTTTTAAATTTTTTCGTAAAATCAACTCGTGGTATTTCTAACAACCCTAGATAAAAGCCTGAGATCAAAACTATGCATAACGAGGGTGCACAGCTACAGACAACGAGTTGCAGACTGCGCGAATCTGCCTTAATCCTCAAACATCACTTCACCAACGAAAACGTTCCAGATGGTGCTTAAAGTTTCTTATCTGTATTACAAATAAGACCTTTTTAATTTCGACGACTCAAATAAAAAAGACTTTGGTCGTTAATCTTTGTTAAATTCCTGTAATGCGTAAGTCTTTGCTAACATTAAAATAATGGAAGTCATACAATTTATGTACCGTGATGAGATCTTACACACAACACTTAGAGCACTGAAAATGGTGAAGTGACCACCGAAAACACTGCGCTATCCGTGTAGCCACTTACTTACTCGTAGCAATGTATTAATTTGTTTTCTCAATAAATGTAGGTACTATAGTAACTACTATTATCGAATTAGTCGGTAGACTCGTGATACGGTAAAAAAAATAAACGGCAACTTTGTCCAACAGAAATACACGCGTAACGCTGTAATATTAGTTCGAGAATTATTATATCGTAGCAAAAGCTGTAAGTGCAATAAACAAACCACAAGCAATCGCAGTAATATAAACGTGATTTTTTTTATATTATTTTTGTTTTGGTTCCGTCCGCGTGGTCCACAAGTTTACATTTCAAAAGGCGTTAAAATATTTTCATTAATTTGTATACCATTTAAATGAAACCGTAAATAAAGTGCAATGTAAAATGAATTTTGAATGAAACATTTCTGAAACCGTAGGAAACGTGTTAAGAGCCGTGCTTCGCGGCACTCTTCAATTAATTATACAAACTGAATCGATAGAACGATATTATCGAATGTTTATTAACCTCTGAGCCTTCTTCAAAGAGGTTAATGAAAACACTTTGTGGGTTTGTGTGTCTGTCTGTTAGTGACAGGCATAGCTCCGGAACCATTGGACCGATTGACTTATAACTTGGTGTGCAGACACCTTGGAGTCATCCGTCAGTCGAGTTTGAATATGGGTCCGGGGGGTCAAAAGACCTCCGAGATATAGGGGTCACATATTTTAAATGGAAAAATATTGCCTTGTAACTTGGTGTGCAGACACCTTGGGGTCATACCTCGGTCGAGTTTGAATATGGGCCCTGTGGGTCAAAAGACCCCCGAGATATAGGGGTCACAAGGTCACATGTATTTTAAATGCTTCATTTATATACAGAGTGGTGGTGTGCAGATTCGAGTTGGTTGCTGCTGTTTGCTGTCGAGTTTTGTCTTGTGCTGCGTTTTGCAGCACGACATGCCTAACAGCGGGCATGATGCCCAACAATGGACATGATTCCCAACAATGGACATAATGCCCAACAGTGGACATAATGCCCAACAGAGGGCAAGATGCCCAAAAGTGGACATGAGGCCCAACTGTGGGCCCAGCAGTAGGTAGCAGTGGGCATGATGTTCAACGGCGGCAATGATTGAAAAGTACGTTATTTATTTATTATTAAAACATGTACATACGATATAATTATTATATACAACATTAACCTAAGTAAATGTTTAAATAAAAGTGAAACAAGGTCACATGAAGACGAAGAGGTTGAACCGTGGGTTTTTACACCCACCTCGTTTATTAATACATTATTGTTGGAGAATGTTTTAAATATACTCGTATATGTAATTATAAAAGGCTTTTCCTATTTAAGGTATGCCATAATAAATGGTCGTTTTTAGTATTTATATTTATTCCAACAACTGTGTCGAGTGTTGTGGGTTCAAATCGCACACGGGAAAAAAATTGTGTGATCCACAAATAGTTGTTCCGAGTCTGGATGTTCTTTGTGTCCGTTTTTTGAATGTTTGTAAAGTCCCCCGCGTCACAGGAATTTTTCTTGTAGGGAGTTGTCATTTTTTAAGAAAATATATTAAGATTTGTACTCTATTTCATATAAGTGTACTTTATAATCTGAAATATTAATAGAGTGCACTAAAATACTCATTTTTACGCAATATTTACTATATTAATACTAATCATGCATATCCATAGTCATTACCCAAACATTTTTACTGTTTAGAATTAATACGTTGGTATCCCCAAGCCAAATTAGAAACATACAAAACACAGCCAACTGTCATAAAATAAAATAAATGTACTCATTTTTATAAGTGAGTACTGTTTATCTACCCTCCCTGAAGATCATCTCTCTCAGAGCAGCGATAACTCAGTGGGGAGACCAACTGACTGCAATGCAGAGCGTCTCGGGTTCGAACCCACGTCGCGCACCTCTGACTTTCGGAAGTTATATGACTTTTCAAATTATGTGCGTATTGATTGACAATTATCGCCTGCTCCGTGCCTCGGAGAGCACGTTAAGCCGTCGGTCCCGGCTGCCATGAACATATATGGCAGTCGTTATTGGGAGAGTGTCGACACAAAAGATCCCACTGGGTCGAAGTGTCGCCGGTCTCGACTGACTGGCCTCCACATAAGATAAGATAAGATACCCTCTCTGAAACAGATAGACATTATTTCTTTAAAAACAATTTGGTAGCCCTACCTCTACCTGTCAAGTCTTGAAATTCCAGATATGTATAATCATCAAAAACCTGTTGCGTGTGGCCGCCGGTGTACCGTTGCGACTCAATATAATCGACCGATTCACGCATTACGGTCCGTTCACATAATTACAGTTTCAAATTTTCTATAACGGCATGACTTATTAAACAAAACAAAAGTGCGCTGCGTTCGGTTTTGCCGCGAAAAGTTTGAAACCCGACCGCGGTGCAGTTTTGCTTTTGTTTTTGTGACACAAAGCGATATTAGCTTAACCACTTCGTGAAACCGTAAAGGTGTAAACTTACCGGAAAAGTTGGTTATACTACGAAACCACTGCATAGTAACGTGTCATATACTGCCGTCATAAGTAAAAAAGGTATAACTACATATTATTTTCGAAATTAAATACGCATATACTTCGAAAAGTCAGAGGTCAAGGAGGCCTTGGGGTTAAACTCGAGACCTCAGCGTGGTAGTGCAACGGTTCTATACTAGGCTATATTTACATTTGTTGAAGAATTTTCAGAATCAGCTTCGTAGTTCTAGAGAAAACCTCTCCTTCTCGTTCCTCTTACCCACATACAATAATTAAATAAGCAACCCTTCTTAGTAATACTTGAGACTTAAGTCATTATTTCTAGATATGAACTTCTGAAGCATCTTATAATCGATAGGATTAAGCAGATATGGAATAATGCTTCTTATACGTATCTATACTTAACATAATAAAGAGGAAAGATTTGATTTTTTGTTTGTAAGTATATTTCACGGCAAATATAAAACGGATTTTTAAAATTCTTTCACTATAAGAAATGTATTATCAGCGCGTAGTATAGGATACATTTTGTTTTTTAAAAGTTCTGTTATTAACATAACCTAATTTTAGCGAACTAAGCCACGAGTAAAAGCTGGAAAACAAAAATTTAATAGACGTTGTTTAAGTGCCAGGTACTGACTTTTGATGACTAAGATATTACTATGTAAAATGCTTTGTAAAAATGCTCTTGGTAAGTAACTCAAAGTAATAACTGAATATACATTGTGTAAATTGTACTACTTTAGTGCTGTAGTTAATAATCGCAATAAGCATGTTTTGGCAGATAGCTGTTACGCCATATAGAAGACGAAGAAAATTCATTAAAATAAAATCTATTCGTAAAACAATAGGTAGATACATATGTACCTATGAACATTACTTTTTAATCATTTGAGGCGTGAAGGAGCTGGCCGCAAAGAAGGAAGGAAGTTCTCACTACCCTCTTATAGGCAGCCGGCGACAGTTGTAATGGTGTTATTGCATTTCGCTATTATAAGTAGCCGTTCCGGTGGTCCACACATACCTACCACCCCCACTCCATTTGTTTTATCCAATCATTAGATATACTCCGAAACATTAACTTGGGTCTTGTCTTGTAACAGATGTCATCGGTAATTTAAGGATGTTGCGTATATTCGCATCCGCATCGATTTGGACATCTGCATCTGTATCCGCATCCGTATTCATGAACGCGGATGTTAATGTGGATCTAGATACCATGCAGGTTGCAACAAGAAAAAAAATGGGAGGGACGAAGTTTGAATCTTCAAGTGAAGATAAGAAATCAAGAAACACCAAAAAATAGTATAGCTAACATTATACTCTAAAATAAATTGCTATTTTACCTCAAACAATATTAAAGTCAACGTAAATGAAAATCTACTTAAATGGTAAAACATTCATCGAGATTTGTATTGCCATCATCAGCTAGTGTTCCTAGTAAACAGTTGTTCAGCAGTGCGTGTTTAATTTATGAAACTTTGAAATACAGTCTTGAACCTCCAAAGGCGGTGATAATATATACCTTTTTTTTAAATTGTTATTCTTCATACTTCATTGATAAAAGTGCACCAATAGTTCATTGCATCATCTTAATCAAAATACAATGTACCAAGCAGGCTTGTTAAATGTTCATCGAGATTTAAATCTGATTATTTAAATATTATGATTTTAAAATAACATAACACATCCTAAATCCACATGAACGTTTTATTTATAAAGTGTATAACAAAAACCAATTTTAGTTAGAATTATTTTAAATAACGTGGATGAAAGTACTTTACAAATATCAATTTTATAAACAGTAATGTTGTAAATTCCTCTAGTTTGATTTATTATAATATTGTTACAGCCAGTACCATCTATCGGCACTGTGGGGAAGACTCGGCAGTTCCATCTAATAATTTATTACAGCGCCATCTATTGATGTCTTACGGAACCACGTAGCTTGTCGATACGCGAAGAGTAGAGAGAACGCTGGCACATTCTCGAATCTTCGTACAGTTTACATACCGGGTATAGCGTTTCTAGAAATCTCCAGAAACGCTTTAACCGCGTATAAAAGGGCAAGGCCAGCGCTCGCTGAGTCAGTTTTACAATCGTAAGCGGTGAAGTATTCATCGCAGCGAACAGAAGCGAAACCCACAGTGTTTGACGCAGTTACAGTAGAAAAGTGTAGTATAGTGTGTGTTGTGTCTTAAAATTAATTGTGTGGTAGAATAGAACGTGTTTTAGTCGGTAATATTGTTTACATTCTTATCCCTCGAACCCAGCACGTAACAATATATTAAATTACAATAATTCGATCGTCCTTTATTTCAGACAAGCATTATAAGTGATCCAGTTACCTTTTTTAGTTCGGGTTTAACAAATTCGTCATTGCACTAAAATAGTTTATCAACTGATTAAATCCTCTCTGATTTTTGTTACGAATGATGCAAGTTTTTGAAAGATTGTCGTCGTCCACATCCGCTCCACACGCGATGATAGGTGAGTATTTCCATCGACTTAGCATCAGGCGAGCCATACCTACACTTGTTCGCCATCTTGGCAGTATGAGGCTAAAATTATATTATATTCAGATATAAAAATAATAATAAAGGGTTGAGTCGGCAATAAATGACATATATAATATTTTTTACTGAGGACTAACTAACTTTGTAAATAATAAACTCAACGCTTTAAATGTTTGCTTTAGTAGGTTTATTAAAACTCCTGAATACACAAGCGAATGTGCAACCGCCTTGCAAAATTGTGATGACTTGCAACAGAAGACCGGATAGCGGCGCTTTGCTTGTTTGCTTTAAGCTCTTTGATTGTCAATGCTATGATATGTTCGTAGATGTGATACGTAAAACGAAATAGCCATGTGAGAATGATAGCACAATCAAATTAGCCTTAGCCAATATGTGCTGATCTAATCTAGGTTCTGAACAAATATTAACTCTATAGCTGTGAGACCCATTGCATACCCACGAATTGACGGACATAAATCAATATGTCACTTATATGTTTGTTTAAATTTCGAATTTGGCTTTTCTAGAGATTAGAGCGAATAAGCGCTTTGACAGAACCCTAAATATGATCTTATTTGCTACGTAGACAAGCAGTTAGCCGCAACTTCAAAAGTAATCCATTGTCAAGACAAAACAATTTAAGACTTCAATATGATGTCGATTAGTCAAATTTTAGAATTCACGATATCTAAACAACGTAATGTAATAGGGCTTATAAGATTGTTTTTATTTGTCCCTCCTAGTCTGTCCTCTTCAGGCGATAAACAAACAAGAAGTACGTTCTATCCCTCTGTTACCTACAAGGAAACAGATCGAACTAATTGTTTCCCGTCTGTATCCCGCTATTTTTATGTCGACAAATAGGAATCGATTCTATCTATATCACCATAAATGCGGTTCTACAAAACTGAATTATTAGGTGAAAGGTTTAGATTTTGAGTTGATCCGCAAGCTACAAAACTGTGAAAGCCACAGCGAAATCCGCTCACTGGATTTTGTGCGGATTTAACAACATAAAAATAATATGCATACATCTCTACTACTCTCATAAGTGCGTGGATTAAACAAATTGAATTATGTTCTCTTTAGACAACAGGTAATCTTCACTCTTAACATTATCATGTGCTTCAGAGCAACGCCGGGACGGTTATAGCATCTCATGCTTATTTATTATTAAAGCTGAGCTAGTGATAGTCTTATAAGGCAGTCGTGATATAGGTACTTGGTATAACGATCAGGCTGTTCGTACCTAACGAACATGTTGAAATGCCTAGCTGCCCTATTTGACTGCCATATTCATTCATTAGAATTTGCCCACAATTTCGTGAGAGTGGTTTACGATTCACCCGCGATTTAATTTACGTGCACTATGTATTATGACGTTATACACTATGCACAATGTGCGCTATATCTTAAACACGCACGATCTTAATAAATGGAATTAGATGAAACGTGACTCTGATTTGAATCTGAACTTTAAATTAACAAACTGCGACACTGCTTCAAATACTATTCAGTAGTCTGTGAAGCGACGAGACGGTACAAACAGAATTAGGTAGTCATACAAAGAGTCGACTCCAATTATTTTTCTCCAAAGAACAGACGTAGCTTTATTACTATTTTGGGATAGTATCTAGAGATAGATTGCAAAGTGGATCGATGTCTTTATGAGCTCTTCGAGGCACGAGGCGAATGTGACCTTAACCTTCAAATTCAATGAGACTTCTAAGTGTTGACTCACTGATAAGTGATGATAACTCAAAGGTTGATTTCTATCTACTAGTGTATCAAAGGCCAGGTTCACTGGCATCAACTGCCCAAACCCTCACATTTAGTATGCATCGAATTTGCTGTTTAAACGCGTGACATTAGCATAGTTTCAATTATACAGAGAGTTGCAACGAGCGAACAAGTCTAATTAGTGTACGTCACAGGCATATTAAAACTTTGCTAACGAGTGTATAGACTGCTTACCGGCGGTTTGTGACTACAGAACACTAATACTAAACTAAACATAACATGAACTCTCGCCTGTGTACTGCAAAGATGATTTACACATACATTTCACCAGGGGCCCAAGTCTGCTATTACAATAGTGTCAGAATGGTCTATCATACATACATACATACATACATAGATTCACGCCTGTTTCCCAGAGGGGTAGGCAGAGACTACGGATTTCCATTTGCTACGATCCTGACACACTTCTCTGGCTTCATTCACTTTCATCACATTCCTCATACACGCCTCTATCTATATTTATCTATATGGTCTATCATTAATCTCATAATTGTTGATTTTAACAAGTTGGATAATCTACTAATATAAAGGCGTCATTATGACTTTCCAATGGTCAACCACTGACCCTCTATTGAAAAAATGGCATAGAATGGTAATCTCGTACATAATGACAAATGAATGACTGACGTATGCGGTAATTTGCTATTTAGACAGTTTATTTGATCAAATTGGTTTTAACACTAAGAAATAATATGTAAAATATATATAAACGAAAATTGGCATAAATAAATGTGTTAAATTTAGTAGTACTTTCTCAAAAATCACTTCTACTATCGGGTTTTATAATAATGGAAAAACAACATGTCATTCTACCACAATCCTATTACGAAACTATTAACCGACTAATGATCGACCATTATGAATTTAGGAGATTACGAACTTTTAGCAAAATGACAATGGAATTGCAGTTACGTCGTGTCGGAATGACGGATTTATAAAAATAGCAGACTTGGGCCCCAGTTATGTTGTAAGCTCTACGTAAGGGAGGCTGAGCTTAATCCCGTATACCAGACACATATCTAAACACCGTTAGCATTATTAATATCTACTCAACTTGTTACTGGGAATATTAACATAATTCCATTCGGCATATTATCGTCGATACGTCATGTAAGTACTGATGTGTTCCGTAAAATCTTGCATTCAAAAGTGTACCTTCCCACCTACCGTCATACCAAGAATACTGCGTTATTATATAGATACCTGCGTTACGCTTAAATCCTCCAATAAATCTAAACGAATTATCTAAACCAGAAAAGAATTATAAATATTGTCACAGAATGGCTGACCATGCGATAGATAGTTACAATTAATACTCGAAGCATACTAGTACCTACATAATATGTCTTTACGCCGTCGCTACCGCGCCTCATGACATCTATAACTCTTGGCAACTGCAGTTCTTGCAAGATAAAACGCTACTAACCAGTGAGGCTAAGCAATTTCTTCTAAAAGAACTTCCGTATTCGGAGTTCCTGTATCGCTGGGGACAAACTCGGATGAATCATTTATGCAAAACACCATTTTTTGTCCCGTGTAGATTAGATATAGTGGCCGTGGCAAGAAGAACTCTTAAACTATCACCATCCGTGCAGTCGAATACAATATAAATTCCATACTAGCTGTTACCCGCAACATCATCCGCGTGGATTTTAACTAAAAAGTGTTTGATCAGTTCGCAATGCTTACAAAATTTTAATATTACTGTATTCCTGGACTAGAAATACCTATGCTAAAATTAATGTCATTCTTCTACTTTGTGGATCGGTTTTAATTTATTATTTAAGGATTTATTATATATTTTATTTATATAACTCTGTGGCGCAGCGGCAGTGAATGCGACTGCTGTGCATGAGGTCTCGGGTTTGAATCCCGGGTCGGGCCAACAAAAAATTATTGAGTTTATCTGATAAGAAATCTCAATACGAGTTCGGAGTTAGGAAGTTGGCGGTGTTAGACACCCCCGTGTCTTGGAAAGCACGTAAAGCCGTTGGTCCTGCGCCTGATCTCTCTCCGGTGTTTGCGCACACACTTGTGCACTATAATCCTGCACCGATGGCCAGTCTCCCTTAAGATCGGCTGCCGTGACCGAAATTCAGTCAGGAGGACATTATAATTATATATTAAAATTATTATTATTCTATATACATTTCCCTATTTGAATCGGAAATTCAGTATTTCATAGGCTTTAATTTATTTCCCGTGGATTCCATAGTTAAATCTAAAATAAAAATTGCCTTACCCACGTAGCATTTTGTTTCTTTAATAGTCTACGTTTAGTTCACTGGTCTCAACTGATCTTAAGTAAATTTTTAGTAACACGAGTTAGAGTGCATGTTCTCTAAATTGATCAATCTGCTGAACCAGGCAATTACTGGTATAATACATTTGAGTGCAATATGAATTAAGCCGTAGAGTAATACACACGATGGCATGTTTTGATTTATTTGTTGCATTAATCGCCTAAGTGATTTTAAAGCGTGCACTAACTCGTGTTGCGCCAAATTTGCTTGAGATGTCTCCTCTAATACATAGTACATATTAACTCAACGATAAAACCTCAATATTACTAGTTGTGTTACTGCAGTGTGTGTAGGTGTTACCGCAGCCGTTAGACATTTAAGTGATATTATCAGTGATCGGAGTAGGTAGATTGATTTTTGGTACTTGTATCATAAATGCACACAGAAAGAATAACATGGATACGCCATTTTCCCGGAAAGTAATTCCGGTATTTCCGGATTCAATTAAATATTGTTAATGTTGGTAGTGATATTATTCCTACTCAATTCAAAATTTAAAGGAAGGTATCAAAACTAAATTAATTCATTATTTATCTGTTGAATAATAAAAATAATCGAATTCCGATTGAAGCTTTAATTTTTATTTTTTTATTTTTAGCCTTTTATGGCTAGAACTTTTATAGATAGACATAAATTGTTGCACTTAAATTTAAATATTTTCATAGGGGTCATGGTAATTTGCATTAAGGGTAGAATACATGACGGGGCCCCATAGAGGGCCAATGCCTGCTGGGGTCGTGAGACTGTTCTAAGGATGCACCACGACTCTGAAACGTAAAGGGCATACGAAGGAACAGGTTGATTTTAGTCAGATTTTAGGACCAAAAAAAAGGGGTAGAATAAAGAAAAAGATAAAAATCAACATTGTTTATTGTTAAATATGTACATTTTACATTTATTCACATTTTTAATCTTCATCGATTACAATGTCAGCATCCTGGTAATCCTGATCTTTACAATTAAAATATATAACTATGAGTTTCTCTATATTTTCTATTTTCAACCTATTTCTTTTAACATCTAAAGTCCATTTATAAATGGAAAAAGACCGTTCTACATCTGACGATGTCAAAGGAGCAAATTTAAAAAAAGGTATTAAATTATGTGCTTCATTTTTTCAATGGCCTCACTATATTCTCTAAGTGTGTCTAAATCTGGGTTTCGTTCCATAACACGTTCTATTTTATTTTTTTATATTTTCTGAATTGCACTGATTTATAGCATCTCTGACGTTGTCAAATGCTAAAAGTGAATCTGTCAACGATAAATTATGCTTTTGCAATTCTTTTAAAGACAAATGAATTATAAAATAATTGTCTTTAATGTAAATTAAATCTTCTTTTAAATTTTCTTTTTCTATAATATTTTTTGCCTCTCGAATAGATACCGCATCAGAGCTGCTTAAACAAGATAATACTTCTTTTATTTTTTCAAAGTTTTGAGCGTAATAAAATGCTGCCTCTAACCAAGTGCCCCATCTTGTTACAACTGGTTGGGGAGGTAGCGGCAAATCTGGATATTTTTCTTTTAAAATTTTGACTCTACTTGGGGCTTTCAAAAATACCTTTTTAACATTTGCTATTAAAATGTTAACATCGTGATATTCTAACCTAATTTGCTCAGATACGCGATGAAGAGAGTGCGCCAAACATGTTACGTGCTTCATTTCAGGTAAGTATTGTTTTAAATTTCGTCCTGCAGACAGCATATATGCAACGCTATCAGTGCAGAGGACAAGAATGTTACCTACCTTCGATTCAAAAGAATCTTCCCAAAAGTTTTCCAAACATTCTAACACAAATTGCGTGATTGTTTGTCCATTAACTACAGTTAGCATTTTACATGCTACCAAATAAGGTCTAGTCAAATTGCTAGGATGTAATGGTTTTATTAAAAAATGGACTATATAGCGACCTAAAAAGTCTGTCGTTCCATCTAATGATATCCATAGTTTCTCATTTTTATAATTTTGCCGAATCGAATTGATTTTATTCTTAAAAAACTTGTCCAAGTAAACTTTCCGTAACTGTGATTCATCTGGCAGAGTACGATTAGTACACGTACAACAACAGGTACTACACATATATTTTTTAAGGAAATCTTGAAAAGTAGTATTTTTCATCTGAGACCACGGAATATTGCACAAAATGAGAAATTTCATAAGATCGAAATAAAATTCCTCTTCGGGCCGCTTAAACTTTCCCTGGTGTACTGCTCCTTCGATATGTCTTTTAACGTTTCCTTTATTTATGGTTTTCAAATGGCTTTCACATTTTGAACAGTATATTGTACCACTAGCGTGATCGTAAAGTAGTTCGGGATGACCGGATATCCATTTTTCTACAGTTTCAGCCTTGACGTTTGCCATATCTGAACTTTGTTTTAGAGATGGAACCTCGTATATATCACCTAAAACAAAGACATGAAATAATTACATTTTATTTAGTTTATTTAGCTTACTCCGTTTGTTTTATTTTTCGTGGATCAAATTTAGTCATTGAAATTTCACCCTCTTCCTGTCAACCGATTGATCTAAAATTTGGTATTCGCCTTTGATTCTGGTGACAATACAATTATGTATATTCAATATTATTGTCAATCCAAAATGGCTGCCGCTACAAGATGGCGGACAACTTATTTTTTTTTTCAATCCCATCAATATGGGTATCAAATGAAAGGGCTTGTTACGTAGAATATTTTGTAGAGAAGTAGATAAGGCCTATAGTAATTTATTTTACCAATACATTGCAAGAGGACACAGGGCATTCAAATTATATACAGATTCCAGTAAAATGTCGGTTAATAGTGGAGTTAGCTGAATTGCGACTACATTACTAGAATATCATAATTTTGTTTCGCACTAAGCTCACTAGTTCATACTCTATTAAAGATTTAACAATATTAAGACTCATGGTATGTTCAGCAGGTTAAGCGAACAAACACAATACTAAAAATATTCTTATAGTACATCCAAACATGCTTTATACTCCTTGTAACTAGTAAAATATTACTTACCAAAGCTTGGTTTAAATATGTAGATCCAATTCAATAGTGAAAAATCTGAGTCCGTATATTCGAGCCAAATCGTGGTTTAGAGCAGATTCCAGAAGTCAGTATGTACACAAGCCAGGGTCAAGTAACGTTTTCACAACACAGTAACAAACAAAGATGCGCACTCTACGAACCGAAGTAAACGAGTGAGCTACCTGGCATGTCGTCGGCGGGCGTACGCATTGTTCTGATAACCGGTTATTGTACCACCCATGATCCTTTGTTCTGATTGGTCGTTGGGTTTTGTCAAATCGTGACTGTGTGCCGTTAAAAAAAATATGAAGAATAATAAAGAATAATATTGCTCATTTTATTACAATTCCTACCTTTTTTTGAGGATGGCAAATCATCAAATGACTCCTTCCACTCTGGCAGAATAAAATTCCTACATAAGTTCCGGTTTTTTTTAAATAATCCACCAATTCCGGAGGAATGTCCATATTAATATATACGTTTCGGATCAATGACCCCATTTCAATCTACCTACTCCGATCACTGGATATTATCAATGAAAAGATACAGAATAGCAATACGAATTACACACAGTCAATATTACTATATACATTTATTGACGGCAACGTAAACGAATTAAAAAAAATTGGTAAACCGTACCATTGTTTTAGATAAAAAGATTTAACTAGAAAAATTTGCCATAAGATACCTAAAAAGTACCTATACTCCAGTTGGTTAGGTATTTTAACTAAAGGTAAACAATCTTGATATATATTTTTATCTAAAAACTCTGTTTATAAATAAAATGCTGCTAAAGTTCAATGTAAATACAACAATAACGATGACTAAATCAATTGAACCGTTACTTTAAGCAGTAGTTTATTTGTTTATTATGTGCTAGTGTAAAAAGTCATATCAAGATTGTTAGTTTAATTCTTTAGTTAGTCCTTTAGTTAAATTCCCAACCAAATGTAGTATAGGTTGATTCCAATATTCCACTATTTATAATGAAAGTAAAACATTTTCAAAGAAAGTACTAAGAATGTTCTCTCCGCAGGCGGTCGGAGACACCTCGCTTGAAATTTCGCGCGCTTCAGTGAGAGATTGCCAGAATTATATTTCGATATCCCCAATATATTCGTAAGCAAATTCAATTTTCAAATTGACAGTGTCACATAGAAAATTATACGAGGAATACATACTCGCGTGGACTCAGCTTTAACAGCAGTATTTTACTTGCTGGGATAGTGATACTGATTACTTATCTAAAATTACCAAACGTATTTTTAATTATTAGGATATTTAGTAATTTAATATCGTCGCATTATTATACTATTTATTTATATCAAATAGAATGACTTGCGCCAATTACACTATTTAATAATATAATATAAATTAAAAATTATACTATATATATTAACTTCTAAAAATCTAAGATTACTAAAAGTTATTAAGCACCGTTTTAATCAGTATTAAAATAGTGCAAAGACATAGATTGAAAACTTTTGGGTAGATGTTTTAGTACTCTTATGTCTGCAACTATCATATTATATTTTAATATTTATTTATTTATCTTACTACATTACACATTTTTATAATTGGCAGCGGCTTACGCAGTTAGCTAATATATATAAATTGTTTAGAGTCACCAAAAGTGAAGAATAATATATTTTGAGAGCACATACATACAATAAGTCAGGGGTATTTTACGCGTTTGGCAACACAATAAGCATAGACAAACTTGGTTTCATATTTTTTTATTCGTCTACTATAGACAAAAATTCACTTAGGCTATTAGGCTTTAGAGCTACTTAAGTGACAATAATAAAGCAATCAAGTTTTTATGTTTTTGTAGCTAACACTCTTAATAATAGAATAAGTGAATATAGTATGATTTTTAGTAATATGAGTTCTAAACTGTTGAAAAATCAATAATAAACAATAAATGTTACCAATAACAAAACGATGTTGATGTAACCGACCAGACTGACGGGCGACGGCCCACATTTTGACGGGGACTTGACATCTGCTTAGCAGCGCTCTAAGCGCAAGGAATTGTTTACAAAAATAAAGTTATTTTACTTTGACCTATTGTTACAACTCCCCGAGAGCAATTGCATTTAACTTGTTTCCTTCTGTGTCATTGGCCTGCTGCATTTAACGTATTGTTTGTAAGCAAATGGCAATAAACTCGCGGTAAGTTATATTCTTATAATCCGAACAGATGGTGAAAATTCACTTTGGCAGGGATTCGTATATTTATGAATTTGTAATGGTAGGTATTTTTCAAATTAACAAAATTAAATGACGATTTGATCTCGTTTTAAAGAGATGTAGGTGAGTCGAATGCGTGGATGTATTATTTATTACCGATCAATGCATGCGCCCATCGAGGTTTGCATAATATAATCTTTGACCTTATAAAATTGAGGATGCAGGTACTCGCAATTGAATGATTTATATATGAAGATGGTTAAAATATTGATTATCACTGTACCTCAACCTGGATACATTATTTATTGTTATTTCTGAATACTAGAGCATTGTAGATCATGCATTTATGAATACATTGCATATTTGGTAGGATGTTGAGAGTAAATTTGTGCAATACCCATATACATAGACATAGACCGATGTCATTCAATAATATTGACATTCTTGGTAGCCTCTCCCTTGTTTGTATCATGTTAGATAAGATAATTGTTTTAGAACAAAAATAAATTTAATTATAGACTCTCTGTTCTTAGTGCAGTTTTACCTAAAAACAAGTGTTGTGCAATTGTGTGTTGTGTAATTTTGATGATTTGTCTATTGTCTTCTGTTTCCGCGAATGTTATTCATTGAAATTAAACTACTATATACGGATTTTATCACATTATTTATTTTACACTTTATTACAAAATTTTGAAACTGTCACACTACTACTAGATACTATTGAACTTTATTAATTTTTAAGCTAATTTATTTATTAAATCTATTAAAACTATTTATGTTTAAGTTTACACTTTCCCTGATGTTTCAGTTGCTTTTCAGCAGCCATGGTCATGGGGAGACTAAGATGGTAGTTGTCTCAATGTTCCAGTGTCGTTATTTCAAAGTACCCGAACATAATTTAATCATTGGTGTTTCTATTTATGCAGAATGAGCTCAGAGTATCATGAAGTCTAGCTGTGGTTTGCTTCTTCTTGGGTTTGACTATTTGAATGACTGGATCCCAAGCTGGTGGTACATTCGAACCATCTTCTCTATTGAAATTAGGATGTTTTTTTGATTTCAATAGCCTCGCCAAGCATCCTTGGTAGGAATCTGTGTTCTTTAGCGAGAATCTGTGGTTATATAATAAATATAATATCAGATTATTTGTTAGCAACATTTACTTATTATTTACCATAATAAGTAAATGTTGCTAACAAATAATCTGATATTAAATGGTTAATTTCTGTTTATTATCTACTAAGTAAACTTCAACAAGTTCTTATCTGGTATCAAAGTTAGCATCATAATAAGCTAAGACGTTTATCTTTTTACTTTTTCATTCTCAGCTAAGCTGTCTTATTTCAAGTTTTTGTAATAAAATGTTTTGGGTCAAACTGTTAAGTAGTATATCATTTGTGCAATGAAACAATTTAACAGAATTACAAATCTACAAGCAGCTACAGTACAGTAGCTTTTATGTAAGTGTTTTGTGCAGACAAGAGCTTAAGTTGGGTAGTGGGTTGATAACCCTCTGTATTATATGGTGCAGTTATGACTTACCATCAGACACTATTTTCATTACTTGGCTAAGGCTTGTCTGCCATCTCAATTTAATAAGATCTTTTAAGTAAAGAACAACCGCAAGACATAAGTGGAATGCTGTATTACAAATTACAATATTAAGCATGCTTATTCCATATAATGAAACACAAATGTTACAATTGTTTAATGTTTAACTTGTGAACTTGACTATATTGGGAGATAATTATAAAAGCGTTGTGTAAATGCCATTGTAGGTACAATGGTTAATGAGTTAAAAGTGGATTACTAATAGAAAATTATACTTTACTTTAATCTAAATACATAACCATTGCATGACTTTTTAAATTGTTGTAGTCTTTTGCTGATAATATTCTTTATTAGTTATAAATTAAAGAACAGAGTAAAGTGGTTCAATATTTAGGTACTAAGATATTTATATCTTAGAGTTTGCTGGACATATGGTCCAAATTTTTATTTGAACGCCATTTACATCTATTAATGGAGAATGTGCTGGCTTGTATGGACTTCCAATATCAGTTTATATTGGTATAATATTTATTATCTTTTGTTTCAAGATGATATTTACCTCAATATATAGGGTATAATAAATACTTTAAAGAAAATAAATATGATTTACGAAAAGCTCCAAGATTTTTAGAAAATGCCCTTTTAAGTACAGTTTCTATTACTTAGCTTAGATGTTAAAAAACATCAGTTACTTATGTGTAACAAAAGTCACCATTTTAATACCACTGTACATTTAAAAGCAAGGAATTTCAAAACTGATTTATACTACACAACATTATAAGTTAATAAAACTACCAACTCAAGTTTCCACTCGCAGTGTTGCTCATGTGAAAAGTCTAGTGTATTAGTTATTTAATATCTTAAAGTACATTTACTTAAATTGTATAGGTACTTACCAATACCCAGGTTCAATATACTAACTCAATCTACAACAAGTACATTATAACCAGTTCATGTTTTCCCTTTGATTCTCAAACTACCATACTAAAGTAGTGTTATTCATTAGAATACCTTTCTATATCAAAATCTAACTGCTACACTCAGAAACATTTAATGGAATATATAAGTGACCACTTAGTAAAGGTTTACTATGTAAAATCATTATTACTAAGGTGTCATTTAAATGCTTTTTAAATACCTCTGAATGTGGCAATATGTTATGTTTCTTTTTTGATAGATTATTAGTGTATATTATTAAAAAATAAAACAAGGTATATTACTGTTAATTTTAATATATATTATTTATTTTAGGAAATTAATCCCTGTACAGTAATAAAATATGTAAATGATTTCTATTTATTTAATGCACACCTAGTAAAGAAATACATTCTTTTCATTAAAGTATAATATTAAATATTATTTAATACTTAAATTATATTTTATTGACTTAGACATTATAACAGTCATAAAGGTTGTTGGTAGAACAATCTTTGCTTGTTTTACATCTATGTCATAGTATCAGCTTGTAATTGACAACCATTACATAAATATACTCAGCATAACCCTATTAGCAGCACATATGTATGCATATAAATGGTAGAGAAAACATAATTGACCTGTAAGTAGTACATACTCTTGGTTATCAAAATCAACAAAATGTTGTTGTCTGTGAATATTTCTAGTAGCACTTATCCAACATGCACTGCATAGATCTGTTGTACCAGTTTCTTCAAATATATTATTATATATTATAAGACACCAATTATCTAAAACAAATAAAAATACTAATTTATTTTACTTCAATGACAAAAATAACACACTACCACAAAAACTAGAATAAAATTATATTAAAACTAAACAAAATAATAAGTGTTAATTCTTTCCATATCCGGTTAGTCTATAACCAATAGAAAATCTATTGTTATAATTATATTGGGTACAAACAAATCTGTTAATATGCTTATCTGTCAATTGATAATATCTTAAATTTAGTATAGTTCTGCTTCTATTTACCTCATATTTGACTAAAGTAAGATATACCATGGTATATATATAGAGAAAATATAAAGAGTAATGCTAAGATAAGGAAGGGATAAGTAGATATAAAACCTATTCTACACGGTCGGGTCAATACCCCAACTCAATTAAGATAACGTCGAACTTGGTTGAGTTAAAGCCTAAATTGATCGTGTCGTGGTCGCACCAGATTGAGTTGACATCCAAACGACCTTGATTGCCAGCGACGGGCTCGCAACAAAGGGCGAATAGAAGCCGTCGAGTTGGCAAACCAAACGTGTGGAAGCTTGTTGCCCGACCACGCGTATTCATTTTGATCGAGGCGTTGCGCGGCGAAGTTTCAAGGTCACAGTGGTTGGACGGTTGACCCGATCGTGTAGAATAGGTTTAAAAGATACACACTGAATGACGTGAATCCAACCAATTAGAACACTCATTTGGTAATTATTTGCATTACTGAATAGCAGTAACTTTTGAGAATGATTACACCGTAACTAAAGCATTGACTTTAGTGTTCCAATGTTGCTAGACCATCTTCAGATGTATTTAATAATAATGGAATGCACTCAACCAGAGTGTACAACCGAATGATATCTGCAATATTAAAGATACAAATATTGTACTTGTTAACAGTTATTAGTTAATGCAATAGCTGATAATAAATAACGGTTAGTTATTAAAGATGATTGCAAGAGATCTATTTATGTTATTATAAAATATAATTATGTATAAGACAGGTTGTTTATAACTGGTACAAAAATTTTTTTTATTGGTTTCATACAGAATAACTGTATGAATTGTGTATAGTGCTTAATACGTACTATGTTGTTTCAGGTGCATCTTGTAATTAACATAAAACATGAACCAGTCTCTTAGTTATGGATTATATAATTGCCACTACTCCATTTTAAATATTCATTACATTATAGCGTTGCTATTTTGTGCCAACGCACAGTCCATACAATTGTAATAAAACGAGTATATGCAGGCATTTGAATTCCAATTTCGGTACATGTAATCGCCAAATGGTTTTTACAATTTACATAAAATTAAAACTTATATTGACATTTAAAATACCCGGAAATATGTTGTTGCACTTGTTGCCATATTAAGGACATTAATATATAGATTTTAGAAAATATAATATATTAACTGCTTTTCTTCATTTTCTATAATTGTTTTGCAAATTATTAATTAGACGATAGTTGATATTAAAAAGTATATAGGTATATTTTCTAGAATTATAATACGTTTCTAATATCCGGTCGTATACCGCCGGCTCGCATACCAGCCGGCAGATTTGTACCCGTCGTAGGCCGGTGGCTCGCACGCGAGCCACCAAATTGGCGCCAAAACGCCGCGCGCCGCCTTCGCTTTAGCTTAAGCTAACGTAAAACCAATTTGGTGGCTCGCATGCGAGCCACCGGCCTACGACGGGTACAAATCTGCCGGCTGGTATGCGAGCCGGCGGTATACGACCGGATATTTGTGAGGCAGATATTTAAATAACGATGTCTTTATTGCTGGTAACCCTGAGAAACCCTTTATGAAAACAGTTGTAAAGTCTAAATAAAATGATATGAATCGTTTTAAATCTTAATGTATTGAAAAATATCGTATAGCTTTTAGAAATGAACACTACAGGACAAATCATGAACTGTTTTGTAATGTATGTGGGTTTTCGGAACATAGGTAAACTATGCCTATTTCTCTTTCAAGAGCGATATTACGATTGCTCGTTTTCCTTTTATACCTGCAATAATTGCAACTTATAGTTAGTAGTAAATCACATATTGATTTTAACAATTCAATGTAGGTATTAGTGATTTGTGTTCGATTTTTCTTTAATGTATATTAAACTAAGGCTTAGTTTAATATACATTAAAGAAAATGTTGGCGGCTGTATAAAATGTGTTTATGCTTTGGCTACCACTTTGGGAATACAGGCGTTAGAGAGAGGGCGCTATGTATGTACAATAAGTATTTCTTTAAATTTTAAATGGAGAATGAATCTACATTTTTTTTTTAACAGATAATGGGTACATGCTGGTGCAAAGACATGGCACCAGAGGATGCCTACGAGCCGCCAGCGGGGCCCGTCGCAACGTTCACGAGCGCCACGGAGCCCCGCATGACTGTCCCGAAAGTCGTGGACCCCATCGTGGTAGATCAACTCGTTCTAGAACTCTTAACGCTCATAGCATCTTTTGTGGACAAGTAAGTAATTCTTTACGTATTAAATTCTTATGTACTATTATGTACAGTGACACACAGTAATTGAACTCCTCCTAAAAGGCTGAACTGACATGATTTAAATTTTTTTATTATGTTGTCGTGTGGATAATTTCGGTTGAATAGAATCGAAGGTGGTCCTTCGGTCGGGTTGCCAGCCAACATACGGGCAGGACAACGTATAGTTTATAAGGAAGTGTCTAGTGACAATACTAATTGAAACATAAGGCGGCTGGGACAACCTGACATTTGTAAAATATCTTAAAAGTACTTTCACCTCTCCAGTTGCCTCTAGCTAAAATCTTATCAATTGGATGATTTTCCGACCAGCTTTTAGATGCAACCGCAGACCGAAAACTACCAGGTGTCGCTATAATGTTCGCCTCTAATAGAAGGTATCTAAACCAACCCGCTATCACAGCACGTGTAGCAGGTCTAGCCTGGCCTCTAATATTCACAAATAAATTATAGCAATCAGCCAATTCGCGTCTATTTCTGAGGATATCAATAGTTTGATGTATCCAATAAACAGAAACCAGATTCCTGGTGTCCGCATTTTTTTAAATAAATCCGTCCCGAATTGTCTATAAGAAGATGAACACAGTTGTTGTTGTTGGCCAGAAAATAACGTAGTCGTCCAAGTTAATCAAATGCTCTGAATCTACGTTGAGAAACGTTAAATCATGAATGCGCCTGCCCGAACCGAGAAGCAGTAATGCGGCTGTATGTCTAGATATTGCAAAAATATTTCTAGGATCAATGGAAGTATTCGCTTAATACGCCACTAGATCATCGATGTTCCAGATAGGAGGTGCTACCTTGTTGCTACCGGTTGTTTGAGAGAAATAGACTTTAGAACATGTTTTACTAAAGTATGGAAACTTAAATAGCCAGCCGAATCTGCATTACTACCGATTTATGTAATAGTATAATACTTTAAGATAATTTTTTAATTAGATATAAGTCTGCCAAAAACTGGGCCACCGCTGATCCGTCTGGATTAACCGGGTTAATTTTATGTTTTTGAGTCTATTTTAACCATCGTGTCCAGGCAGCTTTATAGGTCTTACGAGTTGATAACCTCGAAGATGATTGCAATAAATCGATTTGGCTAGTAATCCAATTTATGAAATTTTGAACCCACCTTCACATCTCCATACCTGTAGAGTTATGTCTTGGACTTTGTGGACGGTCCGTTGACGTGTCTACTAGGGAATGTTGTAGGTTCCGGATCGTGAACCTATGGCTCGTGCTTTCAAGTATGCTTTCCAGAATACTTGATCCCATCGAGGAACTACCAGAAGAAAAATTCCGCAAGCTCAGTTTAGATGCGCTAGTACTGTTGGCACCATACAAGGTGGTGGGAATACCCATGCTAATTGGTAGTCCAATCGATCGAAAATGCGTCGTGATAAATAGCTTATTTATCGTTCAAGTCCAATGATACATAGTTTGCAACGACATGAGCTGTTTTCGAGGCAAAATGGTCCATTACAGCAAAATAGAATTTCTGAAAAAAAAAAATGTCTGTCCATTGAGGTACCAAGTGCAATTCCACAGTTCCTCGACACCGAGATAGACAATCGGCAAGAACATTGAATCTGCATGGTAAACGAAAAACTAAGAACGATACCGGTGATGGGTCTGAATCTCGAACACCTTTTTTGTAATGGCAATCAGGGATTTTGATATGGTCTCCCCTCTCCTTTGGAAGGTCAGCTCTTGGTACCCCATCGGATCTCGGAAACGGTGATATCTACGGGAGTCGTTCTTGAACAAAATCTTCTTTAAACCCTGAGAACTTTTAGAAGGGCGAAAATAAAAAAAATATCAATCTGACCCCTTCTTCCCTCGTTGTACACCCCCTCTTGCGGATCGCTTGCGGGCCGCACAACCACGTGAAAACTAGATTGATTTATAAGGCTCGACATTTCTGGAGATTTTGGAATATTGAAGACACTGTTTCTTATATTTGGCACAATCAGTGAAGGTCTTTGCAGGAATGGTATTCGATAGTGAATACCAATAGTAAGTTCTTCCACTCCCTGTACTAACAGTCTCAGTAACCTCACTATTATTATTATTGTCACTAAATAATTCACGGCTTTCCATTTATTATTCTGATGATAAATTCCGGAGCCTCCAAGTCTTCCCAGCGATTGGCAAAGCGGGCCAACTGGCCAGCCTTGAACTTGGTTCTCGGACAGCGCCAGTGAGTTTCTTCGCTTTTTAGACTGTTCGTTTCTAGAGGCATCTGCGGATGCGCTTTGATTTCTAGCTTTTTAAAATTGGCCGTTGCCGGATCGATAATGACGATAGTGTTACGCCCAGTGACATCTCTCGGCATTGTGGGAAAGACTCGGCAGTTCCGGCTAATAATTTATTACACCGCCATCTATTGACATCTTACGGAACTACGTAGTAGGTATGGGCACGAGAATCGTAGAGAGAACGCTGGCACTTTCTCGAACCATCGTACTGTTTACATACCGGGTATAGCGTTACTAGAAAACTCTAGAAACGCTTTACCCGCGTATAAATAGAGCGCACGCGCACCGTCAAGTCAGTTTACAATCGTAAGCGGTCAAGTGTTCATCGAAGCGAACGGAAGCGGAAATACTACGGAGTTTGAAGCAGTTGCAGTGGAAAAGGTGAAGTATAGTGTTTGTAGTGTTTTAAATTTAATTGTGTGTTTGAATAAAACGTGTTTTAATCGGTAATATTGTTTACATTCTTATCCGTCGAACCCAGCACGTAACAATAGGTTTGTGATCGAAAGGAATCCCTATTGTTGGAGGCCATTGAGAGTGATAGCTACCCTGCGGAGGAACATTAATCATTGGATGTGCAGCATGAGCAGAGCAGCATCCATCATCAGTATAAAACTTTGTGAAGGCTTATTGCAACAGACTGCCCCCTGCGGAGGGCGGTTGTTAAATGCAGCTTTACTAGCTCCAACCTGAGGTGCCGAGGGCTCGCTACTAGCTTTAGGTGGTAACAATACTTTCTTAACGCCACTTTTCTAAAGCAGCCGTAAAGGACTCTGTATTGAAAAGATTTTGCCATGACGGTGTCACGTCTTACTTGAATGATTTCGGCTCTATGGCCATACAATAATTGTAATAAATCGGATGATATTTTTGAACATCTCCGTTAATAAAAACTTCAATAAATTTCTCTTATATATTATCCAGAGTTATCATTTTATTAGAATGCTAAATACTGTTTAGGATGTCTAGAAAAATTTCAGAAGCTTTAGGTACTGAAGAAAGCTCGAAGAAGTTCTCCATCCTAACAGTACAAAATAAAACTGAAAATAATAACTTGTTATCGAAAACAAGCAATTGTTTTAAAATGTATATAATAGGGTAGGAAAATATGCACAATAAAATAAAATCATGCAACAGAAAGCCCACATTAGACTAAAAAATTTATCTAGCATGTGGGTAAGAATAAAACGAACAGCTAAGCTGTTAGAAAAAATTTTTGTTCAATAACTTACGTGAATAATCGGTGCTTGATTTTTTTATAACACTATCAATTTCACAGTTCTTAATTATATAACACTCAGCACTTTATCACGTTCACGGGGAAACTTAAGGTCGAACCGATCGCGGCGGGAAACGAAACGCCAATGAGCAAGAGGCTCAAGCGCATAACGAGACGAGCCCTTCAGGTGGTGGGGGAGGGAGAGAAATCAATAACAGATCCATCTTGTAGTTTATTATTATATACCCTGTCTATATGACAATAAGAGGCCGCTATTCGTTTGTGAGAAATGTGGAAGGATTAGAAAATGGCACACTGCATCGTTTATTGACGTTTTTAATACTGACGTATTTTAAAATAAGTACCTAATAATGTTAGAACAAAAACAGATAAAGTAATGCATAATAACGATCTAGAATTTCCCTTTTCGAATAAAGAAAATTATTCGTTTTGTGATTTCAAAATTATAGTGACTTGTATGAAATTACCTACAAAATTAAAAAGTTATAAGCGTGGAAAGAAGAGTTTAAGTAAAATACCGTTTGCTCACATTGTTCTAGCAGTTCTAGTTAATATGCAATACAAGTTTGTGCCTTTCCCTTAAGGGACTAACACGTGTGAATCAGTAAGTATAATGCTAAATAACACAGTCCAATAATGTTCAGAAAATAGTGAGCAGTAACATGCGGATGCTGTGCTAATGCACACAGACCTAATCGTCTAGGGTTCGCTGCCCAAGACCCGGCTATTTTACGAATTGTCGATAGCAGCATGGAGTCAGGAACTCGTAATACATTTCTGCCTACAGGATATAGGCGTAGGATTATGTATGTTTGATTTCAATTCTTGTAGTTGTCTAGGTCTTAGGTACTTCTAACTAGCAAGAAAGATACCTTTTTGTTCTATTGATAAATGCATCCTAACGTTTCATGACACATTTAAATTATTCTTCTATGACTAGATGTCCTAAATCACAGTGATTTTAGACTGCGGTCTGCAAAACAGTTTTCCCTTTATATAAAAGTAGATGTACCCGCGGTTTCACCCGTGTTTATGATAACTGAGCTGCCCCCGAGGGTCCTTGCGTGATGTTATATAGCCTATAGCCTTCCTTGATAAGCGAGCTATCCAACACTAAAATAATTTTTCAATTCAGACCAAAAGTTCCTGAGATTACCGCGTTCAACCAAACAAACAAACTCTTCAGCTTTATAATATTAGTATAGATATGTACCTGTAATACATGCTCGCTATTTTTAGTTCATCGCAGTTTAAGGTAATACACGAAATTATATCCAAATAGGTGATCGAGTAAATTTTAGTATTGTATACTTTATAGGTACCTATATCGTAACAATTGTCTTTTTTTATGTTGCCATTTGAAATTGTTCTAATTATTCAAGTTACCATAGACAAAAACAATATGAATCTCGAAATATAAAGTATGGCTTCCAATTATTTGTTTCCCTTGCAACACAAAATGTTTTAAGCACTTAAGCTTATTGAAAATGTAAAAAGAAAACAAGCTTAAATAACTGCAGTGTACAGTTCGCGCTGTCGTTAAATTTGTCTGACCTTTGCCAGGGCGCCGTTGTGGGTTAAATCACCACACGGCACATAGTCTAGTACGATCTACAAAAGGTTGCCCGAGTTTGGGTGTACTTTGTGACATAGTTATGTTTAAATAAATTAAAATATTTTAATTGACATGCATTTTCAGACTACCTGCTGCTACCAAATTTGGAGCCACATGACTAATTGATTTTACTGGTAGTAAAGTTATTTATAAGCTAAATGTTAGTGTTTATAGATTGATTCACATGAGCAGAGCAATAAGTAGGATTGAACCACCTTATTAAACTGAACATAAAGGCTCAATGGCCTAACCATATAACGTTTTGTTCCAGTGACGAAGAGTCCCCAGTTTCGTTAGTAAAACTACACGTGATCGCGGACAAAGATGAAGGTTGGTTCCAAGTGGTGTCCTCGATGGTGCATGTCATACCTATGGAGGACCCCCTTGGTCCATCAGCTATCACTATCGTGTTTGACGACTGTCCATTGCCGTCTAAAGATTCTGTCATCAAGGTGAGAAAAGTTTGTTTAAATTTCTGTATCGTACATTAGTATTTTGATGTGTTTTACGTGTCACTTTAACATGACTGTGATATACTTGCTTGATGCTTCATTTGGTCTTAGACTGAGTGGTTGCCTGTATTACCAAACGTATTTTTAAAGTTAGTTGTAGTTTTCCTCAATGTTCAAACTAGTTAAGTTCAGCGGTTTAAGGCTAGCCAGACTAGATTAATTTTCAATTATGTCCAGTCTGGCATTTCAGTACTTGACAGACTATTTATTTAACTGGTTGTGAGATATTATGCTTATAAGAGCAGCTTGTGTCAAAACCGTAAAGGATTTTTTTTAATGACAACTCCCGTACTATGAATAATTCCTGTGTCGCGGGAGACTTTACAAACATCCAAATCCATCCATCCATCCATCTGAACAACCATTTGTGAATTACACAAAGTTTTGTCCCGTGTAGGATTTTAACCCACAACACTTGGCGCAATAGCAGTGGCGAGGCGATGACTTAAACCACTACGCAATCCGTGCAATAATAAATTGCATATTATTTTTTACAGCTCACTCAACTCTTCGAACTTAGCGGAGAGCGCGCGGCGTCAGGCGACCTGAACGTACGCGTGGAGCGAAATATCTGCGTAGTGCTGGGCTGCATCGCTGATAAACTCGCTGGGCCCAACAGCGTTGCCGTACTCACTGAGGAAACCCTAGAGTATATGCTCTCATTCCTGGTAAGTTTTATTTACCTTGTGTTGCCAGGCTCAGCTTTAAATCTGATTATAAACTGTTTTCAACAAAGTTGTGCTAAATATAACATTTTGTAGGGACATTCGTGTACTTGTTGAGTTTAATATATTATTGCTTGTGCTTAAAGCGACGTTTGACGTTGAGCTTTGCGTGTATTGTATGTCTTGTGTGTGTGCGAATTTTACTAAATAATGATATGCTAACGCTAAAACTTGAAAAGTATTACTGCAATGTCTTCTGAATACCTTGCAGTATAAATATTTTGCGTTGAAGTTTATTTTGCACATAACGTATAAGTTAAAAGCGAAAGTGATTGAATGTATTAATTAATGATATATAAAATAATGATGTATAAAAGTAGGGTCGACACCGATCCCCAAAGCTCCCAACTTATTAAAATTTAACTGTCCTGACATATCAGCCTATGCTCAAGACATGCGTGTCGAAGGTGTATCGTAATATTAATTTATAAATGGTCATACAAAGATATAAACACACTCTTGCCATTCTATATCAATGAGAGCTCAATTAGCTTGATACTCATATCCAAATTGTATATAGGCTTCACGTTTAACACTTAAGACTTGCATAGCAAAACATTTACATTATTTACAAAATAAAAATCTATGATGTTCAATTTTATATTAAATTATGTTGAATAAATTATCAGTTACTACTTTATTGTCGGATTTATAATTATAAAACAAGATTATTAAAAAAATAATCAATGATTTTTGGTATTTCACAATGATTCAACTCTTGTCGGTGTCAATTGACTCCATCGAATAAGTTGTTTGCCAACATTACGGTAGACATATAGAAAAGTGGAAAACACAAAATTTATAGGCAGTCAGTCGAATGTCAATTGAACGGTACCTTATTACACCGATATTTCGTCTTTGGCCTACAACAAGAAAAGCACTAACAGTACCTAGTAAAAGTAATACAGTTGAAAGATCGAAGGGCTACACGAGATAACATATACGAATTGGTTATGTTAGATTATATAGTGTGGTTACAACACATAGTGTGTTGAAAGTCGGACTAATTGCCACTTGATTAGCCAATATCGGTTTCGCACGTCTGCGGTCGTCAGCAGAATGCATTTAACAAGACGGTGATACCACCGGATACTGACATAGGCAATTTATATACGTGTTGTACGTAAATTACCAGTTTTAACACAAATTCAGTGTGGTTCTGTACTAATAATATTATAAAGAGGGAAAAAATATTTTTGTTTGTTTGTTTGTAAAGATTTAACTCTCAACTGATTTTAAAGATTCTTTCAACATTAGAAAGCTTTATTATCACTGAGTAAAATAGGCGATATTTATTTCAAAAAGGATTGTTCCTAATTGAACCTAGTTTACGCGAGCGAAGCCAGTATCTGTATAATTTGTACAGGCATTCACGCGATCATGCATATTGTTTACCTTTAGGTGCTAGACTTTTTGACCAGGTACTCGCAGCAAGCAGTGGTCTAGAAGCTACCAGTTTTGCGATATTTCTACCGATTTGGCGCTTGTCCTACTGAAATGGAACGATTTTTCTACGATTTTGTCAATGTAAGGAATTTCTCCTGAATTTTCTACCGATTTCCAACAATCTCAGTTCGCATCCCTATTTTTCTTTTACGGGGATTCCGTATTGCTTAAACGTCGATCAACGGATATTTTGGGGAATTACCATTGTGTTCAATACCTAAGGAAGCTCGCTTAGGAACACCGCGGTAGTTCAGTCGGTATAACCAGAGCACATTATCTAAAAAAAAAAACCTTGCGTTTATACATATGTTACTGGGTTTCTCTGTTAAGATATTCTCAGTACCAACACGGAGTCCAAATGTAGAGTTAGCAATAGGCTCGCTCTCTATTACGTGAATGAATTAGACCTATGTATGTCTACCTTTAGGGTGGTGTGTCTATGAGGTCTGTAAATCTAAAATAAATAACTTAATTTAAAATATTGTAAAGATATTAAACTGTATAATCTCGAAATCTTAACATGGGAAATTTTAGTTAAACGTGAAATCTAATTCGAATCGATTTGAAAAGCAGAACGGGCTACTATATTGACACGTTCAGGTCATGCAATGTATGTATTTACACATTAAGGTTGGCATTGCTAACCAATCGATATAATGCCGGGTCACTTACAAAATTGAAATCGTTTGGCTTCTGTATCGATTCTGCATTCGATGGTCGAAACAGCGGTACTCGCATGTGCATATTTCATTGAGGACGCGCCTAATGGTAGCTAATTTAAGATGCCCAAGGGTTCTCCTAACAAATATCGCAGTAACCTTATTGCTTGAACGGTATGTAAAATTCATGCACAGCCTTGGGCGTTCAACTGCACGTTATAACATGCATTTTATGATGCATACTTTGTTTTAAGAAATTTAGTTTCTGATAAGGTTTTATATTGTACCTATAAAACACCTAAAATACTTAATAGAGTAAGGGTCGTATTGTAGAACAACGCTCAATAAACAAATATGTATACCTTGAGAAGATTTTGGGTGGCAGTATTTAGACTAAATCCTTACTTATAAATACGAATCTGAGTTTATTTCTTTGTTTGTTTGTTACGCTTTCACGCCTTTACTACTCGACCGATCATAATCAATCTTTGCATACACGTCAGGGGAGCAGAAAAGGTCATAGGGTTTCTTTAAAAAAAATAGTTGAGTTACTTATCTAAGCTAACCTACATTTACACTAGTGACGCCGCGAAATCTAGTGTTTAATATTTCTTTTTATTATATCGGATCAAGTAATAGCGGATAAACCAATTGCTAGGCAGCACGTTTACAGCCGTACAAGACTAAATTTTAAACAAAATATCTTATTGACACATTGCCCGACCCAGGAATTAAATCCGGAAATAAACATAAATACATCCTTATGCTCCAACCAGACGGTTAACATTAACTTTACTTAAAGCTTTATTTAAACCTTTTGTATAGACTCACGAACGCATATCGTTGTTCCAATCTAACTAAAGCTTGTTTATAGACATCTGTTAACGATGTCGTGCTAGGTGACAGGCAATACCGGCTAACCGAGGGGTCAGATCATACCTTGTCTAATTGGCAAGGTTGTACCTAGCACACGTACGACCACAGAAACCGCATTCTCGAGCATTATCTACTTCGCAAAATGACAATATACCCACCATCTAATTGATCCTACGGGTCATTGCTAATGCGCGTGTACTATATATAACATCAGCCCTGTAAGAAACTGTTTAACTGCTGGGCATAGGCCTCTTCTCAGTGTGTGTTAGGCCATAGTCTGGACTCGATAACTCGCTGGACCAGTGCGGGTTGGCAGACTCTTCATATCTTCGAGAACAATATGAAGAATTCTCAGACATGCAGGTTTCCTCGCTATGTTTACCGTTAAAGTGTGCGATAATTAACTATTTATTAGGCACATAACTTCGAAAAGTCAGAGATGCGCGCCTTGGGATCGAACTCAAGACCTCTGCGTGGCAGTCCAACGGTCTCCCACTAGGCTATAGCTGGTAGCGAGTTCTATACTTATAAGTTAATCGCAGTGACCCACTTGTTATTTTGCGGCATAGGATTCTTATAGACTGTTTCTTTGCCGCAGATTGTACGCCGCGAACCGTGCATAGTTCTGTTCGCTTTGATCGCTTTGGAGAAGTTTGCACATACGACAGAAAATAAGCTGACCATAAAGAAAAGACTTGACAGAGAGGATGAAAACCCGCTCCTCGTTCTAGAACGTTTAGCTGATACCGACGACTACTCTTGGCGCCAGGTCGGCTTCTGTGCTAAATGGGTCCTCGATAATCTATGTGAGTACTACAATTTATAAACACTATAAATTTCACAGAATCTAGACTGTTATATGTTAAAGATGGATCTTTAAAATAACTAAGGGTTTGCAGTTAATCTAGAATCTTGTCTAGATTAAGTCTGTTACTATAAGTTTCCTTCAGCGGTAGGAAGCTGATAATTATGGAATAATTGTGGATGAGAGTCAGGCTTGTGGATAACATCATAAACTTAATCGTAGGTTTACATATGCGGGTTATGTGTATTTGCGTACATATATGTGCACAGAATACGTAATAGTATAACAGTAAGTTCACTAAATAAAGTGCAACTTTTACAACAAGAAGAAGTACAGTTTATGTAGCGCGGCGATGTATGCATAATATACAGTAAGCACGCGCAGCTTATCACAAAGCTGCTTTTGAAATTACTGCTGTTGTTAGGCGCCTGATATGAACGACTCGCTACGACACTACGAAAAATTACAATAAACGTCATACTGAAGTCACTTCGTTTCCTCAACACTATGACCCTAAGTCACCACAAAAACACAACACTAAGACGCTTGACTGCGATATTTTGGAGGAAGAAGTGTTGGTATATAATGGACCCCTACTATTCAAGAGTAAGTCTATTTTAGTATTCAAATAAAAATATATTGTTTCAGTCATAATGGAAGATCGGCCGCTATCGTACGAGACGGTAGACATGTCTACTATCAACGCGATCCTCAACTCACACGACGTCAGCGAGTATCTCAAGATTTCGTGCGATGGCCTCGAGGCGCGCTGTGATTCTTACTCATTTGAGAGCGTCAGATGCACATTCCAGGTAAGTTTTATAAGTATTACTAACTGCATAAATTCGAACTGGTTATGAATTACCCCATTACGTGTACTATCACCATCAGTCAGTAACCCAGTCTCGGACTCGACTGATCAAGGCTAAAACCTCGCCGAGAATTTTGATCTGCATTTCTCTAATAAAATGCCGATATTTTTGGACATGGTTGAGACCAATATTTTAGAATTTTGGTCCATACTATGTTATGTAATAGTAACGGACCAACATTTTAATTTATGTAGTTGTACATATATAAGTACTAATTTACATTAAACGTTCGTTTGAAGGTAATTTCATACGAATAGTTACTAATAAAACTCTGGGTGACTAGACTGCTTCAACATTATATATTATCATACCTACTGTTTTTAATGAAGTATTGTATATTTTCTACATTATTTGTCCGTGTTTGTCTAAATTTGGCTAAGTATTGATTTTAGCGGAGCAATTATTTAAGTTTCAGACTCCACAAAAATAGCAAGCTCGTGTCTTATAAATAAGTATAAATATGTTTGTGACCCCGCCTGATAATGAACGATTACAGTCCTCATAGATGCAGGCTGTCTCGCAATGTAGCCCTTAATCGCTAAAGCAAATTAAAATGAAAGATTAAATAAGCACATACATATATGTGCTTATTGAATATTTTAACTTACTTTACTTCGAAAAGTCTGTGCAACGATTTATTGCCTTTTGCAATTTAAAGCATGAATTCCCCTTTTATTTTATTCAGTCATGTTAAAGTGCTCATATTAGAATGTTCAATAAAAAGAAAATTAGGTAATAATTATCCATTTGGGTTGCGAAGTTAAAATTGGTCGCTTCGATAAACCTAATATTCTACCTTATCCAAATCTCAATAGAAAAGGACAAATAACATAGAAGAAAATAAAATAATTGTATAATAAATCCATGTATGTTTTGTGCAGGTGAACAGTGGCTCGTGGTACTACGAATGTCTGATCGTGACCCCTGGCGTGATGCAGATCGGATGGGCGACAAAGAGCAGCCACTTTCTCAATCACGTCAGTGTTTTCTTTCACTTATACATCTAATAGGACCAACATGGACAAGATATATTAAATCCAAGTACACTACTTATACTCTGTTTCAAATACGAAGTTCCTTTTGACACTTCATAGCACGTAACTCTGCACATTTCATATAAATTGCTAAAATGAACAATGTTTACTTATGGTACTAAAGACTATTTAAAATTAATTAGAATCTATACAAAACATGATGTAATTGTTTCACAAACATAATCAACTAATAATGTCTATTGATATTAGTCTTAAATGACATCAAAATAAAATAACATTTTACTACAATACCATGGTTACGCACTAGGGTATTTTTTTGCTTTCAGTCATAGTGACGCGACAATATGAATCGGATAAAATCGAACTAATTCGAGGTATAAACAATTGACTGAGGAATACTTTTGTAAATTTGTATTTAATATTAATTATTATTACGTTGCAACGTACCTTAAATCCCAATTTTAATTTAATTTTCTTTATCGGGTTTAAATATCCCACAGTTTTATTTAACCCTTTGACCGCCAGGAGTCGCGCAGCGAAAGTGCATGTTGCATTTTTTTTTATTACAGAACGCCAGTGATGATGTAAAACTCGGGTATTACTAAATATCGATAAAATTATAATCCGCAATATTATATTGATTTTCCATACATAAAAGCTATTAATATTTATTTTTTAAATAAAAGTTGTCATGGTCTTCTATTGTACTTTAATAAAGGAACTATGACTTAAAATAACAATAACATAAAATTCTAAAATTATGAAATGATCGAAGATAGCATATCCCTAAAATGAGAGCCTGTCGCTTAAAAGCGACGATGGCGGACTACTCCAAAGAAAATATTAATATTTTAGGGTTGAAGTTTTATTAATCAAAAATCGGTTTCAAGTTGTTCCAATTCTTCTCCACGACAGCTTCAGACTGTATTAATGATTTTTGCATATACTAATGTTCTTTCTTCAGGCTTAAAATTTTCCAATTCAAATGCCACCAAACTAGCGAAATATTCATTTCTGACGTCTCATAGAGAGACAAGAGACGAGCGCGTCGTGAGAGGCCGTTAAATTCGATTTTCAAAGGGTTTGTTATGGAAAACTGTTAGGTACCACAGACAAATATAGTAAACATACCTATTGTGTTACAAGAACGATATTTTTTGGTTAGTACCTACTTGTGGGGTTGTACTTACTTGTATATCAAATTCAGGGTCATTTTCGAACACATTTTAATTTACAATAACCACGTTGTATGTAACTTTGATGTAACTATTCTTTCAATATGTCAAACTTAGATGGACTCCTTTTTTGTTTTACTGTTTCTATCATTTTTGTTTCGATTCTAAACCCACGATTACAGTTTGTTTGGAAACTTAATCGGTGATCGATTTCGTAATGTGTTGATTGAAACGGTCTCTTCACTACCGCTGTTCAACGATTATCTGTCAAAAGGGACGTCGTATTTGAAACGCACTATAGACTAAATAGTCTAATAGTGCACTTGGACTAAATATATTATTTTGTTTACATCTTATCCACTAAAAGTTGAGATATTATATGAGCTGGCGATTGTGAAGCGCATTTGACACTGTTAATTGATATTTCAAACTTGGAATAAAAGCAATAGATAAACGTAGCTACATGATTCAGAAAAGCTTCTCCTCACATATTACCAGTGGTGTAATAATTCAAATTTTAATAATGTACATACTTAATACATTTTTATTATTATAGGAATATCATTTTATATAGAATGTTCGATACATGTAATTGGGGTTAGAACAATATATGACTTATGTCAAGGCAGTTATGGTTTTGTCATAGAATTATTATAGGTAAATATTATGCCTGCTTAGCTTGACGGTTCTTTTGTACCAAAGGTTTACGCGATGTATGTGTGAAATGTCTACTAAAAGTATAGGTAATTCAATTTTCATAGGCTAGTTCGAGTTTTCTTTGGAATAAATGGTTCCAGGAAGCATTGCGAGCGAGCCACCGCTCTGAATATGAACACAATTAGGCTTTGGAAGAAATAGGCACATAGTTTCGTAGCAATACAATACGTTTGCCTTAACGTACGGCAATCTGAAATAACGATAATCCATAATAATATTATAAAAAGGACAGATTTGATATTTTGTGTGTTTGTTTGTAAGGATTTAACTCAAAAACTAATTAACGATTTAAAAATTATTTCACCGTTAGAAAGCTATATTATCAACGAGTAACATACATAACATATTTTATTTAAAAAGAGGACTGTCACTAACATAGCCTTATATAAAGTTTTTTTATATTATAGGAAGGCTACGGCATTGGCGACGACTTATATTCATTATCATACGATGGATGTCGCAAGCTGATATGGCATGAGGCGAAGCCGTCGCCCGTGACTGAAGTCCCAGGTTGGAAGCCTGGCGATGTCGTCGGCTGCCTTATTGATATGGACGTCAGGGAAGCCATATTCTCGCTCAATGGAGAAAGACTGCGGCCATGTACTGAACTCTTCGAAACCACAAGGTAAACAACCCATTCTTTTACTATGCCTTTTCACAGCATTTTTTTCCTTATTTAGTATCCACGATACCTGCTGGTAAGCAGTTAATAAAATCCAATTGTTAAGGCCGCTATCCCTATACAAGATATTCCAAAGGTGGTTTAGAAAGACTTGCGGTGTCCAGAAAGATTGAGTTCCAAATTTTAATAGTACGCGCAAAAAAATGGCTGGTAGAGTCCAGTACGTACCTATTGAAGGGCAGATTAAAAGAAGGTGGGCTTAGTCAGCATATCACAAATACATATAAAGTTGGAACCATGTGAGCGTCTAATGGGCAGCGATAATGACAGTTAACGCGTCACGTATCATGCACAAAATTTGTTAATGAATGACCATGAACGGTCACCACAACTATTCTGGTAACATATCACCAACTCACAAAGTTTTCTACTGCGATCTTCTCTCCAGTTACCTTCCTCAGTTTTTTGTACAATCGGTGATTAAGTTAGCATAACAAGCCACACTAACTATCAAATGCCTATACGTAATACCGCTATAAACAGTATTTCTAGTTTATGTTTAGGAGTCAGCGCTACTTGCATTGTATTAAATACTAGCTGACTCGCGCAACTTCGTCTGCTTCACATAAGAGAATTTTCTCTGTTCTTGCAACATTTTCATTGATGCGCCGCTCCTATTAGTCGTAGCGTGATGTTATAATTATAGCCTTCCTCGATAAATGAGCTATCCAACACAAAAATAATTTCGATTCGAACCAGTAGTTCCTGAGATTAGCTCGTTCAAACAAACAAACAAACAAACTCTCTTTATAATAATAGTATAAATATCAAAGTGTCACAATGCCGTTTATAAAACTCTACGGGGTTGATTGACAATACTATAAATCTTTCAGCTTATGCATATAATATAATACTAGCTGACCCTAGCGAGCGGTATGAAATATACTCTACGACCTACTCTCATACCTAACGAATATACACAAAAAATTACATTAAAATCGGTCCAGCCGTTTCGGAGGAGCGTGACCACAAACACCGTGCCACGAGATTTGTATATATTAATATATGTAAATCTATACTAGTGCTATAATATTGCATATTGTGTCTATTTTAGTTTTTTATATGTTTATAGCTATATGTATCTTACAGGCAAGGTTTCTTTGCGGCGGCGAGCTTCATGGCATTTCAACAGTGTCGCTTCAACTTTGGTCATGAACCGTTCCGTTTTGCGCCCACCGACCGCACGTTCAGTTGCTTCAATGATCATGGATTTCTATCTGATGAAGAGAAAAAGGTTAGTTGCAATCTATGCCGAGCTTGTTTAAAGTTATATTATTATATCCATGAGCTAGCTAGCATATCTCCTCCATCTCTTCCTGACCCACAAATTTTAGCCTTAAGGTATGAACTCGGGATTGTAAATAGTATTTCTGTATATATTTATATAAAAAGGTGTCTAGGGTCTCAGAGTGAGGCAAACCAGATATATATGTTTATTGTCAATGAATACAGTAAAATCCACGTTGTTCTTTCTTTATTACAAAACACCTGATTTTGAACACCGTTTAAAGTATTAAGGTCGTTATATATTATATTAATTTTAAAATAAAGCACAGATCCTGTACATATCTTTACATTTAATCAATAATGTTGCTATTGAATAACATGATAATAATACGCAACAATTCAGTTCTTGGAATATTAATTAAATAACTTTATTGTAATTTGTGTGAATTACTTCGAATTTGGCTATAAGTTCTGCCTCATTTTTTAGTATTTTATGAGTCACTGTATCTAAAAGATAAAGCATTTATGAGGTTAACATACCAGTATTTCGAATAGGTCTGTAGGAACTACAGCTGCTCTAATAGATTGGAATATTCTAAAGATGAATGAATTTCCAGGTGGTGCCGCGCAGGATATATCTGGAGCAATTGCGATGTTCCAGCGTGAGAGAAGGCTGTTGCACTTTGTGCTTTGATGACGAGGCTTGCTGCGTACTGGAGCCCTGCATGCACAGGTAATATTATCTCATGTAATCTAATACTTACTAACTCATATTTTAATCGGTCTGTGCGTTTTATATTCGCTAACACTTATTATATTTGTGTTTTTGTATACGCATATATTTTGTTGTCGCATGTATTTTTCGAAGAGGTAGGCAAAGATTATACTCATGTTTAATTAGTTATGTTGTTACATGTATATACATTAGCCTAATGGCGAGCCTAAATCATTATATAACAATGGTATACTGTTCTTGAATATCAGTGTAATAATAAGGATTCTGGAACATTATTTCTATTGTGTAGAATAATATAAATGTAAATGTATAGTCGACCATATATTTGCTATATCAAGTTTAAATTCCATCAAAATTAAAATTCAATAAGACTCATTATTAATGTTAATATGTGATACTGACGTAATTGGTTGACCGTAATCCAATCAATGCTTAGATTAAAAGTGCAATCTATTTTAACCTTTCTTATCAAAACAATAAATTATAATTTATACTAACACTATACAAATGTCACTATATTACACTGTGGAGTTTATATGTGAAAACCACACGTCACGTAATTTAAATATTGTCGAAAGGGCAGAAATTATTACATTACAAAGGGTAGGATACCACATAAGTCAAATTGCCAGAGATTTGAATATATCACGCTATACTGTACGGTTCTGGATTAATCGAGAAGGTGAAGAGGGTACTCTCCAAAGTCACAGGCGTAGTGGTCGAGGGCCTACAGTAACGACAGAGCAAGGGAAGAAATGAGACGTGCATTTGAAGAAAATGGTTTTACATCAACATCTCATTTTGCCGAAGAATTCGACGTGAGCACTGAGATTGTTAGACGCCATCTGCATAGCATGGGGTTGCACTATAGATACATAGATAGTGCAACACTAACTACTACTTTTTTTTAAAAGTTCTTTTAACTGATGCCCATAAAGCAGCTCAGTTGCGTTTTGCCAGGGATTTTTTAGATTTTGATTGGTCAACCACAATATTTACTGATGAAAAGACATTCAAATATAATCAGCACGGTTGATTAAATCTCTGGTAATATGACAATACAAGTTATGATGAAAATCATTTAGTACCGGACACGGAGTCTGGTAGACTCAGTGCAAACGTTTGGGGCTGGATGTCGCGTGACGGTGTCGGTGAATTCTGCGCAGTACCTTAAAAAAAAAACTGCGCAAAATTATGTTGACACTCTAAAAAACGTCATGTTACCAACTGTTCGCAACGTTTACCCGAACTTCACTTCTTACAAGACAACTGTCGGTTACTCGCGAGTAGTTCCGTCAACACCAATGCTTTCGACTGATACCATGGCCTTCAAAATCTCCAGACTTAAACCCGATCGAAAATGTTTGGTGAGTTATGGTGCAAAAATGGACACATCGCAATAAGAGAACTATAGAAGCAATTGAGAGTCATTGCAGAAAGGTTTGAGAGGCTATGCGGGGTACAGATATTTGTGAGCGACTTGTGGGATCAATGAGAAGCCGATTGTTGGCAGTAATTGAATCAAATGGCGGAAATACAAACTACTAATTGACGTATAATTAAACGTGATAACTTTATTATTTATCACATTTTATGTGAATATCAATTACTAATTTATTTATTTTAACTTTATAAATATAGTTTGTCAATAAATTGTTATTAAATTCTTATTCATCGTCCTTTTTTTGCACACCACCTATTCATAACTAGCTGTCCTTACTCCGCTCCCGCTCTGGTGTTATATATCCTTGATAAATGGACTATTCAAAAAAGGTAGTAGAGTTTATTAGGTATGAAGCTCCTAGGCAGCTTGACTATTTCCGAAATGTTCACCAATTATCCAAATAATTTAATCGCAAATATCTCTGTTTATTGGTAAAAATTGCATTAAAGTCAATTCGTAGTTTTGGAGTTTATCGTGAGAAAAGACAGACAAACAGACAGAGTTTTATATTATGTAGTGATATACTTTATTATAATTGATAAATAGTTCTACGTCTCTGACGTCGCGCATTGATGACAACTGTCACTGTACTGATGTCACTTGCAAGCAAAAATAGACATTATTGTTTTGTGATATGCAAACGACATTTACTCTAAGGGTGGTGAAGCAATATTATTGTCGTTACTGCATATTACTATACTATAGTAATATGCAGTAACACAATACGCTGCATTTCATGTCTGTTCAGCTATTTATAAATATTTTTGATGGACTTTTCGATTACCTTACTGACAACATAGTAATGTGCCTGTTGCGCCTCTATTAATCGTTTTTATTTTGACCTTTAAATTTGTGTATATATTAATATATTATTCTTTTTTTAAACATATCTTGACTATATGATGCTTAATCTTTACTGATTGTCATAGATTACCTAAGTTAATAAAACACATCGTGATACTAATGTTTTTGTTAAAGGGGATTCTGTTCACTGTGCACGGCCCAGCTGAAGGAGTGTCCGATGTGCCGCGCGGCGATACTGAACGTGCGCCAGGAGACGTGACCCGAGCTTTCCCCTCGCTCGCTCGGTAGCGACTGCGAGAGCCTTAACATTACCCTGGACGAGTCCCCTTCTCCGCCGCGCGCTGACACACCCGCGCCCTGCTTCTCACATGGTGACCCTTAAACACTTTCAACAGTGTTACATATGAAATTGACATTTTCATGGACTAAATATATTGTAGAGGCTTTCAGTATTCTTTTAAATACGTGTTAATATTACCTTGCGAGTTATATACTTTTGTATTAGCGGGTATAGTGAGCATATTTTCTTAATAATCTTATTCCTAAAAGAAAAGTTCTAGGGGTATTTTTATACAGGACCAACATTATTTTGTTTACCAATGATCAGTCTCCATTTTAATATAACTAATTTGTATTAATATATACAATATTGGAAATCGAAGTATTTAAATCTAGTCAATATCAACAGTTCTCAGTTCTCCATAGTTTTATTGCCGTTCAAAGTCTTATATAAAACTTAAATAAAATCTTCGGGATGTAAGTAATGTATACTATCATCTTCTTTTTTAATTATTTATTTATTCTTCAAAACCTTTTTCATTTTCTGACGACGTCGTCGATTCGTCTCGTTGTTGTTGTTCTACGTTTACACACGATCTGTTTTCCTTTTCATTAATACACACTAATTAGAAGTAGGACGCCTTGTCTGCTTCGGTGTCCGTAAAGGCAAATAGTTTTTTTTTATTGCTATCAATTTGTGTTTCAAATTACTAGCATTCTTGTTAACCCTTCCAGCTAAGCTAGAATGCTTGTATTAGGAGTGGGTTCACGTGAGTAAGTTATAATCAGGATAGCCTGATTATAACTGTATGGCATTACAGACGTAAGATAGTGTGTATTAATGATACCATCAACACCCAAAAAAAGATGTTGCGTTAAATGGCAAGCAAACGCAAGATCTAACAAAATACTTTATATTATAATATTCTACAAAAATGTAATACTTAACTCAAAATCTGCATCTTGATCTCACTCAGCATCTTGCAATGAGACAATTAGACATTATTTGATATCTTAGTATCTAAAATAATCTAAATAATAATCTGACAGCCTCTACAATGAAACATTTCCATGTTCTAAGATACAACTATCCACATTGCATTATTAAATTTGACAAGTGATTTTGTTGAAATCTATTAATATTTAAGCATAACGTGCATACGTGTAACATACGCTGTCTTATACAACGTGCGCTACAAGTTAAAAGACTTCATCTATTGTCAGGCTTACATGTCAACGAAGTAGCTATTGGAAAATCCTTACTTACATATTAAGAGGATTTTACTGTTATTACGTTTATACTTAATTGTTTACATAACTGATTAACAGATTGCGGTAGGTAAATATTACGGAATGTTTCATCAATTGTGGGATTACGACTGATTATTTAAAATGCTACTGATTTTGCCATAGTTGTTATTTATTTTTAGAGATGTCTGTACATAATGATTTATTTAATTTCTTATTTTACAGTTTATGTTTTATACACGCTTTCTTATAAATACTGCATGTACTTAGTTGCCGTATACTCGTACATATGGCTATGTACGAGTGATATCAGACGGCATATTCTTCGGTTATCAAGCACCAACGTCACAATACTCGACATGACTTTATGAACTCGTATAAGGTCGCAGAGCTGCGCTTAACATTGACTTAGAAACACCAATAAATGCATACTATTCAGGTTATCTCTTATCGCAAATTAATTGTGATCAGCGCTATATGTATATTTACTTACATAAGCAAAATCGACTATAAATTTTTTGTGTTCTTATATTATTTGATAGAATAGGTGATAGCATTCATGACGTAATATGACTTCATGAACAAATATAGGCCGTGATATACCTATCTCACTATTTAAATTGGTATAGAAAATATATTCATTTGTAACAATAGAGCATTACGAAGTTTATATATGGCATTACTTTTTACATTAGCTATAAACGAGTACAACATATATTACCTTTTTTTATTCGTAATATTTGCCCGCCTATGGATATGATATTGTCTGTGTTTCTATGTTTGTGTAGTAAATAACACGTAGTCCACTCGGTGACATACGTAGTATGTTATCGTATACTGAATTCGTGTGATTTCACCGTAATAATGTTTTGATGTAATGGCATAAACAGTTGCCAACTAAAATGTTGTTCTTCGTCGGGGCAAATGAGAACGATACAAAATTGTCGAGCTTTTTATATTCAATGTGATTTATTCAATAAATGATTGTTGTAAGTCTAGTGCACAGCACTAGTTACGATGCCTAACAACGACGGTGGTCCTTTGAGTATTTAAAACATTCTGCGTGTACCTACTATTAAATGTTTAAATGTTCTTAGAGATTTATTATGTCAAAGGTCTATGGTCGACGTAAAGATTATATGTGTATAAAAAGAAGGCTTAACATGAAAGTATAGACTAAAGATTGTATATGGGATATTAAAATGTTAGTTATGATATATTATAATGTTCGGAACGCGAACTGTTACGCACAGTTGGCAGTTTCAATATCGCCAGTGTCAAATTTAAGTAAATATATTACTTGTATTGATTTGTTCAACTTAATTATAAAAGCATTTGTAGTATTATATTAAAACAGCTTATTGTCCATTGTGGTACTTGTTTAGGCGACAGTATGGTGCAGAATGATAAATGTAACGAATTTAGCTTACATATAAGTTGTTTTATGACTGATCGCGGGTACAGATACCTTACGGAAAGTCATATGCTTAGCGCTTTACTCATTATATTATATTATGTATCAAGCGTTGGTTAAAATAAATATATATTTATTTTAGAGATTTAACTGGTAAATGTTTGTACTGGAATCATTGTGTATATATCGTGATAAATCGTTGATTTCAATATGATTATAACGAAACAAATTGTCAAGTAAACGGTTCTCTTTGATGTAAATATGAACGTATTATCTTCTGTGAAGAGTTTATGGCGTTCCTCATGAACGTGCTGTGTTTGCGTAGTGTTTTTTGCTTTTGAACTAGTGTTTTTAGTTATTCTGGGTGATGTCCCTCTGCTGCAAGAGAGTTCTTAACTATTCTTTAGTATTAATAGGATTTTGTAAACCTTTAACGTCATTGTGTATATTTAATGGAAATATCGATATCAATATAAATGTTACGTTATCGGTGTTAAACATGATACGCACAGCTTATACGTATGTAGCAATACGTACATCAATAAAACATGGCGATGTCAATAAATGCCAGATATTTAATTTCTGCAGTTCTGTTATTACTTTTGGTAGGCTTAATTATAAACTTAATGTTCGCAACTCTTAATTTTAGAGCCTCGATGCCTCTTAGCTGATTTTGTCGTGATAATGCTAAAAATAATAATTATATATATTCAAAAGCTAAGGTGTGAAAAAAGCGTGCCTCCCCGTGGGCTGTAAATAAATGGCAATTTATATGACAGGTGTGCTATTCTATAAATAAACCAGCCATAACCTGTTGCGTGCTTTGAGCGAAGTTTGCTGAACTTATAAAACTTCATGTTATATAATAAAAATATATTATGTGGACTTTCGAAGTCTGTAACTTTTTCGAACTAGGACAGTAATCGCCTTTTGTTCTAGTTGTTCGTAAAAGTCTTGGTTGTAATCCTGACGCTACCATATAGACCACTTGTTGTTCATGATATAATTCTTATTTTTACAAGGCTTGTTTTATAAAGTACAAGTGAAAGTTGTCGCATCTTTTTATTCAGCGTAGTAGGTATAACACAAGCGATAGCATGACATTCTGAGACGAGCATAAAAAATATTAATTTTATTAAAGGATTCAGTTTTCTAGATTAGATTTAAACAAGTATTTGTAATATCGTGTATGCTTTTTACTTTTGCCGCTAATATATTATTTATATCTTGTAGTGTCCGACCGAACTTCCTGTTTCGGTTTCGGCCTGGTATCGACAAAAAAACGAGATTCGGCTTAGTTTTCGGTTTCGGCTGCTATCCAACTAGAAACTATGGCCAAAACCGTAACTGAATTCGGAAGATTTCGCACTGCGATCGAAAATGTTTGATGCACTGAGCTGTAAGCGACGAAGTGTCATTTTGCCACGTCATAGTCGTGTCATAACGTGTTTGTGTTTGCGCCGCGAACGTAGCGGTAGTTTGTTTTGTTTGTCGTGAAATTACGATTGATTAAACGATTATTTCGAAACTGGGAAGTATTAGTTCGCTATTGACGTGATTTAGTTCATTATAGTTAATGAATAACAAATTACGACTTCTTTAATGCGTAGGTTTTCGTACGTTACGTACTAACAATAAAGGTTAGGCATCTATACCAATGTTTTTGGTCGGTATAAATTTGTTGTTAATGCTACCTATATACTTATCAGAGCCAATGTAACAAAGAATCATAGATATTTATTCTTACTGGGATTCTAGTCCATTTCTGTCTTTGAGAAAGGTTGCACTGAATTTCTTGTCGGCTCCACCTTGTAGTTCATAAACAAGAATAAGTTCATATACAAAATTACCAAAGTTTGTTTTTTGTACCTAAACATATTAGGTAGAAAGTATATTTTCGTTAGTTATTCGTAAATAATATTAAAAAGCAATAGTACGCAAATTTGTTTAAAAAAAGCGCAAATAATTTATTTGTGGTAAGGAGTTACATGATGTGATTTGAACTAATCTAATGATTGATGACATATTTTATGTCAATCATTAGATTAGTTCAAATATCAGAGACTAAATAATTAATACGTAATTCAAAAATAAAACTGATGATGACTGACTATTTGTTTTCCTAGGAAAACATGACCTTGTACGGAAGTTTCGGTTTCGGCCGTAACGACTAGTTTCGGTCGGACACTAATATCTAGCAACACTCCGTTTGCTTACATTAATAGCCCTGCTTTATACACCTAACACGAACCTTAACAGCTTTAAATGTACAAAATAAAAGATAACGTCCAGCCATTTTAGAGCATACATACTAAGTATTTAGATAATAGATAAATATTATCTGTAATTCAACCGACAAAATAAATTATTAGATAGACACATTCCTATTTTTGAACACAATTGATAGCTAATAAATTACGTGTACAATAAATATAGGTACAACATAACATCGTCAGAATACATGCGCACAAGTTCCATCTAATTTAGTTTATATAAATTATATTGCCGTAGCATTGTTCACTAATCCTAATCCCTAGATTCCATGAAACGAACCGTCCATCATATATGTGTTCCCTTTTAGTTCCCGACCACAAATTGAAAGGTAAACATTACCTAATCCGTACTGCCATACTCAATTAACGCGTCTCTTCTAACCTTATACAGATCACATAAAACTACTAATTGTTAGTACTAAGATATCGTTTCGTCTAGTCTACGCGCCATACGACTAACCTACCCAATTACTTGGAGACATTATTCTTGACAATAATATTACTACCGTAGCTCATAATGCTAAAATTTTTCTCGAACTTGCCTAATATGCTCAGTACAGAGGAGCCAACATAAGTTTTCATAGTTATCAACACACCTCGGTGTGATTGGAGCGCAAATCTTATATTTATACGTTTCTGGAAACATCTATGAGCTAAGTACAAATGCATCGACCGAAATGCTAATAATTAATCGTGTCAAGGTAGGTTAAAAGCTATAAAATCTCACGATACATTCAGATGTCCATATCGAAACACGAATATAATGACGTCATAATTCAGATTATCATCATTGTTTTGGCTATTTTTATAGTACCATTCCAAAGACAATATCGCTTTATGGTTCTTTTTTAATCCGTGTTATTTTGAGTTCTAATTTTATTTAGTATTTGTATTACTGGTGTATCAATAAGTTGCTGAATCACCTTCGATGTAGTTTGGCTTAAGTATTGTGTGAAACAAGGCATCCGTAGTGTTAATATTATTTAAAGCTAAATATTTGTACCTACATATTCATGTCCGAACGCGCTAAATTTCTCAATCAATGTCATCGAAAAGTCTTTTGAAATTTAATTATTTGATTGATTGGTTGAATATTGATTAGTGGTAATAGAAATTTTTTGTTTCACATTACAAATATAAGTCGGTCTTTTCAATGATATGTGCTCGTAACATACTGCTGTATCTGCAACTTCGTTCCCGTTAAGCTTTATTTCTCACTTCTTATGTCAAATAGCGTGACAAATATGAAGCCTTGATTTTGTTTCGCAATTGGGGATTCTACAACAATTCAATAATCTTGACAGTAGTTTTTGCACATACCTACATAAAAATAATTTATAGGTATTATGTTATTGGCATTTTGTTTCTAATTTCTATTGCTCTTTTCTTACTTCCTTTCATTATAATAACGTATAATTAACAAAAGAAACCAATCAGTTTTCAATAAACAAACCTTCATAACTAACTTAATGAAGCAACAGAGAATGTTTGATGTTTCATATTATTAAAATCAAATTAAACTTGCATCACCATCCGTGCAATCATTTACTTTTCTTTATCCACGTAACAATCAATGCAGCTCTTGATTAAATATTATCACAAGTTTCTGCTGCACGTTGTATAACTTCATTAAATTATACATCACACCTAAAGCGAAAACTTGGCAAATGTTATAACAGTAGACCTCGTGACAACATGTGTTCAAAATATTGAACACATTAGTACCTAAATACAAACACATGGAATCTTACATATAGAAGCGAAAGATTTATCTATTCTATAAGTACCATGGATCAAAGCAAACGCTCGAAAACAGTTATTTCTATGTAGTCAATATCAACGCTATTGAACGTGCAGTAATTTATATACAATGATAAGTTAGTTCCTAAATCTTCTAAGATAAACTTCAACTAAATTCATCATTTTATACTAAAATGATGAAGGTATAGGTACTCTATCTTGCTCTAGCCATAGAGAGTAACCAGCTCTCAGTACAACACACATCTTGATCGACGTTATTAATTAAAACCATCTTATTATACTTATTCAAACCACCGTCGACTTTGAACAAGAATTTGTTTTGCTACAGTGCTATCGCTAGACAGTTTCATGTCGTGTACTCATTCCTAGGTGTATGTCCAAGAGCTAATATATTAGGTGAAATTGTAATAGTTGTTTATTGTCGCACAAACCCTCTTAAAACAAAGACGTAAGTATTAATGTTTTATATACCAATTTTAAAAGCAAATTTCAATGTACAATATAATAAATTCTATGTTCTCTCAATAGTTAGTTACTAATACAAAAACATTTAAATATAACTTTATATACGTGTGTCAATTTAGGAAACGAATACAATAATATAAGGTCTCCTGTGCATTGCTCCGATGTAGCGCCCGATCTACGGCCAGAATAGCATTTATTGCAACAGCCTATTTTTCATTCCAGCGATCGTCAGTATTGCATTCGAATAATAGTCCAATACAGGTGACTGTATGGTGTAGGATGCACTTATGTACTTAGGTATAGTATTACACATTATACATTGGAATATATAATATCCGAATGTAAAATTGTTTACATCGCTAAAACAAATTCTAAATAATTTACGACGACAAAATCCGTCATGCTATTTCAAAATGGAAACGGTGCACAATCGGTCTAAAGGATATAATTAAGCTATATTTATTTATATAATATCTAAAGAACTACTTATGGTAGCATCAAAAAACTTAAAATAAAATCGATACAGATAATAGATAGCAAATTAAATGTCCAGGTGTTGAATATATTTCTTGTTGGTACTTACTGTAGACGATTGTCACACTACATACTAGTTACATAATATTCTTGGAAATGCATATCGATGTGAAATATAAATAATGATTGTTTAAGTCAAAAGGAAATAAAGTTGATCAAAGAATTCATGCGTTTTATTTAACTGCAGTTCCATATTTTACCTATAGGTAAGTCAGTAGGTAGTGCGTCAGACACTTGCGACACAAAGCTTCTTATAAATATCTCGAACATTGGTCACGCTCAAGTTTCGTATTTAATATCTTTAAGAGCTTTGAGATCTTTAAGACTTCGTAAGGAATCAAACATGTCAAAACGCTTTATTGCTAAGTTTCAACGATTGATCAAATAGTGTCGATGGTTAGATACTTATCTTAACGGTATAAACGATATGTAGTCTGTTTGTCTTACTACCTACATGTTTAGTCAACGAATGCTGTATGCTGTGTTATGCAAATACCTTGACAGCACGCGCCGCTCCAAGCCATTTATTTAACGTACCAATTATAATATCAAAAATCTAAAACTTAATTATCTTACTGAATGAAATAAGTAGCACCTAATAAATATATTCCAATGTATGAATGCCGCGCATATATCATCTCCCTAGCTTTTATTATTCCCAATTCACTTGAGGTCGGCTTTTCTAGTTTAACCGGATTTGACTGGATGTCAGTTTTTACACGGAGCGGCTGCCACTTGACCTTCACAACCCGAAGACTAGACCAATGTCAGGATATTAGAGTGTACTGGCTTTCCCATTAAGAACTGCCATAGATGTTCCTGGCAGCCGGGACCGACGGCTTAACGTGCTCTCCGAGGCACAGAGCAGGCGATAATTGTCAATCAATACGCACATAATTTCGAAAAGTCATATAACTTCCGAAAATTAGAGGTGCACGACGGGGGTTCGATCCCGAGACCCTCTGCATTGTAGTCTGTTGGTCTACCCACAGAGCTATCACTGCTGTTGAATTATGTATGAATGCCGCGCATAGCTATGGATTATAAATAGGTATACATCTAAGTATTTATATAATTTTTATTATGCCATATTCAGTATGTTTAATAAATTTCACATCTTCACCTTCGTCACGTGATTTTTTATTATAATGCGATTAATAATAATATCAATTGAATATACTCCTTTTCAAAACTAATTTTAACTTCTTTATGCCTTCAATATCCATGTATTACTTTTATGTAGAAGTTCTAAGCACTTACTGGTGGCCCGGCCAGCCTCTTTTATGCAAGCAACTCTACAACGGTGAATGTGTTATTACAGAAATAGTACCCACTTTGTAAAATACGGATATATATGGCTTCAATTAATACTAAATAATTATAATAATGTCCTCCAGACCGAATTTCGGTCACGGCGGCCAATCTTAACAGAGATTAGCCATCTGCGCAGGAGATATTATAGTGCACTAGCGTATGCGCAAACACAAGAGCACTCTCTGTTCCCTCATTCTCATGATCCGATGTGACGGTAATCCGACACGACCGGAGAGAGGTCAGGCGCAGGACCAACGGCTTTACGTGCTTTCCGAGGCACGGGGGTATCCAACACTATTGAGAATTCTTAACAGAAGACCCGATAACTTTTTGTTGGCCCGACCCGGGATTCGAAACCGAGACCTAATGCACAGCAGTCGCATTCACTACCGCTGCGCCACGGAGGCAGTAAGACACTAAAACAATATGTACGGAGTTATTAATGTCAAATTATTATTATTATTATTATCTGGCTGTAATTAGGTCGATCGTTTTCTATCTATAAAACGCAATTCCCGCAATAGGGTCAAGCCATGTGTCGCAGGGGTCTTTATAAACATACAATTAATGTAGACAAAGTTAGGTACTCTATCTATATTAATTGTATGTTTATGTATCACCATGATACAGAACAAAATTGGTTGATCGCACATTATTGTCACAACGCTCAGCGCGGCGGCAGCGGTGAGCCGACCGCTTACTGGCTGCGTCATCCGTGAAGGCAAATGCTCTAAGGTCCAAACAGTCATATTTTAAAATACTGGTTTTCATCATTATAATATTTAGCTTCATGCCACAAATCACATGTCATAAAATTACATCGTAACTGATTAATGGTACCTCAAGCAGCATATTTTATTTTAATTATGTAGTAAGATATAGTTAATCCGAGCATATATGAGTCGCACCAAGTAAATGTAGGTACTTTCTATACCCACAGGTCCAAATTTAATTATATTGTACAGATTAACGTATCGAATCGCAGCGGCACACCGGTGGCCAGATACAATAGATGTTAAGTTATGTCTGGTATTCTAGGACTTGACAGATTAATGTAGTATTTATAAAAATATTCAACGATTGTAGTCGTGCTAAAATAGGTACCTAATTTGAAATTATTTACCTTATGTTCGTAAATCAATACATTAAATAGGTACACTTTTTTTATATCAAGCGTTTAATTTGAAAGGTAAGCAGTTGTATGACCATATCTTATCTTATGTGAGGGCCAGTCAGTGCAGACCGGCGATACTTTGACCCAGTGGGATCTTTTGTGTAGACACTCTCCCAATAACGACTGCCATAGATGTTCATGGCAGCTTTATGTTCACGGAGCAGACGATACTTATCAATCAATATGCACGTAATTTCGAAAGGTCATATATCTGCCGAAAGTCAGAGGTGCGCGACGTGGGTTCATACCCGAGACACTCTGCATTGCAGTCTGTTGGTCTCCCCACTGAGCTAACCATAACAATATATTCAGTCTTTGAAACATGCATGCTGACTAAAAATAAAGGTTTAGTCCGTCTTTTAGATTAGCAAAAAATATTGAACACGTATATTTCTTTTGTCCCACAAACTAATAACAACGAAGAAACAACGAGTTTAAATTACGTGTTACGTCACTTCTAGGTACAGATTTTACAAAGGTGTGATGTCACAAGTCCCTTCGAACTTTAGTGCGTTATATCTTACTCAATCTTTATTGTTTTGTTAAAACAAAAAATATATGTCCAATATTTTTTACTAATTTAAAAGATGGACTAATTAAGATCACTTATTTTTAACTCTGTCATGATGCCTATTAGTAACGAGTGCTATAGGTAGTCGTTATGTTTAGAGCAAAATAATTGCCCGCTGACCCTCAGTTTACTTTAATATCGCCAAAGATATTGTATTTAACTTTTAATTAATGCCTAATTTATTGAATATCTTACTTCTCTGGAAGCACATTGACACTACATGTTTTAGAATTCGTCATCACAATTCAAGGCACTAGCCTAACTATATGCATTTACACAGTAAGCTCTTCATTAAAACTAAATGTAGAAAAAGATCTCCGTTCGTATTCCAAGCCATCGTGTTCAAATTACTTACACCCACTCTTACAGGGGCGTTCTCAACCACACCAATGGCAGCGTTAGAGGTTCTGCTGGATCTAAAGCCGCTACACATTGTTGTGGAGTCAAAGGCGAAAAAGGCGCTACATAGACTATCTGTGTATGGGCTGTGGAGCGTCAACATGCCAGTAACTCGACACACAAAATTGGAGATTTCGAAGGATCTCAAAGGGATTATGAGCATGGGATGCGGCAAAATGCAGCCATTACAAATATTGAAAAATAATTTTAAAATAAAGTCCCCAGGGACGAATGGAGACAAGGTCAACAATCCCCTAACAAGGGTTGTCTCATCTGGTACACTGATGATTCCAAAATGGGAACAGGATCAGGCGCTGGCATCTATGCCAACGACTGCAAGGTGAACCAAAGCATGGACAGATATGCACCGGTTTTCCAAGCTAAAACCTATGCTATAATTGCCTGTGCTCAGGAGAATATTAACAATAATGTCACTGACAGGACTGTATATACTCAGTGACAGTCAAGCTGCTCTCAAGGCTCTGGACTCGTGTAGGGTGGACTCCAGACTGGTCCTGAAATGTGTTAAGGCCCTTAACAAACTTGGCAGGAAGAACACAGTCAGACTGGTGTGGGTTCCGGGGCCTGCATGGGTGCAGAGCAATGAGGAGGCTGATGAATTAGCCAGAAAGGGCTCGGAGCAACTGTTTGTGAGCCCCGAGCCATTCATGGGACTCTCTAAGAGCACCGTCAAGGCAGCTTTGAATGCACATGGCAATAATAAACACAGGGGTCTGGAACACTCCAAGAAATTCATTGCAAACAGAGCCACAGGCTTCACCCGGAAGTTCTGCGGGTATAACAAGAGCCAAATGCGCCTGCTTACAGGAGCGTTCACTGACCATTTTGGCACCAACGACTTCCTGTGCATATTGAGATTGGCTTACAATTCAATCTGCAGAGCCTGTGGTGAACAGGACGGATCCATATTGCACCTACTGTTTGAATGTGACGCGTTGGCTGGATTTAGGATGGGTCTGACGGGATTGGCATATCCAAACCCTGAAGACTTCAGGCTTCTCTCTCTGAAGTGTACGCTGCAGCTGATGCAGTACATTCATAAGGAGATAGCTAAGGGATAAATCTTGGGGCCGACACAAAAGATCCTACCGAGTCGAAGTGTCGCCGGTCTGTACTGACTGGCCACCACACAAGATAAGATAAGATACACCCATCTTTCTTCGGTGTAACGTTAAATCGCAATGGACATTAAATATTAACAAGTGTAACCTCAATATCAAAAAGAAAAAATTGGGATTAGGTACGATGTAATCCACATAGCTTAAGTATAGCGATGATTACTTTTTTGGAAATGTACCTATAATAATTAAATATATAATATATATATATAATCAAAATAATGTTTTATAGTTGTTCCTATGCTAATAGTTTGTAGGTATTATTCATTTGTTTTTATTGGAACAATAACATACAAACTCCATTGAGTGTAACCTACAATCATTAGGCTATGTAGGGTTATAACCTAGGGGGATGCCGGCCCCTAAACAGCGATTGTCTATATGCACCCTAGAATTTTGCGGGGTGGGTGCTAGACAAAGCTAGGGTGGGCACAGTTCACCTGGCCCCCCTTATAGACGACGATGCTTATACACGAATCCATTTAAACCCGGTTCATATATTTAAAAAACACGAGTCGCTTTATCTCCGTACAGTTAAAACTTGAAATATTTTCATAGAATAATTAATATATGTGTCAAAAATTAACCGTCCGTAGATTATACTACTAATTTCTTAAATATAGGAATCGGGCCTTAACCGAATATATTGATCTTTAGTAAAAAAGTAAAGCACAATTTTATGTATTTATACTTAATAACTTAGTAATCGATTTGGTCACTCTGCAAGTTATGTTATGAATTTAACTACCTACTTTTCGCCTCAATAAGTCGGGTCGAGAAGATTAGTTGGCTTGGTCATGGTTTAGTCGCAATTGATAATGATTTAAAATGTATTTTGATGGAACGTAGTTTTTATTTTGGCAAAATTATTAGAGAATACCTAGTTGAGAGCTTTTCGAAAAGCATTTCGGAAAAGGATCAATATAATTATAATAACTATTTATGCTTTTTCACTTTATTGCATATTTTATCTACATTTATATCCCTAACCTGAAATATTTGATTGAAATCATTTTATCACCTTACTTACCTACTTACTACTTAAATATATGTAACTTTTTGATCCAAATGTTAAAAACTGTATAAATAATCCTTTTATTTCGCGTCCTGTAACATCGTGCCTTTGTAATCATAAATATTGATACCGTCTACAAGACCGTTGATTTGCAACATGGGTCTACTATAATAATAGTAGTAAGTCCAAAATGATATTCAAATCGCGCGGCGCGTAGCCGCCATAGTGTATGGAGAATTTGAAGTGCTTTTTTGATAAATATGTATCTTTATTGTCAACCAATAACTTAAATATTTGGGACGGACAAATTGTAATATAACTATTTATGTTTTGTTTAAGCTTTAAAATAGGATAGATTTCTACTGTTATAATCTAAAAATCACGTAACACGAGCTTACGTTTTCGCATTTTTCATGCAAATTTACGTAATTTTGTAGGCGAAAATATTAATTATTTTAAGTTTTTTACACGGAGTAATTGTAAACACATTGATTGTTATAGTAAATGTATATTTTATCTTTGTATTAAACAAAAAGTGTTGATTTTATTCACTTAACTATGACCGCCTGTTTTGGCACATTTCGCTCGGCGCAGTCTTAATAAGAAAATCAAAGACAAAAGAAAGACAGGCTTAAACAATATTTTGCAGCAGTATCTGTCATACATTATATAAATAACTAGAATTTACCCACGGTTTCGCCTGCTTAAATGTAGGTTAGTTAGGTTAGATTATGTACAGTTCCCAGGCGCTGGCAGACCTCCGTGCGGCCTGCATTCGTGCCTGGAGGTCTTACACTCGCAGCCGTGGCCGTCGCCACCGCATTGAGCTAGAGGAGGGCCAACTGTACGAGGCGTATCGCGATGCGAAAGCGTCCCTACAGTTGGCCATTTGCCGCGCTAAGGAGCGGGCGAGGGAGCAGATGCTGGAGGGTCGTGACCGTGACCCTTGGGGGCGCCCTTATCGCGCGGTGCGAAATAAGCTTCGCGTGCGGCCCCCCTCTCCCCCTTACGAAGACCCTCCAGCCCAACTTTCTCTCTGAGATGGTCGATGTACTCTTTTCTAGCCGGGAAGACCACGTGACCCCGATGATAGCTCCAGTGGGAGGCCGATATCGGGAGGCGGATTCCATTGTGACCCCGGTTACAGATGCAGAGATGGGAGCGGTTCTCTTGCAGATCCGCTCCAAGAGGAATGCCTCCCGGACCCGATGGTGTACGAGCGCAAGCTCTCGCGCTAGCCCTCGATCCCCTGAATGTCCACCTCAAGGACCTTTTCGACGCGAGCCTGGTGTCGGGACAGTTCCCTGAGTGCTGGAAGGAGGGCAAGTTGGTGCTGCTGGCCAAACCGGGACGGCCTCCGGAATCGGTCGCGGCTTACAGGCCTATTGTGTTGCTGGACGAGGCTGGAAAGATGCTAGAGAAGATCTTAGCTACCCGCATCGTCCAGCATTTGAGTACGATGGGACCCGACTTGTCGGATGCTCAGTTTGGATTTCGTCCGGAACGTTCGACGGTCGGGGCAGTTATTTGCCTGAAGGCCGCGGCCGAGGAGGCGGTCGCCGGTGGCGGCGTGCTGTTGGTGGTGACTTTGGACATCGCCAACGCTTTTAACAGTCTGCCATTTAGCTGTATCTGGGAGGCACTCTGATATCACAGAGTGCTCTTGTACCTGGAGCAGCTGGTGGCAGACTACCTAAGAGGAAAAAGTGTCCTTCTCGAAGTTGATGGCGAAGTTTGGCGGCGGCCCATGTCGCGCGGTGTCCCGCAGGGCTCTGTATTTGGTCCACTCCTGTGGGACATCAGGTTTGACTGTACCCTACGTGGTGTCTTACCCCACCGGGCTGAATGTCATCAGCTATGCTAACGACACTCTCGTCACAGCCCGAGGGGGTAACTTCGAGGAGGCAGCCCGCCAAGCCACCGTGGGAGTGTCCCAGGTGGTCGGGTGTATTGAGGCGCTAGGTTTGAGGGTTGCTATATCCAAAACGGACGCCCTTGTTTTTCATGGGCCCCGTCGCAAGCCACCCAGCGGCGCCTCGATAGTGGTGGGCTCGGTTCGTGTACCAGTCCAGGCTCATACGAGGTACTTAGGCCTGGTACTAGAAAGGCGATGGTCTTTCGACGAGCACTTCAGCCGTCTCGTTGCGAGGCTCCTCGGCGCTGCGTCCGCTCTTGAGCGGGCCCAGCCTCTGTTGTCGTCGATTCTAGACGGGGGTTGTCCGGTCGATAGCACTTTACGGCGCACCGGTGTGGTTGGACTCCCTGACCGCCCAGTGTGGGACTCTCTTGCGGAGACCGCAAAGAGTCATGGCGGTCAGGGTCATACGCGGATACCGCACGGTGTCAGCCGACGCAGCCTGCTTGGAAGCGGAAATGCTCGCTAAAACGTTTAGAGTGATGTCTTCAGCATGGGAAGAGACGGGTGTTCGTCCCCTCCCAGAAGTAATAACTGGTACAAGGAATCGAGCCCGCCGGGCGTATTCCTAAAATGGAAGGCGCGGCTGGATATGCTTTTAGCGGGATTCAGAACCGTTGAGGCCCTCCAGCCGGTGTTAGAGCGGTGGGCAGGGCGACAGCATGGGACTCTTTCCCTCCGACTGGTGCAGCTGTTGTCACGGCACGGTTGCTTTGGGAAGTACCTACACACGGTCGCTAGAAGGAACCGAGTCCCATCTGCCACCACTGCGGGTGGGTTGAGGACACGGCGCAGCACACGCTCGAGGCATGTCCTGCCTGGGCGGTGCAGCGCCGTGAACTCGTCGTGATCAAAGCCATGGTCGACAGCGAGAGGAACTGGATAGCAGTCGCATCCTTCTGCAAGGACGTTATCTCGCGGAAGGAGGCGGCAGAGCGGATTCGTGAGGAGAGTATCCTTGCGGGCGCGCCTGATGCCGCCATAGTGAAGACTGCTGGCGGGAAAACGGGGATCTCCCGTCCGCCATCCATTGAGTCGGAGTGACGCTCTCTGTCGTGCCGGGGTGTCAGCCAGGAGTCGTCGTCCGAAGGCATTTCTTGCCTGTGTTGGACACTGCTGGGTAGATCGCTGATGTAGTTTCAGTTCCAGCGACCCACCCAACATTCAAGGCAGCGAGTTGACACACCATGGTAGGTTCAGTCGGTAGTACCCGGGACGTTCCATCTTTTCCCGGGTGAGCCCGACATAACCTCTGCGCTCCCCTTTTCAGCGGAGAGGTATGAGTCGAGGCAAGCTACCAAGTTAAAAAAAAAAGTTTATTATACCTAACCCTTTCCTTTTTTTTTTACAGTGTTTTTATTTTCTTTATGCATGATGAATAGTTAAATTATGTATGTACCTAGTAATAAAACAATAAATGTGATTAGTTTAATAGATTGATAATGTAATCACAATTTTAATAATACAATTTACACACAATTTCAATATACTTAACAATAATAATATATATATGCCAATATTTCAATATAATCTATTTAATTTATTAAATCTTTCATTTAATTATAGTTTATTAAATAATTAAGAATCAAAATGTGCAATTCAGTGTATAACTCGGCAGTTGACTAAAACAAAACATACATTGATATTTATTATGAAATCAACATATCTATAGAATATGATATTATTGTATCTGAATAGTTTATGTTTCCTCGCTCCTACGTTGCTGTGCCCGACAGGGTCCATAATGAATTGTCGCAATAAACAATTGAGTATTGAGTATTTAGAAAAGTTGCGAATTCTCAAATATTTTTATAAAATCAAATTTCATCAAACCACTGTCAACTGAGCATTTATTAAAGTAGGTACTTAGGTATATGATGTTCAAATACCTACTCAATTTTCTTTACAGGAAACTTGATGTAAAACATAAAGTAATACTAAAGTCGAGTTTAAGTAGTTCTAAATTAAATTCATTAATTCTCAATTCAGGATTAGTCACGAAAAGACTGATCCTGCGCGGCAGCAGATCACTGAGAACTGAGAAGTGAGAACTTACACCCGGTTGCTAAAAAGCTAATGAACGTGTCAAAATGTATCATGTAAACTGACTCGATTGGCTGTTGCTAACTCAGTCAGCCAATCACAGCGTTTAATCTTTATTTGACCAACTGTTAAATGTAAAATATAATGCAAAATATTACATTCTGGTTCAGTTAAAATCAAATGATATTCTAGAATTAAGGAAGGCGGCATAAGTGGTTCGCTGATTCACTTCAAGAAATGTATACCCATTAAAAAAAGGTCCGCGTTCACGGAAAAAAGGCTAACATATTTTAAAGCTAAAAATATTTAAACTCAAAATTATTACGTTTGCGTTTATTTAAGAATATATAATTTAAATGTAGAAAACATAGTTAGTAGTTAAAAAATGTTTCTCTATATAAAAATAATTAAGTTAATTAACCAACACCTTTGACAAACTGTTCATTAGATAGTCACATCTGTAAATAATTTGCTATTCAGTAGGTATATTTCATATCAGTTACAAATGGATGTACTATGCAAAGATTTAATTAACATTACATTATTTATCAATTTCGGGTGTTATATATTTAATCTAAGTTCATATGAGTATGTTCTACGACATCTTATAGGGCTAGAACATCAGAATGCCTGAATTTTGTAACCTTCGGTCGTTGATATCCTGTGACGGCGTTCAAAACAGTAGATAGGTATAATCTTTCTTCGAAGAAACATGTGATAACTAACTACCCACATTATGTAGAGGCCAAATGCAATTTGCAATAATTTAACAGATACCTACATTATTCAGCGATTGACTGGCGATTAATTCTTTGTTTCCGATAAGTCAAACTCCATTAATTAAAAGTGAGATTAAACTTTAATGGAAATGAGCAGATAATTTAAATATTTCGTTTCTGCTTTAATATCTGTATATTATGTCGTGAATATGTCACTGAACTCCTCCCAAAAGTCTGAACCGATATTAATAATTTTCTTTATGTGTTAGAGTGTAACCAGTGATAGTTTATATTCGTAATTGGACCCAGTAGGTGGCGCTGCAAACATTTCTAGGGCATTCGTTGGGTCCGCTAATACCTACTATTATTATAGTCTGCATCGAAGAGTTACGTTAAATTCTCCAATGTCAGGAAATAAAAACCTAACTCAACTCGAGGATGTGCCTTTCCTTCATGTTAGTTTATTTGAAGTTCACGAAAAAAGTACTAAACGGCTTTTGATGCGATTGTCACTATTAGATAGCCTGAGCACCTTGAAAGCCTAACCAGCGTATCAAACAATTTTGTTCTAAAAAATCGGACTAATCAAAGCTCTGTGCGATGCAGTCTGATCCGCGTTAATAACTTTGTTGTCAATGCGAATTAATTCCCGGGCATAATGTATGTATGTTTACAACACCTTCACAAACCTTCAAAATATGTGTAAAATTTGTAAAGATGTTTAGACGTTTTGATCTGAATAACTTAGGATTTCAACGGTATGCGATCTGCGATCTCATGGGACCCCCGCGGGCAGCGCCGCGTGCGGAAGCCTAATACTTTACAAAACTATACGTTAATTGTGCATAATAGATTGGAAGCTATTGTTTTCAAACGATCATACATAATCAACTACGTATACTATACGTATTTTTTAATAAAAATGCGTTGTCCGATAAATAGTTTTCTTACTACACTGTGCGTCGCAGTATTAAAACCTATGAGTAGCCAACAAAATAATGATGCCTACAAAAAAGCTCATATTCAATCATTTTATTCAAATTATATTTCCATTATACTGTTGGCAAGAATTATTTAATTAAAATGTATATTTTGTATGTGACTTGCGATTTTAAGACTTATTAAAGTTTAATGTTCGCGCCACTATTATAAATAAATCATTTTTCTTTATCAATTTTCGATCCTCGACCCGCACTTATTTTATTTTATTAGCATGTGTGCAGCTTCGGCTCATTGATATAATTAGTAATCAGAAATAATTGTAATAATTTTATTGTTGTCTGCCCAACAAGCCTATTTGAATCTCTAGAATATATTACTTTATAATCTCTAACCTGTTTAGCGAAAATATATGCAAGATGTCACCGTGACCACAGAACAAAGGATATAATAAATAAAAGAAATTGTACAGTTACAAGCGTTTATTATATCTAAGTAAAAGACCATCTTATCTATTTATAATTATTTATTATTGGGAGTATAATAGGGATTATCTTGCTGTACAAGGTTTGCTTATAGTCAAGAAATTATATTGAGAAATTTTGATTTATTTTTCGTCGTGGCCTGCCGTTCCTCGACATCCCTGCGCCCTGAAAACATAAAACATATGTTAGTATCTTATAGTAAAGTTAGATGGATAGATCCTGAAAACAAGCAAATACATAAAAATCATAAATCACAAACTACAAGTAAATAGTAATACAAGTACACGTACGATGAAGTTTATAAATTAGTAACATACTGAAACATGACAATTCTAATAAGTTTGCAGAAACACATAGAATACAGGATTGTCATTCACAATACACTCGTTCATACGATGAATCTTCAAGTTTGTATAATGTTCATGATGAAAATAACATCAAGGAAGTCAACAAAGCTGGCTGTGATATGTTTGCAACGAGGCCATAAGTCACAACCACTTTGTCGACCCCTAACGATGCTTGCTTCTTTCTTCAACAAAAGTAAAAATAAAAAAGTGATGTATATATAAGAACAAGAATAAAGACATTAGCATCGCAACGGAGCGGGTCCGCCTGTAGGAGGCCCATCGCTCATCAAAGCTGGCTGTGATATGGAATTGCAACGCACATGACAACCACTTTGTGAGCGACGCGGCTTCCATTGACCCGTTGTCGATACCGTAGCTCGGCGGTTCGTCTCTCAGCCAACCTCGTCAAAAATGGCTGTGATATGAAAATACTAAACATGGCACAACCATTTTTACGAATGGGCCACGGACTTTCTTCGTGGGTTTGTAGCGCGTCAACGTCGTGATAGTCTCCGTAAACCGACCACATCAAAGTGGCTGTGATATGATGACGGGTACATTTCACCGCCGCTTTGACAGGCTAGGCCCGGATAACATTTAACACAGAAACACATGTACACATTATACAAATAATATACATACAAGAAAAATATACGAGATAAACAATTCTGTCGTAGCTCCAGGTGGCTGTAACGAAGTTCCGTGCTCATCAAAGCTGGCTGTGATAGCTTCGTAATGATCTATAACAAACCGACTTTGATGGCAGGGACACATCGCATTGTAATCTTACGATGAAGTAAAGACTGTTATCTGTGAAAATAAAACATTTAAAAAAGAAATACATCAATTAACAAAATGATCGCAAGACAATCACTCAATAGACAATTATTTGTCTTAGTAAACGAAGGACTCAACTATGATAGTAATTATTTGAATTAATAGAATACAGCAACTAGTCAATCAAGAGCTGTGTCTATTGTTGTGCCCACCCATCTTCAATTTAGTATCGAAACCGAAAGTGAATGCGTACTATCGCGCTAATAGCTATGCATTTCACTATCACGAGATAGATATCATCAGAGTCACGGCACATTAACGTAGTGTCTAGCGAAAGCTCATCATCACATTTTATTTCTACAATTTTAATTAATGATAGCAAACCAAGCGCACGTGACACTACTAGTTACGAATTTGCAACTAGCCAACATTTTTAACTGTGGTTCGAAAAATCAAAGGCGTACTGCCAAGTAAATAGCAATTACTAATAAACAGTTCACATCTAGCTAATGACATGATCACCTTTACAAAGGCATCAATCGAACACAGCTCACTAAAACAAAATTAATTTCCAAAATATTTAACCGATTATTCAACAATTTGTTTTTTTACATTACACCCATTAGCTCGAAGAATATTATAAGTTTGAATTATTTAAATTTTATCTTTAAAGATTATTCGATTCTTGTTTTTGAAATCTTCACTAAAGGTGTAAATTATCTAATAGACACCCACCAATTTGTGACGTTTTAATTCAATGCACATTTTGCCGACGGCGCAGAAGTATAATTTACAAGAGGACAGCTACAAAACAGACTGCAGAATCATTAAATTTTAGATGAAAATTATCCGGCTAAAGTTTAAGTCTGCGGACGGCTAAGTTGCAATTGACTTACCGAAGCAGATTAAATTACACCGATGCAATGCGAAGTACGAATTCAAACGTATTAAAAATATGAAAAACCGTTAGTAGTAAGTTTAACGTAAATTGAACTTGGTATGAAAACAAGAGCGATGCGTAACAAAAGAGATTGTGAATGGATGTCGGTAACACGCGCGGTGCAGGGTGCATCGCGGTGGACGTCCCCGACTAATGCCGCTGGCGGTCTGGCGCAGTCTGGCGGTGAGTAACCGACGTAGTAGTACTCCGCCGTGTTGCCAGTCGGGAGGGAGCTTTACGCAGGCGCGTGGCGCGCACCCCTGCACACAACGATGCATTTCCTATATCTTCGCAGGCTTACTACTAGCATTCGCCGATGCTTCAATGTGTCTGTTAATTGTAGACATATTCGTATACGTACGTATTCAGCTAGCTACTTCGTAACCGTCACCTAGCTTTTTGATCGATTCTGCGTCTGTAAACGTACTAATTGTATGGCTATGTAGCCTTTAATTCAATGGTGTCGTATTAGTAAAATAATTTCGTATAGAGTACAATAGGTGTGATGGTACACTAGACACGACTAATAAAATGAATTATGATAAACTTAATTTGGCATGAGTTTCATAGAATTGAAGGATATTTTGCCGCTATTATCTCATCAAAAATAGTAGCTGGTAAAAACGAATTAACTATAAGTCGTATGTATATATATATCATAGTAATGCGTATGAGATTTATTGACAGTAGGTACCAAAATATGTCAAAATGCGCGCGTAAATAATAATAACAAAATAGCTATAATATGGAATTAAAACAAGGTTTTGTGAAGAATTTGTGTAAGTCTATTTTTTTGTACGATAGTGATAAACAATGTTCTTGTTTATATTTGTAAGCTGAAATAGCCTTTATATTTGCTATGTAAACATCAATATGGAAATAATATCACGTTTTATTAACTGACTATCCGGCTTTCTTACTTAGACAAGTGTGTTCGCTTCAGTTAATTCATGCTATAAACAAATCTTCAAACGACTACTTTATAATGTTTAAAACTAATGTTTTAGAAGTTACTAACATCGCCATCGTAGTCAACATAGATATTTCATCATGAAAATAATAAAGACGTAAAGGTATCTCGTCTGTTTTCCTGTGTGCAAGTTAATTTCTACAATGGTAGAATTAATATAAAAGTAGCTACAGAGATAGGCATCGTCTAACTAAAAAATACGATATGTCCGTTTTAATGTTCGGTATGAGCCGTAGACGAACTACTTAACGCGAAACGTGCGTATAAAATCACCGGCAGATATACTTTATAATGCAAATCAATGTATTTTCAATTTGCATAAAACTATTGTTAGGTGGCTATTTAAAGTTTCAGTATTGCAGTCGAAGTATTATTTATTATTCTGTGTTTTCAGTCGGCGCTCAGACGCTCGCGCTCCACTTCACAAAATAATTAATACGCGGATGTTGCTCGAGAATTCTATTAAATAAATGTGAAGCTAAAGTCACTATCGGTTGCCAATTGAATCGTGAAAAGTTGTTCATTAAAAAGATTTACAGAAATCGTTAGCTTTCGTTAATAAAATAATTTTATCAGACGGATATTCAATTCGCTCTCTCCTCGCTGTAGACACGGCGAGGGCGATTCATTGAACTTGTAGAATGCGATGCTCACTCAATATAAAGTAATAGAAAATAAGAAGTTGTTTCGACGTCTCGTCTTTTAATCTTACAGGTACATTCAATATCTTATTTTCATTAACCGGCTTTCTAGATAGATAAAGTAAGTCTAGCAAAAGAAAATCTTAATTCAATTACTAATATTTTTCAGGAATTACCAATTATGTTGCGTTAAAATATGTTAAATAGTTAAATTTTTCAGCTATCAATCAATTTACAAGTAAAGTTGCATCTAAAGGAGATATGTAACAAACTCATACAACTTCGGCCACGCATAGACAAACATAAAACTCTATGTTTTACGAACTATTAGTATTTTATCGCCTTGTATAATTTTTATCCCGCTCTATCTATTTGGATTTCAGATATATAAGGCATCCAAAATTAATAGAATTGCTACGGCAATTCTTCTGCACAAGCGTTTTTTTTTTTCATAATGATTGTAATGATTATACTTATTTCTGTCTAAAAACCTTGAATAAGTTTATATAGCTGGTTTACAGAGGTCATTAGGATAAAAACTAGTTACTTTTCAGAACTCAGGTAGCAGTGCTCGCTCTACAATACAAGCAACCATCAAATAAATATAGTTACTATACAGTTCCAAGAATTAAAAGCCAAAGTAAACAAATACATTACCTTGTCTATGACTAACATATTATCGAGGTGCGGTGTAGGAGGTGCTACATTATTTTGAAACATTACCCAACTGAAATACCATATTATGGCCATTGATGTGTACAGCAGCCTATTGCCCTTCTACGTATTATGCAGTTACAATAATGCTGTATAATAGCATTGTTACCGCTTAGAGAGCAATTATTGGAGCCTGGATTGTACCTCTGTTGCCTCTTAAAATCCAGGCATTTATTTCTATTTAATAACTCTCTCATAACATTGTCAGATCATGAATAATAGAGTGTTGCCATTACCACAGATTAAATAATGCCATTACATTGAATTGGTCAAACTATTGATTTGTAAAATAAATCAAAACATTAATAAATAGATACTATTGATGATGATGATGACTCCAGACCGGTTTCGGTCACGGCGACTGCCTCAACTCCGTACAGAGAGATACCATTATATTCATCTTTAATCCACATATTACTTGTGTCAGTAAAAACTTAATTTAATATAAATAATAATGTTGCGTAACAATTTTTCATTAAAAATATACCTGTTTTACAGCAATGGCGATGCCGACCCGACGCCACAATGGTTTTCCAAATCAATAAAATGTTTAAAACATAAAATCTTTTTACCGCTAGGTTCGGTTAAAATAAAACGAGAGCGATTAATAAAATATTATAAGACATTTGTCCAATAAATTGTATTCTTGTCCACTAGGGCCATAATTTGACCTCCTTTGTACATAATTTACGTACTACATATTATATATGAAAGGATATTAGTACATATTTAAACATTCAGTATATTATTTATTAAGAACTTAACCAATAGACATATTATACTGCTATTTACTTCAATAAAGTTTTGTAATACGAAAGATTCTTCACAGTGGATATGAAAAAACATGGTACTACTTCTTGTTTTATGAAACTTCAAAAAACAGTGTAAACGTTAAAATCCTGCAACGTAGTAACAAGCCTTTTTAATTACCGACGTTAAAAACGATTTCGAAAGCTCAGGTTATATTGCATCGGGTTTCGTTAAATCATTTAAATCCTCGACGCGCTTTTTCAGAGCTTTCCATCTCTGTGTGTCAATTATAACCTGTTATAGCTAATTTGATTGAGTGTTGTTCGAGTCGAGTTCGAATCAACATTTACGTCTATCGAATGGACTAGCTTTTATCCGGTACTTTTGTACATTTTGCACACATGTTCATGTAAGTGGATCAAGTTACAAAATATATTCGGTTCTAAGGAACGCAATCAGATGAAACACATAAAAAGCACATCGTATACCCTTTAAATGTTTTTTACTCAACGCCAGAACAAAGACAGAAAGGAAAATATTGCTTTGGCTTAAAAGTTCTATTAAGATCCAAACTATATAGATATAGTTTTCAATAATATCTCAACAAGTTTCATTACACTTTTAATATATAATACCGTAAAAAGAGCAATAACGTAATAAGGCCAATTTTACAATAAGTTAAGTACCTTCGTGGCTTCTATTATATTTATATTTCAAATCCACCGTAAAAAAATATAAAGCTTTTACCGATTTAAACGTCATCAAGTGTTGTAACGAATTAAAATGTTTTTATCGAGCTTTTGGCTTGTAATCAAGAATCGATGCTACGTAAATACTTCGACAGTGTCTGAAGATGTAAATTTTACAAACGTGTGTGCAACTATTGTGTACTCTGCAATTCTATAACAAGCTATGAAGATGACTTTTCTACAGTTACCTATTATTAGCCGCACCGGTGAAATTTGAGCGGGAGATAAAAACATTTAAAGCATGGTAGGGCTAATCCTAGTAAGCGACGATTGACATAAAGTCCATTTTAGTGACGCAGACGGTAGTCTATGCCCGATCATTAAATATGAGTCTACAAGTCACGCTTCTGCTAAATCTTTTGTAGTCTGGTAGTGATATTTATGCCTCTTGTGCAAAAGAAGGAGCCATGTAAATGGATACGTAAATATACTCAAGCAATAACTGTAGAAAATTCTTCCAAAGAAGCAATCTGGCATTAGATATACGTCGTATACGTAATATAATAGGTATTATATATAATAAGTCTATAATAATAATCTATAGTATATAATAATCTGTTAAAAATATTCACATGATATTTTACAATGCTTTATTGGTTATAATGCAACATTGTTAAGACAGCTGTTTAGGACGATAGCTGTGCAATATATCGATCTAGTTGTCAAACATTCATGAAGTACAAATGTAGGTACACAATGATACGCTGGCTCTGTAATTAAGCTAATAAGTACGTTTACATATCAGAAGAAATTATAGACTGCTTTAGCGTCATGACGAGGTCACAATTAATAATACAAGTACTAACACGTCACCCCTTACTATAAGCTCTGTTATACAAGCAGCAAACAAGCACTATTTCACGCACTACTGCGTGAAATAGTGCTTGTTTTAAAGCAATTACGACGCACTCATTTTCATAATAATTACATGTACGTCAGTTTCAAGCCGCACGTTGACTGTAATAATCTCCATATTCAAATATTAATTCTGTCCGTTGCGCCTCCGCCGTATATTGCCAATATTGACACCTCGTTAATTCAACTTCACAAATATTGAAATCAATATCGGAAGTTGAAAAATTATCTGGATTTAAAATAAATGATCATGTCGAGAGAGGAAACGTTCGAGGCTTATTAGCCTCGAACGTTTTCTCTTTGTAAGCTTGAAATTCTACTTCTATATTATTATATAAAACTAGAATTTCAAGCTTACAATTTTACTTTTGAGTAAATTGTTTTCGGAGGAAATGGCAGTCGTCATTATTATATTCCAACAATACGGAGCACGACGCTGAGAAGTTAGGCACATAACTGGATGTAATACGAAATAGTCGTAGTCATATAGTCAATGTTTGTTTTGTTTATTAAATTTAATCTACTATTCTACATTCAACCTTTATCGATAACATCGACTAATGCTTATGAAAATAATGTAATCTTAAAACCGAAAGGGCATTTGAAACTTTTAAAATTGGACAACATTTGCTATATTATGTCAATCAATATTATCATTCCTATATTTGGGGAGTCTATTATCTCAGCGTGTCGCAATATTGTATTGTATGTAGTCGTGCCTTTAATACTTTCAGGGAGGTCGTAAGTTTAACACGGGACGCAATAATCAATGAACGATATCATAAGATTATATAATTAAAACTGCAATGATATGGAAATAATTAACTGTATTACATGAATTCAAGTGAAAGATTTTGCATATATGCAGTAAACTCATAAGTTTTATAATTAATAAGCATACTTACAATATTACTGCAACCTACTAAATAAAGACTTTACTTATTTATGTACTTAATTCCGATATTTTTTTATATCCACGCTATTTAATTAAAATGTGTTCCGACGCAGTACGTGTAATAAAATATATATTGTTTTGTCTACCTGTAATTAATAGCGCTAAAACTTGATCTTTACTAAAACTATTGCACAAGAGATCAGAGAATCAGTAATAAAGGTTAATCATAGAAATAGAAAACCCTATATTGAACTCAATTAAAACCAAACAGATCAATATCAGTGTCATTATTACAAAGAACTACAAGCGCTCTGTTACTCTATGGTATGATTCCAAATTTGATATTTGTATATTATATATCTTTTATATTCACCAGTATTATTGATCTGCTCCTTAGACGCAACATCTCAATATAATGAGTCGATCGGATAAAGCTCTTTCAAGTCCCTTGTTATATTTGATAAATTTGGGATCGATAACAGATTCACATGTAGCACGGCTACATGCACTTAAAATCATATCGTCTCCGATTATTACATCGTCTGCGTCTACACTTTTCTCAATAAACGGAATATTTGATATGAGCAGCGACGTGTTATTCAGCGCTCCACGTAGCACTTACAGATTCAAGATTTCTATATTTATTGTACAGACATGGCATTTTGTTAAAAAGCTCATATTAGATAAATTGCAGAAATATTTATGTAAAATTTTATATGAATGAAATTTATTTTACGAGTTAATACTATTGCTTTTTAAGCTCTTCAGTTAAGTTAATATGCTTGTGTTAGAAGTTGGTACGTGAACCCACTTCTTAGTAGTGGCGGTAGTTCAATAGATGGTTTCCGAACCGAAACCTCTGTATTGTTATCCGCTGTCTTGTTCCAATAGATAAAGCTTTACGATCGAGAAGTTAGCGTTATATTTTTATTATTAGCCTGAGATGTTAATTAATGTAAACAACATATGATTAGTACGTATAAGAAAGTGAACCTATTGCTGTCTATCGGGTAAAGTGTAAGTAAGACTACGTGACACCCCTAAAAGAAACCTGACAGAAAGACACTTAGCCTGAAGCCAGTATCAAAATTACAGTCATCGAGTAAACGTAAGAAAAACATATTTGTCTGGATTAGTTATATCCAATGCGATACAATGTAGTTGTAATATAATGCGGATATAGAAGCGTAAGTGAATGCGGTCGCCAATGTTCGACAACTAATTATCAATTGTCGGCCTCAATAGCGTAGTGGTTAGTGTAACCGACTGCCACGCCTGAGGTCGCGGGTTCGATTCCCGCACAAGTCAAACATTTGTGTGCATGAACATGGATGTTTGTCTTGGTCTGGGTGTTTCTATGTATAATATGTATGCATTTACAACAAAAAAAGTATGTATGTATGTTTATCCATTGTCTAATACCCATAGTACAAGCTCTGCTTAGTTTGGGCTAGATGGTGTTGTGTGTATGTGGTAGAATATTAGTATTATTAAATTTTATTATTCTAATGTTAATCTGATTTATAAGGCGGTACCCAAACAAAAATATTAGCGGTATACGTATAAACTCCTGTTTGTTCGAAATCCATCAAAATCAGTGCGGTGTCATATCATTAGGAATAGCTGTTAAATCGTAGCAAGAAGATCTGCATTTTCTACGTAAAACTACCGCACTTATTCAATAAATAAAAGCTAGCTAATCACCCCAGGAGACTAGCCGATTAGTCAGTGGCAGTGACAAGTGAAGTGTGGCGTAGATAATTTAAATTACAGTTTATGAGTATCAATAATAAGAATAGGAAAATGCTTATGCATTTAGTCGATATTCCAATTTTGGTAGTAGGGATGTAATTGGTAAGATATCGTTGTAATATAAAATGCAATGCAATGCATCGTTTGTAATATAAAAACTACATCTTGGTGACACCGCACATCTTTTCAATCCTAAGTGGGAACAAAACAATTTTATAAATTTAACCATCCACACATTTTGACATAACGCCATAGAACTAGCAGAAACTCTTAAGAGCACAACGGCGCAATCGACTTGATACACACAAGTATAGAAGGCATACGTGGCAAAAGAGAAGACTTGAGGTATAAAGGTAGAAAGCAAATAAAACTAAATCATAGTAATATATGATCAAGTCTTATTGCAGTTGAGTTTATACGATGCTGTGTTTACAGTAGTTGGGCCAGAAGAACGACGCAAAACTATTGTCCCGTATTGGATCCCCGCCTAATTTAGTGCCACAGATATATGTATAAATGCTAAATCGAAATAAGGACCAAAGCGATTCTAGCATACGGCGCACTTCTAAATGATAAATGTAATGCAGGTAGGCGTCGCTATTTCCTGTGTGTCTCTCTGTATGTGTCTGTCTACCAATGTGTATCCGTGTTATGTATTATTAATTTGATTTAACAGCAATAGATTTAACTGCCCACTGCTATATGTGAGATTAGCAATTCTGAGTGTGTCGCTTCCTTCAGCTTTAAATGTTAATAAGGCAGCTAAATCTCCTGTGTGAATGTCACACAATTTTTCTATTTATAATAATGTTTCCAACTACTGCATAATAGTTCTGAACACGAGAGGTAAAATAACACCTTCGTAGTGTACTAATTGAACAGAATAAAATAATTGGTCAAACATCTAATATACAAAGTAAAAATCACTATATATCACTATATATCTTAAAGTATTCTCGGTAAAAAATTACAATTAATATAAAATATCTTTGGCACAATATAGGTAGGTATATTTTGCTACAGATATCTTTTTATTAAACTTTAACTGAATATCACAAAGCTTAACAACGTACGATTCAAAAATTAATCGAATGACATCGTGTAGTTTGCATAGTCATTCCTATAAAATCACGTTGTCACTACCGTGCTACACAAACACTTTGCTCCGACCAAATGTTAGACAGTTTTGACAGCATCCGCTTAAAACCGAAAATATCTGCTCTCGCTACAATAATTCAAAGACTCCTGTTCCGAACAGAAGCTTACATCCCAAATTTCCAAACAATTAAAAACAATTGACATCGACTGAACGCAACCAAATTAGATTGTATGTTTCGAGCAGCCGCTCACCCACAGGTGAAAACTTCATGTTTACACAGAATAAAAAAGACCAACCGAACGAACGTCCGATTTTTAATTAAACTGCACTAAACAAACATAGGCCCGCCCGAAGTTTTACCGCGTGAACCAACGTGTGGTTGTTGACAATTGTTCGGAATACTAATTACTACTGAAAATGCAGCTTTCGGCGCACGTCAATAACCAATTCACGGTAAACTCGCAGCGTTTTCTAAATACTTATAGCTGCAGTGTGTGCCTAAATGACAGCGCCTAGACATTTCAAACAAACAATTAAAGCACGGCGGATTAAGCTCATTACTCGCTAATAGCAAAGACCTCTGCGCCGCAGGAACGATTCCCTAAATATAGTATCAATACCTAAGTTCAAATCGATTGTCTGTAGCAAACATAATTCTAGATTAAGTCTAGACTATCGCATTTTGACAAGCGTCTATTAATGATACCTGATACGCCTAGTTATCACCTATGAGATGTTCGCCATAACATTTATGACACACGTCTGTAACTCAATACTATTGATTGACGATAAACTCAATATAGTTGATAAATTAAAAATTAATTACAATAGTGTCTGCTAACTCCTACGCGAAATAGACGTGAGATGTATATTAATTTCGACTGTTATTGTATTAGATAGCACACAGTTACGTGTTTGTTAAATAATATAATAAGCGAGATGTTAGTCTCTTGCATTTGTCTATTGAAAGGATACAGGGAAGATGTTGTATATCAAAGGATATTTGTTTTAATATATTGTACTTCAATTTACAACTTCAACATGTATTTTTTTAATTGTTACTCATATAATGATAATATTGTCTTCTATTTACGCGAATATTATTCATTGAAATTAAACTGCTATATACGGATTTTATCGCGTTGTTTATTTTTCAAGTGTCAAATAAACAACGCGATAAAAGCCGTATATAGCAACATATAATGATATCAATAACTTTTACATCAATATTCTTTATTTACTGTGTTTACATATACATTTAGATGACTTGTGAATGGCTGGTACCTACAGTATGTAGACATAATTATGTTACACATTCAAATCAAATATCAACATATTTCTTGTAAATTTGTAATATACTAATCAAGAGGTAAATCAAAGATAGTTTGTAAGTCTCAGAAATCTTGTTCAATGTAGAAATCTAGTACGTTTACTTAAATAATATCGAGTTAGTGTATATATGTGATAACTGATAGTTGCTTACGGGTCTAGCGAGTTACGAATGTAGGTATACTGATAACTACTATATTTAGGAATAAATATTTCTCGAACTGTGATCCCTGATATATCGTTACCGTAGAAAATAGAAAAAAAAGTAAATAGCACCTATCCCTACATGCGCGTTCAAGAGCAAGTTTAAACATTGATTTGGCAACTTTACATATAGACAGTCAGAAAATAAGGATTATCATAATGCGTAGTAATTTTAGGATACTTTCATCTGCCACATAGCGCAGGTATCTTATGTAAATAAATGATTTGTTATGCATAGGTACATACGGTCTTTATTGATAAGAACACCAATGCCATGTTTATAAGCGTAAATATCGTGTACGTTCACCGCAGAGGAAGCTATATGAATATAGTGCATCGGAAGGGACACAATTGATACAAACAAAGGGATGGCATCATTGAGACTTCCTTCGGGCGGTTGGAGCGGTGTGCTTAGTAACTCGTGGTCAGTGCACTGCTCAATTGATCATACATGGTTACTTGTCACTAACTGTCTGCGCAGTATCTTTGTAACAATCAACATATGGAAATTGTTTGTGTATAAGTTGGTTCAACAGCAACGCCGGATGTATTAGAATTTTTGTAACTTAAAGTGGAAAGTTTAACGGTGTGTTGCGTATAGGTATAATATATGTGGCTGTTGTGTCAGTAAACAATCTTACTTATACTAAAAAAAAACATTAACAAAGCATACTCGTATATATGGATTAGGTTATATTATATACTTTAGAATGATGCTTCTTTTGTATGATTAAAAAAAATTGCAATTAAGACAATGTTATTGAGAGGTAAAAATAATGTTCACAATTAATGTACAAAGAGTATTAATTTGTTGGTATAGCGTGATCGTTTCGTTCGTAGCATGCTATTTTTATAATCTGTCAAAACATGAGCGGTTTCATTAGAATCCAAATATTACGTGTTTTATTGATCTTTACATAAAGATAATCGTTGGAAAAATTAAAATCGACATACGATCGAATGGTACAATTGTAAACTAGCCACAAAAATTAATGGATATAAAAAATCCAAATTTTGGGGTGATTTTCAACAGGCTGTAATTCCGATAAAAAGGAAGTTAAAAAAAAAATATCTTTAAGTGTCTAGTTTCTATATCTGGCCATAATATTTTTTATCATGGTCTGTTCCTGAGTAAACCTCACAATTTTTCCAAATGTTTGCTTGTAAAAAAAGGTATTTTTTTTATGTAATATGTATATGTAATTTTTTTCGTCGTTCCATTTGAAATCATTTTTAAGAAATTTAATTCCCTTTAATTTGACTTAATTAAAAAGCCTGTACAATGATTTGCCGCGGAGTTATAGTCAATCAAAGCAAAAAAGTTCTTTTTAACTTTGATTATCAATAACTCGGAAAATAATGATCGTACAGGAAATCCAAGGAGGGTTTTGAAACATTCCCTATGACACTGGGAGAGGCTTATGATGAAAAATTATTTTCCCAATCGATAATTTTGGTTGGGAAAAAGATAAAACGCCTTTATTTAAGGATATTTGAATAACTTTGGATAGAATGGATGAACTAAGGATATCGTCAGTAATTCTTTAACTTCAGTATCCCAAAAACATCCTGAGAATTTCAAAGCGCTGCAATTTTTTCTTAGTGCCCCGAAGCTTCAAATTTGTCGTTTTCGCCAAAAATCACCATTATGAGCAATTTTACGATTCTTTTTATTTTTCAAGTAAAAATAATTATTTTTCGCCGATAATCCTTATTTTTTCGATCAAAAAGATTCACCATAATGCTTCATAATGACAGGCAAAAAATTTTTTACCCTACTGCATCTGCTGTACCGTAAAATGTCAATTTAAAATTTCATTCAAAATAATCGACTTACCTCTCCGCGAATTCCTGTTTTTCTTCACACAAAAGTAAGCTTTCTCTACAGCGATAAACTGATTCTCTCAAAATTGACATTTTGATATGCCTCGTCGACACTTATCTGCCACAGATGTGGCTCGCATTGTTACTCTTCTTCAAGAGGCTCACAGTCAGGTGGAAGTAGCAGCGAGAGCGCATCCAAGCAGTAATCCAAAACTGATGTGGCAATACGCGGTACTAAACTGTCACCCATAAGTGCAGAGGCCCTGCGTCTACAGCTGTTGTAGGGCCACTTATTTGCGTGTGCGCGTGCGTTTGTGTTTGTGTGTGCGTGTGTGTGTGTGTGTGTGCACACACGCACACGCACACACGTAGCGTAAATCCGACTGCGCAACGTCCACGTGGGACGCTTTGGGTAACAAAACAAATCTAGTAAGTTTTTTTTGACAATAATGAAGTATTGTGGTGAATCTTTTTGATCGAAAAAGTAAGGATTATCGGTGTAAAATATTTTTTATTAGAAAAATGAATAAGCATCTTAAAATTGCTCATAATGGTGATTTTTGGCGAAAACGATAAATTCGAAGCATAGGGGCACTAAGAAAAAAAATCGCAGCGCTTTGAAATTCTCAGGGGTTTTTGGGACACTGAGGTTAAAGAATTACTGACGATATGCTTCGTTCATCCATTCTATCCAAAGTTATACCAAGTTATTCAATTATCATTTATTCAGTCAAAAATATCGATTCGATAAAAAATTCTACGTAATAAGCCACTCTCAGTGTCTCATAGGGCATGTTTTGCAATTTTCAAAACCCTCCTTGTATTTCGTGTACGATCATTATTTCCCGAGTTATTGATTATCAAAGTTAAAAAGATCTTTTTTGGTTTGATTGACGAGATCTTCGCGGCAAATCATCGTATAGGCTTTTTAATTAATTTAAATTAAAGGCCATTAAATTTCGTAAAATAGGTTTCTATGGTACGACAAACAAATTTCCAACACCGTATGCCTTTATTAAGACAAGCAAAAATTTGGAAACAATTTTTCCGGTATTTTCTAAGACTACTCAGTAACCGACTATGACAAAAAAAATGTATGTATCTAGAAACCAGATTCAGAAACTAGACACAGCAAAAATTTGCTTTATTTTTTTTTGCTGTACGAATATTTTTCTCGGAGAAAATCACGTACATAAGTAGCAACGGATGGAAGGGTAACGAACACAGTACAATTGGATTTCGACTAGCCCTCACTGATTCGGAGTGTTTCACGCTAAAACATGAGATAACCTAATAATACTTGTAAAAGATGTTCTGTAAATAACTCTAAATCCCTCTTATTCGAAATAAGGATTAAAGGTTTAAGCCTGAATCCCGTTATGAATAGGATGGGACTCGATTTAAAGTGATAACAATATGTGATTGCCTGCCGTTACGGACTTGATACGACCCAACAAATGCATCGATTTAAAAAATGAGGCATTGTTTGAAAATCTAAACAGCGTGACTGATTGTTTCAGTTTAGATGGTCAAACGTCACAAGTTACTACGTCTTCGTCAAATCATGTACATACATACAACAAACGTTTGTTTTGACTATAAATATATGCCATAATCTTTACATCTACTATTTAGAGTAGAAATTTTAATTATAAAATAGGGATTAAAACTTGTTAGTAGTGGCAACAATTATTATTAACCTTAAATCTAAGAATTTTGTATTAGATTGATTTCACATCTCGACTGTAAGTGGTCTAAGCATGATCGCTTGTCAAACAGACGATTGCTAAAGCCCAGGTTGGGTAAATATTATTGGATTTTAATGTTATTTACAATATAGGGTTGCCCTTTATTATGAGGGTCCGAAACAGCTGCCGAGCTGTGGAAGTTTTATGCACTAATCAACTAGATACACTTAGCAATAAAAACTTAACTTACTTTGAAAATAAAACGATAGCGAGCGTGCTTAGTTCTTTCGTCATATGTTTAGCAAACTATATTTAAACAATTGTTTTGAAATGGTAAGGTCTATAACAATTTACATTTACTCACGTATGCATATTAAATGTAGATTAATGATAACAAAAATACAACATTCCATTTTAGTATTTTTTTATGTAGATATGCGTATAAATTATGAATGATTTCGTATAAAAATAGAGCCCACTGATCCTGTCTAGTCCAATATGTATGTTATAATTATGAGCAAGTGATTATATAATATATAAGTTATACTATCATAATTTAGTATTAGCCATTTTACTATGGAAATGCAAGTACTGTACGAGAAATATAGCGTGCGAAGCTCGATTTAAATTGGATTTTAAAACCAATTTCCTTAGCCACTTCCTAACATCGACGACTTATACGATAAAAATAGGGCTGATATCGGGCTATCGATGTTGCATCCAATATGCTAACCGCACGTCAAGCATATCGGATATGTCAGATGTTAGCAAAGCGTTTGAGCCGATTGAAATTTAAAATAGGTGAGATATTTTCGTAGCCTTGCTCTTTATAGCATTTTTATTACATCGACTAACTTTACCTCTACAGTGTAGCAAAGTTCTAAACTAAAAATGCGCGTTCATCTGTTTTCGTGCATTATATTATCGAGCATCTTTTTCATTTGTTTGTAAATGTTATTGTATAATATCAATGGTAAGCTGGAGGAAAACGGGTCAAACCTATAATAAGTTTCCTTCAATTGATATACCTACACACTAATTTAATTGAATGTTACACCGTTCAAAACTAGTAATTTGTTAAATTACATTGCTTTAGAAAGGCAGATAAGAAGTAACCGAATAAGAGAAATAACGTTGCATGCTTTGGCTTACGAACTATGTACCTTTTTAAAAGTCTTTACAGACAGATTTACTGAAACAGATCACCGCCTACAACAAAACATGTAATAACAAGTTGCACACGCGCTCCCTAATCAGTAATCTAATCACAGTCACGCACATCGTAATTATAGGCCGCGACCTAGAGTTTCAACTGAAGGTTCCCATTGAAAACCTAAGTGGCTTATACTAGACTTGCCGGCACTAGGCACGACGTTGTTCAACCCTTGACAATAAAACTACGACTGCCTCGTGAGTGAGTGGTTTGTGGTAGTGCAATAAGTTTGATTAGTTTAAGTTCCCTGTATAAGAAAGTTTATAAAAATATCAGACATCTAGTTTGGATTCCGTCATTTTCTTTTGTGGCATTAATCCAAGAAATAAATATACCTACTTCTTTATTGTGCACCTACACAATATTACTCACAACTGTAATTAAATTAGAATTCGTAAACAATTTGACTACAGCGAGATTTCTATCAATCATAGTAATGAGCCCTGGACTAACAAATATATGGTGTGAATGTGAGCATGGGCGGAAGTCAATAAAAAGTATCTACAAGTACTTTATCGCAAATTTAGAAGTAAAGAAGTTATCCAAGTCGGTAACAGTACTGTCGAATGTCGTGCCTCGAAGCTCTTCAGTGTATGTTACACAGTAAACACTTTCGTACAGACCTTGATCTTAAGTGACAAGTTCAAAAACATTAATATATAATATAATATATGCAGAATGCTTTTAATACCCATTTAAACTAGCAATTATAATAATAACTATTTCTTGTTAAGTAACCTAAGCATTGTAATAATATAGTATAATCACGCATTTCTATGAAAATAATGACCATTCGAGTCAAGTAAAATTATAAAAATGTTACGGATGTCTAGCCCAAGACGAGACAAGCGAAGCGCAAGGGCACTACCTACCTTTTCTCGAAGCACTTCGTCGTTTTTTTTTTGAACCCTTATAACTTGGGTTTGGATTATACCAGATAAACAAAATTCTCGGAATATAATATTTTAATTATTACTTGAGATTATTTGATAAAGTATCAGACCCGAAGGGAGATACCGACATATAGCGGACGTCTTTAGAAAAGATTAAGCCCAAAATTGCCTTTGGCTTGTAATAGGACAACTAATGGTGTAAGTGCGCCAATTTCATCCAATGGGCTAATTAAGTCGGGTAAGTAAATAATAGCGTTGACTATAACTGAACGAATTTTATATAGTTTGATGTTTTCACGTGATATAAATTTGATTATATGCAAAATATAATTTATTAAAGGGAAAGAGCCTGTAGAGCCCTCAGCTTAACTTAATCAATTACTCTTCAGTTGACATCAAAGAATACATGATACAGTTAAAATAGTTCTTGTACAGTCCAATACCGTGTTTTGTATTTCACAGAAACTGCGTGAACGTGTCCTCCCCGCAAGCTTTTATTTAATATTTTCATTTACATGTTTGTATGCTGGTTTAAAAAGCCGGCATCGGACAGTGTTTGTCGAAAACTCGTCAAACAATCAACAGTATACCTACATTGTTTGCAGATAGTACATATTGAATGGCAGTGGATAACTTGTATGAGTGTACATACATTGTCTCACACCATATACCCATATACCCTGGAGGGGTAAGTAAGGCTGCAGCCCACTTTAAGCCAGCTACATTTTTAAATCCCACGCAACAGAGGATATCCTATTGCCGTCTACAGTCGAGTCTATTTTTCCACTTCCAACGCAGCGATTCCTTTTTGTCGCGACGCCCTCTTATATACAGTAAACATTATTATTAGAACGGTACTTCTAAGCTTTATTTTAAATTGGAATTTCTAACGTACCCGTTAATTACTAAATATAAACTACAATGTTTGACAAATCGAATTAACTATCGTAGTAATAATTATAATTAGTGGAAAGCGCATGTTCAAATATACTCGAATACACATTTAATCAGGTAAAACGTACGAATAACCGTAAGTAATTCGCGCCACCATATAATCGCAATGAGTTCTGCAACTTGTTTGATGTCTTATTATATGCTGTATGTGTTATTCTCCTTAACGCTTTACTTGGCAATGTAAACGCCTCACACTGACTACCTTGTTATCGCTTACTTCAGTACGGTCAAGCCAAAACGATTTCAAAAAAACAGAGAGCATTCTATCATCCACCTTATTCAAAGAATTCGAAGACTTTAAAATTGGGTTTGCAGGCCACATCCATAATTATTACGCGTGTACTGAAAAGTATATTTTCTTTTAGTCTAGAGTTAGTAACACAAAGGGAGAGAGAGGTCACGCATGTAAAACGACTTAGACTAATGTGCTGTCATCATATACCCTACCGGCCAAAAGTTTGAGACCACAAGTTAAAATATTGTTTCACAATAAAATTTGTTAAAAATACATATGATAAACAATTAATTTGAACACCTGCATATACAATGGATATTTAACTATTTTTCGAAGTCATTATTTCTATTTATTTTTATGTAATCATCGTACATAGGTCTTTTGTCTAGAAACATCAATGGGCGCCGCGTGCGGACCGCGCGCTAAAGTCATTGTAATATTATTGTTACCTGACTATTATTCATTATTTGGGCTTTGTTTTGTGTTAACAGAATTTTAGGAAATTTTAACTTCCTAAAACACTGTGAACACCTGAGTTTCCATGGAGTAAATATTTCTTAATCTTGGTTAGTCCGAGCTCGTCGTTCTTACAGTGAAGACATCTCATTATGGGAAAAGTACGCCAAATTAGCGGTGAAACTCGTGCTGTCATCATTGCTTTACACAACGAAAGCAAATCTGAACGTGCGATTGCTACTCAGCTCAAGTTGTCGAAGACTTGTGTTCATAACACAATAACCCGATACAAGGAGACTGGCAATAATCAAGATCGTTCGCGGTCGGGAAGGCCGAGAGCTACCACTTCTAGCGAGGATAAGTTCATCATGGTAACAAGCAAGCGGAATAGACGCCTGACAGCACCAGAAATCCGCGCTGAAGTGAACAAATCCCGGTCTACACCTGTGTCATTGACCACAGTGAAAAGAAGACTAAGAGACGCTAAGTTATTTGGTCGCGTAGCAGTGCGAAAACCTCTCTTAAGGCCACAAAACAAAAAGAAGAGAATGCAGTGGGCCCTTACCCATTGAGACTGGAGTGAAGAAGACTTCAAAAGAGTTCTTTGGACAGATGAGTCCAAATTTGAAGTGTTTGGGAGCAAAAGACGTGTTTTTGTTCGGCGGAGTGCCGAGGAAAAGATGATGCCAGACTGTGTCCTGCCCACAGTGAAGCATGGCGGTGGTTCCGTTATGGTTTGGGGTTGTTTCTCGAGCCGTGGAACTGGAGATTTGGTACGAGTCGAAGGAATTATGAAAAAGGAGCAGTACAAAGCAATATTGGAGTGTAATGCTGTACCATCGGGACTTCGGCTAGTTGGAGATGGCTTTATTTTCCAACAAGACAACGACCCTAAACACAGCTCCAAATTATGCCGGGGTTATTTAGATACAAAAGAAGCAGAAGGGGTGTTAAAAAACATGGTGTGGCCCGCTCAGAGCCCCGACCTTAACCCTATAGAACTATTGTGGGAAGAGCTGGACAGAAACGTGCGCAGTTGTTGTCCCAGCTCACAAGAAGATTTGTGGAGAGCATTGCAAGAAAGCTGGAACAATATTTCACAAAAAACAATCGACAAATTGATTGCCCGCATGCCAAGACTTGTCAACAAAGTGATTCAATGCAAGGGAGGGTTTTTTGATGAAAAAGCTGTTTAGCTTGTCAACATATATTTTAAGTTAAATTGTCGAAATATTTAATATTTTTTATTTATATTTAATTGCATTTGCCATACTTAATAAATATCACAATAAATCCTTTCATGTTTAGCTTTTTATTTTGAGTTTTACATCCATTTGCAACTTTGATGTAGGTGGTCTCAAACTTTTGACCGGCAGTGTATATGTATAACATCCATATTACCTCCCAGCCATATGGACTGAGAACCTTAATAAGATGGCTGGATTCAACTAGACGTGAAAGGCGGTAAACCAGATATTGTGATACGTATTGGGGAAAGTCTGTATCTAGCAGTGTACTTAATATCTTTTGTTCCATCCATGTATACCTTTGACCGTTACTCAAACATAGTATGCGTATTCACAAAACGCTAAATTCTTTTATTATAATATATCAAAATTATTGGTTTTATACCGATATAGGCAGAGTTGTACCAGTTAAATTATCCCCATGTGTATGCTAATGGGGTTAGAATTAAGACGCCTGTGATACCTAACCGTTGATTGCAATGTATACAGTTCGATATACCTATACGTATAATATAACTAAGGTTTGAAGTGCTCAATTATTTATTTAATAAAGAACGTAACATGGCTATGTAGGTACATCTGTAGGTACTAAGGTATGAAGTACTATGTGCCTGTTATCTATACTAATATTATAAAGCGGAAAGATTTGATTTTTTTGTTTGTATGGATTAAATTAAAAAACACATCAACCGATTTAAATAGTAATCTATCACCTTTAGAAAGCTATATTATCACCGAGTAAAATGGGCCATACTTCTTTTTAAATTACTTTTTCTTACATAACCTAACCTAAGCTATTTTTGCACAAACGAAGCCGCGGGCAAAAGTTAGTTGTTTATAAAGCGTCCACGACGCAAATTATTACGATAGTTGTTGTTGGATAAAATAGAGGTATACACTATCTAGTCTCTTTTAGGATGACAAGATCATCGGGACCGCATGGATATTGAGAAGAAGGATCCAATAATTTTAAGAATAGATATACATAATTGTATGTGTAATAAAAAATTTCAATACGTTTAAGTAACAAAAATAATTTCCATGCGTAATTATTGTTTACGTGACTAAAGCTTGTTTTACCCAATTATGACAATGCACACAATCATCACAATAATTGATAGGCTGTTTAATAAATAATCAATTTATTAGTAAATAACCAGTAACTACGCTACTCAAACCTTTTATAGGGAACACACCAAATAAAAGGTATTTAAAGTTCTATAGGTTATTTATAAAGTTGTTTTTACCGTATTACAATTTCACCTATTGTTAGTTAATACTAAAAGACTTTTATCAGTGTTGCAGACATTTACTGTGTTGCAGATTCTAAAGCCGGTGCTCCCCCCAGACACTCGCATTGTCTGCGAAACTCGTCCGTCTCTCACCCCCGACCGCCCCCCGCGTCAGTGACCAGCTGTGCTCACTACTGTCCCTCAACTCCACACTATAATTAGTTGTACAGTAATTGCAACTATCACATTTCCAGACGCTGCTGTTCAGTAATAACTTTAATGAAGTCGAAAACATTTAATCATGGACTTTATAAGGGGACGCCAGGTGGACCGTGCCCACCCCAGAATTGTCTGGAGGCCACCCTAGGATGTAAGGTTTCAACTCAAACTTCTAGGGCAGCATTGTAGTCTATCACTGTTTAAAGGATGGGACGACCGGCCAAAACTTAGGAACGCCAATGAGTTGGCACTTCTTTATTTCATTTTCTCATATTTATTTGCGTGTTTTTATTGTGTAGGTATAATTATAATACTAATTTAGGACAAAAGCTTCATATTTTATCAAAATTTATTTTTGTTTACTTACTTATCCTGACATTTTTTTATTATTAGTTTGAATTATCATTTTTAATTATTATCCTTGTCATTGTTATTATTTTTATTACTTTTTTATTAAATTCTATAATTATATTTGCACGCCACTATAATATGGCAAACACGTAACAACAAAAAGTTTTAATAACTTGCATGCATTATTTATTACTGTATGTATACATGTATTGTGTTTGAGCAAATAAATACTTCAATTAATCAAAATTTAAAGCTTTCTCTAAATATTAGTTGCAATCAAAATCATACGTTTAGCTGGCATTTACCTCGTCCATCCTGTACCGCTACCTAGCTCACTCAGTTGTTTTAGTATAACTGTTAGCAGACAATATGGATTAGTTTTAGATAGTAAGAGGCCTCCCGGCTTGTCTCAGTACCTTGTTTAAATACAAATATTTGCGCGCTACGCCACGAGGGCACTATAAGTTATTAATGTCCCGTGTTCGTTGCGATTTCATATTTCTTTTATTTTATTACGAGAGGTATACCTACGCGAACGTCTCTAAAATGCCTAATTATTATTGGACAGCCTCAGCTTGTGTCGTAGGTAAGAGACACGTACTTAGCAGCAGTGTCAACACTGCAAAACCAGCTTACGCAGCTGCGCGTGCTAACTGTAGGCAAATGTCTTTGTTAGGCGCGTATAGGGGCGCGAACCAAAATGCACTTTAAAGATTTGATTCAAGAGTTGCTAGTTATTTAAATGGTTATTTTAACGTGAACCCTCTATTTTAATGTGATGTTTTGTATTCTGTATCTGTTCTATAAGGTACGAAGTAATAAGAACGATTTATTGAAACTGCATTTTCGGCTCGTAAATACGTTTTCTGATTAATTTTTCACTAAATGCATTGGTAAACTATCATTCGTTCGACATAAACTTAAACTGATGCAGTATTCTAAAATAAGTTTAATGAAACATTCAATGTTGCACAATGTAGTAAACACAATCTCTTATAAAAGATCAATGTTCATTAAAACCGCAGCAGGTACCTAATAAAGAAATAGACATTTAAAAATTATCTGTATGTTCAGATTCTATAATAACTTAATTTCATCCCATTTATATTAAGAGTTAAACCTGACTAGAAATTATGTCCATGAGTGATTGTATTGCGATCATGAAAATAACGGCAACAGGCAATCTAGAAATACATCATTGAAGTCACATAAGATAATCAGTGAGAAAAATAGATTAGGCAATATTTTAACACATTATATACACATATATAAGTATATTAATATATCTTCGAATAGCAGAATAATACTCGATGGGTAAGAACTCCTGGCAGCATCTTCTTTCAGACGTCTCAGGAGAAAAGTGCTCAATCCTCATGAAAGACAAGGTAGTGAGAATTTGTGATGTCCAGGACATCTCACTACCCATGTCTTTCAGAAGGTAGAGAGCAAGGAGTTGCAGCAGTCGATCTGCCCTGTGTACTATAGGGATATTGCGGCAGAAGTGAAACTCTGCACTAGGATCGACTCCATGCTTATTATATTATATTTATGAATGAATGTAGTAACGTCTTCGAAAACACATTTACTAGCGGTTTACATAAGTTTACGCAAATATATATTGTTAATATATCTTAAAGGAGTAGCATTTCTGATAAGGTGACTCCTACCGAGACGCCACTGCAAACATTACATAATTCAAATATATTGGACTTTATTCAAACGCCAGTTTGCAAAGTAACACTTGTACCGACAAGAAATAGATATACATATTAGATTGTTAAAAACAAAACATAAATATAAATCATTACACAAAATCTGTTTATTTATGACAATGTTCAGAGCACGTATTTGATTAAATAAGACAAATATTGTATAGCGTCGCATACATTGAACAGTAGATGGCCTGTGATATAATATTCTACATTCCAACAAGATAGTAATTGCAATTACAAGTTAGAGTGTAAGCAAAGTTGCAAGACTAGCAACACAGACCAAAGTTTAAGTATGAATATTGTTTGCAAATTACTAACTGAGCTATATATATATATATTTATATTAAATACAGATACGTGTACTGATTATTCTCTAAAATATAAGTATTTCGTTTGTAAGTTTATAATAAGTTTTCAGTATTATATGAGGATGTCATGATGAAAATTAGTCAGTCACCACATGCATGATAAGATACGCTTTCTTTAACATACGTCATGATTTAACCAAGTTTATATGATAATGATGCGTTAAAATATGATAGTAAACATACCACTGTAGGAAAGTGGCAATATCTATGACTGCCTTAATTGCAGTATTTATAGATATGATATCATATTATATATATGATTTTTATTTAAATTAATATGTTAAAGCTTATAACTTAAATTATAATCGACTAATCTCAAAAAATGATTGTTTAGTAAGCGATTGTCACCACCATGCTTCTAAGGATTCGTTTCAAAATAAATAATGACAAAGATAGAACTATTGTAGTTTATTTATATAGGCGTATGGCTGGTACAGATACAATAATATTTTAAATTATATATGTAACTTTCATAGTAATTAATCGACGTTGAAATCTTGTGTCCAAACTATTTTGTTATTAAGAAATGCAATTATTAATAATTCGAACTGATAATTAGCGCAATAGATGTAGAAAAAGCTAATGTGTAATAGATAATTATCATTACAAACAGTTCGACAATTGTTTTAATATTTGATTTAGTTTTGAAACCCATAGAACATTGTCCCAGTTAGCACCTCTTTTGTATCTTCACTTTGCGTGCGCTTATAACATATTGTTACGTACTGGGTTCGACGGATAAGAATATAAACAATATTACCGACTAAAACACGTTTTATTCAAACACACAATTAAATTTAAAACACAACATACACTATACCACACTTTTTCACTGTACTGCTTCAAACTCCGTAGTATTTCCGCTTCCGTTCGCTTCGATGAACACTTGATCGCTTACGATTGTAAACTGACTCGGCGGTGCGCGTGCGCCCTATTTATACGCGGGTAAAGCGCTTCTAGAGCTTTCCAGCAACGCCGTACTCGGCATGTAAACAGCACGATGATTCGAGAAAGTACCAGCATTCTCTCTAAGATTCTCGTACCGTACTACGCAGTTCCGTAAGATGTCAATAGATGGCGGTGTAAACTATTAGACGGAACTGCCGAGTCTTTCCCACAATTGCCGAGAGATGTCACTGGGCGTAACAATATTATCAACTTATTTTTATAACGTAATATCAATGTATTAATTAAAAATATTTAACGCTAGATGACTTATTAACCTGAGCAAACATGTTAAATTTATTATATAAATTATTGGCATGGCTACAGATATAGCATTATCCCGAGCAAATATTTTTTTATAATAATAATAATAATATAATATTAATAATAATAATATATTTTTAGATGACAATCAGAAAACAGCGCGTCTGACTTTAACAAAACAATTATTTCGATTAACTACACTACCGTCCAAAAGTTTGGAATCACTAGGGTAATTTTAATTATTATATTATTAATTATTATTATTATATTAATTATTAATATGTTTAAAGTATACTTTATCACATTTAACTCTTGATCAAACGTTAGATTAGCATTCAGCTAAATAGAATCAGTAGAAATAAGAACAAAAGTATACAGTCTTCGTTAAATTTTGGCTTCGTCAAAATAGCCACCCTTATTCTTAATTACTTGTTCACAAATTTTACTCATTCTTTTGATTAATTTATTGAAGTATTCGGAGTCCAGTGACTTCCATTCGCTCTGTAAATATTCCCACAACTGTGCTGAGCTCGATGGACACCGGTTCTTCACTTTTCTATCCAGTTCATCCCATACTAATTCAATCGGAGACAAACCTGGCGATTGTGAGGTCCACTTCATAATTTGCAAAACGTTTTCACATCGTTTTTGCTCTAAGAACCCCTGGCATAATTTGGATGAATGCTTAGGGTCATTATATCGCTGAAAAATAAAATTTCGACCGATCACATTAATTCCAGAGGGAATGGAATTTTCTTTAAGTATTTTCAGATAGCGTTCTTTATTCAGTTTCCCGGTGGTTTTGATCAGATGGCCGGGTTTATTATTACCAAAGCATCCCCAAATCATCACACTACCACCGTCGTGCTTAACAGTCTGCACAGTACACGCTTCTAAAGCCCGTTCCTCCTTGATCGGCGCACAAAAACTCGTCTATTAGATCAAAAAATTTGAAATTTGTACTTATCCGTCCAAAGGACTTTTTCCAGTCTTCTTCTGTCCAGTTTTTATGTGTTTTGGCCCACTCGTCTGTTTCTTTTATGAACACTAGTCAATCTGGGTTTTTTGGCTGCTACACATCCTCTTAGACCAATAGATAACAAACGCCTTTTTACAGTTGTTATTGAAACTGGCTTTTCTCGGGTTTCATTTAAAGTAGCGGTAATTTGAGGTGCAGTTAAACGTCGATTTCGTTTCGATAACGTCACAACGTAGTTATCTTCCTGCTTTTTCGTAGATTTGGGACGTCCAGATCTCTTCCGGTCTTGATTTCCTCCAGTAGCTTTTTTTCGTACAAGAGTATAATGTACACCTTTGTATGAAACACCGACCTTTTCTGCGATTGATGCATAGAATAGCCTTCTTCGCTCAAAGTACAGATAGCACTCCGCTGTTCAAGCGAAATCTGTTTCCTTTTTGCCATTTTATGAGCTTGCGAACTTTTGTAACTATCACATGAACGTCACAAATCACACTGAACTCTAAACTGATAATTTTTAACACCCATCCATATTCCAAAGATTAGACACTACTCATTACTACAACAATGCTTAAAAGCGCCAATTCTAAGAAATCTTCAAACGGTGGTGTCTCAACTTGAGTGGTCATAAAACACGTGTGTCGGTCTTTTTTGGAAACAATGGATAGTTGATAAGAAATTAGTGTTTTTATTAAATGTTATTGTTAGTACGGTCGCAAAAATACTAATCTCTAATAACAATACGTTTTTTTATGGATTTATTGCGGTATAGTTTTTCTATCGACGAAAATTAGGGTGATTTTAAACTTTTGGACGGTAGTGTATGTCATCTTTATTATATAATATTATTTGATAACCAAATTGTTAAAATATACACCTAATTATTATTATCCACCTATTTATTATCATGTATTATGTAAATATGTGTCATGCGAAAAACATTGACGTTAATTAATATTTATTTGATTACAAGCAATGACGATTTGTACGACGATACTTCTATAAAGAGTTTATATAGTCAACATTATTGTGACTGTAACAGTTCTGTTCACATGGTAATATACTTCGTGTAACAGATTAGCATGGTCACGGTAATGATATCTATACAGTATTCTATCTTCATACAAACGGTCGGAAATCGAGTCATACCTACGCGCCTCGGTGTTGGTATGCGCTTGGTTCGCAATCAGTCGCGAATGCGCCGCAGTGACGATCGGACGGTGTGATTGTTTTGTAAGCAGTAAGCGTGCGATTTATGATGATTTTATTTTATTGGACACTTTCTATTTTATTCACTACCAATTTCATTTTTTATAATATGATATATAAAGTGGCGCAAAACTTATTACATTAAATACTGCCATAAGCTAGTTGATATAAGATGGTTAACATAAACAAAAACCTATTTTCAAATAAATTAAGAATTGATATTTTTGTACAATTTATTAAAGTATAATTAGACACAAATTGGAACACCATTGTAATAAGCACACATTAACCTATTTCTTTTCGTCACAAGATTATGGACCTTATTTCTTTTGTGTTTTGTTTCCTTTGGTGATTTTTTTCGTTTGTTTATTTTGTTTTAATATCGCTGCTTGAGGTCTTTGACATTTATCTCTGCATTACACATGATGTTCTAAATAACAAAAACAAAAAAAATGTCATGTGGCTAAACTACTGAATACATTTGGTTCATAATTTGTAAATCGTCAAAGAATACCATGTAGTAAGTATATGTGGTATAAATTAATATGATAACATTTGCACCACTTTGTATAATATTTACAATCACTAAACTAGAAAGAAACTCAAGTAGTTAGTTAAAATTAAAATACTGTAGGCGGGCAGCCCTAACGCGTCTACGAACCGCGCTGTTGTAGGTGATTATTTCAAGGACAGGGCCGAGTTACAATACTGTATAGATATCTTTACCGTGGCATGGCCATTTGATTGTAGTATAATAAATCTCATAAAAAAGTTGAAGAACAAAACAGAGAATATTTTTAGGCATTTTAATTATATTTATAACTTTGATTGTCAAAATAAAATCTATTGATAAAGTTTAAGGGCGCCTACGCCTGGGTTATTCATGGAAAACTTTATACTATTTTACATAAAATATTCTATAATATTTTAAATGTTTACGGTATGGTCCTTAATTAGAGCACATATAAATACCAATAGGAGGAGCTATTGAATTGGGTGAAGGTAGCTTCCCTTGTTAATGCAATTTACCACAAAATGATTCATTCAATTACATAAATTAAGACGTGATAAAATGAATATTTTACAAACAACTTAAGACCCGACGCACATTGGCGGCATGACACGGCAGGGGATCCTTCGGCATCCCTACATGTAAGCGCACACAGGCGGTAACTATGCCGTGACATCCTTAGGTATGCCGCGACGTCCTTAAGCATACCGAAGCGTCTAAGGTACTTTAGGTACGGGCGGGCGCTGTCTTGCCGCGTTATCCCGAAGACTGCCAAAGCGTTCCGAGGGATGCCGAACCGATGCCAACACGGCATGCCTTAGCATACCGCGGTATTGTTTTTGTAATTACGACTGTTAACATAGAAATTTCAACTTTATTTCCATACGATTAGGTTATATTTTTATTCGTCGCCTAAAAATACCTTGCCATGCCGTGCCGCCAATGAGCGCCGGGCCTAACTGTTCAATTGAATCAATATTTTAAAAGCCATAATTACAGCAAATGCACAGTTAATAAATGAAACCTTAAAAATCATAAAACCAGAACCTGCCTAACCAAAATAATGGATTGAATGTCCCAATTAGCTCGTGATCCAATTAGGTGCATGTTTATAAAATATGCAAATGTTCGATTTTCAAATAAATTTTATTTTTCCGGTATTTATAACACAAAGACAATGGAAAAAGGTTTTTGTTTGTAAACAAAAATATTTAATTCTGAAAACTGTTTAATCTATAAAGATTTATGCGTAACCTTTGGCTTAACATGAGTTTAAGTAAACTGAAACTTGTAAGAATTCACGACAAAGTAATAGTTGTAGAAATTGAGATAGATAGTAGGTAACAACATTCTATAGTCGACCTTATAGGGACTGAACTTTGTCATACAATGGGACAATTACATGACAAGAATGTAACGAACATTATCACTGCAACTTATTAAGGGAACATATCTAACCTTGCAGAAATTAAAAAGAGATCGTAGCTTGCTATATCTGTGACTTATGCCTATCACTAGATAATCTGGTAATGATACATAACGACTTTTATATATGACCATGCCTTCTTATTACACGTCGTATCAATAAAAATTAGAAAGTATAATTTCTATTACCTGCATTGATTTGAAATAAATATCACTATTGTTACTTACTGCGAAATGCTTGTTTTTTAACAGTGTATTTGTTATCAGAACTGGAGACACGAGCGTGAACCCGTCTTCAAAGTTTACGTTAAACTTTATTAATTATTATTATTATTATTTATTACTTTCAGCCAGTATTGTCCCACTTCAGGGCAAAGGCCTCCCTCCAGCTTTGCCACATATCCCTATTATGCGCTAGCTTGCACCAGTCTCTCCTGTAGTAAGTTAATTCGTAGACGTTTTGGTCTCCTACGTTGCCGCTTAGCACCGTCTGGGATCCAATCTGTGCTGATTTTAGCCCAAAGCTCCTGCGGCATACGGCAAACGTGTCCACCCCAATCCCATTTGAGTTTGGCGGCTTTCTGGGTGACGTCTGCGATTTGTGTTTTGGAGCGTAGTGTAGAGTTTTTAATGCAGTCTGTTATAACTTATAACATTTAATTTAATCTTATTCTTATATGACTTATAATAATTAATTAGTCTGAAGATGAGTTATGTATCTATAATGATATATTGATTATTATTATAATTAAACTAATTTTGATACAACTTGATAGCAAAATGGAGGTCCGTATATTTAATGATCGTTTAGTGGGCCGCACAAATAAAGTAGGTATACGTTCAACATTGTCGATGTTGCTTGCATAAAAAATGACTTAACTATAACAGCAAGAAAAAGGAAAGCGGTGCTGTTTAAAAAATATATTTTACTAGATATCGAACAGTCTCAGTTAATAGGCGATCTGTCTGACAAAGCACTGCCTGTTATTGAATTAACTTTCAATTTACTCGGGTAAATTAAACGAAAGAACGGCACTGACGCATACTTTGCCTGTGACACCGGACCGACAAGTTAGTTACATGAGTTAGCTATTAGTTACGTCCAGAAACGCTCGGCAATATCAAGGTTATATAATAATTGGACGAATCAACTTTAATCACCGTGATAGTTCAGGATACATTATAGGTATATTTGTCTCTCCTGTGTTTTCACACAGATAAACATTATTTTACAATTTTCTCAATATAATTTTTTATTGATAATATTATATACGGATTATATAACGACCCTTAAATATATGACTGCATCATTCGGCTACAAATTGCATAATTTTTTTTATTTAAAGTTATCATCAATGTTGTTTATTTTAGATATATTGGAAAAGCAAAACAACGATATTAATATAATTATGTTTAATATAATAGTAAAATCGGTATATAATATAATGGTTATGTGTCAGCTAGATACACCAATCCGTTATGTTTACGAACGAAAGCACTAAGGACTTGTATAACCACCTCCAGATAGAATTTATCTATAAGATAAAAGTGCGAGACTTTTATCATCTCTCTTCTTTAACCTAACATGAGTGAGACAGCATGCGATTTTTCTTTTGGATAACCTTTACTTGTTAGTTGTAGGAGTGGACGTTAATCTGCTAAATTGTAACAGTTGAAACTTAAGTAATGCTATATCTGACACGCCATATTTACGCATGGTAGTGACAAAACTTACTAATCGCTGATGCTTCGAATTCGCTAGCGTTTTTACATGAATGCATAGGTGGGAGACAAGCAAATGGCAACAAAAATAATGATAAAACATACATATACAGGCTGTCCGATAATTAATGGATAACCTTGAAATGTCTTATAATAGAACTGATGACCATTCAGAAAAAATATGGATAAGATCTATCCTAACTGCTACCTGAGATATGATTTTTTTTAATTACCATATTTAACATTTTTTCTTGTACACTATGACCACAAATGAATGAATTCCATCGGTTTTTTGTTTGTTTTATTATTAAACACTAATTATGCTAATAGATAGACAGTCAAAAGTATGACTAGCTATTGCACTTTGTAATATTATTCTACATTCTTTTTTTTTCTGATCGTCCATCAGTTCGACTATAAGACATTTCAAGGTTATCCATTAATTACCGAACACCCCGTATATGGTTTTAGAATGTATGTATAAAATGTGGGTGATGCGTGATGAAATAACAAGCACTGTTTCGTTTAATTATAGTAATGTACCTACTTGATAGTAAATCTGCCACAGCTTGAGGTCTGCTCAAGCGTCAGGCACCAACTTTCTGCTCCTCCTCCGTATAGCAAGCTGTCAAAATATATTACAAAATCCATTCTAATGATTCATTTCACTATTGTATGTGTTAACAGGGACGGAGGACAAACAGTCCAATCGTTGCTTGAAAACAAATACAATGGGAAGAATAAGACTTCAATGAATGAATATCTTGCCATGTCAGGTTGTAAAATAATAAGAGTGCATAGTACGAAGTGTAATTACGAACAGTATCAAGTCTCGATCTTCCCATGGCTGTTCTCATGCAACGTAATAAAACTCATTCATAAACTCGCGTTGAAAGGCTGTAAAAAGTTCGCTTTCGCACACTAAAGTATCGCCATGGACAGAATCGCAGAGCAAAGGTTTATCATCTTAAATTATACTTATATCTACATATACTTATTGAAAATGTATAATATTAAGTGTGACAATTACCTGTTTAATCAATTCGTTCCTCCATAGTTCCTCATCTCAGCCGGGATCCTTGTCTTCCGCAACCGCTTGGTGTCGGCGCGCTTGTAGATGTGTAAATGTTTAATCTGTAACAACAGAGAAGATGTTGTTTGATCTAAATTCTAGAAGGATAACACAAACTAGCTCACATAACAATTACATTTAATTGCACAGCAGCGCGCAGCGTAATTACATTAATACACAATAATAAATGTTTTCACACAGACATTACACACACTAGTACAAAGAAAATTCGCTTTGAGCAACTATAACACGAATTACTACGGTATAATCTCATTAAAACTTACCCAAGTCTATGTAAACGATACATCGTCCAGGTAACCATGGCATCGTCCGTGGGCTATGCCTGTGAAAGAAAACAACTGTTGATTTTTGTTCAAATAAGACAAACATCACAAATACGCCAATATCTTTATCCGGGTTTTCCTAAGTTTAAGGCTAAACTGAATAGGCAATTATAATAACCGTCTATTCCAAGGTGCACAGCAGTTTCATACTCAATAACTCGACGTCAATATACACAAACCAGCAGATAATCAAGTTTTTAGTTCAATTTAATTTAACCGGATGACGTCAATAACATCAGTGAAAAATAATATACGAAAACCGACGATAATAAAAGGCGCTAATAGTTAATACCTAATCTAAACTAATATTATAAAGAGGAAACATTTGTGTTTTTGTATGTATATTTGTAATGTTTTCACACAAAAACTACTGGACCGATTTCAAAAATTCTTTCACCATTAGAAAGCTGCATCTTCGCTGAGTGACATAGGCTATACAACATATACAAAAAAAAATAGGGATTCTTAATAAAAATGCAATAATATAACCCAAGGTGTGAAAAAATTAGTCATATAAAATTTGTCATCGTGTGCGTTGCGGAAGCTATTGATGATAGAACAAAAAAATGTTCTACAGTATTATAGAACGTATCAATATCTACAAAAAAGTCCGCGATACCATATGTATTTTTTTAATATATAGCTAACGACACCTATATAGGTGTAGTTAGACTTATTAATTTCTTTAGTTGTAGTTTGATATATTAAAATTAGATAACAAATTAAAAGTAGGTATTGGGTAATAAATTAAAGTCCATGCGGACGAAGTCGCGGGCAACAGCTAGTATACCATATATTTATTAATAACATACCTATAATTACATTATTTAAGCCATATTCAAGTAGAATCCAATAGAAACAGATCTCAGCTAATTCTATGCTGAAGTTACTATAGACATAAACTTGCACACTATTACATGTCCGCCCTAATCTATTATTATCGCGCAAAAGTAACATTTTACAATCGTTGATTGTATACACTGGTGTGCGGCGCGACGGCGCGACGCGACCGGCCACGGCCGGTTCATGCAATAAGGGCAGAAACAGACGCGTCGACGCGCGCCCGCCGCGCCGCCGCGCCGCTGTCTGACACCGCCTTAATTTTACACATTTACATATTCAACGCAAGAATTCCTTATGCCTCTAGAATAAGAAATGTTATTGCATGAAAAGAATAGGCTCACTCAAACACTATATTTGTTAAATTGTAAATTATTATCAAATATATTAAATTATTTAAAATGCTGTTAAAACTAAAGACGGTTGAAATTAATATATTATTATACATTATGCAAATTATATATAAGAAGAAAGTCTGATATAAACGAGTGAGAGGCGTTATTATTATCTATCACCGGATGTATATGCATGAATAAACATGTCACTCCCATATAATCTCATACCCAAAATAAATAAATTCATCATAATATAATAGTTAGACAACATACATTGCCTAATCTATTTAAAATAACTGGTATAAAAATGCCGCTATAAAGTAAACCGCGCAAGAAACTATTATTAAAAAAACTCATTATAAAAGCTAGATTACATTTAAATGGTACTTGCGACATAAATAATAATATGCTACATAAATGATAATATACAGTAATAATTACCTAGGTGATAATGTTAGCAGGGATCGGTAAATACGTTTTACGTGGGATCTTCGTAAGTTAACGATCGGGGAGGACGGCCGGTGCCGCGCCGCACAATGTCGCCGCGGGTACCTACGTGGTGCCTGCGCGAATCCTACTCTGACAATGTGAACACAAAGTCGTTCAAACCCCCGCCGGCATCCCCCTCGCCCTCGGAATCTACGTGGAGCGCTCCATGTTGGCACACTTACACATTGCCGCTGTGCCCACCGTACTACACATGTGAATACCAACGTTTTACGCCCTTATTCTCTTCTTAAATGTGCTCATTTTAACAATCAACAATATTACAATACATATTTCATTTTAAAAGCCAACAACAATTCCTTTTTTATTTTACTCTATAAAATATAGGTTTTGCCGTCCTCTCAATACCTAGCCACTAAGCCGGTTAGGAAGCACTCACCAACATAATATAAACCCAAGACAGATATAATTAATTTCTTATTAAGGTTAAACTTTTATACGATAGTGTTGGCGATATATTGGAAAAGCTTGGCGTATTTACGAATCGATCGTACAGCGCATGCGTGTTTACTTTGTGTGCCACTTGGTACCGCTGCTTGCTCTATCAAATTGTTCTAAAATTCAATACTATTATTGAATGAATATAATACTGAAGAAAATATTATATTTTGTATTCGTAATGTCAACAATAATTAATATAATATATAAAATTTATAACGTATAAATTATAATATTAAGTATATTATAATTTATAATAGTAGTTGGAATAAAAATACAATATTGATATAAGATTTATAAAATATTTAAAAAAGTTCTTGTCTTGTACGCTCGCACTATAGAGGCCCACAAGTTGTACACGTGCCGCGGTAGTAGATCGATACATCTGGCCGCGGGAGATTATGTCGTACCTACCATCATGGAAACATGATATTAGTGCAAAGATGACCCCTTATCTTCGCCCTTCAGGTGGCAACAGCTCATTCTATTTCCTTGTTTTTCGTTCCATCGAACATAGAGTAAAATGATATTTAATATCGCCAATACGGGGCAGAAATTAGCAGAAATCCAAATAAATATTTTACTATTCACTGAAATAGATTTTAATGCTTTCGAATGAAAAAATCAATTTCCTTTTCGCTTCGGATACCGGTGCGTCTGTGAAATTGAGTGCAAAATGGATTACAGCATTGATTTGCATGTCATATGCGATAGGATGTAGACAGGAAGCCGATGCGACACAGGATGACGAGACAAGTTTAACTTACTATCGTACGTCTAGTCGTCTACTCTATATTGCTTATAGATAGGCATCTTGCGTTGCCGCATTTAACTTTCTGACGGTTTGCTTGAAACTTATGTTTATTTATATCAATCTTATTTCTGATATTTCTTTATCAAGATACTAAAAACAATTCAATGCTGTTATTATTACTTGGTAAACATGATAAGTCCACGTTAATCATAGTGGAAGACAGGGCGATTGACCAGTAGTATAATGATAGCTTGCTACGCAACGTACTGTTGAGACAAGGTAAAGAACATGTAATTGCAATAATTCGTAATATGATAAACAGTGTGACTGAACCCATGCTATAATTTAAATTTGTACGTCGAATCAAGTGCGTGAAGAAAATGTGGCATGAAAACCGACCGAAATTAGTAATTGTTAACCGTAAGGTAGTCAGCTGAGAAGTTATGCATATATTTTTTTGTCGAGCGCACGACACAATACACCGCCGATACCTGCCTGACCTCGGATAAAGCTAACGGCCCCGGTGCATTCGCCGTGGCGAGTTCAACGCCACTTGTTTTTTCGCCAACTTTTACAACCGACAACGCCATTCAAGCCCGCAGTCCACCGCGCACAGTTAGTGCAATGCGAATAAATGGAGTCAGCCATATCATCTGCGCGCGGCTTTCGATATCTACCTACATTGATGCTGCACTCGAATAAAACGATACCACTACTACTACCACTTGCGTAATTTAGATTTTTGGTATTGTAAACATTTGATTGTTTTTATGAATTAATTATAAAGAATAACAGTTTTAATTGAATTCGACGCGTTCTTATTCTTGCTATTTAAAGACATAATTATACTTGTTCCAAGTTTGCTTGATTATATTTTATAAGTAATTAATTTTCTGTCGTACGTTTACTCCTTAAATCCGTATTAAATAAGTAGTTCAATTTCAAAAAGTAGAATTTGTTTTCCTAGTAAAATTAGTATTTTAATGAAGATTATGTCCATGTAGTGCTTTCTGACCCGTGTTTAATATTTTAATATTACACCTACCCTACACCAGGTCATTTTGATAAAAATGTTTACATCGCGCAACGGTTAAAAAATGCGATAGCATTTTATTTATATTAAACAATGTGGGATTTTTACTGGGTGCGATATTGTCATTGTCAACCCAATGCCGTCCATCCTTATCTCTAGTGGGACGAAAGCATTCACTTGTTTTGTTATTCCATTCGTATTTCAAAAGTAAATGAAAGAGCGTTTTTAAACAATAAACCTTTTTTATAATCGTTCTTTTTATAGTAATAATAATATGGTAGTAAAGAAATCTTTTATCTAAATTATTTATAACACAGGAGAAAAAAAATAATCTGCTGCATTAATTTTGTTACTGGTTTTAATAAACACCTTCGTCAGTCATACCCGAAATGTATTTACTTTGTATGGATTGACTCTGGCTCTTGAGATATTCAACATAAAGAACGGTTCCATCAGGACATTACAACAATGAAATAAACATACCAAGGCCGATGGTACAGCCATATTATGATGACACACTATTGCTGAGTTTAATAAGGGATTGTCCTGAACAAAAACACAATAGAAAAGCTTACAGATAAAGTTTTCCTAATATTTTTATGATTTTTTGTTAATAACATATGTATTAAGTTTTCTTGTCGTTAACATATATTTTAGAAGCGGCTGTATAAGCCGCTTCTAAAATATTTATTTATTATGTAATAATAATTGTATTTTTATTTCGACCTTCTTTCAGTCATATAGTTATAAAGTCTTATCTCATAAACGAGAGTCAATTTAACAAATCTGATATTTTATCGTATTCAGCATACTGAACTTACACAAAATTGACTTCAACTTACCATGCCGCAAAATGACTGTTCCTCAGTGTAATTAATGAGGGCATTTCCAGCAACAACCTCGAAGTTAATCAGTAATGAAAAGTACAGTTATGTTATAATTATTAACGAAAGAATAATTGCGATATCCAGAAACATTTCAGACTCAATTTATAAAAGATTTTACTATGAAATATAACTGTCGGTGCATTTGATTTGCAGAAGCCTTATTCATTATATAACGACCCTTAAACACGAACTGACCTTACCGTAACATACTGTATATTGACTTGTCTCGTTTCAGACAGTATATTATTATATACGGGAAGCAAAAACTTTGTACCCTTTTTTAAGAAAATTCGCGGACAGAGGAGTATGATATTTGGCTTAGTTAAAGTGTACATGGAGAAGGAGTGGCGAATCCTAATATTTTTATAAAATATGCATTAGAAATACATTAAATTAATGAAAAAACACTACACGCACACAACCATGCGTTTGAAAAAGATAGGCAATTTTAACCTGTATAGCCTTGGCGAAATCTAAATGAAATGTGTAATAAGTTAATAACGATCAAACTTAAAATTTAAATCAATTATGGTCGAATTTTGACCACTAGGCGGCCGCTAGTAAGTATATTTATGCCGTCGCTTCGAGGCAGACCTTATTTCTGTCCTCAAATGTGAACTGTCATTGCACATCAAAGTTGAATATTAAAGCGCAGTTCGATATTTGTTCTAAAGCTTCTGCGACAGCAAAATTTACTTTAAACTGGCTTTGATGGACAGGCGGGCAGGTAACATGACACGTCCTAGAATTGTTCATTATAGGCTATTTATGATTAGTCAGTATGACACAAAACAATACGTTTATTTATTTTGTATACTAGGTAATCAATTTATTTTATTACTGCGCCATGGCAATCTTTTCTAAAAGCATTAAGCCACTACGTTATTCAACTTTCAGTCCGGTTTTCATTTTATTTATTGTGCTATTGTCTTTCTTCTCCAGTTAGTGCTTGTGGTAGCTAATTTGTGTGTTGATCAAGTCTTTCCTGATATCTTAGGCTATGCTGAACTATTTCTTGCTTTACTGTTCGTATTATAAGATCTAGGAATATGTATTTGGTGCTTATACTTTGGGGCATATTGAATAAGTTCTTAGTGTTTTCTCTGCAATCTCTCTATAATTTCGATATTGCCATTGCTTGCTGTGTCCCAAAGTTGAATATCATATTATGTCGAGATTGTCTTAATTATGGCTTTGTAAACCATAATGCTGCTCTCGTTGGTTAGGTGAAAGTGGCGACCTGTTACCCAATATATACTGCTGAGTTTTCTGTCAAGTTATTTACGCTAGACCCAGTGTTGCTTCTTCAGGTTAATCGCCGATCCAAGTATAGACCCAAGTATTTTTGGCGTTCTTCTTGTAGAATGACTTCGTTGTTTAATTTTATGGCAATCTAAATGCTACGTTTATTTTATATGCTCTAGTTTATGATATCTAATTATAGCACGACAGATCGACAGAAAGCATCACGCACTAAAACTATCAGGTACACTAAAACTATTAGGAAGTGAAAATTATTGCACTTTAAAAAAAATTAAGTGTGTTCAATTTAAAAACACAGAATACTTATACGTAAACCTAATGCATATGTTGAAATGCGCTTTTGTCTTATTGAGTTGTGACTTTGTACAGTTGCTGTTGGCATTTGCGTTGAAGTTTCTCACATAGTACCCCAATGTAAACAAGAAATATACACATTGAACGCGTACGCCCCCATCTCGTTTACGAGCGCTGAAAGCCCTACTCATCGAAGAATACAACACAAGGTTATGATTTTGCGACCTGCCTTAGGACGGAGGCACATTTACACTCAAGCTGCGCCAAATTTGAGAAGTATATCCGTTGAGATCAATGTTTTTTTAAAATGTCATCTTTTCTAAATAAGTATAAAATAATTCAGTGCCGTTATGCTACTAACGATAAAACTATTGACGGTCACAAAAACAATAATTCTAACAAGCGTTATTACGTCACGCGCGATAACCAATATGTTTGTTATGACAGAGATATCGTGTATCAGTGTAACATACAATGTACTCCTAGAACGTCACATCTTATCGCTCGCCAACTTAACGATACATTATACATCACACAAGCTTCTTAGTTTATAACTTATAAATATTCAAAAGATGCTAAATCTGCTACCAGATTAGAAAATTGTTCTGTCCAGCGTTAAAGCCTTTTGATAGTATGTGATTCTGTACCGGCGTCGTCCTTTTCCATGTTACATAAATAACAAAACTGTAGTTAAGTTAAATCAGCTAACCTAACCTGAACTATTTCAACTGACTACACCTAAACTTAGTCGGTTCAATCAAGGTCTAGCCGCATTTCATTTGTGTTATTCAAGGATTAGCGTCTAGTGACCATATTGACCAGGATATACACATTTGATTGTTATTGTATGAAAGTGACATTATTATGGCAAAGGTTATGTGTTAGGATGCCTAGAGATTATTTGGTAACTGAAGAAGCCTATTGGAAAACTAAAGCTAAATTGGAGTAGATATTAACTAAATTGTTGGAAAACCCGTTGTATAATCTGAGTGTGAATATGATACCAAAAGTAGCCAATACAGGAACACGTGTTATTTAGTATAGTAAATAGTCTTTCAGTAGTGCTCAGTTTATGTATTGTACTGGAACTAGAGATAGCCAAGATGTGCGTTCAAACAACAGCGAGATACGATCATATCTGCATTAGAATTATGTGAGCGCAGGGTCTATAGAACAAATAGACTAGGAGCATAATATCTGCTCATCAACATATTAAAATGGTATAAAGTTTCACGCTAAAGAACCCTAATGTTTATCTTAACGTGACTTTAAATCATCAGTCTAATTGTAAGCGCCGGTACAGGTGCTGTCATGTATCATGTATCCGTATCATGTATCAGGTATTTTTGCGTACATAAACAATAACGCATCCTAGTACTTATGTTATAAATAAAATATACTATCCGCTCACTGTTAGATATAAGATCTTCGCCCATAGGCATGTACAGGTGACCAACATTACCAATCGTTCGAAAAATGTGGGTAAGATAGTAAGTAAGTATTTAGATCATAAGATATTTATTTACAACTTCCTTGTAACGAGGAACAATATTTTCTACGCTCGCCTTTATTAGGCCAGTTGCCAGTGATCTGTTATGATTATAATATTTTAACCTTAGGTTTTTGCACCCAAACAAGGAAAAGGCTGCCTTTAAATAAGATAACGAGGTAGTAGACATCTTTTGCAAAAGAAGAAAAATATGCTGTCTTGATTATAAACCTATAATGTATACTACTACGTAGGTGTGCGACGAAGTATGAAAGGCAGAATTTTTGTACTATAGAGGCTCTACGATCGCGGCCATCACGTGTCCCTTATAATATGAGCATTGTTATATGCAACATATCATAATGCGATTTATTTTATTACAACACTATACTCTCTTGTTAGAGAATGTGCGCGGTGTATACTTCGGACTAACCATATTGGCAGACGGCCAAAATGTACTGAACCGCGCACCAACGCTACCACGCACTTAACACTGGCAGAGAGATTTTGTGAATTCGTACAAACTATTGTCCGTGGTGTATTAATTAAAATAATAAGTACGAATTCAAATTTATTACAATGTTACCGGTCATTAAAGATCATTAAAGACAATTGAGTGTTAGGGATAACGTACAATTGGGTGTGTGCAACAGCTGCACATTCATCTCCATCATATTTATATATATACATATATATATATATATATTATCTAATAGGAACATAATCATTTTAGGCAACTTATCTAAACTATCTATCTAAACTTCTAAACTAATATGATAAAGAGGAAACATTTGTGTTTTTGTATGTATGTTTGTAATATTTTAACACAAAAACTATTGGACCGATTTCAATAATTCTTTCACCATTAGAAAGCTGTCTCTTCACTGAGCGACATAGGCTATATAAGATTTTCAAAAAAATAGGGATCCTTAATAAAAATGCAATAATATAAACCAAGGTGTGAAAATTTGTCATAAAAACCTGTCATCACGTGCGCTGTGGAAGCTATTGCTGATAGAACAAAAAAATGTTGTACAGTATTATAGAACGTATCAATATCTACAAAAAGTCCGCGATACCATATGTCCAACTACTGTAGTTATGCTACAATAACTACTTGTTTACATTTTAAAAGTTGATTAAAGTGCCGACAGTAATCAAACCATATTATTCATACCTCTGTATTAATCCTTATCCCATTAAATTATATTTTAGTAAGGACCGTTTCAATACCCGTAAAATACTTTTTAAATTATTAAAATCGGACATTTCATTTAAAAGATATTATTCTTTAGATATAGTAGGTAGTTTCTAAATATTAGCAGGTAGTTTTTAAGTATTAGCTATATATATATAGCTAACTACACCTATATAAGTGTAGTTAGACTTATTAATTTCTTTAGTTGTAGTTTTATATATTAAAATTAGATAACAAATTAAAAGTAGGTATTGGGTAATAAATTAAAGTCCACGCGGACGTAGTCGCGGGCAACAGCTAGTACAGAATAAATATACAACGGTTCCTTTTTTTATGATAGCTGGGCTGTAGTTAATAATAATAATAATAATAATATTCTTTCACATACACACAACACCATCTAGCCCAAACTAAGCAGAGCTTGTAATATGGATACTAGACAATGGATAAACATACATATATACCTTTTTTTTTTTTTTTTTTTTGTAAATACATACATATTATACATAGAAACACCCAGACCAAGACAAACATCTATGTTCATGCACACAAATGTTTGACTTGTGCGGGAATCGAACCCGCGACCTCAGGCGTGGCAGTTGCTTATTAACATATAATAATAACTATGCTGTACAATTTGCTAATATTTGATTAGGTTTATTAAAAGCTCGAGTTAAAGAGACATTGAGGACTTGGAATGATAATGAAATGAGGCAGGCATACACTGAACTACAATAATATTGCATACCTGAGAATGTCAGCTGCATTCTACGACGCGACAACGACGGCGGCGAAGTCTTGTTGTTCATTTCCTTATAAATTTTTCAATCCATATCTTCAATTTCATTTGCCCGCTGTACCTGGCAACAAAACCAAGGCCTGGTCATAAACATTCGAAAGTTTAAACAAAGTATACTTTTAGAAAGCAAGGAAGTGGGTGTCCTTGAAAGTGGGCACTTCTTCGACACCGTACTTCACGACAAGACAGATTTTGTATTTTTAAAAGACTTCAAAAAAGGAGGAGGTTCTCAATTCGACAGTATGTTTTTTTTTCCTATGTTTGTTACCTCATATCGCTTTTCTAGTTGAACCGATTTCGATGATTATTTTTTATTTGGAAGCTGGTGCTTTCCGATTGGTCCCATTTAAATTTATTAAGATCTGACTAGTAGTTTTTGATTTATTCTGAATAATGCGTATTTGGCTACATTGATGATGTTTTCATTTTTGGCAAGAACAAAATAAACAACTGTGTAGGAAGGTTAGGAAGCCTTTCGCAGTGTTTCGAGGTAGCCCTATTCTAATTTGGTGGTGTTCTGATGAAGATCTACGGTTTTATACGATGGAATTCGTTGATAAATGACAGCAAATCTGTCGTGATTAATACAATCACATACATACATATATGTATATGTATTGATTACACAATTCCAAATTGGTTATAGTTAGCATTTAATAGTATGAAGTTACGTGCAACTGTTACACTCAACAAGGTATAAACAAAAAAGGTAATAACAAAATTATTTCTATAATACAACTTTTAATATGACGCTGAAGCCATTAGGCACCGGAACCCCGGAATTATACATATCATCCCAACCGTATTTGGAATTATCATGAGATACACTATGGCCAAATATGATTTAAACGGTATACCGTTTAAAACATTTTTCATGTTAGCCCGCATTTTCGAAAGCCGATTTTTGCGCTCTTCACAAGTCTCTTTTGAAATGGCCCTGGAGGTAGATTTCCTATTTTGAGAGAGGCGTTTCTCCCTTTCTTCGTTTCTCATTTAAACGGCGCTTATCTCATATTATTATGAGCAGCGCGTTTAGTAGGTGTACGCATATTCAGACAAATAAAATCAGTTATCGAACTTCAGATGCACTAAAAACCGAGAAATAAACAAAATTATAACAAAAAAGAAAACAGACTTCAAAAAAGAATATTCTAAAACAAAAAATGCACTAAGAAGTTAAAAAATAATTGCGTATTCTTGTGAATAATTAAATTATTGTTATTTTTGGAGTCGGTGTCGCCGTCCCATGTTCAAGATAACGCAAATAAATACACACAACATCCTGAAAGTAGTTTGTTCAAAATCGGCTACTGAATCAATGCCAGCAATTTTTAGTATAGGTAATTTTTATCCCTAAAATAATTAAAACGAATTAGTTATAGTCACCCATTTATTAAACAACTGAAATACCTAAACGAAACATACATTCACGCCTGTTTCCCAGAGGGGTAGGCAGAGACTACGGATTTCTATTTGCTACGATCCTCTGACAAATAAACGAAATTGTATTATAATTCAAGGCAATTAGGTTATTGATGCAATAAAGGCAATAATGTTAGATTTATTGTAGTATGTATACCCATACTATCCGCGCACAATAAGGAGAACTAATTCGTTAAATTAAAATATTTAAGTACATAAAAGTAACATTTTAATGATTATATTATTACTACGATTTAATAATCTAATTGGGGTGTATGGGGTTGTGCGTTATATCTGTGACGTGTTGTATATTAAGGTAAATACACAGTGTGAACTTGTCGCTCCCGTTGCATTAGTTTGTGATTATGTTAGTAGCTGATCGAGAACTCCTGAGTACAATTTCCGAATCTAGCAAAACGTTATCGGATTATTCTATTAGGAAATTCTCAGTTATAGCGTAGCGTCTGGAAATGTTCGCGTAGGTGGTAATATCCTCGGCCTTATATACTTAATACACAGATGCCAAAACGTAAATCAATCACATTTGTTTCCCTGTTCGGGGAAGATAGAGGTGTAATTCTATGAATATATGCGTTATGACGGCGGCCTCACAAACAAGAAGTTATAGTAAGAGTTCGACACATTATATGATGATCACCACCTTTTAAGCTATATGCTTCTGACCAAAGTAAGTAAGAGCAGCGATAGCTCAGTGGGGAGACCAACAGACTGCAATGCAGAGGGTCTCGGGTTCGAACCCACGTCGCGCACCTCTGACTTTCGGGAGTTATATGACCTTTCGAAATATGTGCGTATTGATTGACAATTATCGCCTGCTCCGTGCCTCGGAGAGCACGTTAAGCCGTCGGTCCCGGCTGCCATGAACATCTATGGCAGTCGTTATTGGGAAAGTCAGTACCCTCTAATATTCTGACACTGGTCTAGCCTTAGGGTATCGTTAGCCTTCGGGTTGCGGAGGTCAGGTGGCAGCCGCTCCGTGTAAAAACTGATATCCAGTCAAATCCGGTTAGACCAGAAAAGCCAACCCCAAGTGACTTGGGAATAATAAAGGCTAAGAGAGAAGAAGCTTCTGACCAAAGTAAGATTTACTATTTTCTATTTAATTAGTATATGTATTATTTTATCATTAATAACTTATTCAAATACTATGAAAACGTTTGTTATCCCACTTCTTTACAAACTGTTAATAGATTTGTATTGGTATTAGTTTACACAGTAATTACTGTCCAATGAAGAACTGTTCATAGCATCGTAACTATCACATTTCATCGCTCCGTATATCTATCTATACTAATATTATAAAGCTGAAGAGTTTGTTTGTTTGGTTGAATGCGCTAATCTCAGGAACTACTGGTTCGAATTGAAAAATTATTTTAGTGTTAGATAGCCAATTCATCAAGGAAGGCTATAGGCTATATAACATTATGCTACGACCAATAGGAGCGGAGCATAAATGGAAAATGTTACAAAACGAGAAAAAAAATTTTATGTCAAGCAGACTAAGTTACGCCGTTCAGCTAGTACATTAATAAGGACTTGAATCTCGTATTATGAAATGGCTACATGTTTTGTAATATCACGGCTCATGAAAGCGAAATATAAAACAAGCATTAACTAGCATCAAACACGTCAATTCGGAAACCGTTAATAAAATAGTATTTTCCTGTCACTGAATACACTACAAGGACATGTGATAAAAAGCGACTATACGCAGGAATTATTACAAATTGTAGGTAGGTTACCTACTTCAAATTTAAGTCAACAAAATTGAAACTTTCATAAATATTTGTTATTATCTTTATTTTGTTTAGTTTTTTCTTTCTTGTATTTATTGATACTGAAAAACAACTTGTAACGTTTCAGATGTAAATACAAAAATTAAGATGATTTTAAGTATAATATTTCGGTTTATATCTTAAATATTAATTAAAACATATGTTGATGCAAAATAAATAGATTTTTTAAATAAATAAGCATAAGAAAATCCTTGAAGCGAATTTAAACAACAAGCACTTCGTTTGTTTCTAGTTTATAACAAAGTAGATTTTGTATCAAATAAACTATTGACTGCGCTTCAACAGTCGCAGAGGCCAATACAAAGATCGTAGAAGAATGTATTGCATAATTTCTAACCCTTTTTTTGTGATCATTGGCTTGGGTTTAGTTTGTTGAATAGGCGGTTCGACTACCTGCTGCATAGAGGGTCAGCACTAGAGTTGCCCACCGTACTTTATAAAAAAGTATTGTACGTTATTTCGGGTAAATTACTTTATACTTTATTAGGAAAATAAAGTACGTGAAAATACTTTATTTTACCTATGTCAACGTTTACAGGTATTTTTTAATTGTTTACTTAAAGCAACGCTATAGAGATGTCCTAAATTGAATAAAACCAATTGTTTATCTATCTTAATATAGACATAGTATGTATATTGGAAAGATGAGGTTAAAATAATCCTTGATAATAAATATTTGAATAAAAATATGGTAACAAAAAAGCAGGTCTAATAAATACTAAATCCTTGATTTTCGGCGCTTGTACTTTATTTATTTACCTCAGATATAATAGTAAATGTACTTTATTTGTTCAAAAGAAAGGTAACAACCCTAGTCAACACAGTCACGTTTCCCTTCCGAGTTAACGAACGCAAGTACATATTTAGATTAATTATACCGCGTCTTTATAATGACAAATAACTTTCAGAAAATACTAAACAATTTCACCTCATGGTTTTAAAAAGAAAATTATCCGTGCGTTGTTTATTATTATGACACAAAACTGAAATTATACATTTTGCTGGCATAATTTTGATGTCAGGATAAAATTCTATGTAACATTAGCCAGCACCTCCAGAACGGGCGTACGAGGTGTCAACCGGCTACTTTAGGCAATTAATTAATTAACAAAGCGGACGTAGCCGACCTCGACACATTCGTTTTAATTGACAAAATTAGTTCATTAAACCGTACTGGCTATGTAAGTATTTATGTCTCGCAAAAACCGTTCCACTAATGAATCATAGAGCACGGTAATGTGTTCGGTACGTACTCAAAGACTCAAAGTATGTTTTTGGACGAAGCGCAGACATTGAACAGACGATTGCGACGACATGCTTGCCGCCACGAGAGCTATGTTAATGTTAAATGCGTGCAGAGTCGCTCTACTTGAGGTAACGGCACGACATCGCGTGACGACATTGCTATTTCTTTGAGACCCCACATTACCGGAACAGAGCGAAAAGTTTGTACTTAATTAAATTCTATTTTTCAGTCTACACTACACAATACTAGAGAAACGGCGCCATAAAATTTGTTATTAAAGTGTTTTATATATTGACAATAAACTATGTTACTGAGCGGTTCCCACTGCGGATTATTGGTTCTTATAAGTTAAAGGTATATTATTTTAATTAAACAGTTTAGATGTCAAATGTGTCACTTGCATCCTAAACGTCATCAAATTAGAAACTACAGTGTCCTACCGGATGAACGGTTACGCATGCAGTTATTTATTCAAATGCGATCATACAAATCCAAGTCACGTAGCTTGACTTTAAAATGTTCTACCCAGCGTCATGTTAGTGTCGATAAGAAGTCATACTGATATAAGTAATATCAGAGTAGGTATCTACCTACCAATATTTAGTTTAAACATATTATACAAGTACTGCTATATGCACAGTTATAGATATACAAATCTATTAACTCTTGAGCACGATTTTCAATGAAATTATTCCATCATGTCTGAATAATAAAAAATTACAATGTGTGTCTAATGATTCGCACCAATTCACATGGACACAATAAATGAACACAAATAGCTTGACATAGAGGCAAGATGATAAAGATGTTAAGAAATTGTACTTAGTTGACTCCATAAACTTATTTCTAGATTATTTTTATTACCTTATACTACGGCAAAAAAGTGAAGATTTAGAAAAACAATTCAAATTGTTGCTAAATACAGTAAGATTTTATTGTCTAATACTCCATTTGAAAATGAATTTTGTGTATTGGGCTAAGACTGCGGTTACGTAGCCATTTAATAGTGAAAAGGGTGACGTCATATCCTGCGTTGCTTGCAGTTCTAACAACTCGTCGGCCGTCGGTCGTCGCTCCAATAATAATTGGGACCGTTTTAAACTTTTAACTGACAATAGTTTACTCTCACTAACAGCGCCTTTATTACAATGTCGCTTTTAGTCGCTGAGTCTCCACCTGTTAATTTTTAACTATAGGTAGTTATATAATGAGAGTTAACTCTAAGTAGTTTCGAAAGTGAAATTACATACTAAACAAATGACCGTAATGGAGATTTATTATGTCATGCGCATCGCCTAGGTTGCGAAATGTCTGATACGATACGTATGATAGTACCTAGTAACTCAAGCACAAGTGATCATACGGAACTACCGTTGCAGCTAGACTTCGTCACTCGACAGGCGGCAAATCGCGCGTCAGACAGTTCAATACAGTATTGAGAAGTCATGTTATTTCAGAGCCACAGATAAGACGTGCCACTTCTTGAAAATATTGGAGTAAAGGAGAGGATATTACGGCTCGATCAACCGTGCACATAAAGAATAGCTTTCCAAACGGTGCTCGATACGTACAGTGCACGCTTCACACAACGAACGCAACGATTCACGACGCACTCGCGGATACACGAGCTATTTAATTATTTCACATAGGTGTATAGGTAACCGAGTAGCTAATGATTTAGAAAATATCGATTTTAGTATACTAATATCAAATAATTTTACGAATGATATTTGTATAGAATAAATTGTACGTGTATGTATTTTATAGTAAATCACGCCGCGGGATGCTCAGTAACAGACACCTACGTAATGTAAAATTAAGCAGTGATTATTTTAAGGCCGTATCGTATGACGCCAGCAATACCTCAATAAATACTCGTATATTATTCGCTTATATAAATCTACCATCAGTCTCCTATGTGGGTGAGATAAGCTTTCTTCGCATACCGCGCATTGCGTGTCCCGCTCGATGCGGCAGCAATGGCTCCGTTGCACTCCACTTCGCACGAGGCCTGCATTCGCACACCTAATGAGTCCCGTACTTATTATACACTAGACATCAATCTGACAGCACAAAGTTATCATTACAAAAAATAAAGAGAAGTAGGTATTCCCTGCAACGAATAACGAGCGGAGGAGCTTCATTACTAATACCCGAGTGCGACGACGATAGCACTCCTTGTTATCTGCACGAACTGTCTACCGGAGTTGCCTAATGAAAGGAAACGATGTCAATCAGTATATACAGAGGTATATACGAAGCTAGCGTAGGTAAAAGTGTCAAATACTGCGTATGATGATCTTCACGCGAGCCATTGCTCACTCACCTCTTTCCACCCCAGAGGATGCGCGCGCAACTTTGCCCGGTACCACCGCCCGCAACTTGTTGAAGCTCTACTCAAAGTCATTACTACCTAGTACCTACTACCCGTTCTGTTCCTAAAAATCTTGCCAATGACAGTAACAATTCCGATCTTCATACTTAAAGACGATAAATAATACCAACAGGTCTAATAATAAAATATATTCGTATTCTTTTATATATTATTATAATGATTATTAAAAAAGGAAACGTGCCACCAAGTCACACAATATAATCTTGGTGAAATATCGTTCGGCTAAGTCCCGTACGCATATCTTGCCACAGGTCTCAGCGGTGGTATTTTTTGAGCTGATATCATAAGCCCGTCGTGAGTAACACGTAGATTCTTACAAAGTTAGGCGTTGGATCGAGAGGCCCGTCAAGGCGGGCTGGTCATTGGCACGAGGCCACGGGGTCTTCGGTCGCGCCTTCTCATGCTTATAACTGACCTAACACTAAGGTGCACCTTTGCGACAAACGAGGGTAACATTGCACCTGGCCATTGAGCCGACGCTTCTTTTTATGCTAGCTATCTATGGTTAGCAGTTTATTTTAATCGTGTGCGCAGATGGCGCTAGCGCAGGGGTCGCACACCCGCCGCACGCCGCGCACTAATATGTACCCTACGATGAAATGCAGAGGGTGCAGATAGGATCGCATCGATCCTCGAGCCTGAGTTGTAAACAAACCAGGCGAGGGCAATGGCTGCCTGCCACTCCCCGCGCTTACCGCGCCGGCGACGCCATTCAACCGGGAAGTTCAACATTTATTTTTAGCGTACCACGAAACTACCAATGCTGATAAAATAACGGGAGTTGCTATGAATATATTTTTAAATTGGCCAGTATACCTTGCGCACTTTTATACAATAATAATATGTATCTATTTATTTACATACAAACATGTATGAAAACAGCTAATAGTACATAGGTATTTCTTACCACACCTATTAAACGTATTTATTACTTATTCCATACAAAGTATTGCATATATTTTACTTATATTGGATTATAACATTGCTCTGCATGAAACACCAAATTAGGCACTGATAAAACTGATTGTAGGTTGAGTTACACGCAATCGAAAGCGAACGAAGCTAACAAGTTAACAGCAGAATATGCGCGACGGTCAGCCAACGCTAGCCAATAATGAAATTCTTAACTTTTTAATAGTAACGATTTCTAATATCGTAACTTCCGTCTAACCACTGAGTTGTAGAACGATTGTGGGGATAATTTAATAATTAATAATAGCAGCGTGGGACCGTTGTAATCTAAGAAAAGGGGGCAAATGCTTCAAATACAGATTTGATGCGAAAATATCTAAAATTGCTCGCCAACAACGTGTAGTGAACAAACAAATCGTCTAGCTTCGTCCACAGGAAATAAAACGGTCGGCTATTTTTATAACCGGTTTCGTGAAAGTAAAAGATTAGCTTTACAATATTTTTTGTATGCGATGCGCTACAATTGTATAAGGGTGATGCTTGACCAGACCAGGTGCAGCAATTGAGGTCATTAACCGCGTTAGTGTGACAAGTAATCGATGTAAGTAATGGTGAATGTGGTGCGGGCGCTTGGTCGTTTCACTACTACACACTACGCCTAACCATCGCCATTGACATTGAAGTTCCCGCGAGCCGCCGTTTTGTGCTGGGGCCAAGAGCGCGGTGCCGCTTCCGAAATTTGTTGTCTTCGGCAGCGTCGGCGGCGGCGGTGACGGACGGCCCCGAGTCAATGACCCGAGGGCGAGGAGAGCGCGGGAGGGTGCGCGCGCACGCAGCCGCGCCCCGCCTTTATTTATTACGCTACGCGCGGCGCGTTCGGCGCCGACAACGCTCGGCGGGGCGGAGGCCGCATTCCGGACGGCCGGCGCCGCGGTCCGTGGTACGCTGCGAAAATAACGCGCACAGTACCGACTCATCGGCGAGACGACGTCAGTAATCCAGTCACACTTTAAAATAAACTATCTCAAACTTACTCAGTTTCGGGAAGCAGCCGTGAGCACGTGCGCCAACCTCGTGTAGCACTCTAATGTCTCTCAGCTCACAGGCACCAAAGTCACTGTCTATAATGGCCAAAGTCATTGGAAAATCATAATTGAGCTTCTCGAGCACGCTGACGCGGCTCATGTCTGTATATAAGTTAACACATAAGTTCACATGGCGCGCGCGAAGTGTAGTTCCAGCGGCGGAAAACGCGTTAGCTTCGATGGCGGTATGACGCATTAGTGAGCGCGCGGCGCGGCTATACAGAGTGCGCAAGCAGACGGGGTAGAGAAAAGAGCGCGGGGGCCGCGGGAGCGCCCCCCGCGGTGGCTCCGTGCTGCCCTCTGCGTCGGGCTCATCGACCGCGCTCGCCCTAACCGCGACACGATGTTACTACCATGCCACTCTCACTGTACCGCAACACGACACGACGCGATCTCGTCCACTTCCAATGTGACACACTACCACTCAACGCCAAAATTACTCACGCTCATAACACTATTGTCATAATGCACTAGTGGGCCCGCTACTATTTGCCGCACCTAAGCTACGTAGCATGACCGAACATGATGGGTCTAGCAAGTAAAGGGCTCGCTACCCACGCACTACACTGCAGGCCGCAGAAAAGCGTTACTTTTACAGTTAAATTGGTGGCGGGCAATGGAACGTTTAGCTTGTAATAACGGCAAAAAGGCTACATACGAAATATCTCGATGTGTTGCGGCGCTTCGCACCATTACATTGATAGCTTGTCATGATGGATGGGGTGTCAAAAAAATAAAGACAGCCCGATATCAACGGTTTGTCGGCCCGCCAGCGGTATGGTAACGGCCCGAGGAGCGGCGGCGACGTGTCAACAACCACGCGTAAGTACGAGCAACGGCTACAAACACTACGCCAAACTACAAACATTATTATTGATAGAGAAGGTATCATTTAACGTCGTTGTTGACTCAATCCAAGTAGCTAATCATGTCTAGGTATCTATTATAAAGATAAATATTACAAATATAAACAAAACTTTTATATTATTGTAGAACCAAAAACGCATTGCTATGGTGACGTTCAAAGATAAAATGTGCCTCATCCATCATATTATAACTTCCAACGGCCTTAGCTTTTTCTGCAGCATTCAATGAACTACTTTTTTTACTTATTGACGCTTGAGTAAATACGCCTCCGAATAAGAATTGAAACATGCGATTGTAGCCTCTCTAACGAGTAGTCATTTGGATCAAGCCACATCGCGCCGGTGCAATAGAAATCGTACGAAATCAAAAGTGCACAAGGTGACTAGTATTTTACGAACATACACACATCAAAAGTGTCTAGGGATCAAGTACATTTTTACGTATAAAACTATCAAATTAATATTTGCTAAATCTAGTCTTCCAGACTAGCTTTTACTTTGATTCCTATGTTTAAGTTATTAAATTATCACTACATTTTGTAAAAATTAAGAATATTTTAAATTTTTGCTAATTGTGGAAAATTAACCTAAGTTAATTTCTTCAAGTAAATGGGAAAAATAGGCGAAAATGAGGAACTTTTATAATTTTTATCTTAAAGATTAAAAAATTAGTAGTCTGTGTTTCCACCACGAATCACAACACAATCACAGCGTTTTGGCATGCTTAAAATCAGTTCATCAAAATCACTGCGCGGAATGGCCGCCCATGTTCTTTCTAACAAGTCAAAAAGTTGTTGTCCCCACAACAACTTTTTACGGCATCCATACTCGGCAGAGCTCTTCTTTGGAGTATATCCCATGCGTGTTCAATTGGGTTGAGGTCTAGAGATTCAGCAGGCCACGGCAGGACGTTGATACGAGCATCGGCAAGAGTACGTGTTATGACTCTAGCCGTGTGTGGACGTGCATTGTCATGCATTAGTCGAAATGAATTATTCATTTCCAACGAGTTTCACAAAGGGATGATCACGCCTGAAACAATTCTCTCCGCATAAATCTGAGCATTGAGGTTGCCCCTGATGCAAGTGAGATCGGTTCTTCCACCGATTCAAATACCGACCCAAACCATCATTGTTGCACCTCCATATGAATGAACTTCCTGACAAAATTTCAAACGTGCTTGACGCCCAGAAGTCCTCCAAATCCGAGTACGTCTTGTATCTGGTCTCATACCGAAACGAGATTCATCGGAAAAGCAAATACAACGCCAGTCTTCTTCCTCCCAATTTCTGTGTTCGCGAGCCCATTGCAAACGGGACCTACGAATGCAGGTTGCTATAGGTGGAAACCTCAGCGGCCTTCGGGAACGCAGACCCACTTCACGTAGACGATTTGGTTTGGTCGCTTATCAGCAAGCTTGAAGAGCTGTGGAGCCTCGTAGCTAACATCATGGCGGTCATGTTACGATTCCGTCGAGCAGTATTTTGGATGTACCGGTCCTGTCGGCGAGTGGTGATGCGAGATCGTCCTCCATGTCGCTCGACCACGCTGCCCGTGATACGATAGCGTGTCCAGAGACGACTTAAAACGCTCTGTGTAGTGCCAAGAGCAATAGCCACAGTACGTTGCCTGGAACCAGCTTGCAACATTCCGACGGCTCTCATTATCTCTTCTCGTGTTAAATGATGTCTTCGCTCCATATTGATGCAGCTTTTTTCAGTTCCGATGCAGAAATTGTAATGATTTTATAAAAACGCTATTACACACTTTTATAGAAATACTGATTGACAGTTGATTTTCTATTTTTATCGAAATTTAAAGAAAATTATTTTTCTAATAGTGAAGATCACTAAAAGAACGTATTTGATACCTAGACTCTTTTGATGTGTGTAGATTAATGGACGATTTATAACCAAACCACTATTTGGTTTATTTTCCGATATCAATTCATGCTATATATGTCAGCGTAATAACAATAAATGGGCGACGTGTTGTACCTGTATGATCAGTTAATAATAAAATTATTTGTAAGCTTTCAAATATGCTAGAACTGATTCCTCTGAAAGAAAAACAACTCAAAAGTTGCTACCGCACCAAAGCTGGTTCCCATTACTACACTAAGTAGACGTATATTTTTTTAATTCATAATCAGCTGATATTCTTTGTTTGATGTCATTAAGTAGATTATTGCTTTTTCAATAGACGCAATTATTTTTATTCTATTACATTTCATATCTATAATATTGTCTCGTGATTTGTAGGATTACCTTAACGTTAATTAAGTACAATAAAATTCCGTTAGTAACGAAATGACGGCGCCCTTTAGTCTATAATAATTAATTAAGGTCGTATGTTTTTGGAGAATTATTTGTAATATTATAAATAGCATTTAACATTTCCAAGTGTCTCTCAGCGGTCTGAGAAGCAAGTGACAAGGAAAGCATACACTACCTACGCAGAGCATACTGAAATAGATGCGCGCGCGCCGCCTATGACTCAACGCAGACAATGGACCTGGTGTCCCCGCCAGCGACAGCTTTCGCCAACAACGTCAACACGTCATTGCGTCTATTTCATAAATGCATTTATAATCTGTCTAATATATACTTACGGTGTTTCATAATACATTAAACTATATTTCGTTACAATTTATTATATATATGTTCATATACGAATATGTACATAACCAAAGCGCTGTAAACGCATAATATCGACGTCATGAATAACGATTAAAATTTATAAAATTAAATTAAAAGCGTCAAAGAAAGGATTTTTGTCCGTGGTTAGAAAAAAACATGTATCTATAATATTGTCTTATGTTTACGCGAATGTTATACATTGAAATTAAACAAACTTTATGCGGATTATATCGCGTTGTTTATTTTTTATAAAACACTATTATCACATAATTTTGAAACTTTATACTATTATTGTTAAACACTTTTACTAGTTACTGTTTACTTCAATTTAAGCTATTTAAATTATACTATTTAAATGATACAAACTATTTAGATTTAATTTTACACTTTAGCCACAGTCGAGCGCCAGCCTGCTATACTGCCTTATGTAAGGGGTGTCACTAACAAGATTGGCTACATCTTGAAGCGAGCTTCAATCAACACATACTTCAAGCCGCCAACGAAGATAAGTAAATTTTTACCATCCGTCAAGTGCCAACTACCTTTACAAGATGCTCTGCATCTTGTAAAGGTAGTATCTATATCTATAAAATAATATATATATCTATAAAATAGATTGTGACTGCGGACTCTCATACATTGGTCAAACCAAGAGAAGCATAGGCATAGGCACCCGCATGAAAGAACACATAGCTGATGTTAAACACCAACGCTCGTTGAAGTCTGCTGTGTATGAACATGTGCAACAGGGGACCAACCACTACCTGAGATTTGAAAAACCACAGATTCTCGCTAAAGAACACAGATTCCTACCAAGGATGCTTCGCGAGGCTATTGAAATCAAAAAACATCGTAATTTCAATAGAGATGGTTGGAATGTACCAACAGCTTGGGATCCAGTCATTCAAATAGTCAAACCCAAGAACTAGCAAACCACAGCTAGACTTCATGATACTCTGAGCTCATTCTGCGTAAATAGAAACACCAATGATTAAATTATGTTAGAGTACTTTGAAATAACAACACTGGAACATTGAAACAACTACCATCTTAGTCTCCCCGTGACCATGGCTGCTGAAAAGCAACCGAAACGTCTGGGAAAGTGTAAACTTAAATATAAATAGTTTTAATAATTTAATTAGCTTAAAATTAGTAAACTTTAATAGTATCTAGTATTTATTATTATATTAGTATTTATAGTGTAACAGTTTCAAAATTTTGTAATAAAGTGTATAGTAGTTTAATTTCAATAAAAAGAAAAATATTCGTATTCGCCATACATCGTACTATTATAGTTAGATATTATTTACAATATATTGCCGTAATAAGTACCACACCAGAACGATATTCTTTTGATATTTGTGATCCTTTCCTGGTTCGATAAGCAGGCAATACTTCTTAAGTGGTAGCGTACTTGATAGGCATTGCCTGGTATGGCCTGACTACACAAACCTATGCCTATGTTGACATTATTGTCCTAGCTTTGTGGTGAATGTATCTATTTTTATTTCTTTTAGATAATTATAGAGCAGAATTGTTACATTATATCGACTTCTTAGAATTGCCACAACAAGAATATTAGATTTATATTAAAACTAAAGAAATTCGCAATAATATTTACCAGGAAAGGCGCTAACTCAATACAGATCTTGCAGGATTTATAATAAATAATGGATGCCTGCTGTAGTGACCAAGTGACGGATGACTATAGCTTATATGTTTACAAATAATAAGTTTTGTAAATAAAAATATGCCGGGTTTAACTATTAAACTTCTGATAGCCGAAGATTTAATAGGAGATTTTGTTGCTATATATTTGCATGAATAATAATAAAAATATTCTTATCACTTATAATCATGTGTGTATGGTATTTGTTGCAACACTAATATTCAAGCTAAGTAATAATTCAACACCGCCAAGTTAGTAAATTGAATACATAGTTAGAAATAGGTTATAGTAACGTAGTAACCGATTTCATTTGAATCAAAAGTATAAATCGTATGGGTCTCTCCACATAATACAAAAATGGATGAACTACAAATTTTTTTTTTTATTAAAGCCTTGTCTAAGCTAATATTATGAATCCAAAAGTAAATCTAATCTAAAAACCTTAAGGAAATCGCAAATAACAACTAGTCAAATAAAATTGTCTTGCCATAAGTAGGTATGTGTAATTAAGCGATTCGTGACCAAAAACGCCAATTCAATGGATTACTTAAAATTATGCTACTGTTTAACACTTGACTAAAATCTGCTATAAATCACTACTGACATAATTATACCGCGCAAACTTGTCTTGGCTAATTTTATATCATAATTTTATAAAAATTGGTTTAATTACTCAATTTAGTCCTTTCTGCATTCGGCTTAAACGACAAAAATGATCTAAAATTAGAAATGTCAAACTAATATTACGTGACATCTAAAAACATGATATGAAGTTTAGTTTTCCTAGAGATTTGGTAGTTGAGACTTAAACAGTGGAATTTTTAAATATATGAAGATCTCCAAAAGTTCTGTCATTATAACCTAGGAGCCACCAAAAGTAAGGACTGTGAGGCGCACCTTTGAAAGGAAGGAATATCTCTACCAAACCTATTTGTGTCACGCCTGATTATGGATCACCAGGGGTGATCTGGCAGTCTTTTAACTATATGTCACTTAGGTAGGCCGGAGCAAGGAGAACATGATTAGGTGGAGATTAACGGACGGAACTAAGTTGGGTTTTTGTTCCTAGATGCCGCAAAACCTGAAAGCAGAAGAAATTGACGAAAGCCTCCGACAATATTTTATTCTTATTTAAAATTCTGTTATATAACAAAAATCTGGTTCCTAAACATTCTGTGTCAATCATTATACCTATTAATTCTAATTAAATACATAAAATATAGTTATTTATAAGGATTATCCCACAGCTTTCTTTATATCTTGCATCATCACACAATTTAATAAAACATCATTTAAGTTGTGGCGTATGTATATACGCACAGGCAACATATAAGTTTATGAGGAACCTGGAATCGAAAAATAATAACGTCAATATGGACCTAGATTGCAATAGTCCAGATGAACTATATGAGTCTTTGCTTAACGTTATTACACTGGAATATAACAAAATCTTTAAAATAAAGACATTATACAAAAAGTTAAAAGTTAAGTTTTGTGATTGAGCAACACCTGGCATATAATATACAAGTAGAGCTAAGTTATATGAATTATATGGAATAAAAAAATATAATTTTGATCCAAATTTCGTTAAATATGTTAGAAATTATTCAAAGTTATTTAAAAAGACTTAAGCTACAGCCAAGTCTCTTTATTTGAAAAACAATATTCGAAATGCCGACTATAAAATTAAAGCTTCTTGGAACATTATTAATAATGAAACTGGACGCACCAAGCTGCGTGATAATACTATTAAACTTAATGTAAATAATAAGATAATCTCAAATACCTTGCAAGTAACTGAAATATTTAATAATTACTTTGCAAAGATACCTGTTAATACAACTAGTTCCTTAAGGTCTTGCCCAATTAAAGCAGAATCCTTGGTTAGGGATAGCGTGGTGGAGTGTAAAGTCCTGTTTAGTTTTAAATATGTACATCCGCATGACATAAAAAAGTATTTAAGTCACTTCATTAAAAAAAAACAGCTGGCCTGTGGGATATTTCGGTGAAATTTGTTACAAGTATTTTTGATACCATAGCGCCACACTTAGCCGCAATATTCAACGGATGCACTAATGTGGACATTTTTCCAAATTTAATGAAATGTAGCAAAGTAATACCATTATTTAAAAATGGATGCAAACGTGATCCATGTAATTTCAGACCGATTTCTATATTACCCGCTATAAGTAAAATATTTGAGAAAATTATATTACAGCAAATAGAGAGCCACTTTAACGTAAACAATTTATTTCATACACAACAATATGGTTTTAGAAAGGATCGATCTACAATAGATGCGGGTGTTACACTTTTAAAATATATTTTTGCTGCTTGGGAAAATTAGCAAGATGCAATTGGCGTATTCTGTGATCTCTCAAAAGCCTTTGACTGCGTTGAACATCAAACGTTATTGCGGAAAGGTCAGGCATTATGAAATTCGAAATGCAGCACTCGACCTCGTTGGTTCTTACTTAAGCGATAGACTACAACACGTTTAAATCAACGGAAGTAGATCTTCTGGGTTACCAGTCGCAATGGGCGTGCCACAGGGCTCAATTTTAGGACTCTTTCTGTTTCTAGCGTACATGAATGATTTGCCGTTCTTCGTACAGAAGTTGTGCGACATTGTATTATTTGCTGATGATACATCACTTATTTTTAAAGTAGACTGTAAGGCACCAAATTTACAGGATGTAAATTCTTCACTCGCCCAAGTACTGGACTGGTTCACGGCGAATAATTTACAAATCAATTCTAAAAAAACAAAATTAGGCAATGTAAATTTTACATTGCCTAATGTAAAGAGTCCTAGCATAAACGTTAATTTAAATAATGAAACAGTAACATTTGTACAATCCACAGTTTTCTTAGGCATTACTTTAGATGATAAAGTTCAGTGGGGCGCTTAAATATCGTGTCTTGCAGGGAGACTTAGTTCAGCCGCATTCGCGGTTATGAAAGTAAGACAGCTTACTGATGTGGATACTGAGAGACTAATATATTTTAGTTATTTTCGCAGCGTCATGTCCTATGGCATACTGTGGTAGCACGTACCTAAGGCAGCCAATATTGAAACAATTTTCATTCTTCAAAAGCGTGCAGTACGTAAAATTTATAATTTAGGCCCACGAGCCTGAAATAGCGTTTTAAAGAAATTGGTATAGGTACTTACTGTTGCGACGCAATATATATTTACAAATATTATGTTTATAAAACATAATATTCACTTATATAATAAGAATAGTGATATTCACAACTTAAACACTAGAAATAAGCATAAGTTAGTAGGTAAGTGTGAACTTTATAGTTCACAATTCATTTGCGGGACTCAGTATACGCTTTTTTAATAAACTACCGATTGATATTATAAATTTACCTTTACTCAAATTTAAAAGTGCTGTTAAAAGTCAGCTTATCCGGAAGGGCTATTATTCAATCAATGATAAAACCTCATGGAACTAGTTGCTTGTTTCATACAGGATTCAAACAATGTAGATATTATATAAGTCAATTTAGTTATGTGAAGGTACTTCGTGATTATTTTGTGATGTTAAAGTATCTTTCTTTTCTTCTAAACAAACGTTATAAGTATTAACGTAAATTTTGTTTTAACTACATTTAGTCACGAACTACCTTTTCATGTCACAAAGTGTAAGTGTATGCTATACTACTGACTATTACAAATGGCTACCTACTGATAAATATTATTTCAAACCTCAAATGCTTCTTACATAAAATTATTAACATTTTCTTTATTTTTAGAATTTAGTTTTATATGGACAGTGACATATGACATAAGGCATAATGACTGTAATACTTGGTACATAAATGAGTTGTAAAATACTGAAGTTATAAGTTGATGGCGATTAAAAAGAGTGGTCTTGTCGCTGATTGGTGCAAATGAGTGCACATTAGTGCGAGCGTTACTCGTTAAAACAATAAATGAGATAAATAATATATGAACTCTTCCTAATCCATTATAGGTTATCATTGCCCATATAATAACCTATAATCAGTATGATCCCATTTACGAGAGTAAGGGCTTGTCCTACCATCTCCAGATAGCATTTATCTATGAAATAAAAGTCTCGCCATCTCTCTTCTTTAACCTAACATGGGTGAGACAGCATGCGATTTATCTTTGGATAACTTTTACTTGTTAGTTCTAGGACTGGCCATAAGTACGAGGTAATCAAAGAAAACAGCATTTTGTATGAAATATTCGTGCATTATATCGCTTTCGTGAAAGCATAGTACACACGGCTACACATCAAGTTAGACATCCTATATACACATAACTACGCTACATACAAAATAAAGAATTGTTGGAAAGGGACGGTGCATAGTGGTGTCGATGTAATGGTAAGGATAGAGCATCGCGTCCCATTCAGCGTGAATGAGACAAAATAACAAAAATGTAACGCACTCTCTCGTACGATTCGCAGCGTTCGACTTCTAATAGATCAAAGTCCAAACAGTCTTGGTTGATGTGTCGCTGCGTGTACTAACGGGTAATATTATGCTTTCAAGGAAGCGATATAATGTTTATTTATTTATTTTAATTTATTTTCATATATCCAAAATTAGTTGGACGGTTACTTGAAGCTCATTTTTAATCGGCCTGTAGTCAGCCTCTTATGTCCAGTATATTTAATATATAAAATGAGGTCTCAAAATAAATGTTTGTATCAAAACCAGACCTAGCATATTCATTTGCGTAAATATGTTGTTTAACAAAAGTATGCTCATAGTAAATTATTACCTACCAATTCATTATAATGCCAAAAGCAATACTGGACTCATTATACTATATACAAGGACCGGTTCTGCTCAGCTAACGTAACACATTTATATGGAGAAATATAGGCAAGCGACAACGCCAATCTACGGCGTAGATGTTTAAAATTTGTCTGAACGCCTGCCACACGATCTAGCCGCGGGACAATATTTTAGATAGCAGATTAGACTAAAATAAACTCAGTATATTCTGTGTATTATAAATTATATAGTACATACTATTAAATGGAAATTCAATGATGAATAATACACACCTATAAGATAAGTTAAACTTTGATTACGAATGAAGTCCGTTAGTTTCAGCCATTTTCCCTAAATCTATTATTTACTTAAAATATTCACAAGTAATTTTAAAGGCACAAACGTTTATCTGCGAGAGCCGTTCACATTGATTTCTGGGCGACACCAAGATGGCGTATCCGACCGCCATTTCAGTTCGTCAAAGTGCGCTTAGTCAAATATTTCTCAAGACGAGTGCTTGGCAAACATGCCTAGTGGTACATACTAATGTGATGCTAATCATTACGCTGGACACATATTAATTTCAGTACGGCACTTTAGCACAGCAAGGCGACCGCGCGACATAGCCCACCAATCAGTAACGGTGTTACTATAGGTCTTCTACGAAAGGAAGCCAACATAGCGGACCTACATTCCCCTAAGTGTTTGCATTGTAATAAAATGATATGCATATTACGAATAACATGGGATGGCACCCATGCATGCATGAACACGAAATTAATCTTAGAATATTTTATAGGTAGCACACATACTACCTATAAAATATTCTGAGATTAATTTCGTATACTGGTTAACTTACTTCATTATTTTAATCAATCAATCTATCAATGTAAGGTATTCTGAGGAACAAACATATGATAGCTGCTTATTTTTTTATCTGTCCAAGTTAGTTGATTTTTGTATATGTAAGATGAGCAGTAAAACCACACAGTCTGCGTGGTGTCATAGACGCTAAAGCCTAAGGATGCCTACAATACCAGTTGACACTCACACGACGCCGTGTTAATATATAACACTGGATCTCAACGCAAAGGTATTTGAGTGTGTTTTCATTAGGGTTAAAAATAGTCCCGACTGTCACGCTAGTTTCGGATTGACCCGCGTTTTACTCTAGTCCTGTCTCTAGGAAAACGTTTGACGATAAACAAATCCTTACCATCCACCAAACATACCTAGTTGTAACAGAAATTCCTCCCGATACAGTAAAAGTAAAATTCAATCTAGATGGCAGTCGCCTTCACGTCCGCGACCATTCGCATAATTGCCAAACGGGACTATTAAACTTCCTCCCCTAGATCAAATCACTTCAAAATCCGTCGGCTCAAATTTAATCAAGAAAACTCTCTGTAGACGTTAGGACCGATATAGATTAGGTTACCCGGCAAGTCTAGACTTCTAAAAATATATTATTCTTGTTTATTTACCAGCTATTTCCTTCTATTCGCTATCTGCGTCATATAAAATGTCATCTGAATTTGTGTAAGTTATGTATTCACAATCTTTAAAATATGAATTCCATTAAAAGAACCTTTTATTTTTCTTTTACGTCTGGGAATGCTGTGACGCATACCTCTCCGCGGGGGCGGGTGGAGGGATTACGTCGAGCTCCTCTCCAGACACTCCTCCATAATAGGTCTTACCGCCGCTATCGCGACGTACCCTGCGCTTGGACTACCATACTACACTCTGTAGATGTATCAGGCTTCCCGACCCTCCTGTCAATTCGGTTTCGGGCTTCTCGCCTCTCCTGCTGACGTCAGTTTCGAGGATCTCTCCCCTCGCTGCATCGTCTAAGTTTTGTGTTTTGTTTAAATTTAAATCCATATTTAAACCCACAAGTGTGGTAGGAAAGGGTGGTCGACCCGGGCAGAGCCACCTGTTACCCGGGCAAGCCACATTTGTAACCCTATGTACGTCATGTCACTCTGTAAACGTTGACAAAAGAATTTAAATAATAAAAACAATAGAAACCAATGAAAATATGGTACTAAATGCAGATTAATTAGATAAATTAAAAATTAAGGATTTATAGAACGAAGAAGTTCAATGGCCCGTTTTTTAAATTGGCAGTTAAAAAAAGCAAATATATCGATAGCAGCAAAATGCTTGTTGTAACTGTCCACAATGCGGCGAAGAGGTGCACGTATGCCAGCGTTAGTCCTGCAAGTAACTGTATGGAGCAGTTGGGAACTTGAACTCCCCGCCGGTAAACAGTACGAGGTACTATGAGACATAATTGGCTAGTGATTTCACTACAATCAAACCTATTACTGCAAAAACCATGCAGCGTCATGACATCAAGTAGTAAACGTCTGGATTCTAAAGTTATAATATTAAATTTGTTTAAGAGTTATGAATAATGGATACGGGTACGACTGCATTTGTAATTTACAGTTCGTAAGAATTTTCTATGAACTATCTCTAAACTATGCGTGTATTTGGCATAGTGTGGAGTTCAGACTGATACGGCGTATTCCAATTAAGATCTTATTAGTCTTATACAACAACACAAGTGTAGAAGGCCGCACAAAGTCCCGTGAAGCTATTATGACAAAGCCAAACATCTTGTAAGCTTTGTTTATTACACTATCAATGTGTTTGTCGAAATGCAAACATGAATCTAACAATACACCAAGATCATGGACTATATTAACATTTGTTAGTATAACATTATTAATGGAATATGTAGTGAAAGTAAATTTTCTTTTTGTTCTTAGTGAAAGAAATTGTGTTACATTTCGGGAGACTTAGAAAGAGTTTGTTTTCATTACAATAGTTGTAGAGTCTATTAAGGTCGTCCTGAAGGGAGAAAGAATCGTGAATGGTTTTACAAGGTTTATACATATTTATATAGAAGGCGTATATTAATAAAAATGAGTTCACAAAACACTGTTTTATGTCATTGACAAATATGATAAACAATAGTGGACCCAATATAGATCCCGTGCGGAATACCAGATTTAACAATTATGGACTCAGATTTAAAGCCGTTAATGACTACCCTTTGAGTTCTCTTAAAAATATATAAGGAAACCACCGAAGTAAATTACCCCGTATCTCGTTAAAAGCAATCTTATTTAAAAGCAGTGAATGATCTACCTTATCGAATGCTTTTTGAAGGTCAGTATAGACGGCATCTACTTGCACTTGTTTGTCGAGATTCTCAAACAAATGGTTGACAAAGATCATCAGATAGGTACAGGTTGAACGTCTCTTGACGAAACCATGTTGTTCCGGTATTATTATCTGATGGATGTAGGATACAGTGCGTCGTGTACCAGCCTCTCAAAAAGCTTCGATAGGGTGGAGAGAATTGATATGGGACGATAATTCTCTATATTATATTTGTCACCACTTTTGTATATAGGAGTTACAAATGCATGTTTCCATATTCATGGAAACATTCTCCATATCCTGTAAGCATTTATAAAATATTATAATATACAGTGCTGTGTAAATGTTGTCAGATGTCTTTACAATGAAGTAGGGTGGTAAACCATCTGGGCACACTTACAGTTTTCTGACACACCCATTAAAAGAACCTAAACGAGTGCATACGATTTTTATGCGGTAGTTGACTGGCTGCCCAGAATTGCTCGGTTTAAATAGTTAGTTTTGAAACGTTGCACGAGTGTCCAATATTCACGTTAGTTAAATTTTACTTTTTTGTTTGCACAAATGTCGGCTATCGTATTTTCCAATAACAAAAATTTTTTTGCACACTTTATGTATTTAGAATTCGTCCTTTTTGTTGACTTAGTATTGTAATACTCCAACTACGTATTTATACTTCATTACAATATCTTTGCGCAATGTAATAAGGTTACACTGAAAACAGTGAGTCTGTTTAGGTATTCTTGTATGTCACTCATGTGGCTTTAAGGACCTGATAATCATAGAAGAATGTACCACGACTCGGTGGACGGTATAAATAATCTACGTAAATCCGAAAGAGTTAGCAAGGTTTGAAGTGTGTCAGTTTTGTTCTGGTGAGAAATAAGTTTAGGAACCCAAAGTGGTAGTGATTCTGCCAGCTTGGCCAAAGCTTTACTCTCTCTTGGCCAAAGCTTTCTTGTTCTCAAATTCCATCCCAAGGCCTCTGTTTTTGTCAAAGTTATGTGCGTATTAAATAGTGAAGTATCACTCGCTTTAATGGTAAAGTAAATGGTAAGGAAAAGGATAGAGCAGCGATAGCACAGTGGGGAGACCAACAGACTGCAATGCAGAGGGTCTCGGGTTCGAACCCACGTCGCGCACATCTGACTTTCGGAAGTTATATGACTTTTCGAAATTATGTGCGTATTGATTGACAGTCGGCTGTTCCGTGCCTCGGAGACCACGTTAAGCCGTCGATCCCGGCTGCCATGAACATCTATGGCAGTCGTTATTGTGAGAATGTCGACACAAAAGATCCTACTGGGTCGAAGTGTCGCCGGTCTGCACTGACTGGCCCCCACATAAGATAAGATAAATGGTAAGGAAAACTACACTTCTGAGAGTTATACAGGCCTTGAAGTATGCGCACATATTATCTAAACAATCTATACATTACCATTGCATTAAGAAAACCCGGTGTATATTTCTCATATGTTTGATGACCATGATGACTAATGTGTGTGGTGTTTTGATTAACCCTCCATCGGCCCGCATGAGCAGGAGGGCGGCCACCAGATCTCATCTCCCATACACATACAAGGAAGACGCCAGAGGCCAGACATGGTACCGGATATTTGGACATTCTGAATGTAGTGCTATAAACAAGTTTTATATCCGATAGTATATTTTTGATCGTCTTTGGTAGTTCTTTTCAAAAAGCTGCACATGTAATGCACTTATTTTAATTTTATATTATTTAAGTCATTCATAATATATATACTCTTTTAAAAGTCGTAGGTTCATGACAGATATTAGGTACACGTTTTTATGTCAGGCCAGAAAATGTTCAAGTTAAACTGTGGTAGTGCTCTTTTTTGAAGTGGTCTAACTATTATTAACTTTAATACATGACGGTTTGCATTAAACGAATTTAATACAGGACTGACTAAAACATTATGGAAAGCATTCGTTTGGTCAGCAAATATTGTTCTTCCACTAACATAATTAATTTTGCAAATGCATTTAATACTGGCCAATTAGTTAAGCAAACCGATTATATAGTCATGTTTAATCTGTTTAAAGATCCAAATAAACAGAGGCATTCAAAATAAACCTACTAATACTTAGTGTAAAACTCTCGTCCAACAAGTGTTCATAACGTCTTAAGGCCATCGAGGTGTCCAGCTTATTTTTTAAGTTAAATGTCGATTTGATTTGTTGCAGTTAGTAAAATCTAATATTAAGAAGCCTAGATGTTTAATATTTATTAGATTCCACTAACAACTTATCATAAATGCATATGAAATCAATAGTCTAACTTCACATACGAGAAATCTCAGATCGAACCAAACGAATTTAATATCGAATGAAGCGTGCAATCTAAGATGTGCAATGTAAAATTGCAGTTCAGGGAATAATAGATTGCAAACATATTTAGATATGGTATGTATCATAATCAAATATTATGCTTTCGATCGACGATGGTAAGTTTCAAAAATATTACGATATTTATTTTTAAAATATTTTATTATTGTAGGTATAACCTCAACAACAACCACACTATATCGCAGCGGCAGTGAATCGGTTAACAGTGGTTACGAGTGAGTAGTCTCGCTCGAGCACGCCACGATCGTGGCGGTAAGTCCCGTGTTTGAGGAGTGGCTGGAGAGGCGCCATGGCGCCCTCACCTTCCGGCTGACACAGGTAATGACTGGCCACGGTTGTTTTGGCCAGTTCCTGTGTCGTATACGCCGGCAAGAGACGCCCGGTTGTCACCACTGCGGCGACTGCCGCGACTTTGTAGAGGACACGGCGCTGCACACTTTGGCGGTTTGCCCCGCCTGGGCATCGCAGCGCCGTGAGTTGATCGCGGCAGTCGGATTGGTTGCCCTCTCGCTCCCGGCCGTAGTTCAGTCTATGGTCCGGAGTGAGAGGTCGTGGAACGCCGTCGCCTCCTTTTGTGAGGAAGTTATTTCCATCAAGGAGGCGGCGGAGCGGGAGAGGGAGCGTTTGAACCCTCTCCCCAACCGCAGAGCCGGGCGCCGGAGGGCGCGAGACGACCTCCAGCCACCCTGAGGTTTGACCTGGGGGTGGCGGGCTTTGTGGGCCTGCCCGCCATCCGTTCAGCACCAGGTCCGAGAGGCGGCGTGCGTGTTCCCACGCGCGCCTCTGTTGTTTCGAGTCCGTCTCCCCTCTAGGGGGGACAGTAGGGAGTGTTAGAAGTGCCTTTGGGTAGATCTTTCGTGTAGTGGCCTGCCGTTTCATACGGCGGGCCGAAACCTCGGCGGGGTCGCGACCGCATGCGAAAGTGATTCGCGCGGCCCCGTCGATAGTGGTTTTGTCGAGGAACACCGTGGTAGGTTTAGTCGGTATTCCGGGAGGTACATTTTCTTCTTAACATCTTTCTTTTACCCCGGCGAGTCCGACATAACCCCTCCGCCCGCCCCCGCGGAGGGGTATGCATCAAGCATTCACCCACGTAAAAAAAAAAAAAAAAAAAATGAGTAGTCTCGCTGCAGATATGTAATATTAGAATTATAGTGTAAATAAAATTATGCATTTGCATATATATTTGCGTGCGCCTTTATGGTGTGGTGTTGTTTCACATATCAAATATATACCAATTTTCACAGCGCGTTAGGAAGGTTCGTCAAAATTTGCATCTATACAAATTACTGTTACTGAAATAAACATTGTTAAAAACTATAATGAGGTTCATGTGAATATAAAAACTTTCAATATGAATGCTTATCAACGACGCACATTTTGACTAAGTTAAGGTTATTAATTTAGCTTAAATTTATTCTGCCTTACGGAAACAGCTGTGCCAATGACCAAAAGAGGTCCTTAAATAGAGAAGATCACAAATTGAATACACACAACAGTCACAGTACATACATAAATACAGTATTCAATCTTCATACAAACGGTCAGAAATCGAGTCATACATACGCGCCTCGGCGTTGGTATGCGCTTGGTTCGCAACCAGTCGCGAATGCGCCGCAGTGACGAACGGACGACGTGTGACTGTTTTGTAAGCAGTAAGCGTATGATTTCTGATGATTTGATTTTATTGAACACTTTCTATTTCATTTATTACGAATTTCATTTTTTATAATATAATATACATATAATATTTACAATCACTAAAACTAGAAAGAAACTCAAGTAGGTAGATAAAATTAAAATACTGTAGGCGGGCAGCCCTAACGCGTCTCTACGAACCGCGCTGTTGTAGCCTGTAGGTAATTATTTCAAGTGCCGAGTTACAATACTGTATATGTGTACTGTGCAACAGTCTTGTTGAAATGCATGTGGCTACAAAAGTTTCTTGGCTCAATATCAAATATTAAAATAAAATTGTACCAATCGTTAAAAATATTGTGTCCATTATAGTAGTAAGAATGCAGTTGAAGTTTTAGGAAGTTTATCTCCTTACTTAGTTTACACTTTATGCTTCTGCCATTGTATCTCTTTGACGCTGAGATGTAGATACATCATAAATAAATACTTATATTAAAATATCACTATAATCATGTAGAATCGGTTGTATATATTTTTCAATGAGATGTTTATCGTATTTGTAATAAAATATTTTATATCAGTCAGTATTTACTATCACATATCATATCACGATTAGTGAAAAACATTGCTAAATGTTTAAGATTTGGATATGAAATATCCTAAAAAATACAACACTGTACCAAAATCGGAATATTATTGAATCTATGAATTTTATGGTGTGTTCTATATATGTTTGTTTTAAAATAATACCTACGTAGTACACACGGCCTCAGACCGTAGATATTTAAAGCAGTTTTTTATTGTGCGTCTGCGAATTATAAAATTGGTAATTTTGTATGCCGCTCATGAAATTTGGCAGAGTCAAATGTGATGTCAAATGACCATGATTATTACTACGCTTTCTTTAAATCCAGTCTTTAAATTACTACTTACAGAGCGCGAAAAATATCTCGTCAGGTATTTCACTCCAGTGTATATAAGTACGTTAAAATGATTACTGGTCGATCATCGCTACGTTTATATAATTGTAGTCAGCATTAGATATCAATTTAGGAGACATGTAATAGGCGTTAAAATAGGTTTTATCCGATGTTACAATACGTTTCTAGATTTCTTTCTGTATAGCAGAGCGAGGACGAACGTCGGTCTCCTCGAATTAAGTTCGCGCTCAATCCTCGTTACCCGTAATAAAGCCATGATGAAGTATACTTCGCCCACATTCAGTTGCTTCGACGCTTTTCGCAATCTCAATCCATCCATTCTTTGTCGGCCTCGATGGCGTAGTGGTTAGTGTAACCGACTGCCACGCCTGAGGTCGCAGGTTCGATTCCCGCATAAGTCAAACATTTGTGTGCATGAACATGGCTGTTTGTCTTGGTCTGGGTGTTTCTATGTATCATACGTACCTATGTATTTACAAAAAAAAAGTATATATATGTATGTTTAGTACCCATAGTACAAGCTTTGCTTAATTTGAGCTAGATAGTGTTGTGTGTATATGGTAGAATATTATTATTATTATTTAATTCTTTTTGAGAACATAGTACTTCTCATAAAATGATTGAGTTTGTAAGCAACAGCACAACTGTTATGCTCACAAAAAGCATTGAAGTAGTTCCTCAATTATCATAATGATATAAAGATTAAGATTTAGTAACATTAAACTACTATATGCGGATTTAATCGCGTTGTTTCTTCGGAAAACTGCGCAGTTCCATCATTTTAAAACTATTAAACTACTACTGTTAAACTTAACTACTATTTTAAGTTATTTAAATTATTAATATATTTAGATTTACACTTCCTAGACGTTTCAGTTACTTCTCAGCAGCCAGTTCGAATTATGTATATAATACTATTATTATATACATGTTTTCCAAATAAAAATTGCAATAAAATCCGTATAACGTAGTTTAAATTTTATGTATAACATTCGCGTAAACGTAAGACAATATTATACTAAGATTCAGACTACAAGTAAGACGACGTTATTTTCTTGCGAGCTTCAAACCGTCTCGCCTCAATTACCGTCCACGGGCAGTGTCTGGCAGTATTGATTATTAATTATTAAGAATATTCTGTAAAACAAACATTAAAATAAACACTCAGTCTTTAAGAAAAGTGAGTATAGCTTTTTGTCGGCGCAGGCCTAAGCTACATGGTATGCGTACGTTCAAAGTATACATTTACTAACACTACTATATCCCACACATTTTGTTAAAGTAACGTCTTTAGGTCCTGGGTTCTTTGAGTATAAGGTAAACGCTATGTTTTTATTTACTAAGGCCCAGTTATTATATTCAAGAAACGAGTCGTTTTACCTACTGTTAGTTAATTTTGACAAATAGATATGCATTATGTAAAATTTGTCAAAATTCTGCTGTACCTCGCTCAAACTTCTCGTGTTTTGATACGGAAATCGTGCTTTAATCATCCTAAACAATTAAGTACTTTTGACTTGACATGTCAATATCGAACGTAACTTCATTTAAATTATAGGTATCAAAAAAATGTATAGATATATTTGGAGGACAGACTAGTTATAGACCTTGTGTATTTTATTTATGCAACTCAATCTAGTTAATGATGAATATTTACAATCTTGTATTACATACACTGGACCGCATAGAAAAAGGGTCAGTTAGAAAATATTCAATATCTTCAAAAGTACCCGACATAGCTTTATGAAATAAAGATTAAATTAAAGAATATTTTAATGCTTTGCGGTCCAGTGTATTTCAGGCGACGAAAGTTTTAAAAGGTTACACCAGGACAAAACAATGGCAGTATCAGATCTAGTATTTAGCCATTTAACCTTAAAGTAGAAACATTACAAAATTACATCACTATAATACCAATACTACATCATGTCTATTCGCTTCAAGTCTCTTTGTCTATACACTATGGCCATTGTCTTTTGTATAAATTACTGCTAAAATTATTAATCAATATATATTTAATCAATATTTAATATGTATGATAATAATAAATAAATTAAACTTTTCACTATTGATTATACGCAGTATTACGATTATGATTTTGAAATGGGTACCTAACCTATTGTGATGCATTTACAATATTTCGCAGGACATTACAGTATGTCAATTAATGTCCGCAAGTAAATGAACAACTGCAATAAGTAAGTTGATAACGAGATGGTACGAATGCGGCCGGGCGGTTACAGGAATGGCTTGTGAATATTTTTGCACCGAGCCTTGGCCGGACTCGCCCAACGGCATTCTCAACCGCTACCGCGCCGTACAGCCACCTATACTTAGTCCTACTAGCTTTTGTTTTTTGATAAACTACCTAACTATATTAATATTATAAAGCCGAAGAGTTTGTTCGTTTGTTTGTTTGCTTGAACGCGCTAATCTCAGAAACTACTGGTCCGAATTGAAAAATCTTTTTAATGTTGGATAGCCCATTTATCGAGGAAGGCTATAGGCTATATAACATCACGCTACGACCAATAGGAGCGGAGCAGCAATGAAAAATGTTGCAAAAACGGGGAAAATTCTCTTATGTGAAGCAGACAAAGTTGCGCGGGTCAGCTAGTAATATTATATTCCTATGTAAAACTATTATAGAAGAAGATTGTATCTGCTATTATTAGGAGAACGCGTGGAAACCTAAATTGATTATCAACATTATTTGGGGCTACCGGAGAAAGATAATTCACCGAGTCTCTAGTCAATTAGTTCACAAGAAGCGAAGTCAGATCTTTTATAGGTACGGCCCAAGTAGCCTACGTGCGCGTTATGCGTAGGATATAAATAATGCTTCCATATGACAGTGAATTAAACTCCTTTAGGTTAACAGATTCTATCTGCTTCGTCCTTTAAGAGTTCTTCATATTCTCTTAAATGCGTTTTGTCAGTCAAACCGCGCTTGATCAATGTTAACTGCATTGTAGGTATTGAATGTTCGATATTTGTGCCTCGGTAAAAACTAAAACCCTAAGTAAAAGTTTTGACATACCTATAAGAATGATTGAGCAATCGTTAGCATCCCTACACGCATCTAGAAATCGTAAATATTTACTTCGACAAGAGGTATTTAAGAGTGAGAAAGTCAACAGCGAGAAAGGGACGAACAAATCGAGCGTGGGAACAGTTCAACATACGAAGTATGACTACGTTTGAGCCTGAGGCTATTCAGACAACAAGTTGGTGGAAAAAGTTGTCCATGTAAGTACCTACTCAGTTATGTTTTGCGAAAGTCTCGTAAAAGTAACGGACCTTCATGATGTGCAAAAGTATATAGAAGAAAGTTAAAAACGTACGAGCGGTCACAGGTAAAGGGCAGTTGGATTTCACAATACATTCATTGTAATCAAGTTAAATTCGTACTGACGTGAAACGAGCTGCGGGAAAATGAAGGGTTAAATCGTTCTATTGAAAACGATATTTTAAACTTGGTATTATACCACCATTTTACATAACAGTTTCGTGTACCAAAGGATTCCACGTCAATTCGCTTGATGTGAAGTTTGATTACTAATATTACATGACGTTATTACGTTACTGTGTATTGCCAGCACAAGATCGATGAATTTAATAAATATATTAAAGAAAATATTCTAGATTTCTGTCATAAGATAAAATAAAATCTGAACTAAGATTTTTAAGAATGCCAAGATAGACATAAATATGACAAAACAAAAACTATGAATGGATCATAGAAACTCACAATAAGCGAATCTTAGAATACGTATTCTAAGATTCGCTTATTGTGAGTTTGTAACTCAAGTGTGTATGTACGCCAAGTTCACGTACCCTTTTATGAGAAATACAACTTTCTTCTAAGCCTACTATCGGGCAAAAACTGATTGTTTGTTGTTTAACCTACAAGCCTATATGCTTAAGCGATTAATAATTTATGAATTATGTTGTTTCCGCTACATCTGTGTAATTTTTCATATCCAGAGATTTATTAATGCAATGTGTCTATTTTAAATATCATATATCAGCAAATATCATAAAAGTATTTGATTAATAAGTGTATAATATGTTGTAATAATAAAGTTCTTTAAGTCCGTTATTCAAATGTTTGTAAAGTCCTCCGGCGACACAGGAATTATTCCTAGACTGGGCGTACAATTTATTATAAAGAGGAAAAAAACTGAAACTTACTTGTTCCAGTTTGTGTGTTCTTTAAGTCCGTTATTCAAATGTTTGTAAAGTCCTCCGGCGACACAGGAATTATTCCTAGACTGGGCGTACAATTTATTATAAAGAGGAAAAAACTGAAACTTACTTGTTCCAGTTTGTGTGTTCTTTAAGTCCGTTATTCAAATGTTTGTAAAAGTCAAAAAGTAAAAGTCAGGTCATGTGGTCAGCCAGCAGTACGTACAACGTAGGTAATACCAGGAGTTCCGGGAATGCGGTTTCGTCGGGCACAAACTTAAAAAATTGCACGACATCCAATAATTTCAAATAAAATTTGAAAATAAATTCTACTCTTTTTTTTTAGTCTAAACTAATTTGTAACTAAAAAAAGGTTTCAGGCAAAATACAACTATAAATATGGCTATCTATAATTTTTTAAATACAGTAATGACAAATGTTGACAAAAGAAACCAGGTTTGCGCAGTGTACTGTGACATGACGCAAGCTTTTGACCATGTCGATCATAGTATATTGAAAAAGAAATTGGAGTGATACGGTATAAGAGGAAACGTGCTTAATCTAATGACATCATATTTAAAAAATAGAAAGCAGATTACAACAATGACAAGAGTTAATATAAAAACTAAAAGATAAATAATTATAAATTATAAAATGTACACAACCAGAACTTTATGAAAATGAAATTAATAAATCCCTTTCTCTAATTATAGATTGATTAAACAAAAATAATCTTAAAATTAATATGAGTAAGACGCAAATAATGCATTTTTCTCAAAGGTGTCCTATAAAGGCACTTGACATAAAATATCTTGAAATAAATTATGTAAGTGTAACCAAATTTCTCGAACTGACAATAGATAGGCAACTTATTTGGGAAGCACATCTTGCACAATTGTGTAACAGAATTAATAGCAGTTCCTACGCTCTCCTCCAACTGTCCACTAAGGTAAACATTTCCACACTCCTTACAGCTTACTACGGTTTCGTCGCGTCTATGTTAAGATATGGTATAATTTTTTGGGGTAATTCCGTAGACCCGCATGCAGATAGAAATCGCAATTTTTGTCAAAACCAATCCCCAATTGTGTCCTCGACTTTCAGACGTTATAGTCCGAAATAAACGGGACAGTAAGAGGCTATTTGTGCATCCTGCAAATACTGCTCTATTGGGGAAAATGATTATATGTATGGCTCCGAAAATTTATAATAAGGTGCTGAACTCTTATAAAGATTTAAACAAAAATGTCTTAAAAAAAACACTTGTCGAATCTGCTGATAAGTAATTGCTATTATAATGTAACTGTCTTTCTCAACGATAAACTATAATCTACCTATGTTCTTATTTTATGTATGTAATATTATTATTAATCAACTAAATTAAATTTGCAACTAATATTTCTATTGCTTAATTAATATGTTTAAAATGTAGTCTGAAATTACATTATTGTAATAATATAAATGTTTTGGACCAGTCATTCCCATCCAGATAGGAGTAAAACAAGGAGACCCGCTATCCCCTAAACTATTCATTGCCACCCTAGAAGAAGCTTTTAAAAGCTTATCGGCCAAGTGGGCAGATAAAGGCATAGTCGTCGGCGAAAAGAGGCTAACCAACCTTCGATTTGCTGATGATATTGTGCTGTTTTCATCATCGACGGCTGAACTGGTTATCATGCTGGACAACCTGCACAAGGCAAGCCTCGAGATTGGACTCCGAATGAACATGTCAAAGACTAAAATCATGATAATAGCACCAAAATACTATTCTACGTAGAGGGTGATGAGATTGCATATGTCCAAGAATATTTATATCTGGTCCAGGTAATACTTTTCCAGTCGAGAAAAGACAAAGAAATTGCCCAACGTATCGGAATCTCCCGGAAGAGCTACTAGTCCATGAAGGATCTCATGATGGAGACCTTTTCTTATGTTTCAAACGTAAGCTCATGGATATATGCATTCTTCCCATTCTCACATATGGTGCACAAACATGGTCTTTGACTGGCCAACAGAGGTCCGCGCTAGAGGTTTGCTAGCGAGCCATGGAGCCTAGTATTCTAGGGGTACGGTTAACGGACCGCATTAAAAACTCTACACTATGTTCCAAAACACAAATCGCAGACGTCACCCAGAAAGCCGCCAAACTCAAATGGGATTGGGGTGGACACGTTTGCCGTATGCCGCAGGAGCTTTGGGCTAAAATCAGCACAGATTGGATCCCAGACGGTGCTAAGCGACAACGTAGTAGACCAAAACGTCGATGGCAAGACGAATTAACTTACTACAGGAGAGACTGGTGCAAACTAGCGCACGGACCAACGCTCCAAAACCCAGGTCAAAGATGTAGGTGCTGAGACCGCTATGCTGAAGTGGAACTGGGCCGGACATGTTTGCCGCATGAAGCCCGATAGGTGGGCCGGCCTATATACCGAGTGGATACCGGATGGTGGCCGTAGGCGACGGGGCAGACCACGAAGGAGATGGCGGGACGACATAGAAAAGTTTATGGAGAGGTGGCAAGACGTTGCTCAGGGGCGAGAGCAGTGGAGATTGAGAGGGAAGGTCTTTGCCCAGCAGTGGGACATAAAAGCAGAATGAGAAAAAAAACTATAACTTAAGAATTAATATTTGTATGTCTAAAATAAGGGACCAAGCATGTTGAAACCAAAATTTTATTATGTAACATCAACTGTACACATGTTTTCACAAACGTATCTTATCTAATATAATAATATAATATATATAATATAATCTATATTATATATATTATAGATATATAATCTTATCTTATAATATGCACCTTATCTGATCAATTATCAAATAATGCAAACTTTTCAGAAAATATGCCGAATTGGTCCACCGTTTTGAATACTAGACGTTTTACATTCATCCATGAAAACATGGCAAAATAATCGTTATTTGGAAACGACTTAACTTTCACTAGGGCAGTCATGAAATGAACGCAATCACGGAGGCCACGATACAAAAATCTACTAATCCTTTCCACTCGTAGCACAAAATACATTTAAAATCGCAGACGCCGCCGCTAATTGCAGCTATTATTGATTACGAGTCAAATGCGACTTCACTGCAGCTACGAGGGTGCGTTTTTAAGTTCGCGGAATGGAGGGTATGGAAGGTGGTGGGGGTGCTTGTTTAGTCACTAACGTGTTTAGCAACTAATAATTAGTATATATACCGAGTATTATCATAATGAGGTCATTAGTCTTTGAACTATCGTCCCTCAAGCAACTCAATCCCTCAAAACTCAAAAAATTGTGAAGTATGGAGAAAATCGAGTTCCGCGCCGTTATAAAGTTCCTTACCAAGCAAGGAAAAAATGTTCAAACCATTTTGGAAGAGATGTCATCTGTATACGGGGACTCTTGTCCAGGAAAAACCATGGTATACAAGTGGCACAACCTCTTTAAGCAAGGCAGGGAATCAATTGAAGACGATTCCCGGCCTGGGCGGTTTGTTGAGGTCACCACTCCAGATCTTATCGAAAAAATCGAAAAATTAATGTTGGAGGATGCACGTTTGAAGAAAAAACAAATCGCAGAGATGGTTGGAGTATCTGAAACGACCATTTTCAAGGTTCTCCATGATCATCTCGGCATGACAAAAGTCAGTGTAAGATGGGTGCCTAGAATGCTCACACCGCCTCAAAAACAGAAGCGCGTCGAGTGTTCGCGTGCGTTTTTGAGCCAGTGTAATGAAGACAAGGATGGTTTTTTGGAGCGAATTGTTACTGGGGATGAAACTTGGGTTCATCACTATGAACCTGAGTCTAAACAAGATTCCATGCAGTGGCATAAAAAGGGTACACCACCGCCTAAGAAATTCAAGGTGTCGCAATCGGCGAGAAAGCTCATGGCGACAGTTTTTTGGGACACAGAAGGAATTTTGTTGGTTGATTACAAAGAAAAAGGTGTTTCCATAACCGGAGAACACTACGCTTCAATTTTAGAGCAGTTAAAAGAGGCAATCAGAGAAAAAAGAAGAGGAAAATTGACCAAAGGTGTCCTGCTCTTGCACGACAATGCTCCTGTTTACAAGAGTCGAGTTGCGTTGGCTGCTTTGCACAAGGTGGGCTTCGATATCATTGATCACCCACCTTATAGCCCAGACTTGGCTCCCAGCGACTATTATCTCTTTCCAAATCTGAAAAAAGAGCTTCGAGGAAAGAAATTTTCAACCGATGAAGAAATGAAGGATGCAGTTTCGACGTATTTTTCAGAGAAAGACAAAACATTTTTTTATGAAGGTATTCATAAGTTAATTCATAGATCTGAGAAATGTATTAGGGTTTCAGGTGAATATATTGAAAAGGAAAAATAATTTTGTAATATTATTTCATCCCCTTCTATTCCATTCCGCGAACTTAAAAACGCACCCTCGTATGTATCACATTCAATCAGATGTGAACCACGAAAGCTATAGTTACGTTTTGTAGTTTTAGTATTTATCCGAGACACGAGACGACAGCGAAACATGGGTCATTTTACTCGGTTCCCCGAGTCATTCTCATCGATGTCACTTCCTGTGTCTGGTATGGCTAGTATACTTATAGCGATCACATAGGGGACCGTCAGACGTCAATTAATTGGTAGACGACGATTTAAAGTGAATATTTTTTTAATTCTGAGTTATTAAAAAGTGTTGGCTCTTGAACTATGGCGCTATAAACATAAATGTAGGGCTAATATACTCTCATAATAACCAAGCTCTACCAGGCGGCATGGCTTATAAGTTTCTATACAGCCTTAATACTATTACAATCAATATAGGTCTCCGAGAAAACCAGATTACTGTCCGAAGGAAGCTAAGAAATATGCAATTTCGATCTATTTGCCAGTAATAAGCAATGGAACATCGAAGCAGGGTACATTAGGAGGAGGTCCTCCCACTGGAGACCCAACCACCGACGAGAATATTTTTATTTTAAGGTAAGCATTTTCTAGCACTGGAATTTATATTTAATTATGCTTAAGTTTTAGTGAAAAGGCTCTTACTCGTCTGGTTCGGACAAACACCTTTTTGGTTTTATGATTGGATTACGGTTGATATAAATGATACTAGAATTACGACTTTAAATTAATAATGTATTAGAAAAATAACAAGAAAGTATAAATGTTTACTAAAGTAAACTAATGATTTAAATATAAATGGTTAGCTAAACTAGAATAATCTGATATTGATAGGTTTGGTAAATGGTTTGAGTTACGCGCGAACTGATTCGACAGTTGATCGTGTACTAACTTTAATAACTTAATGCCGATGTATTTATAAAATTGTGCAACGACAAAACTGCTGATCTGTTCGTTGCAATGCACCGAACAAAAAAAATAAGTTTTAGAATGTTGTGCCCGCGTATAATTGTCAGGCAGAGCATGCTTCAAAACAATTGGACCGTTCATATAATAGAAATGTATTTCTATTATTTACTTTTTATTCACTATAAAGAGTAGAACCGTATTCAGCAAGGATATTAAAGCGGTTGGATCTGATAATGCACAGACACTTTAATTCACACCTGAAAGCTTTTGAGCGTGGTCCATGCGCTAGTTTTTAATCCCACTATTTGTGTTGACAATGGCACCGAGCCAGCACACTGCAGTACATCTTTAGACAATCAATACATTATGATGGAGCATAGCTGTAATTATTTAATTCTTTTGGAAGAGGCGTTCAATTGGAAACCATCATATAATTTAATATGAAAGTTCTCATACTAATACGAAATCCGGGCAGTACCCATAACCGACCAACAAATATAACCTATCACTGTCAGCTATAAATGGCTGTAACTAAATAATAGACAAACATAATAGTACAGTCATTTGGTAGTTTTACCTGGAATGTCTTCTAGGAGTTTTGAAAATTGGTAGTATTATAGATTTCGATGTGCTCTTTCTGTTTCAACTTTGCCAGCTCGTACCTTTGCCGCTTGGGGCGTCATATTGGAAAAATGGCGCCTGATAGCAGGTTTTTGACAATATATCGTTTCCAACTCATTTTACTATAAAAAGATCTCATACAAAATTAAACTAGAGAAAAATTCCTACAATTAAAATAACAACACTTTTTTTGTAAAATCAATAGTTTTGGCGTACGAGCGCCATATACTTTTATTCATCTACACCAACAGGTGCTTTTCGTATATTTACGTAAAATAACTATACTATGCCCAGTGCCACCAGATTGTGCGTACAAATTTATGATTTTGGTATGCAACGGTGAGTGCATAATAACTGAAACTTCGAACAGCAGAGCTTCGGTGCACAGCAAAATCCGAAACATGATAATTAATCTCCGAGATCCATACTTTTAAAACAAAAACTTCTACTACTACTAGCTGCTTCTACTACTATCTACTTCGACCTGTAATAAAGATACGAAAGATTTCGGCATTGCCGCGGCAATTATAAAATGTGCGAGCAACAATGCTTTTTCTTTAATTTCTCAAGAGATGCACGCAGATTTCGATGACGGCGACCTCAGAAAGTATGGATCCTTTGTTTTATGAGCCTTGATGTAGCTTACTAGACCGAACTTGGCCTTAAATGTCTTTCTACATGTATGGCAGTAGAGTTGGCCTGCGGAGATGTATGTATAGGTGTAGGAGGGTTTACACGTCTTTCTTTACGATTGCACAAACGCGTGCATTTTTGTTTTCCCATAAACTCTGCTATTATCTGAGCAGCGCACAAACAACAATGGTCTTTAAATGAGAATGTTGGGTGCCTGGATCGCTATTGTGGTTGAGGGATTGTGATATCTCTTCCTCTACGCAAGGATGCAGCGATTAACTACTCATTATTAGTTTGAACTGATCTATAGATTCTGTGTTCGAGTCGTCCAGTTATTGGTATTTTCCAATAGGTAATTCTAAAAAAGCTATTCCTTAAACGCCAATAGTCTCCATGTCTATAACTCGCAATATTAAACATAACTGGCGAAATGGAGCAATGCACCTCTAACGCGACCGGGAATAAAAAGGGAACCGTAGTTTCTGATTCTGTTTCTGAATCCGAGTGTAACTGATAAATATTGATAATTATTAAAAATGGCTGTTTATTATTACCACACTTTCTTGTTATTCAATGCATTTCCAGTCAAAAGTTTAAAAAAATAACGTCGTTTAGCTGGACCAAACCGAACTTCGATTTCATAAGCTCAATATACAGTACAATTATTAGAAAATAAATATTAGAGTATTATCATAAGGATTGTGGCTATACACACGGCTCCACATGAATAGCGCGCAATTGGCTAATAGGTGCACACATGCTGCACTTGCAAGTTTGACAAAAAGCTAAAGAGTGTTAGTTCACGACGATCTCAAGGCGGTTGACCTTGCTGGGTGTTTACATAGGCGCGCATCGGTCGCGGGCGCGTCACGGCCGCGCATTGCACCGTGCAGTGGGACACAAACAACCTACATATGCATACCTACACCGGTGCTAATGTACTTCTATCTACATAGTGGTTCGAGTATGCAGGACGCTCGCCGCCCGTGTCCGGTTAGGCGCGTCGCGTTCCGATCCAAGGATGCCACTGAACTCCTTGCACGCCGATTGTCAGTCTTGAGACTTGGTCAAAGTCAAAGTCAAAAATCATTTATTCACTTAGGTCACAAAGTAACACCTATGAACGTCAAAGGAGTTAGTGAGTTTATTACATTACTGAATTACATTTATGTAAGTTGCAAAATTCAGGCAAAAGGTTGAGCCTATGAGAAGATACCAGCAAGAAACTCAAGGCCACTCTTTTAAATCGCCATCAACTTATAATTTCAGTATTTTTCAACTCATTTATGTACCAGGTGTTGCAGTCATTATGCCATATGTCACTGTCCATATAAAACTTAATTCTAAAATAAAGAAAAGTTAATAATATTATGTAATAAGCATTTGAGGTTTGAAATAATATTTATCAGTAGGTAGCCATTTGTAATAGACAGTAGTATGGCATGAGGCATGTATTCATACACTTACACTTTGTGACATGAAAAGGCAATTCGTGACAAAATGTAGTTAAAAAAAATTTTTAAAACGAAAACGTTTGTTTAAAATTGATTGAAATAAAGATAGTTTAACATCACAAAATAAACACGAAGTACCTTCACGTAACTAAATTGTATTGTTCCAGCTTCATTAAGGACGCACAGTCTTCATTGTAACTGTTACAGCGGCCAAAGTTTGACTGACAGGAAGTACTATTATACAATAACACGATTTAAAAAATCTAGTATACAGTTATCGATCAAGTACGCGAGTAAACTAAATAGATAAATATTGACATTCATGGTAGGAAGAGTAATACTCTTATCAAAGAGAGTACATTTGGGATGATTGTGACCCTAAATTTGAAGACGCAGGTTAAATAAACGCTATTGTGTGGCTTTGCAGACCATTGTTCCAGATAGTGCATGTATTTTAAGCTGAAACGCTTAGTTATCTAGCCATTATCACAAACATACATAGTATAGCTTAAGTATGAGTCGCATTGTGTTGTTGTCTGCCGCTTGAGGCTTGACGACGTATTGCGGGGCGCATGTTATCACGTGTATATCTCCAATGCATATACATATACGCACTAGGTATGAGACAGTTTCATACGTTTAAAACGTTTACGTACTGGTCGGCCGCGTTGTGGCTAGTCGGATGGCAGCGCTAGGCAGTGCGTGAGAAGTCTAAATAACTGACGTAATGCGGTATTTTGATACTTAAAATTTAAAGTACAAAAGTACATGATCTATAACGATTCGTACAAGTACTTACTTGTATGTTATTCATTAACGAGTTTCTATGTTTATGTTATTAAAACTAGATAGTAAAATAAGGAAATAACCTTGTGTTTATATCCACTACGGTAATACCTACGTCATAAAGTTCTGTCACCAGCCGCGATATTTGATGAAAGTAACAGAACTTCAGTACATTTAATAACATACGTTTATGTCCGTATACTACTCTATTATCTAAAGATATCAATTACCTCAGTGTGGTAGACCATGGCCTTACTACTGCTAGATAAGCGAGTCAGCCAATGTGCAACGGTTAACATATTTTAAATATTGGGATTGTTTGATTCGATTATTATCCTAGCAAATTAAAGTTTTATATGGTAATTAATAATTAAATGTGTAACGGATTTGGTAACGAATATTACAATGACTTAATATAGAATTCGTTAAAAACATGGCAATTTTAACATGTCGAGAGGTTAACAGCTGATAGACAAAAACGACAGACGCTAAGTAGCGTCTTTAAAAGACGCTTAGTGCAAGATACCTATACGAGCCACCAGGCATGCAGCATATTCATTAACGAATACTTATCACCCAGTGACGTGATACTTGCTTTACAATCCGCGGCCGATCACCCAATTTTTAATAAATTTGATAATTTAAAGTGGATAAATGTACCGAATAATGAAACGAAAGTTGCTCGTTCTAATTTTCATGTGCATACAAGCTATTTGGCGATTTACAGGCAAAACCATTCGGATTCAGAGAATATCTTTGTTTTACGAAAAGAAAACTATGCTCGATCAAGCAAGCCAAGTATGAGCCGGATAATCAAAGCGTTCTCGTTCGATGCTTCCAAGTTCGTTTACGCTACGCAAATTTAGTACGTCTCATGTTGCGTTCGTGCTTGGTTCGACAAGCGTAGAACCCATATTTAGCGAAAAGGCGTTATAACTTACCAGACCTAACCTAACCTAACCTTATCAATTATAACTTAGGAATTGTTCTTTGCTTTTATACGTATGTTTAGTTTACGCACGAGCACATACGGAATGACTTGACTATTATAAAATATGTAGTTTTTTAAGAAACATGTGTTCAGATTTTATGTTTTGGTGAGGCTTGAGTTGCACCGAGTTACCGAGTTAGTGGTATTAAAATGGTGACAGATCATCGAAAGTATATTTAAGTGAATGACAAACGCATATTGAGACTTTTTACTCAAACTATACGAATATGATAACAAGTATTCATATTTAGTTTAATAAATGATAAGTAAGACAGTAATAATTTGGGACCGCGACCATACAAAATACAATTTGGCGTACCTATAGTGCGTAGTGGTCAAACATTAAAATATTACGGTATAGTTTACACATAGCATATTAATATATACACATAACTTAAATAAGTAGAAACCGTTTGTGTTGTCATCGAGTACGACTGTACGACTCTACTAATAACACATTAGCACAACACAACCATACAAAAGCAGAGTATCAGAGTAAATTGGAAACGGTTAATTAATTCCTTTTGCCACTCAGATAAAAACAATGTTCTCACACTGAAGATGTATTTTCAAATCCGTTTACTGTTTGTCGACAAAGATGTTTTCTGAAATAAGGTGAATATTTTATATTTATATACTTCCTCAACTACTAGATAGACGTACTGTGTCTATAAATTATTTGAAACTGGAATACATATTTTTTATTATTCTGCTTAGTGCGATTGCGAAATGTGAAATAAGTGTCTAGTTGAGCATACAGGCTACCGCGCCAAAATGCGCCAAAATTTGACTTGCACTGACACGAGCTTTCAGCTTTAGAGGCATCAGATTTCAGGTACTCCACTCACTTAATAACTTCCTAAGGTAAATATCAACAGGTATACGATTGAGAGCCAAACAAGAAGCTAAACATATGTATAATCGAGCATAGAACCAGCAGACAAATGTACTTTTATTTACTTCATTTACTCTTAACTGCACAAAATAAATCATTACACACATTAAAAATATTTAAAAGGCGATATCATTATAGTAAAAAGAGATTTAATAAATTTTTATAACGCTATCTGAAGAAGAATACACACGAAACAGGCATTTAGGTGCCAAAAGAATGTTGTTTTGTTAATAACGTAAAGATGACAACAACAAAATATTTACCTGCGTTTTACTCAATCCCATATTTTAAATCACTCTCTAGCCCTGATGTAATTTTATAATATGTAGATTTTCCATCAATGTCATCAATTACTTACGCAGTGCTACGGTGTGTCTTATGTCAGGTTAAATTGAATTACGTAGTATTAATCTGTTTTGTATGATTTACTGGCGTAGACGTGTTAATTTTGTATAAAAATGGCTATGACACTGTTGGCCATAAGTTACTCGTTGTTCAAAAAGACACCAATTAAGGAGTCTGCCCACTACCCCGTCTCATACCATGACCGTGCTAGGAACGTGTCAGGCAAAAAAATATTTTTTGTAAGGAATTGTGTAAGACTATGCCCACTAGACCGTTCCATCACCGACCAGCAGTTCCTATAGCAGGGCGTATCGTGTTGCTTTTCGTGTCTTATACGTTCTTAGCACGGTCATGGTATGAGACGGTGTAGTGGGCAGACTACTTAACTCCAAACCTCAAAGAAATTTACTAGATTGCGTCACAACTGCTTCCTTGTAATTAACTGACATTTTGCAATGACATCGGGATAATAAAACAATAGTCTTTCTGCACCGCGGGTGGTATTGTTGTCGGGATACCTGTCTCTTGCAACTTTCTTATATACCTTCGAAAGACTTAGATGTAACTAAGGAAATGTGTAATGTATAAAAAATATGTATATGGCTAAGAGTAAAAACAATGCTGGTAAACGTCTTTTAAAATTATGAAAGCATTCGAGGACATGAGCAAGCGACATGTTCACCTTATGAGTCAGTGACTAATTATATACTGTAATAAGGTTGCCTCAACGTCCGAGACGAGAAGCAAGGTTTAACACGACAAATCTCAACGACAACAAATCGTACGTGGATAATCGCAGCTTTCCTTGTAAATGGGCAGGCTCTAAAAGATAGGAATGATTGACACACAGTGGAAATTTAGCAAATGGTAACTTCACCTTTCGTCTCATGTATTCTATTACATCGATGATGATACTATACCTTACACTGTATTGGCATGTACTTAAGGCTCACGCTCTAAAACGTAGCACAAAAATACTCCATTTAGATGTACATTTTATAATTTTTTATACAACCTTAATATTCCAAATCATTCTTAAACAACACATACTTGCTTTCCTATAAAAATATGTTTATTTAATTAACGTGTAGGACGTCAAGATCGTACATTCGGCGTTTCGTCAACGCTTAACCTAGCTACGAAGGTGCGTATCTAAGTAATGTCTCCCTCTACCTGTATTTACTTAGTTAACGGGCAATTGCAGATTTGTATAATACTAGCGGTCGCCTAGTGCTCGAAATACGACCAAAGTTTGCCTGTAAGATATTGCTGATATATGTCATAAGATATCGATATATGTAACCATCGTTACGCGCTTCGACTGCGTGTGTCAAATGCATGGTTGTGTGCGTGTAGTGCTTTTTCATTAATTTAATGCATTTCTAATGCATATTTTATATAAATATTAGGATTTGCTCCACCTTCTCCATATAAACTTTAACTGTGTCAAATTTCATACTTATCCGTCCGCGCAATTTTCTTAAAAAGGTATACCAAGTTTTTACTTCACGTATTAATATTATAATAATAATATTTATACGCCTAACGTACCGATACATTTTGCATCGTTTTAATGTAGATAGCACCAGTCACCTGCTGCTCCGGATATCGGAGTCAGACGTTAACACCCTAAAGCAGCAAGAGCGGCGCCTCTACTGGCTCTTCGGAAACATTTACGTCCGGATCCTCGAGAAGGAAACCGAAAAGACCGAAGGCACTGCTCAAGCAGCAAAACCAGCCAGACCAAGCACAACACCTGTCGGGAATCCGTCACAACCACAACAGGACGCGATGGATGTTGTTGTTGTGACTGATACTCCGACAACCCCAGAAGTAGAGAAGTGCTTTCTCGACGTCGAAGGGAGTGAGACCAGCGACAGCTGCCTTAACGCCTCTCCGTTTCGTGACTAGCCACACTTCCATACTCCAAACCAACCTCCAGCATAGCCTCGCTGCAACGGCTTCCCTACGCAGAACGCTGGAAGAAAACCCCAAGACCATAGCCCTAATCCAGGGGCCGTGGATTAGGAAAGGCAGAATCTGTGGTCTCAACAACATCGGTGGAAAACTCCTTGTGAACACCACCGTAAGTAGCCCCAGAACATGTATCTATCATGTCAAAACACTTTTAATAACCAAATTCTGTTCTAGAGACTTCAAAACTGCTAGGTTTCCTGCAGCAATCAATAATCAGTCCTGTGATTTAGTCCTAGCGTCCACTTACCTGCTAAGCGACGAGGACATACCATCGCCAGAACTGATGTCCCTGGTGGAATACTGCCCAAAAGAAAAGCTGGAACTCATCATATGCACTGACTCCAACGCGCACCACACTTTGTGGAGCAGTGATAAGCCAAACGCCCGTGGAGAGGAACTGGTAAACTATATTTTTACTACTAAACTCCTTGTAGTCAATAAAGGATCAAACCCGTCATTTGTAAACCCAAGAGCACAAACTATTATAGACCTTAATCTATCAACAGACGAAGTATCCCACTTCATTACCGACTAGCACGGCTCCAAGGAGGCGTCATGCTTGGACCACAGATGGATACGCTTTAACCTTAGTATAGCCTTACCTACACCACAACATAGGCGCGGCCCACGTAAGACAGATAGGTTAAAAAAATTTAACGCTGTTAAATTAGCACTCGCTACTGCCAGCACACCGCTGTGTATGGCAGACGTCGAAGATATTGAACAGTATGTTGATACAGTCACTTGTATCATTACCTACAGTTATGAACAGAATTGCCCTCTCGTGACGCCCAAAGCAGGCTCCAAACGTCACCCTTAATTGCAGAAATAACGTCGCAAAGTAAGGCGTCTGTTCAACAGAGCAATAAATACGCGACGACCAAACGACTGGGCAACCTATCAAACCACAAAATCAACCTACAAGAAGCGCATACGACTCCGTAAACTGAAATGCTGGAAGCGTTTTGTACTAACATTGAAAACACCAGCCAGGCAGCCAGAGTAAAGAGCATACTATCAAGTGTACCTGAGAGCATACTAGGATGTCTGAAGAAACCTGACAAAACCTACACTAAATCAGATGCTGAAACCAGCGCACTACTGTTAGAGACACACTTTCCCGGGTGCCAGATTAGCGACACTCACAACTGAGAAGTGTACACTGAACGAGCATGCAGTAGTCAAGATTAGACTGTAGCCCTGGACCTCTTCAACAGAGAGAAAGTTTTATGGGATATCAGCATCTTCCTTCCCTTCAAATCCGCAGAGCCAGACGGAATCTTCCCCGGCCTACTAAGATGGAGCGGCGATCTCCTAGCAGACCACCTTGTTAATATATTCAGAGCATGCGTCGCTCACCGATACATACCACAGAAATGGAGGGAAGTGAAAGTGATATTAATTCCAAAACCAGGCAGGAGCGACTACACTTTAGCGAAATCCTTTCATCCAATAAGTCTCACGTCGTTCCTACTCAAAACATAAGAGAAGAAACACTCTAGTTCATACCTCTACACCCACACCAACACGACTATAGCCAAGGCAAATCCACAGAATCGGCGCTCCACAGCGTTGTATCGCGAATTGGAGACGGACTAACCGCAAAACAACCGAAGCTGGGCTTCATTGATATAATAATAATAATTTATTTATTTTGTCATGAGGTTACATAAAAAAGATACAATAGTGCTGCACTTTAATCAATATTTGCAGGTATTAATTGATCTATAACTCCCATGCCAGGAAATTCCTGTGTTATGAGAGTCTTCCATCCGTCTCTGTGTGTGTGTGTGTGTGTGTGTGTGTGTGTGTGTGTGTGTGTGTGTGTGTGTGTGTGTGTGTGTGTGTGCGTACGTGCGTGCGTGCGTGCGTGCGTGCGTGCGTGCGTGTGTGCGTGTGTGTGTGCGTGTGTGCATAGTGGGAAGTTGAAATGCGAAAAAAAATTGTTCCGAATATGCGTAAAAATAAATTCATATGGCATATGGTTTGATTATGTCTTCAGTGTCGATGTAATTTAGTGTTAGAAGATATTCCTTTGTTAATTGCTTGCGCTTATAATTATTCAAGTTGTGTATGTTTAGTTTCGAGTGTAGTTTGTTATATACATGTGTAATTAAGTATGGATAGTGTCGTTGCGCGAATGTTGTGTTTGTTTATATTTTGCGACAAGGAGGTTTTGGTCTTCTTCTTTGAGTGGGACGTCTGGTTGTCGGGGTAGGGTTTTATGCTCACGCATAATTAAGCGTAAGATAAAGAGCTGTCTAACCGTTAACACTCCGTAGCCCTTGTACAGTTCCCGGGTTGGGTATCGGAAAGGCTTGCTAAGGAGAACCTTAATCACAGCACGCTGGGCACGTTCTAATTCTATAATTGATTATTTAGCGGCGCCACACCAAGCGGTGATACAGTAGCTATGAATCGAGTCGCAAAGCGCGTTGTATTAAGAATCTTAATATTTGCCGATATTCGCAATTATTTGAACACAAGAATGAGTTTCCTGATTCTTGAGGACATCGATTGTAAGTAGTTCTTCCAGGTTAAGCTTGCATCTAATTGTAGTCCAAGATATTTTATGACTTCAGCTCTGCTCACGGTAGGACAAATACAATTTGGTCTTTGGGAGTTACATCCGTGGATTTTTATTATGAATGAGGACTTCGGCGGCAGTGTGGAGAGTAGCAGGCCAAATGTGACTAATTTTGTCTTTGCCACGTTTAAGGTTAGACTGTTTTTAGTCAACCAGTTTGCTACCTGTTGCAATATTGTTTCTGCTACCTCTTTTACTACGAACCAGTCGTGACTATATACAACAATCGCTGTGTCGTCAGTATAAACAACTACATATATGGATTGAAGGATTTTCAAGCTTACAGAGTTCATTCATATAAATAGAGAAAAGAAGAGTACTGAGCAAACTTCCCTGAGGAACACCGAATTCCATCAATTCCTCGCTGCTGGTATAGTCTCCCACCCTGACACATTGTCTACGGTTAGAGAGAAAGCTGTCAAATATTTTAAGAACGTTTCCACGCAATCCTATTGCTTCAAGTTTGGCTTTTAAAATGGGGACAGAGACAGTGTCAAATGCCCTAGAGAGGTCTAAGAATGTGGTTAGATATTTATAGTGTTTGTCCACCTTATCAATGACACAGTTTAATAAAAAAGAGACAGCATCTTCTGTGGACATTCCTTTTCTAAATATAAATTGGTTATCGGATATTATTTTAAATTTATTAAGATAATTATTGAGGTTAACATACAGCATTCTAAAATTTTGATATATCTGGTAAAACAGAAATTGGCCGGTAGTTGAAGATAATGTCTCTATTACCATTTTGAAATATAGGATATACAATGCCTTGTTTAAGAGCTTCAGTTTAATTTCTAAACCTAGCAGGACGGCTGAGTGGTCGGTAATTGTGGTTTGTACTACTAAAGTCACAGATTTATTTCTTGTTTTAAGCAGAACGTGATCCAAACAGTTGCTTTGGCGAGTAGGAAGTTGATGTGCTGGTAAAAGGTCGTGAGATGTCGCAAGATTTAGGTACTGGTTTGAACGGGAGTCGTTACTGTTAGAACTAATATCTATATATTAATACGTGAAGCAAAAACTTTGTACCTCTTGTTACGAAAATTGCGTGGACGGAGGAGTATGAAATTTGGCACAGTTATAGTTTATATGGAGAAGGAGCGGCGAATTCTAATATTTTTATAAAATATGCATTAGAAATACATTAAATTAATGAAAAAACACTATACGCATACAACTATGCATTTGACACAAGCAGTCGAATCGCGTTCGTAGTATTTCGGCATTTTACGGTTGACTTCGTATAATACTTCGTAACTATTGTTACCTATGTACATATGCATGTGGAGTAGGTGACTAAATGAAATGTGATAATAAGGGTATAGTTATAAACAATAAAACCTTAAAACTATCAAATTTATAATTTAAATAAATTATGGGCGAATTTCGACCACTTGGCGATGGCTAGTTTATATTAATGTCTCCAACCACTATTATGTTATAGTGGCGTGATAAATTTGACCGGACTTTGTTAAGGCTATCTAAAAAGTTATCGATGCTTTTGTTTGATGGTGAGCTATATAATGCAATTATTGCCACATTGTTATCTTTAGTACATAATGTAAGACAGCTCGAGTCCGCAAAAGATGGCTCTTTGATATTAAAATATAATTGTTCCTTGATATAAATTACTATTCCGTCGTTTTGGTTGATTCAATTGTTTGCTTGATATGATGTGAAGAATTAATAACATTCAATATTCATCGTCACCAAGAGACATCGAAGTTCATAATTTTTTTTATTTTAGCTTTTGATATTGGTGTGTAGGATTTTACGTGATTTTACTGAATTAATATATCTCTTGCAGTCACCTGGGAGGCATGCATACGAAAGAGAGACAGATATATTGTCATTGGGTAACATAATTATTTTTGTTTACAGAATGTTGATATATGATAAGTTGAATGAAATTTCCACATAAAGCGCAAGAGAGCGAATGTAAGTCAGTGTTAAGTTTTAATAGTGTATCACATGTTTGTGATGCAAAATAATGTGAAAAGATGACCCGTGTTATTCAAGAAATTGTCGTGTATGTGAGGTGAATATATGAGTCATAGTATGAAATTGGTGTATATGTGTTTGTTGAGTGTGGTGTAATAATATAAAATGATATGTAATATTGACATTGTTTTAGTAACATTATATAGAAGGAGCCTTTGACAAAACCAATAGCATAACCGAAGCACTAGAAACGTATAGGGTCGCTCCAACCCTATCAGAGTGGATAAACAATATGCTGAAATACAGAGCGATACAACTCTCAGTTAACACAACAACCAGGGAAATTGTGACCAGAGGCTGCCCACAAGGCGGTGTACTTTCGCCACTCCTATGAAACATAGTGGTAGACGACTTAATAGGAAAACTAAACGACAGAGGGCTCTTCACAGTGGGATATGCAGATGGCCTTGCAATTCTCGCGACCGGATGCTTCGAGGACACACTATGTGACCTCATGAGATGTGCCTTCAGAATAATCGAAGAATGGTGCATAAGCCATCGTCTATCGGTAAATCCGACAAAAACAGAACTCATAATGTTTACTCGCAAGATAAACTCAAAGAACCTCAGACTACCGAAACTATTCAACACCAAAATAAAACCTACCAACGAAGTCAAGTATCTAAGGGTGATACTAGACAGCAAATTGCTGTGGAACAAGCACCTTGACTACAAACTACAAAGGGCATGCGCATGCTTCTTCCAATGCAGCAGAATGCTCGGAAAGACATGGGGACTCTCCCCAAAAATAACATTGTGGCTATATATCGCGTAATTAGACCAACAATAACATATGGTGCTGTCATATGGTGGACCAGGACTAAACTCAATACCGTCATCACCAAGCTGCAGGATTCCAGAGAATGACATGCTCAGCAATAACAGGGTGTATGAGAACAACACCGACAGCCGCCCTTGAAGTCATCCTAGAGCTGGCTCCCATATACCTCTACATACAACAAAAAGCAACTATGGCCGCAATACGGCGGAAATACCAGGGCCTGTAGAACCACTAGGAGCCCACATGCATCGATCTTAGAGCGAGCTACAGCTTACGAACCACTGCTTGCCGCCCCGTGTGAAAAGATCTCCAAACAAAATCTGTTTAAAAAAAATTACCATGTACAACTTTATGAGAAACAAAGAGATCAATCGGGAATTAACGAGGTCCGAGTCTACACTGATAACTCAAAAACCATACAGGGAACGGGCGCGGGAGTTCACTCCCTTGATCTCAATATTAACATATCTATGACACTAGGCTCACACAGTTCTATCTTCCAATGCGAATGTGGGCCATTACGGAGGCCGTCACCGCGATCGACAGGAGAAGGATTAAAGGCTACAGGATAGGAATCCTCTCCGACAGCACAGCAATACTTACGAGCCCTAGAGAGCAATAGCTGCAACTATAGGCTCGTTTACAAATGCCACCTTGCTCTTGAAAGAGTTTCCACAAAAAACATTGTGATTTTACAATGGATAAAGGGGCATAGTGAATCACTGGGCAATGATGCTGCAGATGAATTGGCTAGAAGAGGATCAAAAACCACCACGGAAGGTTCACCTCCATTCCTCCCTCTACCATTCTCACAATTAAGAACATGGATGCGGCTTCGCAATCAAAGCCAACATAATAAACGCTGGGCACGGACAACGGACTGCAGACAATCGAGAGCAGCCCTACGGGCCATCTCACCACGTCTGACACACCGCCTGCTCAACCTACAAAGATTGGACTATCGGACCATCGTGGGGATCCTAACGGGACACTGTCCTCTGAACAAACATCTGTACAACATCGGAGCAACAGACAGCCCACTCTGTAGGAGATGTCTGACCGAAGAAGAATGCTGCCCATGTAGTCCTGAAATGTGTGGGAGTAACAGCACAACGTAAGTAAATCCTCAACAACCCGAGGTCACTCCGTGAAGCCTGCGAAGACCACAGGAAACTTCTGTGCTTCTGGGCGGAGCTGGGCTGGCTATCTCCATAACCGGCCGACCCTCACGCATAATGGACCAACTTGGAGTTCAAATGCGGAAAAGAGAGTCCAATAACATTACAATGTAGATATAAAAATATCTTACTGCATTGCTACCACTAATATTACTACTCAAATTTTGTTTCACTTTATTAATTATCATCATAACTAAGTTGTATGTGTCATAATACGCCTAAGCTCCATACAATATACTGTGGGTGTACCCGTATTAGGTGTAGGGTGTAGTATAGGTATACAGCCTAAAATCAAACATAAATTTCTACAAAGACAACGCTTTCTATAATATTGTTAAACAAACCATAACTGAAGCACCGAAGCTTTGCCAGTTCTGACAGTTGGTCTGCCGGTTGATACCTTCTCTTAAGACTTTATAGACGAATGGTAAGACTGTTTGAATACTTTAACATGACGGACCTCTACCAGTGCTTCGCATGCGTTCCTAAACCGACCTGCTAGTTGGAAGTAGATGATTTTGTTGCCAATTTTCTGACAGATCACAACAATTTTAAAAGCAAATTGACAACAAGCTAACCTAGCTTGTAAAAGTAAAAAGAGTGAAATCCACTAGCAGTATAAAGAAGTTGTTGACTTAAAATCAGTTCATAGATTGGTATAGATGCTGCAAACCAGCAATGACGCCCATATGGTTAACTAACTTGAAGGTTAAAAGGCGTATGAAGTTATCACTTTGTAATATTAGTGGCGCAGCTACATTCACGGGTGCCCACCCGTGAATGTAGCTTGACTAGGGCAAAATGTTATAAGGCGTTTCTAACAATAAGTGCTGCTGCTGGGAATCCAACAGGCGACAGTAGGCTCGCCCGCCATTACGTGGGATATAAATCATAATTGGCAAAATATCGGTATAGTACACCCCTGCCTATCTTTTAGTGGACATAAGCTTGAGAATACTTACTTAATAATTAATAAAAAATATAGGTATCTTTAAAATATTGAAGATTTAATTAACTGAAGTGTCTACGAGATATAATTACTTTTCGATATAATAAAGAATCTTCTCTTAGAAAATACAGGCATCCTTCAACAATTCTTTAAAATTCCTAGAATATGCAATTTCTTAACTGAGATCTAGACTCACTTTAATACTTGTAAAATATGAAAGTTAATAGACCTTTCCAACTATCGTCGTCACAATTAACTTTATTTCTTCAACCTTATCCATATTGCATCTTTTAAAATAGACTTTGCTGCGTCCAACCGGGGATTACTCTTAATACTTCAAGTTTGGGACAAGCACTAGTTAATTACGGGCACGGATAAAAAGTTAAATTAAAACATGGAAGAAGAAAGAAATATTACAAACGTAAAATGTGGCAGAAAGAAAAATATTGACATAAGCTATAGCATTAATAAAGTGACAAAAATCGTCAAAACTTGTCCTTTTTTATTGTATGTGGTGGGTTTGAATGTGAATAAATTATTATATGAGCAGTTTGTCTGCTCACAACAGACTGCTGATGACTGTATATGGACAACAAGTGTGTCCGGTGAAGATCGCGAGACCGATATCCTGTTTGTTTGCACCAACGTACGTACTGCTTTAGATTTATATTGCTGCCATAAAAACATCCATTTAAAGCGTAACTGCATTTTACGTCAACGGAATCTTATTAAAAAGTATCCATAATATATTTAAAGTAATAAATTTATCTTCTTTTATACTAGAAATTTCATTTCTAATTAATATTCTATACTATTAATGGGTACTATTAAAATAATTACAAGACAATAATAGTAACAATGATTCTTGGTATAAGTTAATAAATACCGTTATAATTTACGACTTGAATAGTTATAAAATACTCGTTTAAACAATAATAGCCTGCATGTATTCTGGGTGCAGTTATCCACAAAAGTTAATTCACACAAACGCTATCGACACGTGTCTAGGTAGACACGAATGCTGTCGATAACGTTGCTCATGCAGGTGCACGAGCATTTAATAACTTCGTTTGAAATAGAGCATTTATGCCAACCGCCCCATTTCTTAACCAATTTGTCCAATATTTTCTTCTCAATTTCGGGTGCATTTATCCCGAAATGGAAAATATTTTCGTTTAAAATTTACCTTTTACACGCATGCATTAATTTTTTCGTTTTGCGGGTCAAATACCGAATGCCATTTTTCTCGCTGTTATCATATTTAGAACGCTTGCAGACCAATTCATTGCATTTATAGGTTTTCTAAGTGACAATATGTGGCTGACATTGATGGTACGCGTGAATCAAATAACCGGCTCTTGTAGTACGAATTGAAATATTCATATGTCGCCGCGGCCTGCGAAAGGCTGATTGATTGATATGTATTATGTGAAATAGCGCAGTAATACTTGATAAGCTATTACAACTACATTACATTATTATAAACTTTATGGAAATCTATAAAAAAGCTTAAGACAGAAATCGTCAAAAACGCTGTGGTGCGCTTTCAGACTTAAAAGTTTGTTTTGCGAACCAACGTATTTTAAAACTCATTCTAACTAAATGTAAGGACAAAAATAACTTACACATCAGTTACTTTACACTCAGGCGAGATGGCAATATTGCTGTATTCTTTATGAAATAAAGTTTACGAAAGGCTTTTGTATTGTACTTACGTTGGAGGGCCTTTACCCTATTTCCTGAATGTAGTAACTTTGAAGCTTTTTTAACTTAAACTATGTAAAATATCAGTTTCAAGTACGGTGATATAATTAGCTTTTGTATGGCAATCTACAGAGACGGACAAAGCCTGGTCCTCTATAACGAATATAAGACTGAATAAATAACAATAATAATTGACTAAGAAGCTAGAGTGTCATTATTGATAGAAAAGCTGTAGAACGGCGGACAAAGAAAGAGCTGGCGACGATACTAGAGTGCTTCCTATCGATATTACAGAACGAATAACTCTATACTAATACTAGTTTGCTAATACGCAGCGATTTAGTTACCTATTTATACTGTATATTTATTGAAGCTACTACTAATATTTTCTATATCATACTTGATAGGCAGGTGTATCAGATAACTTAGCCTGTCAGTTATAATAATTACACAAAATCGAAAAGTTGCTATGAAAATTCATTGTCATTTTTCGATTTTGAAGGTACATACATACATACATAGATTTACGCCTGTTTCCCTGAGGGGTAGGCAGAGACTATGGATTTCCATTTGCTACGATCCTGACACACTTCTCTGGCTTCATTCACTTTCATCACATTCCTCATACACGCCCGTCGGTTCAAGGTTCTCTTAACCTGGCCTTTGTCCAGAACGCCTCCGATCTGATCAAGAAACGTTCGCCTAGGTCTTCCTCTTACGACTGTTCCATTCACACTAGCCTTATAAACTTTCTTAGTCAGTCTTTCCTCGTCCATTCTTTCTACATACCCAAACCATCCTAACATACCCTTTTCTATTCTTGTCACTATATCCACTTTCATGCCGCATCTCTCTCTAATCACACTATTCCTCATTCTATCTTTCAGAGTCACACCACATATATTTCTCAGCGCTCTCATTTCTACAGCATTTATTCTGCTCTCATGCTTCTTTTGCCATACCCAACTTTCACTTCCATACATAAGCGTGGGCACTAATAGTCTTCTATGAACAGCCAAACGTGCCTTTTCGGAAACATTTCGACTGTTCATAAAAGCGCGTAGAGCTCCATTCACTTTGTTGCCCGCAATCGTTCTCCTTTCAATATCTCCCTCATGTTTACCATCCCTTGTAAACAAAGTACCCAAATATACAAACTCTTTCACTTGCTCCACTTTTTCTCTATCAATCATAATATTACACATCGTCACGCACTCTTCCTTTTCAAATACCATTACTTTCGTCTTGCTTACATTTATTTATATTTATTTTGAAGGTGTCTTAAAATTTAGTAATTAAACCGTAAGATATAACTTTTATGCAAGTTAACTAAACTTAATTCATCGCCTCCTAATGGGAACGACTGGTTACGAGGCAAGATTAGCGAAAAACTACTGATTAAGCGCTTCATATACCGCTACTTTTACTAACTATTGTCGACAGACTATTAACTAGCTAGAATGTTAGTCAACCGAAACAAAGTTTGATTGTCTTGTTTGCCTTTGCAATCAAGATATACAATTTAACATGTTATATTCTAGATCGGACGGCTATTATAGGGTTCAACAAATACATTGAGTGGAAAGTCGATTAATGGAACAAACATTTCTGTGATCAACAAATAATTAATACAAGTACAGGTTTGTGTTATTTGCTTGTCATCATGACAGCAAAACTATTTTTTGTGATTCTGCCTGTGTCACATCAGAAATAAGTAGAGACAGAAATGTGTGTGCCTTCAAATAGTTGCACCAAATCTGGATTTTCTACTGTTTTCGTTTTTTGAATATAAAGTCCCTCTCGATATAGAGATAGACTGCATTTAAAAAATGGTCTGTTTATCTAGATAATCCTCTGACTTAAAATGCTAGTCGCTATATTTCAGTATTACCATGACCGCATATTTTCATTACCGTTAATTTAAATGGTAACTGATATTCACTTATCGGTATACCGATGAAACCGTCAATGAATATAAAGTATAATTCACTTTCATAATGAAGTAAATTGATTGAAGTGCAGCCACAGTTGTGGTGTAAACATCATTTATATTAAATAAACTTAAAAGGCAGTCCGAATATAATACTTTTTAAACTTATGCATCAGTTATTTATGCGTATGGATCAGTTAATTGTGTCAGGTCATGTCCCGGGTTTCTGAATTAAGAATAATCACCTTAAGAACGATATTTTAGAGAAAGCGCGTACATCGCTTTTATTGGTAGAGTAGGAGAGCTTACAAATTTACAGTCTGGCAATCAGAATTAACTCAAAAAGAATGTACCGTGGGCTAGCTACTCTTTACTTGATACATAAAGAAGTTCTTATTCAAATCTAGGTTAAGAGAAAGAATATTTTAGCGAGCATCTTTGTTCCAAAAGAAAACGTCAAAGATAAAGTAAAAGAACCGTAATCGTACTGCGTGTCTTCCTATAAATCACAGAAATGTTTATGTACAAACAAGAATCATTACATAATTTTATATCTGACATGTTTGTGCCTTGAGTTCAAGTCTGCAGATTTGAAGAGAAAGAACTGCAACTGAAAACGTGAGGCAATGTGTCAAGTTGGTATCATTTAGGGCGGCATAATGATCGACAGTAAAACGCCTTTCGTCACGTAGCAAGGGCTGAGTTTGTGCATTCGTGTCTTAGAGCATATGCAGAAGAGATTACAGCCTTTTTTATGATCGCAAATAAATACATATAATATTATGAATTGCTACAAATCTTGGCGTTGGAAAATACAAATCCAGATGTTATCGATACCGTTGTTAATCCATGCACAAGCGACCAACAATTTTTGTTCGTTGACGGTACACCTGTAACCTTCAACAAGTGAAGACCGTTTTCCAGAAATTTCGAATTTCTCACAGCTCACGACTAGATTCATTGGTTATGTAACATAAACCTGAGCACGTGTAGGACTACAATAGAATCGCTTGCTAACACCCTAGATATAGTCAGATATCAGGTGAGCCTCAACTCAAATGGGACCGATCAATCGACAACACACTGCAAATGTTACTCGATTAATTACTAGTTAATTTACTAAATGGATATAAGAGTAATTGTGTGGTTATTTATTGATCGAAGAATGGTAATAAGTAATTAAACTGGCTGACTGGAAATCTACAGGTACAGTATAAATGAAAACCGGGTAATCTATACAGATTATATTTATTATAGGTTACTTACTAAGGTTATAAGATCATATATTATAACAAATGTTTCTAGCTATAAGCACTCTATGATTAAATTTTTAGGTTCTACGCGGGCAACATGTTGCCTACGAAGAATATCGTACACGCCATATATTTTTGTTTCCATTATGTAATCATTAGCTTATTTAATTGCTTAATCAGTTTTTCACCTAAAAGTATATTTTTAACTTTACAAGTATATTTTCGCCCAGCTCCGGCGAACATATCTTATCTGAGACTAAAGTAAATGTTATGTTTTCTGTTATCAGTCCATAATATCAATGGCTGTTTTCAAAAAATCGCTCGCTAATTCAATACGTTGGCAACCAATAAAAAAGTAAGTGCCTTGGTCATAACGGGCCGACATTTTGCACAATGTCATTTTGTATTATATGTCATCAAGTTTTATTACCAGTTTATATATTGAGAATATTTTTTATACATTGGAAGGTATATTTTACTTTAAATTAAAAAAGATATAAAAACGCAATCTTTTCCTACGTTGATCTTGTTAATATTTATATTTTGTAACAATCGCGTGTTGCAATTTGTAACTTAATCATAGTGTCGCTGGTTCAGCTTAATGCTTTAGTTTATTTCTTCTTATTGTTATTATTATTATTATTATATTGTTTTCTCTTTGCCCGTACCTACATGAGAATATCGCTCGCCCACGCCTGAGTGTCAGCTTATTTACATGTGTATGCAATATGCATACGTATTATCAATGCATGACTACCTTATTAGTTTAATATGTTTGTGCTAAAGGTAGCCAAGGTTCATGTGAACAAAGTTGCATTCAGTTTTTTGGGGAGTCTTAAAAGTGTGACGCTGTATTGCAATACAGCGTCACACTTTAGCCTGTAGGCACCTGTAGGCTTCGGCGCCAATCAATGATCGCTTTAACCTACATTTTTAAGCGTCGGTTTATAGACACAGACTTATTTTAAAATTTATTTTATAGGCATATTTGCTACTATTATAGACATGACTATAAAATGACGACAATAAGTGCAATTATGACATTTGAAATATTTCTTGTATATCTAAATGCAATTTTAAGTGGTTCCTATTATCATTTAATATTATTTTTAATATAATAATCGATGTATGTGATGATAGTGAAGTTAATAATAACATAACCGTGTTCGCGAGGTCGTTATTACTGCCAAAGCTGATACCAAGAAGAAGGCAGTTCTATCTATTTATAGCGATGCACCGAACTCAGCTGTTATGTCAGCATTTCAAGATTATTTCATTAATGAATGGTTCTGAAATGTTAGATTTAGTACAGAGAATTGTTTCAAGAACTGTTTTTGAAGAACAAATAACGTTTAAAGATGGTTGAACAGGATGTTGTTGATGATGCACGAGTTGTTAACGAAACAGTCACTAATATCCCCTCTACATGCATTTTTTTTAAGAAATGTTAATTAGATGTTAGCGGTAGCTCAGTGGGGAGACCAACAGACTGCAATGCAGTGGGTCTCGTGTTCGAACCCACGTTGCGCAACTCTGACTTTTGGCAGTTATATGACCTTTCGAAATTATGTGCGTATTGATTGACAATTATCGCCTACTCCGTGCCTCGGAGAGCATGTTAAGTAGTCGGTCCCGGCTGCCATGAACATCTATGGCAGTCGTTATTGGGAAGTCGGTGCCTTATAACACCCTGACACTGGTCTAGCCTTAGGGTATCGTTAGCCTTCGGGTTGTGGAGGTCAGTTGGCAGCCGCTCCGTGTAAAAACTGATATCCAGTCAAATACGGTTAGACCAGAAAAGCCGATCCCAAGTGACTTGGGAATAATAAAGGCTAGAAGGAAGAGAAGAAGAAAAGATTTTTGATATTCTTCTATATTATCTCCTATAATAATTATTTTGAGCATAACAAATTGACATGCAGTCGATCTGCATGTACAAAATAAAGCAAGTAAAAATCTGACCAAACTAAAATCTGTCTGTAAACAATCCATTCAAGCTATACCAAATATCAGTAGACATCAATTCAGCAGCTAATCTGTGAAAATTTTACAGATAGAGAAAGCCAGGCTATTACTTTCACATAGGAATAAGAATAATGTACTTATATTAAAAATATATGACATAGAAAATCGTTTAAGCATATATTATAAGATTTCTACAAGATAGAAAAAATACCAACATATAAAATAATTAAACTCAAGTCAGAAACAGTTTAAGAAACCTAATAAATATGAAGATAGCGCTTGGTAAGAAGTAAGTTTTGCGCCCTGCGCCTTACTTCGAACACCAAACGACGCGTCGAGGACAAGACCACCACCCAAGAAAAGAAAAGAACATACGTAAATATCATAAGAGTAACTGAGACAACAAAACGGTCGCGGAATGCGGCGCACTTAATTTTTGTAACGGACTACGGGTCGAAAAGCGCGCGTCGCTGCCGTGAGGACCATGTAGTACGGACCGTATGGAGCAGGTGGGGGGATTGGCTGTAGTACGACGGCCCGCGCTTCTCGTAAAGGAAGCGACCCTGGCGCGGTCATTGCTCGCCGCGACCGCATTCCTCGCCCCCGCCCCCACACCTCCGCGGCGCCTGCGCATCAATGAACGGCTCGCGCGCAACCGCCGCGTCCACTCGCCTCGTCTCATTCCCGCCAGTCTGCTTTATCCCCTGCTTACTTCTTTATAATCTTATCTCGACGAAATACTAACAGTTGTTGTGTAGACTTATTTATTACACTCAGTTGTTTAACAATCAATAAAAATATATAATGCCTTCACGATGCTGTATGTACTTGAAAAATAATAAAATATCAGATCAAGAGAAAGAAATGGCTCAAGTCGTACTTAAGTTAACTTTCAATTTCAATGGCTTACATGCTTTACTATGTATTTACAAGCAAGTCGAATGTAAAAGTGAATTTATAATATCGAAATATAAATATATATTTGCCCGAATTCATTTTTAACATAGAATTGTTGGTGAAAAGTTATATAAAGGTACCTTTAATATATTTATAGCGATGTCTATGGAAGCGATGTAAAAGAGGTCCTCGGAAAAATATAATTAGGTATATAGGTCTTCCATTAACATTTTTTATTTTATTATATGTATAATATATAATATTTTAATAATTATTCCAGACATAAATACACCTACTTACGTACAACATTTACGGTTAATGACAGTTATGAAGAGACTAAAGCACGTTTTTTAGCTTGATAAGTCTGTTTCCCATGCGGTATTTATAATGAATTGTAATACGTACGTAAACAGAGTTACACTTCATTATATTAATATATGTTCACAAATAACTCAACATGTATTTTACTCAGTTCCGTATTTCCGATTAATTCGTTCATGAACGAGTGCATTGAGTGCAAACATGGAAGCGAAAAATGTACATTTCACATAAGGACGCTTTCGATTAAGCTCATTATATTTGTAAATAGTATTTATTTTTAAAATACGGATCGATAATATACTGTAACTATTATCACTTGAAGTCAAAAATAGATAAATTATTGTTTTAAAATACCGGGTTGTTATATTAATAATCCAGCGAACCGCGAGTCGGGATCGCGCATCGAGGATCGTAAAAATAAAAAGCTTGTTCTGAGAATCTCCACCTCCTTACTATTCAGGAACTGTGTCAACAGCTGCGTTTATTTTCTAATGCTATCTTGTTAAAAGTTGTACTACTAAGCTTAGGACAAAATTAATAGTTTCTTCTATCGCAATTATGGCATGTAGGTGTTGGACTTGCTAGACATAGAAACACGGACACAAGGAACACCAGGATTAGGTCTATATGTATATGTGGATTACGACACAATTTCTGTCCTGTGGAGAGCGAACCAATATATTTTGTCCTGTTGAAATCGTATCCACAAAACTTGGCGCGGTAGAGTGGCGAAGGGACCACTTAAACCATTGACGCCTATGGTACCTTAAGTAAAAAGAGATGACATAACACTAAAAGAGTTCAGCTGTTACTGATCATTTAATGAGTATAAGAATAGACCGTTCTGCTCGTGGAGTACGCCTTACAGAAAGAAAAGACAAGTATCTTACAACAAAGCAGCGTAAAAATAGTAAAACGTTAATTCACTTCACCCGATAAGTAAGTGTTGCAGCAGGTCACATCCTTAATTATTCCATTTCTTTCTTTGAATCCTATATTTAATTCAGTTTCTCTAGGCTCAGCAATGTGCGAACGATACCCTTGGTATCACAAATCATCATCACTTACAATACCTTGCCAGTACTAATAAGTCTAACGCAACGTATAATCTAAACTGAGACAGTCTCAAACACGGGCACCATTTGGCACACTGTTAATGAGGAGTCCTAAAAATAATATTTGAAATGAACGATAGCGATTTTTGCCATATTTGAATTTGTACGTGTATTTTAATAACAATAGCATTATTTTCTACTTTCATAGAAAATGGCTGATTAAAATAATAACAAATAAATAATAGTTACTATTTTCAACATACTGCGTTTAACAAAATAGTTAATTAAAAAATTCTGCATGATTTTTTAATTATACCTACAAATAATTTGAAATGTAATTATCGAATCTATGTAAGTTTGTGCAACAAATTTAAATGAAGTAACTGAATTTTAGTATGTTTAATGTTGATACATATAGCCATATTAACGAATAAAATATATACCCTAATAAAACAAGAAAATTAAAATAAAATAACGTATAATTATACAGTTATGATATGCACGTAGCAGATGATTTGATAATTATAATTTTACGTTTAAAATAAGTGTATTAATTATTTTTCAATATGTATATCTATACATCGTATATAAATAAAATATTAAATATTGTGCTAATCAAAGTGAGCGTTAGATTTCGTGTTTACTACAGTAAGTAGTTATTAGAGCTCCTTATGACAGAGGTGAATGCAATTCTAAGCGAGTAAATATGTTCAACAGAAAGCAATTGAATCGATTTAATTTGTTTTTATAAATGTCTACCGGGAAATACGAGGAATACAATCCAATATATTTCCAACGTTTACAAGTTTACGGGAGCTAACGAAAGCGTCCAACGTAGGTTGTCCAACGGCTTTGCGCTTCGTGGCAAGGCGCGCGGTCAACGCTCGGCAAACTGTCGGACTTACAGGTTGGACATGGGGCAATGGAATCCGCGGGGGACAAAAAAGAAACGCGCCCGCGCCGCCTGCCGCGCGCGCTTCTCGACTACTAAACAACGGCATATTATGGCCAACTAAGAGCCACGTCCCACATCGATGCTAGGTGCATCTTCCACCATATAAACAAAAACACATACGTTTTTTAATAAATGCAGTTGTATAAATTCAATTTTCAGTCTAGTATAATTTAAGCATCTTAACTGCACTGCTGAAGGAAGTCTAGCTGCTGGTAATAAAAATATACCGTGAGTACAATAACACGGTACTAATGAGACCTTAGTCTGCCAATCTCCTATTCATTAAGCAAACTTGGGCCTTGCTTAAAAGTAGAGCTTTTAAACACTAGGAAGAGCATTTCGCTTGCCTTATTCAACACGCGACAATAGATGGTCTTGTTGTCAGTGTGCAACGTCTATGAAGAGCAGCCATGTATACCACGAGAAATCCAACAAATTATTAAAAATTGTTATGTTTATATAATTAATTCTTTAACAAGTATGAAGTAGACGCCATATCTCGAGTTCGATGCCATGGCATGAAACTGACTTTTCTAAGTTATGTGCATATTAAGTATAGCGTGTCTGGTGTCAAATGTATGTTTTTAAATTCATTTATTTTAAAAAGTAATAAACGATGCGGGTTGGTTGTGGTGTCATTCGAACACCCGACCGTGCGGATCTTCAGTCACAATGCCGCAGTGGTCGGGAGAGCATCGTGCGTTCGCTATCGAGGCGATTTTTAAAGGCGGCGATTCTTACGTCGTCGATCGTCGCAAGTTCTGCTCACACTTCAATATTCGACGGTTGAGTGTCCATCACTCAACCGTCGAATATTGAAGCGTGAATTTAATTCGTTCTTGGGTGGAGGGATTTCGTGCAACTGCTTCTGTTATGAACAGTCCACGCCCGAGGCTTAGCCGGACTTCAAGAACCTCCGCAAACATTGAACTGGTTGAAACAAGTTTACGAGAAAATCCCCGACTTTCGATACGGAAAAGGGCAGCCTCGTTGGGACTTGCTAGAGCAGTTGTCAATGAACTTTTTAGAAAAGACTTGAAGTTCCATCCATTCAAAATTCAAATCATCCCCAGGAATTGAAAGAGAATGACTTAGTGCAACGAACAGTTCAGTGAAATAATGTTGCAGAGGTTTCACACGGTTAATTCGATTTTTTGAAGTGATGAGGCTCATTTCCTTTTAAACGGCCATGTTAACAAGCAAAACTGTCGTCATTGGTCTCCACGAACACAATGCACGACTGAAACATCAAAAACCCCTGCATTGCCCCAGAGTAACTGTTTGGTATGCTTTGAGCACGAAAGGGATTATCGGGCCTATTTTCGAAGATTCCCTAGGACAAGCAACGAATGTCAACAGTGAGAATTATGGACGAATGATTAAGGACTTCTTTTTGCCGAACCTACGGGCTCATCCATCCTTCTCGTCGCACACTTGGTTTCAACAGAATAGAGCGACCCCACATACGACTGGAACTTCGATGATTTTGCTGCGAGAAGCTTTCCCTCAAAAACTTATTAGTCGCTTTGGGGAGATCCCATAGCCATTGAGGTCGCCTGATTTGACCCCAATAGATTTTTTATTGTGGGTTTTCTCCAAAGAAAGAGTTTATAACAACAATCCGCGTACTATTGTGGTCCTAAAAAAAAACATTGTTCATGAAATCCGCAGCATTCAACCGAGCTTGCTGCAGTGTGGCACAAAACACGTGGTTTCGTTTTGCACAATGTGTGCAACTTAATTTAGGACATTTGGACGACATTGTTTTAAAAAAATAAAACTCGTATCATTTTTGTAACTGCCAATGTAATTAATAAAATATATACTCAATAATAAGTTTTTATTTAACTTTGAAATCATAAATCTGCCGCCAATCACCCTGTACTTAATTATACCTACAGCATAAATGAATGTAAACATCGATCGTGAAGAAACCTGAATGTCTAAAAGTTCTCCATAATGTTTTCAAAGATGTGTAAAGTCAAGCGCACTGAGCCAGTGTGACGGACTATGAGCTAACCCTTCTCAGTTTATAAACAGAGCCATATATTACACAAATTATAAAAAAAAAATGATTCTTTTGTACATTGTCAGGTTTCTCCCAAAATAATACAAAATATTAAAAAGAAAAGCCTTGTACTCATTTTTATTATGAACAATAGAGACAAATATTAATCAAATTAGTAAAACATTGGTACTATATTATCCTTGACTTTGATGAATAGAGTTTATCACTGAATACTCAATTGAAACATTATTTACGCTAAACAGGAGTTAAAGAATCTCATATACCAAAAATATGGACATATTCAAGGGAACGCATTGAACAAATATTATTCTCGATACGAACACATTTCTACAAGCTGATATAACCTCAGGTAAAAATCAAAGGAGTATTTTTAGCACTCGAAATGGACTAATTAACTGTGACTCACCGAATCCTATCGACAACTTCAGGGCCTGGTAATGGATAGAAGAAATCGCTAATAACCGCGATAGAAAACTAGTTCTGGGCATACCTAGAATAAACCTAATAACCAGTACAATGCCTGAAACCAATATATAATAATAAACCGAGGGCAAGAACAAATAAATTCGCTATTCTTTAGAAGTCCTGTTAGGAATAAGCTTCAAAATTCATATGTGCAACTTGCACTCGCTTACTTTGTATTTATGAAGCAATAAAGTTCGTGTTGTCGATACGGTTATTTGCCAACAAAAGCAAATATATAGTTTGTACTTCATACAATAAAAATCATTTGAACTATAGTATGACCTGATTAATAAAAAGCCAACATATAATAGATGATTTATTTACTGAGTTTATATGTTATTGTATCTTTATAACAACCTAATTCTAGAATTAATCAAAACAGTGCTTTTACGCGTATGACAAAAGTTTTAAGTAACGATCGTCAAAATAAAAATATAGTAAACAAAATATTTAAAATAAAAGTTAACTTTCACGCACAAATTCAACAACATGGTCCGTTCGAACCTTCCAAGAAGACCTTACTTGCGGGCCCGTTTCTCAGAAGTGTGGCCAGCTTTTTACGCGCCAAATTCTTATTACAATGAGTTACGGATGCTACTGTACATTCCGAGATTCTGCGCCCTGTGACAAGCATGCCTTGTGCAATCTGGAATGGTTACATCCCGCTATAGTGGCATTGAACCCGTCAAATACCATTGAACATGTATTCAAAATACCTACCTCTTTTTAAATATTTTAAAGTGTTAAGCTTTTAATCGTAAGTAATTTGTGTGTTTTGACGTAAATCAAAACCGTAAACCTGGTTTTTATTGAAAAGACTTAATTTGCAATCAGTACACATTCACAAAATTGAAAGCTCGTAGTGTTTTAAATATTGGATATAAAATATGCGTGCTGACATTTTGCCAATAATTAACAACTCTCCTATTTACATTTATGACGACCGTATGAATACGCGGTGCAGCGTTATAATTATTATTATTCTGGTTTATATTAAACTTAACTTACGGGAAAATTAAATGTGAATACACGGCACATTTAGTTAAAGATAAGTGCCAATTGTTAAAGGCTGCACCTCACCAAATCGCTCAGCTATGGTTCCGGATCAGTGTCAATGACCGACCAACATCGGAAATAGATACTCCCTCCCAGAGTTCCGGCGAGGTCCTCCATGAATAAACATAACTAACATCATGCATATAGTAATCATACTACCTGAATATCGACCACTCTGTTTATAGTGAAGTCCTAGTGACAATTAGTTAGAAGCGTGAAGCATTTAGTAGCATGATTCGATTACCTGCAAAGCAGAGCCAATCAGGTGTCATGTCAAAGGACATTTAACTAAGAGTTGGAATTGATCTCAATAATGTTCGCGCTGGCCACATGTTGTTTCCGGTTCGTAATAGATGACGTCTACTTTTATTTCATAATACCGTGTTTTATTCACTCTATTCAATTGAATATATGTAATATGTTGAGTATTCAATTGATATAAGTACTATAATTTTCTATCACAATTAACTGTCTTATATCTGTGACTCTTTCCTTAATTGACGGCCAACACATAAAGTATAAAATTTACAAATCTGTACAAAATAATAAAACCTCTAAGATATATGTACGTATCGATATATGTGTACGATTATATTGTAAGACACCATCAATGGGTCATAAAATCCAAAACTAAAAAGAGCCAGTAATAATGTCATCGAAATTAGAACTGCAGAATATGTAAGAATATATAGGTACTCAATAGTACCTAGTTCTAACAAATTTCAGTACAGTGTATACACTTACTCTGTATTGAAATTGAAATTAAATATAAATGATTAATTAGCTGTTGTGATAGGTAAAAGACACACAAGGATTCAATAATGCCACTGACTAAATAGTATGCGATACAAACAGATGAAGCACATGATGGTGTCAGATAGGACAAAGGCGGTTCGCCGCGCGCCTGTACGTTGTTGCAGCATAGTATCATCGGCTTGGAGCGTTCGATCCGAACGGTGTCGTGGTGTTCCGCGAGTAGGTGGGTCGCCTGATCTCTCCAGCGGCATTGCAATGCACATCCGGGGCGGTCGATACGAAAGGCGACTTGCGCGGTGCCGCGGCGTCCCTCGCCACCCCGCGCCGCAAACACGGCCCCCTCACGTCTTCGAGCCCCCTCCGCGACGATTCACATCGATTCGCACGCTTGATAATTATTAAGAGCTTGCTGTGAAAATTTATCATCTTACACCAGTAAGAAAACGGATCTCAACTCAAGGAGTGGCTGGTATAAAAAATATATTGGAATTTTTATTTAAAGCCCTGCTATGAATTGATCTTTTGGCGTGGATTTTTTATGTGTATGGAGTATGGACGCTTTCTTTTTATGCGCTTTGTTAATAATTGTAATAAATTATTATAACATATTTGCTAGTGTAGTTGCGATTGCCTAGTGTTCGAAATTCGACCAGTTTGCCTGTAAGATATTGCTGATAATATGTCATTATATATTGATATACATAGGTATAGGTAGTATAGGTACATAGGTACCTAACCATAGTTACGCGCTTCGACTGCGTGTGTCAAATGCATGGTTGTGTGCGTGTAGTGTTTTTTCATTAATTTAATGTATTTCTAATGCATATTTTATATAAATATTAGGATTCGCCTCTCCTTCTCCATATAAACATTAACTGTGCCAAATTTCATACTCCTTCGTCCGCGCAATTATCGTAAAAAGGGGTACAAAGTTTTTGCTTCACGTATTAATATATAGATTCTCACTACTAAAATGTACAGAATATCTTGAAGAACTTGTAAACTAACTAGCTCGTGGACCTAAGCACATGGCTATTCAAAATGAAGTGTCTAATCACAGCTTAGTAATAGTAATTATAAAGTAATAGTCAGATTTGATTAGCGTAGAATCGTATTTGTGTCGCTAATGGTCTAAGGACTAATGTCCTGTAAATATATATAGGTAGATATATGACTTCGACTATAAAATCTCAAGAATCAAACGCCTAACTTACATAACTACTTAAGTGAGTTTAACGCAATGCGGGATGTATCCACGAGGCCGTTCCAATCCTCCGTTCCGTTAACGTACATCTTACCCGCTTCGCGGATTTTATGACGTCCTATTGTAGTATATTTATAAAGTATAAGAAAATTTTATCGTTTACCTTCCTATAACAGATTACAATGCATATCACACTACAACATGTGGTTTGTAGTACTTAAAAGGGGAAACACTTTTCACGAAAGTACGTCTAAATATATTGTGTGTGGGTTTTATAGAACAATATTGACGGTACTACCCCAAACCATAACACATTCAAACTATGTTTTGTGTAGATCACGATCTCACTAAAAATTTGGCACCAGACAGAAACATCAAGCATCAAGAATAATGCCTCAAGGATTATATGTTTTAGTTGGAGAATAATTAACTTTAAATACGGATATCAAAAATACTCGAATTTAGTAGAAGAGAGTGACACAGATATTAAAGAAATACGACAAAATATTTTAGTTATGTTCGTAAGATGATGCATATAATAACCAAAACTGAAATGAAACGTTGAAAGAATGTCTTAAACTAATACTTAATAATTCAGTATCAGTTAAAACTCGAAATGCTTTAAGACTGCGCCGAGCGTAAGATAGATAATGATGACAGAGCTCGTGCGGCGGATATTCAAATCGGCGCGCGGCCGCCATAGTAAAATTTTATGGAGGATTTGAAGTGATTTTTTGATAAATATGTATCTTTATTGTCAACCAATAACTTAAATATTTGGGACGGACAAATTGTAATATATACATATATGTATCTTATGTGGGGGCCAGTCAGTGCAGACCGGCGACACTTCGACCCAGTGGGATCTTTTGTGTCGACACTCTCCCAATAACGACTGCCATAGATGTTCATGGCAGCCGGGACCGACGGCTTAACGTGCTCTACGAGGCACGGAGCAGGCGATAATTGTCAATCAATACGCACATAATTCCGAAAGTTAGAGGTGCGCGACCTGGGTTCGAACCCGAGACCCTCTGCATTGCAGTATGTTGGTCTCCCCACTGAGCCAATTGTAATATAACTATTTATGTTTCGTTTAAGCTGTAAAATAGGATAGATTTCCACTGTTTTAATCTAAAATCACGTAACACGTTTTTGCATTTTTCATGCAAATTATGTAATTTTGTAGGCCGTTTTTATACACGGAGTAATTGTAAACACATTCATTGTTATGGTAAATGTATATTTTATATTTGTATTAAACAAAAAGTGTTGATTTTATTCACTTAACTGTGACCGCCTGTTTTGGCACATTTCGCTCGGCGCAGTCTTAGAACGAACAAAATACTGAACAGATAATACGAAAAACTAAATATAGTTCTTTATAATGAAAAACGCCTAGTAATCAAGTATAATAATTATAATAGACACGTAGTATTTTATTGCACTGAAGGTGATTAAATAAAAACTACCAAATCAATCATCTAATAGCAAATTTCTTATCTAATAGAAAATTTTAATTAAGTTTCTTTGTATATATTGGTTTTAATGGCTGTCGGTTTGATTTCCACACTACACAAGACATATTCTGAATATGAAAGTCCTTTGCGTTGGTTACTTCATTAGTAAAGTTGATTTTCTAGTTATTACAGTTATGTGAGACTAAGGGAGTGGTCGTAATCTCTTAAAATGTGTAAAAAGTTCAATAATCTTGCGGCGCGGCTTCTTTATATACATCGATCGGTGTTCTTTTGCGAGCTTTTATCAATACTCAATGAAAGGTCGGTCCCCTGTTGCATGTGTTTATACACAGCAGACTTTATCGATTGTTAATGTTTATACTAGCTTATAGTACATGTTATTTTATACTATGTTTCTCTTATTTTAGCTAACGTATGAGAATCCATATGTATAGTCTATTTTATAGACTTCCACTCAACTACAAGTAGTTGGTTCTTCTTTGACGGCTTTATGACCAAAGCAGCCTTAATTAAAGCTGTTTATTTGTCTTGCCTTAGTATATATATATACATATAAATAGTCGAAATATTGAATCCTTGCGAAAAATGCAATGTCTACTGACTAAACACTGTCAATCAAGTAAATAGGTATAGTACTTTAATATAAATGTCAACTGCAACTTATTTCGGATGTTAGAGAAACTATAAACCGATCTCTGAATATCCTTGTATAATTATGGATGCGATGATGATTTTCAGTTGGGTGCCCACATAGGTGTTAAATGACTCACTATTAATGTATACCATGCATTATTATAATAGTATCATTAGCCTTTGAACTAACCGTTTAGGCAACTCAATTGGAAAGAAATAGTAAAATATGGAGCAATACCACGTCGTCATCAAGAAAGATCTCACTAAGCAAAGAATGACAGTTCAAACCATACTGAAAAAGATTTTATCAGTCTCTTGCCCAATAAAGGTAATGATTTACGAGTGGCATAGTCTCTTTAAGGAAGGCTGTGAATTACTTGATCATGATTTTCGACCAGGGCCGCGAATTGAAGTATAGATGTACTACGATAACATGGCGCGCCCCTCCAAATTACTGTTTTAATGTGTGTAGTTACATCCTTACGATAGACTTTGTATGTAGTTGTAAGTATTCGTCTTCAGTAGCAGGCCGGCAGCGTCAGTATATATAGTGTCTTATCTATGGGCAGCGGTCTAGTCACGCATACAAGAAATGTGCGAGTCCCGATGGAACGCTACATTAAGCGAGTTAGAGCCTACGCACCTCGCCTTCTGGCAGCTGTCCCGATGCCTCACTAAAGATGTTCAGAAGTCCTCTTTACCGGTCTTAAAAAGGCCTAACCGCCCTTCAGCATTCGACGATGACGAAAAAACTGAATGCCTAGCAGAAAGTCTTGAGCTTCAATGAACTCTAAGCGACCAACACATCGACTTACACCACATCTTAGAGGTAGATAGCGAGGTGGAGCGTCGAGCCTCTCTCCTACTGCCGCCTCAGCCTGACAAACAGACTGAAGATGTAGCAAACAGCGATTAAATAGTGTCCTTAGTCACCCCCGACGAAGTAAGGACGGTCATTAAGGGCTTACACTCTAGAAAAGCGCCCGGCTCGGACGGTGTTAGTAATAGGGTCATTAAGCTCTTCCCATTCTCGTTAGTAGTCCTTCTGACTAGCATATTCAATGCCGCAATCACTTATAATATATTTCCACAGGAAACAAGCCGTGGTCATTGGAATACCCAAGCCCGGCAAACCCAAGACCGAGCCGTCTAGTTATAGACCTATTAGTCTGTTTAAAGGATTAGGGAAAGTCTATGAGCGGTTATTGTATGTTAGGCTGAAAGCGTACGCCGACGCTCGCTGCTCATACCCCACGAACAGTTTGGTTTTCGAACTAAACATTCGTGCGTCCAACAAGTACATCGTATAGTTGAATACATTAGTGCGAGACTCATTCGTAATCAATTCACTGGAGTCCTCTTCTTCGACGTAGCGAAGACTTTTGACAAAGTGTGGCACAACGGCTTGTTGTACAAGCTATTTAACATGGGTGTCCCTCCCAAGCTCGTACTCATCATACGAGTTTTCTTGTCTAATATATGCTTTCGCTACTGCGTCTAGGGGACCTTTCATCACCTCACGCTGTACGCGCTGGTGTGCCCCAGGGCTCAGTGCTCTCTCCACTGCTGTACTCTCTGTACGTCGCCGACATACCAACGCATAGGTTCGCGCAGACAACACTTTTTGCAGACGATACAGCTATTTATTATGCAGGTAGATACCCAGTCTTAGTCAGCAGTAAACTCTAATCTGCGGCCAGCGCCTTAGGCGCTTGGTTTCGGAAATGAAGGATAGAGGTCAACCCCGAGAAGAGACAGGCGGTGCTGTTTCAAAGGAGACCATCTAACCTGCACCCTCCGGGTGCGACTCCTCAAATAAAGATGTCTGGCTCTGCCATCCCATGGGCTAGAGAAGCCAAATATCTAGGTGTCACCCTTGATGATCGACTCTCATTCCGACCTCACCTAAGGCTAGTTCGTAACCTGGCCGCTTTTGTGCTAAGTCAGCTCCACTCTCTCATTAACAGTCGCTCTAAACTATCACTTATGCACAAGGTTAGGATATATACAGCATGTGTTATACCCATAATTACGTACGCTAGCGTAGTATTCACACACGTTAGGCCAATCAGGATGCATAGGCTACAAAGACTACAAAACAGATTAATGCGCAAATCTACGGGAGCACTGTGGTTCGTGCGCAACGAAGAACTACACGTAGATCTAGAGCTGCCGACCATCAGGCAATTCATGAAGCAGTGTTCCCGTAGCTACTTTGACTCGGCTCAGACACACCCCAACCCGCGAATGGTTGCGGCGTTAAATTACACTCCATCTAGGATATCAAAAGTTAGGAGACCTAGGCATACATTAGATGAACCAGATGATAGGATTACACTCACTTAAGACAAAGCTTACACGGCTCGCGAAGCCATACAAAGTCGTCCGCGGTGCCGCCCTCGCCGCAGAGGTCAGAATACGCGTCGCGCTAACGTTAATCCCGTGGATCACCTTAGATCCACGTTGCCAACAACGCCCCAAGCCGAGGTCCGTGGTAGTCCGCCCGTTGGGGATATCGTTGTCTAGTTTACTTTATAACGGGTTGGGAGCCCTCTGCGCTCACCCACAGTCCGCGTTAAGTTGTAGAGGCTATCTGAGGTCAACAACTAACACACACAAAAAAAAACAGTAAATCCCAAAAATAAGGGCAGCGGTTTGAGACAGTGAAGTTGTTGATTCTACGTCGCTCAGTGACACGAAAGTACTGATCGCAAGACAAGTTACCCTGTCATGGAAAAGTCAACAAAAATTATGCAGAGTCAGGTAATTTTGTTTGATTGTGAAATAAGTTTACGTAATGTTTTGATTGACTTTTATGTCCATTAATGTAAAATCTTTTCTATATACTTTATTCAAGAGAAGTGATAGCTACAGTACCAACATATGAAGTATGAGACTGAAAATAGATTGGAGCGCATGACAGACGCTAAATGGATAACTTCAAGAGCTGTGGGAGTTAGTGAAAAGACTATAACAAGAATTCTCAAATAAAAAGCGAAATGTGATGCAACTGGCACCCAAATGAGTTCACCACATAAAAACAAAAATCCTCGCAAACGTTTAAAGCGTGACATCGGTGAATTTGACAAGGTGTATTTTCAGTAATTTTCATACAGAGTATAAACAATATTCAACATTAAAAGCACTGAAAAGGGTGCTTACTGAAAAGATAAATTTTGATAGATGTTTGGAGATAATACGGCGTGTACCTCTTGATTTAGTATATGAGGGGAAACCTACTGAAGACAATCGTCAAGCGCTTGTTAAAAAACATGACGTGCATTTGCTCTGCTATAAATATTTAAAACAATTGAAGAAATATAGAGAAGAAGGCAGGAATATTTTTTATACTGATGAAAGCTACAATAAATCACGGGATATTAAACAAGGAACTGAGCAACGAAAAAAATTTCTAAAGCGTTACGCATCATAATTGTCCACGCCGGTGGAAAAATGGTTTTGTCCTTAATGCTTCTTTAATTTATAAGGCTAGTGCGAAGACAGGCGACTACCACGACAACATGAACCACCACAACTATAAGAAGTGGTTCATAGCACAACTACTGCCAAACATACCCAGAAAAGTCCGCGATTGTTAGTTAGTTAGCTGGACGTGTGTTATCCGCACTTAACCCTACAATTGGGCTATTTTGCGTAAGTAACCGACGCGAAATATTGTTCGGTTACTCATACCACCTCAGCTCCGTCCAGAAAGATAATAGGGGACCGATGTTGCGCAGTACCTCCTTCATCGTTTCTCGACTGTTTAGAAGTTTCGCCCGTTGGTTGCTCACGCTTTTACAATGTAGGAGCACGTGAGCCGGTGTCTTCTCGGTCTCCATGCAGCCTCTACATAAAGGAATGTCAGTGATGCCGATGTTGAATAGGTGTTTGTTGAGTGAGCAGTGGCTTGTTATTATACCCACTAGGTGGCGTAGGTTTTTCCTTATGGAACGTAGTAGTTTGCGTGACAAATGTTTGTCTAAGGATGGAAGGGCTTCCTTTGTCTGTCTACATTCCTTTGTTTCTATCCACTGTTTTTCGTGTAGTTTCGTGGTTCTATCGCATAACCATGTTTTGAGTTTGTAGAAGGGTATCGGGACAATTGGTTCGAGTCCTACCATTTTGGTGGTCGATCCTCTCTTTGCCAGTTGATTTGCAGTATCATTGCCAGAAGAGTTGCTGTGGCCGCGTATCCACTGCAACGTTACCCGATATTTTGTTGCAATACTTTGTAGCTCACGGTGACACTTCAGGATAAGTCCACTGTTGAAGCAGTTGCTCTTAAGAGCTTGTATTACCGCGGCGCAGTCCGAGATAATGCGTATTGACTTATCGCTTGTACCCCTTGAGGTAACCGCTGTTGCAGGCCGGGTGATTCCAACACATTCGGCCTGGAAGATAGTGTTGAGGTTTCCCAGGGTCCGTAATTGTTATGGATAACGCCTCCTACCATAACAGATTTACTGAAAAAGATCCCACCTCCAACAGCAACAAAGCAGCCATGAAAGATTGGTTCGTGAATAAACACATCGACTTCGAGAAAGACGACGAAAATCGAACTCTATGATATCATTTAAAAAAATAAGGACAATTCTAGAAATTACGACATTGATGGCGAAGCAAAAAAATATAATTGCGATAGTTTAAGACTTCCTCCATATCACCCCGGACTTAAACCCTATCGAGAAAATTTGGGTAGTGTTAAAAAAATACGTAGCCAACAAAAATGTAGACCAAAACTACACATCCATCATGAAATTACTCCATGAGCGTCTGGACAAACATGAATATGTTAAGAATTACTCAAAAATATTCAAAAAAGTATGCATCTTAGCTAAGTCCAAGTTCGTCAGTAATAAAATCAAACATTCCTCTAATAAAGTTAAGGCTACCTGACGAGCTATTAACGAAGCTAGTGGCAAGATAACTCAAAGAGACAATAGTATTAGTCTGATGGACAATAATAAAATGATTACAAGGAATGCCGATGTAGCACACGTGTTCAATCATTTCTTTGCTAGTGTACCGATTACCACCACGAGCGCATTAAATTCTTCATCTATAGACGCAGAGAGGTTATTACATTCCAGCGTAACAAAGTGTAGAGTATTATTTAGATTTGATTACATTGACGCGACTGATATTATCAACGCTTTTCAATCTCTGGAATCTAAAAATACGGGAGATCTCTGGGGTATCTCCGTTAAGGTCATAAAAAGTATAATAGATATAGTTACTCCTTATTTAAGGGGGTTATTTAATAGGTGTGTAGATTCGGGAACCTTTCCAGATTTGATGAAAAATAGTAAAATCATACCTTTATTTAAATCCGGTAGTAAAACTGATCCTAGAAATTTTAGGCCAATATCAATTCTACCAGCTTTTAGTAAAATATTTGAAAAAGTCATACTCAAGCAATTACTTAGACATTTTAATATAAATAGCCTCTTTCACGACAACCAATATGGCTTTACTAAGGGTTGTTCAACAACGGATGCAGGGCTAGCTTTACTCAAACATATACAGTGCGTGGGAAAACACACAAAATGCTATTGGTGTTTTTTGCGACCTATCAAAAGCATTCGACTGCGTCTGTCATGACACGCTCATACGGAAACTAAGGCATTACGGTGTTCAGAGTAATGCACTGGATGTAATTACGTCGTACTTAAATAACAGGATCCAGTGTGTAGAAGTCAATGGCTCGAAATCAAATAGCTTACCTGTAATGCTAGAAGTCCCGCAAGGTTCGATTTTAGGCCCATTTTTATTTTTAATTTATATAAACGATCTACCTTTTTACTTGAACAATATTTGTGATGTTATGCTGTTTGCTGACGATACCTCATTAATATTTAAATTTAATAGGAATAGGGACCATTTTGACGAAGTAAACAGTGCATTGATCCAAGTAACAAAATGGTTTACCACAAATAATTTAGTACTGAACGCCAATAAAACAAAATGTGTTAAATTCACACTGCCTAATGTAAAACATCTTGGTCCTAGCATAACATTGAACGGTGAGGTACTGGAAGCAATAGAATCCAGTGTTTTTGGGCATTACACTTGATTCAAAGTTACAGTGGGGTGCGCACATATGTATGTTATCTCTCAGCGAAACTTAGTTCGGCCGCTTACGCCATTAGAAAAGTCCGTGGATTAACTGACGTTGATACAGCCAGATTAGTTTACTTTAGTTACTTTCACAGCGTTATGTCATATGGAATATTATTATGGGGTAAAGCAGCTGATATACAAAGTATATTTATATTGCAAAAGAGCTGTCCGTGCTATTTATCAATTAGGAACTAGAATCTCGCTCAGAGAAAAATGTAAGAATATAGGTATTTTAACTGTGACATCACAATATATTTATTCTAATATTATGCACGTCCGTCAAAATATACATTTATACATAAAAAATAGTGACATACATAACATCAATACTAGAAATAAATATAAATTATGTGTTCCATTCTACTGACTACATAAAGTTCATGATTCCTTCATGGGTCTTGGTATACGTTTTTATAATAAAATGCCGACCAATATTCTAGAATTACCAGATAATACATTTAAAGTGAAAATTAAAACTTGCTTAATTTCTAAAGCACATTGAAATTAAACTGCTATATACGGATTTTATCGCGTTGTTTACTTGACACTTTATTACAAAATTTTGAAAATTTTTACACTTCTACTACTATTAAACTTTACTAATTTTTAAGCTAATTAAATTATTATTAAACTATTTAGATTTAATTTATTTTTACACTTTCCCCGACGTTTCGGTTGCTTTTCAGCAGCCATGGTCACGGGGAGACTAAGATGGCAGTTGTCTCAATGTTCCAGTGTAGTTATTTCAAAGTACCCGAACATAATTTAATCATTGGTGTTTCTATTTACGCAGAATGAGCTCAAAGTATCATGAAGTCTAGCTGTGGTTTGCTTCTTCTTGGGTTTGACTATTTTTATTACTGGATCCCAAGCTGGTGGTACATTCCAACCATCTTCTCTATTAAAATTAGGATGTTTTTTGATTTCAATAGCCTCGCGAAGCATCCTTGGTAGGAATCGGTGTTCTTTAGCAAGAATCTGTGGTTTGTCAAATCTCAGGTAGTGGTTGGTCCCCTGTTGCACATTTTCACACATTTTCAAAATTTTGTAATAAAGTGTCAAATAAACAACGCGATAAAATCCGTATATAGCAGTTTAATTTCAATGAATAATATTCGCGTAAATAGAAGACAATATTTTCTAAAGCACATTATAATACAGATGATTATTTGAATGACAAACATCCATGGCACTAATATTTGCATCAGATCACAGGACGTTAAATGACAAATACTAACACTTTTTTTTATATATCTATTATATATTATTTTGTAATGTTACACCTTGTTTAAGCTAGAATTTGCATTGTTGTTACACTCAGTCTTATTTTAATCAAGAATAATGTGCAATGAAGGCAACTCGTGATCATGGACAGTTCCGTAAAGTTTTATTTTTGAGTCTTATTCCGAGTTTGCATGCCAAGGACCGTCATGCTCACTCAAATGTCATTGCTTGTGGTGTCGTCATGGGCCGGGTCGATCCCTTCCCTTCAATATGGCGAAGGGGACGATGGCTGGCCCATGCGTCTTACTCGTGAACGGGTGCTAATTGTGGTGACTGGTCGACCTTGGTATCGTGGAATTCGATGATTTACTAACTACATTTTTATTTAAACAGTTAGATTAAAGTACGGACTACAATCATGCCTTGTCTTGATTATTAATGTACATGTAAGTGGATGCTCCTATTTACCATTCTGCTGCTTTAGAGGCTACCATCAAATTTTATTAAATGCTTGTGAGAATGTTCAGTAATAGTTCATGGAGAAATGGTTGCAGCACCTTATAGTTCTTATGATTTGTAAACAAAAACTTGACGATTAAAAAGAGTGACCATGAGTTTCTTGCCCGTTCTTCTCATGAGCCCTACACCCTTGCTTTGCTGAACGTGGCAGTAAGTGTAAATTCACAGGAAAAAATAGTGTAAATTTGACATTCATAAGTGTTACCTTGTAACCTAATCTGAATAAATTTATTTTGATTTTGATTTTGATTTTGACATGATCGATTGCACGATGTGGGCCAACATTTGTAGATATGTGAAGGAGTCGGAATCCGAATACTGTAAAAACTACGACGACTAACAAGAATTTATTGTTCACGTAGGAGAACCCGATTCTGAAAATGACACATCAAGCTTCTATGACAGCGATGAGCAAAATTTTAGTTCCAGTGCCAATAGAGATCATTAAGATTTTTAATAATGGCTCGGGTAGTATGTATAATGCCCTTATTATCACTTGGACCATAACATTTATACGATATTTATCTTTATAATAATTATGATTACTTATTTTTGTAAAGAATTTTGATGTCGTAGTAACTAAAAGTAAATGTATTACAAATACGTTAAAAAGGTTTTATTTTATTGAAATCGTTAAACATGCAAAATGTTTGAGTAAATTAAATTTTAATACTCGTACACAATAAATTTATTCATAGTTTTTTGTGCAATCAGTACTCGTAATATCTCACTCGTTACCAGATTTGTTGGTCAACTTACCATAACTAGTTGACCGCGCAAGACAAAGCACGTGTCATTTTCATAGAGTACGTCAGTGCAGCGCCATACTAATAGTAAAGAGCGATTAATGAACGCCACTAGTCGAGCAACAATCCTTAGATTTGCTAGCTCGACTAGTTGTTTTACGGCCATATCAGTACGCACACATGCGTGGTGGCGCGTTGTAAATACTTTCACAAATACTTTTAAACGTTTTGAATTTTGGAGGGGCGGGTCATGTTATATTGTAGTAAATCTCTAACTACTACAGCACTCATTCAAAAAATCAAATAATATTCTGGCTTTTATGAAGACAAAACAACTCGCAAGAGAGATTGAAGCATCCGAAACAAGCGTTTTAAAGTCCTATGATAATCTTGGCATGACTAAGGTTAACACAAAATGGGTGCCAAGATTGCTCGAGCCGCCGCAAAAACAACAAAGCGTGAAATGTTTGCGTGTGTTTTGGACCTCTGTAATGCATACAAGGATGGCGGAATGAGACGCATTGTTAATGGGTATGAGATTTGGGTCATGCACCTGAGTCCAAACAAACTAATTATAAAGGAAGGAATAGTAATAGTGTCGTTCAAATGACATTTAAATTCAGCAGATGTGTTTAGTCCTATAGAATCATTACATACGCGTGGTTTACACATAGCTTTACTCTAAAATATATAAATTCTTCATTTCATGTTGTCTCATTGACAAATTTCCAGAATTTTGAACTAAGGGGAAACTACTCACGATGAGACTCAGAACATGGCTGCTGTAAAGCAACCGAAACGTTGAAGAAAAGTGTAAACTTAAACATAAATAGTTTTAATTATTTTAAATAGCTTAAATTGTAGTTAAGCTCAATAACAGTAGTGTATAGTTAAAAACCATGTAATGAAAGTGTTATAAAATTAACAACGTGACAAAATCCGTATAAAGTAGTTTAATTTCAATGTATAACATTCGCGTAAACGTAAGACAATATTACGAATTGCCAAAACTCAAAACCTACTATCATAATATAATTAATTTGTCGAAAAGTCAATCGAGGTGGAAAGCCTATATATATATAAACACAGCTTAATAACCAAATTTTGCGCCATTAATGTAATTATATTAACGCGGTAAAAGCTGTGATCTATCTAGGTGTCTAATTATCGTATCACGTTAGTCGCGTCAGTGATTGAACCATTATCGAAATATTGCACGCGTGTATTGCCGCTCGCTCTTTATACGTAATAAACTGCTAAAATCATTTCATATTTAATATTCTTACTTAATTCGTAGTTAATTAACGCTTGCTTTAACGGTGAAGGAAAACATCGTGAACAAACCTGTATGTCTGAGAGTTCTCCATAATGTTCTTGAAGATATGTGAAGTCTGCCAACCCGCACTGGGCCAGCGTGGTAGACTATGGCCTAACCCTTCACACAGTGAGAAGAGGCCTGTGCCCAGCAGTGGGACAGTTTAATACAGGGCTGATGTTAGTTATTATTGATTAGTTTTATTTTGATCGTATTTTAAGTAACAGGCAGCACAACGAGATGGGTGTAAAAACCCAGAATTCCAACATGATACGTTTTCATTTATTTTTATCAGCATTTTGTAATGTCCAACTGCTGGGCAAAAGCCTCTCTCTTGGACTTCCAAATCACTCTGTTGGTGGATATGCCCTGACCTTATGACCCCTATATCTCAGGAGTCTTTTGACCCATAGGGCCCATATTCAAACTCGACAAAGGGATGACGCCAAGGTGTCTGTACACCAAGTTACAAGTCAATCGATCCAGTGGTTCCGGAGCTATGCCTGTCACTAACAGACAGATACACAGACCCACATAGTGTTATCATTAACCTCTTTGAAGAAGACTCAGAGGTTAATAAGATTGAAACACGCAATGAAAGCGCTTGATTTTCGCGTGCAAGTGTGTGCTTTCTAAAGAAGACATTCTTTAGCCACTGAAGGAAAAAATATCTACTTAAATCCTAAGCAGTATACAGTACATGAAAACTTGTTCAAACACTATATTGATGCAAAAAAAGTCAAAATAGAGCAATAAGATCGAGAATATTGGCTAAAGGAAAATATTCATGTAAAACAATTCTGGCTTTATTTTAAAACATAAATATTCTGTTCTCATGAACAGCCATAGGAATCAGGATAGAAACCGGGGTAGTCACTAGTAAGTGACTGCCCCGTTTCCCAACAGGTAGACACGACGTGCCCGGAGTTTCTTACTCGAGACTGTATGCAAGGTTTCATCAGTATTCATTTCTACGATCATGTCAGGTCAAAATCACACCAGGTCAAGCAATAACAAGAAAAAAAACAATTGAATAAACTGCAAAAGCTCAAGTAAGGCATCAGCCGCTATCGATATCGTCTACCCGTCTGACACCATTTCCATGAAACCAGCTACAAACACCAAAGAAAACAATTGAAGAAATCTAAGTTAACGATATGTTAAAGTAAATAATTTAAATACTTGTGTATACAAGCATCTCTTGTTTTAGAGAAAAGTCAACAACTCTGTACAGATATCAAATAAAGTAAACTAACGTTAGATAGCGTTGCAGTTTTAAGCAAACAAACAGATATTTTTCTTTTAGAATAAATATCTGCGGTACTTCTAACCATTTCCATGACGCAGGCGCTTTACGGAATTTAAAACATCGTACACAATAAATCCAACTCTTTGTATCTGTGAATTACCATTTTTTAATCTCGCGCGGAAATATAAACCGCAATACCTGACACTACGATAGTAGCGAGATAACAAGTCCAAGCCCAGTGCTTTTAGTGCATTCAAATATCAATAAATAAACGCCTGACAATAAGTCTCTCTGTATATTAACAATAAGTTAATATAATCGCGGTGCTAGTAATATATGATGTAAAACAGTTATTTGATGACAATCATCATCAATAGGGTCAGTAGTATATTATAATTTATAACGTATAGTTACAGTCAGTGCCATCTATCGGCACTGTGGGGAAGACTCGGCAGTTCCTTCTAATAACATTAGGAAACAAAAAAAATATATTTTCTGTTGAATTAATTTTGTTACTGGTTTTAGTAACAAAATTAATTTAGTCATACCCGAAATGTATTTACTGATATTCAACATAAAGGACATCAGGACATTTGAACAATGAAAGAAAGATACCAATGCCGATGGGACAGCCATATTATTATGATGGCAGACTATTGCTTGAGTTTAACCCATAACCTACCATACGTCTCACAGATCCTGTTGAGTTATAATAATCGTGAATATTCCTGCGCCGGAGTTTTGTATCGACTCGTTCGTCGAGTTCCTGTACCTTTTCCACGCGTACCTTAGTAGTTTAGTACCGCTTAACGGGTCGTCGAGGTTGGATGTGCGCGCGTTTGCCTCAGGTGAGTAAATAAATAACGGCGTGAGTCTGAGAGACCCTTGTTAGGAGATGACGTGATTTTATTTATTTAGTATTTTTTATTGTTTTACTTATAAACCGATTACTTATAAAGGCTCTTAATTAGGCTGCTATTGAGCGGTGGTTAGAACAAGATCCGTCAGACGATGAATACATACCACACGACGAATGTAGCGATGTGGAGACTGCCGAAATAAATCATGTAGGTACTGTACTGTTTCGAACATGCACCATAAGTCAGATGTCGATGAAGCAACGAAGAAACCGGATATAAAATTATTATATAACCGAACCAAAATTGGAGTGGATCTACTAGACCAAAGTTCCTCGAATTACTCTACAGGTCGTCGCACTCGTAGATGGCTTTTGGCAATTTTCAACCAATTACTTGACATTTCTGCCTCAAATTGCTATGTTGTGAACCTATCTGTCCAGAACCAAGGACAAAAGATTGAAAGTAGGTTTAATTTTATGAAGAAACTTGCTGAACAACTGACGAGGCCGTATATGGCACGTCGTGAAAGCAATGTAAAATTGCAACGTGATATACGTATCGGTATACAACGCATCCTACAGAACAACATGACGCCTCCAGCAGTTGTCCCATGCAACAGCAGTGCTGCAGAGCGATTGGCGGTTCGTAAAAACTGTTCTACTCGCCAATACACCAAGAAACGTAAAACACAATACATGTGTTTCGAATATAAAACGCCAATTTGCCTTGAATGCTCAAATAAGCCGTGTTTTCGCTGTCGTGAAAAAATGTAGAGCCTGCAATTTTGTTTAATAAATCATTTTATGGAGAATTTTTTTAAGTTTCTTGTTGATTGAATATTAGAATATATAGAGAGAATATAAGAATTGCCTATTACTTAAAATAATTTTTGTGGATCTCATTTTCCAAATGTGTTAGTAAGTAAGCCTAAAATACGAGCTAATGCCAATTATTAGGGGTTAAAAATATATATATATATTGATTCTCATGTGCCTTTTTTTCTAACAAAGTAATGTTCAAAACAGAATTTTAATTAAAAACAATAATATCTACCCTTCTTTAATATTTCGCTCTGGGGTCCTACAGACGTATGATAGGTGGTTGTGTGACAATAATATGTGGTAGGTAGTTAAGGGTTAATAACCGATTGTCCTGAACATAAACACAATAGAAAAGCTTACAGATAAAGTATTTTCTAATGTCTTTTTGTGATATTTTGTTAATAGCATATTTATTAAGTTTTCTTGTCGTTAAGGTGAAGTGCAAGTGACTTGATATTCGACCGCACGCTATGTATGCAGTGACGTGCTGTCAAGTATCTATATATTAATACGTGAAGCAAAAACTTTGTACCCCTTTTTACGAAAATTGCGCGGACGGATGTGTATGAAATTTGGCACAGTTAAAGTTTATATGGAGAAGGAGTGGCAGATCCTAATATTTTTATAAAATATGCATACATATGACATATGCATACAATTTAGAAATACATTAAATTCATGAAAAATCTACACGCACACAACCATGCATTTGACACAAGCAGTCGAATCGCGTTCGTAGTATTTCGGCATTGTTCAACTGATGTCGTAGAATTCTTCGTAACTATGGTTAGATACATGTATGTGGAGTAGGTGACTAAATGACATGTGATTATAAGGGTATAGTTACAGACAATAAACGCTTAATAACGAGCAAACTTACAATTTAAATCAATTATAGTCGAACTCCTATTCGAACTTTTATTTCGACCTTCTTTCAGTCATATAGTTATAAAGTCTTATCTCATAAACTAGATTAAATTTAATAAATCTGATATTATTCTCGTATTCAGCATACTAAACTTACATAAAATTGACTTCAACTTACCATACTGCAAAATGACTGTTCCCCAGTGTAATTTATTACAGCGCCATCTATTGATGTCTAACTGAACTACGTAGCTTGTCGGTACGCTAAGAGTAGAGAGAGCGCTAGAACTTTCTCGTACAGTTATACGCGGTTACGGCACCACTAGAAAATTCCAGAAACGCTTGAATCATGTATAAAGTAAGCGCACGCGCACCGTTGGGAGCCTTCTGCGCTCACCCACAGTTCGCGTAAAGTTGTCAAGGCCATCTAAGGCTAACAACTAACATACACACAAAAAAAAACGCCAAGTCAGTTTACAATCGTAAGCGGTCAAGTATTCTTCGGAGCGAACGGAAGCGAAAATACCACAGAGTTTGAAGTAGTTACAGTGGCAAAGTGTAGTATAGTGTCTGTTGTGTTTTAAATTTAATTGTGTTAGAATAAAACGTGTTTTAGTTGGTAATATTGTTTACATTCTTATCCCTCGAACCCAGCACGTAACAGTATGATAATATGTTATAACTATTAACACTATAATAAAAATATCTAATAATTATTATTTATTTATTCAAAAAGTTACAAAGACACATATTAAATAAAAAATTAAATTGATTCTCATTCTAAAAATTTTATTAAGTTTGTTACTATTGTTGTAGACGACATGCAAGTCATTATAACGTGTAATAAACGGACAGTCCAGTCTATCCGCTATCATGGCCATAGCGCTGTTTGTGCTGCTACATACCCGGCGTACCAAAGACGCGCATCGCTTTCGCATTATTACATAAAAACAATCGACACGCGCCTCCGCAGACATCGATGACGCACTACAGTTTTGATCTCATTAGTGCTCTAAACGCATTATTATATTGAATAGGGCCTTATACACCCTCTGAATGTGACCAACCCACAGGCTGCATATGTAGAATGGTACCTACAATATGCTGTAAATAATGTAATCTTAACAGATTTAGAGCAACGTGCAAACCTGCGACCTATCATATATGTTCTGATTGATAAAGCCCTCCGTTCCCTTTCAATATCAGCATCATCCCTGAGACCGGTTGTTACTAATAATGTCCTAAATATTTAAAACATTCTGCCCTGTACTGTTGTAGGGCACTTAGAACCGGCCTCAAAGACCATGAACTGATTCTTTGAGGTGTGATATTTCAGTCCGTGGCTCACCACATATGATTCACATATTTCTAGCATTTTCCTTATTCCACAGATAGATGCACTCAGCAGTACTATGTCGTCCGCGTAACTTATATTATTCATACAGACTCCATCTATATAACAACCGACACGGCAGCTACTGAGCGCTACTATCAGTGCATTAATATATAAATTAAATAGTAAAGGAGAGGGTAATCCTCCCTGTCTAACCCCACACTCTAATCCGTAAGGTTCCGACAGTGTGCCCGCCTGCCTAACCTTATTGACCTGGCCACCATACCAACATTTAAGCAGATTAAGTACTTCTTGAGACACATTTACAGCCTCTAATCTCTTCCACAAGATGTCATAAGAAACCAGGTCAAAAGCTCTTGATAGGTCGAGAAAACACGCGTACACCGGAGTATTCCTGTCCGTGTAGTACCTGATGATATGCTTGAGACACAGTATCGCACTTTCTGTAGCAAGCCCTGGTCGGAATCCAAACTGGCTATCGAGCAGAAGTACATATATATTTGTGCAGGTGTGTATCAAGCAGCCCATCAAAACTTTCGCAACAATCATTGCCAGCGATATTAACCTATACTTTGATTTGTCAAACATATCGCCGCCTTTATTTTTGACCACTGGAACAACTATAGTTTTCGTAAGATCGGGTGGTAAATACGAGTGACTCATACACAAATTGTATAGCATTGCCAACACTCTGGGTAAGTGCGGTCTAGCGTACTGGAGATGTTCAATGCTGAGACCGTCGTGACCAGGAGACTTACCTCTCGATATTAACTTTATAGCACATGCTACACTTTTAGCATTGAATCGAGTTCCGTCAGGTCCTTTCAGTTTTTCAGCATTGAACATTTCTTGCGAAGGCTGTCTCAGCGGTGACCTCACAAAAATGATCTCTAAAAGTGTCCGCAATATCCTCAGAGTCACACATACCATCTACGCTCATGGGAAGGCTAGGCCGCTGACTTAGTTTATTGGTAGCTTTCCAGAATGTACGGGTTTCTAGTCGAGTGTTATGTAGCCAGGATATCCATTCGAATTTGTTCCTGATGATTTTGGCACCATTTAGACCTGAATATACGTCTACTGTTACTCATCTCCTCATATATAAGTCCGTGAGGACTACCGTGGTACTTTCAGTTATGAAACTTAAACATTGCCACCCCGTACGCGCCGCTGACATGTTTATTCCAGCCTAGTAGAAAGAGTTTTCTGCGTTTGTGACGCGCATTTCCCAACCCCAAGTAAGCACAACGACTAAAGTCGGTAGGAAAATCAATTAAACTCAACTTTCTATTACATGTTTCCCAATACATTTTAATCTGATCATTAGTTCTCGCCCCCCACACCACACTATTATGTATATTGCTGGGATTACTTACATTTGGCGTATAGTAAAGCTAATCTAATTTATATAATCTTTTAAGTACAATAACATATGTCCGAACAAATCAGTAGTAGGTGATAAGGAAATTTGGTGTAATCACGGTGCTAGGAATTTACTACACAAAACAGATAATTAAGGCATGAATCAATACTACTATATCTATACATTTACATAGTATAGTTCACCAAAATGGTAGGACCCGAACCGATTGTCCCGATACCCTTCTGCCAACTCAAAACATGGTTATGTGATAGAACCACGAAACTACACGAAAAACAGTGGACAGAAACAAAGGAATGTAGACAGACGAAGGAAGCCCTTTCATCCTTAGACAAACATCTGTCGCGCAAACTGCTACGTTCCACAAGGAAAATCCTACGCCACCTAGTGGGTATAATAACGAGCCACTGCTCACTTAACTAGCACCTGTTCAACATCGGCATCACTGACAGTCCCTTATGTAGAGGCTGCATGGAGACCGAGGAAACATCGGCTCACGTGCTCCTACATTGTAAAAGTGTGAGCAACCAACGGGCGAAACTCCTAAACAGTCCAGAAACGATGAAGGAGGTACTGCGCAACATCGGTCCCCTATTATCTTTCTGGACGGAGCTGAGGTGGTATGAGTAATCGAACAATATTTCGCGTCGGCTACTTACGCACAATGGCCCAATTGTGGGCCTAAGTGCGGATAACACATGTCCAACTAACTAACTAACTAACTACATAGTATAGTTATAGCTAAATTACAATCTGATAATGACAGTCAACTATCCTTGACAGATGATAAAAATTAAGTGAAATGGGTAGTGGGTACTTACTATCTTGCCCGCAACCTCTCATAAGACAATTTTAGTCGTAGCGAAAATATTCTAGTGCTATGTATTATGTAACTCAGTCTTATCTTAACTTACTAATACTATTAAATAAAAACAGCTTATTTCCAAACAAGAATGACAAAAATATATGAGATCATTTTACCCGCCTCCTCTAAAATTAGATATACTACAATATATTATTCTCTCTAATAACATACATTTAATCCTCCTCCTCCTTTTATAATTTATAAAAGGAGTACGAACCATCTACTAATTTTGCAGCAATTTCAATTTGTTTTTTAGATGTTTTATTTTATAGTAATCATGATAGGTAATACATAGAAAACCATACAATAGTACCCTCAAAAATCGGTATCAAAAATAACATCCACAAAAATCTATTTTATTCCCTTTTTCATTACCATTGAGCTAAAAATTAACCTATTAAAAATAGCTACAGCTTTAACGGAAATATAATTCGAGAGTGAAATGAAAATTGCAATTTAATACAACTGAACAACATTTCTATTCTGTATTAAACGTGAAAAGTTGTAATGCCATAAAGCATCTTTTCACGGCAAGCGAGCTACAATTCTGCGAACACAGACTATTTCAATGAATCAATTGTATTTTCCAGAAATGAGCGGACATTTATTTTATTTGTATTTGAACGTTTTTATGGAATTCAAAAGACTGGCGATACCTACTGCTATTTTTCAATAGTGCTACATGAGTTTAAGCAATGTAGCTTATATATTTATTTATTGACATGTCTTTGCCAATTTATCGATCACAAAGAAAGAAAATTAAGGTATATTTAGGTTTAGCTCTAATCATTTATTTAATGTCTTATGTATGTATGTATCTTATGTGGGGGCCAGTCAGTGCAGACCGGCGACACTTCGACCCATTGGGATCTTTTGTATCGGCACTCTCCCAATAACGACTGCCATAGATGTTCATGGTAGCTGGGACCGACGGTTTAACGTGCTCTCCGAGGCACGGAGCAGGCGATAATTTTCAATTACATAATTTCGAAAAGTCATATGACTTCCGAAAGTCAGAGGTGCGCGACGTGGGTTCGAACCCGAGACCCTCTGCATTGCAGTCTGTTGGTCTCCCCACTGAGCTATCGCTGCTCTTAACTTAACCTTGTTTGCTCTTTCTTTAATGTCTTAACTTCACCTGGCACCTAATATTCTATAAAATAATTATTCATATCCTATAAGAAATTGGTTAGAATGCGATTCTTACGCAAAGTAAGGAAGCGTAATATAATTGCATTCTAAACGATAAACGCTATTATCTTGTTAAACATAATATAAATATAAATATCTTGTTAATCATATATACAACACGTATAAGGTAACTGTCACTCAAAACCATGCTTTTTTAAATAACTTTCGTTAAATAAATCGAAAAGTGTCAGCGGCATTGCTAGACGAGCCGGTACAGTACTATTTCCTAGATTTGTTAATATATTTTAGCATGCACATGCACAGTCAGACAGCACACACTTGTATATATATTGTAAAGGGTATGGTATATTATATCCATATTTCGCAGTGGTCTTTAGCCCCTCGTAGTGGTGCAGATGGTGATTAGACAGTTGTCGTCTGTTTCCAGAGCTATTCAATTTGCGCAAACACTTCCAGAATAAATATATTATTTGCCAGGATTATAAATAAATGCCTGTCATGACGGAAGCCTCCAATAAACCAACGCTTTAAATATACATATAGTTTTAGTGGTCTACCGCGTAGCATAATTAGGGTACTGAAGAAGAATTCATAGTTCTGCAGCCCGGAAACAACTTCTTGTCTTTGATTATATACCTACAGAATGTCCCGTTTAACATGCACTTGAAAAGTTAAATCAACAATTTATACAACGTTATGGCACAATCAAATAACATATATTACAACGTCGGCAACTTAATACCGTTGTGAACACGCAATAATGCCAACGAATGTGAATGGACAGCGAAGCCTATCCGTTTCCATGCTTCGCAGCACGATAGCGTTAAATGTTTATAACGCCCCTATGATGATACTATAACTCAGGTAACTACATAAGTGAACTGAAAGCATTTACAGGGGGTAATTTTTAATGATAATAAAGTGATACGTGTAACTTATGCTACTTCTTTGCAGTAATGATTTATGGAAAAGATAAATATCAAAATCAGTCTACCTACAACTTCCATTACGCGGCATATCGTGGAACAACTGGCTGTAAAATGGTGCTTATAATACCATATACAACACAAGTAGCTGATGCGGACTACACGTGCAAGCTACTCACGCGAGACACATACACAAGGAAAGGAGCTTCGAAACGTACATTATTTTAACTACAATAATCTGGCCGAAAATAACAGATATATTATAGAATTCACCCCAATATTTTACATAATATGGGTATCCAAAGAATTGTGTTTGGAATAGCGGATGTATTGAAAAGATACAGCCACATATCGCAGTAGGAAATAAAAGTTAATTGGTCGTTTACATGATCCATATAAATAACAATTACTTTAAAATATTAGTATAATTATCTATTCTAATCTGCAGTATCACATTGTTATTCGTTCCTGTTGCTAAAATTATCTTTGAGATAAATTAAATGTTACATTTTTTCATAGTATTCAGTATTCACATAAAATACATTTGAAATGGTAATCCCAAGACAGTCTCAACTTTTCGAAGGTAGTCGAAAACAAACAGACGACGATATTATTAATGCGGATATTTGTTGCCACTTACTCATACGGAGCCATAATGCTACAATCGATTTTTAAAATAACGTGTCTATTACTTTGCAAGTGCTTGGCAAGTATCACAGTGTACCCAAATAAAATAAAATGACAGAATGTGATACAGGTACGTAAAAAGGCGAAATATCGCTGATTTGTTAAAATACCAAATAGTTTTTATTCGGCGGGTAAAACGGCGGGCTCACGTAATTACTTCCCAATCATTTTCTTGCATCTCATCCTGGTTTTCTTTTATCTAAGGCTCGGCAACGCGAGCAAATGCAATGCAAACATGATCATAGGCTATGGTAACTGCTTATCATATGGCAAGCACGGATTGCTATGTCTCATCTACTAACACAGGTGCACTTGGCATAGCCTGTGCATTTCAGACGCCGCGCCGTTTAGGCAATGTTCAATATTCAAATTAGTTGTAAAGGATGGTCTCTAAATGATTAAGCAGAAGACTGCCTCGTTGGTTCGTTAATGTAAATTTGCACTGTATTTAAAGTGATAGTGGGCCCTGGATTCTGTTTGGGTCGAAGAAAGAAATATCTGAGTTTTATAATTGATTCGTATTCTAAGCGCTGACAAAGATAGACGTGCTCGTAAACAATATTTAAACATTACGATTTATAAATTGTGACCTCCTTTAGTTGTTACATTGCTGAGTGATGCATTTTTGTTACCTACTTCGTACATATTTTCGTTAACAATGAACACTTATATGTGAAGTGATATAATATTATACTATGGAAAGTAGTCCGTGTAATAAGAGCGGGCTAGTGCGCCCCGCGACTTCGCCTTCCTCTAACTCTGATATCATATCAGATATCGCGTCTACATCTGAGATCCAAAAATGGATGTCATCCGTCGAGCAGCAATTAAATGATGTTTATTCTATCACCGTGGATAGTAAACTCAATTCGGACCAGAAGATGAGGATTTCAAACCTGTGTCGAAAAATTGGCCATAGTACCTCGCAAATGGCAGTCCTGTACCAATCGCTAAAACAGAAAGCGCTTCAAGTTTCTAACACAGTAGATACCCTACAAGAAAAGTGCGATCTAACAGAACATCTTTCGGAGCTCTAGCAGACCATCCAGGATACCTGTACTACTGAAAAGGTTTCTTATGCGGACATGATTAAGAAGGGATCAAATAGTTTCGTCCGGCCAAATAATCTTAGCTGTGTGGCAATATATCCCCGTGACGTGTTAAAGACCAGTGATCAAACGAAAAACCTTGTACAGAAAATTATTAGTCCGGAGGAAATGAAGCTGCAAGTACGTGGGGTTCGCAGAACTAGAAATGGAGGAGTTATTATCAGCACAGAAACTAAACAAGACGCAGAAAAAGTGAAGCAGGCTGTCTATCTCTCTTTGTCCGGTCTTACAGTTGACGAACCCGCCAAGCGTAAACCACGGATTGTGGTAGTTGGTGTACCCGCTTCTCTGTCTGAACATGAAGTATTCAGCTGTCTCTTCGAGCAAAATATAGCCGATAAGTTTTCATCGATGGATCTGAAATCATTCTTGTCTTCAATAAAATTAAGCCACAAATCGGGCAAGAAAGATGCTCAAACCTGCAACTACATCATTGAGGTTCCGGCTAACATAAGGAAAGCTTTAATCACACAGGCTAGAATTTTCATACATTGGACGTCCTGCCCCGTGAGAGATTTTACTCTAGTTACAAGATGCTACAAATGCCATCAGTATGGTCACGCAGCGAAATCTTGCAAAGAGGTTACACCTACGTGTGGACATTGTGCTGAAGCTGGACATTCGATGACCGAATGTACAAAGAAGGAAGATGTTCCTAAATGTGCTTCATGCTCTCGTTTTAAGAAGCCTAGCAACCACAAGACGGGTGAAACTGATTGTCCAGCCATAAAACAAGCTGAATATAGATATATAAACTCAGTAGATTATGAGGGAGCCTAGATCGCCGTTTATTTATATCTATATCACTTACACTAGTTAGCTTAGATTCCCATTATTAGACATATCCTGTTTATTTCATATATGTCAACTAATATTTAAATACAAAATTATACAAATAAGTTATATTATTTTCATTGTAATAGTAACTTATTATAGAACAGTCTATATTTGTTAAATATTGTTAAGAATGCCCTTCCTATTACACTATAATAGCACATAATCATTGCCTGTGATACAGGTATAACCTAGTACAGGCGACCAAAGTAATGTCCTATTTTAAGTATTTTTAAGACCTATTGTTTTTCATATTTGTGCTAACTTAAACTTAATAAACAATTATTATTATTATTATATTATTATTATAACATGAAACAGAAATCTAACACCGAATATGTAAATTCGCCCAATAGTAATACTTAACTGTACTGGCCTGTATCAAAATTGTCAGTTAGTTTACATTTATTAATACATTATAATTTTCTTTATGCATTATCGTGGTTGATCAACATTTTCCTTTTCTTTTATCAACTTTGTTAATGCTTTGACGTATACCTCTCCGCGGGGCGACGACGGAGAGGTTATGTCGGGCTCATCGTGGAAAAGATACCCCGGTAATAGCGACTACGCCTACCACGGTGTTCTTGGACATAACCATAGACGGCGAGCCCGCGCAAATCGCTTTCACATGCAATCGCGACCCCACCGAGGTTTCGGCACGCCGCTGTGTGAAACAGCAGGCTTCTACATAAAAATACTTCGTCTACTGTCCAAAGACACGACACAGAGGCGCACGTGAGAACACGCACGCCGCCTCTCGGACCTGGTGGTGATCGGGTGGCGAGCAGGCCTACGCAGCTCACCACCCCCAGGTCAAACCTCAGGGTGGCTGGAGATCATCTCGCGCCCTCCGGCGCCAGGTTCTGCGATTGGAATGAGGGTTGCCTCGATCCCTCTCCCGCTCCGCCGCCTGCTTGATGGAAATTAATTCCTCACAGAAGGAGGCGACGGCGTTCCACGGTATCTCACTCCGGACCATAGACTGTACCACAGCCGGGAGTAAGAGGTCAACCAGTCCGACTGACGCGATCAACTAACGGCAACTAACGTGGGTGGCAATCCGTCTAAGTGTGCAGAGCTGTGTCCACAACAACATCGTGGCAGCAACCCCAGCGGTCGCCAATATAACCGCCGCCCAGTGCGTCTTACCCCTAGCCGTGACAAGAGTGTCGTCGGCGTAACAAATGACGCCGACGCCACGGTAAGGAGCACCAGTGGTTGAAATACATCTAGTATAAGCTATGATAACCAATAATAAATTATCTGATCTTATTTTTTTACACTGCTTAAGTGGCAAATAAGTGTGCAGTTACCATACCCTATTGGTCAATTATCCTCAATTACACAATATGACAACAACCCTGCCAGAAGAATAGTCTGTGCTGCCTTGCAAAGACAGAAAAGTTAAAGAGAAAGAGGAGTGAAACATCACACTAATTGGAATTTTGAGAATTATGCCAGATTTAATAACATTTGAGTGAAATGCCATGTTTGAAAGGAGATTACAGTGCACTGTAAATATCACTTAATTTGTGGGTAGCGGAATAAATATTTTTTTAATGATCATAGCTCATTTATCCCTTTACAGTAATTTCATTTAAAATTATAAATAACTTTAGAAGTATATAACCTGCTTTAGGAAATAGTTAATATCCACATAAATTATTTAATAAAAATCAACATTCAAATTAATAAGGCCATTAAAATAAGGAATGAATGAATACAAAATTAATATGTAATAATTAAATTTAGAACTTACTTGAACTTTTCTATTGCTGGCACCTTTTGAAGACGCCACAGCATTGAGTTTCTGCAATGGGTATATAATTAATTATAAGCATGGAATAAGATTATATATTATATCATATCTGAAACTTTATTACACAGAAACTTATATTATTATGTTATAAATAATGATGCTGTTAAAACTGTTCAATATCAAAAGAAAAATAAAGTGCACATGATAAGTTTAAGTAGTAGTACATACATACATACATGCATAGATTCACGCCTGTTTCCCAGAGGGGTAGGCAGAGACTACTGATTTCCATTTGCTACAATCCTGACACACTTCTCTGGCTTCATTCACTTTCATCACATTCCTCATCATACACGGCCGTCGGTTCAAGGTGCTCTTAACCTGGCCTTTGTCCAGAACGCCTCCGATCTGATCAAGAAACGTTCGCCTAGGTCTTTCTCTTGCGACTGTTCCATTCACACTAGCCTTATAAACTTTCTAAGTCAGTCTTTCCTCATCCATTCTTTCTACATGCCCAAACCAGCTTAACATACCCTTTTTTATTCTTGTCACTATATCCACTTTCATGCCGCATCTCTCTTTAATCACACTATTCCTTATTCTATCTTTCAGAGTCACACCACATATATTTTTCAGCGCTCTCATTTCTACAGCATTTATTCTGCTCTCATGCTTCTTTTGCCATACCCATCTTTCACTTCCATACATAAGTGTGGGCACTAATAGTCCTCTATGAACAGCCAAACATGCCTTTTTGGAAACATTTCGACTGTTTATAAAAGCGCGTAGAGGTCCATTCACTTTATTGCCCGCAATCATTCTCCTTTCAATATCTCCCTCATATTTACCATCCCTTGTAAACCATAGCCGAATATACAAACTTTTTAACTTCCTCCACTTTTTCTCCATCAACATCGTCACGCACTCTTCCTTTTCAAATACCATTACTTTCGTCTTGCTTACATTTATTTTCATTCCTTTACTCTCAAAAGCACCATGCATAATAGTTACCATCGCCTGCAACTCTTCTGCTGATGACGCAAGTATTACTTGGTCATCGGCATAAAGAAGACATTTGACAAGTAACTTATTCATTCTGTTAATTATTTTTAGCATAAATTAACAAAAAAAAATTGAGATACTATTTTTTAAACGACTATTGTACTTTCATCTTCTTTTTTGGAATACTTTAATAGAATCCATTAAAATGTGTAAGTAACTCATCATTTTAAAATATTGCCTGAACTTGATAGTTCCAAATTAAACAGTAGTAGTACATAATTAAATTAATATGAACTAAGTTAGTAATTTAAGACATACCCAACTACACTATTCTACTATGTATTCATTTATATTGATTACCTAAGAGCCTAGCCTCTGCTAGCTAGCTGATTTGGGACTCAGTATACCTAGGTGTACCAAGTCCCATCCCAGCCTCATAGCACATGTGTCTTAGTTACACCACTAACAAATGTATATATAATGTCAAACTATAGTCTCTCTGTATCTAAACTAATCTATGTGTATGTATATTTATTAATTGAAATTAGAATTAAAATATATTAAAATTCTTAAAATATTGTGAATACTATAAATATATTTTAAATGTTTATCTAGTCCAATGTCTTTATAAATATGGTATTTATAAATAAATATAATAGGATTTAGTTAATGTCATATAATTAATATAATTTTTAAAAACCTACTTATAAAAAAGAAGTAATAAAATATGCAGGCCTTTTTTAATAAAACCTTATATAATATATATGGTTACTGGTAAGTCGACGTATTCCCGGCAATAATAGATAGAGCAGATAAAATAAAATAAATTTAACCTCCCATATGTAAGGTGGAAAGTTAACCTTTTTCGAGATATGCTGAGTTTAACGTGTTTTTTTAATACATTCTGATTTTCGCCTTACAACATAATAAAAAAAATTTGCTCATTAGACATCTTTTTACATTATTTTAATTTATAAAGAACCTAGTAATTAAGCTTAATAAGTTATTAATATACCCATAAATGCATAATAATCTATAACCATGACTAAAAATGTTTTAATCTAATCGATAATTTTAACGTTGCTCGAGTTATATCTAGAACAATTGTCAAATGGTTCTAGCATGATTTAACGTTTAATATTTCTATCAAGATAAATAAGGTACTTACACTTTATTACAAACATTAATTAAAAATTAATAAGGTAAACTTAAAAGATTAGAAGCTCTATACCAGGACCCAAATACCTCAAGCTCTCAGACTCAATTTGTTATTGTTATTTGTTTGGCATTGACATCTACGGTGTTGCCAGACAAATGTAAGACAAAATAAATATGTTGACTTTGAATTAATTATTATAGATATTACTTCTACACATATTGAGAATTTTGGGATAAAATTTGCCAAAATAGATGTTTATTAAATTGAAATTAACTTTTATTAGAACTAACGATATAACAATACACTAACCAATAAACTTTTTTGAGTGCAGATGACTAATAATTGTTGTGCTTAGTGCAAGGTATGGTAGGTTGTATTGAACATAACGCAATAATAAGTATTATATTTTCTAAATAGTCAAACTAGAAAGTTAAAATATTCATTAACATAAGTGGTATCTGAAAACAATGTTTGGAACTGTATGAATTGTATCTAAAGGCTTAGCAGGAACGAAAACAAATAACAGTCAAAACATTTCATCCTTATAATTTTTAAGGTATGTATGATAAATACAGTTGGAAATCCATTTATAAAATAAGTAATTTATAACTCAGCAACCCGATATATTTTCCTGTTAAATAAATGGCTTTATCTTCTTATTTTTATAATTTTATGAGGCACCGATATCCCGAGACAGGTAAAGGATGAAATCACAAAAAAAAATTGTTACTTACAATAACGAATTTACTAATAATAATTACGCAACGTTTAACAGTTAACATGCCATTGTTTCTAATTAGATTTTTGTATGTATTAAGATGTTTTGAAAGATTTTAATGCTGAGCAAAAATGGCAGACAGATGCAACCATAGATAAGACACTATATACCGTACTCGTTAGGATATAATTATGTGTTCTGTCTGTGCTATATACTGAGAAGATGCAACAAAAAACAAATTGGCAGGCTTCAAGTAGTCTATTAAACTTTTGTAGAAGGCATAAGTTAGGTGCAAAAACAGATCTTTGGCTGGCCAGTAGAGATGTGTAACTCTAAAGTGATACAAACAAAAGATGTATAACCGACTAAACAAGCGACTCAATCACAAAATCTATCAGTTTCCGAATAAATCTTTTGAATCCAGTGATTTAAAATGAATCGTAGTGTTACTTGTACAAGATTCTTTTTGGATTGTTACGTTTTCCAACTAAATCTTTAAAACCAATAATTCAAAATGGATCTTATCACCATTCACCCAAGATTAATTTTAGATTAAAATTGATATTGAAACAAAGATGTAGTTGATTTTCCACAATTCTGCAATATTTTCCACTATATCACGTAAGTTGTAAAAAAGTTGCAGAATAATACATTTTCATAAAATAAGTAATAACAATAATAATTATAAACCTACAGATCGACAAGGCTCTTTATGATTCCTAAATGCAGAACTAATGACATCATCTTTATATAACAATAATAAATGAAAGATGTTAACTGTCATTCGCGTTCACAGAGTGACCCATAGATAAGACACTATATACTGGAGAGACTTGTCGGTCTTCAAAGATGTCCATCTTGTACAACTTTTACTTCAGTACCTACATCTAATTCATTCAGCTTTCAAATCAATATGAAGATTGAATAGATTGAAGATATACTTATTTATTATGTTATTTTATGATTAATGAGTTAACTTGAGATTTAAAGATTTAAAAGAGGGATTTATATCCTGTGAAGCAAAAGATGTATAAATTAGAGTTCTTTTAAAATATTTATAATGCGCATCACTACTGGCCAGCAAAGGCTGGCGCTAGAGGTTTGACATCGTTCCAGGGAGCGTAATATCCTCCATCCATCCATAACGACTGTCCCAGAGGGGTATCCCTCTGGAACAGTCGTTATCTCATCATGAGACTACGCGATATCGGAGGGCACAGTACAGTAGTTTTTAAACTACCACCTTCGCCTTGTGCTATAAACAAAAAATGTATCACCAGGTTAAATAAAAGCGCACAAACCGTAGGGCAGCTTGTGGCGAGCTAAATGTGAGTGGCGACACTGTGGTCCTGAATGCCACAGAGAGTCGGTTAAGGCCTCGTCCCCGACTTGCCGTTACTGGTTGGCTGGGTTGGAACTTCAAAGCCCGTAGGACTCTCAACTCGGGCTTGCCTTGGTCGGCCGGTCAGAGTGGGGCCGCTAGAGCTAGTTATATGCTTGGGGGTGGAAGTGTCATTTTCAAGGGCATGACTACGGGGAAACCCGCTCCGGGTCTCCGTTGTCACGAGACCCGTCATGGCGAAACCGGCGCGGCACCGCTCAACACCCCTAGCCGCTCGTACCCGTGTTGCCCTCTGCTGCTGGCTTGTATGCCTTTGGTGGCTATACAGGGGGCCCAACTAGTGAGTTGCCGAGTCACCGTCTGCCCATTGCATTGATGCAAGTGTATAGAGTATTCAGGGCAGACGCCGTTTTTCATCCATAATTACCAATATAGCGGTCCGCCAAACACCCATACCCACACGCCATATATTAGAATCCATACGTAGAAATAGTCCTACTCCTGCTGTGGCTAGTGCCGCTGTAGGTGTTCCATTCCACCTTTAATTAAAACTCTCGAAGGGCTTCTTCATGTTGGACCTATGTCTCCGAGTAAGCTTCCCAAAAGGCAAAGTATTTTCTAATATTTAAAATATTTTGGAAAATACCTGTGATAAGAGAAATATAATAATAATACTTCTGGCAACACTAAGTAACGTCTGTGTGTTTTTTAGTGATAAATATTTTATTTTCAGTAAGTTTATTTTTTATATAAATCCATTTATTTCCAAACCAATTAACGCCATCGCCGGCTACTGCAGTTGCGTCGAGCTCGAGCGACGAATATTCCTTCTCTCCCTTGTCACCATCACCTGCACGTCTGCGGGGAAGAGGCCGGCCACCGACCCGCTTGGGACCCTGAGGCCTGACTTTCTGAAGCAGAAAGTCTATGCATGGCCAAATCGACTGCGCACATACAAAAATCGCGTGGATCTGTATGTAATCAACCGCACGTTTTAAAGAGACCAAAGGTGGATCTATAGAACCTGGGCACGGCCAGATCAATATGTGACCGATGTGAGGCTACCAGATGCTGATGTTACAAATACGTTTTGCAGGAACATCTGGTCGGTGCCCGTCGGCCACACTGAGGGGAAGTGGATGCGGAATGTCAAGTGAGCAAGTGAACTAATTCCATAAATGGAAAACGTGGTTATTGATAGCCAGGACGTAATTAGTGCCGTCCGAACGTTATCGAATTGGAAATCGCCAGGACCGGACGGACCGCACAATTTCTGGCTAAAATAGCTGCGTAGCTCACGTGCTTGTATGGCTGTTCAATTTAAATCTGCCCTAGAATCTGGTGCGTTACCACATCTGATGACTACGGGAATAATCCACCTATTCGATAAAACAGCTAGTACCAACGAGCCCGGCAATTATAGACCGATAACATGTTTGCCATCGATCTATAAGCTTCTTACATCTATTTTGGAGGCCAAGATATCTAGACATATTTATAAAAATTCAATAATGTCAGCATCTCAGAATGGATGTAGAAAAGGGGCTCTTGGCACTAAGGAGCTGCTCCTCATTGACATGGCCATTAGCCAACAGATTCGCCGTAAACGAAGGGATCTGGCGGCATGTTGGATAGATTATAAGAAAGCGTATGATTGGGTGCCACATACATGGCTTTTGAGGGTGTTAGAGTTGTATAAAGTAGGTAAATGCAACTCTGCGCACCTTTTTGAAGTCATGCATGGGGCAATGAAAAACGGTTCTTAGCTATCCAGGATGTCGACAGATCCCTGGAAATGGCGAACTGATAAAAATTTTGCTGGTATGGTTCAGGGCGACAGCCTGAGTCCTCTTAGTACATTACTAGAGGGTTCAGGGCTAGGTTACAGGTTACGATGAGGTGGTGGAGTAATATCCCACTTGCTGTATATGGTTGACTTAAAGTTGTTTGCCCACACTGATTTACAGCCGATGGATTTACTCAAAGTAACTGAAACTTTCAGTAAGTCTATCAGCATGGATTTTGGTGTGAATAAATGTGCTGTCATCCATGTAAAGCGAGGAAGGATAGTGGAATCCGAAGGAACACAACTTTCGGATTCCCTTAACCTACGATCACTTCTTGTAACCCATACTTACAAGTACAATGAGGCTGACATGAAGCAATTGTAGCAAGAGCGTTTCTTTGGTCGCCTGAAAAAGATTTAAAAATCAGGTGGCAACAAAGTGCGCGCTTGTAACGGTTGAGTTATGCCGGTTATCTTGTACTCCTTTGGCATACTTAGGTGGACTCAGACTGAACTGGATGCCCTGGACCGGCGGGTCCGTACACTCTTGATGGCATACCGTATGCATCACCTACGTTCGTCTGTGATGAGGTTGTATATCCTGCGGAAATGTAGAGGCCGACGCTTTCTGTATGCCAAGGCTCTTCATAATCGCGAGGTGTGCAACCTCAGAGAATACTTTCTCCAGGCAGACGTGGGTATGCATCGGGATGTAGTTGCTGTGGACACCGGACTCACCCCGCTCAGTTTCGCTAAAGAGAACTGGCGCAAGCCTATAGTGCTTAGCACTAACGATCGCAGGAGGGTGACACGATTCAGGGTGACTCGTTGAGAATAAACGGATGTATGGCAGAGCAAGGAGCTTAACGGTAGGTTCTACAAGGCTATATATAGACCCGACGTAGACCTGTTAGCCTCCGTGAACTGGCTACGTTTTAGTGACCTCTTTGGGGAAACCGAAGGTTTTGTCTGTGCTATTGCGGACGAAGTTATCAAAACGAATAACTACCGGAAATATATCTTGAAGGATACTACAGTTGACATTTGTCGGGCGTGCCACCTCCCTGGTGAATTCCTTAAGGCATATAGTTTCCGGTAGTTCTCGTCTTGCTAACGGTGAGTACTTGCACAGACATAACCAAGTAGCCAGGATTATTCACCAGCAATTTGCTCTGAAATACAAACTTGAAGATGTTGAAGTGCCGTACTATAGGTATGTAGCTGAATCAGTTCTCGAAAATGATCATGTCACGTTGTTCTGGGATCGAACTATCATCACAGACAGGACTGTTGTGCCCAACAAACCTGACATTATAACCTGAGATGATAGATCGATCAGAGCGCTGCGCAATTATTATCAATGTCACCATTCCGCATGACAGCAATCTTGCAAAAGCTGAAAAAAATAAACAAATTAAATATTTCGATTTAGCTCGCGAGGTTATCGACATGTGGGATGTGGATTCGACAATCATTGTGACGATAGTCATGTCTGTCAATGGTCTAATAGCCAAGAGCCTCGATCACCATCTAAAAGAGCTCGCGTTAGGTGCTTAGATCAAGGGTTTGATGCAGAAGGCAGTGTTATTAGATACGGCACACATTACGAGGAGGTTCCTGTCTCTAGAAACCTAACCACCGGCAGGTTGGACCCTGTTCCCGATGCCGATGGGGTACCATGCATTTTATATTTTTAAATGTATTTATAAATATATATTTTGAAATATAGGTACCTATATTTCAAAATGTAAAATGTATTGTAAAGATTGAAATAAAGATTTAATCAATCAATCAATAAATGTATAATAAATAATAATAATATTTATTGTCACTTATAAAATGCTGTTATTTAAGATACCTACGTAAGTGAACTTAAGGTAAACAAAATATCCGTACAAAATAAGATGTTTTCGTTGATAATAATAACATACTACGCTCCAAAACACAGATCGTAGATAAGCACTAAGATAGCCACAAAACTTGAATACTATAAGGCTTGACATGTTTTAAAACAGCACGACCTGGATCCTAGTGCTAAGCGACAACATGGTAGAACGTGGCAACGATGGCGAAACAAGTATTATACAGCTATAAGAGACACTAATGCAAACTAGTGCCTAACACAGAATAAAATATATAAATAAGTAGAAAAGTGCAAGGCCTTTGCCTTCTGCAGTAGGACAATATAGGCTAAAATAATAAGTAGGTAATAATAAGTTCGTCGTTATTAGGTGGGCTCTGAAACATAGCTGACGTAGGTACGTACGTTACGTAGTAGACGACGTAGGAGTGTTATACATATACACCTACCCTTCTAGGCATATCACTGTACTTATTTAATCTAATGCAAGCACTCATTTCTATTGGCTAGAATAAGAAATCTGCTATTACTATAAAATATAATCAATATAAAGCCATATTATTTGCCTTACGCATAATAATTACTAAATTATGTTCTTAAAAAGTAAATAATGATATAATATCTGAGGAATGCCATATTAGATTATAGATAGATATTGTTTATAGTAATTAAACCTGCTCATTTGTTTTAAATAATTCCTACAGTTTAGTTTGGTTGTGAAAATAAATACCTGTTCGTAAGTAAAGACACAACCGACAGCAAAGTAAGCAATAGGTTTTTTTTAAATGAATTAATTTTATATTTGGTTGCCTTCCTTTTACAAAGGTCAAGATTAGAACTAGATGATATTTAAACCAAAACCTAAATACGCAAAATCCAATAAAACTCGCAGTGGTGTTTGCACAGCCTACGTGCTTTTTCGTAGCATAAACCGGCCCTAATTATAAAAGATTAATTCGAACCATTTTTTATGTTAAAAAGGAATAATTTAACTACATCGACGGATTTAAGAATATTCAGTTTATCATTCCTGTATTATCAAAAAGTCTGCCTCATTTCATACCAGAAAGTACCAGAGTCGCCATCTTTTGTTTTATGTACGCAGTAGTCGTAAAACTGGCTATAAATTAATTTATAAAGATAAAATTACGTATTTTCTCTATTTTCATTAAAATCATTAATTTTATAAGCTTAATATAATAATTATTTAAACAATATAATATGGTTTTACAGATGCAGGGGTTGCCATCTGTTGTAGACCTTGTAAATGCCATCTGTTGTAGACCTTGTAAATGCCATCTGTTGTAGTGCTTGTAAATGAGGCCACTACGTATGGAATAGAAATGTTTAGTTTACGATACTCTAGTTATTACAATATTTCTTCCAAGCTAATCTATATCAGTAATACACGCTGAACTGGCTTTTGTAACCAAATAAGCCGGAGACATAGAGCAACGAAAATATTAGAAGACCATGAAAAACACAAGAGAAGTAGATGAAAAAGTTCTTTTTGAGAACAGGAGCGAGTAAACTGGGAGCTAATACTAGCGATAAACAACATTAACTTAATTAAATAAACCTCCACGTAAACCTTAAACCAAGTTATATTTAACTAGAACAAAGTAAGAATACAATATATCGTAATAAGGTTATCTATACAAATAAATAAAATTGCAGTCTGTTTGAAATGTCAAAAGAACAGCTTTTAACTAAATGCATATGAAAGTAGGTATATGCAGTACATAATGAAGATCAAATTTTAAAATGTCTGTCTGTCTGTTTGTTCCGGCTAATCTCTGAAACGGCTGGACCGATATTGACGGGACTTTCACTGGCAGGTAGGTGATGTTATAAAGAGTAGCATAGCATCTTTTATATTAGAAAAATTTAGGGAAGTGCGAATAAAAATTGAATATTTTTTGTTATATTCGACGAAGTCGTGGGTAACAGCTCGTAACCAATATATGTAAGTATAAAATTAATTTACTTTTAAAAGTAATTCCATTACCGATTTGATTGATAAAAGCAAGCCGACGATTATGCGACTTGTTCGCCTATGACCATTACCAAAGTAGTATCGGCGAGACGGCAACATATTACGCAGTATAGTATAAAACTATAATTTTAAAAAACTTCTTGAAATTTTTTGTAATTAAATAAATCTGATTAGTGGATGCTCTTTTATTCCGTAAATTGTACAAATCAACTTTCTGTAACTTCTACTATATTAGTTAGTAACAAAATATGTAATGGCAACATTATTTATGGTGTCGCCCTTCTTTCTGCATGAAGCCGATTTGTGTTTTGACTATTTGACATAATAGTATTCAATATTTTATGGCTTTATTTAATTGATTTACACAGTTTATTTTGTTCAAAGTTAGTTTAGTTTCAAGCCCTTAAACATGACTTGGGGTTTCGTAACATGCGGGCCTAACGAGGCCCTTGTCGTATCTGGTAAGTACCTATTTACCTTATCAATATAATTATCCTTTAATTAAATAACTTTTAGATTATTTTTGGATAATAATTGAACATACTATTCAAAGTTTCATACATGACAAAACTGTGATCTTAATTCTTTTGTGATGACATCATTATGAATTATTAAACGGGCAGTATAGCTATGCGATTTCTGATGCTATGTAGTTATCTAAATGTTCCTGCGTACTAGGGATTTACTGTACGCTATGGACTGTAGCAGATAACTAATGTGCTTTGCGTTTTTAGTTGTATAAAAATATTATATTTTATAAAAACAGCATCTTTTTTATGTTGTATTGTTTTATTTACTAATATGCATTATGTTGTATTTATCTATATATGCCTGATACAGTAGAAGCTTAAATAGTTAGCTATTAAAACCAAGTTTATTAGGGACAATAAATAAAAGCCATTACTGTTGATGTGGTGTATGTATGTTACACCCATAGTGCAAATATTAGTCCAATTGGAGTTAGCAATTAGCCTAATTGAGTATGAGTAATTGAGTATGAGTGTGTCCATAATATGCAATTCAGAGAAAACCAGATTACAATACTTCACAGTTACACTTTACAGCATGCATTTTGTTTTGGATGTATGCCAATAATTCCTAGCTTGTTCTGTAGAAGTGCCATAATATGTATAAAGATTGGGTATAAAAATATATTTTAGCAGTATTATGCTAATTATACAATTAGTTCTGGTACAGTGTAAGATGTATTTAAATATGAATTAAACCACTATATTTAGATATGGTAGTGAAGAAAGTATAGAATGGGCTCTTAAATTAACGGTTTCATTCAAATAAACATCCAAAGTACCCTACAGAGTAGAGTAAACAAAAAATATACTAGTAAATGTAAGTTTTGGCTAAATCATAAAATTGACCACCTCATGACGTGGCCCTCGATTTCAAGAAATGGTCAGTTAAATCTGACCATATTGCTTAAATATCAACATTTAATGATATGTAAGTCCTTGTTTGGCTTTAATTATCATTAATGTAAGGTTTTATAATATCATAAGTTTAGTATAAATTCCAAGTAAAGAAGAAACACATATATGAAGTACTTTTGTGTCATAACAATGTTATGCTTCACTGTTCTTGAGAATAATATAACTATTTTACAATAATTATGTTCTCTAATGTTTAACCATATCATGAAGTAGCTGTGCATTTAGCTGTTCATATTGTTAAACACTGATTTATTTGTTGATATGGCCAGACCTTATCATAATGGGGGCTTTGGGTATTTGACCATTTCATGAAATGGTTGCCCACATCATGAAGTGATCAATTCTATGATCTGGCCACAACATATGTATACATACTTTTGATATTGCAAACAATGTTAACTATTTACAGTAGGTACTTATCATTAGACAGACTGTGTACTTAGTTGCCAACATGATAGTACAAAAAGAAATTACGGTAATAAAAATGATATATATGACACCCCAATGACTAGACATATGGATTTAAATGGTTGTCACTAGTTTTCAAGATAAAATTCAACAATGTTTTCATGTTGTATGGGTATACTAAATATTAAACAACAGACAGCAGACACCAGTCTCCAACAATCTTAATTACAATTGTATAGTATAAAAACGTTTTATATAAAATAACAATAACATATACATAGCTTGCTATGTTTCACAGTACCTGGGCTAAACTGGTGCCTTAGAAGTACCATATTTTTTCAATGGCATCCATGTACTACTTGCAAAAGTTAAAAGTACCGTCAACTGTGGCAATATTTCCATATTTTTTTACCTTTTATCAGTTTTTTTATTAACTATGATACTTTAAAATATACATCTACAAAAAGTTGAATAAACACGTTACAGTGTTCAAAAATATGAAACAGGTAAAGTTGACACAGATACGGCAACTTTACTTAAGCAATTTTACTAGAGAATATTGATCCCTACAAGCCCACGTAACGTGGGCATTTATGGGACAAATCCTACAGATATTGGATGTCAGGTAAAGACGCCACAATTTTATTTTAAATTTCATACAAATGGACATTCTTTGCCAGAGCTGGCACAAACTTTACAAAGATAATAAAACAAAGTTTTCACCAAAGTATTTTTTAATTTATTTACTAGGTATCAATTAAATGAAAATAAAAACGAAAAAAATGAAATGTAGGTAAATAAAATGGTGAAATGTAAGTTGAAGTACACTAGGTCAAGTTGCTCGTTGAAAGTAAAGTTGCCACAGTTGACCGGTACCTTATATGTTACATCATCATGATATATTCTAATTGCTTGTGACTTGAATGAGTAGGGTACTTGATGTTATAATTACTCATTAACCATAATTTAAATGCTGTGGATGCCAGCAATGCTTTAGTCATTGTCTTGATATGGTTATGCCGAAATGTTAACCCTTTTACTGTCCCATGATAGCCACAATAGAAAATCTATTGTATCATATGTGATTCAGTAGATAAGAAACCTATTAATAAATATTAGATACTTTATTGTGTAGGAAGTATTCTTAATGATAAATATTTACTATCAATTAGTTGAGTATAAAGTTTTTGGCCTCTTACTATTATTACAGACTTGGTCATTATAAGGAAAATCATCCAGAATGTTTTACAAGCATGATAGGAAACAGGTTCCATTAATGATACCTATAATCTTTGATGGGTCATTCTAGTACTATATAAAATTGTTGGTATAAGCAGCCCATATGTGTGTTCTAATATGATTGTATTTCTAGCACAGCGAAATAATAGCTATGGCCATTAAATTAATATCAGCGACTGTCTTTTATAACCACTTTATCTTAAATCCTTTTAATAGCAGTGATGTGGGTTGGATGAACACAAATTCAGAGAGATATTGCAAATGTGGCATTCAATTTTTGATTGGTTATTAAAATATATTTAGAGATACAGCAACATGCAAATAATTAGTCATTTTATGACTAAGTGTAAAAACAAAAAAAAATTATGGTGTATACGAATGTTGGCATACTCAAATAAATAAATAAGTAAAAGTAATAGTAAATCATGTTGATATTACAGTCTGTTGATACTATTACTATTGAGTGCTTTTAAGTCATACTTATAGAAAATGTATGCTGTGCTATGTAAGCCTATGCTTTTTATAATGCTACCTATCTGTTAAAATATTATTATATGTTCTCAAATAGCATTTTGGTTATACAGGATGCTGTTATTCAAAGCCATTGTTAGTACCAGGCGGACGAGCATTTGTCTGGCCAGCGATACAGCATGTGCAGCGTATTTCACTAAACACTATGACCCTGCAAGTGGAGTCACCAACTGTTTACACTAGCCAGGGTGTACCAATATCAGTGACTGGTATTGCACAGGTATTTCTATCACTTATTATTTTTTTTTTAATTACTATTATTTTATTAAGCTTTAGGTAAGGTATGCTTGTGTTAGGAAGGGATTCACATAAGAAGTAAAATCATTGGGAATCAAGCATACAATCTCTGTCTCAATCTCAAGGCCAATGCCTTATTTATTGGACTATCGGCGCTCAAATAACTACCATTAATATCTTTATTACTCTTCTCTCTTTTGGCATTTAGCACTTTAGCATTACGTCAGTATTAAATCACAAGAAAACTGTTCTTTATTAAATGCAAATCAACAAGTGTTACAAACTAATAAATTGCAGATAAGACGGGGTACATAAGTAAACACCTACAAAATCAGCTTGGATGAAGTTACTTTCTCTGTGTAACATCATCTTAACTATAAGTTTTTGAATGGTTTACTATCCACACTTGCTATTTATTACTTAAACGGATCTGAGCCTTGACTCGAACCATCCTTGTATCCGGTACAGGTTCAGTTTGGTTTATTTTATAATACAGTTATGTTATGCTGGGTGTAGCTTTTCAAATACTTAGCAAATGCTATTGTAATCATTCTTTAGACTCTACTTTTTTTAATTCATCTGTTGTAATTAAGCAGATCACAGACAGAAGCTAATAACATTATAAATAGTTCTCAATGGATTGTATTATATGATATAAGTAATAATAATAAGATCTTATTAAAATTTACAAATCCCATGTTTGATTGGATTTCTGACATACATAGATCTAACTGTTAACAAAGCTAAAAAAAGCAAAATAAGCACAATCTTTTTTAAATATATCTGCATTAATTCATACTACAAGAATTGACCGAAATGTACTCTCAATTGTAGAAATATAATCATACATTATAGGATATTTTTTCTTATATTCTATATCATGACTTTTGGTCCGCAAAATCGTATCATCGTAGACAGAATAAATCAATACTTTAAAATAGCTGTAGTAATTAATTAAACTAAAATAAATAAAGTAATTTCATGTAATAAAACAAATTAAGTAAGTAGGCAAATTTAGGTTGGCCTTGCGTGTCCAACGAACGTAAATATACTGCTATGCTAGCTTTGTCTAGCTAACCCATGTTAGCTTAGGGCACAAACAAAATTTAATTCGTTCGCAACGCTTTTATATTCCTATATAATGGTGTTGTTATGTCCATAGACAGAGTACACTAATATATGCCAGGTATAATTCCATTTAAGCTTAGCAAATTTGAAAACTGCTCCTGTGAATTTCCTAAAGCCTTTCCGACCCGGTATAGCCTAGGCGCCGACGCTTATGTTTGCTTGCAATCTTATGCCACGGTATGAATTTGGCAGTAATTAGCATTGATAATTTCAATTTATTTTCAAACAATTATAAATTGTGAGGTAGGATCAGAAATAGCTTAATTGATTGAATGGCGGCACGGGTTGCTGTAAAAGCATATGTGTATGCTGCTTCACACATGAAACATTTCCTCATTTATGATACCTTTTACTTTTGACTAATGCTCCATCTTTGCAATAATTACAGGTGAAGATCCAAGGTCAAAATGCTGAGATGCTGCTCTCTGCATGCGAGCAGTTTTTGGGCAAGACTGAGCAAGAAATACAGCATATAGCCCTGGTAACACTAGAAGGTCATCAGCGCGCTATAATGGGCTCCATGACTGTTGAAGAAATATATAAAGACCGTAAAATATTTTCCAAGAAGGTTAGTCCTAATGATGTTTATTATATGTTAACAGACTAAGAAAAGATAATACCTATCACATCGTAATTAAAATTTTCTAAGTACTTTTTAACCAATACTGCTCATGGCAAGTCTACCTGTAGCAAAATTAAAGGTCAGTTTGGGTATCTACGTTGATACAGGGATATAAATAGTTCCACTAAAATGTATAGTTTATAAAAGAGTACAAAACTCTTTTATAGTTACTGTTCTTGTTTACTACCAAACTATAAAAATAAACGTTAGTAAATTCCTTTTTTGTAGTACGATGTTTTCCTATCATGTCTCGAAATATCTATGCTATGTCGCTCTTTATTAAAATAGTATAGGTATCATATGTATTTATAAATCTTGCTTTACTATTATCATGGAACAGAATAATACACAATGAATGAAGAAGTCGTCGCAGCTAATGTACTGCAGATTACAGATACGCTAAAATTGGAAATAGCTTTTATGGCAAACAAAGTTCTTTAAATTTGTTGAACCCATTTGTAAATGCCTAAGAGTAATATCCAAAGTATTTGCATTTTTTTAATAACTTATTTCATGTACATGTATCCAGATACAGTCTTAAAGCGTGTGGCTCAGAGATGGATGGGGTGGGATTCGATCCCAAAGCACGCATCTTTGACTTTTCGAAGTTATGTGTTAAGAAGTTAATTATCTCTCGCTTTAACAATAAAGGAAAACACCGTGAGGAAACCTGCATATCTGAGAGTTCTCCATAATGTTCTCGAAAATATGTGAAGTCTGCTAACCCGCATTGGGCCCGCGTGGTGGACTATGGCCAAACCCTTTTCTCAAGGAGGAGGAGGAGAAGCGCTTGCCCAGCAGTGCCACAGTTTAATACAGGGGTGGTATTATTAGATCAAGTTCTTGGAAACAGAAATAAGAAAATTCGTGAAAAGTGGACAATGTTGCAAATAACTGATATTATTAATACTACGTATTAAAGATATTTTGTTTTTGTTGTAGGTGTTCGAGGTAGCCTCTAGTGACCTCATCAATATGGGAATCACAGTCGTATCATACACACTGAAAGACATCAGAGATGAAGAGGTATGTTTATTGTTTTACTTGGAACCAATTTAATTTACATTAATTATTTTCTACTATCGTCATGTGAAATATTTAGAACATTTGTTAATAATTCATGATATATGCTATTTCCATTTCAAATACAGGTATACCAATAGTTATTCACTGGCACACTCACCATTGCTAGACACTAATAAATTTTTAATAAATCTGCACTCAGTACAACATTATTATATATATTGACACAGTACAATATGTCAACACAATTAGTCTTAGAACTTGTTTTTTTGTTTCGACATGGCAACAGGAAGCTAAGGTATGACGAATTTACAATTGTGTTGATTGATGTTTTTACTTAAAGACGCCAAATATATGTCACTGCACTCTTACTACATACATGTTTGGAATGAAATGATACTGAAGAGTTTTATTTTGCTCTCTTCGTGTACAATTGTTGATACAAAAAGCTTTCTGTCATTGTTAAATGCTGTACCTACAACATTCTAAAACGCAAATTGTAAAAGCTTGCTCTATCTGCCTTTTGTTTTTTACAAAGCAATAATATAATCAATTGATTTAATGTTTGTATGTTTGTTATGGGAAATTGATGTGCTTGCCACTATCGCTTGGCTATTTGCAATGCCTCATCTTTCATAACAAAGCCAATATATAATCAGCTGTCTGCAATTATTCTTCAATTGCTTATTGTTTCCATGCTCTGCTAGACATATGAAGATTGACTCTGGCAGTCGATGGTTGCTAACTCATGTCTTATAGCGCAATCTTATAAATATCAGCTTCACTTCTATCAAGCTATAATCATAAGATATAAATAAAACACAAATTGTGGCATAAAATGTACATAATGTTTATATAAACAATTGACGCAACATATTATATGATATATAGAAGAATCTAGAACTCTATAGCCGAATAATATTAACTGCTTAAGCTTTGGAGCATATCCACTCACACGAAAGAACAATTTATTGACTACATTATGTTTAATGATTACAGTGTATCGCGTGTCGACTAGATTTGGACGATGTTCCATACCGTAGCTCAAACTTAATTGAAACATTCAATAATATATAACTAGGCGTATTACATAATTATGTACATGTTACTTTGGTGTGTATAGGTTGTAAACTGTACTTTATTTATTCTTAGGCATATCATATATTAGGCGTGTCTTTTTAAGTTCTGTCGTTTCCATATTTCCCGGCAATTTTGAATTTGGAACTGTTCTATATTCGAATGTGTTTAAATTTTGAATCTCAAAACAGTTGAAAGTATTAGGATTAATGCTATTGTTTAGTCACAGCGTCGATTGGAATCTGTCAGGTTACGTACGAAAATGAATCTTTCTAAGGAAAATGTTCGTGCAATAATTTTCTACAACTTTAGAACAGGCCTGACACGGCTTCAGTGTTTTGAAGAGCTAACATCTGTGTTCAGTGATAAAGCCATGGGGCTTTATCTATTATAAATACCAGCGTGGACATACTAGTGTTAGTGACAAATCTCGCGAAGGACGCCCAAAATCCGCCTTCACTGAAGATAACATCATTGCTGTGAGACAGCTAATTCTCGAAGATCGTCATGTGACATATCGTGAGATAGAGGCTCTATTAGGCATCTCAGGGACAACCATTCAGAAGATCTTGCATGAAGCGCTTGGTGTGAGAAAGCTAGTTTGCCGTTGGATACCGCATCTGCTTGCCGACGATCACAAGGCGGCCCGCGTCAGATGGTGTAAGAAAACTCTGCAAAGGTTCAACCGAGGAGAGTCAAATCACGTCTACTACATCATCAGTGGTGACGAATCTTGGATCTATGCCTACGATCCTGATTCCAAACAACAATCTACAATCTGGGTATTTCAAGACGAGCCAAAGCCGACTAAAGTTGTTCGTTCTCGAAGAACTTCAAAGATGTGGCCACGTTCGTTAAAAAAAAACCGGCCATGTTGCGACTATTGCACTTGAAGATCGTAGAACGGTTAACGCAGAGTGGTATACCACAGTTTGTTTACCACAAGTCATCGCCGAACTTCGAAAATCGAACTCAAAGCGACGCATCATTCTGCATCACGACAACGCAAGCTCACACAGCGCTCGTCAAACGATTGAGTATTTGAAGCAGGAAAAAGTAGAAATTCTTGACCATACTCCATACAGTCCTGACCTAAGCCCTAACGATTTCTTTACATTTCCTAAAATTAAGAAAAGTCTTCGTGGTCAAAGGTTTCAGTCCGGTGAAGAAGCAGTCGACGCTTTCAAGTCAGCCATTTTGAACAAGAGTGGAATAAATGTTATAATAACTGGTTTGAGCGAATGGAAAAGTGTATTAAGCTACGTGGTGAATACTTTGAAAAACAATAAAAAGTACTATAAGGCTTTAGTTGTGTTTTTTCTTCAAACGATAAAACTTAAAAGGCATGCCTCGTATATAATAATTTTTATTTAGGAAATTCCAAATATCTAGGCTATTCTTAACTAATATTCGTTTTAGATTGACGGTAAGCACTGATTATTATCTATATTGTTACGTGTTGGGTTCGAGGGCTAAGAATGTAAACAATATTACCGACTAAAACACGATTTATTCTAGCACACAATTAAACTTAAATCACAACAAACAATATACTACACTTTTTCACCGTAACTACTTCAAACTCCGTATTATTTCCGCTTCCGTTCGCTTCGATGAACACTTGCCGCTTACGATTGTAAACTGACTTGGCGGTGCGCGTGCGCTCTATTTATATGCGGGTAAAGCGTTTATAGAGTTTTCTAGTAACGCCATACCCGGTATGTAAACAGTAAGAAGATTCGAGAATGTGCCAGCGTTCTCTCTACGCTTCGTGTACCCATACTACGTAGTTCCGTAAGATGTCAATAGATGGCGGTGTAATATATTATTAGACAGAACTGCCGACTCTTCCCCACAATGCCGAGAGATGGCACTGGGCGTAACAATATTATTATATGATTCTACTATAGTAGAATGTAGGTACATCTAAAAATCGATCATCGACATCTCGATAAAACCGAGCATGCACTACAATACAGGTTGAGATGAGGAACAATTTGATCGTGCGATACACGATCTTTGTCATACTTCTTACACTAGCGCTAACATACAAATTTTATGACTTTATTACGCATTAGAGTTGAACGTAACTTTATGAGAAAAGTATAATATGGACCGCCACAGGTGAATGCCACGACATGGTAAATTACGTGGGAACAAACTTGCCAAGTTGTACACACCCTCTATCAATATTGAGGAGTCATTTGCAGAGATAACTGCCATTAATATCTAGTTACTAAAAGTCTTGCATATATGTAGAAACAGGCTAAGTGAATGCATTCATTCTTATGACTCAAGTTTACTCGCATCTGATTGAGTGAAATTCAACCCCCGCTGATTCTATATATAGTCGTCTTATGTTAGACATGATAATAATGTTTAATACTGATTTTCTTAAAAATACGCAGGTCAAATGTAACTTGATAAAAAAAGGAAATTCAATACCTGCTTATCTCATATCTATTTAATTTTAGTCTTATTTTCATATGCTAACATTCACTTTCACATCACAGTACATGTTTTGGTATTGCATATTAATGTTCTTTATTAATAACTTGATGACTTACACGTTTTTTTTTTAGAAAATATAATAATATAGTAATATTTCGATGATAACTTGGAACTTAAATAGCCGATACTTAACCATGCATTAATATTTCTCGAACTCTAGTCGGTCTCTAATTGGGCATTCAGGGTGTTCCATGTGCGTGTTACTAGTTTATTTTATTTACAATCTACTGACATTTAGTGGATATGTAGCTAAATTTACAATAACCTTTAAGATATTTTGTCGTTGATGCGATCAACTTAAATTATCATACTATATACCGTTGCCAAAATTAATCTATATGTAAGGTGTAGGTTATAGCATAACATTCACTAACCTAAACAATATTCACAATGATAAGAGATCTAAAAAAAATGCATGTAGTGAGCTAGCAACGCATCTAATGAATAACATAAACACTTTCGTGTGATGTCGGATTAGTAATTATTTTGATGGCATTTATTGCATCATAATGTTATCGTTATTTACTAGTTGAAATCTTATAATTTGGTATTTCTGATATTTAATAACCACGAATTGTCTGTTCCGTTGGTTGTGTTTGATTAATTTGTCGGTTAATCGTCGTCTTGCTTATCCCATGTAAATTACCAAACTATAACGAAGGCTTGCTAGTGCTATATACAATGTATTAACCTATTTTAGTAAGGCAAGCAGGGCCTATGTGCTTATGAAAGTGTCGCCACAGAGCTTGCTGTTTTATATCTGGCCACCCGAAAGTGCTGATAGAGCTTGCCTCTGAGTACAATGGACATTACGGAGCAGTAATTGAGTTATTTATATTACGACCTTGTTGATTTCTGTTATCCTGTAAATCTTATATATTGTATTTGATCTAATAGCGTATACCATTACAAAATATTCAATTATAGATATTAATAATCGGGATAGTATAGTCTGAATGTATCCAGAATTTAATATGACTGAAGCAGTGATGGGTCTATGGACAATAGAAGGCCAAGCCCAGTCTTTTTTATATAATGCACACTTTAAAAACTGCTATTAGCACGATATAGAGCTAATATGTTTGGCTTATTAATATCATATTATTATTTAAATCTATTTAGAAAGCAGTAATACTTCTATTAAGACAAAGTGCACTTATATTAAGAATCACCGTGGATACTACTCATCTCTACATACAGTGGTGGACATATAATTAGAAACACTTGCGACGTATTTCGCATTATACAAGGCACATTGCCGTAAAACTTTTGTTTTTGGAAATAAAACAACAAAATTCATAGAATACGTTCAACAACTTATAATTCATTAAAAACAAATAAATATTCGAGTTTACAACTACCATTTAGATATTTAGTTACGTACAAACAACTAAACGACATTTGCAGTACCATGGACCATGGACATACCATGGACAAGTAATTAGAAACAATAAAGAAATGAGGTAAAAATCAAAGTTATTAACGTGTTAACGTCATCAATTTCAAATTATTTATGTAAAGTTATGTTTGGTTTACTAAATTTCTTAAAAATTATTATTTAGTTGCATAGCCTTTGTTATTAATGACGGCTCTGCAACAACGTGGCATTGATTCAAATAATTTCATACATTTATCGAGTGGGATCGAGTTCCATGCTTCAACAAAGTCTTCGTAAAGTTCATTTAGACTGGAATTACGTTTAACGGAGACTTTTTTTTAACGACGTACCCCAAATTTTCATTAGGATTTAAATCGGGACTATTTGCAGGCCAGTCTAACTTGGTAACACGTTGCTCACTAAGAAAGGATTTAACACTGCGGGACGTGTGTTTTGGGTCGTTATCGTGCTGAAAGATCCAGGGCACAGGCAAATGGTCGTCGATGTAGGGAATCATTGTCTCTTCTAAGATGTTTTTGTATTGAAATTGATCCATTATACCTTGAATCTTACGGACGGGTCCAACTCCGCAACCAGAAAAACATTCCCATACTTTAATGTTACCACCGCCGTGTTTGACTATGCTCCTCGTGTATTTATAATCAAAAGCATAGTTTATTGGACGTCTAACGTAGCGTTTGCCGTCTGAATTCACTCATATTTATTTTTGTTTCATCCGAGAATAACACTTTTTTCCAATCTCGTACGGTCCAGTTAAGATATATCTTTGCAAATAATAATCGCCTCTCGGTGTTGCTCGGTAAGAAGCGGTACCTTTCGAGAAAACCTTCCGAACAATTTAGCTTCCACTAATCTGCAGCGTACCAGTTTCGAGGAAATGTTCCTTGGGTCATTAGGTGGAAAAACTTCATTTCTAATCTCGTTGGAGCCTTTAAACGGGTTTTGTTTAGCTACACGTATTATTTGCAAATCTTCCCGGAGAGACGTTTTTCTTGGACGAGCCTTTCTAACAACACTTTAAGTAGTTCCGTTTCTTTTATAATAAGCAATAGCGTTGAAAACTTTCTTCACAGAACATTCTAGATGATTAGCAATTCTTCTATAAGTCCACTTTCGATCTAAATGTAATTTAACAATTAATTGCCTAGTTGACACGTCGCAACTCTTATTTCTACCTATTTTTAACAAAACTTATTATTCACGTAATTCCAAATTGACGTTTAATTGCCGCCGAAACCACAGAAAAAGCGTAGAAAGAGGTTTTTATTTAAATTTTAATAAATGGAACTAGTCATAGATCCTGTTTCTAATTAGTTGTCCAGTGTTGTAGTAATAGAAATTCAACTATCATTCATATTTAAACTCTTTTAATAATTAAAATAGAACAGATTTCATTTTTAAAATATCTTAACTCATTGACTATATTCTGGCATAGTTAATAGTGATTTAATCTATATCTTTTTTACTCATAACGATAGTTCATTATGTGTTTACCTAAGTTTTATGTACTGTTTCTAATTATATGTCCACCACTGTATCTGTATCATCATTTATATAATTACATATTGTGTATACTTTATCTTATATGATACATTTATAAACAGAATGTATGTTATTAATTTAACGTATTTTAATTGCATATGGGCATTGATAAATTATATTGTATGTATAAAGTGGATGTATGTAGGTATATAATACAACCTACTAGCCTTATGCTCGCTAATTATAAGAAGAGGTTCATTACTGACCATAATTATACGGAGATTTAACGTAACCATAGAACAATGAAAGATATTTTACATTTATAAATTTGGTTGCAAAGCAACACTGATAAACGTCAAAATCTATTGTTTAGTGATTTTACTAAGTTACTGAAGTAATTAGGTTAGTTGCTAGGTTCAGCAAAGAATTAGGCCTATAACGAGATACTTACAGGAAACTCACGTTCAATAGTAAAAACATTGAGGTATTACAGATAAACATTTGTGTTATAGAAGTTAGGGAAATATTTTTCATGTACTACACTATCGTATTAGGATGTGCCTGGAATAATAGTTGTAGTTGGAGAATAAATAAAATAAATTATATAAAACATACTTTGCATCATGTTAGTTAAAAATTTATATGTGATATATATATATATATATATATATAGCATTATTATTAGACTACTTCTGCTGTTCATGTTAAATAATCAAACACAAAACAAACGCACGTCAGAACAAAATATATATTGTTTGTGAAGTTTTTTATTCAACAGTATTATTGCAACATGATTTTACATCTGTTTTAGTTCATTCATCACGCAATTTCTGAAAAGATTGATTGTATGGCATCTACGCACATGTTTGTCGCACATACTAAACTAAATATTAACTTGATAATAAAACTATACTTTTTTGTATAGGGTTACTTGAAAGCTCTCGGTATGGCGAGGACAGCGGAGGTAAAGCGCGACGCCCGCATCGGAGAAGCGGAGGCACAAGCTGAGGCCAAAATAAAAGAGGCTATGGCAGAGGAACAACGAATGGCATCCCGATTCCTCAACGATACCGAAATAGCGAAAGCCCAGAGGGACTTTGAATTGAAGAAAGCTGCGTACGACGTTGAAGTACAAACGAAGAAGGTATGCACAATTATTATTACCAGTGATCACCCATAGGTCGAAAATCGACCTTGATCTAGGTATATAAAAACTACCTTCATTCACAAAAATATGTTCATTCTAACACTAAAGCTCGCCAAAAGCTACTAAAACAAAATAAAATCGGTTGTAAACAGCGCAAAAAATAAAGGGCTTATATTTTTTGCCTTTGCATATTTATATATCGATTATTGCCAACTATCTAAAACAATTTCTTCATAATTGCACGAATGGCGCATTAGTATAAGGTGTCGACAGCCTCGGTGGCACAGCGGTAGTATATTCAAATGCTGTGCATTTAAGTCAAGTGTTCCATACCTATGTCTACTAAATTGTTGACTTTTTCTGTCAAGAATTCTCAATAGTGGTATGGAGACTGAAACTGAGCCGTGTGTTGTGTTTGAGGATCGAACTTGGGACAAAAATTTGTGTGTTCCATAAATAGTTATTCAGAGTTAGTGTTCTTTGTGTCTGTTCTTAGAATCATTTTTAAACATCTTTTTGATATACAGTATTATTTCCAGATCGGGAGATATTTTATTATTTACATATTAAATATACCTCGTTGTAATATTATCAATAATATTATTTCAGCAGACAGTTTATAATTATAAGATGATAGGTAGGCCTTAAAATTTTAACACCATAGTGATTTAAGTTTGTAGAGTATTTCTTATGATTTTGAATCAGGTAACCAGCTAGATTTTAATGACATAGGCTGGTGGATCGTAGAATAAACGTAATAACGCATACTAGCGGTCGCCTAGTGGTCAAACTTCGATCAAAATTCGAAAAAAATCCTAATTTTGCTACTTTGTTTTCTGTTTTTCTCTATTACATATAAATAAGGTATAGGTAACCATAGTTCAAAGAGTTGTACAACGTCAGACGAACAAGGTCGAAATACTACGAACGCGATTCGACTGCGTGTGTCAAATGCATGGTTGTGTGAGTGTAGTACTTTTTCATTAAATTAATATATTTCTAATGCATATTTTATAAAAATATTTGGATTCGCCCCTCCTTCTCCATATAAACTTTAACTGGGCCAAATTTCATACTCCTCCGTCCGCGCAATTTTCGTAAAAAGGGGTACAAAGCTTTTTTTACAAAGCGTTGCTTCACGTATTAATATATAGATTAACATATTCTATTCAATTGTCTTCTGTTTACGCGAATGTTATTCATTGAAATTAAACTACTATACGGATACGAATACTAATACGGATTTCTAATGCACCACCCCATGATGAAATACAATGCCCCAGGATGGATTGGCCATCTAAATTATTTTGGGATCAGCCTGTCTCAAGTTCTTAAAGACAAATATATTATGTTTGCGTATTCTGGCAGATAGTTTATCAATGTGAGGTTGAAATGAAAGATGTTCGTCCAAAACAACACCCAAGTGGAGAACTACTGATGTCCGTGTGAGTGTTAAAATTATCTAGACCACTTCCGTCACTGTTCCTTATTCTGAAGGTCATAAACCTTGTTTTACTAACGTTTAGGGATAGCAAATTGGTTGCCAACCATTGCGTGACCTTATGGAAGCCTGTCTGAGGCACACTAAATGTTTTATGCCACGTTTGTGCTTTGAATGTTAGTGCAGTATCGTCGGCAAAAGCCACTATTCTCTGCTGGATTCCATATTTAATCGGCAGTTCGTTGCTAATATGATCACCCACTCTGGTGCACTGTGTACGATTACTAAGGTAACTCTGGATCAATTTCAATTGATTTCCTCGTATTCCTAATTTTTCTAATTTGCCAAATAGTCTAATTTGCTCTAATTTTGTCAGTAATTTGCCAGATCGATAAAAATCGTTAGACATTTTCCCTTTTTATCAAGTGCTTTAATTATAAAGTAGTAAGATCATGGACTGCGTCATCAGAGGATCTGGAGTTGCGGAAGCCATACTGTCTATCTGACAGTATGGCTTGTTACGCTCGAGATATTTTTGAAGTCTAATGTTCATTATACGCCCCAATATCTTTGAGAGAGTAGGCAGCACAGATATAGGTCTGTAGTTGTTGACTTGGTTTTCAAGCCCAGATTTGTGGATAGGATGTACCAGAGCTCTTTTAAACTGGTCTCGGCATACTCCGGTATTAATGGCTAAGTTAAAAATAGACGTAAGAGGGGGAATGAACGTGGATTTGTATTGTTTCAATATAGAAGGAGGGATACCGTCAACACCAACTGCACAGTCTATACGAAGACTGAATCATAAGTTCCAATTCAGATTCATCAGTTTCAAGGAACACTAGTTAATTTCCAGAATAGTTTGTATAATTACTTGAGGTAGTCTCGCTGTTCATTGGAACAATAATTCTCTCCGCTAAGTCCTTACCAACGTTGACAAAATATTTATTTACCTCATTCACTGAAGCACTAGCAGAGCTACTGTTTAATATTAAGTCCTTTGCAGTCGAATTATCCTTTGTAGTGTTTGTTACTTCTTTAATTGCACACCAAAGCTTTTTAGGATTTATGCGAGCTTCTTTGAGTTTGTCCTTTTCATACTGTCTTTTAATGTTTTTCAGTAAGGTGTTGCAGAAGGTTCGGTACCTCTTAAAAGTAATCCTGAGAGTCTCGTTATTCGGTGACGTTTTGAGCGTTTTGTACATGCGGTCTCTATTTCTCATACACCTTAGTAATCCAGTGGTAATCCAGGGTTTCAAAATTCTGAGACGTCGTGGAACAACATAACTATAAGAACTCAGGCGAATAGTACTAGAAAGAGAAGTGACAAAGTAAGTATACGCATCATTTGCATCTGTCGCTTCATAAATAGGAGAGTAATCTATTAACTTAATATGCTTTTCAAGTTGGGAGTTGATGATTTTAATATTTGTTTTATTGTCGACTTATTTCTTGTATGGTTTAAATAAGCAAAGCATGACTGCATTGTGATTGGTTATAGTGGAATTAATAACTAATGCTGAACTTTTCTGTTTGGTCTTTAATATAATATGATCAAGGCAGGTTTTAGAATGGGTTGAAATAGTGTGAGCTGGCCAAAGGCCGTGTGTGGCTGTGAGATTTAAATATTCGGTGGCTTTGTTATCTGTAGTGCCTTCGATAATATCTATATTTACATCTCTTACTAAAATAATATTCGAATATCTTGAGTAATTTGGTAAAATATCATCGAGAGATCTGACGAAATTACTGATGTCTTTGAAAAACGGTGGTCTGTAGATTGCTACAACACATGTATCTCTACCAACGGTTATTACAATGCAATTAGGATACACTAATTCCGGCTCTACCACCACAATTTCGGTTATGGTGTTACTATAGAATTAAAGAGAATTGAAAAAAGCACTATGTCTGGTGCTGGCCAGGATTCTGTATATAAGCCAAAGGTTTCGTGGTTTGCCACAGCTGATGAATTTTTAAGGATATTTAGGAATAAACAAGAAACATTCTCGAATGTAAGTAAAATTTATCGTATTTATATTAAGTTATTAGTATTACAATATAATATACTTATAAAATTATGTGTATTATTTTTGGCCGAAGTGGCAAATATTGGTATGACGTCTACGTTGTAGATACCTACATACTTGTTATAACTGGTTTGTCCCCAGTTAATATATAATGTAAGTAAGTAAAATTATAAGGAAATAAACACTAAAAGTATCTGGATTTGAGTTAATAAGTTAGATCCGACTTCTATAATTATAAAATCTCCAGTTGATAAATAACGTAATATGACCTCAAGTTTTAATCTTGCAGATAACGCTTCTCGAAATGATGTGTCCTTTTTTTATCTTTGTTTCGATCATCTCTAATAAACTCTCAAATATGTCATTAGGTATTCTAAAAAAGTTATTATGATCTTCTACATCACACTCCAAATCTAAATTTAACTTCATACACAATATTTCTGACGCTCCATGATCCTTTCTATTTTTCAGTAAACTTCGCACCCAAAATCTTTTTTTCTTTTTCTTCAGTGAAGCTAATAATTTCTTCGTCAGGAAGTAACAAACAGATAAAATTGTTTCACACCACGTTAACTGTTGATCCATAGCATCTACGTCTACTCAGTTCCACTCTTCCAAAATAAATGCGCGGTGAATATATCCAAAAATCCGCAACGGGCCCTATCGATTAATAAAAACGGTTATCGCATGCTGACCCTATGGTATGCTTAACAGGAATCTCCCGTACTCCGCATGCGGGCCCTATCGACTAATGAAAACGATTACAGCATGCGGTCCCTATGGCATGCGTGAACATAAATCTCCCGCACCACGAATGCAAGCTCTGACGACCAATGAACATGAGCCCTAAGCTCTGTTTATATTGTCATATCCATTGTCCTTGTCATAAAATACTTTAATAAAATTAATTATAAACTTTCATATTTTATGGACTTAAGTAATGTGTTACATAAGTTAACCCCATAAACTCAGGAGATTACAAACGTTAGATGAGTTGACAAACCGAACACCCGTTATCAGGACGACTATCTATGCTTTATAATGCTGCGATGTGTGTTTGGATTTCATCATCCAGGAAAACAGATACTATGTATCTAGTTTGCACATGACACAACAAAACCGAATAACGCAAATGTCGGTTTTGGCTTGTCATCATTATAAGTTTATACTTTTAGAAAAACCCAATACTACTATTCCCGACGCAAAAACATTCGGGATAACTTTTTTTATAATAAAAGTTAAAGTAGGTTAGGTTATATTAGTAAAAGTACTTTTTTTTTAAATAAGGTATAGTCTATGTTACTTACTACGGTGATAATATAGATGACGAAAGAGGAAAGAATTTTTAAAATTTGTTGAGTAATTTTAAGTTATATCCCTACAAGCAAACAAAATATGAAATCCGTCCTCTTTATAATATAAGTATAATATATGTTCTTATTTTAATTTGATTAGGCTGAAGCAGAAATGGCCTACGAACTTCAAGCGGCAAAGACAAAACAACGCATCAAGGAGGAGCAGATGCAAATCACTGTTGTTGAACGTACTCAAGAAATTAATGTTCAAAAGTGGGAAGTACAGAGAAGGGAAAAGGAACTAGAAGCCACTATCCGCAGGTAACACATACTCAGTCTTAATAAATATATCAGTCGGTCTTAGAATACCAGACATAATTAAAATGTATTGTGTCTGGGCACCGGTGTGCCGCCGTGATTCAATAGGTTCTCAACAAAACGCTATATTAATACTTATGTTGGAAATATACAAACAAAGCGTCTGTTTAATCTATTACCTACAATGTTTGCATAATAGTTGACATTGTTGTTCTTCGGTACATCACTAGTGAATGCGGTCACATATAATATCCCGCCAATCTGTGCGATGAATGCCGAGCGCCGTATGCCAATATCAGTTCATATAGACAATGCAATGTAAACATACAAATAATGATAATATTATTTTAAGTTAATAGTTAACAACAATAAATAAAATATATAGCCATGTATTAAGCTGTGCCACTGCTGGGCACGGGCCTCTTCTCAGTCTGAGAAGGATAACGCCATAGTCGACCACCCTGGCCCAGTGCGGATAGGCAGACTTCACATATCTTTACGAACAATAAGTCATATAATAAATATTATGAATTAATTTATTTTGTGATGTCTCATTAATTGTAATGTTGAAAGCATTCATTATTGCTGTCGCTTTAACTAAAAGGAGTCTTGCCGCATACTATGTTTAATAAGTATCACAAATAAGCATTTATCTTATTAGAAACTTTTAAGTTTGCTTTATTACATACTAGCTTTTGTTCGCTGCTTCGCTCGCGTACAAATAAAACCGGCCAAGTGAGAGTTAGACTGGCGCACGAAGGGTTCCGTACCATTATCTATAAAACGGCAAAAAAATCATGTCTGTTGTATGGGAGCCCCCCTTAAAGTTTATTTTATTCTGTTTTTTAGTATTTGTTGTTATAGCGGCAACAAAAATACATCATCTGTGGAAATTTCAACTGTCTAACTATCACGGTTCATGAGATACAGCCTGGTGACAGACGGACAGACAGACGGACGGACAGCGGAGTCTTAATAATAGGGTCCCGTTTTACCCTTTGGGTACGGAACCCTAAACAACAACATAAATAAAAAGAAATATTAGCCTATGTTACTCGGTGTTAATAAAGCTTTCTAATGGTGAAAGAATTGTTTAAATCGGTTGAGTAGTCTTTGAGTTAAATCATTACAAACAAACAAACAAAAATCTTTCCTCTTTGTAATATTAGTATGGATTTGTTGGCAAATTAGTAACATCAATGTAAACATGATAAATTGTAGTCACATTTGGTCAGTCACTTGCTAGTTACCTGTTTGTTAATAAATCATACTCTAGTACTTCTGGTGACTAAAATATTGTTACGTGCTGGGTTCGACGGATAAGAATATAAACAATATTACCGACTAAAACACTTTTATTCAAACACACAATTCAATTTTAAACACAATAAACACTATACCACACTTTTTCACTGTACTGCTTCAAACTCCGTAGTATTTCCGCTTCCGTTCGCTTCGATGAACACTTGATCGCTTACGATTGTAAACTGACTCGGCGGTGCGCGTGCGCCCTATTTATACGCGGGTAAAGCGCTTCTAGAGCTTTCCAGCAACGCCGTACTCGGCATGTAAACAGCACGATGATTCGAGAAAGTACCAGCATTCTCTTTAAGATTCTCGTACCGTACTACGCAGTTCCGTAAGATGTCAATAGATGGCGGTGTAAACTATTAGACGGAACTGCCGAGTCTTTCCCACAATGCCGAGAGATGTCACTGGGCGTAACAATATATTTTTATGTTGTATTAGACCTGCCGAAGCCGAGAAGTTCAGATTGGAGAAGTTGGCCGAGGCTCACAAGTTAAAAACAGTACTTGAAGCCGAAGCCGAGGCCGAGGCTGTCAAAGTGCGCGGAGAGGTGAGACTTATATTTATATCATAAAGTTTAAGTTATTTAATTATAATATCAGCCCTGTATATAACCTGTCCCACTGCTAGGCACAGGCCTCTCTTCAATCTGGGAAGGGTTAGGCCATAGACTTCACGTATCTTCGGGTACATTACGAAGAACTCTTAGACACGTAGATTTTGTCAGGATGTTTACCTTCACCTTTAAAGCAAGCGATAATTGACTATTTGATGCGCACATAACTTCCACATGTCATAGGTGCCTTGGGATTAAAATTGAGACCTTTGCGTGGCAGTCCAACTGTCTCTCAGTAGTCTATTGCTGCCCAAATGGTCCATAGACTTTGAAAATATTAGGGCACAGCTAAGCCGCTGTAACGCATATAATAGGTATTCCTAACCTTGTTGAAAGCATGTCAAATCATAGCGCTTGTGTAACACATAGTTAATTGCAAATTCTGCATGCAATGTACCTTTTAATTATTACCCACTGTAACAGTGACAGGAAATGTAAGAAAACATACATATCATAGAATTGACTGCACGGATGGCGTAGTTGTTTAAGTGGTCGCCTCGCCACTGCTACTGCGCCGAGTGTTGTGGGTTCGAATCCCACACGGTATAATTTGTGTGATCCACAAATGGTTGTTCTGAGTCTAGATGTTCTTTGTGTACGTATTTTGAATGTTTGTAAAGTCGCCTGCGATACAGACACTATGATTGGCGCGGGCAGGCGCCTTTTAAAAAAAGAAATATTCTGTTATTATCCTCGTTTAGACAATATAATGGCCCATTCCTTTACATTCAAATTAGATTTAAACCCATCCTATCTTAACTGGTTAAGATAATATCCCAGGCTGGTACAAACTTTGTCATTTACATGAGGATCTTTATCTATATTACGATTTGTTACTATTGTGGTAATGGTTGTATAATAATGTCTACAGGATTGGATGACTAAAAATAAAAACTGTCCAACTTACGATTATATATATTATATAAAATATTGTAAATATATAAATATGTGTAATTGTAAATGAGTAAAATACCTATACTTTACACCGTAGGTAGCCTACACTATTTAATTGTAATAACTGTTTTATTCAAAATCGATGGTATTCTTTTAAGACTGATATTACCATTCATCTTATTAGAACTGTAAGTAAGACCATACCTAACTGTTACATTATGTATAAGGATGTATGATCTGTCTAGTAGTGTGGGAATACCGAGATGGGAGTAATAATTATGAGTGGGAAAAACCTGCATTGCACCGCATTATGCTTTCCTTACGAACAGATACTCAAGTGGTTTCCTGTTTGGTATATTGTTCTAGTATATACATACTTAACCTCATACCTATATCTCCGAAAGGGTAAGCAGAGTTGTATTACAATTATAATTCGCTGGTATTGTTGTAGGTTCCACATAATCTATTACGTTAAACCTAAAGACATAGCTAGTCAAACTGCTGTAGCTATCGCCGTCTACCGTGCATAGTTTCAAACTACAGACTCTGTAGTTTAGAAAATTTCTTAGTCAACCCTAAGAACTTTTTGCACGACCCTGAGGTCAAAACTGCCTTCTCATGCACAGTAGTCGCATTCACTAACGCTGTTACTAGCTTTAAATGCGACCACAATCTAATGTTTTACGTTGTAGATGACATGTCCAGAAGTATGAAAGTACCGTCGTGATGAGTAATTTGTGTATAAGAACAACGCGTACTGTGTCTCAACTCTCAATATCTGTTCTGTACAAACAGATACTTAAATTGCCTCCTGCTGCGTATGGAGTTCTAGAATCCTATGTTTATAAGTTTAACTTAAATAATTATTGTATTGCTAGGCCTATCGCTTTTGTGTTTACCAGTCGGCGCTACGAGCGAGTATGAACTTCCCAAACCTGTCACCTGTCAATAGCCGTATTTGGCTGTTCCTATGGTTACTGTTAAAGTGTTTATAGAGTAAGGTCCTTTTTCTATATTCGTAAAACGAGTCCTTTTACCTACAGTAATTTAGACACATATTCTATTAAATTCGAAATGTAACTATCCCTACCTAAAACGCCTAGTTTCTTGATAAAAGAACCAGGCCTATGACGTCTAGAAACCTTACTATACACAAGTGTCTCCAGCGGTGAATTCAAGCGCAATAGCCCTTATTCGTTCGTTTCGTTACCTAAAAAGGTATTTGACATAGCCTGTTAAATGTGTATAGGTATAAGAATATTTTTATAATAGAGGTCGTAACGTGATGTTATTTATTCATTAAACTGCCTCTTTGAAGTGTTATTCATTGTGATAAGACATTTCGAAATCGGCCAGGTAGTTAGTGAGCTTAACCCGTTCAACCACAAAGGCTTTAGCGTCATTATACTTTAATCGATATTGATATTAGTATAGATTAACACTGTACTGTTATAATAATAAACTAATATAATATGCTATCTCGATGCTCACGTGGTATAAGTTAGTTTTTATATTTGTGTGGTACGTTTCGGTTCTATCCCTAGTCAGTCAACTATTTGAGCGGTATTCTGTTACAAAATTCTAAGTAGCAGCACAAAATCTGAAGATGTGGCCGGTTGATCACATCTTCATACTCCATGTCGCCTAAAAGCATAGATGGATATAAAACATCTTCTGGTATATAAAAATACTAGTGTATATAATTTGTGTAGGTGTAATTTAATGATACCTAATACTGTTCAGTCGTTCGTATATCATGTGAATAATATAGTTGACATTTTCCTATTAACTTGTCGCTCAACACAATGACCAATACATAGGTAGATTTTATCTGAAACTGCATTGTAATATAATTATGCAGGCCCACGATGTCACTCTTAGTTACTTTAATGTTTATTACTGCGCCAATAGAGCGAGCTGAGCCCTAACCTCGGAAGTGATGCTAAGATTGTTGAAAGTATCAATCGCTAGTTCTATTTCTACGTACTGTAAAAAAACTAGCCTCTTGTCCCTGTTTTTCTCGAGTTGAACATAATACGTAACCTATGACCATCTGGAATAATGTATGTTTCAAATAGATAAATATTTTTTCAAAAAGGTACTGTTTTGAAACTCACGCAATTTGAACTGTACTTATAATATTCGTATACGTAAGCCACTGAATAATGAGAATATGTCTGTTAACAAGCTTACAAGAAGTAAGCTTTTCAACTTTTACTACTTACTACTTTTAACTCTATTTCTTATAAAACAAAATTGATGACGTCACGTATACGTGTAAGAGACTTGTGCGGCTTGATGGATGGCTGGTCATATATGGATCAATCAGTGGCAGCTGTGTCCACAGCTGTAAGAACAATATGCACAGATATCAGAACAGTGTACATCTGATCTTAGAGATGAAACGACATAATGTATGATACTACTAAAGTAAAGCTTATGTTAGAAATAATTTGAAATAGAGATAGGTACCATTCATATTTTTTTATTATTTAATTAGTCTGGGTGCAGTCTTGGATTGCTCGTATTGTAATAGAAATATTAACCCCATTTCTAAGGGGTCGCACTGATTTCTATATATATTTCGCTTTTGCATATTTCGTGCAAATTTACATAATTTTGTAGGAGAAAATATTAATTATTTTAAGTTTTTTACACAGAGTAATTGTAAACACATTCATTGTTATGGTAAATGTATATTTTTTTTTTTTTTTTTTATTCACTTAACTGTGACCGCCTGTTTTGACACTTCGCTCGGCGCAGTCTTAATAAGAAAAACGACATGGGGTTCCTACCTATATGGAATGTTTTAACTAGTCTTAAGTTTTGGCTACAATTCACTTAGGCCGGGCTAAGAGTATTATAGCTAAAACTTAGGACCCTCTGCGACTCTCCTCAAAGTTTATATACATATGCTAATTTGATCTGACCAACTGCAGGACTTACGGTCTTACTAGTCGATCTACCTTACCTGATATAATATAACAATCTATTAAGACCTACACATTATAAAACTATTAATAAGAAATCGCACGATCGCACTAAATCCTACTTGGTTCTAACTAACAATAACCAGAAATACAAGCTTGTGGAATACGGTGTATCAACTGAACGCATGCCAAATACAATATGGATTAGTGCGACCTCGTTATATTAATTTTATTAGCAATTTTAACGCTTTACCAACTCGATTACTATATGTTATGGTGTATTATGCGTATTGATATAATTATTTGAAACGCAGGCGGAGGCGTACGCTATCAAGGCAAAGGCGGTCGCTGATGCGGAACAAATGGCTAAGAAAGCGGAGGCATGGAAAGAGTACGGCTCTGCGGCGATGGTCGACATGATGCTCGAGACTTTACCTAAGGTGAGCGTGTTTATGTAATTGTGACGTCTGCTTACTACTACACGCATTCTGCTCGCTCCGATTATTGACGTTACTGCATGCTATATTAATGGTAAACCGCAATCTGATACTATTGTAACAAATTGTACGTACTTGCTTGTTTGTTATACTTACAATAAATTTACTATGGTGATGCATATATTGTGAGGACGTATTTAATCTTATAATTCTGTCGCTTCCTTTAATTTCGATGAAAAGAAGGTGTTCTGTTGGAGTAGAACCTCCTACAGAATAGTATTATGAAGGAGACGCTCTGTTGCCAGTAGCGACGTCATGTGATATGTACTCCTTGCGTATTTTTTTAAGGGTCCATAGCCTGGTCTAGCTTCTTTAAGCTATTTTGTCATCTAGGCTAGACTGTATATAACAATGTGAATGCTTGTAACAAACTTCGTTGTTATCTCATTACAAATCAACACACATAAGTTGACAGACTATAACTAATTCAGAACATTATTTTTATATAAGTATTACATAGAAATGTCGCGATATTACATTTCCTATGTTCTTGTTAACCTAGTTCACTTCTTCTAGAAATAAATACATGTTTATCTGAAGCATTTAAATCGCATAAATTGGCGTTATGATATGTAACATGAGTTTCTATAAGATTATCAGTACCATTTCATACTATTATAAATGTAATAGTATTTTAAACGATAAATGTTTGTTATTCAATCACTTGTAAACTGCTGAAAAGTTTTATGTGACTTAGATTAACACATAGGATACCTTTTGTCCTGTGATGCGAAGCAGGTGCTACTCACTACACAAAGTCCATCGCCGCGTCTGTCTGGCTGTTCGTGATAAACTCAAAAACTACTGATCGGAATGTCATGCGGTTTTCACGAATAAATAGAGTGATTCACGAGGAAGGTATAGGTGTATTATTTATTTTGTACTACCCGTTTAAAGTCGGGTCGCTAGTGAAGAATAAAGCTTTAATATATAAGTAGCATAAATACCGATAGCATAAAGTGTTTATATGTGTATAGGTAGCGGCTGAAGTGGCAGCGCCGTTGTCGCAAGCGCGCAAGGTGACGATGGTGTCTTGTGGCGGCGGTGAGGTGGGTGCCGCCAAGCTGACCGGCGAAGTACTCAACATCGTGCAATGTATCCCTGAACTGGTGAAAGGTGTCACTGGCGTTGATATCTCCAAGGTAAGCTGTAATTGACTACTTACAGGCAGTTTCACAACTATCTTGTCTTGATTCAATTAACACTATCAATATTGATGATGGAATTTCTGTTTTATAACAATGTTTTTGTGCTTGTAACATTCTTTAGAACATGCAGATAATGAATCAATTCGCTGATTTAATTGCATACTTACTTGTTAGGACCAAATTTTCAATAAAAATATGCGTCGGTTAATATTATATAATAAAAATACAAGTTTTGAATAAACTATAATGTGACATTGAATTCATATTGGTATTATTACTTTACAAAAATAGCTATAATACAACTATATTATTATTTTCAATTTTATCATAATACCATACATCCTGTCGGTAGATTGTCATAATAATATTGTAAAATTTGTGATGTGTTTTAGTCTAAATCGTTCACAACTACATATTATTTAGAAACGTTAAATTTTAGCCTATGATGTTACCGAATGTAATAACTAGAGATCGCATGATCGGATGCATATTTACCTAAATTTTCGGCTTATCATATTATGGAAATGGTTTCTGAGAAAACTTTTATTAATAATAAAACCTCGGGTTACCGGCATTGCTTAACAAGTCGGATATATGTATATGAGCAGTTCTATATTATTTTTGCCACTCTTTTGGAAAATGCACAATGATATTATTTTCACTATACTAGGACATTCTTTATGCCAACAAATAGTTGATTTAACTATTTTTGATTTTTTTACTTTGGAATTAGTGTAATTTGCGGTATTTATTATAAAAACTTAAAAAACCTTACTACGTTAGTCTATAACGTTCCTATTTTGTTACTCTTAAGGTGTTTAATTTGGAACTATCAAGTTCAGGCAATATTTTAAAATGATGAGTTACTTACACATTTTGATGGATTCTATTAAAGTATTGCAAAAAAGAAGATGAAAGTATTATAGTCGTTTAAAAAATAGTATCTCATTTATTTTTTGTTAATTTATGCTAAAAATAATTCAACAGAATGAATAAGTTACTTGTCAAATGTCTTCTTTATGCCGATGACCAAGTAATACTTGCATCATCAGCAGAAGAGTTGCAGGCGATGGTAACTATTATGCATGGTGCTTTTGAGAGTAAAGGAATGAAAATAAAAAATGTAAGCAAGACTAAAGTAATGGTATTTGAAAAGGAAGAGTGCGTGACTATGTGTAATATTATGATTGATGGAGAAAAAGTGGAGCAAGTGAAAGAGTTTGTATATTCGGCTACGGTTTACAAGGGATGGTAAATATGAGGGAGATATTGAAAGGAGAACGATTGCGGGCAATAAAGTGAATGGACCTCTACGCGCTTTTATAAACAGTCGAAATGTTTCCAAAAAGTCACGTTTGGCTGTTCATAGAGGACTATTAGTGTCCACACTTATGTATGGAAGTGAAAGATGGGTATGGCAAAAGAAGCATGAGAGCAGAATAAATGCTGTAGAAATGAGAGCGCTGAAAAATATATGTGGCGTGACTCTGAAAGATAGAATAAGGAATATTGTGATTAAAGAGAGATGCGGCATGAAAGTGGATATAGTGACAAGAATAAAAAAGGGTATGTTAAGCTGGTTTGGGCATGTAGAAAGAATGGACGAGGAAAGACTGACTAAGAAAGTTTATAAGGCTAGTGTGAATGGAACAGTCGCAAGAGAAAGACCTAGGCGAACGTTTCTTGATCAGATCGGAGGCGTTCTGGACAAAGGCCAGGTTAAGAGCACCTTGAACCGACGGGCGTGTATGAGGAATGTGATGAAAGTGAATGAAGCCTGAGAAATGTGTCAGGATCGTAGCAAATGGAAATCCGTAGTCTCTGCCTACCCCTCTGGGAAACAGGCGTGAATCTATGTATGTATGTATAATTCAACAGCTTTAATTTCATTAAAAACTTTTTGACTATTTTAGACTACTTTTTATAAAATTTATAGCTTTCTTGAGCTCTACTAGCAGCAATATATTATATATTATTACAGAAATACGATTTGTTACGAAAATCAAAATTTGTTTTTTTGGGACAGTAACAAAAAAGGAAGCTTTGGTAACAAAATGAAAAAATATAAAGCTGTATCCATGATGCCAATTTAAGTTACAGTTTTCACAAGATAGACGTAAAATAGATGTAAACTTTCTTTCCTAAGGTGTCATTAGCCGTTACTAGTTATTGTTTACGACTTTGTAATGATCTTTTCTTTCTATCATAATCTATTTTAATGATTTTTAAGGATTATTGAAGATATGCTGTCTTTGTCGCATTTGACATCATAGGTATTGATATTTCAGTCGAGTATTACTTTCGACGCTGATCACTCAGATGAAGTAGTGCGTACAGCAGCTACTGGACTTGTACTCGCGCTACTTGCTATTTCGTTTTTTTTTATTTTTGTTTATTTATTGTATTTGCTTTTCTGTTCCCGTCATTTCTGATATTTTTCATATTTATATTTCGATTTTATTCTTTCTAAATTTTTTTCTAATTTTCTAAAATTTTCTTTGTTTTTGCTTTAATTGCTCTCTGTAACGTTTAATTTTTCTGCCAGAGTAAGTGGCATTTTCTTGTACTGTCCAATATAAACAGAGCATTATAATTCCCTTTTTGTTATTTACACTTTTCACTTAAGTATATGTTACCACCATGTTAACGGCGTCGGGACGTGACGACCCCACCGCCCGCCCACTGGCGGATCATCTCCTCCAGTGCAGCTAGTCAACCGTTAGATGGCGGTCAAACCATCCTAAAAATAGGCGGAAGGAAAAAGATGCTAGGTGGGCAGCAGTGCCTAGTGTCGAAGACTTCCACCACTGCGATCGCCAATCCGCCTGCCAAGCGTGGCGATTACGGCAAAACCCCCCAGATGAGCCACACTTATAAAAATCGGCCCCTAGTCCCCGGCGGCCCCGCTAGTCCCGGCTCAGGTAGCGGCTATGGTAACGGCGGGGCAGGGGGTGCTAAGAATCTCCGGCAGAGATCGTGCTACCACCACCGACGAAAATTGACCCTGGCAACATTTAACACGCACACTGCGGACCGACGAGAAGATTGTCGAGCCGGAAGAAGAATTGAGCAAGTTAAGATGGGATATTATAAGCTTATCGGAAGTCCGAAGACAGGGGGAGGGACTCGATAATTCTCAAATCCGGTATCTTGCTCTTCTACCGGAAGGGCGACCAACAGTCCCAAGGTGGTGTCGGGTTCATCGTGCACAAATCTCTCGTGAACAACGTGGTAAATATCGCGAGTGTGTCGAGCAGGGTAGCATACCTTATACTTAGAATATCTAAGCGGTATTCGTTGAAGGTCATACAGGTTTACGCTCCGATCTCGGCGAACCCCGATGAAGAGGTGGAAGCTATGTACGAGGACATATCTCGGGCTATATATAGCACCAAGACCCATTACACCGTTGTCATGGGAGATTTCAACGCAAAACTGGGCAAACGAGGCGGTGATGAGTAGAGAGTGGAGCAATTTGGATATGGACATTGTAACTCGCGGGGCCACCTGCTGGCTAGCTTCATGGAGAAGGAAGGACACTACATCATGAACTCCTTCTTCAAAAAGCGAGAATGCCGCAAGTGGACCTGGATTAGTCCCGATGGTGCGACCAGAAACGAGATAGACTTCATCATGTCGACGAAGAGGCAAATATTCAATGACGTCTCCGTAATCAATTCGGTGAAAGCTAGAAGCGATCACCGGATGGTTAGGGGTACATTGAATATTAATACACGCCTAGAACGGTCTAGATTGATGAAGTCCACGCTCCGACCAGCACCAGTTCATATCCAATACCCCCAGAGGTTTCAGCTCGAACTCCGAAACCGTTTTGAATGCTTAGACGAGTGCGTAGATGTGAACGACTACAACAACAGGTTCGTGGATGCTGTCCATAGAGTAGGGTCTAAATTCTTTAAGCCCAAAGGATCAAATAAGATTACAGATCCAACTCGGGAACTTTTAGAGGAAAGGTGTAGGATGCTTCTGCAATCCTCCAAGGATATGCCAGAATACGTGCGCCTCAATAGACAGATCTCCAAATTATTGACTGGCGACCTTCGCCAATACAACACAAAATGTGTCCGTGAGGCGATCGAGCGGAACAAAGGCTCCAAAGTGTTTGCGAGAGCTCTGTTTATTGGGAAAAGCCAGCTGACAAAGCTGAAAACGGAGGATGGTAGAACAATATCGTCCAAACCTGAACTCATTCAGGAGATCGAGATCTTCTATGGGCAGTTATACGCGACTACAAGACCGCCTGTCACCAATCCAGCAACAGACCCTAGAGCTTTATTAACCCGACACTATACCGAAGATATCCCGGACGTCAGCCTGCTTGAAATTAGTATGGCCCGCAAACAGCTCAAAAACAACAAGGCACCGGGTGATGACGGAATTACGACTGAGCTTCTGAAAGCCGGTGGCGAAACCGCTATGTCAGTTCTATGGAGGCTCTTTAATTCCGTCATACTCGAGGGTAAAACGCCACAGGCATGGCACAGAGGTGTAGTGGTGCTTTTCTTTAAGAGGGGCGATAAAACCCTGTTAAAGGACTCCATGTCACTTCTGAGTCACGTCTACAAGCTGTTTTCAAGGGTCACCACGAATCGTCTCGAAAGTAGGCTAGAAGACTTCCAGCCTCCTGAACAAGCCGGTTTCCGTAAAGGCTACGGTACCATAGACCACATACATACGCTGCGGCAGGTTATCCAAAAATCTGTAGAATATAACCAGCCCTTGTGCGTGGCGTTTATGGACTATGAGAAAGTCTTTGATTCGATTGAAACCTGGGCAATGCTGCAGTCTCTCCAAAGGTGCCAGATTGACTACCGGTATGTCGAAATGCTGAAGTGTTTGTATGAAAACGCTACCATGCTAGTCCGTCTCCAAGACCAGAGCTCGAAACCAATAAAACTACAGCGAGGGGTGAGACAGGGAGATGTTATATCTCCGAAACTGTTCACCGCAGCGTTGAAAGATGTTTTCAAGCTTTTGGATTGGAAAGGACTCGGCATCAACATCAACGGCGAGTACATCACTCACCTTCGATTTGCCGACGATATCGTGGTCATGGCTGAGACCATGGAAGACCTCGGCATAATGCTCGATGACCCCTGTAGAGTTTCCCGACGAGTAGGTCTTAAAATGAACATGGTCAAGACGAAAATCATGTCCAACGTCCATGTCACACCTACTCTTATTAAGGTTGGGAACTCTACTCTCGAAGTTGTCGACAAGTATGTATACCTGGGACAAACGATCCAGTTAGGTAGGTCCAATTTCGAGAAAGAGGTCGATCGTCGAATCCATCTCAGCTGGGCAGCGTTCAGGAAGCTACGACATATCTTCTCGTCCAATATACCGCAGTGTCTCAAGACGAAAGTCTTTGACCAGTGTGTGTTGCCAGTGATGACTTACGGCTCAGAGACGTGGTCGCTGACTATGGGCCTTATCAGAAGGTAGGAAGGGGCTCAAGGTCACGCAAAGGGCGATGGAGAGAGCTATGCTCGGGATTTCCCTGCGGGATCGAATCAGAAATGAGGAGATCCGCAGGAAAACTCAAGTTGCCGACATTGCTCTCCGGATAGCCAAGATGAAGTGGCAGTGGGCAGGGTACATAGCACGCAGAACCGATGGCCGTTGGGGCGGAAAGGTTCTACAATGGCGGCCACGGACCGTAACACGCAGCAGGGGTAGGCTTGGTAAAGGTCGCGGGAAGCGGTTGGATGCGGGTGGCCCAAGACCGGTCTGTGTGGAAAACCTTGGGGAGGCCTATGTCCAACAGAGGACGTCTTTCGGCTGAGTTGATAATGATATGTTACCACATCAAAGTAACAAAAGAAAAAGTAACGAATCTAGTGTTTAGTTTTTTCAACACTGATAATTTAATGGTTAATGTTGATGTAACGTTTACTTTTATGCAACACATTTGAGATTAAATATTTTACGTACTTAATATGAATAAAAAAGTATAAAATATTGTCAACTTTCCTCTCGGTAAGTTGACAATATTATTATTATTATTATTATATTTGTTGACAACAGTGGTAACAAAAGCGGGCACAAAATGCGTATGAAAAACTAAAACCGTCTACACCACACGCTAGACCGCCTGAAAATGACTGTTCATTTGATATGGCGTCACGAAATGACATGTAAAGAGTTGCCATATAGAAATAACGATACTAAAAAATGCTACCAAAGCATTTCACTATAACTCTCTTAAAATTGATAACAAAAGGGGAAACTCGTTTGGGGAACTTTTTTTGGGACAAAATTAAACTTGTTTTATTTAATATATAAATTATTTATTTTAATATTTAAGTCATGCTGCGTAATCTCCTACAATTCAAAATAAATTGAGTGCAATATCTTGGTATAGTTACTATATATAAACTATGAAATAATTAAGTTTGAAGTTACGAATTTTAGAATGGGACATGCAAATTTCCATACATTGGCATTTAAGATGATTTTTATTTAAGCATTTTTAATGGAAAATCAATTCATACACGATATTTTATAATTTTTTGTGGCAATGAAATTGTATATTTGATTTTAATAAAACCATTATCATGAAATTATAAATTACAAAAAAAAATATTAGTTATCTACTTTGTGGGACATGCAAAAAGTGGGTATTGGCAAAAAAGTAGAAATGTTCATATTCACTTTACATTCAATTTAACTAATCATTCAAGTATGTATGTATGAAGGGTGTAAAAGAAAGGGCTGGGTGGTAACTAAAAAAAATATAAAGTAATGTAAATATTTTATTTAACTCAGTACTATTTTGTATTTGTAACGATTTTGCACATGTGCATGTAGGGATTTTGTCGATTAAAAAACGCTTTCCATAATAGCCAACACCTGAACTTTAGGTGAACATGCATCCGATTATCCCATTTCTGATAATAATAACATATAGAATAAACTAATTGTATATGTGTTACCAAGAGATAGACACGTAGTGGTATTATAACATTAACTTCACATTAACAATAAAACAGTGTCATTGTGTGAATGTTCTAACGAATGATTCATGTGCTAAGAGGATAGTAACACGTATCACTTCGTGCGGTTAAACTGCAGCCGTCAATTTGTATCGTTTAAAGCACTAACCACTAATATCGTTTGTCTGGATGCTCCATTATCATTTATCACATACTGTACTAACAAGCTAACGAGTTAATACTTTAATTGGTGTTCGAATTAGTCGTTTATTTATATACTAACATAATCTGCCCGGTAACATGAAATAGCGCACGTACTATAGCCGTAACATTACTAGTACATAGTTTATTATTATTGAAACCATAGCTACATACACACGACTCGATGTCGTATTATATATATCTACACCAGCCTGTCACATGGTATCTATTGTATACCATGTGACAGGCTGGTGTAGATATATTAAAGTTTCGATGGAGATATTAAAGATACTATGATAGGTAACAAAATATTCAACTATTTTAAATAATTATATTTCTTGTACCTTTATAAAGATAAACAAATCCTTATATATATTATAAATGGATTTTGACAATTTGGACGTTCCAGCAACATATTACAGATTTATTACCTATTCTAGTTGATATATTGATGATAGCTTTTCAAAATCCTGCTGATATGAATATATTCACTGTCCACTGTTCTTATTAAATTACTTTTGAACATGTTCACAAAGTTTATATTAATATTTTGTAATTCAAAATAGAGCGAATACCGTAAATTTATATCCATAATGTGATGGAGTTTATCTTTTTATTGGCTGCGTTATACTTTCATTTATTTAGAAATATTTACAGGGTAAACACAGACATTCACTTATAATTGTCAATTATAAGATTTATAAGTAAATGTCTTATGAATTACTACCGCCCCGGCTTCGCACGGGTGCAATGTAGATACTAATATGGGGCAGTGTGGAATGATTAATAATATTATGATAAGTCTATACTACAGGATATCTTTGTATACAATATTTACAGCAGATTTTTCATGAGACAGTACAAACATTTTTTCTTTAGAGGTTATTCTCGAAAGCGCGACATATAACTGGCCGTGTTAGAAACACTCGACGCTCAAATCTAAGCCTGCAACGTTGAATGTTTGACCCTGTGACTCATTAAGTGGCATTGCAAAGGATAGCTTAACCGGAAATCGCAGGCGCTTAAATTGAAACGGTAAATTCGATGGTATAAGAGGAATCCGGAGAGTTAAAACATCTTCTCCAGTACCACATACGTTAAGTATTGTGCACTCTATTATGAAAGTTTTAAGGGACTATATCAATAATCGCGTACCGTTACATAATTTAGGTGGATTAAGATTCCTTAATAAAATAACAGGACAATCTACTTTCACCACCAGTTTATGTGGAGAGAGTCCAGACGGGTTAAAAGAATTAAGAAATTCTGTGGGAAAATGAACAGCCACTTCAAAATCGACTACAGTGTCGACCGAGTAGTATATTTTCTTCGGTGCATCAATCTTTGAAAGAATCAAGATATTCACCTTATCTACCTATTCGTTAGTAGGTGACAGGATCGCTCTTTCTTTGAACCAAGATATAGTCTTACAACTTATGTTATCAATAGTAGACACTGTTGACCAACTCTAGAATGTTATTTATTAAAACACAAAGGTTTTGTTTGTCTAGGTTAATCCTTCCATTATTTTGTGTTATATCTCCATTGCCAACTGAGCAAGATCTCTGAAAAAAGTCTATTCTCACGTGAAGACAACGAAACTCTCATGTTTGTTTTAAGTTCCAATTTATTGACGTGTGGCCAAAGGTAAGATATTTTTTATGAAAGCATTTATTTCATCAGCACGTGTACCTCTAGTCACAACTGGTAGAATTTGACGAAAGTCACCTGAGAACAAAATTGTACATCGACCCATTTGTGAGATTTTGCTGCGCAAATCGCGGATTGTTCTATCCAATGCTTCCACGGAAGTCTTGTTCGACATGGTGGCTTCGTCCCAAACTATTAGTGAGCAATCACGCATCAATTTTTCCGTACCGCATTGTTTAAAAATGCTACAGACAGTGTTAGTATCATTAAGCATTAAGCAATATTAAGCGGGAGATTGAATGTCGCGTGTGCGGTTCGGCCTCCTTCTAAAACAGTAGCTGCAATGCCGGATGATGCTACGGCTAATGCTATTTTACCAGTAGGTCTGACTTTCGCTAAAAGCAAATTGATTAAAAATGTTTTACCTGTGCCACCTGGAGCATAAAGGAAAAATAATTTCCCTTCATTCTTATCAATTGATAATAGTAACGCAGTGAATTCTTTTTTTTTATCGATATTCAAGCTAGTTTCATCTTGAGCTACAACTTGTATCAGTCTTGATTGATCGTATGATATTTCTTTTGTGTATTCGGCACTGGTTAAATCTTGAGTTAGTTATATTAGATGGTATCGGCAGTCCTAAATCCTTGAGAGATTTATCCGAAAGTAATTGCACTCACGGCAGTCATAGCACAGCCCGCCGACCGCTGCCAACCGGGACGAAATATACGGCCCGCCGGCCGCTGTGCCTCCGCTTTTTAAATCTCTGATATCTTCTAAGATATCCATTTTAATGAAATGCTGTTAAGAGCAGTTTTGATCTACATGAAATGTATTTCGTTGGAAAAGGAATAATACTGTATTGTATAAAATAGCTTGGTAAATAACACATATTTTTTTTTAATATGTAAAAGATAAAAATGTTTACTGGTTATCCTTAGGATATAAATATATACCATCGCGGACATTTTTATCGATCTTTTTAAGATATACAATTCCGTAGTACATTAATTTGATCTATCTCGTAAGGTTTAGCCAGCGTTCGCGATTTAAGCGCACAAAAATATGTTTGTTACGACATCACATTACAAATCTTTGAATTTTTCGGCTTTTCTGTGCTATAATAAGTATGTATTATAGATATAAACCTTCCTTTTGAATCACTTTATCTATTGCTGAAAACTGCATTAAAATCCGTTGAGTAGTTTAAAAGATCTAAGCGAACAGACATCGGAAGCGACTTCATTTTATTCTATGTAAAGATACCTATACAACCTTAATATAATATTCCACCTTAATACTACGCATTGTATGTATATGACCGTATTCCAGATATTCTTTAAGTATATTTACTGCCTTTTTTAGAACATGTCTCATATATATTTTATAAAATGATATATTAGCTTATACAACGATTGTATGTATATGTATTATTACATCAATTTTTACCACAGGCCGCTACTGGTCTAAACTTGTATAGAAAGGCTAGGATGAAGAAGTAAAATTAGCATACTCGCTCTTGCGAATGCAATAATATAAGCAATAATGTGCACATTAGAGCTTGATTCTTAAATTAGCATTTGAATAGGCGACGTGATAATACATATAAACAAGACTAAAGTACTCATACCCGAGTATTTTAATGTAGCCACTAAAACTTGACCCTAGCTCATAAATTATGTCATATTTATCCTTAATTCTCAGAAAACGGTTTATCTTTAACACAGTTCATCAGGTCGTATTTGTTACTTATCGTATCACCTATGACATGTTCTTGATTAAACACGATCGAGAATGTTCACATTAACTTTATCAATTACATCACGAAACAAAGTAGAAAATAAAAGATAAATATATATATTTTAGTTATGTATTTACTCAGTTACTTAATATTATAATATATCTGTGACTAATGTATGTGACATTAAGTCGAAACATCGAATTATCACGGTTATAAGTTTAATATAAAATTATATTTAGTTTTGAAAATGGTATACTTATACCTTCGATTATATGTAGATTCTAAACAATTGCAGGGAAATAATCTGTGTTGACACATATTTTTGTCGGCCTCAATGGCGTAGTGGTTAGTGTAACCGACTGCCACGCCTTAGGTCGCGGGTTCGATTCCCGCACAAGTCAAACATTTGTGTGCATGAACATGGCTGTTTGTCTTGGTCTGGGTGTTTCTATGTATAATATGTATGTATTTACAAAAAAAAAAAAAAAGGTTGTAAGTATGTTTATCCATTGTCTAGAACCCATAGTACAAGCTCTGCTTAGTTTGGGCTAGATGGTGTTGTGTGTATGTGGTAGAATATTATATTATATTATTATATATTTAGCCACATATACCTATGTATATGTAGGGTACTTTAGCTCTGTAGGACCGAATACATATATTTTCCACTAACATTACGAGACTAATACCTGGAGACCTTCACAACTAAATACTTGTCTAGCTTTATTAATACCTGTTCAATGTGCTTTATGATGTTATCACGTGCAAATGGTATTTTTATCTCATAAGAAATTAGTTTCATGTCATGAAGTACTTTGTGATATTGTTTGTTGTACGGTGTGTACGTTGTGATAAAATACCATTTGTATGTAAGTAACGCTTTGCTTGACTAACGTGTCGATATGGTATGGTGGGAGCAGGCTGTGTTGGAACCGCCGACGCTTCCGACGCCGAATGCTCGCGGAGACTCTGCGAGGAAGCCACGATAACTGTGGATAAAACTAGCCAACTACTAACTGCTCATAAAGGTGAGCCGCTACGTATTATCACCGCAGTATTCATGCTACTAGCTTACGCCTACGCCTGCATGATAATTACATTTTGATATGGTATCGTACCACAATAAGACAACAGCTCACATACATATTTCTTGTATTTTTGCCAATTTACTATGTACCTACACTGTTTTTGCATTACCTGCTATAATATTTTTCCAAATAACATCTTGAATGTTTAAATTGAGGCATTAAGGCGAGCATTCATGTAGATTATGATTTCTCAAGACTTTAAGTAGAATTAAAATTATTTTAGCATTTAAACTAAATCATGATATTGTAGTGTACCTAACTGCTAGCATAATTTTCCTTTACATGATACCACTTATGGTAGTTATTCATACCAAAGATATTCCTTAGAGAAAAATTAGTGCAGTATTTTGTGAGTTACCTATAGATAACCAAAATAAGTACCGCCTATACAGCAATCTGAAAACATTTAAACTTGTTTCTTATCAGATGTTATTACTATATTGTCAAAAATGTTCTGAAAGCATGTCATCAAATAGGTACATAATATTTGTAGGTATTTGTTATTATTTTACTCCTATGCTTACTACTCATTTGGTTCTAGAGCGGCCTGCACAAGAAATTACGAATTTTCGTCAGAGTACGCTTAATCGTCTGACTATAAATGGGTCTTATAATATAGAACAATATCATTTATTAATTAAGGTCACAAAGTAACACTAGTACGTTCAAGTTTTAAAATTACTAAGTTCGCTGAAGTTACTGAATTTACATTTTAGTTTACATGACATGGAGAACTGTTTTCTTTCATAATATTAAGTTTATCTTATATTTATTTATCTATATTCGGCTTAGTAACATTCAGGGTTAAGCATTAATATAGATTTGCGCTAGTACACAACTAGTTTCATTACTAGTCTCGGTAATAACATGCGCATATTATTTTTGATAGCACTGATAAAACAATGTTGTAGCAGATAAGTTACGAAGATGAGTACATACAATAATGTTATGTTATGATATCTAAAACAAAAGCAACTCTCTTTACCCGACTACGGCGAAGCCAAAAGGAAGAGTTATGATTTTGGCAGTCTGTGTATGTATGTTTGTATGTTCCATCGAAGCGCCTAAACTACTGAACCGATTTTAATGAATGAGGGACACCTCATTCATTAAAATTTATATAGCCTATGTCACCCGGGCTATTATTACGAATCTATTGACAAATAGATTCGTAATAATAGCCCGGGTGACATAGGCTAGATAATTTTTTTCGAAAATGTATTACATAAATAAATATAGTTAAAAAGTCATAACCCTACTACGTAAAAAAGGGGTCTAAAAGGAAACAAGAAAATGATTCAGATAGAAATCCAGAAATGCATAGGTACAAAAATGGTCAAGGTAGAGCCGTGGTCGCACCTACTGTATACCTACCCTGTCTGTGACTATGATTCACTATTCCCTGACTATGATTATGTGGGTGCCAGAAACACCTCCATTAAACAGACAGGGTAGGTATACATTGGGTGCGACTACGGCTCTACCTTGACCATTTTTGTACGTATGCATTTCTGGATTTCTATCTGAATTATTTTCTTGATTCGTCCTTTTTTAGGCCCCTTTTTACGTAGTCGGGTTATAGTTTATTATTCTCATAACATCACTTGTTTATAATACTTAGTAGAACAGTTGAAAATCAATCTTATTAATATTATATATGTAGTTAATTAATTGTAACGTTTTACTTTGATATGCAACTAACGTGATTTTCTTTTACAGGGTGTTCGCGCACTTTAAAAGCTGCATACTCCATATACTTACCTGCGTTTATTTTATTTGAAATTTGTACCTATATAAGCGATTATTTTATTCGACCTAAGTGCCACTTTTGGAATATTCTTATAGATAAAATACCAAAGCAAAATCTATAGATTCATGTTATATTCATTTAATTAGTTGAAAAGTAACTTCATACTGTGTTCCGTAACAATTTAATTCCGCGAGTGATAACTAAATATGAGATTTTCAAAGGAGTAGCGTATGATCTGAAATTGATATTTTTTCATAGAATGTAATAAAATATAAGGATTGCCACCTATCGATATGTGTGGAGAGGTGTTCGGCCAGTCGAGCTACCGATTGCCTCGGACTAATCGTTTATTTAGGAATGAGAAGTGCCGGCGTGTGCTTTGCGGCAGTATAGAAAGTGTCGAGGTTTTAGAATTTGTGGCATCTGGACTGGCTAGTGAACTTATTTAATAGTGAAAAATCAATGTCATATGTATTATCTAGTTTTAATGGCTGGATTGCACAGGTCTAAGAAATTTGTATTGTTACTTGTGCTATTTAGTCATCGGTTACGGTATTATTTGTAACGGATCTGTGTAACCGTGTCATTGGTGTCAGGAGTGCTACCACGCAATGTTTGCTCCGAAGTCACAGCTCTGCGTTGGAGTGACTTGCACACATTCGCAAGTCATATCTTAGCGCAGACACCAACCAGATAGACTACTACTTGGAGCGGACACGTGAACTCGGCATGACTTGACATATCTAATAATAAAGTTATTTTGAGTATTTGATTAGGACAAGTAACAACAAATATGTACAAGTGTATAGCGTACGTTAAAATGATTAATACAATTTGTGACCAAACGCCTACATTTTTTCTCAAGGTAGAAAATTACAAATGACTGTTATACAAAATATGATACCTATATTTTTTTATTTAGCTAAACTGTCGTTAGGGTATATGAAAATATTTGGTGTTCAAAAAGTGCAGTTTAGAAATTCTAATAGTAATTGTAATTTAAACACGTTCGTAGACATTATTGATGTCCTTTTTTAAATAAATAACTACATACTACTTGTAGTTTTTCAAGATTTTGTATGAAAATTAAATACGTTTCAGTCAACTAGTCTATCTCGGTATCGTGATGTTAAATTGTTATATTTATGTACGGATGTACAATATGTTTGAGTTATTATTTAGTTTCTACCTTGTAACCTCTTTATACTTAGAGCTATGATAAGATTATAGTTCTGTCGTATTTAACTCTTAAATCTGCGATCTGTTTTGATAGCTTGTGTTAAATTCTTACCTACCTAATTATGAATGTGATTGACATGTAGTCATTTTTGATATTGGTATAGTCATTGTATGTATTTGCCTCGTCTATGCGTAAGCACAGGGTTCTTAACGTGCAGGCAAAAACTAAGTAAAAGTAAACATGAATCTCTGTTCCTCTAGTTCGACATGAATACATACCTTCTTGCAACTTTCGTGCGTCGTTGTTCTGTCATATTTACAAGGCTAGGCGACGACGGAATACTTTCTCCTTCGATTCGTGTAGAATGTTTTGTTTGCAATATTTGATATTAATACCGCGATTGTAATTTATTATTTACTAATACCTCAACTTTGTTGGTGTTAGTGCCATACTAGAATAGAACATTTTATTTGTATATTTTATTATAAAGTTTACTTAGATTTAGGAAAATGCGAGAGATCAATTTTGTAAAATACTTTGCATTTAATAATTTATATTTTGTACGCATTTTACCCGCACAATACTTTTAATTAATATATTGTTTATGTAACTGCTGATAATTAATTTATCAGGAATAGATAATATGCTTGTATATTTCCACCACACGGATAGATGTTGTAACACTGTTCATATTCCCCCTCATAGCGATCGTTGTGTGCGTTACCAATCGATGTCCAATGTATGCCTCAAGTAGCTTTGTGACTGTTTATTAAGTCTACCTAAAATACGCGTTTCTTTAATTGTGGTGGGAATATATTGTATTATCTTGTTATGAATTAAATAACTTACGTGTATTTGATGTCACAAGTTTATACCGCTCATAAAATAAATTGATGCACTAAGAGTGGCACAATTATTGCATTATGTTCTGTGTGGATCACATTTTTAACATGTATGTATGTGTATTGCCGTGGTTTTTATTAATGTATATTCATTAAAAATTTGCAGACAACTCACGACTTTTTATTTCGACTTACCATAGGTGTCCTTAGCAGTCACAGTCGACTTACCATAGGTGTCCTTAGCAGTCACAGTCGACTTACCATAGGTGTCCTTAGCAGTCACAGTCGACTTACCATAGGTGTCCTTAGCAGTCACAGTCGACTTACCATAGGTGTCCTTAGCAGTCACAGTCGACTTACCATAGGTGTCCTTAGCAGTCACAGTCGACTTACCATAGGTGTCCTTAGCAGTCACAGTCGACTTACCATAGGTGTCCTTAGCAGTCACAGTCGACTTACCATAGGTGTCCTTAGCAGTCACAGTCGACTTACCATAGGTGTCCTTAGCAGTCACAGTCGACTTACCATAGGTGTCCTTAGCAGTCACAGTCGACTTACCATAGGTGTCCTTAGCAGTCACAGTCGACTTACCATAGGTGTCCTTAGCAGTCACAGTCGACTTACCATAGGTGTCCTTAGCAGTCACAGCACGGTCGAGGAAAATAACAACAACATTATGTTTATAATAATTATATTGTATTCCGTCTTAGTGGATCAGGTAAGTTACTGTTATGTATGACGTCATTAAATTGAATTCTAATGAGATCAGTTATATACATCCAGGGTAAAACGTTTGACATTAAGAGGAGAAAACACGCGAAAATTATTTTCGTCACTTAAACATATAATAACATTAACACTAGGTCTATCATTTCGTTTAGGTACGACAGGACTCGAGTATAAAAAAGTATTCATGCGTCGATCTCACGGGAGGCGACGGTAGCTAGGACGTCATGTACCTGCAAGCAAACAGACAATATATTAGTTGTTATGTTTTATGCAAATGTAATGAGGGTGGTATGAGTAGGTATATATCAACGAGTAAAATCTGTTAGTATTGGTTTGTATGTTATGTTTGACCTAGCGCATATCAGCCACCATCACCATGGAAACTACTTTGTAACAGATATTTCTCAAAGGCCTTAATAATGTAAGTAATAAGAGTAAATATCTGTTACACCTTATAAACTTTGAGGAAATACGGACGCGATATCTAGACAATAACACCTTTATCACGCACAGATTTCCGCAGCCAGACGATACCTTTATTCGTTACCTATTTACGTCATATGGATAAAGGTATTGTCCCGCTACTAAAATAAATTTGCAATACAAATACTACTACAATTCGATCCCCAATGTCGAATCTGTCACCGAAATAGTTAATAGGAACGCCTGCTTACTGTACTAAAATAACGAGGTACTGACGCTACGTAGTTTTCAGCAAGATTTGATTTAGTGGAGAACAGTATTAGTGAGCATCTATCCTCTTAAATATAAGGCAACTTCAAGACATGCTTCACTCATATTATAAATTATTTTGTACAGCATTAAGTGTTAAGCGCTATAATCAAGAGTGAAGTTATAAACCTGTGTCATCAATCTTATAAATAAGCTTAAACCATTTGAAACTTTGTCATTGACTATATAGTTACTGTTAGTACACGTACTGTTTTCTGCTCATTAATATTCAATGAGAGACCGGTCTAAAGACAACAAGCTTTAGGTATAGTTCTGCTTAGATCTGCGATCCAGCATACGGAGGTTTCTATGTAGAATTGATGTCACGGGCTTTACTAAGAAGATATAATAAACTAAATTGATAGCAGTAAAAAAGAAACCAATATAATATGCATGGATTATTCTAATGCGTTGAAACCAACAAAATTGTATAGGAGTCTTAACCGCACTGGTTTAAAACCTGTATATTAGACCTATTTACATGTCTACAACCAAACGGACAATATTACATAAATTGTTACATATGATTTTCAACAAACAGATGAGTTTCGTCGTTCGATTTTGTTACGCACGAGTAATGTATCACAGTTTTTCACAAATACTTTGCCAATCGCCATACGAAACTAATATGGCCAAGATAAAAGTTATGGCAAACAGTTTTAGTGGCTTAAATTCTTTCGGTATGCTTAATAACAAAAGCCTATAAATTGGTCGACGATGTTTATTTTGGCCATATTCCTTCCTCCGGCAAAGAATATCCACAAACGGAAATATTTAGAGAAATACGGCTTGGGTGAGCATCTAATCGTAAATTGGACATTTTAATTCTACAATGCTTGATGACCTCCCTTTACAATCAGGCATAAACCCACCATGACATACGGTGCCTTGACGCGGACCTTTAAAACAGGAGCCTACAAATGGAAAGGGTCAGAAAGACCTATGGAGCGCCTCATTCTCTTCAACAAATACTAAAACTTAGATGAAGTTGGGCAGGACATTTGGTAAGGTATGGCGAGGGCAGGTGAAGAAAGCCCGTGATCAAATGGCCGCCTATTCCAGTTGTCCTACCGGATAGTCTTACCAGTTGTACGACTGGGAATTTTCATCCCATTAGACTTACTTAAAGAACCCAGTTGAACTAATGAGAATTTTGATCCCAATAGACTTACCAGTAAAACGCGACTGTAGACCTAATAATATTCTAGACCAACCTTCTTATTGAACTTGAATCTATGACCTAAGATAAAAAAAAACATTAGCGTGATTGACAGCTCGTTACATATTAATTAAGAGCAGCCATAGCTCAGTGGGGAGACCGACAGACTGCAATGCAGAGGGTCTCGGGTTCGAACCCACATCACGCACCTCAGAATTTCGAAAGTTATATGACTTTTCGAAATCATATTCGTATTGATTGACAATTATCGCCTGCTCCGTGCCTCGGAGAGCACGTTAAGCCGTCGGTCGCGGCTGCCATGAACATCTATGGCAGTCGTTATTGGGAGCGTGTCGACACAAAAGATCCCACTGGGTCGAAGTGTCGCCGGTCTGCATTGACTGGCCCCCACATAAGATACATACATATTAATTTTATTGAAGTATGTTTGTCATTGCATTAAAATACTATTTTATAAAATTATTTCCCTAATTATGTGTGATACTTATTATAAATGTAATAAAAAGATGAAGAGGTGAAATACTACTACTAAACGGTTACTAGTATTATAAACTAAAAAATTATAATGATAGCGCAGTAATTTGGCGATGTGCTCTGTACCGCAAGAGTAGATGTGTTGGATCGGTAACCATCGACCATAATAGCGTGATAAAGTCGAGACCACATTTACTTACATGCGCTCCAGATTTTGGCAATAACGAAATAGATCTGAAGATATATGAGTGTAAAAAAAAGTGAGTGAATCAGACATTGTGTCAGTGCCCAGAATCTACAAGAAGGCTTGGCTTATTAGACAATACAGGTACCTTATTAACAAGTTGCCCAAATTTTCGTCTACAAAGTCAACATTATACCGGCATCGCAATAAAACCCTAGAAGTCGAAAAATTATACCACAAAAATTTTCAGATATTAAGATTCCAGCTAAATTTGATTCTTTTATCTTAGCTGATTACTATCGTGATGATGGTGCACGAATTTTAATGTTTGCTTCCCACTGGAAGCAAACACTAAAATTAAATTAAAACGCAAGAACAATAATGACAGTAAGAAACGACTTTTTCGGTGATGGCACATTTGGAGTCAGCCCAGTACCCTTTCTTCAGTTGTATAGTATACATTGCGATTTAGGTAATTCTCAGGAGACTACTAATATAATACCCTTGATCTATTCCTTCCTCCCAGACGAGACTAAACAAACATACATTAGGTACATTAATGCAATTAATAAAAAGTCAAATACCGCATTGGAACCCTACGCAATTTAATACAGACTATGAAGACGCTATGATTATGGCTATAAAGAAAGTTTTTCCGGAAATAGTACCAAGCAGGTGTTATAATCATTATTGAGAGAGTTTGAAGAGAAAATCTAAAAGATTAAAAGTAAAGGAATACAGAATACTTAGTATCCCTTTGCAAAATGTTGCTACTTTTGCCCAAGGAAATGATTTTGGACGGTTGGGATTATATAAGCGATGATATGGATAGCACCATTATGGAAGAAAATATGAACATATTTAAGAATTACATGATCAGAAATTGGTGAAAAAGTAATAGCATTGAGAGGATGTGCGTATTTAGCTAATGACATCGCACTACCAATTATTTGGAGTCGTGGTATTATACATAGAATGGTGAAGTTGGTATGAAGAAAGTAATTTACACCAACTGTTGAATATTTTACAAAAAGATGCATCATATCAAATAGTTTGTAATATTCAAGTAAAAAATAATGTAAAATTGAAAAGAGATAAAGTTGTAATTAAACGAGATCGCCTTATTCAGGATGCTCAAATGCAATTAATTCATGGCACAATAAGTATTGGTCATTTTCTAGAAAAGATACGTAGGTGAAGCAACTTTATAGATTTGCTAAAAGTAACTAAAACTTATTATGATTAAACAATGTAAAAAATACTACATTGAATTAAATATAACATTCAAAATAAATACTGAAAATTTATTTTGATTTGTCTGCGGTACTACGAGGTCTATGTTTTATAACGGTAAGACCAGTGGAAAAAGTGATACCAGCCAAGTCTTACTATCGGTAAATCTAATGGGATGAAAATTCCTAGTAATACAACTGGTAAGACTATCCGGCATGACTACTGGGAATAGGTGCCAAATGGCACCCAAAGACAGGCAGAAGAAATGAGGCAGTGAGATGGACGGATGACATTACGATCGCGAGCTGAACCTAAATTATATTGACATCGAATCATGGTGTGGCAAAAAGAAGCCCAAATCCAGCAGGATTCTGATGTAACAAAAAAGAACTAAGATACATTATAATATTGAAATTAAACTACTATATACGGATTTTATCGCGTTGTTCATTTTACACTTTATTACATAATTTTGAAAACTGTTACACTACTACTACTGTTAAACTTTACTAATTTTCAGTCTCCCCGTGACCATGGCTGCTGAAAAGCAACCGAAACATCGGGGAAAGTGTAAAATTAAATTAAATCTAAATAGCTTTAATAATAATTTAATTAGCTTAAAAATTAGTAAAGTTTAATAGTAGTAGTAGTGTAACAGTTTTCAAAATTATGTAATAAAGTGTAAAATAAACAACGCGATAACATCCGTATATAGTAGTTTAATTTCAATGAATAACATTCGTGTAAACAGAAGACAATATTATACATTATAATAAATATCAAATTAGGAAAACGTCCATGTCAGAAAGTTAACCATATGTATATTTGTAAAATATGTAGGTAGGTAAATTATGTAATACGATTATAACATGTCTCTTAGTAGTTTATATGATGTATTTAATTTGTCTAGTACATTGGCACATTGCGGCCCTTAACTAGTCTATTTAATATTTTAATTATAGGTAATAAAATAGTATGATAAATAAGTACCTAAATGTTAAATCTTATATCCTAACTGGCCTATAGACAAAATGACTATCCTCATACTGCCACGATGCACAGGACGTTATTATTCTATTGCGAATAACGGCGTTTACAATTTGTTATGTCACTAGTTGTTTGCCAGTGCGTATCCTGTCTGGTATAATATCAAATATAACAGATATGGAGAGTATTGTCTCTGTTTCTAATTATTGGTAAACGAGATATTTAGAAAGAGAAGTTCATCAAGATTTAGAAGACAATGTATATTTATTAGCATTAAGCCTACGGAAACCATTATGTGAGCACTTAAAGACTCAATAAAAAAGAAATACCCATGACATACGTGGCTAATACATGTAACATGAATGTTGAACAGATCGAGACAGACAACAAAACATTTTAAAACAAGAATAACACATTTGTAGAAGAAAGTTCTAGGTCCCCAATCCTCGAAATACATTCCTCCAGTAGGTAATAGTTTTCTATGAAATAGCTACACTTAGAATTGTAGATAGGAATTGTAACGTTCCGTTTCGAAAATATCCAAAAATATGACTAGTAACATCTACTCTATAACATCGACCGTATTACTCATGGATCATAATTCATAACGTAAATTTAATTATACATATATTTATGAATACAATAGATATTATTATATGGTACCTACTTATGCTTGGGCTGTCGTACAAATGTTTAGAAGAATTGGATAACTCGTGTGAGCTGTTACTATATTGTTGGCAATGGCACCGTCTCACTAAGACACAAACAGCTTAGCACAAGCATCATAGCAGGAAATGTGTATAATATATATGATTTTTGATATCTATTAGTGCTACAACTACAAGCGAGTACCTACATATTATGATCTATTTAAGCGTTACCTAATGCATGATGTAGCGTAATGTAGCGGGCCCAATCGAAAATGAAATAATCATTTCGGTCTATTATTATAAAAATTCAATGGCAGTTTGGTTTAATTACCCATGGCTTCGTTTATTATTTTCTGTCTTTGTAATTATCGATGTAGTTTATAAAACTATTGTTCTAATAAACTCAAGTAAACGGTATTGTTAATTAAGTCTACGTTGCCATCTATAAGTTGATCTATAATTATTGGTCTAATGCCGAAATGATTATTTACCTTTTCAGTACTCGGTATTTTGATACATGGTGCTATACTATGTATAAGATATTGTATGGCATAAATATATAGAGCGGCTGCATATAGAATTGTTGTGTGCGAATAATTATTCAAAATAATTTGTCTCACTTAAATTATATTTCTTTGAGCAGAGACTACATGGCTCGGCTAGACACATTTATTACATTTATGATAACAGGAAATATATACAAATTAGCCACAACTTGGATAATATGATTGCACTATTAAAAAGGCCTATGCTTATCCATCTAACCTTTAGGCGTAAATGGATTATAAATTTAAGATTAGATTTTGTGAATATGCTTACTTTGCTGGATAAGGTCAGGGACACGCATCTTAAGAGATAGCATTAGATATATTTTATTGTTCTTTAACAGATGTAGGTTAATATGTACAGATATTCCAAGATCACCAATCATATTTTCACATGTATGGTGTATGGAATGCACGTTGTCGCGTTTCTGAGTTAGGTACTTTTTAAGACACAGTAAATCCATTAGAGGTTAACGTCTTCTCTTCATGTCTATGCCAATCAGATTCGAAAACTACAACAGTAGTGTTAAATAAAGTGTTTATAGCAAACATAATACCATTATTTTTCACTCCAGACAATATATATACTATTTCAATGAAATGAACATATTGTAGAGGACGTTATTATAGATACATTATAACAATATAATTTGCCGCTATATCCTCCGTTATTGAACAATGGTAAAAGCAAGTAGGGAATCGGCGGAGTCACACAGTGTGTCTTCTGCCAGAACAATTGTGTTATATGTATTAAGAGAAGTTATACGTGACGACATTACTTACAATACATAGAAATTTATTACCTGAAGTATATGGCTCAATATGCAACCATTACCTATATATCTATTATCTACAAGGCAGTAATGGCAAGCGCAACTCTAGACAAATTTCTAAACAAATATCCACATTATTCGCGTGATAACTACGTGTGAAATGATTTCTAAACTACTAGTTAATAGTCAAATGTTAACGGACAGGTACGTCATATGAACGCATGAATAAACGGCGAATTTATATTAGGAACGTCAGCGTTTCAACGTTCTTAAACATCTTCGTTCCATTTTAAGTAATTCGAAATAAGACTATTATCAAACATTTCACTAAAAATGTCTTACCAATCACAAAATATTAACAAGGAAAGAGACAATACATGAAGACCTCGACAGTCGACAATCCGTGCCGTTCAAGTAGGTACTGTTTTATAGATTGTCTTTTCCTGGTTTTGTAATTTTCATTCGACCTTAGCGTGCGTCAAAATAAATATTAATCATATTATCTTATGTTTACGTCCCGTTTTACCAGTTGAAACTATTTTTACGGTTTTTATCGCGTTTTATTTTAAACACTTCTTGTTATCTATTATTACAAACTCCGTTGGCTCAGAGACCCAAAGTGTGTCTTGGCCGCCGAAACGAGAAAGCTCTAAAATAAATAAATAATCTATGATTAAACGATTTATATTAATTACATTTTCTTCGCAGTTTTGGTTCTATTCCGCCAGCGATAACATGTCATACTACGTCTCCCAATGACCGAGACTGATATAGCAACTGAAACGTCGGGACGTAAAATATTAGTCTATTTTGTAAACAGTCATGTTTATAATATGTCGTGATAAAAAGCCGTCAAAAGTAATTCAACATTAAAAAGTAAAATACGCGTAAACAAAAACAAAATTATTAAAATATTTAAATAATGATATTTTATTACGAATGACTTAAAATGAAACAATCGGTTGCAATTTTCGACTGTTGCAAACAAATTCAAGATACAAAATGCAATCAATTAAAAACACAATACAAATTAAAAGCGTAGTATTCATACGTTTATTTATATTATATAGCTTGTATTAAAAAAACAACCTTCTCGCCTTAATTATTAAAACATTACACAACAGCCTAATATTATTCTCGTATTAGGTACAAATACTTGAAGACATTTCTCTGTACCTATTAATTACTTTCTGGACTCTACCATTAATTATAGCGTGCATACCTAATCATTATACAAACATGTAAACTTAACAAGGTAGATAGTAACCGCACTGAACAAGAATAGTGCAATTTGGGTGGATAAGTTCAGTATCGCAATCCATAAAAAACAGCAGCTATAATTAATTTGTTTTCTATTTGTGTATATAACTAATAAAGAGTCTTATTTGCCTTGAATTTCGGTTTATTATCACTTGCACCTAACAAGGATACAATTATTTATACGACTTATTTCTATATATACGTTACATGTTGTCTATGTGTTAGTCGTTTCTAATAATAACAGTTATATTGCGTTTTCAGTAGGTAAGCCGTTTGATGACCGACCTGTGTGGATTTGCAGTTAATGATATATCGCAACACACATGTTGGCTGGCTCACGAAACTGATGTAAGCACTGATTCTTTCCTTTAAAAAGGCAACTTCCCTCTAGGAATAATTATGTGTCGTGAGGCACTTTACAAAGATTTTAACAACGAACACAAAGAACACCCGGTCTCGCAACAATTATAATTGTTGTTAAAAAAATATTATTTTTATCTCGTGTGGGGATTGAACCCATAACACAGGAAAAGTCGAGAAAGCAACAGTAACTACTAATACTATTAATGAGTACCTATACTAACAGGCAAGCACAATTAATAGTTTGGACCTTAGATGTCATAAGCGCTCTTCGTCCAATTTTATCCAAGAAAGGTAAAATACCAGTGGTCTTTATTGGGACCGTTATGTAGTTCTTCAGTTTTGACAATATACGTAATATCCTTACTACGCGCGCTACTATAAAACTAACTCGAGGTCGGTCAACTAGCAGTCTATCACCTGTAAACGCCACATCTTAGACATGTATCGCTATACCCATATCCACCACCTCACGCATTCTACATAAGCGTAACATCACCCATTTACCACCACCATAAAAATCAAACTAGACAACCTACTGACCTTCGCCCAGAGTCCCTTTTCCACTCAGTTGCGATGAACCGTACTGTATGGATGTTCAAACAGTTTATCAGTAACAGGAATCTACAAAAATCATCATTGAAACAAGTTACTTTCTCATGTTTTTCACACTGAGCATCACAATTAGTACATAAAAAATAATAAAAATAAATGTAATAATTGTTATTTATTGGAATTAATTATAAATTAATACGTTTAATATTTACGCGATTATTAGACCTAGGTAGATTGGAATGAAACATGACCCATGGATTGACTGTATAAATAAGATATTGAAATTAATTAATAAATCAATGCTGAAATCATATACTTTGTCGAGTCGGGCATTGTTACCTGGTTAATAATACAAAGACATGCCGAACATAGCAAAAGCAAATATGAATATGTTGTTGTACGATTCATTAAATACATGACAACAAGCGAAACTATTCTCGGTAAGCGGTATCTATACTTCGTAGATACCGCTTGGAAAACGTGTCATTACAACTAGACTGATATTGCACGTAGGCGCTCTCAGTTTGAATACAAACTGTTTAGGATATCTGTGCCAAAATCCACAAGGCATGGGTAAGAACATAATTATCTTAATTAATCTCGTTTAGCCTGCATCCCATTTATTCAATTACGTTCAGTCGTATCTTTTCATTAATTTAACTTAAGATAATAATATAAAAATATATTACTCTATTTTTCTTTTGCTAAAGCGGCTTAGAAGATTTTAACTAATCAGCAGAGAGCTTAGTAAGACAGAAAGAATTGAATATAAATAGTAAATACTTCTTATTTCAGGAGAATATTTCATGTCGTTGTGATAGCGATAAAAATATCCTAGTTGCATAAGAGCGTGTAACTGCAACCATGAACGTTCTTAACGGATTGATTGACGATGGAAATTTTATTATAACTAGCGAAGGCGAGTAGCCGACGCTATTAACATTGATAGCTCTACCAGAACACATGTCCAGTGTCCTCCCACGACCGTGAACATTGTCCGCTCGCAACGTTACGCCTCTAAACAGGCGTGCGATAATCCATTTAGTGCTAGGTTCATTCCAATTGCAATAAACTCTGTAATCTTTTTACAAATTATAATTTTTTTTATGGATACAATCTCTTTATAAATCTAGTTAAAATTTTAACAGTATTTGCTATAGGCATAAATTGGCACTATTCATATAATAAGATCTATGAAAAGTTTATTTCGCGTAACCCGTACAGTCATAAAACGTGTAGGTACTACCTGGTAGGCAATTGAGTAGTCATATATATACAACTTAAGAATTACATTTTGTTTAAAGTTATACTGGATTTTAATGTTATGTAATCATTTATTTGTGAATTTTACATAGATTGATGTCCTCTATGAGGATGCTATAATTCTTGTAGATAGTACTAGGTACTGATATGTAACAGTTATATTTATCAACTAACACACCGTTGAGTTGTTGAGTACCTATAGCGGATACAATATTAATAGAACTAGTTAAATTATACTTATATAACATAATTTTCACAGGCACTTCAATTATTTCTAGTCAATAAGATTTATAATTCAATTAATTACATACTATACACGTCAACTTCAGGTGATCTCTGGAATCAATCATGTTTATGAATGTAATTTAATTTCACAGTATAATATAGATACGCACAACACAGCGTTGCCTAACCTATCATTGCCGTTAAATATCGCTTAATATAAAATATTTAATAGGTATTTATTCTGTACATCTCACTCAAAAATTTACTCCAAATTTAATAATTTGTACATAATCATCATGGAAGAAGCCGCATCATAATGCAGTTATTTGTATAAGGCAAAGCGAATTGACGAGTATTGATGATCAAGTTAGAAGAGCCCCATATCCAGCAGTGGACTGCAACCGGCTGCTTAGTAAAATTTATTTTAAAGATTACGATATATTTTATTTAACGAGATTTTCTTTAATTAAATTGTGTGCTAGCTCATTTTAATTGCATGGTATTTCCGTGACTGCTTTTCTATTACTTTTAATATAAGAGAATCGAAATTAAATTAATAAATATACAAGAGAACTTGGAAAATAATTTTATTTCTGAATAAATTTGATATCGTCGGGGTACCTATATGGACACTTACAAGAAATATAGCGGACTGCTCAGCTTTTTATTTGACGAATACGTTGTTATATGTAATAAAAACGATATGAGGATCCGACCCATTTACCATTATCGACTATTCCATATTCATTTACTGGCTCAGCGTCCCAGTATCCATATACATATTAATACGTGAAGCAAAAACTTTGTACCCCTTTTAACGGAAATTGCGCCGACGGAGAAGTATATAATTTGGCACAGTTAAAGTTTATATGGAGAAAGCGTGGCGAAAGCTAATATTTTTATGAAATATGCATTAGAAACACATTAAATTATGAAAACACTACACGCACACAACCATGCATTTGACACACGCAGTCGAATCGCGTTTGTAATATTTCAGCATAGTTCGGCTGACGTCGTACAGTTCTTCGTAACTATGGTTACATACCTAATTTACATTTAATAAAAAAAAAGGAAACAAAGTAGCAAGCTTAGGAATATCGTAAATGAAAGAGTATAGTTAAGTAAATATTAATGTTTTTTTTTTAAATATAGGTAAATAAACCTGTATAGCCTTGGCGAAATTTAAATGAAATGTGATTATAAGGGTAAAGTTACAGACAATAAAACCTTAATAACGATCAAACTTAAAATTTAAATCAATTATGGTCGAATTTCGACCATTGGGCTAGTAATTATAGATTCGCAAAAGAAAATAAAAGCTATAGAATCTTTGTATTATTTAATCATCATATTTAATCCATGTTATATTTTACGATAAGGTGCGTGAAGGCAGTGATGAACAACTTGAGCATTTATTTTGGTTGGAGAGGGACAAGAAAATGACTACAAGGCGACCCAGCAACTTGTAAATTTTTAAATTACATGTATTGATTTTGTCGATTTTCCTTGTCAGTCCTGATAATAGATACTCCTTCATTCAATATTTTTTAGTTATTAAATAATTAAAATCTGGTAATAATATATTAAAACATCAAATATTTTTATTTTACTGCTCCCTTAAATGGAAAGCGAGCTGGTGTTATAAAAAAACATCCATACAAACGCCCTTTTGCATCAATATGCAAAGGTTGTTGACAGCTACTATAAGTATCGCGTAAGCACTCATGACTCGCCTAATATGAGTATGTATGTATCTTATGTGGGGGCCAGTCAGTGCAGACCGGCGACACTTCGACCCAGTGGGATCTTTTGTGTCGACACTCTCCCAATAACAACTGCCATAGATGTTCATGGCAGCCGGGACCGACGGCTTAACGTGCTCTCCGAGGTACGGAGCAGGCGATAATTGTCAATCAATACACACATAATTTCGAAAAGTCATATAACTTTTGAAAGTCAGAGGTGCGCGACGTGGGTTCGAACCCGAGACCCTCTGCATTGCAGTCTGTTGGTCTCCCCACTGAGCTATCGCTGCTCTTGCGCTTGCGTATCGCTTGCTAATATGAGTAAATATTTTGACTTACATCCACATATGCACTATTATAATTATGTCAATAGGTCAGTTGCGCATGCGTAATGAAACGTTCCACGCGCCTATTCCTTAAAGTACATCCGGCAAACCGGCCTAAAATTTATCCGAGACCCGAAATATTGCCACGAATCGTCGCCGCAACCTACAAGGTTAAAGTCTGTCTAAAGTTAGACTAGATATATCACTCTTCGTTTCGGTTATGGCAATATATCAGTCCTGGTCGGCAAATGAAATAAAAGTTTTATCAATGAACAGCCGCGCGATTAGTATTTCACTAGTTATAGGTAGTAATATTAGAGATCATTATGATGCAGAAGCTACAATCATCTTTCTGTTACGGGCCTCCAATACCGTGATACTGTTGTTATTGCCACACTGATTATCTACCTCTATTACCTGATATACCCAAAGTCGCTTTTGAATACCCTGTACCTATGCATAACTTTTAGACGCAAACTTAATACAAAATTAAAGTATCTGATTAAACGCGTATTTTTATAATGTATATTTTTTTTTATTGTATTTTACTTATAATTTAATTTTCTAACTCTCTGTAAAAAAGGCTATGTGACCACATTTTTTTAATTATTCTAATTAAGAAGATACGTTGTCCAAAATCAAAAACAAAACGATTTTTAAATCCGCTAAATAACAAATAATACAGTGTACAAGCCTGACACCTTGACATCTGGTAGACAGTAATTGTCAAAAGACGGTAAATATAAAAAAGACGCGGGGTACTATTATTTGTTGTTATGGTTGATAGAAATAGCCACACACTTCGCTTACGCTCACCCTTTTTGTCATCGAAATCTAAATTATTATAATATATTGTCTTCTGTTTACACGAATATTATTCATTGAAATTAAACTACTATATACGGATTTTATCACGTTATTTATTTCACACTTTATTAAATAACACGGGGAGACTGAGTCTCAGTCTCCCCGTGACCATGGCTGCTGAAAAGCAACCGAAACGTCGGGGGAAAGTGTAAAATTAAATTAAATCTAAATAGTTTCAATAGTTTAATAATAATCCAATTAGCTTAAAAATTAGTAAAGTTTAATAATAGTAGTAGTGTAACAGTTTTCAAAATTATGTAATAAAGTGTCAAATAAATAACGCGATAAAATCCGTATATAGTAGTTTAATCTAAATTATTTATTTCGCCTTTATGTTGCCATTGGTGGCAAATAAAGGTAATGGCGTTTTAACATAAAGATTACTAATGTATGTGTGTTATATGCTGTTGCGTAGAATATAATGAACCAAATCAAACATAAGCAACTACCCCATTCATTATCATAAAATATCTTTATATTAATTATTCTAATCAAATTGGCGAAAGTAAAACGGAATGATTTGTGACATTATTTTAAGTACCTACATACTTAAGTTTGTTGTTCATCTAAACGTCATGTATTTTTGTTTACTTTCTACGCAGAAAATGAATATTAGAAATCTCAGTAACAGCCCGGAGTTAGGAAGATGGCGGTGTTGGCACTCCCGTGCCTCGGAAAGCATGTAAAGCCGTTGCTCCTACGCCTGATCTCTCTCCGGTCGTGTCGGATTACCGTCCTATCGGATCATGAGAGTCAGAGAACAGAGAGTGCACTTGTGTTTGCGCACACGCTTGTGCACTATAATATTGCCTGCGCAGATGGCCAGTCTCCGTTAAGATAGGCCGCCGTGACCGAAATCTATCTGATGGACATTATTTATTGATAAATATAATTTCGACCGTAGTACTAAATATTGGCACAATTATTTATGAGTATTTGTAACTTTTTCTGAAGGTCAGTTCCTTCATTTTTCTCATTGGCACTATATACAAGGAAGGTAAAAGTATGTTTACCTAGTTAAGCCGATGAAGTCCCTTTCATAAGTGTTTTTAAAACGGTCTGCAAGAAATACATTTCGGTGTCAGAGACCCATTTAATAGTTTTAGATGTAAGAGACTCTTTGCACCTAGCAATTGGACCAACGTACGGAGTATGCTCGTCAATTATTATGACAATTTAGGTTCATGTAGCCGGTTACGCGTAGTAAACAAGATTCGCCTGAACCTTTCTCATAGGAAAATATATTGTCATGGATTTTAAAATACTTGATCTTTTATTTAATCGAAACCATGTAGATTTATCATCAATAAATCTATAAACGACTTTTGAGTTTTAACACTATACATATTCTTCAAAATCTTAATGACTAAAAATTTTAGTGACTCTATCATGTAAATAATATAAACAACTTGACTCTAAAGAATCATTCATACGCACTTATAACAAATAAAATAAGATAATAAATATTGAATTAAGTATAAAAAATTTGTTTGGAGAATAATAATGTTGACAAAAATTTACTAATCGCCCTTGAATCGCCAAATGTAACTATGCAAAACTATAATATAGACCTGGTTTAAACGTAACAGAAAAATAATTTTATTTGAGAATACAGCCTATTCTGTAGGAGGCTTGCCCCATCTTGAGATCAAATTTCACTTGACAACCAATATAATTTAAATATATTATAAATATATTAAACTCTCTTTTCCTCTATACAGCTACGGTATCGGAAATAAGTTTTAAAATTGATAGTAAAATGTAATAAAATTGCATGCTGGTTAGCTTTCCACTTAAAAGTTGTTGTATCCTGTCTTGTAATGTCCCGTTTGAAAAAGCCATAAAACTAAAATCTAATTTTGTATTCCTAAACGTTTCCAATTTAATTTTATTCATAAAATTATTTAAGTAATACTTTGTGACACCTCTTTACATATATTTTGGATTGAACAAACAATGTCTACGTTAAGTAAGCCTAAGTTCGTCAAACTATGTCAATAACGGGACTTTGAGGCCAAAATGTTCTCAATGTAGGTATATTCTATTTCATTTTAAACTAAATTTGTATTTAATAGTATTTGGCACAGTAAAACTGAATTCATTCTAAATTTTGTATAAACACTCGCAATGATATTACTTTCCCATTGTTACTTAAGTCCGTAATTATAAAATTATGCACCGAGTTTTATAAAAAAATATTATATTAAACAAGGTTACTAATGATAACTATACAAATTATTTACTGTGTAGTCGGGACGTAAGTATAAATATTGTTATTCAAAGACAATGAGTTGTTATTTTCCTAACCTCACCCACCTTCTTGTTAATAGAAGACGTCGCTATGTCTCTAGCTAACCTTCTAGCAAAGCTATTAGGTAATTGTGCGTAAGATATTATGTTATCTATAAGACACTAATAAAAGCGTTTTAAGATCAAATAGTAACTATATAGATAATAAATATCTATTTTATCTAAGTACCACTACCATCTAAATATTTAATATGTAGGTTCACTATCTTCTAATTATCTTTATGAAGACAACATTTTCCGAGTAATACGAATAGAACAATGCGCAGAGAAATCAATTTTTGACCCACATGATGTGATTAGACAGTATGCGTCAATAACTAAGTATTTTTTGCATACCTTTACTACCTATCTCTCTAAAATTAGTAAACCATGTACCGTCTGTCTATCGACAAGTATTCAAAAAGTTTGGAATCAGTGAACAAATAAAAAAAAACGAATCTCGGTTGGCTCATTTCTCATAGTATACCAAGTTAACAGTAAAGCTAATAAAATTGTGTTAAAAATGAGTACAGTAATATAAATGTGCACAAAACCTTAAATTAAAACAATAGTACGTTAATTTATTTGCTTTTTATCGTACGTATATGTGTATTGTGAGGAACAATACGAGCCATTATTACACCCACTGCTGTCAAGAGTTGTTATTTTTGTACTATTTGTTTACAAAACGTTTAGTAAATAGTTCGCGATTTTATTATTTTATTTATCCTTATCTTTCTTCGTCAATTTTAATCTAATAAATCATATTCAGTGACTTTCAAGAAAGTTTCACAAATAAGTACCTACAGCAAACTACGTGTCTGTTTCCGAACTGCTTGTCTGTCGAATTCTGATTCTGACAAGTTGCGAGTATATACTGAGAGATGTCGAAATGCGTATTTGACCACTTGCGTTGCTGACGACATGCTGCGAATCCGCAAATTTAAGCGGTTTAATTGATATTATGGAACTTGGTAAGCGTACTCAGAATAAACGCTCAAACTTGCTATACAGTCTGATATCCTATGGACTGATTCACGAGGACACTAAAAATCTAGCACCAGCCAAGAAAATTAGGCGTATTAAACTAAATAGGAAGACTTTGGCAGTAAAAGATGGGCGAGATAATACTTAGTCCCTAATAATAAATATAGTGAAGATAGTTACAGTGGATCACATTTAACGTTACAAAAAGGTACGCAATATATAAATCGTAGGTTTCTTATTAAAAAGTAGATATTTAAACATGAAAAATCACACTAAACCATATTCTTTATTATTTATTTTTTTATACGTCATTATTTATTTCAGTCAATGTCTGGCTTAAAAAATTCAACTTGCAATTGATACTACGATTAACGTAAAATCTCTAATAAGATTGAACCAACCGATTGGATTTATCCGGTTTTATCACTGTCATGTAAAACGATTAATAAATCAATTAATTACAAATTTATCCTACAATAAAGTTACTCTGTCGTGGTTATACGTAATGGAGAGCATTATTAAGTACCTATTTAACACAAATTTATATATTTTATTAAATTATTATTAACTAATGAATTGGAATTCTGTTCTAAAATATACCCACATCTAAATCAGTGTTTCTACTAAATAATATTTAACGTCCATAAATTTATAAATAAAATATTACTTAATTGGTATAAAATTAAGCATAGCTAGGAGCTACAATATTTACGTCATAATTAAGCTAACATGTTGGCGCCGCTTATTAAAATCCTATGGTACCTTAGTCACCCATAGTGATCAACGTAATAATACTATATTATCAACATCAAGGGCAATCTGTCAAAATGGTAAAAACACGTAATATGTGAACGCGTATCTAAGCGCGCTCATAGCTTAGATACGCGAATCCAGAACGAGATGCAAGTGTGGATAATATTATTATACATATCGAATGCTGTTTTTTCTTCGAACAGTTAGATTCCTAATATGACTAGATATATGTCCGTAACATAATATAAGTAGGTTATAGAACAGCAGATACTAGTCTTCAATATTTGTCTATTGTGGTAAATTAGAAAATAATAATATGCATGCGTTAATATCAGCACCCTATTTGAAAAACAGCATTCCTCGATTACCCTGTTATTGAAGATTATATAATACACATCGATTCAAAGGTGCGTAGCAGTATCATATTATTTATTGCGGGTTATTCTACGCCACACGGCTACTAAACAATATAATTAGTTATGACTTGTATTTATGCTATAAGTACTATATGGAAGAACTCACAAATTTAACAAGAATTACACTAATTATTATACTATCCTACTACTGTGGCGCATTAACATGTAGCTCTGGTAAGTGGCTATTCGCCGACTATATATAAAACGATAAGCTGAAATTCCAGCCGGTGAATGCTAAAGAAGCTATAGAAGCACTACTAGCCACTAGAACACAACACTCGTTTATTAACGCGCGCTCTGCCTATTGGTAGAAGCACTACCCAGGTTGGCTAGTCCAGGTTTGACGGGAGATACCTCTGTGTCCCAAATCACTAAAAATAAAGAAGATTTCCTGGAAGACTGAAGCTTACTGGCACCTAGCTTAACTGCTTAAATATATATTTAGGCGTCATAAAGAGAAATTAACATCTCATTTATCACCTTTTTATCAATATTTTGTATTATTTAACTGACATAAAAACAGATTTCATAAGTATTTCACTTTTGTTGTTTTTTTGCGTTATGTATAAATAACATAATATTAGAATATAATATGTACACAATATTATTATATTGTATTAACAATTAATTTATCAATACTTAATCCTAGATATTTTACATTTTTAATACCAAATACTGCTCTAGATTTCCTGTATATTTTATAGTAAATATTTAATATTTATAATTAAGTTTATTATAGTTTAGTTCTTGACATATTGCAGTAAATGTATCTCACCTACTGTACTATGAAGAAAATTTACTTAATTAATTTTATATTCTTAAATGCATAACTATAAGTTGTATAGTAGTGAGTTTGCCTGACAACTTGAGAGCACCATTGTTAATAGACAATGTCATTAGAATCAACTGATCATTCTTGTTATTATTTCTTTTATAATTAAGAGTAACGGAATATAAGAGTCAGAATTATTTATTACCTTTATATTAAATTATCTTATATAAAAATACTTAATATATTAAAAAATATTATGCAATTTTTAAAATATAATTATTTCTTAAGTAATTAGTTCTGACTCTCAATGTCATAAATATAAGAAATGAATCTTAGAATTATGAGCTATTAATTAAGGATTCACAATCATAACTGTGACAGATGGAGCCAATCAGCAATCAACAATTTAGTTGTACTGGAATGTATCAATTACATATCTAGGGTGAATCAAGCTACATGAGACAGTATAGAAATGATCAAATACTGAATATTTAAGATTAGTTCAAAAATTAACTATAGATAAAGCATGTAATTGAATGAAGAAGTAAATTATATGCATAACATTTCTCATTAAACTTTTTAAAAACTCAATTAACATAATAATTATCTTGTTATATTTCAGGTGTGAGATTAATTGTTTATAAAACACATAATTTATTATTTTTAATATACTTATGTAATGCCAAAATAATACTTTGTCACAAAGCTCCCTTGATTCACACAGGATAATGTAAGAAATATGTGAAATTAATATAAAGAAGAATTTAAATTTTAAATCATGTCATTAGATAAATGAATGATGGTTTATCCTTATCTTTGCAATGTGAAGAAAAGAACAACAAGATGTTACACACAAAAGGATCATAGACAACAATATGTTAGTTCAGAAGACAACAATTAAGTTTAAAAATGCCATGCAGTTAGTTAGTCCACAGGTTGCATGCAACAAAGAGCAGCAACTAATGGAATGATTCAGGCAATTTGTTGCAAATGGAATGTAATAATTGATTCCAGAATAAATTCCACCAAATGTTACACATAGAGAAATAGAAAACGAAATATAGTGAGCCACAGAAACAACCAGCCATCAGGCAAATTTAATAGTGGTATAAACTATGCCACTGTGATAATTATTTTATGTTATACTTTACCCCATCCATGTTTGTAAAATCTCTTTTTGTAACGCCTAGATAGGAAATATTTTATGACTAGAATAAGAATAACAAAAGATAATATGTACAGGAGACTTAGCATGCCAATATCCAAATTGGAGAATGGACTGGTTGCTGTTGCTGATGACCGCGGACGCCGCACCATTTGGATGTTGTCAGCTCCATAAACATTTTGAAGATACTGGTACACAGCTGGTAAATTCCAAGCACCACGGGCTAGTCTGCATTCTGGGCACCTAGTGACACTGGGGAATTGGATTTTTGGATGCTCAGGATCTTCTGTGATGTCACCAGCCAATCGTAGATTTACTTCATTGTGAGCTATCCACAGCCAAAGGACAGCTTTATCATTTTCTTTAACATCAAATATTCTGTTTCTTGCAGCCATTGCTTGGAAGTGTTGTGCACAATCAGTGCAGCCAAAGAAATGCTTCACATAGCCATGCATGGCTTTTAAAACTTTAATACCCTCATTTTCTTCAGGTTTCTGAGCTGCATTTACAGTAAGAGTGTGGAATAAGGTCCAAAGACCACAGGTATATCCTCGGAATTTAGGCTGACTGCCTCTACATCTTATATATTCTAAGTTGTTTGATGTATATACTGGAGCATGTCCAGTTTCTAATCTCTTTACTAATTCATACACTTCGCTACCAGTCCAGGATTTTCTTGTCCTAAGAGTGGCACGTAAATCCATAAGATATTCTTTAAGATTTCCCCTAAAAGGGAATGAGGTAATAATAACATCCAAGTAGTCCAGCAAAGCTTGTAGAGGTTCACCAGTCAAGGTTTTAAATCTAGTAATTTCTGTGTGAAAACTAGTCTTTAATGTCTTTTCCAGATCACTATAATAGACAAAATCAGTATTCAAAGTAGTTGGTTTGTCATCTGAATGCTCATGCATGATTATTTCATGACTTCCTAGGTCTCTAGCAGGGAATATATAACTCTTAGATTTTAAAAATGTGTTGACTGCTTTAAGTAAGTTCTGATTTGATAAATCATTGGGAGTCAGCAGTGTAGTCTCAAGAGTAGAACTAATGGCAATAACTCCTGGAAACTGTTTTATGTTAGCAATATTAGCCAGTTCACTAGTTTCATGGGCCCTCTTGACTTTGATATGTGGATAATCATTCAAATCCAATGCAAGCTCAGATCCAACAGTTGAGTTCACATGTTCAAAAACAAGAAAAGTATAGTTGATATCATGAGGCACATCTTTGAGAACTGCAGCATAGGAGCTATATGAGTCAATGTTGAATGATGGAGCAATAGTCAAGCGACCATGAGTTTGTTCAAATTGCATTTTTAAGACTACATTTGTTTTAAGACTTTCTGATGTTTCTGCTATCTGTATTTTCTCACCAACATTACCATTTCCTTTAACATAAAACTCATGCAAATATCGAAGTGAAGGATATGCCATGACTTCAAATTGCCGACAGATTTCATTATTTTCTTCCACAGAACAGTCAAGAACCGCTACACGTATAATATTCTTCCATGTAGTAATTTCAGAAGCCATCGCTTTAAATCTAGGGGCAAATGCTCGGCAATGCCCGCAATAACTGTTATAAAATTGAACCACGAGAGCATGTTTTTGTCCATATATTTTTCTTTCAAAATTACGATTAGTTAATATATCAACACGGTCCGACTTACTATACAGTCCCTGTTGCTCGACATCACCATCGTTCACTACAACTGCACTATTCACTAATGCAATGAAAACAGGAATAAATAATATTATACGCGTAACGTTCATAATGAATGTCTTCCGTTTTAGGCTTAGAAGCACATAAATGTGTTTACAGTTCTAGACACAGCTTTTGCCGGTGGCTGCGGTACCCGAACTAAAGCTGAACTGAGTATCAGCAACCTAGCATTTTATTTCAGGCGCTTAAAAGTGAATACGTCATGGCTTCAACCAAATCCAATTTTAAGCTACTCAGTCACACTCTTAAATATACTGATAGTGACAGCGCGCGTCAAACAAACTTCTTTTCGACACTAATGACTTGAAAAGTAATGTCAAGTCCATATAGAGATGCGACTTTTAGTTGGTATTTAAGTAAACTAAAATACATAAAATTTTTGAACTAAAATAACATGTACATTGATAATAAAAGTCATCCAATATGCATTGCAACGTTTCGAAAATAGAACCTTGGTGTATCAGCAAAGATAAGAAATAACATCAACGTCAAGACTCATTAATAGTCAGTCACACACTTAGGGTGCGTTCCACTTAGCGTTCACACTGCCTAAGATGCTAATACAACCGTTTCACATGACAACTACAAACGTTATGGTCGCGGCGAAAACGTCACTAAAGACGTCATAACTCACGCTCACGCAAAGCTCACGACGACCCATCCTGAGAGGTGGATCGTAGTGAGGGTAAAGCTATACAGAGCTATTTTTTTAAATATAAAGCAACCATATGGCTACTACAAAACATACCTAACTTTATTTGATGCGATTTTGATGAAACGATGAATACTTAAATAAGTAAAATTTTTATAATCTTATCTACAGTGTTTCAGTTGTCAGTCTTTTGAATTATTCATCAGAATAATGATTAATTACATTATGTAAATCATAAATACGTGTCTAAGTTTACGTTTTTCACGATCTTAATTTTGTAGAATGGTATTCCACTGTTTATCTGAACTGGATGAACTAGTACTTTCTGGAGCATTATTGCGACGCACTACCAAATATTCTACTATCGCTGTAAAATACATTTTGATTATATTTGAATGTAAAATAATTAAATACTGCTTAAAATAATGTAATACTAATAAATAAAAATAAATGTAATTCTCGCGTTAATGTAAATTTATGTTAAAATAGATTTTTAGTTATACTGTAAAGTTTCATCAAAATGCGTTCAGTAGTTTTTGTGTGAAAAAGTAACAAACATCCATCCATCTTTATAATACATATTAATATTTGTAGGATATTATATATATTTCGATATTTTAGAGTAATGAAAAATAGATGTTCCAAGAACGCACCTCTTCGAGACCACAATCTCAAAGAGAATGATCTCTGATCCGAATTTTGGCTACGAATACTGGAGAGCAAACAAAACCCAGACGGAGATGGATAATTATAGACGTAGCCAGTTTATTTACATTATTTTGTCGGTAAAACCACGGTTCCAGACCGAGATAAAAAGTCGAATAGAACCGTAGAACTTACCTTTAATCAACCTCGACGCTTGCCACAAGCTGTTCCAGAAAAAGGAAGGAAGGAAATATAAATTAATCAAAGAAAAACGAGTCAAAGGATGAAGTTCACGAGGGAAACAGAAATTCTGGTCCAAGCAACCAGACACCGCCGTAACCTTAGCACAGGAGTCTACAAACTCGTTACCTGCTGTACCCAAGTAGCTAGGGATCCACCTCGAGGACTACTACTAGATAATATTAAACTTTACTAATTTTTAAGCTAATTAAATTATTAAAACTATTAAAACTATTTATATTTAAGTTTACACTTTCCCCGACGTTTCGGTTGCTTGGAGACTAAGATGGTAGTTGTCTCAACGTTCCGGTGTCGTTATTTCAAAGTACCGAACATAATTTAATCATTGGTGTTTCTATTTACGCAGAATGAGCTCAGAGTATGATGAAGTCTAGCTGTGACTATTTGAATGACTGGATCCCAAGCTGGTGGTACATTCCAACCATCCTGCCATCTCGCCACCTCGATGCCCATCAGGTGACACGTATACAATGATACTTTTGTCCTAAGAGTAATTATTATAAAGTTGTGACGACAGCAAAATGGACTTTTTGTACATCTGCGAGACAACTCCGAGAGTCCGTGAGGATGAGCGCCTTGTTCAGCTTGTGTGACTCAATAAATTTCATGACTTCTAGCTATGATAAGGCCTCATTACACGGACTCTTAAAATTAAGAATAATGCCATATTTAAGGATCCAAACAGCAGATCCAACAGAACTCTCACTAGATATTTTGGAAGCATCAGTGTATAAGGTCACCCAGTCATGTTAGCGTCCGAACAGAGTTTACTTATACCGAAGTCAAGGTAAATCTTTGGTTAGAAAATCAGTGACTGGTACTCCATTTTGAAGACAGGATTGATAGTGGATTGCTAAATAGGAATAGGAAGGTCCTTGAATTTCCTAAGGGAATTAACATGGGGAGGGGGAATTTTAAGCTTCTAACATCCGGAGGAGGCGATAAGAGCTGCCAAGGTATGTAGTATGTAGAATAAAGGATGGGAGTTAGTTCGAATGGAGTTGGTAAATAATCTATCCGCAAGATATTGTCGACGAAGTTGAAGGGTAGGATTCAAGCACTCCACGTGAAGAGCATTGATCCGAGAACACTTCATAGCGCCCGTTATAATTCGCAAGCACTTAGACTAGACCTTCTACAGACTGGATAATGCAATTTTATTGCATGGCTCAAGTAAAAATAGCCATAATCAAAATGACTGCGAACCGTAGTGTCGTATAAAAGATTTTGGCTAAAGGGATGGGAACCCTCGAATCCTGACACCAGATAGCGGTCGCATGAAATTCACACCTCTTTCACCTTTCCGAATAATGTAGTTCAGTTGGTGTATGCCTGAAAATTTGGAGTCTAGGATACTTCCTAGGAATTTGACATGCTCTTTGATGGGGATAACTTCGTCGTCTACCGAAAGATTAATGTCAGGAACATGTTTTTTACGAGTATGTAAATACTACAGCATCACACTTAGACAGAGATTATGAGTTAAAAGCCAATTATTTAGGCAATACAGTGCGGCATTAAGAAGAGAAGAAGAATCAGCAAAGTATGAGGATACAGAATAGAGAACAATATAGTCGCATATTGTAAAACTTTGCAGAAAGAGGAAACAATTGCATATTACTTGAACCATTTTTCGAACTCGTAAGATTTACGGCAATTCATTGCCGATGCTCACTTGATTTTTCTATTGCGGGAAATGTGTACATGCACAGTCAGACAAAGATAGAAGAGTGATTCACTGATTCACAGTTACATTTGGACATCTTTTTGATAGACTATGTGTCAAAATTTAATGACAGTAGGTAAAACGACTCGTTCGCGGTAATATCGCGCCTCGAGGCCGGTATGCACTCGGTAAACAACCACTAACCAGTCGCGGTTGCGAACCGAGTGCATACCTGCCTCGAGGCGTGTAGGTATGACTAGTGTTGCGATCGTTTATATGAAGATAGAATACTGTTAGATAACATTACCGTGACATTACTGTGACTCGTTTCTTGAATAAAGAAATCGAGCCTTAGTGCTTAAGCAAGTTATCTGTACAGCCGCACATCAAGCGTCAATTTGGCACTACAAAAACCGCTTTTACTATGAACAGAGTGAGGATAGTTTGATCGTCCTGCTAAACTTGTCTCATTGTTATGTAATTAATTAATTATCATTTATACGCTAAGCACATTAAAATACAGGTCTTTATCTAGGTCCATTATGGTCAGTACAGTATAATCTCATAATATAATCGAGCGCAGTAATCACAATGCGTTCAAGGAATCGTATATCGTGTAAAGAAATCACGCGCGTGCGCACAGCACAAAACAAAACAATAAAAACATTATCTTTGGCGACACTGGCGACGTTGTCGTTGAAAATCTGTCATTATAAAGTGAGTTAAACTGACTTTAAGTTGCTATAAGTACTTGTCGGATTGTAGGCATAGAGTTGTAGGCAAACTTGTAATTTTACTCGGTATGGATAAAAGGTATTTTTCTTTTAATTGTTATCACGATCATTTCTATAGCTATGAAGTTATTAAAATTATATATTTTTACTATTAAATGGTGTTATTATTTTTATGTTTGATATGTTTGATTATAGTTTAACCTGTATTCTCAGAGCTTCACACACACAATCTATACGTGTATCGTGTAATAATCAAAAATCTTAGGTTATTGTAATGAAACACGTAACTTGGTACGTTCGGATTCTGAAAATAACCATATTATATTATACGTTGAAAATATTATTTGTTAAAACCAATACATATCAGTAATAACTATTCGTTTAATAGCTTTTCCTCAGAGACACAAATGTACTTTGTACCTACATGTTGGATAGGTATATTTTGCTAGAGATTCATCTGGGTACCAGACGTGATTATTGATTGGCATTTATGCGCAAGCCTCGAATGCCCTGGAACTAGAGTACCTAACGAATAGCTAGACCGCCCAGTTTATTGTCGTCCCTTGCGCCGATTGATATGGTGCATCGTGCTGCAACTGCGTTTTGAATTGGAGATTTTAAATTAGGTATGTATTTAATACAATTGTTATCTAAGTGATTTACGATGTGATTGTTAAGTGCAATATTAGTAAATATTGTTGTTGTGTTGCAGGCATCATGTCTTCGCGCAACTTCAGGAAGCTGTGTGGTAATTCGTTGCCGCCGCCGGACTCCGACGACTCTGATGGAGATTATGATCCAATATCAAACCGTCACTTCCAAAAATCTACTTATGAAGGGGTAAGTGAAAATTCTTCTCATAAATTTTTTTATAATGAAATATTTCAGATATTAAAATAATAATTATGCGAATTGAAGGCATTAAAATTCTGTCTTCATCTACAAAGGTAGTATTGAGTATAAAATTAACTACAGAACTACATAATATGTTCTGTATGTGTATACATATGTACATATGAAAAAGAATTGGTTATTTTAATATTTGCATTGATTGTGTAAAGTATTAGCAATACCTAATGTTTTAATGAAAGGATTAACATAAATAGAATTACATACTAATTGTTATTGTTTAGCTTTTTGAGCTGCAGTAGCTTGCGTGCGGGGTTAAATTGTTTTTCAATTAAGTTTGGTATTGCAGTCATTGATAGATTACAGTATTATGTGAATTAATACCATATATAAAGATTAACGGTTAGAGGAAATTTGCTTTTCTCTGTGGTTTCACCCACTTTAATGATAACTGCTCTCTGCCTGTGGCCTCTTGGTAAAGGTGTATCCCCAGCATCAGGATGCTAGGTAGAAATGTTTATGTTAATGTGTCAGAACACAGGACAAATATTTCTGTAATCCACAAATAGTTGTAACGAGTCTGAATGTTTTTTGTCTGTTGTTAGAAAACTTCAACAACCTTAATCGCAACAACTGACAAGTACAGTTGTTCTTAGGATTCAAATGTTGGACAAGGCATTTATATATGCTATAGTTTATAATTATTATTTAATGCCATATAATATATTATATTGTCATGAATATAACTTTTGTATCCATGGCAATATAAATTTATAATCACATAAGAAGTTGTTGTATCTTTAGGTAAATCCAAAACTTCAAATTGCTTTTTTAATTGTTAATGTCAGAATATATGATAGTTTATGATATCCTATTTAGAGTTAGCCTGCTATCAATGTACGATGAACTTATTCTCATAATATATGTAACTGAAGTTGAAGAATAGAGAGTTCCAATGTCTTCGCAATTAATAGTTTTCTTAAGATATAGTAAAATAAAGTAATTGATTATAAAAGATATTTGAGATATATTTGAGACAACTACCATCTTAGTCTCCCCATGTCCATGGCTGCTGAAAAGCAACCAAAACGTCAGGGAAAGTGTAAAATTAAATCTAAATAGTTGTATATTTTAAATAGCTTAAATTGAAGTAAACAGTAACTAGTAAAAGGGTTTAACAATAGTAGTATAAAGTTTCAAAAAAATGTAATAATAGAGTTTTATAAAAAATATACAACGCAATAAAATCCATATAAAGTTTGTTTAATTTCAATAATTGATTATATTTATAATTTTGGACTTTTACCTACACAGGTATATATTTCACATCACAATTAGATATTTGTCAATAATCCGTTGTCCTTTGTTGCTACATTTCTTGTGGCTGCACTCTCGTTAATGTAGATTTATTCTATAATCTTCAATTCCTTAGAGCAAATTACAACAAACAAACAAACTAACAAACAAGCAAACTAACTAACAAACAAAGTCACATTTGCATTTATTATATTAGTTAGGATATTGATAAGACGTAGCGCCACCACGGTGTATCTGCTACGAGGCGTGTTATGTCTATTGCGTTTGCTACGTGGCGTTAACGTAATAATACTATGGGTATATCAACATACTATTATAATAACATTTAATGTTTAAGGGGAAGAGGTCAATAAAGGCACAACTTGATTTTAAAATTGACAAGATTTTGAATAACATTATTTCGAAGGTTTGTTTGTTTCACTCCATGTTGCTAATTGTCGGTCATTATCGATTAACTAGTGTATTCATGCCTGATAATAACTGGCGAGTTGACATCGCAATATATTCGAATTGCCCGAGTAAAGTTATTAGAATAAGCTTCAATAGATTTTATAGCCTTCAAATTTATTATGTAGCTGTTACCTATCATGTCTGCTGTATTGATTTATTGTAGCCCGGGCATAACTACTGGGAGGAATGAGGTGGCTGAGAGCGCATGTTGGGAGTAATTTACAGTATGATTGATTTTGTTGGGCGTAGTGCATTGCCGGGTACAGGTGGGTGGTGTTTGGGCGTAGTTGCGCAATGGAAGAGCGCGCTGGCGAAGGGGGAGGGTGGTGTTCGCCGATAGTAACCGACATGGGAAGCGGTACGAAATATGATGTTTCGTATTTAATTTAACTTTTAAGTGGATGTACAACGATCGCTGCAGCGTTGATACCGCAGCTATAGCATCAAGCTTATGTTTAATGGGTGAGGCTCCAGACTTGTAACTCGACACTAACAATTTATTCGACTTAAACCAACTTCTCTATTGAAATTAGGATGTTTTTGATTTCAATAGCGTCGCGAAGCATCCTTAGTAAGAATCGGTGTTCTTTAGCGAGAATCTGTGGTTTGTCAAACCAATAACAATTAAGAAATTTTTAAAAGGACCTCTTTCTATTATGGCCCGCTTTATACCGTGTAACTTAAATCATAACTGAATACATCTGGTGAATAGCACCTCTGCCTACCTCTACAGGGTAATATATTCGCGAGACGAAGAATGATACTGGTACAAAAAAGATGAGGTCTTTTTAGTAGTTAGTTTTTAAAGATATCTGCCGTACTAGCATTATTTTTTGTATGGCGGGCGATTTTTTGTTGATAGGTATTGAGATTATTACAGGGCAAGGGAAAATTTGTACAGATGTACTAAATATAGTTTCTTGGACGATTACTTGCTCTATTAGGCATCTTCTTTGGCAGCTGTATGTCTTTTTCTCTACTCACATTTTCACCGTTGTTTTCTTATTTCTTTAAACATCAATACTCGCGGGCTTTTCATATTTCATTCATCCGATACTGTGATATTAAAATGTGTACATACATAATAATATTTGCTTTGCTAGCTAAATGTGTTTACATGAACACATTATATATACTTTTAATAAAATATGTCGATGGCTGGCGAAATATATGAATGCGTGTGTGCATGCGACGTAAACGATTGTCTGCATTTGCGTTACTTGTGCTAATATACCAATTGCGAGTTAATGTCTACTCACACTTAAGACTGCGTCGAGCGAAATGTGCCAAAACAGGCGGTCACAGTTAAGTGAATAAAATAAACACTTTTTGTTTAATACAAATATAAAATATACATTTACCATAACAATGATTGTGTTTATAATTACTTAGTGTAAAAACTTAAAATAATTAGAATTATCGCCTACTAAATTACGTAAAATTCCACGAAAAATGAAAAAACGTAAGCTTGTGTTACGTGATTATTATATTATAACAGTAAAAATCTATCCTATTTTACAGCATAAACGGGACATAAATAGTTATACTACAATTTGTCCGTCCCAAATATTAAAGTTATTGGTTGACAATAAAGATACATATTTTATCAAAAAAGCACTTCAAATCCTCCATACAATTTGACTATGGCACCGCACGAGCTCTGTCAAAATCTGTCTTACGCTCGACGCAGTCTTAAGTAATATGAGCTATGTTTTTTACACTACCCCACTGCTGAGTAAGAGCCTTCTAAGTGAAAAGTGCTTGCCTACAAATAATGTAATAAAGAAAATAAATAGAATGAATATATTCTTTTCAGTTGGAAGTGAGTGACAACACCGATTCGGAGCAGGAGCCCGAAGCTGATGATGAAGAAGACGCACCAAATACTGCTAGTAACGCTGCATATGGCGGCGCAAGGAAGAAGAACCAGAAAAAGGGAAAAGGGAAGGGAAAGGGGAAAAGGAGCAAGCCTGCAGGTGACGCGGCTACCGGTTTACCGCTTCCCAGCACATCAGCTACAGCTACTGGTTCGGCCCGGCGTGCCATGCGTCATTTTGAACAGCGAAATCAAGAGGAAGAGGTATAAATGTATAATATAATAAGTCCTTCTTTTTTGGTGTGTCGGCCACTTGGTTAGTAATATCTTTCACCGTTTGACAATAAGAAGCTTCTTGCCATGGATATTTTTTCATATTAACTTGTGATAACCTCCACTTCATGCTGATTGTCATAACAATTTTCTCATAATATAGATTTGCAACTAAACATTTATAATATTTTCTAACAGCACAATTTCGTTACTTAACTTGTTAAAATGGTTTTAATAGGATTTAATTAAAGTCTTGTGTAGGTATTGCTTTTTATTTTTTGTACTACCAATGTGATGGCCGGTCTATAATTAGGCGCTTGTAACTCCATGCGTATTCCGACTCGCGCCTTTTAAGCTCTTCAAAGGGTTTACTGTGCTGCCAACGCAAAGAACGATGTTCACCTGACCTCTTGCTAACAATACACAGTTTCCTCAAGAAGCCTGCAGAACCCCTCCTTACTATAGTATAATTATTATGATTATTATATTGAACAAAGTTTATTTTATCACGGTATTTTGTAGGCCGGAGGGACAGTCAGCGAAATCGGTCGCTAATGAGAGCAAGATTTTTCAATGGTTATATTGTTCGCAGTACGAACCATAGAATCATACAAAATCTCGCAAATATGTAGCGACATATGTTGATGATTGTACAACCCCAGACCAGATAGAGCAGTTATAGGAAGGAATACCTAGGTTTAATTGATGTTTTGACTTCACCCTACCTTTGATAATTATGCCAGGTAGGGTACATAACATTTGTTTTGTGTGTGCGCTGGTATTTATTTCCTCGTTATTATGCTTAATCAAATATAGTTGATCATAGGCTCTTTAACATATAAAATGATATCATCGGTTTGGTCACGGGTTAGTTTCGGTTTTAATCTGAATGCTGCTCTCCAAGGAGCAAAACTTTCGTCTTATCTATGTCCGTCGGTCATACGCACAACCGCGTCCAGTGTCTTTAAATATTGGTATATTGTCAAAGGTGGGCGCGAGCACGCATGCTCTCGCCGCCCCGTATGTATCGGTGTCGCCTGCGCTTGTGTTTGGTGTTGACGCCCAACTTACTCTATCAATAAGCATAGATAACATAAGCTATTATATATCCAATTTTCATGACACGTTGCTAAGTGCGTTGTGTAGAATTTTGTAGTAAAACGCTTTTCCACAAAATTTGCTTCATAAAAGAAATCAAGTGCTTTAAACATCCGATGCCTATTTAACTTATTATAGCATAACCAATATCTTTAACATATTATATTAACAATTATTAATTGCGTATCATTTCGTTAGCTGATATATTTATATAATTATAATTTGAGATAATATCGCACTTGTATTACATTATTTGTTAGCTCCGCACGCTACGGAATAGTAAAAGATTCTGACAGTCACTAATCAGTGCCGTACCTGTCTATAATGTCAAGTAGAACGCAAAATCTTAATGAAATACTAGTCCAATTGATACATACACGTGGCATTGTCCATGTATAGAGTGAATAGCACCCTCACGCGAGCTCTGAAATCTCTTTATGATGATTCCAGAGCTTGTGTTAGGATAAATGGGACCTACACAGAATGGTTTAGCATCGAAAAAGGTGTTAGACAAGGATGTGTAGCGTCGCCTTGGCTGTTTAACCTATACATTGACAATTGTTTAAAAGATTTAAAAGATTGTGAATGGGGATTAAGAATTAATGAGTTACTTGTCAAATGTCTTCTTTATGCCGATGACCAAGTAATACTTGTGTCATCGGCAGAAGAGTTGCAGGCGATGGTAACTATTATGCATGGTGCTTTTGAGAGTAAAGGAATGAAAATAAATGTAAGCAAGACGAAAGTAATGGTATTTGAAAAGGAAGAGTGCGTGACGATGTGTAATATTATGATTGATGGAGAAAAAGTGGAGCAAGTGAAAGAGTTTGTATATTTGGGTACTTTGTTTACAAGGGATGGTAAACATGAGGGAGATATTGAAAGGAGAACGATTGCGGGAAACAAAGTGAATGGAGCTCTACGCGCTTTTATGAACAGTCGAAATGTTTCCGAAAAGGCACGTTTGGCTGTTCATAGAGGACTATTAGTGCCCACGCTTATGTATGGAAGTGAAAGTTGGGTATGGCAAAAGAAGCATGAGAGCAGAATAAATGCTGTGGAAATGAGAGCGCTGAGAAATATATGTGGTGTGACTCTGAAAGATAGAATAAGGAATAGTGTGATTAGAGAGAGATGCGACATGAAAGTTGATATAGTGACAAGAATAGAAAAGGGTATGTTAAGCTGGTTTGGGCATGTAGAAAGAATGGACGAGGAAAGACTGACTAAGAAAGTTTATAAGGCTAGTGTGAATGGAACAGTCGCAAGAGGAAGACCTAGGCGAACGTTTCTTGATCAGATCGGAGGCGTTCTGGACAAAGGCCAGCTTAAGAGCACCTTGAACCGACGGGCGTGTATGAGGAATGTGATGAAATTGAATGAAGCCAGAGAAGTGTGTCAGGATCGTAGCAAATGGAAATCCGTAGTCTCTGCCTACCCCTCTGGGAAACAGGCGTGAATCTATGTATGTATGTATGTACGTGGCATGTCCGGTGCAGGGAATTGTACATTTATAATAATAATGTCCTCCAGACCGATTTCGGTCACGGCGGCCAATCTTAACGGAGACTGGCCATCTGCGCAGAAGATTTTATAGTGCACAAGCGTGTGCGCAAACACAAATGCACTCTCTGTTGCCTAACTCTCATGATCCGATGGGACGTTAATTCGACACGACCGGAGAGAGATGCGCAGGACTAACGGTTTTACGTGCTTTCCGAGGCACGGGGGTATCCAACACCGCCAACTTCCTAATTCCGGGCTGTTATTGAGATTTCTTAACAGAAAACCCAATAACTTTTTGTTGCCCCGACCTGGGATTCGGACCCCAGACCTCATGCATGCACAGCAGTCGCATTCACCACCGCTGCGCCACGAAGGCAGTTACATTTATATTAATACATATAACAGGTACGTTAGATAGGGTTAGGTATACGTACTAGTCCGTAGCGTGGGAGACATACCGTGCGAAGAGTCAAGAGCGCGTTCATCTTCAGAGTACATCCTCATTTAGTACACACAGAATAATTAAAAGTATAAATTGTACCTGTTGGTGAGACTCACCAAGTTTGTTGGAATGCATTAGAACATTTTCAGTGGCTAAACAATGCTTTAAATAAATATTGCAATTCATTATCATGAGTGAATACCCAATTCCTAATCATTGCACATTTACAAACTAACATATGTTTGTAGCAACTTAGTTTTGTGTTACAGAATATGTTATTTTATTATATAACATATTTCGAATACACAAAAGTAAGGCTTCGAACAAATCATGACGCATAATCATATAAACGTAAGTTGTTTTAAACTTGGTGATGAGTTTCACATATGCTGTATATTAATTGGTTTCTCTGGATGTTCTAATTACCAAACCTTAAATATGAACATCCAGGCAACCACGCTATGCTTTAAACGCAAAATCATCATAGGTGAGTTACTTGCTTTTATTAGTGATATTTTTATTGTTATAAAACAAATTATGTAGTTATAGTAAACAATTGAGACCTTTTCAGTTGGATGAAATAGACAAGTCTATAATGGAAGTAAACGCCTTGCTTGGAGAGCCGCCGCCGGCTCCTTTGTCCCCGGAAGAAGCGTTTGATGAGGGGAACATCATATTGGAGGTCAAAGCTAAACATTTGAACGTAGCTACTGAGCTCCGGCGGTTGTTTGGCCCGGATGATCCGGAAGAAGTCAGACAGAGGTATTATTTGTTCTCGGACGTTTAAGAAGGATTTATTTGTTATTTTATTATTTTATGCTATATTTGCTTCTTCCAAATTCTTCCTTTACAGAAATAAGAGCCAACCCCATCGCATTCGAATTCTGAAAAGGGTTATGGTAGGTCCAACTCACGACACGGCCATTTACGATTTTAAGAAGATAGGTGAGTGTTATGTTGCGCACAAGATGATTAGGTACATAATCAGAATACGAAATATTAATTAATATTAATTTACAATTCACATAAGTATCGAATAGATAAATTCGTATATTTATCATAGTTCAGAAAGTAATATTGTGTATTTAATTATGTTTAATTAGTCCTTTTTTAATTAATGTAAATCTATGAGAAGAACTTTACGTGCGGTCACCCTCTTATATTGTTGCGTACCTATTATACTATTAGACAAATATAGACACACTCAAGTACCTCTTCTCCCTTAACCTTTATTATTCCCAAGTCACTTGGGGTCGGCTTTTCTAGTCTAACCAGATTTGACCGGATATCAGTTTTTACATGGAGCGGCTGCCACCTGACCTCCGCAACCCAAAGGCTAACGATACCCTAAGGCTAGACCAGTGTCTGGATTAAAAGGTTGTGACTTTCCCAATAACGACTGCCATAGATGTTCATGGCAGCCGGGACCGACGGCTTAATGAGCTTTCCGAGGCACGGAGCAGGTGATAATTGTCAATCAATACGCACATAATTTCGAAACGTCATATAACTTCCGAAAGTCAGAGGTGCGCGACATGGGTTCGAATCCGAGACCCTCTGCATTGCAGTCTGTTGGTCCCCCCACTGAGCTATCGCTGCTTACACACTCAAGTACCTAATATGTAATTAAATTAAATAATATATTCTATGGTCAGTATGGTTACTTTGAAATACATTCTTTAACAGTTATTTAATTATATATATTTATATCATGATGCTATACGCAGACTTGTGTGAAACCTAGTTGATAAAAATACAATCAGTTAGTATGTCTAGTTATAATGGGCTAGTAGTAGGTTCTTAACAGACGAGATTAAGGTTTATATCATTATGTTACCGCCCGGGTGATACTCTTGGTAAAGAAATAATTTGGTCAATAAAGGCACTTCACAAATGATAATTGACCGAACATAGGCATAGTCGTGAAAAATCGGCAAAGAAAATGACCTATTTTTACTTGATTAATATTATGATTCATATAATCCTGTTATTTATTACTACTAGTATTTGCTTGTGTCTTTGTCTGTCTATGCTACTCAGGGATAGTAGCGTTTTCTATTAACGATTATATCACAGTACATTATTAGACAATCAGTAGTCTGACTCCGTCATATTTTAGAAACAAATGCTCTGGTGTTAGGATGGTGACATGTAATATGCGACATATTATTAGTATGTGATATGATAGTCTCTTATAAGTAATAACATACATCTACTTATCACATTTTTTTATTTGTAGTGTGTATTATTAGTAATAAGTAGTAGAGCCTTGCTGATTTTAGTATGAATGGGCTGGCTCGACCGGGGAAGGACTATTCTCTCACAGAATATCGACATGAAATAGCAGTATTCTTATTCCTTCTGCTGTGTTTCGTTTGGTGAGTGAGAGTGCCGCAGGCCCAATTACTCTTTCCCCCTTCCCGCTCCTTCTCCTTCCCTCTTCCTTTCCTAAAGGGTCGGCAAAGCGCAAGTAATGCCTCTGGTGTCGCAAGCGTCCAAAGGCTACGGTGACCACTTACCATCAGGTGGGCCGTATGCTTGTTTGTCAGGTTATTAGTATAAAAGAAAAGTAATATCTATTGTCTGATAGTAAACTGCAATCTCTTAGTAACTAAAAGTTTACTATCAGATGGTTAACGGTTTCCAATAGCCAGTAACCACTTACCTTAAGACGGTGACCGAAGGATAAGACATAGTCATCACGATCAATCAACTTATAATGTGTTAAGTCATTATATCGTGTTATTATATCGTACAATTTCTTGAAATAATTGAATAAATGAAATCAGTAACAACGAAGTACACTCCTTTTTTAATATTTTATTCAAGCTGTAACAGCCAAATAAAAATAAGTGAAAATGTTATATAAATTAGATTATACAATAACATTTTGTTAGTAAGCTAGGACGTTAGGAGCTTGCGTGCGGGATGAGCAAAAAAGCGAATATGAATATACCCGAGCTTTTACGAATATTCTCGAGTACATACGACGCATCACATCATAGTCACGTTACTCTCGATGCTGTTACTTCACTTAACTTGGCTTGCAGTGTATGTAAAGTAGGGGTGTCTGTGTGCGTGCGTCAAAAAAAGCGCTTGTATGAAGTCTACTTCCTGGATATCTGTATAATTATGTACTGTGATTATAATAAGTTATTAACTGTTTATTAGACCTTTAACATTTGAATATTTAAGACTATGATATACGGATTTATTATATTCTAATATTTATACATTTCATTAAGGTTAAGGTTAAACTATACCATCTATCACACATATGAAAAATATTTTTTTAGGGTTATCTATGTCCATCGAAAAACGAGAGCAGGGTGTTGTTCACTTCGTATACGACCATGATCTAGATCATCAAAAGATGCATCACGCATTTTTAGTAACATTTGCTAAAAACTTTATGAGACAGGGCACACCCATGTTGAACATGGACGACGCTAGGAAATATATGCATGTGGAGCCCTTGTTGGAGGTAAGACACGAACATTTATATGTATATTCAGTTCATTTGATGTTGAATTTAATAGTAATATAAATACGTCTCATTTTAGATTGCCGACACACTATTTCGAATGGATGAGAATAGTTTGGCCAACGAATTAGTCGAAAATGTTGTTACTTATCTTCAGTTTGTTGCGCACCCTTCCTTCAACTTAGCAAGTGTAAGTGATGCGCTTTTATAAACAAGAGTGACCCACATTGCTTTAAAAAATATATTATATATTGCTTATAGTATGTGCTTGTGCTATTTTCTTGCTACTTTCATACTTGCTACTTTTATTTATGTAGGGGTTTACATGAGATGGTAACTATTATTCATAGAGATTCTGAGAGAAAATTTTTAAACGTGAATTAGGTATGACGAAGGTAAATGGTTTTTCATAAAGAGAAATGTGTAACTGCAACATGCTGTATTTGAATTATTGGAGAGCGAGCTAAGAAAGTGTCAGAATTTGTAGGTACGTCTTTTTACGGGAGGTGGTAAAAATTGAAGATATTAAAAGCAAAGTGAATGTAAGTATAAATAAAGCAGGTATCAAAAAGAGATTGAATGCAGGTTAAAATGAGGTAGATACTAAAAGGAGAGTGTGTGAAGGTAGACATGAAGCAGATATTAAAAAGAGAGTGTGTAAAGGTAAACATGAAGCAGATATTAAAAAGAGAGTGAATGCAGGTAAAAAAAAACGAATATTAAAAGAAGAATGAATGCATGTAAAAAAAGCAAATTTTAAAAGGAGAGTGAATGCAGGTAAACATGATGCAGTTATTAAAAGGAGAGTGAATGCAGGTAAAAATGAAGCAAGTATTAAAAGGAGAGTAAACGCTGGTAAAATTTAGCAGATATTAAAAGGAGAATGAATGCAGGTAAACATGAAGCAAGTATTAAAAGGAGAGTAAACGCTGGTAAAATTTAGCAGATATTAAAAGGAGAATGAATGCAAGTAAACATGAAGCAAGTATTAAAAGGAGAGTAAACGCTGGTAAAATTTAGCAGATATTAAAAGGAGAATGAATGCAGGTAAACATGAAGCAAGTATTAAAAGGAGAGTAAACGCTGGTAAAATTTAGCAGATATTAAAAGGAGAATGAATGCTGGTAAAAATGAAGTAGATATGAAAAGGATAGTGAATGCAGCTAACAGAGTGAATGGGGCCCTTCATGCTTTTTTGAGAATTCGTGTGTCTATGTTTGTACAACTTATAGACTTAGGTACTGAAATGAAGCTTGAACTTTGCTTTATAATTATTGCTTTATTCCTCCTGTATTAAACAACTTATCAATTACTATTTTCACAATATTTATCCAATTATTATTTTTGCAGAGGAACGTGCGTTTATCTTACCATTACTTAGAAAATCGACCGTTCCACGTGTCGATGTTAAAGTATATGTACTTACTCACAAACAAGGCTTGTCACCGTACTGCATTGGAGATAGCGAAGATGTTGCTAAACATCGACCCTTGTGATCCACTGGCAGTACTGTTCGTCATCGATACCCTCGCGCTACGCGCCAGGGAACATCAATGGCTCATTGATGCAATTGAATATTTTAACAAACAGCGTCAAGCTAAAATGCTGTTTAACATTCAATACTCTTTTGCGCTCGCTCATTTTCATGTTGCTAGAAAGAGTAAAAGTGAGTGTATTTTAACAATTAAAAAAGTCTTGTTGTAAGGCTTGGTGTTATATATTACATACAAATATCACATTGCACTCAGCATTGTGCTTTTTATTGACATTAGACATTCTATCTAACATCCTGATGAACAGTTATTAAGTCGCCCTTTAATCACGTAAGGTTGCCATTTCCAATCAAGATATTTCACGATGTTTAATGCCTGTATTCCACATACTACACAACAATAATAGCAATGTGAACATACACATTCTTCACACATCTTTTATCTAAAATAATATTCCAAAATTTTTGAAACTGCTTCTGTTCATATTGCTTACCCATGATATTTTATTAAAGTATAAACAACAACTTAAGTATAAACATATAAAAATGCGTTATAAGTACATTATTCAATCTGATATGTGAGAACGGAGGGGTAGATTGGTACCCCCATTATAATCAGTCGTGAAATATGCCGAACTTTCTCCTCCCTCTAATAGACCCTCACGCGGTTAAAAGGACGACCCCTATAATTTACGAGTCTCCAAATCATAATGGCTGGTCTAACTCTAAACGAAGTGTAACGGTGTGAGTCAAACCAACTACGTTTGATTATAATACAGTTAAATTGAATGTTGTATTTGTCTAATATATTTTATAACGTTATGTATAGTTATACTGAAGAAATAACGTGTTTTTGTATATTACAGCTGATTTTGCTGAGGCCGACAAAAACTTGCAGAGTGCTATAATGTCGTATCCTCGCGTGGTATATAGAGTGTTGGAGTTCGCAAGCGTTAACGAACCAGAGATCCTGACGCACACCGTGTTCACCACTGAGCCACAGTCACAGTAAGGCCTGAGCTTTTGTGTCAGCTTTGCGATTATAATATTGCTTAGACTGTTAAGATAGAAAATACGCTTTATTGATGTTCTTTGCGTAGAAATAGCTTTAAAATATGTTACAAAGGACATTGTCTAACTAAGTCTAGGAATCAATTTAAATTAAATTAATAATATAATATAAATTTTATAAGAATTTAGTAATCTTTTTGTATCTTTGGTAGGTATACAGTTCAACATTTAGTACAATATTCTAACTCTTATTCCCTAGCGTGGGACTATAATGTTAAGTCACTTAGATTGTTGACTGGACTGCTATATACTACATGAAAATCTAAAACAGTATAAATATATTGGATAAACTAAAAGTTCGTTGACATTTAATGTTTTATTAATTTTTGCTTTATCTACTAAAAACGGTATACATATAGATAAAGCAAATATCAATATGTTAATATTTATGCACTAATTAGCCACAGTTTATGTTCATTCTGATTGTGGGAATGATTATTTTGTACGTCTAATTATAAGTTTAGTATCTAAAAATATAATTAGATATTTACATGTAGAGGTGTCAGTCGAATGTAGTCGTTACTTAGATGACATAAGTGATGTGATGTGACTGCTTGGTCTTGGGCGAACTATATGCGGCAGCACAGCGACAACGTCCTTCACGACATAATATTTTAGCGTAGAGTGATATGTTCTGAGCAATGCTGCTATAGCTTGATGGCACGAATATCGATGTGTAGTTAGAGTTATTCCATTTTTCAGTTCTGGTGAAGGATTGAGCGAGCTGATGATGATATATGCCAAACTGACATGGCCGCGCTGGCGTGAGCCGCAAGTTATGGAATGGTTTATCAGGAATGCCAAGGAAGTCATTGAGAAATATGACAAGAGTCAAGATGTCAGGGTAACTTGGTTTTCTTTTTGCTTGATTACTTGTGGATAACAATCAATATTATAACGTCTGCTGATATTATGATTAAAATAGAAATAACTTTATTTTAATGTTTCTCTTACGTCTGTTTTGTTTTAGTTTTTACCTGTTAAAGTATTTTTATTAAGGTTGTACGAAGAGACAAATTTTATGTCACTTTGTTATTCTGACTATTGTACATTAAGCTTCAACCAATAAGAATTAAGAGATAATCAAAAAAATTATACTTCCAAAATATTGTTTGTATGCGCCTAACTATAGAAATAATAAAAAATATTTAAAATAAATACAAAATATTAAATATAAATATTATGCATCGAAATATATTAGAAAAACCGCACTGTTTAGAACTGTAGATATTGCTGCTATTAAAAACACAAATATATGAATTTATATAATAAATAAAAATATATGAATGGCATCGTTAATCTATTCGCATAGTATAAGCATTTTTCCCTTTGTCACAAATCTTAATAATCTGGTTTTGTTTTATTTACCAATTTTTAATACACCTTTTTTGGAAATCTAGTCAAAGTGACATGAAATATATCTCTTATTGTAAGCTTCGTTGTTCAATTAAAACCTATAATATGCATCAATGTTTAAACTGGGATATATCAGAATCGTTGTATTGCAAAATAAGCTATGATACAACTACTCTTTTCAAGGTTAAACATGATATTATGTGGTTCAAAACAATAACAGACGGGATTAAAACAGCACAACTAGACATATAGGGCACTCCAAATTAAAAATCTTTCATGTTTACGAATACATGATATTATTGCTTAACACCCTGTTTTTGGGTCACATAGTGTAGTGTGACTAAAACAAGGTGGGGATCAAACTGATCAAACATGTGCACAATATATATATTTATATAAATCAAAACTAATGGACTACATTTTGCCAAAGGTTTGAGTTGCCTATTGGCACCAGTCACGTCTAATTATACGCGGTGTGCAGGAATTGGGCATCCTAGATATATATAGCTTTCAAGAGTAGCCATTGAATAGTTCTATGACACCTATATGTAAATCATTTGACATTGAACAAACTTGGAATGTGATCTTATCATAGGGTAGAACAATTTTCTTCATTAATTATTACATAAAGCGTTATACAATACACAAGGGTTATACAATATACAAGGTTAGTCGGCAAAGGGGTGTTTAGCTGAAAAATATTCAAGTAGGCACCCATGATAGTAACCATCTACATTTCTAGGAATATTTAGAATACGGTGATGTTTGAAAACCTATTCAAGACTTATCAGCAATTTTATTAATTTGTATGGGTTAATATTTTTCTTCGGTGTTGGTGGTTATATTGGTTCTTTGGTTCTTTTGTTGAGTAGACATATTCAATTCAGCCATATTATGCTGACAAACCTTGTATTATTTAAACAAAATCCACCTGCAGTATGTGATAAGAAAAATCTTCAAACTTTATTATTTAACATATTCTTATTCAATAATACCTATATTCTTCTGTTCGTATAGCCAAACATACAGTTGTAGTTAGTAATAAGGACAAACCTCATATAAAACTACGTACATAATAAAAGAGTATATTCGAATGCAGTATGATTATATAATATACAAAAACATCGGGCTCATTGCAAGGAAATATATTCCGGTGCCGATACTACAATATAAAGGAGAATTGGTAGTCGAGACCCAAAACTAGAAGGTTTTGTGGCTATATTGCATTTAATAGAAGAAAAAAATTGTTGTTACTATACTAAACAACCAAATGCGTTCCGAATGTTTGTGTCCGCAAAACTCGAAAAGTAAGGAGTTAGATTATCTTGAAATCATTACACAACGTTGTTTTTATAGCTAAAAATTTAGCTATATAATGCATCGCGTAATTTCGAGAAATTTGAAATTTTAAAATGTCTGTCTCTGCCCATGGTTTTAAATGAGCGGGTGTTTAGTAGGCTCGTCCATTGGTACTATAACCTGACTTTGCTAAGACCTTGCGTACGTACTTCGCGCATATCGAAACTAGTAGACGGGATGACATTTATAAAATAATTTATGCGTAACTATTATCTAACAAGTTACAAATTACGACAAAGTACAAATCAAATAAATACTTGTGCGTTAATTTCAATAGCGTGCTCTGTAGATCTTTAAATTTGATGTTTGCTAGCCTGCGTGCTGTAGTCGTAGTTATTGATAGCGCTTACATATTGCGTCTGCTCATACATACAGGCCTGTGTGAGGTTATGTCGCGTCGATACAGTAAGAAATATATTAGTGACGAAGCTTCTTAGTTTCGCTACTAATACGTATCTTACTTTCTTTTAACATAATTAGTTGAGGAACATCGTTTTAATATGTTTTGTTTTTAGATGAATGTTATGAAAATGTAGGCATGTAAACCAATAATAAATAGTCAACTATAAAAGTTTTAGTAATAATCAATTTAATCGAGAACCATATATATATAAATGAAAATGAGACCGCAATTTACTCTGTTTTTATAAAAATAAATATTAAAAAAAGAATGTGAAAGTGAATATTGTAGCAGTTGTGTAATACATTTACTATATTTTTATATTTTAATAGGAGCGGGTGAGGGAGCTGGCTATGCTGCGCCATAACATCTTCCAGGTGTGGCCTACTGAAATCATGCGGCATATTACAATCATTAGATCTATGTCCAATCTTCTACTGGAGACGGTGCGTACTTGAATAATTTACAGTCCCTTTAGTTTATGCATCGTCATCCTAAGTAATACGTTTAGTGATGTATATAGATGTTTTCTTACTATGTAGCCTATACGCAACAGGCAACAGAGAGATATTGTCCAGCATAGTAATGTTTGCATTTATTCTTATTTAGTAAACAAAAATATAGCGCACTGGGAGTTAGACACAGTATTGAGAGATAAATCTTCATGCATTGCCTTTCTTTTTACAGCCATATCTATTTGTTGAGTCCGAAAGCTGTAACTAAATGATTTTATAATTAATTGTTTGTTTACTAAATAAAACAAATTTTAAGGTCGTCGCAGATGTGTTCGTTCCGATATATTTTGATTTATATGATATTAGTCCATGTATATGTGGTGTGACTCTGAAAGATAGAATAAGGAATAGTGTGATTAGAGAGAGATGCGGCATGAAAGTTGATATAGTGACAAGAATAGAAAAGAGTTTATAAGGCTAGTGTGAATGGAACAGTCGCAAGAGGAAGACCTAGGCGCACGTTTCTTGATCAGATCGGAAGCGTTCTGGACAAAGGCCAGGTTAAGAGCACCTTGAACCGACGGGCGTGTATGAGGAATGTGATGAAAGTGAATGAAGCCAGATAAGTGTGTCAGGATCGTAGCAAATGGAAATCCGTAGTCTCTGCCTACCCCTCTGGGAAACAGGCGTGAATCTATGTATGTATGTAGTCCTGTATTAAATTGTCACACTGCTGGGTACGGGCCTCTTCTCAGTGTGAGAAGGGTATTGATTATATATGTCAGTTAATATGTTGTTTATAAATACAATCAATTATTTATGCATTTTCGAATTATGGTCAGTTATTATATAAAAACATTCGAATAATCGAATGTTTACTCGATTCGCGCAGTACATTCGACATAAAATGATGTTACATTAACCTGTTCCATACAGTATCAAGACTTTTTTTCTTATTGATTTATAATATGTTGAATTGATGTTAGATATATGATGTGTATCGATATACACACACTACTAAATGAGCATTGGTAGAATCACATTTGTTTACTTTGGGAGCAAATCGAGTGTTAGTATGTAGTACATACTGAGGTGTCATTATTTGTTTAGACCCTGAGCCCCGCCATGCGGCCGACGAGCAGCTGGGACCCGCTGTTTGACCGTGGAGTGAATCGGTATTCGTACAGATCTCCCAGTGACCCACCAAGAACCCTGGCCACTGGCGGCCGGGCGCTTTTGTACAGGTTCTTCACGTCCATAATGCCGAGTACTGAGCTAGACCCACCGGTTGACGACTGAGTACGTTTTTATTTTTTAAGCTTAATGCTTCATCCATTTACTAAAATACCGAGTACAATTTCACTCACTGTCATATGGCAGAATTTCAATTTGACATTTTAATATTTTAATTATTTTTCATGTTCAATTTATATGATTTATTTTGATTTGTTTAAGATTACGCGAATCTAGTTCGAAATTATAGACATGCTTACAGACTAACAAACAAATAGGCTGGCGAGATGGTAGCCACTGTAACAAGACTTGTCGCGCTGCGTTAATACACGCTAGGCTCACGTGAAGAACCTTCACAAAGAACGCCCTTTTTTTTAAATGTGTTTGTGAGTTAGAAATGCATCAACTTAGTTCATGTTATGCATATGAACGCAACAAGAAGTAGATTATTGTTGTGGCTAATATGCAAAGGCTTATATTTTTTTTGTTTTTCATATTTTGAGTATGTAGTGCATATTAGTAAACTATTATAATTAATGAATATAATTATTATTTTTAAAATAATTTGATTTTTATTTATCTCTATGTAGCGGTACCTAGTAGTTGCTTGAATGTTAATAAAATGCCATTTACTGTATTCATAGGCTGTATGTGAGTTTCTATAATATTTAAATATTGGTGTTATTAATTATTAATATATGTATATCATATATACATATATTAAAAGCTTTTTACTATAAAACTGACATAACTGAAGAACAAATAGCCCATTGGTATAATAATAAAGATAAAGTGGATATTATGAAAGATTTATATCACTACCGACAAATTTAATTGTCGATTGTATTATTTTATGCATATTTTAAAATATTAAATAATATTAGCACAAACTTTCGTGTTAATATCTTATCATCAGTTCAATATCGCAACACAACGAAAGAATTTATAAATAATTTGTTGCTTGGCACATACAGAATAAGTACTGATGAAGTATGTTATATACATTATTTCTCAACCAGCTATGAGTATGAGCAACTTCGAAATGGACTCCAAATTCACTCAGTAATATATGGTTTTGAGTGCACTCGCCAAGTTTTACTTCTACCGGCTGTTTTGACTTGGACATGTTCTATATACAAATATAAGCATGTATTCTCCTTAGAATGTACCCTATTCTTCCAATAAAATTATTATGCAGGGCGAAGCGCATTGCATATTATTTGATAGTGTTTGATCGCATTTAATGTAACACTTTGAACGTATGCATTTCTGCGATGCGATTCGGTAGCGATCAGTGTTTTGTGTAAGCTTTCGGTGTCTATCATTTAGATACTTTGAATGAAAAATGAAACAGATGTTCTCTTTTCACAGCTATCAAGCGTGGGACGAACACTCCCTTTTCATGGCGCATTTGATTGGCACAAGGGGACGAACTCTTCACTCGTCGGCCTTCGATCCCTGGCTAGAATCCCTTATGCCTCATACCAGACGAGGACCAGCTCGTGGTCTTACTCCACCACGTGTTAGAACTCCGGACTCGCCACGATATACTGAGAATGAAGAGGATTCAAGCAGCGCCGGCGACCTGTCACCGACCCCTTCTGAGAGCGCTTTGGAGCGCTTTAGGGGGAACGTATTCCAGTTGCATCAACTTGAGGCACTATTCGATCCTTATCGTCTAAATGGTATTATTCCAGATCGTTTGTACCACCCAAACATCCCGGCGTATGCTATTAACTTTTTGAATATGTTTCATGAACTAATTATGGACAGATCTACTGAAACCGTAAACCGCTCCACTGAAACCGTAAACCGCTCCACTGAAAGTGATGATAGCTTCGAGGAATCGGAACTCGAAGACTTACTGTACAATCCACCTCCTGAAAGTGAGGATGACCAGGAGAATATACAATTAAATGATAATGGAAATAACCACGTGAATGGTCATGTGAACGAAGACGAATATGAACATATGAATGATGAAAATAATGAAATCGTTTACAACCATGATTATGAACACGCGAATAATGATGAACATGATCACGTCAATAATGAAGAATACGTGAATGAACATGTAAATGATGATGAAGAGGATGATGAGGATGAACATGTAAGTGATGATGACGACGAAGACCTAAATGTTCAGGTCAGTGATGATGAAGACCATGACGAGAATGATGATGTAAGTGATCACGTCAATTATGACGAAAACGAGTACATGAATGATCATGTCAACTATGACGATTACGAGTACGCCAATAATATTGAAAATGAAAATGATGACAATGGATATGAGAATGAACATGAAAACGATTTACAAAATAATTATGAAAATCGCCTGTTGAATGGCTATCCGGATGATATTGACCCCGCGGATGAACATGATAACGATAATCATATTGAAAATGACCACGTGAATGAACAAATACAAGTAAATGATAACGATAATAACCAGGCGAATGATAACGGCCGCGTGGGCAATATTGATAATGATCATGTGAATGATACTGAGAACGATCAAGTGAATGATACCGAGAATGATCAAGTAAATAGTCACGCGCTTGAAGATGTGAATGATACATACGATGATCACGACAATGAAACTAAACACTCGGCCGAGTAAATGAAAAATTAATCAAATAATTTAGATGAGTCTTGTTTAAATTAAATGAGGCCTAAACTAATCTCTGTGTAGCTGTCAAACTAAGACTGAAATATGTTTCATCGTTATAAAGTACTCCTCATGGAGAATGTTCGTAGTGGAGTTATTTGGCTCGTATTAATAAATATGTATCGAGAACACGTCCAAAGTTTCTAAAAGATATTTGTTATTCATGATTTTATTTAGCTTTGTATCACGTCTGGCTCTTAGATATTATTTTGTCTTCAAGAAATTAGATTTCTTTATTAGCTTTAATTCTTTATATAATAAGTAACAGTATCATTGTTCATATATTCACACCAGTGCTTCTAAAATAGACACTATGTGGGCTAACGTTTGCTACATTAAAATATAACAAGATCAGAAATAGTTTCTGTCTGATAAAATCCATATATTTGAAGAAATATAGAACGAGTAATATTTAACCCATTGTGACATTTATTAACTTTGAAATATGAAATAGATACTTACTACTTATTATTGCTCGTGTATGGAATGGAGAGTGATACATTTTAATTTTAAATACTTTATTTATTTTAGGTCTAGTTTATAAGGTAAATGTTACGTTCCTAAATATAAAATATTATTTATTATATTTTATGATGGACAGAAAATTGGCGTGAGGGTGGATTACCAAATGCGTATCAGGACACTACTTTTGCAATACAATGCATTTTACCAAAAATCCTTACAGGCAATACAATGCATTTTACCAAAAATCCTTACAGGCAGGGATACACTACAAAATATTAACATAATAAAATTTCGATCAAGTCAATTAAAGACATACGAGTCTTTGTTAATAAGATTTGGCTAATATTAGAGAACTGTAAAGAATCACCAACACTGGTGTGGTTTACGAGAATTTCGACATGTCACATAATATTTTAAACGATTTTGCTGATGGCCATTGTGCCACAATTTTTTTTATGTCAAATTCGTTCTAATAATGCCTATCTACAAGCAATAAACGATGACCGCCTTTAACGTTACCAAATGCAGGTGCATAGATCGATGAGAGCCGATAGTCAGTGACTGCTATGTCAAGTCATAAGCGAATACCATACTATAATGACAACCAAGACGTTAAATTGCGCAAATCGTGGTACAACCTTTTTTTATTGGTTATTATTTTATCGACCAGCAGCAGAATAAGTTCAGTTAAATTTAATCGATATTGTCTACAACATTGAATGATGGGAAATTATTCGATATTCATTAATGTATCTATAAAACATTAGTCGATTTACTAAGCTGCCGCTCTATCCTTTCCACCATCGATATTGATTGTTAATTCACTATAGATTGATGACGAATCGATTTTTAAATCGACCACATGCCAATAAGAGACTTTGTATTTAATCGACGTGGGTCAAGTGGAATATTTTGTGTCATACTTTCTAGTGGTGACATGGCATCGTACGGAATTCAGAGGCACATCAAAAAAATGTAGGAAAATATTACGAAAATGTACGCTCATTATAACCTTTTGAACGCCAACGTCGTCTATACTCGACATGCGCAAGCGTGCCCTGTGCGCCAACGTCGTCTATACTCGACAAAACTGTTTTTTGTCGGTTCACAGAAAAATACAAAATAAACATTTTAAATCATTAGTTTTCGGTGTTTTAGTGATACAGCTTAAAAATTGAATCCCCAATTATTACTTAATTGTATACAGCAAACAAAATTGTTATTAGTTATTGAAATATTTGATCATAAAAAACAATATATAATATATCGATTTTCGGGCTTGGCGTACAGGACATGGAGGTGCCGTTATGGCGTGGCGTTCAAAAGGTTAAAAAAAAAGTACTACAAAGACATACGAGAAAACAATGATAAAAATGTCACTGCTAGGAAGGATACTTTCAAGCGGACGCCATTTATTTCACTATGTAGCAGTCGAGTTTTCGACTTTCATTGTTTTCTCGTATGTCTTTGTAGTACTTTTTTTAATGAGTACAATTTCGTAAATTTATCTTTCATTTTTTTGATGTGCGTCTGAATTCCGTACGATGCCATGTTACCGCTAGAAAGTATGACAATATTTTGTATTACATCTAATTAAGTAGGTCTACCTCTACCTTTTAATTATAAAATGGCAGCAGTTTGCTTATTTTAAAACCGATGCACAATGGGCATTCTTCGGTGGTAAATAAGTTATATTCATAATTTAATTCCAACAACTTTAGCGATGAGACGGAATGCTACAGTATTTTGTACATACTTTAAATACGGCCAAACCTATAAATCCAACAGACGAACAGACAAGGACGGCGCTTATACTAGTTCCGTGTTTTTTGATACGTTATGATAAAATGTTATCTATTCTAAAATGTATTACTATGTTTCTTATTAAGTCATTGAGGATTAAATAAAAGACAAAAATATTTTATTTCAATTATGATTAAAGAATTTTAATATGTAAATACACGACTATGCAATGCTGTTCCTCGAAATTTATATTTAAATGAGTGAGCATGAGTTTCAAATTATCAATGCCCATTGTTGCCAGCGAAATATAATATACAAAAATGGTACTATTCCGCTCATGGATTTTTATTTACATAACTTTTTCTGCGCCTGTCAATCGAAAGTTCTATCATTTTACAATGCTGTAGGTAGTGCTGTACACGTGGCTCTGAGTACGTACGGATAACGATCAGTCGATATTCGACTGATAGAATACGAATTACTAATACGTATATTAATATAATCAGTCTTCAATTAATCCAATCGTAAGTATAACAATTAATATTATTCAAACACAACCGAATTACTTAAGCCTAACCTTCGTATATAATAATTCAAATTAATTGATACTTACACATTGTTAGTCTGTATAATAAGTTAATTGCTGGCTAAAAGTTATCTTTTTAAAATTTCATCGAATTCTAATTATCGACAATTATATAGTGACACAGGTTTATTGAAACAAGATTAATAAGTAAGTCGGGTTAATATGTTTATTGACGTCTTAAAGATGTCGTTTAAAATTTCATTGAATTTAATTTATCTAAAATTCACTTGTTTTTAAAACACCGGTTAATTTAACGCAGATTTATAAGTTAAGGTCATAGCACACATATCAACCCGGAAAGGGATCGTCTCCGTATCGCCTTTCGCCTTCAAAAAGGCGTCAACCTAACGTAGGCAATCAAAGTGGATCAACAGCTCCGGTACGTCGACCCGTCTACGGCTAGGCGACGCCGCGCTCACTTAAATCTTATTAATATCGATTTTTTCTCACTTCTTTAATGATCCCCTTTCATCGTTATTTTTTGTTTAAAAACTAACCTAGATATTCAATAAAATATGCGCGCAACACGACTTTCTGTTGTCTTGTGAATGACAGCACGTTCGGCAACAGTAGTGCATGGACAGATGTAAGCGCGGGGATGACGAGCCGTAAGCACGAGGACTGCAAGCTTGTCTCGAGGCGAGGCGATTACATTACGTTTCCGATTAGTGTGCGTTGCAGTAGGGAGTTTCATACAAAGAATACTGCGCGGCTCGAGTTGATACGGTGACGATCCGTTACCGAGTTGATATGTATGCTTATGACCTTTAGTCACGTAAATAAGTTAATTGATGGCTAAAGTTATCTCTTAAAAATATAATTTAAATATAATTATAATTATCTTCAAATATACTGGCTATGATACAGGTTCATTGAACCAAGATTAATAAGATAAGTCAGTTTACTAATTTAATCGATGTCTAAAAGTATATTAAATAATTACAGTACATTATAATTCTCATCAATTTTATTGTCCTACGTAACAGGTTCATTGAGCCAAGATTAATTAATAAGTTAGTCAGGTTAATAAATGAACGATCTCTAAGACTTATATTTAAATTATTTCATTGAATTATAATTATCTTCAAATATACTGTGCTATGATACAAGTTCATTGAACCAAGATTAATAAGTTAGTTAGTTTAATAATTTAATCGATGTCTAAAAGTTATATTAAATAATTACAGTACATTATAATTCTCATCAATTTTATTTTCCTACGACACAGGTTCATTGAGCCAAGTTTAATGAATAAGTTAGTCAGGTTAATAAACTATTCGACATCCAAAAGTTATATTTAAATTATTTCAATGAATTATAATTATTTTCGATTTTATTGTCCTATGACACAGTTTTATTGAGCCAAGGTTAATCAATAAGTTACTCAGGTTAATAAATTAATCGATGTCTAAAAGTTGTATTTAAATTATTTCATTGATTTATATTTATCTTTAATTTTAATTATCTTTAATTAATAATAAGTTAGTCAGGTTAATAATTATTTTATGGCATTTATCTTTTAACAAATTTCATTGAATTATAATTATCCTTAATAAAATTGTGCGATACAGGTTAATTGTAACAAGATTTAACCTGGTTATTTACTTTTAAAATATTAATCGTAGAATATAAATTAATATTAAGGTAGTAATTGTCACATCCATTTAAACAGTTTGATGTATTTAAAATTCATCTTAATAAAGATTACGGATTTCGATGTAATTTGTAGTTTTATTAAACATCGTACTACTGGTTTCATACTTAAAGGGAAACAAAAATTTAGTTGCGATTCAAGAAATGTCTATACATGTAATGTTTGCAGAATTAGTGCTCAACTTATTGTTCGTAGTCCAACGCCGTAGGCGTCTCAGATCCTTAACCGGCATATAAAATAGGTATATGATTTAAACAGTATCGTTTAATGTTTCGTTGCTCAAGTTTGCGATCGATAGTGAGATCCCTGGTTTGATAACCGCCATAACCGACCTTTGCAAATCTCGAAGGTAGACTGAGGACAAATTGTTATTAGTACCAGTCTGGTAATGTGCCGGGTAGACGGCAATAGTTTCGCCTTCTGTTACATGGCAAGTAAAAACATGGCGGGTTAAATATGCGTGTCCTACGACATTAAAAAATAGTTTAATAGTATCTGGCCTGTGATAAGCTTGATGATGGAGCGACAACAAACTATGGCGCGCCCCTTGCTTACTTTTAAACTGACATTGCGCGTTGAGGTTCGTAACTTGGAAAATTGAAAATAGTCAAGATATCGATGAGGTGAATCTTGGTAGCGCTTCTGTAGATATGGTCGTAAGGCCCCATAATGTGAAAGGCCTGTTCGCTTTTAAGACACACAAAATACAAAGCTTTGACAAACGTAAATTTATTTGCCTGTCTGACAACGATATGCTGTTTATATCGCACCTTTAGAATTACAATGACGCAAGTGGAAAAATCCGTTAAATTGACTTTATATTGCACTAAAATATGAAAAGTCACAAGCTATCGAATGCAACTTACACTTTCATGTAGTAACCAAACATTTCGCTAGATGTGAGTGATAATTGGTATTCTGTCACGAAACGTGTCTTTGCTTTTTCGAATACATAGGTACAGTCGGCGAAGAAAGTAGTGTGCCACCCTAAGGTTGAATGCTGCTTGCAGATCGATCTGACAACTTCTATTGCCATCTTTATCTGATTATTGATAACGATTACTTTATGTTACGTGACAGCTGTTCTTGGTTTGAATTTGATGGAACCAATGAAGTAAAATCAATGGCAGGGGATGATATGTAATTAAATTGTTTTTTTTTCTCAGAGCACTGGATGATAAACATTACAATCCGACAATTTTGTAAATACGTGACATATTTATTAAGTTTTACGACAAGTGCTGTTTAATAAACCTTACAATTATGTAAGAATTTTACAAGTAAATACATTACAAATATTACCATTACCAATGCTGTTTAGCGGAGGGGTTATGTCGGACTCGCCGGGGTAAAAAAAGATGGAATAAGAATAATGTACCTCCCGGAATACCGACTGAACCTACCACGGTGTTCCTTGACAAAACCACTATCGACGGGGCCGCGCGAATCACTTGCACATGCGGTCGCGACCCGGCCGAGGTTTCGGCCCGCCGTATGAAACGGCAGGCCACTACACGAACAGACCTACCCAAAGGCACTGACTCTCTTTAAACCCTACTGTTCCCCCCCCCCCCCCCCTAGAGGGGAGACGGACTCGAAACAGAGACGCGCGTGGGAACACGCACGCCGCCTCTCGGACCTGGTGCTGAATGGATGGCGGGCAGGCCCACAAAGCCCACCAACCCCAGGTCAATCCTCAGGGTGGCTGGAGGTCATCTCGCGCCCTCCGGCGCCCGGTTCTGCGGTTGGGGAGAGGGTTTAAACGCTCCCCCTCCCGCTCCGCCGCCTCCTTGATGGAAATGACTTCCTCACAAAAGGAGGCGACGGCGTTCCACGACCTCTCACTCCGGACCATAGACTGAACTACGGCCGGGAGCCAGAGGGCAACCAATCTGACTGCCACGATCAACTCACGGCGCTGCGATGCCCAGGCGGGGCAAACCGCCAAAGTGTGCAGCGCCGTGTCCTCAACAACGTCGCGGCAGTCGCTGCAGTGGTGACAACCGGTCGTCTCTTGCCGGCGTATAAGACACAGGAACTGGCCAAAACAACCGTGGCCAGTCATTACCTGTGTCAGCCGGAAGGTCAGGGCGCCATGCCGCCTCTCCAGCCATTCCTCAAACACGGGACTTACTGCCCGGCACTGCGGTGCACAAGTCGCTCCTTCCAATTCGCCACTAGGACCTGGCGGAGCTCGGACCTCGCCGCCTCGAGAGCGGTAAGAGCCGGTCCTTCGCCCCAAGCTAGCGCCTCCCGGCGCCAACGATAAAGCGACGCCAGGAGCGCCGCTTCCAGGTCCCATGGCATCGATCCGGCGAGAAGGCTCGCAGCCTCGAACGAGATCGTGCGGTAACCTCTTATCAACTTGACGGCCATGGCGCGCTGTGGCACACGAAGCGCCGAAATGTTACGGGCCGTCAGGTTGTCCGCCCAAACTGGGGCCCCGTACAGGGCCATGGACCGCACGACCCCCTCGTAGAGCCTTCGGCAGGAGGTGTTTGGCCCCCCAAGGTTGGGCAGCAGGCGCAAGAGCCCGCCTACAGTGCCCCGAAGAATGGGAGCCAATTGACGAAAATGGGCTATGAAGTCCCATCGGCTGTCGAGCAAGAGACCTAAATACTTTAGGGTTGACTCGACGCCGATACGGACCCCTCCTACCATTATATGGGCCCCTGGAGGTGGCCGGTTCCGAGGGCCGTGGAAACAAACGGCCTCGGACTTGGACAGGGCCACCTCGAGGCCCAACCGCCGAATACGATTAACGACTTGTGCGACCCCAGCGGTCGCCAGTACGGCCGCCGCCCTGTGCGACTTACCCCTCGCCGTGACAAAAGTGTCGTCGGCGTAACAAATGACGCCGACGCCACGGAGGAGCGCACCTCGCAGCACCCAGTCGTAACCAATGTTCCACAAGAGCGGACCCAGAACCGATCCCTGTGGAACACCGCACGACATCTCTCGCCGACTCCAACCGTCATGACCCGGGTAGACTACTACCCTCTCTGATAAGTATGCCCCGACAATGCGGCGGAGGTAGGTCGGCACTCGATGGAAAATGAGTGCCTCCCTAATACAACTCCAGGGCAAGGTGTTAAAGGCATTCGCGATGTCCAGAGACACCGTGAAGACGACCTCGCCCCGGGACACCGCATCCTCCGCCAGGCTCCTCACTTGCAGAGCTGCATCGATTGTGGAGCGCCCGCGACGGAAACCATACTGGTTATCCGCCAGATCCACAGAAGAAGGACGCTGGACGAGGCGCTCCGCGATAATAAATTCAAATAATTTAGCCACCTCGTCCAGCAATACGATGGGCCGGTAGGCAGACGGACTGTCCGCCGGGCGCCCTTCCTTCCAGATGAGGACCAGTTTCCCCACCTTCCACTGGCGTGGAAACTGGCCCTGCTGCAAACATTTACTGAGGAGCCCCTTAAGTCGGGGCGCAAGCTCCTGGAGAACCAGGGCCAATGCAAGACCTGGAATGCAGTCGGGCCCAATTGTAAGGTTCTGACATAAGGCGAGTCCAACTGTCGGAATTTACAAATTATGTAAACTTGTAATTACAATATGAGTTCAATAAAACAGTTTATTTAATAATAATAGTAATAATAAATAAAAATATTTATGGCGAAAGCCATAGTATATCATAGTATAGTATAGTACATGCAAACGTGATATATATAACTTGTTATTAGCAAAGCAAAATACTACGTGCCGTAATACATAATAGTTAATATTGTTAATTATGCAAATAAAGTAAACATCATAATTTCCCTTTCCTATATAGGTCCGTACTACGTATGTATAATAACTTAGTATATAAGCCTTAATTAAGTAACAATAAACCAGTCAATATTCAATCACCACATCGTCGTTTTAATTGGTTCATAAAGCAACACGCAATAATTGGTGACCCCGACGTGATCTATTGGTCTCTAGTGTTGATATAATACCGGGACGACCGGAACCCAATTTGGTTTTCAGCGGTGAATCTAGAGAACAATAGTATTACGATATTATCACATCCTCATAACGTCAGAAGAAAAATGGCTCCACCAATAACTCCTTCAAAAGGCGACTCAGGCTGCGAAACTGTTGCTGCAATCACGGTCACGGAAAAACTACCGCAATTTTGGACAGACTCACCACGATTATGGTTCGCTCAGTTTGAAGCCATCTTGGTACCACAAAAACAGGGCGAAGACTACAAATACAATATGGTAATATCTAAATTACCAAAAGAGGTAGTCCATCAGGTTAGTGACATTTTGACTAATCCTCCCAGCGATAATAAGCACTCCACCATCAAGGAACGTCTAATAAACTGCTACGAAGAGAGCGAACACCGACGTTTTCACAGACTACTATCAGAAATGGACCTCGGAGACCAAAAGCCTTCCCAGCTCTTGAGAAAAATGAAGGAAGCGGGATGTGGAAATATAAACGACGACACTATTCGTCTTCTGTGGCTAAGACAACTTCCCGCTTCGCTAACAGCGATTATATCGGTTACAAACAATTTATCATTAGACAACTTGAGCGAGTTAGCCGATAAAATATATGAAAACTTGACCTACAACAAGAATACCACTCAAGAGACATCGGTTGACATTAATTTAATAACAAACATATCGTCACAACTTGCAGCTATGCGAATAGAAATAAATGCATTACGTAGCGCACGCGAGCATCAACCTATGCAACGCAGCAAATTCCATTCACGCCATACGTCACACTCACGGTCAAGGTCGCGCCACAGAAGCTCGCATAATGGAATTTGTTATTATCGTTTCAAGCAAGATTCGTATAAATGCAAGAAGCCATGTTCGTGGAATATGAACCAAAATATCAGGCCGTCGGAAAACTAGAAGTAGCACAGAAAACGACGGGTCTCTGTGCTATTCACCCAGCAAACCGTCTAACTATAACTGACTCAAACAGTGGTTATAGATTTTTAGTCGACACGGGTGCTAACATTTCGGTTATCAATCGCACAAATAACGAGAGCAAAGCATGCGAATACAAATTATTCGCCGCCAACGGCAGCCCTATAAATACATACGGGGAACGCACTTTAATGCTTAACCTAGGACTTCGCCGAAGCTTTAAATGGACATTTACCATTGCCGACGTCAAGATGCCAATTCTGGGAGCTGATTTTCTGGATCATTATCAATTATTAGTAGATATACACAGAAAAAAACTGATCGATAAAAATACAGGTTTGAAAACGCCTGCCAAAATAGTGAGAGCAAACATTGCATCAGTCCGATCGTTAAACGCTTCTCTACAGGAACCAATAAAGCGATTGTTAGATAAATATGAAGACATTACAAAGCCTAGATCGATGAACCTACCTACCAAGCACCAAGTACAGCATCAAATAATAACAAAAGGTTTCCCAGTATTTACTCGAGCGCGTCCATTACCTCCTGATAAATACAGAATTGCAAAACAGGAATTCCAAGACATGATGGATATGGGAATTTGCCGACCGTCAAGCAGTCAATGGGCATCGCCACTTCATTTAGTCAAGAAGAAGAATGGCGAATGGAGAGCATGTGGAGATTACCGCGCACTAAATAAAATAACAGTACCAGACAGGTACCCACTTCCAAGGCTACTTGATTTTACGTACGTGGCAAGCGGAAAAGGAATTTTCAGCAAAATAGACATAAAGAAAGCTTTTCACGTTCTGCCCGTAGCTGAACCAGAGAAAACAGCGATTATAACCCCTTTTGGACTTTTTGAATTCATCAGAATGCCATTCGGGTTACGAAACGCAGCACAGTCCTTCCAAAAATTTATGGATTCCATATTCAGAGACTTGGACTACGTATTCGTGTATGTAGACGACATATTTATCGCTGATAAGAAAAATAATATTAAGGAACATTATGAACACTTAGAAGAGGTGTTTAAGCGCTTGCATGATCACGGCATAACAATAAATACAAACAAATGCGAATTTGCCAAGTCGGAAATTGATTTCCTCGGTTATCATATAACGAGCCAAGGGTTGACTCCTACTATGGAAAAAATTCAAGCCATAAACAATTACCCTAAACCACAAACGATAAATGAATTACGACGTTTTTTGGGTATGATTAACTTCTACCGAAGCAGTATTCCACATGCAGCAAAACATCAAGCACCATTAAATAAATATTTAATTAATTGTAAGAAAAATGATAAGACAGTTATACAGTGGAATACCGAAGCAAACCACGCGTTTGAATGTTGCAAGCAGGACATTCGACAATTAACTACATTAGCATGTCCGGACAGCAACGCGCAAATAGCTTTAATGACGGATGCTAGTCTCAAATGCGTAGGCGCTGTACTACAGCAGCGAAGAAACAAAAAATGGGAGCCGATAGCTTTTTTTCTCCAAATCACTAAGTGAAGCCCAAACAAAATACTCTACCTACGATAGAGAGCTACTAGGAATTTATATGGCTATAAAACATTTCAGAAGACTCATCGAAGGACGAGAATTTACGGTCTACACGGATCACAAACCACTAATGTATGCTTTCGATAAGAAGCCGTCATTGGATGATACCCCTAGACGAATCAGATATCTGGATTATATATCACAATTCAGTACGGATATCCAGCACATCAGCGGCCACAAGAATTTGGTAGCCGATGCTTTATCTCGAGTTATCGAAACGATATCCTTACCCTCTGCAATCGATTGGTACGAGGTAGAAAAATATCAAAAGAATGACAGCGAGTTAAAACGATTAAAAGCCAATAAATCGTTAAAAATAGAATTAATACATTTTCCAGATAAAAATATTAAGATTTATTGCGATATATCAACAGGAAAACAACGCCCTTTTATGCCCCTCAAATTCAGGAAAACTATCTTCGAAAGTTTTCATAACATTAGCCATCCTGGTAAGAATACTACGAGAAAACTGATTTCAACTAACTATATATGGGAAAATATAAATAAAGACGTAAATAAGATGACTGAGACATGTTTACAATGTCAACGAGCAAAAATACATCGTCATACAAAATCACAATTCGGAAAATTCATGCCAACAGGAAGATTTTCCCATCTTCATATTGATTTAGTTGGGCCTCTACCCACTTCTAAAAACAAACGATACATAATTACAATGATAGATCGTTGTACTTCATGGCCAGAGGCATTTCCCATAGCTGATATAACTGCAGAAACCGTAGCCAGAACGGTATATGAAGGCTGGATAGCCCGATTCGGATGCCCTGAATACATTACCACAGACCAGGGACGCCAATTTGAATCTGAAATATTCAAAAATTTAGCAAACTTAATGGGAATTCATAAAATTCGAACCTCCCCATATCATCCACAGTCAAACTCTAAAGTAGAACGACTGCACAGAACATTGAAAACGGCATTGATAGCAAGAAGTAACACAATCAATTGGACAAAAGAGTTAGCTACCGTTTTACTTGGCATACGTACGAGTTTACGGCAAGACACAGGATACTCGGCAGTTTTTTTCTTCAAGGGGGGAATATCTATGGCGAAAGCCATAGTATATCATAGTATAGTATAGTACATGCAAACGTGATATATATAACTTGTTATTAGCAAAGCAAAATACTACGTGCCGTAATACATAATAGTTAATATTGTTAATTATGCAAATAAAGTAAACATCATAATTTCCTTTTCCTATATAGGTCCGTACTACGTATGTATAATAACTTAGTATATAAGCCTTAATTAAGTAACAATAAACCAGTCAATATTCAATCACCACATCGTCGTTTTAATTGGTTCATAAAGCAACATGCAATAATATTTATTCACCAAATAAAGAAATATACATTCTCAGATGTTAATTAATAATATAACTAAGCGAAAGAATTTATTGTTTTACCAAAGACTTCCTACACTAGGCTAGGCCTGTCCTGTAGTTAGTCTTTTTATTCACATTTACCATTCATTATTCTTGACTCGAAGTAAATAAATATATCATATAAGATGTTTACAATAATTAACAAGATCGTATTTAAAATTTACAGTAAATTATATAAATATAAATTAACAATTAACTTACATATTTACAGTAAGAAAAATAAAATAAAATAAAAATAAAAATTATATTATACATACTAATTCGAATATCAATAATTTCACAATTATATTATCAAACTCTTTTAAATTAAATGTTTTACAAAGGTCTCTGTATCATCATAAGAGCAGGTAATTAATGTTTCATGTTCAGTTAATTTAACTTCGTGCATTGACCATCGTAAATTGGCCAGGCTACATATTTTGTTATTTCTGTTAAACACTCGTTATACACGCTTCATATAGGTACAAAAACGTTGTGCTAATCTGGTATTAACTTTCGAGATTAGTTTTTATTATATTGTCAGAAAGAAAAGCTAAAAATAGATCTCTCCTTTTATTAAATTGTCACAATATTAAAATATTTAATATGAAAAAACATAAACATAGTCATATGGTAAAATTTAGAAGTTGGAAAATAAAAACATTTGAAACTGGTGTAACCGCCATTGGCTTCTATGACCTCTAAAAGACAAGACCTCATTGAACCAACAAGCCAAATATCGGTTACTCGCATTTCCTCCCAGATTGAATTACAGTGACTAATAATAGCTTGTTTGGTTCTTTTATTTTGATGCGACCATCTTTGGACCATAAGGCCTCAAAGATTTTCTATCGAGTTTAGGTCCGGTGATCTTGAGGGCCCTTACGTCAGTGTGTGAACGAAACCAGGCTCTTATGATCCTCGCATTATGAATTGAACAATTATCTTGAACAAAATCAAATTGTGGCACTTCGTTATCCGAGTAAACATTACGGACTGTCGGTAGCATTGCATTTTGAAGCACGTCGATATAATTTACAGCCTTCGCTCCAGAGAGCACAATTTTCCTACATCATCCGCACTCATCCAGCCCTAAATATTTACGGAAATTCCACTTGATCCTCTATTTGGGATTACATGATCATCTCTCTACCGTATTCAATTATATCGCCAAAGGTGTAGACGTCCATGATGACTTGATTTAAACGTTTTTCTATTACAAAACACTGTATTAGACCAATAAAACTCTTTAGTGCTCTCTGGCGAAGTTCAGACGAGCAAGTCTGTGAGCATCCGTCAAATATATTTTCTTAGTGTAATGTCTGTGGTGCAACCCCATGTAATGTAGATGATTCCTTATTGTTTGGGCACTCACATCGAACATCTCCGCAAAATGATTTACTGGTTTAAAACCATTGATTTCATATTCGCATCTCATAAATTCTCTGTCGTATTTGGAGAGAGCAGGCCGTCGACCACTTCTTCTGTGATCTAACAAACTTCCTTCCTCTCCTTCACGACGAATCCAAAACACACACACTACGTCTCGATATATTTAAATTCCTCGACATCGCACTAATACTGCATCCCTCATTGAATTGGGCAATTATTTGTGCCCTTTCAGCAATGGTCAAGTTGGCAGGCATTGAAGATAATATTTATATGCACTTAAGTAAAAATAACACGGAAAATATAAAGATTTTCTGAGAAAAATAATAGAAATTACTAAAATATATTAGAAAAATGTCAATTGTCAGATTTCTTTATGAAATATAATTTGGTTGTCTATTTGAAAAGTTTTTATTACTTTTGTTTAGAAACATTTAAATTTTCTTTGTAGAAATTAATGTCTTATCCATTTATAATAAAGGTTAAAATGTCATGCACTTTTATGTGACCTATGACGTATGAATACTTATCAATTAGGTTTACGTCATTATTATCCATCTCTTTCAGTGATATCTTTTTAATATGAACCATGTTGTAAGTTTCGATGACTAGGAAACTAAATCAAAACTGGTACACCACTTTCTTGGCCGACTGTACGTCGCTTTTAGATTGAAACAAGGTTTTTAGCATTCCAATAATGAATTTTTATTTAACTTATGTTACATCTTTACGTCACTGTTCCTATCTATAACTTAATTTTTTATTGCTTTAGTAGAACAACGACCTAACTGTAGATCCTATGCATTTTGAAAAACCGGACAAGTTCGAGACGGACTCGCCCACCGAGGGTTCCGTACAAATTTGGAAGTCCATATTATAAAAAAAAAATTGTCCTGACATAAAGACCCTGTTTTTTTATGATTTAAGTACAAATGTATAGTTTTCAAATTTTTTCCTATACTTGTAGTAAAAGACGGTATTACTTGCCAAATTTCATAGTTCTAGGTTAACGGAAAGTACCCTATAAATTTTGATTTCCTTGAGAGTGTCGAAATATACGTTTTTGCTTTTTTTTTACGTTAACTTAGAAGATTGATTTTTCACAGCTTCAAGAGATTGTAGACCTGAGTAAATCATTTTAATTTCAACTCGATACCTGCACGCGTTCCCGAGATAAAGCGTTTTAACAGACAGTCAGACGGACGGACGGACAACAAAGTGATCCTATAAGGATTCCGTTTTTTTTTTGAGGTACGGAACCCTAAATGTTCTACCAAAAAAGAAAGCAACAAAGTTTTAAGGCAATAGGTTCCATCGATCTTAAAGTAAATATAATCAAGAATTGGTGTAGATAACAATAATTAAAAAAATATTGCAGAGAAAAAAAATGTATTAGGAAAAGAGAGAAAGGACAGTTTCAAATACGTTTTTCTAGAGATTATACTATTTGCACTTACGTCATAGTAATTGTAAAGGTGCGATATGTATTGTAAGCACTATCCTTACGGCAGCGCTGGAGGCCATACTATACGTCAGACCCCTATACCTCATCATAGAACAAGAAGCTATAATAGCTGCCATACGGCTTTAAAAGTAGGAAACTGTATACAGCAACGCAAAGCAAAAGCTAATTCCTTTTGGCACGCATAAGCTATTATGTTATGCTTAACATAATAGCTTATGCGTGCCTAAAGGAATTACTATGTAACAAAATTCCAATGAATACGAGACATTATTCAAAACATTTTTGTCTTGGGCAATTACAGACTACTGCCTCACTCAACAAACACCTTTTCGACTTAGGCTTTACCGACAGCCTCCTATGTTGAGATTGTATAGAGACTGTGGAAACACCAACTCATGTGCTATTGCACGGCAAAATCGAGATCAAAGCATCAAAATAATCCAAAAACGATGAAGGAAGTACTGCGCAATATCGGTCCCCTACTATCTTTCTTGACGTAGCTGAGGTGGTATGAGTAAGCGATTAACTTTTCGTGTCGGTCACTGACGCGCAATGACCCAATTGTGTGATTAAGCGCGGATAACACACGTCTTTCCAACTAACTATGACATGCAAACATAGACGAATGTCTGTTGCAAATTACAAGTTCTAGAATAAGTTTATGAATGGATCAAACATTATAGACCTAATTATCTGTTAATAGTTGTACTGTATAGGGTAAGGATGCCGAATATTTATTTATTTATTTAGGCTTACCAACAACTACTTATACTAATGCATATACATAATACATTATTTATAACTACATAATAGTATAGTAGCCTCTTACAGGCAAGCACAGCATGCATAAGTTTTATAAAGATAATAAGCAGACTTTACAGAATTAATTTAGAAACAATATGTATATAAATAACCATTAAGGTGATATATTATATATGTAAGATCTATGGAATATGCCATCTAATAAAACTTTATACAACACTAAGTATTAAATATAAGGTATACAGCAATTTAGAGTTTACAAATTTAGAATTTACAACACACTGATAATATTTTTACGGAATGTGGCAAGCGAGTCTACATGCACGTCTATGACATCAGAGTATTTATTTAAGGTTCTACAAAGACGGGGTATGGCAGAATTAGCACCAAGTACGGTTCTACGAAGTGGTGGATACAGCGGGGTTATGGGTGCACGCGGATATCTAGTGGGGGCACGAAATTTAATTTTACCTAAAAGTTCGGGGCAATCAATTTTATTTCGCAAAAGCTTAAATATAAATACGGCATCGATTAGAATACCGCGCTTCAGTAACGAAGTAATTTTAAAATGCGTGAGACACCATTTATATTCCTGGGCATAAAAAATAAATTATTGCACTAATGACTATGAAAATTACAATATTCCATAGAGTATTTAATCTCTCATACCAATCAAAGCAACTGAATTAGATCCTTTTACTCTTGCAGCAGAAACTGCTTCAGATGATCTAACTGATAAATCAGGATGTCTGCTCATAAACCCACGTAACCACTTTTTACCAGCATCTGCTGGTAAAAAGTGGGTCAAGCTGAATAGGTGTTTGCGATTATTATTATTGCCAATTGAAACGCCATGTGCTTGATGTTCTTCAGACGTAACCCATAAAATCTTTGGACCAATTCTTTACAATATTTTTCTAGTTCTGCTTCAAAACAATCGGGCAAAACTAGAGGTCTTCCCATGTGAACCTTGTTAAGTACTTCTGCATTGGCGTCTTTCTTGACATAACGTTCTAGGGTAACCTTAGGAACACCGAAATGTTTTGACGCTATTAAGTAATCCATTTGCTTGCTTCGCACTGCATTCACGACCCGTATCATGGCATCGTGGTCCAAGGATTTCCTTATGATCGGTAACAACAAAAAAAAAAGGTTTTATATATCCTCATATGTGATAACTGATAATAGGAAAACATTTACATTCAACAAAATGGCTGCCTATTATTACTTGGCAAAGAAAATGCAACAAAACTGCAAATGCATCGTAAAATTAATCATATAATTGAGACAATGACTGTAAATTGAAATCATTTAGTGTAATTATAAAGTTATAAAATTTGGTTTTGTGGTCCCATAAAAACCCGTGCGTACACAACCTAACTTCGCCTCGGGCTGGGAAGCACTAACACACGTTTCGACTTGTTGCCACGCGGCTTCTAGCGACAGTAGCGCCAATTGGCTGCAGTGATTAGTTTCGCCAAAACCTAACTATATTATATTTGGCGACTATCTCATATTTAGCATCCTTACCCTACTCATAAGGAACGATTTGCTCTGTTGTTACTACCAATAACATCACAATGGAAAGATTAGCTTAGGAAGGTACACTACCAAAATCGGCGACCAAGGAGCCGCGAGACTAAAGAGCTTACACATATATATATATATATATTTTAAATATTTGTATTATATGTATTAGTGTGAACCACGCATTTGTTTCGTGTGAGGTTCAAACCCGCAACACTCGGCGCAGCTCGCGCAGTGGCGGTGGTAAGGCAACCACATTTACCACTAAGCCATCCGTGCTGTCTAATTAATTAAATAAATTATGTTATTATTTACGTAGAATAAGCACAAAGTATCTAGGGAACTCCCTGTTTTGCTTATTCTTGTATTAGGCTAATTGGGTTAAAATTACTTGTAGATATACATAGGTATTTACTATTGGATAGTAAACTAATCTTAGTAACCCTAAAAGTACCTGAAACGTCGAAGGAAGTAATTTTACTTCCTTCGACGTAATAGCGTGGTTTTTAGAAAGTCGTATAAGGGTATTTATCTGAGACGGGAAAAACACGTTACACTTACTGTATTTTATCCCTGTTTATAAAAATATAATTATTTTGCATTTAACAACTGTATTAACCTATAACTATATAATAAAATACATTTCTTAATTTTATGGTACACACATAAAAGAAAATCACATAATTTAACGATTTTTGTAAACGAAAAACGCTGTATCAAATCCCCTTTCTGAATATATTCAATTTTTTTTTTTTAATCTTTATTTTACCCGTTTTTGTATTTGATTAGATGCTTCTAATGTAAATTTGTAAAAAGGAAACGTTATGTGCATAATCTAAACACCTGAAACATAGTTACTTGAACTGAAACATTTTTTGAGTGTATTATTTGTCTATACCAAAATAAGAAGTTAATTATTACGCTACACGTTTCTGAATGTACACCAGGGATGTTGCGAATATTCAAAGAAATTCAGTCAATTCAGTCAAAAAATCTGCATCCGCAACATCCCTGATGCACACACAAGGCTGCTATTATACGACAAACGAACGGGGAGCAGCCTTTCAGCTGGTGGCACTTGCAACAAGCGCATGCTTCGTCATTCTTGTGCTCCACGAGTGTTACTTATATATTTTCATAAAATCGTGTCATTACCGTCTCACCCCAAATATAAGGTGAGCAATCGTTTTTGTTGCCAAGTAATATATAACATTTGCTACTTATTGGGTAACATGGTTTAATTGTGGCATGTGGTTTTGGTATAGCCTCAAATATTAAAAATAAACGTTTGTAAACGAAAAATGTTCTTTCCGTTGTTGTCCCTCTCAGTCCCTATGGAACGATACGGTGGGAACATTTTTTGGGCTGGTAGGGACAATTCTGTCTATTATATATTTTCAAACGGCTGTGGGTAACTGACCTGTTATAAAATAATTGACGCAGGCACACTAACATTTAATTACCTGGATGCTTAAGCTATTTAACCACTTTAAGGAGTGGCTGTTGTCAACATAACGTCGGAAAGGAATAAAAACAAAATCAAAAGCAACAAAGATAAGCAATTATTAAAGAGCATGATCCAGTTAAATATACGCTGATTAAAGAAAATGAAAAATTACAATATGAGGAAAAAATAAGAGGAAATACATATATTAAATTAATGAAAGAAATGTCGCCTCTAAAGAAAGGAAGGAGAAAAGAAGGAAAAAGAAGTACTGGGAATAAAAAAGAAAAGTCGAGGAATGCAGGATGTTATCATAGAAGAATCAAAACTTTTATCAAATGGCTAATAGTCCCAATACATATGTAGTATATACATATGTATGTAGTATTAGCCCCTTAGATGATATTCAAAACCTGGCAATCATTTATTATGTGGCGTATGTATATACGCACAAGCAACATATAACTTTATAAGGAACCTGCTGGTTACCAGCTATGGACCTGGCTCATGCCCGCCGGCTGATAATGCGTTAAAATTATGTACACCTCAGTTATGTGTACGAACAGAATCAATGCAGAATAAAATATTATATTTACAAAGCGAAGTTGAAAAGTTTCTAAAATATATTAATAAATTAGAGAAGAAGAATATTATGTATAAAGTTAAGATGACCAGAATGAAGAAATGTAAGAAAATTACACAGCTAAAGAAGAAAAGTACGAGGAAATACTAAATGGAACATTTTACAAATAGATAGAATACATAATTGCACACTTTATCGAAGATGACGCTAAAAGTAGACTCGGTGCAGTAAAAAAGAAATTCATAACGAGAAAAAAGCTCAAGAAGCAAAAACTACTTACTGGACAAAAAAATATCTAGGTATACTAGAAGCAAAAACATTGTTCCCCTTTTAACGAAAATTGCGCGGATGGAACAACAGTGGCCAACCTGTTGTCAAGAGTTGTTTAAGCTGCCCGTAAGTCTCTGACATGGCTTAACGACTGCTGTCAATTTGACAACAACCGGGACCGACATTTTACATGCCCTCTGAAGCACGGAGACGTTCAGATGAAATACCACTAAGCGGTCACCCATCTATAGACTGACCGCACCCAACGTTGCTTAACCTCGCTAATTGTTTACCGATCAGTGAGTGCAACTGGCTATGAGTGTCTCTCGACATACTGTGTAAGGTATAGAGTTCACGTTCAATGTCACGAACGTTAGGTTGGCTTGTAGCTAGATCTGTAATCTCTTTATAATAAGGTACAGAGTCGTCTAAATCAATTGACGTAGGATAGGCAAATAATTTGCACTTAGCTTTTAATAAGGATTCTTTGAATTCTTGAATGTTAGTGTCGAAACTAAAGCTTGTCTGTCTAATAAGTCTAAGATATTTTTCGTACGTATCTGATGTGGAAGGTGAAGGACAATCGTAAGGTGAATTCGGTGTTTTAGACGCGTCATTATTATCGATAGCGCATACAGGACGGCTTGAGTTAATAATATCGTCTCGCAGCGGGAAGCGCGATAGAGCATCAACGTTACAATTTAATTTGCCTTGTTTATGTATTATCTCGTAGTTGTACTCTTCTAATTTAAGTCGCCAACGAATTTATCTGGAATCGGTGTCTTTAACGTTAAACAACTTATGGTCTGTGACGATTTTAAATCTTATAGCCAAATAGATATAGACGAAATATCTTTACACCGAATAAAATGGCCAACAATTCTTTCTCCGTGGTGGAATAGTTACCCTCGGCTTTATTTAATGTGCGCGATGCGTATGCGATAGCTTTGTCCTTGCCTATCTCGCCTTGCGATAGTATTGCACTTATAGCGTAATTAGAGGCGTCAGTTGTCAATACAAACGGTTGATTGAAATCGGGGTATTGTAAAAGAAGCGTCATAGTTAATTTTTGTTTGATAATGATAAAACCATTTTTCTTGTTCGCCCGACTAAATAAAATTTACGTCCTTTTTTAATAAAGAACTTAATGGTTTTGTAATTTTAGAGAAATTTTCTATAAATCGCCTGTAATAATCGACTAGGCCTAAAAATTATTTAATCTCTTTGGGGCTTTTTGGTAACGGCCTTGATTTTGTCTGGGTAAGGTCACTTTTATCACTAATTATAAGACCTAAATACGCTACTTCATGCCGTAAGAACTCGTATTTAGCGGGTTGCAGTTTCAAATTGAATTGACGAAATCTATCAAAGACTAATTTGAACTTTTCCATATGTGTACTTAAATTTTGGCTATATAGTATGCAATCGTCTAGATAGATATAACAATGAAGGCCTTGGAGACCAGATAGGACGGTATTCATGAGTATTTAGAACGTTGTGGGGACGTTTTTTAATCCGAAGGGCATTCTTGTGAATTCGTAATGCTCAGAATTCTCGTTACCTACTACATTGAAGGCGGTTTAATGCGCGTCCTCCACTTTCAATTTCAATTGATGAAACCTACTTACAAGGTCAAGTGTACTAAAATACTTAGAATGATCCAACTGATCTAGAATATCGGTTAGTATGGAAATAGGATAGATTTCGGTGACGGTTACATCATTGAGTTTCCTGTAGTCGATAACTATTCTCCATTTTTGTTTTCCTGATTTTCTTGATCTTTTTGGGCATGACCCAAATAGGGGCCAAAACTCCAAGGAGATTTCGAGGGCCGAATTATATTCTGTTCGAGCATTTTCTTTATTTGGCTTCCAACTTCAGCCTTGTGACATTCGGGCAACCGATATGATTTTGCATGGATTGGAACAGCATCGCCCGTGCTAATTGAATGCTCGATGGCGTTAGTACAAGTTAACGGCTCGCCCTCGAGGTAAAAATATCTGCATAATTGGAACAACATTCTAAGAGGCATTTTAACTCTTCAGGATTTAAATGTTCTGTTTGTATGAGGTCCAATACTTGTTGCGACTTGTTAAGAGGGATATTATTGAGACTATTAACATATAGAGGATTTTCATAATTAATAGGATGGGATTGTAACGTAACCGTCTCGTAAGGAATTAAATGAACACAGTAATTTTTAGAAATAACCTCTGATTCAGTGGTATTAAGTACCGAAATATTAATACGTCTATTAGGTTTCAACAAAACTATACATTTTGCTAAATAAACTCCTTCCGAATACCTGTGGTCTAGAACTAATCCTACCTCATGGATTGTAGTTCAACTATAGAATTTGATACGGAGCATTCAACGATCGCTTCCGATCGAGGTGGAATAACGTATATAGGGTGACTAAAATTTAATGGAATAAGGTGACCTTTAATTAATAATAAATAATTAATAAATTTTGGGAATATTTAACATCGCAATCTAGTGCTTTTAAGAAATCATTACCTAGAATTCCGTTGTAGTTAAGTCTAACCTTATTGCTGACAGCATGTAAAATATAATTAAAATTGAGCTTCAAATTTGACTGTAAAGTATATTGAAATTCGATTTCGAATGAATAAAAAATAAAATTAAAAAAAAAAAATCTGATGTATAACTATACTAACACCAGCTCCAGTGTCGATTAGAAAACACAGATGTTCGTTTGAGTAATTAATTTTAATAGGATATTGTTAGCTAAGAGTAATTTCACATTTAGACATTTTAAAAGCAAAATTAAATTACGTTTAAACAAAGAAATATAGAATTTTAAGCAAGGATGAATACTGATACTTGGGGTAAAATGACATTAGGAATTGCAATAACACAAGATAAAATATTCAACTCACAGCATCATTGCAAGCCGAAGTGTGGCGTACATCGCAGATTTCACGCAGATCAGGGTTCAGGTAACCGCGGGGCACCGGACGCACGACTGTACACCAACAGGGAGCTGGGAGCAGCAGCAAGGGCGGGCACGTGGCGTACAGACAGTACGCGCAGCAACGACACTGACAGCAGGGCACCAGGTAAGTACCTAGTTGCACAGGATTGCAGCAGCAGGACCCGACTACACAGTCAGGTAAGAATCAGAAACAGGAGCGACCACGTTGCGATAGCACGTGGCAGTAAAACGTGGCGAGAGACACGGGGCGATGACCGTGCGGCGGCTACACGCTAGAGGATGACAGGGTCACTAGTTAGTAAGACTTACTGTCGCAGCCACCAGCATACAGCAGGAAACAGAGGTTGTGATTTCACACACCAAGAGTTTGTAAAGATTTTGTAGAGTTCGCAAATAGTTCAGAAACGCACTCCGCGTGTTTGAATACGAGATATCAACTAAACGATTGCTGTATGCCACTTCTGACACCACTGTTACGGGATGGGTCGAGATTCGATTTTAAAATAAGGTTTATAAAACTGAAATAATATTCATTATAATTTTAACAATATTAAAATATAAACGTATCCGCGACGATATTCAAATCCACACTGACGTAATTAGCTATGGAAAACAACAGGATGGCGAAAACGCTGACTGAATGTAAAAATAAGTTATACACTCGTTGCACTGAACTGTTTATTATTGCATTTTATTTTATATATCTACACGTGTATATAAAGATATAACATCACCCTTATAACTATGAATCTTATTAAGAAGCGTAGCAACACCTCATGAAAATCCCGCATTAAGTAAAAAAGTAGCCACGTGACGTCCTAGCTCAATAGAGGGATTGTACTACGTTTGCCTTGTTATCACATTTAATGTGTTAATATATTCAATTAATCTGTTAACATATTAAATCGCCTGCCTAGAAAATTGATCGAACATATATTATTATTTACGTAGAATACCTATACTTAAATAGGATATCTAAAATTAAACTTGTCTTCGAAGCGACGCTACATCATATCGACATCTTAGCACGTTGCACTATGTCGTAGGCTACGCCATCGCCACTTCCTACAAGATGACGTTCTCCCAGAGGGATGCGGTTACGGCACAGGGTTACAACAGATTTATTTTCTAAGTTTATATGATTACTGAAACATAAGCAAAACATAAAAGAGGCTTAGGAAATCAAAAGTTGGAAGCTATAGTAATTGAAATCCACCTTAATTAGGCAATAAATCATACCTAGATTTGCTATCCTGACAAGAATACTTAACTCACTACACATAAACGTGTAATAATTGTTGAAAATATTTATCTAATCAAATCAAAAATGCATTTTCCATTACAACTTTGATTTTTATTTCGTCGCCATCTATACGATGTGAACGTAACTAAAGGAGTAGTTGGACTGAAAACTCGCGGTCGGCATATTCAAAGTAAAACCGGATGTTAATGAATTACATATAGTCTAATAGATGGCGTTGTGAGGCACACATCCAGATATTTTCAGTTTTTATTTAGAAGTAGATATTGCTGGCGATTTCGTTCGTTTAAATGTAGGTTAGGTTAGATTAGATTAGTAACTCGTCAGAGTCGCGGTTGCATACGAAACGAAGAGCGGCCACATTTTTGGCCGTCAGGGTGTTGGCCCATACGTTGGTGCTCCGTATAGGGCCTTAGCCCGCACGACCCCCTCGTAGAGCCTCCGGTAGGAGGCGTTTGGCCCCCCTAAGTTGGGCAACAGGCACGCTAACGCGCCTTCAACGCCAATCGTGGCGTGCCCGAACATTACATAATCTTATTTAACTTTACCTACTTTTACGCGAGCGAACCCGCGGGCAAAAGCTAGTATGTTCGTATACTTGGCTGCCCGACTTTGAAATTATACGTATTTGAATATTACGCGACTGATTGTACTTACAAATTAAAGTAAAATAAAACAATAAAATGAGAGAGAAAATTAAGATTTCAAACTTGAAAAGATACAACATAATAAGTTTTTTTAATGTATTGAATTTATTGTATAATCTTCTTTTTGACGGCTTTTAATTTTTCCGTAGATACATTCTTTGCTATATAATGCAATCTTATCTTGATATATCTTTCGATAATAGATTTAATAATTCAATTCAATTCAATTCAAAATAAATTTATTCAGATTAGGTTACAACGCAACACTTTTTTCTGCGAATTTACATTTACTGCCACGTTCAGCAAAGCAAGGGTGTAGGGCTCATGAGAAGAACGGGCAAGAAACTCATGGTCACTCTTTTTAATCGCCAAATTTTTGTTTACAAATCATAAGAGCTGTAAGGTGCTGTAACCATTTCTCCATGAACTATTACCGAACATACTTAAGCATTTAATAAAATTTGATGGTAGCCTCTAAAGTAGCAGTATGGTAAATAGGAGCATCTACTTACATGTACATTAATAATCAAGACAAGGCATGATTGTAGTCCGTAGTTTAATCTAACTGTTTAAATAAAAATGTAGTAAGTAAATCATTAAATTCCACGATACCAAGGTCGACCAGTCACCACAAGTATTATTTACATGATTGTTAATATGGCACTTTGACGAATATAAGCGGACTCCCAAAAATTATGATGAGTATTGTTGTTGCTGTGCTTGCTTGTGATCGTGGCTGTGCTATGACGAATATCCATTTTGCACATAGCACAGGATATTGAGGAAAGCTGAAATCCAACATATGTATGTCGACTCATTTTAAAAATATACCACTACAAGGATATAGTTAGGATTACTAAAAAAAACAACTAATACATTTATGGTATGTAATAAAAAAGTATAGGAATAAATAATATATACAATCGCATTATCATTTTAAACCAAATAAAATACAATTATTTTTAAAAAGTAACAGCCTCCCTATTAATATTAGAACAGAATCAACATGTAACCCAGACTAATCAAGTGGAAATACAATAGTATGATTAATGCGTTTAGTAAGTGATGATTTAAATGTTATAAGGTCGCGCTTAGTTAAAAAAGAAACAAAATATAAAAAATTTACGTAGATTCCTTGACGCAATAATCAGTATTATAATATAATTATAATAAGAACTTATATATATACTTAAATATATATATAAGTTAGTTAGAACTTAAATATAATTATAAGAAGAAATATATTACTTACCGAAAATATGAAACACCGTCCTTTTTTAGTGACCTGGAAGTGTGATTTAACAATTTTTAAACGAGCACTACGGCATGTTTATTCTCGGAGCGATCGAACGGTACTAAATTAAAAGAGCACCCAAATGTTCAAATGGGTGCTCATTTCGTGAGGACGTTTTTTTTAACGCTGATTGTGTATCTAGGGTTTTTATATATCAACGGTTCAGATACAACAAAAAAATATGCAGGCGAATATCATTTGCAAGCACCTTGAGAATAACAAAACTCCGCGCAGAGTCAAAATCACAAGGGAATATTTGAAAGCAGGCGGTCGCTGATACTAAAGTCCTTCAGAAGCGCTTACTTTCCGTTATCGTCGAGGTCATTGTAGTTTGATACTCAAAGCGATCCTACATGGAAAGCGTGAGCGAGTTCTTCAAAAAAAGGCAATAGTAATACCAACTCACTTGGAAAAATATAGGTATCCTATTTAACCTTTTAAGAATCAGCGTGCAAGACGGCTAGTTAAAACATTAAGAGCATTGATATATTATAAAGATTAAATCTATGACAGTAATACTTAAAACCTACTTCCTTTCTGATATAAAAAGTAATACATTTGATTAGTATGACAGATATTCCAGATTGTCCAAGGGTCGCAGAATGGTCACAGACATGGTACTTTGTATTAACGTTGTTTTCTTTGTTTTGATCTAAACAAGGATAAGAGTAATAACTACTTGTTATATTTATTAATTTGTATTATAAGTTTTTATTTTTAGAATATTTGAGATGTTTTGTGGACAACCGACATCAATATTTTGTATAATAGCAACAGAGTTTTGTGAAAGATTTTCCTTTTGTGGATTAAGAAGTACTTATCTTCTGTATTACTAAACTTTATATATTTTTGAGTTATTACACTCATAGGTTTTGCATTTATAGTTATCAGTTTCATATTATATCAATAATTAGTCGGTTTTTGTAGAATGTACGTAATGGGCGTAAATGGAACAATATCAGGGCAATAGTTGTTTGTCATAACTCGTAACTCTAAAACGATTTAATTTTGAGATATGCCTTTAAATATGTTCGTAGACCTAGATGAGTAGGTGATTTCGGCTGGTTCTGATAACTATTTGGTTCCGCGCGACAGATCTCGCAATTTCTTCAGTTAGAATGGCCCACATGCCCTCTTACATTTAGGTAACGATCTGAGACTTGTCTTGCATGAGAGAAATTTCAGGTAAATTACTTTTCTCGTTTCGAGTGCTACCGCCAGGGTGTAGGGTATACAGGTATAAGCAATAAAGTGGGGCAATAACGTACAGTTCTTTAATGAATCTATTGTTTCCAGCTATATTATCGCTGTATTTAAGAAACGTGTTATGTCTTCACGAGAACTCAGCTACCGTGGTGTATCATATATTCATAATGATGTGTTACACCATGCCGGTCATGGGTGCAATATTAGCGGATAATTTTATTGGACGATACAAGTATGGCTATTTTTATTGTTTCATGTATATAACTCAACATTTATTTAGGTATTTAAGATCGATTTTGCGACAATCTATAAATGGTAGAAGTTACAATATTATAACTATCTCTTGCTCGCTGATACCGTGATGACCTCGCATGTAATCATGACGTCCCAAGTCCGAATCCTGGGTCGATCAAAATGTGTTAGAAACCGCCAAAGACAATGTGCTAGCTCTCTGTTACATATGACTTATCAATGCAGTTAGTGGGTGTAATACATGTTCGCCTATCTTCAGGGATCCACGGGCGTGAGCCTATGTTTACAATAAAACAATAACCTAGACACCGCTTAAGCCTGGTATCCACTAGGCAACAGTTGATGCACAACACGTGGCGCTCAACAAGATCAGCAACGTTGCACAGTAACGCGCGACGTTGCCAGCTGGCGCGCAAAATGACGCGCGACTTATTGTTTGTTTTCGAGCAACATGCAGTTGAGCGGCAAACGTTGACAAGTGGAAACGTGAAAAAGCCGCTTAAATCAACACTAGTTCCTCTGTCGACATGTTGCCGACGACTGGTCATGCGTGGACAGACAACGTTGATAAACAAAGTTCCGCGCTGCCGTGAGCAACAATGTTGTGAAACATGACCTGTCGAAGCATCTTTACAAAAGCGATATAATCAATACGCTCAAGTTTTGAAGTTACCCATCTCTGCGGCGCCGGTGACATTGGAGTTATATCCAAGCACATAACCCTTCCTCAATGTCAATATTTTAGTTTAGTTTATTATTAAGTAGGCAGGTAACAATTTCTTACTGATTCGATACCGAACCGACAGCAATTAATTACAGTATGTAGTATAACAGAAAGTCGAAAAAACGGATGTTTTATATATTTGTATTGTAATAAAAAATGTTTCTTGTCCAAAAATAACAAGTTTAGACAGTCGAATATTAACTAAGCAAATCTGCAATGTGGATTTCTGCACTAAAACAAACCAACACATATATCCATTTGAATTAAGTAAAGATATAGGTTTTTATATAACATTATAATTATATTTAATGATATATCAGTAAATGATAATATATTTATGGACCTGGGCATGTATATCTTTAGGTATTAATACGCTTGTAATAATGCCATAGAGTATTTACCAAAATCAGCTACTACCAGTGGAACAGATGGTAGGATGTAACTTGCTATTTTGGTACTCAGAGTGATAGACATGCTGCGCGGCAGGAAGATTATTTAAAACTTCTTCTTTTAAAGTAATATTTATTTATACTTAATATTATTTTTAGAGTAATATTATACTTTTCAATAATATACTTAATTGGGACTGTGTTGACCTGTTGTGCGGCTATACCTCCTCTCATGATGCCACCCACGTAAGTTAATGATCTGATTGTAAGTATACTTTTGTAGTGTTTATTTTCTTACCCAACTTTAGACTGAAGATGAGAGACAGACAGATGCAGAAACTACTAGATTTTGCCCGCGGCTTCACTCGCGTACATGTAGGTTAGGTTACATTAGTAACAATACATTTTTCTGGATGAAAGGTACACTATGTCGTTATCTGTTCCCCTGATAACGTGTATGCAAAATTCTATGATGATCGGTCGAGTAATTAATGCGTGAAAGCTTAACAAATAAACTTACATTCGCATTTATAATATTAGTTAGCTTTAGGATTGGGATGTCGAGATGCTTCTTAATGGGGAGGCGTAGTATTTCCCCACACTTACGGGTTTGGTCTAGATATGTCATGGTGTATGTATGTAATGTCATGTTTAAATAGCTCTTATGGAAGCTTTTCCAAGTTTGCTCAAAGCATCATAAAATCTAGTCGTGTCTTGATTCAAAGTATCTTAACTCAGCGAGTAATATTTGCGCAAACCTAAGATGTTAAAATTTTTTAATATTAAAAGTAACTTTAAAATATATAACTTAACAATTTTAACTAAGTTGATTATAATTTAACAATTATATTATTAATGAAATATAATTTGATATTTAACGCTACGTTTACATTGGGTGCAAGCAGCATATAATGAAAATCTATGGCAATCTTAAGAGAGGACTATGTCTAGCAGTGAACGTCATACGGCGATATCATGAGGACAATGACATTGAGCTTCAATAAAATTAAACATTATTTATACAATAGATATTTGCCAGGTGACAAGTTTTCTTTTGCCGTATGATGAGTGCTTATCATACCATATCATACTCTTAAGGGCAACATTTTTTGACAATTTAGAATGCTGATGAACAGATGCGTAATGATCTTCCAAACTCGCAGAGATAACAGTATAAATGACACAAAATCCAGGTAACATTTTCAGAAGATGGCACAACGTAGGCTGTTGATAGCTTGTTAAAATTATTGGATAAAACTATGGCGCCTGTCGCTATAACATAGTTGTGGAAATTAGAAGCCTGAGATTCTTTAAAACTTTGCAGAACTTGCTCACTTTATAGTTCTCAGTACGTACTTAGTGGTGCAGCCAGGACTTAAGCGTAAGAAACTAGAGTAAGGCGGAATATGGCGTGTAATATAAAATGATAAAATATTTTTTGTTTTAGGTCCACGTCTATGATCGGTTTGCTTATGATTGCGACTGGTACTGGAGGTATCAAGCCCTGTGTAGCAGCATTTGGAGGAGACCAGGTTAGATTCAATAACGTAAAGTATTAATTGGATAATTTGAACATAATATATATTCTTTGATGGAACCTCATCTCATCAAAAAAATGCGGGGTCTACTTTCTCCTTTTTATTGAAAATATTGAGTCGTGGCAGCACATCGATGGGCAGACACAATAGGTTTTTAATTATATCTGGTATGCCAAGATCTGACAGGTTAAAAAAGCTATTTCTTAGATTTGCTGCGGTAAGGAATGATCATTATTGTGTAGATAGAGCACTTCAACATTTCGGGAATGTTTATCGAGTTAAGTCGCTGGCTGTACCAGGCATTTTGTAGGTCTATATCTTTACTTTCGATTACGCTTATGACATTGAGGCGACTATGAAGACACACGATTAACGCAGATTTCAAAAGTAGAACAGTATCTATGCTGAATATGCTTATCACAGCGATCTGCTGTGCCTAATTTAATCTTACAGCATGTCGATATGCCGATAGGGTAGAGAATTTTAGTCACGTAGAATTTTTACTAGTAGCTTATTGTCTCTTACATTGGATTATGTAACGCAGACTATGCCTATACAATAAAAATTGATTATAAGTTTTGTCACACTAGATAACGCTAGCTTATGTTAAAGAAAATCTAGGTGCAGTGAGTGTTGATCACGTTGCAGCGCAAGGTTTCACCAAGAGATTGCTTCGATAGAAAAGCGTTACTAGGGAAATGGCTCCTTGCAATAATGAGTGTTGGATTTTGATTAGAGAGACACTGACCTCTTCTTACAATAGGCAGGCCAGGATAACAATATCAAGTTAACTTTTTAAGTCTAAATAATATATTTCATTGCACGGATAGCGTAGTGATTTAAGTGGTCGCCTGGCCACTGTTACTGTGTCGTGTTGTAGGTTCGATTTCCACATGGAACAAAAAGTATGTGGTATGTGATCTAAAAGTAGTTGTTCCTTGGGTGTTCTTTGTGTCCGTTGTTGGAATGTTTGTAAAGTTGCCGACGACACAGGATTTATATCTACTGCTGGAGTTGTCTTTTTTATAAATATCAAAGAAGACAATCAAAAATTTGATAAATAGAAAAAGATCGCAGTAGTGCGAACCTGAATCACCCAATTAGATTAATCGGGAGAATAAGATATCTGGAAAAGAAATAATTTTGGTAGCCTAGTATTCATAGAGTCCGCTTGATAGTAAGCTGTTACTGGTAGTATATGATGTTCATTTATTTTTCACTAATTAGAACGATTTACGCCAATTACGGGATAAACTTAATACATAGCATACATGCGCTCTTAATACTTAATATATCTAGTTATTGCATTCCACATTGTAGGTACAATGTTAAGTTTTGATCGTCGTGGAGCCACAATAGAACGTGGGCGCAGCAATTTAGGGGCGAGGAAGAAAGATTTCTTTAATAATAAAATAAAAAATAAAATAATAAAGATAATAATGGGAATTACTTATGAATATATTTCTTAATTTATATGTAAATAGGTGGATTTTTCTTCAGTCTTTATGTTTTTAGGTAACTTATTGTATATTTTAATTAACATATATCTGCTCACTATTATACCTCATACATTCTAATAATATTGTAAAAAGTAACTCAACATAATCCTTTTTTACAGTTTCGTCTCCCGGAGGAGAATCATCTCTTGCAGCGGTTTTTCTCGATGTTCTACTGCACGGTGAACCTAGGTGGGTTCATGGGTATGGTGGTGACGCCGGCTCTACGCCGAAGTGTCATGTGCTTCGGCGACGACGCCTGCTATGCTCTCGGCTTCGGCTTTCCTGCATTGCTTGTGCTCGTCTCTATCGGTTCGTATGGCTTGCTTATTTATTATTTTAAGAATAATATCAGCCCTGTATTAAACTATCCCACTGCTGAACACGGGCCCCTTCTCAGTATGAAAAGGGTTAGGCCATAGTCCACTACGCTGGCGTGCGGGTTGGCAGACTTCACATATCTTCGAGAACATTATGGAGAACTCTCAGACATGTAGGTTTCCCCATGATGTTTTCTTTCACCGATAAAGCGAGCGATAATTAACTATTCAATACGCATATAACTTCGAAAAGTCAGAGATGCGTGCTTTGGGATCGAACTCGAGACCTCTGCGTGGCAGTCTAACGGTCTCCCACTAGGCTATAGCTGCTTTCAAATTGCAATATATGACAACTGATAATTGTTCGGTCCAGTGCATTGTACAATGAGTGGTTGTAAATCTTGGATACGTTAAACATCTGCGCATTGATCCATATACTGTCTTTTACCCACGAGTTCGCTCGGGAACAGATGTAAGATACCCTGTGTCCTTTTCTGTAACCTTGACAATGGGTTTGCGAAATATCATGATCATCGGTCAAGTTTATTATTGCACCACCGGCCGTGAGGAGAGAAGCGCATAGTGCCCTAGAAAAACATCTTCAGGAATTTGATGTCCGAAACCCTTTGCATGAGTACAAGTTGGCGCCAGGGAGGCTCAGAAGTTGTCATAGCTTTTTGAGATTTACAAAGTCCAGTCAAGATCCGCCAGAGACAACTAGGCTCAAAACTTGGCAGAAAATAGTTTCTCTGCCAATCGACTATTTAAAAGTTAGCGGAAGCCTACCATACCTGGGACCTGGGTCGAAATTACCATGGCCAATATGGAAATCCCTAAATCGACTTCGTACTCAAATCGGCTGCTGCGGTTGCAACCTGGTTAAATGGGGAATCAGGGAGCCTCACAAAGCACAGTGTGAATGTGGTGATCCCAAATAAAACCATGTCACATCTGTTGAAATGCCCAAATTGACCCTGTAGGTGCACCACGGAGGACTTGATGGACGCAACTGCTGATGTGATTGCCCTGGTTTCACATTGGGCAGGACATATTTAAAATAATTGTACCATTGACTCGAGAAGAAGAAGATCGGTCATGTAATTATGGCATGAAAGTGTAACAAACAAACTCACATGCGCGGTAGTCCCTTTCTCCTCCTAAACTTGTTTGTCCGAAAATTATTATTCATAACACGTTTGCCATAAACTTCAGTAACCATAATGTTCAAAAATTTGAATTTTTAATTTTTGTTTTACATTATTATTTTCGCTTCTAAAACTATTCTGTCATAATATCGAGTACTATAATAATTGAATCTTCTAATTTTGTATGAAATAAAGTCATAATATGTATGTATGTAATAATGTGTGTTATGCCGAATATGCATTTATAATAAAATTGTTAGTCATAAAACACAGGTTTTAGTGACAGAAACGAATTACTGTAAATCCGATTCCACGCAGTCTTGTCTGCCCTACCCCTAGAGTGTAATTTAGAATCGCGTTGGCGCATAGGGGCGAAGCGGCCCGCGGGCTGAGGAGCAGGAGGCTGTGAGCGAAAGCCGTCTGCGACGATTAGCACGCGTGGGACCGCCAGAGACCCGCAGCGCCGGAGCCATGACAAAAGCCATATTGCGTTTGCATCTAGCTTTGTAATACAAATTTGTTTTAGAAATTAATTATTAACCTCTTAGTCTTCTTCGAAGAGATTAATGAAAACACTATGTGGGTCTGTGTGTCTGTCTGTTAGTGACTTGGTGGGTAGACACCTTGGGGTCATACCTCGGTCGAGTTTAAATATGGGCCCTGTAGGTTAAAAAATCCCCGAGATATAGGGGTCATTTTGTTTTATTACTTTACATTTAAAACGAAGAGCTTGAATCCTGGGTTTTTACACCCATCTCGTTAGGATAAATAAACATTAAATAATTTGAATTTAGGACTTATAGTTTTTATTAAAAACGGGTTGCGTCTAAATTACACTCTCGGGGTAGGCCAGACAAGACAGCGTGGAGTCGGATTCACAGCGATTCGTTTCTGTCACTAAAACCTGTGTTTTACGTCTAACAATTTTATTATAAATAACATTCGGAATAACACACATTATATACTTAATTCAATACTTAGGACATCTTATGACTTTAACTGCTAACAACTATCTTAATGAGAAAATTAAGAATTTAGAGTACCTATGCATTCCTTTCTGACACGCTTTGAGTACGAGTTAATAGTGCAGATGATCTGTTCGTTGCTATTTTACTAAAGTTTCATCTTTTCTTTTTTCTGAGTTCATGAGATGCAGATAATTTATATCTTTGCTATTTTACTAAGGTTACATATTGTTATAAGATAGCCATAATTTTTAACAACTCATTAATAACTTTAGTCATAATTCTGGGGTAAAATGAACCAATTAATAAAGGATTTCGAAATATTCATACCGCCGACGAGGTAAATTTGTGCTATGCAACGTGTTTGTGTTTGACTAAACATTTTAATAATGAGTAACGGTATTCAAGGAATATGCATTGATGTATGCATGGATGCATGTATTACATACTGTAGGAGACATCCCTAGTATTACTTTTTTAATTCAAATTGTGCATGTTTCTTATCTTAATTAACCGCACAGTTTAGCCCATTATTGAAGGGACACGATTGAAAGCATAATTTTAATATTTACAACATGCTATTATGTGTATTAAGCAATTTACATTGCACTCAAAGGTATGGTTCCATGGACGCCTAGTTCACATTAAGTGAGATAGGCAGCATGCATTCTAACTCGTGTTACAAAAAAGTATCTATTTGAGATATCTCTTTTAGTATTTGGTGCATATAAATTCAATGAAAATATGTGACTTAGGTATAGTAACTTATCAGTTAGTAATGGTTCTGCATGTGCGTCATTTTCATTTTAATTATAGGTATATAAAAAATATTGAGGTCTATTGTCGCAGATTATACATTATCATATTACCTTATTATACATTATTACCTACATACTATTTATTTTTCATGTCTACGTCGAATAGATATATTTATTTAAAATGAAAGTATAATTATAAAGTTTGGCGATGAATATACTCGTAAATTTGACCAAATACAAAAGTGTGGCATATTACTTAATAAACATGTTGCGTCGAATATACCAATGCTGGTAATTCCATGAGCACTTCATTTTAAGACACTAAAGTGAAAAGGCATAGATCATTGAATTTCAGTTAATTAAATCGCAGCTTCCTGAGTCCGAAACTTTTTTTTTTAACCTATGGGAATTGATTGGCGCATATCCCTCCGCGGGGGCGGGCGGAGGGGATATGTCGGTAATACCGACTACCTACCACGATGTTCCTTCTCACAATCTATGGCCGGGGCGCAGGGATCACTCGCGCATTCATCCTGCAGCTCCGACAGATTTGGACCGCCAGTTGGTCGTGGCGGCCTGGTCGCATGTTTTTATAATACTCATTCAAGTTAACAGCGCGCAGAATACGACGCGCCCTCGCGCCGTCTCGGTCCTGCTTTCGCACGGGCCACATACTGCCTTAGTCTGTCGCCCCAGTCTAGCGCTCATTGGGGCCGGAGATCGTTTAGCGCCCTTCGGCACCCGGTGCGTCGACTGCGGGCCGGGAGGCTGGTGTTCGCCTCCCGTTCCCTCTCCGCCACCTCCATAGCGAACATTACTACCTCGCAGAAGGAGGCGGCGGCTTCCCATGCGCTCTCACTCGTGACCATAGATTCTACCATGGCCGGTAGCGAGAGACGCTCCACTCATATTGCCGCGACGAGATCATGACGCTCTTTAGCCCAGGCTGGGCACTCTTCAAGGGTATGCTGCGCCGTGTCCTCGAGGCAGTCCTCGCAGTGGTGGCACCGGGACCTCTCCTGTCGGCCGATGCGATACAGGTACTTTCCAAAGCAGCCCTTAGAGCACTTGCGTCGTCCGGAATGCGAGGGCGCCATAACGCCTCTCTAGCCACTCCTTCATGATGGGTCTTACCGCCGCTAGTCTGAACCTGAACAGTTATGCATTGCCTTTGAGAATTCTGCCGGGAATACGTTGATTATATGTATAGTTGTTAATAGCTTTAAATATTAAGGGTTGCTATTATGACTACGGACATGTTCTGGACCGAAAATCAAAAACATAGAAAATAAATTACAGCAGTATTTTTAATCTTTGTTGTATTTTACCAATGCTGCTCTTAAACTATATAAAAGATCGATGGCAGTTAATTGTGGCAAACGAATCGACGATAAATCAATCATCTTATTTAAAGTTTATTTCAATAATTAATAAATGGTGCAAATTTCCTTGACGTCATCTTACGTACAATGTCGTGGAAGCATGTAATTTTACAGTTAATGGACATTATTATTATATTACAAAAATCAAAGAATGAAGCAAATTTTCAGTATGCAAAAAGAAGATAATAACCTTGTTTTGCAAGGTAAAAGAAACAAAATAATTGGAAAGTAGATACTTTTCAATTATTTTGTTTCTAAACAAAGCAAAGGACATAAAAAAGGACGATAGGTATTAATAATAAATAGTAGTACATATGCACATTTTTAGATAAAATTGTATTGTACTTAAATCGGTGCCAGGGATACATTATACTATCCACTTTTTTACAACAGAGGGAACTAATATCTGATACCTGGGTTAGCATCGAACTAAAATGTTCAGTGACTCGATTATGTAGCACGGCTACTGAAAAAATAAGATTCATTTGTCCGATTATTACTAACTTAACTACTGATACTAGCACAGGCAAATATATATCTCTTCATCATTTAATATAATTTCATAATAGGTTACCATTGCGCGCATTAAAATCGATTAAACATGAGAACCACCCCACAATTAGTCGATTTTGGATTTACGATTAATCTATTACATCCCTAACATTGCTATTAGTAAAGAGAGGATTAAATCGTATTATTTTGTAAAGCTCTATTTACACTGTGCGAATTTTCTGGTAACAATAATGGCATAATTGAATACAATTAATCGCATTGTAAAGGTTGATTTAAACTAATACATAAATAAATAACTTGAAAGTAAGAATTTTATTCTAGTACTAGCTTTTGCTGGCGGCTTTGCTCGCGTAAAAGTAGGTAAGGTTATGTTGTAATAGTACTTTAAAAAAAATAAAGTGTGACCTTTCCTACTCGGTGATAATATAGCTTTCTAATGGTGAGATATTATTTTAAATCTTTTGGATAGTTTTTGAGTTAAATCTTTACAGACAAAATACCAAATCTTTCCTCTTTATAATTTTAGTATGGATGAACTTTTGTTGGTATGAATTGTTTTCCACTTGCCCTTGTATATCATTTGACAGGTTGGTTTTAAGTATTGCATGTATTTGCAGTCAAAATGTTTTATTCAATGTTGTATGAAAACGGTATTAGCTCATTTATAAGTCATTGGACTACCGATGCGAACTCAATAAACAAGAATATTAGTAATGAGGAAAACAAACGGTTAGCAATTCTAAAAAATAACATGTCATATCTAATAACATACAGAGTAAAGTTTAATGACATTAATTCGAAATAGATGAGTTTGTGTAAAACAAAAGGCAAATCTTCAATAAAGTCAATATAGTCTGCAATAAGGTGCTGATTACATTAGTGACTCTTGAATTTAACTTATCCTTGCAGAGAAGAAATATGGCGTATGATGACTATGCGTGTTGATTATTGCTTTACTTTTATAGTATGACAGATGCAAGAAACTTGCACGTTGTAAATTGGCCTTACGGATATAAATTTCAAGGCGCTAGTACAAAGTTAGGATGGACATTGTTTGAGTTATTAAAAAAGGAATAACCTACTGGACGTGTGAGAGTAGTCCTTTTATGAATAAAAAAAGGGAAATTATTACGGTAAAATTTATCTTGTTAGTCTACAGTCACGTATGCATAAAATTTATTGGAGTGAGTTTAAAAATAGGCCCTGAATTATCTTTCATTATACTCTTTTTTATTAATATTGTCTTCCATTTACGCGAATATTATTCATTGAAATTAAACTGCTATATACGGATTTTATCGCGTTGTTTATTTGACACTTTATTACAAAATTTTGAAAATTGTTACGCTACTACTACATACTATTAAACTTTACTAATTTTTAAGCTAATTAAATTATTATTAAACTATTTAGATTTAATTTATTTTTACACTTTCCCCGACGTTTCGGTTGCTTTTCAGCAGCCATGGTCACGGGGAGACTAAGATGGCAGTTGTCTCAATGTTCCAGTGTAGTTATTTCAAAGTACCCGAACATAATTTAATCATTGGTGTTTCTATTTACGCAGAATGAGCTCAAAGTATCATGAAGTCTAGCTGTGGTTTTGGTCTTTTTTATTATTTCGAAACAATTATGTACCTATATAGATTAAATAAATGATAGACCGCAACTTGTGGCAGCGTTATCTAATGTGCCTAAAAGAACATACATACGTCTATAACCTTATCCAAGTCATCTTTTTATACATACATATATTGAAAGATTAGGATTAAAAAGAAAACATATGCTCATTTATTTATCTAACTAACTTATGTGTTACATTATTTGCTAAAACAACTTCGCTATTATCGCTCATCGTGAACTTGCATTAAGAAGTTTGACTAAGGAAACTTAAGCTGAATAAGATAATTCGCCTCGCGTAATAGTACCTTATATTATCTACTATATATTTCTTTACTTTCAGTGATATTCGTAGCAGGGAAGCCGTCTTACAGAATAAAGCAGCCCCGAGAAAACGTAACTCTGAAATTTATATCGTGTGCTTGGGTAAGTCATTGTGAATCTTAGACTACTATAATTGCATTAGCGGTGCGCATATTTGTACTTGAATGAATGATCAGTATAATGTGTATAAAATGATTTGTCCTGATTAATTAGTCATTGCTGAGACTAATCCGCTAAAAGAAAAAATCCGCTGTGATTTAGATTGTAGGTTATTTAAATTATTCTCCTAATAATGGTTGAAAACAGTTGTATAAATATTCTTCAGCTTAAAACGTAAATCCTAGAACATTTGGATTTGGCCTTTTGATTTAAAAACATGACATGGTTGTTTAGCCCAAAGATAATCTTATTTATCTTTGGTTTAACCAAAATCTTGACATAATATATCATTTGTTTGTCTAAGGGATGAAATACAGCATTATAATATGTAAGAGAATTCTGTTCATGTTGAAGATACATGAAAGACGAAATTCAATCCTTCAATAAGTTAAAATGGATGATGAAAGATTGTAAGGGCATTTTGTCATTTCGAAGTTACGTTAATGAAAGTCGGTAATAGAGTTCTACGAGGCAATTAAAATAACGTGCTTTAGGATCCTTAATAATTTAACCTTGAAGAAGGTGAAAATTTTAAAACATTTCCGCGAAATTTAAGATAAGTTGACCTAACATACCCGCTACCTGAAATTCGGTAATTTCGATAACGTAACATGAGCACAAAGTTACACTATTATTTTTCAACCTCTCTAAATAACAAAGCCTTTGAGTAACAAACAACGCATTTAATATAAATACGATATAAGGTAGTACACTCCTAGAACTACAAATTTCTTTGAAATCATTAGCAAGGCTATTACAAGAATCTTCCCTTGTTAATTCGCTCTTTAAAAACAACACGATGTTTATCATCACTACAATATTTTATCTTTAAAACAATTTCTCGACGAAGAAAATACATTGAGAGCGTTTGAAAGGGATTTAAAGTGCGTTGCAATCCTGTAATAATTAATTAGTTATATATGTACAGTACTTTTCTTCGCAATAGAATTTATATTGCATTATCGATAAAACATAGGCACAAAGTCTTTGTTTGCAACAGCTTTGCTTCTGGAAGGGTAGGTAAAGGTGTTTCACGCCAACATTTCCCAACTACATCTTAAAGCCAAGGTTACAGGGAGCGAGTCTTTTGGTAACTATCAGGCGCATGCCTACAATACCAGACTCGGTCTTTTGAAGCCAGATAGAATGTCGTGCGTAAGTCGATTCAAATTACTAGCAGTTGTGATGGCTTTACAAAATTTCAGTTAAATCTTGTTAGGATGAAACTTAAGTTAGGCCAAAGTTTTGTATTTAAAAAGCGAACATTAGTAATAATTTCTGTGTCACCAGGGATTTAACAATCATTCGAACAGTGGACACAAAGAACACCCAAATATATAAATACCTAGTTGAGGATGTTACAAATGTTTGTCCCGTACGGGAAACGAACCCACGAATCCAACACTCGACGCAGTGGTTTGGCGACCACTTAAACCGTGTAGCCAAATTACTCTGTGACGATATTGATGCGTTATGCTCAATGACAAGTGCTCACTTAAGAGGGATGGTATTGGTATTTGAATTAAACTTCAGTCCTGACACATGATTCTAATGTACATGGACCAGTGGTCTCGAAAGTAAAAATGCTAAATCGGTAGGGCTGTCAAGTAAAATTGGTATATTTGGACCAAACATCGTTAAATTGGGTTAAGACTCAATAAATTTAATCCAATCTCTATATTTTAGGGGGACTGACTTCTTTTTTAGAAATTCTCGTGTTCTACTGACTAAACCTACCACGGTGTTCCTAAGCGAGCTTACCTATACTAGGTATTGGACACAATGGTATTCCCCAAATTATATCGTTTACCCGTCGATCGACGTTTATGCAGTAAGAAGGCAATCCAAGTAAAAGATTTAAAAAATGAGACGCGAGCTGAGATTGTTGAAAATCGGTAAAAATATCGGGAGAAATTCCTTACATTAACGAAATCGTAGAAAAATCGTTCCGTTTCGGTATTACGGTAGAAGCGCCAAATCGGTAGAAATACCAAAAAATCGGTAGGTTCGAGACCACTGACATGGACCATCCTAAAAGCTCGTAACCGCTTCTAAATGGATCATCGTTCTAGTTTAGTCACAAGTTCTGAGGCTATTTCAAGAAACCAAGATTAGTGTTGCCTATAGTTATTGTATAAGCACACACGTACTTAGTCGATCATTAAATATTCAGTTTCTCAATGTAGAATTTCCCGCCCAAGCTTAATGAGAATTTTCAAAGAGAACAAAAGTAGATTATGAGATTATTTGTTAAATTGATGATTCATGTTTGTTTGAAATTGTTGTGCTCATCCTTTACTAAAATGCCTACTTCACGCCTTTTTAAAATCCTTTTTAACTGTAGTTTTACAAAGTGTAAAAAGAACACTTTTCACTTTGCAGCAAATTAAACGCAGACACGATTCTTATTTTTCCTCTTTCTTTGGACTATTCTTGACAGAATGTTTATAAAATTTATTTTTGCAATTATGTGATACAAAAATAAAAGTGCCTTTTAAAAAAAATATAAATTTATGATGATGTACGTAATCTCATGCTACGGCTATCAAGTAACCTATTAACATTGCATCTAAAGAGAACTACGTATCTTACCTTTTCTATTACAAGCTGTATTCAGCCTCCTCCTGACACTTTTACAATCAAAGCCCACTCCTGCTCCCCGAACATCCCAGTATCTTCGTGTAACTGTCCCTATCTTACTAGATCCACTCAGACAAAATATCTTGGTATATATATTGATAATCTCATCAATTGGAAATATCACCTCAGCGATCTAACAGTACGCATTCGAAAAATGATATTTATTTTAATAAACTACGCCTTTCAGCCGATGACAAAACTTTAAAAATGATATACTGTGCTTTATGTCAGTCTATACTGGCCTATTGTATATCTGTCTGGGGCGGCGAAGTAAAAACCCACCTATTGCCCTTGGAATGTGCGCAAAGAAGCATACTTAAGGTCGAACATTCAAGCCCTTCAGATATCCAACCACACAGCTTTATAAATAATGTCCGATTCTTACTGTCAGGTAACTCTTCATACTTGAGACTGTTACTCGAAAGCGTACATCGCTAGAATACCATCATAATTATAAAAAGAAACGTCTTTCGTACAAAGTTTGCTAAGTTCCAAATTGCCGAACCACACAGGCTTCCCGGCATTTTAATGTTATTGGCTGCCAGCTGTACAATAGTATTAATAAACGTTGTTACATCTATCCACTCATTTCGATCCCAATGTAAGAAAGAAATTGCAAAATGGCTCATGACCAAAACTTATGCTCAAACTGAGATCATGCTGAAATTATCGGTACACACACACACTTGCACGCACACACATACATACACACACACACACACACACACACACACACACACACACACACACACACACACACACACACACACACACACACACACACACTTGCACGCACACACACACACATGCACACGCACACGCACACGCTTACTTACACATATTTTCTTAGCTACTGAAACATGGGTCCAACATGAAGAGGCCCTTAGAGAGTTTTTATTAAAGGTGGGATGGAACACCTACAGCGGCACTAGCCACAGCAGGCGTAAGACTATTGCTACGTATGGATTTTAATATACGGGCTATAGGTATGGGTGTTTGGTGGACCGATACATTGGTAACTATGGATGAAAAACGGCCTGAATACTCTAATAGCATCAATGCAATGGGCAGACGGTGACTCGCTAAATCACTAGATGGGCCCCCTGAATAGCCAGCATAGGCATACAAGCCAGCAGTAGGGGGCAACACCGGTGCGAGCGGCTAGGGGTGTCGAGCGGTGCGGCGCCGGTTTCGCCATCACGGGTCTCGTGACAACGGAGTTATGCCCCTGAAAATGACACTTCCACCTCCAAGCGTATAGCTTTAGGTCCCCCTCTGACCAGCCGACCAAGCAAGAAAGCAAGCAAGGCAAGCCATAGTTGAGAATCCTACTGGCGCTCTTGAAGTTCCACCCCAGCTAACTAAAAGTAACGGCAAGCTGGGGACGAGGCCCTAACCGACTCTCTGAGGCATTCAAGACCGCAGTGTTGCCACTCACATTCAGCTCGCCACAAGCTGCCCTGCGGTTTGTGCGTTTTTATTTAACCTGGTGATACATTTTTTGTTTATATCACAAGGCGAAGGTGGTAGTTTAAAAGTTAGTGTACTGTGCCCTCCGTTGTCGCGTTGGTCTCATGATGAGATAACGCCCGTCCCAGAGAGGTTTATTATTTTTATAATTATAATTATAATTACATGAGTTCACATGGTTTATTAGCCTTTCAGAACACCCGGCTTCTGTTATAATAAGTATCGTAATTACTTATATTGATATAATGACTGCACGGATGGCGTAATGGCTTAAGTGACCGCCTCGCCACTGCTACTGCGCGAAGTGTTGTAGGTTCGAACCCCACACCGCACAGGATAAATCCCTAGTGCAGCAGTTGTATAAAAAAAAGAGGAAATGGACTATTTATTTTATCCTCATAGGTAAATGCAACGTTGTTGATGATGTCAGTTTCATTTAGTTTTTAGCATTCCATTCTCAAATAAATTTTAATTACCATACAGTAGATTTACAAATACATACGAAATAATATTTTAGTACAATATTTGTGTTTTGTAATAAAGGATGATGTTTGTTCTGTGTATTTATTTTATGCGCTGTATCAAACAGAATTGTATTTGTTCATTTGCACTTTTATCAGAAATAATGTATAATCCCTCAACTTTTAGTTTATAAAATTGCGAATCGATGTGTTTACTTTTTGTTATTATGAACTATCTTACTTCTGTATTAAGTACTAACCGTCTTACTTATAAACCCATTTTAAATATTTGACAGATAGTAATCTATTATATAGCGACTGTTCATGAGAAATCTTACTTATAAACGTTAGTTAGCGCTAAGAATAAGTTTATCAATAGCTAAATAACACAGAAATCTAAACAGCGGCGATCCCTTGTTTAAACCTAGCTAAGAGACATTATGGCAGATTTTCCGATCAGCTGGGACAGATTTTCCGATCAGCTGGGACCGATTTGCCGATCAGCTGGGACAGATTTGACATTAACATTAAACGTATAGGCCGCGCGCGCACTAGCGATTAAAGTTGGCCGATAGTTTCATCAGTCAGACGGATCAGTATAGAGTTATATGGCAGTGTGCGCACTTGAAGTTTAAAAGTTGTACGACCGAACTATCGATTCCGACTGCCCGATCCCTATTCGATCAAACTATTGAACGACTATCGGCCGATTGCATATGTGCATGAAGTTATATGCGAGTGCGCGCATTACATTCAACTAAACTGTCGCTCAACTATCGACCGATCGCACAGTCAGTACGACGCGGTATGATTGTGCGCGCACTTGTCAGTCGATTCGATTAATAGCGCGGGAGATAGGTAGGCGACATTTACAAAATGTCATTGATAACGAGTGTGGAAACTACGAAATTAATCGAACATGTAGAGAAGCGGCCGGCTTTGTATAAAAAATCTCTCAAGGAATATACTGACGCCAATTTCAAGAAATCATTATGGGAAGAAGTTTGCGAGGCAGTTGTACCAAACTGGTTGGAACTCACTGGTGAAGAAAGAAGAAAACAAGGTATATAGGTATTCGAACTATGAAGTATTAAAAATGTGTTAAAAATAGACTTTGATTAAGTGTGACTTCGTACAAATGGAGTTCAGTGTTGATTCAGTGAAGTTCTTCAGTTATTAGGATATTTAACTTTGCAATAATTGACTTTCGTGATAATTTTCGCGCGAACGCGAGTAAATGCGCCGGCCGGCCGAGCCGCGCACCGCTCTCTCTCTCATTCTTCGCGCAAGTGCATCATGCTGTCTCAGTCAGACCGCGATTCCGCCAAATTCGTATCGTAAATATTACTTGGACTTTTTTGGCCTGGTTTTATGTATAATCCAGATGAAGTGATTAATTTATCAAATTGTCTAGACAATTTAGTAATTATACCTATATATTGACCAGTCATTATGTATAATTTTATATTAATCACCTTGGCTTTAACATATATATAATTCGCACTAATGCAATAGGTTTTATCCTGTAATGTTGTAAGTTGTATGAATAAATAAATCATTTATTTTAATCATCGTTTGTTTAGAAGAAAGTTAAAGAAAGGAGAGGAATTAGTGAAGTTTATTAGGAGTAATAAATAAAATATATGCATAAAAAAGACAAAAATAATATATTAGGTATTGGTATATAGGCACATAATACTACTGATTTGGGAATCATTTCAGCTTGCCTCCTCGACTAGAAATAGACTGTCAGCTGAATTCAATCGTGTAGTGCGCGCACCACCACGAGACTGAACTATCGAGCGACAGTTTGAGCATAATCGTTATACGATTGCGACTAAACTATCGGCCAACTTTAATCGCTAGTGCGCGCGGGCTCTTACGAAAATATTAATTAAGTACATAAAAATGAAATAGGTGGTATATAGAAGATTAAAGCTAGCTCACAGCTAGTTGCACTCACTGATCGGTTAACAATTAGCGAGGTTAAGCAACGTTGGGTGCGGTCAGTCTATAGATGGGTGACCGCTTAGTGGTATTTCATCTGAGCGTTTCCGTGCTTCGGAGGACACGTAAAAAGTCGGTCCCGGTTGTTGTCAAATTGACAGCAGTCGTTAAGCCATGTCAGAGGCCTACGGGCGGCTTGAACAACTCTTGGCAGCAGGTTGGCCACTAACCACACGAAAAGAAAGAAAAAGAAAGAAGTAGATTTAAACTTTTTGAAGTAAAATGGTACACATGGCTACACATCAAGTTAGATACCCTATATACGCATAACTACGCTACATACAAAATAGAGAATTGTCGAAAAGGGACAGTGCATAGTGGTGTCGATGTAATGGTAAGGATAGAGCGTAACGAAAATATAACGCACTCTCTCGCACGATTCACAGCGTTCAACTCCTAATAGTTCAAAGTCCAAACAGCTTAGGTTGATGTGTCGCTGTGTGTACAGCGCTGTTTTTTTCGTACTGCGGGATTTTCCCGATAATATCAAATAATTTAACATTTTGTAGCGTAGAGAAGACGAATGAAGATCTATAAAGTCTGGTTAAATCCGCTTTACGATTTTTGCGATGTAGAATATCGTATCAGATATCATATCATAAAAAAAGGATGTACTATATGATTTGAATTTAAAGTAGTGATTTGCTAATATACTTCCATCATGATTTGTAAAGCTGCAAATAATTACAATGATTCGATGTTGACTACATTATAATATCAAAACTCACATAATATCATGAAGTATGTATAACAAAAACATTGCAAAAATATAATCGAGTAAAAACAATCAGAAACTAAAGAACACGAGTATTTTGTTTATTGATGTTAGTAAATGCACTTTTTAAGAAAGCATAGTATTTTGTTATTGTTCTTTAGAATACGCAGCAGTTAGTTATGATTATGTGTATTTAAAAATACACTGTACTTGTTTATTCCAAACTGTGAAAATTGATATTTTTATTACCGTCGCTATCATACAAATCAGACGACAAATTTATTTCCTTATAGTAAGCTGGTTATTATATTTAAACGAAGTGATAATATACTCTTTTAATAATCATCTCTTTTAATTAGGTATCAACCTAAAGAAAAATTCAGCACGCGATCTGTTAACGATAAGTTAAAGTCGCTACGCCATAGATATTAAAACCTAAAATTAATTAAATTTCATTATTTAGTAAATTAGTTTAGTCATGCTCTATCCTGACTGTCAAATGTTGCAAGAATAAAATTGTGTTTCGTGTTTTTGCGAGCTATCGCCTGAAAAACCGTCAAAATTTATTTATAAGTAAAGAAATGTTATTCATTGATTAAAGGTATGAGAGCTTTTTAGATAAGAAATAGCTAAGCAATGTTTAGCGGTAATTTTATGAGGCTGTAAGTTTCGTATAGCTTTTGTAGTTTATTAACACGCATACGATAAAGTAGGACAGCCCCGTAAGCCTCCTCATGATAAAATTATGGTTAATAACTAATAGATGTGCCACTAAAGGCTCAGTGCAAACGAGCTACTGACCACAGCCACCGTTGCCTAGCGACAAACAGTTAACACAATTTTTCTTACATAGTCAGTCCCACGCAAACCAAAAATGATCCGTCAGCCTTTTCATGATACCATTTTATTAAATAACAAATAGATGCACCGATGTTACTAAGACAAACAGCCACCGACCACAGCCATAAATCCACACAGCTGATATAAAAATCCGCAATACAAGACCGGTGGCCACCACTCGAGACACAGTGTCCGCGACACAACACCGGTGTTGGCTAATCGCTAAAAAACGCAGCCACCGAACCACCATTGGTGGCGACCACCGATCACCTTCCTTTGCGCGGTACAGTCACTTGTGGCGCGCGACAATCTTCGATGGCTGCAGTCATGGCTCATTTGCACGTCAGCCTAAGGTATCAAATACAAAATGCGTATCTATGTTTTTCGAATACAGACCATATATGAAAGACATAGAAATCACTTTTGTACATTAAAATACCAATCTCACATATCAGGTATAATCTTCTGTGATGCATAGAATTTATAATTATAAATCTATTGAGCGGCAGCGGCCCGTCAGCGCGTGGCCAACCACAATAGATTTTCAATTAAGTCTCGCCAGCAATGGACAGGTTGTAAAACAAGGAACATAATAACTACTCGCAAGTCCGACCGTCTCCGAAATAAAATGAATATTTTGTCCCATGCGCAGTTCCAATGCACAATACTTGAAGTATTGGTAGAGTCTTTATACGAGTTTCTGAGAGTGCCGCACGGCTCTGGCTGCACCAAGATATGTAAATGATATGAAACAAGTAACTTTAACGTACGTATTTCAAAACTGTCGCGAGTATTATGGCATTATTTATTTCTATTTTCTGTAATTCTATTAAACGTGTTTGTTATAATATAATTCGCCTTTATATGAATGGTGCTAATACTAACTAAAATGCGAATGTTTGTATATTTGTTTGTTACGCTTTCACGCCTTAACTACTCGATCGATCATGCATGCCAGCATTATGAATATAATTTGAAATGAATTTCGCATGAAATGAAATTTATAATGAATTTCGCATGGAATGAAATTTTGCATATACATTGGCGGGGGGTACAGAAAAGAAAATAGCGACCTGACATCTGAGAAAAAAATACAGTTCCCAAGCGAGCGAAGCCGCGGGCAAAATCAATTGTTATATATTTACTCTTGCTACTTATGTGCTCGCGTAGAGTGACCAGCGTAGTTAATGCCGGTTATTTATCATGTTAATGTGTTTATTCAGTTTCATTGCTCGGACCACACTATGTTTTCCACCGCAGCTAATTGATGACGTCGAAATGTGCGTTATAATTCTAAAGAAGTCCGTATTGGGCGTCGTCCATCACGGCAATAACCTTGTGAGTAAGACGAATCAATCATCACCCCGCCGTGCACATCCCTTTCAAAAGTTTTTTCGCGCAATAGGCTGTAAAAAAAGAGAATATCTGTTATGATTGATGTTCTTTGGTAATCTTTCAGCCGCTATATAGAGAGGCCATTAGTGGTAACTATTTGCGAGATGAAGCTTGAGTGTTGTTGAATGATTATTGCAATTTTATACGATTTGGACTACTAGCATCAACCTATTTAAATCTCAAATTATTTAATTGGTCGGTAACTTATTATATCTAGGTATAATAATTGTCTGTTACATTGTCTTATTTATATAAAAATCTGCTTCTATATGTATTTATCCTCAAATTCGAGATATGGACTTCAAATTTTAACGCAGCGTTGCATTTCTATTTAAGTTTCTTTTTATATAATTTTATACAGAAGTTGCCACGGTAAATATCAGACTGCGGCACGGCAAAGCGAGAACGCGTTTAGCATGTTCAGAGTAAAGTTCAAAGGGGTTGCTAATCTTATTTTTTGTTAAAAATTCCAAGATATTTTCACAAATGCAATTAACTGCTTATATATTCATAATCTGGTGATGGTACCACACCTTGTAGACCGTGACATCCAGCGTTGGATACCAAAGTCAACCAAAGTATTATTGAGTTTTTCATGGACAATTCTTAATAATAGCACACTAGTCCAGCGAATTGATCGGCAGCAGGAGCCTGACTCCTTTAAAGTCTGTCTTAAAATGTTGCTGTATTGATGGCGATTTGTGGATTTCGTACAACTAGGCACCACAACAAATAGGCACCTATCTCTTCCCCTACAGAGGACATCCACAAATCGTCTTCAATATAATATATCCAAGATAAGGCATAATATTGCGTGTATTCGAATAGGCAACTTTTCTAAATAAATATCTTTCAAGCATACAAGATGAGGCATAATATTGCGTGTATTTGAATAGGCAACTTTTCCAAATAAGTATTTTTAAAGCAATATAAGTGGCGCATACATTTCTTAAAACTTCATAAAGTATCACAATTCTGTGTAATTTATACAGTAGTAAACTGAGGAGACATCGACTCGAATAGTTGTTTTAAAATTCAATATTACATTCCTTGGAGGCTTATTGAAACATTTTTCATTACATTTGAAATGCTTTGAAAGGAACTTTCATTCAGCTCGGCATTCCAAGTTCCTCCTTATTAGTTCTGCACTGTATAGCTCAAGGCGGGAGAGAACTATCATGTTTTAAGAAATATCTACCATCTATATCTACATATATCTATCTATCTACTACACACATTGTTCTTCTTTGAAAAGTATTGATTTATTTTGGTATAAGGTACGCTTATAGATACATAAAATCCCCATTCACAGGTCCATTTACACTCTCTGAAGGTATTATCGAAGTGAAATCTAATCAAAACGATCCTTCAGTATATACATCAATGGTGTAGTCGCCGTCCAATATAGTGACTCGAGCGCTGATGAAACTGTTTTATGGGACATTCTATTCAAGTCAAAGCATACGCGTTTGCTTTGACTCGTATAGAATGCCCATACAGTTTCAAATTACTGCATTCTCGTTAATCCTAATATTGGACGGTGGAACGTAGTTTCAGTTGTAACTACAAAACGTACAGTTTCAAATATTATGAACTATACGTTCGCTTTTGTTTAAGTGGAAGTTGGAAAGCTGGGCGTCGGTAATGAATCGCTGTGGCGAAATAAATGCGTTTTGATGACAGCAAGACTGTGCTGACTCGATTGCGCTGAGGGCTGATATACTTGTGTGCACATTCTTTATGTTCTGCCTGTATGTGTCTGCCGCAATTTACAAGTAATGCCAAGGCTTTTGTCTACTTTAGATAATGTTATATGATCAGAAGAAAAACATTCTTTTTACAAAAAATAAAATGTATTCTCGTTTAGATAAATAAAGAAAGCTATTCTTTGGAATATAAATATATTATATTCCAAATTATTATAGCGTTTAGACCATGCCATGTTGTCTCAAATTGACCATAAATCATAATCATTATATTAATCATTATGATTTATGGTCAGGACTAGATATCGGACAGTATTCAGCTCTGATGAAGTCCAAAACGTTCGTTTCCAACCATGCTTGGGTGGATCGAGCTTTATTATCTGGTGCTGAGTCTTGGCTAAAAGGACCATTCTTGGTTATGGAACATGGTGTTGTTAAGAGACCACCTTCTTAAGAATCGTATCTTGACATCGGCACATGGGGTGCTAATATTATGACACCTTTTTCAGAAAAATATGGCTCAGACACTCCTTGATAGCTAACAGCCCACCAAACCATCACTGAAGTCGGATAATGTCCACGTTGTACTCTGCTAACTAATTGGGAAGCTTCTATAGAGCTTTAAGCATAAACTCGGTCATCCTGTTTTTTAAAACATTGATCCATAGTAAACATTTTCTTGTCAGTATAAATTTCTTTCTGTGGCGGCTTCCGTTTGCGTACTGCTTAAGAAGTGATTTTGATTTTATCACCCTATTCGATTTTGAACAAACTACTTTCAGGATATGCGTTTATTATGTTACACTTTGTATATAATATCACAATACTGGAGCTAATCATTTTCATTTTCCTATAAGTATAACACAAACGCCATGAACGTAATTTAAAGTTTATATTTTAAAGAAAAATAAGATATAAATTATAACGTATGACTAAGATGTCTAAAATTTGAAAGACTGGCATATCTGTCAAAGTTCAAATGCTGTCTTTAATGTATGCTGCTTCAAATTTAACAGAATTTCTATTCAAAATGGTATCCCCTTTAATTCTCAATTTTCAGTAACCATGATATACTAGGGTACTTTTTATTAGGTACTAGGTACTAGTAACTAAAAAATCCGGACCCAGTTCACATACTACATGTATGCAAACTTTAGGATTAATGAAATTTCCAAATAAACGTTTATCTTCTATTTACCCTCCTTTAATGTAAAGTTAGTTGATGTATTACAAACCTTTTTAATAAACGAAAAGCCAAATCAGTCATGATATTTTTCAATTAATGCGACCTTTTTAAGACATAATTTTATATTAATAACACTATTAGTAATTCTTGACTGGTTGGAGTTATGTAAGAAAGAGGACATAAAACTTTATAAAATCCAGTGATGTGACGCATAGTAAAAGTGTGACGCCGCAAACTTTTTGATTCGGTGTCAGTCAATGAGACGAGCTGAATTAAAGATATTTTTGCTAGACAGAGATGTTCCAGATTTTGCTAATTAAATGACATTGTCGATAAAACTTGTAAAATACAACAAAAGTCGCAAGATAGCCTTAGTTTCACGTCTATGGAAGACGTGAAACTAAGGCTATCTTGCGACGGCAATGAACGAACGAAAAATGTAAAGAGGAGCGAGGAGTAGAAATATATCTATGTTAATCGAGAACGTGCACATTTCTGGTTTATTAAGTTTTGTAGTGAGAATTATAAGGAATGAAACGGAAATATTCTGCAATTTGTGTCACCGATTTATTCATATACAGATCGCAACGGTACCCGACATGAACAATGTTCATTGAATGGTCTATTACAAATACATACATATATCTTGTATTGCCTTTCAGTATCGTTTTATTATCAATTAAAATATACTAGCTAAACAAAAGGACGATCTAATAGCAATATTTATATACATAGGTATACGACACGAATAGCAATTTGTAATTGTTGTTCGCGTATTTCAGTTCGCAATCAGAAAACGTATTAAGCACAATCCAAACAAAGACGGTCCAGGTCACGAGCACTGGTTAGACTACGCAGTGGAGGAGTACGGAGAGAAACTCGTAGCTGACATGAAGGTGGTCTTCTCTATTCTCTACCTGTACCTGCCCGTGCCCATATTCTGGTCACTGTTCGATCAGCAGGTTTGGTTATTTTGAATATCCTATCAATATCCTATCTAATATGAATAAAATTATATTCTAGTTAATGCTTATTACTAAGGATTACGGTCATAATATTGTCTTAATGAGTGTGCAACAAAAAACACGATACCTACCGATATACCTAATCTGATAACGATTGCTGACAAGATTCAGAAGTACCGGCTAAACAAGCAGTTAGCCGGTACAACAATCGTTAACAGACTATACCGGTTTAGCTTTAGATAGGCCGGGATTATAATAAAAGCATGTTGAAATTAGTTAGACCTTCATATATAATATCACTGTTTCTTTTATTGCTAAGCATATATCAATACGCTAAGCAATAAACGAAGTTCCAAGTACACTAACGTGTATCGTCAGCTTCGAAGTTACTCTGTTTGTTCTTGTTCTGAATAGCTCTATAGTCTGTCTACTACAGCTCAAGGCGATGTTGTCCGTACTTGGACTTTCGTGTTGTAATTAAAACGAATACTAATGGATTAGCACTATAAATCGAAATCTATTCATTAAAATAATTTAATTATTGTTACGTCTTATTACGTTTATGTTTTAGTGATTACTGGGGTAGCAAACAAGCTTAGCCCATCTGATTAGAAATGGTTACTGCTGTTTCTATAACCTGCTGACCCTGTAAACATTTCTATAAACGTACCCATATTGGTAGTGGTATAGGAGGTTATAGCTAAGCTTTTATATAATGATATTCCTCTTAAACAGTTTTGTCAACTGTCATAAAGATGTGACTATTTGAATATCTTATAATCATCCACATAGGATTTTCAATAGCGCCTACGAAGCGCGCTGTAACCAAATTTAATTAGGTAAAGTAGAAAAATAAAAGTGATATTTTCGTGGAGCTAGAGTGCCGTGATTTCATTTACAGATGCACATTGGTTCTATGCCGAAGTTGATTCTAAAGAGTATAAACCAGCGGCGCAAACTTTTGATAACTAGCACATTTTATATTCTCTCACACGCTTTTATAAGTTTGCACATAACTAGGTCACGTCGGGTTATCCATTCTGAACAAGTGAAGATTTATTTTTCTGTTATATTTCTTAAGTGGCGGTAACTGTATTAGTAATTGCAGGGCTCCCGTTGGACTTTCCAAGCTTCTAGGTTGAGAAGCGAAGTGTTTGGCGTTACTCTCATGCCTGACCAGTTACAAGTAATGAATCCGGCGATGGTGTTGCTAATGATCCCGGTGTGCCCGGGTGGCGCCTGGCCGCTGTTGCCGGACATGCTGCCCCTGCACAAAATGTTTATCGGCGGTATGCTTGCAGCGCTCGCTTTCGTTTCCGCTGGCATCCTGCAAATCGGAATTGAGGTAAACGCAATACTTTACTAGTGTATGTACTCAATACAAAGTGATATTCTACATTAATTGTTGACATTTCCTTAACTTTGTCTTATTTTAGGATTGCTATCATGGTAGGCAGCGGTTTGGCTGTGTGTACCTTTGTCATTGCTGAAAGCTATGAGCGGCTATTATCTCTTGCCATAAGGGAGGCCGCAAGCTAGTATGCCACATGCAGCAAAGAAAAAAATATCACGTCAATATACATCATTAGTTCTTTGTGCAGTAATAGATTTATCAGCTTATATGAAGTCATTTTCAGCTTTTTATGTAGGTCGATATGATAAAGATGTTGACCTTTTGGTTCTGGCCTTAATCCACTTATTGTCAAAGGCAAAAGAAATTAAATTATCTCTCATGGTGACAAGGTGACATATGAACGCCATAGTATAACAGTGGAAGTATTGAATATACGTTTAGGTTACTTGCTGGCTTTTAACAAGAGCTGAGCGTATGTGATGACATTGACTGACAGTATGCTAGTATATTTAATCACCATTCTTTAACAATTGTGCCAAAGTATATTTTTGTCTGCTAGGTATTGTAACAATGGATGCATGTACAAGGGAATACACAATTCTACAAAGCAATAAATTATAATATTAATGCAGCAGAACGAGTCAGGTTCCGATAGTCATTTATAATTCAGGCAGGTGAAATGGTATGTGGGCGCTATATGTATCTATCTACACTTTGTGACAAATGCAAAGCCAATTACTTGGCTTATTAATTCGGCTAAAACCAAATATACATTATTAAATATAGCCTATATTTGGTACTAACCGAATACAAAAGAGAGAGAATCTGAGAATCCTACTAATATTATTAATGTCAAAGTTTGAGAAGATGGATGGATGTTTTGGTAATCTTTCACGCAAACGCAAACTACTTAACGGATTTTGATGAAACTTTACAGTAATATTGTTTGTACATCAGAATATCATATAAGCTACAAAAATATCTATCTTGATATAAATCTACATGAACGCGAGTGAAGCCGCGAGCAAAATCTAGTTATGTATATTATAGTAAAAGTATACCCACACAATAAGGGATTATATAAATATTAAAATATGTACAACACAAAGCGTACTAAGCTTCGAAACAATGATTTGTCTATTGCCTACAAATATTTGCTCCATGTGGGATAAACCACCGCCCTCGGCAGTGTACTCACTGGATAGTGGCGAGAGGGCTACTGGATCCACTGTGCTTTCTATGCAATCAGGTGTAACTTTAAACTAAACTGAATAACATCATAGTTTTTTATGCTGAGTAAGCGATGTTACGAACTCCCGTGCTTCGGTAAGCACGTGAAGCCGATAGTCCTGTGCCTAATCTCACTCCGGTCGTGTTAGATTCGAATCATCGGACTATGGAAGTTAGGGAACAAACAGTGCACTTGTATTTGACGCACACACTTGTGCACTATAATATCTCCAACGCAATAGCCAGTCTCCAAATATTGTCTTACGTTTATGCGAATGTTATACATTAAAATGCCATGCCACAACCACATTCACAGGGAGACTCTACCCCGTGAATGCCTGTTAAAAATAATTATAACTACCTAAAATAGTATTATGTATTCAGTAGTATTGTATTGTTTTTAAAATAAAGTGTTAAATAAGCATCGCGATAAAATCGTGACCGAAATCCAGGTAGATAGATAGATAGAGATCATTATTAAATAAGTAAGGGAAAAAATATTTGTTCCAGCGCTCTACACTACAAGTACCAGGACATCATCAAACGGGGCTGGTGATAATGAACACTCTAGCATGTACGGTGGAGGTGTCAGTGCGCGGGAACGGCGTGGCATCTGTCGAGCGGCACGGCACTGTCCTCATGACAGCGCTGCCGCACCATATGCTTATGGTCACGGCACATTGCTCTGAGAACTGTGCCGGCAGGATCATGAAGAAACACACCGTCAAACAGGACGTCAAAGCAGTCGCAGGCATGGTAAGTTGCTGATTTTAGATATAATTATTCTACAGGTACACGAGCTAGTGCATTTTTAATTACGTCTACCGTTCTGTGGGTTATTGGGTTGGTATGGGTTTGCTAGACGTTCACGTCAAGTGAAATTACTCTATTCAGAGCTTACTGCACGTCACTTTACACAAGCAGTCTGTGGGCCAGATACACTCAAAAATCATACAATGTTCTGCTTGTCCAATTTAATAACGCTTTCCGGGTGTTGTTGGGGCTGCCTCGTTTCTGCAGCGCCTCTGGTATGTTCTTTGAAAATAGAGTGGATTGCTTTTACACCACCATCCGTAAAAGATGCGCACCCTTGCTTCTGTTCTTCTGTTGTGCTGTCTTGGCAATGATTGCTGATAGGCTTGATTCTCTTTACATGAATCATTGCTCCAGGATTCATGTAGAGAAAAACTAGCAGCAAATGTAATGTTTACTTTCTTTAGTTTTAAGTATACTAACATTCATTTATAAGAATTAATGTAACTAACATTTATTGTATGGGTTTACGTTGCCTGAATAAAGAAAAACTATTATTATTATTACTGACTTACAAACGTTCGAACAACGGACATAGAGTAACTCCGGATTGCATGCATCCCACAAATTTTTATCTTGTTTGGAGACACACAACACTTGGAGCAGTGGCAGTAGCGAGGCGATCAATTAAACCACGGCGCCATTCGTGCGATTTGATTTTACAACTATAGCGAGTGAATATAAATAAAATGTGATACTAGTTATGAATAATTATAATAAACCTACTTACATGCCAGAAGATTCTATACGCACCCTTAGAATTATAGTAACCTATTTAAAAAATATAAATTTTTGGGAAATGTTTAATTAAGGTTTGTACATATTTATTTTGTAAAAATGGAGGAAGTTGGAATGAAAATTCATAAAACTCATATAAATATCATTTAATTTAATTGTTAACTAATGTATCTACATATATTACGAGAAAATAAAAAGAAAAATGTTAAAAAACTATTTTTTCATTATTTAAAAAAAGGTGTCTTTATTAGGTCTTTGTAATATAAAAACCACAGTTTTTTAAAAAGACTCTTTGTTATATAGGTCCCTCTATTTCTAAATATTTGGTCAAAATATATTATATTTTATATATTTTTTATTTTTCGTTAGTACATACATACATACATAGATTCATGCCTGTTTCCCAGAGGGGTAGGCAGAGACTACGGATTTCCATTTGCTACGATCCTGACACACTTCTCTGGCTTCATTTACTTTATTTTTCGTTAGTAAGTCACTCTATTAGTAAATTTGAAATTATTTATGGGGTTTGTGTTAATATAAAAAATATAAAAGATAGTAAACAAGTTTTATTAGAAACTACACTTATTAAATAATCACTCCAGATGTTAATCTATATCCACTGTTTAATAAATATCACAGGTTGTAAAGGAACTGAAAACTTCTAAATTTAACATCGCTTAGCATAGCTTCTAGCCTTTATAATTGTTGTTAGTTGTACTTAAGTATTAAAGTATTAGGCACTCATATTCTTTATAACAGTCTTAATCATAACAGTCTTTATGAAATTATAATTATTAATTGTGAAATATATTTAAATTGGTACTAGTTTCGCAAAGTTGTAATAGTAAGTATAAAATAGTATACAACATACAAAACTTAATAATAAAATTCTACTAAAACAACATTTTGAAATACTTAATAAGCAAGTAAATAATTAAATAATAGAATTATAAAAATCTCTGTAATAACTATGAATTAAGTTTTTATTAATGAGATCACGTTAATCAGTTTCCTTACGTGCACTTAATTCTAGTATTTGTAAATATGCTTTGGTTACCGTTATGTAATCTATTCCGTCCATTTTCATTGTTTATTTCTTATATTAACCATAGTAAATTATTTTTGAATGTATGAAGTTTTATAGAAATATACGAAAGGCTGCGCTTTACAAAATGTTAGAACTGTGATATTGTTCCATGATATGTGTTTGTTTTGATCTTCATTAAAATTATATCCCGTATCATGTAAGATCTTAAAATGTATAATAAATCATATACCAACTCACACACACATTAAAAGGTTTACCATTATTGCGAGTGTTCTTAATTAAGGTGACTTATTTCTCTTAATCTCTTTTTAATTAGACTATGAACATTATTTCCTTTATTCTGCGTATGGCCCTTTACTAAATATTTGTGAGTAATAGTGTGAATATTTTTGAGTTTACATGCAGCATAAGAATATAATGTAGTAATATACTTGTTTTTATTCTGTCTACAACAATTATCAGAAAAAAGTGATGTGAAGAGTTTTGTTAGAATTCTGCTCATTTAAATGTTGTAAATAATCTAAAATATATGACCCAATTTCGCTAGCACCTCTGTTTCCTTGAAACTCATCCCAGAAATTAAAATTAAACGTAAACATTATCGTAAGCCCCTATCTTTTTCACATTTTCTTAATCGTTCTTTTTAAGCTTTTTATTCGAAATGCCATTTAGATTTATAAAAAAATTATGACGTGTCTCCAGTGGGACACTGCATAACAGCCTGCAAATCATAGACCGCGCAAATATTTGTCTCGTCAATATTTTGACGATCTAAACGTTTTTGTTGGCGACACAAATCTTTTTCTTTTAGATGATTATCATATTTATCTTGAATTTCTATTTTTTGAGTGGGGTTCGTTAATTCTCATAATCGAAACACAGGTCATACCTATCTTTCTTAGACTGAAAAATCCTATATTAAATTCCTAGTTAAAGATATTGTAATACAACCAGTAGTCACATGTGGGCTTTTCCTCTTCTTTCTATAATTTATCAAAATCTTTCCATAGATCCATAATTGTCTTCTCACCGCTAATATACTCCCTACTAGTAGAAGCTCTCAAATAATGAGACTCTATCCTTGGAATCGAATTTATATATCCCTTAATACTTTCAATGAGATTCACATCTATAGGCTTTTTTGACACCTTTTTTTACTCCTATTATCTTTAGTGACGAAATTTTCAGGATCAGTTTTATTTTTTATAGTTCTAATTTGGTGGTTACTTATGCCTAGCGTGTTAAAAAAAAGGTCTTACAAAAACGAATTCTATTTAATTAACCCCAACTGTAAAATAAAATGCAGTATTCGGTAATCTAGGTTTGGCTGAATTTGTGCTTATATTTAGGACGAACTTTCATCATACAAGATCTGATATAACATCTCTGTAAATCAATGTTACCTGTTAGTAACAGCACTGTGCATGAGGTCTCGTATTCGAATCCCGAGTCGGGCCAACAAATAGTTTTTGGGTTTTTCTGTAAAAAAATCTCAATAGCAGCCCGGAGTTAGGAAGTTGGCGATGTTAGACACGCCAGTGCCTCAGAATGCACGTAAAGCCGTTGGTCCTGCGCCTGATCTCTTTCCGGTTGTGTCGGATTGCCGTCTCATCGGATCATGAGAGTTAGGGAACAGAGAGTGCACTTGAGTTTGCGCACACACTTGTGCACTATAATATCTCCTGCGCAGGTGGCCAGTCTCCGTTAAGATTGGCTGCCGTGGCCGAAATTCGGTCTGGAGGACATTTATTATTTATTATTATGTTACTCGGTGATAATATAGAATTCGCATGGTGATAGAATTTTTGAAATCGGTTATATAGTTTTTGGGTTAAATCGTTACAAACAAACAATAAATCAAATCTTTCCTCTTTATGATATTAGTATAGATTGTATGTACACTATCATTGTCTATCATGTAAATATAACGTCTGTGCCTACTCTTTTTAGTTTGGACACAAGTCGTGCGATCTATATGAAACTTTTTCACCCTTGTTTAGAAACTTTCGTTTAATGTAGATACAAGGTGTATTGAAATAAAATTCACTTCAGAATTCCTTAAGATAAAGTGTTGTTTAGAATTCGCGGCAGGTTTTTAATATAACTTTTTAGAGTTCGATAAAACTCTTATACAACAGCTTTGTCCGTCCGTCCGTCTGTTATACAATTTTCAACTCAAGAACCGTAAGAGCTAGTGACTCGCGATCAACGCCATTCGACTCAGCATAGTCGATATACCCCGAAATGACTATGATCTATGACCTCTGACCTCAAGGTCACGTGGTATCACGGGACCTTTGCATATTATTTGAACCATTTTTTCGAACTCTAAGATTTACGGTAATTCATTGTCTAATTTCATTTGTTCTAAAGGTATTCGCGAGACAGCATTTGGAAAACACATAAAACTTCTATTTGTACTCTCTCACCTACATACCTATTGCAAATATTTGTAAATTAAGTTCCAAATTAAGATTATGTAACAATAATGTTCCTATTTGTCGGGCAAATACATGATCAATGAATATAATAATGTTAAAGAACATACATAGGCTTACGCCTGTATACCCAAAGAAGTAGACAAATGTTTTTATATATTTCGCCAGCTATAAATGTAGGTCCCTCGTGATAAAGGTGAACTGATTGCCATTTACCGAGCACAGCTTCTCACTATGTGCAGTACTATAATTTCTTTAAAGTAAATCATAATAATGTTTTGTCCGATTCGGGAATCGAGGAATCAAACCGAAGATATCGTGCATTTTAATCGCGTCGCATTAACTAACGCTGCGCTATCGAGGCAGTCTTATTGAATATATTTCTTTCAAATATTTGGATAAAATGGCTAAGCTATGTAAAATGAAAGCAAACATATGAAGCTTATTAGCAAATAAATATATATAATTATTATCAATTTTGCTATAATATTGTAAAATTTACAATGTTTTAAGGTACCATAATAATCGTTATATTGAAAGGGCTTTCTAACAACATTTTTCTTTGTATGTGTTATTCTGATACGTGGCCGTACGTATCACGTTTGCTAACAGAGATAAAAAATATAACTAAAAACAAAAAAAGTATAAACGTAAAAGCATAAATAGAACAAGTATTAAATTCAACGAACAAGGGAGAGTGGAGGTTGGCTGCAGTCGGACGAGAAAACGAAGTGTTCTACGTAACAGTGAGTTCACACGATGTATAATAATATATGCATGCAACAATTTGTACAGAATTCTCATACCATGTGGGGATTGTATTTATTTTACATGTACACAACATTTTCATAAATTTTACTCTCTACAAGATCTAATAATTTATAATTATATAAATAAGCTAAGATAGCTTCTAAAACAAAAAAGAAGATAATCGGTTGACATATAGAGGAGCAAATGGTTTTGATCTGTCTCGCCTTGCTAATTTTAATATAGATAATTAAAGTGATTTATGTAAGAATTATCAGATATACAATTATTATAAAAATCTGAAAGCGTAGAAAATTACAATGCTGGCAAAATGGAAATTCAAATGTTATCCTCTAATTTCCAATAATGATTATGGTTGGATTTCGGCCACTGGACGGACGAACATTAGTAATATTAAATACATGTGCTCATACGTAATTATTTCTAGTAATTACATACTGTCTATAAGCCTCAGTGTCTAATGAGTAAATACAAATGGGTACGGTTGCGCCTCGGTGCAATTTTCGGATCGCGCAAAAGTATTACTGGATTTACCTGAAGATAGGTTCTTGAGAACGGTGTCCAACTGTAAGTGGTAGCCGGCTTTATGCTCGTTTTGTAATACCAAGAGAAAACACACTTCGGTTAAAAACTTCACGGATCTATAGACACGATAGTATGCTGTGCTATTTGTAATCCATTTTTAGATTTATGAACAGAATATTGCTGCTTTCTACCTGATGGTAAGGGTTAGATCGTTTTGGACACAATATTAGCATCAAAATATCAACGATTAAGAGTCCCCGCAAACTGCAGACTTTTGATCGGCCGATAGTTTGGTTGGTTTTTTAATCAGTATGAAAATATATGGGAGTGCGCACGTTATAACGATTCGGTATCGGCCGATAAAATAGTTTGATGAGCTACACGATTACTTTCTAACTGAACCATCGCCAAACTCTATCAGTCGACTGCTAAATCAGTACGGCGCTCTTCCACACGCGCATACAACCGATTGTTTAGTCGGCCAGACTCGCCTTATAATTCAGTTTGCTCCGAGCTGTGGCACTGGACTGTCATATCTATTTTTCATGATGGCGCTGTTTTGTTTCGGATAATCTAGTAATTTGGAATGCATCGAGTAAAATTTCTTGCAATAATCTGTTACTGTAGATGCATAGGATGCACTCAATACTCTCAAATTCTCTTCTTGATCCTCCTCCTCAGTTGTATAAAAGCAATGATAACACTTCTGGAATTCTGTAATTTTCATTATGCGACCACTCTCGTCAAAAGCCGATTTCAAACTAAATAGCAAATCGTCTGAGAGCTGACGGCCGATTGTTGTCTAGTATGCGCACTCATTACAGAACCGATTGTTTAGTCGGGCTAGTGTACGCGCTTAACAGCTAAACTCGACCAAACTATTGGCCGATCCAAAATCTGTAGATTGCGGGGTCTCTAAAAGCTATATTCTTTAATTGCTGACCGCTGACGTTTGTTTTATATATGATATCCCCTCCGTCCAGTAAGATCACCTGCTCCGATCCTCTGGGGGAGTTATTTGGATTTTTGTCCACATAGATCCCCCCCGGGGAGTTATTTGGAAGATTTTGGCCCCTTTCGTCCAGTAGGATCCCCTGCTTCGATCCCCTGGAGGATTTATTTGGATTTTTTGTCCACATAGATCCCTTTATCGAGTAGTAGTAAGGATAGACAGAAGCTGCTATGCTTTACTTGATATCAATGTGTACAATACCATGACAAGGATGGATGAGATAAGAACGTTTTTAGTAGAGGAACTTTAAGAGTAAGTTGGGTATTTTTCAAATCGTGGGATGGAAGTATAATGCATCACGCGTTAGATTTTCATCCCACGATAAAATTAATATAATGCGTGCGATCTATGTTAATGAGACTTGAAAAATAAAAAGAAATAAGGTATGTTGGATAGACACGAATGATAGAGAAATAGTTACTGTGGCGACCCATACAACTAAGATTATGTCATTTGTAAATATATATATGTATATTTTTTAATGATATGCTTTTTTTTTTGTACAATTTTCCTGATTGTCTATGACCTAAATATTTGTATATTGATTGAACCATCGAAAGAATAATGTGATTCCCTAGAGTATACCTGTTGCTTTCAATTTGTCTATTGGCAGAATGTTACACTTCTTAACACCAAACTTTATATAACGAAAAAGGTCACCTTTGTTTCTATAAGTTCAATATCATCGATTAAGTATTAAATAAGTGTGTCAGTGGATATTGCCTGTCAGTAGTCATTAAATTATAGTCAGAACTCAATAAAAGAAATAAAAATAAAGTAGAATAAGCGCATTTTCTTGGTATATGTTGCTTGGGATACGAATTGATTCAGACGTCATTGCGATGATTTTGTACTCGTGGTTGATTCGCCTCAATTACATAATAGGGGTTTTAATATGAAGTTGTCGCTTTGTACGTAGAAAATTGGTAACGTTGTGATTTTCATTTTAACTATTTCATCAATATTTTTTGTATGACCAATTCTTGTGTTTGCTGTTGTTTCAATGTTTGTCTTAAATTAACAAAAACGTGATGATGATGATGGCTGATGATATAATTATGGCGATATATCGCATAATAATCTCTATATCTAACTTTAAGAACTTCATTAATTTTTATGTCGTCTATTGTGAGTTGCTCTTTATACTTTTCACTACATACGCGATCAGGAATCAGACAGGGATCGGTACTGGGACCCCTTCTTTTTATGTTAATGATTAATGATCTGCCTACAGTGGTTCGAAATGCGGAATGCCTCTTATACGCTGATGACTTAAAGTTATTTTGTGAAATCAAATCTGAAGCCGATTGTGCTGCTCTGCAATCAGATGTTGACTCTGTATGCAGGTGGAGCTTCGAAAACAAAATGGACTTCAATACCACGAAATGTTACGTGATGACTTTTGGCCGAATGCGTCACCCAATTTATTACACCTATAAATTAAACCATATTGTTATCATGAGAACTAATTCTATGAAAGATTTGGGAGTCACATTTAACCTAAAGCTCACCTTTCATAAGCATATTTCGTCAATTGCTAGGGAATCTTTTAGTTGCCTCGGATTTGTTTTGAGAAACTGTTAATAGTTACGTTTAAGTATAGTTAATTAAACGTGTTTAAATATATACAAAGGTTCCAATCTGCTTCTAGGAGTGATAGTCAGAAATTATGGATTGCCACTTGCTAGGGCCCTAGCATAACTCTTTTGTTTCAATTACTCATATTACATTTTTCGTGTACGCCCGTCAGGTACGAATACCCTTACCCTAGCCGTTCTTCAGAACCTTAGTTATATAATATAAATAGCTTTTTTTTCGTCCGCGTGGAATAGTTACTTTGGCAGCATTTTTGTTTTAAGAAACTTTTTTCAAATAATGCTCATATAAATGCTGTGGTTTACTGCAAATAGCTTAATTTAATACATTTATATAAACTACGGTTTTTGTTTTCCATCCTTTTCTAAAACATGATTTTGTGGGTATGATACTCGTGAGCATGCCACATAGAGTTGTCAATGGAAAACAGTTTTATTTATTATTATCGTAAATGCTGCTTTTAGAGGAATATGCACTCTTTTAAACTGAAATGGCAAATCGGTCGGAATTATCGGAATATGGAGAATTAAAAGATTTTCTCCTTTTGCCATTCTAGTCATGATTATAGCTTTTATAATATGGTGTCCTAGATGCGTAATTTGTTGCCGTGTACTATTACATAGTCTTGGTGCGTCAAGATTTCTCATTAACAGGACTAGAATGCCAACTTTCAGCCTTAACTTATAGAAGGCATTCCTGATAACTCTAAAGAGTTGAGATACTGTATAGGGTACGATGTCACTTGTTCAGTGTCCGTAATTTGTTCGTTTATCTGACCTACTGTCTCATTTGTCGGCGCAGAATTCACGTCTAAGTGTAATGATTCCGTTACTGTCTGTTAGCATACAATCTTATCCGACTTTTAGAAGAGCAGCCGCATATTGCCTTGGGTGACAATCGCTATGTAGTTGTACTCGCATATTTATTTGTAGTCAGACAAAACTTTTTACGTGTACCAGTAAGACGCCAGACGCCTTCAAACAGGCATTTATTTCATCTGCCGGTGTATCTCTAATAACCGGCAGGCTTTGTCTAAAGTCACCAGCTAAAAGTACCTCTATCCCTCCCATGATACCCTGGTTGCTCTTGATATCTTTCATGGCGCGATATAGTGCTTCGATTGCTTTTTTGTGGGACATCGTACATTCATCCTAAACCCAACACCGTACACTGCTGTAACATTTTTGCTAATGTTACAAACTCCCTCACTACGCTGCGCTGCACCGCCTACGACGCATCTTTCATTGTGTAAGGCGCTTGGCGTGTCCAGTACTCGCGCGACGTGTATATATTAAGACGGCATTTTTAACTAATTATACAATGTTGTCGAAAAATATACTTATTGTAAAAATAGAGGGCTTCCACACGAAGTTTCGTCTCCTATTATATATTTCATGCCCATGTAGGTAGACATTTTAAAATAGCTGCAACAGATGTTTACTTATTTACTTGTATTCAAGTACCTAAATACAAAGTGTTATGGTTTTATCTTCGATAATGACAAATTCCCATATAAACTTTCATCCCTTATTTCAACTTCTTCATGCCCCTTTTTACAACAAAAGGTAGCCTATATCCTTGCTCAAGGTCCAGTTTATTTCTGTACCAAATGTCATTCAAATCGGTTGAGATTTAGGCGCGATAATCACGATTTCTCATACAAACTTTCATCCCTTATTCATGTCCCTTTCTTACAACAAAATATAGCATATGTCCTTTCCCAAGGACTAGTTTATCTCTGTACCAAATGTCATTTAAATCGGTTGTGATTTAGCCGCGATAATGACGAATTCCCATACAAACTTTCATCCCTTACTTCAACCCCTTCATGCCCTTTTTTACAATAAAGGGTAGCCTTATGTCCTTTCCCAAGGTCTAGTCTATGTCTGTACCAAATTTCATTCAAATCAGTTGTGAATTAGGCGTGAAAGCGTAACAGATAGACAGAGTTGCTTTCGCATTTATAATATTAGTGAGGATAAGTTGCCAAGTTAGGTGGAAAAAAAATTGAAAAATTGCCAGAGATCCTTGGTTGGCGATTTTCTCTTTTGACTATCCTATTCATATTCGTGGTATATCGTTCTCGATCTTTTGTCATCCTTTTTCCTTTATCATCCATTCGTTACTCCCATGACTTAAATCTGCTCCTTTGCTTCTGGATTATTCTTACATCAGTAATAGAACTCAGATTACGAGCATTGTATAAATTATTGTAAAATACGAATAATGAAATAAATTATAAGTCGAGTAGAAATTATTAGTTGGAAAACTAAATAGCACGCTTTAATAAAAAGACAAAATAAAATATCTTTAATGAGTTTAAAATAGCATTAGAGCGATTATCAAAATAATTCACTTTAATGTAAAAAAAAGTGTGAGTGTTTTCTATGCTATTTTAATCATGACTGTGTAATTTTTATTTTTTCTTTGCTTAAGAAGTGTCTCTCATTTACTCTTCGAACATAGAGAGGATTTTATTAGGACTACCCCAATATCTTACGAATTTTCCAAATTTTTAACAAATGCTCCATTAGATCTACAATTTCAATGTTAAGTGCGTTAGAACAGATGCCAGGATACTAAAACAAACTTACTAAAATTATTGTATTGTCATCGGACTTTGATACGTATACCAATTTTAAGGATAATACAATGTTTTTGAGTGGGTGAAAATCGTGTTCAAAGGTTCCGGTACATAGATAGATATATAGATATAGATCAAGCTGATAAAGATGTATGTTAAAAGGAAAAGATGTTACTTTAAGTTCCATTTAATAAATACTATTAAGCGGGGATTTTTTTATACAACTAATGTGGCAAACAAGCATACCTGGCGACCTGATGGTAAGTGGTCACCGTAGCCTATGGCCGCCTGCAACACCAGAGGCATCACTTGCGCGTTGCCGACCCTTTAGGAAAGGAAGTGGGAAGGAGAGGGAGCGGGAAGGGGGAAAGAGAGTGATTGGGCTTCCAGCACTCTCACTCACCGAACGAAACACAACAGTAGGAATACTGCTATTTCACGTCGATATTCTGTGATAGGGTAGTCATTCCCCGGTCGAGCCGGCCCATTCATGCTGAAATCAGCAAGGTTCAACTACCTTTCAATACTATTAGGTACTGTATTTATATTATTACTTATTAACATAATTTATATCCTGCCAATATTACTACAAAAACGCTACAATCTGAATAAAAACGCGTTAAATCCGTATAAAGTTGTTTAATATCAATGTCATTTGCGGAAACTTAAATGTGTTTAGAAGACGTATAGTAAGTAAATTCTGTATTTCAATCCAATTAACGCAAATCATTCGAATACTTTTTTACTATTTATAAGAATTTAAGTAACATCGATGTTCGTTGTACAATTAAAAATGTTATATATTGGCATGTAATGCCAATTTATAATATTTACATACCACTTTTTTAACAACAACGTCGCACTTATTTAAGTCATTAAGTGTTCTCTGTATCCCGGGAGACATTACAAATATACAATTGACGGGCACAAAGTAAAGTAAGTATTTGTGTCAACCACATTTATTCCGTGTGGAACTCGAACCTAAAACAATGCGAAAGTCACAAGGCGCTCACTTGTCCACTTCGCTACCCATGCAGTTATGAATTAAACATATAATACAAATAAGGCAGATAATTATTGTTTATAGTCACCAATAATTAGTTTCAATATACAAAAACTCTATTTACATAAATACAATTTTAAATGTGCTTAAAATTTATGATAATGATCGTAATTAAATGAAAACATGCATTTGAAACCGTATGATGTCATTAGATGGGCAGCCATCGATACGATATTATAACCTACGGCCCAAATAATCAAAATATCGTATTTATCATAGTAATTACTGGTAATTACGTAACATTTTAAATGTATCTACAATTTTGATTATATGTAATACTCCTAATTAAATGTAAACACGCGATTTGATAAATATTGATGCGTTTGATAAAGAGCTGTCCATTGGATATTATTATATACCTCAGCTATATAGTGTTTGTATTATGCGATTGAACTAAGAAAAGGATTGCCGTCGACATAGTAGATATTATTTTGTCGTATTGCTCGTGCAATATACGTGTAAATAGATTTTGTAATGGTTAAGACATTAACCAACACAGCGATATACTTTGTATGTACTTCTATTTTAAGCTTGGCTATAGCAAACAGTTATTTTATATTGTTACATTTGATTGTTTCACCAGCAAAGAAATACTATTTCGTTTTAAAAAGAAAACTAACTTGGTTTACATATACATAGTTATAGTTTATAGTTATAGTATATTTGTAAAATTTGTAGTATGGTTTGCAAGTTATTAGTTGACTTTACAAACATTCGAACAACGGACACAAAGAACACCAAGACGCAAATTAACTATTTATGTATCATACAAATGTTTGTCTCGTGTGGGGATCGAAGCCACAACACTTGGCGTGGCGCAATGGTAAGTCGCCCACTTAAACCACTACGCCATGCGTGCAGAATGTTTGTTATAAAATTAGGTTTGAGTCGGTTATGTAATGGGTGGGAATTGAAAATACGGCCTGCCAATCACAGGTCCAATACCTTTCCCATTACACTACCGTGCTTTAAATAAATTAAACAATAAATTGTTTAGCATAAAGCTTGCTCATTTGATTTAATCCTAATGGATTATAGGATCAAAACATATTAAACATCAGCACTTGGGCATTATCCTAACTAATATTATAAATGCGAATGTGAGTTTGTTTGTTACGCTTTGACGCCTTAACTACTGGACTGATCATCATAAAATTTCGCATAAACGTTGTCAGGGGTACAGAAAATCACATAGGGTACTATTCATCCAGATAAAAGTAATGTTCACAAGGGGTGGAAAATTGATAAAACCTACATGTACGCGTGCGAAGATGCGAGCAAAATGTAGTTATTTCATTTTGATTTGTTAGGTACGTAACTCATAAAGTTTTTGCTGGTGATCTAAACATAAATTTGAAGAATGAACTTGTTTACAAGTACGATGGTATTATTTGACTTGTATGCAACGTCTGCTTGGCCGCTGGCCATACCAAGATACAAAATTCGTTCTTGCACTTCTGTCTAAATCGCGAAGTACAAACACAGTAAATGTAGTTTGTAAATCCATGAGACGAGAAGGCGATTTCTTATATTTTTTTAAATAAACTAACCGGCTTTGCATAGTTTTGATGAGATAGGTTCGTCCCATACGTTACCTTAGTTATACGGGGCCAGGGTTGGTGTAACTTGATATATTATTATATATAATTCGATCATAACATTATTGAACATTTGAGGAAAGTACATATTTATATTGATATACATTTTTCAAATTTGTATGTATATACAGTGTGAGTCTTCATAAAGTGCACATATGAAAATGAGTGAAACTAGACATCATTTTATCGGTTGGGAAAATAATAAAAAGATCTAAAAGAAATATTCTTCGATTTATACTTACTTAATTTTTTTTTAGTAGGTGTGGACCTTGTTCCAAGGAAACCTTGTAACTTTTGAACCACGTGGTTAATCGTGTTAAAACAAAAACAATAATAATAGTGAATGTGTAGGCAATACCGACGCAATACTATTCACACCCAAAAAAATGCCAGTGAAGTAAAATTAAGGAACATTTTACAGCAAAACTGATTTAGGTACAGTGTTTTTTTAAACATTGTTTAAAAACTCAACAAACTTCCCCATTGCCCGTAGTTATTATTAATCGAAGTTAATTGGTATTTAATAAGTTTTAAAAAAACATAAACACCACATCTGTATCCCGAATAAAACACTTTTTATGAGGGGCTAAACAAAGACCATGCCTTCCTAAGGACCTAAGTATCAAACAGGGATGTTGCGAAAAATGGTTCAAGTAATATGCAAAGGTCATGTGATTCCACGTGACCTTGAGGTCAGGAGGACATAGTCATTTCGGGCGTATATCGACTATACGACGAGTCGAATGGCGTTGACCGCGAGTCTCTAGCTTTTACGGTTCTTGAGTTGAAAGTTGTATAACAGACAGACAGACGGACGGACGGACAGATGGACGGACAGTCAAAGCTATTGTATAAGAGATTTTTCGAACTCTAAAAAAGCACTTGTAAACGCGATGTTGCAATGTTTGAAACCTAAATAAAAGCCTATTACTTAGTTAGGTTCAATACGGCTTCACAATTCAGCGCCCGAGTATGTGAACAGGATATTCATTTACGGGTTGGTTGGGCAAATGCAGTTGTATTGTACTTCGGGCGCGAAATACATATATGTTTTTATATTAGTTCATCAGTTATCGCGCATTTTATTGCTCTGGTTCGCGTTCGGTGCCTACGAGTTTCCTCTTGTTTTGTCCCTGCGAATGAATAATAAATGGCGACTTCTGATAATTACTTGTTTTTGAAGTCTCAGTAGCTATAGGATAGCTTAGTGGAAGTGGAAGATACAATATTTATCTCCTAACTTGATATTTTATATATTATTTTGATTACTTGGGTTTTCAATTATTGTTGCACGGATAGAGACATATTGTACATAGATAGAAACGAAACTATTAATACTGTCAATGCATGGCTAAATAGCAAATGGTATTGCTATTGATGCTCCCATGTGTACTATTGATACTATTGTGAGTTTTCAATGTACGATAGTAACCTAATTCCCGATATTATACTCATTTAATGTAGTACATTTGTGTCCGACCTCGTGCGCGGTTGATCGTTACGCGAGTAATCTGTTAAAATTCTATTTTGTGATAGCCACTGAACGTAAACGAAAATAATAAGCTTATAATATCAGCAGTAAACATGGTAGGTTTGTTTGTATTAGCTCTTTAAGACTGCGCCGAGAGTAAGCCAGATAATGACAGAGCTCATGCGGCGCATATTCAAATCGGCGCGCGGCCGCCATAGTAAAAAGTGCTTTTTTGATAAATATGTATCTTTATTGTCAACCAATAACTTAAATATTTGGTACGGACAAATTGTAATATAAATATATTATGATTATATATCAGTCGGTAATATTGTTAACATTCTTATCCCTCAAACCCAGCACGTAACAATACTATTACTACAAGTACATAATTTAAATAAAGTAGCCACTTCGACGACAGCTGTAGAGTAATGTGGTAACTCTAGTAGCAGCAGCGTATTGATGCATATATTTCAGTTGAAATACAGAATTCGTGTCGGTCTGCTACGACTACCTTCCATCTTAGCGGTGTATCTTAGCAAACAACCAGTTCACTAATAAATAATCCAAGCAATGAGACAAGATCTGTGTCCATTAGAAAAAAAGCACAATGTTACACAAGGACGATTTCGGAGTCCTTAAACACGCACGGTTCACACAGGGGAATGTCAGAGTCCATAAGCAGTCCGGGTCAAGCGAAAATTAAAGATAACGAAAAAACGATCGAGATCAAAACACCACAAAACACAAGCGTCTGCGACATGAGTAGGTATGTCTGTCAATAACAGAACCGATCAACAGTCGTTGTCAACAACACAGCTTTAGCTTTTCTTTTGACTTGGTTTAGTAGTCTTTTTACCAAACATTATTGTAAGTCTGTAGTCTCCCCGTGACCATGGCTGCTGAAAAGCAACCGAAACGTCGGGGAAAGTGTAAAAATAAATTAAATCTAAATAGTTTAATAATAATTTAATTAGCTTAAAAATTAGTAAAGTTTAATAGTATTACTTAGTAGTGTAAAAAAATTTCAAAATTTTGTAATAAAGTGTCAAATAAACAACGCGATAAAATCCGTATATAGCAGTTTAATTTCAATGAATAATATTCGCGTAAATAGAAGACAATATTATTATTGTAAGTCTCAATTAATATACTATCCGTAATAAAAACTTGTTTATACATTAATTTATGACCAATAATTTACAATATATTTATAAACGTATTAAAAAAGTTAACATAATTACAAAACACAAATAATTATAATACAAAATATTTAAAAACAATGGTTTAGGCATCGTAGAATTCTTCAGCATCGCTGTCAACTGGTAACGTGCTCAGAAGACTGCCAGCATTGCTACGTTGAATGGCAATGCTGATTCTTTCTCTTCTGATTCTTTCTAAGAAAATACCAGCCTTCTGATCACGCGAAACGTCGATCAGGCGTTTTGTGATCTCCCTATACAAAATACGAGCGCTCGGATCCCATGAACCTAGGGTTTCCACCCCAAACGGCTCAAAAATGTAATTGTTAACTAAATTACTATATTTACGCCGTTTGAGGGTTTCCGCGGTTGCAGCAGCAGTGCTGGCACATCCCGCAGTACTTGGAAGATGTGATGGCGCCAGGGTGTCAACGCATGTTGCGTCCCACACCAAAGGCCTGCCCATCTTCCAAGGCAACTCTGTTTAATTATAATAACAAACTAAAACTGATTAAATACAATGACACAAATACAATAATAATACAGGTACTTACTACAGTTACTACTTGTCACTTGGCAGAATCAGTATAAAATGGCAACACTACACTAATGGAAGTTAACGGAAAAATCAAATAACTTTTCATTTATATTTTTTTTTATCCGGCCTAAACTAGATAATGTGGTACTTAAAAAAATACGTAAACAATTAATGGAATTTATTTCCTAAGTTATTCACTTTTAGACGCTGATATTTATGTTAGCTAAGATTTCGCCATTGTTCTTTTCGCATTGGTGGAGGCAAGTCATTCCAACATTTCGTGGCCGCGTATTTGAAACTACTGAACTTGAACTACATTCAAGAAGTGAACCGACGACCTAATTAGATAAGAGCAACTATCTTAGTCTCCAAGACAATTTATTAAAAATATATTTTGGCGCAAGCAAAGTGGACATAGTGACAAGAATAGAAAAGGGTATGTTAAGCTGGTTTGGGCATGTCGAAAGAATGGACGAGGAAAGACTGATTAAGAAAGTTTATAAGGCTAGTGTGAATGGAACAGTCGCAAGAGGTAGACCTAGGCGAACGTTTCTTGATCAGATCGGAGGCGTTCTGGACAAAGGCCAGGTTAAGAGCACCTTGAACCGACGGGCGTGTATGAGGAATGTGATGAAAGTGAATGAAGCCAGAGAAGTGTGTCAGGATCGTAGCAAATGGAAATCCGTAGTCTCTGCCTACCCCTCTGGGAAACAGGCGTGAATCTATGTATGTATGTATGTATATTTTGGCGCTTGGCTCCTCATTATTTCAAATAACAGGATAGAACAGGATATGTTTAATTATGTTATGTATGACGACTCGACGGCTTAGTGGTTAGTGTAACCGACTGCCACGACTGAGGTCGCGGGTTCGATTCTCGCACAAGTCAAACATTTGTGTGCATGAACATAGATGTTTGTCTTGGTCTGTGTATTTCTATGTATAATATGTACATATGTATTTACAAAAATAAGTATATATGTATGTTTATTCATTGTCTAGTACCCATAGTACAAGCTCTGCTTAGTTTGGGCTAGATGGTGTTGTGTGTATGTGTAGAATATTATTATTATTTTGTTATAAAGAGGAAAGATTCGATTCTTTGTTTGTATGGATTTAACTCAAAAACTACTCCACCAATTTCAAAATTCTTTCTCTATTTAAAAGCTGTATTATGACTGACTAACATAGGCTATATATTTTTTAATGTACTGTTACTAACATAACCTAATCTACTTTTACGCGAGCGAAGCCATGGGCAAAAGCTACTTTACTATAAAGAGTTTAAAACAGATCACATTATAAAAGCAGGCAAGAGATAAATCATCATTTACTATTTAATAGTACTCTGTGTGCATATGTAATATTATTGGCTTTTTAATCCCAACTGCTATCGTCGGGATAAATCAGTTAATATGTTTAAATGTCGTGAATTTTCGACTTTACTTCATTTATTTGCCGATCATGGTAATCATCACTAATACGGTAATTCAAGAGTGATAGCTAATTCATATCATTTATTGTTTTATAAAAGTAGTACTGCAGCGGTAGCCTTGTAGGAGACCCTTGGACTGCCACGCAGAGATATAGAGTTCGATCCTAACGCGCGCATCTCTGACTTTGCGAAGTTATATATGCATATAAATATTCAGTTACCGCTCGCTTTAACTGTGAAGGAAAACATCGTGTGGTAACCTGCATGTCTAAGAGCTCTCCGTCATGTTCTCGACGATACGTGAAGTCTGCCAACCCACACTGGGTCAGCGTGGAGGGCTATAGCCTAATCCTTCTCACACTGACAAAATTCCCGTGCAATGAGACAGTTCAATACAGGGCTGATATTATTAATATTAATAGTAGTAGGAAGCGAGATAAAAAGGTACTATGAGTTAATTTAGATCATGGTCAGACTGTGAGTCAAGTTTCATCCAAATCCGTTCAACCATTTACGCGTGCTTGTATAACAAATACCCAGATATATATATATATATATATATATATATATATATATATATATATATATATCTTCGAAATCATTCACGTTTATAATCTAGTTACTAGTAAGTTATAGTAACAGCCCTGGATATAAACTGTCTCACTGCTAAGCGCGGGTTTATTCTCCGTATAACCAGGTTTGGGCCATAGTTCACTTCGCTAGCTCAACGTGGTTTGAGTGACTACAATTCAAAGAACATTATAGAGAATTCACAGATATAGTGGTTTCGTCACGATGATTTCCTTCATCGATAAAACGAGCTGATATTAACTGTTGAATACACATGACTTTGAAAAGTTAGAAGTGCGTGCCGTAGGATCGAATTCGAGACCTCTGAGTGTCAGTGTAACGGTCTCCCACTAGGTTGTCGCTGTAAATTATTATTTTTAACCGTCTTAATTTACAGTACTAAATAATTGCCTTATTCTCTCTGTGAAGTATAATCAACAAATAGAGCCACTATCACCTGACTCTTAATTTTATAATAGACTAGAGATTGTTTGCAGTTTCGCTCGCTCATGAACAGTATTTTTTCCTGGTTGCAAGGTTGTGTGCCCTTTTCTGTAACACTAACAACATGTTTAATAAATTTCATGATGATCTGTCGTCTAGTTAAGGCGTGTAAGCGTAACAAACAATCTCACGTATTCATTTTATTATAATCTAGCTGACCCGACAGTCGTCTTGTCAATCTTTATATAAATACATTTCACGTAATTAAATTCAATATCAAAATGTCAATAATTTTTTTCATATAAAATACCATTTAAATTTCCGATATTTCCTACGGATTTTGCTCAAATTTTTGTTCATACAAACCTTGTCCTAACAATTACAAACCCAACAAAAAAAAAACAGCCTTATCGGTCAAGCCGTTCTTAAGTGATGCTCCTTCATACATGTGGAAATGGGTGCGTCTCATAACGTATAAACTCATTTGGCCTAATTTCATTTTATTATCGTTCATAAGATATAATCAACGTGAGATATACCAACTGTTGATATAATTTCTTTACATATAACATTTATTTATTCTAAAACTTAATTAGTATAACGTTGTTTGATATAACGTTTATGTAATCAAAAATCATTTGGTCTAACGTGTAATATGTATATTGTTTATTTAATCGAAAATCATTAGGTCTAACGTTTAATATATATAAAAAACGTCATTATGGTAAACACCCTTACTCAGAGTACCCCGACTCGGATAGGTTTGATTAGAAGGCTAAGGCGGGAGCGAAGCGGAGCGGAGCTCCCGCCTTAGCCTTCGTGGTTATTTTTTTTAAACCACCCAGAAATAGGAGCTCCCGAAGCGGCGCTCCGTCGACCTACCTTGGCGCAGGTGGTAATCAGTTACTAGTTATGTTTAATATCTACTTAGGTTATACCTATAACTATGATAGAACTTACAAAGAATAAAACAAACAAAAATACTTTTAAATATTTATTTAAAAAATACAAAGTTATTGTTTTTTTAAGCTTAAATTAGAAGCCACAGCTCGTGAAAATTCACACTCTGAATATTCGTTTTGCCGCTGCAGTATATATTATATATATTAGACCAAATAAGTTTTACATCTTTTGAGTGGGATGTCAAACGATTTTATATTTAATGTATGTTATGTCAAACGATGTTATATTTAATGTATGTTATGCTTATAAAAATTAGTTATTTTAAAATTATATCAATCGTTTATTATATTAACTAATCGCTATATTAAATAAAATTATAGGTTCCGTTGTTATATGTTGTTAATATTAGAGATTTTGTTGTTATATCATCTATTACTTACCCTGTGGAAATTGATTTTTATTTAGATCGATGAATATGTGAGTTTGTTTGTTAAGTTAGCGTAAAGAAACTATCACCAACAAAGATACTTCATAACGCAAACAATACTGCCGACTATTTAACTTACTTATTAGTTAGACGATAAATAATGTATCTTCCACTTAAATTTGCAAGTGCCCAAGAGAATTCAATTTCCAACAGATTAAATTACCCGTGCAATTATAATGATTTTCACGTGACGTGAACAATGAGAGTTTACTTTGTTTAAACCCTTGCTTAACATACGATACTGTCAACTGACGAAGAATTAAGGCTATTTTAGTTTAATTAACACAGTTGCGCGTCAGTGATACGTTCAATTAGTAATGTCTGTCGCGTGTTTTCACTGGTATAAGTACCATTAGGTACGGAAAATATCTAAAATAACAAATGGTGTTGAAATTTCAGTTCATGCCGGTCATAATTGGACAGAATTCGGACGATGAGTTGGCGTTGTACTTCATGGATGCGAACCCTTTTTCCAAGTCTTTAACGGGAAAACCAAAGTTAAAGTTAGTATTGTAACTGTAGTGTACTTTTATTCCGTTATTTTACTATTTACTAGTAGCCTTAGTTGAGACATCGAGTTGAGAGTAGTTCAGTGATAACGCTAGAGTAGAAAAGGACATGGTCAGTTGCCATAAATTATTAGCCTAAGAACCAACAGTCGCACACGGTGCAAAATAGTGGAGCAACGCAATATTAATTATAATAATTAAGCTCTGCCCGCAGCTTCTTTCGCGTTAATGTAATTTAATTTTGTCAATAAACTTCTATCACCCGCGAAAAGTAATTTTTCTGAATGAAATGTATACTATAGCCACTTAGGTATCGATTAGCCAATTACTTCCTTTTTCCGTTAGCCTTTATTATTCCCAAGTCAGTTGGGGTCGGCTTTTCTGATCTAACCGGATTTGACTGGATATCAGTTTTTACACGGAGCGGCTGCCACCTGACCTCCGCAACCCAAAGGCTAACGATACCTTAAGGCTTGACCAGTGTCAGGATATTAGAGGGTACTGACTTTCCCAATAACGACTGCCATAGATGTTCATGGCAGCCGGGACCGACGGCTTAACGTGACTGTCAATCAGATTAGCCAATTACTGTTCCTATGTTATTAGAAAGTATAAACTTAAAGAGATAAACTGTAAACAATTTTAATATAACAATAGATGGAAGATGTACGAAGCTAACCTCGTACCACTTTTCTGTTGACATCCTGACTAGCTTTTGTGAAAATTTAACACTATATACACTTTGCCTCTTTTGTATGTAAATATACGTTTTTCTTTATATAAAAGGCAACTACCTTATTAGGCTTATAAATTATTCCTGTGACGCTGGGAACATCACAAACATTAAAAAATCGCACGCAAAGGACACTCAGACTCGGGACAATTATATGTGTAGTGGATTAAACACATTTTTGTCTAACTTGATATTTGAACCAACAGCTCTCGGCACAGTGGCAGTGGCGAGGCGATTATATAAACAATTATACCATCAGTGAAGACATACAAACTAATCCTGATTGAATGTACAGGGTTGTTTACGTGGGCGATACGGGGCCTAATAAGAATGTTTCGATCGCCGTGGAGACGGATAAAAGACTAAGCGACATCTACTACGTGTCCGATGCTCCGGTGGACCACATCGGTGAATCTGCTTACATGTGCTTGCAACCGGGCAAGTTAGTATCTCTTTTTTATAGCCATGAAGTTGGTGATGAATTTGGAGAAGGTTTTTTTGGCAGAAGGCCAAGACCAAGGATAGGATAGGCAAGACCAAGGATGCTGTAAACTAATTAGCGTAGGGCAATTCCATCATAAAATAAAATACGAAAGTTGTAAATTAACAAAGTGGCATCATGCAAATGTTAAAAAAATGAACACAAAGAACACCCAGACTCTAAACAACAATTTGTTGGTGTACGGTGTAGCGCGAGGCTTGCAGTGATTGTTGAGTAAAAGATATGTTTTAAATGTTACACACTAATAGTTTATTGTTCACTTCTACAATACGTTTTTAAATGTTAAAAATGTTATGTTAATGAAAATGTTACAATGTTGCATTGAATGTATCTGAATGTCGCGGTCACAGAAAGTGCACTGACTCTTTACGCGTTTGATGTAATTAGGTAAACGCGTGACTCGCTTATTGCTTACTAAGGCGTTCGATTATATTACGCCGAACATATTCCGGGGCACCAAAAGAATGAGAAGATGACATTAGAAAATGTTTAAATGAGATGGTAATGGTAATGATGTTTACAAATTGATTAATAAAGATAAAAATTAAGTATTTATGATCTTAATTATAAATGTTTTTTTTTTCTAGGCATGGGTGAACACGATTGATCTTTCACTGCATATTTGTTATTTCACCATAAATATGGTCCGGATGGGGTTGTCGGTAACCTATATAACATCGTGCACTCTCACTGATAGTTTGGACACTAGGCTGTTGGTGAACCAAATTTGGACGCGCACTTTCACTGTTCGTTTGTAGACTAGGCTGTCGATCAGCCACCCACGCACTGTTCACTGTCGGTTGAAGCTCGATTTCCGAAGATATGCGGGCTCTTCGTGCTCGCATTGGCTGCCAGCCGCGGCACCATAGGGCACCAGCCGCCGCGACTCCCGCTCCTACCAGGATGTACATAGCTCACCGCGTAGAGATGAAGATCATGGGATGACAGCGAATCTATCAACTCTCCTTCGCTGTTCTTCATCTCCTCTATACGCTCATGTAATTTATCTAGTTCAAATTCTATATCACTTGATTCTGATACATTAGATAGATCAGTCCACGTCATGGAGGTGTTCCTCAAAAAATTTATTTAATCTATATCTGGTCTAGAAACCGAGCTACTTAGATTGAGTTTGTTGTCAGAGTTCTTTGGAACGCGCAGTGTAAATTTGTGAGTTTTCAGCAAAAAACCAGGCTTTATGTTTATAATTTTAGCTTGAGATAAATGTTTTATACTAATTTGTTCCCCATCAAGTATGTTCACCGGACATGTATCACAAGAGTGGTAGAGATAATGGGACGGATTGGTGAGTGAAATCCATCTGTTCTTACATCTCATCCTCTTAATCTTACACTTCTCTGTGTTGGGATCGAGTTCACAAAAATTTTGATCGCTTTTTTGATGATAGACCGGTTTCTTCAAATCACATATGCATGTTTTCTGTTTGACACAAAGCGGTAGTTCATCCGAAGTAAATGTAATGTGTTACATGTGCTTCGTTTTAAATCTGTCGCGATGTATTCTGCTAGCAGGATAAGTGCCACCATAGAATTATCAAACTGATGGGGTATAGATAACATTCTATACAACTTAAATATGTCTCTACCAATCAATGGAAATGTAATTTCAAACAGGAAATAGTTTTCTGTGAATCTCGTCTTCAAATGTAGTAATGGATACAATTCTCTAATGTTATGTGATTCAATTGGCAACATTGTGTCCTCTGATAAATGCGCCGAAATTGTGTTAAGCTCTGTCTGTAATTGTTCAGGTGTAAGTAAGTGTATATTAAACTGGCCGTGGTGAATGTTACTGAAAATGTCTACGAGTGTATGGCTTCCTTTTAAGTTGCGTAATAAGTTACTGGCAGTTAACGACATCATTGTATATTCCTGAACTAACGAAATATGGTTAATTTTTTCTAGTAGCTTATTCGATCTGTTATTGAGTTTCATTATGTGTTGGTTTATAATTTTATGTTGTTTATTCGTAAACGCTATTGTTCGCTGTAATAAGTTATATTCTGACTCAATAACCGATGTATGATTCTTCTATAACTCGACAATATGTATTTCATTGTTCCGTATCAGGTGAATATCTCGGGTATACTTTTCCGCGAAATGTTCGTCCAATACTCCGAACAATGAATTTGCTAAATAGCTTACTTTATTTATAAGGCCGCGACGCCATCTGGATTGACTGCCAGACTGTTGAGTTAGCAAAAGTTTATTATAGTATTTTAGTTTGTTAGCCTCGTGCGTCAGCTGAGCGGTTATGGTGTTACAATGTTCGCCGCCTATTGTTTTGCATGTTGTATCCAAGTATGTTATTATTTTGTTGTATGCATTTATGCCTTCCCACGTGTCATAAAATATTACAAGAGTCCACTTATCTTTATCCAGCTTTAATTTTAACAGAGACTGTTCCTTTCCAAACTGCGTGATTATTATATGTACCGCTTACACTGCCACAAAGAGTCGTAAAAAATGTTAAAGGCATAACAATGTTCGAGAAGCTAACGAGGTTTGCCTTTCGTCTCCTAGTACTCTTCTGACTAAAGGTTTTCTCTTCAGTATTTGTTGTTTGGGTGTTTGTTTCCAGAGAAATACTTCGCTGTTCGTTTGTTTCAATAGGCAAGAGCGAGAGTTTGACAATCCGCCGTTTTATAATGCCATTTTCCATCTTCAAGGTAACTACACGTACGTATCCATCACTGCCAGGGTGTACGTCTATTACTCTGCCCATGATCCATTTCCCAGATGGAACATTATCTTCATGTACAACGATCATATCTCTGATATTCATATTTCTTTGAGGTTTCGCCCATTTATCTCTAGCAGTCAACTGTGTTAAGTATTCGGTTTTCCATTTGAACCAAATGCTCTGAAAAATGTTGTTAGTTAAATGCCACCGCGTACGCGCATCAAATTTTGTCTCAATGACTGCTAGGCCAGATCTTCCCGTCAAATAGTGAGGTGGTGTTAAATATTCTAAATCCTCAATGTTTTCGGTAAGCGAACACAAGGGTCAGGAGTTTAGACAAGTCTTGTTAGAATAGTGGCGTACTCTTCAAATCTTAGTCGTTGTTCGTCGACAACTCTTTTCGAGTGATGTTTCAAACTACGCACTGCTCTTTCCCACAACCCTCCAGCGCTAGGCCAGGATGGTAAGTTAAAGTCCCATTCAATGTTCATATCTACAATCTCCGAGAGTAACTTGTCATAAAAAAGTGTTTAATATCGTCATATTCTTCCTGCAGCATCCGATTTGCTCCGATAAAGTTTGTAGTTTGTTTGCTCCTGGCGGCCATCCTGTTGAGCGCAGCTCAAAATGCAGAACTGGTAAGGTCAGACACCAACTCCAGATGCACAGCCTTTGTCACCATGCAAACAAACACAGCGACATATCCTTTTGTTGTACGGACATAAAGGTGTCCCTTGTTGGCTTTCACCTCCACGAAACCAGTGTAGGCTACTCCTGTGTGGTAAAATGGCGGGGCAGGATTTGTTCTAGCCGCGGAAAGATCTCTTATCAATTGATGTTCTTTTCTTGAGTCGTGCTTTCGGAAAACTACACAATTCTGCAACTACGTCTTGATTGTTTTGATTCCACCCGGTATTCAATACTGTTGTCTAAGCGTAGCCACAGTCAAGTTAGGGCCCCCCGCGTGAAATTTTAATAAATGGGATACTTCCATCAGCAATGCCGCCAAACGTGTTTTGTTAGGTATAATTTTGGGATGTTTCATTTCAATACTCATATTTGCGCGCCTTAAGCGTCCTCCCATTCTCAAAATACCGTCCGTATCAATAAAACAATTTAAATTTAATAATTTATTTTTAGATCCAATATTGCCGACCCGAATAATTCTATCGATATCCTTAGCAAATTCCTTTCTTTGTACGTACTTTATAATTATAATTTAGTTTTACCCAATTCGTGCAATGTTAGGTACGGTGGCAAATGTTTACGCTGCCGAATCGGTGTCAATGCCCTAAGTATCCAAGCCAATATACCTACGTACTATTTTTCTAAACGAACTGTAACTGTTTAATAAATCTTCAATAGTACTAATATTTTGTTGCACAATATTGACTTGTTTAATTTTCTTGTTTCCTCATCTGTTGTATATAATAGCTGGAGATTCTGTTCTATTTGCGCATCCAAAGATGGTAACCATGATGGTTCATGCCACCATAGGAAATGTTCTAGTAGTTTAGTCGCTGTTAGCCCTCTGCTAGCACAATCCGCCGCGGTATCTGCAGATTTTACGTAACGCCAGCTGTAACTCAGCATGATCTGTTTTATAGCGTTAACTCTGTTGGCCACTAATGGTTTCCAGTGTGCTGAATCACCGTGCAGCCAGCTCAGCACCACCATGGAATCACACCAACCATAAATTTCATATGTACTTTTAACACTTTCTTTAATTTTGTTCATTAGTTTCGCTAATAGATGTGCACCACATAGCTCAATTGTCGGTAGTGTTATCGCTTTCTTGTGTGGTACAAGTTTAGATTTGCCCGCTACTAATATAGTTTGCCGACTGTGTTTTGTTTGTGGGCATATACGGCATATGTATAGGCCTCCATGGAAGCGTCACAGAAACCGTAAAATTCAATAACACTATCTTGTTGTGTTAAAATCCATCTCGGCACCCCACAATTTTTGATGTTTTCGATATCCGCTATTAACTTAGACCACTCCTTATTTACATCCTCAGATACCGCATCATCCCATTGCAGATCGGTTTGCCATAATTTTTGGAAAAGTATTTTTAGTTTTGTAGACAACGGTGTTAACCAGCCTAATGAGTCAAATAAATTCGAAATATCGGAAAGTAGTGTTCGTTTGGTAAGCTTTCCTAATGTGGATATGCAATTGCAATTAAATGTATTGAACGTATCTTCATTTTTGATGCTATAAATGTCTTCCTCTGAATTCTGTGTTACGCTCGCTAATAATTCGTGATTATTCGAGATCCATTTTCTTAAATTAAATCCACCTCATTTCAATAGATGGTTTAATTCATTAATAACGTATATTCCTTGCTCAATGTTATAGGCGCCATAAAGTAGGTCATCTATGCAAAATAAGTTTTCCAGGATATTTGCTGCCTCAGGATTTTTGAGGCGCTCGTCCATCGCCAGCTGTTTTAATGTCTTGATGGCTAAAAACGGCACTGCTTTGGTACCATAAGTGACCGTAGTCAATTGGAAGCTCTGTATGGGTTGTTCTGGGGATTCCCTCCAAACGATTTTTTGAAGGTGTTGGTTATGTTATGTATGTTATGTACCGTTTACTAAGATTTGGCGGTACATCTTCTCAATATCCGCGGTAAAAGCGTTTCTTTACATTGGATGAGGAATTATTATGTTTTGTATGAGAATGTTTCGGCGATCCAGTGTTTTCTATGGACTGTTTCAAGGGTCGTAAATTTGGTTTCCAAAAATCCAATAAATTCTTGAAGTAGAGCTAATTCTCTCGAATTTTTCAATGACTATGTAGTCAGTATATGTTTCATTATCTAACTTCTGACATAAAATATGGACCACGACAGGATCCCAACATGTGATGTCCACTCATAAATATTTGATGCCGTTTAGATATTCCAATGTTGTATCGTGAATTCTTTTAATTTGATATACCGATTGCTGCTGCATGTTAGGAAGGTTTAGGAGAATATTCAAATGTGTAAAGAAAATATTAGATTTTTGTTGTTGTAACGATGCGTAAGAATATTCCAAGATACTAAATAATTATCTGTGCTAATTTGCAAGTGTTGTATAAGCTTTTCAGCCTCGCCGCGAACTTTGCTCTTGAGATATTGCATCGTCTGGCCGTTAGATAATGATGGGTTGTTATAGATAGCTTTTGTAAACAGATCGCGAAAAGATACCCACTGGTTGTAATTGCCAGAAAACACCGAAATTTCGAGTTGGGGAGTCGATTTGTTCCTAGGCACCACGGACCACATCTTTTTGTTTATAGGTCTTTTCAAGCTGTTGAATTCTTTCTCGTACTTGTCGAATAGGCAGTTATATGTCTCAATTTCTTCGTTTGACTCACTCTTAATCTCCCAGTGAAGATTATCAATTGTTGAACATCTCGCTTCAAGACTTTTCATAACGTCTTCGAATTCCCATTTCTCTGAAATATAATCTACATCAATGTTTGAAGTTGTTCGCAAAAAGGCTTTGAAATTTGCTTGTTGACACCGTAACAGATAGTCGATTTTACTGTTTATCCCGGTACTTGTTTTCAAAATATAGGTTTGCGAGTTGGTTTCTGCTACAGTTGTAGTTTCTTCCTACTCCGGCTGGCAAGCACTTACTGTTGTCTTGTACGGTGATCTTCCTTGTTCACTCGGATTGGCCGTTCTAGACAAGAACTTCTGGTATTGCTGATCGATATTTATTGATCGAGACTTTCACTTCTTCATATACCTTTGATGTCCTCTCACGTTCTCGATTGACGAAATAAGAGTGAGATTTACTTACTTCGCCACTAATCCTGTCATGATTGCCCTCATACTCCGTCCAGTATTCCTCCAGAGTATTTAATCGCCTCTTAAAGTAGTCTAATGTTTTCTATCAGCGCTATTGTGCTATCATAGATCATCGCTTGAATATCAATAATCTCAGCCATGACGATTGAGTGTTAAATATATTATGTTTGCTAAGAATAAGGAAATGTATTACTTGCCTGGTGATTTGTACTTAGCTCCACTGTTTCTGCTGCGGCTGCTGCTCCTCCAATGTTAGCATTGCAATCCTTACACCCATACACCACACAAGTACTAAATGTTAAGTAGTTCAGCACCTCGCCCGAGCATTTTACAATTTTACGATACGTATACGAGCCGCGCTAGCCTTGAAGGACCAAAAAATATGTACGGTGTAGCGCGAGGTTTGCAGTGATTGTTGAATAAAAAATATGTTTTAAATGTTACATACTAATAGTTTATTGTTCAGTTCCACAATACGTTTTTAAATGTTAAAAATATTATATTAATGAAAATGTTACAATGTTGCATTGAATGTACCCGAATGTCGCGGTCACAGAAAGTGCACTGACTCATGTAATTAAATAATTGATAGATGTTTGATGTAATTAGGTAAACGCGTGACTCGCTTATTGCTCACTATGGTGTTCGGTTATATTACACCGATCAGTTGGTCATACTACGCCATCTGTGCAGTCAAAATTCGACAACATTTAGAATATTTTAATTAGTTTCAAGATTTGAATGATTTAAACCTTTTATCGAGAATTGCCCATCGCTAATTCTAATGCTAGTTAAATAAGGAATTGAAAATCAAAGGAACTGTTACTTGTAATTTTGATATAAAGCAGCACTTCATACGATTCGTTTCTTCGAAATGATTCAAAAGATGACAAAAGAAAAACAAATTACTCACAGGATAGTTTTTGGCAACTAACCGCTGATGGTCATCATGGAAATTAAAATACTAGATACGAATTGTATCGCCTAATTGCCTTGTCCAATTTCGTGACCAGCTTGCTCGCCTGATATTAGTCTCGGGCTGTACCTGCAGTTTCAGTTTAAAGAAAGCTTTGACGCAAAAATCAGTGTTTGGCTTTTGTCATAGTTAATTTCGGTTGCGAACGTAATTTCGTAATTTTTAATAAACTATGTTTGATACTGTAATTACCTTTATCAGTTTTCTCGCTGCCTGCAGTGACGACCAGCATAAAGGGAAACATAAATTTTATATCGTCCGCGTTTTTGCTGTTATGCTTTGCAAGTGATTTATCAAGGGTACCGAATAATGATCCTTTGAATATCTAACTTTGCTATGTTGTTTCTCGTATTTCTCTGTACTAAAATATTATTGTGATCTCAATGAAAAGTTAGTATATTGATATAAGTTACATAATCTCGCTCTATCTTACGATAGGTAATCCCTTCTTAAGAATATTATACAAATAAAGTTGGTTATAATTATATTATTTTTAAAAATACATCTCTCGGTCTTATAGTCGTTCCTGTGTCGCAGGGGACTCAACAAACTTTGAAACAACAGACGCAAAGAATACTAAGACTTGCAACAACTATTTGTGGATCAGACAACTTTTTATCCTGTATCTAACCTAGAACACTCGACGCAATGTCAATGACGGGGTCACGACTTAAACCACTACGCCAACCGTACAGTCATTTTGTTTTTCGTACTTCTCAGCCTTAGAATATTGTTGTGATCCCAATGAGAATTTAGCATATTGATATAGATTACATACTAGTGGTATCATCATTACAAACTTTGCAACAATGAGCCCAAAGGATTGGACGTTATTGAATATCTATTTGTTGATCTCACGATTATCTTACTCCATGTATATACACAAAGCACTCATATCCTACTTGTAAACAGGTTCAAATGGCGGGCGGCAAGCGCGGACAACGAAGTCTCGGGTTTTGGTGAAGGCTATGTTCGCGCTGGCGGCGTCTATGTCTTGTGTATACGAGAACGACTGGGAAGATTAGATGCAGCAGTACTTCACGCGCCCAACCCACCCAATGAACTCCACCTCGCATGGATAGTTCCCCAATATCTTCTAGTGTCGGTGGCTGAGATCATGTTCGCTGTGTCCGGTCTTGAATTCTCTTTCACTCAGGTAAGATATTGACTGGATGTGTGTGGATTATGTAAGCTAAACTTGAAGTAAAATGACACTAGCCCGTTAGAAAAGGCATTGAATTTAGTAAAGTGTGGATTTAATTTCCATCATTTTGCTCAATAGTAGGTACCACCAACAATGTAAACCCACTAAGGATCATGTTGCCTACCAGTTTTGACAATCGTTTCTGTGAGATGCTTATATCGCTAAGGTTAACTTTTCTAACGGACTATAAGAGATCCTAAACAAGGAGGTGAGTTGTTGTTAGCTGTGATAATTCAACCTTGACACTTGACATAACGTAAATATAATACATGATAAAGAGAGCAATGGTCACTCTACTTCACTCTTCACTTCTTCTTCTTCTGGAAATCGACCTTCCTGTTTCATGACGTTCGAATGAACCTCAACCATAGGGTGGTAGACTACATATTTGGCCGACTGTATTTATTGTGAACCCTATCTTAAAACAAGCTTATTAATTTAGTTGGAGGGCTTAGCAAGAAGGGTCTTTTGTCGATTCACACCACGGTTTGTTCGCACCACGGTGTGAATCGCAGAAAGACCCATTTTGAATTAATCGTTTCGCACCATGGTGTGAAACGGTGAATGCCTTTTTTTTAAGAACTATTTTTGACTTCGTTGATGCGAATCATCATCATTTTTATTTTCAAATTTACTTTCTTGGTACTGACTGGTAGAAAAGGTTTATTGAAACAACCAGTTGTAAAAAACAATGTTTATTGTCGTCTTAGTTTATTTTAGTCACATGACAAGATATTGATTATCTTTAATCATATATCAAGTGTAAATAAAGGAAAATATGCAAATTGACAAATTAACTTACAACTAATTACAAAAATCACACATTGAGTTTAAATATAAAACATTTTAACTATAAATAAATTCACAGACTAAGGGTTGATTACCCTTACAACCAACTAAATAATGAACACACTGATACACGAACGTTGCCAGGTTGATCGATTTTACTATAATAGAAAATGGTATCCTTTTTCACTCCATCAAGAAATTGAGCGATGTTCGGTTTAATGGAGTTATTGTTTTTATCCTTGCATTCCAAGACTCTACCATATTGTTGGTTCTGTGGATTTCATTATAACTGTTCCATATGTTTGAAAGCACAGGGTGTTGTAACCATGTCCGAACAAAATAATCATTAAAATGCGTAACTGCAGCCGTGTTTGGACTCTCTTCCATCACATACAGCCAGCCGTTATCCAATAAATTCAGCGGCAAATGTGATAGGGCTGAGCACAGTCTTACATGGATCCTGCCTAACATCGATTTTGTTATCCCAAGTTGTTTGGCTTTACTCCATAAGCTGCGGTTATAATGAACAAAGCAGTCAACTATTTTAACTTCTGGAAATATCCTTAATAGCCAACATCGCTGTCACCTCAAAGTCCATTGTTATGTCTGTGGGATCCCATTCTGGTACTTGACTTCTTATCATTTGGAATAAAATGTTATAAGTGTCCGTTTCCTATCTGGAAGTATAGCACTGGAACCACATTTGTATATTCTTCGTCGCTTCCTATATCCGCATGAACAGTATATTCTTGATGGAAAATCTTCGGGCAAATCTTAAAGGTACCGTCAACAAAAAAATGTTTTGACTCCTTTAAATATTTTGTCAATTCTATTTTTGCAAAAATTTTGATTCTCTTGTTTTTATGTGTTTACGTAATAGGCAAATAAAAAATTTTCGTAGTTTTTAGGTACCTACTAAAAGTACTGTGGATTTATTAAAATTAAGTTTATTAGCACCTACAGCTTTGTTTCTTTGTTGGTAAAGTTTGTTCTTCACGTTATTAAATTGACGTAATGAGTTCAATAAATTTATACCTCTATCGCCAAGAACTTCAACTGAATCTTGAAATATTTTTGTTACTGGCTTATTGATGTTGTTTTTAACTGTTTCAGTACACCAATGCATCTACCGATCTATTTCAATCACTGCCTGTTCTTTTGAAGAATGGTTATGTGTAGTCTCATGTAGTATATTGAATGGGGACGGATACACTTTGAGTATTGCATTACACTTGATAGAATCTTTTTTGGTACACCTCCATACCTCAGAACCTTTTTTATTGATTCGTTTCCAAATATAATAGTATCCATCTCGACACAACATACGGCGTCCTCTCTTGGTTGTTTGAAATTCTATGTTAACAGGACCTCGTGAAGTTGACAGTACGTCCGACATTTTAGAGGGGTAACACCAATCCTGTAATAGAATAAACTAAGTATTCAATTTCATTTTCATATAAACCATATGTTTATAAATTTGGTCAGGTATTCTCTTTATTTTATAGAAGTGAGACAAATCTAAAATAAATATATAATATTTAAGTTATTAAAAAATAAATTACAACAAAAATAATAATTAAGCGTTAAAATAACAACTTTCTACAACCGTAATAATATAAAAGTTATCTATCTTTTAAGCAGCTCATTGAATATTGGTTAAAATAATTTTGAATATAAACTTTAAATATTATTGGATGTTAAATACATATTTAAAATAGCTGTCAAATTAAATAACCCTCGGACTTAGTTTAGCGAGTTAATCAACAAAATGGTAAATCAAATCCTTGCATTCAAAAGCTGTTTAGAAATGTGTAAGGTGTTCATTAACTACTTTTATGAATAAGCGTGCAAGTATAAAATAATCACGAAATAAGTAATAAATTTTGCTGTTGAATTAATATCATTCATTAAGCGCTGATGGATGGAAGTAGGGATTTATTTCAAATGTAATATAGTAAAATTGATGGACATATCTTAAAAACTATTAACGAATTGAACAATTTGAATAAAATATTATAATGTACTTACCAAATTACACACGTCACGCGCACAACACCCCTCTTAAAACAAAAAAGTGCTTCTGTAACCTTAAGATAACTCAACTGCATGCAAAACGACGAATACCTAAGTAATTATATGCCAATCAAGAGCAAGTATCCCGGTCAAGAGACATTCTATTGTTTGTTTCTGCTATTCTCTGATTGGCTTGTTTTTTAAAACACGGGTTTGCTTTTACCTGAGAATTTTGGGTCGTAGGCATAATGTGTTTTTAAATATTGGTAATACATTTATGTTGCTGTCGAAAATATTAGAACTAAGTTTTAAGTGTACCTAATATTTAGTAACCAAAGAATTGTTATTTCAAAATTGCATCTAAGCATAAAACGTAATTTGAAGACCCAAAGCGATAGCTTAGTAGTGGATTAATAAATAAAAATATATAGGTGTACTAACACTTTTATGCAAGAATGTTCAATAATTAAATAACATTAGTTCGAATTGACGAAGTCAAGAATAGTTCTTCGGTGATTCACACCATGGTACGAATCAACGAAGTACAAGAAAAGCATTCACCGTTTCACACCATGGTGCGAAATGACTAATTCAAAATGGGTCTTTCTGCGATTCACACCGTGGTGGGAACAACCCGTGGTGTGAATCGCAGAAAGACCCTGCAAAAATACAAGTAATTTACAATCCAAATTGCTAGTACTATGTACTAAAAAGAAAACAAATAATTAATATATTTTAAATAGCAAGACTACACTAAAATGGAAGACGTGTCAACTACAAAATTTGTCAGTCTAGTACTAACGTTTGTTTATTTAATATATGAAAAATACCAAAGATTAAAAGCATAGTTGCGTCCTACTACGTTTAAATATGGAAACTTTCTAGAAAGCTGTTATCCGATATATAATAACTTCATGATATCTGAATTTTAAATACCTATAGTATTATCACGCTCACTCATATTGAAAATTATACACATCATTCTCAAGTATCTAAACGTAGTGTGTGCGATCACTATTCTTAGAGTGTCTTTTTGTGCGATCTAAATAAGGGCACATTTATGATTATTTATCTTTGGTGGCATATATAGAATTTTATCAACATAACAATTTCAGGCGCCAAAAAGTATGAAAACTATAACTATAGCTGCATGGTACGTGTCGGTAGCTTTTGGAAACTTAATCGTAATCCTGGTTGCGCAGACAAAGATATTTGAGTCCAGAGTAAGTACATTATCTCATTTATATTAAAAATAGTACCAGCCCTGCCTATTAAACTGTCTTTCTGCTAGGCACGGCCCTCATCTCAGTATGGGATGAATTAGACCACAGTCCACCACGCTAGCTCAGTGCGGGTTGGCAGATTTTACATCTTATCTTTGAGAACATTATGGAGAACTCTCAGACATGCAGGTTTCCTCACAATCTTTACCTTTACCGTCATAGTGAGCGATAATTCACATTTTCATACACACATAACTTCAAAGTCAGAGATAGGGATAACTTCAAAGGGTTCGAACTCGACACCTCTGCGTGGCGGTCCAACGGTCTCTCACTAGGCTATCGCTGCGTGTTCTAATACTATAGTTAAAAAATAAAGGAGAGTTTTAGTCGCACTCTGTCCTTTAACGGTTCTTCGTTACGTACTATATATACAGCGTTAAACAGAAAGGTGTGGCCATATTTTAGGGCCGTAATGTATATCAAATAACCTATGTGCCAAATGGAAATACAAATTTCCAAATTCAAGAGTACAAATGCGGAAAAACCATTTCTAATTGTATGTCAATATTTTTGGTGGTATTTTCTAAAAACGCAACTCCCGCACTAGATGTAAATTCTGTGTCGCGGGGCACTTTACAATCATTTAAACAACGGACACAATTAACACCCAGACTCGGTACAACCATTTACGGATCACACAAATTTTTGTTCCGTATGGGATTCGAACCCACAGCACTTAAAACTATTACGCCAATTACGGACATAAAGAACACCTAGACTCAAAACAATCATTTCTGGATCAAATAAATATTTGTCGAATCAACGGCGCGGCGGCAGTGGCACGGCGACCACTACGCAATCCGTGCAGACATTTCATCTTCTTCTCTCTTAGCCTTTATTATTCCCAAGTCACTTGGGGTCGGCTTTTCTAGTCTAACCGGATTTGACTGGATATCAGTTTTTACACGGAGCGGCTGCCACCTGACCTCCGCAACCCGAAGGCTAACGATACCCTAAGGCTAGACCAGTTTCAGGATATTAGAGGGTACTGACTTGCCCAATAACGACTGCCATAGATGTTCATGGCAGCCGGGACCAACGGCTTAACGTGCTCTCCGAGGCACGGAGCAGGCGATAATTGTCAATCAATACGCACATAATTTCGAAAAGTCATATAACTTCCGAAAGTCAGAGGTGCGCGACGTGGGTTCGAACCTGAGATTGCATTGCAGTCTGTTGGTCTCCCCACTGAGCTATCGCTGCTTGCAGTTGCAGTTGCAGTGCAGACATTTCATATTCTATGAAAATATGCTAACATTTTACTGACCGTAGCTAAGACGACTCGTTTCTTATATATAGAACTGAACTTTAACTAGAGTCAAAGTAAACTCGTTACGTAGCGTTAAATTATTACTTTACACGCATATATTTTATTGCTAATGATTAATGTATGTGTTAATAATTAACTAAAGATTCATGCCACTTAACAAAACATAAATCAACTCTTTTCCAAATGTATTTCCTTTTCATCTTAATAGAAACAAATTGTCATATGTATACAAAATGTAACAACACTTCTACTTTTATTTATGAACTGGTATCTGCCTTATTTACTTATCAAACATACGCACATACACACATAGATTCACGCCTGTTTCTGAGAGGGGTAGGCAGAGACTACGGATTTCATTCATTTTCATCATATTCCTCATACACGCTCGCCGGTTTAAGGTGCTCTTAGCCTGACCTTTCTCCAGAACGTCTCCGATTCGTTCGCCTAGGTCTTTCCTTGCGACTGTTTCATATTAAACAATACCATAGAATTTAATATATAACTTCCGTCGTATGTTCAACGTACAGACAACACTGTCTTTTCGTCAGAAGTTCAGTCAGTATTTCAAAATCTCCTTGAGGCTATGTGTTGGCATAAACCGGTATGCAACCGAGCTTGTGTGTAGCTCCGTAAGCCATCAGTCGAAACGCATTGTTACGAAATAGAACCTCTATTCTGGCAGTTATCAGGACCAATTGTATCAATAGTTGCCCAAAGCTCTAGTGTTAACACGTACTCGACAACTACAATAGCAATCAATGTGTTAAGATAAACCAATTGTGATGCTAAAAGCGATAAACACACGTCTATTTGACATTTATATGTTAATAGTATATTTTCCTGCCACGCCATGATCAACGAGGTGATGAATTGTGTATAAGAAAGCTTGGGCATCATGTATGTGATAAATAATTTATTACGTTCTATGTTCTTAGCGTATATTGCGTGGGTGTTTGAGACTAATTTAAAGATACCAGTCTGTACTTACTTATATAAATAATATTAATTTACATTCAGTGCGACTTTATAAGCGCCATGTTTGACTAAAATTATGAGCACATGCAAGTAGTCTACTATTTCGAGTGCCTGCTGCATCGGCCCATTAGCTCAGTTGGTTAGAGTGTCGTGCTAATAACGCGAAGGTCGCGGGTTCGATCCCTTCATGGGCCACAAATGTATTTATATTTATAACTTAAATTATGAGAAGGTATTTCGTTATCCCATAGTATAAGGTATGATTGGCATCAGTGCTATACACGATAATAATTATTGTACATATTGAAACTAAAGGGAAAACAACATATACCAATTCTTTAAGATCAATCAAATTATTATTTTAATTATTTTATGTTTAATTTATTTAAATTCATTGTAAAATACAACTAAGCAATTATGAAACTCATCGGTATCGGAAACAAGGTACCTTCAAGCTACCGATTATGGTTAATCGTTCATAGATAGGATCTCCAGGCACAATATCAGATTCCTGCCTCCTGTCTGTGACGACAGAACGATCTCAGTACAATGTGACAACTTGCTTCGCTACATCGTATTGAACAGAAACAACGGTAGAACCCCCGCAACATTCAATAAAGCCCGAAAATACTTGTGTGCGGTACCCCAAACAACCACTAAACGTAAACAGCGAAACAAATTCATTATACATGGGTTGTTTTAATAGTTCCTACCTTGTTATAACGCTTTTTTAATGTTCTAACGCAACATTTCGACAGCAATTGAGAACAGAAGAGGAATGATGTTTTAAAGCCTCTTTATTCATGACGACTTCATAAAAACAGCATAGAAGGAAAAGTGGAAGGAATGAGCGAATGACCAAATAAAGGAAAAGGCGGAGGTCTTATAAGGAGGTCAAGGGCTTGGTCAAAAATAGAATAAGATGGCGTATACTCCACTGACAAGAGCAAAGCTCTTAAATATACAGAAGAAGGTACTATTTGAGCATAATGAAAAGTAACTCTGGCACAGACTTTTATAAGATAATAGTGGTCGCCTAGTGCTCGAAAGCTCGAAAGTTTTAAACTGTTTCACGGATTTGGGTATACGTAAAATAATAGTTCAAGGGAATTTTGTTGCACAAGTGTATTAACCGTCAAATTTTACAATTTTCTGCGTATCGAATATCATTACAATGATTATAATGTAATTTGTCTCCAGAATTCGGACGGACATTCGTCTGCTCGAACTAAGGCTCAGTCGAGATTTAATTTTGGTGGTTCGCACTATGCCCCATATGTCCGGCTTTACTGAACAGAATTAAATGAACCGCGGCTCAGGCTTAAGTTGATACCCAACCTACCAAATTTTAGAGGCAGCACTATAATTCGTTCTGTGAAAACCAGTACATTAAAATACCGGGTAATAAGAAATAAGTTTTTTTGGTTCAAAGCCTTTTCATTGCCGATCCCAATTAGCTTTCTATAAATATCTATAAAAGACAGTTACAACATCGTTTTAATTGAATAATAATATAGATAGATATGTTGCAGACTTGACACCGGGCAGGCACTATATTCATTGATATGTTGTCTTATCTGGCGTATGCTATACTACACAATGTTGTACTGGTAACGTAAACCGTGCCATCAATCGACAGGATCGTTTGTGACACGCTTTTGTATTCGTCCCGTCAGATAACAAATAACCTGTGCCATCCGACACCAGTCCAAACAATAAATCGCCCGCACGATAAAATCCGTAACAAATAGTTTAATTTCAATACCCAAGACTCGCGTAAACATAAGGTAATATTAAATAATACAACTGAGGATAGGATGCAGCTTTATAAAATTTTCCCAGTAAAGTTTTGAAGGCACGCACGCTTAGGTTTCCCAATCCTTTTCTTTCATTGCATATATGATAAGTTTTTAGTACAGTGATGTACGCGCGCGTGAGTTATGCTACCTAAGTGTCATAGCCTTTTCCTACTGAAATGTAGATTATACTTAAAATGCTTACGCCCATAAAAGGTTACTTCCGCTGTACGTTTAAATTCTGTGTTGCAGTGGACACAAAGTACATCCAGACACAAAGATCTATATGTGGATTATACAAGCTTTTGTCCCATGTGGGAATTGAATCCATAATACTCAACGCAGTGGAAGCAGCGAAACAACCATTACACCATCAATGTTTAAGATATAAGAGCCTCCTTCGTCTACATTTCTCTAACGCGTGTGTAATACTTTTGATCTTGCAAGCGCTAAATGCTACGTCACCAACTTAGAAGCTCTAATGTCAGACAGAATGTGTGAATGAGCAGTGATAGCCTAGTGGGAGACCCATGGACTGCCAGACAATGATTTTCAGTTCAATCCCAAGGCCCGCACCTCGCAATGCCTTGCGAGGTGCGTGCAGTCAGAGGTGCCCCTCTGACTCGAAGTTCTTTGCTCGCTTTACCAATTTACTAAAAAATTGTGAGAAAGCCTACATGTCTGAAAGTTTCCCATAATGTTATAAAAGATATGTGAAGTCTGCCAACCCGTATTAGGCCAGCGTGGTAGACTATGGTCTAACCTTTGTTCCAGTGAGAAGAGGCCCGTGCTTAGCAGAACAGTTTATATCTGTCAATCAGCCATTTTAGAGATTTTTCAACCAACCAACTTTTACGGCTTCAAATACCATTTTGTTCTAACATAGCGGTAGTTCAAGCCTTTAAGTTCAAGTTCTTCAATGATTGATCTATTTTATTACGCTAATTTATTTGGTAATTATAACAGTATGGGCACAGGTACTTTTATTGAATACAGACAATCTAATCAAGTTTAGTTAATATATTTGTTTTCATATGATTTTAGATCCTATATTATAGCGAGCCTATTGCTGTCTGCACAGTTCCAGACTATTCTCCTACGCCAAATGAAATTTTTTTGATCTTTGACTGACTCGGCAGTCGAACCCGAGACCTCATGCACAGCAGTCGCATTCACTGCCTACCGCTAATCTTTATATATATAAATCTTCTGTGCGTGTATTTGTAAATAAACTCCTCCTAAACGGCAAGACCGATTTCGATGAAATTTTTTGTGTGGGTTCAAATGGATTCGGGAATGGTTTAGATCTGCTTATTTTATTTTATTTTTCGTGTATACAAAGCAACGTCTGTCGGGACAGCTAGTAAATTATAGATTATTCAAGAGTGATCAAATGAAGATGAAACTAGGATGTACGATACTATTACGTGACGTCAACGCTATATAAATGAGGGCGAGCGAGGAAAATAGCAAGATATTTTACTACGTCCCGACTTTTACGCACATCGTCTATAAAATATTAATTAAATCTACCATTTTTAAACCTATTTTGGTGTTGCTGCCTTTATAAAAAAGTAGTTTTTATTTCTAATGCCTGTTGTGTATTTTTATCAGTTATATACCTATGTATGTATAACTCAGTTGCCGTGCGTTACCGAGACAGCAGGATATTTTCCCTTACAATAGAATACTATTTGTAAGGGTATTAGTATTTGTATAATAATATCTGCGCCGTATTAAATTGTTCTACTGCTGACTACGGGCCTCTTCTCAGTGTGAGAAGGGTAAGGCCATGAAATATGGCATATAACGTATATCAGGGGAAGAAAAGGACATAGGGTACCTTGCATCTTTGGAAAAGTACTATTATTAACCTAACCTACATTAACGCAAGCGTAGCCGCCGGAAAAAACTAGTCGAATATATTGCAAACGTTTAAATCATAGGTGCAGGGCGCATCTATAATTTAAACCATTAACCTATTAAGTTGCAGCAGTCCACCGGCGGGAGACACAATCGATACTCAATTATGTCCAACAGGTTAAAACAATGTCGGTTTAATAGCTCTAATTATGTGTAAATATGGTCACCTTTCTGGATTGGTACGATGTCATACGACATCTGAATTATGAATATAACTACCTAGTATTATCACGCGTCGTCACATTGAAAATTATACACTATCGTTCTTTCCAAATTTAATGTATGAGTTTAATGTCCTCCAAACCGTATTGGTCACGGCGGCCAATCTTAACGGAGACTGGCCATCTACGCAGCAGATATTATAGTGCACAAGTATGTGCGCGAACACAAGTGCACTCTCTGTTCCCTTACCCTCATGATCCGATGGAACGGATAATCCGACACGACCGGAGAGAGATCAGGCGCAGGACCAACGGCTTTACGTGCCGTGCTTTCCGAGGCACGGGGATGTCTAACACCGCCAACTTCCTAACTTCGGGCTCGTATTGAGATTTCTTAACAGAAAAACCCAAGTAAGTTTTTTGTTGGCCCGACCCGGGATTCGAACCCGAAACCTCATGCACAGCAGTCGCATTCACTACTGCTGCGCCACGGAGGCAGTCATGTATGTATGAGTTTACTCTAACTAGTGTGGACATTCTTTCGTACGATAACTACCGCGAGGGCACATCTACGATAAGTCATTTAGACAATCTCAAAAATCATTTATTTATTTAGGTCACAAGTAACACTTATGAAAGTCAAAGGGGTTAGTGGATTTTCTAAATTTAATGAATTTAAATTTATGTAAGTAGCTAAGTTGAGGCAATGAGAAGATAACTGCAAGAAACTCGGGACCGCTCTTTTAGATCGCCGTCAAATTATAATTTCAGTATTTTACAACTCATTTATATACCAGGTGAGTTTATGCCACACCAGTAGGTTTATATGGACAGTAATATATTACTATATTCTAAAATAAAGGCAATTTCATAATACTATGAACGAAGCATTATGAGTAAAGGTAGGTATAGTATAAAAGCTTAAAAATTTACCGGATACCTAATACATACTAATTCATCACACACTCTTCGTGACTGTTTTTTTCTTTATAGCCAGCAGGTATAGGGAGCGATAACGAACTTACAAAACGATTTGTAAAGCTCATAAACTCGCATGAAATCCAACCGGAATTAGAACGACCTCAACCCGAACTTTGACTTCGGTACATATTTTAGCAGGGTGCTAGACAAAACTTTTTCAACTTATTTCAAAACCCATATTTCCTTTTAAAATTATTTCCATACTACATTTTGCCCGCGGCTCCGTTTGCGAAAATGTAGGTTATTGGCTATTTTCTATCCCACGACAATGTACTTTTTGTGGACTAAATGTTATTTTCTTATCGGTTGAGTAGTTGGCGTGAAAACAAATGAAAACAAACGAAATTTAACAAAAAAATAAACTCACGTCCGCATTTATAATATTAGTTTTATTGAAATTAAACTGCTATATACGGATTTTATCGCGTTGTTTATTTGACACTTTATTAAAAAAATTTGAAAATTGTTACACTACTACTAATATTAAACTTTACTAATTTTAAGCTAATTAAATTATTATTAAACTATTCAGATTTCATTTATTTTTACACTTTCCCCGACGTTTCGGTTGCTTTTCAGCAGCCATGGTCACGGGGAGAGGTCTATAATATTCGCGTAAAAAGAAGACAATATTATATTAGTTTTATTTATTAGGATTCTGTAGTGTTCTGTGTTAGAGCAGCGATAGCTCAGTGGGCAGACCAACAAACTGCAATGCAGAGGGTTTCGGATTCGAACCCACGTCGCGCACCTCTGACTTTCGGAAGTTATATGACTTTTCGAAATTATGTGCGTATTGATTGACAATTATCGCCTGCTCCGTGCCTTGGAGAGCACGTTAAGCCGTTGGTCCCGGCTGCCATGAATGTCTATGGCAGTCGTTATTGGGAGAGTGTCTATTAGAGGTTATGGATTAAATAACACACTGTACAGACACTTTAACTATTTATTTTATACTTTGACACGAGGAAGTTTTATATGTCCGTTCACTTACAGCTCACAACAAGAAGTGATAGATAGCAGTATTGTTACGTCTTTTATAGCTAATCAAACTGTAAAGTATTTGACTACTACCTACTTATATTGTATGATGTTATATTATACAATTACTAAGGTGCAATAATTGTAAATAGTTAATTATAATAATTAATTAATTTTTGCATGAATAAATGTACATAATTCAACACGCCCCCTCAAAAATTAATCACTGCTTTATACAATTCAAAAAAGAATAATTGTTGCAGATATTTATAATATCTTAACAGATCATATATCACCTCCAAGTGTTTACTGGGCAAAATGTATAAACATGGTCCAACATTTGTTGCTAGGATTAGGGAAAACCCAGAAAAACCTAATCAAACCACTTACATAAGTTAATCAGATATGTACACAGTTATGCACAGTAATAATACTTATTCTAAACCCATTTTGTATCTTAATTCTTGGAAAGAAGTTGTTGGTAACATCTTTGTCAAAACATCACAGCCAGTTGTTGACCTGTGGGAATATAATTTAATTTAATTATATTTCTTTCAACTTGCTCTCTTCAGAAATGATATTTTATATCAATATGTTTTGACCTCTTATCGCTAGTTAATCCAACTTAGCAATGCTTTTACAGCCATTATTTTTCTTAAATAAGTATAACAATAGGTTTATTAATTCGTATGTTAATACTATCTGCTAGAGACTTAAACCATAAGGCTTCTTTTACAGCCTCGTAAAGGGCCATATATTTGGCTTCAGTAGATGAAGCTGCAACAGAAGTTTGTCTCTTTGTACATCAAGTTATAGTACACTCTTCAAATAGTTTAAATAAATAACCGGAAGTAGTTTTCCACCGTAAACAGGATCCATATAAAACATTATCATAATCATTTCTTTTATAGGTTAACTTTATATGCATAGTACCTTTAAGATATCTTAACACGCGTGTTAAAACGACTTAATATCTTTACAGATGTACTTAAATTAGGGCGAGTACATAGCACAATGTACATCAGACATCCTATAAAGTGCATCACATTTTTCTTTTACATTTAAAGCTTCATAATTAAGTTTAGCTTCAGTAGTGTACTCACAGGATTACAATCAACCATATTGAACTTATTCAACACTGTTTGAATATAAGCACATTGATCTAATGTTATTATATCAGCATAACTAATTATTTTGATGCCATGAAAGAACTTTATGTCATTTAAATCAGTCATTTCAAATTCAGTCATTAAATAACGTCTGAATTCGTTCATTGTTTGAACGTCAGCACATACTATAACCAAATCATAAACATATAATATAATGTAAATATTTTTCGTGACATTTCCTTTGTCTAACATATATATACACCTATCAACCGATGTATTTTGAAAAACTCCTTTTAAAAGATCGCTCAAATACTTCAAACCACCACCTTGCAGCCTGTTTCAACCCATATAATGCTTTATTTGATTTACATCTTAGGACGCCTTTAGGTATATTCATATATATCTCTTTCTTTAAAACGCTATTTAAGAAAGCGGTTTTGACATCCATATGATGAATTAATAATTTATGTCGAATAGCAAAACTAAGTATAAAATGAAAGCTAGCTATTCTAGCGACAGGCGCAAAAGTTTCATTATGATTAGTAAGATATTCTTGGCTGAAACCTTTGGCAACAAGACGAGCCTTATATCTAAAAGGGATTTTTTTTTAAACTCATCAGTTTTAATAGTAAAGACTCATCTAGTCTACAATATTTATATCATCTGGTCTTGGCACCAGACACCATGTATTATTTATTCTATGGGATTTTAGTTCATCTTCAATAGCTTTCTCCCATTAAGACCTATTATCAAGTGACTTTATTTCTTGAAATGATTTAGGTATTATACATGTAAATGAATTGACACTAAACAAATAGTCATCATTATCATCACTTTCTTTATAACAAATACGAGGATGACCTTTGAGTCTGTCACTCCTAGGTATATGTGTTTCATTATTGTTTACAGGTAAGGAAACCATGTCAATGTCAGGTTCACATGCAACCTCATTAACTATTTTGCGATTTCTACTAGTACTGTCTTGTACATCAGATTTTAAAGTATCTGATTTAGGGATACTTATATTTTGAGATTCAGTCGACACTGATTTCATCACTTGGTCCATATCAGTTTTGTCTTGGAAATTTTAAAATTATTTCCTTCAGGCTTTAGTGTAGGCCTGGACACATAAAAAATATCTCATCTACTACAAAATCTCTGACAGTTATATCTTTATCGCATTCTGTGTTCCATACCTTATAACCATTTGGACTATAGCCCACCAATATCTCTTTCCATGACTTATCATCAAATTTACATATATTGGTTTTATTATGGACATACACAGTTGAACCAAACAACTTAAGGGATTTAATAATTGGTTTTCTATCATGCCATAACTCATATTAAGTTTTAGACTGGTTTAGGGCTTTTGTAGGTGTAATATTTATAAGTGAACAGCAGTTAACACTGCTTCAGCCCAAAAGCGTTTATCTATAATTGCACCAGTTAACATAGAACAAGCCTTTTCAGTTATGGTTTGAACCATACATTCAGCCATATCATTTAACTGTGGAGTTCTGGGTACTGTTAAATGGTAACTCATACCATTTACTTAACAGTAGTCTTTCATTTCAGTCGACAGATACTCTCCACTATTATCACTATACAAAGTAGCTCATTTTGAATTTTTAGACTGACTCGCTTTTTGCAACAAAATCCTTGAATGCCGAAAAAAAAACATCTGATTTATATGTCAAGGAATAAATAACACAATAATGAGTGAACTGGTCCAGAAACAAAATAAAATAATTCTTATTATCAAACGTTGACGGAGTGATTGGTCATATATGTACATCAGAATGTATAATGGTCGCTTAATGTATTCCGGCTTAAAGAATTTATTCTCAAAAAGACAAAGTCACTTACATGAGAACATTGGATAACATTGTGTAGAAATACATTTCAAATGGTTATCCTTTGTTTTTAACCTTATTAAAGGGTTGTCTAGTCAGTTTACCATTTATGCAAGCTTTGCATAAATCATCAGTAGGTGATATTGTTTCAATGAGTTTAGTCTTCAATTAAATTATTACACTAACTCAATAAATTTACTTTTATTAATATAACCTAAGTGTTGACGCCATATGTAATTTTAATTAATTAAATTACACTGACATGCTTGGGAAACAAACTGACCTCTCTCAATAGGTATTCTAAAATCTAAAATGATTAATATTTTACCTTCTTTTATAATGAGAGTCCCATGCTGATCAAAAAATAAGCTTCAATCCGGCCTGCTGCATCTTTGAAACTGATAATAAATTATATGGTACCTCAGGACAATACAATACATTCTCCAAAACACGTGGAACACCATAGCTGCTTACAACATTGATCGTACCTCTTTTTTTGTAACTGAAATAAATAAATAATTTTTAGCAACAGATTTTTTTATTGGTATTCGGGCGGCCTCGATGGCGTAGTGGCCAATGTAACCGACTGCCACACCTGAGGGTTCGATTCCCACACAAGTCAAACATTTGTGTGCATAGACACGGATGCCTGTCCCGGTCCGGGTGCCTCTATGTGTAATAAGTATTTACAAAAAAAAGTATATATGTATCTTTATCCATTGTCTAGTACCCATAGCTCATAGCTTAGTTTGGGCTAGAGGGTGCTGTGTGTATGTGATAGAATATTATAGAATATAGAATATGTGAATGTTCATAAGTAATGAAAATACCGTCCCTGTTTATAATGTGATCGGATGCTCCTGAATCCAGCATAAAATGTAATTTTGTTTACATTATCATCTTGTTGGAATTCTCCAGTCATAAATGTATAACCTGAAAAGTCGTCAGACTTCGACTCTTGCGATATACTGACTGTTTGAATTGTTCTTGTTCTGACCGCCATATCTTTTTGTTTACTTGCTCGTTTAAAATAAACGCAGTCCTTCTTAACATGTACCCTTGCGTCTACAATCATATCCATTTCACTAAGTAATGAACGTATTCGAATATTCGAAAGTTCCAGATACTGTATTTATCGCCATCAGATGGCTTAATATTTCTCTATTGCTTTAAATGTTCCATTACTTACGAATATCGCATTCCTTTACACGACACAGTAGAATCACAATTTGAACACTAGACTGTGGGTAGTTGTGATTTATTTATTACACAGAATTTTCGATCGCGACACTGAGCCCATAACCTATTAGAGGTTATGGATTAAATAACACACTGTACAGACACTTTAACTATTTATTTTATACTTTGACACGAGGAAGTTTTATATGTCCGTTCACTTACAGCTCACAACAAGAAGTGATAGATAGCAGTATTGTTACGTCTTTTATAGCTAATCAAACTGTAAAGTATTTGACTACTACCTACTTATATTGTATGATGTTATATTATACAATTACTAAGGTGCAATAATTGTAAATAGTTAATTATAATAATTAATTAATTTTTGCATGAATAAATGTACATAATTCAACAGTGTCGACACAAAAGATCCCACTGGGTCGAAGTGTCGCCGGTCTGCACTGACTGGCCCCCACATAAGATACATACATAGAATTCTGTAGTGCCTGTTCAAGTGTTTAAAAAGAAGTTGATTTGCTGCCAGTGCGAACGTAATAGATTAGTGGTGCTGTGTTCCACAGCGATTCCTTAAGGAGGTCAGCAAACGCCCTTGCAACATATATACGATACAATCACTGAATGTAAATTATTTAAAAACAAGTATTTTCACCGCTAAAAATAGTACTACGGAATCTACACAAAGTAGGCAGGGCTTAATTAAACTAAGCCATGTCAAGTTCTCCATCCATTTGCATAATATTTTAAGACATTATATAACATAGCATATTTTTGTTTGTCCTAATTATATTTACGCATAATATATTTACGGATAATAGCTTACGCATAATTTTTTTAAGCACGATTATCAAGTTTAATTGTGCAATTGGCCGCTTGGGCCCAAGGGCCACCTCAAGCGGCCAGTTGTGGTAATATCTTTGCGACAACCTGAACCTATTTCTCGGGTTGTTACTAAGATAATTATGTCAACATCAACTGTATGCCAAAGAAAATTATAACAAAGTATTATTATGCCAAAAAAATATGACAACGTATATTAGGGAAAACATTATGTGAAATTAAGGGATCCCGCCGTGTCACTATAGTAACATATAATTATATCAATGGGTTCGAGGTTTTCATCAGCTAAAAGCAGTCTTGCCCCATTAACAGCAACGTAAATTTTTGAGTAGTAGCTTTGGTATTGAGTGTCCATAACAAACTGTGGTTAGTATGACAGTATTGCTTTCATATTTCATTTACATTTACTGAAGACAAGGTTGTTCGGATACAAACTTCTGTAGAATCATTGGCTGGGGGTAATTTCCCAGTCGCGCTACTTTAGTTTGTGCGAAATCCCAACCATTTTCTACAATATCCCATCAAAATGTTTTAAAATGTGTTTTTATCAATGACAGTTAGGGTTTGGGAATTGCCGACAATTTCAAAGTCCCGGGACACGAGACAGCCTACAATTAAACTCCCGGGATTACCCGGGACTTCGAGACTTTTAAGGAAAATTTCTTCCATTGCTAATTCTCATAATCATAGATTTGTTTCATAATTAAATAATCTAAATATAAATTATAAAACAGACTTATTAATCAACTAACACATTAATCAGACTACTTTGCTGATTTAATACAATAGGCTTTTAAAACAATCAGAGTGTCAACAGCTTTGTCCTACAATCTGTTTCTGATTTTTGTAATAATGCCACCGGACAAGGAGAACTCTCTCTCGTTTTTAACAGATGTCGTTTTTATTGTGTTTAAGGGTTTATACAGTAGTTCCAAACTTTCTGTACGTTTTCCGGTTGCTTCAAACAACTAAAAACTCCTTTTTAACGATGCTCTTGTTTTTTTTCGTGTTTTGAGACTGAGATGTGGTGGCCAGTGTGCAAATAATTTAACAAGCATACAACTTGTTTTGATCTTCTCTCTTCTAGGCGAGCTTTCAAATTTTCGAAGAACCGCTTCGCCATACATTATTAGTCGTAATCGTTGAAAATAAAAATGGTTACATAACAATTTAGACAATCTTGTCTCGACAAGAAAGTCCCGGGACTCGAGACAACTAAAATTATGAAAGTTCTGGGACTTCGAGACACGAGACGTCCCGGGACCCAAACCCTAATGACAATATTTACGCCCTTTAAAATGTATGAACACACATAATTAAATTTGTTTTTAATATTTATAGATGATAGATATATACATATGTGTCAGGCACTAGGGATGGAGTAATCAATAGACTTGTCGAATTAATTGTTTTGCTATTGACGAGAGTGAAACTCTCGATGAAGGGACATAGTTATATATATGTATATAATTATATATCTATATATTAATACGTGAAGCAAAAACTTTGTAGATCCATTTAGGAAAATTGCGCGGACAGAGGTGTATGAAATTCGGCACAGTTAAGGTTTATATGGAGAAGCAGTGGCGAATACTAATATTTTTTATAAAATATCCATTAGAAATACGTTAAATTAATGGAAAAACACTACACGCACACAACCATGCATTTGACACACACAGTCAAATCGCGTTCGTAGTATTTCGGAATAGTTCGGTCGATGTCGTACAATTCTTCGTAACTATGGTTACATACCTTAAGTACCTATTAAAATTTCGCGGTATATATAATAACGATCAATCTTAAAATTTAAATAAATTATTTTCGAATTTCGACCACTTGGCGACCGCTAGTACATATATATTTCATGACAACACTGGCGCCCTTTGCTGTCAAAGTGCTACAAGTTCTAAAATGGATGCAAGCTAGGGTTATTTATCTATTAATTTTGCTTGTACTAGTGATTAGAAACGGAAACTTACGAATCCTTGAAAGCTAATGCGTTTATACCCAATTGATGACAGAATTCGCGTTACGAGACTGTCTATCAATATGTCAATAAGACCTATGTATAACAGCTCATTATATAAAGCTATATATTGCTCTGTAGAAGTTACAAATTCGATGATATATGACTGCACGGATGAGATAGTGGTTTAAGTGCTCGCCTCGCCAAGTTACACAGGAACTATAAATATAAATAGAAATATTTATTTGCATAGAATGTAGGTTTACAAATTATGACGGCAAATGTTTGTCGGAATCCTTATACATTCTACCTTACGGTATGCAAAAATTAATACAGTCATTTAAATAAAAGGGAGATAATAATAATATACACGAAGAAATAAAAATGCAGAAAATAAATACTAAAGTTAACCTGATAAATATACTTTTACAACCTGATAAAGATATTTCATTCAAGAAGTCTGACCGAGTAATAACATTTATGAACCAGTAAGGCCTCAAGACGCTTTATAAATAGAGTAACAGATTGCTCCTTAACATCTTTCGGCACTTTATTATAAATTACAGGCACCATGCCCATCACACTCTTTTTAAGTAGTAAAGTGTTATATCCATCTATATAGACCCAGAGTAAACTCTGATATTGAGTTCTTAGAGCCGTTGTTCGGGTTCTATTTTCTTGAATAGCTTGGAATAGCTGTTTGTTAGTTTTTACAAATATGACTATTTCCAGTATATACAAGATGCAGGGAAAGGTTAACAATTTATAAGTTTTAAAAACCAATACACAGCTACCTGTAGTTTTTAAGTTGAAAATTGATCCTATGCAGCGTTTTTGAGATTTGAAAACACTTTCTCTGTAGCTGCTGTTTCCCCAAAAGGCCACAATAATTAATCTTAAGACAGTAACCACTAATCCGTGATATGCTATTAGTACAATCAGGTAGGCCGTATGTCTGTTTGCCACCAAAGTTGAATTTAAAAAAAGTACAGTGTTGACATTACTTTTTTTGCGAGGTTATAAAGGGAATATGCAGATGAATGTAGTTTATTGCATATATTCTCTGCTTGCGATTTCCACGTTACCTGGTAATCAATAATTACGCCTAAAATTTTGCAACATTGACGCTTTCTACAGTTTGTCCATAACAAGTGATTTTAAGTTGATCAGTACGTTGTCGTGGCAGTCGTTGGTAATAATGCATGATCTTAGTCTTTTCTACGTTAATTACAAGGTTGTTACCAGGTTATTATATTATTAAGAGTATTATTCATGAAATGAAATGAAATGAAATATTTATTTGCATTAAACATGAGTGATACATTGCAGCATTGATGTTAAACAATTTGAAAGTCCAGCATGTTTTACCTGAATAGGTGTACAAATGAGTATATAAGTTACATAGAAAATAAAATAATAATTAAATTTAGAATATTATTCAAATATAGTTAATTAAATATAAATTGTAAAATCGTATAAAGATCAATAAGCACAAATAATTAATATCAAGTATTGTTAAAAAGCAAGGTTAATTAAATATAAATTGTAAAACCGTATAAAGACAGTAAAATTCAAATTAAAATCATAATCAAATTAAAATATAATCAAAATTAAAATAAATATCATTAAGCACAAATAATTAATGTCAAGTATTGTTAAAAAGAAAGGCACGCATAATACTATTTTAACAAAATATTTAGAAGGAGTCAGTTAGAAAATCTTTTAAATTATAATAACACTTAGAAGCTAATAAATCCCTAAGCTTTTTCTTAAAAGAAGTTATGGTTAAACTTTTTAAACTATTTGGTATTTTATTATAAATAGTAGGCCCCATGCAGAGAATACTTTTTCTCATAAGTGTTGTTTTAGCCGGGTGCATCCTTAACTTAGTGTTATCTCGGCGATTTCTAACTACAGTGTTAATTAAAAATTAAATTAATGTCCTCCTCATAGGCATTCCTGTTGTGCCATTTGATCAGTATCGTGCTATCATCAGCAAAAAGGAATGTTGGGTGACGGGTTTGACGGGGTAAGTCATTTATGTAAATTAAGACTAATAACGGGCTTTAAAAAAAGGAAATTATATATATATATATATATATATATATAGTATTTGAAATAATTAACGAAAATACTAAAGAGCAACTTCCCTTCTTCGGTTTTCTCAATGCACCATAATCTTATAAATAAGCATCATTACACAAACAAATCGGAATATCGCCTTCATTCAACAAGTAGCGAAGTACTTCATAAAGAGGCATGCCAAGACGCCATAGTAATTCGGGCCCACAGTGCACATCTATAAAGACTAATGATAATAATAGTAAGCAATGCCAATAATTCATTAGCATAAGAAGTGATTTACAAAAAACTTGGCATTTAAAAGTTATCAAATCTTTGTAATACAATTTATAATAAATATGTGCTATATCATTTTATAGATTATTTAAATTTATTTATGAGTACAATCTATTAGGAATGAAATAGAACAAAATACATTGCAGTTTTATAGCTTATAGGTAAAAGTCGTCGATATTAACCGCAATAAATAAACACTAACCGTCGGAATGGAGTTGCAAAACAAGCAATGATATTGAAATTTACGTTTTCCGGCGTAATACAAGTTAGAGATGGTGTTGCCATAATAAACACAAAACCTCGATACATCGATAATAGACATTACTTTAAGTTAATCAAAGCAATCTTGCAAAGATAAAATAATAATTATTATTAGAATTTGCATAACTTTTGTATAAAAAATGAAATGAACGACTAAATTAATAATTAAATAATATAGCAATGGTAAATTACTATTTCGATTAATTAATTACCTGTCAACATATTTTTTGTAACGGCTATATTTTCACGTTAATGTACTTGCTTGCAAGTTCCATTACATAGTTTAGTAGTTTTCTTGTTTCGCCTGGGCATCGCAGCGCCGTGAGTTGATCGCGGCAGTCGGATTGGTTGCCCTCTCGCTCCCGGCCGTAGTTCAGTCTATGGTCCGGAGTGAGAGGTCGTGGAACGCCGTCGCCTCCTTTTGTGAGGAAGTCATTTCCATCAAGGAGGCGGCGGAGCGGGAGAGGGAGCGTTTGAACCCTCTCCCCAACTGCAGAGCCGGGCGCCGGAGGGCGCGAGACGACCTCCAGCCACCCTGAGGTTTGACCTGGGGGTGGCGGGCTTTGTGGGCCTGCCCGCCATCCGTTCAGCACCAGGTCCGAGAGGCGGCGTGCGTGTTCCCACGCGCGCCTCTGTTGTTTCGAGTCCGTCTCCCCTCTAGGGGGGACAGTAGGGATAATATGTGAGGAGTGCCTTTGGGTAGGTCTTTCGTGTAGTGGCCTGCCGTTTCATACGGCGGGCCGAAACCTCGGCGGGGTCGCGACCGCATGCGAAAGTGATTCGCGCGGCCCCGTCGATAGCGGTTTTGTCGAGGAACACCGTGGTAGGTTTAGTCGGTATTCCGGGAGGTACTCTATCATCTTTAACATCTTTCTTTTACCCCGGCGAGTCTGACATAACCCCTCCGCCCGCCCCCGCGGAGGGGTATGCGTCATGCATTCCCTCACGAAAAAAAAAAAAAATAAAAAAAAAAGTAGTTTTCTTGTTTAATAGTTTAGACAATATTGTACATGTACAGAATTTTAAATAAATACAAGGATTAACTAGGATAAATATTATTTTTTTTTTTTTATGATATCCAATTTCGTGTGCATCATGCACCATTTATATTAATAAACTATTGTTAAGCTTCTATTATTCAAAATAAAGTTACATTCCTTACTCGCGCCTCGCCTGCGACTGCACTGTAACATGCACGTGCACGGAGATATTGAATATTTCACGGTACACTGATTTTGAGGTTCGTCGTACTGCTTGTAGCAACATGATTGACTGCAATAAACACTATTTCTCACTCGCATTTGTCTTGTCTAAATTTATTCAATAGTAAATTAACTGGCGGTGTGTTATTTCCTAATTGTTCGATGGTCCGAGTCAGTCGCCATATTGAATCCGCGTTGTTGAATTCGAGTTATGTAATAATTGCACTCTGGTTTATCCTGTTGTTCGGTTTCGCCTAGTCAGTAAGAGCCTACAACACTGCTGATGCGTCGAGAGATGTGGGTTCAAACCCCACACTGGACAAAAAGTTTTGTGATCCGCAAATAGCAGTTCGGAGTCTAGGTATTCTTTGTGTTAGTTGTTTGAATGTTGTAAATTCCCACGAAAGAGACAATATTTCTAGTGCAGGAGCTGTTTTCTTACAAAAAAAGAAGATGTTCCGGAGGCTAATATACCTACTTCACCCATTCCTTTCGTCTCATTTCTAATCCCCTTCCCCTTGGGTTAATATGTATTCAGCGCTCTAGGGTCGGTGTACGACACGGTGACAATCTCACGCGGCGATACGATTTCAAGACAATAGTCTTGTTATTAATATTTCATTGGCTAGACAAGTTTGGAATATGCCTTACGGCATGTTAAGTCTACATTATATATAACTAGATTCTGCCCGAGGCTTCACTCGCGTTAATGTAGATATTGTTAATAAATTTCTATTCCTCGGGAACTATTTTCATACTATGTTCTTTTCTGTAACAATGTGTATGCGAAATTTCATAATGATTAGTTGAGTGGTTGGGGCGTGAAAGCGTAAGAAACAAAAAATTCACAATCGCATTTATAATATTAAGTAAACATACGAAATAGGACGCAGGAGTTTAGTAGCATCGACACTTTATACAATCTAAATTACAGTTTGTCAGTTGTGTTACAAGCCATTTCACATTTTGACGGTCGATAAAATCATTCACATGATGCTGATGATAAAGATATAATTTCTCGGAATATTTCGGACCGAAGGAAAACATAAAATATTCACCGAACTATTGAAACTAGCGGTCGCCAAGTGCTCGAAATTCGTCCAAAGTTTGCCTATAAGATATTGCTGACGTATGTCATTATATATTGATGTATGTAACCATAGTTACGCGCTTCGACTGCGTGTGTGAAATGCATGATTGTGTGCGTGTAGTGTTTTTTTCATTAATTTAATGTATTTCTAATGCATATTTTATATAAACATGCATCCGGCCCCTCCTTCTCCATATAAACTTTAACTGCGTCAAATTTCATACTTCTCCGCCCGCACAATTTTCGTAAAAAGGGGTACAAAGTTTTTACTTCACGTATTAATTATATACAGGGTGTCCGGTAATTAATGGATTATCTTGAAATGTCTTATAGTAGAACTGATGGCCGTTCAGAAAAAAATATGAAAACAAATCTATCCTAACTACTACCTGAGATATGATTTTTTCTTTAAAATGTCTAATTTTATTATCATATTTATCTTTCTTGTACACTACGACCATGAATTAATGAATTCCATCGGTTTTCAATGTTTTATTATTAAACACTAATTATGCTAATAGATAGACAGTCAAAAGGACGACAAGATATAGCACGTTTATTTTAATAAAATTATTTATAAAAAATTGATATTGGGATCTGTCTTCACGCATAAGATGAGGATTTTCTTGTTGCCAACTGGGTAAGTTGTGAAGATTTAAGAACCTATCTCTTTTAAGTGTTGATACATCGCTCCACAGAATTTTATTGAAAATTGTGTGACTTCTTCCTTCTTTCCATCATTCTGTTCATGTCAAATGTTGGTTTATTAATCCCGATTGGCCAGGAACTATTTAATTTATAAAAACATCCAATATTACCTTGTTTGTTTTTTTAGTTAAATTTTCTCCTTTCCTACATTAATAGCAATAATTCTCTATTTACAGTAGATTCAATTATGAATAATACCATTAACAAATCTACTTTAAATCGACATTTTGATTAAAAGTATTGGTCACTCATGTATTCATAGTTTTATTTTATACCCAAGATGCTTAAACTTTGATTAAAAAATAAATGTTGTATTTTGCAACAAAAGAAATAGTTAGATTAGCTATAAGTACAATAACTAGTCATACTTTTGACTGTCTATCTATTAGCATAATTAGTGTTTAATAATAAAACATCAGAAAACCGATGGAATTCATTCATTTATAGTCGTAGTGTACAAGAAATTTAAAAGAGTAAAAATATATGACTTTAAAAAAAAAATCGTATCTCAGGTAGTAGTTAGGATACATTAATTTTCTTTTTTTCTTAACGGCCATTAGTTCTGCTATAAGACTTTTCAAGGTTATCCATTAATTACCGGACACCCTGTAGATACACAATAGGTAGGCTCTTTTCGGAGTCATTGTTTTGTGCGAATAAAAGGTTAATAATATATTTTACCAACTCAAGCTCATAATCTGCTTAAATCATTCTTAACTATTGGGCCATTGCGTTCATTTGTAAAACCAGTATATTAAACATTAAAATAAACTTATTAACATTGTATAACTTTTATTATAAAATTAATCGTGAATAAAGTAATAGTTTCAGTGTGTTTAAATAAGGTGAAACATATTATAAATAAGGGTGCAAGGTTAAATATAACAGCGGGGTTACGATTGCATGTGGAAGTGATTCGCGCGGCCCCGCCGACTTTGGTTATATCGAGGAATACCGTGATAGGTTTACTCGCTATTACCGGGATGTCGCCATCTTACCCTTGGTGAGTCCGACATAACCTCGACGTCGCCCCGCAAACAGATATGCGTCAATGCATTCCCCCACGTAAAAAAGGAACATATTATATAACAGTAATTTCAGTAGAACTTTATAGTATTTAGACATTAGAACCCTTTTTAAAGTCGAAAGAACGATAAAGGTCTGCTGATGCGAGAGATGAAGATGAGACACACGAGGCTCTCACTTAGCTACAAAGTTAGTTAGAATGTCTAGGTCACATCGATGTTAGTTTTTACGATTTATATACATCCACTTATATAGCCGAAGGGGTTCGCATAGGTGTCCTACGCTTGAAGAAGTGATTTCCATCAAGGAGGCGGCGGAGCGGAAGAGTGAGTGCTTAAACCTTCTCCCCAACCGCAGAGCTGGGCGCCGAAGGGCGCGAGACGACCTCCAGCCACCCTGAGGGTGGTGGGCTTCGTGGGCCTGTCCACCACCCGTTCAGCACCAGGTCCGAGAGGCGTCGTGCGTGTTCCCACGCGCGCCTCTGGGTCGAGTCCGTCTCCTCTCTAGGGGGGGGGGGACAGTAGGGAATAAGTGAAATGACCATAGGGTAGGTCTTATCGTGTAGTGGCCTGCCGTTTCATGCGGCGCGGCGGCGGGCTAAAACCTCGGCGGGGTCGTGACTGCATGTGCGAGTGATTCGCGCGGCCCCGTTGATAGTGGTTTTGTCGAGGAACACTGTGGTAGGTTTAGTCGGTATGGCCGGGATGTCGGCATCATTCCCCGGGTGACTCCGACATAGCCTCTTCGTCCGTCCCCACAGTGGGCTAAGCGTCAATGCATACATTACAAAAAACTGCCTACATTCTGCGAGCTATGTTTTACAGCTTCACGTAATAGTGGCAAGCCTATTACTGTCTATCGGGTACAGTATCTGTTCCGTTTCTGAGAATTTCTTGGCAAATAAATCCAATAGCATAAGCATTGTCGGAACGCAAATGGAAAATGAGACAAGTTTTTACGCAAAGCTGTATCCATAACTGCTTTGTCTAATGCATTTTACATTTCATATTTTTTTTTACTTACCTAACCTACATTTGCACGAGCGAAGCCGCGGGCAAAATCATAATATATGTATATCATAAAATAGAAATATTCAGACCTAACAGAGAAGCTTTACAATATCGTTTAAATACCGTTCTTATTTATATCCATACGTGAAGAGTACTCTGTGCCCTCTTTAAGCATATTGCGACTATGGTGTCTTAGTGTATATTATCTGTGGTATAAGTAAACAAGTGAGAAACGGCCATAAATTGCCATAAATCTTGGAGTTCGAAGAAATGGTATCACGTGACCTTGAGGTCAGAGGTCAAAGGTCATAGTCATTCAGGGGGTATATCGACTATGCTGACTCGAATGGTATTGACCATGAGTCTCTAGCTCTTACGCTTCTTGAGTTGAAAGTTGTATAACAGACAGATGGACGGACAGACGGCGTTGTATAAGAGTTTTTGCGAACTCTAAAAATGTTTTTATCAAAAGACGCCTCCCTCACTAGGTTTAATGCTGCCCAGACTCGGACCAACCGTTTGTGTATCACGCAATTTTTTGTCCCGTGTGGGTATCGAAGCCACAACACTGCGCGCGTCGGCAGTGGTCAGGTGACTACTTAAACCACTACGCCACTCGTGCAGTACTAGCCAATTACATCCAATGCCACAATTATGGTCACTAGTGGCGAGACCACTAGTGGCTATAATATTGATACGTTTTACAATGTTTCCTCACGGTATATAGTTCGTAGAGGGGTGGGGTATCATAAGGTAAACCTGATTTGGTCGTTCGACGAATTGAACTTTTAGCGATCAATGGATATTGCGCGAATTCAATGCTCAAAAGGCAAAGCCTTTATGTAGCACTACCTACTCTGTCAATTCTATAAATAAAGATAGTATTGAAAGGATAAATGATTAGAATGGAAAAGCCATTTCTTTGGTACAGGTACGAATGCTTATTATTTTACAACAGTACTTATGACCTGGCTTATCAAAAGTTAAAGTCTCTACTCATCATAAAAATTTATTTCATAACATGCAATTAAGATTACGACTTTAAGTTGTGTGCGTTAAAGTAGATTTTGAAATGACAAGATGAAATATTTGGCGGCTTGCCATAAGCGCGATGCCCGCTACAGTTTACTTGTTTCGTAGACCGCGTGCTTGAAGTGCGATTATGAGGTTAAGTCGTCATTCGTCATAATAGCATCACTCCGACACAACACAAAACTTTCAATTAAGATTATGACTTTAAATTGTATGCGTTAAAGTAGATTTTAAAATGATGAGATGATATGGTTGACGGCTGGACGTAGGCGCGATGACCGCTATCATCTACTCGTCTCGTAGACCACGCGCTTGAAGCGCGATCAAGAGTTAATGTCATCACTCTTAATAATAACATCGCTCCAATACAGCACATAACTTGCGATTAAGATAACGACTTTAAAATCTATGCGTTAAAGTAGATTTTAAATGACAAGATAAAATAGTTGCCCACTACAGTCTACTGGCCTCGTAGACTGCGCGTTTCAAGCCGACGCCGCGACGGCCCACTCGGCTGCGGCGTGCGTGTCGCTCGCATGTTGCTTCTTTTAACACGAACGTTTATGGTCAGTTTCATAACTAGCAAGTAAAAGTTATACCAAATATAAATAACATGCTGTCTCACTCTTGTAAGGTTATAGAAGAGAGATGTCGATATTTTTATCTTATAGATAAATGCTAGTTGGAGGTGGTGAGACAAGCCCTTAAATTCATAACTTTATTTGCAAGTAATGTGCTGTGTCAGGGGCTGTTGTTATAATGAGTGGTAACCTTAATACCACCTTTTTATAGGTAACTTTCGTAGTAACTCAATTACTGTGTTTTATCCGGTTTGTCAGAGTGCGGCAGGTTTGTATAGACTGCCCGTTCTTTACCTTTTATTCCGCTATTGTTTGCGATGGTCGGTGCCACGCGTGTAATATCACAGGCGCTCATAACCTACGCTGATGGTTTACTATGAGGCAGGTTTTGTGCTTGTTTGCCTCCACGGATCGTGCAATGGTTTAAGTGGTCGTCTCACCACTGCCGCCCCGCCAAATATTTTGGATTAGAATTTCAAACGGCATGAAAATTTGTGTGATTCACAAATAGTTGTTTCGAGTCAAGGTGTTCTTTGTGTCCGTTGTTTGATTGTTTATAAAGTCTGCCGCGACGAAGGAATAATTTCTAGTTATGAAGTTCTCTATTAAAAATAGAATAGGAAATTAAAAATTTGTTGTATAAAACCAAAATGTAAGAGTCATCAGATTTTGATCAATAAAAGGAACAAATCAAGTGAGATATGACAGTTTGTAAGAAATAGGAATCTGTAGTTACTACGTAGTCCTTCCTGAAACGAACGTTACACTCGGAACAACCATTTGTATGGCAAAGACGATAGAGTTATATTCCTTTCTTCTCTATTTGTCAATCGATTTTCTTTCTGTTTTTCAGCTACTGACGAGCTTTAGTGCTGAAAAAAGAAATATTGCTTAGTTATACGTCTATAGTGTGTAGTCTTTTTTCCATATACATATATGTTTTTATATATGTACAAACATACGCATAATTTGCGTGACGTATGTCCAAAATGAAAAAACCCTACCAGAATATTATCCAATTACAAAAATGGTCAAATAATAATAAGGTCCGAAACAAATTAAGAAATTGTTTCATATTATGTAAACCCTGCTATAGAGAGAAAGACAACTTTCATATTCTCAGTGATTCTGATGTAAGTAGCAGTTAATATTCTGTCTGGCCTAATAATAATATTTTATTTATATTCTATATATGAAGAACAGAGCAAAATATAAGTAAAACAAAATTTGTAGCTTGCTAGTAATACGATAGCAGTTGACAAAACTAGGACCCTAAGGTTTTTAAGGTACCGATCAGATTTTAAGAACACAATTTACTTTTTATTTTTAGTAAAGGGAACGGATATCGAACAGTCGTCCAATATTTTTAAATTGGGTTTTTTTTAGAGTCTACTAACCACTAAATTCTTAAGATTCTGCTAAATAATTTATTAAAATAATGATCGATAGACGGCAATAGAATCGCTTCTTATTACGTGGGATTAAAACTCATAGTTGACGAAATATGTGATATACTCGTGCATTCTTAACCTACACATGTGAGAAATAAATAATACCACATTCGCTCTAAAGCACAAGTTGCAATACATGTGTCGTGCCATACATTATGCACATGCACCTAAAACATTTTAATTCTCTTGTAATACAAGTCGTGAAACCTTTACAAGTAATACAAGTAAATATGAAAGAGCTAATACAAAAAAGCAGAAGGGATTGAATACATGTTTTGATAGATGTACGATATACACGTATTCAAACGAATTTGGAACTTCAAAACTATATTTGCAATATATTTAAAAATAGAACATCGTTAAATTTTTCAGCACAGGCAATTTATTATGTTATTGCAAACAGTATTTTGTAGACTGCAAATCACGCAGACTTGCTACAATTAACATGTCAATGGGCGGGGTAGGCGCGCACTCCAACAAATGCAACGCAGCTTCGTTCAACTCGAAACAATATTCACAATGTGTCGTATTCCCTGAACGCAAATAGTGACTGCCTGTCGGCACCAGCTTACCTGAGTTTTCAATCGGTTTAGTAAATTCGATATACTTACGGCGCAGTAAGCTCTCCGCGGGCCCTGAGCTTGAACGACTAAATGTCTTCAATAATGCAGTGAAAACTTATTTTGGTGCATCTTTAGACATTTTACTTTATATACAATATGCATGTAACCTATATTTACAAATGTACTAAAAAAGATAACATAATTAACATAATTACAAAAACACAAATAATTATAATACTAAATATTTACAAAAATGGTTTAGGCATCGTAGAATTCTTCAGCATCGCTGTCAACTGGTAACGTGCCCAGAAGACTCGCAGCATTGCCACGTTGAATGGCAATGCTGATTCTTTGGGCTAAGAAAAGACCAGCCTTCTGATCACGCGAAACGTCGATCAGGCTATCTTTAGACTATGTATGGTGCATCACAACATTTCAAATGTAGGCTGTGGTGATAATTTTTAAGAATTGTGTTTGTAGCTAGATATCCTTGTATTTCTATTCCTACCGTCACGTGGCGCAAATAAATTCAATATGAATTTTATAGTAAACAATTTTTGCAGGCAAAGGAATTTTTCGTGTACGCCGCAATGCTTGCGATAGCTATGATTGTGTTTCTCCGCATGGCGCAAGACTACAGCTTCAGAAATATTGATGCAGATGGTTCCTCGTCGGAGAGTCGGCCGTTGTTACATCACCAATCTAAAGTATGATACGATTAGTGGTCTGCATTTACATTCCGATCTTAATTTCAATTACGTGTTTTATTACTGATGGGTAAAACGGAACGTTTTTTATGTTGATAATTATTATAATAACTTATTATGTCGATGTCGTCGTACATAAATATATTTATTTCAACCTCAACATATTTTATGACTATTTGAAATAGTAATAGTCTTTGTGTGCAAGCTACACGAACGGTGATTCCAAAATATGAATTATTTAGCGAGCCCTCGATGGCCTCGCCGGCTCTCTGAAAGCTAACAGTTTTATGGCGGTTCACTTTGCATGGCGTATTGCAAAGCCAATAGAAACAAAAGGGCCGTTAGTTTATCACTCCAATATAATTTTTAATTAATGATATTAAACTGGACATTAGATTATGAGTGCTTTGTAAAATTTTATACAGTCTTTATAAGAAGCATAAGAATAATTTAACTGTGCAGCAATATCGAATCGAAATAAAATGACTTTGGGTAGTTGACATTATTTGCGACTTTCGTTCGGTTCGGTTAATATAACGTTCTATTATTTTTGCAGGTGATATCAGTGCAGTCGTTGTCTTCGACAAGTACGCGGGCTTTTAGCGGCAGAGGCAGTAGCGGCGCATCGTGCCTAGGCCTCATGGAGCGGGCAAGACCTGCAGCCTGGCCAGCTCACGCCTTTGTTCACCTTGCTACTCCAAGTACTGGTGATCAGGGAGCCACTACACTGGCACGACAATAACAAGATCACTACAAGACAGCAACGAATTTTAATCGTACTTCGTAGGTTTCGATAGGGTATAAATTGATAGTTGTGTGTTTAGCTAGGGAATTCAGGTTTGTACGAAGAGTAGAGAGTCATGTAGGCAGTCAATCATAGAGCTCTAACTTCTTCGAAGGATAAATTGATAAACATGTTGACCTTGTTCTATCCAGTATTTTGGTTATTCGACCTTCCTATGATTTAGATTATTGGATGACAAGGACCATAACTTTTAGTATATTCTATTAACATAGGTCTTGGCTTAGTTATACAATAAAAATACGTTGTTCTTACTGTGCTGGTTTGGGCACATTCAATTCAACTATTGATAAAACAACAAATTAAAAGCATGGCGTGAAGAATTTTGGTAAATATAATTATATTGATACTCAAAATGATCTGTCCATATAAACATACTTGCTAAAGCGTCTGTAAGATATAATACTGGTAAAGTGATTAGTGTCATAATAATGTTTATCATAATACTACAGATAAATTCGTTTACTTTCCCGCTGCAGACTATTCAATTTGCAAATGGTCCGGCCGTGATTAAGGTTCGTACGTATAAATATCTGATGTGCAATGTTACTATTGAAATTGTGGGATGAAATGTATTGCTTTCTATGAATACCGGCATTTGATACTGAGTATTAATGACATGGCTTGATTTATTTGATAATGCATATTGCAATGTTTGATTATATTATTGGTTTGTTAGACTAGTACAGAAACAAATATTAGTTGGTATCATAATGAATATTTACTAGGAAAAGTAGGTATAATATAAAAAAAATGACTTTGGTCAATATGCAATTATGTAGCAACTCTGTTTGCTTGTGGCACCATTTCATCATGATAAGGACAATTTTTTTTATTGTTCGTTTGGCTGTATGCCTATCTACTTATATTATAGATTATAAAACAATGTTTTAGGAAAAAGGATTTAATAGTTGACTATGTATGCGTTTATTATTTTATTAGCTAATTGACTTATATACGGAATTATAACTAATAGCTTAATTACATTTTAGATTTGCACCTTTATTTGTAAGTGTTATATAAATAAAATGAATATTAACTTTGTTTGATATTATTTTTCTTAGTAGTATCTAAACGTGTCTGAACCATATCGATTTAATGTTATAAACAAGATAGATTGGAAACGTGTGGACGATTAAAATGTATCGCTTTAATGTGATATATTTCTTTATCATCGTATTGGGTAAGTACATTTATATATTTCAGTCTAGATTACATACACGACATTATTTAGAAGCTATACAATCAACACTAACAAAGGTGTCTGGAAATCTTAAGTAATATTATAAATGCGAGTGTGAGTTTGTTTGTTTGTTAGTCTTTCACGCCTTAACTACTCGACCGATCATCATGATATTTCGCACACACGTTGTCAGGGAACAGAAAAGAGCATAATGTACCTTTCGTCTGTTACTGACCTAACATAGCGCGCGAGCGAAGCCGCAGGTAAAACCTAGTTCAACAACAAATACCTTCATAAATCGCATTAGTGGTTCTATTATTTGGCTGCGGTTATAGCTCTCTCTCAACTAGGCCATTTAAGACAGCCAATGCAAAATGCAATTCTCTCTCTTAGGTCAATACCTGTTCGTTTGTACGACTGGTGTTGTATTTTTTTGTAGTTACTGCCAGACCTACTATATTGTAAACATTCAGATATCATATAAGATAGCTGCTTAATTATTTTTAGTGTGTTCTCGGATGAGCTTTCTTTAAATATGCGTATTTAATTATTATAGAAATGAAATATTATGATATTATGTACTATATATGATTGTTATTTCATCAAATTGTGACGTCATTGGTGATAGTTGTATAAGCAGAGGTAATGATCAAATAGGCAGGCACTTTGAACACTGGCGGTAAAAATAAACTTATGCTACAAACCTTACGTGTTTTCTTCACAATAAATATCGAGTTGTTTGGCGCAACCCCTTCTTGCGTATTTAAGTAAGAGCAAATCTAACATTGTTTAACCTATCGAGTCGAAGCAGCATACTGGCGGCCAAACACAGTAGGTTTCAATTATGCTTGGCATTTCAACAATTGAAAGTTTCAATCCAAAGGCGTAGTCAAAGGGTATTGGTATAGGCGGTATACTCGATCTGAGCATCGATTCCCGCGCGCACGCTCGTCAAACAGCGGTCTCGATAATGTTTTGTGAAGTGCTGTCAGTCACTTGCAGCTTGTAGCCCACAGAGTAGCTAGCCTTTATTAGGCTCGGTTTAGGTCAAGGTACATTGTGCGCGTACAGCATTGACGTGACGTTATATTACAAACATACTGGCTTTTGGCTGGGTTTTCGCTCGCTCGGCAATAATACTGTAGTCTGGATGAATTTCAAATATCTTTTGTTAGGATTACAGAAAATGTTATAAGGTAAGGGTATCTATAAAAAATTTTGTAACCCTAACCATGTGTATGCGAATGGGTTTCATCCAGAAAAACGTCCCGAACGAACTCGCGCGCAAAAGCTAGTATTTAGCTCGTCGCTACTTTAGCCAGGTAATTCGTGATATATACTATTACCTCGAATTGAGAATGAACTCTTTGCCGTATTTCGAGTAACCGCTTAGTAAATTCCAGCTGTCTAGTCTCTACCTAAATGCAATCTATTTAAGCTTCTCATGCAGTTTATTTAGATAACGCTTCAGTGACGTCATTGGAAGCTGCATTACAGCCTCTTTGTGACGGTAGTGCTGTACTAGGAAGCCGTCACAGAAGTAGCTCAAACGGATATAACACGTAGAGGTTAAGTTTCAAAGGACTGTAAAACTCGTACCTTCTGAAATATCTCCCATATTTTAAGGCATTAGTATTACGTTTCAAGTAAGATTCAGATTTATTGCTGCTAATCTCTTTCGCCTCACAGAGAACATATTTCAAGGAACGCTTATCTATTTTTTAATCAAATGTTTGAAGAACCATGAATATAAAATTTAATGTAGTTATGAGCATTTAAGCTGTTTTTATTTCCATAATTAGTGTCTTAATACTGTATTTTACCTCTAAATAGTTGTATGTATAATTATGTAGTCTATCAGTTACGGTGGAATGTAGATGAATATCACTAGGAAAATATACTTTTAAATAGATACATAATAATATATGCAAAGATATATGCTTAAGAAATAAACACTTACTTCAGGCATTAAAACTCACAAGCACTTACGGTTGCTTGAAAGTACTGATTACCATATGATACCATGCATATAGGAATATTCGAAAGCAGATGACATACATACCGACTTTAGAAATTATTCGCTATTCTTATAATTATATGTTATATTTGACGCAGCGAACAGATGCATTATACGCTTGATATATAACAGAAAATTATCTTTGTCGTTGTGGAAGGGTTGATAAAACAGCGCTCTTTTGTTTAATCAGCGTGGTATATAACCTACAACCTGACCCTAAATGAGAATTATTGCCAAGGGATATAGGTTTAAAGAGGTCTATTTCAACGTGGCAATTTTAACTAAAACTACATGTCATAATGAAACATGTTTACAATATGACGGACGGTAAAAAAACTTAATAAGTAGCTAACTGGACTACCAACTATGGGGTTCTTCCCGAACCTAACCACTTTGAATTAGTACAAGTGTAGATTTTACCCATAATCTTTTAGGTATAATATAATTTATTTCTTTTTGTCCTACAAATCTTTACTGTATATTTCTACTAGTATCACTGTAAACTACATTAAAAATAAAATGATCTATCTATAACTTAATAATCTGATCGATGTTTATAAAAACGGTTTCTTTAATTATTGACTTTTTAGTTACGTCATTAGGTACATCGCTATGACAAATGTTTAAACGGGCCTACTTGCGACGACTATAACAATTACATCCTTTTATTTTATAGATTAGAGAAATACGCCAATGGTACACGTACGATAACGTATAAGCAAAACTGTATTTGCTTCCACTTGTACCGGTTATATAATATTACTTGAAGGAACGTGGCGGAAGTCAACCAGACGTGAACTCGATGTGTGCCTGTAGTGACATCTAAATTATAGATATAGGTAGACAGCTTTCGCCGTCCGACAGAGCATTATTCCTACATATTAATAAGCGATTAAAAGGTAAGGTGCTAGGCAAGGGTGTTAGGTATTTTATTTTTGTCTTTAATCAAAATCCTACTAATATTATAAATGTGAAAATTTGTGAGGATGGATAGATGAATGGATGGATGTTTGTTACTCTTTCACGCAAAAACTACTGAACGGATGGATGTTTGTTACTCTTTCACGCAAAAACTACTGAACGGATTTTGATAAAACTTTACAGTATTATTGTTTATATATATTAGGATAACATATAGGCTATTAAAAATCTTAACATGAGTCTACATTAACGCGAACAAAGTGGCGGACAAAATCTAGTCTATGATAAGTAGTCAGTCTTTTCTATGCCAAATATAGACTTATTAGTACACCATGATACCTATATTCATAGTTCAATCTCATTTTTGGAAGCTTGTTGGTACCGTAGTATAAATGTGAGCGTTATCATGCGATTCTAAGTTCGATGTCAAGCTTTAGCAAAAACAAAATGCTATTGGATTTTGACCGACTCCATGAGCAATATCCTTAAAGAAGAAAATTTCCTAATGGACACATTTGCAGACTTCGTGAGAATATTATAATTTAAATAGCATAGATGCAAGTCTTTTAGGTGGAGTTTAAAGCATAGCTGGTGTAGTGACTGAGTCACTCCTACCTTTTTGGAAATTATAGGTTTGAGTTTACATATATTTCTGATCTTGACGTCAGTTTTTAAAGGCTAAGAATGAAAACTATGGCTTTACAATTGTTGTGATAGCTCTATTCCAATACTTATTCTGACGCACATGACACACGTTTTCGGGTGCTCTTAGCTTGACCACATAAGTTTTAATGACGTTACTTAAAATTAAATGTAAATTTTAATGTTTAGGTTTGCCCTATCTACAGAAAATATTTGATATGTTTATACATGTTAAGTTGACTTACCTCCAGAACATATTTTGTTAATCTTTTTTCGTACAGAAAATACATCCTGTACTTTTGATTTGAAGCGGAGTTTTATAGGTAATTAAAGGTACGGTACTATTTCTCAAAAGTGTACAATTATAAATACTCAATACTCAAAGCGGTTGAGGTTGAGATGAATGTTCTCAATTTTGCAGCTATAGTTTACAGGTTTCAATGTAAGTGTAATAAGAGGCGAGGGTTTTGTCTCTTTCTACCGGGCACAGTTTTGGATTTTGTACTGATAGTGCTTAGTGCAAAGTGTTATTAGCCTTTTTTACGAACCCGAGGTTTTATACGACTCAGCTGCATTTAATTGTTTTTTTTTTTTAGGGGTTATGCATGACGCATACCCCTCCGCGGGGGCGGGCGGAGGGGTTATGTCGGACTCGCCGAGGTAAAAGAAGACGGTAAAGATGATAACGTACCTCCCGGAATACCGACTAAACCTACCACGGTGTTCCTCGACAAAACCACTATCGACGGGGCCGCGCGAATCACTTACGCATGCGGTCGCGACCCCGCCGAAGTTTCGGCCCGCCGTATGAAACGGCAGGCCACTATACGACAGCCCTACCCAAAGTCACTCCTCACAAATTATCCCTACTGTCCCCCCTAGAGGTGAGACGGACTCGACACAGAGGCGCGCGTGGGAACACGCACGCCGCCTCTCGGACCTGGTGCTGAACGGATGGCGGGCAGGCCCACAAAGCCCGCCACCCCCAGGTCAAACCACCGGGTTTTTATTCAGGGTGGCTGGAGGTCGTCTCGCGCAGCTACATTTACTTAACTACTGCGCCATTTACGTTATTTAAGGCAATAATCATTATTTAAATATTAATGAAACCTATATTATATGTTAAAAATTATGTAGTATAATTTGCAGAAAATTACACAAAATCAAATAAGAAGATTAATCTAATAAAATAGTAAAGTTTAATACTTGTATTAGTTAAATAGTTTGAAAATGGTCTTAAAGTTGTGTTTTTAAATAAACCGCGATAATATCTGTATACCCTAAATGGTCAAATTACAAACAATATTCTCAAATAAAATTATAAAACTTATATTTGTTACGGCGGCGAGACGTGAGGTTTGACCTGGGGTTGGTGGGCTTCGTGGGCCTGCCCGCCATCCGATCAGCACCAGGTCCGAGAGGTGGACCCCTAGACTCCTCTAGGGGGAGACAGTAGGATTTCATTTATATATATATATGTATATACATTTTTTTGAATGCAATAAATGAATTGAATTGTATATATATACAACATGTAACATAATAAACGCACATCCTGAAAATAGTTTGTTCAAAATCGGCTACTGAATCAATTCCAGCAATTTTTAATATAGGTAATTGTTTATCTCTAAAATAAAAAAACTAATTAAATTATAGTCACCCATTTATTAAACAGCTGAAATAAACGAAAATGTATCATAATTTAAGGCAATAAGGTTTTTGATGCAATAAAGCCTATAATGTTAGACTTATTATAATATACCCATACTATCCGCGCACAATAAGGAGAACTAATTCGTTGAGTCTAATTGGGGTGTTTGAGGTTGTGCGTTATATCTGTTATATAAACAGCAGGCAATTATTATAAATAAAGTAATTATAAGGAGTATAATAATCACAAATCAATCACTATTACGTTGTAAAGAAAATTTGTGTAATCATTATAAAGTAGTCATGAAATTTACATATTCTTCAGTACTAAGGAATATATAAGATAAATACATAAGTGCACGTAAACTATACCACTGAATGATTGCTATAAGAGGTTAAAAGTAGCTATGTGTTGTCTATACATGTATTTTCTGTGAATATTATTGTGACTGCATTTACCTGTTGGTCACAAATGTACTACAGAATACTTGACAATAGTTTGGTCCAACATTTAAAATTACGTAGTTTTTACATGATTTTTTGTTTATGGTGTAGTGATGTGTACTTACTCGTAAACTTGCATCGATTTTAGGTTAGTTTAGGTTACATCTATTTGTGAGAAGCTATATTTTATAAACTTAAACATTCGTAAGATAACTATTGATTGATTACCTTTGCCCTTGCATATTATCACAATAACTCAGCACTACATATTGTAATACAAAGTCCTCTGCCGCCTCTGTCTGCTTGCGATAAACTTAAAAACTACTGAACGGATTTTCACGTGGATTTCACCAATAGATAGAGTGATTCATGAGGAAGGTTTAGGTATAAAATTTGTTAGGCTTTTGTACTACTCGTGTGAATCTGGAGAAGGTCGTTAGTATACATATATATGTACATGCACTTTAGTCTCTTATTTCTAACTATGCACAAATGAACTGAAATTGGCGTCGTGACTGAAATTCGGTCTGGAGGACATTATTATTGCGGCTTCACTCGCGTAAATGGAGATTAGGTTATTAAACGAACTACAGCAATCATATGATTATTGATAGCTAGTGTAAAGTTGGATGTGCAATAATCGCATAAGTCCCATATAAGCCAGTCGAACAACACATATATTTCAAATATCGTTTCACAAATTTAAGATATTTATTCTATTTATGAGATTTATATTCCCAAGGTAAAATGCTTCGAAATGTGGCATTTGCATAAATTGCAGACGCCGTTATAAAAATAAATTCTCTGCGTAGTAGTATCGTAAAGTAGGGTGGTGATCTCTGTAGTATAAAATTTCACAAAAATAAATGTTCCACGTAAGGAAAGATAAATCAATTGTTTTGTAGATAAATTCGTATACCGCTGCGCTTTGTGTACATGGATAAGGAAAAATCTTTGTAAATTACTTTATATCTTAAGTACTACTAGAATCTTACGTTTTGCGTTGTTTTAAAAAGGACTTAAAACGTATCTACTCATCCAGATATAGATCACAGTTAAGCAAATAAGTGTGTGGAGCAGTACCTACAGCCGGATACTACGCGTATGAAATCACGGATAAAAGCTGGTATGTGATATAAAATATATTAAAATTTAATATGTCAAACAGTCAATATTTAATAAGTGCTGAGAACAATACCTTGACTCGTTATTGTTCCGAGAAAATAAAATTTATTGAAAAATATGAATGCGTATTTTTGCTATTATTAAATTCTGCGTAGTAGCACGAATTTACCTCATTATTCGGCGAATACATGCCGTCAACTCCTGCTGACTCTATGGTCAGTCGTTAAAACTAATAAAAAATATTCCGTTATTACATTCTCAATCGCGCATCGTCAACCCGCAGTAAAATTATTTAAATATTTTATTTATACAAGCAAGGTGGCCAACATGCATATGGCCCACCTGATGGTAAGTCGTCACCGTAGCCTATGACTGCCTGCAACACCTGATACATCATTTGCGCCTTGCCAACCCTTTAGGAAAGGAAGTGGGAAGGAGAAGGAGCGGGAAGGAGGAAAGAGGGTGGTTGGGCCTCCGGATGAGTCCACGTAGTGAGTTCACTAATACAACGAAACACAACAGTAGGAATACTGTTATTTCACGTCGATATTCTGTGAGAGGGTAGTCCTTCCCCGGTTGAGCCGGCCCATTCATGCTGAAATTAGCGAGGCTATACTACTTATAAAAACATTTTGCCATTGATAAAACGCAAGTATTAGTAGACAACTAAAAAAGAATATCAACTAGTTTCTGCCTGCCACTAGTAACACATAGGAACGCTCGCCGCTAGTATGCCGGGTTAAAAGATATCCTACGATCCAGGATATGGTTTATCTTTGTGCCAAATTCAATCCAAATCCGTTAACTGATTGCCGCGTGATTGAGAATGGTATAAAATAATATCATACCTAACTTTAAATCTATATGCCATAACACTTTTAATCATATTATGATATAGCCATCGAAATAGTCACGCCCGTATGTACATATATAATATATGTATGAACATTTTTCCAGTTATATTTTAGGGCCTATGTCATAAGGGGCAATTTGGTCTTACAGTTTAGTACATAATGAGTGAGAAGTTCTTAATCTGTTCTGTTTTCAAAACAGGCAGCTTATTGGTAGGTTAGCTGTTGCGAGTTCAGGGAAATTCAATGTTTTATAGCAGACATTCCGAAATAATCTTCATGGTCGCAGACACTAATAATTTATGATTGTGACCTTATCGCAATTATCATAAATAGTTTTTTACTTATATCTGTTTTAAGCAAGGACATGTGTCTATACATTTTATTCTATATCTATAAATTACCTGTCTGTAGTGATTGCTACATCATCGTAGTGCAAATGACTGCTAGCAACTAACTACTAACTAACTAACTAACAAAAAACAAAAGAATTCCGGCAACTAATTGATAATTTTAATTTAATATTTCACTTTGAAGGACCGACACGCCAAAAAGCATATGTAGACCATGTAATCAGTAATATAAAATCAGCTAAGGGTGCACTTTAACACCGGGATATATCTAACCATAACACAGCTCAGTTGCTAAAATATAACCGTAAAGCGAAAACATACTTGTGTACCATACTTTATCTCTAGAAGAGACTATAGTTTAGAGAATATTCTAGAACTTAAAGAGTGTTTATCAAATCTTTTATTTTCAGAGGTCTATAGTCAGAATGATCTTAACACGGCCTTTGAAATGTTTCATGAATTATTTTTGCTATTCTACAATCTGTGCTTTCCTAAGGTTAGAATTAAAATATCGAATAAAACTAAACCTGTTAACTGGGTAACTAAAGGCTTAAGAATTAGTTGTAAGCGAAAACGATCATTACGATATTCTTATTATAGAAATAAGTCGAAAACTAATAAAACGTTATATAAAAAATATTGCAAGATATTAAAGTCCTGCATTGATAACGCTATTAAAGAAACTAAGGATAACATAATAAATAATTCTAAGAACAAATGCAAAGCTGCCTGGTCACTAATAAAAGACGAGACAGAAGACATAAAAAACATTAAAATCATAGAAAATATAAACGTAAATAACATAAATATACATAGTCCTACAAAAAAAGCTAACGCTTTTAATAATTTTTGGATAGATCTAACAAACAAGTCTAATGATTAACTATGTCTTACATATAAAAGTAATCTCTCCAGTAGTTTATTTTTAAGGCCTTACGGTTACGAAGAAGTTCAAAGGCTAATACTATCATTGAATAACACTAAGGCTGTTGGGTATGATGGAGTATCAACAAAAATATTAAAAAATATGTTCATTGGAATTAAGTCCCGTATTGACACACTTAATAAATTTGTCATTCATTGAGGGACACTTTCCAACCTGTCTCTAACGCGTAATAGTAAAGCCCTATATAAAAGGGGAGAAAGCTCTAAAATTGATAATTACAGGCCAATTAGTCTCATACCGATTATCTCAAAAGTCTTTGAAAAATCTATGCATCGCGGAATCTTGAATTTCATAGACAAAACAATCTCTTGAAAAATGAACAATATGGATTTCAAAAGAATAAAACTACTCCTCTTGTTTGTTCTAACCTCTTAAAAATTAAAGTAGACGAAACCGATGCCGGAAAGCGAATATCAGTTGTTTTCTTTGACATGTCAAAAGCCTTTGACCTTGTTTCGCATAAATTGCTTTTATCTAAACTAGAGCGATACGGTATCTGTGGTCAGGCATTGAAGTGGATTGAGTCTTATTTAATCAATAGACAGCAATGGAAATTTCGAAGCTAAATACACAAAACGAAAACAAAACGAATTAACAAGTTATAAATCTCAGTATACACCTAATCATTATGGAGTACCTCAAGGCAGTGTTTTGGAGCCTCTTCTATTTTTACTGTATATCAATGATTTTCCGAATGCCATACAAAGCCCATGTACATTATTTGCTGATGACATTTCAATAATTCTAACTTCACCAACAAAATCTGACATAACTAATTATATGAATAAATGAAATTAATTAAAAAATAATGTAAAAGAAGTTATCTAAATATCAGTTATGGAGGCCAAATAATCAGTCAAGTAGAGGAGACAAGCTTTTTGGGAATCGTCTTCGATAGTCATATTTCATGGAAAGGACATATACAGTGTCTGTCGTTAATAATGAATAGCCCGTTAGCTGGAGGTTAACCAGTTATCAGGCAGTAAGAAAATAATATTTTATGTCAGGGTTGCCATACTCTTTTTTTCACAATCAGTGTTTAAAACTACATATACGTAAGGAAAGATTAATTTTAAACAATTGATTAAAATGTTAATATTGATACTGATTGACTGATTCCTACAAGGTCATACTTTAAGGCAAGTTGCTGATCGACAATTATTATTATTATTATTATTATAATTTACATACGTAGCGCTTGCTACAATGTCGCGTAGGCTGTAGCACTTGAAGTAGCGTAGTGGTCCGGGCGTAGTGAGAAGCACTTTCGCTAAGCGCCGCGCCGCCGCAAGTTTTGCTCCACGTGGGAATTGAACCTTCAATACGAGACGAGGCGAGATGATAGCTTGAACCACTACGATGAGGAAGTGGTCTCAGTTGCTTGACTATCTTACGTAACATTTTGACTTTATGAATGACCAAGACCATGCAGTTAAAATGTCACGTAAGAAAGTCAAGGAAATTGCATATTAATTGTACTAATAGCCATTAAATATCATTAGGGCGCCTTCATATGCGTTTTTGCGGCGTACGCATAAACATATGTGCAGCACAGCCTGCAAGACACACGTCGCTTTGTCGTGAAATTGTCACTTTGTTGCAAAATTGTCGCTTGTGGGCTATGTTGTAGCTGTGCTAGCCTCGTGCATACGCGATGTTACAGCAGCAACATGTACGCTTGTAATCGCATCTCACCGCTCCCTCGTTGGAAATTGTTAACAAAATGATATTACCTACATCGATCGTGCGGCATTTCCGCAATTCCTATGCAGTGAACGAACGTTTACGCAGTCGATACGTCAGTGTAAAGGTTTTAAAACACATTTTAGTATTTTTCACGATAAACTTCAAAACTACGAATTGATTTTAATGCGATTTTTACCAATAAACAAAGTTATTCACGATTAAAATATAGAGATAATTGGTGAAAATGTCGGAAATAGTCAAGCTGCCTAGGAGCTTCATACCTAATAAGCTCTATTACCTTATTTGGAAAGTCCATTTATCGATGATATATAATACCACGCTATAATCCATGGGAACGGTGTTGGGACAGCTACTTATAAATAGGTGGTATGCAAAATAGAATTTAAAACTAAATTTATGAGATTAAAATAGATAAATTAAAGTCAATTAGTAACTTGTATTTCCGTCATTTGATTAAATTACTGCCAACAATCGGCTTCTCATTGATCCAACAAGTCGCTCACAAATATTTGTACCCTGCATAGCCAGCCAAACCTCTCTGCAATGACTCTCAATTGCTTCTTTAGTTCTCTTATTGCGATGTGTTCATTTTTGCACCATAAGTCCCTAAACATTTTCGATCGGGTTATAAGTCTGGAGATTTTGAAGGCCATGGTATCAGTCGAAAACATTGGTGTTGACGGAACCACTCGCAAGTAACAGCAGCAGTGCGTAACCGACAGTTGTCCTGTAAGAAGTGAAGTTCGGCGATATCATCTTCTGGGTAAGCGTTGCGAACAGTTAGTAACATGACGTTTTCTAGAGTGTCAACATAATTTAGCGCAGTTGCTTTTGAAGGTAATGCGCATAATTCACAGACACTATCAGCCGGCATCCAGCCCCAAACCTTTGCACTGGTTCTACCAGACTCCATGTCCGGTATGATATTCATCATATCTTGTATTGTCATATCGCCAGAGATTTAATCGACCGTGCTGAATAGATTTGAATGTGTTTTCATCAGTAAATATTGTGGTTGACCAATTAAAATCTAAAATCCCTGGCGAAACGCAACTGAGCTGGCATCAGTTAAATGAACTTTTTACCGTATCGTCTATAGTGCAACCCCATGCTATGCAAATGGCGTCTCAGTGCTCACGTCGAATTCTTCGACAAAATAAGATGTGATGTAAAACCATTTTCTTCAAATGCGCGTCTCATTTCTTCCCTTTGCGGTGTTGTTACTGTAGGCTGTCGACCCCAACTTCTGTGACTTTGGAAACTGCCCTCTTCACCTTCTCGATTAATACAGAACCGTACAGTATAGCGTGATATATTCAAATCTTTGGAAATTTGACTTATGTTGTATACTGCTCTGTGTAATGTAATGATGTCTGCCCTTTCGACAATATTTAAATTACGTGACATTTTAAGTTTTTCTGATATGACAAGTTAATAATGTCACAAGTATAAAGTGTAGCTTTTTATTATTTTTGTGGTTTTCTACATATATCTAAACTCCACAGTGTAATAATAATAACTAGCGATCGCCAAATGGTCAAAATTCGGCCATAACTGATTTCAATTTTAAGTTAGATGTTAAATAAGGTTTTGTTGACTATAACTATACCCTTATAATCACAATTCATTTAGATTTTGTCAAAGCTATACAGATTAATTTACTTCATCTTTTTCAAACAAATGATTAGATATACAATTTCATTGACAATATTCCTTAGCTTGCTACTTTGTTTTCTTTATTACATATAAATATGTAAATATTTTATAATATAAATAGTATATATCATTCCAATCCACCTAAAGGTTGTCTGTAAGATATTGCTTATATATGTAATTATATCTAGATATATGTAAACCATAGTTACGAAGAATAGTACTACATCAGCCGAGCAATGCTGAAATACTATGAACGCGATTCGACTGTGTGTGTCAAATGCATGGTTGTGTGCGTTTAGTTATTTTTCATTAATTTAATTGCATTTCTAATGCATATTTTATATAAATATTACGATTCGCCACTCCTTCTCCATATAAACTTTAGCTGTGTCAAATTTCATACTCCTCCGTTCGCGCAATTTTCGTAAAAAGAGGTACAAAGTTTTTGCTTCACGTATTAATATAATTATAGATATAGTGACATTTGTATAGTGTTAGAAAAAATATTATTTATTGTTTTGATAAGAAAGCTTAAAATAGATTGCACTTTTAATCTAAGCATTGATTGGATTACGGTCAACCAATTACGTAAATATTATATATGAACATTAATAATAAGTCTTATTGAATTTTAATTTTGATGAAATTTTTTGTCAATTAAGGTAAAGCAAATATATGGTCGACTACACATAAGAACAGTCTCGAATGTATCCACGGCGGAAAAATGTTTAACTATCAAAGTGTTGTTGGTTCACCTGTTAGGAAATTCTCAGTAGTAGCGCGAAACGAGACGATGGCAAAAGGCTATTACGAGGGCCATAAAAGCTAGCGAAAAGTGGCCTGCCGACCTCTTGGAGATAGGCAAGTGACTTTTCTATGAATGGTATAAAATAGTTATAATTAAGTCCCACAACAAGTTGCTTGCTCACCTTGTATGTAATATACATATTTGTAAATGCCATGATATATTGATGTAACCGTATAGTATCGCCTAATATAATAATATCAGATTGTTATGAACTGGGCAGGGGCAGAGGGCGGCGCGACCTGTAGGCCTCTAATTTAGTTTAAACAGGAACGCGTAGCGAAAATATTCTAAGTCTATGGTGGGAACAGTGTTATTTTGGATGTTTTGATAACAATTTAATATATCTGGCTGCACAGACGGCGTCGTGGTTTAATGGTCGCATCGCCAATACCACTGCGCTGAGTGTCCGATCCCCATACGGTACAAACCACATCCATAAATAATTGCTCTGGGTCAGGGTGTACCTAGCGTCCAATTTTTTAAAAGATACATCTCGCTTTTAGTAATTATTTTATTCCAAAGCCGCCACGATACAAGAATTATTATGCAGTAATACAGTAAAATATTGTCATATTTTTTATAGAATAGGTATGTGTCGAATAAAAAAGGCCCCTTTGGTAAAATACCTCACTTAAATATAGGAAACGGGTCTTGAGCGATAATTGCCACGATAAGTTTGAGTACGAAATTGAGATATTTAAAACATGCTATCCATGTAATACGGTACTGCTGTATTATAATAACATTAATTGCCCTTTAATCATGTTGTTCTACTAATCACCGGCCTTAGACTAAATGGCTTAGTGACTCAGAGAGTAGGTATGCGCTCTAAATCGTGTTAGTAACTCATAATTTAATGTACACATTTGACATGGGTGAATATTTTTGTCACGTTTGCACTCTTTTGACTACATTGACGTACATTCAATAGTACAAGAACAGTGACTATAAGTTGGATATTGAATTAAATTCATACATAATAAGTCAGTATTATGAAGTCTATATAGGTTTGATATTTACTCGTAAGTGCGCAGGTATGGCCTAAGGGATATTGCAAAAACCGTGCAGAATATAGCTAACGTTGAAATTGCTAGTTTATTTTTTAATCGTAGGTTTCAGTGCTGCAGGCAATGGTTACTTGCTAATGGAAATAGTGATGGTCGTTTTCTAACATTCGTACAGCCGATTTCTAGGCACATTTATGATAGCACTTTAAATCTAAAGAAATGCACTTTGGTGCTTCCTTTATTGTCTATGTTTGTTATTTCCGTAATAAAAAAATTATAATAGATTTACGATCTAGTCTCAGTGTCATAAAAATATTTTATTTTAATTTTGTTTTATCATTTTTGGAAAACTTACAGCTAGTAAACTCAGTTAGAAAAATAATAGCTAAATATGGCCAATTATAAGTTTTCACATATACATAATTATATAACTTAACCTTTTGCTAACGTGGGTACAACTAAACAATTAAGAATAAAATTACACATATATAGATTAATTAAATCAAGCGATTGTTATAAATGGTATTCTCCTAAGCTAAACGTCAAATGTGAATATTAATAGCTTTTCAGTTTACATTTGAAGTTTTACTTTATTTTGAACTTATTTTATTACGAATTTGCCTGTTGCATTTTGTGTAAGGTAAATGTTTAGCTGCCTTCACGCTAATACCTTATGATGTCGTAATTCTTTTCGCCGCCATACACTGTGTCGATTGTTATTAGGTTGATCTCCACACAACGGACACAAAGAACACCTAGAATTTGCACAACTATTTGTGGGTAGTACTAATCTTCGTCCTGAGTCTGGATGTTATCTGTGTCTGTTCTTTCAATGTATGTAAAGAGCTTACTCAGGGCTTGCTTACCCAGGACTCCATATACGGAGTTGTAAACATCAGTTATTAGACCAAGTCTTCAGTTATATATTCTTTTTTGTACTGCGATATTATATATAAATTAATTAGCTTATATAGTAAATGAATGTTATGGACCTATACATTAAAGGCTTAAGTCAATATGGTAGCAAGTTATGTTGCAGATATTTCCATATATGTCAGCTGTATGTGGTTTCGAGCGCAGATAGTAATGTTTCAGACGTGATCCATTTTTTTCACTTCGAGAATGCTAAGCTTCTGAACTCACTGGTATATCTACAAATTAGACTTCTAAATCTTGGTGTGTGACCATGCTTGGGCACCGTAGACAAGGACTGGCAGTGTATACATGTCGACAAGTTTCCACTTTAATGGAAATAATGACCGGCAAAAAACCTTTTAAATTTAAAATTTAAGAGCAATATTGTTTAATATTGCTCTTTAATGTTAAAATATGGTAATATTTAAGGTGTAATTATAAAAATCAACGGCAGATCGTTACCTAAATATAAGTCTATAGCCGATAATAATTATAAATAATCTAATGCAAAATCCTCAAATACAAAGGCCATTTCTGATAACAAAATATGAAATAGGGTTCAGATGTACTCTAATGTCTAAAAGGCAAATGTGACCTAAAATTTAATTAAAATTTACTTATGACGTTTTTTTTATTTACCATTGGCGATATTTATGTCACTGTAGTATAGTTTATTTTTGTATTTTTTGACTACGAGATTTAATTCCATGCCTTTTTTTTGGCGTGTAGCAACTTGCCACCCACCCACCATTCAAGGCAGCAGCCTTGAATGGTGGGTGAATCGTTGGAACTTAAACTACGTCAGCGACCCACCCAGCAGTGCCCAACATAGACAAGAAATGGCTGCGGACGACGATTTCGCGACTTAACCTTCTGAGCTATTTCGGTTGAAATACTGATGGCCAGTCCTACAAACTAGCAAGTAAAAGTTATCCGGAAGATAAATCGCATGCTGTCTCCCTCATGTTAGTGGAAATGAAAGAGAGATGGTGAGACTTTTATCTTATAGATAAATGCTATCTGGAGGTGGTTGGACAAGCCTTAAACCTATTATGTCTATCAAATGGTTTGATTACATTAGAAATGTAAATCACCACGCAACATTTATTTGTTACAAACAAAAGGTCTCCAATAACTTGTTGAAAATGTTGGGAATTTGATTGAAATGGATATTTACTATAAGGGTCGGCAACTAGATAAAGTGGAAACTACAGAAAGCGTTGCACATTGTGTCAATATTTGCAGTTGCACAGGTGTTTCAGTTAAACGTGAGCCTGTGCAAATATTTTTTAAGGATAAATAACGTAAAATTTTCGGCCATATAATCTCATATTGTGAACTCGGTAGGATAAAATAAAACATAGTTGAATAACAAATATATAACTATTTAATGTAACTATAGCAAACAAAATAAAGAGGCAACTAATTGGATTGTTTTAGCAATTCCCGTCGGCGAATGTTTCCAGTCAGACTCAGCGTACTCTACGATCGGTGGCAAAAATGACATCCTGCCGCATCTGTTCGACCACGTCTCGTTCCCAGCCTCAGGAATCATTCCAATGCTGAATAGAAAGGTTTGACGTGCTGAAACATAGCCCGAATAAAACGAATATTTACACACGCGAATGACGAATTTTAAGACGTTTAGTTGCAGAAATATTTATAGCGCTCAGAAATGTTATACGATCATAACATAAAAGTGGAAGTTTGCCCGATAACATTCTGCGCGCCTTTTTACAATGCTCTGATTTACAAACATAGCTAGGTACATAATATTATAAATGCGAATGTGAGTTTATTTGTTTGTTGCTTTTTCTCACCTTAGCTACTCGACTGATCATCATGACATTTCGCATACATGTTATGGGTACAGAAAATGACATACGGCACCTTTCATTCAGAAAAAGTACTGTTCCCGAAGGACAGAAAACTAACATGACCTACATTTACGCGAGTGAAGCTACGGACAAATTTTAGTATGTCCATATTAATCAAATAATTTCTTCACAATGAAAGTAAGAATTAAGTAGTAACATTTTTTGCAGATATTTGGTGGCAAGAGAATTTCGATACGTGAACATCCGTACGTGGTGAGCATCCGCCGGAACGTAGCACACTATTCGGTGGGGAGTATCGTAACTAAGAATGTCGTGGTAACTGTGGCACATCCTTTGATCGGGTGAGTTAATGAATGTGATTGTTGAGGGCGGAGAGGAGGAAAGTGAGGGAATGTGGAGTGGTGAGCGACAACTGACGACCGGCGCACTAAATATCACCGCAGATTGAATTACGTCCATCCATTACGTGATTACTTGTATCATAACGGTTGTAGCAAAAATACGATATTCATGAAACATAAATAACCCAACTTTCACAATATCATTTGTGTTTTGTTAAATTATTCATTTAGACATAATATAACCTGCCATTGACCTAACGTGATGATATTACATGTACTAACTTTATTATTGTTATTAAAAATTACACTGCTGTAATATTATATAGGGTTAATGACGCATGATTCGAAATACACGGACATATTTTCTTTTAAATATTCTTTAAACCATGAGTACTTTGTATTATTGTTACTGCCTTCGTGGCGCAGTGAATGAGGACTCGAGTCCGAAACCAATAAATTTTTTTGGTTTTCCTGTTAAGGAATCTTAATACGAGCCCGGAATTAGGAAGTTGGTGGTGTTAGTCATCGGGGTGTCTAAAAAGTACGTACAGCCGTTGGTCCTACGGACTGCTTTGCCTGATCTCTCTTTAGTATAATATCTCCTACGCAGATAGCCAGTCTCCATTATGATTGGCTGCCGTGACCGAAATTCGGTCTGGAGGGCGTTGTTATTATTACTTTGTATCAAATAGACAAAGAATAGATTCATTCATCAGTACCTACTATCAATTAGATACTTAACCAAGATATGTTTTGCAGTGTGTCAATAGCGGAGCTGAGCGTGGTGGTCGGCGAGAATTATGCAGATCGAGGATCGATGTTGTACACCGTGATACTGCTGATCGTTCACGAGAAGTTTGACAAATACACCTTAGCGAACGACATCGCTTTATTAAGAATATTCGAAGACATAACTTATAAGTACTGACCGCATTGTCATTGTAAACTTTGATACTATTCTGTAGACCTCCTTGTCTGCTGCTTGTGGCGGCGTACAAAGAACGTGTGCGCCGTACTGACAGCCACGCTGTTAAACTTTTCAACTCGACCTACTGGCTTTAAAAGTTGACATTATGTACAAGGACATAGAGCCAACGGCTCTACATTGCATCATTATAAAAAATATTATAGTTACGAATTTTGTAAGGATATTCATTATTCATATATAGAGTTGAAAAATGACTACAATATCAGATATCAAACTACTTAACAAAATAGTAAAACCAGTAATACGTATAATAATTTAATTAATTTATTCGAATATGTGAATAAATTCTGCATTACGATTGGTAGTACCGTATTTTGTTTTTATATGCACTTCAACCACTTTATTCATTTCAGAGGTTCGGCAAAATCGATTCCTTTGATTCGTTCGACCCGATCGTTGGATGGTCGCAAAGCATTTGTTACTGGCTGGGGGCGATGCGATCGCACGGTATTTATACTTCATCTCTTTTATTTATTATTGTAACTACCTACAGTACTCTTTCGAAAAAAGATTTAAGCGCTTTTCACTGATAAAATTGCAGATCGTTGACAAATTGTATTAATTTACTGGTTGGCGAAGTAATTATCTCGCATTATTAATCACTAAAACGGTATTGTTGTGCCGAGTATATGCTATACATATGTATATGCTGTGTGAGACATTACAGACAATAATAACTCTTTATTTGTAACAGCAAGGCAATTTGTAACACCAACATTAAAAGATAAGACATATAGAATCTCTACTTAAAGTGTATACATAGCGCCTAGAGGTCTTAGTTTAATCAAGCAATTATATTTTAGGTACACTACGCTATCTAAAAGCAATAGCATTTGTATACTGCCGACAGATTAGGTGTGGGTAGGGTGTTAACATCATCAAGTATTACAACCGTAGCCGTTGATGTTTCACGACCAATTTCTAGCTCGTTTTGATAATGATTGACGCAAAAGTCTCAGTTTCTAGGTCGACCCAGCATCACACAATCGTAAGCGGACAATGTTTCAAATTGTTTTTTAACTGTACCTAAAATAGATAATACTGAAAATACACTTTCATGATTTCCCTTTTAACCTTCAACTTTAGCCAAATAATTTTTTTTTTTCGGTAATAGAATATATACAGTTAAACCGTTATATCTGTTACTTTGGAATTTAAATGCCAGTTACTAAAATTTGATTTTTGGAAGTAGAACCAAAAATAGAAGAAGTGAATATCTCGTTTATTCGAATACGATTTTTTGTTTAATTTTGAACAATAGAGAGTAGAGTGGCGCCTTTATATATCTTAAGGAATATTGGGCGACAGGTAACTATTTTGGTAATAGCAAGTCCGGTTCACTAATGGCTCAAATGCGGGTAAAATGTAAATTCATATGTGTTTTCATCAAATTTTCTAATATAATCATGGTTATGTTTCGACCACATGGCAATTACTAATAATAATAAGATAACAAAGTTAACTCTGTAAATAGATCAATAAGTGAACAAAAGTAATTTGATAAATTTTTATTTAACACAGATCACGGTAACAATGTTGTTATATAGAATTAGAAGCATAGTATGTCTCACAGCATTGGTGTGTATGAGAGAGAGCAAAGTGAGCCGTGCCTACAAAGTTTAAAGAGAATTATCTGATGTGCATGCCCGCACGTTACCGTCTAACTAAAAAATAATGAAGTTTAATGTCTTCTGCCTAAGTGGTTTGTAAGCAAATGTAAAGTACGTCATCCGTGCAGTTAAACTCAGGCCAACAACAAACCTCACGCCATTGGTGTTTAGAGGCTATGATTCCACAAATCCTAGGCCAGATATACCAATATCTCACCGTATAAATGGAATGCTAAACTAAACTGTATTCAATAACAATAATCACATTACATGACATGACCACATTATTATAAATTAGCCTTAATTATGCGTAATAGATTCATTGTCTTATCTTTGATTAATTGAACGTTATCTTATTAAAATGACATTATTTACGCTAATCACGTAATCAATTTTAACATATATTATTATTATTAAATAAATTGCACGTATGACGTAGCGGCGTAAGTGGTAGATACGCCACAGCTGCCGCGCCTAGTACTGAAGGCACGAACCCCACACGAGACAAAAAAAAATTGAGCCATAAACTGTTATGTCTAGTCTTTATGTCCAGTGGTTGAATGTTTGTACAATCTGCCACAAACATTTAAAAAAAATTCAACATTATCATTTTTATCAATTAAATGTAAATGTCTGTGTTTATCCTGTAAATATACCTAAATAAATAAATAAATTATCCCGAGTTAGCTATGTATGTATGTGTAAGCATATTATAAAAATATTTATATATAGTAAACAATAGTGAATCCATTATATAAATACTTTCATAATAGGTAAACATAAACGCTTATTTATTTATTTGGACAACCAACAAGAACATACACCTTAAAAGCTAAGTTACAAAGTCAGTGGTATACAAGTATTGGTGCTGCCTTAATTACAGGTTGCCACGGAAAGCAAAATACAAACGATAGTTGGCTCTTAAGCTATCAATAGTAGAACAACGCCGCCTATTTTCAAATAGTTCTTTCTTTCAGTCAGTCTTCTTTAATTGGATTACGTCCCAATACTTAATGGAAAACAACAACATAAATTCTTGATGAACATTTACACTCGATATTTTAGGGTAGTAAGCAAGATTGCAACTGGAACATTTTTAAAGTCATAATACATTCTATAAATTGCTCGCCGCCGACGTTTAGTCTTACTGTGTTCGTTTTGGTCGCTTCGCTTCAAAGTAATCAATCGCCCAACTCCGTTCAAAATAAATATTTAATGAAATACGTACGTAGCGCAGTAGTTTAACTGATCGATACAATACTCGCCGCTAATTGTCGATGCACCGTGTTCTATGAGTTCGATGCTCGCGTGACGTTTATCTTTATGTGAGTCATATTTGCTTAAATCTAGGTGTTCGCTATGTCCCGTATGTAATACAGTGCATGCTACACGTATGGCATATAATATAACCTATAACTCGTCGATCGTGAGCAAATCCTAGAATAAATAAGTCTGGCCAGTTTGTAAATTTAGGCGCTATTTGACAAGGCTAAGGTATATCTACAAAGGCCGGTTTCATATCCTTTGCAGTCCGAAATGTGCCACTGGCAATGTTTCGTCAATGGGTTTACATGTAGTACCTACATACATATGTATCTACACGCACGGTACAGCAAAAACTACCGCTGCCCGTAGCTCCATCATAGGTTCATGAAAATGCTTTGTACTCGCCTGTTCAACACTATCGAGTTGCTTTGTTATCGTTTGTCTGTTACAGGGTAAAGAACTGTGCCTGCCCCGCACCACACGATACACTGAAGGCGAAAAATTCGATCCTATGTTGAGAACGGTTTCTTTTACAATCAAAGAAGATAATCGCGCTTGTGATACTTATACACGAGTAAGTATACATTTGCTTGTTTATAGCCTTATTCAAGTTATATTTTTTCGGCATATAGTAGTATATACAATTTCCATACAAAAATAGCTTGTACTTGCGGCATTACGCGTAATAAATTACGTAGTTATTAGGTATGTTATCGTTATCGTAAATTTTCTGGAATTTCGCTATCCGGTATGTTAATAGATTTTATAAAAAAAGTATCGATGATTTGTTGCTCCGTTGCTACGGGCAAGACTAACTCGTACGATTAATACTAACAAACTTTCGTATATCGTTTTCATAAACAATATTTGCTTATCTTAATATTCTCGTGGCCTTAGGTAGCCATTGCAGTGTGCATTTAACGCAGGTTTGTAATAGTTAGGTTATGTTTATAACGTGGTTTCGTGGTTAACAAACTTACTTGACGTCAACATATGAAAGACTAAAAATATTTAGTCGTATAGTTATGTCTGCTTTAGGTAGGTATATCGTCTGACCAGATTGGTTAGTTAGGCACATATAGGTAAGTATGATCAATTATATTGAAATATTTAGTCTTAAAGTTGTCTCTCTGTCTGCTTTTAGCACATAATTAGCATGATCATTGATTGTTCTTTTTAATAAATTTTATAGTTGATAACCAATATTACCCATATTAACAAAACACATTGGTATTGTAAATCCGTAAATCACATAATCTGGACCCGATAGGGAGCACGGTGCTGTACTCGGCGTTGTACGCGATTGACTAAAATATTCTCGGCAGGACGGAGTAACGTCACGCATCACCATCAACGTAACATATACAAAGTATGTATTGTATTATTTAACAAGTTAAATAAATTATTAAATATATATGTACAATGTTAGTTATAAAAAATGTAGTATCATGTTATTGGAATATCTAGGAAAATTAATTTATAAGGACACAGAAAAACTGCTAGAAGTCTTAAAATAATAATAAATAATAATAATAATAATAATATTCTATCACATACACACAACACCATCTAGCCCAAACTAAGCAGAGCTTGTACTATGGGTACTAGACAATGGATAAACATACTTATATACTTTTTCTTTTGTAAATACGTACATATTATACATTAAAATGATATTGATAGTAAATTTAAAGTTGTATATTAAGTACTTACTAAACACCTTTAATAGTAGATGTACTTTAAATACTTGTATTAACAATGCGCTAGTGTAAAATAATATTGTCAAGTGATGTCCTGAAACACAGGTTTATCCTAGTTCAGACAGGCTTAAACATAACCTTTTTTTTAACGTCATTTATATTGTATACACTATAAATTGACGTAGTTTAAGAATTAATTTTAATATAAGCTTAAATTATTTAAGGCAGGTATGCTTTAACACTGTTGATATAATATATATGATGTAGTGTATGGATGTATTTAATTTTTCTGTCAATAAATACATATTATTATTATGTTTCTCTTGTCACAGGTATTTTCTAACATATTATATTATGAAAATACCTGGCCCTTTGGGAGACTTACACGGAGTCATAGATCCTTTTGAGAGTTTTAATCAAAGGTGGGATGGAACACCTACAGCGGGACTAGCCGTAACAGGTGTAGGACATTGCTACGTATGGATTCTTATATATGAGCTATAGGTATGGGTGTTTGGTAGACCGGTATATTGCTAACTATGCTAACTATGAAAAACGGCGTCTGCCCTAAATACTCTAATAACATCAATGCAATGGGCAGACGATAACTCACCAACTCACTAGATGGGCCCCGTGAATAGCCACCACACGCATACAAGCCAGCAGCAGAGGGCAACACCGGTGAGAGTGGCTAAGGGTGTCGAGCGGTGCGACGCCGGTTTCATCATCACGGGTCTCGTGACAACGGACACCAGGAGCGGATTTTCCCGTAGTTATGCCCTTGAAAATGACACTTCCACCGCCAAGCATATAGCTCTAGCGGCCCCCACTGACCGGCTGACCAAGGCAAGCCTGAGTTGAGAGTTCTACGGATGATCTTGAAGTTATTATTATTATAATAACTTCATATAATAATTACTAGCCTGTAACCCAATACATCCCACGTTTAATGATATAAATGAATAATAAAATTAAAAAGGTCTTTTGGTATTTAAAGTCTACGCCGCTTTCATAAAATCCACCCTTAAACATACCTTATCCTACCTAGCTGCCAAATTCCAGGTTTTGTGGACTTTATAGCGCCTGTGATTTTGTGATTAGTTAGTGAGTGGTATTTCGCTTACATTTATATGCGTAATGAGTAACTTTGTACCTCTTTTTAAGCACATGAAACAATGTGTTGTTAGGTATAAATTCGAGTTTATATAAAGAAGTATTGCAGGAAGCCAATATAAACCAATATAAATATTATTTTAGAATTCATTTTGAATTTCTACTACTGGGCAACCACTAGAACAACTATACTGCAGTAGTATATATAGATTTAGATTAGATCGTATTAATTTGATCTAATTGGTGAAAAACATATTTGTAACTATGCGACGAAGAATGACCATCAAAAATCCGGTATATAGGTAAATACCGTTTATCTAGTTCTCTATTGTATTCGTTTCTAATAAACTGAATTAAAAGAAAGATTATAATTTTATCTATCTTATTATATGTTTCTAGAATAATTGCGTACAGATAAAAGCGAGTCCACATGTGTATATAACTGGTGACACATGACTCCTAAGCACAATATGATTAGGTAAAATCAGCTGCAGAGCGGGTAATTCATGTCTTATCTTATTCTAGGAATCTAACAAGCAATAAATCATTTACTAAACCTTCTAGCAGCTATTCTTTTACCCTTTTTATGACACAAAATTTTACGGTAATTTCTTGTCTAGATGAGAATTTAAAGAATATAATAAAAAAGTAAACCAGAGAAGAGGATAATGGAAATTCTAAATTATTTCATAAGGAATAGCTATTCATAAATACAATAAAGGAGACATAGATTTTAAAATTGTTATGTCTCGGAATTGTTGCTCTGCTTGAAGCGTCAACTCGCTACCAGCATAATTTTAAAACGCAAAAAATTTACATCGTATGCTGGAAAATGCGTAGAGCGTCGCTAATTTCTGAAAATGATATAATTTTCCTGTAAAATCGTTTGCCGCACCTATACCATTATAAAGAGGAAATTTGATTTATTGTTTGCTTGTAATGGTTTAACTATAAAAATAGTCAATCGATTTTAAAAATTATTTCACCGTTAGAAATCAATATTATCACCGAGAAACATAGGCAACATTTTATTTAAATAAAAAGAGTGCTGTTACTAACATAACTTGAATTAACCTACTTTTACGCGAGGGAAGTCATGGGCAAACAGAGTGAGATGGAGAAGTCTTACAAAAGCCGCAACCACTCCGCCAGGATTCAGAGAAGAAATAATAGCTAATCGCGTCGTATCTTTATAATCGGAGCGGATTTAAAGATCTTTCTTCTAGAGCAGAGGTTCCCAGACATTTTTTCTCATAGACCACTTTCAAAATTAAGCTGCCCCCGGTGGACCCCTGCAGCTACATTTCTACCATATTCCCAAAACTCGACAAAAATGTGAAGATTAGATCTAACTATGAAAATTTGCGTTGCGGCTGAGTTCCAACCACGAATGAAAAGTAAAAAAAAAAGTGAGAATTTATTAAAGTAAAGTTGGCCAATCAAAAAAGTGATTCCATCCAAATTTACTTTTTTGACATCTACTCATAGCACAAGGAACCAATCAATTCTCACTTATATCATTTAAAAACTCCCCATTCAGAGTGTAATAATAAAAAGACAATAGCATATTTTTTGTGTTATATTTATTCAAATATGTAATTATTACACTATTAATTATTATTGTTATCATATTACATTGTAATATCATAACAGTCGTAATAAAATTAAAATTAAACATTAATAACGTAACGTAACTTCTACAATGACAATCACAAAATAGTCATAATTTTAATGGGATACATCCTGTACTTGATGGATTGACAGCAAATAATTAATATTTGGCTTCAGTTTTGTTAGGAATAACCGCAAATCTCCCCGTTCCATGATATTCAATCTGCTCCGTTTTTTTGTTAAAAGGTTTGTAGCGACACTAAAACTTTTTTCGAAAAGATATGACGAGGGATAGTCCAGGATATTTTTCGGGTATTTCTGCCTGCAGCCAAAATGCTTGATATCCTCTTTTAAATTTCACCTGCAGCTCCTCATTAGTGCTAAGCTCGAGTAGCTCCTCTTGTAATATCACATTCTCCACTTCCGTTTCATCAAATGGATTTATGATCCATGGTGGTATTTCCATTGTCAGAATATCTTTGAATCTGATTTTGAAGTCATCATGCAGGGCAATTAAATGTTGAACGTATGTCTGAATATCATATCATCAAGGCATTTTACCTGTGACAAGTTCGAAAACTGGAAAGATTCGCGCCAACTAATAATTTGCTTCATAATTTTCAATTATCCAACAAAAGCTGAAACTACACCCTTTGTTTTTATTAAATTGAGTCTCCTTATAATTGTAAGTTAACGTCATTAATTTTTTTGATCAAATCTGTCAAATACGCGATGTCTGCTTTCAAATTAATAAGGTTTTATTTTAAATCTGTGTCTTAACTTTCCAGAAACTCTATAACTGATTAAAAACGTGAGTAAAATTTTGTTAAACATGTACCTTTCGACAACCAGCGTACTTCAGTATGTAAAAGCAATCGTTGGAAGTCTTCATCATTTTCATCGCACAATTGTGCAAATAAACGCGTATTCAACGCATTGCTTCTTATTTTTTTAACTGCATTAATCACAAATTGAAGCGATTGGTCACTTCAATTTTTCGCTACTAGGTGTTGTCGGTGGATGACACAGTGAATTGCAGTTACCTCTGCTATAATTATTTTAAGATGGCTTATAAACGATATTGCCCGACAATGTTCCATCTGTTGGCACCGAAATAACGTTCGTGAATGGAATCGACTTTTCCTTAAAAAAATCACTCAGGTCACTAAATATTGATTTACCTTTCGTGTCCGTCTCCAAACTTTTCACAAAGTAGCTCTTGATGAATTTCTTCCTCCATAACAAATCGAATATATGCCAATAATAATGCTTCATTGCTAGGTAAAGTTGTTTCGTCTAGTTGAATAGAAATATGAGTTGTTTGCAGATAATTACCCAAGAAACTTTCAATATCAGAGCTCATTTCATCAATACGTCTTTGTACAGTGTTGTTACTCAAATGGAGATTTGTGCAGAACAGTTTCTAAAACCTCTTCAACAGCGGATAAAATTAACTGTACTCCAATGGTGTGCGGTTTTCCAGATTTCGCTATAAGTAATGAGATATTGTAAGATGACGATGCAAGCCAGCATCGTTACTTTCAGATATTAAAGCGAACATATTGTGCACGGTGGGTCTCTTTTCATATTTTTCCTTCAATGCTTGAAAATATTTCAAATCTTCACCTATTTTAACGGGATGACACCTTCTTAGATGATCTTCGAGCTTATCGAAGGTTTCATTTTTCAAGAGTCAGTCAGAGTCATTGCTCAAAACTTTGTTGCGTAAAAGGCATATGGGCAATAGCTTGTCTGCCTTTTATGGAAGAAAACCAAATTTTAAATAATCAACACTATACTGTCGACATTTCTTCTTAGATTCAGCCATGTTCCGTATCAGTTACCTACCTGTAAATAAAAAAAATCTTTGTTTCAGTAATCATAAGGCGGTCTTACTCAACAAGATATGGCTATTTTAACAGAATAGGATTACCTAATTAATTATTGCAATGAAATAAACAAAGTACCGACGGCAATCTGATTCTAATTATTAAAAGCAATAAATCGCTTTATAAAACTCTATTATGGATCTTAATCTATAATAGAGTTTAATGAATACGGCTGCACCGATTTTAATGTAATGTAAAACATTTTTTCATACAATATATTTTGATATATTTCTGTAAACTCGATAGAAAATACTTTTAAATAATATTTTGATATCAAAACTCCACGATTTTAATTATTTATTTATTACTTTGATGCACGTTACGGTTACGTAAAGATGCGTACAATTTATGAAAATATGTTTAATTAGGTCATTTAGCATTAGAAACTTGAATTATTTACAATCATGCAGGTCAATGATAATATATCTCTCCTTTAGTGAACCACCATACAGTCGGGTAAAAAAATTACTTATAAGGTAGGGACAAAAAGTTCAACATTTTTCGGCTTTCTGTTCTTTTATGGAAGTATCTAATAATTATTGTTCAGTATTTAATTTTTAATACGTACCTACCACACGCAAAAATTACAAATATACTTATGACAACATAAAATAAAAGTATGTAAAAAAATAGGCCGGTAAATACTTACTCTTTCTGACACTGGCATATACTAACACCGATTTACTTTACTTTACTTTTCTTTTTGAAATTCCGGAAACAAATGAGTAACTTTTATCCTTGACATTCGTATTTATATTGTGAAGAATCAAACAAAGGCGGCGCTTTGCAAGTCTCGACACGTTGTACTGAATATGGAATATGCAAGTTTTTAGAAGTAACAGTCGCTGTGCTTCTTAAAATATTATGTGCCTACATTGATAGTTGAAGTCAAGCCAACATTTTAGTTCTTCACTATCGAAAGCAAATACATTTTAGTGGACGATTTGTGAACTCCCATTTTTTTGTCACGCCGCCGTTGACCCCCGTTGAGTCTCCCGTGGATCCCTGGGGGACCACCTGGACCACTTTGGCAACTAAGGTTCTAGAGGAGAGCTTTATTGAAATTGTATAATACTGTTTCACGGTTGTTTTCGATGCCCATAATCGATAGGATCATTCGACCCATGTATATTCGCTAGTAGCGAACTTCGTTGTGACAAGCTGCAGTACTTGTGACCGTTTACTATCGACGTTGGAGTTCGAGCCCCATTTTTAGTGATCATCTGATTCGTTCTTTCCTGCTTAGCGTTCTTCCAGTTATTGGGAATTTATGTTAAGTAATTCTCAGTAACAGCACTGAGTCTGGAAATGAACTAAAAAGGAAGCACGGTTATTGTCTCGCCTTCTACAGACGTTATATTAATAAAGACAATGTTATTAGTTGAAACATGAGTATGCACTCATAGGTATACAAGGATAAAAATATAAAACATAGCAACTCAGCTATGATTTGTATTTTATTAATAGATACATACAGATGTTGAATATATATTAAGTAATTTTTTTCTAAATTTTCTAATATTTTGGCTTTTAAATTACTAGTATTCTTGTTAACCCTTTCAGCTTAGCTAGAATGCTTGTATTAGGGGAGTGGGTTCAAGTCAGTAGTGCAATGGGTGGAATCTGAACCCGCGACTACAAGTTACCAGACCAGTGATCACAAGTCAAATGCTTTATCCATTGGGTGTCATTCAATGTATGCATGTAAATTGATGTTCTAAAGTGGGCAACAAAGAGCCGTGGGTTTATGACAATTAAACACGAGCATTTGTAGATCGCAAAGTGCATCTATGAAATATGTATACACTTGATTGATTTTGACATGAACAGTTTCATAATAACAGCTATGTCTGTTTAGTGCTGCCAACCTTATAAAATGAACGAACAACGGTTTATTAAAATTTCTACATCCGATATATCCAAATATAGCCAAAATATTGTACACAATTCACACAACTTCCTAATCCTAACTAATATAATAAATGGGAATGTGAGTTTCTTTGTTTGTTTGTTACGCGTTCACGCCTTAGCTCCTCGACCAATCACTATGAAATTTCACAAAAACGTTGTCAAGGTAACAGAAATGGACATAAGGTACGTTTCATTCAGAAAAAATACTATGTTTAACTTAAATTTAGGCGAGCAGAGCCGCAGGCAAAATCTTATCTATTATATTTACTTTGTTATTAAATAATAGTTGCATGCACGTTTTGGATAATTAGGAGCATACAACTTATGAAATATCCACATTTACAAGTTTTTGAAAGGATGATTACTTAGAGTTGACAAGTTACAGTAAATATCATGTATATAACGAAGAAACGAACAATATATTGGATGCAGTAATTTTAATAGAACTTTGTAGCATATACATCTTATTAAGTGTCAGAGTATCCTATCTGATACAGTGTTTGCTTATGTACGCAGCTGATTGTAAAGACTCAGACTCAGAGTTGTGAAAGTGGTAGGTATAGGATTGTCTTTGTGTCTACATCCATCACAGATCTTAGTTTACGTATGTATGTATTCGTAATATCTTAATGGTGTGTTCTACGTGAATACAGCAGGCCTACCATGAAAATGTCTATCCGAAATTTCGTGTCAAAAGAAACCGACGCAGATTCCTTTCTTTTAAAATTTAATTATGCCGTTGTTCGGTTTTCTTCAAGAAAGGGTTTAGGATAATAGAGAGGTGTCGTACCACCGGAATAAATGTGTTCCATGGTACGAACTTTCGGTCCGAAATGTCGGTGTTTACGTCTCATGGTAGGCCTACAGCATATACATGTAGCCGTCAGGTAGATCACAAACAAACCAAACGGGTACTTACACAATGGTGTCTTTGTGGATCCATTTGCGTTGATTGCGATCAATCATTGCGATTGCAATTAATCAATAGCCTATCTTAGAGTGTGAGACTAGTTGTACAGCGTATTCCTGCTTTAGTGTTCAATGGAGCTGAATGGATATTAGTGCTATAATATTTAGTTGAATAATCCAAATTGTATTCTATTTGAAGTACTGTCTAGTGATTCCCTATATACGTCAACGGTTTATATAATAATAAAAATATCAGCCTGTATTAAACTGTCCTACTGCTGTTACAGTTATATTCGTGCGTTGCTGATCACAGGAAAAACAAAGAGACGGACCCTGCCACTCCATATTCTAAAACTAACGCATTTATTTTATACAATTTTATCTGATCCTTTGGAATACATATTATTAGTATTCATGTTGATCCTTCAAAATAAACCATAATGCTTCTGTTAGAAGGGGTTAACGTTAACGTGGTTACGGTAGGGCAAAAGGTGAGATGCGAACCCGCAACCTCTCGAGTCGGATCGGAAGACCAATACTTCATCAATTGAGCTACCGCCGCTTTATTTACAATCATATGATAAATGTAAAAACCGGAAAGTCAATGCCAATGACAAGACGCCGTCGAATCAGAGACAAGCTAATATTAATCTGTCAATACAAACGTTAGATAAAACTACCGAAAAAGTATTGAGTAGAAGTTTAAATTACGCTACAACACCAGCTAGGATCCTTACTATACCATTATTTGCAACGTTGAGGACTTCCTAGTCAAGAATGCAGAATTATATTATTCTTAAATAAGTTATTGCACAATTAAACTGCAATTGTTTAAGATCGCTGACAATTATGGTAGGTACAAAATATTAGGTGAAAATGGCGTTTTTATTCTACATCTAATTTAGTGCTTAATGTACAAAATGCAATAGTTATTTTAAAAATCCGCTTATTTTCGAGAATAGACTAATACTTAAAATAAAAACCACAACGCGACCGATTCTTCATACAAAGTGGCAACTTCATATTTCAGCCCTATTATTAATAAAATCGATCAGAAAATATTGTAATCCAACAGACCAAATAAGTATCTCGTATCCCTGAGAGGCTAATCCGAGATCATTGCTTTGTTTTTATGCATTCAATTAGTTGCGTGTTTTATTACTTCGCGTCGGTACTAAGTAATTAATCCTGTTCGGATGTGATAAACAAAAAAATAAACGGAGGTAATCGTTCAATTTCAATAAAGCAAAAAGTATACTTAAAATGCCTTTTTTATATAACAGTATGGTATATATTTACATTATTTAGATTAATAATAAAAAAAAGGTTTACTTAAAGTGCACAAACCGCAGGACAGCTGAATGTGTGTGGCGAGACTGGGGCACTGACTGCCTCAGAGAGTCGGTTAGGGCCTCGTCCTCGGCTTGCCGTGACTGGTTGGCTGGGGTGGAACTTTAAGAGTGGCCGTAGGACTCTCTACTCTGGCTTACCTTTGTCGTCCGGTCAGTGGGAGGTCGCCAGAGCTATGCTCGGGGCTGGAAGTGTTATTTTCAAAGGCATAACTACGGGCAACTCTGCTCTGCTTTTCCCGAGACCCGTAATAGTGAAACCAGCGCTGCACCGCTCGACACCCCTAGCCGCTCACACCGGTGTTGCCCTTTGTTGCCTCTAAGGCTTATATGCCTATGGCGGCTATTCACGGGATCCATCTAGTGATCGTCTGACATGTTGACTTAGTACTGAGACAGTATACTGTCTGGGGAAAAACCCAAAAACCAAAGTTTTATCCCATATTTATTAGGTTCCACAAGTAGCAATAGTCTCATATACTTGCCGCGGCTAGTGTCTTGGCAAGTGTCCTATTCCCATAGGTACATACCTATAAGATTAATATAACATTATTAATCTTATTCGATCCTGCAAATCCTTTTGTAGACGATCTTAAAAGTCGTTTCATAAAGGTCTTAGAATCAATTTCATTCGAAAGCAAGCGAAGCATAGTATAAGACATTCAACGTGCGCCGCGACGATTTCCTAGAATTTTTGACTAACCAACCCACGATCGTCCGTTAAGACTGACGATTAAATACGATACCCTTTCCTTACTATCGTTATCTCCTTCACTCTATCGAAGTGCTGGAACACTTATTTGATGGAATGTTTGGATGTTTTGTTTGCGTTTAAGATTGTTGGATATAGAACTCTCACAAGCCTACGACTTTTAAATATAAGTAACACACACACAGTTAGCTAGCAGCTCTACAGCAGTACCACACTTATTCAGTGAAATCACTGCACGGATGACGCAATGGTTTAAGTGATCGCATGCGATGTAACGAGTGTTGCCGGTTCAATAAAAATATTAATTAAATTTGTGATCCACAAAAAGTTGTTCCGTGTCTGGGTATTCTTTGTGTTAGTTATTTAAATGTTCAGTGTTTAGAAATTAGTAAATAAAATATATATAATACCTACTTGACACGTGATTTAAAGATACGTTGTCTTTTATAGATAAAGAAAATAAATTAATAAGACGTGCTCTTTAGATGTACGTTGTAGAACTTTAATAAAAAGATTGTTGGAAGGAAGACATTTTGTTGACGAGTTTTGTTAAGACACTTAAAGTACGTAAATTAATAATGACGAAATACGCTCAGTTTGTGAAATTTGTCAGTATTTTAGAGTGCTTCGCCTTCCAAAGATAGATTTTTTTTTATATTTCAAGTAAAATACGTAACACGTCGTAATAAAATAGAGATAATAAAAAGTATTAAAATGGTTCTTTTTATTTAATTGGTACAGAGAGAGGTTATAGGTTAACCTGATTTGTGTAATGTTAATCTGTAAGCTGTATCAGTATAATAGTTTTATATAGGTAGTATAATGGTTTTATCACACAGTAAGTGAATCTGAAATCTGGATTTCAGATTTCAGATTTTATTACTGTATTACAAATATATATATTGTTTTCATTTTAAATGATATGGTGTTTTTTACTTGCTAAAATTGAAGAAGTTGACATGAAATTACGATATGAACAATTTAAACGACTTGAAAATAATTAAGCTTCATACATAATTATATTATTACTCTTTATACAAAAAGAGCGTCGAACAAGCGTATCGCCCAGCTGATGGTAAGCATAGCTTTTGATACACACTCGCGTTTTTTGACTCTAGGCAAATTCAATGAAATATGGAAAATAATGAATGGGCAAGATTCAGTTGGGTAAGCTCCAGGACACAATATACTACATTAGCCCTGTTTATAAATTGTTAGGCACGGCTGTATTCTTAGGTTAAAGCCATTGTCCACCACGCTGGCCCAGTGCAGGGTGGCAAACTTTACATATCACCGCCCTCACCGAATTGTATCGTAATCGACTATTACTATAGAAGTGCTTTTATTGGGCATTATTGTTCTAGAGGTTTGATTACACCTTGTGAATTTTTTTCAGAATATTCGTTCGAGTACTTTTCGAGATAGTCATTTTGTAATGTCCTTACCTGTACTGTTCGACTAAGAAAAAATACATAGTTTTATGACGAATATCAACATAATAGATTACTACTAACTTCTCAATGTCTCACCTGCTACAGCAAACAGTTATCACAATCTTATTCGGGTACAGTAAATCAGACGAATTTCAGTGATGTATATATAATTCTGTATAATATACAAAATTATTCGGGTAACATTTTCATTTCTTTTTAACATTATATTGCAATATTTACTTTATAAGAGTTGCAATCGTTATGTTGAATACTGTTTAACGCGTGGCAACGAAAATAAAGCAATCTATCTAACGATAATACTTTGCGAGGATTTCAACAAGTATTGACTTATTGCGATGTATCGTCTATTTATTCCTTCATGTAATGATATAGTAATTACTGCTGCTTACAAAGCTAGCTAGTACACAATCTGAATACTACTTCTCCTCAAGGACTAGCACCAGTAAGATTAAACGATGCAGAAAGTATACAGGCTCCTCAATTGTCCTCGTCTTCTATTTTAAATAATGATAATCATGAAGAAATATTAAAAGAATTGGATAATATTATAGAGCAAAAGGAACCCTCAACTTCAGAAAATAAAAAAACTTTGCAGTATAAAGACGAATGGCACGATATCAAAAAGAAACGTGTGAAAAGCTTTGGCGAAGCTTATACAGGATGTCGCTCCAAGAAAAGCTATCTAGCAAAGACGATAGGTCCAGTGTGTTCATGTAAAAAGAAATGCGAGAAGTTTACCTCTGAACAAAGACAAAATTTATTTAACACTTTTTACAAGCTTCAAAGTCACGAACTACAGCGGTAATATGTTGCTAGACGTGCCACTTAACCAAACCAATAAAAAGATTAACGTTGTCGCGCAAAAATAATAGAACCTAAACACTTATATACAGTTTTCCTTTAGATGGATGCAATATATCGGTATCCAAAACATATTTCCTTAATACTTTGAAGATATCAGAACAGATAGTCTACACAACCTTAGAAATAATAAATAAAGATCAAAGCTTGACAGATTTCAGACGTACACATTTAAATAGGCCTCATAAAACGGATGTTACTACAAAGGAAATTATTATGAAACATATTAAACTATTTCCTGTTGTAGAATTCACTATGTTAGGTAAGAGTCATCACGACTATATTTATCAGAGCAGCTTAATATTTCAAAAATGTATCAGTTGTATCAATCTTGGTCCACAAATCAAAATTATGCAATAGAAAATTTGCTACGAAACGACAGCATGGAACTATTTTTAATAGATACGAAATACGAATATTCTTTTTTATGCCAATAAAGAATTTGTGTGCAATTTGCTTCCTGAACGAACAAGCTGAAGATACCAAAAAGGTATTTTGGAAGAAAATTATAGAGGTCACATGGAGCATAAAAATAGAGGACGTGAAATAAAAAGAGAGAAAATCCGCGGTTGATTTAAAAAGTCCTCAATGTGCCTCAATCTAAAGTAGGTATTTACCACTATAGGCGCAAATATCCCATTTATAATTTTACAATTTTTAACACGTTTAATAAGTCAGGTTATTGCTATGTCTGGCACCTCTCTATTGCAAAAAGAGGATCAAACGAAATTGGCAGCTGTTTATTACAACAGGAAGCACAAACAGGCATAAAACATATATCATTTTATTCTGATGGCTGTGCTGGGCAGAATAAAAATAGATTTATTTTTGCCATGTACCATGCCTTCAAAACTTACGGACTGGGAAGTATAACCTACAATTTTTTTAAACTGACCATAGCCATATAAAGTATTATTTACACCTGACCAAGTCTACGGCGTTATATTGAATGCAAAATAAAAAGGTGAGAAATATAATATAAAAGAAATGGAGCAAAATGACTTTTACAATTTAAAATGTCTCATGTCTGGCAAAAAACTGGTTTAAGGATACACAAGGTAGAATAATTTTGTGATTAAAGGTTATGGAAATTAGAGTATCGTGTCTTAAAATTAAAATATAATTTTGGGGAAGAATATTTCGACTTGGACACTGACCCGGATCCTGCAAAATCAAAACGTGCGCGGCGACCGAAAATCCTGTGGTAATTACAATCGTCAATAACTTGACACAGATTTACCATCGACCTATCCCCATACCTAAACCTCTGTATGACGATTTACTTGGATTGTGTGCTAGTGAAGCTTTACCTAAACATTACTATGGTTTATACAACTCTCTTGTATGTTGCAGCAATTCGGAACAGCAATACTCAGACGATCTTGATGGGTCAGACCTAGATGAAGCCTTGATGGCACTAAAATATTAATATAAATGGATCTATGTATGTTAAATTGATAATTATGTTTCATTTATGTTGTTTTTTCATATATTGACCTGGAAATATATTTAAAATATGTTTTATTTTAAGAATTCAATTAATTATTACTTTATATTTTGCAATACAGGCTACACGGTATTATATTTTTACAATTGTGAAACTTGTTTTGTATGCCATGGAATAATAACGTTAATACATTTTACAATTATCATCTTATTTTGTTAAATCACCGAATGTTATGGTAACAATTCATTAACGAGTCAGTTAATATCTCTGCAAAACAGTGAATAAGATAGCATTCCACTATTACTGGGTAGATCACTGTCATTTGCTCGAATAAAATCGTGTTGTTGCTTTACGGATGAAGATTCTATTTCAGTTTTGGTAATATGCAGTTTCGCTTATAACTTCAATGTAGTATAAACATATTTTTTTTTATTATATCATATTGTTGAAGAAAAATCAGCTATCTTTTGGTATATAAATGATTTTCTCTGTAAACCTGGTAAAAGGTTTGTTTTTTCGATTACGATATTGTTCGGTGAGTGCGGCGATATACTTTAGAACATTCTGAGGAACTCTCAAATATGCAGGTTTACTTATAATGTTTTCCTTTAGCGTTAAAGCGAGCGATAATTAAGTATGTATTTAATATAAATGAACACAATATACTTATACAATACCCTTAAGAATCCTAAATGCTTTAAGATGATAGTAACATTATGATTAAAATTAAATGGAGCCAACAGTAAAAAAACGCCACATGTTGACAGTATACAACACATCTAAATTTAAATGTATATATACTTATTGCTAATACTGTATATTGAAATATAGCGTTTTAGTATTGGGCGTGTTATAACATTTTTATTCTGAGTTGTTGCCACGTAATGTAATTATATCCTCGTTTAATTTGTTGTTTTAAAACAGCCTCACTTGCATTACCGTCTCCAAGGGAACTCTTAGCTTGACTTGACTAAGGCATTAGACAACCTGCACTTAGGGACAATATGCCGAGTAGCACATACCTACATATGCATTTTTGTAACCAAATTGCCTATTATAGGTTATTAAGTCGATTAAAATATTTGAGAATCAAGACCTAACCTCTTTTAAATAAAGCGTGCGATATAAATACGGATATTGTGATTTATTTTGTGAAAAGCAGGAGTGATTTGAGGGATAAGACATGTAAATAGAATAAAAATTAAAGTTCATACTAGCGCCAACCACCAAATATACCGTTCTAATATTTTCTTTCCTCCAGTCTTCTATTTAAAGACCACATGACAACCAGAACGTTGTCGTCGTCCATTGTACACAAAAAGCAAATTACAACAGCTTTGTGACTAACCGAGCAGCGGTATATCGACTGTAGTGACAGCTTACGGGGATCACACTGAAAGCATTTAGAAAATAAATAGCGGAATGATATAGAAGCCTGTTAATATTTTTATTCCTTTTCCTAGTCTCCGTTCCTTTCTAAGTACCGTCGCATGCGATGGAACCATTGACTGAAGCATTGAGCGTACTCTTCTCGGGATCTCTTCCACGCCTTTTCTTGTCAAACGCAGTCACGGCATCTACAGGGTCCATGAAACGAATTCCTATAAGTTTATCTTATATTTTTGAAAATAAATATAAGTCACTAGGTATCAGAACTGTAAGGAAGATGACTTACTAACGGCACACCTTCGATAGACAAATATTCGATAATCACTCTGGCGGAGTGTGCTGGAGCGTTGTCGTGATGGAGGAGGATCCTGCTTCTTGGACGCTGCTGTCTAACATTTTCCAAGACAACTGATAAGCAATGACTGACATACCAATCTGCAGTAATAGTCCTTTTATCTTCTAGGATGATTGTTGCGAAATAACCCATCCAAAGAATGATGCAATCATCCTTTTCCCTTGACTTCTGCCCTATTCATTTATGTCGGCAAATCTTCGAATGTAAACATTCATTATACAGATTGTGTTTTGGTTTCGGGTTCGCAACAATATATCTAGTTTTCATCACCTGTGACGATGTCATATACAGCATTCGAGCCACCAATCCAAAGGACGGCGTACAAAGCTTTCTGACGCCTAAATGTCCATGTAATCGTCCTGACTTTTGTATTTGACTCATACCAATGCCTAAAGCTGCCCGTGTCTGTTGATATGTCCCTTTCTATCAGTTTCTATCATTAGCCGCAAAGCACCCACGTTAACTTCAGTAATCGCCGTAGAAAAGGACGTCCTTCTCCAAAATTATCAGTGAGCTTCCTTTGACCACGTTTAAACTTATTAAACCACGTGTAAACAGTGATACGAGCTAGAGCTTCGTAATGAAATGCCAATCGAAGTCTATCGTTAAATTGCTTTTGAGTAAAACCGCAACGAAAGTCGTAATAAATTATTGAGAAAAATTATTGTGATCAAATGAAATGATGATGAATGATTTATTACAGATTCAGAGATCCTAATTCGAAATTTTAATAAATTTTTCATAGCCTGCTTTTTTTACTGGGCTATTTTAAAAACTTTCAGTGTGACCTACGTATAGTGTGAACAGCAAGATCAGACATTCCGCCAAAATTAAATTAAATCTATCGTTCTAACCTAATGTGAACTAGCTCGTACTCTCTTTGTAATCAGATGCTCTACACAACGCGAGCGTCACTTGGCGCATTGGAGGCACTTGTTACATCGGCGAAGCGACGTTGAACGAGCTTGAGCTAGAAACTTATTGATCTGGAAACAATGTATAATGAGTTGACGGCTAATGAGAAGCGAGTCTGTATTTAGAACAGTTATGTCTCTGGGCTAGGAGCGAATGTGCAAGAGCGTAGCGCGTTTATTCGCACTGGTCACCGTCTGTCCAGTCACTTGTTGTATTATATTAATAATAATATCTATTTTAATATTTTAAAAAGAGGTAATATTACAAAGAGGAAAGATTTGAGATTTTGTTTGTTTGTACGGATTTAACTAAAAATCTAGGCAACCGATTTAAAAATTTATTTTGCCATAAGAAAGCTATATTATCACAAAGTAACATAGGCTATATTTTATTTTAAAAAAATACTGTTACTCACTGACATAACCTAATCTACTTTTACGCGAGCGAAGCCGCGGGCAATACTCCTTCAATAAGATGCAAACGGAATATAATTTCATTAAAACATCTTCATCTAATACGCCAGAATATTATGACAGAGTATTAGTAGTATTCATCTATTATGACAGAACACATACAGATATTTACTGTAACCTGTTAATTCTAAGTGAATATCTGTTCCAACACTTTGGAAACGTGGATGTTTCATAAGTTTGTAGTTATTGTTAGTAACGACGTGCACATTCAAGATGAACACAGCCATACATAATTTGGCATATTGGATCTAGACATTTTAATATACTATAAATTAATAATTACTCTGATTAATCTAATATACATTTACAGACGTATTAACAAAATACAAAGTAATAATAAAAATACTAATAATACGGCATACTTATAATACGCGCACGCATTGTGAGGAGGTTCCTGCTTCTGGAATTCTAACCACCCGCAGCCTGGACCCTGTTCCCGATCCGGTGGGGTAGCATACATTTTATCTTAAATGTATTCTTTTTAATAGTACATATTTAAAAATATAAAATGTATAGGCAATATTTAAATAAAGATAATAATACTATAATACTTAATATTATATAAAAAAGCAGCGATAGCTCAGTGGGGAAACCAACAGACTGCAATGCCGAGGGTCTCGGGTACGAACCCACGTCGCGCACCCCTGACTTTCGGAAGTTATATGACGTTTCGAAATTATGTGCGTATTGATTGACAATTATCGGCTGCTCCGTGCCTCGGAGAGCACGTTAAGCCGTCGATCCCGGCTGCCATGAACATCTATGGCAGTCGTTATTGGGAGAGTCAGTACCCTCTAATATCCTGACACTGGTCTAGCCTTAGAGTATCGTTAGCCTTCGGGTTGCGGAGGTCAGATGGCAGCCACTCCGTGTAAAAACTGATATCCAGTCAAATCCGGTAAGACTAGAAAACCCGACCAAGTAACTTGGGAATAATAAAGGTTAGAGAGAAGACTTAATATTTACAAAAATGGTTCAGGCATCGTAGAATTCGTCAGCATCGCTTTCAATCGGTAACGTGCCCAGAAAACTGGCAACATTGCTACGTTAAAAAGCAATTCTGATTCTTTGGGCCAAGAAAAGACCAGCCTTCTGTCACGCGAAGCGAACATTTCAATGGAATTTTCTTTCGTGTATGTCTTTTTAAGGGTGGCTGTGCCTTGAAGTTCTTGAGGAAGTACCGTTGAGCATACATAATAATATATAAGTCAGTATCGCTAAGGGACAATCTATATAATATCATTAAAAGATCATCATATCTATAACTAATACAATTATTAATCAATCAAAGGTACTTAGTTAAAGGTCATAGTTGCTCTTTTACCCGAATCTTTGCTCTTTTGATTGCCGTTTATTATGGCTCTTTGATACAAATTGAATTGAACAAAATATTTGGGATAACCTATAATTTTAGGCTTCTTTGTTTTATAAGAAGTACAAGGTTTTGTAGGAAAACATTTGATATTACCGCACGAAAAGTTGTCCTAATTTTGGTACAATTGAACTGATTCATGTACAATGTGTAGTTATTATATTGTTTAATAGTCTGGCTAAACAGAACGAGAAATCTTTTCAAAATGAACAATTGTAAGTTTGTAACTCGTTTAACAAAGTTAAATGGTACTTTGAAAAATGTCTGTTAATAAAACTTTTTTTTTTAGAAGCTGTAATTACGATTTGCTTAAAAGCGTTTCTCTGTAGCTTACTTATTATTTTAATGATATCTTTAGCTACAGATGTGAATGACCTATTGAGTCGCAGCGGCACACCGGCAGCCACACACAATAGATATTCAATTATGACTTGCATTTAAACAATTGACAGTTTTATTCTCGTGATTATTAACCGTCATTATTGCATTTTTAATTATACATACATAGGTATAATTAAAAATTATCAAGCTGAAGTGGCAGTGGGCTGGCCATATCGCGCGAAGAACCGACAACCGCTGGGGTAAACCGCTGGGGGGGGGGCCGTGTTCTTGAGTGGAAACTGCGACTCGGCAAACGTAGTGTAGGACGCCCTCCGACCAGATGGGATGACGATCTGCGAAAGACTGCAGGCAGATGCTGGAAGCGGCAAGCCGAAGACAGGGCGCTATGGCGTTCATTAGGGGAGGGCTATGTCCAGCAGTGGACTATTATAGCCTGATGATGATGATGATGAGATATATATATAATATAAATATAAAAAGAGACAACTACCATCTTAGTCTCCCCGTGACCGTGGCTGCTGAAAAGCAACCGAAACGTCGGGGAAAGTGTAAAATAAAATTAAATCTAAATAGTTTTAATAATAATTTATTTAGCTTAAAAATTAGTAAAGTTTAATAATAGTAGTAGTATAACAATTTTCAAATTTTGTAATAAAGTGTCAAATAAACAACGCAATAAAATCCGTATATAGTAGTTTAATTTCAACATATTTCATAGACTGCGAGGTGTCCCAAAGGCGTCGAGCGAGGTAGATATATTATTTAGACTGTTGTTTTCTTTACATTTCATGTTATAGATGTCCGTCTATGCTATGATCCACCACGTACATTTCTAGTTTGTGTGGCTAATGAGGCATGCCTGTCAGACATAGTTGAATACTATCGGTCTCAAGAATCATACTTAAGTTCTCAGCATCATGCGTTAACGTAACCGTAGTAATGTCACGTGATACACAAGACACGAGAACTGACAACAGGATTTTATTACCGTCATGGCGCAGTGGTAATAAATGCGACTGTTCTCCATGAGGTCTTGGGTACGATTCTCGGCTCTGGCAAAGTGTTATTGAATTTCTGTTAGATAATTCTCGTGACAGCAACAGTCTGCAACTGTTTTCGGTAGACGGCAATAGGACTCGCCATTTGTTACGCGAAACCGGACGTAAAATAGAGATGGCGCATTGTAATAAACCTTTGCCTACTCCTGCTGGGATATATACATACATACGTGAGCAGGTGTATTTTTGTTATTCGTTTACCAACAAGCAGCGATAGCCTAGTGGGAAACCGTTTAACTGCCACGCAGAGGTCTCGAGTTCGAACCCAAGGCGCGCATCCCTGACTTTTCGAAGTTATATGCGTATTAAATAGTTAATTATCGCTTGCTCTAACGGTGAAGGAAAACATCATGAGGAAACCTGCATGTCTGAGAGTTCTCCATAATGTTCTCGAAGATATATGAAGTCTGCCAACCCGCACTACTTCAGCTTGGTGGACTATGGCCAAACCCTTCTCACAGTGAAAAGAGGCCCGTGCTCAGCAGTGGGACAGGTTAATACAGGCCTGATATTATTTATTTATTTATACAACAATTGTTACCTCCATGCATAAGTTAAATACAGCACGTAACATAGACTAGATGTAGAATATTAAGCAGTAAACACTTCATGCTAACAGATCAACAAGGACAAAACATATAAAGGAAAAAAAAAACTAAACTTTTTTGTGGTGTTTACAATCGGCCAAAACGCCGCTGTTCCACCTTTAGGTCGAAAATCGCTTGTACACGACGCTGGTGCATAGGGCAAGCCCCGCCTCTTAAAACTTTTCTCGTTTCTGTTGTGTATGTGATTATGTAGATAAATAATAGGTTTAAAAATTAAACTACCTATTGTGCAAAAAATAACGACTGGCTACTTTGTTCTAAGATACTTTGTTTCTGTAGAATTATGCCGATAAGTCGAGTTCCATACCAGCTGTTTTAGAAGTTAATCCTTTTATTTACATTCATGCGAGAGGCTTAATGTAAATAAAAGGATTACACAATAGATTTGTATTGTGTCTCGGCATCTGCGAGCGAGCGAGCATTGTTTAGTTGTCAATATATCAATAGAAACAGTTATGGAACTGATGGTGTGCAAGATAGAAAAAAATCATGAAAATATGTATAGAAATCTCTTTACAAATTTTATAAGAATATGTTTAGCCATTAAAATATAACAGCCTAGTTCCAAACACATTTCTTTTAAATCCTATAATTGTTTAAGTAATTTCATATTGTCGGAGTTAATTATAGAAAATATATTACTTAAAATATTAGAAATTAAACACACAATTAATGTTATACATATAATCATTTATTACAATAATAGAAAACCAATAAACTGAAATTGGTCCTGAACTATAATATAATTAGTGTATAATATTCTTTCATCCCGCAACAAATTTCGATGCATGTTTAATGCCAGAGATCCATTAATACACGATACAAGTCAACAATACAGTAATCAAGGGTCCAGTAAAACACAGCACAGGTCAAAGTTAAGGTAAGGCAACCTTATATCAGTCCGTGGGCAAAACAAAAGTTGTTCGTAAAAATTCTAAGCCCTGTGACGCGTGGACATTACCCGAAATACAAATTACAACCAAAATAATAAATTTAAAATAGTGTCTTCTTTCTCACGTGTAAGGGATGTTTTGATTGGTTAAGCTGAAATATGGGCGGGGTTATATTTCTTAAACTTGTTCAAAGGAATCAGTTTGCAAAGTGGCACAGCGCGGATTTGGCCGATAGTACATATGTGGAAAGGTGACAAGTATTATTTGTGTATTATACTATGAAATAAAATGTCGTAGACTAAGTTTATGCTAATTGTATATACCTATGTGGTTTTAAAAAGTGTGCTTTAGATGAATAGACATTTCTATAATGTATTTGACTTCTCCCTACGTTAGGATATAACAGAGAATCCTGCTAAATAAGACTAACTCGGTCCAGTATGTAGTTTGTTCTTCATATTATGTAGCATATTGTTATAGGTAACTTAAATATAATAATTATGTTGCAAGATGCTTAATATTTTAATTAACCACAAGCAAGTACCTATTTGTGTAAAGAACAAACATCTGGTTACATCGCTTATACAAAGTTTGGGGAGTTCGGTGACGATTCGTGCAGTTTGCTTTGTACCTGCGAACATTCGAGTTATCCATCTCTTAATGTCGCTATTGCCTAATTTAATTAACAGGTAACATAACGGAACTGGTAGTGATGATGATAATTTTTCTTAAGGCGATTGCTAGCTATTTGGTTTACAACTGGTATTCCTGGTAACCCCTCCAGCTAAGCTAGAAAGCTTGTGTTAGAAATAGTTTCATGTCGGTAGTGCAATGGCTTGGATTTAAAACTTCTATAGCAGCTTCGTTAGACAATCTGTATTAATTTACCTTTTGCTTTGGTTGTATACCTATCTATTTGTTGGCAAGGAATTATTTTATATCTTTTGCAGAAAATTCCAGAAAATATCTATACTCACAGGGTTGGTGATAGTGCTATTTTAGTTATCTGCTCAGTGAAACTAATCAGGTGACTTAGTGCATCCAGTTTAGTGGAAATTACGGAATATTCATAAGAACGGGCGCTCTATAGTATCTCACCCACAATGTCTGGTAACCCCGCTCAGAGACATCTCATTTACTTGCAATTTAGCTTTTGACCACAATCCTCTACGATATTGTTTGGATCCCACTAATCGTATGTAATTTATAAATAAGTAGAATGACCGCTTCTCACTTCCTGCTACCCGATAACTCTTTTAGGTGACAGGTGGCGAGTATCAATGCCATTTTCGGCCTAATTTTACAGTGTTAAATCTAAAGAATTTCAATGTCAACACCGTTGAACATTTCGGGGATTTCATCACTTATATATACATAGATTATTTTAAACATTTAATTAAGGTGCATGATAGTATGTATAATTTAAGAGCTTTATTCTTATTAGAAAAATCGCAAATAAGTGTCATATTTTCAGGTTTTTCAAAGGTAATCAAATTTTTGGGGTTATTTAAAAATGTTTTTAATACATTCTATAGATTTAGGTAAAGCGTCCATTAAATATGCACACTACACATCAAACATTTTTGATTTAATATGCAATGTTGAATTTGAATGAGGCCAAAACGATGTAAACGTTTTTTAATTAGCGTTTAAGCTGCATAGCATCGTAGCAATCCCATTGGAGATGGATCGCTAGTACACTTGGAATTGCTCCAAAAAAATGTTGAGTTTTGTTCCTGCGGTGTACTTAAAGAAGAAAGAAAGTATATTGATTTATTTGGCACACAAAAGGCCACATTTAAATCATTACAGGAAAAGAAAATAAAATAACAAAATCCATACTAATATTATAAATGCGAAAGTAACTATGTCTGTCTGTTACGCTTTTACGCCTAAACCACTGAACCGATTTTGATGCAATTTGATACAAATATAGACTAGATCTTGGGAAAGGACATAGGCTACCTTTTGTTGTAAAAAAGAGCATGAAGAGGTGGAAATAAGAGATGAATGTTTGTACGGAAATTCGTCATTATCTCGCCTAAACCACAATCGATTTTGATGAAATTTGGTACAAAAGTAAATTAGACTTTAGGAACAGACATAAGCTACGTTTAGTTGTAAAAAGTTGCATAAAGGGGTTGAAATAAGGGATGAAAGTTTGTATGGGAATTAGTAATTATTGAAGATAAAACAATAAGACTTTGTATTTAGGCACTTGATAAAAAGTAACATAAATAAACATTTGGCCCAACAATATTGAAATTTCGACCTAAATGGTGATGAAATAGGAGACGAAAGTTCGTGTGGAAGCCCAAACAAATCTATTTTGTAAAAATATACGTATATTTATCGGAAACAATAATAACTACAAACTACAAATACTATATAATAGCAATAATAAAAATGCCGTCTGTACATAAACACGTCGCGCAAGTGCGGGACATGTACGCTGCGCAGCGCGGCGTAGTGAGGAAGTTTGTAACATTAGCAAAAGTGGTGAGCGCGAAAAAATGTTGCAGCAGTGTAACCTGTTGGTTTGGGATGAATGTTCGATGTCCCACAAAAGAGCAATCGAAGCACTATATCACACCCTGAAAGATATCAACCAGGGTATCATGAGAGTGGGGGTGGTACTCTTAGCTGGTGACTTTAGAAAGACCCTGCCGGTTATTACTAGGGGTACACCGGCAGATGAAATAAATGCCTTTTTGAAGGTGTCTGTATTATGGGTACATGTAAAAAAGTTTTCTGATTACAAATATGCGAGTACAACTACACAACGATTCTCAAGCAGGGCAATCTGCGATTCCTTTACTAAAAGTCGGAGAAGATTGTATGCTAACAGACAGTAACGGCATGAATACACTAAGATGTGAATTCTGTCAAATTGTCGACAACACAGATGATTTAAATAATATTGTTTATTTAGATCTACGAATAAGTATGGGCAATCGAGAATGGTTGTGTGGCAGGTCAATTTTGGCGATGATAAATGCGACATTAGGCCAGATAAACGAACAAATTATGTCAGATGTTGAGATAGATGTTGTCGTGTACCACTCAGTAGACAATGTTATGGATACTGAACAAGTGACATCGTACTCTATAGAGTTTTTCAACTATATAGAATTATCAGGAGTGCCTTCCCATAAGCTACGGCTGAAAATTGGTATTCCAGTCCTGTTAAGGAGCAATCTTGATGCACCAAGGCTATATAATGGTACACGGCGACAAATTACTCATCTAGGACGCAATATTATAAAGCTATAATCATGACAAGAATGGCAAAAGGAGAAATTGTTTTAATACCCCGTATTCCGATAATGCCGATGGATTTGCCATTTCAGTTTTAAAGAGTGCAGATTCCCCTAAAAGTAGCATTTACGATAATAATAAATAAAACTGTTTTTCATGGGCAAGTCTATGTGGCGTTCTCACGAGTATCAAACCCGTAAAATCTTTGTTTTAGCAAAGGATGGATAAACAACAAACCTAGTTAATAAAATTTATTAAAATAGTCTATTTGCAGTAAACACAGCAAATCCTGATACCCACATAAATATAAAGGTATTATGTGCAAAATAAGTTTCTTAAAAAAATAAAAATGCTCCCCAAAGTAACTATTCCACACGGAAGAAGTCGCTGGCAAAAGCTAGTAATAATATAAACTTGTAACAACTATAACAAAGAGTAACATAATTAGGCGTATATCATTTCTGCTCACTAGCAACACCACATATCCCGCCTGACTAAACGGAAGCCTCAAGATCAAGGGCAGTATTGTCCGTGAGCAGTGATACATACAACAATTATTTATAAATTAAGTTTAAGAAGTAACATAAAAGTGTGTGTTCCATTAGTAGCAAAATTAGAAGGCAACGAATAAATTTATATTTAGGCGTAGTGTACCTTTGCAAGCAAAACTTAGGATTATCATTTTCTAATCAACTAAATAATTTTCTCTCGAAGGTAGATGAGGTTGTTACTACGAATATTAACGATTCATTTTTAATATTAGGCGATTTCAATATGAGTGGGATTATGTGGAATTTGAATATTGATGACTAAACTACGACACCGAGCAATGTAAACACTTCCGATGAACACTGTTTGATTGACACGTTACATCTTCATAACTTACACCAATTTAACCACGTAAAGAATGCACATGGCAGGATATTAGACCTTATTCTTTCTAATGAGTCTTTGCACGTTTCCGAATGCTTTGATCCTCTAGTGCCTATTGATCCGCATCATAAAGCTCTTTCTGTACAATTCGCGTTACCTAAATTTAACTATTTCAAGCCTGCGCCCCGAACAAAATACTTGTTTTTAAAAGGAGATTATGATAAAATAAATAATGACTTACGAAGTATAGACTGGTATAATAAGCTATCAGGTATGCCGGTAGACGATGCAGTGGATTTGTTTTATTCACTTACAAGGCAAGTAATTGAAAACTATATTCCAAAATGGATTATGCAAAGTATAACTCTTTTCCTACGTGGTATACGACGGCATTGAAAAAATGTATCAAAGAAAAGCATAAATATAATAGGAAGTTTAAGATATATGGCAATCGATCGGATTATGACACATTTAAATTGTTACGGGAAAGGGTCAAGCGGTTAAAGAGAGAATGTTATAACAAACATATTAAATCAGTTGAAGCGTCAATCAAGAGAAATCCCAAACATTTTTGGACCTACATCAAAGCACATCATAAATCAGCCAGCATACCCGGCTCGATAATGTACGTTTCCTTAGTGACAAACACAGGGGAGAATATTTGTAACATTTGCTCTGATTACTTTGCATCTAATTTTCTGCAACCTACTCAAGCAACACCTTTATCATTACATAACTCTGATCTTGAACGCAGAACCGTGTCCGACATTGATAAGGTACACGTCAGCATTACAACAGTAATAAAACTTATAAAATCACTCGATCTCGATAAATCTGCTGGACTCGACTTAATACCTCCGTCTTTTCTACATAAATGCGCAGATACCATTGCTATGCCACTCTATATATTATTTAATAAGTCGCTCTCAGAATGTACTGTACCAAGATTATGGAAAAGGGTATTTATTACTCCGATTCATAAAAAGGGCTCCAGATCTGATGTAACTAATTACAGACCAGTGTCTAAATTATGTATAGTGTCAAAAATTTTTGAAAATGTAATTTATAACCAGATGTATCCAGCCTTAAAAAATAGTTTTAATAGTTTTCAAACTTAATTCTAATAAATGATTATATAACAGAAGCCATGAGTAGAGGTAGTCAAATAGATGTAATTTACACAGATTATACGAAATGTTTCGATAGAATTGATCATACCATCTTACTAGCTAAGCTACAGTTGATAGGCATCAGAGGTGACCTGTTGTGTGTGATGGTTTTCTTCTTATATAACTAATCGATCTCAAGCAGTAGTGATTAATAATTATGTGTCTAGCTGGGTAATGGTGCCTAGCGGAGTTCCCCAAGGTTCACTTCTTGGCCCTCTGTTATTTCTAATCTTCGTAAACGACATCGACCAATGCTTCCATCATTCTCACTTCCTCTCCTTTGCAGACGATATGAAGGTTTTCAAATCAGTTTCAACGCCTACCGATTGCCTCGCTCTCCAATCAGACCTATCACGCTTAACGGATTACTGCATCATGAATAAGTTAGATTTGAATCCTACTAAATGCGTAGTAGTTACCTATAGTAGGAAACCTGTTGTATTACCATTAGAATATCATACAAACAACCATAAACTAATAAAACTGCGTAATGTCCGTGATCTTGGTATTATACACGATTCTAAGTTGCTTTTTGAAGATCACATTGATAATACAGTTACTAAGGCTTTGCGAGCGTTAGGGTTTGTGATGCGTGCATCTAATAGTTTTAAGGAGGCTAAAACTTTTAAAATCTTGTATTGTACTTTTGTGCGTAGTATATTAGAATACAGAACTCAGGTCTGGAACCCGAGATATAATACATACGCAACTCGAATTGAAAATATACAACGCAAATTTATAAAATTTCTATGCTATAAGTTGAAAATAAATATAAGTCGATATTTACTTCAAACTATGTGCTAAATTTCATATCTTGCCGTTAGCCAACCGCCGTATGATAGCAGATGTCGTGTATTTATTGAATTTGTTATCTGGCAAAATCGATTGCCCAGGCCTACTTTCCAAAATAAATTTTAACGTACCTACGAAAAGCACGAGATTATAAGCCTATTCACCTGCCTTTAGTATCCACAAATTACAGACAGAATACATTTCTCTGGCGAGCGAGTGATACTTTAAACGAACATGTAATAAAGTTCGACATTGACATTTTTAATACTCAACCGGATGCAGTGAAGCGCATGCTCAGTCTTGATTTTTTTACAAGGTATACTGCTGATTAATCTTACTTTACTTGTTATATTTTAGATGTTTAATTGATAAAATAATTACTGTCCACGCATTGTTATTTAAGCATTAGTCGTGGAGACCTGTCATTGGCTCTCTGTTGCATATTTTTTTACACCACTATGTATTTTAAAGCTGTTGGTCTTTCTAATAAATAAATAAATAAATAAATAAATAAATTGCGATAAAGCTCTACTAAAAATTAAATGTATCGGACGGATTGTACTCAATAAAATTCGTGAAAGCTCTTGTATCGTTTACAAGGCCGTTTTTCATGTTTTAATATTATTTTCGAATATATACGTAAAGTAATACGCACGAGAGCTTTTAACAATAACTTGAAATATTTTGTAGAGATAATTTTTATCCATTATTTGCATCGCTCGCAAGTTGTAGTAGCAAATGATTTTACCGGTTAATGGAAACTGCCATTGTTCAATATAAAGCGCACAGTAATATTCTGTTTGATCGACCATGTTTGGATTAATAATTATTGAGTATTTAGGTTATGTTTTAACATTGCTGTATCAAATCTTTACACTACTTGTTTTAGCATAATATATTCAATTTAATTTCAAATTAAAGCTGTTAACGAGCTCTTATAAATTACATAGCACCTCCTTTGTTTTAAATTTCGATATTTTTGTGCTGCCGATGGCGGCTACCACACTCATTATTATTTTTAGATACATTATGGAGATGAAACAATTTATTGCTGATAAACTCCAAATTGACAACAGATATTGGAATAAAATTTATTCGAATCAGGTGTTCAATACACCACGTGGGTATTATCAGATCGATGGAGAAGAAACCTTAATTTATACAATGAGACAATATATACAAGCCTTTATATTTATATACAATGGAATAAGTTGCTAAACTATTAAGTCTGGCCGCCAGTGCGCTGCTGCGACCTACTGGGATAATGAAACTTCTAGGTGGCATATTATTGCGTCTCCATCCACCTCGTTACGTAGCGGCAAGCGTCGTCGTTAGCGTCGCGCGTAAACAAGTATGCCATACATAATTGCAGGTAACTAGTACTTTGTATATTGTGTTTGTTGTCTCAATATTTCCAAATTATTTGTTAACCTAAATTTCGTGCGTTTTTATTAATAAGAAATTCTAATTGGGCAGTATACCGTCACAACAAATTGTCATAAATCATATTGACAAACCGGCTACTCTTTAAAACTACGAAATGTTTAACTTTAATTCCACTATCTTGTGTTCAAATCATTTGTATGATAAAGAGTATATACTGAGACCGCAGATACCGATCTATACTAATATTATAAAGAGGAAAGATTAGATTTTACTTATCTTTGTTTATTTATAATATTTGTAATTTTCAAGATCCTTTTATTAAAAACCTCAAACAACACATACAAAGAACACATAAATAACACAAAACAAAATTTCACAAAATTTGTTCTCCCGTGTTGTGTTCGAGCTTGCAATTCTCGGTGCAGTGGCAATGGTGAGGCTACCGCTTGAAGCATAAACCATCCGTACAGTCAACGATCAGTTGCACGTAATCGAGTTGTAAAATACTAAAATTATAATTTTATGGCGATTTAAAGGAATCGCTGTGACTTTTTTGCAGATGTCTTTTCACAGCAAGTATTATAAATTTACAAGTAAAGTCAGTAACCGATAAACTTTGACGTTCATAACTGTTAGTTTATGACCAAAATTAATAAATGATTTTTGCTTCGACATTCAGTCGATTTATTTAAATTATTTATAATATTATAAGCGACGTGAAATTTAAATTGCGTTTAAGTTTCTAACAGTTTAGCTATGAGGTTTATCTTAAGTAACTCTCAGAGTTGCAGGTGGTGAGCAGCTTTACTGCTCCTTTGCCTGTTTGAAGAATAGCTAATGTCACCTGGGCACGGAGTAGGCTGCTATATCGAGTACCAGTTCCGTAGATTTGGAGACTAGTCTCGGGTCTTGACTCCAAGTCTACGACACCGGTATTCGTTATAGCCCTAACTGGACTCTGAAGGTGCTTTTGAGAACTGGCCTCTTATACAGCATGTAACAGAAAGGTGTGCTCATAGTTTGGGCTTTAATGTATAAGTGAACAATGCGCTAAAGAAGACGACAAAAAAAAATTATTTTCTGACAATTTTCAACGTATTATTTGTTTATTATTTAAACATAGCAACAAATGAATTACATTACTATCAAAATTGCGGCCGGTCATATTTAGATTCCCGGAGATCACCTAAGTCAGCTATTAGTGTTGTTTAAGTATAGACTAGAAAGTATGACATAGATTGGCCAATAAAAAAAATGCTATATCTTAGTTAAAATAATACATACGGATTTATTTGTTGCGGATTTCTATTTAATTTCATTTTACATATACCTAATATTTAAACATGACCACACATTTTTGTTACACGGTGTAATAGAATTATAATTATAATAATAATAATAATTGTTTATTTGTTCTCTCACACAGTACATAATATTTGACATCATAAACAAACAGTACATACAAGAAAGCAGTGAATGTATAGTCTGTGTGGGAGACTGGTCTCTGTACTAGGAGGTCCTGTATTACAGATTAACAGCCTCTCCGTGCTCTGAATGGTGGAATATGTATGAGTAGGGCTAGTATGTTCGTGATGAGAATGTCAGTTATGTTGGAAGATGTGTGAGTGGGTATACGTATGAGTGTGTGTCCATGTGAGTGTGTTAGTGTTTGTGAGTTGAAATGCGTGTGTTTGTGTGTGTGTGTGTGACGAGAAATTATGCAGCTATATATAAAAGCTGTTCGGTTTCATTGTACCTAAGCGACTTTAACCACGATGTGACAGATTTTTTACAGTTGGACGTGTTAAGATGGTATATTAAGATCTCTCCATTTATTTTATTATACAAATATCCCCCCAGAAACCCAAAGAATTTGCTAGAGGACGCTGTCGACCATCTATTACTAATAGTTTGGACAGACTTTATGTTTTATTCTCTTGCTTGAAGTGGAACTGTCGAATGGAAGAGATGAATGCTGTTTAAGAGTAACTTGTAGGATAAAGAGTTGGCGAACCGAGAGGACATCAGCAAGACGATAAAGATCTCTGGTTGGATAGAGGAAAGGTAAGAAGTGGGCTACCTTCAGGATAGCTCTTTGTGCTCTCTCTACTTTAATCATACCCGTTTTGCTGGTACCACCCCATGCCGTAATGCAGTACGCAAGTATTGGCTGGCATAAAGATAAGTAAACCATCTTGATTCGATTTTTATCTGCAACGTATCGTAAGTTTTTAAAAGCGAATATTAACTTTCGTATCCTAGATGAGAGTAAGTCTGTATGGCGGTTAAAGCTCAGAGTATTGTCCAGTTCAACACCTAGATATTTAATACTAGTGGCACAAGTCAGATGTCCGCAAGTGCATTAATTGTTGAGAGAGCATGAATGGGCTAAGATTGAATACCCACTTAGAGTACCAGTTGGAATGGTTTTCATAGAAAAAGTTATGTACTTTGTCTTATCGACATTAAGGGTTAATCCATTGTCTCTCAACCATGTTGTCACCGCATTGAAACCTGTTTGGGCTTCATGGAAGGTCTCATCCCAAGTGTCACCATGAAAGATCAAGGCAGTATCATCGGCAAAGGTCACAATTTTGCCATTCATTAGTTTGAGATTACACAGGTCGTTAATAAAGACTAGTAAGAGAGTCGGGCCCAACACGCTGCCTTGGGGAACGCCCCAATCAACCTGCAAATCGTCGCTAGTGACCTCACCAATTTTTACCCTTTGCTGCCTATTTGCTAGGTAACTTTTGAATAACTTAAGTTGGGTATCGTCAATACCCATCTTTTTAAGTTTAGTTAGTAGGAGTGGGGCAGACACTGTGTCAAATGCCTTAGCCAGATCGATAAAAATAGAGATAACTTTTTTCCGCTTATCTAATTTGTTTACTACATGATCTAACAGTTCATGAATAGCGGTATTAGTCGAAATCCCTGCTCTAAATCCGAATTGGGAGTTAGACAAGATGTTATTGGATTCTAAAAAGTTAGTAAGACGATTGTTTAATAAATTTTCTAAGATTTTAGATAGGGTAGGCAGAATTGAGATGGGAATTATTTTGTATGATACAATAATTCTGAACAGTGATACCAATATTTATCAACCTATCTCACCGACTGTACTAAACATTGGTACCAGCTTATATTTTATTAATTATGTAAACTCGGCATGTTGTAATTCATATTAATTAGGAAAGCAATTAATCAGAATATCGAAATGTTATCGAATACAGGTGTCTGTTTTTCACGTTAATTATTATGTTATTTAGAAAATAAAAGTATTTGCTGGCAGTTCCAATAATCATCAATCAATAAACCAATAAACACAACATTTATGATTGCTAATTGATATGTCATTGTATGGTAGATCATATCTAAGTAGGTATAGCTATTTTATGCCTATAAAAGAAAACTTACCAATTGAATGACTTTTGGTGTCGTCGACTGGGGAGTCCAATAAAAAATATTATAGAAGTAAATAAATCAAACACACGATAATATGATATTATGTATAATTCCAGTATTATATGTCCAAATTATCTTATCTTATCTTGTGTGGGGGCCAGTCAGTACAGACCGGCGACACTTCGACCCGGTGGGATCTTTTGTGTCGGCCCCAAGATTTATCCCTAAGCTATCTCCTTATGAATGTACTGCACCAGCTGCAGCGTATACTACATAGGGAAAAGCCTGTAGTCTTCAGGGTTTGAATATGCCAATCCCATCAGACCCATTCTCAATCCAGCCAATGCGACGCCTCACAGTAACACAGTAGGTGCGATATGGACTCGTCCTGTTCACCACAAGCTCTGCAGATCGAATTGTGTGCCAATCTCAATCTGCACAGGAAGTCGTTAGTGCCAAAATGGCCAGTGAACGCTCCTGTGAGCAGGCCAATTATGTCCAAATTAAATCACGTGAACTTTATTTTTATTTTGACGAATGAGGTGCTATTGTAAACTACTAGCTTATGCGCGCTGCTCCGAGGCGTGGTACCTTTATAAATAAAATTTAGCCTATATCCTTTTCCAGGTTGTAAACTAACTCTGTATCAAATTTCATCCAAATCGGTTGAGTGAGCCGTGAATAGGTAAAAGACAGACAGAGTTACTTTCGAATTTATAATATTATATATATAGTAAGGATATTTGAACTATACCCGTTGCGTAGCTTTTACTGTGCCAGGGTTCAACATGGATAAAAGGAATAAAAATATAAAATCCTCTCTGTCTGCAAAAGCTAGGTAGTTGGACGATCCAACCCCAATGCCACCCTAGTCACTTCAACTTACAAACGTTAGGACCAGTTCCAAACTCAAACATTGCTCGTACTACCTGTTCGTTAAAATTATTTTATGTGCTGCTTTGAAAAATAGTTTTAGTTATGGCTTCTAAAATTACTGGTATGTTACTCTTTTTTATAATATAGTAACGTATTTATGTTTTTACTAAATTTAAAAGCCGTCATTTTAAACTAATACGCCGAAAACATTGTTTTAGGATGTTTTAGTATCTGGCTTTGTCCGGGTACCATTCTTGTAATATAATAATTATAATTGTGTAAATTGGAACCAAATAATTCCTATTTCGGTATGTTGAACAATTTCAGATGACAATATATAAATATTAGAAGATTCGATAAATTAAGTTTTAATCCTGGGAGTATAGGATAAGCTGTAACAAAGTATTTGACTTGGTGATATCATAAAATTACTGCCATTTTAACGGTCCATTAGCTCTTATTAATTCGAAGATTACTTGATTCACATAAACTTTAAACCGAAGGACAAGTAAAGGGGATAAAGCATAATTATTCAAGTAGGTGCATTATTTGTAAAAAAACATTGAAGTGCTGCTCCGGAGAAGTTCTTGAACTATCTATATTATGAGAACGGTCAAAATCACAGAATATTTTCTAGATATTAGTGAGCAAAATAAAATGCGCAAGACTTTTAACGTATAGTTTTATTTAATAACCTAAAAAAAATTATATATACAGGTCAAATGTAATAAGAGCCCAAAAAATAAAAGTTTGTCTATTGCCCTAAAAGAGATTTTAGAAAATGAGGATTGTGCTGAGTAAAGCCCGCTAGCGCTCACTTCATAGGGCTTAAAGGTTCCAAGCCTCAAATGACATGGTTGGTAGGACTGAGCTCCTAAATATTCTATCCTGCACCCTTAGGTATAGTAATAGACAGTACAGTGCTGACTGTACCTTTAAACAACCATTTTGGTCAGTTTTCATGGAAAATTATGGTTACCGAATTATATAGTTTTAATGCCGTTTCCCGCACTATTATATATTGTTAGGCACTAAAGTTTGAAAGTCATTGCTCAACGAATATTTATATTGGTAGTTACTTGTGAGTTGAGAGAGTATTGTGTCAAGGTACCCAAGTAAGTTAGTTTTAAAGAAGTAGTGCCAATGTTTGTAGATGCATTGTCAAGGTTGGTATATTAATAACAGACAAACAATAGGCAATCTCTCTTTCTTCTTAGGTTTGCAGCTATATAAAATAATTGTTACAAGGTGTTTTAGATAGACTGTTATTAACATTAATTATCGCCTAATTATTGTTGAAATACTAAATTTATTTATTAAGAAAATATTGTTTATATGTAAATAATGTTGAGACAGTTTTTATTACATAATTTGATATTTTACACATAAATAGAATGGTTGTTTATACAAACTAATTTTATAAATGTGAATGTGAGTTTGCTTGTTTGTTACACTTTTACGCCTTAATTACTCGATCAATCATCTTGAAATTTCGCATACACATTGTTAAGGGTACAGAATAGGACATACCTCTCATCTAGAAAAAGTACTGTTTCCGAGTCATTTAAATTTATTGACAATATATTGATTAACACGAGCGAGGCCGCGGGCAAAATATTGTTTTAAATAAATCAGTAATTGATTCTCACATATGGTGCACAAACATGGTCTTTAACTGGTCAGCATATGTCCACGCCGTAGGTTGGTCAGTAAGCATTAAGCGTAGTATCCCTTTAGGATACTTCGGCTAACAGACCAGATTATAAATACTATTATATGCTTCAAAACACAGCAGATGTCATCCGGCAACTCGCAAATCTCAAAGGGAATTGGGCCGGGCACGACTGTCGCATTCCGAAGGAGCTTCGTGTTGTGTGCTTTGGGCTATAATAACCACAGACTGGATCCTAGATGACATAAGGCGGCAACATGGTAGACCGTTGCGACGATGGCTACAGTCTTACCTATAGTTATTTAGTTTATATATGTCCCTGTTATCAGGGAGATATAGAAATGGGAGAGGATGCCCTTTTCACTGTTGTAGGCTGAAATAATAATAATAAATTAGCTGTGTCTATTTTTAGTTTCAAAACTAGATTTTCTTATCAATAATCTATATCTATATTTTAAACTGTAACAAGGATGTGTTTCCACATAGAAGATATTTCTAAAACTAATTACGATCGGCTATGTAGTTTAAATACAAAAACAAAGACTTTTATCATTTTTATGCCGAATTTGTGTAAAAACAATCGAATGGATTTTGATGCAGGCTTCTCGGTGTACTAACTTAAAAGGCAGTTGTTCGGGCAGTACCATAACACATATGAAAATCATCCTAAGTTCTACCATATAGTAATCTGACTGAAGGAAAAATGCCTATAAGAAGAAAATTTCAAAAAGTCTTAGTACGGCTGATAGACATAATAGGAATATGTATATGTACTATTCTTATTATTTCTATCAGTCCGAAATTTCAGACAGACATTTCCATGGTAGGCCTACTGTAGTCCACTGAGATAGATCCGCAAGAACGTTATTTAGGAATAAAGGTATCTTTACAAATAAGTTACTATGATTTATTTATTAATTTCCAAACACACAATTAATTTAAAAACCGTTAAATAATTCTGTCCCGCTTAATAAGTTAACTATGCCATCATGTGGTCAGGGAAAGCGCTAGTATAAAATAAGCCGCGATAAATAAATGATATAGCACTCGCGTAAACGTGGAGTAAAATGTAAATCCAATATATTATGTAATTTTACACACGAATCCGTCCGCTTGGTCTTTAGAATTAAATTCTTTTAAAACTAAATCTTTTTCTTTCAATCATAAATTTAGGATTTTTAAATAATCCTGTATTTATTAGGACTATAATTATCTGCTTACATGCTCAATTTATAGTCTCTATTCATAATATTTAATGTAATATATTAACAAGGCAAAAACGTTAAAACGAAACGGAATGTGAATTTTAAAAACCGACTATCCCTTGTTTTCATCAAGTAAAACTTTGTGTACTGCTTTGTATTGAGTTAGGTACAGTTATGTGCTGTTCATGGATTTGGGCTTTGATTAATGTCAGTGATACAGGACTTATATAAATAAGAAAAAAATATACGGCTGTCTTACGTCAGACAAAACCACGAGTAAGTAACTTAGAAAATAAACATTGATTAGAGAGCCTAGTGCGAGTTTATTTTAGATTAACGCGATCGACACGCTATGACGTTTGGCGCTCCGCTTGGCTTGCTCCAAGCTCTTAATTAACTAATCACAAAGCCAAACACGGTAAACGTTTCGTTCGCGATAACGTAAAACCAACTCGCACTAGGCACCTATATATTTCACTTACTTTTAGACAGCGCACACTTTGATACCGAGCAATACACGGGCGGATAATAGTCGCAAATGTCTGTCTAGTGTTTGACATTTATGCAACGTATCGCATTGTATAATTGCGCTTCATACTGACCTTGAACAATGCATAACTGTAACGAGCAGCGATAGACTAGTGGGAGACCGTGGGACTGCTTCTTCTCATGAAAGCTCTACTATTCGAACAAGCTTTTTCAATGCTAAATTTTATTTCCTTTTATTAATTTTAGTGTTACATTTTAACCATTTATGTCGAAATAAAGATTTTTGACTTTTACTTTCACATTGACTGCCAACAAAATGTTTCGGGTTTGATTCGAAGGCATGCAACTTTGACTTCTCGAGTTGCGTACTTACTATGTGTATCAATTAGTTAATTATCGTTTGCTTTAACGTTAAAGAAAAGCATCGTGACAAAACCTGCATGTCTGAGAGTTGTGTTGTTCACGAAGATACGTGAAGTATGCAAACCCGCACTTATTTGTATGGGTTGGGCGAGGTTCACCCCGCTGGCCCTACAAAAGGGGTAGTGTTACGCCATGCCCAGCAGTGGGATGTTTTATATACAGGGTTGATATTATTATATACGGTCCAGTACTATATCTTAGCCCGCTATATTAATTTAGTCGCGTGATAGTCTATAATCAACAAAAGTTGAGAAGCTAGTTGATTTAGTTATCCTTGAGGCGTTTGTAATAATTATTACTATAATCTTTGTTAAAAGTTTCTGGCACTGCAGCAATTCAAAGTCACTAAGGGTTTAGGAATAGTTCTTGTACGAATAGTTTGAATTTGAATTGTACTTGTGCTGCGGTCTCCACTCAGTAGTTTGTGCAAGTATAGTTGTGTAATTGCTGCGAGTGCCCACACGAATTGCACTCAAGCAACCGTTGTTTACATGTGAACAATGCATTACAGTATGCGCATATGAAAATATCTAAAACCAACACCAAACCACTCTTGAAATTTCCGAATTCTTACAGATAGGTATATGAAGCGCCTTTAGTTACATTTTTATTACCTACATATAAGAAATGAAGGAAGCAAGAATAACACGTCTTTACATAGTTACAGTCAAATGATTTTTACTTATAAAATTCAATCACCATATTTATTTACTGGGCCAACACAGTGGCTATGTGTGTCGTAGCCCTTTTCATACTGAGAAGGGCAGCAGTGGGACAACTTATATACATATATGTTTGAAATGAAGTTATATAGAAATTTTTGTACTTCTAAACTAGTACAAACCTTTTCTTGGGATCCAAAATACTTAAAAGTATATAGTAATCATATGACAAGAAAAGTTGCAAGACGTCTTTGGAGATTTATATAATCCAAGTTTACAGGCGATAGTGGCAAACATAGTGGTTGTTTCAACAAAACAATTCCTGCATTGAATCACGTTATCAAAAGGCTTTGGAACCCTTTGATTGTGACAATTCGATATAGGTCCTGCCTCGTTGGTCCTGTGGTAGTGTATATGACTGCGGATCATGAGGTCTCGGGTTCGATTCCCGAGTCGGGCTTGAAAACGTTACTAAGATTTTCCGTCAAGAATTTCTTAGTAGCAATTTACTAAAATAACGTTGTAGAAGTTCTTAAAAAGTCGTCAGGATATTTGGTTAGCCATAGAATTATGTTATCCTTCTGGGTTACGGAGGTCAGATGGCAGTCGCGCCGTGTAAAATATGATTTTCAGCTAAATCTCGTTAGACCAGAAATAAGCGGACTCTGGCATAAGCTGGGATTAATAATCCCTAGGAAGAAGAAGCAAATGATGCACCTCAGGTTATTACGAAGAGATTACTGATCTCTTCTTAGATTAAAGGGTTGCTTCAATTAAAACAGCCTGCGAAATTTATATTATAGTATATATATACACATATCACATGTGATCCGGTAAGGTTCGTACCAGCCAAATCGATATTGTCTACTTTTCGGGTGTTCCTTTAGGTTTTACCTAATTTTCTTTTTTTCTAAGCCACTCCAGTTGTACGGTGAAACCACACACTATTGTCAACTAAGCATTTTACTTAACTTTATAATTTTATATTCATTAACTAATTCAGTAATAGATTAGCGGTCATCGCGCGTTTTCCCTCGCTCCTTTGTATTTTACCTTTGGCGCGGTTAATAAATTCGTTATTTTTATCTTAAAATAGATTTATCACTAGCTAACATTGAACCCTTTACACCAGTAGACCTAAAAGGGATGAACGTATTTCAAAAATCTGTTATTGCCCAATAACAGATTTTTCAAATACAGATCTAAAATGTTCTTTTTATCACAATGGTGTCTAAGACAGGTATTATAATGGACATAGTAAGGCAAATCGAACCATTAAAATGTGTTTAAATTTGTATCGATACCTATTAAACAATCATTTAAGTTAAGTAAAGCGCGAATTTATGCCCCAAGACCGATGAGGCAGAATACAAATATAGAAACTATTTCAAGTGTTAGAAAAGTTAACGTGTCTGGAATTCTAAAATTCAACTCAATAATGCTAGATATTATCTGTTAAGATTGTTTGAATCGGCTTACATTAAAGTTTATTTTAATTTAATGGACACTCCTTCTGATAAATAGCTGACTGATTGCCCAATATATACCTTTAAAATATTTATAAAAAAGGTTGGTGCACATCACTACATGTTATAAAATAAAGTTCTCCGCCGCGTCCGTCTATCGGTCTGTTCGCGATAAACTCAAAAGCTACTGAAAGGCTTTTCATGTGGTTATCATCCATAGACTGAGTGATCCATGAGGAAGGTTTAGGTGTATAATTTGTTGAGGTTTTGTACTAACCGTGCAAAGCCGGGGCAGGTCGCTAGTTCTTCATATATTAAAAAAACGGATCTTAATAAGTCTGCAAATATTTAATCGACGATCGCTACTAGTTGGTCGAAACATCGGGCAATAGATAGTTTTAATATTTATAAACGCGATTGAAACCTATTGTTTAATACTACATTGAGTATCTTTGTTTTATTTCATATTGATAAATCCTAACTAATATTATAAATGCGAATGTGAGTTTGTTTGTTTGTTACGCTATCACACTTAAACTTTTCAACCGATCATTTTAAAATTTCTCGTACACGTTGTCAGGAGCACAGAATAGAATAGAGGGTACCTTTTAACCCCGAAAAGTAGTGTTCCCGAGGGACAGAAATTTATAAAGTCCTTGAGTTGCGCATCTAAAACAAAAACTGGTACCCACGCTACAATTTTTTGATGTATACGGCAGTTTTTTATGTGATTTCAATGCAAACAACCATTTGAATATTTTATATTAGTCTAGCCAAATGCAATATGAAAGATTAAAAACTACTCTCTGAAAAAGACAGGCAGATAAACTCAAAGACATGCTAAACAATAAAAATGGCTATTTTGGTTTTTGAACACATGCAATAAAAATACATAGTATCTGAACTATAGTCCCAAAGCCGTAGACGAAGCCGTTACGCACACATTTGCTAGTTATGGTTTTAAGTTCCACGTGAGCGAAAATGGGCAAGCCTATAGCCGGGCACAGATCCAGCCTTCGTACTGCTACAAATATTTTCTTCACAGTAAACCCCCAATAACATATTGCCTAAGCCGAGCATCATGTTATAGGCCTCATGCGCGGTAGTCGTTGCTTTTTTAGCATGCATTATTTATTTATTTGCATCAACTGCTCACTGCACTTGTTGCCCACACGTGCAGTGAGCCATAATACATATTATATTTATTAATTTATAACTTAAAAATAGTGAACAGTATTCAACAAATTTATTAATTTTATCGAAAAATATGTTAACTTCTGGATATTGAGCAACCAGAGAGTTGTGAAAGTCTCATAGCCTGATCGGTCGGAGCAAACTGAGCAGTACAAGTACGCACCCTCGGCACCGCCAGCAATCGACGCGATCGCAGTCTAGTGAGTACACTACCCGACCAGTAGGTCGGGCACGGACAGAGCACAGCGACACAACGCGGGTGTGTTGTCAACCCTATTGTGCAACAACAAATAGAAATGTACCATATCATATACATTTACATCGCAATTCAAGTGTATCTATTCCTACCATACCCGATACGAAGAGGGAAGGATATAAATACGGGTAATACCCATACATTTTCGAAAACAGATATCTAGCGAACTTACGCTGCACACGTTCTAACATCATAGTATACTTTTGTTCGTGCGGATCCCAGACAATAGAGTTAAACTCCAAAATACTGCGAACAAATGAAAAGTATAGTGCCACAATGGCACTCCTGTCCTGAAGTCGTGCTGATTGTCTCATGACGAAACCTAACGATTTAAAATGCCCGCTGCACAGATTCGTTATATGGTCATTGAATGTCAGAGCAACATCCATACTCAAACCTAAATCGCGTATCTGCGTTACGCGCTCCAACGTTTCACCTGCCATTTTGTAGGTGTATACATATGGTGATCGTGATCGAGTGAAAGTAATAATTTTGCATTTTGCTATATTAAACTGCAGCTGGTTACGGACACCCCAGGCAACAACATTCTCGATGTCTTGTTGGAGCGTGTCGCTGTCTTCGATACATCCTATACCCAAGAACAATTTCAAATCATCGGCAAACATGAGACACCGTGCTGTCTTAACAGCATTCGGCAAGTCGTTCACCATAATTAAAAACAAAGTCGGTCTTGAAACAGAACCTTGACTCACTCCAGATCGTGTATTATATGGGCCAGATCGATGCTGAGATAATTGTACGTACTGGGTACGGTTTTGCAATAAATTTCAGAAGGCTAGGCGTGAACCCAATGCTCTAACACTTTTCCAGCAACACATCATTGTGGACGCAATCAAAAGTTTTTTTGAAGTCGCAATATGCTGCATCTACTTGCTTATTCCGATCCCTCAGCTACCGTGAAATCGACAAATTCTAATAAATTTATAGCCGTCGATCTCCTGGCTCTAAATCCGTGTTGGCTGTCGCTCAGCAACGGTTTAATTTGACTAATAATATGTCGATTGAGAATAGACTCAAATACTTTGGCAAACACTGACAGTATAGTAATGGGTCTGTAGTTGATGACTTAAGACCTGGAACCATCCTTGAGTATAAGTGTAACACGCGAGACTTTCCATGCATCAGGATAACAGGAGGTTTTCAGAGCCAGATTTAAAATGTACAAAAGAGGCTCCTGTAGCACCCTAATGCAGTCCTTTAAAATATAAGCAGGTATACCGTCAGCGCCAATGGATGATTCGGCTTTCAAATGTTTAACCGCTCGCATAACATCGATTAAACTTATAAAATCTACTGCCACTCGACACGAACTTACGGAGGCAATTAGATGGTCGTTACTTATATTAGTCGACAAAGTAGATGGGTCTAACATGAAAACGGATTTAAAATAAGTTGCAAATGTATTTACAGCATCCAAAACCCTATTATCATATTCGAATTCAGAGCAGCAGTGCCGTGATGAACGCTGCTGCCTTACAAAGTGCCAAAAGGTCTTCGGATCGCTCTTTATACTTAATTCAGCTCGCTTGATATACTCTGCGTAAGCTAATTTGATTACTTCTTTCGTTCGCTGTCTATAATATTTAACCGTTTCCTAATTAAAGTCTAGATTTAAAGCTCTAAATGTTCTCAAATGGTAGTGTTTATTTTTTATATTATTAATTATATCGCACGTATACCACAAAGGATAAATGTACCTGCTATTGCTCATAGCTCTTTTAGTAGGAACTTTCGCATCAAAACATGTTTGTAATTTTTAATACATTATTCCTACCGCTTCATTAATATCAGTCGTATTTAATACATCAGACCAGTCTAATAATTATTGCATATCTTTGTAAAAGAAATAAGATTGGCATTTTTGAAGTTACATTGAAGTGTATGGTTTTGCGTCATGTGCTGCGAGCACAGAAACCGGTCGCGCGTTGCGGACGGCCACGTGACGCTCAATCTAACATAAAGCGGCGAATGGTGCGCGTCCGGCGGCACGAGAGGCTGCGCGTCTTCAATCACACGTACACACTCATCACCCAGATCGCTCAATACCAGATCCAATAAATTACTATACATGTTCGTTATATTGTTGTGTTGTTTAAGTTTACAAAAGGACACCAAATAAGCAAAATGCAGGTTTACATTTCGGCTATAAGAATTGAAATTAAAGTCACCCAATATGAGCACATTCAGTTTCGAATACGTTTCAATTGCTTTTTCTAAAGCCGTAAACGTGTTTATATATTTTTCGTCTGAAGAATTAGGCGGTATATAAACAACACACAACAATATACGCTTTGGGTTCAAATTTACTATGGCAGCTACTATTTCTATATCACCGGTATGATATTCAATATCCAGCATATGCTGAACAGGGAACTACGCGCGCACGGCTAACAATACTCCACCCCAACCGGCATCGTTAATACGATCGCGGCGTATTACATTGTACCCCAGGGGAAACAATTCACTGCTCAGCACACTACTAATAATAAACGTCTCAGTTATAGCAAATATATCCGTGGATTCATTTAACACCGATAATTTAAATTTGTCTAATTTAGATCGCAATCCTCTAACGTTCTGGTAGAAAACTGAATTACACTTAACCCTGTGCGCTTTGCAAGGTTTGTTTACGAAATCCATTTCGCCACTGTTTCACATAAATGCCCTCCAGCCAATTGTCACACAATAAATACTTATCTATATTCTTATCAGGAACACACAGTTTAAACGACGCATAATCACCGCGAGATTTTAACACCTCAGCTGTGCATATGTCATTCAGGAAAATATTGCGTAGATGTTCGATAACCTGTTCAACGGTCGTGCCGACTTTAACATAATATAAATGTAGGTAGGTCTTGTGCTCCGCAGCTAATAACGAAGTGGGAATCGGCGCGGCCGTACGACGGGTCGCGTTCTCGCTCACGCGCTTACTATGCTGCCGCTTTACTTCGGTCCATTCAGTATCGGTTGTAGTTGATGCCGGCGCCTCAACACTCACGCAGTTGTCGTTCGATAGCTGCGTCGCTGCCACCTTTGTAGATACTGGGTTCGTAGTAGGGGTAACGCTTGTTGACGTCGTTGTCACCGCGGGCTTCGTAGCTAGCTTCGCTAGCTTCCGTGCGCCTGCGGAGATAGCCTATGCGGCCCGGACTCGGGCCTCGCGGATTTCGAATCTGACTATGGAACACCCTCGTTTTCATTTTTCGACGAAGCTCCAACATCGGCATCTAGCTTTTTGATCAGCTTATTTTGCTCCAATATAAGCTTCTCGAGCGCTGACACTTTATTCTCGAGCAATATCACCGACTTATTCAACTCAGCGATAGTGATTTCAGAACTTTTGAAAGACATTTCTAATTTAAATCGTATATTTGCACGTAAGCACTTAGTTGGCAAGTTTACTGGATGAGTGAACAGAACAGACATGTTTCCATCAAGTAACGTCAGAGCATAAATTGGCACGCACAGAAATATGGGGTGATCTCTTCACTTTTCTTTTTTTTAAGACTATTCGCCAGTTACCAACCTTCAAACAAGGGACACAAAGAACAATCAGTCTCGGAATAACCATTTGTGGATCACACATTTTTTGTCATAAATTAGATTCAAACCCATAACACTCGGTGTAAAGGCAGTGGCGTGGCGATCACTTAACGCTACGCTACCACCACGCTATCCGTGCAGTCCAAGTCTTTGGCAGGTCTATAATCATCGTAATGAAAAACTGCCATAAAAAGTAAAATTTTACGTAAAAATTGAGCTAGGCTGTTGAGAATCCATAAATCATTGAGGTTTTGTTTCAAATTAATCGCGGTTGATTTACCGAGCAAAATTAGTTTTTTTAATAAAGCTGTACATTTGTTATGTGTGGAAATAAAACTGTTGCATTGAAACTGAATTAAATAAAAATATAGCTGTAATTGAATATGTGATTTTACATCAAGCGCATTCATTTCCCACTCAAAATGTAGACTGGCGATGCGAAGCCCCGGATCAAAATTGCACATTGTTAAAATTAAAGTGGCGTTGTTAAAACAAGACACGGCGTGGCAGGCAGGTAGGCATCATTAAAAGTCTGCGTTCACTTGGAAAAATGATTTTTTTTCTCGTGTCTATATATAATTTATGAATGCATTATTTATTGCTTCAACATTTAAAATCGGGATTAAATATAATTACCACCAAAAATACTAATCGCGCAGCAAAATATGCTTACTAAAATATATCATAACGAGCACCTATACGCCTCAAATCACTGCATTCTGTCTCGGAAGGGTTAGGTTATGTTAGGCTCCTTCTTAAACCCACCCAAAAATAGAAGCCCTGCGAAGCGGGGCTCCGTCGACCTATTTAAATCTCTTTAAATAAGTAAAATGTGGTTTTAATTTTGGTGATCATTTGCCATTTTTGACTGTTATATTTTACTATATCTGGTGATAATTTAAACATAAGCCTTTAAAAACATACAATTTTAATATGAAAATCTATATATTGTTTGTTTTCTTTAAAACAAATTTTCTGTCTCTGTGAAATTTGTAATTTAAATAAATGTGAAGATTTGATTTAGATATTGAATGCTGTATTTGTTCGTAATTATAACTACTATGCTATGCCCGTCAGAATAGCGTATATATGTATATCCATAATTACTACATAGCTTTCAGATTTCCAACTATACTGCCAATTATAAATTTATAATCCCCGAACTTGCTTGTTTATCCTTCATATCATTAAAGAAAGTTCACTTAAGGAGCAAGACCATCTTTAAACTACTATGTTTATGATATAGCATCCCCTACCGCTTGATTATGATAAGGGTAAGGTCCAGTATACCCTACTGTGGCAGGCAGGTTTTGACTCCAAGTCTTATAGAGCTAAGTCTCTCTATATGTGACAAGTTGATTAGCGGTATAGTAAAGCGCTTCGAAAATATGGATACCAGCATACTGGCCAATTTGATGGCGTTATAGAATACATATAGGTCTTATGCAATAATGCAAACGAAATACAAAGGTTTAAGTCAGTAAGTGCGCGGCTGAGCACGATTATTAGCAGAACAAGCGACGTCTGTTCGCTGCGCCAGGCCTTGACGACCGTGCCCGCGGTGTGACCAGATTAAATTACACAAAAAAAGCACCGAAGCACTGAAGCATCTTAAAAACATACTTAAATATACCAACTTGCACAGAGAAAATATACCAATAAAAATACTGATTTTCAAAACATGTTTTATTCATTAATTATCATTATCACAATTGTATTTTAACATATTATTTGAAGGATTCAAATTAACACAAACTCCTAGAACTTTTACACATTGCTTTGTTTTTAAAATTGCAGGTACATTTTTGTTTCTAAATCTATTTCTTTGTTCTGTTTTTATTAAATTTATCTGTGAAATTTGCGCTCACATGCAGCATTCGATACTGGTATACATAACAGAGATGTACTGAAACTAGATATATTCTTGTATTTTAATGTACTATCACTGTTAGAAATTTTTTCCAACTTCCATCCAAAATTATTCTCAAGAAAGGGTCTGAGCCAGTACTCGAAGATTGTAATAAATTACTTACTTCGCGATCAAGTTTGAGTGTTCTATATTCTTCGTCAATTAATTGCATTTATTCTGACTGTACTTCGAATGGGAAAGTTGCAACTACATTTCGTGTGTGGGTCAAGAAATTTCAGATCTCGGGAAATTTGATTTTCAAAAGGCAAACTTGACTTCAATTGTGTGCTTAACTCGATAAAAAAATATTGGCACCTTCTGAAAAAGTCAGCTATTTGTTCTTTCATGTTTATGTTTCCCATATGTTTCATTAATTTTTGAACCACTTGGAACCCTAAGTACATATCATTCAATGGCAAATAATTCACACTAGACTTTGGATCTAATGAAAATACGTTGTCCTTGCTTTTTATAATTATAATTATAATTAATTTATATAAAGCAACCCAAAATCGACAAGTACATACTAGATGCATCATGATATAATCTTTCAATGCACGGATAGTCGCCTTGTATGTTAACAGTATTTGTTAACAATTGGCAAAATGTAAAACTACAATTTGTTTATATGAGTACCACTAGTCCAAGAATGATACAAAAATTCTGATGACATAATGCGATCACTCAAATGTTGGTCTTGAAAGAACAACTGGAGTGTCCTCCATTGCTCAATTATTCTACTAACACAAGCATGAAGCGATAGCCATGTTATATCATAATGACGTAATAGTCTATGTTTTTCAGTGTCAGTGAAATTTTGGATCTCAACAAATTCCCTATGACGCTTGCTGCTTTGAGAAAAATATCCATATAGTTATTTTACCATCTGTTCTAAATTTCTAGGCAGTACTTTGCAAGCATGGCTAACACTAAATGGTTCGCGGAGACGATTACTACAGTGGTACCATAACTTTTTATCCGAAATATACCCAAAAATATGGACTTCCGCCAATATACCTACAAAAATATCCGCGCGCCGCAGCCGCAGACGTTTCGATGTTCTATTTTTATTTTTTTTTATTTCGATAATAAGACGACGTTTACGCCTAAAGAGTATTGCCTAAGTTTATAATTACTAGACACATTTAAAATAAAAACATAGTTGTGGTTTTGTGGCAAGTATAAAACTGTAAGCTATGTCTACTGTTCAGGACATCGGGCTGTGAGTCGAGCAATAAAACCAAATATTGTATAAAACGTTTTAATTTAGTTTTATTTATTATTCACATCCAGGAAAAGTAGTTTTACTGAAAACATAATTGCTCTAAAATTGTGTGTTAACTTAGCCAGTGTTGTGCGGTCCATGGCCCTTTACGGGGCCCCAGTTTGGGTGGACCACCTGACCGCCCGCAACATTTCGGCGCTTCGTGCGCCACAGCGCGCCCTGGCCGTCAGGTTAATTAGAGGATACCGCACGATCTCGTTTGAGGCTGCGAGCCTCCTCGCCGGATCAATGCCATGAGACCTGGATGCGGCGCTTCTGGCGTCGCTCTACCGTTGGCGCCAGGAAACAGTAGCTCGGGGCGAAGGACCTGCTCTTCCCATTCTAGAGGCGGCACGGTCCGAGCTCCGCCAGGTCCTGGTAGACCAATGGAAGGAACGACTTGTGCACCCCAGTGCTGGGCACGCCACGATCGTGGCGAAAAGTCCCGTTCTTGAAGAGTGACTGGAAAGGCGGCATGGCGCCCTCACCTTTCGGCTGACACAGGTAATGACTGGCCATGGTTGTTTTGGCCAGTTCCTGTGTTGCATAGGCCGGCAGGAGACTGTCATCATTGCGGCGACTACCACGATGTTGTTGTGGATACGGCGCTGCACACTTTAGCGGTTTGCCGCGCTTGGGCATCGCAGCGCCGTAAGTTGATCGCGGCAGTCGGTATGGTTGCCCTCTCGCTCCAGGCCGTGGTTCAATCTATGGTGTGGAGCGAAAGGTCGTGGAACGCCGTCGCCTCCTTCTGTGAGTAAGTAATGTCCATCAAGGAGGCGGCGGAGCGGAAGAGGGAGCGCTTAAATCCTCTCCCCAACCGCAGAACCGGGCGCCGGAGGGCGCGAGATGACCTCCAGCCACCCTGAGGTTTGACCTGGGGGTGGTGGGCTGCGTGGGCCTGCCCGCCACCCGATCAGCACCAGGTCCGAGAGGCGGCGTGCGTGTTCCCACGCGCGCCTCTGAGTCGTGTTTTTGTTCTCCTACAAGGTGACAGTAGAGGGTCTTTTATGTAGTGACCTGCCGTTTCATACTGCGGGCCGAAACCTCGGCGGGGTCGCGATTACACGTGAAAGCGATGCGCGCGGCCCACCGTCTATGGTTACGTCGAGGAACACCGTGGTAGGTTTAGTCGGTATTACCGGGGTATCGCTCCCCGGTGAGCCCGACATAACCTCTCCGTCGCCCCGCGGAGAGGTATGCGTCACAGCATTCCCCCACGTAAATAAAATGAAAATAAGCCAGTGTTGGCTTTAAATTTCATTTAACTATTTTAGTAGTAAAGTAGATGAAAAATATTGCTGTTGCTTGCTCGAGGCATGTTTTCAAGGGTTGACAGCTTTATTATTAAATAAAATGATATCATTAAAAGACGATGTATACGGAGTTAAATAAAAATTACTAATAACATTTTACTAACTTTACATCATATTTTACAACGTTTGCCCTACCCTTCTAAAAGCATATTTTATTAAGTTTAATAATTGTGTGTTCACCATTGCCCGCACAACGCCTTATATTTTATATTGTTTATGTTTATTGACATAGAAATGTAGTACATTGCGAGAACCTTATTCTAGGACTTAGAGTTAATACAATACTTACTAACACTGAATTCCAAACTAGGCTATAGCATGTATTTTGGAAGGCAGCACTCAGCCAAAACAATGCAACAATGGACACAGAAGAGGGTTATTAAGCCTTAGCGGAATGTTATTTGGTAAGATCGCTACTTTTTCTTTTGCGATTACGTATTAGTCTTAGTCGTGCGATTAGAGAAGTCAATCTCAATATTTATATTTTTGTATGAAATTATAAAATAATTAATTATTAAAGTGGTAGAACAAAAGTTGTTAAGTAAGAGCCATACGACACAAGCGGACAGTAGGCCAATGAGTAGGGTAGTTTCGTGTAAGGGCCCGTCGTTATACACGGTGTGCCGAAACCCCGGTGTGTGGACAATTGCATGTGAAAGTGATTGTAGAACACCGTAGTTGGTTTAGTCAGTATTACTGGGATGTCACCACCTTTCCACGGGTGAGTCCGTCATAGCCGCTCCGGCTGCCCCCGCAGAGATGTATAAATAGGGTAGAGGTATAAATACGTCACGGGTAAAAGTTTATTAGTATTTTTCAATTAAAACTGCCCAAAGTAACTAATGTTCTGTATATCATAGAATATTAGTTAAAATTAATCAAATTGTGCATAAAAATTCATTAACGTAACTAATCATGATTTGCTTTAAAGATTTAAATCATAGATGGACATGGAGATTTCTGGACATAAAGTTGTCATTGTACTCACAATGCCAATAAGACATCAGACTTCTAAATAATGTTATCACGCTCACTCATACAGAATTTTCACTACCGTTCTCTATTTATTTATTTTAGGAAAGCTTACAGTCTAATAAAAAAAAGAAAGAACATAGGAAAAAACAACAAAACCAAGAAACATAAAAAAGCAATAATAATTCAGACTCATCAACCAGAAAAAATACACATCGTGATATAATAAGATCAAAAAATAATAATAAATCTATAAAGAAATCTTTAAGAACTTTATTTTTGATTGAGTTCGAACTTGTACAAAATAAGTCAATTCGATGAAATCTTGTTGAAAGTCACTGCACTCCGCGAGATGAAAGTATTTCGTCTATAATTAGTGAGTGGATATAGTGACGAGAATAGAAAAGCTGCTTTGGGCATGCAGAAAGAATGGATGAGAAAAGACTGACTAAGAAAGTTTATAAGGCTAGTGTGAATGGAACAGTCGCAAGGGGAAGACCTAGGCAAACGTTTCTTGATCAGATCGGAGACGTTCTGGATAAAGGCCGGGTTAAGAGCACCTTAAACTGGCGAGACTGTATGAGGAATGTTATGAAAGTGAATGAAGTCAGAGAGGTGTGTCAGGATCGTAGAAAATGGAAATACGTAGTCTCTGCCTATCCCTCTGGAAAACAGGCTTGAATCTATAAATGTGTGTATGTAATTAGTGAGTGAAAATGGGACTACTAACAAAAGACGCTCCCTGAAACCCAATTGATTAGTGCGTAGTGTTATATTTGATAGAAGTTCAGGGCAATCAATAGAGCCATTTGCGATGTTTGCCAAATAACATATATCACTAAAATTTCAGCGGTAGGAAATGGTATTTCTTGCGTCAGTTGCGGTAATCAGTTGTATATTGATGTGCTCTGTAATCGAGATATCGTAAAAAAAAATATTTGTATGCCTTCGATGCGAGTTATATAAACTTGATATTGCGGATTCCAAACCTGCGAGGCATATTCGAGGTAGCTACATACGTATGAACAGTACAAGATCTGCACTGGTTTTAAAGACCGAAAATAGGCTGTGGATCTCATAATAAAACCGAGAGCTTTCGACGCTTTCTTTATAATACTATCTATGTGCTTGTCAAACAGAAGTTTAGTATCAAAAATTACTCCAAGGTGTTTAATATGGGCAACTTGGGAGACAATTTGGTGGTCAAGTGTATAACCATGACCGATCCTTGAGGTCTGCTGCGAAAAGGTTAGGTGAGAACATTTAGACACGTTAAAGTCTACCTTGTTACGCTTACACTACACTACGAATCTGTCAACGTCTTTTTGTAGTTGCAAAAAGTAATGCGGAAAAGGTATTGTTCTAAAAATTTTCATATCGTTAGCAATAAAAGTATGTATGAATTTTGAAAGCAATGTATTACGTCTGCGATAAATATAGTGAATAAAAGGGGGCCTAATAATGAACCTTGGGGTACGCCAGAAGGGATAGTACACTAACTAAAATTATAACCTGTGGAACCAAAGCCTGGGTTCGTTTATTTATACGTATATATATTATATACGAGCAAAACCAACAATACAGGTGAGCGTGCATACCAGATGACCGTAATTTATGCAGAAGTACACAATGATCTTTACAATCAAAACATTTTCGGTAATCTGTATAGATTACATCCACCTGTGCACCTTGCTCCATTCCTTTTGTGATATAGTCAGTGGCAAGGATTAAGTTTGATGTGGTTAATTTCTTTCGTACAAATCCGTGCTCAGCACGGATCACTTAGGCTATTCTGTACGGTCGAGTAAACCTTGTTGTGCACTATGCGTTCAAGAACTTTCGCGAATAAACATAATTTTGAAATGGGGCGGTAGTTTTCGACATCGAATTTATCTCCTTTCTTTAGAATTGGTTATGCAGGCTGATTTCCAGATGTGTATTTGTTCCTATACTTATTGGTTGTGTTTCCTGTTACCTTATGAGCGTGGAACAAATAAAATTATTTTTCTTTCTTTCTTTCTTTCTTTCTTTCTTTGTGGCAGTTTAACGGTTGCCCACTAGGCTAGCGCTGCTTATATTTTCTTACTTGTTATATTTAGTAAACAAATATGGCATACGTGTAGCTTAAGATACATAGAGACCCAAAAATATTAGTTATTGTCAATACCATTATCATATGGTCTTTTATTGTTGACATTTTATTAGAACGAATATAGTTTGAAAGCAGTAACTAAATCCTAACTTAATATTATAAATGCCAATATAAGTTTGTTTGTTCACACCTTAACTACTTGACCAATTATCATAAAATTTCACAAACATATTGTCAGGAGAACAGAAAAGGACATTAATGCACCTTTCATCCAAAATATGTCCTGTTACTAACCTAACCTATATTTACGCGACCGAAGCCACGGGCGAAATCAAGTAATCCATATTTTTTTGTTGGTCATTGTTGTCTGGGAACGCATAACTAGCTAACGACACATAGACCTATACATATTATTGTTAAACCCATTATCGTATAGTCTTTTACTGTCAAGACTTTATCAGAATGAATATAGTCCAAAAGCAGTAACTGAATGATTTATAATGAATCGCTCGTTAACCAAGTAACACAGGTAAGAAAAGATGGACTATGGTGTATATGGGCGGAGGATAACGCACACATAGGCAGCGTGGACAGTTTAATTACCGTCACATTAACGTCACGCACCACGTCAATAAACCGGCAGCAGATTAACAAGAGCTCCAATTTGTAGATTTATTAAACTATTCATGACTCTGTAATGATTATGGACATCACGTAATACCATATTGCGCGTGTTTGTGTGAACATTATGTGAGTGTGTGTGCGATTAAAATGTATGTGTGATTATTATCTGGACTCGAAATAGTGAGGTGTGTAATGAAAATGCGTATAAACATTATAAGTGCATGAGCAATAATACGTTGAAAAGAAATATCTCACTACCAAACTCACATTCGAGTCGGCTTTTTTGAGATTTTCGACAGTAACTATGGCAGTAATAGTTGGTTACTACGGTTACTGGAAAGGCGACAATCGAGTTCGAGATGAGTTCTTAGCAGAATAGCACGACTGTTTATTCAGTCGATAGTAATATCTACTTAACTTTTTCGTTAGATAAATATTCATGTTCATTATATTATTATATAATTTGTATATATACATAGAATCAAACAGATTATTATTAGTAGATTATACATATCTACATATCTAGAAACACTGTGACATTACTAATTTATTTATTAAATGCCATGATTATGATATTGTAACACACTTAGCGACACAAAATGTGGCTAAAATATAAATAGGTATAAACCAGTCTTTTAGAGCGGCACATAAAAATTTGTGTTATAATTTAATTGAACCAGTATTATTCTTGACTCAAAAAAATAATCCGTTAGTTTAACTTTTGTGACACATTTATCGCATAACTTTATTGGGACACTTAGAATATACATAAATACATACATACATAGATTCACACCTGTTTCCAAGAGGGGGAGGCGATAAATTTCAACTTACTTAGAATATAAGTGAGTTGAAATTTTTTTTTAAAATGATTGCGCTTTAAGCATAATTTCTTTTTATTTTAAATTAATGTATAGCTTATCTTAGTTCACACATCATCACACAATGTCGATGAATCCTGCACAGACTGCTAAAACTGTACTTCTTAGGAGTCAAGGACTTACTCAACGAAAGGTCTCTAAAACTTTAAATGTACCTCATATAACTTAAAGATACTCATTGAAAAGGTACAACAAGACTAATTATTGTTGCATGAAAAGACCAGGAAGCGGCGGATTTGTATATTCTTCAGTGCGCAATCATTGATTTATTGGTTTGAAAATCATAAAAAATCGGTTTATCACTGCGGTGAAGATACGGCAGCATCATTAAACAGCAAAATAATAAAATGCGGACATTTTAGTAGCTAGCAAGAAGTACTGGCATAAATACCACAGAGTATGTCTGGAATATGCATAACAGGAATGTTAGACTAATTGTTAGCTCGGCGCAGGTCCTCCATGAGTAAAAAACCGTATTGGAAGATTTTAATCTCTACCTAGGAAGAAATTCCTCAAGTAGAGATTTAAAAATATAGTCCAGGTAATGTCAAATTGCATGCAGGCGATTTTCAGGCTCAGAGGTAAAAGTACTGGTAATTAATTTAAGACCTTTCTCATTATTCTTTAAAAAAATCGATTAATGTGTAATCTAATTTTAACCTTGAATTACTGCTTTTGTAATCTGTATAAAATTATCAAATTCAGAAATCTTCTTTTGCTCTATTACTCGTAGTTACTATGAAAATGGAAAAATAGATAAATGCGATTAAAAAAATCGTATAGTTTTCATTTAATTATGATTATAATTCAAGAAATATGCTTGAGCCGCTTTTTGTGACGCTGAGTGTATAATATTTGCAACAGGTATTTAATCAGGATCCTATTTCGTGGCATAACCTAAAAACATAGCTAGCTGAACACACTACCAGCTCAAACACAGCCACAGCCCACAGGCCTACACTCTATCTACTCTTTTGAATGTATGCATGTGTGATTCTATGTCTATATCTAGTCTTGCCATAAATATTGTTACAAGGAAAAATCTTTCTTTTTTCTATTGTATAAAACATTTATTACTGTAATGTGTGTTAGTTTATACATTAATATAATAACATTAAAATATATGAAGTTCGTTAAATATGATCTCCATTGGTTTTGATACAGTCCTTTAAACTTTGAGACCAGTTATCAATAGAAACACGTACTCTCTCCATGGGGAAATTCTTCACTGCCAATCGTATGGATTGTTTTAGGGACTCCAAATTATCATGGTGTTTAGAGCATGCCATGCTCTCTAAAACTAACCATAAATCATAATCCAGCGAATTAAGATCGGGACTAGATGACAGCCAGTTTTCAGCTCTGATGAAGTCCGAAGCGTTCGTTTTCAACCACGCTTGGGTGGATCGAGCTTTATGACCCGGTGCTGAGCCTTGTCAAAAATAACATTCTTGGGTATGGAACATGGTGCTATTAAGAGACTTAACCACCTTCTCATGAATCGTATCTTGATACACGTGTGCCGATATTTTGACACCTTTTCCACAAAATATGGCTCAGTCACTCCTTAATAGCTAACACCCAGCAAACCATCACTGAGGTCGGATAAAGGCTTCGTTGTACTCTGCTGACTAATTAGGAAGCTTCTATAGAGCTTTGACAGTTTTGCAAATACTACGTGGACGGTCGGATGTTTTTCTGTCATAAACAGAGAAGGTTTCGTTGTACCTATCAATAGCCCGGTACCCATACATTCGACTAATACCAAGCGTATGGAGAGATTAAAAAATTGCATTTGGCTCCATATCTACTTTGTGTAATGCTATCACAGCAATTCGGTTCTCTTTATCACCCCATTCAATTTTAATATCACAAAAATATTTAACACCGATTGGTGCGAAGATGAGAGAACACAATGAATATTCATATAAGAATGACAGATTCCAAATTCAAATGTAATTTTATGTTTTTTTAATTGTATCAGTATTTATGGCCAGACTAAGTATATACAAATTGGTGTTTGATATAATAGTCAACAATGAACACGAAAATTGTCTTATTAAAAATGTAGCTTCCGAATTTGTTATAAATCCCTGTGTCGCTGGTAACTTCACAAGCATACAATGATCGCATACACAATAAACCCACAATTATTTGTGTTGAGTAAGCGTGATAATACTGTATTTATAATTCGGATATCGTGTTAACATTGTGTGCCAGATGTCAACTTAACATCCAGGAAGGTGACCATATATAAACGCGAGGCGCATTTATGATTTTAATATTTGGTTGTAAAAGAATATCAAAAAGACAGTTCCGTATTTAACATAATATTATTTGTTAATGCCGCAAGATACGTCTTATAAAAGAGGCTTCAAATATTCATAATGCTTAATAGAATTTGTTTCTGAAGAATCTGTAATTCATACGGTAGGAAATGTTCGTATACAGGCTCGATTTACATAATATGAGCGTGTCGATATATGTACACGTACATACATAGGCTTACGTCTATATTAAGGTGTAGGCAGAAGTCTAATATACCTACCCAAATTACCTACCTACAATTTAGACCCAAGCAATAGAACTGTGCCTATTGCAGTCTCCCAGGCACATTTCCAGACTCTGCGCTGCTACTGAGCTTTACTGACATAGAATATTGCGAAATTCCTAAAAATATTTTTCCTGAACGGAATCAGGATTCGATACCCAAAATCTTTAAGCAACTTACGAAGCACTACGGAATGGTGGAGTGGTTTAAGTGTCGTCCTAAAGCGGGCTAAACCCTCTGAATTCTATTTTTAAATGAAAATAGAACTCGCTCTAAAAATTAATTATATATCGCGGGCAAAATTATAACGATAGATACAGAGAACATCTAGCCTCGGAACAAGTATTTGTTGATCACACAGATTATGTACCGTAGGGGATAGTACCCACGACACTCGGCGTTCTGCCAATGGGGATAGTACCCACGACACTCGGCGTTCTGCCAATGGGGATAGTACCCACGACACTCGGCGTTCTGCCAATGTCCAGGCAACCACTTGAACCATGTAGAGTAAAAGTAAGAAAACTTCTTTGATGTTGAGTAAAAATCGTCAAGAAACACCTGAAGCGCGTTTCACTCAGCGAGTTTGCTATTTCACCAGAGCAAGCGCATAGGATGGTAAAGGATTTTTATTACGTAGGCCAATGCGCTTTATGCCAATATGCATAACTCTCGACACAAGAAGAGACGCGAAGGTTATGTAAGAAGTAGAATCTCAAGAATTCGGGCATACCGACTTAAACCACCATGGTCTTTCTCGCAGCCTTTCTGATAGCTGAATCGCTGAAACAGTAACTGCGTCAACAAAACACCCAGCAGTGGCCAATGCAGGTCATTCGTCTGCGGGCGATGACCCCGAAGTGACATCCTGGCATGGCGATTATAAAAATTAAATACGTATATACATACATAATCTCACGGTTGTATTTCTAAAACGGTAAATAGAAGTGTATCACGCACTCATTTCACCACCTAAGCTTGTAGGTCCCGGGAAGCAAACTTATTGTCGTTTTTCTGGCACAGTTCCCGACACCGTGGTAAAGATTTCGTGCCAGAAAAATATAATAACTCTTTCAGGCAGTTCAAAAAATTTTAATCATTATTATCCATATTTTATTTTAAACACTAAGAATAATTTCTGTTTCGCAGACAACTGTGCAAATAAAACCCAATAACAAGGAACAATGTGTTCTTGTTGATTTGGCGTTAACATCGAACCCACAACACGTACCGCACTGGCAGCGGCGAGGTGAATATGTAGACCACTCGTGCAGTTAAAAAAAAAATGTTACGACTCAGTTGTTACATGGTCAGATTATGTAGGTACCAACATTTAGAGTTGATTGTTATATTCATTCAGTAGATATTATTGGTGGAATATTATAGATGATAATAATCTATCTACATATATAAAAAAATCTCGTGTCACGGTGTTTGTGGTCGCACTCCTCCGAAACGGCTCGACCGATCTTTATATTTTTTTTTATGTATATTTGGTAGGTATAAGAATAACGTCGTAAAGTATATTTCATATCGCTAGGTGATTACGGTGTCGCTACCCAGATTTATTTTTCTATATTTGTGTCAATTTTTTTTATAAATATCTCTTCCTTCTCCCTTAGCCTTTATTATTACCTAGTCACTTGGTTCGGCTTTTCTAGTCTAACCGGATTTGACTGGATATCAGTTTTTACATGGAGCGGCTGCCACCTGACCTCCGTAACCCGAAGGCTAACGATACCCTAAGGCTAGACCAGTGTCAGGATATTAGAGGGTACTGACTTATCCAATAACGACTGCCATAATGTTCATAGCAGCCGGGACCGACGGCTTAACGTGCTCTCCGAGGCACGGAGCAGGCGATAATTGTCAATCAATACGCACATAATTTCGAAAAGTCATATAACTACCGAAAGTCAGAGGTGCGCGGCGTGGGTTCGAACCCGAGGCCCTCTGCATTGCAGTCTGTTGGTCTCCCCACTGAGCTATCGCTGCTTTTTATAAATATCTCTGAATGGTTTATATGGCAGAACAGCGTTTGTCGGGTCAACTATATATATATTTATTGAGCAGAAAGCAAATAACAAATCAAATCAATCAATGTTAAATACGTTTATTCGTTTATAGAGCAAAGAAATATATATAGTCGTTCATCTTAAATTTATTGTATTAATGTGAATTTACATTTATCTGCTGCTATGTTTAGCAAGGCAAGGTAGTAGAACCGCATATAAGAACTGACAAGAAACTTATGACCTCTATTTTTAATCACGTTCACCATATTATTTATTAAACAAATCAGATATATAAAGAGCTGCCTTACACGAAGTTATAACACCAAGTACAAACTCCAAAACACTCGAACAATAAATACAATATAAAATTATTCACTTATAGTTCTATGCTATCATGCTAATGGTGTAATGGATATTAGTAAGTACTATCCTAGTTTCAGAACAAATACTTACGTACATGTTTACACAAAAATAAAAACGTGCGATCATCTTGTAGTCTGAGGTAAGGATTTGATAAGTAATATTCTTTTAATTATATAGGTAAGAGTGAGCAGGCACCATATACATAACGTACCTATGTACGTTGTTGATAGGCAGCTAACGCGTTTGCTACCCACCAGCAACTTATATAATAATAATAATAATTATATAAGTTGCTGGTGTTTGTATTGTCTCTTGCGTCGCAATCTATATAGGTAGGTAATCATAAAAACTCAAAACATAGAAAAAGACAGGCATTTAAAAAAATGTACGCCACGTATGATCTTGTAATCAGCATCAAAATAACATAAGCAAATCAAAAAAATATCCTAGTAATTACTTATAGTATACTAGCACAATTTGAATAACTAACTTACTTTTTTAATGTTAAATACATATTTTTTATGTATACTGGTTCCATAGTTCAGATGCCTAGTATAATCATAAAATCCACTGGCATGGTGCATAAACAACACCACTAAATGTTGAGCCAGGATTCCGCCCACATCGCAGTCATTCATATAATTATGGATATGTACATATTACATATTGCTGCGATTATGGCTGGATGGCGCTAATAAGCCTTGTTCGCTATAAGAGATGATAACTAGTGCGAAATATGGGCATATAATACCATTATGGGACAGACGGACTTCATCAAGGCTTGACCATTAACTCACTCATAATGGAACTAGAGGAAGTGTTAATCTGGCGCTCTGCTTAATTCTCAATCGCATAGACGAGATCGTGTGCTTTGCATTGTCTCATGATTTCGATCTTCGCATTTAAAGTCAATGTCAAAAATTTAGGATACAAAATACTCCTTATGCGTTCATAAAAAAAAGCGATTTAGATTTTAAAAGTGAATTAAAGGCAATAGCAAGTTTACTCAATTTACATTTATGTTACTAAAAGTTAAACTAACAGCCACTGTTTTAAATCGTCGTCAAATTATAATTTCAATATATTTTATTGCTTATTATTTATGTACAAGGTGTTGCCGTCATTATACTATAAAGTAATATATAGACGAAATATAAAAAATAAACACATATAAAATTAAAATTACAAATAAAAGAATATTTTATCATATTATGAATGAAGCATTTCAGGTTTGTAATAATATTAATTAGTAGTAATTTATAATAGACAGAAGTATGTCATGAGTGCGCATACATTTATGTGATACTTACACTGACTTTGTGACGGATGAAAAAGTAATTCGTAACTGAATGTAGTTAAAACAACAACTATCTTACGTTAATACTTTAAAAAAAAGAAAGATACTTTAATATCACAAAATAATTACGAGGTATCAGTAAACCAATGAGGTGGGTGTCTTGTTAGAGTTTCGAAGGTAATGCCAGAGCATTTCTCATTAGCAATGTTACTAAGCCTGCAAGTTTTAACTACCTCTGACAGATATTTCCTCAAGTTTGTACGTTCGTGTAAGCACTGATTAACAGTCACGATATCGGCAAAATCCTAACTAATATTATAAATGCGAATATATGTTGGTTTAATTTTGCATACACATTGTTAGGGATTACCATAATATGTCCTTTTCTGATACAGAAATGATGATATATGATACCTTTTATCCAGGAAAAAGTACTGTTGGTAACATAACCTAACCTACATTTACGTAAGCGAAGTTGCGGGTAAAATCTAGTTACAAATATATTGGTACAGTTTTATTAACTTGAGATGCTCATTGCTCATCGTTGCTGTTCGCCGGCTAAGCTCACCTCAAATACTTTTAAGGTTTGAACTGCTGTAGTGCTCTAGTTTCAATTCGCTAAAACTAGAGTCAACATAGACAAAAATCTGTCAATATATCCAAAATGCTACAAGAAATACCTTATATTTTTAGCTGAACTTTTAAAAGCATGTCAAGTCCCGTCCGAGCTTTTTAAATGCACGAGGAAAATACCAAGAAGCAGATTTTTAGTATTTTCCTCGAATGGACCGTTAGAACACCAAAAATTTGAAGATGAAACATTTAGTTTACAGTCTCGCATGCACGAAAAATTTATACGACAATCACAGAGTCATGTATACACATGCCATATCCCCGAGGATATCTCGAATTTTGGATCAAAATGAAACGAGCTTAGCTCTTGGCCAACATTCCAATACCTAATAAGTCTCCTAAGCATTGCGTAATTAGTACGAGCTTTTGAAAGCATACAACAAACTTTAATCCTGAACGAGCTAGCGGCCCTATTCAGCTAACTAGTAATTAGCAAGCATAAAGTTGTAGCGGAGATGACCAGTAGTCTGCAATTATCTAATTGAATAAAATGTACACCATATAACAAAAATGTGTAGTCGTATTTATCCAAATCCTTGCTTAATATTTTATGTTTTTTATAGAAAGTCAATGTCCGCACTAGGAATCAATTCCATTTTGCGGGGGACTTTACAAACATTCAAACGACGGACACAAAAAACACTCAGATTCGGAACAACATTTGTGGATCACACAAAGTTTTGTCCCGTGTGGGATTCGAACCCACAACACTCGGCGCAGTGGCAATAGCGAGGCGACCTCTTAAACAGTTAAACCGATATGCCATCCGTGCAGCCTAGTTTGTACAGGTTAGTATTTAAATACACAGCTAAAACTACTAATTGCACAGCAAAATATGCTTACTAAAAATACTAATTGCACAGCAAAATATATTTAAAGAGATCAATCTAAGTCAACGAAGTTCCGCTTCGCGGGGCTCTTATTTTTGGATGGGTTTAAGAAAGAACCTAACATAATCGAACCCTTCCGAGACGAAATGCAGTAATTTGAGGCGTATAGGTGCTCGTTATGCTGTGCAATATTTGCTATGCAATTAGTATTTTTGATGGTCATTATATTTAATCCCGTTTGTATACAGTTAAACATTCATAATTGCCAACGTTATGATCCCACGTAAGTTGTTTTGTTGAATTGTATCTAAAGCTGGTTTATATAGACGAGTTGAACTACGAAAAATCCAGCAAGGTATAATAACAAAACAGCCTGAGATTTTAACAGGTAGTTATGTTTGTTGAAACTTGATTTGAATCCGATACAGACAAAATTTCCAAATATATTTGTTTTGGCTGATAGCTCTTATAGAAATCTTAACATATTTTCATAAATATCTCCTCTGTATAGACATTGACTAATCACAATACCTGTATATACATCGTCTGACACCTACGTAAAGGATATTTTTGCCGGATCTGGGTTTAAGCCTCGGTTCACAGGGCATATATACATTATATATACCTTGGCGCTACTAAAATTTTATTGTACCCTAAAGCAAACGTGCTTTTTGCTTTTTGGACAATTGGCGCAATCCGAGATCGTATAGCAGTCGCATTCCCTAGCACTGCATTACCGAGGCATTTATTAATTTTAATGGTATGATAAATTAAAGCTTGGCAAAAATAGCCATTCTAATAATTATTAGGTCTTGTCTTCAAGTCTATAACCCGGTTCAAAAGTTAGTTGCAATGAGTTCAAAAACGAATTACTGTATGTTGTTTTAAATTATATTTTTGATATCACTGAAGTTGCAGTGTTTTTACGTGGCCTCCGTGCTACAAGCAATGTCCTGAGTGTGGTACGTTCTATCACCCTAGCCAAAAATATTATTTACAAATTACTGTTACTAGTCTGAGTATTCTTCCACGACGCAGAGATTATATCTAGCTCCTACATTAGGCACAATACCGGTGTCCCGATATATCGTCTTTATAATAAAATATATCAGAGTAAAAATTCCGTTGGGTTAAACATAAATAATATTGCTTGCATCAATAGAACGCTATTTGTGTAAATTAAAATTATAATCGTGAAAAGACAGGACCTTTCTTTCATATATTAGGTATGAATCCTAAATAACTGATTAAAATTATACGTACTTTTTGGGTTGTCTTATAATAAGAGCATGCATAGATTATTATGCCCCAATTATAGAGGTATTCCAATTAAAATTAAAACAAATATACGCTTATTATCTAAAGGTTCAGTATACAAACAGACGCACATTAAAACTACATCCATTAAACCACAATTAATTAAATTCAGCTTAGCGTCCAATTAAATAAAGCTGAAAACATGGGTCAGCTTTCTATAATAATATCATTTATATAAACATCTATTATTTATAAGCAGCTCTGTTTATCAACCGCCTACAGTTGGGCAAGTGATTTTACTCGATCTAAGTAAGCTTAGGAAATAAACCACTATGCTGGTTTAATGAGGGTTGGCAAACAGCACGCATTTTCGAGGTTATTATTGGCAACTCTAAGAAATTTAGATTGTGCCACGATGTATCCTATATTTAAAATGCATATTAATTTGAAAAGATAGATGTGCGTGCCTTGAGATCAATTTACCGCACAGGAAAAAAATAAATATTCTGCGTGACTGTCTAACTTACATATATGCTGTTTATGTAAGTTAGATATATAAATGTATATGTGTATGTTTATCCATTGCCTAGTACCCATAGTACAAGCTGTGCTTAGTTTGGGTTAGATGGTGTTGTGTGTATGTGGCAGAATATTATTATTATTGCGGGTTATAAAATATTTCATTTCTCAGCTTTGTTACTGGTAAGTGTGAAGCTGTCACGAGCTTATGCCAAGTGGGTCGGTTCATTGAGTATTACTGTAGGTGTCTGAGTAGTGGATGTTAAAAATCGCCAGACTGTAGAGCAAGTATCGATGATAGTGGATTTCTGTAGTTTTATATTTGAATTTTTATGTAAGTATAATTCTTTTAGTGATTTATATATTGACTTTGGAATGAGTCCTGTAGACGAAATTATGATTGGAATAATTTTAATGCTGATGCCACATTTGTCTTATTTCGTCTGCTAATGGTATATATTTCTGAATTGTCTCTATGTATTTTTTCTAATATTTTCAGAGTTTGATATTGATATATTTATTAGGTATGTCATTTTTTCTTATTTGAGTGTAAGGGTGGATGTCTGGACTATTATTTGTAGTTATTTTGTCTGTTATAATGTCTCGATCCCAGTAAAGTTTATCGTATTCGTTGCTTAGTACGTTTTTTGGTTTATATTTATAATATGGTTCTGTTTTTCTTCTAGTTTATATTTTATAGCTAAGAGTGAATGAATTTGTTTGCAACATTATTGTGTCTTTCTGTGTATTGTTTTTTCGCTAAAAAGTGGGATCCTCCTGTAATGTGGTCTATTGTTTCTTGATTTGTGTTACATAACCTGCACCTATCTGATACTACTGTATTATTATTATTATGTTTCTCTTATCACAGGTACTTTCTAACATATTATGTTAGAAAATATCTGGCCCTTTGGGAGGCTTACACGGAGACATGGGTCCAAGGTGAAGAGGCTCTTCGAGAGTATTAATCAAAGGTGGGATGGAACACTTACAGCGGCACTAGCCGCAGCAGGCGTAGGACTATTGCTACGTATGGATTTTAATATATGGGCATGGGCGTCTGGTGGACCGGTATATCGCTAACTATGGATGAAAAACGGCGTCTGCCCCAAATACCCTAATAGCATCAATGCAACGGGCAGACGGTGACTCGCCAACTCACTAGATGGGCCTCTAATTAGCCACTATAGGCATACACGCCAGAAACAGAGGGCAACACCGGTGTGAGTGCCTAGGGGTGTCGAGCGGTGCGGCGCCGGTTTCACCATCACGGGTCTCGTGACAACGGAGACCTGGAGCGAGTTTCCCCGTAGTTATGCCTTTGAAAATGACACTTCCATCCCCAAGCATATAGCTCTAGCGGCCTCCCTCTGACCTGTCGACCAAGGCAAGCCAGAGTTGAGAGTCCTACGGGCACTCTTGAAGTTGCACCCCAGCCAACCGGTAACGGCAAGCTGAGGACGAGGCCCTAACCGACTCTCTGAGGCATTCAGGACCGCAGTGTCACCACTCACATTCATCCTGCCACAAGCTGCCCTGCAGTTTGTGCGCTTTTATTTAACCTGGTGATACATTTTATGTTTATTTCACAAGGCGAAGGTGATAGTTTAAAAGCTAGTGTACTGTGCCCTCCGATATCGTGTTAGTCTTATGATGAGATAACGACTGTACCAGAGGGGTTATCATTTATTATTTATTTACAATTTCATTAGGTATTTTAATTCTAGACGCTGGTAAGTACAATAGATTTTTGTTGCGGGTATTCACATTGTGGATGTCTTTTTTTGTTGTAAAACTATTCATGTTCTTATGGACGAATGTACATATTATGTCAAATATAAATATATAGAGTTTTAAATTTTACAAAATACGGTCTACAACTCTGCGTGTTATCTACATATGTGCGCTAAGATCCTAATAATTTTTTATCGTATTAGAAATATTTCATTAGCATTAACACTATTGTCCCATAGCATGATGCCATAATTATGTTAGGTTATCAGGCTTAGTAAGCGGATAACGCTTTTTCTATATTAGTGCTATGTTTAATTTGGAAGAGGGCTAACTACTACTAATTAGTGAATTTCAGTCATTTTGACTTGATGTGTGTATCTTTATTTATTCCTAATAAACTGAAAGTATTAACTTTTATTTTTGTATTTTGGTAAATTATATTTATATCTGGAGAAGGCATTTTGTAGGATTTTAACCGTGGGAGAGCCACGCTTCAGCACGAATGTGGTTTTTATGTGGTCGCCTCGCCGCTACCACTGCGCCGAGTGTTGTGGGATCGAATCCGACACGGGACAAAAATTGTGTGACCCACAATTGGTTGTTCCGAGTCTGGGTGTTCTTTGTGTCCGTTGTTTGAATGTTTGTAAAATACCCGACACAGGAATTAAGCTAAGTGTGGCATTTGCCTTTAAAAAACAAACTATCCGTGTGTGATTTTTGCCACGCTTTTTGCATTGCCGATTTAACAAGTGAATTTGGTAGCGAAATTTTAGAGAATTTCACTCTTGTATGTATAATGAGTATCACTGTAAAGGAAATGTCGGATGATAGACAGCGCCACGAATAGTTCTAGTATTGCCTTTTCTAAAACATTTTTGGGATCATCTGACCAGCTACAAATTAGGTTAAATTAAGAAAGAAGAAAAAAAATTATATCTCATAAATTGCATCGTAGGCAAAACGTAATCATTGCTAATTTACAATCCGATATAATATCTCAACCATGTTTGAATAAAAATCAAAACTGACCGCAGATGGCGTTCCAGGCGAGGATTAATATTAATCATCATTTACAATGAGGTATTTTGAACCCATCTTCCAAACGCTATGCTCTAAAATAATATCTGTCAGATATTAAGCCGGTAGAGAATGTTTATTCTCCATCATTAAAGGTGAAATTTCGTTGATCAACCAATATATATATAGAAATTACGTTTTAAATAGTCTGGTAATTACTAAGTGCCGTATATTTCCCGAAATGGTTATGTATCGGCTTTTCGTGGTCACGATTCGATGTATTTTAAAATTCTTGTAATACGTCGATTTTATCAGCTTTAATTCGCTTTATATGGGCTCATGATACTGTATACGTGGCGTTTGCTATAACTATATTTTGTATAATAATAATATTTGCAGCTTCACCTGCGAAGTACTACCTACTGGAATGCATACCACGTCACTATCCGATCGATTATTACTATAATCGACCGATCAATCGAATCCGAATGATATTCGAATATAGGTATGCGCATCGCGATACGTATATTTAATAGTCAAGGACACAGCGCATTAGTGCACGTAATTAATAATAATAATAATAATATTCTACCACATACACACAACACCATCTAGCCCAAACTAAGCAGAGCTTGTACTATGGGTTCTAGACAATGGATAAACATACATAGATACTTTTTTTTTTTGTAAATACATACATATTATACATAGAAACACCCAGACCAAGACAAACATCCATGTTCATGCACACAAATGTTTGACTAATTAAGTATAGTGTTGTCACTAATACGATTGAATTCGAATATAATTGTACACATCACTAATACCGGGATAAAGGGTATCTCATGCGTTAATCCAGGCCATAGTCAACCAGTGTGCCATGTCTCATTCGAAACCGTATACCGGAATTAATTTTTTTTAACCTAACTTTTTAGAAACTTTAATTTAAAAGCAAGTATCTTTAAATAATGCTTTTGTTTTTGAAGTTTAACCTACACACACTTACAGAAATTTAAATTTGACGTAAAACCAATAAACAACTTCAAAATTACTTTTTATAACAATTACTTTGCTGTGTAATAACTGTTCAGATAATAATAATAATATTCTACCACCTACACACAACACCATCTAGCCCAAACTAAGCAGAGCTTGTACTAGACAATGGATAAACATACATACCTTTATACATTTCTTTAAATAAGTCCACAAAGCCTCTACTTTGACATACGAGGATAATTATTTTCAGAACATTCATTAAACTCTCTTCAACTTCCACTGTAGTTTAACTTATTTTTTAGTATGCAGCTAAAGTTGTTTCGTGATGTACTCCACGCTAATTAATGCTACGCTGACTTATGCTACAAGTAATATTTACAGAATTACAGATAGTCCATCATAAGTAGGTTATTAAATTAATGCTCTGTACTATACTTAATTATGTACCTAAGAGAATTTAATAACATACCGTTTTTATTGTTATATTATGACTTTATGACAATCTAGTAACTCTATTGTTTTTAATCATAGATGTATTATCACCGTATTTAGATCTCACGAAAAAGTGTGTACTCTAAAAAGTGTGAACTCACATATTAGATACAGAACGATGGAGTACAATTTTCTGTAGGTGTCAAAGTTCTGAGGGAGTGTGATAATATTATATAGAGTCTTGCCAATCTATACAAAATTTCAATATCAAAACGTCAATTTATTTGTTTATATAAAATTACTAATATTGTCTTAGGTTTATGCGAATGTTAAACATTGAAATTATAACTACTTGATACGGATTTTGTCGCGTTTCTTATTTAAAACACTTTTATTACATAATTTTCAACTATAACACTACTATAAACACAACAAAAAAACAGTTCTGTCGGTCGAGTCGTCATACATGGGGCAATTGATTTTTGTTTATATGTATATAATCGATATTTATAATTCAGATGCCATGATAGTATTGTGTTTCAGTTGACAACGTTCAGATGCCGATATTAACAACGTAGCAAGAGATCTCTATGATATAAATATTTGATCTCAGTTATATTGAGGCCAGTTAACCCTATATACTGTGAGAGGCAAGTAATGACATTTTCCAATTACCTAGATATCTGTGGTTTCTAGTACTAGAGAAAAGAATCTGATATAGCCTTCGTATAAATGTCAAATTGCTTGAGATTGTAATAAAAAGCACATGTAATAAAAAGCACAGATATATTATATAGAATCGTTGTGTATGATTCATTTCGGTCGCGGACGGTTAGAGATAGCAGTTTTGGTCTGTTTGCTTCTATACCATCAACATTGATGATTGATGATTAAGCTACATAGCTTAGGGTGATGGAAACAGACTGTGGGTGCTCTCAAAGACATGTTATTATCAACATGTAAGTAAGTTAGAAAAAGCGCAAAGGGCGCGTGATCATCCTGTGGATATCCCACATGTCTTCGTTGGCTGACTGTAGATAATCATTGGCGTGATTTAGATAGTAAATATCTCATACAACCCAGTCTCCACTTACAGGGAAACATGTATCTCCTGAAGACTTAATCCGTAAAGAAAAGACCTGTACCAATTAATTACATAAAGTATTCCTGGCGGGATGGACTATGATTCCATCATATTATGAAATATTACATGATACTGTAAAAGAAATAAAAGAGTAATCCTTCTAATATTAAAATATGATAGTTTTGAAGATTGTTTAGCTGTTTCTGATTCAATTACGCGGAAACCGTTGAAAGGATTAGGCACACAAATTATAGATCACGTCCTGATAAACTTGTGGGCAAAATCCAGTAAGCAATAGTTCACCAAGTAACCCAAAAAACGATTAACGACGTGTGAATAATTGATTGTCTGGTAACTGGCTAATATAATTCGCTGGAAATTGACACCTGAAAGCTGTTATTCTAGCTATTTGGACTACATTTAAATAAATGAAGCTGTTTATAGTGATTATTTTAAATTCACGTTGTTAAGTGTATCTTCGACTATTACGAGTGTTACTTTGTGACCTATGTATATGTATAAACAAATTTTTGATAACGATTTTATAAACCCAAATCAAAATATAATATAACCCTTAAAGGCTACAACGGTGTTTTTACACCCGGGTCTCTTATGTTTGTGCCTGTATCTTTTTTCGTATTTAGCTCAGCGCGAGCGCAGGTCCCGAGGTACACTCGCAACCCGGTGTTCTTTCACCCATTGTAGTTATAATGGGCTGAGGTAAAGCAAAAGTAATAAACTTTTTATGTTTTATTTTTAGTACATAATATGTGTGTCGTATATAACTATTTATTTATGTGTATTATTATAATATAATAATACACATAAAAATATTATGTCTCATGATTACTATTTTTATATGTATTATTGTTATCTGTGTTATTATATTTATATGCTATTTTCATTTCAGGTTATGTCATAGACAAGACACTATAGGTTATGTAACGAATGTAACTGTAATAAGCAGTATTTTGTTTACCAAAGATTAAGGCAATTTGGAAGTGATTGTATATTTTCATTATTATTGTCTATAATTACTAAAAAGAGGTGGATTTTATATTTATTTTATCTAAAAAATATATTTGAACATATAGCGAGAACTCATTTTGATTAAAAATAAATAATGATTTTTTGAAATATATGTATAAATAATATGCTGCAATACAGTAATTTTTCAAGTTTACCATACACCTTTAAAATTTCTGTAATTTTGAGATGTCCCTATTTACACACAATTTTAAGTGTTTTTTTTTTTGTAAAGAAATTAAGACAATAAATCAAATAATCATAGGGCACGAACCATAATTAAAGTAGATATATTAAAAATAGGAAGTTATATGACTTTTCGAAATTATGTGCGTATTGATTGACAATTATCGCCTGCTCCGTGCCTCGGAGAGCACGTTAAGCCGTCGGTCCCGGCTGCCATGAACATCTATGGCAGTCGTTATTGGAAAAGTCAGTACCCTCTAATATCCTGACACTGGTTTAGCCTTAGGGTATCGTTAGCCTTCGGGTTTCGGAGGTCAGGTGGCAGCCGCTTCGTGTAAAAACTGATATCCAGTCAAATCCGGTTAGACCAGAAAAGCCGATCCCAAGTGACTTGGGAATAATAAAGGCTAAAAGAGAGAAGAAGTTGTGTCAAACAATGTTAATAGTACAAATGCAATTCTATCTTATATGTATATATAAATTCCAGGAAAATCTTAAAAAATATACCTACACAGCCCTGTTTTTTTTAATTAAGTATGTAACGAAGCTCCCTGTAGCGTAAAGGCAGAATTGCGAAGCTTGATTCACGCGGCATCGGGAGTTCACGAACGCAGTAGTAACGATTAATTAAGCAATTATTACAATTTATTTATACATAAATATGTATCAATATATTAGTTCGCAACAGATTCACTACGCTACTCAATTCCTAGTGTGGAGTGACCAGGATACATTAGGTCAAGGTATGTAACCTCTCCCGCCCGCTACCCGTTTCTTTAGCACACACTCACTTCGATGCGTTTCGCGTATCGCGAGTGCAATCACTAGGCGTCACATACAATGACGAGACATGTCGTTTACAACGCCATTATATATAGCGAAACTGATGCGAAGGCGTGGGTTTAATTTCATGTGGAAATTCCGCATTCCTGGAGGCAGAGATCAGGTTCCGTTACAACCCTTAACCAAAAAATAACCAGCGAAACGTACGATATACTTTAACTTTTTGAAAAAAGCAAGTACCTATTCTATGTTATGTTATGGTGTCTATATCAACTTTTATATGAAAAACCTTTGATAGATCTTTGAATGTATTGTTCATGCGTATCAAGTTATTTCGTAATTATATTAAAATAAAGAATGCACATATAACAGATCTTGTAATGTAGCAGTAATAAGAAACTTTGCTGCAAGAAGTAGCCTCACATAAAACCTCTACACGCGTACGTACCTGACGTGGGCTATATGCGCAAAAGATGCGCAGGGTCCATGCGCGGCTGACTTGCTAATGTTATATTATGTATGTACGATAAAAGTAAGAACACAGGCTTTGTGCACAGGCAACTTGCGCGAGTGGTTTGCTCGTTTTATAAGAACAAAATGTGTCTGGCAGAATGTTTATGTCACAACAAACTATTGCAACATGCAATATTTATTAAAGTAAATATAAATAGGTAGTACTTATAATTTCTATTCTGTCTTTATCGTCGTAAAACTTTGATATATATTTGCTTGGTATGTTTTAGCATACCAAGAAAATATATATCATAGTTTCTACTATTTAACGTGTTCGTCCAACTAGCTCAGTCGGGTTTAGTTTCGCTTCAACCTATTTTTGTGTAACAAATATTATTGTCACCTATTTTCTCATCCACATAATATGTGGTATATTTTATTGTACTTATCTTACTTGTTAAATATGCGAACATTATTTATTTTGTGATGTAATTTTTATATTACTGAAGGTATTTTTAATATGAATATTTAAGGTTGAAATAATGAACTTCGTATATCGTTACAGCTCTGGTTTGCACAAATATTACTTTAGGTTTGTGATAATAAGAAAAAGTGTCCGATCCCGTCAGCGTTGATCACAACATTAGACCTTTATAAATAGTTTTGCTCCCATGTTAAATTGCTTAACATTTGAATTCTCTTCAGCTTTAAACTTGGTCTAGAAACCAGCTTTAGACACCGGCCGTCGCAGAGCTATGTTACAGAGCATTTAATTTAATTAGGTTATGGTCTTTGACAAAGTCTATTCAAGCGGCGATGACGGCAATGTGCTACTCGTAGCAGGCTATAGATCTGATGATATATTGTTTCGTTTACATATGCATCCTGCATATCAACTGAACCTTATTGAATGGAGTAGTAATTACTATGGACTGCTTGTATTGCTAGCTTTGCATTGCGAATAATTGGATATGGAGTCCCTTTGATGTCTAATTAATTATTTGCAATTGGTACTATATTATAGTGAGTAGTGATAGCTGACGAATAACCATAAGAGCTAGATATAAATCTTGAGGGTGAATTGAACTTTCATATGTTATGGAAGTATTCTGTTTTGAAACTTATTGAGGGAGGTATCCTTATGCAGAAAGTATTCAGACAAATACACTAGTCTGATAAAATACATTATTGGAACACGTTTTAAGTTTTTCATATCGCCTATCCAAAGTTTTATTAACGTGAGGCGTATTACGTTCGTCAGTGACTTGCGTCAATACATGCGCTTATTGACTACTAGACCCGACTAGACCGGAGTATTCCCAACGTTACTATGTACATGCCATTAAAATAATAACAAGTTGCATAAGTATATAAATAATATACAGAAAAGATGCAGATATCCCCAACGGACTATTTTTCATTCTTCTCAAAGCAAAATTGGTTCAATAAAACTCTTGCAAAACAGTTAAAACAAATCTCAAATCATACTGATTGCTACCACGTTTTTGCCGACGCTTTTTAGTATAAAATACGAAAACAATTACAGTTAGGTATTAAAAAATAATCTGGTTCAGATTTTCGACACTCATTAATAGGAAAGTCAGTTTAGCACATTGGTTTTTAAAAGTTAATTGCCGCTCTAGGGTGTTAATAGTAAACATTGATATAGACATCACCCCGATTCCAAAAATATATTTACTGGTCATACGAGTTTTGTTCGTGTTTGAGTAGAAATGGAAACCATGCACGCTCAGCGTATCAAAAGTAGCAAAATGAAAATCTTCTGTCTGGATCTAAATATGAATGATTGATGATTGTGACAGATTATTGAGAGATAATTATATATTATGATATTTTTTGTGATCATGTGTGTTATGGATACTAGAAACAAAGTACGAGGGTTGCTTAACAATCTATCTATATATATAAAACTCTTCCGTTACTGAGTGACTGACAGACAACGCACAGCCGAAACTACTGAACGCAAGAAGCTGAAATTTGGCATGTATGTTCCTTGGAGAGTGTAGGGGAGCACTACGAGAGGATTTTTGGAAATTCCACCCCGAAGGGCGTGAAAGGGGTGAAACCCGATATTCACACGGGAACGGGACTTGCGCGGGTGAAACCGCGAGAAAACTACTAGTACTAATATAAAAAACTGAGTTGGTTTGTTTTTTTATTCGATCTTTCTATTGTTTGGACCTACCATTCAAACTTGAAAATAAATGGCGCTGTACGTGCGTACACACATACATATATAGCCTTATACCTACATCCTCGAAATTGCAGACAGATGTGTATAATGCCTACATTTCACCAGTTATGATTTTAGGTCCGAGGTAAAAGAAGGCGAGCTGAGAATTTCTTGCCAGCGATACCTGATAAGACTTTTCGCGAACGTGGTTTCGAACCCGTAGCCCATAGTCGCATTAACTACCGCTGCGCCACCGAGCCAATCACATACATACTGCATCCTTTTAATAAAGCTCAAAATAATAGCAAGAGGCAATACTGCGTTCAGTATTTAGATATTCATAAACAAAATACCAGTCTATCATAACCGCGATAGATCAATTAAAACTAATAGTTGCGAGGCTTTGTGCCTAAAACATTTCACAATAATGTTTTAGCGAACATTACGATGTATCGGAATATTGCAGTTTTAGATACATTGCTCGGCATTTACAAATTAATAGGAAATGGAATTCCATTTTCTATATCTATTGCATTATGGAATATATATAGTAAATGGAATGGAAAAAAAACAACAAATTTGTTGGGCAATTAATAATGCAAGAGATTATAATAAATTATTATATAATATTGTCTTCTGTTTACGCTAATGTTATTCATTGAAATTAAACTACAATATACGGATTTTATCGCGTTGTTTATTTGACACTTTTTTACATAATTTTGAAACTACTACTATTAAACTATACTAATTTTTAAGCTAATTAAATTATTAAAACTATTAAAGCTATTTATATTTAAGTTTACACTTTCCCCGACGTTTCGGTTGCTTTTCAGCAGGCATGATCACGGGAAGACTAATATGGTAGTTGTCTCAATGTTCCAGTGTAGTGTAGTATTTCAAAGTACCCGAACATAATTTAATCATTGGTGTTTCTATTTACGCAGAATGAGCTCAAAGTATCATGAAGTCTAGCTGTGGTTTACTTCTTCTTGGGTTTGAGTATTTGAATTACTGGATCCCAAGCTGTACTCTTTTATGTAAAAAAGTGTCAAATAAATAACGCGATAAAATCCGTATATAGTAGTTTAATTTCAAAAAAATATTATACTTCGTTTTTATTCTAAATGTTCAGCTCAGGTGTGATTATTTGATTACTTATTTGAAAATAAAATGCATTGTTGTTTGTATACATAGGGTATGCTTTTATCATGGTATGTATTGTAGTGGGTTTCACGCGGACGTAACCACGGGTAGAAACTAGAAGGAAAATATAAGTTAGTCAAATAAATTTTAGCCGCTTTTGTATAATTTTCATAATGTTGTATTGATGTTTTTAGATGCATGTTTAATATTTCGGAAGAGGATATTTTGATCTACTAAGATATATGTTTTTTATTAAGTTAATATTAAAATCATTAAATTAACGTGTCAAGTCGAGAAACTAACATATTCGACATCTAACAAACAAAAGGTGGGTAGGTAAATAGGCAATGATTTTAATTAAGATTATAAGATTGCAAAAGCTCGCGTTAGTTTTGCTGCGTGTAGTGACTGTGTTCGTGTTTGGTGAGTCAAATTTCTGAGTATTACCACTTCGTTCGATCTCTTCAAATGCTATGCGCGGTGGTTCGATTCCATACAGATGCAGAATTGAGAGCATATTGGACGAATTTTTCGAGTTGAAACCTGATGATTTCTGCCCACGAGGTATTAAAAATAGTATTGAACGTTATGGAGTCGTTGTAAGAATATATGATTGATTAATTCGTTGTAATTTTTATGGAAAACATACTTAAAATACATTTTAGAAGATGCCGTGAACTTTATTGACACCTAATATTAAAATGCTATTTGGTTAAAGCAATCAAATAATTAACGCAATCTGATAAGGTAAAGTGAACCAGTCGTGAAGCCCCGAGATCATGTTGAGCGTCGATTCTGTCAAAACAAAATCTATACCTATTATGACAATAAATTATATTATATATCTCAAGTAAATTTAAGTATAGGTAAAATAGATAGTAATTGAATAATGTATAAATAACCAACTTTGGACCAGATACTCATGACTACTATCCTGTATCGTCAAATACCTCAAGCGACATTTTATTTTTTATATATCATAAATTGTACCTTGCGCTTCTAATAATTCTCGTGTCGCGTCGGTTTTTACAAACGTTCAAACAACGGACACAAATACACATATTACGCAATAAAACAAAAAATAAAAGATTTGCTACGACGTTACAGGTGCTTTTCAGTATACACGACCTCGGGGAGACTAAGCTAGATTTCATATCCACCTGACATAACTTCTCACACCACGTGAGAAGTTGTTTCAAAGTTCACAGACATTGTTAATCAGATTAGTGTTACTATTTACGCAGAATGAGCGTATGTGCGTTGAGATTATCATTGAATTAATGGATTTCAACCATGTGTATTTCAGCCATCTTCTTTTTCTTATTGATTTCGGAATATTTTTTATTTTGTATGCCTCGCAGAGCATCCTTGATCAATCTATGTTCGTTTGTATGTATCTGTAGTTTATCGGTGGGCGTAATTCAATAACTCTGTTACTATATAGCGCTCGATGTGAAAGAGTTTCAGAGGCTTACATATGTATTTACGTTTTTTCCATTCCATCTTCAATGCTTCATCAAAGGTTGGGCAATACGCGAGCAATGTCACTATGTTGTATCGATTTCTTTCAAACTCAATATATAAATTCTCTTCATATTTGTGATTACCGAATCTTATTTCAACAACTTTACTGGCCTGAGTACCAAAGTTATCATTAAACATGAATAGTCAGTATAATCAAATATTGAATTGATGACCAGTCGTGCAGTACCTTCAGGGAAAGCTTCTTTAGTTATTTAAGAGCATCCGGCACAAAATACAGTCAGATTAGGCACAACTAATAGTATGGGGCCAGAACTTATATTGGTTGTCGCATTCGCAATTAAATAGCGCGGTGACCACTTTTACTCTTGCGCATGTACTGTGCTAGCACCAACCGTGCAGACGTATTATTACTAATATACATCAGCAGTCGTATCTAAAAAATATACAGTAGTGACGTTATATTACCGAGCGGATGGCTGAGCACAATTAATGTGCTAAAATAATATATAAATGCTTTCATATTTTTTAAGCAATACATACACGCTTTGTATTTTTAAATAAATAGTTAAGTTAAAATACTAATAAGAAAGTAATCTACAATAATATTATATAATATCAGCTCCGTATTTAAACTATCCCATTGTTGGGTATGAGCCTCTTCTTAGTTTTGTGAAGGTTTGGCCACCACGCTGATTCAGGGCAGGTTTGCAGACTTTACATAACTATGCGAATATTATGGAGAACTGTCAGACATAATTATGTACGTGTTTCGTCACAATGATTGCCTGCACTGTTAAAACGAGCGACAAACAACTATAATATTGTCTTCTATTTACGCGAATATTATTCATTGAAATTAAACTGCTATATACGGATTTTATCGCGTTGTTTATTCGACACTTTATTACAACATTTAGAAAATTGTTACTCTACTACTACTATTAAACTTTACTAATTTTTAAGCTAATTAAATTATTATTAAACTATTTAGATTTAATTTATTTTTACACTTTCCCCGACGTTTCGGTTGCTTTTCAGCAGCCATGGTCACGGGGAAACTCCCCGAATAATAATTTAATTAGCTTAAAAATTAGTAAAGTTTAATAGTAGTAGTAGTGTAACAATTTTCAAAATTTTGCAATAAACTGTCAAATAAACAACGCGATAAAATCCGTATATAGCAGTTTAATTTCAATGACAAACAACTATTTAATACGCATCTGATTTCTAAAAGTCAGAGATGCGTGCATTAGGATCGTACTTGAGATCTCTGCATGGCAGTCCAGCGGTCTACCATAATCTTTAAAAACATCGATCCAACGGACACTATGTACCACTAGATTCAAAACCACTATTTTGACGGTATATGAGATTGCACCTACTACATTTAGTGTAGTGGCAACTGCTGTGTGGAAATCTCAGGATAAATTAAGGCATTGAACCTGAAACCTCACACCTTACTTCAGGCGTCATATCTTTAAACTTCCAACCATATTTCGTTTAGTTAACTCAGCGTTTGGCATTCAGAATTTTACGAGGCAATATCCCATTTTTGTATTTCGGTCACGTTGTATCTAATTTTGTTTTGCCTCTCTCTGTAAAGGTTACGTGATTATTGTAATGTTCGTATATACACTTTGTCCCATGAACTTTAAAATTTCGAGTATTATTATTAGACACCAGCCCGCGTCATGATGGCGGTTTGATTAAAAATGGCAGTTTAATGAAGTAAACCTATATTTTTGCTTTAAAACTATCGAACAACAGAACAAACGTTATTTAAACTTTTGACACATTTCACAGTAGTTTTCCTTTTCACTCTTCGTTGAAATATCCGATGTTCGTGTAGTTTGTGTTCAAAGATAACTAACTCAGGGGAGTGTTTTATCTGTCGTCAAAGCATCTAGATCTGAATTAGACGCAAATCATCGATACTCTCAATAGAATGAGAATAATAACAGCAGATAAAAGTGTATACATCATCAACGACAGGCAATACTCGACCTAAGGAACGCTACTATAAGGTTAATTTTAGGTTGATGCATGCTACGCGTTACTTCGGGCACGCTACGATCTTGGCGGTAAGTCCCGTGTTTGAGGAGTGGCTGGAGAGGCGGCATGGTGCCCTCACCTTCCTGCTGACACAGGTAATGACTGGCCACGATTGTTTTGGCCAGTTTCTGTGTCGTATAGGCCGTCAAGAGACGCCCGGTTGTCACCACTGCGACGACTGCCGCGACACGGCGCTGCACACTTTAGCGGATTGCCCCACCTGGGCATCGCAGCGCCGTGAGTTGATCGCGGCAGTCGGATTGATTGCCCTCTCGCTCCCGGCCGTAGTTCAGTGTATGGTCCGGAGTGAGAGGTCGTGGAACGCCGTCGCCTCCTTCTGTGAGAAAGTGATTTCCATCAAGGAGGCGGCGGAGCGGTAGAGTGATCGCTTAAACCTCTCCCCAACCGCAGAGCCGGGCGCCGGAAGGTGTGAGACGACCTCCAGCCACCCTGACCTGGGGGGTGGCAGGTTTCATGGGCCTGCCCACCATCTGATCAGGACCAGGTCCGAGAGGCAGCGTGTGTGTTCCCACGCGCGCCTCTGTGTCGAGTCCGTCTCTCCTCTATGGGGGACAGTAGGCTTGTGTGAGTGAGTGCCGATAGGGTAGGTCTCTTTTTGTAGTGGCCTGCCGTTCTATATGGCGGGCCGAAACCTCGGCGGGGTCGCGACCGCATGTGCAAATGATTCACGCGGCCCCGTCGATAGCGGTTTTGTCGAGGAACAGGTTTAGTCGGTATGCCGTGAGGTCCATATTCATCCGTTTCAACATCTTTCTTTTACCCCGGTGAGTCCGACATAACCCCTCCGCCCGCCCCCATAAGTATGGATGCGGTAGACGGGTAGACGTAAAAAAAAGCTACTCGTTACTTAAAAACAAAGTCAGAACTTGTTTGTTTTAGAGTTTGCCTGACATTCATTCTAGAAAGTACTGAAGTTTTCTACTATACCGTGTTACGTATACAGTAACAATACATGCTTAGATATACACAAACTTGATTCCCCGCGTGGTAGTTATAATAGCAGAATATTAATTATAATGCAATGATACAGAAAATAAGCAGATATGACACAAGCGCACGAAAAATGAGGATTACAGATTTTCAATGTCCATTACTATGAAAATGGCATATCTAGTGTTCGTTCGTAACATGTTGAAACACGTTTCAAAAATATTAACTTTTCATGGAAATATATTATTTTTGTGTATATTAAAAGCAATATATTTGTTGAACCTGCACGTGTTATGCAAATCTATACAAGGTTTAATAAAATATTGTTACTAGTAGGCCATTGGCTTGAAGCTCTCGTAGCTCCGCTTCCACAGTAAGACAATCGTCAAAGACTTACTTTGGGTCGCTGAGCCAATAAAGTATTAGTAATACTAGTAGGTACTACAACGTTGAAGTACCTACACATCACAGTGAACAGCTCTTTAAAGAAAATAATTTTAAGAAAATAGTAGCAGATTTGTTTGTAATTCGAATTAAAATTGTTAACTCACAATGAGCCAATTACTGAGCTTAAAACCCCGGACAGGATCGTTGTTACATCCAGATTTTCCCAATTCTGTAGCTCTAATTAGCTTTCGAGAGACGTGTAACTGTGGCATAACCATAATTACATGAACCCAGTTATTAATTAGATGCATTATGTAACAATACACATATATTGTATAACTATTTTCAGAATATGTTGCTTAGTAACGAGTCTTGTACGTTGACGTACTAGTGAGAACATTTAATTTTGAAAACCATGTGAGTAATAACAAATATATAAAATTGAAGTGTCTGTTTGTTATGTAAATTAACAGCTTTTTACTAAATGCATATGAAAGTATTCAGGATTCTGACCGAGTTCTTATAACAAAAAAAAATTCGAACTAATCTCTGAAACGGCTGGTCCAATTTTGACGGGACTTTCACTGGCAGATAGCTGATGTTATGTTAACTTAGACTACTTTTATTTTAGTTCTCTTTTGATAATTTTCATGCGGAGGAAGTCGCGGGTAACAGCTAGATAAAAATAAAATTCAGGGACTGCCTTTGTGATGCAGCAGTAGTTAATACTACTTCTGTGCGTGAAGTCTTGGGCTTGATGCCTATGCCAGGGTCGGGTAAAGTGTAATTCTTTTAAGAAATTCTCTGTAGCAACATGGTGGGTAGACAACTAGACAGTGGGTGTGTATTAAATACGTTAAAAGGGGGGCATTATTATAAAGAAATGCATGGATGACTGCACGGATGGCGTAGTGGTATAAGTGGTCGCTTGGCCACTGCCGCCGCGCCGACCGTTTACGGTTCGATCCCCACACTCGACCAAACTTTGTGTGATACACAAATGGTTGTTCCAAGTCTGGGTGTTCTTTGTGTCTGTTGTTTAAATGTCTGCAAAGTACCCCGCGACACTGAAATTACTATAAGAGCGCAAATGGTCTTTAAAAAAAACTACGCCAGGTATTGCAATGAACAACCATAATTTAAATTTAATTGAACATAAGGGTCGCAATCATGTGATTGATTGATTGATTGTCAAAATGTTCAGGGGAAAATTTTGCTCCTGCGCGATGAGTTGTGTCGATTGTCCAACAGAAACCAACTCAACCGAAGACATTTTGCATATTGCCATGTCATCGTGTAGCATAGTGGCGCGTGCTCAGTTACTCACACCGCGCACTCTTTCTGCGCTCAACGCTCTTCGAAACGCCAATCCTGAATGATTTGTTTGCGGATTGATGACTAGATACATTATTAAAGTATTTGCGTTTCTGTAGGAGGGGTGGATGATTGTGTTCAATGTATATTTTACAAGCTGTCCCCGTAATTTTTAGCTCCTTACTTCCCTGCAGTGGTTTATACCTTTCTATTATATATAGCCTAACTATAACCTTCCCCTTGAGGATGGTTATCTATAGTCTACTATTTAATATCACGGTTGGACTAACAAATGCGAAATTATTTGTTAATATTCGACGTGTACTTACATACAAACATACTCCACAGCTTCGATATATTATTATGCTATGTCTGACAAGTTGGATAATATTGTCTTACGTTTACGCGAATATTATTCATTGAAAATAAACTGCTTTATACGAATTTTATCGCGTTGTTTATTTGACACTTTATATGACAAGTTGGACTTAAAAATAAATGCCAATTTCGTAATCTGTTTCCCAAACATCCTCAATAACGGTACCCATATCGATATTTAGAAGGTGTTACAAATTTTGTATTTCATACAAACTTGGAACTCCTATTTAATCACCTCTCCTCTCTATAAACATATCTTCTCCATAAACTACCTACCTGTCAATTTCAATTTCATATGTTGAGTAGCTTTGGAGATTTCGTAGTTAATTGGTAAATGAGTGGCCCTTCGTTTCTATATAATACTAGATTTTGCCTAAATGTAAATGTAGGTTAGGTTAGGTTAGCTTAGTACCAGTTTTGTTTATGTAAGATATCCTATGTTCTTTTCTGACCACGGTGTTCCTCGATATAACCATAGACGGTGGGGCCGCGCGAATCGCTTTCTCATGCAATCGCGACTCCGCCGAGGTTTCGGCCCGCCGTGTGAAACGGCAAGCCACTTCACAAAAAATACTTCCTCCACTGTCCCCCTGGGGGGGACAAAGACACGACACAGAGGCGCACGTGGGAACACGCACGCCGCCTCTCGGACCTGGTGCTGAACGGATGGCGGGCAGGCCCACAAAGCCCGCCACCCCCAGGTCAATCCTCAGGGTGGCTGGAGGTCATCTCGCGCCCTCCAGCGCCCGGTTCTGCGGTTGGGGAGAGGGTTTAAACGCTCCCTCTCCCGCTCCGCCGCCCCCTTGATGGAAATGACTTCCTCACAAAAGGAGGCGACGGTGTTCCACGACCTCTCACTCCGGACCATAGACTGAACTACGGCCGGAAGTGAGAGGGCAATCAGTCCGACTGCCGCGATCAACTCACGGGGCTGCGATGCCCAGGCAGGGCAGTACACCAAAGTGTGCAGCGCCGTGTCCTCAACAACGTCGCGGCAGTCGCCGCAGTGGTAACAACCGGGCGTCTCTTGCCGGCCTATTCGACACAGGAACTGGCCAAAGCAACCGTGGCCAGTCATTACCTGTGTCAGCCGGAAGGTGAGGGCGCCATGCCGCCTCTTTAGCCACTCCTCAAAGACGGGACTAACCGCCACTATCGTGGCGTGCCCGGCACTAGGGTGCACAAGTCGTTCCTATATAATCACACTATTCTTTATTCTATCTTTTAGAGTCACACCACATATGTTTCTCAGCGGTCTCATTTCTACAGCATTTATTCTGCTCTCATCCTCCTTTTGCCGTACCCAACTTTCACTTCCATACATAAGTGTAGGCACTAATATTCCCCTATGAACAGCCAAACGAGCCTTTTCGGATACATTTCAACTGTTCATAAAAGCGCGTAGAGCGCCATTCACTTTATTGCCAGCAAACGTTCTCCTTTCAATATCTCGCTCATGTTTACCATCCCTTGTAAACAAAGTACCCAAATATACAAACTATTTAACTTGCTCCACTTTTTCTCTATCAATCATATTATGACTAATCGTCATGCACTCCTCCTTTTCAAATACCATTACTTTCGTCTTGCTTACATTCATTTTCATTCCTTTACTCTCAAAAGCACCATGCATAATAGTTACCATCGCCTGCAACTCCTGCGCTAGTGACGTTATTCCTCATTCACAATCTTTTAAATCTTAAACTTGTTTAATTTGAATCCACCAACTCTAGTTATCCAATACCATAATTTTGCAAATCCGTGCTGGCTGAGAATGAGAACGTTATTAGGTATTCAAGACAACTGTCAGTAGCAACACGATATTTGGGACTGTGTCTGAAAGACAGCAAAAAGCAATAAGGCTTGCTCTTCACTGAAACATGGATGTCAATATAAAGGTAATTAAGCTCTATAGTTGCCGACTGTGGGCTTATAATGTTTATATGTACATATGTCCAACTGATCAATAGTGTTTGCAATATAAGCGATTTTTATTTCGTATTTGTTTAAATTAATACACGCTTATAATATAGTTTGATTTTCTCCTCATAGTTTCACCCGTATGAAGCTTATTGGATCGCATATCGCGATAAAATGTAACCTAACTATACGTGTGCAAAGTTGCATCCAGATCTTAGCGTATATGAAACAAACAACTTTAAAAACTTTCACAGTGATGATAATACTAAGATTCAATTCAATATGTGTAGGAGGAATGTGTAAAAAATAACTAATGCAATCTCTGAATCTATATAGCAAATCCTATAGGTATGCGAGCCAGGTTTTTTTACATATGATAAGTAATTATTACTTAAGATAGTGCAAGAGGCTATATATACGCATGACGGTATTGACATAGTCACCCCCGCTAATAAAATCCCTATAAAACAACAAAACAATTTCAATGAAAGTTAATTAAAATGTTACGACAAAATAATAAACTTAGTGAGCTATATTTAAAAAAATATAATTACCCGTTAAACGCACTGGAACTAAAATATATCAGCAAACATTGTGACCATTTAGCGACCAAATGTTATAATAGCTACACGCAATTTCTAGAAGATATCCTTGTGAAAAATCCTATGCTGTTCTGGACGTATTTAAAAGCTAAAAGAGGGGCATTAAGCGCATATCCTAGGTCGATGATAGATGGACAAGTTCAAATGATGGTACCGAGATATGCAAGTTGTTCGCTAGTCACTTTGCCACCGTCTATAGTGATGATCATAATGTCGGTAATAATTACAGTTCAGAATAATTACAAAACCTGGATAAATATAGCTTATGTTTAAACTGTTACTTTATTGATCACAAGAGTCTAATTACAAAATTAAAAATATCGATATTAAGAAGCGCGCTTGGCCTGACGGCATACCGCCTATCTTTATGTCAGCTTGTTCTACGGAATTGTTTGTCCACTTGTCCTCATATATAATAGATCTCTATCTTCTGGTGTATTTCCCATGAAATGGAAAAACATTGAAAACATCTGTAATTATAGACCTAGCTCAATTTTATTGTCATTTGCCAAAATGTTTAAAGTGCTTTTGTGTCCATACATTAAAAACCACTTAAAACTATATCTGAGTGACTATCAGCATAGATATGTTGGTCTTTGACCCACAAGTACAAATCTCGTTCCTTTTACAGAATTTTTGATAAAAACGGTAGTCTCCAGTCATCAAACTGATGTCATATACACGGATTTCAGTAAGGCATTTGACAGGGTGCCACATTTCATTCTGATTTCCAAACTGCGCGCATATGGCATTGCAGGCACTTTACTCGAATGGTTGGCGTCATATTTACAAGATAGGTTTTTTGTTGTGGTTGTAACTGGCCATCAGTCATCGATCAAACACATTTAATCGGGTGTTCCTCAAGGCTCTCATTTAGGTCCCATGTCGTTTATTTTTTTCATAAACGATGTCACGAATTGTTTTTTGTTCTCGGGTGTTTATATGTATGCTGACGATTTAAAGTTCAAGTTGATTCAAATGAAGATGCCATACTTTTACACGAAGACCTGAACAGACTTATAGTTTGGTGGAGAAACAACTATATGCTTCTAAATTGCAATAAATGTTATCATGTAAAGTTTACGCGAAAGCACAATCAATTAAACTTTAATTATAACCTGAACCAGAGTAAAATTAATGAGGTGGTAACAATGACCTCGGGGTGTTATATGATAAAAAAATATCTTTTGAGCTACACCATTACATAATATTAACAAAAAAAGCATAAAAAATGTTGGGTTTCGTTCTGCGATATTGTAGAACATTGCGCAATAATAACACCAAGGTTCTACTTTATAATACCTTAATCCGTAGCTTATTGGAATACTGCAGCGTAGTCTGGCGACCACATTATGCGATCCACTCATTACGCCTTGAACGTATTCAGAAAGGGTTCCTATAACATTTGGCATTCTCCAAAGGAATAACAAAAAAAGCGCTCTTACGATTCTAGATTGAAGCACTTCGGCATTCATTGTTTAGCAAATCGTAGAAGTATTTATGACGCAATGTTTGCTGTTAAAATCCTCCAGCAGCAAATTGACTGCCCACAGTTATTGCCTCTTTTTAAGATTCGTGTTCCTGCTAGACTGCCACGCAAATCAATCACACCACTCTGTCCACCGTTAAGAAGAACAGTTCTTGGTGCTAATTCTCCTTACGCAAGAATGAGTAAGGAGTTGAATGGTTTGAGTGACCTAATAGATCTGCATTCTTTTAGTATTAGGAAAATAAAGTCCATATTACTTAAAACAACGGATTTAAAAACACAATAATAATAATAATAATAATAATAATATTCTACCACATACACAACACCATCTAGCCCAAACTAAGCAGAGCTTGAACTATGGGTACTAGACAATGGATAAACATACATATATACTTTTCTTTTTGTAAATAGATACATATTATACATATAAACACACAATAAATATATTATGTAACCAGTGTATGTTCAAGTACGAGTAAGATTTAACTATAAGTTTCAAACACTTTCTTCTATGCTCAAGCGTATGTTTACCTAAAAGTGATTGTTGCACTGTCGCTTGTATTTTAAATTTTAAGTATTAATGTAAACAATTGTTGGTGATACATAATAAATAAATAAATAAAATAAAATAAAAAGAAAGATTCGATTATTGCACATAGTCAAGGTAATTTTATCAGGCTGCCTATTTAATAGAGTAGTGCGCAGGTTCTCTCTCTGTATGTTTCGTGCTAACTACATCATCAATAATACATAGATCAATTTGGCTTTACCATGTACACTAAATTGAGACTGTTGCAAAATACGAACCTGCCGTGTGGCACTTTGAGTTGGTAGCATATACATATATATGAAGTTATAATTAAATATCACTGTGTCGAAAACATACATTATTATTTAAGTATTTTTCGGTGTTTACCTAGATTAAGAAAATAGTAAAGCAGATTGGGACACGGCATCATGGATCCAACGTGCAGAGGCCCTGCCAGAGTTTTAATCTAGAGTGGAATGGGGCACCTACAGTGACACTAACCGCGACAGGTGTAGGAGACTATTTCTACATATGTAACCTAATAAATCTGAGCTATATACATATATTTGATGTGCTGGTATAATTAAAACTTTGGATAAATTACGGAGCCTGCCAGATACTGATAGTGTATCCACAATAGGCATAGATGTCTTAAAGGCAGCAGAAGGGAACACTGGTGTGAGCGGCTATTGAGTGCTGCTACGCTAGTTTCACATTCACAGATCTTGTGTAAAAGGAGACTATAACCGGGTTTTCCCGTAGTTATACCCTTGAAAATGACACTTCCGTCCCAATATAGTTTCAGCAGCCCTGGAATGTAGGTACCTAATACATTATATGTATTTATTTTTACTAGCGGTCACCAAGCGGTATAATTTTTCTTAAGTTTGTGATGGTTTCTTAACTTCCGAATAGTTTACAAACATGATAAAATAAATTATTATGGTGACATTTAGTAATAATAAGAGACGTAGTATTTAGTATAATAAATATAATAATACTGTACTTCACGTCGATATTCTGTGCGAGGGTAGTCCTTGCCCGGTCGAGCCGGCTCATTCATGCTGAAATCAGCGAAGCTCTACTACTCACAAATTATACAAATAAATAATAAATTAAACAAAAAACAAAGCAAACGATTTAAAAAAATCTTCCAACATTATAAAGCTATAGTATCACCAAATAACAAAGGCTATATTTTATTTAAAAAAGGTACTGTTACTAACATATGGAACACACACATTTATAGTTACTGCGCCGCATCCGTGGGTCGTAACGTGATGTTATAAAGCCTATAAGCCTTCCTCGATACATAGGCTATCCAAGACTAAAATATTTTTTCAATTCGAACCTGTAGTTCCTGAGATTAGTGCTTTCAACCAAACAAACAAACCAACTCTTCAGCTTTATAATATTAGCATAGATTACGTATTTAATCAAATATAAGTAACTAATAAACTTCAAAGGTCTCTCCACAAAAGATTTAGAGGTTCATATATATTACTTTGTGACCTAAATGAATTTATGATTTTTGTTTGTGACTTTGACTATAATCAAACCGCTTCAATGACTTTCATAGTTATAGTCTAAATACAGTTTTCTTTTTCAGAATGCTTTGCGTCTACGGCTGGGTATGATGTGTCTAGGCGTAGCCCGTTACGAGGATCCGGTAACAGAATGTATGGCCGTGCCAGGCGCGCCGCTCGTCGTGGGAGCTCAACTCACTGCGATGTTATCGTGGGGCTTCGGCTGCGGTCATACTTACGATCTACCTTTGATATATACCAGCACACTGTTCTATAAGACGTAAGTACATTTGATATACATGGAGTTACGCCTCTATTTCCAAAAGGGCAGGCAGGGATTCATCAGACCCACATTTCTTTAGGTTTGGGTTTATGAGCACATTATAGAGGGAGAGTTTATTAGCGTCTACCGGTGAATGGTAGACACCGTGTTGCTTATAAGAATATCTTGAATTAAATTCAATAACACGTTACCCGTCATGGAAATTTAACATGAAACATATTGCTAATACGCCACTGCTGTGCCATCGAGACAGTGAATGTATTATAATATCTGTCCTGTTCACTAAAACCGTAAGTCATGCTAGTAACGTATCTCCTTAGCAGCTTGGAAAAATGTGAACTTTGTGGCCGGATATCTTCGAGAATTTTATGTTGTTGTATGCAAGTTTCCTCACGTTGTAAGCGTGTTCGCAACAAAAGCGAGCGATTTTCAACAAGTTATATTCACGTTCATAATTTTATATTTTTATTAGTCTTCGCTTTGGTCGCTGTGTTACGCGGCATTTAAACCTTAACCCCGTACCTCGGAAAGCACGTAAAGCCGTTGGTCTTGCGCCTAAACTCTTTCCAGCAGTGTCAGATTACCGTCCTATCGGGTTATGATATTTAGGGAACAAAGAGTACAATTGTGTTTGCGCACACACTTGTCCTCTAATATATTATTATCTCCTGCGCAGATGGTCAGTCCCCGTTAAGATTGGCCGCCATGACCGAAATTCGGTCTAGAGGATATTATTATTATTACATTGAAATTAAACTACTTATACGGATTTTATCGCGTTGTTTATTTTTATAACAAAATTTTTAAACACATAAACGAATACTGTTAAACGACGTTACTAGTTACTTTTAACTTCTATTTTAATTATTAAAATTCTGCCTCTAGTATTGCCTTAAGTTTACACTTTTCCCGAAGTTTCGGTTGCTTTTCAGCAGCCTTGTTCACGGGGAGACTAAGACGGTGATTGTCTCTATGTCTTGAAGTGTAGTGATTTCAAATTACCCGAACATAATTGTTGGTATTTCCACTTACGTTTGTCAATTACTTACGGTCATAATATTATACAAATAAATACATATATTGCTATCTAAGATTGATTCTGTTAGCAGTCTTTAATCAAACGGACTGTGGTCTAAACCTTTTATACTGAGAAGAGGCCCGTGCCCAGCAGTGGAACTATTTATACACAGAGCGGATATTGTATTACTACAAGCAGTAAGCATTATCGGTTAATTGTTATGTAACAGAGGACTTAATTAGGAAGTAAATTACAACTTTTTATATATAATCTACATAGTTTATTATTATCCTAACTAATATTATAAATGTGAATATGTGTTTGTATGTTACGCTTTCACGCCTCAACTAGTCGACCGATCATCACGAAGTTTCGCCTATATCTACTTTGTCGGGGGTACAGAAGGACATAGAGTATCTTTTATCTAGAAAACTACAGTTTTTAAGCGAGTGAAGCCGCGGGCAAAATTTGGTACAAAATAAAGGTGTATGTGAAGACAGAGCCGTAATATTAATTGTAATGTAGGGAATAAAAAGTCTAGACTGAAAGATTGCCAAAGCAATACTAGATGCAGAGTAACAAGGTTATGCTACTTAAAGAGCTATTTATAACTACATCAGCCTCGCACTATATAATAATCATCTAAAGATAGATTTCTTTAGTTGCAGGCTTAATAGCGTACGTAGCCAAAGGTCAAAGCTATAGGTATCATAATTTAATATACAGGCTGTGGCGTAAATAATGGATAACCCTGAAACTGTCTACTGGCCAGATTATCATCTATCATTAACCGCACTTATATCACACCTGTATATAAAAGTACGGCTTCCTCTTGGCGCCGTCGTCTAGTGAGGGACATAATATAAAACCATTTATCAAGTTCATCGAATTATTGGAACTCTCGGTGCATTATAATATACTGAAGACACATCACATATCGTCATGACAAAAGCGCAATAAATAATTTTAAGGATTTTGGTAAAACCTATCAAGGCGCATTTATGCCAATTTGTTTCTTCGATTTATTTGTGTGGCGTCGGCGTGACATTATTTTATTAGTATTTGTATGACAGTATTATTTATATGTATGTTACTATCTAAACTAGGCCACTCGTCGCCGTCGTACAAGTGTGATATTTTTCATTGGCTGTCCCCGTGGGTACTTCAGAGTAAAAAGTGTTTAAAATACACGTACGGAAATGCAACGTCGATTAAAAATTTAAAGCCAATCCTTCGACTGCTTTTTCACGGCAGATAAAATTATAAAAGCGACAAGGATCGATAATTCGAGGATAAATAATTCCTGTACCGCGGGGGGCTTCACAAACATTTAAACAACGGACACAAAGAACATCTAGACTCGGAACAACCATTAGTGGATCCCAAATTTTTGTTCCGTGTGAAATTCGAACGCCAAATGTTGTATTTGGCGCAGTGGCAGTGGCTAGGCGACCACCTAAGCCACTACTCCAATCGCGCAGTCAATTACTCACTGATTAGTTTTTAACTTATTTAATCTGTATCATCGCTGATTTTACCAATTACAGTGTAAGATACTGTGAAAATGTACATAACATAAAATGACAGCGACAGGACTCTTGAAGTATTCACTCAGTTATCGAGTTGGCATAGCAAACTAGAGAAAGCTATGCATTAATAAAGCATTGTTGAATGTCTCTGGAAATAACGGCCATCTTAAAAACGGTTAAGACTGCGCCGAGCGTAAGACAGATAATGACATAGCTCGTGCTGCGCATATTCAAAACGGCGCGCGGCCGCCATAGTAAAATTGTATGGAGGATTTGAAGTGCTTTTTTGATAAATATGTATCTTTATTGTCAACCAGTAACTTAAATATTTGGGACGGACAAATTGTAATATAATTATTTATGTTTCGTTTCAGCTGTAAAATAGGATAGATTTCTACTGTTATAATCTAAAAATCATGTAACACGAGCTTACGTTTTTGCATTTTTTGCAAATTTACGTAATTTTGTAGGCGACAATATTAATTATTTTAAGGTTTTACACGGAGTAATTGTAAACACATTCATTGTTATGGTAAACGTATATTTTATATTTGTATTAAACTAAAAGTGTTGATTTTATTTACTTAACTGTGACCGCCTGTTTTGGCATATTTCGCTCGGCGCAGTCTTAAGCGTATATATGTATATTGAATCAATTTCGGTGTTACTTGGCTGAAATCTATTGTATAAAAAACGTTGACAATACCGAACTCTTCTGGATAGGGACAGCCGCGTTGTGAGACCCGCACTTTCTCCAACTTGCAGTATTCCGCGTCGAACGCTTAATACCCTTCGACACGTGTTTCGCCTCAGCGCGAGGCATCTTCAAGATCGTTTGAACGAATGCACCTTATTCTCTATTATTAAATATTAACCGGTCGTATACCGCCGGCTCGCATACCAGCCGGCAGATTTGTACCCGTCGTAGGCCGGTGGCTCGCATGCGAGCCACCAAATTAGCGCCAAAACGCCGCGCGCCGCCTTCGCTTAAGCGAAGGCGTTTTGGCGCCAATTTGGTGGCTCGCATGCGAGCCACCGGCCTACGACGGGTACAAATCTGCCGGCTGGTATGCGAGCCGGCGGTATACGACCGGTTAAGCAATTAAGTTATAATTTCACCTGGCAAATCTATAATTATTCGATTATTTGCCTGATTTAATATATTTATCATTAGAGGCAACTACAATGGAATTCCTGTTAAATTTCAATCACGAAAATATCCAAAGATAGAAAGACATGTTATTAATTTTATCTTAACTAAGTTCGGTTAGATAGCAATATTTAATTAACTATCGAATCTCGAAAGCAGGCTTTAAACGAAACGCTTGCTGCGTGGAGCGTTCAAGCATAACTTATTAAAAGATGGGTAATTTTACCATCAACATTGTAGAATTTAAAAATTTTCGGCCTTAAAATATAAACATTGTTCTTATGGAACGGAAAAAGTAATTTGAAAAATAGTTAATTTAATGATAGTTAATAAATACGTAAATGAAAACATCAACAAGTACGGCAACCTGCATGTCTAAGAGTTCTCTATAATGTTCTCTATCTCTCTATAAAGATATTATGTGAAATCTGCCAACCAGCACTGGGCCAGCGGGATAGACTATGGCATGACCATTCTCGCACTGAGAAGAGGCCCATGCCCAGGAGTGGGACAATTTAATACAGGGTAGATATAATTATTATTATAATAACTACGTTATAATAAATTAGAGCGATTTAATTCATAAACTGCTAATGATTAATGTTTAACTACTTCTGTCGCGGACTATTAAGTCTTATGTCTCTTAAATACGCATTAGGTACAGCAAAAATCGGAAGCCTAATGATTTAAAACATAGCATTTCAGTTTAAAGCTTAATAACCAAGAATCCTTACGAATAACCCTACTTCCCTACTAATATCAAAAATGCGAAAGTAACTCTGTCTGTCTGTCTGTTACGCTTTCAAGCCTAAACCACTGAATCGATTTTAATAAAATTTTGTACAGAGCTAGACTACACCTTGGGAAAGGACATAGCAGTGTAAGCTGTTGGCTTGGGATGAATGTACGATGTCCCACAAAAAAGCAATCGAAGCACTATATCGCACCATAAAAGATATCAAGAGCAACCAGGAGGGTGTCATGGGAGAGATGGTGGTACTTTTAGCTTGTGGCTTTAGACAAACCCTGCCGGTAGGGACTAGAGATACACCGCCAGATGAAATATGCTGCTGCTCTTTTAAAAGTTGGAGAAGATTGTATGCTAACAGACAGTAACAGCATGATTACACTAAGACGTGATTTCTTTCAAATTATCTATAACACGATGAGTTAAATAATAATGTCTATCCAGATCTACAAATAAGTATGGGCAATCGAGAATGGTTGTGTGACAGGTCAAATTTGGCGCCGACAAATGAGACAGTAGGTCAGATAAACGAACAAATTATGTCAGATTTTAAGGTAGAGGTTGTCGTGTACTTCTTAATACACAATGTTATGGACACTGTATAAGTGACATCGTACCCTATAGAGTACCTACTCAACTCTTTAGAATTATTACTCCTGATAATTCTAAAGAGTATTATATTATATTCCTATAAGTTAGGACTAGAAGTTGGTATTCCAGTCCTGTTAATGAGAAATTTTAACGCACCAAGACTATGTAATGGTACACGGCAACAAAGTACTCATCTAGGATGCAATATTATACAAGCTTTAATCATGGCTAGAATGGCAAAAGGAGAAAATGTTTTAATTTCCCCGTATTCCGATAATTCCGACCTGCTTGCCATTTCATTTTAAAAGAGTACAGATTCCCGTAATGGTATAATTTACGATAACGATAAACAATACTGTTTTCCATGGGCAACTCTATGTGGCTTGCTCGCGAGTGTCAAACCCGCAAAAACGTAGTTTATACATATAATGTATTAAAATAAGCTTTTAGCAGTAAACCACAGCATTTATATTTAGAATGCTGCCCAAATTAACTATTCCACGCGGATGTAGTCGCGGGAAAAAGCTAGTATTATTATAAATTCAAAAGTAACTTTGTTATCGCTTCGCGGCTAAACCACTTAATCAATTTGGATGAAATTTGTTACAGCCATAGTTTAAAATCTGTGGCAGGCAGGGTACCTTTTTTGATGTAGATTCCACGCGAGCGGAGCCGCGCACAAATCTAGTTATTTCTATTGACATATTTTAGTATGTAAGTGTTTAAATAAATTAGATGATTGAAAACAATTTAGGTATTATACGTAGGTGAAGTATTCAATTTTATAAATTTTAATAACCTTTTAATTACCGGGCATAACTCGGACAGCAAAAACTCGCTCGTAAAATATGTTTTATAGGTACTTAAAATAATAAAGCAGCAGATGCAATGCCAGTCTTGGTTAAGAGTAACCGAAATTATTGTTATCACTGACTTGATTATTCTTTCTAATCTCATTTGAATAGATTGCTCTGATTTTACCAATTACAGTGCAAGATATAGTGAAACCGTACCAAACATAAAATTGCAGTGACAGGACTCTTGAAGTATTGATTCAGTTATGGAAATGGCTTTAGTGAACTAGAGAGAGCTCATACCAATAAAGCATTGTTGCATGTCTCTCGGAATAATGACCATCTTAGTAACGATAAAGCATTTATATATTGAATCAAATTCGTTGTTATTTGGCGAAAATCCATTGTAATAATATTATTGCGAAGAGAGGAACCCGCCACGCACCATCGGATTGGTCACCCCAACTATTGGAATAGAAAAAAGTTGACAATATCGAACACCTCTGGATAGAGACAGCCGTGACATAGGACCCGGGCGTACGCCAACTTGCAGTATTCCGCTTCGAACACAAAATATGCGTCGAAATATATTTCGCCTCAGCGCGAGGCATCTTTACGACCGTTTGATGAATGAGTCTTATTCACGATTGCTTGCTACATACATATAAAGGAATTAAGTTTTAGTGACAAATCTTGAAAGTCGCGATCTATATACTCCTATTTCTCCTAAATAGGCATTAGGTACAATAATATAATAATAATTTAAAACATAAGATTTCAGTCATTACGTTTTATAACCAAGTATCCTTACTAATATTATAAATTCAAAAGTAACTCTGTCTGTTATCGCTTCACGGCTAAACCACTCAATCGATTTGGATGAAATTTGTTGCAAAGATAGTTTAAAAACTGGGGAATACCATAGGCGACTACTACTATTATATCTTTTTATTGATGTAGTTACTAAGCGGGCAGAGCCGCGCACAAAAGCTACTTATTTCTATGTACACATGTTAATTTAAGTGTTTCAATAAATTAGATGATAAAAATAAATTATTATATGTAGGTGTGGTATAACAACTTGCTCGTAAAATATGTTTTATAGGTACTTAAAAGAATAAAGCAGTGTTAAAACGACTATATTGATAATATTAAAACACAAATGTACGCCGGTCAAGAAGTTTTCTTGCTACTAACTTGCTGTAATGTAACGCATCTTTGGGATTTCCCCAGGATTAATGCATAAAAAAAGTCTATAAAGACTATATACTTTTAAGGATTGTAGAGCTACGTCAAATTCTCAGGATACTCGTTTATTACTAATAATAAATAAGAAAAGGAAGCTAGAAGCGATAGATGGGGATGGGGAGAACATTGGACTGCCACGCAGAAGTCTCGAGTGCGATCCCACGGCACGCACCTTCGACTAAGTTATGTGCGTTTTAAATAGTTATTTATCTCTCGCTTTAACTGTAGCGGCAAGCATCGCGAGGCAACTGGTACATTTTAGTTTTCTCCATAATGGTACTGAAATTGTTTTGAAGTCTGCCTACTAGTACCGGCGGGTGGTGACAAGAAGTTTAGGTCTTAGCCCAACCTATGAGACCTATGCGGATAATAGGATGTAGGTTCTGCGATCATTGTACCGATAGTCGTATCAGTGTATGTATTATTTGCCAATATCTTCGTTCACCGCCTTAAGAGGCTAGCGTTAGTCGTTTAGATTAAGTTTCTGAAGCAGAAGGCCGTATCGCTTGACACGGCACACAACGTGACGAGGTCCTCTCTCTCTAAAGCCTTAACCATCTTTAAGTTTGTCTTCGATACCTTATTACTTATGTTTTATACATTGTAAATGTTTTTTTTATGATTATGTATTAAAATATATATAACAATTATTGTAGTAGGGCATTAAAAAGGGAATAATAATAACTAGCGGTCGCCCAGTGGTCGAAATTCGACCATAATTGATTTAAACTCTAAGTTTGATCGTTATTAAGGTTTTATTGTCTGTAACTATACCCTTATAATCACATTTCATAAAGATTTCGCCAAGGCTATATAGGTTAATATACCAATTTTTCAAACAAATAATTATTAGGACCTTGAATAAGATCTCGCTGTTTTTTGCAAAAAATAACAGCTTTATTTAAGATACACAGAACAAAATCATTTCACTCAAAGTATTGTCCATCACTAGAGATCACTTTCTGCCATCTTTCTGGCGGTATATGAATGCCGCGTCGGAAAAGCTATGTCTTAGCGGCTATCCAAGAATGGCCCCATTTTTTTGTATTTTAGTAAGAATGGAAGCACTGTCCAGCCAGGCTATGTGCCATCGAACGGAATAGGTGAAAATCGGAAGGGGCTATGTCAGGTGAATACAGCGGGTGTAGTAAAACTTCCCATTTAAGCGTTTCCAGATAGGTTTTGACTGGTTTTGCGACATGAGGCCGAGCGTTGTCATGTAACAAAATCACTTTGTCGTGTCTCTGCTCATATAGCGGCATTTGTTTTTTTTCGGGCTTGACTCAAACTCATCAATTGAAGTCGATAGCGATCTCCTGTGATAGTCTCATTCAGTTTAAGCAGCTCATAATAGATTACCCCCTGCTGATCCCATCCAATGCAGAGAAGAAGCTTCTAACCAAGGATACTTGGTTTTGCGGAGGATGTTGATGCATGGCCGGGTTTATCCCACGATTTTTTACCCTTTTGATTATCGTAGTGAATCCACTTTACATCACCAGTTACGATCCAGTGCAAAAAGCCTTGACTTTTCTACCGTTGAAGCAGTAGTTCGCAGGTGATCTCTGCATGTCGTATCCGACAGAGCATTGTCACCGTAAGTCTCGACAAGAATTCTGTGTGCTTCAGCTGCAGATTTCTTTTGAATAAAATACTGTAATAAAATATCCCGCAAATACACTTTATAAGTCCATTCTAAGCGCTGACAAAGATAGACATGCTCGTAAACAATATTTAAACATTACGATTTATAAATTGTGACCTCCTTTAGTTGTTACATTGCTGAGTGATGCATTTTTATTACCTACTTCGTACATATTTTCGTTAACAATGAACACTTATATGTGAAGTGATATAATATTATACTATGGAAAGTAGTCCGTGTAATAAGAGCGGGCTAGTGCGCCCCGCGACTTCGCCTTCCTCTAACTCTGATATCATATCAGATATCGCGTCTACATCTGAGATCCAAAAATGGATGTCATCCGTCGAGCAGCAATTAAATGATGTTTATTCTATCACCGTGGATAGTAAACTCAATTCGGACCAGAAGATGAGGATTTCAAACCTGTGTCGAAAAATTGGCCATAGTACCTCGCAAATGGCAGTCCTGTACCAATCGCTAAAACAGAAAGCGCTTCAAGTTTCTAACATGTGTCACTGTGCTCACCTAAGCAAATCGGAGAGTATAAAGTATCTGGGACTGATAATCGACTGCAGCTTACGGTTTCAGGAACATATCGCCACCTTAAATGGAAGATTACGTAAGTCAATATATGTTTTTAAAACCATACGTAATGTGGTAGATGACAAACTATTAAAATCAACCTACTTTGCACTTGCTCAATCAATACTGACATACTGTATTACGTCCTGGGGTGGTGCTCCTAAAACTACTTTAATAGATCTGGAGAGGACACAGAGGGCCATCCTCAAAGTCTCTTACAATCGACCATTCTTATATCCAACAGAACAGCTATACAAGGAATGCAATGTCTTAACAGTCCGTAAATTATTTATATTAAACACGGTTCTAAGACAACAAAATTTACTAACCTATGACCCTTCGATATCTCAGGGTAAGAGGCGCTATAATCCAGTGGATAGGTCAAAAGTTTATCTGAAAACTATTTTTTCAAAACGATTTTTCTGTCATGTAGGTGGATTTCTATACAACAAGTGTAATAAAACATTAAATATATTTAAACTCACAAAATACAAATGTAAGAAGACACTTACTGCTTGGCTCCAACAATTCAACTATGAAGAAACTGAAAAAATTCTTACCAGTCAGACTTAGAATAAACACAAACACACACACACTCACACACACACACACACACACACACACACACACACACACACACGTACGCACACGCTCAAAGATACGCACATGCAGATGTTTTGTATTGCCTTATTTTATTTTTGGTTTGTAATAAATATCTTACCGTAAACTAATGTAAGCTGTACATAATAAGATGTTAAGCCTAAAGGGTGGAGACCTGGTAGCCTGAAATACAGGCCTTGAGTCTAGTTTAGGTACCAGTCTCCCCACAATATCTAATTGAAATAATTATGTAACCTACCAAATGTAAATCATGTTTATATTGTGGTGAGAAAATAAATAACACAGTAGATACCCTACAAGAAAAGTGCGATCTAACAGAACATCTTTCGGAGCTCAAGCAGACCATCCAGGATACCTGTACTACTGAAAAGGTCTCTTATGCGGACATGATTAAGAAGGGATCAAATAGTTTCGTCCGGCCAAATAATCTTAGCTGTGTGGCAATATATCCCCGTGACGTATTAAAGACCAGTGATGAAACGAAAACCCTTGTACAGAAAATTATTAGTCCGGAGGAAATGAAGCTGCAAGTACGTGGGGTTCGCAGAACTAGAAATGGAGGAGTTATTATCAGCACAGAAACTAAACAAGACGCAGAAAAAGTGAAGCAGGCTGTCTATCTCTCTTTGTCCGGTCTTACAGTTGACGAACCCGCCAAGCGTAAATCACGGATTGTGGTAGTTGGTGTACCCGCTTCTCTGTCCGAAAATGAAGTATTCAGCTGTCTCTTCGAGCAAAATATAGCCGATAAGTTTTCATCGATGGATCTGAAATCATTCTTGTCTTCAATAAAATTAAGCCACAAATCAGGCAAGAAAGATGCTCAAACCTGCAACTACATCATTGAGGTGCCGGCTAACATAAGAAAAGCTTTAGTCACACAAGCTAGACTTTTCATACATTGGACGTCCTGCCCCGTGAGAGATTTTACACTAGTTACAAGATGTTACAAATGCCATCAGTATGGTCACGCAGCGAAATCTTGCAAAGAGGTTACACCTACGTGTGGACATTGTGCTGAAGCTGGACATTCGATGACCGAATGTACAAATAAGGAAGATGTTCCTAAATATGCTTCATGCTCTCGTTTTAAGAAGCCTAGCAACCACAAGACGGGTGTAACTGATTGTCCAGCCAGAAATCAAGCTGAATATAGATATATAAACTCAGTAGATTATGAGGGAGCCTAGATCGCCGTTTATTTATATCTATATCACTTACACTAGTTAGCTTAGATTCCCATTATTAGACATATCCTATGTTTATTTTATAAACATTATATATGTCAACTAATATTTAAATACAAAATTATATAAATAAGTTATATTATTTTCATTGTAATAGTAACTTATTATAGAACAGTCTACATTTGTTAAATATTGTTATGAATGCCCTTCCTATTACACTATAATAGCACATAATCATTGCCTGTGATACAGGTATAATCTAGTACAGGCGACCAAAGTAATGTATCCTATTTTAAGTATTTTTAAGACCTATTGTTATTCATATTTGTGCCAACTTAAAGTTAATGAACAATTATTATTATATTATTATTATTATTATTTGGCACAAAAGTAGACATTTTCAGAACCAATGAAGAAATACTTCGCTTTTATTAAAGTGAACTACCATACACTAAAATTTAAGGTTAGATATAGTACTGCCTTGCAGATGCGTAGCGTGCGTACTGCTACTGCCATTTATGAAAAAACAGCAAGAACTTATTCAAGGTCCTCTGTATTTACTTAACTGTACTTTAATTGACGATATTCCTAAGCTTACTTCTTTGTTTTCTTTATTACATATAAATAATGTATGTAATATAGTTACGAAGAATTGTATATAACATTTTTCAATTCAACCAATTTCAACATCAGCCGACCAATGTCGAAATACTACGAACGCGATTCGACTGCGTGTGTCAAATGCATGGTTGTGTGCGTGTAGTGTTTTTTTATTAATTTAATTTATTTATAGTGCATATTTTATAAAGAATATTAGGATTCGCCCCTCCTTCTCCATATAAACTTTAACTGTGCCAAACTTCATACACCTCCGTTTATTTATTTTCTTTTTAATTATTTTCGTAAATAGGGTACAAAGTTTTTGCTTCACGTATTAATATATAGATATCAGACCTGCTTATAAACTGGCCTACTGCTGGGTACGGGGTTCTACTCAGTGTCAAAAATGTTAGGCCATTGTCTACCACGCTGGTCTCATGCGGGTTGGTAGACATCACACATAATATAATAATTTACCACATACACACAACACCATCTAGCCTAAACTAAGCAGAGCTTGTACTATGGGTACTAGACAATGGATAAACATGCATATATACAATACGGCCGACGTATCTTGGCGAGTCTGAACATCGGCTCTGCGAACTAATAGCGCATGTACACTCGTGTAGAAAACTGTTAATGCCAATTTCTTTTTTATAAACCAATGTACGAATAAAATTTCCGTAATACAGTGACCAAGTACAAATAATAATAAATATCGAATCACTTTGAGACAGGAAGCTACAAAAATAACTTATAAATTAAAAATTCTATTTCGATCCTCGAACCTTTCGACCTCTCTTTGGTGGCATATTTGGCGAATAATATTAGTGGCAACTGACACTTGCAAATAACACATATAAAACAAACTAAACAATCTATGAACTTAACACTGAACAAAAAACTTAACAATAATACGGTTACAAAAGTTTTCGTTGTTTTATAACAACGAAAACTTTTGTTACCGACTTTCTCAAGACAGAGATAGCGACACGAACACGACACCAATGCTAACGTGTGACTGCGACATATTACAGTGCACCGAGCATTGCCGAATAAACACGAAGCTTTACGAAGTTGCCTAAAAGGGATGTCCAATACGCGTGCCCGAGGGTGTTGTTTAATCGAGTTTTATTCAAATCGATTGAATATTTTTAATTTTATAAGGTTTTAAATTTTCTCAAACAGTCGTTACTCAAGTAGTTGGTAATAGATAACTGATATTTAAGTAAATCATGTCTTTCAACCGAGAAAATTACATATTATTAGCTTTTTTTTATTTACGTCGAAATCTCGTTTATTAACAACAAAATTCACTAATCTATTTCGTTTAATATCTTATATAAACAAAAATCACTAAATTCTAAACAAAACTAATCGATTGCGATATTTAATTGAATAAAGGGTCGAGTGTGTTTACGTAAGGTCCATCTCTAGCTTAGACCACCGCCCCCCGCACGTCGCTTCATACCACCATTTGGTTCCTAAAAAGAGCTATTGTGCAGCCTTCTGCACGAACTTCAGACTCGCCAAGATACGTCGGCCGTATTGAACTTTTTTTTAGTAAATACATCCATATTATATATAGAAACACTCAGACCAAGACAAACATCCACGTCCATGTACACAACTGTTTGACTTGTGCGGGAACCGAACCCGCGACCTCAGGCGTGGCAGTCGGTTACACTTACCATAACCATATTATTGAATGTTGATTATAATTATACCTTATTTGTTAGTTTTTAATTATTTCGCTTTCTGATTTTAGCATTGTATTTATTTAAATGTAATATTTGATTAAATTGATTTTTTTTTGTTATCTTTATTATACCATTTTTTTTATTTTTTTTACTGACATTGGTTTTTTGTAATTTCGATTAGTTATACCTAGCGTGTTTGACTTACAATATTTTCATTGTTAAATTTCTGCTCGCACTCAATTAAGTTCGAAACAAATATTTTACTAACATGTGAATAACATTATAAGTTACATACTTACCACCATCTTTTTGTAATTTATTTTTAAGAACTGTATACATCTGGTTATTTTCCCAAAATAAATAAATAACCACTACGCCATCTTCGAGAACATCATCTATAATTCTCAAACATGCAGGTTTCCTTACAATGGTCTGCTCCATCGCCAAAGCGAGAACAAATTAATTATTTAATACGCACAAAACTGATAAAGTCAGAGGCTTTGGGTTCGAACTCGAGAACTCTGCGTAGCAGTACAATGTCGCTTGCTAGGTTATCGCTGCAATAAATATAAAAGAGATATCGTTTAGGACCATAAGCATTATAGTATAAAAATAGGACCCTTCCCTGTCCCCAATGATGTTTAAAAACTGTAGCTTTTAAAGATCTTGATATACATATGTATATATACACATATATATTTATATAATGTTACTATATTAACCGTGAAAGTATATGTATATTCCAGTAATTACTATATTCAATCACACGGTTACCACCATATACTCCTTAAACAAAGATTAATTATAAATTGAAGTTAGTGACCTGAGAGTGCGGCTCACATATAAACCACATAATTAAATGGTTATTACCATTAAATATTTACAAAATAATTTTACACCTATTCAAGTACATATAATAAAATTGTAACTGGTTGATATTTATACATAGGAGATATTTAAAAAATAATGTTAGCTATATAAACCAAAACACTTATTTTAGCCTTAATACTATGTACACTGACGGACTCATAAACTGCATCAATGTTCAAGACGCCTTTGAAATAAACATTTTAACCAAGTATTCAAACTTTTTATACAAATTTAAATTGAAACCTATAGTTTGGTTCGTTAACTTCATAACAGCGTAGTATCATATCCTTAAGTGTATGTTTGTATGCCGGAAAGCACCTTTCAATTTTTTTGAACAAAAACTATAAATTTAACAAAAATTGGCTTTGGTTGGATTATTGAAAATTGGTTTTTACAATTAAAAAAAAGTTGAAGCACAGTATTTTTTTCTTTTAATAAGGTGTATTGCCTCCACGTATTATAACAGATTCTAATCGGTTTCGCATAGATCTGATTAGTGTTATTAAACGGTATTGCGGAATATTGTTCCATTTTTTGTAATATCGCTGTTCTTATTGCTGCCACTGTTGTGGGCACAGGGTTTCTCGCATATACAGCTTTTTTAAACAGTCCCAAACATGCTCAATGGGATTAAGATTCAGGCTGCGTGCTAGCCAATTCATGGTACGTATCCCAACCTCTTCGCAATATTGTCGAACTTGTGCAGCGGCGTGGGGTCGGGCATTATCTTGCATTAGAGTCAAATTTTCGCCTATTAATCTCATGTACCAAGGTACCACGTGAGCTTCTAAAACCTCTGTTAGATAGCGTTGTGCTGTCAAACCACCTCGTCTACCGTTTTGACGAATCATGTCGATGAACACAAGTTCCGTTCGCCCGATCATCAAAATGCCACCCCACACCATACACGAACCGCCTCCAAAAGGAACACGCTCCTCAATGCAACTTAGAGCATATCTCTTCCCACATCGACGATAGACTCTTCTGCGATCGTCTGCACCATTTAAACATGTCCTACACTCATCGGTGAATAATATGGAGGCCCATTTCTCTTCAGTCCAATTAAGATGTTCACGCGCAAATCTTAAACTAGCTTGTATGTGCAGACAGTTTTGGACCATTTACGGACTCCCCGGTATAAAAGGGGCGATTGCCGCTTCTTTAAGCCTCCTTCTTATTGTTTGTGCACTCACGTTTACTCCACGCACTTCATTCAGCTCTGTACTTACGTGAGGAAACGGTTTCGTAAGGACCTGTCTCTACAAACCTTCGGTATACTCTAGAAACCGTAGACTGGTTTAAATTTAAATTTCTAGCAATTGTTCGTTGATCCAAGCCTTCCCGCACCAATGCCACAATTTGAGCGGCTTGTTCGGACGAAGTATCCATATTTAAGGTTACGAAACTTCTGTTGAGTTTACAAAACTAATAATCAATACTATTGGTAACAATAATTTAAATCGCAAATGAAAATAAAAACAAAATGTATTAATTTCAAACTTTACTATAATAACATACGAATTTGAGGATATGCATACATTTGAATTGCCCGGCTATAATTTTATCTTTTACTGCAGTTCTATTTTTAAATATTTTTTTTTAAGATTAATGGACAGTCTCGACATTTTCATTTAGTTTAATCTAAAAAGTTTGCATACTTATCAACAATATTAATTCGAAAGTAATCCTGAATTTTGATGCAGTTTATGTTTCCGTCAGTGTATTACGGTAGATTAAAATTTTAAACAAAATCGGAGTTTTACTTAAATTATTGTTAATGGATTTGGCAGCAATTCAGGTTCTATAGTAATATTTAATAGTACTAATTTATAATAGATAGCATGGCATAGCGGTGCTGACATTTATATTTTGTAATAAAATATGCAAACCTAATTTGTGACTGAATGCGATTAACCATAATTTACGTTGTAATATTAGTTTGATGGGAAAAAAAAGGTAGGAGAATTGACTTTTTCACAATTTATACAAATGTTTAAATCCTGTTTGAAAATAACAGAATCAGTACATGTAACTTACGTTCATTAGTGCCTGTTCAATATTAAACTGTCCATGTTATGGATACCTAGCATATTGCACGGTTGTAACAGACCAAAACCTCAATGTCTAGACGGATCTCCAGCCCGTTAGCCGTGCGAGAGAAATTTAATATACTTGTTTCTTTGCAATGTATTCCCGAATCGATAGTCAGCTATGGTCTACACCATCAAACCACCGCCAAAAGGCATTGTCCTAAATAAATAATTGCTGAATTAATATTTTTTTTTGAGTAAAATCAAGTTTAAAAATAACTATATTTGAATATTTTTCCTTTATATGTTTTATTGCGTATATTTTTATACGGTTTTATTTAACTTGCACCGTATATTGAGGTTTTTGGGTCAAATTTAGTAATTGTTTTTATATGTTGAATACAAATACCAAAATAATATGGTCTCTCTTGCAGCTACGATAAAATACAGCTTTTATACAAAGGTAGGATCGCAAAACGTTAGTCCTTTTGCTGAGGATAGAATACAATTCTAAATCCTAATAAATTCTGTACCTACTCTCTTTGTTGATGTTCTAATGTCCGACTTTGTCCCGAGGTATTTCTGTCAATAAAAAGCCCAAAATCACGAAGTTGGTGGTGCTCATATCCCCGTACCTCGGAGAGCATGCCGTCCTGCACCTGATCTCTCTCAGATCATTACGGATTATCGTTCCATTGGATTTTGAGAGTTAGGGAATAGAATGAGCACTTGTGTATATACTTGTAGACTATAATATCTACAGCGCAGATGGCATATCAGTGACCGAAATTCGGTCCGGTCGGGTCCAGTCTATTATGTTTTTTGTAATATAACTGTCCGTGCCAGAATTTCTCGTGTTATAAGAGTGGGGTAGTCGTTATGTCTGTACATAAGGCTTACGCAATCATGAAATGCACAGTGAAAGTCTTTAAGTACCTTCCCCTTATTATAAAAATAAAATTAATTACAAAGTACACCACGTACTGTAGAGCATTTTGTAACGAGCTGTAATTTTTTAAATATAATTTTAAGGATGTGCTGCATTTATATTTTTACATAATTACGCCAAACTGTGTAACAGTTCGTTGGCGAACACTGCACTCATTTAACAAATTAAAATTATGTATACACACATTCAAGACACATTAGTTTGGCATTTAATATAATATAGATATTGTAATGCATTTAGCCTATACCATATCTATATAAACATAGTCAAATACAATCAATATATAAGGATAAGTGGTAGGGGAAAGTTGTACGATACCTACATTTCACCATCTAAGGTTTAAGCGTAGCTACTGAGAATTACCTAACAAAAACACCAAACACCACCAGCCTTGTGGCACATACAGCCCATTATATACATATATATACGACTGCTCTCTCGCACCCGCCACGCCGCTGAGGAAGTATCATAAGTAGGTACAATATGCTCTATTTACTTGCTTTAATCAAATAGTTCTAAATTATATCTTAAATCAAATTGTTGGTAAAACTGAAACAGCTGACTTAGATATTTATATCTAAGCCTTCTAGATAGACAAATTAGTGCAGTATTAAATAATTAATAACGGATTTTGTTAATTACTTAATATTTTAACATTAGTAGTAGTTATAGTATATTTAGCACTATTGTTTATTATACTGAGTGTCAGTGGCACAACGGCGGCCAGACACAATTGGTTAATAGGTTTTCAATCATGTACAACAATTGACGGGTCAAAAATATAAAATAATTTATAATTTTAATTTCATCTTGATTCGTGTACCTAGGTTAATTGAAAACGCATATTTCAGCAGCGGTAGCACAAGCAATTCCGCATTGGAATTATGATCTTGAGATCGTCGGTTTGATTCGGATTGATCGGATCCGCAAGGAAACTCTTCTTACGGATCCGCTCCGCCGCTGCCTTTTGCGAGATAACGTCATCGCAGAGAGGGCCACTATCCAATTCCTCTCCATATCGACTATGGATTTGATCACGGCCAGCAGCGAGTGGTGATTGCCGATGACACCATAGAGGTTACGGCCCTGCACCATCCAAGCAGAACATTGCTCGAGCATGTGCTGCGCCGTGTTCTCGACACATTTGCAATGGTGGCAGATGAGACTCGGCTCCTTTCTTGTGACCGTGTGCAGGTATTTGCCGAAGCAACCCTTTTCTGCCAGGGCACGCCTGACAACACCTACACTTTTGGAAGAAAAGGATCTCATATTATCACCCTGCCCACTGTTCCAATACCAACTGAAACCGGCCAAGGGCACTTCCAGGTAGGCGACATGTATCCACTTCTAAAATAATTATTAATCGTTAGGTTAGCTAGTGGGTTTAACAAGAGTATTCAATTTGTAACCCAAATTGCTAGTATGCAGATAAAATATTCACTTTATGTTACGGTAAATAATTGTTTAACGCATGTTCAATTATATAGTTAGCTGCCATCTTTATTTTAGGCTATTCGAAAATCTTTTCCGTCTTTTTCAATTCGTATAATCAACCACCTCCCACACAATACCGACGATAATCCGACGACAACACCGAAACTGACGACAAACTGAATAAAATTAATTTGAAGGCCAATATATAAATTGTACTGAAACGAATATACTTGTATAAAAATACATATACATGGCAATATACATAGTCTGTATGACCATTGTCACTCTGTGAGCCACGTGATGGTTGGGAATGCAATTAAGTTGCAATCGATTGTATAAAAAAGAGATGCATATACCTATGTAAAAATGATAGTTATACCAAAAAGAACATGAATTTGAGCTATTGCGCGACACATGTTGATTGAATCCTTGCATAAAATAGTCAGCGAATGACAACAAAAGATTTTACCCATCTGTTATTCGCTGACTATTTTTTGTTATATTGTATATTGGATGAAAAGACACTAATTGTTGCTTGAGCCGCACATCTCGGTGGACAATTGAAATCACAACATAGTAACGCATCTAGCCTGTACTAATATTGTTGTTGAATATTGTGGCATAGATGTGTATAATTGCTAAGCTTATACACAAAGGCACTGTAAACTAACCTAGTCGGCACCTAATTGTGGACTAACATCAGGGCTTATTAACTTGTGTATTAGAATTCACATTTCACTAATTAGTAGATATAATAGTCGTATTTACTATTGTCAACCAAACATTGCAGATCCAATTCTATTAGTGGTAGTTTATTTTGTAGAAATTACTACCTTAATTTTAGAGGCTCAACTATCTCTACGACATGGACAAGGTAGTCGAAAGAACTATTGCAATTGTCAAGCAAAAATAAAACTCATAATGTGTAATGTGTGTCTGTACTGAAATGGTAACTTGAAAAATCTATATTAAGTTTGAAAATTTTAATAATGTTGCTTGTTAGGTGGCCAGACACAAAGATATTTTAGAACTACAATATCCTTGGCCAAACATCTATCATCTTTTGTTCTCAATTGTCGTCATAATGTTGCATTGGACATGGCCCTGTACTCTCACGTTTCTTTTTCTTTCTGTCCAGCTGATACTTTCCATGCGCCTCCAGAACCACATCGAATGCTTTCAGTTCTGCCCAGTCTTGTTGGGTCATTGTCCATGTTTAGTTTCTTGACAGTCACCGTATTATATTATTTTATGGTTTATCCCACTCCTCTTTTTACCACTGTATCACAGTGCAGCCACGTTCAGCAGAAGTGGCCATAAAATACACCAAATTTTAACACCCAGGTAAAGTTAAACTTTTCAACCCGCAACGAATTTATGCCGATTCAATTCCGATTATGTGTTTAATATAGAAAGAGTCAGGCATCAAAGCGCGAGACATAACAGAATATTCACGTGAAGCTACCTCAATAACATTTAGAAATCTATAGAAAAAATAAACATTAAGGCGCCTAATTTGTAAGCTATACCAACCTATTTATATCAGCCCTGTATTTAATTGTCCTAATGCTGGTTTGGGACCTCTTCTCAGTGTGAACCTTAGTCCACTACGCTGACCCAGTGCGGGTTGGCAGACTTCACATATCTTCTTTTTTATGGAAAACTCTCAGACATGCAGGTTCCCTCGCGACGTTTTTCTTCACAGTAAAAGTCAGAGATGCGCGTCTTGATGATTCACTATGTCTCTATCACTTCTGGTTTTAGGCGAGCCAATTGCCGTCTATCGCGCATTGTTCCAGGCTCCGTAAAGCTACTGAGCTTTAAGGGGAAATAAAACCAATAAGACTTGTATATCATACCAGAGACTTCAAAGACAATCACATTCACTACCAGTGTGCCACAGAGACAGAACTATAATACAGTACAATAACTGTTACTCGCGACTACGTCAGCGAGGAATTTAACAAAAAAAGTGTTTGTTCAGTGTGCAGAGATATTCTTCTAAAACAAAAGTAACCTAAGTTACTCCTTATAACATCAACTATCTGCCAGTGAAAGTCCCGTCAAAATCGTTCCAGCCGTTTTAGAGATAAGCCGGAACAAACAGACAGATAGAGAACAATTTTAAAATAGTTTTTTGGTAGAAGTACCGTATAAACTTTCAGGTGCATTTAGTAAAAAGCTGTTATTTTGACATTACAAACAGACACTTCAATTTTATTCATTTGTATAGATAATATAAAATGTACCAAAATGTCAAATAGCTATTATTAAGCGAATATTGAAACGGGTTACTGGTTGCAGCTGACGTCCATTTCTATTTAATTAGCGTAAATGCTTCTTGTGAAGTTCTAATTGATATAACAGTACAAGCATGGTGTATCTCATAGAGCATCCAACCGATTTACGTTTGTGCTTGTGCGGTGGCCGCAGCTAGGAGCAGCCCGCGTTCGGCAGTCTGTCTAGCTAAGCTTAAAACAATTTCGACACATACATGTATGTGTACGCATGTGTGTTGAGATATAATTATATTTTACTACAATATCTTGTATTCGATATTATATATATGTTGTATAAAAAAATGTTCTCATGTAATATAAGTTTCTACAAAGAATTTCAGAAATTACGATTTCTTTCATGAGACTAGTGCTCGTAAGAAAGCTGTTCTAAATAAAGTTCCGATGTAGTCTTTGTAAATAACACAAATAGTATTCTCCAAAATCAAAACAAAAGTCAATATAAATTTTCATTATAATGACATCGAAAGTTGATCGAAGTTGAAACGGTATTTTACTATAATTTAAAACTGTCACAAACGTGGTCACAAGTATATAAATCGGTCACGCTAAGTTGACTGAAACTTGATCAACACTTTAATAGTTTTGCTTATGTGTGAAAGTGATGAAAGTGAATGAAGCCAGAGAAGTGTGTCAGGATCGTAGCAAATGGAAATCCGTAGTCTCTGCCTACCCCTCTGGGAAACAGGCGTGAATCTATATATATATGTGTGAGTGGATTCTGTCTACGGCACTATTTATTTATCTTTTCTTCTTCTATTCTATATTATTCTATTCTCGTTTCCAAATTCTATTCTGCCCGAAATGAATTGTGTAAGTACATACGTAAGTACATATGTAAGTACTTGTTTGATGATTACTCAGGGAATTTGTGGTAAAGAAAAACAACTGGATATGTGTCGATGTGGTGAACTTTTTAATGAACGAAAGAATGACAAAGTTTATATCGAAAACGATAGACACTTAAACTAATAAGTGAGCAACTAGACTCCTTATATTGTTGCTATGAATTTTCTGTTAGGCGCTTCAACATGCCCCCGGGCGTTGAAGTTACACCTTCAACCAGAACACGAAACAGGCAAAGGGCAAATCTTATTGAATGCCCTCCTCAAGACACCAGCAGACGTCCGGATGGTAGCCACACGAACGATACCATCTGATCCAGGGTGGACTGCAACAACTCTTCCTAGCCGCCACTTCAAAGGTGGAAGATTCTCTTCTTTTACTATGACTAGTGATCCTATCTTCAAACTATCTGTACATGAACGCCACTTCGACCTTTGTTGAAGCTCGGCAACGTACTCTTTACTCCATCTAGCCCAGAAATGCTGGCGGAGTTGTTCTATCCTGTGATAGCGAGACAACTGATTCGTAGAATGGTCTTGAAGATTAGGTTGTGGCAAGGAAGTAAGTGGTCGACCAATGAGGAAATGTCCTGGTGTCAATGGTGTGTCATCCTCAGGATCCGAAGACAGCGGGGTTAATGGACGAGAATTTAAAATCGCTTCGATTTGCGTTAGAGTGGTGTAAAGTTCTTCAAAAGTTAAGTAACAATTTCCCAACACTCGCTGAAGATGGTATTTTGTTGACTTCACACCCGCCTCCCAAAGTCCGCCGAAGTGAGGACTATACGCAGGAATAAAATGGAATCTTATCCCATCATTGGCCAAACTTTTGCCTAAGGAAGTTGCATTAGATTTAAGAAATTTTGAGATATCATTGTATGCGCCAACAAATGAGGTACCGTTGTCGGAATAAATGTTAACAGGTTTGCCGCGTCGCGAAATAAATCGGTATAAAGCTAGTAAAAAATGATTGCTAGTTAAATCACCCACTAGCTCCAAGTGAATAGCCTTGGTGGTAAAACAAATGAATATAGCTATATACACCTTTACTAGCCTGCAACCACGACCTTGACGACTAGCGCACATTATAGGGCCAGCATAATCTACGCCTGTGCTCTCAAATGGAAAACCTGGAAGAAGCCGCTGCCGTGGTAAGTTTCCCATTAAAGGAGTAACTACAGTTCCTTTCATTCTACGGCAACGTACACATTTATGAAAGCAAGCCTTCGCCAAGTTACGGCCACCAATAGGCCAATATCTTTCCCTAATAGAAGCTAACAATAACTGTGGGCCCGCGTGCATTAATCTCTTATGCTCAAAATCAAATAACAATTTAGTAAATTCGTGAGTGGACTGTAATAAAATGGGATGCTTTTTATTGTACATAAAATTCGAATTATCAAGACGCCCTCCAACACGCATTATGTTTTTCTCATCCAAATAAACATTAAGCTTTAAAAGAGTGCTTTTCTTTGGTAAGCTATTTTTATCTAATAATATTTTATGCTCGGGAAATGATTCGTGTTGACTATGAAAAATTACAATATTTAATGCATCTTGTAAATCATTTTCTAAAAGAAATTTATCATTAACTGGAAGTTTTCTACATAATTTAATAAAACGAAGCACGTAAGCAATGGAACGCACAAGCCTTAAGTAATTCGAAAAGTGTTTAAATTTAATAAATGATCTATTACACTCGCTATCACTAAGAACAGCGCTCAACGAAATATCAGAACGAGTTTCGGGCAACATTTCTTGACCCAAGTGCTTATGTTGAGAAGGCCAACTGCTCATACTCAGCTTCAAAAAGTCTGGACCCGACCACCACAGATCATAATTTTGCAGAATATTAATATTGACGCCTCGCGATATTAAATCTGCGGGATTTTTATCGGTTGGGACGTGTCTCCATGTACAGTCAGCCGCCTTATCTAAAATTTCAGCTACGCGATTGCGTACAAAAGGCTGAAGCTTAGAAGGCAACATGTGTAACCATCCCAACACGATGGTCGAGTCAGTCCAACAATAGGTACGACTGATATTTGCTCGAAGAGAGCTGTGGACGTTCTCATAAAGACGCGCTCCTACTACTGCGCCGCACAACTCCAGCCTTGGGATAGTTGTGGGCTTGAGCGGCGCAACCCGACTCTTGGCCGTTAACAGGCGAACCATGTACTCACCTTCATCATTAATGCTTCTAATATATATGCATGCACCGTATGCGCGCTCAGAAGCATCGGTAAATATGTGAATTTCTAGCTCCTTGTACGAATCGCAAACTACAATACGAGGGATTCGAAAACTATTCAACAAAGGTAAACATTTAATAACATTGTTCCAGCGTATCTTAATCTCCGGGTTCAGTTGTTCATCCCATGACAACTTGTCTAACCACAATTGCTGCAACATCATTTTCATAATAATTACGTAGGGAGATAGAAGTCCTAATGGATCGAAGATCCGAGCTATTGCTGAGAGTAAATCTCGTTTAGTGCAAGCATCAGAAGTCATATTATTGGTTATTGAGAAACCAAGCTCATCGGAACTAGCATACCAATTGAGACCAAGCAGCTTGTCGGGCTCCCTAGATCCCATGTTCAAGTCAAGCGGTGAGTCCACAGACTCAGACACCAACTGAGGTTCGTTTGACTTCCACTTTCTCAAGGACATGCCAGCCGATGAGAGCGCCTTAGTGACTTCCGCGCGAATAAATTGTATCTCATCTAAATTCATACTCCCAGTACATAAGTCATCAACAAAAATATCATGCGTGATTACTTCAACAATTTTCTTATTGCTACATTCAATTCCTATTTGCTTGAGGCAACGCGTTGCAAGAAATGGCGCGCTCGCAGTACCATACGTGACGGTATTTACTTCATAGACCTTAATAGGTTCGTCAGTATTACTACGCCAAACTACTCTTTGCAGGTGTCTATCACATGGATGTACAACCACTTGTCTGTACATTTTTTCGACGTCAGCAGCCAAGACGTACTTATGTTGTCTAAACCTAAGAAGTATAGACAACAAATCGTCCTGAACTGTTGGGCCAACCATTTGCAAATCGTTTAAAGAAACGCCAGTCGAAGTGGGACAGCTCGCATTGAAAACAACACGGAGCTTGGTCGTGGTACTAGATTCGCGTAATACCCCGTGATGTGGTATATAATATCCATTTGAACCAAAATTAGTGTTTTTAATCTCAGTCATATGACCTAATTGTTCATACTCTGACATAAAATCATAGTACATTTTACTAAAATCAGGTTTAGCCTTTAACCTACGTTCTAAAGAGTAGAAACATTGTGTTGCCCTTTTAAAGGAATCTCCTAGAACAGAGGGATTTTGTTTGAGAGGTACACGCACGCAAAAACGGCCATCACTCAACCTCGTCGTATTTTTTATGAAATGATCCTCACACAACTTCTCCTCAGGTAAATAATGAGAAAGATTAACATTTGTCTCTTCTAATTGCCAAAACCGCGACAATTCGGACCTAGTTTTGCCCCAAATATCATCATTACTGGTGATATTTGCAAAATTACACCTTATGTAATTTGATAGTAATGTAAAATAATTATGACTAATAGGACCGGCGACTATCCAGCCTAATTTGGTTTCACAAAGTAATGGCATTCCGGTACCTAATTTTATTCTTTTTGATCCTAACAAGTCCCAAAAAAGGTCAGCGCCAATCAATATATCTATATCACTGGGTTTGTAAAAATTAGGATCTGCTAAGCAAACGTTAGAAGGTATATTAAGCTCAGAAACGTTAATTTCACGACACGGCACAGTACTGGTAATAAATGGCAAAACGAAACAATGAAGTTTGCAACTAAAATTATCATTTAATGACGTCATGTTAACACGACATGTTTTGCCTACGTGCGAAGACACGTTATTTATGCCAAGAATCGACATGTCTACCTGATTTGTAGTTAATTTTAATAATCTACACAGCCTCTCCGTAATAAAACATGATGTGCTACCGCTATCGAGTACCGCTCGAACTATATGCGCATGATTATTGTGATCATATAATTTGAGCAAAGCGGTTGACAACAACACATCGCGCTGTTTACGTTCGCCACAGTAAAAGGCAACGCCTGCCGACAATGCTACATTACTTGTATCGGAGGTGGGGAAAGTTATCGACGACGGAGACGACACGTTATTTATATTAGTATTTTGTGCGCTCTCATTATTGGTACTCGTAACACCTTTGGGTTCTGATAAGTGTATCAGTGTGTTATGCCTACGTTTGCACAATTTGCAACCTGGTTTCTTACAGTGGTTTGCAAAATGACCTGTCTTTAAGCAATTAAAACAAACCTTGTATGATGGCAACAACTTAAGACGTGCTTCATTACTTAATGCGAGGAACTGTGGACAATTAATTAAGTTATGGTCGCCGTTACACTTGGGACATAGTTTCTGTGTCAATACTTTATCGGAATTGTGAGGAGCTTGTGTTGTTACCATAGATTTAATTCTTGGACGCGAGCTAACGACAGACTGTATCTGACTACGTGACAGTTCTATAGTTTCAATTAAATCAGAACGAGTGCGCAAGAATTGAATGAACTTGTCGAATGTTATTATGCTATCTTTGTCCATACGACCTTTAAACTCCTCCCACTCCCTATACGTCTTCTGGTCTAATTTACGCGTAATAATATAAATTAAAAGTGTGTCCCAGTGCTTGACTGGTTCAGCTAATGATTCGAGTGCACGTAGGTTTTTGTTTAATTGGTCTATTAAACCCTTCAAAATTGTGGCAGACTCTCTAACAATAGGCTCTAAATTAAATAATGCTGATACATGATTTTGCACCAATATTCTTTTATTGTCGAAGCGGTCGCATAATAAGTTCCACGCCACAGTATAATTATTGGCTGAAAATTCTATAGATTTAATAACCACGGCAGCAGATCCCTCCAGAGATGCTCGCAAGTAATGAAACTTATTCACTTGATCAATATCGTCATTACAATGAATTAGACTAGTAAAGGTGTCACGAAATTCCAACCAATTACAGTACGAACCGCTGAATTTTGGTAATTGTATAGTGGGTAACTTAACTGGCTTATGTGTGTTACTACTACGTGTATTCTTATCACTGCTAACAGATTTTAGGTCTTGATTAAAATTACTTAATAAATTTTGTGCCCTAGACAGCGACTTATAATACAAAGACTCAAACTCTGAACGTTCTGTTAACTGTAGTTTGTCATCTTCCACGATGCATTCTAAACGCAACTGTATCTCATCGTATTGCTCATACAATGACTCCATTCTCCCAATACGCAACTGCAGCTCGGTGACATCACAACTACTTGTTGCTTTATCACTCAGCTGATCTATATAATTAATAAAAGCAGTTAAGCGGCCTTTGAAACTCCCACGTTTCTTAATCAAGTCCCTTTCTTCAGACATTTTGGGAGACGAGTGTTGTCAACCTGGAATTTATATAAACAAAATAAATTAACACAACACAACTTGTACTTATCACAAGCTAGCACAGCACTAAGTACCTAACTACAATTACTATGCAGTTTCGGCGCAATACTTTAATGAATATTCAATAATAAAGTTACAGAACTGACCAATAAAATCTAACTAACTTACTTACAAAGTTTTTAAGCAAATGTTCTAGAAAAAACGTGCTCAGTTACAATTACAAAGTATTTACATATGAAATGCAAGCAATGCAATTAACTACATAAATTTGACAATAGCAATACAGTCATTAATTTACTGTAGGCTGTAGCAATCTGTAGTAAACACAATTAATAATATCTACTCGTGAAAACTGTATCTAAGTACTATATAAAATACCTTTCTATGAGATAATGTGAATACAATTATTGTAATATCATTCAAACAAAATAATTAAACAATTATTATGCTTATTATATTGCATTTTTTTTTTTTTACAATATAATTTTATTTGATTGCGGCTAATTATCACAATAAATGAAAATATGATATTCACAAAACTCGGTATTTCATGAACCTAATGGAACGACACAATAAAAATAGGCAATATATAATTTACTGACCTTATATCCTTAAATAACTTATATAATACCTTACGAGTGCTGGGTGACGATATTATATTGTATATAATAACTAACTTTTACACCACAAAACTTCCAAACCGGTAAAATGACCTTCGTCAAGGTTGATCGGCGAATTGAATTTCTTCGATTTAAATAATTAATCCTTTAATTCCTCAATATGTAATCCACTTAATAGCTTGAACTTCGCTAATTCAGCATCCGGCTCGATAAAGGACCAATGTTTGATGATTACTCAGGGAATTTGTGGTAAAGAAAAACAACTGGATATGTGTCGATGTGGTGAACTTTTTAATGAACGAAAGAATGACAAAGTTTATATCGAAAACGATAGACACTTAAACTAATAAGTGAGCAACTAGACTCCTTATATTGTTGCTATGAATTTTCTGTTAGGCGCTTCAACAGTACTTATTAATTCTATGAGTCCTGTATAAAAAGTAAACATGGCTACTTTTCATTCATAATAACAAACCTTATTTTGCGAACGGATGAATTGCAGGTGTGGTGACTGAATATAAAATGAAAATTTTAGCCTCCTTCCAGAAACACAAATAAGACACAGCTCGGAAATAAAAGCCTTATAACACTTTATCAATTTATTTGCTTATTTTTATTAAATTAACAGTTCAACACTCACTTCGCAGCTTGTTATAGTTCATATCATAAATTGTAAATTATTATAATATTTCGTACTTCACAATATCTACAGTAACACTTTCACAATCCACGGTTCACGAACGAATGCCCGATGCCGATCCACCACAACGGCTATTATCAATATAATGACTATATTTATTGCCAACGGCAGTTGATAAACTTCCGTTCTACATTAAATATTTAATATAATATAATATATTTGACAGATATTGCTTGATACAAATACTTTTCACCGATTAAATATTTCTAGACGGAAGTTGATAAATCTCCGTTCAGTAATATCTATTAAAAATAGTTAATAGAAATATTACTAAATAACAAAATATTAGATAGCGGAATTTGATAATCTTCCGCTTAGTATTCAATATATTTTGTAGAATTTAGTCAAAATAAATACCTTTATAAACTAAATATTCGTTGACGGAAGTTGACGAAGCTCCGCCCAATAAATATAAAATATCCATCAAGAATTAGTCGACATAAATACTTTTATATAACTAAATATTCGATACCGGAAGTTTATAAACTTTCGTTTATTGTTTGATGTGCTTTGTAAATTAATATTCGTATATAATTATAAATATTAGTATGTTGCTTACACACATAACTCGATAAAGCATAATGTTGTATTTATTCCACACGCAAAAAACGACGAATAGAATTAATTAATATTTAGCTAATCAATTTGCAAATAAAACATTACGCAACCTGATTTGATGTTTATAACATCAGGTATTTATAACTCATCAATTCATTGCAATTACCTACACATCGAGGACTAATCCGAAAACTGGCAACAATTTCACTATAATTCATCCATGACAAGTGATATTGGTTTGCAATTGACAGTAGATTGTAAGTTGATTACGTGGCAGCTATCACGATGTGTCATTATATCGAGACTAGATTGAGTTCGTACTGAAACTGAACTTAATTTTGGGGAGAGACATGTCAATTTTTAATTAATTTGAGATTAGATTAGAAGTTAATTTAATTTCTAATCTAATCTCAGTTCGATCAACTTTGATTCCTTGTGTAGATGACTTATCAGAATTGACTAGCTGCTTAAAAGCCTGTTTGCCTAATCCATCCTTCAATTAAGCTACTTGATATAGATTGGACTTTGCTAATATCATGATTTACATATTTTATTAACTGCATGAATCTGCAGCCTGTAGATGCGAAACAACAGGGTAAAATAGTGCACAACAACATGGCACCGCATTTCGATGCGATGCTGCCTATACACGTTGCTATAACAGACATCGACAGACACCATAATGGCTGGTGTTGAGACTTGAACCGCGCTGTAGTCTATTCTTCGCGCTTAGAATACGTGCGAATACAACCTATTCTGGTCTACTGTCCTGCTAATGTTAAAGCAGGTAATGAAACTAATAATCAAGAAATATTAAAATAGATTCTTGTTTTTTCTGAAAGTTCTAATATCGTATATAACGATAGCAGAACTTTCAGAATTATAGAGATATCTAACATCCACAAGCCCTTGAGTTATGGTGTTCAAAAGTTCGTATATAGGGGCTTTCTCTTACGAATCATTTTTCTGATATCATATACAGCAACAGTATTGGATAAATCTGGAAATGTTTGGATTGGATCTAGTTATTTAAACTGGCGATTACAATGTAATAACTGTAACATGTTAAAGTCTATGGCGATGTTGCGTCATGGAATAGTACGATGTGCTAGTGCCCTCTAGTGCATTCAACGGTATAGGAGTTTCAAGCGATGTCTATAATGCATCGTTTGATGCTACGAGTCTGTACACTATAATTATCAACATAAAACAAAAACCACTGGGCTTTGAAACTTGAAATTTTGCTAGTAGCCTTAGGTAATGTAAGCATTCATCACCTAAGGACTTTTAATTTTATTCCCGAATCCACCTGTAGGTATTGGTTGTTTTCTAAGATGGAAATTTCGAGAAATACCCTAATTTAAGAATAATAAAACACGTGTTTTACCATTTGCATGGCATCATCGTCTACCGGGCCGAAGCATTTTTTGCATTCATTCTGCTTATTCCTTCTGTTTCGCAACAACTCCACATTGGTGACCCCGACGTGATCTGCCAGCACCCGAAGTCGATGGAAACAGCCTTCACAGAGCAGATCAGCAGCAGCAACCATTGCCATCATCTTCATTTCTCTCACACAGCACCTCTTCAGATGAGCAGTTATCAAGTCGCAGCCAACCAGCCAGCATCTTCGGCCTCGACGAGGACCACCACATGCCTGCAGCAACGCGCAGCCTGGTCTTCCCTATGGCCTCACCATCGTCACGGCTTAACCCACTACACACACGGTCCATGCAAGCAGCGCAGATCGCACACCAGCCGACGCATCGACACACTAATATGAACTCTGGTCTGTTTGTCCAGTTGTAAAATGCTATATATTATGTATATAGTTTTGTTATGCGTCAGATAGATTATTTATTATAAGTATTTATATAAAAATATTTAATAGAGAAGATGGTTGGAATGTACCACCAGCTTGGGATCCAGTAATAAAAATAGTCAAACCCAAGAAGAAGCAAACCACAGCTAGACTTCATGATACTTTGAGCTCATTCTGCGTAAATAGAAACACCAATGATTAAATTATGTTCGGGTACTTTGAAATAACTACACTGGAACATTGAGACAACTGCCATCTTAGTCTCCCCGTGACCATGGCTGCTGAAAAGCAACCGAAACGTCGGGGAAAGTGTAAAAATAAATTAAATCTAAATAGTTTAATAATAATTTAATTAGCTTAAAAATGAGTAGGTAAAGTTTAATAGTAGTAGTAGTGTAAAAATTTTCAAAATTTTGTAATAAAGTTTCAAATAAACAACGCGATAAAATCCGTATATAGCAGTTTAATTTCAATAAAAATATTTAATTTAACAATAAGTAAGTAACTAGGTCACATCACTCCCCCGCAGAGACCCTAACTAAAGGCGATAATAGTCTGCGAAATGCACCCTACGGCCTAACCATGTTCTTTTAATATTAGAATCCTCGGTTTTTGGCGTAGAATTGATGACAGGTGTGTTATGTTGATGTTCTGTGTTACTGTTTGTGTTGTCTGTTATGGTGGTGTGAGTATCATTCAATATATAAGCTGGTTTTATTCGGTCTATCGATACTGAAACGATTTTACCATTAAAGAGGCGTTAAAATACTTTCTCTCCTCGTTCAAGGACATTGTATGGTCCATTATATGCTGGCTTAAAAGAGCCTGAAGAAGCATCATCACTCAGAAACACGTGAGAAGACGTAGCAAAATCTTTGAAAACAAATACTGCTCTTTTATTACTGTGTCTTGACGTTGGACTTGGTCCCCGACCAAGTTCCAAGTTCCAAGTTCCTGGCGAACATGTATAACCTGGCCATATAATCGTTTACCTCTATAGCATTCGGGTCTTGCGATTGGAGTAAGTCTTCGTACGGCGCAACGTTTCACCATAAACTAATTCGGCTACAGTTCCATGAATGTCCTCCTTATAGGCGCTTTTGATGCCCAAGAAAACTAGAGTGAGAGACTCGACCCAGATCGCGTTACCATGATACGTGATTGCGGTCTTAAGTTGCCGATGGAAACGCTCAACCTGTCCATTGCAAGCTGGATGATACGCAGTCGTCTTTTTTAATCCAGCTATCTCTGACAATCGCTTGAATAGGGTTGACTTGAATTGCCTGCCATGATCCGTGATGATTTGAATGGGACAGCCAAAGCTTGCAATCCATCCACATAGGAGTGGTCGTGCCACTGTATCTGCTGTAATGTCTTTGATAGGTTTTGCCTCAGGCCATCGCGTAAAGCGATCGACGGCAGTGATATAATACTAGTATCCTTGTAACAGCGGCAATGGGCCTATTAGATCGATATGGATGTGCATAAAGCGACATCGTGGCAGCTTGAAGTCGCCAAGCGGTGCAGAAACATGACGTGTGATCTTCGATCGTTGACATGCTGTATAGTTTCTCGCCCATTCTCGGCAGTCTTTTTTTATCTCTGGCCACGCGTAGCGTTATATATGTCAATATACGACATAATACGTCCGATTATCGTTATCTCTTTTGTACATTGATATTTCCTACGGGCCCAATGTGACTCAATATCTTTAATAACCTCCTCTGTTAAATATTTACTGTTCATATTTCCGCTTAATGTTTTAAAAACTAACACCCTATCTCAATATTGGCGATATGGTTTATGTGGTATATGTGGTTTATGTACGTATAGTATAATAGTGTTATGTAAATAAGTAATATAAGCTAGGTAAGTACTTAATAGGAAACAATTAAGAATAAAAACATTTGCAATTAAATATGTTTGGTGTTAAATATACAGCATGTAACAATATTTAATTTCGTTTCATTTTCGTTTTTAAAATGAGAACTCCCGCACTAGTTATAATTCCTGTATCAGGGAGACTTCACTATCATTCATGCGGTAACCATATCTAATCTTTAAAAAGTGAAATAAAATATTGCATCTAAAATTGAGAAAGATGTACTTAACAAGAATATTGTATGATTTGAGTTCGTGTACAGTAAGAACCAGGAAAAAAGGCTGAGGAAGTAAACAAGACAATTGTAAAAGGGATCGTGGGAAAGGGAATGCTTAGGTGATCCTTCATTTATTGATATCATATTGACCAAATTGGAGTTATTCTGCCAAAATTCAGGCTAAGAGTACCCTTAAATTGACAAATGGGCGCATGAAGAATGTAACCAGAATGAGATATGCCAGGGTTTGATGAAGTGGAAATCTGTAGACTCTATCGACATAATCGAGAAACAGGTTAAGTATTTGTTCAAACAACATATTTTATAAATATATCCTAAATATTAATATTATTAGCTATTTATTTTGATGACAGCAGTTAGATTATAAGCATAATATTATATTGTAATATAGAAGTGAAGCCATGTGGTAAAGTTATAATCAGAAAATATTAAATTATTAGATAAGCGATTAAACACTAACGATAAAGTGTTTTTACAGCATTATATTTTTAATTAGAGAACGTTATGCTGCTTAACATCGCATTACATTCTGTGGAAATTAAGAAAACTGCTTATTATATATAACTGTCTTGTTTGTCACACTTATGTAGGGGTATCTAAATATTATATAAAATATATTATATACAACACGATATGTGTAACCTCAAATTATTCCTTGCCGTTTTAGGCAGTTTAGGTAAGTACATTTTAATATTTTTATGCTAATGGTTATAAGATATCTATTATTTAATATTTTACCAATGGTATTATTAAGTAGCTAGTCGGGATCCCTTCTTTCCGCATAATGTTCTTTGTCCTAATATACTTCGGCATAACGATTTTGGCACAATTTGTTTTCGCATAATAATACTTAGGCATAATTTTTTTAGGCATACATTTTATGTTGGCATAATCATCTTAAAGACTAATTTGTTTTGGCATAAATTTGATTCGCATAACGTCAGTATGATGATATAATGATGAGTTTCTGTAACAATTAAATAAAATTGTTGGTTAAAAATTTAATATGCTGTGCAACAAAAGTTAGTGACAGAACCGAATTACTGCAAAACCGACTCTACGTAGTCTTAATTGTCCTACCCCTAGAGTGTAATTTAAAATCGTGTAGAAGCGTGGGGCCGCCGGAGGCCCGCAGCGCCCGAGCCGTGACAGAAACTCTGCCTGCTGCATGCTGACTCTGCGCTGAACTTTATGCTTAATAAATTTATGCTTTAGAATATTATGCTTAATCATTATTATGGTTAGAGAAATTATGCTTAAAAATTATGCGTAAGCTGTTATGCGTAATTATATTATGCGAAAATATAATTATGCCAAACAAAATTATGCTAAGTTATATTAGGTCTTAACATTTTATGCTAATGGATAGGGAACCTAGCTAGTCACTAAGCACTACTTTGCACTTAGAGCCCTACCTCACCGAGAAGCCACGGCGAAGTCGTCGGCTACGTATCTTTCAATTCATATGAATTGAAAGATATGTTTCAATATTGAAACGTACGGCAGTTAACTCACTTGGCGACGTCGCCAATTTGGAAACGTAGCGACGACCAACGGCTCTCTGTTTGAAGTCTAGATATTCTGGCACGCTAGCAACGCTCCCAAAATAATTTACACGAGCAAGCTGCGTCTCACTCACTCAGCATCCAACCGGCCGCCAAGACAGACGCCATACACGTGTTTTTGTGGCAAACTTAGAGAACTGACTGGCAGATGGTAGCCACTGTGTAGACAGTGTCTACCATCCACCATACCAGGAGAAGTCCTGGCTTCTTCTCCTGGCTACTGAAGGTAACCATCCCCACGTAGCCGGATACATCGCCATGGCTTTTCGGTGAGGTAGGGCCCTTAACGTTGAGAGTGAGATCCCGTGGACTACAAACGATTGTTTGAGTCAGCAAAAGAACTCCGATAAAGGTTCTTTTTTGTACCAGCGGCTTATATATTATGTGGTTTTATGATTATGGATAATAATTTATATTACTATACTACTTGTAAATTAAATTAATTCTGTGATTTATTACTGAAATCATAAATACATAATATAATAATATAATATTTATTTATTTATTGATTACAATGGTAAAACATGAATACAGTCCATAAAATAATTAATATAGGTAATTTAAAATATTGGGGCCTATACTAGGGTAAACCTGTGCCACAGGCGTTAAGGGCACTTACAATATACTACTAGGAACTAAGTAATATACAATTAACCATAGTTATTATATAAATATATGCAAAAATAGGCCAAGATTGTAATTATTATCATGGAACTTGTCATTGCTTATTTAACAACAATCAACAAATCTTCAGTATCTTCATAATTTAAAGTTTGTAGGTACCGACAGACTATCCGCTTAGATCTTATATAACTTAGGTGATATATAGCTGTTTGTTTATTTATCTTGTTATAAAGAAAAGGCCCTAAGGATGCGAAAAATCTATTTGTAAAAACAAACTTTGATTCAGATAGTGTGGTGCAGACAATATCTTTTCGTCTTTTCGTGTTAGTAAGGTTGATGTTATACGTAAGCGTTGCGTGCTGTTTAAGTACGGTGTACATTATAAAAAGCTGTCGGTAGGGTCAGTGGGTTGCTACCTTCACAAGCACTCTTTGTGCCCGCTCAATATTTAACATGAAGGATTTTCCGCTACCGCCCCATGAAGTGATGCAATATTGAATTAAAGACTGACACAATGCCTATAGATCTGTATGATGAGTTTGTGATCTGCAATAAGGCGCAATTTTTTGAAAACAACTAATAATTTGCGTACTCTGTTAGTTAAAGCAGATATGTGCTCTTTAAAGAAGAGTGTGCCGTCTAATATAACACCTAAATATTTAATATTAGTAGTGTTAGAGATAACAGGATAAGTGCAAGCGGTAATGTAATTACAGTAATGTGCATATAAATTAATGTGACTTAAATGAGGTTGGTGTCTATGCATACAAAATTTAATAAATTTAGTTTTTTCGTTATTTAAGGTGAGCAGGTTATGTTGAAGCCATTTGTTTTCTATATTAAACCCGCACTGTGCATATTCATAGACTTCCGCAATGGAGTTAGCGTAAAAAAGGAGCGCAGTATCATCTGCGTATGAAACAATTTTGACTGGACTATCCAAGTCCATCCTAATAAATATTTAAATACATCTTAATAATTTAAAAAGGAACTGATCGTAGCTCGTTTTAATATTTTTTTACGTACGCGTATATTGCGACATGAATGGAGTTTCCTCAGAGAACTTTAGACTACAGCATATGATACCATGGACGGCAGTGGTTTGAGTGGTCGCCTCGCCACTGCCGCCACGCTGAGTGATTCGATGCCCACACTGAGCAAAAAATGATGTGGTTCACAAATGTTTGTTCAGTGTCTGGGTGTTATTTGTGGTTGTTGTTTGAATGGTTGTAAAATCCCCTGCGCCACAGGAATTATTCCAAAAAAGAAAGAAATTTACAGGCTAGGATAAACCCTTTCCAGCCATAAAAGTAATCTTATGATTATGAGTCAATTCGTCGATCGACGATTTGATTTGTTTGCTTTTTTGTTATATATACCTAGTCTCACACTTATATAACTTATATAAGCGTAGGCAGATGAGTATTATAACTAAATTTCAGCTTAGGTTTTACATTCTACGTAATAGGGGAGGAGTATATTTTTCAAATCGTATAATATTGAATTGCAGCAGTTAGAACGCCGAATACTACCGAAAGTTAAATTTCGCGCGCATACGCGGTAGCCGCGAGTGTACGAATGAAATGGAAGTACCACTGTCGCGAGCCTACGTGGGAGTATAATAATAATAATATAATAATATTCTACCACATACACACAACACCATCTAGCCCAAACTAAGCAGAGCTTGTACTATGGATACTAGACAATGGATAAACATACATATATACTTCTTTTTTTTTGTAAATACATACATATTATACATAGAAACACCCAGACCAAGACAAACATCCATATGTTCATGCACACAAATGTTTGACTTGTGCGGGAATCGAACCCGCGACCTCAGGCGTGGCAGTCGGTTACACTAACCACTACGCCATCGAGGCCGACCGAGTGAGCGCGCGCGCTGCGTCATAATTGCATGGGTTAAGTAAAGGAAATTGTATCTTAGTTTTATTATTAATTTCCATTATTTTTGTTTAAAATTAGATTATAATGGTCAATTTAACTTCAAAACGTGCTTGAGATCGAGAAAAATTGTTGATTTAGTGTAAATAAACTGCGATAACGTCCAACAGCAACATAATCAAATATATATATACATAAAAGTCCAAAAGCCAGTAAGTTTAAATACTTAAAATGTTTCTTTTTGCTTGTGCTATTACAAGATTAATTGAATTAGGAATCCGATATTAATTTTAAAATAAGCAATAGATATTATGAATAATAATCAATATTATAGTTACAGTTTAAATGTTCCTTGAGTAGAGTATTGAATCTGGTAGTTTCGATAGTTTTTGGCGCACAGTATAAATCAAGTAGCATCGAAAATGCCATTTTCGATTACATACATGGCTTTTTTATGTCATGTATGTATCGAAGCTGACATGTTCGATACTATACTTAGTACTTTCTCGAGAAACATCGATTGAAACTGCCATTTTCGATGTTTTTGATTGGACCGAATTTATTACTTCGTAAGATTCGTGAGTGACCATAATAAATTTGTATAATTTTTTATTAGATAGCATATAAATTTAAAAAGTAGCTTCATAAATATAACATATTAAGCATTATTATCAATTATTTTTATATTGCAAAATGTATACTTAAATGGTATTTTAAGTACCTGCAACGTGACTTGAGGTTAGTAAATAATACTAGGTATTTTTTTTTAGCTTAACCTCTGCCCTCGATCTTCAATGAATCTGATTGTAATGCGTTAAATGATTTGGTGGATAAGGTACTCTTCCTAGATAGAAATTTATCCCAAGAAGAATTCCATAATTTTAATATTTCATCCACAAAACCATCTATCAAAATCCCTGTTATCATCCACCAATCTTGATTATTATGGATAGCAGGAAAATGACTACCATGCCTTCTCCAATTACAAATTTTAGATCAGAATCACAAAACATAGCTTTCAGTAATACTGTCATTACCTCGCATTCAGACCAAAATGAAGAACACGAGCCTGGGCCTTCAGGACAGTTGGGTGTTAGTTATCTTGAAATGTTAGTACCAAGAGTAGATTCATATATTACTGTGTCAGAATATATTTCTCCAGGTAGCAGTGTAGGTAAATAAAAATCTACATTCAAAACCAACCCCGGAAGAAGGACAAAATGCTCTGAAAACTGGATCAACGTTAAAATATAATACATAACATAATCTAATATGATCATCATCATTATCTATACACAATATAATCTAGTTATCTTTATAACTAAACTATGGCAGTACATCAACCGACATGGAACGAAGCATAAATGAAAAAATAAACTACGACTTGTTTGTTTCTCTTTCTGTAAATTAAAATGTTTTGATAAATTTATAAAGAAAGAAGTGCCTTCCTACAGAGTTAAATAACTTATATATAGACATACTTAGTTTACAAGAAACTAAATTTAAAGACTTGATCTATTTATGCCGTTCCGGAGTAATGCATAAAAATTTCACAGGTTTAACGAAAAAATAAAACATGTATGTTTTGAGGAGTGGCTGGAGAGGCGGCATGGCGCTCTCACCTGCCGGCTGACACAGGTAATGACTGGGCACGGTTGTCTTGGCCAGATTCTGCGTCGCATAGGCTGGCAGGAGATGCTCGGATGTTATCACTGCGGCGACTGCCGCGATGTTGACACGGCGCTGAACACTTTGGCGGATTGCCCAGCCTGGGTACCGCAGGCGCCGTGAGTTGGTCGCGGCAGTCGAATTGCCTACCCTCTCGCTCCCGGCCGTGGATCAGTCTATGGTCTTGAGTGAGAGATCGTGGAACGCCGTGATTTTAGAAGTAATTTCCATCAAGAAGGCGGCGGAGCGGGAGCGCTTAAACCCTCTCCCCAACCGCGGAACCAAGCGCCATAGGGCGCGAGATGACCTCCAGCCACCCTGAGGTTTGACCTGGGGGTGATTGGAGGGCTTCGTGGGCCTGCTCGCCACCCGATCAGCACCAGATCCGAGAAGCGACGTGCGGTTAACACGCGCGCCTCTATGTCGTGTGTTTGTCCCCCAACAAGGGGACACAAGAGGAAGTCTTTTTACGTAGTGACCTGCTGTCTCACAGAGCGGGCCAAAACATCGACGGGGTCGCGATTGCGTCCACACTCTATGGTTATATCGAGTAAAACTGTGGTAGGTTTGGGTATCTTTCCCTCGGTGAGCCCGACATAACCTCGCCCCGCGGAGAGGTATGCGTTAAGGCATTCCACCATGTAAAAAAAGGTGTTATTATTATCTTGTATTGATGTTGAATAATAAACATTTTAAGAAGTTCACTATGTTGTATACCTATTGTAAGGAGATGTGTTTATATGATGGGGGATATAACTGGGGTGACTTATTACCTATGGGACATAGAGAATTATTTATTTTTATAAATAATGTTATGAAGAGCTATGTTTTTGTTATTTCCTTAGTTATTATAGAAGAGACATGAGTAAATTTTGTTTTGTAATGTTTGTGATTTTATCTTCTTATAATAATGCTAAAAGATTGCATATATAGTATAGTTAAAGTTAGCCATAAACATAAACTAATTTTCACTATAGTTGAAATCAGTTTAAGTATAAGAGCTTCCGCATCGATTTGAACATTCGCATCCATATCTGCATCCGCGGATGTAAGATTTCAAACATCCGTACTCACATTCGCATCGGCGGATGTAAAAAAATCAGTTACGAGTCCGTTCCCTCCTCAAGGTTCGCCCCCTAGTAGGTATTTGTTAGGTTTCCGCGAAGCAAAGCTCCATCTTTCTATGAAAGGGGCGAAAATCAAGCTCGTAGCCAAAAAATCTGCATCAGGAACATCCCTGATATTATTATACGATACGAGGTCTATATTATTATTAAGGACAAAATCTTGACTTGACTTGACAATACGATGGTTAATTATTGTGAAGTGGGTGGATGTCGTAGACAAAAGACAAATAAAAATAGTCTTTTTTATCATTGTCGAAAGATGAAGAAAGGTACGTTACGTTATTAGAAAGTAGGAAGGTACCTACTTACTTAATTTTAAGCATTTAGATTATAATAGTTCGTAGAACGGTGAGTGTTTTTGTAGATCGGTTAAGTGTTTTTACTTTCTCGTTTACTTTCTCGACCCCGTAGTACTGTAAGTAGGTACGTAGGGTAGAGGAAGTTTTGTAATACCGAAAGAAAAAGTTTGTGTTTCATTCATTTCATTACGAACGAGTTTGTGTGGCGTGGAGTTCTTAATTGATAATAACTAATAAGTGATCGAATGTGACTTTCACAGAATTATTAATATTTTAAAGCAATATAAAAATTCGAAGTAGGCCCTTTCGATATATTTTAGTGTACGTATTTCCGGGTAAGTTATCGAATGTACCAGTTTCGATATAGAATCTCAGTTACATTTCAGAGTATATTATTGTAACTGAATTTCCTAAAAATCGTATAATGATTTACTGATCTATCCATAACACACTATTTGTTACCCTGACACAAGCATAAATATAATTTTTCATAAGTTTATCATAATTTATGATAAAGTTATGCCAAAAATAAACTTCAAATAGCTCTCCCGTAAAGTAAGCACTTTTCACTTTTAATAAATTACGTAGGGACCGTCGATATAAAAGTAGTAAGTTTTGTCAGGTTTAACATCTGCGTTTTACCTGTGATGGGCCAGAGAAACAAAGTGTGTAAATAGAACACTAATAGAGTAGACGACATAAAGCGTAAGGCACCGAAGGATGGATATAAAGTGGTTCCATGTTATCCCAATTACTTGTATTCTAAGCAAAATAATTGTGATCGAAAGATCTCGGTTGACGGTGACTAGAGGTATGCATGAGCTCCTTTTGTATGATTGTACGTACATAAATCAAATTATAATAAACAAGCAATGTAAAACAACTTGGATTTGTAAAAAAGTTAAAGTTCTTCGAATATTTTCTACTTTTCATAAATTAGATTGTACATATTATGTAACTCTATTTCTACATACACTGACAAGTGCGCAAGTGCAATCACCAATTTAGAAGCTTATATATATATATATATATATATATATATAAACTTATATACTATACACATATATCTATATATTATTATTAGAAAATGGATGATATTTAGTTTCAAATTGCTAAGCAAAGTAAGCAAATAGCTATAGAAGTTGTTGATATTCATTCTCGGCATATTTTCAGAGATTCTATTGTGCTTATGCGAAACCAATTAGCAGCTAAAAGTGTCGACTGGTGCGGCGCTGATCACGCCATCACGTTTTTAGTGTGACCGGCGATCCGGAACCGTTTTACTCATAGTTATGCACAGAGTGCCTTAACTCCAGAGAAGTCCTGCGGGCGCTCGTGGAATTTTTTTCCAACCAGCCAATAAAGACAAGCTGGCGACAAGGCCCTAAGTGACTCTTAAAGACAATGGGCACTAACAATTAGCACGCCACAAGCTGCTCTGCAGTCTGTGCGCTTTGTAGTCAAGCCGTCGATACATTTTTGTTTATATCACAAGGTAAAGATGATATTTAAAAAGCTAGTATACTCCAATATTTAATTAATCTCATAATGAGATAATGACTGCCCCAGAGACACTTATTATTATTTTCAGGGTTATATATTAGTCTATATTTTTCCACTACAGGGCAAAGACCACCCTTTCGTTCTTCGGCATCTCTCTGTTATGCGCTAATTATACTGTTACTATGTTTCCAAAATTAATTAAGAATGGACATCAGCACATTGTTGAGCCAATTATTGTAAAAATGCTTTATTCTTAATAAATAATTAATAAATTATATTACAGTATTATGCAAAACTTGTGACGCTGTGTATCAACGTAATTATACAAAAATACGAATCATCCTAAGATTATACAAATTGCAAAGAGAATTGCTCGTTGATGCCATTCAAAAAGTTAACAGTGTACAACATCTCCGAGGAATGTACTCAAAATCGGCTCCCTTCGAGATCGCAGTAGAAGTATATAATATTCAAGAAAAGTTCAGACTAATGTTAATGACGCATCATTTTACAAAACGTAATATGTCAATGTTTTCTACAGACTCCCGTAGTGGAGACAAATTCCTTAAAACGGTAAGTAATGATACGTTATTGATCTATGAAACTGCATGTTTTATTAGAAAGAATAATCGGATATTATAATAATTAAGCTTCACACCTACATGCACCATCATGACCAACAGCTTATAGGGTTTGAAACTGAAGTGACAATTTAAAATGTTATGTCTTATTTCTGAAAATACTTTGTGAAGCTATGGTAATGTTGTATTGTGTGTAACATTAATAGACAAACAGTAGGTCGGCTTCATACAATCGCTTGTTTTGACGCACGCACACAAATACGCGTATTTTACATAGCTCTAAGACGTCGGTCTTGAAGTCAGCGATTGCGGCCCCGCAATCGCTGATGCCGGTGGCGGCGCGGGGAAAAGGGCGCCGCAACGCAGACCTGGTCTCGAAGCTAGCGGGCAGATCGCGCGGTACTAGAGCGCCGTAGTGTTTTGTTATGAGAAATTAGTGTCTTTGTTCGCGACCGAAATGTCTAAAAAGCAACGACAATATTTTTTTGATACAAACGTCGGCAGCTATAAAGCAAAGATCTACATCAATGTAGACGCGTGGGCACCGCTAGACTGGCGCGCACCGCTCGTCTGCACTCGCTGCCTTCGAGGCAAGTTCCATATAAATCTATGCATTAAATCGCGCCGCTGCCCGCACCGCCACCGCCGCCGCGCCGCGCCCGCTGAGTTCGTGCCCGAAGAAACTTATTTATTTTACTTGGGTGATGCACCTTATGCATATCCCACCCACAAGACAGAGAGTTATGTTGGGCTCTCTTAAGACTTCGGACCTACCAACTAAAGCCCCACGGTGCGATGTGCCAACTCGCTGCCTTTATGGTGAACTATAACTGTAACTACCTATATGGCCAGAACAATAATTTCAACAGTCGGCCCACCCAGTAGTGCCCTATGCGGGCTTGACGACTGCGGGCTACAACTCATGGGCGATGCCCCAGCACAACAAAGGGCGTCGCTCCAACTCAATGGCCTGTGGGGGAAATCCCTATTCACCCGCCCGCAGACCGCACTGTGCACTTGATGCCGCATCAGGTGCGAATTACCGCACCTGTGCCACCCGGTCCGCTGACGGCGACCCGGATCCACAACAATCACGGATCCCCTCCGCCGCGCGCTGCCTCCCTCCTCGACATGAAATTGGGGAGAGATCAGAGAGATCATTCTCGTCCGGTGCCTTGCTACGTGCGGTTGTGATATTATAGTTTATTTCTGTTTTTACAAATACTTAATTTTAATACATATTTTAAATTGTCTAACAGTGTAGAGAATTATCGGTACCTCTCTTACTATCTTGTGGGTTTACCCATAAGACGCAGCAGCCATATTGGAAACAAGTATTTGTGTCTCACTCATATGAAGACTTGAACTTACCTGGTTGGCATATATTATTAATCGGTGACAATTGGAAATTAATGTGAGTAAACCACACAAAGTAAATTACACAAAGTTACTTACCGGTGGGATTTGAACCCTCGGACACGCCGCCACCGCTCGCGGATTTATGCCTCCAGACCAGCGATACATGTTCGCGGTAAGGAAAATTAGACGACCGCTTCCTACCTGACAGTCCGTCCGACCGTTACCAGGATAAGCGAGCGACATTTTTGTTTTGTTTGGTTGACTTGTTTAGTGGTGCAGGATGAGTTGCCCTCCTGCTAAGTCTGATTCTAATCCTGATCCACGCGCAGTGACGTCCGCAACCGATCCTGGAGTTACTTGTCTGAAGCGCAAACAACCTGAATGCACCCATTCGAAATGATAAACTCCGTGGCACGCGAGTTACAGGATACCTTGAAGTCATTCAAGACTGATGTTGATTCAAGCTTTGCGTCTATGAATATAAGCTTTTCTGAAATCAAATGCGAGCTGGACTGGACTGGAGCTCACTTACAAAAAATACATCTGAAATTCGCAATGAATTATCTATCCTACACGCTGATCAAGAAACCCTGAAAAACGATTATCTATTCTGGAAAGCAAAGATAGTGATTCTACATAACGCCTTGACACCTTAGAAGCGTCGTTGCAATATACTTCTGACCAGTATGAAGACCTTACGAAGAAGATTGATACGTGAGACTCTCGTATTTCCTCTACTAACAACTCTGAGGCACTCATAAAACAACTGGAAGGGAACATCGATACGTTAGAGCAACAAGCTAGATTCTGCAACATAGATATTTCCAATGTACCGGAGAGGCGGGGAGAGAATCTCATCACTCTTCTGGAGGTCATGGCAGATAAAATGAAGTTTCCAATTGGACAAAAAAATATTATTTCTGTGCACAGAGTTCCCCAAAAACACATTAACAAAGAGAAACTAAAAAACATAATGGTAAGATTCTCCTCGATACTTTTTCGTGACAATGTGTTAAGTGCTTACCGTCTGGCTAGGGGCCTAAAGTCTGGCGAGCTGGGTATATCGGGTTCTTCTCAGACTGCTTATGTGAATGAGCATTTGACTTTAAAAAATAAATTATTTATTCGTGAGTGCCGTCTTGAGGCAAATAAACATGCTTACAAATATTGTTGGGTCAAGCATTCGACTATCCTTGTTCGGCGCACTGATACATCTATATTAAAAATGAAAATGTAATAAAAATGATTTCTCTAAATTTAAAATCAGTGATAATGATGCACCCAATAAGCAAAGTTAACTGTAGTTTAAGTTGTTATGCTAAAATTTTTCTTGAGCAAGGATTGTTTTGTGAGTTTTTAGATTTCACTAGAGTTACTTTAGGGATTTATAAATAACGTGTCATTGTAATGTCTGTGGAATGTTTTATCACCTGGATGCCTGTGGTAGCATCTATAAAAATACTTTATCTTTTTATTCACACAAATTGTATTTGTTTGCTACTAGTTAGTAATTTGTTTTTAAATAATGTCCATATTTCTCTATGACTGATGCACTTAATATTATTATCAGAATTGTCGGGGCATTCGTGGAAAGCTCGAGACAGTCTACATGAATATTTTATGTAATATTTATTACATAATCATATTAAATGAGACATGGGTAATTAAAAAATAATAGCGAATTTATTGATCAACGATATAATGTGTTCCGTTGCGATAGGGATCGATTAACTACCGGCAAAAGAGAGATGGTATTCTGGTTGCTATTTTGCGATCACTTCACCCTATTTTAATAAACCTTACATGTATTGAATTAAATGCCCACATTGAACACTTGCTTATACAAATACCAAGTAGCGATGGTGCTAAACGACATGTTATAAGCGCTGCTTACATACCCCCTAGAACACCTGATGATATATATAACTCATACTTTGATATGTTGTCAATTGTACTAAATAGTCCTACCACACACTTCTTTTATATTATAGGTGACTTTAATTTGCCTAATATTAACTGGGCACTTAGAAGCACTATTGGCTCAGGCTGTACAGACAGTTCGTCTAGTACTCGGTCTTTATTTAATTTTTTATCTGAGTTGAACGCTGAACAATATAATAGAATACCTAATATTTGTAATAGAACACTCGACTTACTAATCTCGAATGATAACTGTAGTGTAGTTCAAGCTACCGACTATTTGATCCCTATATATACCTACCATCCTCCTTTCACTGCTATGATTTTTCCTTACCTGAAATTCGCTCATATGCAACGCTGCCCAGTTATTAAACTAAATTACCAGAGAGCTAATTACGATGCTATTAGAAATGATTTATCTGTAATTAGATGGAATGATATCCTAAGTAATCAAACTGCTCAAGAAGCTGTAAATACATTCTACGACCATCTTTTTGGTATTATCAAGAAACATGTCCCTCGGATTAAATGTAAAAATTCTACGTTCCTTATTTGGTTCAGTCAACCCTTTATTAAATTATTCAAAAATAAATCTAAAGCATGGATCAAATGGAAAAAATACCAAAATCTATCCGATTATGAGCCATTTTCCCTATATCGGCGACGTTTCCGTAAAGAGAGCGCTCTGTGCTATGCCAATTATCTTAATAATGTCGAACAAAGTATCTTTGAAAACCCTAAATACTTTTGGAATTATGTCGCTGATAAGCAGAACAATTCAGGAATTCCTAATAACATGCGTTATAATAAAACTTCCACTAGTGACCCTCGCGAAATATGTCAGTATTTTTCTCAGTATTTTAAATCGGTATATGAATATTCTACATTAGACTTACATACTTGGGTCCCACCATCATATTATAATATTAATTGTGACATAATCTTTGATGCTGATATTAACGCATCTAAAGTTCATAAGGAGCTGAAGTCATTAGATCCGAAAAAGGGACCAGGTACTAATGGACTACCGGCACAGTTTCTGAAAAATGTTGCTGATCATATTTATTTTCCAATTTATGTACTATTTCGCAAGTGTTTGAATGAGGGCCAACTACCAGCTATTTGGAAGGAAGCGAACTTGACACCGGTTTTTAAAAAGGGTTGCAAGAATATCGTAGCGAATTATCGTCCCATCTCTATTTTGTCCACCTTATCGAAACTTTTTGAAAGACTGATTCATAGCGAAATTTATCCCCTTTTACATAAGATCATTATCAAGCAACAACATGGTTTTGTCAAAAATAGATCAACAGCAACAAATTTAACCGATTCTGTAAGCCATTATTTTAAAAATATGGACAATCGTTGCCAAACTGACACAGTCTATACGGACTTCCAAAAAGCATTTGATAAGGTGGACCATGAGTTGCTATTACACAAAATTGCCTTCAATGACATTCGTGGAAATCTTTTGCGAAGAATAATTTCCTATATAACTAACCGTACGCAAAAAGTAGCTATTAACGGATTTCTATCTGACCAAATTTCTGTAACTTCCGGCGTCCCCCAGGGCTCTATTTTAGGCCCTTTATTATTTGTTTTATTTATTAACGATATAGACTCTTGTTTCCAACATTCTTGTTTTTCTCATTTTTGCTGTACGCAGATGATTTAAAAGCCTACAAAACCATAAATAATTTTTTGACAGTTAACTTTTTCAAAATGATCTACATCGACTGACTAATTATTGTAGACACAATAGGCTTTTCCTGAGTTTGCCCAAATGTAACACAATATCTTTTACAAAAAACATAAAGGTATACAACTTTAGCTATTTCTTAAATGACCAACCTTTGATTAAAGTCTCTTCACTAAGAGACCTTGGTGTCGTCCTAGATTCTAAATTGCATTTTGACATTCATTCATTCATAACATCATCAAATCAGCATTTAAAATGTACGGTTTTGTTATGCGTAATACGAAAGAATTTAGAAACCCAAATACTTGTAAAGTAAAGTAAAGTAAAGTAAACATTTCTTTTTCAAAATATATGTAGGTACACGATCTAGTACAAATATTAGAACACAGAAAACAAAACAAAAAAAAAGTACATATATCATGAAAAATGAGGTTACCACTCAGGTTTATTGTTGGTTTGCGATTGATACCTCAAACCAACCCTGATATTATTTGGTAACCCCAAGTGACGCCCGGACGTACATCAGCTACTCTTGTAATAATTTACAAACACAAAACACAAAACTACGTAAGATATATATTACTTATATAAATTATAATTGATAAACATATAACATATAGTATATATAAAATAATATATAAAAATATAAATTAAAATAGATATAACATGAAGAATAAATAAATTGGCGCCATAGTATAATGTTTATAAATATAATATTCTATAAAAACCCACTAACGGTTGCCATACATGATTTAGCGATCCGATATTTAAATGTCTTGTCTAGCCCATCTTGCTTCTCGCTTGCACCTAACGGTGTCTCACTCGTCTGGCAACGCGATTGCAACGGTGGCGAGGAGCTCGCGTGATTCAATTTGGACGTCGCGCCGCATCAACGCGGTGGTCGCGTGACCAAAACATTGTGCAATAATAAAGAACCGCGTCCTTTGATACGGATGGAATGTTATTGCACAAAGCCAACAAATCGAGGAAACTACCACTGCAATGACAACCCAGAACTTAATTATTACAGGTATGCATAATAATAATAATAATATTTGATATAAACTATAACTATGGAACACAATAGTGAATTGGATTAATGCTAACTTACTATCTACTGCATATGTTTTTGCTTCAGGTTCTACGTTAAAAACCCTCACAATGTTCAGAATGTTCCATGTCCATGTCCCATGATATTGCAATGATAACATCTCAGCCTCAGTGTAGATACCTTTATATAACGCTTGCCGGATCTTGTACCGAGTTTGCTACTATGATCTGGAACCCATATTATAATAAATATGACGAATCTTTAGAAAACGTCCAAAAAAAATTCCTACGAACACTTCATTATAGATGCTGCCACACTTATCAGTCATATAATTATCTACTTCTACATACAATTTGTTGTCGTTAAGAGACAGGAGGCTTCTTCTGGGAACTATGTTTTTGCACGGCATCATTCATAACAGGTATGACTGTTTAGAATTAACAAATAAACTGTGTTACATTGTCCCCAGAACAATCATGCAAAGGCAGGTTCGTCCGCATCGTCTCTTAGCGATTACCACTGGTCATGTTCCTAATACTAACGCAGGTTTAAGAACACCTCTTCGACAGCTTGTAGATAATTACAACAACTATTTTAACAGCACGGATATTTTCATGCATTCTGCAATCAAATACAGAAAATGTTTACTGGAGTCTTTAAGTAACGCAACAGCTTCCAAGTCATGTGCCTAATTTCCATAGTCCATATACATTTTACGTTACACATGCACGTACGATATAAATAAATGATTATTCATTGTAAGAGTATAATAATTAAAATATATATTTATAACTAATGTATTGAATCCATCCATATATAATTATGATTCTTTGTTTTTTATAGCATGTAACATGTTCCATTTTTATATAATATTTTGAAGTAATAAGTGGATAATACTGTTGGTAGTATAATTAGCACATTTATATTTAATTATAATATGTAATTTTTAATAAAATTGTATTACTTTTTGTTATCCCAAATATATAAATAAAAATAAATAAGATGTGACCGCTACCCAATTACTTTCCCGATGGCGACGACGGAAGCTCACGGTCGGCATCGACAGGAAAATGCCAACATAGAGATATCGATACAGCCATGGTACCAGTCCACGACTATGTCGACATCTCCGCCAATTGAGAGGATGGCCTCACCCCACGAGGTGAAGACGATGTGGGAGGGGCCGCTGAGCCGAGCCTCCCAGGCCGTTTAGACCTTAAAAGTCGCAACCAAGTGTTCTGCAGGGCGCTTGGCTTCCGCGCACGCCGGGCAGTGTGGGGCAGCCTCCCACGAACCGGCGAGGTGCCCCGGCTGACCGCGCGGGAACAACAGTCGCTGCGGTCTACGGGACTCTGGCACTGCAAGCGGGCATGGCCCGCCGCACCACATGGGTCGGCGGTCCAGGATTTTAATGCTGGCCGAACTCCAACCCACGAGGAATCTTTCGGCGGCGGCCAGCTGGTTGGCCGCTTGAACGGGGCACTGCGCCCAGACAGGCCCAACCCCTAATATAACCTTGACGGTTGGTGCAGGGGAACGCTTAATATAAACAAAAAATAAACTGGACTTGTCGTAGAGAGAGGGGATGACCGCGCGTACAGCACGTTTCCCGCACAAAACGCAGCAATACGTACTAGTGATGTTGCGTATATACGCATCCGCATGCGCAATCGCGGAGCTTCCGCATCGATTTGGACATCTGCATCCGCACCCGCATCTGCAGTAATTAACGCGGATCCAGATATAGCGTAGGTTACGATAAGAAAGAAATCAGATGTTCAGTAGTACGTGTTTAATTTATGAAACTTTGCAAAACAGGCTTGAACCAGCGAAGGCGGTGATATTAGATACTTTTTATTAAATAAGATGAACAATTTTCAGCAACATCCGCATTCACAATTGCGGAGCTTCCGCATCGATTTGAACATTCGCATGCATATCTGCATCCGCGGATGTAAGATTTCAAATATCCGTATCCGCATAGGCGGATTGAAAAAAATCAGTCACCAGTCCGTTCGCTCCTCAAGGTTCGCCCCCTAGTAGGTATTTGTTAGCTTTCCGCGAAGCAAAGCTCCATCTTTCTATTAAAGGGGCGAAAATCAAGCTAGTAGCCAAAAAATCTGCATCCGGAACATCCCTGATATTATTATACGATACGAGGTCTATATTATTATTAAGGACAAAATCTTGACTTGACTTGACAATACGATGGTTAATTATTGTGAAGTTGTTGGATGTCGTAGACAAAAGACAAATAAAAATTGTCTTTTTTATCATTGTCGAAAGATGAAGAAAGGTACGTTACGTTATTAGAAAGTAGGAAGGTACCTACTTACTTAATTTTAAGCATTTAGATTATAATAGTTCGTAGAACGGTGAGTGTTTTGGATCTACCAAAACACTCACCGTTAAGTGTTTTTACTTTCTCGTTTACTTTCTCAACCCCGTAGTACTGTAAGTAGGTATATAGGGTAGAGGAACTTTTGTAATACCGAAAGAAAAAGTTTGTGTTTCATTCATTTCATTATGAACGAGTTTGCGTGGCGTGGAGTTCTTAAAAGAACATAGGAAGGGGGCAATGACATCATGATTTTTATCTTCGAGCGACCGATCGAAATGATATAAAGGGTTGTACAGTGCATTGTAAAAAAAGGTTGCCGGTTTTACCTAAAACATGTTCTATACCTACATACTTATAATAAAACAGTAAAACCAGAGTATCTGTCCTAAAGGTTAATAAAAGTAACAAAATATGATACGACGATTTTTAAATTATTCGTCCTTTTCGCTAATCTCTGAAAGTACTGGACGGATCTGAATAAAAAAAATATTCTGCGTGATGGACCTATCACGCTTTGTCTAGCGGCTACTCTAAACCAACTCAATCAAGACTCGTTAGAAAATTTTTTTGGAGCTGCCATTCCAAAGTTATGAAACTGTAAAAACCTTATACCTATACAATTGACGAGAACATTCTCTAAACTTTTTCTCAGCAATATGATGCAAACTTATCGCTTTAGTTATTGCCAAGAGGACATTTGCGAACTACTTCAGAAAGCAGAGACCTTTTTTGAAAAGCCGAAACCTTCGCAATGTCACTTCAGATCCAGAAAACCTTCAGCAGTAGCAGAAGTTGACTATCGTTTTGACTTACCGGCAAAAAACGCATTAACCTATGTATCGGGATATTTACTATAAAAATGTAGTAAAAAACGTAACTGCAATGACTTCAGTGCTCAATTATACGATAAACGGTAATATGGACGATACCTGATTATACATTCATTTTAAAGCGTATAATAAAAGTTCGTCGTTTTACGGAGGGCTGAAAGTCCCACCGGAGTCCTTTATTGAATACACGGAAAATTTGAAAAAAACTTAAATTAATTTTGATAAAGTCTTGATGAACCGGCCGGGAAACACTATAATGAATATGCTTTAAAATTTAATAATTTAATTCCACCTTGCCTCTGTTTTCCAAAAGATTATTTAATGATATTATTCACATGATTCAAAATATTTTCAACGGTAAAATTTAATAACCGTGAGTTCAAAGATGGAAATAAAATTATAGATCATTTTATAAAATTAAAGCATATTTAAGTCTACCAATTACCTCGCGTTCACTCCATTGCATTATTCATAAATAAGAAAATTTAAGTTTCAATTCAGCCATTTTTTTAAATTTGTGTTCTTTGTACAAACCTAACGATTTCGCTCGATGACGGACTCTCGCGGTGTACACGGGAATCTCGACTCTCGGCGCGCGTCCGAAGAATACGTTTTGTCCTGCAGCGTCTTTTGTAGGCTAAAATAACGTAAGTATTTTAGCTTTTGTAAAGGAGTGATTTATCTGTTACGTAGTAACTATTATCTAATATTGTCTTCTGTTTACGCGAATATTATTCATTGAAATTAAACTACTATATGTGGATTTTATCGCCTTGTTTAGTTGACACTTTATTACATAATTTTGAAAACTGTTACACTACTACTACTATTAAACTTTACTAATTTTTAAGCTAATAAAATTATTATTAAAACTATTTAGATTTAATTTAATTTTACACTTTCCCTGACATTTCGTTTACTTTTCATCAGCCATGGTCACGGGGAGACTAATATGGTAGTTGTCTCAATGTTCCAGTGTAGTTATTTCAAAGTACCCGAACATAATTTAATCATTGGTGTTTCTATTTACGCAGAATGAGCTCAAAGTATCATGAAGTCTAGCTGTGGTTTGCTTCTTCTTGGGTTTGACTATTTGTATTACTGGATCCCAATCTGGTACATTCCAACCATCTTCTCTATTAAAATTAGGATGATTTTTGATTTCAATAGCCTCGCGAAGCATCCTTGGTAGGAATCGGTGTTCTTTAGCGAGAATCTGTGGTTTGTCAAATCTCAGGTAGTGGTTAGTCCTCTGTTGCACATGTTCACACACAGCAGACTTCAACGAGCGTTGGTGTTTTAGATCAGCTATGTGTTCTTTTATGCGGGTGCCTATGTTTCTCTTGGTTTGACCCATGTGTAAGAGTCCGCAGTCACAATCTATTTTATAGACCCCTGCATCTTGTAAAGGTAGTTGACACTTGACGGATGGTAAAAATTGAATTATCTTCGTTGTCGGCTTGATGTATGTATTGATTGAAGCTCGCTTCAAGATGTAGCCAATCTTGTCAGTGACACCCCTTACATAAGGCATTATAGCAGGCTGGCGCTCGACTGTGGCTGGCTTTTCTCGGAATCTGTGATAGCGGCGCGGTTGTTGGAGCTTATTGTCTTGCAATACTTGCTTAACATGTTGAAGCTCGGCGTGCAGGTGTTTCTTGTCTCAGATCCCATGGGCTCTCTGAAACAAAGACATTCCCACGGTAGCTAACTGTTTAGGATGGTGGTCAGATTCACCGTTTAAGTACCTATTTGTATGGGTCTTTTTCCTATACACAGTGTGGCTCAAAGTATGATCAGGATTCCTGATGACAAGTACATCTAAGAAATCTAATGAATTATTTGCCTCTAATTCCATATGAATGCTGCTGAAAAGCAACCGAAACGGCGGGTTTCAATAGTTTTAATAAAAATGTTATTAGCTTAAAAATTAGTAAAGTTTAATAATAATAGTAGTGCAACAGTTTTCAAAATTATGTAATAAAGTGTCAAATAAACAACGCGTCCGTATATAGTAGTTTAATTTCAACTATTATCTAATCTGTGCTATTAAGCCTTCGTCGGCCGTGCGTCTGTCGTCGGTATGTTTGTCAGCAGGCTTTATCTCATGAACCGTAACTAGAGGGATGTAAATTTCTCAGACTGTGTATTTCTATTGCTGCTATAAAAACAAATAAATTGGACTGCACGTAGTGGTTTAAGTGATCTCCTCGCCGCTGCTACCACGCCGAATATTGTGTGTTCAAATCCTTGTGTGATCCACAAATTGTTGTTACGAGTCGGGGTGTTCTTTGTGCACGTTGTCTGAATGTTTGTTAAGTCTCCCGCGACACAGGAATTATTCGAGACGGCAATTGTCTTAAAAAACAAATGGATAATGGATAATCAAGAAAAGGAATAAAATATAACGAATTTAGCAAATTGTAAGGTATGGAACCCTTCGTGTGCGAGTCCGACTCGCGCTTGACCGGTATTTTGGAATATGTTCAGGTTCACAAATTTTTTAAAAATAAACTCTATTGCGAAGCGCGCTTATTTATCTTTTCGAATCGACACATAAATCATTTATATTTTAGTAACCGACCACATGTTTTATAATGGTTCTTTGTATTCATTTTTTTGAGCACTCATTGTCTTCAATACCTATACATAATAATACAAAAGCTGTATGTTTCGTAACTAATTGCAGTACAGGATTACCAGGACAATCAATTACTTTAAAGCTCGTACCCGTGAAGTTAATTTTGAAAAAATAATATTTAATTATTGCAGCGTAGCGTAGGCGCCTCCCAACTGGCTCTTCGCCGAGTACTGTGGCTTCTAACTTCATGCGTGGCAAAAAATTGTGTGATCCACAAATAGTTGTGCCGGGTCTGTATGTTCATTAGGTGAAGTCCCAGCGCCACAAGAAATATTCCTAATGCTACGCGAACGACTTCGAAGTATGCTAGTAACACATACGACGACCTGTTTTTGACGATTGACGATTGACAACCTCGATGGCGTAGTGGTTAGTGTAACCGACTGCCACGCCTGAGGTCGCGGGTTCGATTCCCGCACAAGTCAAACATTTGTGTGCATGAACATGGATGTTTGTCTTGGTCTGGGTGTTTTTATGTATAATATGTATGTATTTACAAAAAAAAAAGTGTATAAGTATGTTTATCCATTGTCTAGTACCCATAGTACAAGCTCTGCATAGTTTGGGCTAGATGGTGTTGTATGTGGTAGAATATTATATTATATTATTACATATTTATTTTTAATTTTAGTTTGTTTGGCGTACCATTAGGATGCAAGATTTAAGGACAGAAATCGATGAACTTGTGAAAATGATCGAAGAATTTGAAATTCGAGAAGCAGAAGGTCAATTCACCACACATTTCTTAGATACTGTCCACGACCGCATAAAGAGGTTGCGTAGGAGTGGACTAATGTTGGAGAAAGACCAAATAAAACAAGTATTTACTGAACTGCACCGTCAGAGATCTAAAACACCAAAAAAACCGCCAACGAAAAAACCTAAGACAAAGTGGAAACCGGCATCTACATTAAAAAATAAAAATATGTTACTTTAATGTTTTTGTTTCTATCGCATACATATATGTTATTATACCAGTTACAACATTTTCGTTCTTATAGATTCCTTGATAGAAATACTCAATAACATGGATTTGGGAATCGAAACTGAGACCTCATACATAGCTATCGCTATCACAACCGCTACGCCACCAAGTCACTAAAACACAACTGCTCTCTTCAATCTCCTTATTTTCTTAGACTTATGAGACGTCAAACCGACACGATCAGAAAAAGATCAGGGACGGGACCTAAAGCATTTCTTACTTTTCCTTTCTGTAATCAAGAATAAGTTGACAGACAAGCTTAATAACTTTTTGATATATAATATCGATGCAGCTGCTAGCCATATTGTAATCCTGTCGAAAAATAAAATAAAATATAAAAAGGAATGTAAAGAGTACTTTAATTAAAGATCATTAACTAAAGGCGTTTGGTATAAAACTGTACAAAGTAAACATCCTCATAATCCGTGGTTTCCCAATACTACTCTTATTAGCCAGTATATAGTACTGTATATAGTATAGCCCACAGACTTCGTTCTGGACATGCCCCACTCAACAATTTTCGACATCACACAGAGTGCGGCACTCTTGACGATGTTCATCACCTGTTGGTGGAGTGCGTCAGAACCCAGGAGCTAAGAACTATTATGCTTAAATCTCTTAAAATTCGTATGATGGATGTTGGTGCCTTCATAAGTATTTTAGCTGAGCCTCTGTCTAAAGTAGCTATTTTAGTTTATAAGATAATAGATATGGTTGAGTTAAGGTAGAATATAAATAGTTATTAAGTTTATAGTATGACGGAGCTGACATGGCTGTATGTGGCTGTAAACTCCCAAACAAAATAAGATCTTTGATGGCCTGAGTTCATGATCCGCAACCGTAAATTAGTCACTAGAATATACTTTTTATAGCAGATAGCATTTTATGTTCTTTCTATTTTGAGATACCTGTGGAATACTAATGTTTAAGATTGTTACAAAAGAACGTTTTTCTCAAAGCTAACTGTAAATATGTTTATAAAACGAATGTTGAGCTTCGTAAAATATGACACTAGATTTTGCCCGCAGTTTCGCTCGCGTAAATGTAGGTTAGGTTGTTAATAACAGCGGCTTATTCTGGATAAAAAAATACCCTCTGTCCTTTCCTGCACCCCTGACTGTGTATATAAAATTTCATGATGATCGGTTGAGTAGTTAAGGCGTGAAAGCGTGACAAAGAAACTCACATTCACATTTATAATATTAAGTTAGGATTTTAAATTTATTATTATTTGATTTTAAAAAGGCGTTCCACCTTTTCACAAAAAATTGTTAACGGACGCTCATATGACAACTGCTGGAACAGCCAACGGCCAATTAAATCACTTGACATTAGTTTTATTTTAACACATTGACTTTTGACTGCACGGATGGCGTAGTAGTTTAAGTGATCGCCTCGCCACTGCCTCTATGCCGAGTGTTGTGGGTTTGAATCCCACACGGGACTAAAATTTGTGTGATCCACAATTGGTTTTTCCGAGTCTGGGTGTTCTTTGTGTCCGTTGTTTGAATGTTTGTAAAGTCCCCCGTGTCACTTGTGTCACGGTGAACTCTCGCACTAGGTATAGATCCTGATTTATCCCTAGCGCGGGAGTTGTCTTTTTAAAGAGAAAGAAAAATAAAGAATCGTGTATAAACCCAACGACGTACCTACTTGGTTGTGAAACTTATTAAAACCCACGTGCATATGGACGACGCAAGTAGCCGGCGCGGACCATATGCGCCAGCTGATCACACAAGTTAAATGTGCGAGCTACTTACCTGTCCATGCAGCCACGCAAGTAAATATGGACACAACGTTTATTATTTAAACATTAGGTATAAGAAAGCATATTAAAAAATATATATATATATTAATATAATATATATATAAATATATATATAAGTACGTGATAAAAGTGAATGAAGCCAGAGAAGTGTGTCAGGATCGTAGCAAATGGAAATCCGTAGTCTCTGCCTATCCCTCTGGGAAACAGGCGTGAATCTATGTATGTATGTATGTATAAGTACGTAGGCTAAGTCGCGGCTAACAAATTTAATAAAAATGGAATTGTATAAATATAACCGTGTTTTCACAGCTAAATACTTGACTCAATTTATATTAGGGGTTAAAGTATGGGCACGCCACAATCGTGGCGGTAAGACCCGTTTTTGAGGAGTGGCTAGAGAGACGGCATGGCGCCCTCACTTCCGGCTGACACAACTAATGACTGGCCACGGTTGTTTTGTCCAGTTCCTGGTATGGTTGCCCTCTCGCTCCCGGCCGTGGTTCAGTCCATGGTTCAGTCCATGGTTCGGAGTGAGAGATCGTGGAACGTCGTCGCCTCCTTCTGTGAGGAAGTAATTTCTGTCAAGGAGGCGGCGGAGCGGGAGAATGAGCGCTGAAACTCTCTCCCCAACCACAGAACCGGGCGCCGGAGAGCGCGAGACAACCTCCAGCTACCCTGAAGGTGGTAGGCTTTGTGGGCCTGCCCGCTATCCGATCAGCACCAGGTCCGAGAGGTGGCGTGCGTGTTCCCTCTCCTCCTCGCCTCTAGGGCGGGACAGTAGGGATTTTAAAAATAGTGGTGACCAAAGGGTAGGGCTTATCGTGTAGTGGCCTGCCGTTTCATACGGCGGGCTGAAACCTCAGCGGGGTCGCGACTGCATGTGAAAATGATTTGCGCGACTCCGCCGATTGCAGTTCTGTCAAGGAACACCGTGCTAGGTTTAGTCGGTATTACCGGGAAGTCCATTACAACGGTTTCTCGTGCAGTGTGAGGTCTTGCGTTATCATGGAGCAATAATGGTGAAGATCGATCCACGAGTCGAGGCTGTTTCACTGCCAGTTTCGCCATCATTGTTAATAACAGCAGATGTTTACTGTGCGTTATTCACATGTGTGGGCGGTCTTCTACGTGGTTCGTTCTTTAAGTCGAAGTTTCCATTATGAAAGCATTTAAACCAAAAACGCACGTTGCGTTCATTAGCAGTCTCCTCTCCAAACGCAACGTTGATATTGCGAGCCGTTTCTGCCGAGTTAGTCCCGCGTCAGAACTCGTATTAAAAAATTATTCGGATTTTCGAAGTATCCATCTTTCCCGTCTAAGCTAAATAAAAAAAACAATTAAAAGTCGAAAATCGAACGTTGCAAATTTTTTAAAAGAAGAATCTTTTGGGTATTATGTGAGTAGGGTAAAATTGGAGCTTCTGCATCACTTGCTCTCGCGTCGCCGCTCGAGCTGCGTGATACAGAAGCCCCAATTTTTCAACTGAGAACGACAATGTGTATAGTAATCTGATTGCATCGATTTAGGTGCACGTTGATTATATTATTTTGCATGAGACTGATTTATGTGCTCGCACATCCGATGCATGCCGACCGTATGTATTGCTCTTGATTCATCGGGTATCCGCCTGGCAGATACGGCAGTAGGTACGTATTGGGTCCCGGATCGCATAAAATCCGAGCTCTTACTCTATTCGCACACATGTTGCTATTCAAATGTATAAAATTATGTACATTAACTAGAAGAAATATTGGAGAAAATGTATGTCTAGATCTTACAATCTGGAAACCGACAATAATTATCTAATACTATCCCTACGTAATATATCTATTTATCACGTAATATATAGACAGAGATAGATTTTAATAATTAACAAAACGAGTAGTTCTTTGTCTGCACATTGTACAACTTCATGTTTTGCGGCACAGATTTGCTCAGGCTTTCGTTTTCGCTGGCTAGTAAGCTTGGCAATTTTCTCCTGAAGAAGTTGTATTTGTTGATCCTGGAGTCGCTCAACCTTAAAAAGATCATCTTTTCTTGGTTCTTTCTTTTCTTTTAGAATGTTTATCTGTTGTTCAAGGTCTATTAAAACATCCTTTTTATTCTGTTCATACTTTTTGATGGACCAAGATTTTTTGTCTACTTCATTCATTTTAAAAACCAATTAGATATAGAATTATAATTAAAGCAATAGTATTTCTCTGAATTATTTTATGTATTTATGATAAGTGTATAATAAAAAGGTAGTCTATATTATTACAATTATGAGAGTGTAATGAAATCTCATAGCTGATATAACCAATTTATAAATATTTATAAATAATTTTACAAAGATAAGTTGGAAGAAAGGGATATTTAATAAGTAAAAATGAAAAATATATATTATACAAAAAGTTTATTATCGGAGCACCATATTTTTAAACACAAAATATTTTTCAAAGCACATATTTAGTTATTATAAATACAACTATACAAATCTATAGAATATTTATATTGATCATACAGACTTAAAAAACTAGGACAGCCTTTATCTTCTAAATTGATCACATTACTGTTAAATAAAATATTTTTTAACCATAACACTTTTCTACGGCCTTTAATATAAATAAATTTATCTTTAAAAATATCTAAAATTAAATACTTATAATTTGAATATGGTATACATCCTTCACCCCAATATATCTTTCTGTTACGTTCAATCCATGCAACTTGGCGTCTTACTTGTTTTGTTAAATCGTAAAATGGAAATGGTGGTTTAATGAAAAACACTTGCAATTTGTCATTACACAATATAGCAATTACTTTTAGCACAAATTCATTTGCTTCCGTTTTAAAGTCTTGGACGTCTGCAATGACAGTCATAATAATCGACGCACTATGTTGCTCAGAGGTTTGTATTCCACAAGTCGATCGTTTATAATCAAACCATATGCAGTAGTGTTATCTTTGGTCCTTCAAAAAGTGTTGCTAGACTGTGCGAAATTTCAGTAATTTAAGACTAAATATGCAATACTGTACTTAAAATATTACGAAGACGTTTTACGGTGATATAGATTTTTAAATATTTATCCTAGCATGTTTTGTAAGTGAGAAACAAGCCCTTAATGGATCGGACTGGGTTTATTACACACACTGTATATATATAAAGATAAACATTTAGAAATATAAAAATAATGGAGACCTACCGGCATCGAGAGCGAGGTCTAAGCTACCGGTGGTCAAGGCTGCAGAGAAAAGAACCTCCAGATTATTTAATAAGGAAACTAATAAAGGAAGTTATGGAGTTGAATATATAATAATACTATTGTTAATTTTCTTACAGAAACCCATCCAGGAATAGAACTTAGGACATTACAATCGCTTGCAAATAACTCAACTTATACCTCACTCGCCACCCGCCTCGGCTTCGCACGGGTGCGATATTTGTTAACCAAAATAAAAAGTAATCTATAGCACTCAGGGATAATATATCTGTCCAACAGTGAAATAATTTTTTAAATCGGATTCGTAGTACCGGCGATTACCCCGAACATACGAACTCACAATCTTTACCTCTTTATTATATTAGTATAGACCAGCGAGGCAATGAATATTAAGTGTTATATTTCTTGTTGCAATTGTCATGAGTTCATAACTTAAACAAAGTGATCTCTAAATAAATAAGATTTAAATTGAATAAATGTACACCGATTGACTCAACATTTAATATTATGTTCAATCATTGTAAGCAGACACGCTTCGAACCATAACAGCTATGCTAACAATAATATAATCAACGTGCACCTGAATCGATGCAATCAGATTACTATACACATTGTATTAAATCAATATTTGTATCGGTTGTAAAATTGGGGATTCTGTATAACGCAGCTCGAGTGGCGACGCGAGAGCAAGTGATGCAGAAGCCCCAATTTTACACTACTCATGTGAAAAAAGTTTCACTAGAAAATCACACCATAAAGGTTTTATGACAATTCAAAGTATCTATTACTATACAACGGCAACTTCATACTTTAACCCCTATTATAAAACTACATTTAACCTGGGGCTTCGACCGCGTAAATGTAGATTAGTTTAGATTATTAACAGTCCTTTTTTTTGGATGAAAGGTACTCTATTTATTATTCTGTTGTATTGATATATCTATTCACAAAGTGTATGCAAAATTTCATGATTATCAGTTAAGTAGTTACGGCGTGAAAGCGAAACAAACAAACTCACTTTCGCATTTATAATATTAGATTTGATATAGCGATAGCTTGCGCCCTGAGAAAGATCATAAAAAGCCGGACGGAGTTGCGGCAGGTTTATATATATAAACCACTGTGTTTACTTTTAGGGTACTCACCCTATCTATTATGAACGAAACAAGCAAGACATATTCCGTATTTTTCACTTTGTATATTCTAGAGTATCGATCCAAACAATTACAGTTCACCGTTCTTACTGTTTCAGGTGGCTCGTCCATAACATTAAGAAATTACATAGCATATCTAAAGTTTACTTGTTAAAATTATTCCAAGCGAAAAGAGCTTATATACTAAAAGAGTGGCTTATGTTAACAAGAATACTGCCTCCTAACCATTATGGTGCGATTAATCAGCATATGGAACCATTACGAGTAGACAAAGAGTTGGCAAAGCTATCTGGAACTGTTTATGATATTCGAGATTATCTTTATGAAGGTATTCATCATAAATATAAACTGAAATTATACAGAAAATTGAGAGGCAATTTAATTCAAACCATCCAAGGAGGTGATATAAGGCTGTTTATGGAACATAACGAAACATTGAGACCGTTTTTAAAAGAATATTATTATAATCAAACCGACGGTCGTGCAGATGACGACGCGGCTATCGCTAATGTTGGTCATATAACAGATGGTGACACTGACAGCAATGAAGAATATGTAGTATATTAACTTACCTTACATTTCTCTATTATTATAATACTTGGTAACTTTTGAGTAAACATGAAATGTCTAATAACTAGAATTGTTTTATTAATAAGCCTACAACACATACATACCTCTTACTCTCACTACTTATAATAAAGTAGAAAAAGATGCAATACACCTACATATCGCCAGCTATGTTTTTAGGGATCTAAATCATACCTATGGTTTTATTATATAATAATTATTTATTTCGTAAAAACAGTGTAACAATTGTTTTTCCAGCAGTTATAGCATAACTTGTGCAATATAATATAAAACGTACATATTTCTAGGGGAAAGATTTACCCGTTTCCTGTACTAGTTAAAATAAACTGTATTACATTTATTATACCTCTTACACAAACAAAAGCAAAATAAGGGCGTTCGCGTCTGAAATCGTATATCATGCATGGTATCTAATCTATGGTAGATACAATTCTAAACTACTTACTATGTGATAATTCATTGAATTGTGATGCATTGTCATCCATTCGATGCGTAGCACCACAGCGTAGTTAATATTAAAAAAGCAAAGCTTTAAGGCGCAGCATAGCGGCGATCGTATTATTAGAACAATCACACATTTATCTTTATATGCTTATATATACCTAGTCTTATATTTAACACCGATTGGCGCGAAAATGAGGAAACATAATGAATATTCATAAAAGAATGACAGATTCCAAATTCAAATGTAATATTATGTATTTTTTTATTGTAACAGTATTTATGGCCAGACTAGCGTCTGTTGTTTGAATGTTTGCAAAGTCCCGTGTAATACAGAAAGTATTCCTAGTGCGGGAGTTTAGTCTTATATAAAAAAGTAAAATAACATAATATTATGAGAGTAAAATATATATATGTACTACTAAATAATATATATTATAATATAGTAGTATTACTAGCATAATAATATTTACAAGAAAACACGCCAAATTAACTACACGATTTTAATTTGAATATATTAATGTTAGATTGAGTACCACTATTTTAGCAAAGCCCAGATCTAGTTTTGCTAATAGATTTTATGATTTGGTAATGGTTGGTCATTATAATCCTCTTTTAGCAATTAAATGTAGATATACATATGTTGGCAACGCTGATTTACTAGTCCATAAGGTACAATGGAGTTGACATGTCTATTTAGAGGAAAGTCTTGAATAAAATAAAGATAAAATCTACATAAAAATTAAATGACTCATTGAATTCTATAGTGCAAAATATAAGATATGGGTACGTAACTGGGCTGATCTACGTCTTGTAGATTAGTCCAGTTATTATGTACGACCTTATTATCGATCTAGCTGCATCATCTTTCAGAATACCAGCTAATGCTACTTCATCTACAGTGACAACTATATTATTTACTTTGGTTGCTATCAAAGTAAAAATATGTAAGTCTTACGAATCACACGTATACCACATAAATATTTCCTATTACTAAGAATTGTGACTTTTATTACTACGAATATGTCTTGACCATAGGGTTAATAAATAACTACATATATAATTCATTATAAAAATGAGTAAGTACTTATTCATTGGTCGTAACATTGTTGTGTAAAAGTGCGATGTTGCCTAAAGACGACGTCACGATTCTGTTATAATTAGAGTTTTACAACACTGCTGTTATGAGAAAGCCCACTCCGCTCTACGTCTAACGTGTTGCAACTCGTGCCTACGAACTTACAAATGCGACACTAGTGACACTACACAGACACTACGGCTGCTAGGGATACTGCTAAAACACAGCTGCAGCTAAAATGCAGCGAAGCGCAAGTGCTAAGAAGAAATCACGTACCTACTAACCATAGAATACTTATAGTCTATTCCAATCTTATAAAATTTAAAGGCACAAAATCGGTTCATTGACATGACCATAGACATTTTAGTGATGTCCAATTGTAGCGGCAATTTTAAATCAATTAATTACCTAATCCTAACAAAATGTAGCGAAAGAATTACAAATAACATAGACACTGCTACAATTATATCTTATCGCGCTATAATTGTACCCGTCATTCGATGTCCGCAGTTGAGTAAACAGAATATGTATACAGTTAAAACAGTAAAAAAATTTGCAATGTATATAATATTTCATTGTTAAAAAAGAACCTAAGGAATAATTAGTAATTATTAGTGATCAAAGTTATTTACCACTTACAATTAAAGTTGTGAAATTCAAAAAATATGTTCTCATTTAGGCCACAAAATAACACCAATGAACTGTACGGGTTATTATAGTGAGCTAATTAAATATTTTATAGGCAATTATTATTGTTATTTGTCCAATTATTGTAGTCAAATGTTGTTGCTTTAAGAAGTAGCATAATCCATATCAGTATCTAATCAATATTTCGTAAGTAAACCAAGTAGTTAGCAAAAGCACACACTAGTAATAAAAGGGCAACAAAATGGCAGTTTTCTTGACGGTCAGGATAATTATTATTTATTTTAGAATGGTCAAGATATATTTTATACCTTTTTTTTTATTTTGTTTTACGACTACTTAGCACCTTAAGTTACAGTGGCCAGCTGCATACTTTTTCTATTTTAGCTCCCGCACTAGGTTTAAATATTTTGTCGCAGAAGATTTTACAAACTTTCAAACAACGGATATAAAATACAATACACACGGTAACAGTGAACTTTTCTGTAGCACCTAAGTACTTACTTTTACTTGGTCTTTAATGGCAGTCATTGACAGATTAATTTAAATTTATATCTCTCTAAATACCGCATATTTAATTGCAAATTAATTTTAACTTTCATTTTGTTGAACATAATTCGATTAACTAATCGATTACTAAAAATTTAACAACATGAAAGATATTTTTTATCGTACAGCCTTATGCAATCATATTTATTTTTATTTTTATTTATTATAATTTCATAACAAAATACATTTTTGTGTCGAAATATATGTCGATAATACAGAAAAACAAAAACAATAATAGGAAAAACAAAAACAATAATTATATATATGTATTTTTTATCTGACAAATAACCTCACTTTACGTTTAAGATTTTTCAAATCAAATAACTATTTACTTATCAAACGCCAATTGCTTTAGAATACAATAAGATATCATGTGAAAACGTTGAAAATACGGATAAATGTGTTACTTATTCCATTTAGTAAGTAATTATGTGATAAATTTAACAAATTTAACATCAATTAGGTTTGTATATATTTTCATCAGAATAGGTTTGAATGGACTAAACATTACAAGTACAACGCGGCGACGCGACGCTACAATTACGAAGCGTCGACTCGCTACTTTAGAAAGGTGCTGCGTTGCTATGCCTCGCTACGCCATCGCTACGAAAACATTACTACGACACCGTTACGAATAATCGTCGTAGTCAGTACGAGACTATGAAGATGCATGCTATAATTGCCCTGAGTATATCGGTATCACTCTACTGCAAAAACGCGTCTAGAACATGGTACGTCTATTTCTTACTATGTAGAAATGCGGTTCGAGTAATGTCAGTTACATCTATTTTACGTGCAAATAATAACCTGTGGTCAATCTGAACAGAACAAGCCGCATAGAGAAGTATACTTATATTGGGACAAGCCGACTGGTTTTGTCAATAGTACGACTCAGACAGATATTCATACATGTCAAATGGCTTTTAGTAATTGCTATCTCCACGCTAGGCAGAGGTAAACAAAACAACTTTCTGATGTTTGACGTCAACTTTTTACATAAGCTAACCATTTAATTAATGAGTACTTACTTCATCACATTTTCAAGGCAGAAACTGATTCCCGTTTATCGAAAAAACACGTCTTACAGTAGGATTGTTCCTTATGTTTGATATTGTACAGTCGGCCAAGAAAGTGGTCTACCAGTTGTGACAAAAGTTTCTGCGAGATCTAATTATCGCTAAGGTTAACTTTTCTAATTTGACAAATGACATGACGAAAATTTATTAAATGATAAATAGAGCAATGGTCACTGTCATAATATTATTGCAAGGAGAAATCGGCCTTGTTGTTTCATGACGTTCAAATGAACCTCAACCGTAGGGTTGTAGACCACATTTTTGGCCGATTGTACCACGTTATTTCAGCCCAGGCAACAAAATAAATAAAAATTACAGCCAAAGGAAACTTTTATGTGAAAAAAGGATCAATATTCGTAGCTATTAATATTAAAAAGGATCAATATTCGTAGCTATTAATATTAAAATTTGGGTATTAATATGAAAAGATTTCATTGCAAAAAAAGTACAAGCATTCAAACATACTTTTATAATAAACTAGCTTTTGCGCACGGCTCCGCCCGCGTGGTAGCTACATCAATAAAAAGTCTATGTCCTTCTCCAGGTTTTGAACTATATCTGTACCAAATTTCATCTAAATCGGTTGAGTGGTTTAGCCGTGAAAAGGTAACAGACAGATAGACAGAGTTACTTTCGAATTTATAATATTAGTAAGGATATACATATATACTAATATTATAGAGGAAAATTTATTTGTTTATAATTTATTCAATTTGGTTTCAAAGTACTACAAACTGTAAACTACTGGACCTATTTATATAAATTCTTTCGCCATTAAAAAGTTAGTTTATATAGACGTAGCTTAGGCTATAATCTCTGTTACGTCTAGATAAAGTAATAAGGATACAGGTAACATCACGCTCGTCTACGGGAGCGGATCAGTCAGATAAACATATATAAAGTGTAAGTTTTAAGTAGTATGTCGTATGTATCTTATTATTTAATGTCATGGACTTAGGCATATAATGCCTGAGTCCAGATGCATAGATGTCAAAAAAAAAAATGTTATATAGTATTTTATTATGTAGGTATATATGCACATATATTCAAAGTATTTCTATATAACAAAATGAGCAATTCGCGCTTGGAACCAGCGTTTCGCTCAGTGAAAGGTTTAAGGATGTAGCGACACTGCTGACACTTTAGTTTAATATAGTCAGGCGCAAGTATGCAGTAGCGACGCGCGGCAGTTGTCTTCCCGCAACCATTAAGTTAGGTCGTAGCTCTATAATTATGTATTTATATGTCACCGACACGGGGCACGGTGATGGTAGTGAAGTCCCTGGCAGTATGTGATTATCGCAAAGTAATGAAACGTATGCATCTTCGTACGATTAGCTTCTATGATAATCGTCATATGGAGTGCTCATTAGGTAAAGTCTTAGCCTCGTGTTAGCTTTTGTTTTATGTATTGTATATTATTGGTAAATAATACCGTGAATAATACATACAGTGCAGTACTTTACCTAGACCAGTGGTCGGCAACCTTGACATCCAAAAGAGCCAAATATAGACAATACACAATTTAAATTTACTTAAAAAGCCATTTTTAAACTTAAGCTTTGCTTTGGTAGTAACATTATTACGGCAATTATTAGGATTTAATGTACACTCTCGAGCTTATCTTCGTCAAATAAGTCTAAGTTTTACTAAAAGTAAATTAAATAAAATTTGGTATCATACTTATAAAGCAAAATATTAAGTAATATTCCGTGCCTGAACTTAAACATTTTATGGAAGAGCCGCAGCCAAGGGGTCAAAGAGCCGCATGCGGCTCGCGAGCCGCGGGTTGCCGACCACTCACCTAGACTAATGTAGATTAATGGAGATTGTACTGTAATAAGTATTTTTTATTCAGATTAATATATATTGTGTTTAAAATCATGTAATTGTTGAAATTCGCTCAAAAGAGTAATTTGAGTTCATACCGCGTTTGCAGTATTTGTAAGGAAATAAGCTGTTTAGCTTATAATCGAATTATAGTGCTGTTTCAAATTAACGAATTTTTAGACTATTAGCTTTTGTTAAAGGGGGGAAACTTGTAGCGAATCTGCTGACGCTTTAGTTTTGTATAGTCAGGCGCAAGTATGCAGTAGCGCTGCGCGCCAGACTTCTGCCCGCAGCTACTGAGTTACGTCGTAGCTCAATAGTAACTATAGTATTGATGCTAGTCAATACTATAGTTACCCGCCCCGGCTTCGCACAGGTGTAATTGCGTGCGAACTCAGGGCGGGTTGATTATGTAGATTATATTAAAATTATTATATAATAATTAAATTTTTATATTTAAAACTACTGTTCAATTGTCTTTTAAGTTTACAAAAACGTTAATGTGTAAATTACTGATTAATAGACTAAACTTAGGGCAGTTTGCTCAAATCGCGACATTTCCCTTACTTAGAGCATTTTTATACCCAAGGCAACTTCTAAACGAAAGGTCCGAAAAGAATAATATAAAATAGAATTTATATATATGTACATAATCAACCTTAATTATCAAATCATTTAAATGGATAAGGATTAATATCTTAATACCAATAGCACCACTATTTGATTCAACCCGTGTTTAAACTTAATAGTTTGAACAAAGGCGGTTATTGTGGTTTAACTATAATAGTTAGGCGTGATATATGAGGAGCACTATAAACATACAGTACCTTATTTTATGATTCCTCAGTATTGTCTTAAGTCTACGCGAATGTTATACATTGAAGGTAAACAAATTTATAGGGATTTCAGCGCGTTATTTTTTTTATATATTACTCTATTATTACATAATTTTGAACCACAGGTACTCGCAAAAGAACACCGATTGCTACCAAAGATGCTTCGCGAGGCTATTGAATTTCAATAGAGAAGATGTTTGGAATGTACCACCAGCTTTGGATCCAGTAATTTAAATAGTCAAACCCAAGAAGAAACAAAACACAGCTACACTTCATGATACTTTGAGCTCATTCTGCATAAATAGAAACACCAATAATTCAATTATGTTTGGGTACCTCGAAATAATAATAATAATAATAATAAATCTTTATTTTCCAAAATGTGTTACAGCTATTCTATCTTAATGTAGCAAGACCTTTCATAATATTAGATTAAGATACTTATAAAGATAGAGTTAAACGATGGCGTCTGAGCTAGTGAGAACTGTGTTACAGACACCAGCGCCCTCCCCTACTACACTCATCAGTTCAAAATTTTTATATTGTTGTACAAATGATTACATAACTATTTTATGATGTACTTACATAAAAGATTGTTAAATTTAAATTGAATTAATAAGAAAAGAAAATTAAACTTAAATTTAATTAAACAAATTAAAACATGCAATAGTTCTAGTGTGTGTGCGTGTGTGTGCGTGTGTGTGTGTGTGTGTGTGTGTGTGTGTGTGTGTGTGTGTGTGTGTGTATGTGTGTGTGTATGTGTGTGTGTGTGTGTGTACGTGTGTGTGTGTGTGCGTGTGTGTATGTGGGTGGGTGTGTGTGTCTGTGTGTGGTGCGCTCATGTGTGGGTGGAAATATGACGTATGTATGCTATGTGTACATGCGGGAACGAGCCTATAGTTCACTGACTAGAAGTATCTACACTTTAGAACATTGAGACAACCACCATCTTAGTCTCCCCGTGAACATGGCTGCTGAAAAGCAACCGAAACATCGAGGCAAGTGTATAATTAAATCTAATTAGTATTTATAATTTAATTAGCTTAAATAGAAATAAACAGTAACTAGTAAAAGTGTTTAACAATTATAGTAGTTTCAAGTTTTAAAATTATGTAATTATAGTGTTTTATATAAAAAATATAAACAACGGGATGAAATCCGTATAAAGTTTAATTTCAATATCAGCAGTAGTTTTCGCAGCGCATGAAAAATAATGACTTGTAGATGCAACATTTTGATACCTTGGGTTATGTTGTTGTAATTTAGGTAGGTTTGGTTGCCACATATTTTGACTATGGTGTAGAGTTTGTGAAGTTAGGCCTTGTAGAGTTAGGACGTGTCCCTATGTCAATTTTCAGACCTCTAGCGTCAAAATTATGGAAGTCTCATACAAACTTCCATCCCCTAGTTTAAGCGGTTGGGGGATAAAAGTTACAAGTTTTATAATTCTTTTGTTGTTTGTGTACTAATAGTAGCGTCAGTGACGAAATCAGGGTTTTTAAAAATCAATAAAATCTAAAGTATAAGAGCTATGCAATTAAAACTTTATATGTTTAATAAGTCGGCTATTGACAAAATATCCCGTATAATCATCTGGTATAATCCAAACCCAAGTTATAGGAGTTCAAAAAAACGATGAAGCGCTTTGAGAAAATATAGGTTCGCTTGGCTCGTCTTGGCGTCGCCGTCGTCAGATATTGAAAAATAGCTTGAACTGACTATGACTAAATACATCAAAACTGTTCAAAAAACTGTTTTCCATTGGAAACCGATGATTTATCATTTCCTTTAAAAAGCATTGATCAACATTGATCTGCTTTTCAAATATCGCAAATATGTATATACAAACGAAAAATATGTAATTTAAATATGTAAATGGTTTACATAATATACATATGTAATTTAATACAGTAAACATTTTCTCTAGTTTATGGGAATGTACAGTGAGTCGCCGCACAGAAGGAGGTTGTGCACATAATTATTGCCAGTATGATACACATTTATGCTATATCTCTGTCTTTCATGGACATGACATGGAGATGTATAGCACAAACACGAACCGCCTTTTCGGATGAAAAAGTAATTATAGTTTATATGTAATTAATTAATAATTTCATTTGTTTCTCTCTTCACAAAGGTTCACAACAATATATATAAAATATAGTTGACATAAAACAAATGTTTATAGAATGATGAATAATAATAAACAAAAGATGTATTACAAGGTCAACTGAAAAGCGCACAATCCGTAGGGCAGCTTGTGGCGAGCTGAATGTGAGTGGCAACACTGCGCTCCTGATGATCCAGAGAGTCGGTCAGAGCTTCATCTCCAGTTTGCCTTTATTGGATGGTTGGTTTGAAATTTCAAGAGCGCCTGCAGGACTCTCAACTCTGGCTTGCCTTGATCGCCGGCTAGAGGGGAGCCGCAAGAGCTAATATGCTCGAGGGTGGAATTATCATTTTTAAGGGCATAACAACGGGGATACCCACGCCGAGTCATCGTTGTTTTGAAACCCGTGATTGCGAAACCGGCACCGCACCACTCACATTGGTGTTGTCTTCTTAGTGCCTTTATGGTAACGTCGTATGATTTTCATAGCTGTTTTAAGGGGCCCATCTAGAGACTCGGCGAATCACCGTCTGCCTTTCCAGCAAGATTAATGACAGTATTCTTGGCGGAAACCGTTATTCACCCATAATTCATTATTATATATTATATTGTAGTTCTACACCAACCACGTCTAGTTCATGACTGAGCTTCTATAGCGCATTTGTGGAGGATGTTCGGTAGGTGCCCCATCCCACTTTTGATTAAAACTCTCAAAGAGCCACTGCACGTTGGACCTATGTCCCCGTGTAAGCCTCCCAAAGGGCCGGGACAGTTTGGCAGTGACTGAGCCGACTATAAGACTTATGACAGAATAAATTACTTTTATAAGCAAATTTATGCTCGACTTAAACTTAATAGTATCACGATACCTATATCAATCACAACAGTGCGCTTCATGTTTACATAACTAAATATCCTTTAAAATAACGTAAGATTTATCTCTATCCGCCATGGGTTTTATATCCATAACAAAAGTTCGAGTGACCTTATTTAAGGTTATTTAATGCTTGGCCAACAGTCATATCCTTATTTATTAACTGCATTTGAATGTCTATTATAAAATCATCGTTTACAATGTCATTTGGTTTTATAATAAGAATAGATGCACGGACAATCTGTTGTCATATTATATTTTAGAAACTATAATTAACAATTGGCAATATGCATGGAATTTTATCATACATTAGAACTTATTGTAGTTGTTCAAGCATTGAGTAACCATAGTCAATAGAAAAAAAAGCAACAATAATTCCAATGCTCATCTTCAAAATCAAACTGTTTTTTGAGCAGTAGAGATAGATAAGACGCTATATACTGAGGCAGTAGATATTGACTTGTTGTATTCACAGTCATAGGCAATGAAAATTCCCCCTGACACGACTGTAAGTGTCATTTGGTGGTGTTACGGGTAAAGAACGGCAAAAACTCTGTCGACGCGTTACCAGCACACTTTTGGCGCCTCTGCTGATAAGATAAATAGTTCTACAAAACAAAAAAATATGCCAAATGTTTGATAGTCATCCTCTCTGGAATGTACGTATCCTTTTAAACAGGTGAATGTGTAGATCCAAACGAAAATAATTTTTGACCTGTCTTGACAGCATTTGTCACTATAAAGATATTGTACTTTTAGGCCGCGAGCTATAAATGTAGATATTGATTATCTCATTAAGAATACAACAGTAACTGTCATTTGATTAACCAGGTTTAAAAGAAATGACAATAAAATAGCTTAATAGTTTTTGGTTCACATTGCGAACTATTGAGGTTTCAGCTTAGCTTGTAAAACTGGTGTATTGAGTGAACAGATTCTTGCTCTTAGATTGAAGTTTAGATGGTGTACCCAATAATTATATTATTATTTTACTAGTATTCTCATACTTAAAACTCACTGATCTGAACGCCATGCCCTATAACTTAATTTAGCACACTATCTACTGGTTCATAGCTCGCGATCTGAACGCACCCTTATGTCGTCTTCCTTGGTTTCTATGGCTCACCGGCAGTGACCGCCACTGATGTTCATGTGGTCTCGAGTTCAATTCCCAGGTCGTGCAAAGTGGTGAGTTTATTATAAGAAAATTTTAGTAGCAGCACGGAGGGCCGGTATTGAGCTCGGTAGACGGCAATAGGCTAGCTCTTATTACTAACACCATAGTTGGCAAAATGTGGAGTTTAATACTAAAAGTATACTAAATAATATTTATTTATTATGTAAGTATGCACTTTTGACAACCCCTTTGAGGATATAGGCCTGAGACTAAGATATATGTTCTTGGTCGAATGAGCAACGGAATTAATGATTTTTTGTCTCTAACTACATTCTGAGTCCGGGTAAAATATTTTAGGTAGGTAGTAACACTTACACCAGATCTAAGTTAGCAAAACGTGGGAGTTCAATAAAACAATTCTATCTAATCTATTCTAGTTATCGTTGGTGATATATGGGCGTGATGCTGCTCTATGACGCTGCTCTACGGACGTTACTGTTTTATTTTAACAACGCTTTGTCAAAGACAGGTTTGCACTCAGTTTAAAGCGCTCGTTCGTTTGTGCGTTACAAGCATGCGGTAAAAATACTCCGTTTTCTCCGTCTGCGTCGCTCAAGATAACATGTGGTTCACACTGCAATTGACATTAGCTTCAACGCTTTTGCGTTCAATGTATAGCAATTGCTTAGCAAAACAGTAGGCGGAAATCTCAACACGTTCAACGCACTGTATGATGCGTAGAGGAATTTGGCGCTTTTTTGGTTGCTTTATTAGTAAATAGTTAGGCTCAATTTTTTTTAATAATAGCTAATTATTTTATGATAGGACAATAGCATTATCTACAGCCAGGAACGAATCTTCATAACGGTTTCTTTCTTCTTCTGTCTCAAGGGGAACATATCATAACTGTGCATTTTGCCATGTTATACATACTTTAAACTTTGTTAGCTTATATACCTTTTTTTGGTGATCATTGCATTACAAACACAGTAAAACATATATGTACCTGTTTACGACAGTCGGTACTCGAATCCGACTCATAGTAGCAGTGGAGTGAGAGAAGTGGGTTCGTTACCCACGCAGGTCATAAAAATGTGTGATCCACCAATACTATTTCTGTGTCAGGGTGCTTTTTGTGTCCGTTGTTTCAATATTTCTTAAGTCGCCTGCAATGCTGAAACCACTACACTATTCACGCAGTCCCCTGAAATGCGATACTTGCCTGTGATGGTCCAAAGCACTCAACCTAGTCCAATTTTAAAGGTAGAACCTGCGATCAGGATATATGATCTCGATCGTGATGCACATAATCGCATTCGGTTGACATTCGAATACAGTTTTACACATCACTAATTCTCGGTCGGCTTAGTACGATATTGCAACTTAACCAAATATTTCTTGGAACAGCTGTACCGTAGGTTGACAATTTCGCTTTACACTCTGATGTACTTTAAGTCTATGGTCGGCAACGTCAGTGAGTTCATCATTCGCAGGTGCAGCCTACGGTCAGTCAATCAAATAGCAATTGGCATTAGAGGCAAAAAGGGTATACAGAAACTGGGTAGTAATTCTGGAATGCTTACATTTGTGGTAGGACTGTACTATGTCTCTTATGGCTCAAGTGCTTGTTTTTTATTACTCTAGGAACTTATGAGAATTACAGCGGAATAAACTTACATGCAACGGGTTTATAAATAATTTGTTGGTCAATAGCATAATCTTTTATGTGTAATAATGCTACGTATAAATTCAAAGAATTCATCAAGCCCACAAAATGGACAAACTCTCGCTATGTTATCAAATGTCTGTCGCCACGTTAGGAAATAAATTTCTTAAGTAATAATAAACTCGCTTGCTACAACAAGGAATCACTTGAACTTTGCGTTCATAAAAGGAATCGTTGTGTCGGCAGCGCAAGATGCTTCTAAAGAGACATTATTTTTACTGCGATGTCTGGCTGCGTCATACTGACTGGCAATAACAGCCATATTATTAAATGTACGTCTATATTTAGCATATGGCTGTGGACAGCCTCAATATGCTGAATATTGAGAGATTCTCTTGAGAGAATGATGTTTAGAATGGCCAATTGTTTTTGACCTAGCCGAGCCGGGCATATATTAATTTAAAGCATTGCATACTTTAATTTTTTGAAATCATTGCAGCCATATATGTATAACAGAAGGAAAAAAGCAGCGATAGCTCAGTGGGGAGACCAACAGACTGAAATGCAGAGGGTCTCGGGTTCGAACCAACGTCGCGCACCTCTGACTTTCGGAAGTTATATGACTTTTCGAAATTATGTGCGTATTGATTGACAATTATCGCCTGCTCCGTGCCTCGGAGAGCACGTTAAGCCGTCGGTCCCGGCTGCCATGAACATCTACGGCAGTCGTTATTGGGAAAGTCAGTACCCTCTAATATCCTGACACTGGTCTAGCCTTAGGGTATCGTTAGCCTTTGGGTTGCGGAGGTCAGGTAGCAGCCGCTCCGTGTAAAAACTGATATCCAGTCAAATCCGGTTAGACTAGAAAAGCCGACCCCAAGTGACTTGGGAATAATAAAGGCTAAGGGAGAAGATGTATAACAGAAGAAATCCTGTTTGGAAGCTCCTTTGCTATCTCAATCTCAGGCTTAAGTAAAGATACAGCTATGCTTTACGTCACGTTTTGTATTTTCAGCTTAATAACCTATTGAGTCGCAATGGCTCACCGGTGGCTAGAAACAATCAACTTTTAATTATTTCTGGTATTTCATTAAGGTATGGCATAAGAAAAAGCGCTTATGCAACTAATATTACATTTATGTTTGTATTGATCCTCGGATAGCTGTACCCGCAGTCATTTGTGCGAACATGTATCATCCACATATACTTACAAACTTTTAAACGAACACAATAATATATATTTTCGTGTAAACCGGTTTAAACGGGATACTTAATGTTAGTTCACACTTATCCCACTATCAACATAACCACAAAGACTACAACCACTATTGGCTATGGCGGTCGCAACACTCAGACTAACAGGCAACTCTTATAAGAATTTATTTCTGTGCATTATAAATTAATATTGCATTACTACCCGACATCAAACTAAGAAAGAGTTACTCAATTGGACTGTATTTTTTTGTGTTACCTTGAACTTTTCCCTAGGTGAACCGATATTCATGATTATTTTTTTATTTAAATGCTGGTAGGCAGTTTGGCTTTCCATGTGATCCTTTTTAAATTTTATCAAAATATGACTCGTCGTTTTCGAGTTATCATTAAAAAAGACTATTTGGTTGATTTTGACTACATGTTCTCATTTTATATTCTGTATAGCTGTTCGAAATCGGTTTTCTTTTTTGTTATACATATTAATTACTAGCTGAGCCAACTGGCGTTCAATCAAATTTAATTATCCTAAATTTTTACTGTACTTTTGTCGGCCTCGATGGTGTAGTGGTTAGTGTAACCGACTACCAGGCCTGAGGTCGAGGGTTCGATTCCCACATAAGTCAAACATTAGTGTGCATGAACATGGATTGTATTTGCAAAAAAATGTAAGTACATATGTATGTTTATCCATTGTCTAGAACCCATAGTACAAGCTCTGCTTAGTTTGGGCTAGATGGTGTTGTGTGTATGGTGGTACAATATTATATTATAACCAAACCAACTTATACTCCAACAAACCTGAATTTCATTAATTATTTATTCTTTGTCTCTTCCAATGCTATTTGTAATATAATATTAAAATGTACAGACCCGTAACTGACATTTTTCTATTAAAGAAGGTTTCTTTAGTATAGTTATGGGACAACCCTGTTTGTTAAAGACTTTGCCTTTGGTAGAATATACTTACTATCGCACGTGGCTTCGCTTGTGTTTATATTATAAGAGCCTAGTTGAAAATCAGCGTTAGGAATTCGTCTGACACATGCTGAACTAGGTTTTGTTTTGTTTACGTTGTGAGACTAGCCTCTGCTTTTATATTCGTTCGTGATTTTTCTTTGTGATGTTTTTGTTTATCTGTGTTCACTGTATGTTTTATTATGTGTGCATCTCGATGTGAACCAAAATAAATCTTTGTTTCAAAACAGTTTATATTACTCAGTAATGAAGTAGCGATTTATTAAAGGATGTTTATTTTGAAATTGAATCTCTAGTATTCAATTATTTGTGTATCGGTAATCTCTAAGATTACCACTATAGCAATAATTCAACAGATGCGGATGAAGGAGGTGTTTATAATGAAACGATATTGTTGTTGTTTTTATTTATTTGGCTTAAGTTGATTGGTAGGTACATTGTTAACTATAGTGACCAGACCCATTCACGGGTTTACAGATTAATTTGAATCGATACATTGCTTATAATTAGAAGTACATTAATTTGCTATTTGGATTACATGAGCTTATAATTATCGGATTAAGCAATTTCTAGATAACCTTTAATTCGAATAGACAATCAGGTTTCGTAAACAGACTCTTACTTTGAATACAACTGCTTTATGTTAAATGTACGTTTAAACAAATCATACTTTTGTCAGATTGTACGGCAGGGCACGAAGGCCCACAATGTAGTTACGTATTGTTTTAGTTAAATAGCTCACTCATTCAATTTCTTTTGTCAACCCTCAGCATTAACAGTCTTTTATCAATCATAGAGAAAGTATATTTTCTCGAAAAACTACTAAAACTAATTTCTCACGTTATAATCAAATAAATTAATATAAAATATAATTTGATACAAGATTATACAAAGCCTAATCCAAGTTTATGTTGTTTAGACAATAGATAGTCAGTACCACCTTTCGCTGGCGTGGTGTACGAGATGTGCTGCACAGCATTTGATGCTGCCACCGAAAGGTTCTTACAGCCTAGTTGCTTATAATATCATTTACATTTACTTGACTAAAACTGGCATGCATGCGAAACGAAATATGGCATCTTTTGCCTAAAGAAAATATTTACAAAAAATACTTTAAATATAAACAAATAGAACGAAATACATAAATAAAAGAAAATGCAAACTTGTCACCATAATCTGAGCATTCGGCACGCGCAGTGTCGCAGTGCGAAGTGCCAAATGTGTGTGATAACAGTCATGAGAACACGTAGTGTCTACAGTTATGTTTGCACGCAGCCTTTATTACATTTCCTCACACCTCAGAGATCCAACTTATTCTGAATAACAGCTGTTAACACACCGCATTTCATAGATATGAAACATAATAATTAACGCTTACATAGAAAATAAATTAAAGTACCTGAATAGAAGCACAGGCAAATATTTGTTTGAAAGTCTTGAAATCTTTAATATTATGATTTTATCAAATGCCACGTAGCAGCTCTCCATAGCTTGAATAAAGTGCCTATGTAGACGTGGAATGTATGATTTGCATAAGTAATACTGTCTATGAAACTTATTGTACTTAATATTACGCGCCGACAGATATCCTATCTTGTCAACTAAAGTAATCCTCTCTTATAGTGATATCTTTGGTATAATTGAATAATGAAATTGGAAACATTTAGTATAATTATGTAGTGTAGTGATAATATATGTGAGTTACATGAGCGTGTTGATGACGTCCTCATTTAAGAGCATCCAGGTCGGCGGTACATGCGCATCTCACTAGTAGCGACGGCGATCCATTCATTCCGTGCGGCATCGAACCAGGTGAGTCCGAGAGTGTATTTGCCGTTGATGTTTACATGCTGGCAGTGAGAGAACCACCAGCCACCTTCGTAGTTACCAGCGCAGTGGGTGTTAGAAATGTCACGATCACGATCAATAGCTGAAAATTCCATGTGATTCTGGTACTCGAAAGCATCACTAGCGTTACCCTTAAATCCGCCTACTTCAAGAACATAGCCAGCGTCCGCACTACCAATATTGAAGTTTTCATACTGCGCGTACCACACGCCACCGTAGATGTCAGTCATATCGATTCTCATGGAGGAGCAGTTGTCCGCGGTTAGCAAGTGCATGGATTCAAGGCCGAGCCAATATTCGGAAGCTGGGTCGCCGAAGCCGTGGACGTACTCACCGAATTTTCGGTTGAACTCAACGGAACCGTTGTATCGGCGCTGAATCAGTGTACTGCCGTTGTTACACCAAGTGTCGAAGGGAGCGTGTCCGGGGTGGATGAGATAAACTCCCGCGGGTCCAGAGATGCTCGAGCAGTCCCTAGGCAGTTGATTGACAAGGTCTTCGTACTCACGCTGTACAGGTTGCAATTCCTTGACTTCCCCCATTAATTCGGGCAGAGGGATAGTCTCAGTTTGATTGACGTCGTGGGGATTTGACTCGCTCTATAACAAAAGAGATTAGTGTTAAATGTATAATATAACTTAATCAAAGCTGAGACAAAAGATTAAACTGACGTATATTCACGGTTAAGCAAATCAGACTAACATCGCATCGCCTGCACTACGCTAGTCTGTGCTTATATATGTATATTTATGAGTGACTTTTGTTTAACATGAATATGAATTTCAATAATGACAATCTTTATCTTAATCTTAAAATTATAACAATCTAACTATTAAATAGCTGTACTTGTAATCTGAATACAATTTAAAAGCGACATATATATTTTATTTGCATGCCGATTTAAATGAGACGATATCGATAACGATAATCGGGAATTATAGAAGAATTAGAGAACATAAGCGAAACGATAAGTCTATTACAGATTCCATTATATGCATAGTTATAGAAGATATTATGAACTAATACTTGTCACTCATATTTGCAAGCGAATTAACCTATCTTTCAGTTAGCAGTTCCGTTCTTTTTGATAGGAGAGACATACGCGTTCTAGACGAAGCAGCAGTCTTTGTTATTCAGCCGCTTAAAAACATGTCATGCGCAATGTATACGTATTTATTTAACAGTAATACTATGAATAGAACGCTTTCCAATCGAATCGATTTCTGCCGTTTGACAAATATATTTCTGCACCATCACGACGTTTTATAACAGTAAACAACCGTACTAGCATGTCGAAAATTTGGCGGTTGTTTCTACACATGTAGCACTTTTTAGATTTCAATTAGCAGAATTGTCACACATAGGTTTATGATTAGGTAACATTGTTTCGTCTACAGCCTGAAGAACTGAATTGATAAGGAATTTTTTTAAAACGAGTTTTCTTCGTCTAAATAACTTCACTACACGTAAATAAACTTAACTTGAAATTGTGTAAAAAGTTGTGACATAAAGTAATTAAGCACCACGTTCTAATGTAGAAAATTATGTTTCATTAACAACAGCTGAAAATTTACTTAGGTACGGTATAGTTTGTTATCCTAAAATAATAATAAATTTCCTACAACGTATCTGTATATCTACAGGTCACGTTGCGCGTGAAATACAAACTGTGGTTAAACTAACTTCTAACACCTATGTGTTAGAAGTTAGTTGTAGTAGTGACAGCGATTATCTCTTCACAAACTGCTTTAATCTAAGTCTTCCGAAAACTACCACAAAAGGAAAACCATACACGTAATTATGTATAAAATAGTTCACGTATATACCAGCGTCAGTTTCTATATATTTATTGTAAGCTAGTTGTCGGCATGGCTTCACCCACGTTTTGATAACTGATCAGTCTTCGTAATACTATCTAATATTTTAAATGTTAATGTGGGTTTCTAGTTATGTGTAAAGTACAGTAAAGGACAGAGGGTACCTTTCATCTACAAAAAGTATTGTTCCCGAGCAAGTAAAGCTGCGGGACATCACTAGTAGCTTATGAAGCTTCTTTAAAATAAGACCACAGCAGACGTAAAAATCTAAAATAATTTTCAAATCCGATTGATTTAGCTGATATAATAAAAAATAAAAAAATAAACCTTATTTTCAGTTTTATAATATTAGTATAGATTATTATAATTAGATATATCAACCCCTGTTTACAAACTGTCGCAGCGGTAAGTCTTGACATAAACAGTATTTTTTAGTACCTTTATCACAACATTTTTGTTTTCTAACAGTTTGTGCCGCAAATTACTATTATACTTGTTAACCTCCCCATCTAAGTGCTGCACACGGATGCTTGTATTAGAAATGGATTTACGTTTGTAATGGTTAGAAATGAAGCTCTACGAACACAAGTCCTACGCTCTTTGAATTGGGCTACCACCGCCTTCGTAATAATCCCCTTTTCTATTATTAATGAATGAAATACAAAACATAATGGATATCTGCTCTTAATCCTTCTTTTTATTAAAACAAGATTTATTAAAACAGGAATAAAAACATATTCAACGCTGAGTAGAATATTATATTTGGTAGTTTAATCGAAACTCTTTGAAGTAACCTTTTGCGAACTATTAAATAGGTTCCTGCTGGTTTTGAAAAAGTAGATAGCAAGTATATTATCTTCGTAATTAACATTTTAAACCTTCATAGCTGGGTACAAAAGTTCGTGCTACCTGTCTAGCTATCTTATTGATCCTGTGTAATTAACAAACCTGCAAGTATTGCAATGAATGCGCCTTAATATTCCAATATACTATCGGAGTGGGTAGTAGCGTTGCTATTTAATACAATTTATTACAATTACAAAACAGACTATTTTTATAATAGGTATCTTTGATGACCTTAAACTTTGATGAATTCATATTTAAAGAATTTCATAATCATCTTTTAATTTATACCTAATGCAAGTAGTGGTATGACATGTAGACAAGAATATAATTCGTATGTCTCGTATGAATTTGGAATACCTACTAAATTAATAAGAATTTAATTTATTAAGTTATTAAACTTTAGTAGATTAGATTCGCATATTCATAACAGACAAACGAATTATACCTAAATAAGAATGAGAACGATTTATCCAATATTCAAAATATAAACAAAAATTTAATTAAATAAAACAAGTGTATCATTTAATTATAATCTTACCTTCAAGATGTGATCGTTGAGACGGTAGAAGTGTTGTTTGGAGCGCGCCTCTAGTTCGTACACGGAGTCGTTGATCTTCTTCATAGCGAGGCGATCCATCTCGGCGCGATCGATCGAGTTGCTCACGCTCACTGCGATCGCCTTTACGGACTGCCTCAGGTTCTCTTGATCTTCCTTCAGGTAAGACGACTGCGCGTTTAACTAAACAACACGCGAAAAATATGCCATTAGTAATTATACCTACTAGTCTTAATGATTATCGCACCTTTAATATCATCATTTTATACACCATCACCATACATACCAACACCGTTAAATACGTAGTTTGTTAGTTTCGCACCATGTACCACTACAAATAAATGCTACTGCATCTTTAATAAAGGTGTAGGACATTTAGTTTAATCATATAATAGTACCTTTTCTGTATAATTTGCGTGTTGGTAATAAAACTCATAAGAAAGTGTGAAATACCAAATTTGACAACATGCTCGTAGCTGATTTGAGATGAACTGTAGAAATACAAAGATCATATAGAAAAGGCGTTTCCAAATATGTGAAAAATTGTTAGTAGTTAATAATAAAAATTTTACAAATCGCAGGCAGTAATAATAAAGCTGACAGCGGCACCCGAAGCAACTTCAAATGCAGATAATATCACTAGTACCATATCACTCACTTGTGCAAAATGAACGTCCAACTTAGAAATTTCCTTACGGAATTCCGGAATCGTTTTGTCAGCCTTATTTTCAATACTTTCAACGTCCTCGCGGAGTTCCAGAATTGACGCATGAACTTTATCGAAATCTGAGACCTTTTGTGAAGTATTCTTCATCTCGTCGCGGATCACTTTGTTCTCCAGTTGAAGGAAGTCCACTTTGGCCGACAGCAAATTCCAGTTGGGTTCTTCGAAGCGGTCCAGGCGGCGCTGCACGTCGAGAAGCTGGGTCTGAAGGCTTTGCTGGTACTCGTCGAGCTGGGCCTGGCTGCGGGCGAGTCGGGAGATCTGCGCGTGGATCATCTTGTTATGACGATACTTGTGGTTGTGTTCCGGCTTCAACTCGCCCGCACGGTTCTCATGAGGTTCCAATATATCGTTCTCTGAGTTCATCTCTTCGACTTGTTTTACCTTTATCTGTAGCAATAAAATATATATTAGATGAAGTTATTTGATTAAATAATAAACTGACGAATGCAAACAAAGACAGACAATAGAGAAAATAATAATAAATTCATGTTAATTAACTGTTTACTATATAGCATTTAGGACTGTCTGTTTGATAAGGCATCAAGTAAATGCGACGGAGTGTATATTGCTGTGCTTTTGCACAGTAGTTAGCTGATCCACGTATAGGACGTCAAGGGCAAAGTTTAATAGTCATTTCATGGCTAAAGAAGCTAAGTAAAGCTATGATCCTTTACTCAGCTGTATTTAATACAACATAATCTAGTATATTAGTGATTAAGTATATACTAGATTATGTTGTATTAAATACGTATATGATTATAATTTTAATATTATAAATGTTACATAATATTACTAGATAGTAATAATATTAATGTCCACAATATGATTGAACGATTGGTACTTGATCAGGCTAGACTAGTATACTCAAAAGGTACTAAAGAGGGTAATTATCTACAGAAAATAATTATAAAGAGATTAAATCGTAAATAAAATAGGTTTCAATATCAGAACATGCCGCTCAATGACTGTAAAATATAATTATAACTCAATTATTGATATGTTTAATCTCGAGGAATGAAATCAATACCATATTAATTAAATGATACTATATAATTGGATTAATATTTAATCAATTAAGCATATAGCGAACGATAGTGAATTAATCAGATTAATATTCCAATATTGATTAAGTTCATTGGCATGTAATTTGTAGCTAAGAAAATATTTGTGGCTGGATTTAAAATAGACTACGGAGAGTGGTTTACAGAAGGCTGGTTTCGCCCTTGAGTTATTTATGTACTATAACCGCCGGTATATATACACCGGCAGAGTATGACACACGAGCTTTGTACGCTGCACCTTGGATATCTTTTTAAGATTTCTCCCCGCTAACAAAAAGGCAGCTCCGTGCGGCGCGTACCTGCCTACATTGGGGATCTAACACAAAGGCATAGAGGAGCAAAACGCGGCGGCGGCGTATGTGGTTGAATAATACACGTACACGACCAGATTTCTGAAGATACAGTGTACACACCCGATTATTAGGCTTCACTGTGATGAGTCTTTAGATTTAAGCGTGGCACGGGTTTGTGTGGCTAAGCCTCGTCTACAAAGTACAACCGTATCTGTATTATTTAATGCGTTTGTACATTCGCGGATACTTGGCGGAATAGACACACGGCATTCTAAATCATGAAACATTAATTGATTTGGACGAGCTAGAATCAAACTAGTAAATATGATCAAATTATAATACTATTTACCCTTTCATTTCAAAAACTGTAGCATTAAATAAACAGAATTAGGTCAAATTTATTTGTCACTCTTAATGGAACGTAGAAAGCTTAATGTAGTTTCTACAAAATTGCTTTGTCAGAAGACGTAGGTACCGACTAATTAAGTGGTTAGCCGGTACTTACCTCGCCCTATCTCGTCCCGTAACCTCTGTAATTACTACAGTAGCAGACTGTATCGATTACTTAGATTGTTAGTTAGTTGCTGACGGCTTTCAATACTTAGCCTTATAATCAAAACAGTGTGCGTATTATAATATAATATAATAATAATATATTTATTTAAATAATAGGTACAATAATTTATAATAAATGACTCATCAAGTTATAAAAATACATTTGTTGTTGTTGTTTGTATTGTGAAACTATAGTTTCGACTATCGATAAAGATGTCTTCACTTTCCTATTAAAAACGTAAATAGAAAAGCAAGTAAGAAATAGAAATAACTGGCTATCGTTACAGAAAGGAGGATGCAATTAAAGTAACAATGTTGTACAGCAAACATAAAATCGACTCTTAGTTGCCGTTAGCGATATGACATCTAGGGACTAATAGATAATAATGACTATTATTTATCTCTCAAAATGTATTATTATTAGTATGTCACTTAAGGTGGTATAACCCCAAAGCGTCCTAGTGATTAACTATTCAGTAAGTAAATTCAGTCACAAATATTTATCCTACAATATTTCATCTCGTAATCTACTTTCCACCTCTAACAAAAATATGCATGAAAAATTCAGCGGGAGCAGGTAAAATTGTAAAGGAGATGGAACGGGAGACAAAAAGGGAGAGACAGAATGCTAATGAAGATTGTGACGGGTTGCGTTGCGACAACACAGCGACGCTACGACGAGAATATTCATATCGTTCGACCAAGTTTTTCCTCACTGATTTTCCCCCATGGCTCTTAAAGTTCAGCTCTTAAAGCCTATATTGTAGTTTCTACCATTTCGCACGAACGTACCTGCTATTAGGGCCCGCTCGTAACGAAAGATTTCGCATGCAAACTTCACGAGAATATTCAAACTGAACGTACGCCGTACAAAACTCTTGTGCCCCTTTAGCTTTTTGCATCCACTAATGTTTACCATCGTGTAAAAGAATAAGGTCATGGCAAAATTACAGCGGTTTTCGTGATATATTTAATTTAAAGTTGAGCATTCAGCCAAAATAACTTTTCATCCAGTAAACATATTTCATCTTCGCAATTTACTTATATTTCCAGTCTGAGCATTTACTGTTTCATAGATTTCAGAGGCCGAGCTTATGTTAATTTGTTATGGTTTTAATTACAGTGAATTTTTTAAAGAACGTATTCAAGAACATCAAAGGATGCTGGTAGTTTCATTTTATTACGAAGCAAAGCAAGCTTGGAAACAAAGGTAATATAAAGTAATAAATTCTTCATTCTCAAGATGAGTAATGCAATATAAATTGAGTGGTGGTTGGCATCTGCTCAAAATCGGCGCGTGTAATTACTTTAGTGAACGGAACTGGTTTTGCCCGGCAGGGGAGAGACGAGAGCGGGGACGAGGTATGTCGGTCTGGCGCTCGTCCACTGCTGCCGATATTATACACGTGGATGTTTAATCAGGTTCCTCTTTTGTGCCGTCTTCAATGTTTTCCTCTAGTTAATTTCGTTAAGAATTTCTAGACCGCGTTGATTTCCTCAGGGATTACCAAAGTTTTATTGCACACTGCTGGGGAATGCGCCATGTTTTTAGTTGATGATACAAGCTATCGTTAAGGCGAGCCGTTATGAAATTATAACGGCTATTATTTTTTTATTAGCGCGGCGTGAAGAGTAATTGTTATTTGCGTTTAATCTTTGAACGAGACGTTCTTAGATATTACTAACGCTCTAAGTTTGTTTAAATATTAATTCATATTCAAAACTACATTTAATTTACGTATAACCATATACAATATACATGTTTTATATACATAATTATGAAGATACAACCAAGCCATTAACAAAATTGAGCTGTCACTAGGTAATTCCAAACAATAAATTGCATGTAAAGTAAATTCTACAAAGAGGTTTTCGAGTAAACATTTAAGTAAAATGTGTTCATGCAATTGTTCCATTAATTCACAATAGTTATTGTCCATTCTGGTAGTTGTTGACCACCATAATGGCAACTGTCAGAGACATGTAAGACACCTGGTGCACCGCTGCGTCCGTATACCGGTGCGCCTGCGCCGCCGATCGCGGTGCATCTGTGTGCCGTACACTCGTTTCCCGCGTTTGTAACAAACCTATTTCGTATTTTGAACACATTTAATGTGGCAGATGGATAAACTGACAATAACAATTTGAAACTGGATAATAGCCAACTGTTTTAAGAATGGTTTCAAAGAAAAACATGTACAGCTTTTTGTTAAAAACACTGACATACCTAATTAGTTGTCAAAATAAAAGTTGTTTTCATTATTAATGAATAGTGATATTAATAAACGTATATCACTGAGATGCAGGCTAAAGACAACACAAATGTACCTACTATATTTTGTTAATGGTCACCCATTTACGAATGCGGCCGAAGCATCATTGTTTAACCGCCGAAATAATTAATTTATATTATACGCCCGGATTTGCTGCTTTGTTTCTAAAGATATATTCAATATTAATTGAGAATTGTGGCGTGATAAGTAGTCAATAAACTATCTCAATTCAAATGTCGATTCTTTGCTCCATTGCAACGTAAAAGTAGGACACACAATAAATGTATTAATAAGTTAATTAATAAGGAGTAACAATATCGTCAGTAGGTACTCACTAAACTCATTTTCCAAAGAGTATTTTAAAATTTAATGGTACGTTATTGCTGGCTCATATAATTGTACGAAGATTTTTATTATTATTATTTATTAAAGCGAAATAATTTATAAAATGTCAAAATATATATTGCCAGGCATCATTGAAAACCTATTGTATCTGGCCGCCGGTGTGCTGTTACCATTCAATAGGTTAACTCTGATAGCATGCCCATGCTCAGAGTCAGAGTCATAAGTAAAACTTTTGTTTATATTTATTTATTTTAATTTATTTATTTATTTGCTAGAAGCACGGTACAAAGATGTTACATATAATTTTATTATATTTTATATTTAAATCTGGTATAAGTACGTAATAAAATAAATTATTTTCTATTTGCAATGAATAATGTAATTAAGTTAATATTATATTATATAATAAAGACATTATTAATATTTGCTCTTATTCAATAAGAGAGTGTGCCCAGGTTATAATTATGTAGCACGGCATATCACGTTGGGGAATGTGCAGTGATCTAGGACTACCGTTAACAATGACATTGTGCAGGCAAACAAGTACGCCGAACTTATACAAAAACTGCATGGATGCAAAAATATTCTAGGTAACAGCTTTTCATAGAAATTTACAAAAAAGCAAATATAATAGCGAGCATGGGTGGCACTACAATAAAAACACGCAGGTACAACATACTCAATGTTCGCTTTAATAATGAATGAGACTGGGTCGACAACCTATTTCGTATAATAATAGCGTCCCCATGTTCGAGATTGTAATTTTTGGACTCTTTAATGCACCAGTGCTCTATTGGAATGCTACTAACGGGAACATAGAATCAGGAACTATATCTTTTACACGATCTGTCTCTCATTACATAGGGCCTAAACGGTATAAAACGCCTAATGATTGGGCAATATGAAGTCTATAATTAAAGAGATCTGGAATAATCTTTGAATTATATTATCAGCTTCAAATGCGAAAAGTGATACACAATTTGTCGTTTGATTTTACAATCACCATATAAAATCTATCTTATTTATCGACACCAGGCTTCTGTGCGTGTTGAGTCTTTATCCGATAGACATACATACATGCTCAAATATTAGGTACAGCTCCATTTATGTATGGGCACAAACAAAACGTATGAATACTTTATGTACAAAGTGTTCGAGAAATATCGATTTCAGCAAGAATTTGTGTACGTATAGACTATTTTTGTCTCCAAATATTTTTTATAAAGGAACGTATGTCTCTTTTTGTTACTTTTAATGTGAATACGGTTGGTGTCAGTTGGACTTTTAACATATGGCTGGATATCACTTAGACGCACGCATCAGCAATTTCTGGCGTATATTTCATTTTTCCGGCCTCACATCTTATTTATGAGCAATTATCACATTACTCGCACAGACCAGAGGCCACGCTCTCACTGAATTTCGTTCTTTGTCATCGTGGAAACCCATTACTCGTAATACGAGTATGAATCTGTAAGGCCCAACCCTTAACGTTTACGCGAACAGTCTTTTCACGTACGTGTGTATTCATACAACGATGGGTTATTTAATTTCGCACAATTTACATATATGTGTGTTTTCATTATATCTGTTCATTCCTATATAATCTGATTATTTAGCTGACAATAATCGTTTTCAGGTTCGCATACATCTACGTTGCTGCTACAGAGCTTAGAATGTAAATAATAAAAAGGTTGTTACAAACATAAACATATAATTACAACGCGTATAAAACACGTAAAAAGCGTATAAAAAAAGCCAAAGGAAAATAAAACGGAATATATTTCATTTTCCTATTTTCACTGTTGGCCTATGTCCAGCAGTGGACTGCGGTGGGCTGATTGATTGATTGATTGATGTTTCATTTGGAATTTAGAGTCGGTACTTTTAAAGCTCGGTTTGCACAAAAGTGTAGTTTTGTTTTGTCATCGTAGATTTTATCACTTTTGCACAAGTTTTACACGTTAAGGATATGTAATGAAAACAACTGTAAGTGAATGTGTGTTACGCCATATTTATGTCTAATTTACACGAGTATAATTTCACATACTGTCTTTGACTAGATACAGGTATAAATAATCTTCTCTGAATCTCTTCAAACCTACAGGTCATGGCATCATTTTACGAGAGGTACTTCAAAAGGATCGATAAGACGAAAATTAATTTACAAATAATTTCAAAGTGTTAACAACACTTTATAACAAAACATAACCGTTTGATTATTAAACAGTATCCCAATTGAGCCTATTCCTGTTGAGGAAGAATTACTAAGAATAAAGAGCTTATACCGTCCATCTATCTAGCTAAACACAGTTTGGCGTATTAATAAATAATATCGCATAAATTAAACCAATTATCCAATACAGGGCAAGATTTAGAGAGCTTCGAGAACTGTCTAATTTATACAAAACTTATCATTATACTGTAATCATTTCCTAACTACAACAAAGCCACGTCTTAGTATATACAGATTAGCATAAAGGACAGGTTGGCTAATCTTAGATTGTTAAGACACTAATCTAAGCTAATATCGCTTATATTGCATTCTCGGAGAGACAGTACATCTTGTTACCCCATATCAGGTTATTAAATTAAATCTTTTACTAGATACGTTCTTGCAAAGTCACATGTACGCGTATGTGTGCGTAAGCGAGCTACTCCTTCATAATTATATACATATTATTAAATATATTCACACACTTAATTAATCACGAACCACGCTCTTCAAGTATACAATTATAATAATATCGTAGCACAAGATGTCCTGTCTATGTCCTTGCATATTTAAACAATCAATATTCCAGCCCAAGTGCGACAAACGTAGTAATTCGACATTATAGGTAGATAGTCGACAATAACCTAATTATTCAAACGATTTGTATATTCAACTCAGCTCTGAGGTTCTGGAAATTGCTTTGAACAAGTAACATAATATTTACTATAGTTATACAGATAAAATAGTATTATGTATACATTAATTTCTATCGCACAAATTGGCAGTTCTAGTAATGGATGAATGTGGTTCTGTTGTGTATAGTCTACTTACTTTATGAATCCTATTTGGATAGTATCCCAGCCTGGGGTTTATACTTTCTCCTTATAGCCGCCTTAATTTATGAATGTTTCTCAAAATCGTAAGCGTGTGAGTGCGTAAATGTGATGACATAGATGGGTGGTCTCATACAAGGACGCAAATATTAACAACAGATCATCAGTGCTTCCTCCCCTTCAATGGTGTGGAAGTGCCCAGTTTGTATAAGTTTTCTCATTTAGCTGCGAAGGTTAGGATGTGTTTCAGAGACCGTGTGGAGACTTAGCCAACATATAAGTACTTTATCCGTACTATATATTAACTAAAGAGACTTGATTTATTCTCTAGTTGAATACGGATTCTTTACTGATATCTTTGGCGAGCAAGCAGATACCCTCGGTGGCGCACCAGTAGTAAATGCTGATGACGTTCATAAGGTGTTGGGTTCAATTAAAAGGCAAAATTTTCGGATATTAAATTCTTAGTAACAGCACGAAGTTTAGTAAATAAGTGTATTTGAATTTCGATTAGTTTATCAAAACAAGAAGTAAGCAGGCAAGGTCCTTACAGGATCATATGTATTTCTAATTATTTATCACATGAGAAAATTATAATTCTCATTTTATATAATTTGTAATTTATAATTAATAGTGTATAATAAAGTAATTTATAATTCTTAAATAATATTCTAAATGTAAAAGTTTATAAAGATGTTCGGAGGTTTGAATTTATTTCACCAAAACAAGCATAAATCGTTGAAAGAGATTTGGAAGAAACTTGGCACGCCGATAGACCATATCCTGGGTAAACTTTTAGGATATGTCTTATCCCAGTATGCGTGACTGTGGAATTCACGCGAGCAAATCATTATGAAACTAGTATTAATAAAGTACACGAATAGAGTTCGTACAATCGTCTTAATGATGTAACTTCTATGTCCAATTATGTCTATTCACGAAAATAGGCAGATATATAGACATTATGAGGCAATAACATCTTTCGGCGATTACCAATCTGCTGGGCATTACTATTGTGACCGTAAAACTCAGACCTTGTTTTCGCGATCACAGCTCGTTGATGTTCCCGTTTCGCTAATAAAAATAAAAGCATAAAACATTATTACTGATTAGGCACGCATTTATTACGTATCACGATTGCTATACGTAACTACTGTACCTTTTATAGCGCACAAACTTGTACAGTAAATGTTTCCAACTATTTATAATATTCATTTCCCCTATATTGAGTTGGTAAACAAACAGTTAATTCGATAAAACAAACAGCTTTCTTTTATAATTTATCCGCATGAAAGCAACCGATTTCATTTAGTTCGTTACAGAAATGCACAATATAATTCATATGTATAATGTTACCAACCACTTAGTTTCGAAGAGATTTTTACTTTATGATCAAACTATTAAATTGTTTGGAAACACAATTATGTAAATTATGAACCACTTATTATTGTTAAGTCGACACATAATTCAATTACCTCGTCTTACAAGTAACGGAGTCGGTCGCGATATTTTCTCTACACGAGAACATTTTAATAAGGCTTTTAGAAACATACCTACCTACTTAGAAACATACCTATATCCATCTTATTCATAAATGTCTACACTTAGCTGGTATACTTTACAACTTTGAGAACACTTCGGCCACATTCAAGTTAGCGAGTTTCATTCACTGTTAAACGAGGGATAATTATTTTTTAATAAGCAACACAATTGCAGTGAGTTAGAGGCACTTCACAAATAGTAGTTCAGCGCTGTTGTGTACCGTATTGCACGCGGGAATAAAAATATATTTATTTAACATTGTACAAAACTAACTAAAAATTTTAAAATGATGAGTAGTGTTATTAAAACTATTTAGATTAAATTTAACACTTTAGCCAACGTTTCAGTTGCTTAACAGCAGCCATGGTCACGGGGAGTCTTCTCGAATGAATTGTTAGTAATACTAGTATAGTATTACATTACCTATTGTAATAGCAATAAGGAAGAGTAAAATTAATACATTTACTATTGTCTACCTTGCCGATATTTTAGAGAGCCTGATAAAGTAATAATACAATTTTTGAGTCAACACGTATGTTATATAAAATACATATTCAGGCAATAAATATTTTATACGCGTCTATACCTGAAGCATATTTCAACATATTTTATTTCAAGGCACGCTCCGTTTCATCGCTTATGCTTGAGTAAACGCTTATGCACTAACCTATTAGTAATATTCGTATTACTACTACTAATAATAATATGCAATTATTAGTAGTACCTACTACGCTTTGTACTATGTGCTATGTACTGTTTATACTTAAAATTGATGTAATGTTGCTAGTTTTAATACTGCGTATACAACGATATAAATGCGTATTCAGTAGATTCCTAGACAGTAAACAAACGCTCAGCATAAGTACCTACGCTTGCACCGTTAAGAATCCCATTAAATAAAAGCTTATCCTTTAGAGATATACTAAGTGATTATCGACTTAATTAATTACTCAGTCAGGTCAAATTTCATGGAGTAAGTACCGTGTGAGGTCTGTGCACTTTTTGCTATATAAAGTGGCGGCCTGATGGCTGCAGGGCCGACGTGTGGATAATTCACACTGGCATATTAAACTTAGTTCTCACGGTCCTTCTTTACAAGCTAAACGAAATCGAACTGTAAAATGTATTCTTGCTGTATACCTTCGGCATTGTACCTTACAAACGGTCTTACCTTTCTGTTAGATTTATTCAAAATCAATGGAATGAATTTATTGTAATTTTATATTTTATTGTATGAATGATCCGTCAAATAACAACGATATGCGAAATTTGGGCAGAATTCTGAACACAAAATGTCCAAATATTTTATACAGAATCAACGCATATTTTAAACTATGTATTAGACAATATTTTAGTGATTTAGATATCATTGATATATTATTATTGTTTTAATCTAATATATCGTTGTAAAGGTGGGTTTAAACTAGATACTAGAGACATTTATACTTGCACCTCTAAAAGTTTAAACGTACCTAACTCACATCAAAGCCCGATATTGAATTCCATTGCATTGCTTACTGCACCGGTACACAAAAGAGTTTCGGATTGATTTAAACCCCCTTGATTTAAACCTGTAATTACTACAAAACGCAATCACGGCAGTATTGAAAAAGGTATTAAGTAAATTGGCAATGTTATAAGAATCGTTTTGTGGTTTACCAAAGGCCTTTTTAAATTAAGATTTCTTATATAGTTTAGGTCTGTATAGCAATGTTATGTGTATTTATTTTGAGTTGAACCGGCAGCGGTCGGACGACGGCGGCGGTCCTTTGTTGCCAGTGTGTCATTGTAGTCTGCGCCGTTGCGCCGGTGTGCTGCCATGCGCCGCGAGCCCTCAACGGACATATATCCAAAGTACCAACCTACTGTATGCCCCTATATTCATAACACATTTGCCTTTGCAATAATTTCCTAAAACTTCCACTGGTAATATAAGCATGCATGGAATTTGTGACTATCCCTCGAAAGTTGCTCTTTTACAAATGGTTTTTTATGTTGGCGTTGTTGTTTCTCTGTAATTTTCTAATTCTAGAGAGCATTAGAATGCAAATATAATGTATTACATAGTAACGACGTTGCCTTTGTGTCGGCTTTTAGACTACATTCTAGATCCAAAATGTGTGTCAATATTTTTAAAAGTTATGTGGAAACACTCATTTAAAATATGTTGCAGCTTCACAATTTTCAATAAATAAAGTTGAAAAATGTACTTTTTGTGTAAACATTTTACGTGTTTCATACCAAAGTTCATAAAAATATTGCCTAAAGCGATAGCAGTTCTGGTTAGAATTTTTATAAAATATAAAATATGTAGTTGGTACGTGATTTCTCACTGGTCAATATAGCAGTTCAAATATTCGTATGAAATATACGTAATAAGAGCTTCATAATGCATGGCTAGTCTACTGGCGCTAGTGATTACTATAGTAGTATGCTCGCGATATAACGACAATTCGATATAAAGTTCTACAAACTTTTAACGCGGAGCTCGTTTACTTAACTACACGTTGTCAATGAGTAATTTGTTCTCAATGTCAACATAAGTTCAATATCAATACTTCCACTCGTATATTTACTAATATTAGGATCTTTATAGGAACTTTTACTAGCTTCGTCTCGAAATACCTATCCCGAAGGACCCGTAGTGTGAAAAGCAGCCTAAGCTACTTAGCTAGGTACTTATAATACTGTATGCAAAAATGTCGTTTCGCTGCACTCTTATTGTGTAAAAGATATGCAAAACAATAAAAACACTTTTATAATATAATAGTAAGGATAAATTTGTAAAATCAATATTAATAAGACAAAGTTTGCGACACCTACGTTAGAACGTGTATTTAGACCGAGAAGCTACTTACCTGCCTACAAATTAATTACTTGTGACAAGCAAATATTCATTACATTCCTAGAACTTTAATTTCAGGGTTTCTAATATAACGCAATATCCCCGCTTAATCAAGATTTCAATAATCAGAAGGAAAGTTTCGGCCTTAATTTGTATTCTAAAATCGAAACAGTGGTCGCAAACTATTTAAACTATGTTACAGTAATAGCTGCCTCGGTATTATGCGGCAGCCGGCAGTCGAAATTAACAGCACAATTGAAACCAATTTGCTTAATCCATTTTAAAACTATTTTTGTTTTCTTTAAGTAATTTTCATAGAATTACTTACATACATACATATATACATACATACATCCTTATGTATGAGGCAATCCTCGGTCTCGCAGCGTGAACTTTAGGTACAACTATGGCGCGGTATTACCGGTATACCGCTGTATTAGTAAAAGTTGCAATCGTGGAGAGATATATTGTGGTAAATTAGGATAACACAGATCTGTACAAGCTATAGATATCATAATTATGTTGCTTCGAGCAACAATAAATCTACAATACACGGTGTAAAAACCGAAAATATATTATACTATATATGTGACTCTGTGACCGTCCTCATAGAACACGTGTTTAAAATTAACACTACTCGTCAGTTCAAACAGAATTAACACTACTAGTTTCATTGTGATTTATTCTAAATACGTGTATAGTTCGTGTTAGAACAGCAATTCGGTATCGCATACGGTCAGCTGGTTTGTCGTTTCAAGATGTGGAGCTCTGATGTCATTAAGTATTCGGCTGGTAGGAACATGAACACCTTGGATGAATGCCAGCCCGACCGCGTTCCTTGCGCTTCTGACAGCCATTGGGTGCTTATACATATTATGAGTAATTAAAGCAACCGTCGCCTCGTGCTGGAGCATCGAAGCGGCAAATCTAATATGATTTACGCGATTAACAGCCAGACTCATGCCTGTTAAGCTTATCAAGGTATACTTGTGACAATGTAAGTCCGATATCGCGTCGCCTCCTAATTAATCTATTACACGTGAATAAGTATCGTATTGCATATTAATTATTACTAGTAGTCGGTCAAGTGCTCGAAATTAGACCATAATAGATTTAAATTTTAAGTTTGATTATTATTAAGGTTTTATTGTCTATAACTATAACCTTATAATCACATTTCATTTAGATGCCAAGGCTATACAAGTTAATTTAAATAACTGTAAAAACTGTAAATCGTAAATATATTATAATATAAATAGTCTATATAGTCCTATGACTATATAAACTATTTATATTATAATATATTTACGATTTACATTTTTTACGGTTATTTACAGTAACTGACTATTACTATTAATAGTCAGTTACTGTAACAAAGCACCAACCAAATATGGTACTCTGTTTTACAATAAGTAGCTTATTCGTATATAAACTTTTAAAATTGAATGCCCAATACCGCGAAATTGGAATTAAGTATGTAACCATAGTTACGAATAATTGTCCGACATCAGCCGAGCAATGCTTAAATAATACGAACGCGCTACGACTGCGTGTGTCAAATGCACAGCTGTGTGCGTGTAGTGTTTTTCCATTAATTTAATGTATTTCTAATGCATATTTTATAAAAATATTAGGATACGCCACTCCTTCTCCATATAAACTTTAACTGTGCCAAATTTCATACTCCTCCGTCCGCGTAATTTTCGTAAAAAGGAGTGCAAAGTTTTTGCTTCACGTATTAATATAATGATAGATTGTTCTTCACGTATTAATGTAATGACATTTTTTTCGTATATCATTATGTCTATGTTTGCTTTATTATTTTCAAAACCATATTAAATCGTGTGTAAACGAGTTAGCTAATACAGATACAAATACGTTCAAATAATTCATCAGCATTAAGAAGCATGCATTATTATTATAATTTTCCGCCATCATGATAAATTATTTGCGCTGTGGTGATGCCGTTCATCATCATTCCGAGAAATTGGAAATAAATAATCATGTGATGATTGCCTGTAGTTAATATAAAACTAACTTGATTGGAATGTGTTCCAAATGAATTATATTAATAAAACTTCGCTTTGGTGAAGTTTTATTTGAATAGTTGAGGACGCTATAGAAACTTTTGCGGTTTCATCGATAAACTAATAGAGATAAAATGTTGTACCTATATTTAATTCAAATTTATTCCCAGAATTTTAAACATGTATTCGTGATTACACTGATAAATCTTGCCTTTTGTTGTATCTTTAGATGAAATAACATTTTCTAATCTTATGTTATTTACGTACTTTGCACAAGTATGGTTATGGTTAGTCATCACTTAGTGTCAGAATAAAGACAACATTTATTAATCCTCGATAATATACAAATAGAAATTAGTTATCAATAAATAATGGTTTTGTTACGTCACCCAAACGCCAACTAGATAAAAATATTTTGAATATTTTCAATTGATAAAGGTATAATAAAACTCGGGATACGTAATTCCTATGTGATGAAAGGGTTTCGGGGTAAAAATGCCCTGGAGCTGCGCGAGTCAATCGTTTTAAGTCTACTCAACATTTTTATCTAAAACTCACAATCATCCTGATTAATATTATAAATGCGAAAGTGAGTTTCTTTGTTTCCTTAGTCATCATGAAATTTCGCATACACGTCCTGACAACGTGTATGCAACAGAAAAAGACATAGGGTACCTTTCATCCAGAAAAAGTACTCTGACTAATGTAACCTACATTCACGCAAGCCACGCAGCGGACACAATCTAGTAAGAAATAAAACATTATCTTCATTTTATATCGAGGTCCGAGTTCCGTTTGCGTATTTCTTTTGAACCTCGATTATACTAATATTTCGTTGATATAAACCGCCATATAAAACACACAAGTTAATTAATAAGATTGTGATAACTTAATGCATTCTAAATCAGTTACGCCGTGTCTCTTAGATTAGAATTAAATGTCATTACCACGCTTTAATAATGCTTCTCATTCATGGTACTACAAATACTGTGTCTATAGAATATAACGCTCAAATGCTAACTAATATTATAAATGCGTATGTGAGTTTGTTACGCTTTCACGCCTTAATTACTCGATCGATCATCATGATACTTCACATACACGTAACCAGGGCCTGAAGTCTGCTATTACAATAGTGTCAGAATGGTCTATCATTGATTTCATAATTGGTGGTTTGGTAATCTAATAATATAATGGCGTCATTATGACTTTTCAATAGTAACCAATAACACTTCATTGAAAAAAATGGTATAGAATGGTAATCTCGTACATAATGACAAATGAATATGACAGTATAGTTATATGATAAATGTGTTGTAATAGTTTCACATTTATATATATTGCTATTTAGGAACTTGATACTACTTCAGATTGCTTTTAATACTGATAAATAAAATGTAAAAATATATATATACGAAATCAGGCATGAATAAATGTTCAAATTTAGTAGTAGTTTTTCGAAAATCACTTCTACTAACAGGTTTTATAATAATGGCAATACGACATGTCATCCTACCACAATCCTATCACGAGATCATTGACCGACCAATGATCGACCATTATGAATTTAGCAGATCTAGAAAGATACTCTTAGTACAGATTCATGTAGGTACTCTACCGAGAGTTTTATTGTATATGTATATAAAATAAGACTCAAGATGTAAATTATGGACTATGTACATATAAACACAATTCTTCGAACTTTTAGCAAAATGATAATGGGTTTGCAGTTACTTCGTGTCGGAATGACGAATTTATAAAAATAGCAGACTTGTGCTCCAGGGGTACAGATAAGGATATAGGTTGTCTATCATCCAGAAAAATACTGTTTTCGTGAGACAGAAATTTATGGACTAAATCTACATTAACAGGAGTGAAGCCGTGGGCAATATGTAATCTATACTAATATTATAAAGCTAAAGAGTTTGTTTGTTTGGTTGAACGCGCTAATCTCAGAAACTACTGGTTCGAATTGAAAAATTATTTTAATGTTGGATAGCCTATTTATCGAGGAAGGCTATAGGCTATATAACATCACGCTACGATCAATAGGAGCGCAGTATCAATGAAAAATGTTGCAAAACGGGGCTAATTCTCTTATGTAAAGCAGATAAAATTGCGCGTGTCAGACAGTTTTAAATAAAAGTCGCAACGAGTTCACTTTTGCCGCTGCACTGCCAACGTAACACAGCTAATAATATGTTTACGATGCGAACTTTACTACGCAAGGATAGCGTTCAAACAATACTTTAAATTGTAAAGCATATCGACCGGTAAAAAATGGTGGGCGCAACGGTCGTCGAGTGGCGGTTACAATCACCGACCGTGAACACTGGACACTGGCTTACCACCTGTTATTACCCACGACAAACTAATAACAACCTTTACTCACCATAATAAAGTCCCTTTAAACCTAATACACAACATGATTTAATCAAACTAACTAGGTATAACACATGCGATTAATTTAAAAAAAATATGTGTAGAATTTTTATGCACACAAGCTTTAAATAGAATAAGCTAGAAAACCTATTTAAATGTAGAAAATGTTTCCTTTCTACTCACGTACGTTTTATACGAGAGATGCCAAAAATATTTTTCTCCGGGTTTCATATCGGATGGAATCTCTCTACTTCATAATATTGGCAACTAAACTAGTAGGTTATCTTTATTTCCCAAATACAGCAGAGATGATATAAATTTATCTTTATTTTACAAATGGTGCAGAGTGCACGTTATTGTATAAGAAACGGAACAATGAGAATCAAATCACCAGGAAATAGGTAAAAGGCTTTATAAACCGTTCGCAACCCTCAGTAATATGAGGACCAAATCCAATACCGACTGAACCGTGAATCGTCATGGCCGGCGATAAATTTAGGCAAAATAGCAAATATAATGTATCTGCACATAAAATAAGAAAATTAGGTAATACCTTTTCAAAGAAACTAACCCTACCTATGGTGACCATAGCGGGCATATATATTTCGTTTACTATGCCTTATTGTGTATAGACTTACCTATATATTCACTAATTATTAAATTTCTTATTAACTGGTAAATGTCTGCGGAGAGCGGCAAATGTTGTTGTTCGTTAAATGTATGAAATAACATAAAAATTAGTCTTCTGTCTTAGCCTTTATTATTGCCAAGTCACTTGGGGTCGGCTTTTCTGGTCTAACCGGATTTGACTGGATATCAGTTTTTACACGGAGCGGCTGCCACCTGACTTCCGCAACCCGAAGGCTAACGATACCCTAAGGCTAGACCAGTGTCAGGATATTAGAGGGTACTGACTTTCCTAATAACGACTGCCATAGATGTTTATGGCAGCCGGGACCAACGGCTTAACGTGCTCTCCGAGGCACGGAGCAGGCGATAATTGTCAATCAATACGCACATCATTTCGAAAAGTCATATAACTTCCGAAAGTCAGAGATGCGCGACGTGGGTTCGAACCCGCGACCCTCTGCATTGCAGTCTGTTGGTCTCCCCACTGAGCTACCGCTGCTCTAACATAAAAATGAGTAAGTACTATTAATTAATACAAACCGAAATCCTAAAACATATAAAAAGTTACTCCAAATTTGAAACATAGAACAAATAAATAGTATGTGTACGCAAATATTATTCGTTGAAATTAAACTACTATCTTATTATTTATTACTATTTTATCGATTGAAGTTCCTTTAGTATACTATAATTTGTATAAATTTATAGATTTAAAAAATGCTAATGATACTAATAGGTAAATGAATATAGTAATTTTAAAACGAGTAGGCTTTAATATTATATACCATTTTGTGTAATGCCGATTGTCGGAGAATACTAAGCGATACAAATATATCATCAGGCGTTAAAGGCTTGATGAGACAATGTTGTGTCGTTGTTGAAGTATGGTGCCGCCTTGCTACGGAAATTCACCGCCGCGCCGCGCCGGTCCAGTTAGGTCTGCTTCGTTAACATCAAAGCAAAGTTCCTGTTTTCCACATTGAGCTATAGGCACCAAACATAATTGTCAACGGCGCGCGGCGTTGCATTTGTTCACAGTATATGATTGAGACAGAATACCGAATACGGTTTTGTGAAATGACATCAAAAGATCTGATAGGTACCGAACTGTTACTTTGTGTACAAACGTCTTATTTCTCCTTTTAAAGAGATGCAGCAGCCAATATTGTTCATATAGAGGTAAGTATATCAATTTAAAATCAATGAGCACCTACATACTCTTTATGAATGTTATTTTGAAAGCAATGTGGTAGCTAACGTATATGATTAAACCCGTACGTAGGTAGGCAGCAGTTAGGACTGTTCCACGTATAACTACGTCTACCTAATTTCCTCCCTGATGTTTCCACTTCACGCTTTCTCATTTCCGTCTACTTACACATTAAAACTGTGACGTATTCGATACGTTATTTCATTCACATTCTCTCATCCGAAATATCAGCCTTTTAGTATTCGAGTTTCGAATTCGAAACTCATTGTAAGTTTGCCAGCTAATTTAGTACTATTAATGTACGAAAGCAAATCCTAAGCAAACATTTAATGAATTATACATTTGTTGTAAACTTTATATATATTGCGGAAACAGAAGCGTTATAAAGAACTTCGGGAGATGTTACGTAAGAGGGTTTACGTAAAAGTGTATAGGTTTGTTCCTTTACCAGATTGCTACAGCACATATTAAAATGTTACGATATCAAAAAATAATAGGTTGTTGCCAAACCTTACTTACATATATTAAGACATTATCGACTGTAGAAAACTTATTAAATGATATGTCAATGTCGTTGTTTACAGTACTGAAATGTAATCCAAAGTAATATAAGCAACGCAGAAAAACTAATTGACTTGGTAATGATACAGCTTAGTGTTTGTGTTTCTTAACGAATCGGATTACATGTCACTGAAGGGCGTAGCAATTGCGCGAAGATACTTGTATGTCTGCTATACAAAACAACGTACATAAATAGTAACTGACATTTAGGTGTAAGTATAATACCAGCCCCATGTACGTCAATATTGATTTCAGCTAATAATAGTTGGTTATTATTGTTTGCTACCTCTCATATTCAACGCAACATTTGTAAACACAAGAGCAGATTAGTTGTATATTATTATGTTTCATCAATATTAAAACGTATGTACCGCTATGACATAATTCTAACAAAATTAATTCAACTCGTGAAGGTTTAATATTTTCATACAATAATTCCGACAATAACAAAGAGGATTATTTACAAAATAAGGTTTTAAAATAGGATTAATTTATCCGGAGTTATTATTTTCTCGCATCGATAGCCAATGTATTATGGTAAGAATTAATTTAAATTTGAATTTTGATTAAATTACTAGGCAACAAAATATATATATTATCTGCGGCATTAATTTTGTTACTGGTTTTAATAAACACCTTTATCAGTCATACCTGAAATGTATTTACTTTATATGGATTGATTCTGGTTCTTGAGATATTCAACATAAAGAACGGTTTACATAATATTGTCTTCTATTTACGCGAATATTATTCATTGAATTTTCAATAAAGAACGGTTCCATCAGGACATTAGAACAATGAAAGAAAGATACCAAGGCCGATGGGACAGCCATATTATTATGGCAGACTATTGCTTGAGTTTAATAAGGGATTGTCCTAAACATAAACATAATAGAAAAGCTTACAGATAAAAATTACTACGGATAACAATAAGGTAATTGTATTTAGACGTGTTTTGACAATTCCTATAAAGCATTAAAATTATGTTATAAACTCAATTAATATTGGCAAATAAAATCATTATTTGCATTCTATTGCAGTCCTGACCGCATGATATTGTTACTAGGTATCAAAACATTGTTTTTTAGTATTTAGCATTTATTCTTGGTTTCGTATTCAGCAGGTTTATTAAATATTTGTATTCGACTGGATATCCAGCTAAACGACCGATTGTTGGTAAAAACTTTGGTACTTAGTCTACACTATTAAACTGTGTGTAATTGAGTATGATTGACTAATGGATTGCCTTGCATGTGTTAAATATGTTGTTTTTACAAAGTAATTACTATGCAGATTTATGCTTTTGGGACAGTTAATATAAAAATGTACTTCCATTTTTGGTATCAAGTAATGTCTTTGTAATATAACCAGTTCATAGTTGGGAAAATGGGACGTACTATAAATTTCTGCTTCCAGAAATATTATACAGTCGTGATGCCAAATGTTCGGTGTGCTAAATAATATGACAAATAGAAATAAAGTTATGGAGAAAATATATTTATAGACTTACCTCCTTAGACAGCTTGCCGAAGTGTGTGCGTAGTTCAGCTACTATGCTTCTAAACTGTTGTCCCTCGTACCGGAGCCGGCCCACCTCGCTGTCCAGTTTATCGATGCGGGCCTCTTGAGTGCGAGCCAATTGAGCCAAGTCTGATGTTTCCATCAGAGCTTGTTTCAACTGCAAAAAAGGACCTTGTTTGAATATTGCACTAAAATGAGTTGAACTTTACGAATCCTTTATACTTTGAATAGCCATTAGGTATACTTACTGACCTCTGTTTAAGGCGAAGAGGAATAATAATACAAGAAAACTATGTGTTTTATGTTATTGGGGATAATACGTTTACTGGGTAAACTATAGCATGTGGAAGCTCCATATAAAATAATAAATCTTGCAGTTATATTTAACGATCCCTAACGCTTACTGTTGTTTATATGTAGTTTGTACTCGAAACTATTTAAAAATATATTAAGTACCTTTGTATTTCATATATCTTGATATAAAACTCATATTAATCGTGTTTAAAAATCGTTTAGGAGCTCAGTATTCTTAGTTTAATGGTCCGTACGTTTCTAGTGTTGATTTATTTGTTTCAAAAGGCAACCAAATTTGAAATTCAATATGTAACACTTTCACAGATTTTTGCAATACATATTTGAAAGCATGTTACTGCATAGATTTCACTTGCATTATACCCTTCGGATTAATGCCCACATAGTCTCAGCTAGCAGATTTCAACTGGGCAATGACATTGATAAAATTTAGGATATCACAAAAATACGTACAATGCCTGAAATACCCCGAAATAGTTCGGTGAAAATAAAAACGAGACTCGAGCATTTTAAATCAGGTGAATAATGCTTTTCGGTGTTGTGACCTTTAGATATCGTTCGTCGTCACTTGAAGCACCGACTAGCCTATTAACATTGTTTATTTTTGCTACTGTTTTGCATCTATTATTCAGATAAATTCATTACAGGCTAGAAATGTAAAGTTATTTTAGTAAAATCACCTCGTTCCTGATAACGTGCAGTTGACGGAGTAACACGGAGTTGTTCACGCTCTCGCTTAGTTCTCGCATCTCGGATCGAACCTCCTCCATGGATTGCTTGGCCCATTGCAGCGTAGCTTGCTCATTTCGCTCGTGGTTATTAGTCGAGTGAATAGCCGATACCTCCCTGTTAGACACGACAATATGAAATACGTTAAATATAATTGGCGAAATACTGGTTTATAGTGTAGTTTAAAAAAAGATCTAGTCATCCTCATGACAACCACAGTTGAAACTCATTACGAATACATGTTTATACAAGCGTGTCACACACGCGGTGCGCGGGCGCAGGATACAATGTTATGCTAGAGCGACGACCAGCGGCGTGTCTCCTGCAATGACCACCCTACCGGTACTATTCACTAATTATATTATTCATTATTACCATCTGCATAATACCAACCACCCTATTGTACCTTCTATGTCAGTAATTATTCAAGTTTTATGTATGACAGGCATGTATATTGTCTTGCATATACATACATACGAAATCTACAGATATTCCGCTCTGTTTATTACAACCGACGTCGATACATTTCACTTAAAAATAATATTGAAGTTATTGATAAAAATGACTTATCGCTCTATTAGGTACGGTGACGTTGACGGTAAATATTAAATATTTATTTTGTTACCGAAGATAACAAGTTACTTCCAAAATGTAAGCCACGATGTTATCTTGAGATATCACAAGGCACGTTACCATACTAGAACATAGTAAATACTTTCAGGTGTCGATGGTATGTTTATACCTACACAGTAACTTTAGAAATTACGTGCCGATGATACCTTTTGTAAAGAAGGTTAAAGACGGTATAAAAAAGTAGTGAGAGACTAGATTAGATTATTTGGGCGGCCATCTTTGTCTACATTACAAGACAATTACGTGAATTTAGTAAGCAGAATTTATTAATTGGCTAATTAAGTACTGCTAAAAGTAATATTTAATTATCAAATTAGTTAGAAATATTTGTAACACAATACAAATTCTAATTATTATGTTGTTATAGCAGTGAAAAACAATGGTGTAGAATAAACTCCAAACGTAAATCTGGTTGGTTACTTTGACGCTTGGACTGCAAGCCGAAATAGAATCCAATTAGCAGCCAAGCCCTATTATTTCTGTTTTATTTAAGCCTATAATATATTTATTATAAAGCAACGCTAACAAAGTTGAGATAGTACAGTCAGTACAATTAACTAATCCTGTAGAAACTCTAAGAAAAGGTTTTTTTTTTAAAAGTCGTACTACACTGTTGCTTTGGTACGTCATGTTGGGTATATTAACCGTTCAAATGACAAGCCGTATGATTATCACGTTCCAAAAGCTTATCTGCCAGGTGTGTGGCACTTGCAAAGTATTAACATTAACTTCATACAATTAATAGACGATCCAAAATCGCCCGGCAAACAGATAAGCAACAATATAATCTAGCGGCAGATATAATACCTTGCGTGTATATACAAAACCGTTAATGTACACCATGCCTTGTTTTATAATCACAATCCACGCTTGTATTTCTTCGAAAGGTTTCCAACAGGTGTGTCTGGACACTTTCCAGCCAGCCGTTTCAATCACACTCATTATAAATTCTCAGTAACATTGCACACACAGTATATTCTACTGAGTATGCTACTGAGAATTTCTTTACAAAATAATCTGACGGTATTATGCAGATCATGCATTGAACCTGATACTAAAAATTTCACGACATCGCAATCTTTTAATTTGAATGTTTGATAATATTCTATTAAATTGGGAAATTTATCGCAGATCCACTTCTCACAACTCGTTTATAGAATCTTCTTCATTGAATTTAGTTATTTAAAAGGAAACTTACATACACTGTGTCATTGAAACTTATAAGTCATAATACAAACATATGTATGTTTCTGATAATTTAGTCAAGTAATCAGTTACGGGCACCTATGCGACGGTGTCAATTTGTTATTTTATCCAGACATTAAAGATATTGTAATACAGCAGTTTTTATGGCGGCAATAATCTCCAAACGCGGCGGATGGAGAATACGAGTAGCATTTCGGCAGCATTATTAAAATTAACAATTTGGGGAGAACGCCGAATCGCTTTTTTCGGCGAAGTTTAAATGTAAATTATATTTTATTGGACTTCGGTTTTCAGTAAAAGCGAATAATAACGCGAAGTATTTGAGGGCGCACGCCACGTGCCCAATACCTCTAGAGATATCACATTTTTACCTTTGAAATATTTTATAATCATTTTAGTCTGGATGATATTTACATAGTGTTAATCAGAGATGTATTCGTCGCTTACGGGTTTAGGTTCCATATAATATAGGGTAGGCCTATTGTCTTTTACCCAGGTACAATACCAAAATTCTAGACAGGGAAATCCTATAACATACTAAGTAACCACGAAATTGATTCCAAGACCTCATACAATAGACGCACTCACTATAGCTCTTCCACCAAAGCAGATGATATTAAAATCATATTTTAATCAAGCTTTACGGCATGTAAGGTTTCGCATTGTCAGCAGCCGGCAGTTTTTAAAACCCGACCGTATATTTAATTAACAGAAGCTGCCGAAGATGGCCGCGGATGCCCAAAAAAAACCTTTACGCTTTTATTGAAACGGCAGATGCGTAGGTCAAGCCATGTGTTCGTTGATGGTATTAGAAAATTCGATTCAAACATCGCCCTATAACAAACGTAAACTTTGATAAGTATCGTCATGTTATAAAAAAGGCCCAAATTGAGGGTGTTTGACGGCCGCCAATTTGGTTCTTATTTCAATGAAGCGACGATGTTTTGAAGGAGGTTGTAGCAACTGTCAGTGGGCCAAATGCCGTCCGAATCGAATGACCGTCATTAGAAATAGCACCTGCCTTTGTTTTGTACTAGAAGATGGATAACCTCGCGGCCCTTAACATTGGAAATAGCTCCTATATTTTTTATTCTTATGAAATGTTTTAAGCAAGCACAACATTAGTAACTTTACATAGAAGTCAATAGAAGTTACTGACTATACTGCATTATTTTGATTTACAGTCGAACGAAACTACTTAATACTATACAAGGAACGGGACTTACTCGCGATGAAATATTCAAAATGTAATAAATAACTATTGATTTTAATAAGACTATCCCGGTCTTGTTAAAATTATATTGTTTCAAAGATATTTTATATAATATTTATTAAAATAAATATTAGTGTTTATATACATTTATTTTTCTAAATTATTGCAATGGTCGTTTTTTATCATAATTCTAGCCGTTCGTTTACTTTTTTATGTTGCAGTCGACCGATGCGCACGCGCGCCATTTGTCGCCAGCCGGATGTGGGCTCGGAACACTACTTCCGGTTGGGATATAAATAAACATCCCATTACTGCCAGATGTTCACCCCTATTGCTGTTTAAATATACGTACGCACACTGCACGCTCTATGGATTTGATTTCATCTGTAGGGTTTAGCTATATAACAAAATAATACAGACACGTGGTACTTTACGACTTATTACTGCATAAGCTGACGCAACTAGTCGCGTCTTTGAGGCGATGTCAAACTATCAAATCAATCAAGTCTCTCGTTATGCATAGTATTAAAACATAACTTCATACTTGGAGTGTCTGCTAAGTTGTTAGAGACCAACATTCAAAGTAGTCTTTAACGTATGTTATGATTTCATGATAGCTTAATTCTATCCAAATGTAGTTTCGAAGAGAACCTTACTAAATCGTATGTAATGTTTGTTTAGTCGAGTTTGGTCGCCTAGCCGAAACAATCAGTGTTACTGTGTAGCAGAAATACACTTTCGCCAGTAAAGTACCCACTCAAGAGAATAATACTGAATTTAAGTGACTTTTGTTTAATTACATAAAACACACAATAATAACGACACTTGAAAGAAATTTTTATGATGAAATATCAAGTGATATTGATATATTTGAGGCAACTTAACAGTTAATATACTCTATATACATAAGTATTTTTTAAACTTTAATTTAGATTAAAGGCTCAGCATTTATGGGGTATGGCTATTTTGGTTAATGCCACATAATAACGTAAAGACAAACTATTGCAAAATTTTATGTCGAGCCCAGTTGAGCCAGTATCCATCCAATCATAATGAAAAATCAAAGTCTAAAATCATTTATGCATTTAGGTCACAAAGTAACACTTATGAACGTCAAAGGGATCCGTGCGTTTAATAAATTTACTGAAGTTACATTTATGTTAGTTGCTAGGTTCAGGCAAAATATTGAGCCTATAAGAAGATACCTGCAAGAATTTCTCGGCCAGTCTTAATTATTAATCATTTTTAAGTTTGCCGCGGGCACAATCATTTGGAGGAATCTATTGCAAACTTATGTGATATAATGTGCTCGGTGTGCTGTCGTATAGCAGTAACGGTTGACTGTCTGATCAGAATTTATTATCAATCCAGGGTAGATAAATTTGCTGAGGCTGAGTCATTAAAAAAACAGAGATTATTTAAGTGGATTAAACTGTTGGCGCGCTTTATATGGAAATCACAAGACTTCCGTTCCACCGCAAGCGAACTTATACTCATTTAATTGATAAAACGTTTGCTCCACACACTGGTATCATTTTTACCGAATGTATATTATTGCTTTATAATTTAATGCGATAAAATAATTTGCAGGTGGTTTAAAGATTCTGAGGTAAATTATTATACACCAGAGGATTGGAACGCGATCAAAGACGACGAAACAATTAAAGAAATAACGAGAGATTTAATTTTCTTTGTAATCAGTTAATAAATAATTTATTCTTCATTAATGAATGTTGAAATGAAACTTTTCTAAGACGTCCTATAATAATTCGGTTGGCAATCCGGGATGCAATTTTTAACAATGAACAGCAATAAAGCTAAATAGTTACAAAATCTGTTAAAACAGCATTATTGTTCTCGTGAAACTGCGCTAACACTATAGTTTTATACAAGTATAAACATGAATCCGTTGTATATTGCGCAGGTAACAACCACCGAATTTGTGATCGCGATCTTCCTTTATCTTCCTTTCTCATGAGGAAATAGCCATCCGACGTCAGTCGCAATCGGTAAAGTACATTTCGTAAGAATCCGAACAAAGACATAATAAAATCAGTAGACAGGCAGACTTCCGTTAAAGGATTTGTACAAAGTAATTCAAAAGGCTTTGGCAGGCAATTGGAGGTCAGCTCCAGCTATGTCTAGCTACGATTAGAAAAGCTTTTATAATAATTCGATACGATGCGTACTGCTGGGGAATGATTACATTTGACACCTGGCTTAGCGATCGCGTTTCGAAAAAGGGACTGATGTCCAATCGAGGGTTAATGGTAAACCCTTGGTAGGAACATCCGAAGGGCCTAATGGGATGTTGCATGCTTCACTGAAAAATACTCAGCGTGCCGTTTTTACAAATGTTATTATCTGTAATCGTTGTATTCATGGCATGCGTGGATACTTGTATGCTCGTATTTATAAGATATACATACTAAGTGTGCTATTATATACCTACGTATCTGAAACGCCTAATAGTATGCTTCATTGACTCAATATGTAAATCATCACCAAGTTCTATACCATTTTTTAATAATTTCTGTTAATATATTCGTCTTGATTTAGAACAAGTTCAATACGAAAGCCAACATTAATTAAAATTTACTGACATATCGATGCTAAAGAATTGATAAAATTGTGAATAAGTTAATAATACTTAGTCGTTAAATAATTATGTAAGTTACATAGGTATAATTGTGTATATTTAGTTATGATTAATTTATTTATTCTTCCAGGTCAATTGACTTCACGTGAGCTTTTATTATACCACCTTCACTAATTCACGTAAGCCACAACGCCACATCTCGCTATAGGTTGATACCTTGATAAACGTTTTGCTCTATTAGTAATTAATAGACAATAATTGTCGACTATCGCAGTTACACAGCGAATGGGATAGGTGATTATGTATGTCAATAACTATTATAACCACGTAATATTGTACATATGTGTATGTAAACGAATTACTTATGAATGACCAGCTTTGTGGTCTAATACCTACTTAGTGCACAAGATATTATATGCGCACTTGCCGAAATTATATGCACAATAATATTATATCAATTAATGACATGGATAATTTATAATTAATACATTTGTCAAATCTTGTGCTAAAATGCAGCGTTTCTAACCCATTGGGCCTGCCAACTTAGATTATAACGCAATTAAATATGGCCAAAATACTGGTATTGTAATAACAATACCAATATTTTGGATACTGGCAATATATCCAATCGTATTAAAACCTGACTAATTGAATATACTTAGGCAAATGTTTTGAATCATATTTTCTTTCAGTCTTTCGATTCTGCACTGTCATATCGTACTATTTCATTTAAATTCAAATATAATATAAGCTCACCGATGCAATGTACAAATTGACTCCAGGTGCATTTGTTTTTTATGTTTTCCCGTAGTTACTGTAATTAATTGTTAATTTTAGTATTAATTTTAAACCAATTGAGTTATAGTTGTTACTATAGATAATAAGTTAATTTTGTATTCAGTGGCGCGGAACCTTATAAGTAAAGGTTCTTAATACAAAAATAAACCAAGACTCAACAAAAATCGATGAACAAAACTGATATCAACAGCTGGCGACGTTGTATTTCAAGTATGCAAACAGGTAGGTTTGCTTCTCAGATGCATACTCATCTGGCACATAAGATGATTACTATACAATACATTTTAAATCGTAATCCTACAGCATAAAGTTGAAATTAGCTCGCCGCTTACACAGGCTGGATCAAGAACCACAACTTCTCGCTAGGTGCAGGTGCTATTCATACATAGAACTTAATTTACTCTCAATTATATGCAACCAACATAAGCATACCAATCTCTTACCATTTGTAGATACCTACAGAAAAAATGTGTATGAGTAACATTATATATACAAATTTAATTATATTAGGACGTCGGGCGAGGCGGCTGTTCGCCACTGACATCCCGAAATATGTATAGCGTCTTGTCATATTACAGTTCAATGTTAATAAAAATATACTCTGATCCTGACGCAAACCGATCTCCGTTTCATACACTGGTTTGAAAAATATAGGATATTATTATAACCCTTACTTATTACAGATACCTTTAGCAAAATATATTCGAAATTTATTTCAAGACAAACTCATTGAACTTAAATAAACACCGATCACATACGGCTTTTATGCTTTAAAAATTATGTTTAAATGATCCGAAATTAGTTAAAACTAAGTCCGCATAATAAATCATGTCATGTCAAATACAGAAAATAATAGACTTAAATACGAGGAATTTGAAAATATATCAATTGACATGAGTCAACAAGTATTATAGTACAAGTCTATCAGGAATATAAGAATTTCATTGCTCGGCAGTAAACATATCAAGCAGTATGCAGAAAATGAAATCAAGGCATCACTAACAAGGCAGACATTTTACTTTGTAAGTATTACGTAGGAAATAAAATTTGTCGCGTGTACGCATTTTATTATAAATCCTCGAGCCTTAATTTCTCAGTAGCGTTCCGAGAAAGAAATAAAAATGTCGCTTTTTATAAATTCCCAAAAGGGAACGCAGAATGGAATAATCGTGTCGATCAGATGGCCTGGTTCGCGTCAAGAGGCCTTTGTTTCCCGGTGATCTCAAACCACTCCTTACAAGTTTTATATTATGACACGTCTTACGAGACTTCAAAGCTTCAGGCTTAAGCCATTGAGCCCTTACGGCTTTTGGGAACAAGGAAGCTACGGCAACACCTCTTAAGAGGAAACACTAAGGGCGAGAGAATTGAAAAATAGGTATTTGTAAAATCTATTGCTGTCGCGCAGTGCCCACAGAGCACGATAGACAATTGCAGCTTCGACTGAAAATACCTATTAAAAGTACACGAAATCAACGTTTCGTAGTCCCCTGATTCGTTTTCTAAAACTAGACCGATTTAACTAATTTTTCCATTAAAAATTAAAGAAAGGCTTTGGCCGTGTTCCTATGTTTTCTTTTTTTATATAATCTAGTCAAATTTGTTATCTGGATGGTCAATTTTTAAGGTTTAGGCTCATGTCTCATTTAATAAATAATTTATGAAAAAAAAGGAAAACATGGACATGCCAATAGAGGACATACATTTTTTGGAAGAATTATTGCTCTACTGGCATTATCCAGGGAGGAAACAGGGAACTACGTTTGTATGAACAAACGACCTTTGTGTTTACTCTTAAAGGTATTACACAGAGAGCAGCGCGAGCCTTTGCACTCCATAGTTGTTACTACGTATAACAATCTACCAGTTTTGTCTCGTTGACAAAACCGCCATACATTTTCTTTTTATTAGTGTTTGGCCTTGACTTTCGCTTACATTATGTTGTGTTGGTAATGCATATAATATGTTTAACCGAATATTATTACCACCAGGAAAAAATATTATGTCACCTTTTTCGCCAGACACGAAACTAGCTTTTACTGTTTTAGTTTCGACTCTATAGAGTATATATAGATATGACTCTAATGAGTAACAAGTTCACTAATGAACCAGTAGCTTAATTAATTAATCAGTGTATTAATCTAGATATACGTCTGTGTTTTCGTTCATTGTATTAATATTAATGCTATGAAAATATTCAGTTTATTTATACACCCGAAATCAGATCCCTCCTGCAGAGCAATCGTGAATTCGCTTTTGGCCGTAAAATTACTCTTGACCTGTTTTTGATTCAAGAGCATTACAAATTCAAAACAGTGTAGCTTTTTGCAAATTAATTAATTTCAGATGTAATAAAAAAGCCTACCCGCTAACATTGTTTCGTTAGTTTTAAAGTACTTGTAACTTTATCTATCTTTTCGTACTTACACTATGCATTCGTTTTATTGAATAGCGCGATCTGACTTCATGTGATTCAATATTTAGCTTGGACGTTACTACTGATTCACGAACACCGTATAACGCTGCTAACACACACATTTATAACCCTTTAAGGATTATTTAGCGAGTTATTTATCTGGCGCGTTCAACCCATTTCAATTTAAATCCCTCATATTTTAGGTCGAAAATAGATCTATTTATTCAATTAAGGGGTTACAAGACTTTGTTACCGGATCGTGGAGGATCGAACATTATTTTACATGACTCGGTTATATTATAAATAGGACGACGTCACGTAGCAATATCCGCCATTTATGTTGTATCATAGGGCCCACCTGCGCGCGCGCGAGCACGGTTGGTGCCGCTCTTTAGTTACAGGCCAACCAGCTGACACACACATTGCAGCTATTCATCACACATTGACAGTGATCGTCGGGCGTGACTCCGATCGCGTGCTCTTGGCAAGAATAAGCTTAGCAAGCATCTTTGATATATATCTGTTCTTTCAATAACGTAAACCTTGCTTGCCAACATATTTTTTGATTAGGTAGTAAAAAGAATGCTGTCCGTTACAAAATTGATAAACCAATCTAGTTTACAGAAATAGAAATCAGTTTTCAGGCGTTGTTTTATTTATAAATTTGTAGATCTAAAATCTTAGTTTAAGCAAAACGGACTGTCTTGAATAGAACAGACTACCCGGAGTTAAACATGCTTGCGAACCTGAAATCTGGATTTGATACCCGTTTTGATTAATGTGTTATTAAGGTTATCTGTAACAAAAATTCCCAATAACAGTGCCGAGTCAGGTAATGTGCCCTGTAGACGGCAATAGGTTCGCATCCAACATATAATGTGTGACCTAAAAAGATAGCCTAGATAGGTAGGAATGTGATATGTTTCACCACCGTCTAACCCTTTTTAAATTAAGGGTCATTAGTATAGTAATTCTATGTATAAAAAATTGTATGTTTATGTTTTCCTCTATAGTTAGCTAAAGCCGAGACGCGCGACTTGTGGTTAAGTACATATAATAAAATGACAGTAATTACGATTATATATACTTATATATTTATATAATAGGGCACATTGCGAGAGGAGCTCATAAATCCGGTATCTCCCGGCGTTTGACTTTGCAATTTCTTCTTTATTACTTTTGAATGAGCCTCCATTAATTTTTCATTAAGCCTCTGAATTTAAGGCAGTTTTTATATCCGTCATCATTTTATTAGCATTTCCGATAAAACAAAAATATTTATATAAAAGGTTAGAACACGTAGAACGAGATATCAAACTGTCTCATAAATAATGCATATAAAGAGGACCCAATCACCAGCGATAACCAAAATCGTAAAGACGGCACATTATGGGATACCTACTTCAATCTACTGCAAACATTCCCCCGCCTCGTACCTAACCGAAACACATGCATATTTTATGAGTTCAATTCTCCCGCAAAACAAACAAAATTATGATTAAGTAAAATAATAAACATAATATAGCAAAGTAAATTACAAAAACTAAACAAATCATGACATTACAATTAAAAAAAGGCTTATTGCTATATTTAATGTTTGGCGGCCAACGAGCAAAAAATCTACGTATACATAGAATATAATAGATTCTTATGCTGTCAGTAATAAAAAATAATAGAATAAATCAATTATTGTTAAAATTTCGCTGATGCTAATATAATACGCTCGCAACAATACGCAAAAACGCACAGCACAAAAATTACTTATTTTATTTTTGTACCATTTTATTAAAAATGTCGGAGATCGTTTCCAAATATTTTACTCCATAAAAGAATCGTAGAAATTAAATCACAATTACAACAAAGTTTTTTGAATTTTAAAATCAGGGAATTTCTGATCTCAATATATTTAAATCGTTAACTCAGCTGATAAGAACAATTTAGACCACTCGTCAAACCTAAGTACCCTGTATAAATCTAAAAACTGTTAAGTTTGTGCGCGTTGAAACTTCGGTAGAGTAAATCCCATTACCCAATTCGTTACAATCGGACCTTTACGACGTAATCAGATAAAAGGAAATTTTTCACTTACTTTAACTCTTCTATTTCCATCTTCAATTTGGTCACGTCGGTCTGGTGAGAAATCTTTAGAAGTTCGATCTGTTCAGCCATGCTCTGCAGCTTCTCCTTCAGCCTCAGCTCAGCGGCGCTACCAGCGACAATGAACACGAAAGCCAAAAGCACAACCGAGGGGCAACTCAGCATGTTGCCGAGATACGTTTCGTAACTTTCGGCGATATTCGCGAAAAGGCCGGCGTGTACAACGCACGGCGTTCCGTACTGGAATGAACGCGCGCTCCGCCGCGCCTCTATATTATATGGCTCCAGGGTGCGTGAGGGCGCAGATGCGTTCAACAGTTGTCCTCGCGCCTGGAGCTTTTCACTGCGCGCTGTTTTTCAAATATCCTAATCATGTCTAATATCCTACGGCTAGACATATTAAAATTCGGATTACCGACAAATCGGTGTACTAACTCATAAAAATTTAATGACCAACGATAATAATATTCTACCGCATACACACAACACCATCTAGCCCAAACTAAGCAGAGCTTATACTATGGGAATAATACTATAGTGGACCATTTTTAAATCGTACGTATACATATTTCGTTCATTTAAATCAGGTAAAGTTCGTGTTATTCATTTGCCACTTAGAGCACTTAGGGACCACTGAAATGTAAACTGCGCCACGTCAAATATTGTTACGATAGAAGATCAGCTTAGAACGTATGTATATGTAAAAAGTTTGGTAAGTTTGAACGCAGTTATTGGATGATCAACAGCATAATTGAATATGTGTAAGGCTTCATTAAAGCAGTTTTAATAATGACGTGATAAAATAAAGCTCATGCCAAGTTTTGACTGGTTGTTGTTTATTTAGTCGGCCAATCTCAGCAGTACATGCGTTCGGCTGACTATTAATATTTTTTGTGTAGATCTGCTTTTCTAAGCCCGGGTTTTGATAACTAATTTATTAACGCCCGGTTATAAGTATATAATAATTTAACGTATTTGGTAGTCACTAAACCGTATGATATTAAAAAAGCACGGTTTTTTATTTTATTACGATGTTTAATTAATACTTAGCTCTTTAATAAACCATGAGTGTAATAGATTAAATGAACGCGTCAACCGAATCCTAACTATTTAGATAAGTGGTAGGTATAAAAGAAACGGTTAGATCATAGAACACTGATATTCAAGCTGGTTTGATATTCATTAGATCTATGACAACACAGGGCTTAGTGGTCCTCATTTCGCATGGCGTGTGCGACGAACGACACTTTATGAAAATAAGAGGTATTTTTTAAGTGTCGATTTGCACACATCTTTTTAATTTTAGTGCGAAATCATCACGTCTAAAAAGAAGGTGTACAAATCGAAATAATCTCAAGAGAGCTTAACTGGACAATTTACTGTATAAAACAGTAAGTAATAAGGCCCACGTTCAGTTGATACACACTTATATTATGACTGGCGACATGTTAAGATGATTAAGGATTGATTGAATGATTATGCAACAGCAATAAAGATTAAGGCAGTTAAACGTAATCAACAACTTTTGTAATTAGATTATTAAGCGAATCGAATGTATGTATATCCATGATTAGGTCAATAATAATGTCATTAAATCCTTGATTACATTGAAATTTGACTACATGTTATCGTCAATTTTGATTATAGTAATTGGTAATCAAAATTAAATGAAAGCTTGTCATAAATTTTGACCTTTCTTCGGTATTATTGTATCGAACGAAAGTTTTATAATTAGTTATTGGTATAATATTTATAATTTATAATTTCAAAATGTTGCGGTGCTCAGATATGCGGTTATTTGCGAAAGGCAGGGTATGCATTGTTATGGTTAATATAATAATTAATTTATAATAAACGAAATATAATATCCATTTAACATCCTCGGATCCCATGAACAATTTTTTTATATGCGGCCATTTCTAATAGTGCAGTAGATTTTTATATAAAATATTTCAAAAGAGGCTGCTATTATAATTTATTTGAAACACATAGTACCTAAATTATAAAGTTTTCCCGTAAACAATTAATAAGAAAATTATTATTAATTATTAATTACTTAATAAAAGATAAAATTATTTACCAAAATAAACTGTATTTTATTATTTAGATTTTTACATGCAGGGTACGGACCATTTTTCTTCAACTAGGCGACGTGATTGACGCCTTTATAAAAATACAGTAAACAAAGATAAGCATTAAATAAATATTTGCATGTGGTATTAACTAACTATATATTTCTATTACTATATTTTAAGAGCTAAAATAGCTCTTATTATTTCTTATCAGCTAAATCGATTTCGATGGAACTTAGTATGAAAATATTTAGAAAGAAATAAAATGCGGGTCTGCACGTATGGTGTAGAGTTGTAGGTTATTAATATGAAACAAAAAATTATGTGAACCACAAATAACTGCCCCGATACTGAGTGTTCTTTAAGTCCGTAGATAGAATAATATTCTACCACATACACACAACACCATCTAGCCCAAACTAAGCAGAGCTTGTACTATGGGTACTAGACAATGGATAAACATACATGTATACTTTTTTTTTTTTGTATATACATACATATTATACATAGAAACACCCAGACCAAGACAAACATACATGTTCATGCACACAAATGTTTGACTTGTGCGGGAATCGAACCCGCGACCTCGGGCGTGGCAGTCGGTTACACTAACCACTACGCCATCGAGACCGACAGTAAAAGGTTGTTTATATATAGTATATGGAATAGAAATGTACCCTGTCGAGTAACATATCAGTAGGTATGCGTAATTGTCTTACTTAAAAATAATGCGAGGGTAGTCACGAGACTGTGTTCCTCTAGTTGAAAATAATAACACAATATTGGGTCTCAAAGCCTCCAAACACGAACGCAATGAATTGTCAGCTTTAGACTCCACGAAACAGGACGAGCATATTGCCATCGCACCTCTTGTTACTAATGAGATTTTTTTTACAGGAAAATCCAATAACATTTCTACGAAGCGTGAAAAAACATACAAAATTTACAATCGAAATGTCAAGAATCATGTAACGCTTTTATATAAAAATATCGGTAAAGACATACATAAACACTATGTATGTATGTTCATCTTCACTGAATATTAAAGAATGTGAATGCGAGTTTGTTTGTTTGTTATGCTTTCACGCCTTCACTACTTGGCCAATCACCATGAAATTTCGCTTACACGTTTTCCGGGTACAGAAAAAGCCGTAGGGTACCTTTAGTCCAAAAAACGCAAGTGAACCCCGAGCATAAGCTAGCATACCTATAAATCACTTGCTTATACCTCCGTAGGTAGGTAAAGAACAAGACGAAATAGGGGTGCATTACAATACACCCCCATTTCGTCTGCTATTGTTTAAAATCCCACGTAATAGAGATCACACCTACTGCGTACATTTTACTTATAAAGGGTATATTTTACTATTTCTTGGAAGTTATAGCTAAGGTTATCAGTTACAGTTCGATTCGTAAACCTAACTCTACAACATACCCGATGCATTGTTTAAAATGATATCCGAACTTCTTGATATAGGTATATTCATATTGTACTGACAACGAACTTGGAAGGTAATTTCACAACATACTGATCCTGATCCTTATTTATTTAAAACTTAATCCGTAAAATTAATGTACAGAGGGAAACTTTATACCAATCACTTTTTAACTGATGCAGAGATAAAATGAAGCACTCACGTAAATTTAACTGAAAACCAGGGCAATAAAAAAGGTCCGCGAAAATTTGATAATCCTAACTAATATTATAAAAGCGAAAGTGAGTTTGTTTGTTTGTTTGTTACGCTTTCACGCCTTAACTACTAGACCGATCATCATCAAATTTTGCACACACGTTGTTAGGGGTACAGAAAAGGACATAGGATACCTTTAATCCAGAAAATAACTACCGTTCCCGAGGTATACAAAAACATAACTTTTAGACGGTCGTCCGCTATAACAGCTCGGTATTCTAATATAAATTAATGATAACGTAACGCCTGGACTACAGAAAAATGGATATCCCGGTAGAAATCTGATATCTCAAATAAAAATCTGTTCACGAGTAATGTTAGGGACATCTTTCTTAAAAAAATGACATTCAGCCAATTAAGCTCTGTCTGTTCACTTATTTAACGTAATTGACAAAATTGTCGTAAGAAGTTTGGTATTATATAGTTTTGAAATCAAATAAAAAAAGAATATTTTTATACTAAAGTACCTTTAACGTTTAGTATTATAATAACTCAATAGATTAATTTAGTCCAAAATCCGATAGATGGCGCTAAACACATTTTAAAACATATAATTTTGTATTATCTATGGCCGTATTAAATTGATAAATAATTGTGAAGTTTGGAGACGGGAAGTTTAGATAAATATTTATTTGTAATCGTTTATTTATCTGTTACTACTATTCTAATAATATTGTTGGTTATGGAAGGCGTCGTAAATAAGTGACGTCATGAATCATCCGATCGAGCGGGTTATAAAAGCGTGTTCAGCGCGCAACGAGTCACTTTGACATCGAGCGGCGGACGGAACGGACGTGCTGTGTGATAGTTGTTGGGTGATATCAATTATTATGTTCAACTTTATTTGTTAATGCATTTCTTAACGGTTACAATAACCATCCTGCAATATTTAACGATTATTTGTTCGTTGATGTATTTCTTTAATTGAAGGTTACAATAACTATCCTGCACAATTGATTGATTATTTAACAATGAAAGTGTAGGTTTGTAATTATTTCTTTAGGCTATTTCGCTTTATCCCACTTCTGATTACTAACATCAGAAGTTGTATATAGATTCCTTTGCTCACAAGTAATAGAACTAGGTTCTGGCGTTTGTAAATAAAATGAACACATCATATCGTTCTCTTTTAAGGTTAGGTCTACCTACGTGACGCTGTCACGTAATTGTGGCAGAAGATCGCGTTTTACGTCCAAGATCGCGAGCGTTCCGCGATGTGTAAGGCTATTTGAGTATGCGGAGTCTTTTTTGTGGCTACCGTCCGTCAATCGTTTGGGACTATTGTCTCACGGTTGAAAGTGTTGGAGGAGCGTTTGGCAATAGTGACACCAGATGCTATTTTTCTTTTTATTTCTCTTTTATTTTTAAGAAGCTTTGTCTCTTAGTGGTAATGTCGCCTCCATAACAAAACTCTTATTAATTTGTATTTACTTATGGGTATTGACTACATTATATAACATTATTTACTGTCCTATACTACTGATCCAATATATATAACACACAGCACAACATCTTAGCCGCTTCTGACAACGGAGAGGCTAAGATGCTATTACATGCCTCAACTTTAAATCCTCCAGCAAACACCGTTTGCCTCTCATGTATATTCCGGTCACATTCTATCAACACATGGTATATGTCATCAATCACCCCACAAACCTCACAACTGGGGGAGGTACTTATATCCATCAAGAATTTAAACTTATTGCATGGGATGTGACCAGAACGCATCCTTAACAAAGCTACTACATGTCGCCGATTTATCTCTCCTCTGACTTGCGATTCGAACCATGGCGAACGAAGTGGTTCAGCTTGTAAGGTTTTAACCAGATGCTATGAGTACTAAAGTATCGACTGAGGTGGTAAGAGCGATACAATCTTAAGGTCTGTAAAATAAATAATCATCTTAATTTTTTTTCATTCAACATAGTTTTATGTAATACTTTGGTTCGAAGAGAAGCTAGAGGACGGCCGAACGGTTACACGTGAATTGAGCAGACCAAAATTAATGTGTCAATGACAACCGACAGCCGCCACGTGTTCATTGGAAGGATGATCTGGTTTTGAATCTCTGTGGTATGCAAACTTTTGTGCCTATGCCAACAGTAATTGTGAGGTGTGCGAACTTTGAGCATATGTCTTCAATGTTTGAATTTGTATGGTATGTGAACTTTGTGCTTATGACAACAGTAGTTATGAGGTACGCAAAGTTTGAGCCTATGCCTACAATGTTTGAATTTGGTGGTATGCGAACTTTGTGCCTATGCCAACAGTCGTTGTGAGGTACACTTACTTTGAGCCTATGCCTACAATGATTGAATTTGTGCGATATGCGAACTTTGTGCCTATACCAGCAAACTTTAAGCCTATGCTTACAGTGTTTGAATCGATGTGATATGCAAGGCTCACGCCTATGTCTTTGCCTACAAAGTTCAAGTGGAAATGAAGACACTGGAACTACCAGCCGTTGATTAGGCAAGTCCATCTTCCAGATCTAACGAAAACATCAGAGCGTCAGGAAAGACCGTGTTGGTTTTGGAAGGCGTAAACAGGTGACGTCATGAATCATCCATCAACGAGTCACTTTGACATCGAGCGGCGGACGGAACGGACGTTCTGTGTAATAGTTGTTGGGTGATATCAATTATTACGTTCAACTTTATTTGTTAATGTATTGCTTAACGGTTACAATAACCATCCTGCAAAATTTAATGATTATATAACAATGAAAGTACGTTTCTTATAATATTTTTAGGCTGTTTCATTTCTGATTCCTAACAATATTGTAATTGTTTTACGTTTGCAGTTTATATTGTTCATTTTACTTTGAGCGATAGTTAATCATTTATTATTTTAGGTTCCCTGTCTTACTGCTAATTATATTTTTCACAAGTCATTTTTATTTTCATTTTATTTTTATCTTTAAGCAATAGTTTCTCAGTTTTATGTTTTAGGTTACTATCTAACCTGTATTACTGTTCTGTTTTTACCGTATTCTTTTAGTTAAGCGTTTATTTACTTTTTTTGATATGCCTTGCAAACGTAATTCTAACTTCTCTGGGAGCTTATCGCAGGCCCTTACAGCAGAAATTGCTCTATTCCAAGAACCATCCGTTTATGCCAAATTAAGGAAGCAGCGACAAGCTGCTTTAAGACCAGATGAGACACTTTCTCAAAACCAGGAAAGACTGGAGGTCCAAGCCACTCAGGCTTCTATAAGAGAGCGCTTCTTCAAACACAATTGTGGTTAGAGGAACAAACCAAACGTCAGTAAGTCTTGTAAGCTCATGAAACGCTCCTTCAAACGCAGATTCATAACAACAACTGAGACATCTCATCAAACGCAACCCCGTTTGAATGAACAATCTCAACCCTGAAGAGCTTTAACAGCTACTGAGACGCTCCTTCAAACGCAGTTCCATTTAGAAGAACAAGCTCGGCGGCAGTCGGCTATCAGAGTGGCAGAAACTCCAGAACAGTCGCAGGTGAGAAGAATCGTTCATGCAGAAATGCAAGCCGAGCGACGATGAACTTTAGCTTACTAGCTTTAGACAACATCACTACTTTATATGCAGATTCATTATCTTCTATATTTTATTACCTTTGAGCAAAGCAATAATATATAATAATATAATAATATAATATTCTTTCACATACACGCAACATCATCTAGCCCAAACTAAGCAGAGCTTGTACTATGGATACTAGACAATGGATAAACATACATATATACTTTTTTTTTGTAAATACATACATATTATACATAGAAACACCCATAATATAATATATAACATAATATTTGCATCTGAGTATAATTAATATTAGTTGGGGGTTATGGCGTTATCTGGCATATCTAATGCATTGACGCATACCTCTCCGCGGCACGACGGAGAGGTTATGTCGGACTCACCCGGGGAAAGATGGTGATATCCCGGTCATACCGTCTAAACCTACCACGTTGTTCCTCAACATAACCAGAGACATCGGAGCCGGTCGAATCACTTTCACATGCCATCGCGACTTCGGCCCGCCGTATATAAAACGGCAGGCCACTACAAAATACTGCCTATTCTTATTAGGAGATAAATTTCATCCCTATGGCTTGCATTATAGAAAGCAAGACTACACAACTGAGAGGCGCGCGTGGTAACACGAACGCCGTCTTTCGGACCTGCAATTGATTGGATGGTGGGCAGGCCCACGAAGCCCACCACCCATGTACAACCTTATGGTGTTCGTCTATCGCCCTCCGGTGCCCAGTTCTGCAGCTGGGGAGAGGGTTCAAGCACTCCATATCCCGCTCCACCGCCTCCTTGATGCAAATTACTTCCTCACAGAAGGAGGCGACAGCGTTTCACGACCTCGCTCCGGACCATAGACTAAACCTTGGCCGGCAACGAGAGTGCAATCATTCCGACTGCCGCGATCAACTCATTGCGCTGCAATGTCTAGGCGGGGCAACCCGCCAACATGTGCAGCGCCGTGTCCACAACAATATAGTGGCAGCCACATTGATGACATCCGGGCGTGTCCTGCCGGCCTATGCGACACAGGAACTGGCCAAAACAACCGTGGCCAGTCATTACTTGTGTCAGCCGGAAAGTGAGGGCAAGACCTATCGCCACAATCGTGGCGTGCCCGAATATTACATAACCTTATTTAACTTTAACTACTTTTACACGAGCGAAGCCGCGGGCAAAAGCTAGTAAATGTACAAATATACGGACTGATTGGTTAAGCAAGGATATAATTAAGAACGGCCTTAATCGATTCCCGTTCTAAATTTAACAAGTAGGAGTCTAATATTTGACTTACTTGTACAATTAATTACATTAATTGGTTAAAGTATGAAGCTCAAACGGATCATACCCCTTTCTCGGCTCGCTGCTTTATTACTTAAATATGCTGAAGGTCATTCGTTTTGACCCTCAAGTCTTACGCGGCGGGCGACGCGATGGAGACCGGGAATTCATACTGGGCATCGTATTGCAATATTTACCAACCTACAACAAATTTTTTTGGTGTATTTTTATATTTGACGTGGTTATTCATTTGTTGTGTTCTTAAGTATGGTCCTCGTTTTATTATTAACCAGTCACGTACGTATGTACATAGTCTAAGATCTCTCATGCCAATCATTGGTTCGAGCTATGATCCAGAGCGAGAGGGTGTAGGTAGCCGTCATCTGCTCCTGTTAGGCAACGAAAGAGGAGGAATGTGTGAGGGAGCGGGAAGCCCTTGAATGTTTGTCAAGACAACGACAGTGAAGTCATTGCAGTTGTCCCACTGTCGACTTAGTCCTGTGTCGCCAGAATAAGTTGTGGCGACACAGGACTAAGTTCTGGTACAGAATATGTTTTCCTATAAAAGAAGGAATAAGAAATAGTTGTGTTAAGAAGATCCAAGCAAATAATTTTTACACAATTCTGTTTCACTATTATTGGTACCAACACTATGTAATACATTGCTCCGAAACATGTCTGGTAAACGGTAACATTTCACCCCTATTTCCTATAAAACCTAAAACAAAGCCAGCGAAACGTGTGTTTACTAAACCTCTGCCAATCCCTACAAGGCGGACTTAAAGTATGAATTAAAAAGTATATTGTATATTGATTAACTTATATTTAAAAACATTTATTTATCATTATATACAAGTCAATAGATACTGCACTATATACATGACAAGATGTACATTACAAACGTTAAAACGTTCGGCACAAAGAACAGAGTATAAAACAACTATTTGTGGAGCACTCAAATATTTGTCCGGTGCGAAGACCGGCATCACACGCCGCTCTCTGCCAGCTATACAATATACATATGTATTTGTTTGTATGTATTATACTGTAACCGACCAATTAAATAGCCGCGGTATCCGTCTGCAATCACAGTCTCTTCTCAAGCAAATATACGAATAAAAATATCACGATAAATGATTATATTTCGGGTGGAATGATGATACGCGCATTCGCAGTGGCTGGCAACAGTTGAGGACATTTTATCGATCTACACACGTTTAATCAAGTCGAGTTCAATTCGGCATAGTTTGCTGTTTAGTATTCGGCGCATAAATAATGCTACGGTCATGGCACAGGAGTGTATGCCGAATTAAACACATCTTGTAGAAAATTCGCCGGCAGAAGATATTACTATTCCTACATAGGGTTTTGTCTGTTGTATGCTAATGAGAATGATAAAAAAGTTGCTTTGATAGTAAGATGGTCGTGAAATTGCCGTTTGAATAGCGTAATGAATTAAGTAGACAACCCCAAATTGTCACTTTCTGAAATTTGTGTGTTCGATCCCCTATGGGTATAAAATTGCGCGACCCACTAATGGTCGCTCCATAGTTTTAATGCTTTTAACTTATTTCAATGTTGTCAAGTTCTTGGCAACATGAGGATAATACCTAGTGCGGGCATTGTATATCAACATGTTATTTTCCGATTTACGATAATGTTGTCTGCACTTATTGTCTACTGCACATAAACCTAGTATCGGCTTTGTCACAGATATATAAATGTCTTATATGTGAACAAGAAAATACTATATGAATTGCTTAATTTTATGAAGATCGGGACCAGACCTTATGTATTGGACTTGTACATACTAAAGTATCAATTGAGCTTTTCGGGTACCTACGTACATATTTATATAAAAGTACCACTTGTTAATTTCGGATTGGTATAGATTTGGTATTTTTGTTAATCTGTCCAGCTAAACTTATTGTTTGTGGTTGAACTCTTACGTCACTAGTAAGCACTATGTATAGACATTGAACCTACGACTTCTCGGTCGCAAGATGATCGATCCTTTAACCAATGTAGTGCCGATGCTTTAGATTGTTCATACGTACAATTATGTTTGGTAGAAAATAGTATCACGCTTAAAACAAAGAAATCCTAAGTATACTATATGTAATATAACAACAAAGCGCAGCAGCATCCATCAATTGCCGAAGCATAAGAAGAGGTGTATCATATTTACTATTTACTCTCATCTGCCTTATCCTAAAGTTCATATTAATTTAGGTGACAAACGTGCCAGCGACTCATCTGATTAACAGAAAAGCACACATAGACAGTAGAATTCCTTTGACATGGCAGAAACAATGCTAAAGCAACACTGCTAAACCACTGCCGACCGCAAAGTAAGAAGAAACTGGGGAAGCTATTCTACTATTTCATCGGAGCGCAACCTACTTGGAAGCTAGAATATCTATCTATTCTAGCTTTCAGGCCTTACAGGTTATAATTACATACAGGCCAATAACACTCTGCTTAAATCATCAACTGTAATAATAGGTATATTCGGCAATGAAGGGGCACTCCAGTTGGATTTTAATCACCTAACAATATTTGATTTTCAAACCCGGACATATTTGTCCACTAGCATAATTAGTAGTGGCTATATCAACATAAGACTTATAGGTATATTTGGGTGAGTTAACCTTTGGCCACGATCGATGCAAAGCGGTGGAAACATCGGGAAATAAATAAGTTTACTTTAAATAATTACCAATGTGATTAAGACCCGTTGTCTTATATTTTACTCAGTATATGTACAAAATTACTAAAGCTTAAAATCGTTCACCAACCCACACCACTTTCACTCTCTCTCTAAAAGTTTATAATAAGACAATATTTATAATATGTGAGCAGAATGTAGCTAGCTAATATAGCTTTTTGAAGAAACACTTCATCTTTGCTAAGGTTTAGTTTTGGCATGTTGTCTACCCGCCACTGCCCGCCAGTGCTGTGCATAATTTGTAACTATATGAACTCGCGGTTTCTCTCGCGTTTATCGTTACTGCGCCGCCCCCGTGGGTCGTAGCGTGATGTTATATAGCCTAAAGCCTTTCTCGATAAATAGGCTATCCAACACAAAAATAATTTTCAGTTCTAACCAGTAGTTCCTGAGATTAGCGCGTTCAACCAAACAAACAAACTCTTCAGATTTATACGCTAATCTATACTAATTACTAATAATGTAATTAGTATAGATTGGCGTAGCGCATGCACTTTGATAATTGTTAATTACATATGAATGTCTGTGAATATATAATAACCTGTAAAATGGAATGGAAGGGCAGAATCAATTATTTTTTCGTTTGAAACACAGTAGCAATATGCATAACCACTCTTTTGCCACTTTCCTACCCTGATAGGTACTTCACCGAGCGAGACGACTTAATTGCAGCCTCGCCAATAATTAAAAATGGCGCTATACACTTAAATTGATTTCATTTGTAATTATTATTAGATTAATAGACCTGTAGTGCCTAAATCTAGCAACTAACCTAAATGTAGCTTCAGTAACATAATAAACTCACTACATATTTGACGTTTATATTTTGACGTTCATAAGTGTTACTTTGTGAACTAAATGAATAAATTATTCTTGACTTTGTAAAATACAATAAAAAAATATATTTCAGATTGAGATTTAACTAGTCTAAGTATTTTTGTTTTAAGGTTGAATTATTAAACGATTGATCATACACACCTTAGTTTGACCTTGTTTGTATACATTAAACTTCACCACAGACTATGTATTGCATTCACAATACAACTCATCATCGGAATCATCCTTTTATTTGTTATTTAAACGTTTATGTTGAATGACCATTCAGCAATTTGATATGAAGCCAATGAAAATGGCTATTTTAACAGTTGAGTTCCCACGCCATATGTGCCCTCCGTACAGCTTGTATGGAATAAATATACGACGATCATATATTGTTACACATTCCACGAATGCAGATACCAAATTCCACGCGATTAGGATGACGACAGATTTGCTCTTCTGCGTATCGTTTTTATATTATGTAGGTATGCAACGTAAAAACGTGTCTGTTATGAACTTGAACACCTCTTGATCGATCGAGCTCAAGATTTTGAGACAAGTTTAACATATTACTAAAAATGTTCATGTAAATGTCATAATGAGTCCGCGTTGCTGGAGCAGTGGTAGTGAACGCACGTGCTGTGTTCCGGGTTCAAATTCAGGATCGTCCAGTGTTAGAGTGTACCGTCAAAAAATTTAAGAGAAAGACCAAGTCAAAGGCAATTTAAGTAGAAAGGCCTTAAGTAGCAACAATTTGCATTTCTCTTAGATATTAGATCAGAAATCAGAAAATTATGTCAATCCTTATAAAAAGAATTTACTCTTGCCACTTGAAAACTATGATATATCGGGAATTGTTTAAGTCTGTTTTAAAAGTATTACTGTCATTGGCAGAACTCCTTAATATGCCTATTAATTCCACAATCAATCTCCCAACAGCTTTATAGAATTATCGTAAGAAGTCCTACACAAGCGAGGCAATAGGTAATTAAACAAGATATACAAAACATAATATCCTGAGCTAGATGCCCTCATAATCAGTGTCGTGGCAGTAAGACGGAGTGGAAGCATTGATTTCTTCCAAGCACTACTTTTGGTTTCTTGTAAATTCGAGTTTTAATATATTGACATATTCAGATGAAGCTTCAAAATATATAAATTTGTATAATAATTTATAACGATAAGCAACTACCTACTAGCCTTCTTGCATTTAAAGGTAATTGTTATTTGTATACTGTTAGTATAAGTGTAAAATGTCCTGTTTAATATGCGTAATCATCTTAGTAAATTAATATTTATTCAAATATGTAAATATTGCCGCATCGCTCGATAGATGGCGTTATACCGGCCGGCTGAATCGCGCTATGGTTTCGTTACCAGTCCGACTATATATGGCCAAACGAATTAAAAATAAATTGTCGTTTTTAGTTCAGAAATCAGTTGTGGTTTTATTTATTGGATAATCCCTGCTATTTCACATAAGTTCAACCGTCGACCATTAGATCGCGCGCAGTGTCGTGAACATATTGGTCCTATCCGAGCCGGATCGTTCCGGAATTTTTTGTGTCTTCCCGCCGTACTCGCAGTGGATCGCTGCAAGAGAGGAGTACGGTACATCTCCAGCACGGAGATATTGCGAACAAGGAGCTGTCAAAGCGCCACCTTTCGCCGCACGGCGACAACTGCAGTTCTCAAAGCTGAGCCAGAGGACGTCACCAGTCACTTGGAGAGTGATACGCCCGACAGAGTGTATCTACAAGTGAGTGAGCAGATCAAAACTGTGAGTACAATTTGCTAATATTACAAAAACGATTTAGTGAAGTGCAAGTGCGAATCAAAGCTAGTAAATTTGAACCTTATTCATATCAAGATTTTAACTTGGAAAGTTTTAAAGAAGTCTAAGCTTAGAAAACAATAATTAGAACAAGATCAAGGACTTACTATATTTTAAGTTTAGTTTGTATGTTTCTTATTGCTTTATTTAATTTGTGTGCATGTTAGACTTAGAATAGTTTTATAAAAAACGAGGGAACGGGGAACCTATGCCCGATTGCCGCCGATAGTAAATTGTTAAAAAGACTTGTAAAATTTTGGTTAGCTTTTTATAATTTCATTAATAATGGAGGGCTTACTTAAAGTACTAGAAAATAGTCAAAGAGTTATTCAAAGAGGACTAACTAATTTTAAAAAGAGTCCTAAGGATAGGTTGTCTCTAGAATATCTTGATACAAGATTAGAGTTGCTAGAAAAAGACTGGAATTTATTTATAGAAAATTATACTAAACTCCAAGAAAAGTATCAATTAGATGACGAAAAGTTTGTAAACATTTATGATGATACTGAGGACACATATATTACATACAAATGCTTAATAAAAACTTTATTAAATAAATGTAAAGGGTCGAATCAATCTGAAGCTACCAATTCTAAAGACACAGCGTCGAAGTCCAAAAGTTCAGCAGCTAAACTGCCTAAAATTGTCATACCCACCTTCAGTGGCAAATATGACGAATGGACGACATTTAGAGATTTGTTTATATCTCTTATAGACAAAAACGAATGCCTAGACAATGTTCAAAAAATGCATTATTTAAAATTACATCTTAAAGGCGAAGCTGAACAATTTGTTAGGCATAAAGAAATTTCAGATTTAAATTATACTCAGTGTTGGAGTAACTTAGAAAAGCGATATAACAATAAAAAATATGTATCAAATTGTATTTTAAAAAAGTTATTTGGACAGAAGCGGATGTTCGTTGAGTCAGCAAACGGACTCAAAGAGTTGTTAGATACAACAAATGATTGTCTTAATGCCCTAACTAATTTAAATGTTAATGTATCTACCTGGGACATTATCATCATCCATATTGTTTCATTTAAATTAGACCCTGAAACGCGTAAACAATGGGAGTTAACTGCGAATAGTCACGATTCTAATGAATTGTCAACATATGAACAATTTGCCACATTTTTAGAGAACCGTTTTCGTGCGTTAGAACGTATTGAACCTAAAAAGAGTCAGGTCACCAGTTCACATGTGCCTAAGGCCATGATAGCCACGAGTTCAGGCAGCATGCGCTGTGAATACTGTAGCGAACCACATAAGCTCTGTTTTTGCAAAAGGTTTGCTAAACAAGCCGTCCAAGCCAGACGTGAGTTCGTCACAAAACATAACATATGTTTTAATTGCTTAGGTAGCAATCATACTATATATAATTGTAAAAAACAGACTAATTGTAAATTATGCCAAAGACGGCACCATTCATTACTGCACCCAACCGAAGAAACCGTGACGCAAGTTGAGGAGGCTTCCGTGAACACAGCCACTGTTAGTATTAACCCATCAGTTAATACTAATCATGTCGTCTCATGTGTATCAACAGATAAACTGCCAGTGTCCAGACAGGTTTTATTAGCCACTGCCCTAATAAATGCTAAGTCCAAAATGGGTAATTTTCAATTAGTCCGAGCCTTGCTCGACCAAGGTTCTCAAGCTTGCTTTATAACTGAGGCCGCAGTACAATACCTAAGACTTAGAAAAGTTCCTATTCAAGGAATGGTTTTAGGTTTAGGTAATAGTTCAACCATGGCAAAGTACATGGTACATTTAACAATACGGTCACAGATAGATCCAGACTTTGAGTTACAACTCACAGCTTACGTGTTAAGTAAAATTACGTCGTACTTACCCGAAAAGAGCATAGACAAAGGTTTCATGGAATGGATTGATATTAAAACAATGGATCTCGCTGATCCACAGTTCAACCACCCTAATAAAATTGATATTTTATTAGGTGCCGATGCCTACAGTTGTATACTGAAGGAAGGCATAATCCGAAGTCCATTTGGCACTATGGTAGCCCAGAACACTTACCTAGGATGGGTGTTGTCAGGGTCGGTTAGTAAATTAAATCCTGGTACCTGGCCCACACATAGTGATATAACCGTACTGCATACTCAGGTGAACGAAGACGATCTATTGAAGCGATTCTGGGAGTTGGAAGAACAAACTGGTAAAAATAAGATACTTACCCCAGATGAGCAGAAATGCGAAGAACAATACAGCACTACTACCTGTAGACAAGAGGATGGGAGGTATGTAGTCAGACTACCATTTCGTGTCCAGGATCCTCAATTTCCTGATTCGCGTTCGATTGCTGAAATTAGATTTAAATCATTAGAAAGGCGGTTAGAAAATAACAAAGAACTCAAACAGCAATACACTCAAGTCTTGCATGAATATTTACAGTTAGACCATATGAGACCTATAAAAGAAAATGACATTAAGCGGGACGTAGCGGCTTACTTACCTCATCACGCGGTGATTCGAAGCGACAAAACCACTACAAAGGTACGCGTCGTATTTAATGCTTCTGAAAGATACAGAAAGGGTGTCTCGTTAAATGATACCTTACTAGTAGGACCATCACTACAAGCCGATCTGAGGCACACCGTGATGAGATGGAGAGTTTACCCTATCGGTCTGGTGGCAGACATTATAAAAATGTATCGTCAGATAAGAATAGCTGATGAGGATACTATGTATCAACGAATACTCTGGCGTGACAGTCCTGAAAAGGAAATTAAGGATTATGAGTTGCTGACAGTTACTTTTGGCACAGCTTCCGCGCCATACCAAGCGATACGGACATTACACCAAATAGCATATGATGAGGGTGAAAACTACCCACGCGCAGCTGAAAAGGTCTTAAATTCATTTTACATGGATGATTTAATGACTGGTTGTTTTAACCTAGAAGAGGGTTTAGCTATATATAAAGAAATTACAGAATTATTAGAAAAAGGAGGGTTTTCATTGCAAAAGTGGAACAGCAACAGTCAAGAAATGTTAGATAGTATAAGTTCAATAAGAAACCGTTTACCTCAAGAAATTAAGAACTCTTTAAGCGAGCATGAAAGAGGCGCACAGGATAAGGATGTGAAGATCAATAAAGAAAAGGTCATAGAGGACAAGGAGGTATCGATAAAAATAGATAGTATAATTAAAATATTAGGACTTACCTGGAACCGTAGTGAAGACTCATTCCAATATAAGGTAAATCTTCCGCCGCTGACCTGCGCGCCTGTCACTAAGAGAGCTGTAATTTCGAATATAGCACGTTTATTTGATCCGCTTGGATGGCTGGCTCCAAGTGTCGTGTTAGCAAAAATATTTATACAAAGGTTATGGCTCGCTGGCATAAGCTGGGATGAGAAATTAAACTTAGAATTAGCAGAAGAATGGAATACTTACCGACGAGAATTGTCCCTGCTTACCAAAATCACAATACCTCGTTGGCTTGGCACCAATTCGAACGACGATTTAGAACTTCACGGGTTTTGTGATGCTTCCAAGGCAGCCTACGCAGCAGTGGTATACTTGCGGATGATTGACATTACAGGTAAGGTCAAGGTTGCATTGTTAGTTGCAAAAACAAGGGTTGCACCAATAAAGCAGATTAGTATACCGCGCTTAGAATTGTGTGGAGCGGTTTTACTTTCAAAACTGCTAATAGAAACAGCAGAGGCGTTGAAAATCCCTACTAATAAAATAAAGGCTTGGACAGATTCCACAGTCGTTTTGGCTTGGCTTAATAGCCACCCAAGTAAGTGGAAAACATTTGTGGCAAACAGAACAGCTGAAATACTGACATCAATGCAACCTGATCAATGGTTTCACGTGTCCACCACAGAAAATCCAGCGGATTGTGCTTCGAGAGGAGTACTGCCCAGCTTATTACTAAAACAATCGTTGTGGTTTAACGGTCCACCATACCTTAGTTCAAATAAAATTATTCGATATAAGAGACCAACAAATATAGACATAGATTTAGAACAATCCATAAAGGTTCATATTGCTGTTACACTAACAAATAGCGAATTGTTACATAGGTTTTCTTCGCTACCAAGGCTTGTTAGAGTAATCGCATATAGCCGTCGATTTCTTAACAAAGGCAAGAACGACACGGATTATTTACAAGCACAAGAGATTGATAAAGCATTAGAATGTTGTATAAGAATAACTCAAGCAGATGCATTTGCAGAAGAATATGTACAATTGCAAGGTAAAGGATTCATTCAACTCAGAACAAGCAGGTTGAAGTCACTCTGCCCATACCTAGATGATAAAGGCTTAATTAGAGTTCGAGGTAGGTTACAGCACTCTACACTAGACGAACCTATGAAGCATCCAATTGTGCTGCCGTCTAACGCCTATCTGACGCATCTAATCGTGGCTGACGCACACAACAAAACACTGCATGGCGGTCTTCAACTAATGCTCAACTATTTAAGGACAGCCTATTGGATAACTGGTGCTAGAAACTTGATTAAAAAATACATTCGGCAATGTGTAACATGTGCCAAACAAAGAGCTAGCACAAAAGCTCCAATAATGGGTGATTTACCACCCGTACGTTGTACACCAGCGAGACCGTATTCGAATAGTGGAGTTGACTATGCCGGTCCCCTTAAGATAAGGACAACTAAAGGACGAGGACACCATTCTCATAAGGGCTACATTTGCCTGTTTGTATGTATGGCTACGCGCGCTGTACATCTGGAGGTCGTCAGCGACATGAGTACGCAGGCATTTTTAGCAGCGTTTAGGCGTTTTGTATCACGAAGGGGTCATTGTGCTAACCTATATAGCGATAACGGTACCACGTTTGTTGGTGCCTCCAAGGAATTGCAGCAATTGAGACAATGTCAAGCTTCTGTCGCCGAACATTTAGAGGCGCACAAAACCAAATGGCATTTTATCCCCCCGCATGCACCTAATTTCGGTGGTTTATGGGAGGCGGCAGTGAAATCAACAAAATTCCATCTAAAAAGGGTAATCGGTGATGCAACACTAACCTACGAGGAGCTTGCAACTCTTCTTAGTCAAGTGGAGGCGTGCCTGAATTCGAGGCCGCTGAGTGTCATGAACGTGAGTGACCCTGGAGAGTCTATGCCGTTGACTCCGGGACATTTTCTAATAGGTGAACCGTTAGTTACAATACCAGAGTACAATAACTACGAAAATTCTAACGTACATTCTCTAACACGTTGGCAATTCGTTCAAAGAATGTTACAGACATTTTGGAGACGTTGGTCCCAAGAATATTTGAACAATTTAATGCACCGATATAAATGGTCTTCCAAGGTACAAGAACCAAATATAGGGGATATAGTTCTCATAAAGGAAGATGACTTACCACCCAGTCGTTGGTTAATGGGTTGTATAATTGAAAAACATCCGGGTGATGATAAGGTCACTCGTGTGGTTACTTTACGCACCAAAGCGTCTATTATTAAGAGACCCATCAGTAAATTATGTATTTTACCTGTAGCAGATAAGTGATTTTTTATATAAATTTATATTAATGTTTTTCTTTGTACAAATGTGTATTCTATGTATTATTGTAATGCTAGAAAGGACGTTCTCTTACTAACGTCCTTTGTGGGGCGGTATGTTTAATATGCGTAATCATCTTAGTAAATTAATATTTATTCAAATATGTAAATATTGCCGCATCGCTCGATAGATGGCGTTATACCGGCCGGCTGAATCGCGCTATGGTTTCGTTACCAGTCCGACTATATATGGCCAAACGAATTAAAAATAAATTGTCGTTTTTAGTTCAGAAATCAGTTGTGGTTTTATTTATTGGATAATCCCTGCTATTTCACATAAGTTCAACCGTCGACCATTAGATCGCGCGCAGTGTCGTGAACATGTCCAGTAAATTACTATACTTATACTTGTGCATTTTGTTAATAATTAAGTAACTTGCCTTCTTCTAAGGCAATATAACCTTTTTTTTGTATTCTTGCTTTCATATTCAATTGCATAACACTTGTTAATGTTTATGAAGAAGAGCAGAGTCACCTAATGCAAGCAACTTCATGCTTAAAAGTGATATAACAATGTAATTTGAATGTATTGTGTGATTAAAATAAAAATAATTTTTTTTTACTAATTCCTCAGTGAAACCGTCGTCGACAACAACACGACGTCTTTTTTGATGAGCGCGATTATTATGGATGAGGTACACAGCTACATTATTATAAGTGTAGGCTTTTATTTATCAAATTTTCAGAAATATTGATTTTTGGTATATGCAGTTGTTGTTTTCTGTTCTGCATCACATGATGTAGGATGCAAAGTGTAATAAATGTAATCGTGGGTAAACCGTAATTAAAGCAGACGAATTGGATGTCAAATAATAGTTCTTTTCACATTTGTAGCGTGTGTTCTGTGGACAATAAGCAATAACAACTATTGAAAGGATTGAGTAACAGCCACAGGTATTTTAAAATATTTGTTATATAGATTTTACCATTGGCTTCGCCCGCTCGATAACAATAGGATTATTTTCTGAAATTAAATGTATCCCATGTCCTTTGCCGTACCCTTAATAACGGTTGTGCGAAATTTCACGATGATCGGTCGAGAACATAAAAGGTGAAAGCGTTACAAACAAACTGACATTCGCATTTATAATATTAGTTAGGACTTCCGCTACACCCGCAGTTCCTTTAAAGAAACTAAAAACTAATATTACCTATATTTTGTGTTCATGTAATTCCTTTACAAGATCTCATTTCACTTCAGAGTCTACTTTTTCTAGACGTTTCTCTTGATACAATTGAAGGTACTACTGACACAAAGCAAAATTGGCAGGAGTAAGTACGTAATACTTCAAAAGACCTGCCAAAGAAACTACTAGACAGAGGAACCATATATTATTATCATGCAAATATATATATTTGATATTTTTGCATACGAATATGATAACAATCAATCAATATTTTATTATTAATATATTTAAAAATGGACACCACTGTCTAATAAATTAAAGGATATGAATATTTGAAACAAAAATCTTTCGGCGCAGCTGTAAATCGAGTTTTATTCATTTGGTCCTATCATCATTTGGCATCATTTTACTTTGTCAAGTTTTATTAAATCAAATGTTTACTAAGCAAACGTTTTATTTTGGCAAATATTATTCAGAGCAATCCGACTTGGATAGGTTAGGTTAGACGCCGAGAGCGCCCGCTTTAGTCTTCTAACCTAACCTATCCAAGTTTCCTGGTTATTTTTTCCCATAACCACCCGGAATAGAAGCTCCGTTGAGCTATGCTGTGGTCCGAAGACAGGGTGGTGAGGTCTTGGGCCAGAAGGCCCATGTGAATTATTTTTTTTAGAACAGTATGTTATACTAAAATGAAACATGGTTAAGTAATTATATTTTGTTAATCAATTACTTGCCAAAAAAAGAATTTGCTAACTGAAAAATTGCAATAAGTTGCTTTGACAAATATTTTTGCCAAAGGAAAATTTGTGGTTACCAATTATTTGGTATAGGCCTGCTTGCATAGGAAAGTACCACTTAATAAATATCTTACCTTATCACACTGTTACAGGTAACTGGCATAAGAAAGTTTGTGCGTTACTCTCGGTAACTAATAGTTACAAAAGCATGTATAAATAATATAAATATAATAATATATATATACGCTTGAGTGGTGATCCTAATACCTATTGCAAGCGATAACCACAAACCCACGAGGTGGGTCGTACGCTTTTGCTTTTGTATTTTAGATAGCTTTCCCTCAGATAGAATGCTTTTGTAATCGCTAGATGAAAGATAATGTCTTTTTCGGTACATGACAACGCGTATGCGAAATTTCATGATGATCGATCGAGTACTTAGGCGTGAAAGTGTAACTAAGAAACTGACATCCGCATTTAGAATACTAGTTAGGAATTTAAGATAAAAAAGAAACGATTTACTCTCGTTACTTAGATATAATGTTCATACGTAATTCAATGTATATTTCAACTTAGAAACCTTGCTTGCTAAACATAAGTGTTAAAATAAATAGTCGGTAATATTATGTACAGGTTCCTTCCAAAAATGGAAGGAACAGGACCATAATCCCCCGCGTTGATTAAATGCGGGTGGCCAAACTTCGCACCTTTGTCAACTCTCATTATACTTCACACAAACTAACGACAACTTACTTTGAACAATACTAACACAGTCACTCCGCAAATCTATATCAAAATGTATGCGGCTCTAGTCGGTCAGAAAGTCTAACAGACATTGAATTATATGACATCAGATTACTTTTTCCTGTTTCTTTCCTCCTTTTTAAGAAGACTACGCCCGCTCTATTTATTTGCCCTGAGTCGCGGGAGCGTTCACAAACATTCAAACAAAAGACATAAACATCTAGACTCGGAACAACTATTTGTGGATCACACAAATTTTTGTCCCGTGTGAAGATCGAATCCACGACGAGCGAGGCGGCCACTTAAATCACTACGCCATCCGTGTAGCCAAAATGCAATTTAATTCCTTTGCGTGTAAAGTCATTATATATTTTAACTATGAGTGATTCTTCGATTGAAGACCTAAAAATAATAACAACAACAGTAGGCAGATTAGTAATTACTAATTATTCGAATTACGTAAATTTTCGCAGTCGCGTTTTCTCACACAAACCGTACTTGGCCATTTTTCATAATCCCCTAATGCTTTAAACTGTCCAAAGCTAATTAACAAGACGGTTATCTGAAATGTTTCCACAAAATATTCCGAAGTAGGTATAATTATTGTGGATTATTATTACGTTTTTCTTTTTATTTTTAATTCCCTTGGCCTCAGGAAAGATTCTTAGTTGTCTTGAACAATTTTTCTGAGAATGTATTAGGCACCTTACGTATATTTTAAGAACAAAGCCTACTTCATTAAATCTATACCTAGAACAATGCGGTGTATGCTTGTGTTGTACCTATAGAATTCTATCTCATTAGGGTTATGATCCCAATGTCCGCGTGTTTGTGTATTTTCCTATTACCGTATATTGGGAGCAACGCTAGACTCTACATTGGCAAAGACAATATTTTAAGCAAAAATACTCGTATCGTGCTATCGTTTCGTCTAACCCGCTTATTATCGGCCCACGAGGCGCCACGCAAGTCATACATCGTTAACATTTCGTTGCGCGCGAGAGATCTTAGCAGAATTCTTGCATATGTGCATTCACATTGTTGTCATTATTAAAAGTTGGCAAATCACTATAATATATGTAGTAAAAGTGTAGAACATACACACAGTTCCCCAGAAATGTTTATATTATACGCTCCTCTTATGTCCCTGCAATTAGATTACAAGTTACGCACGTGTAAACAATTCTTTTGATTTTAAGCTGCTTGGATAATAAAAATCATACAAGCCGACCAAGGCATGGCATACACTTCTCAGTCATATAGTGTCTTATCTATGGCATACACCTTATGTATGCCATGCCATATAGATGTATACATAGGCACAAAATATACATGAGTACTCGCTGATGTAATTAAGGTATAGATCTATACATACCAACATAAACTCATTTGTGTATGATAGTATAGGTATCAAAGGGGTGAGTAGTGATGAGATATTATATATCTCGACAGTTTCGTTTTAAAGTTTTATCAACGTTCATCGAGCGCATTTCTAGACTTCATGCTGATACTGAGAATCTCTTAACAGTAATCCTAATAACTTTACGCGATCTAGGCGTCGAACTCGGCACTTCACGATCGCATGCAAACATAAATATGATGCCCAGGTATATATTTCTATGAATCTCGTTAATTAGAAATAATTATATTATTATATTCGTCCTATAACAATAACGAAAAATATTGTAAGCAAGCTTGCATGTCTGAGAGGTTTTCGTAATGTTCTTCAAAATGTGTGAAGTCTATCAGCTGGTATTGGATCAGCGTGTTGAAAAACTATGGCCTAATTATTATTTATAGGCCTGCAAGTATACCAGCGATGAAGTCTATACTGCAACAATGTTGCCTAATTTGATATCCATGTACCGCCTTCTGTTCAATTGCATTTATTTTATACCTTTTAAGATAATGTATGTAGATTCATATAAAACATTTTGCTTTTTCTTCTTTTCTTCCTTAATTCCTCTCATACTGAGAAAAAGCCTGTGGCCAACTGTGGGACAGTTCATAAAAAGATCTGATGTAACTTTTATTGTAGATATTCGTATTTTGTAAAGATGTGTATGATACAGTATATACAGTTACTTTGACCTGTCCAATTAAACTTTAACATAACCATAACTACATATGCCCTGTATTATTTTTCAGATGGCCGATAGTGCTTTTTATAGAAATAATTAATATACGTAACACCTGGGTTCTAACACCACCAATGATTATATTTAGCCGGATGCGTTTAACTAAGAGCAGTGTAAAGATAATATCTAGAAATAAATAACCTGTTAAGCTATTAATAGGGCTGCAAGATTACACACGTGCACTAAGCATCACGGGAATGCACATAGGCGTTTTCCACATTTACCAAAATAATAACTGCTCTAAACAGTTCCAAAGAACAGTGTATCTTAAGTCTTAATACTATGGTATAAGATTGCCTGCGATGGCAAGATCCAGGTTGCAAACACCAGGCTACACATAGTGTTTCTCGGTTTACCTGGAATATCTTAGTAACAGCACCGAATTTGGAAACGTCGGTAGGCTGGCCCCCAATCACGTGGGACGTAAAACACAGCACGGCAGATGTTTAACTAATTTTAAAGAACATTTTAAACAAACAGGTGTCAAATTATAATTTAATGTGTATGTACTTTGTAACGTCTTAAATTATATTGTTATAGGTTCTGACTGCACGCATAGTGAAGTGGTGTGTTCGTTGTTTTTTCTTTCCTTCACACAGCAACGGAGCGTCGTATCACCATGATCTATTGCTATGAAATGGTTTGTGGAATTTGGCAAAAGCTTATACATATTTCGATACCAGAAAAATGCTACTCTACAAGTTTTTAATGGTATAAATGCTGGAAGATACTACGAGGTGCAGAACTCCGGATCATTTTGCGCACGGATACGACTTGAGACGCCAATAATTTCCCGTTTTAATCATTTGATTAAATTGGGAAATTATTTAAAAAGAGGATACCAAGCTTATGATGTGTACCTTTACTTATTGACGCGAAGTCCTTTATTGTTATTTTACAAAAATATTGTGTTGAATACGATGTTCATGAAGTCATTGGTTACGTTATTACATTCTAGTTTTATAATTATTTATCTAAATTTTCGACCTTATGCTTGCCCCCTTGGCACAGTCGCTTACATTTACGATGCTTCTACAACTACCAATGCGCTTGCAAGTTCAGTCCCCAGGTCTTCAGTCAGGTATTTCTTAATATTAGAACTATGGGTCTAGAAAAGCACTTATGCCATAGGTTTTAGGTAAAATACAAATCGGAGAGTTAAACGAAAACCGGTTTTGCCACAAATCACATTCACTAATTCCATAATTATAATATGATTGTAAAAACTTATCACATTATTATTAATCGACAATGGCGTTAAAATATCAAACGAGTAATTGCCCATTTATGTGACGTCACATTCAGACATCAAACATCTTGTACACAAACACAATACGCACAGTTTTCTCTTCAATATGCAACGTCCGTCACATCTATTAGACGCTTGGCTTTCAATAGTAGCGGGCGGCGATTTCGTTCTTTTTTTGGCTGCAGGCAGATGTACGGGGTTTCGTATTTTCGACGGCTATAAGGTGTAAGGCAGTCGATGCATGCCACAAGCGCACGCTCTGATACTTTTGGAGCCCACATTGTTATTACAGACAGCTGCAGGACACGTTTGTATATTAATATGCGTCAATTATGACCACCTTCTGAGCTCAGGTTCTGTCTCACATATTTTTAGTATTTACACGTTTTGCTATAATGAGTAGTCTATTCGTTAAGTATTACGTAATTACGTGATTATTGCAAAAGTGGTTTGTAAATGTATTTTAACTATGCGTGAGATCATTATGCTACGTCATTACATATGATCGATTAGAGTTAAGTATTTTTCAGTAAAATGCTGCCTAACCTTTAAACTCAATATAGTTCATATTATATCTATATAACAACGATTAATTTATGTATACTTAAATGTTAATAGAAATAATACATTAATAAAGAACCTATTTTAACTTGATAGAGTTTTCGAGTTTGTTAGGATCAATTACAAAAATATATAACATATTTCGTGAACGAAATAACAGTGACATTAATTGAACAACTCGCGTTATCGATCGGTCCATAAGTCCAGTCTTGTTCTTGCCAGAGTTAGTTAGTTTCTTGGTTCTGAAACTATTCCAGGTAGACGACGATAACTACGGTACTTTTGAGTGAGATCTAAACATAACTAGGAGAAATTTAATATAGCATATCTTTATGAAACACTTCGGTGATTAAGATACCACATAACAAAATAGGTACGTTATTACCAAATTATAACAAAATTTGTCGAAACTCATTTCGTCGCGGCATAAATCTGCATATTTGCATGGCTCTTGAATAAGTCTCATGCTATCTTTGCTACACTTACCAAAAAAAACAGGGATGCCATGACATTTGATTCAAAAACTTGCCTCGCCTTTATCGTGGGATTATGTAGTGTTTACGGACCTCTAGATTCAAGTAGAACGGTCGAACGCTGCTACCTGAGCCGCAGTTTTTTGGTTTTCTTGTTCCTCATGTTAATTTTATTTATATTTTAATATTCAGGCTTCGTGATCATGCGTTTATAATTGTCACTGAATTAACACCTGCTGCACAATTTCGAGGGCATAATAACTCAACGAGCCCGTATTTTATACTGAAAGTAAGTACTTTATGTCATCATTGGATACAGCTAAAGTCTTAAAATAATATATATAATAATGTATAGTTGTTTGTTTTCCAAATAAAAAAAAATAAAAAAAAATAAAAAAATAAAATAAAAAATAAAAATAAAAAATAATAACTTGTGGCCTACATTTATTTTAAATTTTAACTTAATGATATTTGTTTGACGTTTAATGATAAAAGACATTACGAAACTATATTAACCATATATAAACTAACTCAATATAATATATTACCTGTTAAATACAATTTAATCCTCACCAGTAACTCAGGAGTTGCAGTGGCACACCAGTGGCCAGAAACTACAGATTTTTAATTATGTCTGGTTTTCTAAGACTTGACAGATTAATGCAAAAGTGATACATAATAAATACAATTTATTAAAATATTTTCTAAGGATAATAGCCGCTCATTGCTTGTTCATGTCTGGGTGCTTTATAAACATTTAATCAATAGTCACATAGATGAGGACAGATACTCGTACAAAAGGGTTCGAACGTGCTACACATCAGTAGTCAAGAGTTGCCTCATTAAACCTGTACGTCAACAGTGGAGACCTGTATTTGTATACATCAAATTTATTTATTTGTTGTTGTCATTCCCGTGTTATACCGAAATAATCAAAGTACCCATATCCGTCGACCCATTAGCAATGGCCTGTTAGGATGGATTTCATATAAAAACGAATCGATTTAGCTACGGACAGTTATCTACTTCTTGACATATTTTTATAATAATAATAATAATAATAATATTCTATCACATACACACAACACCATCTAGCCCAAACTAAGCAGAGCTTGTACTATGGGTACTAGACAATGGATAAACATCCATATATACATTCTTTTTTGTAAATACCTACATATTATACATAGAAACACCCAGACCAAGACAAACATTCATGTTCATGCACACAAATGTTTGACTTGTGCGGGAATCGAACCCGCGACCTCAGGCGTGGCAGTCGGTTACACTAACCACTACGCCATCGAGGTCGTCGTCTATCATATACAATATGTGTAAAGAATTAACTAAGCGTAGGTTAAATTATTATTTTTTATAATTAATATAATTAAATTAAAACGTATGTATCAACAGTTGATGACCAATAAGTTTTAATTTAAAAAAATATAATTTGGTATAGTTATACCAACTATCAAATATAATATATTTTTATAATATAAGGTAATATTTATTTATTTATAGTATAATGTAATATAATGTATTTATTCTGTAACATATCAGATTACACGAAAGTTGTAACATGTGACGTCTCTTGTAGTTCGCAATCTTTGTGTTCAAGATTACGGCAAAACCTAGACATACAGTGGTGGACATATAATTAGAAACACTTGCGCCGTATTTCGCATTATACAAGGCACATTGCCGTAAAACTTTTGTTTTTGGAAATAAAACAACAAAATGCATAGAATACGTTCAACAACTTATAATTCATTAAAAAACAAATAAATATCCGAGTTTACAACTACCATTTAGATATTTAGTTACGTACAAACAACTAAACGACATTTGCCGTACCATCCGTCATGGACAAGTAATTAGAAACAATAAAGAAATGAAGTAAAAATCTATGTTATCAACGTGTTAACGTCATCAATTTCAAATTATTTAAGTAAAATTATGTTAGGTTTACAAAATTTCTTAAAAATTAATATTTAGTTGCATAGCCTTTGTTATTGATGACGGCTCTGCAACGACGTGGCTTGTATTCAAGTAATTTCATACATTTATCAAGTGGGATCGAGTTCCATGCTTCAACAAAGGCTTCGTAAAGTTCATTTTGACTGGAATTACGTTTAACGGAAATTTTTTTTTAACGACGCCCCACAAATTTTTAATAGGATTTAAATCGGGACTATTTGCAGGCCAGTCTAACATGGTAACACGTTGCTTACTAAGAAAGGATTTAACACTGCGGGTCGTGTGTTTTGGGTCGTTATCGTACTGAAAGATCCAGGTCACAGGCAAATGGTCGTCGGTGTAGGGAATCATTGTCTCTTCTAAGATGTTTTTGTATTGAAATTGATCCCTTATACCTTCAATCTTACGGACGCGTCCAACTCCGCAACCAGAAAAACATTCCCATACTTTAATGTTACCACCGCCTTGTTTGACTATGCTAAGCATGCAAAAGCATGGTTTATTGGACATCCAACGTAGCATTTGTCGTCTGAATTCACCATATTTATTTTTGTTTCATCCGAGAATAACACTTTTTCCCATTCTAGTACGGTCCAGTTAAGATATTTCTTTGCAAATAATAATCGCTTCTCTCTGTGTTGCTTGGTAAGAAGAGGTACCTTTCGAGAAACCCTCCCGAACAATTTAGCTTCCACTAATCTGCGGCGTACCAGTTTCGAGGAAATGTTCCTTGGGTCATCAGGTGAAAAACTTTATTTCTAATCTAGTTGGAGCCTTTAACACGTTCCCTGCGGCTGCGCTAGATTAAGACTTACTTCCAGTGCTGTACAAGTCACATACTTCCCGTATCAAGAATGCCTGATATCCGATACGACGTCTATTTTCCCGTACGTAGTCCTAACTTCATACCTCCACAAAGACATGGAAAGTCCACAGCTGATTTTTTTTGTTGTACCAATCAATAGGTTACATCCTTGTGTATACACAGCTGCAGTCACACAGGGTTCTAAGTAATATCTTAAAAGTTACAGGTATTTTTGGAAATGGTTGATTTTACGGGAAAATACTTGCCGTGGCGCATACAACAGTCATATTGCTAGGGATGGGGTGTAATAAGTAAAATATTTTTCTGTTTCAGATTTATTATTGTTTATTCAGATCGTACACAATCAACGGAAACTATTTTAAAACAAAAGTAATAATTAACTATATTAACAAAAACAGTAACTTCTTATTTTATATTATTATTTTTTTACTTATGGTCGTACACAATCAGCGAAAACGATTTTTAACAAAAATAATAAGTAATTAACTATGTTAATGTTAAAGACTTTACACCTTTTCCCATAATAAGTTTTTTACGTGAACGTTTCATTGTTTATGTAAAATTTACCTACTTACGCGTGACGAATGAAATATCGCGTTCTGTATAAACGTATTAACTGGGCACAGCACTACGGCTAACTGAAGCTCCACGCGCGTGAACGTTCAGTGCGGTACGGGGATTAGGATACGGCCAAATAGTTCCCGTGTCGCACTATTGTAAAAATAATTACTTTTCTGTGCGTTACGATAAAATAATTCCCGTACATTTTTATTCGTAAATTTCAATACACTTCAAGCAAGGACATCGGCATTATAGGTGTCTCTTTTTTACTTGTACGAATACTTGAAAAATCACCTCCGCACGGAGTGCAAAACAAGGACAACTAGCTGCCGCACAGAGCAAAATTCAATTACAACCAAATACTTCCCGTAACGCAGTGAATGTGTTAAACGGGTTTTGTTTAGCTACACGTATTATTTGCAAATCTTCCCGGGGAGACGTTTTCCTTGGACGAGCCTTTCTAACAACACTTTTAGTAGTTCCGTTTCTTTTATAATGAGCAATAGCGTTGAAAACTTTCTTCATAGAACATTCTAGATGATTAGCAATTCTTCTATAAGTCCACTTTCCATCTTAATGTAATTTAACAATTAATTGCCTAGTTGACTCGTCACAACTCTTATTTTACCCATTTTTAACAAAAATTGTTAATTACGTAATTCCAAATTGACGTTTAATTGACGCCGAAACTACAAAAGGGTAAAAGAGGTTTTTTTCCATTTCTAAAATGGAACGAAGCATAGATCCTGTTTTTAATTAGTTGTCCAAGCGGCCAGTAATATAAATTCAACTATCATTCATATTTTAACTCTTTTAATAATTAAAGATAGAACAGATTTCGTATTTTTTATATTTTATGTGTTTTTTAACTCATTGGCTATATTCTGGCATAGTTAATAGTGATTTAATCTATATATTTTTTACTTATAACCATAGTTCATTCTGTGGTTACCTAAGTTTTATGTACTGTTTCTAATTATATGTCCACCGCTGTATATATATATATATATGTATATTGGATATTTAGAATAAAAATGTATACACATAGATTGGCATTTCCACATCAGTGTCACCACATAAAAACATTAAATCCTTTTTACATATATCAGAACCACAAGGATGTAATTTGGCAAAATTATATAGTAAGATATTATTATTCATCATAATTAAATCATTAGACTCATGTCTGTGTATCTTGGGGGAGTTAGGCAGAGGTGCATGTTTTACAACCACATTTTCCTATTTATAAAGCTTTAGTTATGCTACTAAGAATTTACTAATAAAAAATCCAATAACACTTTGCCTAACCTTTACTTTGACACCGCGATCGGCTGCAACCATAAGCATAAACTTATGCCACGGTACTAACGAGAGTGACCGAACATAATTTATAATATTGTATTAACAAATAAACGAAGACAAGCGTTGAGTTGTGAATCATACAAGTGAGATATTAGAAAAAATAGTCACAGCTACACTGAATCACTGAAAGCTTAGAATACATTTTAAATCTACGATGACGCATCATTTACCTTTATAAGGTTGCTTTAGTAATAAAGTAAATCAATAAATTAAAATCGCTATGTCAAGAGAAATCGTTAAAAATTACCTCGTTAGCAAACTTAATGAAAACCCTTATCCCTGTTGTATCTAAATAAGATACCATATTAAATTCGACCACCCTTACAATCTATCTTCATGTTATTTTTATTACATAAACTGTTTAAGCCAATAAAGTATAATTAAATTGAATAACAAGCTGGTTCTAATAATGAGTGGTCAAGGTCGTAATAATAATAACCATCTAAACTCCCTTTGAACGTTCATTGACTGTGCTATTATAAGGTACTAGAAACACACCGGGTAGTTCAGGTGATTATAACTAGTAACCGCCATAACTAGAATAACCGGGTGGCTTATAAAACAAGTCTAGCGCCACGTGCTTCCCTCCAATGTCGTACGCTAAAATCGGGTACAAATATTTGAAATACAAAGGTTAACGGTCCTTCCTTCCTTTATAAACCAACAGATCGATATGATTTTATGTATAGAGATAGTTTATGAGCCGAACAGTAACATGGGCTATATTAATCACGGGAAAAATATAGTGGCATGGAATAGTTATAAGATTATACTTGTACTACATGTTATGGTATACAAAATTATCAGATGTTAGCTTCGTTAGGTGCAAAGCCTATGTAAACGAAAACTAAATAATAAAAGTAGGTAATTATTTTGGATAACTAGTTCGGTTGTTATTGATTCTACACCCTTGCTTTGCTGAATCTTGCAACAGGTACCTAATTGTAAATATTTTATAGTTCAGTTAATGGAACTTTAACGTTCATAAGTGCAACTATCTACCCTAAATAAATAAAGACATTTTGATTTTGATTTCAGTATAAATGTAAAATGCTTCGTTCAACTGATAAACCGAATGTTTATTAACATTCGGTTTGTTAGCGAAAGAAGCGATAGCCTAATGGGATACCGTTGGACTGCAACGCAGAGGTCTAGAGTTCGATCCCAAGGCGCGCATCTCTGACTTTACAAAGTTAGGTGCGTTTTAAATAGTTGAGTATCGCTGAATATAATAATAATAATTAACGATGAAGGAAAACATCGCGAGGGTCGAGGATCAACTGCATGTCTGAGGGTTTCCTATAATGTCTTCGAAGATATGTGAAGTCTGCCAACGCGCAGTGGGCCAACGTGGTGGAATATGGCCTAACTCTTTTCACACAGAGAAAAGGCACGTGCTCAGCAGCGGAACAGTTTAATACAGGGCTGATATTATATATAGCGAAAAAGTTATTTTTCACTTCGAGGTCGTCAGCTAATTACCACATGGGTGGTATAAAAAACCTGTCAACCTAAATAAATGTTTATTATTATTGCTGTTCTATGAAATGTCGCATGTAAAGAGTCAGCTAGCCACAAAAGACAAGTAACGCGGAAGTATTGAGCCTTGGCCAAAAGGCGACACGCAACATGTTGGCGTCAATTTTGAACAGAACAGGAAAGCGTGTAATACTTAATCTGCTATCTGTTACCGTATCTATTAAATAAAAATACATAAAATAGCTTAATCACGCAAGGGGTTCAAAGTTTTGAAACTCTTTAATTAAAAGCTTAACATCTTATAGAAATAAAATAATTTTATTTCTGTACAGCCACCGCGGTACATAATTATTAAGAAATATTATAAAGATAAATAGCTGAGTTAACTAAATTGTTGATTTCCTTCGTTTACTCATGTATGTATGATTTTGATATGATATACTATGGTTATAAGTATTATAAGTTATAATATTACTGGCCTAAAGCAAATAAAACTGAAATCCAAGTTTAATTTTAATTGACGATAGTAGTCGTCCCTTTGCGAAGGAGCGATGATGCGACGTGGACGCGGGTTGAGGGGTGAGTGGAATGAGTAGATGTAGTCTACTCACAATCCGGCGCGGGCGCATGGTGTCTCGGGCGCGGCGCAGGCGCACGGCGCATATGCCGAGCGGCACATCTGTCCTATCTCGCGCACGTTTACTTAGTAGCGCACGGGCCTACCTCACCTACAGGTTGATACCACTAACATTGGCATAAATTAAATTTGCTGCATAATAGTCAACGGCTGGCTTCTCTTATTTTATAATATTGAATCTTCTGGTTGGGGTCCTGATAGGGTGAAACCTAGTATAGACTCCAGTCTCTCACAAAGAAGTTAGCTTTCACATTCATTGCTATAACCAATTTATTGTATCAATATTCTTTGTGAAGAGAGAAACAAATAAATTATTATAAAAAGTATTATTATTAATTTCGTTCGAAATAAATTGGCCGTAAGATTACTGGAAAGGGCTATGTTATTAAGATGAACTTTAATTTATCAAGCTCTATAATGGCACTAAAACCGACCGTGGTAACCCAGAAGTTGGCAATGCAAAATTATACCGGTAGAATATGAAATTATGGTGGTAGTTCACAAAAAATATTGATTAAATTTTCATATCTACATATTACTATTACCTAAAATAACAAAAATATACATAACTAGTAGAAATTATATTAAATACAAGTGTCGTCATAATTTAATAAATGCTAAATTAGTTTGTGAATCATAGGTAAAAGCAAACGACAATTTTAAATGTATTCACGTAGATAGGCAGGATTATAAAATTTGTTATTACTGGATACTAACGTTTTATAAAGAACATTCTTTAAACTTTATACCTCCGAGATAGTGTGATAAATTTTATACCTCTCAACTAACGCTCGGTCATCGGCGTCGACAAAGCCTAATATTTATAGTCTTAATTTTCTGTCCTCGCCAATTTATAATATACTAGCTGAGCTCCCGGTTTCACCCAGATTTATGATTACTGCTCCGCTCCCGAGGCTCGTAGCATGATCTTATACAGCCTATGTTAATTTTGAATAAAGTAGCTTTCTAATGGTGACAGAATTATTACAATCAGTCCAGTAGTTTTTTATTTCATCCATTACAAACAGAAATACCTACCTTAATCTTGCCACGTAGCCACGTTCTATTATACTAAGTATGGCTGATACCATGGACTAAAACGAGTTGACATGTTAAGAGCAGCCTGTATATCAATATCGGCTGAGATCGCGGCACCACCTGCGGCCGGTCGGCGCACCTGCGCGCCTCTGATTCGCCAAAAACGAACACTCCGACATTACCACCTGCCGCGCATCGATACCTCTACGTGGACCATCAATACATTATACTTTTATTTTAAACCATTGCACTCATTACTCTGTTTATAACTTTAGGCGTATTTTAAAGCGTGTTTGAAAATAAAATCAATTCCAATTACACTGCAGTACGCGGCGTAACACTTTGATACGTCTATAATTTTATTAACCTCTTGAGCGACAGCGGCCTGCGGCGGTCAGACACAATTGGTTTTCAATTATGTGTATTATTCCAGCTATTGATAGGTTAAAGATGTTGCAATCTTTTTTATTATAAATTAATAATAACAATTTATACAATCTTGTTAACTTTTTATACTTTTGAGGTAGTCGTTATATTTAAATCTCGAGACTAACAATTTACTGGAGGGCATGGTGCTCTTGATTTGTATATAATTTATGCTTTATACGACTAGGCAGCAGTGACAGCATAGTGAGAAACCGTTGGACTGCCACGCTGCACGAGTTCGAATCCAAGGCGCGCATCTCTGACGTTTCGAAGTTATGTGCGTATGAAATAGTTAATTATCGCTTGCTTTAACGGTGAAGGAAAACATTGTGGACTATGGCTATACCCTTTTCACAGTGCGAAGAGGCCCGTGCCCAGCAGTGGGACAGTTTAATATACGGCTGACATTATTATTATACAGTTAAAAACCATATAAGTGCTTGGATAGCAAGTGGAAAGACGAATAAGAGTTGCGACATGCGGACCGAATGCATTAGAGAATCGGTCTGAGCCTTGTCTCCGGCCGTATCCTCAACAATAACTAAGTATTGGTCGGTTGATCACAGAATGCATACTAACGCTAACTATGGAGAAACCCCACTAGCAAAATCCGTGCCGGTGAAATCGGCGACTAGCGACTACACTGGTGCCAGCGATTCGAATTGACGCTTCTCTCGCACACACCATTTCTCTTTCTTTATAATTTGATAATTTATTTATCAAGTAAAACATCCGTAGTTTAAAATTACATCGTTACAGTTACATATAAAGTATAATAATACATAATTGCGCAAACTAGGCTATACCTGTCTCAATATCGCGATCTACTGCCATTTAGACTTATGCATTTAGCGGCTATTCAAAATGCCTATCCAATGTTTTTGCAAATCACCGTCTGCCTATCGTACTACAACAAGATACACGAAAACAAACTTGGCAGAGTTCGCTTTCTACTAACAGAATAAAAGGGTTAACCTGATTAAAACTAATCTTGTGGGAATACATGTGACTCGGCTATGCAACCCTATATGCTCGAGTTATCAATGGCGTTAGCCCTGTACCATTGATGTCCTCGTCCTTTTCCCGGTCACTCCTACTCCTAGAGACATAGTACCGCAATAATTGGTACTTACCACAGAAGTTTCGTTTATTTTAGTCGCCAAGCTGTTGAATGCCGACTGCAATTCGTAAAGTCCGCCCTTTTCCTTTATAATTGGGTTGACTTGTTTTGCATTGACTCTGGGTAAGCAATGCCAATGGAACACAAAAAACATTTGCTGATGGACAGGGCGTCCATGAATAATGTTTTTTTTTCTGTTGGTAGACCGCTGGTTCGTCTGCTATCAAAGACAAAAAGTAACTTAATGTTGATCCCGTGATATAAGTGTTCGCTTATGATAAAAGCCGTCTGCGTTCGCAAAGGCTCCATCAACCATCATTCACAGCGACTGAATTAATCTGCAAACTAAATATCCGTGAAAAAGACCTGGGTAATACAAAGTATTTGATTTTTGTTAGGAAATGTTCATTAGCAACACAGAGCCTACAAATATGCCCGATAAACAATACTAGGGTCACCTAATATTACATAGGACTTAAACATAGCTGACAAAATTTGACCACAATCCTCCTCTCTGGCTTCCCTGTTGAGATACACACACGTCGGAGTATATATGTCTATTATTATAATATAATAACAATTTCCTCCAGATCGAATTTCGGTCACAGTGGCCAATCTTAACGGAGACTGGCCATCTGCACTGGAGATATTGTAGTGGACAAGTGTGTGCGCAAACACAAGTGCACTCTCTGTTCTATAATTTCCATGATCTGATGGGACGGTAGTCCGACACGACATAAGAGAGATCAGGCGCAGGACCAACGGTTTTACGTGCTTTCCGACGCACGGAGGTGTCCAACACGGCCAACTTCCTAACTCCAGGCTGCTGTTGAGATTTCTTAATAGAAAAATCCAATTAAGGATGCAGTTACTACTATCATTATACCAGTCTATCAAACACCCAACTCCTTAGTCTATATCTTACTGTAGCTGTACACCTGCCGCGGTCTCTCTGTGATTATACTTAATACTGTACCTATATTCTATTCTAGATCAACATCCAGTTTCGGCTTGCTAGGCAATACATATTAATTAATTGACGGTGAAACGCATGCCAACTATATGAGAGGTTGAATGAATTATCAACTGCCTTTGGAGTTATTGAACACGAGTTTGGTTTTAACGTGTCGAAGCTTTAATATTCTAATATGCTTTGGAGCTGCTATGGGATGATATTCGCATCTGTAGATGTTTTGACTGCATGAGTGGCACAGCGATTTAAGTGGTCGTTCCGTCGCTGTCACTGTATCGGGTGTTGTAGGTCTGATTGCCATGGTACAAATTTTGTGATCCACAAACAGTTGTCCGATACACCGTTCAGTTTGTGTTCTTTGTGAATGTTCTTTGAATGTTTGTAAAGCACACGGAGACACAGAAATTATTCGAAGACCGAAAAGTATGTTATTAAAAATATTGAGTATATTAAATAGAAAATTGGTTATATTTGCTGATCACAGGCTATATTATAAGATTGTTTGTTCATAGTAAAATTATAGACAATCTTATGCTTGTATAAACGAACGAAGGGTAAATACACCTAGGGTTGCCACGCGTATTTTATTATAAAGTATTGTACGTTATTGCGGGTGACTGTACTTTATACTTTATGAGTAAAATAAAGTTCGTGGAAATACTTTATTTTACCTTTGTCGACCTATACTGGTTTTATATTGTTTACTTATACAAACAAGAAGCAATGCAATAGAGCTGCCCTAAATTTAATAAAACACTAATTATTTATCTACCTTGATAAAGATATTCATTGTAAAGACACGGTTAAAACATTCCTTGATAATACATTTTTGTTAGAAGTTGCTAGAAGCAACAAAAATGTGTAAATAAAATAGCAATTTAAATAATAATACTTTATTTTCCAATGTTGGACTTTACTTTTTTACTTTAGGAAGTAAGTATACTCTATTTGTTCAAAATAAATGTGGCAATCCTAGGTACAGCGGCATATTATTCCCTAACTAACAAAATTATGTGATTGTTTGGTTTTTGAAATAAAAATTAAATATATAAATGTTTATAGGACGATCCTCTGTCTATCTACTGGGCACATATTCACTTTTCTATGATATTAAAGAGATATTTCCAAAAAAATAAATTTGTTAACACGACTAAGGATCAAACCCTTACCACCATCACACACAAACAATGTGATTCGAGAAACTTATGCCATAAGCTGAACAAGTGAGTGTAGTATAGGTATTATTAACTATATTTTGCCCGCAGCTTCGCTTGCCTTATGTAGATGATGTCAACAAATTTCTATCCCTCGGGAACAAGGCTTTTTCTGGATGAATGGTAGTTAAGGCAAGGCCGAGTAACTTAGGCGTGAATGCGTCACAAACAAACAATTATACAAACACCCATTCGGATTTAATTACTGTAATTAAATAAAAAATTAAAAAATAACAGTAACAATAGCATTAAAATCAAAATAAAGTAAAATAATCCTTAAAGTGAAATATTCATTATAATATTTGAACATAATAAAATTACAGTATCAATCAGTATTATTTGATATCACGCTTAGATGGTTATGCAATCTCTCACTAGCTGATCGCTTTTCGGTACGTCTCAAGCGAGTCAAAGTGAATGTCTATTCAGTCACTGCATCCGTTAAATAATCGGCTTAAATGGGGAACTAATGAGCATTTTCCGAATTCAGTTTTCCTGAAAGGGGCATTGATTGGTGCATTGGTGTGCTATATTTCAAAGGCACACGCGATCGGCACTTTTCTTAGGATATTACAATAGCCTAGTTTGTTCTACATCGATAATAAAGATTCTTAATATTGTCTTCTCTTTACGCGAATGTTATTCATTGAAATTAAACTACTATATACGGATTTCATGGCGTCGTTTATTTTACACTTTATTACATAATTTAGAAACTGTTACACTACTACTACTAGAGACTATTAAACTTTACTAATTTTTAAGCTAATTAAATTATTAAAACTATTTATATTTAAGTTTACACTTTCCCCGACGTTTCGGTTGCTTTTTAGCAGCCATGGTCACGGGGAGACTAAGATGGTAGTTGTCTCAATGTTCCAGTGTAGTTATTTCAAAGTACCCAAACTTAATTTAATCATTGGTGTTTCTATTTACGCAGAATGAGCTCAAAGTATCATGAAGTCTAGCTATGGTTTGCTTCTTCTTGGGTTTGACTATTTGTATTACTGGATCCCAAGCTGGTGGTACTCCAACCATCTTATCTATTGAAATTAGGATATTTTTGATTTCAATAGCCTCGCAAAGCATCCTTGGTAGGAATCGGTGTTCTTTAGCGAGAATCTGTGGTTTGTCAAATCTCAGGTAGTGGTTGGTCCCCTGTTGCCCAAGTTCACACACAGCAGACTTCAACGAGCGTTGGTGTTTTACATCAGCTATGTGTTCTTTCATGTGGGTGCCTATAATGCTTCTCTTGATTTGACCAATGTCCGCAGTCACAATCTATTTTATAGAGCCCTGCATCTTGTAAAGGTAGTTGGCACTTGACGGATGGTAAAAATTTATTTATCTTCGTTGGCGGCTTGAAGTATGTGTTGATTGAAGCTCGTTTCAAGATGTAGCCAATCTTGTCAGTGACACCCCTTATATAAGGCAGTATAGCAGGCTTGCGCTCGACTGTGGCTGGCTTTTCTCGTGATCTGTGACAGCGGCGCGGCTGTTGGAGCTTGTTGTCTTGCAGTACTTGCTTGACATGTTGAAGCTCGGCGTCCAGGTGTTTCTTGTCACAGATCCCGTGGGCTCTCTGAAACAAAGACATTCCCACGGTAGCTAACTGTTTAGGATGGTGGTGGGATTCACCGTTTATGTACCTATTTGTATGGGTCTTTTTCCTATACACAGTGTGGCCTAACTTACCTCAATATATTGTTTGACTAAGTGAAGACTCTAATATAAAGCTCTAATAGAAGAAGATTGATCATTCCTCCTTGTCACAGAGTGTCCTCCATTTTATAAGTGCTAGATATTCCACCTGCATTACGGAGGATTTATTTCGCTTGATTTCTTTGACACCAATACCAATTAAAATTAAACTACTTCATACGTATTTCATCGCGGTTGATTTAAGAACACTGTTTAGATAGCTTTGAAACTATTAAGCTATTATTACCAAAAAACTTTATGGATTTACAGTTTTCCTAACAGTTCGATTGCATTTTAGCAGTCATAGTCATGGACAGTCTTTAGTAGATTCAAAATTATGTGAAAATAGTATAATCTAATAAATCGAAATAAAGCAGTATAAATTAGTTTAAATTTATTGTCTAATATTCGCGTAAGCCCACGACAATGTTATGGAAACCAATATAAACATCTAAATACTGAAGCCTAGATGTCTCTGAATAGATAGGCACATCTACATACATTCCGGCAGCCATGAGTCGTTTAAATGTCTGCCAATTTAAACGGATCTAAGAATTTCTTGTCAGGAAAACCTAATAACTCTTTAACCAGGCAATTAAATCAGCAGCAGCAGATTAAGTACCTACACCTAAATTTATGTCACAAAATCAAAAAAGCAGAGACATCGCAAAGATATCACAGCCATGCTCTTCAGCTAACCCCATAATTTATATACATATGTATTTTTATACAACCAAGATGCAATCATAAATGCCCTTTCGATGGTACGCGTTTGCCGTAGCCTATGAAAGTCAGAAGTATTATAGATAAGCCCATTTACAACGGCAACACAAGGCTATTTTCTTTTAACTGTAATTTGTCCATAAGGTCGCTTCGCGTTGCTAAACTCAAGAATTCAGAAATTGAATAAAAGCAATTTATTATAATCAGCGTCAGAATGCTTTCATCCTTGAATTGCACAATCAGACATCTCATCATTAGTGCACTACTATGTACTACTACTGTAAGACAAATAACGATTTAGAAATTTACACGGTACCGCATAATATGACGTCGATTTATACTGATTTTTAATATATTGATATCTAAGCTTTTCATTTTTTGCCTTAAAATATTAAATCTTTTTTATTGGCCTTTATATTCGGATAAATAATACAAATATTGATATACTTTCTTGTTACAAACACTTTTACGTCAACATTCTTCTCTTGTATATGTTCCATATGCTAAAAAAGGAAGATACTATCAAGTATGTCACATCCTAAAAGCTAGAACAACACTTGCTCAACACCATTTTAATATTTTGAGTGGGCATCTGTACAATAAAGTGAACAAACAATGGAACATATATCTACTTTGTGTAAATGAATGTAAGCGGAAGATTTATAAATGGTTAAAGACACTTAAACTAAAATACTTCTAATTTAAATCATATCACATATAAACACGCACACACCAGCACACATATACGCAAACACATAAACACACACAAACACACGCACACGCACATACACACACACACACACGTGCAGAATATTACTGATAGTATAATCCTTATGTTTCTTTCTTATTAATTTTGTATAATATTACTAGCATTTAGAATAACCAATAACACGTCTATTTTCTCGTTTTAGTGTCAATTTCACAACTAGTTCATACTGAGAGAGCAGTGATACCCATAACACAAGTTCTATCATGGGTATCAGAGGTCAACCAAACACTTATATCTAATAATTTAAAAGTTGTATCCGATTATTTCTACTTTAGTTTTTAGTGTTACTGTACAACCCCTTTTTTTACAAATAAACTCATTTTTATTTTATTTTTATTTTTACTTATTCTAGCTTCTGCCAGCGTAGGTACTTACGCGCGTGAATTCTAAGGGAACACCTCGTATATAAGAATTCTGAACATGGTATATGTGCCTAATTTCGTCCAAGTCCTTTCATAATATAACATTATAATACGTGTGTAATTTTATTACCATAGAATATTACAGTGTTCGTTGATGGTGTAATGTTATTTATGACTTAGACGCCTCCGTAAAAGCAACATAAACCCTTCAGATGTGCGTCCGGAACTAAATGGAGAGAATATGTACGTTGAAAATTATTTATCAATGTGCTAGAAACACTACGTAAGGTATAGTTTAGCCCAAAAGCATATCACGTAACAGTTATGAATTCAGTATGAATACATAACTGTTACATGATACGTTAACGCGATCGTTACACATTCAAATTAAACTAATTTTAACGGATTTTATCGCCGTTTTAATCCTTCAACAATTTTATGTTATTTAGATCACCTATTCACAAATAAATTAATAAATATATTCATAAGCTAATCCTATTATAGTGTTAATGAATATCTTAGTGATAACCTCCTGAAATAATAAAATAATAATATAAAATATTTAAATAAATCATTCTTCCTTTCTCCTAAGTCTCAGTGCCCAACAGGGTCCACGATGATCAAAACTTACTTAAGCAAACATTCTGGAATGCAATAAATATATTGAGTATTGCTTTTCAGCAGCCACTATCATGACGAGACTAATGATATCTTGAAGTTTGAAGTTATTACAAAGTATCCGTACATCGCTTAATTATTGGCGTGTCTGTTTACGCAGAAAGAGTTTAAAATTTCATAAAAGCTTGCTCAATTTGGCTTAATGGTGAGAGGTACATATGTAGGCAAGTCGATCTTAAACCGATTAATCGATTGATTATTTAGAGTTCTAACTAATTGATTCTGCAAATATATACTGTTTTTAGATTTACTTTTGTCGTGGCATATTTATAACGGTTACAAAACTATTCATCATAACTAGAACTCCCTCGTCTTCCAACAAAAATAAAATATGGAATTCGGAGTTCGTAGAAGTATGTAGTATCGTTTTGATAATAATAAAACTATATACATTTATTTACTTATCAACATTAATATACATATGACTATGTGTCTCACGCCTAATTACCCAGAAGAGGCACAGGCATATTACACCCATATGTCGCCAAGTATTGCCTATCTGGCACAATTGCAGACTCCGTGCTATTATCAAAAGGTTCTAGATTTTTATCGGACCTGGTCTCACCCGCACTTTAACCACTGTAAACTACATTAGTTAGATTTAATAGTTACATTTTTGAATTTAATACGAGGAGTTGTTTTAGATTCGCTGTCTAAAGCAATGAAAAAGTTTTTTTGAATTTCGAGTGAAACTTTTTCACATAATACCTATAAGATTCTTCTTTTAAAGAATGTGCACCATTCGATTCTCGACTTTCAATTGTTTTTTATTCAGCTTAGACGGGAAAGAGGGATACTTCGAAAAGCCGAGTCATTTTTTAATACGAGTTCCGACGTGAAACTAACGCTGCAGAAGCAGCTCGCAATATCAACGCTGCGCGGCGTTTGGAGAGGAGACTGCTAATGAACGCACCGTGCGTTTTTGGTTTAAACGCTTTCGTAATGGAAACTTCGACTTGAAGAACAAACCACGTAAGACCGCCCACACAGGCTGAATTGAAGGAGATGGTGGAAGCCGATCCGAGTCAAACTACCCAGGAATTAGCGGCATGGTTTAACGTTACCCTACCTACAATATTGGCATAAAAAGTGCGTGCCTGAATCTGATTTGATTGATCTGAAGAAATAAATGCGTGTTGAAACTTGTGTTGCCTTGTTGAATCGGTACAGAAATGAAGGAATATTCGATCGAATTGTGACATGTGACGAAAAGTGGATTTTTTACTATAACCGTAAGCGATAAATGCAATAGCTGACCCCAGGTCAAACGCCGCAACAGTGCTCTAAAGCAAAGCTTACCAATAAAAAGGTTACGGTAACTGTTTGGTGATATCTTCATGGTGTTATTCACTATAGCTTTCTCAGGTCTGGTCAAGCAATAACAGCAGATGTTTACTGTGCCGAACTTCGAACAATGATGACGAAACTGGCAGTGAAACAGCCCCGACACGTGAATCGATCTTCACCATTATTGCTCCATGATAACGCAAGACCTCACACTGCACGACAAACCGTTGTACCTCTACAGGGGCTGCAGTTAGAAACCATACGTCATCCTCTGTACTCGCCAGACCTTGCTCCAACGTACTACCATTTTTTCGTGATTTGGACAATTTTCTACGTGATAAAAAGTTTTCTTCTTAGGAGGCAGTAGATAATGAGGTTAAATATTTCGATTAAATAAATATGGTACATCGTAGAAAAAACGAGTTTCAATTTCAGTACAAATCGGCAATTTCATACTTTAATCCCTAATAATTCCGAGTAGTTTAATTTCAATATAAATTAAACTACTTTATACGCTACATAAACTCTATATACAAAACAATAACTGTTCCTTAGACTATTAAAAACTATTAATGGCAGCGGGATAACCAATTTGCATATGGATATTGTTTCGTTTTATTATTTTAAATAACTTTTAATGTGTATATTAATTTGGCAAAGATCTGATGATGGATGCCAATGAAATTTGCGACGATTGGTGTTAATGTTGATACGTGTATAAATAATATTACATTTGTAAAATAATATTATATTAAAAGTATTAATATTAAGAGGTTACTCTTACTTTGATACACATATAATTAAACTGACGTTACTTTGTCAGTTTAATTATATGTAATAATGTTATGTTATTGATAACCTTAGTTAGCGAATAGGCTTTTAATTTGTTAACGGCACTGAAAATAGTTTACGTTTTATCAAATCTTCTCAGTGTGAGAAATGCTAGGCTTTAGGCCACGCTGGCCCTGTTCGGATTGGTAGACCTTACATTACATAGCCTAGTGGGAAACCGTTAGACTGCCACGCAGAGGTCTCGAGTTCGAACCCAAGGCGCGCATCTCTGACTTTTCGAAGTTATATGCGTATTCAATAGTTAATTATCGCTTGCTTTAACGGTGAAGGAAAACATCGTGAGGGAACCTGCATGTCTGAGAGTTCTCCATAATGTTCTCGAAGATACGTGAAGTCTGCCAACCTGCACTGGGCCAGCGTGGTGGACTATGGCCTAACCCTTCCCACAGTGAGAAGAGGTCCGTGCCCAGCAGTGGAACAGTTTAATACAGGGCCTATATTATTATATTATTATACATAACTTCGAGAACATCATGAAGAACTCTCAGATATACAAGTGTCCTCACGATGTTTTTAATCACCATTAAAGTGAGCGATAATTAACTTCTATTATTACGCGCATAATTTCGAAAATACAGAGGTGCGTGCCTTAGGATTGATCTCGAGATCAGTGCAGTGCCTTTCTATGAACAGCAAATTTAAAATAATAGGAATGTCTTTTTTATAAAAATTAATGAAGGCAGAGAAATGTGTCAGGATCGTAGCAAATGGAAATCCGTAGTCTCTGCCTACCACTCTGGGATACAGGCGTGACTCTATGTATGTATGTCTTTTTTATATTTCTAATAACAATACCAATCGAATTAAGCCAAATTTGGAGTCGGCACCAAACAATATTTTTGCTATATTCGATAAATTGGAGGCAACACAAATTTGCCCCACGTGGCAGATAAAACACATCTGGAGCGTGAAAAGATAATACTGCTTAATTATATTAAGTAGAGGTTTCAATAGTATTTTAATTGACACTCTGATAATAGTTATGTGGAACACAGCTGCTGCACCTTCGTTCCCTGTGATGAGAGACTGGCAAACCTGAGTAAAATCAAGTTTATCTTCCGTCTCATTTCAACGCGTATGTCAATATATTTACGTAAGCGCACCTGTCCACTTGAGCGCTCATTATCGCTTTAACATTTTATTTCTGTATAACTAAATAGTGTTCAATGACACTATTAAATACCTCTCGACAAAATTATTCTACATGCTTTTTATTTTAAAAGATTATTATCGTTAACATTATTGGGCATGTAACATAGATATCCTGATACCTATCACTTGCACAAGACTCTCACATATTATTGAGTATGTAGGTTAAGTAGAAAGAAAATAGTTGTAGCACATAGGTTACGCTCAGGCAACTACCCATCTAGAAAGTTTGGACATCTCATGAAGGAAGTTGATACGCCTAATTGTGAGGTGTGTGGAATCATTGATTGATGTCCAACACTTGCTAGCTGAGTGTGTGAGATATCAGAGGCATAGGAACTCATTTGTGCAATTATTTGAAATAAATATAAAAGATATTGGAGCATTATCAAATGTTTTAGCTGAACCTACATCAAAACCAGCTGTAGCTATTTATTACATGTTTTTGCACAAATGATTTCTATTTTCGATAGTTAGATTAGTATAAGAAACGACGGAGCTGATATTTTATTGTTAAAATAAAAAGCCCCAGAAATAAAAAGGATTTAAAAAAATAAGATAAAATAAAATTACTTGTACCTTATTGTATTATGTGAAGAGATATAAAAAGAAATAGAATATTCTTTTCCATTTTGTCTGATCTAACCATACTTTGGTACTATAGCCATGTAGAGAAGTGCAGTATTGTATAATATACTTCACAAATACAAGTAAGTGTGTAGATAGAACCTCACAGTGAGTTGCTTCCAATTTATTACCGAATGTTCATTTGCATATGGAATTCTAATTCGCAGATGACTTAAAAAGATAGATGTCTGGTTTTCAAACCAGAACACCTGCTAAGCACGATGCACGGTGCATAAGGTTACTTTTGAGCAAAACACGTCGACACACCTGTTTGTTGACTAAGGAATAGGCAGAGATGAATTAGATCAACATTTAACTCGCAATATAGACAAGCCTATAGATATCAAACTATAGAACTCATAGCCTACAAATTTTATATGAACATCTTCTGCACTATGAATTACTCCTATGTCGCGGGGATTTTACAAACATTTTACAAACATTTTAGTAATAGACACAAATGATACCTGGAGTCGGAACAACTAAGTAGATCACACAATTTGTTGAGATTTCCGCAATAGATGGTGATCGAACCAACAACAGTCGGAACAGCAGCTATGGCGAGGGGACCAGTTAATCCATTACGCTATCCGTGCAGACAAATTAGCAATACAAGACCGCTTGATTGCACTTTCACGGTATAAAACAATACTCTGCGCAATCTAAATAACTGACCAAAGCTATTTACACAGTTCGACACACCACATACACACACACACACACACACACACACACACACACACACACACACACACACACACACACACACACACACACACACACACACACACACACACACACAAACAAACACTCTGAAAACCACTCTTCATAAGTCAAAACGCTATCGTGTTTGAAGAATGAATGTGTAACATTCACTAACAAACTATGTTCCGTAACGTTATATTTATCACTAGCGTATGCTCGCGGCTTCGCTCGCGTAAATGTAGCTTAGATTATGTTAGTAACAATACTTTCTTTCTATATAATATACTTATATAGCCTATGTTACTCGCTGATAATATAGCTTTCTAATGGTGAAAGATTTTTAAATCAGTTGTGTCGTTTTTGAACCTTTACAAACAAACAAACAAACAAAAAATCAAATCTTTCTCTTTAAAACATTAGTACAGATGTCTATGTAAAGTATACCTCAGGCAGATTATGCAGAGGTGTCGAAAACCTAATCCAGACTAGCTAAATACTACTTCATGAGAGGAGAACCTTATTGAAGGAGAAATAAGAGCAGGCTTGGCTAAGCTACATTTATTACTAGATCCGAAATGCTACTAAAATGCGATAAACGTGTATATGCACTGTAATTATATAAATTGTACCATCGACTCGGAAGAAAGAATAGAAGATGAACATTGGTCTACTCAATTCCACATTACTTACTGCTTACTTGGACTGCACCAGCCCTTTCTCGAAATCTGGTTTACGAATGATCCACGTAAATCTTTATGGTGTATCGAATTGCTTTGATTAGTCATTAGCTTAGTCACGACAAAGCGTTCAACCTTGTTATCACTCCCGTGTGGCCTCCACCATAACCTTTCACATAATTAAATTAAAGCTTCTATGTAGGTATCTATATATTAACAGGTTCTCTGTTTGATGAATCACATATGATACGTAACAATAGATTTTCTATTATGCCTATCACGAGACAGCGAATGGGTTAATATACGAAGATAAAACTTGGTATCTCTTTTTTTTTATGCATATTTCGCGGCTGTTTATAGTTCAGTAAAGGTTATATACAGCTATAATTAATTAAATGAATTACGCCTATAGCTCGACCATTAATCGACCACTCGTCGACTCGACGTCTACATAGATATGCTTTAAAAGTCCTATTTAAGTGCCGATACCCTTCTTCCTTTTTTTTAGATAACTCCCGCTCTAGTAGTAAATCCTGTGTCGCGGGGAACTTTACAAACATTTAAACAACGGACACAAAGATCATTCAAACTTGGTACAACCATTTGTGGATTGCACAATTTTTTGTCCCGTGTGAGATTCGAACCAGGGATATTCACATCCGCATCCGTAATTGCGGAGCATGCGTATCAAATTGGACATCCGCATCTGCATTTGCGGATATGAGCCTTTAAATATTCGTATCCGCATCCGCAAGTGTCAAAAAATCTGCATCCGAAACATCCCTGATTCGAACCCACAACAGCCGGCAGTGGCCAGGCGACCACTTAAACCACTACGCCATCCATACAGTGATTTCGTCACTTACATAGAAGTTTACCTTTTGCTGTTGCAATGAGGATTACTTGTCTGCTGTTTTTAGTAGAGTACCGATACCCCAGCCCCAGTCGAATTGCCTTAAGTAGACGATAATATATAAAATGCATAATACGTGCCAATCCATAACCACACTAGGTGGGTATATAACCGGCTACTGATGTTCTATGAGGTCAAGAGCAGCGCTAATTACAAAACAGCTCTCCATGCTCGCAGAAATTATTGTTTCAACTTGTTTGAAATAAGAAACCGTACCTTTATATTTGCATCTAACATAATCAATATACAATTATCTACGACTATATTTGGATACGTAACCCGGCAGAATCGTTTCCTCCATCAATAATAATATTATTATATCCAATTAACGTATAATCTATAAATTTACTGGTCAATGTATATATAACATATGAGATATTTAGCGACTGATGGCCCCGTACTATTCTTTTGAATAGCACTAATACTACAATTAAGTGTATAATACTATCAGCCCTGTATGTAAACTGACCTACTGCTGGGCACAGGCCTCTTCTCAGTGTGAGAAGAGTGAAACCATAGTTCACCATGCTGACACACTTCACATAAATATGACACTCTCAGACATGCAGGTTTCTTCACGATGTTTCCCTTTGCCGATAAAGCAAGCGATAGTTAACAAGTAAGATGTAGATATACCTGAGCAAATTATCAAATGTTGTCAATAGATTGCACAGATGACGTAACGAGCTAGTAGTCGTTCACATCCCACACGGGACTAGATATAATTTGTAGGATCCACAAATAATTATTCTAAATCTGAGTAATGGACGTATTTTGTATTCGTTCTTTGTATGTTTGTTTAGTCCCCCGGGGCACAAGAGTGCCTACGGGAACTGTAACTTAAAGAAAACTGTAATGCTTATGTAAATGTATGTTTTTTTTTCTGTAAGTACTTGCAATTGTCTGTTACTCCAATAAGGTAATTATGAAGGTTTGTTTATGTAAGCTGCCTTACGTTATACATAGCTACATAATTATAATGAAACATAACTTTTTGGTGATATTGGCTACTTTGAAAAAAGTATTTAATTGGCACGTGATGAGGTATCATAGGTACCGATACCGAAATGATAGATTTTAATATATTGTCAGTTTTAGGTACTTACTAAATAATATAATAATAATATAATATTCTATCACATACACTCAACACCATCTAGCCCACTTCATCAGGTATACACCCGATGAAGGCTCCGCGACGAGGCATTTGATCAATACATTTCTTAAAACTAAAACAAAGGGCTTGCCAGGCTAACGGAGGTACTTTTATTAAGGTTTCTATACATTTTTACTTTTAATATTTTCTAGTATATTTCACACGTAAACTACTTTCTTTGCAGAACAGTCTGATGTAAACAAAGTGATTAGAAGCTATTGAATACTAAGATATCTCGTGGCATATCCAATATCGTGTGTCTTTGGTATAAGTACACTACCCGATTCAAAGTAGGGTTGGCTCAGTACTACAGTCTAGTTAGTACTATGTACTATCTACACTGAACTATAGAGTTTATTAGCAGGCTTAGTAACAGCACCGACTTTAAATTAAATGATCTACTAGAGAGCTGGGTAATGATCTACTATAGACCAAAAGATCATGTTGTTGATTCTTGTCACACTATATCAGACTGAATTCGATTATTATGCTGATCAATGAAATAATATGTGGCATAAATATGTGGCAAACAGATTCAGTTAAGGGTCTCAAGTCTCTATAAATTACAAATAGAAAATACCAAACACAATTACTAGTAGAGTATCTACTAGTAACTTTATCGTCAACAATTTGGCATGTTTTGTTTTAATTTTAAACAGAAAAGAAGCAGAATTTTTACTAGCGCATGAAAAGTGAAGATTCAAGCACTTTGAAATTAGGACGTTGATTAATTGTACTCATAACAAAATCGGTTTAATAAAATACCCTTTAAAATAGTTAAAAGGCAATCGTTCAAATTAACTATGTGTTTATCGTGGGCTCCTTCCTTGTCTATTGCGCTACTTATTAGTTTAATTTGCTAACACAAGTACAGTTATTTATAACAAAATAGGCTGGAATTAGATTTTCAACGTCAGTGTACGCAGATATGTTTTATACATTAAAATATGTTTTATCCTGGTTTTAGAAATCGGCTTATCTCAGTAACTACAAAAACTATTACCCAAAGAAAACAAATTCTTGAAATGCAGTTTTAAATTAAGAATTCGAAGTAAAGGATACCAGTCTTTTACCCACGATAGTCTTATTTTTAATGCAACATTTTCTTTTCAATATGATTCACAATTTATTAAAGTTATTTTAAGCCAGTCTTTGCTTGGTACTCACACGGTTACTACTTATACTACTTATTCTCTCGTGACGTCATCTTCGTGTATTGAATCGCCATGACTAATATTCTAAGTAACAGAATTACATAAAACTTGTCTTAGTTTTGAAGATAATCAAAAAACTAGCAATTTATGAAAATCACATTGAAATTCGTTCAATAAATTTGCGTTATACTGAAACAAACAGGCATACATTATTTATAACAGTAGGTACTAGTTGTATAAATATAGCCGCTTTTTGTGGCTTAATCTGAAACGGTTGTTGTTGTAAATAGTTATGATATCGTAATTTAGAGTAGATATTAGACACCAGTTTATATTATTTATAAAGGTCTTATATTTTATTTAATATTATAAAATAAATTCTATCACTACGTGGGAGACCCAGAAAGTTTTACGATAATAAAATAAAAGGTATTTTATTGGTATGTTATTACTTTTTTATTAAATATTTTCAAAGTACTCTCCATCAGCCTCTATACAAAGTTTCATGTGTTTAAACCAGTTTTCGAAATAGTTTTTCCAGTCCGCCGCAGACACCTCGTTTAGAGCCTGCTTGAACGCTGACAGCGTATATTCCGGCGATGAAAATTGTATCCCTTTGAGCAAACTTTTTATTTTCGGGAATAAAAAGAAGTCACACGGTGCTAGGTCAGGGCTGTAAGGAGGGGACCCAGGACTTTAACCAGCGTGCTGTCCAGGATGTCTCTCGTTTTGAGCGCGATGTGCGCGGGAGCGTTGTCGTGGTGGAGCAGTAGCCCGCGGAGCCCTGTGTTTGGTCACATGTTGCGAACAACAGAGAAAACTTCTGCCAAGCATTTGGTAGTATAACCATTTGGCATTGATGCTTCTTTGGTTTCGTAAAAGAATTGACACCAAGTAGCCAGTCAAATTCAAAAAGCTCGCCATAAAATATTACCCCCCGCTTCTAGATCGCTTCACTTTGGTAGGCGTTGATTCGTTTTGAAACACCCGAACCGTCGTCTGACACTTCGCTTCTGGATTGTATTGATAAATCCAGGACTCATCACGTGTAATGATATCGTAAACACGTCTGCTTCAAATTAGTTTATAATGTCACGGCACCATTCCACCCGAGCCTGCTTCTGAGCATCGGTGAGGTTGTGCGGCATCCAGTGTGAAACTATCCTCCTCACGCGAAGATGCGCGTTTAGAATCACGTGAAGGCTTCCCGATCCAATCTGCACTATGTGCTGAATCTCCTGATACGTAACTCGCCTATTGTCTTGGATTAAATATTTCACTGCTAGCACGTTTCACTCCTTATCAGTCGTCAAAAGGCAACCACTTCTTTCTTCATCCCCAAAGGTTAGTCATTCTGAATTCGTTATACCAACGATATACGGTTGCCTTGGAAGGACCTTCATCCATAAATGACATTTGGAGTCTATCGTACGATTCGTCCACTTTCAGGCGGCACATGAAATCGTAAAAATCATAGCGCAAAAAATTTCCAGCGCGGATCCATTTTTCTATGAGACACGATAATTTTTAAATTAGTTCACAAAAATGCAAAGATAAGTTTTAAATTGGAACGTACCTATTTTTACTTATAAATAATCATATTTTTAAAATAGATTATAACTGACCAGTCTCCTATACATAAAAAATTTTCGCGATTTTTCTTAGTGGCCTGGTATTAATGCTCTAGTTACTTCTAATGTTTCTTTATGTTGTTTCTAGGTGGCAGCATAACTATACCAGCCGGCACCTATATAGTGCACCGTCCCGGGGCCGCTTTCTGAGTGGCCTAGTATAATCTTTACTAATATTATAAAGCTGAAGAGTTTGTTTGGTTAAACGCGCTAATCGCAGGAACTGATTCAAATTGAATAAATCTTTTAGTGTTGGATAGCCCTTTATCTAGGAAGGCTATAGCCTTCATAGCGTGATGTTATGTAGCCTATAGGCTACATAACATCACGCTATGACCTATATAGGATAGGAGAGGAGCATCAATGGAAAATGTTGCAAAACCGGGGAAAATTCTCTTATGTAAAGCAGATGCGCGGGTTAGCTAGTATTTTATAACCATACAAAAATACTCAGGCCCCTTTCCTGGTAGAATAGGCGAAAGCAACTTGCTTTGCTGCTTTAATAAACAAAGTAATATGTCGGTTTACTTTCCTAGCAAACGACGAGTGTCCAGGAAGATTGCGATGAAAATATCATCAGACTCTTAAAAACCAGCAATGCAAAATTGTCACAATATTGCAAACCCAGTTTTTGGTATGTAAATTACGTTATTATTATTTATTGCTCACTCATCGACAAATAGAGTAATTTAAAACTTTATGCAATATTTTTCTTTGAGTCGCAGTGGCACTCCGCTGTCCGGACACAATAGATTTTAATTATGTTTGGCATTTCAAGACTTGACAGGTTAAAATTTAAATATTTATTCCATTTGAAAGTATGTAATAAATTACTTATCAGAAGCCTAAGTCACGACATTTCCTCATCTCATTAAATCTGAATAAGGTATGTCCTTAAGTGGAGCAAAATTTTACTTAAAATATATTAAATTATAAGAAAGTCCTAATGACCTTCATTCTGTCCTCTAGATATACCAGCATTCATTAGCCAAATCTATATTTCATCTATATTCCTTGAGACTATAATAATATTAGATCCTTAAAATTATATTAACTTGTAATAAAGTAAGCGAGTTACCTTAGATACTTACTCACTCTCATAATTCTTTAAGTAAAGACGAGATGGGTATAGTTAGTTCTGTAAAAGAGCGTCGGGACGGACGGGATGCCAACCGGCATCAATCATTTCTCTATGCATTGCGATCTGTTTGCAATGCTTTTAAGGTTAGTATATTATGAACTCTCAGAACTTATCTCTTCTTATTTAAACTGTCTGTTTCCAATATACGTTTCATCATATCGGATAGTGTCTTTTTTATTAAAACCTTACCTGCAGTATTAGGTATATCTACTATGAATAAACAGCTGTCTGTTTAAGTATACGTATGGTGTAGTGGTTTGAACGGTCGCTGCGCCTCGCTGTACTTGCCCTTGGTCCCCCAGGCCAGACCCCGTGGGGTACCACGAGCAAATTTTCTTGACGAGGAACCCCAAGGGGGACAAAGGGGTACTATGAGCAAATTATTTGGCCCGTAGTGCCTCTGCTAATCGCCAGATAAATTAAATGCAAATAAAATTTCTATGCTTCATGCATTAAGTGACGTATGACCTATGATAAAGAAAAGCTCTACTCTTCCAGCGTTAACATTATGTTTTCACTAGAAAAATCTCATGAAGTGATAAAAAAAACTTTATGTATTTATTTATTTGTCAAGGAATAGTTTTTTAAAATGTTTGTTTATGTCATAGATTATAATGTTTGAGATGTGGTACCACCGGCAATAAAAATATATTAAATAAGAAGATTATTATTCAGGGAGTTCCTCGGCAAAAAAAAATTTGCTCGTGGTACCCCACGAGGGACTGGCCTGAGGGACCACGGTCATCACGGGTAAGTACAGATGCCTCGGCCACTACGTCGAGTGTTGTGGGTTCGATCAAATTGGTTGACAAAATATTGCGTGATCCACAAATAGTTGTTCTGAGTTGAGGTTTATTGATTCCGTTTCTTTAATGTTTGTAAAGTTTCCCGCGACACATGAACTAGTGCGGGAGTATTCTTTACAAATAACTTCTTGCATAAACTGTCTGTTTATATAATTCATCACATCACTAGTAGTACTAGTAGCTTTAATTTAATAAAAGTAAGGTTATCACTTTTATTAAATTAAAGCTACTAGTACCTACCTACAATTATTTATATTAACTTTATGAATTTTATTTCTTCTTTCACATCCATTTGCATCTTATTCCATTTTAGGTATATGTATGAATAAAACATTTTTTTAATTGTTATTATATAAGGCATTTCGAAGGTACAAAAAACTTAAATATTACTTATAAACAACTAATCTGGTTGCGCTGTATATAACTTATTAGGTATCATTTAAAGTATTTATTAAGTTAGTAGTCACTGCTTGTTGCGATACATAGAATATAATGAATGTATGTCAAAAAGTAGAGACCATCAGAGCTAGTGCATAAAACCTAAATTGCTCTATATTTTAGATTCGTCATAATACCGTACCGTAATTGAATATTCAGTGGCCCTTTGCTACTGAAAATTCAATAATGCATTAAGCGAAAGTGCAATTGTCCGCCACGGGTGTAATAAAGCAGTTAGGTATATAGCGTTACTACTCTCACGACGGTTTTATAAAACGGTTGGTATATCTCGTATATCTGGCGAGCCGATTCGATCGTATAATCTTGACATCGATAGGCACTGCCATTCTGACTGAAAGACAGAGTAACTTCCTAACAACCTTTCTAGTCGGCAGTGACTTGAATGAACTGCTTCTGCAATACCTAGAGCAAGAATATTGGTGTATTAGCAATGAAGAGTACCTACCATAAATAATGTAACAAAAAAAACTTTTTTCTATTGCTAAGTCAAAAATCATTTATTCATTTAGGTCACAAAGTAACACTTATGAACGTTAAAATATATAGGTTAGTGTGATTACTAAGTTACTAAAGCTAGTTAGTTGCTAGGTTCAGGCAAAGGGTAGACCCTATGAAAAGAAAAATGCAAGAAACTCACGGCCACTCTTTTAATTCGCCAATTGAATATAATTTTAGTATTTTACAACTCATATCATCAAGGTGTTGCAGCCATTATACCATATATGACTGACTATTAAAATCTAAAAATAATAACAGAAATTACTTAATAGGTAGTAAGAGTATTAAGGAAATGAAATAATTAGGTTTGGTACAATTATTTAATATTTATCTAAATAGACAATAGGATGACATGAGGGCACATACACTAACACTTTGTGAGAATGCAAAGGCAGTCCGTGACTAAATACGGTTGTACATTCATATTTTTAATATTATTTTCAATAACAATCGAAATGGAAAGATACTATATAACATCACAAATAATCACGAGATACCTCTACATTACTAAATGGACTTATAGGTAAATAATGCAGAACTAATGCCATGAGTTTTTGTCATTTAAGTAGTCGTTGACTGAATAATAACCCTTCCGATAGAGCTGTATTTTAACGGCGCTTTTAAATTTGTGTTATGATAAATTCATTATTGTAATGGGTATTTTAATGAAAAGCGTATACCGAGACCCGCAAATGTATTGTGAACTTTATTTAAACGATGATATGGACCTACTGTTCGCGCGTCTACGACAATAATATGGCAACAATCTACTTGTCAACCCATTGCGTGCTACCGTTAGACTTTAAAATTGTAATTGTCATTCTTGTAGTCTTATGTACTCGGATTACACGTATTTTTAGAGATTTAACGAATTTTAATTTATACATCTGAAGTGGCCCTAAAAACCTAACTTATGCTTATTTCTAATGTCTAAATTATGAATTCTTATTATATAACTGAATATTATGTTTTCAAATATATATTGCGACGCAACAGTAAGTATGCCTCTTCTTTAAATCGCTCTTTCAGGGAATCTCGTGGGCCTAAATTATAAATGCTACGTACTACACGTTTCTGGAGAATGAAAATTGTCTCAATGTCAGCTGCCTCGCCCTACAATAATATACCGTAAGACATGACACTGTTAAAATAACTAAAATATACTAGTCTCGCAATATCTACATCAGTAAGCTGTTTTACTTTCCGAATTGCGTATGTGGCTGAGCTAAGTTTCCCTGCAAGATACGATATATAATGTTGGTTTATACATTAATATAAACAACATTAAAAATATATGCAGCTCATTCGAAATGATCTACTTTGGCTTTAATACAGTACCTTAAACATTAAGTACAGTTATCAATAGAAATACGCACTCTCTTCATGGAAAAATTCTTCACTGCCAATCTTATGGATTGTTTTAGGGATTCCAAATTATCATGGCGTTTAGAGCATGCCATACTCTCTAAAACTGACCATAAATCATAATCCAGCGAATTAAGCTTGGGACTAGATGACGGCCAGTCTTCAGCTTTGATTAAGTCCAAAACGTTTGTTTCCCGGTGCTGAGTCTTGCTGAAAGGACCCTTTTTGGTTATGAAATATCGTGTTGTTAACTTAACCACCTTATTTCCCAAGAATCGTATCACTTGTGCCGATGTATTGAATCCCTTTTTCACAAAAAAATGGCTCAGTAAATCTTTTATAGCTAGCACCCCACCAAACCATCACTGAAATCGGATAATGTCCACGCTCTGCTGACTAATTGAGAAGCTCCTATAGAGCTTCGAGCATAAACTCGGTCATTCTACTTGCTAAAATATTACTCAAAAGTAAAAAATATCTGGTCAGTAAATAAAAAACATCGGTGACCTCCTTTGCTTACTGCTTAAGAGGAAACACAAGGGCCGTTTTTTCATACAAATGTAGTCCCCTGTTTCATCTCTGGATAAAGCCAGTAGAGAAATATTTTTCCAAAAATGTATGGCCTTTATTGGCATGTCCCTATGTTCTCCTTTTTTTTTTTCATAAATTAATTATTATAGTTGCCGCGTTTGCTCACAATTGACCAATAACGCAATCGAGCGACAACTTCGCAGGAGTGTTTGGCGTTGTTCAACCGCAATATGGACGAGTTTTTGCGCCGTTTCATAACCGGGACGAAACGTGCATCCACCACAACACACCAGACAGCAAACAGCAGTCAAAACAGTGGGATTTCCGGGGTGAATCGGCGCAAGGAAGGCCAGAGTGGGTTAAGTAATCGCGATCGTTTTTTGGTTTGCACACAGTATAATCTACATTAACTACCTTCAAAAGGGTAAAATAATGAATGGTGAATATTATGCCAACTTATAGGGTCAATTTCATTACGATTGAAAAAAAAAAACGGTTTTGGTCAAAAAAAAAAGTTCTTTTGCACCAGGAAAATGCAAGGGTGCACACATGTGCAGTTTCCATAGCAAAAAACAATGAATTAGGCTACGACATGCTCCGTCATCCACCCTATTCTCCGGATTTAACCCCGAGTGACTGCTCTTGTTTACAAATGTGAAAAAATGGCTCGGCAAAAAGAGATTTGACTCCAACAATGAAATCGTCTCACAAACAAATACCTATTTTGGTGACCTCGACAAATCTGATTAGTTGGAACGGATAAAAAATTTGAGGAATGTTGGACGTCCTGAATAGAGATCAAAGGAGACTATGTTTAAAATTAAAATGTTTTTATCTAAAAACCAATGTTTCATTCAAAAAGTCACGGACTTATTTACCCGCCCTTCGTATGACAGGAATTCGGTTCTCTTTATCACCCCGCTCCATTTTAATATCACAAAAATATTTAACACCGATTGGCGCGAAAATGAGAAAACATAGTGAAATATGAATACAATATATAAGAATGACAGATTCCAAATTCAAATGTAATATTGCTTTTTTTATTGTACCAGAATTTATGGCTATTGGCCAGACTAAGTATACCATATAATTATAATAATTATTATGTATACTCATGTATGTTGTGTGATTCGATGGCATTGGATTTTAGGTAATGGACGATTTGTAGTTTCGCTACACAAAACATAATATAGCTTTATTCCTGTGCATAATGGAAGACTTTTATTTCTTCTTTATACTAAAGAGTTTTGCTCCTGTCGGTGGAGTACCTATATACCCCATCTTTCACGATTTTCGAACATGACTTGAAATCCACGAAGAGGTAAGCAGAACACTATTGCATCCATTTCGACGCATATGTTTTAGGATTGACGTAATAAGATGCGATCCTATTGCTGTCTATCGCACATAGTTCCAGACTCTGTACTGTGACGGAAAACTACTTGACCAGATCCTATAAGACTGCCCGACCTGGGAATCAAATCTGAGACGTATTCACTACTGTGACAACGAGGCAGTGAATATAAATACTTGATAATAATAGATAATATATTTATTACACCAAAACACGTTTTTAAATATCTTAATACATATTTATACAAGGCATTTAATTCGTAATAATATATAATAGTATACCAAACACTTAAATTTGGTCAACTATGTTTACGTCAAAGATAGTATGGCAACTCGGTGTAGTATACCTAAACGACAAAAACAGTCAATCAGATAAATTCACTATTACTGCAGAAACTTAAGTGACTTAGAATCCTCAGTAAGTATTAGCAATGATACAAACAGTACGCCCCTGTAAGCCGTCAAAGGTAGGTTCAAGATTTGGCGTCATGTTGCTCGAAGTGCCAGATTCTATTTTTTTAAAAAAGAAACTACTAACATTGCCTGAACCGGGAATCGTACCCAGAACCTCATGGCCAACAATAGGAATAAGTATCTTCTGCCTTTATCCACGAAAGCTTTCTGGAATTCTTGGCTAGACCAGGCGATTGTATAATTATCCTATTATTACATCATGATAAGGAAAATTATTAACAAAAGCATAAACACTAACTTATCATTTACACAGTACTTTACGAGCTAGTTTACTTGTTTCGCCAAAAGTACAAACATATTACGCTCAAATACCTTCGAAGGAGTGCATCTTTACCATAAGTTACTCTTCACCATAAAGAATAGGAGGTCATTCAATGAATTCAAATCAAAATTATCACAGTACATATTAGAAAACTAACATAAAACCGCCAAAAAAAAAAGTATACATTGCACATGGCGACATTTTTAATTAATGTTGATTTATGTTTTATTTTTCTTCTAATGTAAGTACCTTCGTCTTTCTTGGGTACAATTTTTGATCCTCAAGATCGACATGCATAGAGCTGTCAAGGCATGCATACATGACATCTCTGACCACAGAATGTAATATGTTCTCTCCGAAACCGCAGCCTGCCATACATTTTCCAAAGCCTTGTTATTAACTTGTCCTATTTATATCACTTTCACTACCAACACAAATACACGACTGGGAAAAATCTGACATATGGCAGGCAACACGGCCAACAATAAAAGTGACTATTAAGAATATATGGAGCAGGTGCATAGCACAGATTGCGTGTAGTTTTTTATGTCTTCTTTAATGAATGCATGAGGCGATCAAAATAATAAGCCAGTACTTGCTTTCTGTACATTTATTTTACATTCGCTGGGACGGCGTTTATATCACATGTAATTTCATATATAACATTGTCAAGTACCTATAATTTATAAATAACTAGTGTAACAATACAATGTACAACTTTGGAAAAGAACTATCAGGTTTCATTTTGCTGACGCTTAGGGCCCGTTCACATTGGCGTCTGCCTAGCGTTCGCGTTTCTTGTGAACAAATACATATAAACAAACACACTCGGCGGACGCTAATGTGAACATGATATAAATAGAGATCCACATCAAATATTGAAAACATAGATTGATTAGTATCCATATGGAAAACATGATAAGTATTAGGTACCTAGGATCTCTCAGCACCTGTTCATTATCTCACAGTTTCACGAGCTAATACAGTAAAGTCGTGTCTTTTATTCTGTGTTAATGTATATTCAGTCCCATACATTTTTAAACACTTCTTATAACCTTATTATCAAACCGTAAGACTCTGAACGTGCTGTAGCGTATTATACTTTACAAAAGTTTGCAACAAGAATAGTGAAATATCTTAAGTATACCTGCGTGCTATTTACTGATGTACATGTTTGATTGACGTCTTTAAGAATATTACTAGTGCACAAGCTTTATAACTATTATTTAAACTAAGTTCCTTAGAGTTAATTTATAATGTGTAAACTAAAACTACAAACATGTGTCAAAATAATGTTTCGCACTCGGTGCTAGAGTAACAATTTTTTCTATAGCGTCACTTAATGCAAATATCACACCAGTTTATTAATATTAAGAGATGCTTAATGTACGCGGTCTTCGTGGTCATGTACAATTTATACATTAACACTCGTAATAGTAAAAATTAAAGCAACTGAATATTTACTCGATTCTTACTGCCTTCCATCGACAAAAACAAATATTTATACCATTGTAAACGATTGTGATCAGATATCAAGACCACGGCCGTAATAATCGAGCTAATTTGTAGTCATCTTAAAATACATTTGGACTAAGTAAATACTTACTTATTAATTAATACAAAACAATATGAATAATGCTATATACAGAAATCTTTATTATCATTGCTCTTGTTAGAAAGTTTCAGAATGTTGAAGGAGCATTGCCGATGGCATCAGGATGATAAAATAAGGTCATCTTAACTTCGGACGTTAATTCATAGAATATGTTTCGAAAATTATGATTTCGTAGGCTCGTTTCTTGACACAGGAACGGGGCCTAAGATGACTTGTCCAATAAATAAAAGAAATCGGTTATAAACATCATTCTAACCATTACACGACGGTATTCTGGAGACCATTTGATTATATGTATTTGCCTGTGCACGTAGATGTAATCAAATACAGTCTCCGAAGACGACGTGAAAACCAAAGCGAGGTGTAGTTTCAAAACGCGAAGAGCTGACCTACATAATTATGTAGATTTAAAATTAGGAAGATAGGAATGCCATTCACCTAAAGCTACGTAGGACAGTAATATTGATATTAAAATCAAAGATTTAAAATAGAAATGATAAAGTCACACTTCGACTGCATTGATGGCGCAGTGGTTTAAGTAGTAGCCTCGCCACTGCCGAGTGTAAATCACACGTGACAAAAACACTGAGTGATACGCAAATAATTGTGCCGAGACCGGGTGTGCTTTGTGTCCGTTGGTTGAATGTTTTTGAAGTACCCTGCAACACAGGAATTATTCCTAATGGTGATGTCTATAAAAAGAGTAGGAGAAAAGAAAACCTACAAACTAATTGACAATATTAAAGCATTTATATTATATTTTATGTCAAATGCTAGCATAGTAACACTACCGATCCAAACCACTACTTTTCACGGGTACTACTTTAAGGATCCCGCATATTAAATTCTATATAAAGCAAAATTATTACTATACTGTACCAAGTACGCATTAAATGGCCGCCAAATGGCAAGGCGGTGAAAACGTAATTACTATGTTGAACCTTTATTTATTACATCTGTTTACTTTCCAACTGTCGAGGTAAACAGTGTTATGGTGTTGTGCGAAGGGTCCGGCTTAAATAACCTTCACGACTTTTATACAAAATGTTCTATATTAAATGTAAAATTCGGAGTGTTTCTTTGTATAGCCGGTCTGCATTTTGCTTTAACCATTGTGGATCAATGCCATCATCGCAGCGTTACTTTTGTATATAAATAAATCATATGATAATATACCTACATACAAACATCCACGTTTCGCCAGTTATGTTTTTGATACCAATCGTTTTGGAGGGCTATTTGTCATCTTACTGTAGAGCAATATTAATCATATTACGCTTCCAAGAAATATTCTTAGCACAGATTACGCATTCTGTACTATCAATTATAACAAATTATTATGCATATTTAGTTCTGGGTAGAAAAATAATTATTTGGCATTCTCATTTGTAATGCGTAATATGGAGCTGTGCCCGATAGAGAACAATAGGCTCGCTCCTATTACGTGGCAAAAACTAAAGATATGTAAGTATTATACACCCCTGCCAACCCTTTCCCACACCTATAGGTATGTATACACGCCTAAATGTATATTACTACCCACATTTCGTCAGCTGTGTTGTGCTCGAGCCTATAGGCATCTCCTGGTTAAAGTTCCAGAAAACACAATCCTGCATCTGAGATCAAGTATGTGCAACATTTTGAAGGGATTTATATATTTTTAAATATTATTTGCAGCGATAACCTAGTGGATATATTAGAAGTTATACGTATTAAATAGTTGGTTGTCGCTCGCTTTAACTGGCGGACTATAGCTTAACCTTTCTACATCAAAACATCAAAAAGAGGCCCGTGGTCTGTTTATATGCAAGGCTTATAATATTATTATATTATTTGCTGGCAAAGCTAAGCTGACAGTTGTTGCATATAGCTGAGATATATGGTCGACATGTGACACATAGCTGTGTTATCGTTGGCGACGAGGGACTGAAGCGTGTGAACGTCGTGCATTCTAGCCACCTGTTGTCCAGCCACAATGATATTACAAAATGTCTACAAGCCAGACGTTCTATCGCCATATTGATCCATCCATATAAGTTGTTTAAACATCCATAAACAATTAAATATTCTTAAAGAATTGGTGAATTTAAAAAGGTACTGCATAGATAGCGTGCTGCAAACTCAAGAACACTATCCGACCCGGGCATCAAACCAGAGTCGTCAAGCACAGCAGTCAACACGTTGTTATTCCTGTTATATACCTATTATGTTGTAGTTTTTAATATTATTTAAATAGGCTACAAAACAATGTAGATTACTATGTTCCGTAATCTCGTCCTCATAATTTTACACATTGTAGTATGCACCTCTGCATGCTGCGCTGCCACAATATTGAAAGATATCTTGGTAAAAAGAACTACTACGCCCATCAATATTTTGCGGTAACATCACTAGCTACATTTCCTCACCTGTCATTGTACTTTTTTGTGCGCTGCGTTGTACACGTGTTTATTTAAATATTATCCCTTTTTTGTGACTTATACCCACCACAAGCTCTATGGGGAAATGAAAGTCAATCTTATCGATTGAATTTCTTCATAAAGAAATAAGAAAGTTAAAAAGAAAATTAAACGAAGCCGGCACCGCCATTCGGGTAAGTTGAAGCGAATTATTATTTATCATTTTAGCTCGACTTGTTGCTTATACTAAGTGTGATTACGTACGATAACGAGGTTACAACCCCGGAGTGTCCTAATAGCACCCACCATGATAATTATACTCTGTATTCTACACCCGCGATGGTTAAATTTTTAAAGAGGTTATGTACCCGGTGGCGGCTAATCACTGCCTTAGACCTCACAAGTTTTCACGAGAGGTTAGCCACGAGGAGCTATAGGGTAGAATATACACGCTACTTTGAGCTTTCACAAGTGGCTAGCCAGCGTAATAGTATGATCAGACCTAGATAACTACAGCGTTGGCCACCATATTGAGCTTTCACGAGAGGTAAGCCGGTGTGACCGATGTTGTCAAGTACCCATTCCACATGTGTCCATAAACTGCTTTGATCGAGGTTTCACGAGAGGTTGGCCGGCAAATAAGTTATAACTGGTATACCTAGAGCTTTCACGAGAGATCAGCCATGGTCAAACCATAATGCTAACGTTTTGTTCTATAGACGGACATGGATGTATCAGCAAGTCACGCAGTCGGAGTCATTCCCATGAGCGGCCCTATAGTCGCTCCAGTTCGCCTCGCTCTTCACGTTCATTGAGCCGTTCACTAAGTAAAAAAATAGGTGATTACGTGCCTACACATGAGAATGAGTCATTAGAGCCAAACCCAGAAGTACAGGTACAAGAGGAAATATCGGTGTTATACCACAAAAGAAGGTTGAGGATTTAAATAAATCATTTAGTTCACGATGGATAGCCATTCTTTAAGATGGCTTAAATGAGGATACAAGGGGTACAATACATACAAAATATGATATACCCTATAATTGCCAACTCTTATTGCCACCTAAGCTAAACGAGGAAGTAGCAGCAGCTATGAATGAGAATGGCATCAAGCGAGATAAAAGAATTCAGGACAAACAAGCCGCATTAGCCGCGGCCATTTCTACAGTTGGCCAAGTATTAAATGACATGCTGGTGCAACAAAAAACGAAAGAATTAGAAGCTCTCAGTGATGCCTCACGGCTATTACGTGACATATTTCACAATGACACAGTGACAAGAGGCTTACTAATTCTTCCAGACCTAAGCAAAGACTTGAAAGATCTTATGCAAAACACTATATCTGAATATTTATTTGGGGAGAAACTGCAAGACAAAGTAAAAAAAAAAAAAAGCAGTCAAAAAGTCTGCCTTGGAGTTGAAAAATACAGTACCTCCAAAACCCAAGCCAAGAGCAAAGCATAAATTAACAAGTTACAATTTAAACTACCGGGGCCCTCAACGACCACCCATGCCTCGTCAGAGTGGGCCAAGACCGAAGATCAGGCGACCAACATACCAGCAGACACCAGCAACATCGAACCGTGTCAAGCGATCTCCACAGAAGTATCAACGTCGTCGCCAGACACGTCACTGAACCAGGTGAAAACAGGCCGTCTAAGATATTTTCTTTCTAACTGGGATAACATCAATATGAATCCTACAATACGTGACTGGATATCAGAGTACAAGATTTCTTTTACCACTGAACCCTTACAAACCTTATATCCTAACAATAATTTATCAGAAAAGGAAATGAAGTTTATTTCTTCTGAAATAGACAAGTTACTACAGATAGGTGCTATAGAACTTTGTAAGCCCATAGAAAGTCAGTTTCTTTCTAGTATTTTCCTTCATCCAAAAGCAGATGGCACATGGCGTTTCATTTTAAAACTCAAAAATCTTAATCAATTTATTATACAATACACTTCAAATTAGAAGACATTAGAACAGCAATTAGATTAATGAGTCCAAATTGCTATATGGCAACCATTGATCTCAAGAACGCATACTAATTATTATCTGTTGAAAATTCAAGTATTTAAGATTTCAATTCTTAAACAAAACGTATAAATTTACTTGTCTCCCCTTTGGCCTCAGCACAACACTATATGTGTTTACTAAGATTATGAAACCAATCATGTGTCACTTGCGATCACGAGATCTTATGTCAGTCATATACTTAGATGATATTTTGTGCATTGGAGATGATTATGAAGTGTAAAAAAATGTACAAATTACGGTACAATTACTTTAAAGCGTAGAGTTCATAATCAATAGTAGAAAAAGTTGTTTAGTGCCTAAACAAAAATGCAAATTCCCAGGATTTCTCTTAGATTCCAATCATTTTTAAATATCACTTCCAGAGAGTAAAATATTAACAGTTTCTAAACCCATCAAAAATATTCTTAGATCAGGTCATAAATGTAAAATTATAGATTTTGCTAAATTGCTAGATTTACTTGTAGCAATAGAATATGGTTGGTTTTGTACAATAATTTGTGAAAGACATAAGACACATAATTTTGACAATTATAATGCAACCATATCACTGAGTAGCAAAGTTATAAAGAACTTGCAGTAAGTGTTCAACTTTAGGTTAGAAATCTTTTCTGATTCTTCACTCAAAGGCTGGGGTCTTGTTTGCAATAATGTTAAGAGCCATGGTTATTGGACGGCCCAATACAAACTGTAGCACATCAATTACCTAGAATTACTGGCAGCTTTTATAGGCTTAAAAACATTTGCATTAGATTTAACCAATTGTGCAATCTTACTAAGAATCGATAACACCACAGCCATAGCATATGTCAATAAAATGGGAGGATCTCGATACCCTCATTTCAACAACCTAGTTAGGAAGTTATGGCAATGGTGTGAAGACAGAGGCATATGAGTTTATGCATCTTATACAGGGTGTCCCAAAAATCAACGTCAAGCCGAAAACGGATGACGGGCCAAGGGATGGTGGTTCTCAAAAAAATATGAAAAAAAAATTTTTTGCTGCACTCTAAAAATTATAGCCATTTAAAAAAAAATGAGAAAATTAACACCTTGTTATGATTTTTCAAGTACTATGACTACAAAATGTTTACTTAGCTTAATTATTTTAGTGAGGATTTGTTACTGAATAATGCTAGTATACATTACAATTCAAAATTTGAACACAACTATCTTCATTTCAGAGGAAATATCCCTAATATGCCCAAACATGTACTCAAAATTATTACATTATTCAACTTTAAATGGCCGTGCTGAAAAAAAAATGTACTACACCATTTCAGCACGTGGCATCAAAAGATGGCGCATTTAATGGGCTTTCTAAAATGCTATAACACTTACTACATTTTATCCTAATTATGGATTTTTTTTCTAAAACAACTCGGGTCTAACCTTTTTTGTTTTACTCAAAAATGTTGGTAATGACATCTAGTTTCCCTCTAAGAAACAAATTAGTGTTATACATAACCCTCTTTTATGGCAGTCAGGTAAAAACTACTAGTGACACTGTTTTGCGAAGCTACTGTGAATAGGGCAAATACCTAATTTATTGATAAACCATATTAGATTCCTTTGGTCATTGTGAATCATTATGTGTTCAATTTGAAATAAAAATTCAACCATTCAAATCAACAGTTCATTTTATTTTGTTACAATAAATATTCAAATTGTTTGCCTTCAGCTTCAATGCATGCCCTACATCTCTTTAAAAACGAACGCTTTATTTTACGAGCAAAACTTCTTGAATTGATGTATTCAGCGGCCCCCGCAATTCTTTGGCGCAGTTCCTCTACGTTTGCGATAGGCTTAGAGTAAACTTGATCCTTCACTGCTCCCCAGTAAAAGAAATCAATGGGGTTTAAGTCTGGTGATCGGGCCGGCCACGAGATCGTACCAGACCGACCGATCCACCTATCCGGATATACTTGGTTAAGAAATTCCCTTACTGAGCGAGCATAGTGCGCAGGGCAGCCATCTTGTTGGAGCCACATACCTACGTAAATGTTGAGTGGCACGTCTTCCAATAAATCTGGTAGATGATTTTGTAAAAAGTCTAAGTAAGCCTCACTGGTTAAGGTGTCTGGGAGTTCGAAAGGTCCAATAATTCTACCGTTCAGAATACCGGTCCACATGTTTACTTTGAAGCGATATTGTGACCGATCTTCTCGCATTAAATGTGGGTTTTCCACGTGCCACTCATGCACATTATGTAGATTTAAGTAGCCATCTTTCTTAAAAGTTGACTCATCCGTCCAGAGTACTTTATCCAGGAAGTGGGGGTCTTCTCGGTGTCTTTGTAACATCGTTTCACAAAACGCAACCCTTGCAGGATAATCTTGAGGTGATAAAGATTGAACTCGTTGCACATGGTACGGGTGGAGCTGGTTTTGCTGCAAAATCCGGTGTGCTGTACTCTTCGGCACTCCTATGCTTGTCTCAAGTCCACGTACTGAGACACTCGTGTCTTCTGCGACTGCTGCTAAAACTTCTTCCTCGTATGGAATGCTGGATCTTCCTGTACTGAACATTTGATTAGGAAATCGGCCTTCTGAGAGTGATCGGTGCAGATTAATAAATACTCTATGATCCGGATGACGCTCAGAATTGGGGTATCTCTCACGATAGAGTCGAGCTGCAGCATTAGCGTTGCACCTGCACTCTCCATAAATGAGATGCATGTTTGCATACTCCTGTGCTGTGTATCGAAGCGGCATGGTGGCGATCATAGAATACACACAATTACACGGTCAGCGATGACGATAGTCCAAAAGAAAGCCAAGTTAGTCACAAACGGTCAAATCACAAATCAAATCCAAGTAGCACGTAATCAAGTCCAATAAGCAAAGCCAAAGTTAGTAAGTACGAAAACGACACGAAGGAATACAGAACGATGCGCAGTAAACGAAATAACGTAACGTACTGAAGTATTGCAGTTCGTGCGCAGATGATCCGGTCTTGCTATCTTTTTCACTCGTGGCGTCTCTATCCGTCTCATTCTAACTCATGCCGTAGATGATGCTAAGGCTTGCTATCTCTTTCACTCACACTCTCACTAACACGTTGAAGTGGCGTCTCTCTCCGTTTCACTCTAACTCGTGCTGTTGATGATGCTCAGGCTTGCTATCTCTTTCACTCTCACACGTTGAAGTGGCGTCCTAATCTGTTTCACCCAAACTTGTACTGTCTTACTTTAATTTAAGTAAGCTTTAAATAAAATATGCATCGCATTAGAAGCATAAATCCAAGTTGTTTTAGAAAAAAAATCCATAATTAGGATAAAATGTAGTAAGTGTTATAGCATTTTAGAAAGCCCATTAAATGCGCCATCTTTTGATGCCACGTGCTGAAATGGCGTAGTACATTTTTTTTTCAGCACGGCCATTTAAAGTTGAATAATGTAATAATTTTGAGTACATGTTTGGGCATATTAGGGATATTTCCTCTGAAATGAAGATAGTTGTGTTCAAATTTTGAATTGTAATGTATACTAGCATTATTCAGTAACAAATCCTCACTAAAATAATTAAGCTAAGTAAACATTTTGTAGTCATAGTACTTGAAAAATCATAACAAGGTGTTAATTTTCTCATTTTTTTTTAAATGGCTATAATTTTTAGAGTGCAGCATAAAATTTTTTTTTCATATTTTTTTGAGAACCACCATCCCTTGGCCCGTCATCCGTTTTCGGCTTGACGTTGATTTTTGGGACACCCTGTATAAGCTCAATAGAAAATACCATTGCTGACAAAGAATCCAGACGCTCACATTCTGATATAGAATGGGAACTTTCTGACAAAGCTTACAGGTCAATTGTCTAAAAGCTTGGCAGTCCAAAAATTGATTTGTTTATTTGTTTGCCAGCTGAGCAAATGCAAATTGGCACAATTATGTCTCATGGTATCCAGATCCAGATGCATATGCCACAGACGCTTTCACCTAAGGGTGAAAGATATATATGGGATGGATATATGTATAAAAGTCACAAAGCGCCATACAACCAACGCACATAGTTTCATCGATCATTTATTTAAGTTTGAAACGCATTCCATTTGGTTTTTATCACATCCTACGCTGATTTTTGAACGCGTGAATAGTGAATGTAGTAATCCTTTTACCAGAGTACGGCAAAAAAATATTCCCTGCGGAGTAAAGAGGATAAGGGTACACAAGCAATAAACGCGACGTTGAACGTCAAGCGAGGATCGCTGTTTGTTTATGTAGTTGATTGAGTTCGCGAGTAATCAACGCTATCATTATTATAAACGAAGCTAAGCTGAATAATTGATTTTGAACGCTAGACAGGGAGCACTGCTTTAAAGTTTTTGCCCCGGTGCCGAAAAACTTATATAAGACATTAGTCTTGCAATAGAGAGATCAATGATATACAATATTGATACATTGTATGAAAGATGTTCATACATACTGTAATCGTGGCTAATCGATCGCTACAGATTGTCGACGTTGATCCTAAGACCAGTTGCGCCACGCACACGCGATATTCCGTCACCATTGCGTCCTCGCGAGACAGACGGTCTGTGTCATCATCATCATCATAAATTTGGCAAAATTATATAACATTTGCAAACAAATTTTGTGACCAGCAATGTTTAAAATAAGTGTTGTATTATGAAGCATTATTTTTATATTAGGCATTTTTGAGACATCAATATTGATACTAACACAATGCAAGTACAATATGAGTATGCATAGATTTACGATTGTATATTCACGAAGGCATTGCAAAGGTTTGAAAACCCACATTGGGCAAGCAAGACTATTGGTGTAAGTCACATTTTAAATTATTTATTTTTTGCTGCTGTGCTTTACCTAACAGTTATTTCGTAAGAAAATTCTCAAATTCTATCAATAAAAATAGCAGAAACAGCAGAACGTTGCAAAATGCAGTACCCGGCAATAACGCAGCAATGTCATGGGATCAAGAATGCAGTCAGATATAAAACGTTTTCTATACGCGTTTGGCATCAACAACTATCTTAATTATATAAATCACTACCTTTTGCTTGCACCTTCGCTCGTGTAAAGGTTAGTTAGTATATGTTAGAAATAGTACGTCTTTTTTAAATAAAATAGGGCTTATGTACTTGGTGGTAATATAGCTTTATAACGGTGAAATAATTTTTAACACGTTAAACGCCATGGGGCACCATGTGCCGGCACCTAACTTTGAGTATGGGTCACATAAAATTTTATGTTTTATCAAAAATTAATAACACTGTTTTATGTGCTTAATTGATAGAGTTATAGTAATAAATTATATTAAATTAAACAGCCTTTAATGAAAACCTAACGAAATTTAAACGTTACTCACCGGTGGCCTCCATGGCCGGTGCCGAAGAAAATTTATTTTTGTTTACTGCCAGGCCACGCGGTCGCGCCGTCAGTCACTGTCTTTTCGCGCGTTTTGGCTACTTGCTGTACCCTCCGCGCCGTGCGTTTGTTTACGTTAAGTGCAGTTTAATATGACGAATAGAATTGCGTAAGTTACTCAGTTCGGCGCCGCGTTTCCTAATACACGTATAATTATTGTTTGAAAATGAATGATTTTGATGATTTTGAGCTTACAACTGATGACATTTCACAAATTGAAAATATAGAAATATCTTTACTAAACAATAGCTCTCACGTAACTTCAGAATTCGAAGATGAATGTATTCAACTGCCCAGATAACGAAGACGTCTTGTAATAAATTCTAGTATGTGAAACTGTTTTACCCTCAACTTCAGGAAACTGTCCATCAACAGGCTATTCGTCCAACAGGTCCGTACCTCAAGGTAATCAACGAAATATTATACTGTATACTGAATTGCTTGGACTACCCCCATACCCCGTGACAAATATGATTGATAAATCGCCCGCAGATTTTTATTCTCTACTAGTACCAGATGAAGTTTTTAAATCGAAAGCGAAAGACGCAAATTCGATAGTAAAAAAAAAAATTTACTAGTGATCGACTACCGGGGCAAGAATTCGTATATAGTTACCGACAACTACAGAAGAAATAAAATCTTTTTTTGGTTTGATTGTATTCAAGGTTCTAGTAAAATTACCGAAAATTGCTGACTATTGGTCCATAGACGAAATTATGGGATAAAATTTTCCAAAGACTATAATGAGTTGTAATCGAATTATTGTTGCAAATGCTTCATTTTTCACAACATGATCAAGATAACACTTCTAATAGATTACATAGACTTCAAAAAATACTTGACACCATGAATAGTAATTTTCAGAGATATTATACACCGGCTAAAGTATTATGCATAGATGAAAAGATGAAAGTGTAGTGCCATTTCGTGGACGTATCATATTTAGACAATATAATAAACAGAAACGGCACAAATACGGCATCAAGGAGTTCAAGTTATGTACATTACCTGTTTACACTTACAAGATTAATATTTATGCAGGCAAAAATAACGACCAAGTAAACACCACCCCTCTTAGGGTCGTTATGTCTCTCTGCAGTGACGTTTTGAACAAAGGTCACACACTTTTTACCGATAACTGGAACACAACTGTAGATCTGGCGAAGAAACTCTTGGAAGCCGACACTCATTTAGTTTGTTGCTTTCGGTTTATACAGACAAAAATCATCTTCCTAAGGAAGTGGAAACAGAAAAACTAAAAAAGAGTGAATATATAGCCAGAGAAAGTAACGATGGGATAACGGTGCTCGAGAGAAGTGTTACTGTTATTTACTAAACATTCAGTGCATTTCTAAAATGTCAGAGGGCGAGGTAAATTAATTTCAAAGCCTAAGATAGTGATTGATTACAATAATGCTAAAGGAGTAGTGGATCTTGACCAAATGGCAGCTTATTCTACACCTCTAAGGAAGTCGGTTAAGTGTTATAAAAAGCTAGCCATAATCCTTATTTAAAATACGGCTGTTGTTAATTCGTTGATATTGTACCAAACTGTGACGGGTAAAAAGATACAAATCACAGAATTTCGTAAAGAATTATTGAAAATACCATGTGCCTGTGAGAATAGTGTTGTAACCACTCTTCAAAGACCTCGACGAGCTTACCCATAAATTGGGCAAAAAGCCAGGTCCTGTCAGGGAAAGTAGACGAAGCTGCGTAAAATGCTATAAAGATAATGTCGCTGCAATGGGCAGAAATTTGACCAAAAATAAAACAAAAAAAGTGATCACATATTGTCAAGATTGTCTCGAGAATCCTTATTTATGTATCCAATGCTTTATTGTAATTCATCGTAAATTTTTGAGCATATACATATGTATATATTATTGACTTTACAAGTAACACTATAATTTCTTAGCTGCGTTTGATGCATGACAGAAGTGCCAACATTTTTTATGGAGGCTTTTTTAATTTTGTTTGTAGGTAATATACGGTAAATATAATAAAAAATAATAATAGTAGGTAAGCATTGATTTACATAGTACGTACTTTATATTTATATTACTGTTAAGCTGATTTTGATCTCATTGCGGAAGTACCTAATTGTTCATATGACTGACAGTATTTTAGCTAATTTCATGTATAACATATTACAAAATATGTAATTTTAATTCAGCATTTGTTATAAAAATATAATAAAACATAAGTTTACATAATATTTCTTTCATTTTTAATTTCCCTAGCCTGCTTCACCTATTTACTCAAATATCTTCTGAGTTTCGATACACGATCCCATGTTTTCACGAACCAAGGCAAAAATCGTGTACTCCAGGACCACGCTGGTCACATCGTATATAAATTATCAACTACACCGTGACCACCGTTAAAATCTAACGGTTCAAACGTCAATCTCACTCGCTGTCAGGCAAGGCCGCCATGGCCTGAATGGAACTACATCAAAATCTTGATGGCGTTTATCGTGTTAAAACCGGTTGTTTGGTTTTTAAGTTAAATCGTTACAATCAAACACACGTAAAATCAAATGTTTCCTTTTTATAATATTAGTACAGATTATGACAATGGATCCGTCACATATTTTGTTTTGTGCTTGACATTTTGACCATGTCGCACTGATTATGACAAAATGCTACCTTGTCTTCTAAGTCAGCTTCTGGCCACGGCTAAAGGTAAGTTCATTTAAATCGCTCAGTGCGTGAAATTCAAAATCTGTGTGCGTTTGAGTTCTACTTCTATTGTGTAGTCCAATGCTTGCGGTAGAATTATAAACCTCTCAACCAAGGCTTAGACGCCGGCATCAGAGCTTAACCAGATTATTTAAAACGTAAATTTTGGATTTTTATTTTTTATAATAATAGTCTATCACATACACACTACACCATCTAGCTCAAACTAAGCAGAGCTTGTACTATGGGTACTAGACAATGGATAAACATACATATATACTTTTTTTTTGTAAATACTTACATATTATACATAGAAACACCCAGACCAAGACAAACATCCATGTTCATGCACACAAATGTTTGATTTGTGCGAGAATCGAATCCGCGATCTCAAGCGTGGCAGACGGTTACACTAACCACTACGCCATCGAGGCCGTTTTGACACGAGTGTTCTGAGTTTGAATGTACCTTGTGTTCTTTTATTGTATTTGTGTAAAATCCTTCACGATACAGGGCTAACTTTACTGCAGAAAATGTCCATATAAAAATAGAAAGAATATTGAATATATTTATTCAAATTAATTAATTGCTTACTTAACACTCAGTGCAGTGTGTTTTAGGTAGCTGATATTTAATAGAACGCTGCAAAGCGTTTTTGTAAAGATCAGCTATCTAAGAGCTACCTAAAATTAATAGTAGTCTTGTTAAACTATTCAGCTAGGCTAAAATGCTTGTTATATGTGATTTCACGATTCCCGGTAGTGCTATGGGTTGCATCGAATCCACAAACTCGATTGTGAGGTCCCGGATTCGATTGCCGGGTCGCGGAGTGTTATTCGGTTTTTCTGTTACAGTATGCTCACCAGCACGGAACCTGGAACTTGTACGGTAAACGGCAATAGACTCGCTGACTACTACGTTGGATATAGCTGGTAAAAAGTGGATTTAATACACCTATGTATCTCCCATCGAGTATATAGGCCTATGTTCAAACTTTAGTAACATACGTCATAAGAACAAATGAGAAACGGCAATGAATTGCCATAAATGTTATGAGTTCGAAAAACAATATATGCAAAGGTCACGTGATACCACGTGACCTTCAGAGGTCAAAGGTCATAGTCATTTTGGGGGTATATCGACTATGCTGAGTGAGTGAGAGAGAACAGCGATAGCTCAGTGGGGAGACCAACAGACTGCAATGCAGAGGGTCTCTGGTTCGAACCCACATCGCGCACCTCTGACTTTCGGAAGTTATATGACTTTTCGAAATTATGTGCGTATTGATTGACAATTATCGCCTGCTCCGTGCCTCGGAGAGCACGTTAAGCCGTTGGTCCCGGCTGCCATGAACATCTATGGCAGTCGTTATTGGGATAGTCAGTACCCTCTAATATCCTGACACTGGTCTAGCCTTAGGGTATCGTTAGCCTTCGAGTTGCGGAGGTCAGGTGGCAGCCGCTCCGTGTAAAAACTGATATCCAGTCAAATCCGGTTAGACCAGAAAAGCCGACCCCAAGTGACTTAGGAATAATAAAGGCTAAGAGAGAAGAAGATCGACTATGCTGAGTCGAATGGCGTTGACCGCGAGTCTCTAGCTCTTACGGTTCTTGAGTTGAAAGTTGTATAACAGACAGACGGACGGACAAAGCTGTTGTATAAGAGCTTAAAAAGGACGCATCAGCCAAAAAAATTTTTTACCTTTACTGGCATAGGCGTCTGTTTTACTGATTCCAAATAAGAAAATATCTTAATATCGAACAAAAGAAGTTGGATATGTGTTTTTTCCTTATGACGGCAGAATAGCAGTAACAACAGCACAAATAAGCCCTCTAACTACCTACCAAATTAGTACTTGTAAAACGCAATGGATGTCTTTAGCAAGACAACATAAATGTCACAGTCAAAAAAATATTGCACATTTTGTTAAACTACCTCAAGCCCGTAACTTCGTCTGCATGAATCCATTGTGTTTTATTTCGGGAACTGTAGTAATTATAACTATAATGGTACCGAGATTACTTTTGCGCGGCAAGACGGAATGCCGTGAGCGTTGATGAATGACACCGGCCTGTTAGCCTGCGTTCCCCCCCCTCCCCGTCTCGCCGCGCACATACCTAAGGCGCGATACAGCGGTTTCGGTCAAACTATAATAATATCTGTAAGCGTCGATTGTATAAGTATTTCTGCAATCAAGGGCTGATTGTCAGATAAATCTTAAGTGGGCCAAAATCGACATGGAATATATCATATTTATTCCCTCGGTAAGATATCTCGCGATCTTAATATTCGGTTTTAGTGGATTGGTCAATTGACCGACGAATTTAATAATTGAAAAATATGTCAATGTCGATGCTGAAAATAACACACAGTATATGTATACGGATACAGGCAACGTATCATTAGGGATTACGGAGAGCCATGTCATAATAGTCGTGCCCTTATTTTCAATCATTTAAGATTCCGCCAATAGAGATGCCGTCACATCCCTTCAAGCCAGGCCAACTTCTTTGCAATAATTTTCCTATCAAAGACCTTTCTTAGCTCTTTATTAACCCCTGAGTTTTCTTCGAAGAGGTTAATGAAAACACTTTGTGGGTCTGTGTGTCTGTCTGTTAGTGACAGTTTGTTATTGATAGGCATAGCTCCGGAACCAATGGACCGATTGACTTGTAACTTGGTGTGAAGACACCTTGGTATCATACCTCGGCCAAGTTGGAATATGGGCCCTGTGGGTCAAAAGACCCCCGAGATATAGGGGTCACAAGGTTATCCATTAACAAACTGATTTGGAAGTCCAAGGGAGAGGCTTTTGAGACATTACAAAAAGCTGATGGAAAAAAGTTCACATGAAGACAAAGAGGTTAAATCCTGGGTTTTTACACCCATCTCATTTCTACTTAAAGACACAAGACCAGTCCGGTGTTGTGACTACAGTCCTTAAGTAGTCATAAAGTTACAAAGACTTACGAAGAGGTACCAGCTCTCATTTATATGTTATATCGAACTAATGGTACTACCGACGCGAGGCTACGAAGTAAACACACTGCTTACACAAACAATCAGGTTACCTGTAGAGTTCAAAAAAGAATTCTATTGTTTTGTTAATCCTAAAATAGATTTCACGTTTTTAGAAATAGAAAATAATATTACATGCTATAAATTTAACATTATTATAAAGTCGTTACTATTATATTGTTTCAGTTTTATTCTATTTCTATTTTATTTTAATAAGGACGGAATATATCTTCCAATATTTGGAATACTTGTAACAATATGATTTATTTACACGGTTACATACAATGGCATAGAGAACTTATACAAACATCTTTCTATAAATTAATACACTAAATGATGCTAGTTTGAATATGCATTTTGTTTAAACTATATTATTTTTGGTTTGCTGGTACCAGTATTTTAATTCTGCATCATCTGTATTATCATCAAAATTTAGATGTACCAGCTCGTTGTCTATAACGATGATGAAAAATAATCATGTTTAGCTATTTGTTTGGGTATTGCTAAGGCCATTGAATTTAAAAACCCAATATAGATTTTATTTCTCTGATTAGGAATATCAAGTTGTTGATCTAGAATAGGAATCAATTTGCTTATGGTCTAATATTGATCAGCGAAGCAAAATTTGTTGATATACCTGGACTAGTTTAGAAGTGTACACTTGAACAAATGCGTATACGCACGGTGGCTTAAGTCACATGCCGAAATCCTACCTTCCTTCATTATAAGCGACGTAGTAAACGGCCAGCGTCACTTCTTTACTGTTGATATTATGCTACGAACATGGCACATTTTTGACCATAATAAATTGATCAAAGTAGTCCAATTTTTGACTATGTAATATAATAATGGCCATTCAAATCAAGTTTACTTTGTTATTACAGATAATAAAGATATATAGAGAAAATAATACTATTTTTGTAAAAGGCACAAAATGTGCCTATGGCATATTATACAAATTAAATTAACAAACTATTAACGATGCGCGATTATTGGCAGCAAAAATATCGATTGGTTTGATAATTACTTAATTAAATGATAATTCATGGTTTTAATGCATATTTTTTTTTCATAGTACTAAAGATTTACTACATCTGGGCGTCAAATCATGATCGATTGATTGTAACACGGTTTAATACAGATGTTATACTTCTTTCTAGTTGTTAAAATTACAATGTAAAAGCAAAAACAATAGGGGCTACCGTTTTTGTGGTCATCTGTCACCACCACTAGCGAGTAAGGTCCTGTCAAAAGCCGTCTTTAGGGATAATAATTTGCGGTTTCTATTGTTACTGTTGAACTGTATATACCTTACTATTCTATTATCGAATTCAAGCGTGTTAGTAAATCATTGTAAAATAGCACATTCGAATAATTCAAATATTTTCCCGATAATCGCGCATCGTTAGGGTCTACAGTCATTGTTACAAACAAAAATAGAGATACCAGATTACCAACTCTTGATGCATTTTCTATCGCCATGAGCTTCTGTCAGTGCTGGGACTGGCTGGTGTGGAGGTGGAGTCATTGAAATAAGAATCTTCAGCATCCTCGTCGTCCGGTCGTCTCTCAATAGGATGTCGGCAGAACGGACAATGACCTTTCGACACTAGCTGGATCTCGAAGTCTTCTAGGTAAAATAACTGTTGAAAGAAAATGGAATGTATAATCGGTGCATTCTATTCATTTATATGTCACTAGCTTTTGCTCGCGGCTTTGCTCGCGTAAAAGTAGGTCAAGTTATGTTAGTCACAGTAGTTCTTTTTTAAATAATATGTCGCCCATGTTATAAAATAGCATTATAATGGTGAGATTTTTTAAATCAGTTAGCTTAGTTTTTGACTTTAATCTTTACCTACAAACAAACAAACAAACAATTTAAAAATCATATCTTTCCTCTTTATAATATTAGTATTGATATTTATATGGTTATGATGATTATACCTCAAGACCGATTTATATTTATGCAGGTAACTACGAGATAATATTATGATGATTTATAATTGGTCACCAAGAATAAACTTAATATGTAGAATTATAACAGCAACAGGAAGGGACAATTAATAAACTCAAAAACTTCAGGACCGATTTTAAAATCTCTTCTACCATAAGTAAACGACTTTATCCAGAAATAAGGTAGGCTATATAACATTACGCTACGAGCCACGGTAGCGGCATCGCGGGAGACAGCTGATTTATAATATTAAGTGCCTGTTACACAACCTCCAAATAGCATTTATCTATCAGATAATCCATGTGCTGTCTCACTCTTGTTAGGTTAAAGAAGAGAGCTTCTTTAACCTAAGAAGACTGAGACAGCAAACGATTTATCTTTCGGATAACTTTTACTTGATAGTTGTGAAACTGGCCCTTAGCTACTTTTTATCATCGCACCGCTCGCAATCGGCAGTGATTTCATGCCGCACCAAGCAGTTCCAAAGGAATTTTCTCCCGCGGACGCTCAGATTGTGGAATGAACATCCCTACCGATGTTTTCCGACAAGACTACATAATGGGGTTTTTCAAAAAGGGTGTTTAAGTTTGTACTGGGTCGGCAACGCGCAAGTGAGGCCTCTGGTATTGCAGGCGTCCATAGGCTACGATAACCACTTACTATCAACTGAGCTGTATGCTTATTTGCCACTTAAGTAGTATAAAAAAATAGTATTTACTTTGTGACAATGTTGACAGGCCGTGGCTGGTAGTTCTGGGAGCATGTTGCGGTACATGAGAGGCTTTAGAAGCGGCCGCGTTATTACAACCACACTTGCAGGGTTCAGCTGCAATAACGCGCCGCGACTGCACACCACCACTCCCAATTCATCTTCCTGCACATACATACAATATAATATTGAGTTACATTTACGCCAATGATATACATTAAAGAAAAGGAATCGGGGAAAAGTGTAAACATAAATATAAGTTTTAATTAATATAAACACCTTAAATTATAGTTAAGTACAATAATAGTAGTGTTATAGTTTAATATTATAATATAAGTGTTATAAAATAAACAACGCGACAAAATCCATATAAAGTAGTTTAATTTAAATATGCAGGAATATTTAAAACTCGCATAGCAACCGGCTTCAAAAAAGCTCATCAACAACATGTCGATAACCAACATATGTATGTCAAGTGATTAGATTGCTTAATACTATTTTATTAAATTTGTTTCTTTGATAGAGCCTCCGCTCTAGAAATCAGTTCTGTGAGGATTTTACGAACATTCAAACAACAGACACAAAGAACACCCAGACTCGAAACAAACGTTTGTGGATCACACAAAGTTTTGTCCCGTGTGTGGATCGAACCCACAACACTCGGCGCAGCTTCAGTGGAGAGGCGATCACTTAAAACCTATACGCCATCCATGCAGTCAATTTAGTCAGCCAATCACAGTAGTTAACATACGTTTGACTGTCAGTCAACAAATCTTTGTGTTGATTCGTCTATCAGAACGTGGTTTATAGTGTATCAATGGTTTTACTATTGTTATGAAATGTAATTGACTTTATTTGAGTCGATGGAATAATTAAAATTGTTTTAACCGAGAAAGCGCTTACAGTAACTGCATTTTTGTAGATTAAAAGCTCCTGCGTGAGGAATAATTTCTGTGTCGCGGTGGACTATACAAACATTCAAACAACGGGTACGAAGAACACCCATATAACAATTATTTGTTCACACAAATTGTAATTATCATAAGAACCTTCTGTACAATTTAGGAGTTGAATAGAATGTAATATTAGGGGTATTCTAACAAAGGTATCATTTGATACTTAAAAAGATACACCTTGATATAAGTACCTACATAGTATATAAAAAAATATTTCGATATCACATACCTACACGTGATAACAAAATATTTTTTCATTTTATTGTTTTTGGAATGCTAACCTCATCAACTTTGTCTAGAAAAGGATCACTGCTGTCAACATCGTGGTCTATTCGGAGCACCTCGGCGCCACCTGTGTCTTCTTTGCTTGAGGTGTTGGGTAGTGGAGTCCGTTCGATCAGATCTAGCGCTTCTTCGTATGTAATACCCTCCGCAGGCTCGAATTGGACTAAAGGTAGCACTTCTGTAAAGAAAATAACAATTTACATTAATTATCAATAACACATTTCTTTTTTAATTCAGCGTAATAGATCAAATCATACCATAATACTACCATACTACCATAATAATTCCTAAATTTATATTAACTAAATCACAACCAATTTTATAAACGCGAGTGAGATGTGAGTTTGTTTGTTACGAAGTCACGCCGTAACTACTCGACCGATCATCGTGACATTTCGCATACACGTTGTCAGGGGTACAGAAAATTACATAGAGGACCGTGCATCTATAAAAACATTTTGTTCCCGAGATATATAGTAAGTTACTCGAGCGTTTAAATTACACACTTTGCAAAACCACACATAAAAACGCATTATATACTGGATTTCAGTATACAGAAGTTTTATAGTTTCGTACCATGCGTGGCTAGCGAATGGGCGAGGATGTGCCTGCAGTGAGGGCATCGGGCAGCACACAGCGGCGGCGCGTGACGTCGACATCGCCAGCACAGTGGCGCCACCTCATCGTCACGGGACTCGCTCGCACTAGCCCGCGTCTTCAACATCAACAGTTCGACGCTCTCCTGTATGTACACAAAACATAGTATCAGAAACTGTTCGAAACACCTTACAACGCTAGTAAACAAACAAAATATATTGTCGAATAAATATCGATTTAATAATTTAATGATAATCAATTAATTCAATATAATAGTTTTTAGTACGTTAATAATGTATATGGTGTAATATTATATCGCATCAAAAACATACTAAGTTCGGTACTAATAAACGACGGTTGATAGTGTTACAGCCAGTGCCATCTCTTGGCACTGTGGGGAAGACTCGGCAGTTCCTTCTAATAATTAATTAGTGTCATCTATTGACGTCTTACTGAACTACGTAGCTTGTCAGTACGCAAATATTAAGGAGAGCGCTAGAATTTTCTCGAATCTTCGTACTATTAGATACCGGGTATGGCGCTTCTAGAAAATTCCAGCAACGCTTGAATCGCGTATATAAGACGGAGCACGGGCACGGCCAAATCAGTTTACAACTGTAAGCAGTCGAATATTCATCGGAGCGAACGGAAGCGAAAATATCAGAGTTTAAAGCAGTTAGAGTCTAAAAGTGTTTAAGTAGTGTGTGTGGTGTTTAAAATTTAATTGTGTGTTAGCATAAAACGTGTTTTAGTCGGTAATATTGTTTAAATTCTTATCCCTCGAACCCAGCACATAACAATAGTATTGCCGACAAAATAATTGAGAACTGAATGGGCGCCAAGTTTAATCGCACTTTTTCCAATCATAACTAATTATGAAAACAATCATATAAATTTTCTAATTTAGCAAACATTAATCAATATACTTAAATTCTTATGAAGGTTACTTAACTGATTGCCTTTACTAATCCTTTTATTCGCCATAGAATTTGTTTTTCGAATAATACCATAGAAACGTTACTATCTTATAAAGTTATTATATTAAGTCGGCCTCGATGGCGTAGTGGTTAGTGTAACCGACTGCCACGCCTGAGGTCGCGGGTTCGATTCCCGCACAAGTCAAACATTTGTGTGCATGAACATGGATGTTTGTCTTGGTCTGGGTGTTTCTATGTATAATATGTATGTATTTACAAAAAAAAAACGTATATATGTATGTTTATCCATTATCTAGAACCCATAGTACAAGCTCTGCTTAGTTTGGGCTAGATGGTGTTGTGTGTATGTGGTAGAATATTATATTATATTACTCACTTGAAACTTCTGCGGTATCTGCAATCCTAGTATCTTATCTAACATCTGTCGAGCTAGTGTATTTGCGTGTAACACTTTCGCCTGCTTTGCTAGACAAAGATATAAACAACTGATATTGGGATAAGGTACATTATTTATCTCCGATGTATAATGTGTACAAACTAAATATTTACAGCATAAATCCGGATAATAATCTCCATAAATACGGACGACATAAAATTCGACATAGTTTGTCTTTCAATCCATTTGCTAGAATTTATACGTAATTGGTCAGAATTAGGTTAAATACACGTCATATTAAACAACATACACACATGAAATATGCCCGTGATTAACGATAGTTTCTGCAAGGCATACATTTTTTTATTTACTAATTTGAAATTGTACAACCAAAATTCTTAGTATGAAGATTTTAATGCCATCTTAGCTACAAATCTTCAGAATATGCCTTAAGATTACGAACAATTTGAATTATAAATGACTAGTATTATTGGTAGCCCCTTCAACGAAGCCATGACCTCTGAAAAGCCAGTTCGATCGCCCTAACCATTGAAATCCCTCTCGGAAGAAGGCGTAAGTCCATGTGCGCGCGCTACAAGACCACACTTTACCACAAACTTAATTATAAAGGATACAACATAGAAACTCCGTGAGGTGGTTCGCCGTCTATCAAAGCGAGTACATATCTGGCGGCGTACAGCAGAGTATCTGCTTGGCTGAGCGAGAACGGCTCGTGCACGCACCGATGTACGGCATCGTACGCGTGGTATATACGCGCCAAGCGATCGTTATGCATGTACGCTCGCAGCGATGTATCGCGTTCCCTGTAACAAATACATTTCGATAAAGGTAACGCAACTATATGAATAGAAATGGAAAAATATCAGTTTGGGCTATGCATTAATGCTTTAGTCAATTACACGTCTCGAGACAGTTCCTTAATTCATTCAGATTTGTAAGATTTCATTATTTTGTTCTAGAGGAATGCAAACACCCATGGATATCTCATAATCCCATTTGTCTTATAAGTAACAGAATGAGTGCTGGAAGCTTCATTTATATATCACTGGCGACCCGCCCCGGTTTCCCACGGGTAGTACAAAACCTTAACAAATTATACACATAAACCTTTCTCATGGATCACTCTGTCTATTGGTGAAAACCGTTCAGTATTTTTTTAAGTTTATCGCAAAAAGACAGACATTCGCCGCGGGGGACTTTGTTTTATAATATGTAGAGATCAGCATTGCCAACACCAAAACAAAACGCCTAGTCTCCTAACTTGCACGTCTTTTAAGGAGCATACAAAACAAGGTTATTTGTTAGCTACCTTCTGTATGTCCATTTAGATAACAAGTGAAATTCGGCAATGAATTGCAGTAAATCTTAGAGCTCGAAAAATGGTTCAAGTAGTATGCAAAGGATGGATATGGGGTCAGAGGTCAAAGATCATAGTCATTTCGGGGGTATATCGACCATGCTGAGTCGGATGGCGTTGACCGCGAGTCTCTAGCTCTTACGGTTCTTGAGTTGAAAGTTGTATAACAGACGGACGGACGGACAAAGTTGTTGTATAAGAGCTTTTTCGAACTCTAAAAAAACTTAAATAAGTTTTAAGTAGACTCCAAGCTTTAGCGGTACCCTTATAAAATAAATAGTAGAAATAGTTTATTATATTCAATCTAAGCAACGACTGCAAGTACGACGTAGTGTTTAGGTGGTCGTCTCGCCACTACCGCCGTGCTGTGGTGAGTATAATCTCGACATGCTTTAGTTCCTTTTGTTTACAAACTGACGTGTCCAAGAAACTTTAAATAATTTTTATGGCAATAAAGATTTTTGACTTTGTCTAAAACGGGACAAAACTTTGTGTGAGTCACATAAACTGGTCTGGTTGTTTTTTTGTGTCCGTTGTTTGAATACCTACTTGTTAAGTCACCCGCAATATGTTAATTACCACAAGTGCGGTAGTCTATATTAAAGGATAAAAACTGACTGCACCGGTGGCGTAGTGGTTTAAGTGGTCGCCTCGCCACTGCCACTGCGCCGAATGTTGTAGGTTCGATCCCCACACGGGACAAAACTTTGTGTGAACAAATGGTTGTTCCGAATCTGGGTGTTCTTTGAGTTTGTTGTTTGAATGTTTGTAAAGTCTTCCTGTACTGTTTGATATGCTTTGGAATGGCTGGAGAAATATACCAAACTGTCTATGTGTCAATCTAATAAAGTAGTTACTTGTCGGTATTAGCCGCGGCTGCTGTATCAAGACACTGTGTGGCGAGCAAGTGGTGTAGATACCCCGCATCGCCGAACCGTTCTTCAGCTACTGCGTTACCGACTAGTATGGTGAACACTCTCATCGCCGTCAATGTCTCGCCGGCCATGTGGTACGCTAAAACAGATAAACAACTGGTATATATAATTAATTAATATAGCGTTACTGATTATGACGTACTTCCTCTATACGACATATATAAACATGATTATATAAATCTTCTCTCTTAGCCTTTATTATTCCCAAGTCACTTGGGGTCGGCTTTTCTGGTCTAACCGGATTTGACTGGATATCAGTTTTTACACGGAGCGGCTGCCACCTGACCTCCGCAACTCGAAGGCTAACGATACCCTAAGGCTAGACCAGTGTCAGGATATTAGAGGGTACTGACTTTCCCAATAACGACTGCCATAGATGTTTATGGCAGCCGGGACCAACGGCTTAACGTGCTCTCCGAGGCACGGAGCAGACGATAATTGTCAATCAATACGCACATAATTTCGAAAAGTCATATAACTTCCGAAAATCAGAGGTGCGCGACGTGGGTTCGAACCCGAGACCCTCTGCATTGCCAGACACCTGGTACTGACATATTTTTAACAGTGATACCTATTTAATTTACCTTTTTTAATCGTGTTTGAATACCATTGCTATTGAATGAAAACCTATTAATACATCTAGTGCGACCTGGAAATCGAACCCTGGACCTCATGGTCGGTTACAAATTTTGGCATAGGGATGCCTATAAGATGAACAAGGCAACACACAAAATATCCCCAAGAACCTGGCACTGCTAATGCCATACTAAGATACCAGTATGATATAGTTAATTATATAAAATATAGTCATATGGCTACATTTTAAATCATATTATAGTTCATTATATAATTTTTAACCATCTCATCATCGTCGTAATAATATGTAAGGCTAGAAGTGCATACATTAAATTGAAATTGTTTTTAATTATCTTTAACTTAAACATAATATTAATGCTACCTAATATTCTTAAATTATATAAAGACCTCGAATATTTATGATATTGTTAAAACATTTACCAACCACTTGATATACGTACCTTTTTGAGAGTCAACGAATTTGTTTTCCTGTGCCATTCTGTGCGCGTATGGCAAGTATACCTCTCGCTTGCACTCCACGTGTTCTCTGGCGAGTGTGAAGGCCCGCGACCATTCCCCGGCAGCCACCGCTAACCGGGCCACCTTCCTGCAAACCAATAGTATAATCATTTATCTCAGTTTTACTTTGCCATAATTTATTAACTACTAGCGACCCGCCCCGGCATCGCACGACTTGTACAAGACCTTAACAAATTATACACCTAAACCCTCCTCATGAATCACTCCGTCTTTTCGAGAAAACTGCATGAAAATCTGAGCAGTAGTTTTTGAGTTTATCGCGAAGAGACGATGGGGTGGGAGACGTTGTTTTATAATATGTACTGATAGTGGTATTGATTAGTCAGGTAGCAGTATCCACGGAACAAAAATACATGATGGAAGTAGTAAATGCCTCAAACCTAAAACCGCTAAAGAGTACTGCTACTATACTACTACTAATATACTATAAAAGCAATATCCGCACACAGATATTAGTTATTGCTTTTGTAAAAAGATTTAAATTTTCTTAATTAATTCTTAATTAGACTAATTTTAGTATTTCATGAAATTGTCATAAATGAACAATAATCGTGCAAATTTCACTACTCGCCAACACTAATTATTACGTCTGATTCTACAAAACGACAAACTCAACCGAGATATCCAAGGTGTCTGCACACTAAGTTACAAGTCAATCGGTCCAGTGGTTCCGGAGTTATGCCTGTCACTAACACCAATCTGTCACTAACAGACAGACACACAGACCCACATAGTGTTTTCATTAACCTCTGAAGATGACTCAGAGGTTAATAACACTGAAATGTACTTACGTGTAGTCACCGAGTCTTTGGTAAACGTCAGCGGCGGTGGCCGGCTCGCCCGCCTTCACGAGTGCTTCGGCCACGTGTCGAAGGGATTCACTCGATCCCTTGTCGAGTTTGCGCGCCAGTTCAATTAACCTGAAATACAAGATCAAATAATAAATCACAATCCTAACTAATATTATAAATGCGAGTTTGTTTATTTGTTTGTTTGTTTGTCACGCTTTCACGCCTTAACTAATCGACCGAACATCATGAAATTTCGAACACACGTTGTCAGGGGTACAGAAAAAGACATACCTTACATCCAGAAAAAAGTACCTAGTGTTACTAATGTAAACTAGCCTAGCCTAACCTACATTTACGCGAGCGAAGCCGCGGGCAAAATCTAGTCGTATATTAAAATTATATTAGCTCCCACTACTGGGCAAAGGCTTCTTTTCAGTGTAAGAAGGGTTAGGCCATAGTCCACCACGCTGGTCCAGTGCGGGATTGCAAACTTCACTAACTTCGAGCACATTATGGAAAACTCTCAGACATGGAGGTTTTCTCAAGATGTTTTCCTACACCATTAAAGCGAGCGACAAGTAATTACTGAATATACACGTAACTTCGAATTCAGAGATGCGCGCCTTAGGATCAAACTCGAGACCTCTGCGTGGCAGCCCAAGGGTCTCCCACTAGTATATGTATATGCTTGAATAAATAAATATGCACAATTAGTTCCATAATTATTATGTAACTATTTTAGTTACAGATAATGATCATCAACTGATACTCAAATTGTAGATACTGGAGAGATATCATGGAATTTAGAATGCATGCAGTAATTTAATTTACAACGTGATTGTATACAAATTATATAGGATATTTCAAAAATAGAAAGTAACTTTGATTTACCCAAAGATGAATCATTGTATGTAGATGTGATCATAAAATTTATAAAATACACATTTGTCCATGCCATAAAACAATACAACATACCATAAACGAATAAGTTGGTTATTATAAGTTTCGATAGTCGTTCGAACTGAAACAACATTCTAAACTCGTGAAGTCTTTTGTTGCTAGTTACTAGTATACATATATGTGACAAAATTTTGCCCGCGGCTTTACTCGCGTAAAAATAAGTACATTTTTTAAATAAATTATAGCCTATATTACTCGGTGATAATATAGGTTTACAATGGTGAAAGAATTTTCAAAATCGGTTGACTAGTTATTGTGTTAAATCGTTACAAACAAACAATCAAAAATATTTCATCTTTATAATAATAATCTATACTAATATTATAAAGCTGAAGAGTGTTAGTTTGTTTGAACGCGCTAATCTCAGGAACTACTGGTTCGAATTGAAAAATCGGCAATACAGTGTGGGATAGCCCATTTATCGAGGAAGGCTATATAACATTATGCTACGACCAATAGGAGCGGAGCAGCAATGAAAAATGTTGCAAATACGGAGGAAATTCTCTTATATGAAGCAGACGTAGTTGCGCGGGTCAGCTAGTATTGATATATAACATGTAAGTTAACATACATATCTCTCCGGCCAGTCTCGGCCATGAGTTGAGCAGCTCGTTTGACATCGCCGGCGGCGAGATACATCTCTGCTGCGGCTCGCGGCTCGTTCACGTGCCTCGCCCACTCAGCGCGGCGACGAGCAAGAGCTGCTAATCCTTCACCCTCGCCAACGAACTCCTGATAAGCAAAGCTAGTTTTAAAAAATATATATCCATGCCTATATCGAATGAATAAATTAAGTCGTCGTGACACAGCCGGGATGAGCGTGGCGCGTGCGTTGCGAGCGCGTGGTACTGGTGTGGCGTGCGTAAGGTGTGCGTGTGGCGTGTGTAAGGCGTGTGTAAGGCGTGCCCGTAACTTGCGCGAGGCGAGCGCGGGTCGAGCGCAAAGTGAAAACGTGGCGAGCGCGGGCTCTTTGGTGAAGGCTTAAAATGGATGCGTCAGAGAAATTAAAAGTACAAGTTACCTGTGCTTTGTTGAACATTCTCAAATCAACGTATAGATTGAGCGCCCGTTCGTCGCGACCGATACTGCAGTACGAGCGTGCCGCCTCCGCATACCGCCCTCGATACGCCAACACTTCGCCTAGGACCACAGCACGCTTTTCACCAGCTTCAAAACGCTCCTGAAATACAATAAAACATATACATTCTGTTGGCTTATCCTCCATAATCCTATAAACAACTAGAACGGTTTCTTCTCATTACTTCCTCTTAATTAAGATACTACAGGAACTTATTATAACCTACCTTTATTGAAGGTACTGGTAAAACTAAAATTCACTATTGTATCGAACGCAGAGAGATGATTTCAAAAAGAAGTCATCTTCTGGCTGCCAAAAAGAGTGATTGCAAAATGGTTATGGACTACGATCATCTATAGAATGGAAATACCTTCGTAGTTGCACTACAGCAAATTTGAGTAGAGTAAATATTCAGTTGTGCCCACCTTGGAAAGAATTGATCTTTTTATACCACGGTTTGAAATAATTATAAGTCACAAAACTGCTTGTTAATCGTCTAGAGCCTGAACAATTTATTATACGTGTGACGGAAGCGAAACGCTGCCACTAATAAAGTTACAACACCGACAAGGACTTTCGATAAACCCTCTTGTGATTTATTAAAAATCAAGTGACCATGTCAAATAAAAGCTAAATTCATATCTTATCTACCTACCTTGGAATATTATAGAACTAAACATACCTATAACTAGGTATATAGGAATACCTAAAGGCGTTAGAGTATAGAGTCACATTCCTCTTCCCTAGCGCTATCGATCAGCGACAGAATGTCACCAATACATTGGTAACATTTCAAGATGATTAATTTTGAAATAAATGACATTTACATGCAAATTTTACTTGTTTATTATGTGTATAATTAAACTAGATTTTGCCCGCGGCTCCGCTCGCGTAAATGTAGGTTAGGTTAGTAGGTAACAGCACTTTTTTCTAGATAAAAGGTATCATATGTCTTATTCTGTACCCCTGACAACGTATATGCAAAATATATTATGATGATCGGTTGAATAGTTAAGGCGTCAAAGTGTAACAAAGAAACTCATTTTCGGGTAGTTCTTCAAAAAATATTATTTATATCACATTTTTCGTTTTTTTATAACCATCTATTTATAGTAAGCCATTTTTAAAAAGTTAAGTTCAATCTATGCATACTAAATCAGATTGCAGTAAGGTAGGCATCTTTTAATTTTCATTATTAAATGAAATACTTATAAATTTCGAATTATTCATGTTGACACTAATGACACCACCATATTGAGAATGACCTTTTCGCATTTATAATAATTAGGATTGCGTGGCGGTGTAGATACTCTAATGGTCTTTGTGTAATTTTCAACGATTATTCCCTCCTAGCCATAGAGAGAAGATAATGGTTACATATACGGCCAATCGTAAGGTGCCGGATCAGATACCATTTTACTGGCCTTCTTATAATAATTCTAAGTAACATAATCTGACAATTTACGCGATTGATGACAAAAAGCTTACTGCCTCCCTGGCACAGCGGTAGTAAATGCGACTGCTGTGCATGAGGTCTCGAGTTCGAATCCCCGGTCGAGGCAACAAAAAGTTATTGGGTTTTCTGTTAAGTAATATCAATAGCAACAGAGTTGGGAACTTGACGGTTTTAGACACCACCGTGCCTCGGAAAGCACGTAAAGCCGTTGATCCTGCGCCTGATCTCTCATCATGACGGATTGCTGTCCCATCGGATCATAACAGGGAACAGAGTGTACTTGTGTTTGCGCACACACTTGCGCACTATTATATCTCCTGCGCAGATGGCCAGTCTACGTTAAGATATAAGACCGCCATGACAGAAATTCGGTCTGGTGAACATTATTTATCATTATCAGATCTTAAAAGATAGCTGTAGAAATGTAAATGTGTATAAATTTCCGCACATCTCTTTGCGGACATATAGGTACGAGTCTTTGTATGTGTGAATATTATCACTTAATCCTCACTTCATAATAAATATATTCTAGATACTGTACCTGCAAATGGTCAATTAGCGTCAAGAACACTATATTCTCGCTGCGTTGGAAAGCCTTCCTTGCGACTTCGAAAGCCAGTTCTTCAAGAGCGGCGTACCCAAGCCGTTCCCAGTCCAATGCTGTCACGCCTAAGCATGCTACTGCATACGCTTCACTGCCACACAAATTAAGAATACTTACTATTATATAATACTAGATTCCACGAAGATGCCCGCGGCTTCGGAGCGAAGTTACGAGTAGGTTACAACAGTACTATTTTCTAGATAATACCCTATGTCCTTTTTTGCACCCCTGACAACGTGCATACAAAATTTCATATAATGATCGGTCAAATAGATAAGGCTTCAAAACGTAACAAACTAAATTTCACTTTCGATTATTCGATTATATCATTATATAATATTACGTTAGGATACATAGACCAAACAAAGATGGATGCCTAGAGAAGTGGTCATTGGACTGTCACGTATAGGTAGCGCGTTCGATCCTACGGCCCACACGTCTGGCTGTTTAAAATGAAGTTTGTTTTAAATAGCTAAATAATGCTCTGCTTAATGATGAGGGACATACTCGATATGAAGCTAGCATATATGAGAGGTAGGTCAAATATATGTGATGTCTGCCAGTGAGTCAGCGCGGTGATCTATGGCCTAATTCTTTGCATACTGAGAAGATCACACCCAGCAGAGAGACAATTTACAAACATACCAGCAACATAGGCTATCTGCTAAATTTGTCTGTCTGAACGCACAACGCCATATTTGTCCTTATTAAAATAATAATTACACTTACTTGAAAAGTTTCTGTTGTATGTATTGATGCACAGCATGTGACAAGGGCACATTTATGGTCTGCATCGAGTTCGCTTGCAAGCAAAACACACGTCCACCCTGTTAAAGCAAGAAGTTACACTATAGTCGTATATTTTAACCAATTGAATCGCAGCGGCACACCGGCCGCCAGACAAAATAAGTTTTCAATTATTTACTTTACTTTACAAACATTCAAACAACGAACACAAAGAACACCCAGATTCGGAACAAGTATTTGTGGATCACACGAATGTTTGTCCCGTGTGGGATTCGAACCAACAACCCTGGCATTCCATGAATTTATATGTTAAATGGTTTAATTGGTAAATATAACTATTGAGCATCTAGAAATAAAACTATCTGTAAGTATTAATCGAATCCGTAACAAATAACTCAATTTCAATGTGTACCTATCGTTCACGTAGATTGAGTCAGTACTCTATTAAAGTATTTATACCTGAAATCCAACAACTGATCCAGCAAGGGGCTGCGTAGCAGGCGGAAAGTGGCCAGCTTTTATAGATAAAAGGCCACCGCCAGAGAGACTCAGCATTTCATCGCACCATGAATTCCATGACACCGACGATATATTCTCCTCCTGAACAAGAAAAATATTATTGTACACTACCCCCTCATTTATTAGCATGAAGGGTCTTAACTATTACTCCTTCTAGCAGTATAATATATTGTTTAACTCTTATATTTAATGCCAGTTCCATCGTCAACTAAACTAAATTTAACTTCATGGGTAAATGAAACAATCAATCATATATATATCATCATTTAAATCAACAATAACATATAACTCAATCTTGTTAACAAAATTAGAATACAGTACCAGTACTACAGTAGATGCTGGACCGAGGTAACAATAATGTCCTTCGGACCGAATTTCGGTTCACGGTGGCCAATCTCAACGGAGACTGACCATCTGCGCAGGAGATATTATAAAGCACAAGTATGTGCGCAAACACAAGTGCACGTTCTCTTCTCTCACTCTCATGATCTGATGTGACGGATAATCCGACACGACCGTAGAGAGATCAGGCGCAGGACTAATGGTTTTACGTGTTTTCCGAGGCAGGAGGACGTCTAACACCGCCAACTTCCTAATTCCGGGCTCATATTGAGATTTCTTAACAGAAAACCCCAATTACTTTTTTGCTGGCCCGACCCAGGATTCAAACCCGAGACGTCATGCACAGCAGTCGCAGTTAGGCAGTTAACCGATGACCGAGGAATAAACATACCCAAGTATATTTATCACGGCTGAAGTATCTAGTGATATGTTAACAGTAGCTACAGTTTCATTAGCTACTTGGCAGTTACGGCTTTCGACGGAGCCGACTCACAATTTTTAATATTTGGCGATTCTATTCGTACTCGCACTAGAAACCTGAGATAACGGATGCAATACAAACAAAATGAACATCTACTATTTCTTTTCTAAGTATAAGCCCTCTCTAACTGCAGACCACTCTGTTTTCTCCTGTCCCTCTTATCTTCAAAAGCAATAATGTTGCTCTATATATTATTAGTCATACCGTGAATAGTAGTTCTCCAGTAGGTAGATTGTAGACACGGCACACCGACGCTTCGTCGACGACGGCGAGACGGACGCGTGACGCGCTCACATCTAGACAGCGCACGCTGGCCGGCGTTTGTAACACCATCTTAGAAGCGCCGTTGCGAGGCTCCACTTGCCATATCTGTCAATATTTTATCTTAATTACTAAAATGTATATATCAAACAAGGTAAAATTGAGTATCAAGGGAATTATACTAGATTAAGTGAAATTGCTATGATCATATGGCAATAGCAAGTGGGTACCTACACACTTACAGCAAATATCATTAGTGTATGCATTTTATTTCTACATATGCAAGCTGTATATGTAAAAACTAGACGTGCCCGCGGTTTCACCCGCGTTTAACGTTACTGCGCCGTAGCGTGCGTGATGTTATATAGCCTATAGCCATCCTCGATAAATAGGCTATCCAACACTAAAATAACTTTCAATTCGAAGCAGTAGTTCCTGAGATTAGCGCGTTCAACCAAACAAACAAACTCTTCAGCTTTATAATATTTTATGTAAAATAATATACTGTTTGTAGAAGATAAATCAGCCTCAGCCCTCAGAGGAAATCCCAACAAAACACATTTAACGAACAAAATATCAATGTGCAAAAGGGATGAATACAGCTCAAACTGATTAAACCACTGAAATTAACATTGCGTGTTTCCATTTTTATTATGTTACTCCTTCATAACATAATCGATTTTATATAATTACTTTTAAAAAATATGGGTATAATTATGGCTAAGTCTATATGTTTTGTATTTTTATAATAATTTCTAAGTTTCATTAAATTTGTCTACTAGACGTTTCAAAACAGCAGAATTTAAAATCTTAAAAAAAAAAACATAGAAACATATCAGTAGTAGATATGAATTATATCTTAAATTTTGTTACTCTATTTTCGTTATTCAGGACGAAAACATGGCGATACGTTTGTATGGATAAAACGCTGCTCGAATTTTCTCTTAAGACTGCGCCGAGCGTAAGGCAGATAATGACAGCTCGTGCGGCGCATATTCAAATCGGCGCGCGGCTGGCATAGTAAAATTGTATAAAGGATTTTAAGTACTTTTTTGATAAATATGTATCTTTATTGTCAACCAATAACTTAAATATTTGGGACGGACAAATTGTAATATAACTATTTACGTTTCGTTTAAGCTGTAAAATAGGATAGATTTCTACTGTATAATCTAAAAATCACGTTACACGAGCTTACGTTTTTGCATTTTTCGTGCAAATTTACGTAATTTTGTGGGAAAATATTAATTATTTTAAGTTTTTTACACGGAGTAATTGTAAACATATTCATTGTTATAGTAAATGTATATTTTATATTAGTATTAAACAAAAAGTGTTGATTTTATTCACTTAACTGTGACCGCCTGTTTTGGCACATTTCGCTTGGCGCAGTCTTAAGCATAAATTGTCATTTTTATAAATAAACGTTGGCTTTAACATTTTTGGAAAGCCAACCGTAGGTCTTCGTTTACCCAAAACCCTCAATATAGAAGTCGGCATTGCTTCCTATTGTGTGAATAGAAGTATGCTAACAGCGACTTATAGGCAGCACGCCATCACATATGATATGACATGAGAAAGTGTTGCCCGCATATGATGTAAAGCTGTTCGTTTCGGCTGTAAGATATTACTATGACATTCGATTTGATATAATATATTTTCTCCCTAGACTGTGTAAGAAGGTGGTACCTGTAAATATTTTGTTATTTAATTTAGCCTTGTAAAACTTGTCTCTGTATTGTGGATGTCTAATTGTAGTGGAGTGACCTCCGCGACATTTTAAAAGCCATGCCCATTACAAATAGTAATAAAGATAAGGATTTGACTCACACACGAGAAAACAAATTAGTTGTGTAGGTTTTCCGAATGCTTGCAAAGACCACCGTACCACCACACACAGGAGCAATTTAATTGTAGTAAGTTTTTCATCACCTTATATTTTAAAGACAATAAAGAACCATTCATAGATAATTATATTACTAAATCATTTTGTAAGTGTTATATCTTACCTGACCATTCAGCAATCCTAGCAATAATACTTCTTCAAAATAAATAGTGGTAACTTTAACGTAGCGTATTGGCGCTGGCACCGTCCACGACTTGGGTATCCGCCTGCCTATCATAGCTAGTTTCGTATCCTGGAAGCATACAAGTGAATATGAAAAATAGAAATGTTCAGTCTTTTTGTTTATTTTATTTAAGTTTACTATATATTTTACAAATACAAATTAATAAAGAGAACCACCTTATGGCAATGGCATTAAGGTGAGGAGAGCCATTGAAGGATAGTAACATCCAAATTGAACCGTTTCATATAAGCATTAAGTTGAAATTCCCTAAAATATATAAATCACTTTACGTTTTCATGGCAATACTTGGTATATTGAGCTTTGCAAAAAAACATATGCATTCACATTTAACGCGGTAGCTTAAGATAAAATTAAACTAGCTGCATTGTCTAAACTTTTATATAACCTACAATAAGTTACTAAGTTTAAATCTTTAGCGAAAACGGAATGGTTAGGTTGAAAACAAACATAGTATTATTTTTATAACTATAGAATGGAGGTACCTCTTAAGTGGCCGTTCGCCAAAAGACGTTTAAGAATAACGTTTCATCTATTTCAGCAAATGGCTGATTCAATCTTAGCGTAAGTATATAATTAGAACAAAGACGACTTTGCATAAATCAAAACATAGTACAGTATATTCACCTGACATAAAAGCAATGCATCGCTGGTGGCGACGAGGAGAGAGCACTCCGTCTTCTGTGGCAACTTCTCTTTGACTCTGTAAAGCATTCCTTCTACGTCTCCCTGTTCATACACTACCACGCGTTCTGGTAGCTGAACCTGTAAGTAATACGTTTAGCTATTTAGGGTCTATCATGGGGCAAAAAGACCTTGCCTACTGTTAGTTATTTAGGGCTCCTTCGCATAGTTATTTAAGCTTACTATTACAGATCAAAAAAGCCCATCAAAGCGAATTTGCAGCAACAGCAACAAACAATTGCCATGCTATTTTTAGTAAAAGGAAAAATTTCTGTTTCGTTTAAATATATTTATTTAAATAATCGCATGTCTATGTAATCATAGGTGATCCACACCCACTATTTGTTTATCGTAGGCGCTGCTGTCCTTACCACGCGAGAAAGTTTGCACGAGGCCTTTTCACTATCTTATTAATTAACGGTAGATTATTACGATTAACGACGTAACTCAATAAGTTATTTATCTGTGGTTATAGGTATTAGAAATAGAAATTTGATATAAAGGCAATATTAATTATTTTTCTTTCGCTAGTTTTTGCTACCATACAGAGATATTTGACATAACTACAATAAAGCTTCTTTTAACTATCTCCAGTAGGTCAAACAATTGCCTCTATACAAATAATGTTTGGAAAGTCATATATAGATATATAGATGAAGTAGGATAGGTCAGGAATTGAGAACCACAAGAAGTAAGAAATTAAAGAAACACAAAGCAATACTTACAGCAAGACGGTGCTTATAAATAGCAATCTTCTGTACCCTGTCGTGACATTTAATTCTCACTTTGTTCCCTGTGGTGAGATGCTGTATGATGACGTCAGTCATGTTCTCCCTGTACGCGTATCTCTCGCGATACAAGCCATGCACCGTACTAAACACTATCTGGTAACACCAAAGCGTACCATCCTGGCACGCCACTGCCTGAGTAAGAGAAAGCGAAAATAAGCAATTGACAGTATAATCTTTATAAAGAAGAAAGATAGAAAATAACGATTAAGATGCTTTAAATTACAGTTTAATTTGGTATTTCCAAATGGAATAAGGGCGTAGTCATACGTGAGGTATAAACTATAAGTAGTTGATATTTAATAGATCACGAAGAATACAAATGCCATTTGATTTACTAGTTTAAAGAGAAATGGTAATATAATATTATCTAAATAGTTTTTGGTTCACATAGCGAACTATTGAGATCCCAGCACAGCTTATTTAACAAATGTAGTTGAGCGAGAAAATACTCGCTCTTATATTAAAGCCTTGATAGTATAATTAAAAATTATATTATATGTATATGTATTTACTAGCATACTATTATCATATTTAAAGCTGACTGATATGACCGCCACGCGCTATAACTTTAGTATTACACTATCCACTAGTTAGCTGTCTCTGAGTGCATCCTAAAGACATGAGAAGTCAACGTCGTAAATATGGCGATATTCATATTGTGCCTTCCCCATAAACTTGGCAGAGGGATTAAATAATGACGATCTTTATAAGACGAACATCGATCATCAGAAATGTCGATTAGTAGGTACTATATCATTCGAATACAACTATGGGCATCCGATACTTGTATTCGAATGATACAGTAGGTAATATGATATCTCAAGATATCTGATGATATCTCAAGAACGTAACACTCACATTTATGTGTCTTGTCGTCAATAGATTCGAATATTTCGAATGCAATCGTGTAAATCGCTAATTTTGAGAAAGGAGTTGGTGCAACCAGGCTAATAAAATAATGTTAAAATTAACATAGTAGGCAGTTATCTACAGTATCAAAAGCCGAGTTAATTTAAGGGTATCTTCGCGATTATTATTATTCAATTAATTACTAGATGAACTTACTAAAGTACTGATCGACGGCGAAGGTGTGATCGCCCAGACCCATTCTTGCGGCGTACTGAGAATAGGCACTCCTTCCGAAGTGAGGACTGCCCAGCCACCTAAGCCACCAACAAGAACTAGCGCGCCGAGCATCGATACCGACAACGCTGATATACCTGCAATACATATTAAACCTCTATTCAAATACACGAGTTATAATATACATAATCTCATGGCTAAATTCCTGTGAAAGTATGCAAAAAAGAATCACACACACACTTCACCCACTAGGATTTAATTTTAAATTCGTGGAAACGCGGGGGCGATCTAATTGCTGCTAGTGTGAATTTCTTCACAGAAAAACTAACACAGCAGTCCCAGTCACTACTGCTGCGCAAATAAGGCATTTTTTAAGGAAATCTGAATGTATGGGATTAACCTTTAAGTATGGACATCATTTTTTTATAACACTAGCCTGGACGTGTAATCTCACAGGTTCCTATATTATAACACGTGTTTTTTTAATATAATTTTTCCAATTATTTATAAACGATATCTACGTGAATTATCATGTATCTAAAAATAATAAAACGTGAATATAATATCAACATCTTTATAAAAAATTTAGAAACTTAGAAAAAAACAACAGTCATCGCACTTTTTAAGTAATTTTGACTATAGTTCTGTTTTTAGCAATTAAAATATTCTATACTAATATATATATATATATATATATATATATATATATATAGAAAATTAAACGTTTTATCTTAAATATTAATCGTAAACATTGTAGGCATAGTGGTTTACTACTAATGCACACATGGGTGGTCATTCTGTACTACTTTGAGAGCCAAAGTCTGCATCCTCTTCCAGTGCCCTGCATGACTGCTGATGCCTGGATATCAACCATATCTTCACCTAAATATCGAGTCATTGTTGAAAATTTGGGATATAGCAGCCTGATCCTTCTTCAAGGTCCTGATACTCATTTCTTCTTTATCCTCGTTGCTTTTATGTTGGTGTATCAATTCCAACTCGCATATCATAAACTGTTTGATATCCTTCTCATTATCTGACTCAACTGAAGCCAGCAGCAGTGCATTGAATTCTTCCTCGGAAGATGCATCTGTTATAGGTAATACTTTTTTTGCCAAATTTTGGGATTGTCGTTTTGAACGAGAACGACCTGCTTTACTATCTTCAGCCATTTTTTATTAAATTTACACAAAAATCAATACAAACACAAAACCTTTAAAAATTTAAATTTATATGACAACTATGGACGTGTAGCCTGAAAGGCTCCGACCAATTTTTTAATAAATATTACTTATGTATTTGCATGCATCGAGCGATGCAACCTCCAACCCTGCTGGTCGTTTTGGTAGCGAGTGGCGGATGGAACTATGCGAAACTAAAAATTTAAATATTTGTGTAGCATGTGAGGCTACTTGTGGTACTTAAAGGTTAACAACCTGTATTCAAATAATGTACCAATAGATTCATAGGTATGCATATATCTTGTACTGGCAATCGAGGTACAGTTAGCAACATAAGTAGCTGAACATTAAACAAATTTGTATAAGTATTTTATTGTATAATATTCTGAATTTATTAAGTAAATTTGATTAATTAAATCAACTATCTGTTCCTTATAACTACTATAAAAACTAACATTACTTATAATATTGAAAGATAGAGTACAAATCTTGCAATTGTGTATTAACTAAGATACTGACTGTACCGCACAAAGGAAACCTTGTAAAACCTAGGATATCGCCCAAACTGAGGCTATTTGTCCAGCCATCTAAGTTATAGCAGTTCTTCTCCAGAGAAGAATTACCGTTCTACCAGAAATAGGTAAATATGTCGTCAGATAGGATCATTTAAAAACGAAATTCTTTAAAGGTAAGTTACTGCATTGGCAAAGTGACTTTCGTGATATAATACAAACCTATACGCTACAGGCCTAGTATAAAATGTACCGTATGCTTGTGTGCTGTCTCAAGCCTGGTTCCGACATTCAATGAACGAGTCGTTTCACATATGGACAGGTTGCTTTTGACACATATTCTATGGAAAATATGTCAAAATTTAACTGTCCATAGCTCAAAAGCCCTGTTTCTTGAGGAACCCGGCCTAAGTCACATACATACAGAAAGTAAGTTGCTAGTGAAATCAAGTCACGCAATCTTTGTGCATAACAAAAATAAATTATCTTTACACAAAGTGCTACTTACCTATATTTCTGTCTTTCAATAACTGCTGCCCTTGAACATTGTAGAAGGATAGCATGTCATTCCAATCTGTAACAACTAGAGTCGACTTTGAAAAGACAACTGCCCACACCGGCGCCTCACGTACTATCCTCTGACTTTCGTCACCAAGCTGCAATAAAAAAAACCATAAATATATTTTTAAGCACCTACAAACAAACGGGCTGAAAATTATACTACAGCAAAAGACGAAAAATAGTCTCAAGCCATACTCTGTATTTACGACCTCGCATTAATCGATAAGCCATTCTGCGCAGAATTATGAATGTCATCCCAAGGTGGTCCAAGTGGACCCCCAGAGGTCCACGGGAGACTCGACGGAGGTCTACGTTGGCGTGATAATAAAATGTGATCCACAATTCGTAAGCAAGTAAAATTTATTTGCTTTCGATAGTGAAGGCTTGACTTCACCTATCACTATTGGCAGGAAGTTTAGCGACTGTTACTTGTAAAAACTTGCATATTCCATATTCAGTACCAGGAGTATCGAATCTCGGTAGAGAATTACAAAAAAAAAGTCAGCCCACCTACCGTGGTAGGTTCAAAAAAGGTCGGTCCGTAGACATTTGATAATTTTTTTTAAAAGCTGCAGAGGTCTCCCGGATTCGCCCAAATTTTGAAAGTGGTCTTTGTGAAAAAGAAGTCTGGGATCCTCTGTTCTAGTTGGAGCAGTTTGTCTAAGGAGTACTCCGACCCTTCAGAAGATCTCGGGCCAACAACCTCATTGTGTCTCTGCGATAAGTATTTGCTAAACTTCTTAAAGAGGCTAGCAGTAGGCTTGCACCGGTAGCACAAAACCTTCTTTCTAAAGGATCGTCAACAAGCGAGTGATTTCTGTCATATTCCAGCCCTATATGCCACTTTAGTTGTATAAACATTCAATTTGCCATCCACTATCGAAATGGACACAGCATGTCCTTTTGTTTAAGTGATATGGAATGTATATGGCAACAACCTTTTAGTTAGCGCAAATTAATATATTTTTTGGTTACTCCTGTTTTATTTTACTCTAAAATAGTCAAAACTGTGCTGCAATTATATGCATCAATACGCTGATTTATTTATTCACCGACTTCGACGCCTATTAGGATTGCAAAACACTGGGAAAACTGTCTTTTATAATGCATCCTGTTTAGATACACATATTTCATTATGAACTCCATTCATATTTTCATTTCTAATAGAAACTTAGACTATTTATTTGTTATGGAACAAGAACAAAAGCAGAGTAAATGTAATTACAGCACTGCACTGCACACTGGTACAGTCAGTAACAACTTTAGACAAGATATAAAAATGTAATATATACCTACAATCATTAATTAATTAAGCTAAACATGTTATACCTTATCTCGAATTGAAACTGCTCCACTAGCCAGGCCTATCGCCAAGTGCTGGCCATTTGGAGACCATGCACAGCTTGTGATACGTCCACTAACACGGAACTTCTGTACCGCCTTCACATCCACAGACCAGAAGGCAAAGTCAGATATCGCACAAGATGCCAAGTGTAATGTCACTGGATTATATGCCAAGCACTGGATTGCTTCATTATGCCTGTTGAAAAAGAATTACATACATAGAAAATATTTACACACCTAAACATGCAAATACTCAAATCGCTATGCATTGATTTGTAATATAAATGATAAACATTCGCAAATAAACACTAAACATAAATGATAGCAGTTACATGAATACTCGTCCAAACACATAGATTTATTATGAGCACAATTAAAAATGATCTGTCAAATATTTTATTTACTTACGAGTACTTAAGCACTCCTTCCATTTTTGAAGTCCAAATTATGACATTTTTATCAGCACTTCCACTGGCAAACTTCTTCCCATCCCCACAATAAGCGACAGCATGCACTGCGCCCTTGTGTGCCTGGAGTAACTGAACAAGTGCTCCATCACGAGGGTCATACACCATCACCTTCTCACCTGCTCCAACAACCAGCTGAGTACCATCAGGGCTGAAGCATATTGTATGTACACTGTGAAAAAATGAAAAATGATGTTATTCATTTAGCACATATTAACCTGTTAAGTATTGGAAAGCCAGACATAATTAAAAACCTATTGTATCTGGCAGGCAGTGTGCAGCTGTGACTCAATAGATATTATAGCTCTTATTTAACCTGTTGTATGCCCGAATACCAGACATAATAGAAAAAGCATTGTGTCTCGCGCAGATCCACGTTCCGGCATACCAGAGGTTAATAAAGATGTAATATGGATTTATTTTCTCTACAACCACCACCACACCAATAAACTGGCAAAGGACTAGTACCTTCTTATAAGCCCAATAGCTCAGATTGTTGCTTGTTGTTAATAATAATTTATTGCACGAAATAGGTTGTTTTTGTTGTGATTGTTAGTAAATATAGTTCTAGTTAGTAATAGCTTAATACATATAACATAATTTATAAAAATTTAAACCCTGATGGCATTGGTTGTGGTTTGCTGACCACATCCAAGACATAGAATAAAAATTTATGAGTAAAGAGGGAACATATTGATGCACTCACTCTCTTGCTGTTAAAGACAATTATATTGGGCTGCTCTTATTCTGAAACCATGCCACTGCAAATAAGTGCACAACCTGGCTGATAGTAGCAATTACTGTATTATTGACAATCTTAGGATAAACTAATGTCTGACCTATGAAGCCCCTGATATTCTCATGCGTAGGCTTACTTAGCAATGTTAAATGTATAGGTCCGTGAAACATGGATGAGTTGTAACAGAAACTGATTTGAATGCTCAATCTCAAAAGATGTATTAATTTATGTGTGCAAGTCAAGAAATAACAAAATAGGCACAATAGAACTTTATAAATGTAGTAAAGGTATCTAAAACATTGATAATAAAGAAAGATTTTATCTAAAACTAATTTGACAAGATTCATACATAATGCTGGTTAATATTTCAAAGAACAAAGTTTTAAGATGTATCCATGCTATATTTTCTCAGAATTCTTCTCAGCCTGCTCTTCTATCTTGCTTATTATGGTACAACCAATTTAGTAATAGCTATACAATGTGTTAGGAAATAAATAAATTTATTTTATTTAATTGCCTTTGACTGAGATGTCTGTGAGCCTAATACTTAGCTCAGAAAGTATCTCATTAGCATTCCAACATAAACTTTGGTATAACTTAAATTTAAATGTCCACAATTACTTTAGAAAACTAGTAACAATTATTTGTGACATGAGTGTTTCAACTTTTCACTTTCAATAAATGAGGTTTGCTATAAGAGTGATAAAATCATAAAATGTTATAAAAATAAAACAAAAACAAGGCTAAATAACTAAGGAATACCATGTACTTAGAACACCTTTATAGAAACTGTAACCTGCATTATATTATTAGTAAAGTATTCTGTAGATCAATACGACTATTTAAACTTTATAAAATATGGATATTTCTTTTAACTTAACAGCTTTCTCACCTAGAAAACTCAACTTTGTCAGCTTCATGTATTTTGTTTACCCACTTTGGCACAGTTCTCATCTTGATACACTTCTAGAATGTTAGTAATTAGTATTATAGGTTATTCAACTACGTGTCCTATAAGGGCCACACATTGTTCGATTTCACACAGTAATCCCTTCAATGTTTGATATTTATTGTTCGTTGACGACGGCGTCTCAAAAAATGTAAACAAACGGTAAATAGCGGTTTGGTTGAGGTTATGTCTGTTGGCAACAAATAACAAAAACATAAGTAAATTTAATAATTCCATCAATGATTTTATATCATACAAATATTTTTATTTCGATATTATGTAATACAATAATATAAAACAATTTTTATGAAATATTATAGGTACAGTAATACTAATATTCGACAGATGGCGACACCGTTTCTGTCAAGACGGAGTTTTATAGCATTTAGGTAGGGGTGGCTAGTCTATGGGCACAGACACTACACTTGTAGCAAGTCAATATATAAATAATAGAGGGCGATAAAATAAACTCCGTGGTGCTATACTTTACTTACCTTAATTAGAAAAAAACTTAGAATTATTTATGTTGCTTATTTCAATATTTTATCGATGTATTTACTCGGTTCGGGGCTCTACATTACGGAACCTGATATATAGCTTTTTCCATGAAACAAGAACAGGGGTGAGTTACTTACCTACTATCTGTCCGTCAAAACCTTATATCTACAGAGCAAATGAATTTACCGTTCTAAAAATTTTTTATTTTAATTTTTTTATCCTACTAACGTGGCAGATAAGCATACCACCACCTGGCCCACCTGATGATAAGTGGTCACCGTAGCCTAAAGACGCCTGTAACACCAGAGGCACCACTTGCGCGTTGACAACGCTTTAGGAAAGGAAGTGGGAAGGAGAAGGAGCGGGAAGGGGGAAAAGGGTGATTGGGCGGTTTGGGCCTCCGGCACTCTCACTCACTGAACGAAACACAACAGTAGGAATACTGCTATTTCACGTCGATATTCTGTGAGAGGGTAGTCCTTCCCCGGTCAAGCCGGCCCTTTCATGCTGAAATCAGCGAGGCTCTACTACTACTGTATAATCTACAAAAGATGGTAGGTAATACATTTTGTACAGCATCGCAATATTAAAATGTAGGTTGGGTGAGATGTAAATAATTCTGAGCAGTGCTCCCAGGCATAGGCTGGCACCGCTTAGAATAATTTTATTTAAGTACCTGCTGTGTGTATGCCGGTTACGCGCACCCGTTCTGTAAGATATCCTGTAGCTCTCCGTTCTCTTTGAGGAAAAGTTCACAGAAGACTTAATGATTATAAACCTCACATAACTCAATCTTCACTTCTAAGACATAACAACAGCTTTTATAAATATACACCTTAAAAAGGTTACCTACTTACTTAGTTACAAACTTGCTTTTATACGATCAGAACGTGGATCAGAATTATTGTTTCACGCATAGAAATATCATCTCATGAAGCCTCGACGCTCATGTTATAAATAAATTACGCAACACGAAAATAGAGCTCAAGTTTAATATCACTTGATACACATCCACCGACTAGGTGGTCTCGCAGGAAGTATAGGTACCTATGTAGGTATCTATGCTTAACTTTGCGGCCGATCGTCAGTTCCCGATTTGTCTTCCGGGTAATGCGAAATAATATTGAGATTATCTTTTGTCCTTTTTAGGGTATCAATACCTAATTGATTCCTATTCGATAATAAAATTCTTAACAGCAATTTAAAGTCTGACTATACCCGATTGACAGCTACAGGCTCGTCCTTTACCATCCTACGTAATAATGTAAGTAAATAAAACATAACTGGCATGATATTTATATTACATTAGGGCCGCGGCCGGCGCTAACTGAGGTCGTGGCACGGCACGGCTGGGCTGTTTCGGTAGCCCGAAGGACGCTTTGATAAGACTCAGCATGCCGCGGCATGATGGAGTATACCGTAAAGTAATATAAATTCTAAACTCATTGAAATAAGAATAAAAATAACTTGTTCAGTAATAAAATGCCGTGCCGTGCCGCGACGTCAATCAGCGCCGGCCCTTAGTGTTCTATCTCTACCTTGGAGGCTACACAAGCGTGGCTCTGTGTTAGAGTTGCCAACCGTCTTGTTTTCCCAGGACATGTCCTAGTTTTTGTAGTGTCCCGGGACGTCCTGAATAATTTTTAAGTAGTGTACTGGGATTTTAAATTTTAAAATTTGCGCGCCTTGTTTGACTAGTGGGAGAATTTGAAAAATTTTAGCACATATTTGAATCCTACTCAAAAAGACGACAGCTTAAACGCCTTGTGGCTAACATATTTCAAGCAATGCATTTCTGAGGAACAGTATGCAGAACTACGGAAAGTGGCTGAATATGTATTTAGTATGCCGGGTCATAACGCTAATGTCAAGAGAGTCTTTTCCCTCATAAATTCACAGTGGCCAAAAGAAAGAAATCGATTACTGCCAGCAACAGTAGCTGCAATCATCAAAACTATATTGTATAACATAGATATGAAGTGTGACCAATTTTATGATTATTTGTTAATACTGAAGGAAATTGAGATTGAAAAGTATAGTAAAAATTAATAAGTTTGTAATATTAGAATTTATTAGATACTATAACTATAATAACTAAGTTTAAAAATTTGTTTCAGACTACAGTGTTTGTGCTATATTTTAATTATTAAAAAAATTAATACCTGGTTTTTAACTCGTATAATTTTATTCAAATACTTTTATTAAAAAATATGACTATTTTAATTACTTGAATTTCATTTCAACTATTTTCACTACATATTAATTTAACAATTGCAACTCTCTTACTGCATCCTGTTTTTAAAATGAATTGTCCTGGGATTGCAACTTCAAATCCTGGTTTTTTAAATTTGGGGTTGGCAACCCTACTCTATGTGTATGTAACGTCTACAAAGTGAATATTGATAAATACGAATCCCGTTAATCACTATCACTAAGTACATATTATGAAGTCCCCCGCCGCGTCTGTCTGTCTGTCGTATTTATGCGGTTTTCAGCAATAGACAGAATGATTCATGAGGAAGGTTGGTGTATAATTTGCTACCCGTACGAAGCCGGGGCGGGTCGTATGTATTTATTAATTTTAGTCATATTTTCAGCATTTTTGACATAATTTTGGTAGAAATGTCGTATTTTCGATATCAATGAAGTGTTACTACAACTTCTTTTTTTGATCTGACACTTAAACGTAGCGTTTTATATGCTGTTCGAGAATATACAGCATAATACACAGTGTGTTGCAAAAGCGTTACGCAGCCACGAGTCCGTTGTGTAGTGAACGTATTCTTATCCCATTAGAGATGTGCGATCGTATGTTCTCATCGAAAGCATGTACTTTGGTTCTCCAAAGATTGGATAGATCGATACTTACGTAAAATAACAATATGACTGCATGGATGGCGTAGTGGTTTAGGCGGTCGCCTCGCCACTGCCGCCGCGCCGAGTATTATAGGTTCGAGCTCCACACGGAACAAAAAATTGAGCGATCCGCAAATAGTTTTAACGAGTCTGGCTGTTCTTTATGTCCGTTGTTTAAATGTTTGAAAAGTGACCCGCGACACAGGAATTTATTCTAGTGCCACCTTATTAAAAATATTTATATTGTTTTTAGGGTTCCGTACCTCAAAAGGAAATAACGGAACCCTTGTAGGATCACTATGTTGTCCGTCCGTCCGTCCTTCCGTCTGTGTGTCAAGACCCTTTATCTCGGGAACGCGTGGAGGTATCGAGTTGAATTATATAAGTAAAATTAATAATTATAATTTGTTATATTGGTAACTATGGATGAAAAAACGGCGTCTGCCCTGAATACTCGACTAGCATCAATTGAATGGGCAGACGATGACTCGCCAACTTACTAAATGGGCCCCCTGAATAGCCACCATAGGCATACAAGCCAGCAGCAGAGGGCAACACCGGCGCGAGGCTAGGGGTGTCGAGCTGTGCGGCGCTGGTTTCACCCTCACGGGTCTCGTGACAACGGAGACCCAGAGCGGGATTCCCCGTAGTTATGCCCTTGAAAATGACACTTCAACCCCCAAGCATGTAGTTCTAGCGGCCTCCCTCTGACCGGCCGACCAAGGCAAGCCAGAGTTGAGGGTCCTAAGGGCGCTCTTGAAGTTCCACCCCAGCCAATCAGTAACGGCAAGTGGGGGACGAGTCCCTAACCGACTCTCTGTTGCATTCAGGACCGCAGTGTCGTCACTCACATTCAGCTCGCCACAACCTGCCCTGCGGTTTGTGCGCTTTTATTTAACCTGATGATACTTTTTTGTTTATATCACAAGGTGAAGGTGGAAGTTTAAAAGCTAGTGTACTGTGCCCTCCGATATCGCGTTAGTCTAATGAAGAGATAACGACTGTCCCAGAGGGGTTATTATTATTATTATTATTTCGACTCTCTCAAGGGAATCAAAATTTCTAGGGTATTTTCCGTTGACCTAGAACTATGTAATTTGGCAAGTAATACCGTCTTATACTACAAGTATAGGGAAAAGTCTTAAAACTATATATTTGTTATTAAATCATAAAAAACCAGCATGTATGATTTATGTAAGGAACGGCCGGCAGTCCAAATTTACAATTGAGTTAACCGTGTCATGTGGGGTATCGTATGAAAGGGCTTAATTGGCACAAGCTTAAACAGATTTTTAATTATTTTTATGATGTATTGTATTCGATTTATGACGAAGAATAAAATAAAACCTTTTGCCTTATTTTTAAGTATAGGTAGGTACCTAATAATACCTATAAGTTTGTACGGAACCCTTGGTGGGCGAGTCCGACTCGCACTTGTCCGGTTTTTTCTGTTTACACATCACGTAGATACTGAATGTTGGATACATCCACAATACAAATGTAATAACTTCTTTATTTACCTTTAGAATACTTTCTTTATTTTTTTACTTAAATACATTGACATCGCAGATACAATACAATACACTTAATCACGCAATTTACAAGAAAAATCTATAAAACGCTGTAAGTTTGAACCTAATTAAAGCATTTGTTCCACCGCAGACAAGATAGCGATTGGCTTAAGAAACGTAGAAATTGCGTACAATTACATGAAGATAACAGAGAATCTGAAGGTTTTTCAATAATTAATTATTTACTATTTCATGTCCAAACTCTAAATACTTTTTTATACTAGATTTTGCCCGCGAGTTTGCTCGCGTGATTGTAGGTTAGGTTAGGTTAGTACCAGTACTTTTACCTGGATAAAAGGTAACCTATGTCCTTTTCTATTCCCCTGGCATCGTGTATGCGAAATTTCATGATCATCTGTCAAGTAGGTAAGGCGTGAAAACGTAACAAACAAATAAACTCACTTTCACATTTATAATATTAGTTAGGATTAAGTAATAGTAAATTACTAATATTCACATTGGACATAAAATAGTTCATCATAGCGAAAAGAGCTATCAAAGAAAACCTTCCTCGTCTATCGCTACAAAAACGTTTATGTAGCGGTCAGGATACCTACATTCGTACATCGTTCAACTCGCTTTTTATGGAGCATGTGTTATGTAAGTAGGCACCAAACTTACGACTGTAAATAATGAAACCTACCTAATTATTCAATTAAGTGAAATAACCCGATGCATTCGTTAAAATGCCTCTTTCAGTATTTATTTACCTTTCTCCAAAACTTTATCAGGCACGCTACACCAAAGAATTTTTAATTACGTCATAATCCGATAAAATGAATGGTAACTAATTTCCTACACCTAGTAGTAACATAGGCATGCGTTACCAACGAATATACATTCGTAGCGACATAAATATTATAGCATGGGTACATACAGGCTTACACGTAGATATACCTATACTCCATTTGGTTATATAGGTACTTAACTAAAGATAAACAATAAAATGGCGGCGTCCAGGGCTGTACAAAATTGTAATAAGGAGTGAAATGAATATACCTATCTTTTATAGTGACTTTATAATTTTTAATCTGAATCAGATGAAGAACAATCACTAACACTTATATCACTGGTGTCACCAATGATTTTAACTAAATGAAACATCTTCTGCTCCTCTTTCATTATATGATACCCGGTTCGGGATCACTCATTTTAACAATTAAAAATAGCAACAACACAACTAACAATAAATAAAAAACAACTAACAAATATAACAATAATTAACAGAATTTACGACAAATACATAAAACTAACGAAATTAAAGCCAACAGAAACTGTCACGAATGGCGTCGGGTTACCCGACTAAGTGTAATATCGGTCAAATATGTTGCGCTCTTCCTCGCAGTACTCTGCGAGGAAGCGCGGCAACATATTTGACCAATATTACACCTAAAAAAACTGGTATTCGAAACAATTTGAGAACAAAACTGAGAAGCTTTTGTACGTAGTAGACTTTTGTTTACTCTACAAAACTGATAAGTAGTAACTTCTCAGTTTTGTAGAGTAAACAAAAGTCAACTTTTTTACGTAGTAGACTTTTGTTTACTCTACAAAACTGATAAGTAGTAACTTCTCAGTTTTGTAGAGTAAACAAAAGTCAACTTTTTTACATAGTAGACTTTTGTTTACTCTACAAAACTGAGAAGTAGTAACTTCTCATTTTTGTAGAGTAAACAAAAGTCTACTACGTACAAAATGTTTTGAAGACCAGTCTTTTTAGATTCTTCATGGTAGGCACATTGAAATGCTTTATGACATCATTATACATTTTAATATAATTAAGCGTTCGCAAGCTTACGAATTAATAATTAACATTTAATATTAAACAAAGTAGTTAAATATACTAGAATATAAGAAGCAAATGTGGTTTTAAATAATAAAATAATATATTTAAGTTACGTTTTATTTTGAAATGAAAAATGGCCCTATAAAAGAACCTTTTTATGATTTGTTTACCTTTAGTTAAGTACCTAACCAAATAGAGTATAGTTATAACACAGTCGATGATTTGAGCAAATATTATGATTTAGAGTTTAGACTATGTAATTATGCAACATGTTAATCACAGACAATTTTCGAGGAATGAGTAGATAGACAACTTGATACTATCTAACAAATATGTACCTACCTATAGGTAATAGACTTGGATATACCTACATTTATGTTCTAAGTAGCTAGCTATGGTCTTCTGGCCTTACTCGCGATGAAATACATATTTTAAAAGGTAATTAATACTTATATAGATGTATATGTACAAATCGCAAAAGTCTAAAAACGTTCAGTTTGCTATGAGTTAATAACCCTTGTCAAAGATGGCGCTGCGCCGGCGTGCTTTTTAATATTCTGATTACTATTTGTCAAAATTCTCGGTACCAGCGCTGTTATAAGATGCAAATATCTATGAAATCTCCATCTATAAAAAATTTCATTTTGAATTTAGGTAGGTATCTATTACATAATGCGAGCTATATATAATATATTCGTACTTTAATTTTACACCTATTAAGATACGGGATCTACCTATTCTGTAAGATCTCATTTTTGAATTCGCTTCTGATTAGAGTAAGAAGTAACTATGCTATTCATATTAGTTCATTTACAAAATATTTTCTGTAGGTATGCAGCAAGGAACACATGTCATTGTACTATATCGGTTTATATTATTTTCTAATGGAAAATGCATGTTGATGTTACATATTGGCCGTGTTGATAGTCTTCATACACATACAATCGAAGAGATTTTGCTCCAGATTTAAAAAAGCCACTTACCAGTATAAAACTGCGTGAACGGAAATAACGTTAATCTGTACCGAAGCTCTTCGGTACGCTTACATGTATTTCTTATACACGATCAGTGTATTGGTCCGGGTCAACAGTTTTTTGTCTACTCTGAGTAGCATTTTATGGCTCGCATTTACTTGTGTCAACAAGGTGCTATTGCCACTTCCGTTTACTAACTTTATTTATTAGTTGGTACGTGTACCTACCTATATAGAATAGTGCACGTGTAGGAAAACCCTTATTTGAAGATGAATGAAGTAGGTAATAGTATAAGTATGCAACCGTTTATTAAGTGGTATAATAGCATAGATATTTAAAAAACGCGAAACGTTTTAGAACCTCCTCTGACATCTTCGTATACGTAGACTTACCGCCTAACATTTGTGATTAATCTCTTCTATACAGTCATAATATAAGTACAGGTGACAGTTGGAAAATAAAAAGCTATTGGGGACGCATAATAATCTTTGATTGTACCTAGTTAGGTCAGCGAAAATATTCTAAGTCTATGAGTTAGGTACTTATGAGACAAAATTATACGCTGTGTTCATAGGTATTTTACCCAATGTTACATAAGTACACCATTGATTATATTCTTATGGTTCAGACTTCTAAAAACTGGCTATTCATCGAACATTAGACAAAGTTGAGGTATATAGTTATGTTTAATAAATGTGATAAATATCCGATATATGCAACGAAATTATACATCATATTAGATATATCACTTTCATAATCATAAATAAACGTTGCAAATCTGATCCATACTATTTTATGATTAATAAATGCACTTGTGTTTACAATTTGAACTAATAAGCAGAGCAATAAATAAGGTAAGACCTTTCGTTAATAATCCAGCTATTTTTCGAACAATTGCACTTTAACTATTTAATAGAGGATTTTGTTGTGACAACTTAATAATAGAAAAGTGTCCCAATTAGGACGTTTTATACCCTTTTTTTACACTTGTAACCTAGCAGTTTTCTTCTATATACAATATCAATCCTTTATATAAAGACTAGTCATTGCTCGCAGCCTCTCTCGCATTAATGTAGATTTTCCTTGTGTCCTTGTTTATCCTCCTGACAACGTGTATGCGTAATATCATGATTATCGGTTGAGAATTTACTTCATACATTACCGACATTTTAGTAAATTTTTCGGTCGGCAAGTCAAATGTTCACACAACGTTTGTATAAATAAGATATCATGTAAGAGGTACCTAATATTATTAATGAATAGTGTATATACTTCTAAAATATGTAAGGTGCGCTACGTCTTTAAAAATGCATCATTGGTATCGTGTTGTGCGGAACCGTAATTGAATATCATTTAGGTACAATAAATGCACATCAAAAGTGTACATTAGATATAAGTTATTATTATTCTTCTTACTAAAGTGGCAATATAATTGAAAATATTACTGTCGCAAGGTAATCATTAAAACCATCCATGCCCCCAAGTGTTGCGGATTATATCCCATACAGATCTATAGAGACTTGTCCCGAGTCTGATGGTTCTTTGTGTCCGTTGTTTCAATGTTTGTAAAGCTCTCCGCAACACAGGGATTATCCCTAACAAGGAAAAAGGGGCTTTTAAACTAAATAATGAATTAAATGGTCCCAACACATGTGTACGAAATTTATGGTTGCATTACATTCAAATACTTAATTAACTAGTAAGTTATATAACTACATCCCAGGGAAGCGTCACTCAAAAGCTTTGAATGAACAAGACAAAAGAATCCCACCAAAAACATTTTCATGTAAAATGTTGCCAAGACGAGACCTGACCCGCACTGTCAAAAAGTTATCAGATCTCATGTACAGCCAAGCTTCTAACTTAACACGGCCTAACCCTACAAGGCCTAACTTCAACAGTATTAAACTATTGTATAACAGAAAAGTAATGAACAGTGGATAAATTATTTACCTTACGCCCATGTGAATGTAGCGAAATGGCCAAGCCACATATTTTGACTAAGGTGTAGAGTTTGTGAAGTTAGGCCTAGTAGAGTTAGGGCATGTAGAGTTAGAAGCTTGGCTCTACATGAGATCTGATATCTTTTTGACAGTGCGGCATTTCTTTAGCCGATTATTTTTATATCTGCGGTATAAAAAAGTTCTACATCACATAACCTCCTACCTCAAAAACGTTGTTAAAACCGCAGTGGCAGCTAGTATTACATATCTTTCTAATAAATATTCTTGTTCCGTTTGACATTTGATCGAGTAGCATAAGTATCTCAGCACCTGCTTCTATCGAATTTTAATAGGTACTAGATATTAATATATTTGGCATTAAGCTAGACACTTACTGAGGCAAACCTGTCATCTATGTCTGTGTCCTAATAGCTAAAGAAAACTGAATTACTATGTAACCTATTTTTAATTAAAAATAGATGGTACTCAAAGAACCAAATCCATTCTTATTCGATAAATACCTCATATCACCTACAATGTATAGAAATGTCAGGGAGAAAGATCATTTTTCCTTTTCAACGACACGAGTGTACCCCAGGGTAGTATATTAGGCCCGCTGCTATTGTTTAATTACATGCCTGACAACATCAAACACAAATGTGTACATATTATATTTACGTAGGTTATTGTAATCAAAGGTTCCTAATAATAAAACGAAGCTAAAAATTAATTTGTTACAAGTCTAGATACACATGCTCACTTACATGTAAATTGATTTTAAACAACAATGCTTTCATTTATAACATTAGGTAGCTTATACCTGTGGTTACGTCCACATCACTTTCATATTTATAATATGTATTAGTAGGCTGAGTAGGGTAATACGACGCACTTATTATCGAAGTAGCAATCAATAGAGAATTTTACAGTTGAAAATTAAATACATATAGTCGCGCTTTGCGCAAAACCAGATTATAGATATGTACAATTACTGAACCATATCTGAATCGTACGCAACATTATGGACCATATCATAGTTATATCTCATCATTACTTCGCCATTCATTGGTTCGTTGTTTTCTGTTGTGCTATACAACGAATCAACACGTTTGTAGAAACTTGGGGTTCATATCAATATTCAGCTAAACCGTGCTTTGCTATGATCTACGCTTCTCTTAATTATATTGAGAAAACAAGTAATACGTGCAGAGCTTTATATGGCTGTGTTTCGTTTAAAACATACTAAAGAGAACAGAGATCACACGATATGTTCACTCACCGCACCGTCAAACCGCTTATTTTATACAAGATTTTGCCTGCAGCTTCGCTCGCGATAATGTTGATTTTATCAGTAAACTTCCATCTCTCGGGCACAGATTTTTTACAGGATGGTAGGAACTCTATTTCCCCTTATCTAACCCTGACAACGTGTTCATTTGCAAAATTTCATGATGATCGGTCAAGTAGTTAAGGGCGTGAATACGTAACAAACAAAGATATTCATATTCGCATTGAATATATTAGTAAGGATTAACCTGTCAATTGTTAGGTTGTCAGATATTATTGCAAACCTATTGTGTCTAGCCGCTGGTGTGCCGCTGCAACTCAATTGATAAACTAGATGTGAGATGATCTGTACTGTACCCAGTAACGTAGCACACTTGCTGTGGAAACTGTAGTACACAACAATGGCGCAGCTCAAAGGTATTGGTACAAACAAAATGTAGTACAAAGTATATAAATTGTATGTAAAGTCTGTCATATTTTATTTTGTTTTTAACTGTCAATATTGTTTCTTTTTTTTTAACTATTGTGTGCTGAGCTATTTTGTTTTAATGTTTTCTGAAAGGTTGTACTGCAATTTAAGAGGGAATCTCGTCGTTAAATTTAACATTTAGCGAATATTATGTATAATGTTACTGAATTACCACTGATTAATTAAAAAAAACAGCATTAGAAAGATAGCTTACCTAAGCATAGTACAGCATAGCTCAATGTTTGGTATGGCGATACTTCGCATCTACATTAAGCTTACTAAACATTACTGGATAAACAACATTCAAAAATTTAGTGGCATTCGATTTTTTAACTTTGCTGAGCACTGCATAGCGCTTCATAACTCACTGGTGTGTAGGTACTGTATGGCGATACTTAGCATCTAAATTAAGCTACTTAACTGAAACATAACTAGCAAATAGAACTTTTAAACAATATAACATTCGATATAGTAAAACCCCTAAAACAGCAAAATGTTATTAGTTGAGGACAAAACGTTGTATCTACCTACATATTAATTGTAATATTTATTAAATTTATGTCAATAATCTGTCAAACAATTTGTAGATATGTGTAACATTTTCTAATTTATATTACTTTAGTATAGATAGACTGTCGCGGTGGCGCAGGGCTAGCTCGGGTTCGATTCCAGAGCCAGTCAAAGGTTTCTCTGTCGACAAAATCTTATTTGGTAGACCGGAAGCTACTGTGCTGTCAATAGATGTCAAAAGACGTTGTGTCTTTTAGTTTAAAATTAATTTAACAACTTATTTTGGTTTTTTCAATTTGTCTTCTTATGAAACGATAACTTTCTAATGTAAAATGTTTTGAAGAGTGAATTTCATTGTTTTTGAAGACGACACATACACCTACCTTTTAATAATAATTGCCCAATAATGTGACAATAGAGGGTTGAAAACATGCGCTGTACCTACTAATTAATTAACTTGTGACCAGACGCTTTTGTTACATGCTGTATAATATAATACCAAAACAACATGTTTAGTAGGTTACCTAAATGGCGATACCCATAAGTCAGAGAAGTCTAAAGAAATCTGTTGTGTGGCGATAGCTACACATTTTCAATAAGCTATCTAGATAAGTTAAAGACAATGGGCTCCCCAGTACCTACCTATAGCCTGTTGTTGCCGCCATTTACCTATATGGAGGACTTCGAGGCTCGAGCATTGCAGACTACCACCATCACACCCAGTATTTATAAGAGGTAGGTATGTAGAAGGGACTTCGAGGCTCGAGCTTTGCAGACTACCACCATCACGCCCAGGATTTATAAGAGGTAGGTATGTAGAAGGGACTTCGAGGCTCGAGCTTTGCAGACTACCACCATCACGCCCAGGATTTATAAGAGGTAGGTATGAAGATGCTACTTTTACAATATTACCACCAGGGGCCTGTTTAATAAACGTGACAATGATAGGTGACAGATGACAATCCGACAATTTGACATATTTTTGTTTAATAAAGATTATCAATGACAAATTTGTCTCTGTGGAAAATCTACAGATATATCGACTTGTCGTAACAATTTGACACATTTCTATTTAATACACAATTTCCCTTGACAGGCGACAGGTGACAACTTGTCCGGAAAAATTGTCCAATTTGTTTTATTAAACACAAAATTGTCATGACAGGTGGACGTATTTGTCGATATGTCAGATATTTTCGACAGTCAGTCTACAAATAATTAAAAATCTACGCTAATTACGTCGTCGACAGATAGCAGTAGTAGTGAAGATGAATATTTGGTACAAACTGCACGACGTCCCACATTTAAACCAAGAATTAGCTCTTCTCTTAATATTCTTAGAATATTCATAGAACGGTTTCGAGTAAGTAAAACTACCGTTGAATTCTTAATAAATAAAATTGGATATTAACTTCAGCACACAACAAGAAGTTCTTTCATATTATGCATAACTCAATATTGTGTTGTGACTGTGTGACAAATATATGTCAATTACCATGACAATTGAGTCGGAGATATTTTCTTAGAGACTTGACAGGTAAAACCTGCCTGACAATTGTCGCCTTTATTAAACTGGGGTTTAGTCTGACAATTTTGTCAATTTGTACTTTTCGCATTTAGAATTAATTGTGATCTTTATTAAACGGCACTTGTCGCGACAATTCGACTTATATGTCAAAAAGTGACGATATCGTCGGATTGTCACGTTTATTAAATAGGCCCCTGATAGTGTAAATGCATTCCTAAAACATCTTAATTCCATTAATAACAACATACAATTTACTTAAGGTACTTAAACGGTGATCCTCACCACCATTCTAAACAGCTAGGTAGTTACTTACCGTGGGAATGTCTTTGTTTCAGAGAGCCCACGGGATCTATGACAAAAAACACCTGAAACACTGAGCTTCAACATGTCAAGCAAGTGCCTACTGCAAGACAACAAGATCCAACAGCCGCGCCGCCGCCGTCTCAGATCCCGAGAAAAGCCAGCCACTGTCGAGCGCCAGCCTGCAATTCTGCCATATGTAAGGGTGTCACTGGCAAGATTGGCTACAACTTGAAGCGAGCTTCAATCAACACATAGGTACTTCAAACCGCCAACGAAGATAAGTCAATTTTTACCATTCGTCAAGTGCCAATTACTCTTACAAGATGCAGGGGTCTATAAAATATATTGTGACTGTGGACTCTCATATATTGGCCAAACCAAGAGAAAAATAGGCACCCGCATAAAAAAACATATAACTCATGTTAAGCACCAACGCTCGTTGAAGTCTGCTGAATGTTAACACGTGCAACAAGGGACCAACCTTAGAGTATACATACTCTAAGGGACCAACCATTACCTACGATTTGACAAACCACAGGTACTCGCTAAAGAACACCGATTCCTTGATTCTTCTCGATGCTTCGCGAGGCTATTTAAATTAAAATACATCCTTATTTCAATAGAGAAGATGTTTGGAATGTACCACCAGCTTGGGATCCAATAATTCAAATAGTCAAACCCAAGAAGAAGCAAAACACGGCCAGACTTCATGAAGTCTGGCTGTGTTTTGCTTCTTCTTGGGTTACTTACTTTGAGCTCATTCTGCGTAAATTGAAACACAAATGATTAAATTATGTTCGGGTACTTTGAAATAACTACACTTCATAACATTGAGACAACTACCATCTTGGTCTCCCTGTGACCAATAGCTGCTGTAAAGCACACGAAATGTCGGGAAAAGTGTAAACTTAAATATAAACAGTTTTAATTAATTTAAATAGCTTAAATTGTAGTATAGTTCAATAATAGTAGTGTTATAGTTCAAAATTATGTAATAAAAGTGTTTTAAAATAAACAATGCGACCTAATCCGTGTACCTAAACTAGTTAAATTTCAATGTATAACATTCGCGTAAACGTAAGATAATAAAGGAACTACCATAAATTATTGAATGGCGCTTACATTTTTTGTTGATCATCAATTACATTTAAATATGTGCTAAAACAATAGGACAATAATGAATACCCTTAGGTTAAACATAATGTAAAAGTAAAAGTTTTATAACACCAAAGAGAGCTTAGTGGTATAAAAATATAACTAAAATCTGACCTTAATTTAAGCAGTTGCGACAGCCAATAAATGACTTTTTTGTACCTATGCAGTGTTGACTGCACGGATGCCATAGAGGTCGCCTCGCCACTGCCGCTACGCGGATTGTTGTGGGTCCGATCCCCACACGAGACAAACATTCGTGTGGTCCATAAATTGTTGTGCCGTGTTTGGGTGTTCTTTGTGCCCGTTGTCTGAATGTTTGTCTGTTGTGCGGAAGTTGTCTTTCTAATGACGAAAGAATAATCGCACTATCGCACCTATCTGTCGTAATTTCTGTACACCATATTAACTCAAATCGTTGAAATCAACTACCTGAATACTGCTTTAGCATCTACACCTTTCAGATCAATAGATACGCTGACATCTACGACGCCAATATAAAAAAATAATGGTCCATATCAAAACACATTTACATCCATATAAATGAAAATTAAAATGTTCTTCGTTAGTAAGCGAATAACATAAGGCAGGCCGAAGGGAGGGACTATTATAAAAAAAATATCAATTTTGTTTAATAAAGTGCAATGTTGTTAGCAAAAATATAGTTAAGTTACGGATTCTAAGTTCGAGTATCACAATAAAATTACTTAGTTATTTATTATAATTTATTTTGTGTTATAAATTATAATCATGTTCTAGTTTAGATAACCATAATTTCCTATAATCACTAGTTAAGCCAACGCAAACAGAAGACGTTTTATTTAACACCAGTTAATTAAAGTATCGATATACGTAATATAATGCGGCCTCGATGACTTAGTGGTTAGTGTAGCCGACTGCCACGCCTGAGGTCGCGGGTTTGATTCCCGCACAAGTCAAACATTTGTGTGCATGAACATGGATGTTTGTCTTGGTCTGGGTGTTTCTATATATAATATGTACGTATTTACAAAAAAAAAGTATATATGTATGTATGTTTATCCATTGTCTAGTCACCATAGTACAAGCTCTGCTTAGTTTGGGCTAGATGGTGTTATGTGTATATGATAGAATATTATTATTATTACATAATAGCATATATATATAAAATAATATCAGCATTTAATAATCATCTACACTAATCAAATTGAACTCCATGCGTTGAAATCAACCACCTCAATACTGATTTAGTAGGTATATACTATATATTCCTACTAAATCAGTAGAATATAGTGTATATAACATACACCATATTCCAGATCAACATACCAACATAATACAAGAAGAATTCCACAAAGTAGTACAATGGGCCTCCTATTGTTTTTATTATCCTTCTAATATCACAAACCACCACAGTATATTTTTCGCCGGTAACATTTGTATAAAGTTTATACAGAATTAAGGCATTACTAGAATGTAAGTATATTTATTCCTAAATAGTATTTCGAATCGATTTCCTAGACGACAACTCTAAAATTATTGTTTGTCCAAAATGGATTGAATCAAGTCGCAGCCAGCCAGCCTCTTCGGCCTCAACAGGGACCACCACACGTCTGCAGCGAACGCGCAGCCTGGTCTTTCCTACGGCCTCACCAGCGTCAAGGCTCAACCCACTGCACACACGGTCCACGCAAGCAGGGCTCTTCACTCGCCGTCTACGCAGCAGCCAGCCACGACGCAGCAACTACGCAGCATCAACCCCGACTCACTGTTTGACTCACTGCAACGCAACAACCTCGACCACTAGGGCACACGCACCTCTCACCGCACATCGACCTGACTCACTGAAGTCTAGCGGCATACAGTTCCGACTCACTGGAACTAGCGGCATCATTCACTGGCACTGGCAACGTTCTTCAACAGCATCGACAGCTGTCTCATCAAAACTGATCGACCTCCGGTCTTGGGAGAGAATTGGCGACTCCGCACGGCGGAATTTCTTATTCCGCCTGCATCTAACAGATGGCGATACCATCTCGCTTAACATGACGTCATACTATTCCGCATAGCACAAGTGGAGTTTACACAGCGACTAAGTACCCATATACACAAGCTTCCGACATCAACCGTCGGGCCGCGGCCCGCCAGGCACGAACAACCAGCCTGGTCGGCGGATCCTCCCTTTGTGTTGGAGGGACATCACACCCGGTTCCTCCACATCCAAAATTATCACATATTATGTAGATATGTATTAAAACTATATCTACTCAATTAAAAATAATGTATGTAGTTAAGTTTACTTTTCCTGTACTTTAAAAGTTTTGGAAAATATAACGCATATTATGATCACCGTATTCCAAAAGTTGATGTCGTATTAGGATTATTGATGATTTTGCTATTAAAAACATACGTATTCAGACATATCTCTGTTGTTATATAGTAAGCAACAAAAGTACCTTCTAAGTTTTATATACTTTATCATGAATGGTATGCATGGTAGATAGAAATGTACTATTGTTATTAATGTGGGTCGACTAAATGTCAGCGGCATGAGACAAAAGTATACTTATATTCTGTTTGTAACGCACTGTCCTCTTCTCGCACATGCAATAACAATGCTTTAAGAGATGATGACGATTCTTCAGAAGTAATAAAGTATTATAATAGTGTTGGTTCAAACTAATAACAAAATTTTGTATTCGGGCAAGTGCATATCCTTTTTTTTATTGATACGTTTTATATTCGAGTTATAAACACATTTGAAATTAAACTTCTGCTTTTGTACCTGTAACTGTGACTTTTGAAAAAGAGTCGAAATGTCAGCCATAGTTTTAATAATATACCAGTTTTTAAATAGGCAGTACTAAAATACTCCAAAGTTGTAATTTATAAACCGTAATAAAAACGTAGGAAGTACTTTAATGCTTACCTATGTGTATCCAATCGTAACATTATAATAATATTCTACCACATACACACAACACCATCTAGCCCAAACTAAGCAGAGCTTGTACTATGGTTAGGTACTAGACAATGGATAAACATACAAATATACTTTTTTTTTGTAAATACATACATAGAAGCACCCAGGCCAAGACAAACATTCATGTTCATACACACAAATGTTTGAATTGTGCGGAAATCGAACCCGCGATCTCAAGCGTGGCAGTCGGTTACATTGACCACTACGCCATCGAGATTCGCGTAAATATAAGACAATATTATACATTCTCGGAATTGAAGGATAGAAGTACCTAATCATAATATCATAATTATAATCATAATCTAATTATGCTAACTTCATAACAATTTGCCAAAGACTTTATTTAAGGAGTCTTAATTACAGATGTATTTTTTACATGGCAATATCTACCTACGGCTTAGTCCGGTAGAAGTGGCATACTTATGTCGAGCCTCTTTACTATCTTCTATATTAATATACATAGATCATGACAATATTTTCTGGTGATAAATGTCTTACCCGATATGTACTTACCTATCTGTTCCTACCATATTCAGTGTATAAAAAAGGAGCTACAGACTATCGGAATCAAACTTTAGCACCGACGGACAGAATACTGCTTACGATACTACTCTACGCCTTCAAACAATTATACATATTTTTTTAAGGTCCATACGTTTAGCATTGCGAAACGCGACTAAAAAATATTGAAATGTTACTTAGCTGCTCAGATCGGATAAAGACTAAAAGCTGCAATTATACCAGCTCGCAAGCGCAAAAATGCTTCTACGTTTTTTTTAAGATTCTTTCACACTACGGTAGTGCTGTGCTACCTTGTATCGCGACAATTTTACAAACATAGATATATTTAACGGAGACAAAGTAGGTACCTACTTTCAGACTCAGAAACATTTTTGTGGATATACAATAATCGTCCCGTGTAGGATTTGAACCTACAACATTCGGTGGGTTAGACAACGGTGAGACGACCGGTTACTCGTTAGTCGGTTTTTGCGACATATTATACGATATATTCATTACAGCTATAATTTAAATGCACAAAGGTGTTCAAAACGTCTTTAATTAAATTTTAATAATACCTTTAAAAATAGTTACAATATACCTACATATTATTCCTATTTAGATCCATGCAGTAGAAGCATTTAATTTAAAAAAGACATTGAAATAATTACTTTGAAGTAGATATCGTACAAACCACAACCGGAATATGTTATTTTTTATATATAGAAACTATTAAAGAATCGGATCATTCGAATGGTCAAGTGAATTAATTGTAATCGAATGTTTGTGTTGTCTTATTGTTGATTGATTACAGCATCAAAGTTAAAAATCGGTAACAATTCCTACGGGGCACGACATTAGAAAACACACTATTTATTACAAAGTTCCCCTTGAATATCTCCATACCAAACAACAAAATGTAATCAACGGTTTAACAAGAAATGTTATCATCCCATCTTTAAGGTTTATAATTTTAAATTAAGATTGACAAGAGTTACCTCACTTTTCTTGCAGGTGTTCTGTCTTGTCTTGTCTTGTTCGTTTAATATTTAATGCTAAGGTGGTAATATTAAAACCTAACCAGTAATTATTTTTAAGCACTCTCTTGACTGCCGCTGTCCAGTAATAAATACTACAATATCGATTATGTCATATTTTATTAATCGGACATGCGACCTATTAATATCATAAGCTTTTAGATGATTAAATTATGTATATATGTACCCTGCTGAATCTATAAAACAGGTGAAAACTTTCAGTTTATGAGCCCAGTAAATATTATATACACCTATTCGAAAACAAGTATTTGGTCCAGGAAAGTAATTAACTGGTTTGCCTTTCCGGTTTAATATTTTCTGGCAAATATAGCATTTGCTCTTCACTCTCAATCATCCGTTTACATATCAAACAATATACGATAACGCTTTTCTAACGCAACTTATTTCTATTTACAAAAAATTCAATAAAACCTCTCAAAAGCTAGGTCGGTAAGTACCTACTTATATTATCACGTGCGACGTTTTTACACTTATCTAAACACACAACAAGTACTGGTCGTTATGTTTTTTACATGTGTTTTATATTCATAATCCATAACCTAAGTGTTTCATCTACTATTTCAGTACAAATTCGTAATATTTTAATTCATTCACAAACCGACATATGAACTGACCTAGGGCTGTCTCTAGTTTGAGCCCGACATAACCTCTCCGCTCCTCTTTTCAGCGGAGAGGTATGCGTAAAAGCATTCCCACACGATAAAAAAAAAAAAAAAAAAAAAAAAAAGGGCTGTCTCTAGTTCTTACAAAGTAGTTACCTAAGCTCAATATCTAATCGGGTGTAGGATTTGTCAATTTTCTAAAAGGTTTCTATTTGGAATGAGTTGACCAGTCAAACAAAGCGGATATGTGCCAGTAAAGTCGACAGATGTGTGGACAATGGGTCAGGATATAGGACTAGGGTGAGGAGTGTCCGCGTAGGGGCAGTACGGTAATAAAGAGGCGGCGCCGCCCAAGCTATAGCTTGGGCGTGCGGCGCCCCACTTGTGGTGCTAGACAGAGAGGCTCTCGATATGCGGCGAGGGTGCGAGCAGGACGGCGAGCCGGGGGCGGAGCGCCGCCGCGCCGCACCACGCTCGGCGGCGGCGCCCACTCTACCGCTCATTCGTCTCTCGCTTAGCCTCCGCTATGTAAACCGGCCTTGTTGTGAATCTAAACAAAATCGGTCAGTCGTCGTTTTGTTGCCGTGAGAGCAACGCGTCGAAGGTTCCGCAATTTCGGGTCGAGCATGTTGCGTCAGTGAACGTAGACGATCAAGATGCACGCGTTGTTCGGTGAACAGAGTCCCTATGCGTACCGCGGTGGAGCCGCCGGCGGCTACTCTGCCAGTGTCACTCCCTATGCCTATGAACAATACCGCTACGGCTATGGCGCCCCGTACCTCCACCCCCATCAACAACATGTCGGTGCACCTAAAGACATGGTCAAACCACCATACTCATATATAGCGCTGATAGCCATGGCTATACAGAACGCGCCGGAACGACGTATTACACTAAACGGTATTTACCAATTCATAATGGAGCGATTTCCGTATTACAGGGAAAACAAACAGGGGTGGCAAAATTCTATCCGGCATAATTTAAGCCTTAATGAGTGCTTCGTGAAAGTGGCAAGAGACGATAAAAAACCTGGCAAAGGAAGTTATTGGACTCTAGATCCTGATTCCTATAATATGTTCGATAACGGTTCGTATCTGCGACGGCGGCGTCGTTTTAAAAAGAAAGATGCGCTGCGAGAGAAAGAGGAGGCTCTGAAGCGGCAGCAGCAGCTGCAGCAGGCGCAAGAGGCGCTCGCCGCGCAGGAAGCGCTGAGCGCGGCCGACGCGCTGGGTCAACAACGTGATGTAAAGCCGGACGTCAAACCGCGCATATTTGAGTGCCGGCCGAAACGAGAACCTGGCGCAGATTGCGCGCGATATGACAAACCGGTGGACACACTCGACGACTTCAGTGAGCCTCGACTGCCAGCCTCAGCGGTGTACTGTTCGCCTCAACCGTACTCTCTCGCCGCCGAGGAATTCCGCGCGGCCACATCAGGATGGTACGCGGCGCCTGAACCTCCAGCTGAACAGCTACCACCCGCCTTCCGTGACCTGTTCGAGCCACCAAGTTGTCAGCTGGCGGGCTACCGGGGCGGGTCGCCGGTGCCGGACGCTTACCGCGCTTCGCCACCACCGCACCACCACTACCGCACGCCCGCACCCTCCTACTACCACCATCAAGCGTGCGTTGCCGCCGCACCGGCTCCAGCTCACAAGTCCTACTGAGACACTGCCCTCAGGTGAGAATACTTGTTAACTTTGTTTGCTTGCGATTGGCGATTTTGTTTGATTGATATGGTTAGCGTTCGCGAATGCCGCTGTGCGAGTCGGTTGTACGCTCCGTCGCGGCCGTCGGGGGAGCGCCGGTGTGCATCGAGACACTTCGTGACGTGGTTGTGGTTGCAGGAGGCCGGCATCGCTCGGCGCCGAACGGATTTAGCCGCACGCGTCAGTTCCAGAGCGGATAAATATAGCGCAGTAGCCGGAGATGCCGTGGAGGCAAGTGGCGGCGCGTCGATAACCACTGTTTACAGATCGGCGGCCGACCCTGCCGCCTCCCGCTCCGTTCGCACCTATAGGTATGTCGAAATTCCACATGTGTTAGAATACTAGATGTAACAATAAGTGGTGACGGCAGCAGGGTGTGCGTGCGTGGCCCGGTGTGCGTGCGCCCGCGCCGCTGCCGCCGCCGCCGCCGCCGCAGACTTCACACGTCTCGATATATGATGCTTCACGGAAGTTACACAGTTCGCTTGTTTTGATTAGATCTGGACATACATTATCCAAAGAATTTGTGGCGTTATCTGGGTTAGATACGTTTGGAATATCTATCATAGAATTGTTTATAGATGTTTTGAGCGGTACGACCGGAAATCCCTATTTAAATTCGAATGGAATGCGTGTGCAAAAATCTAACTGTTGAATGAATACACCGTGTTTTGTTTATCACAAAACACATCCGAGATTAATATTTGTTTTGTTAACGTAAAATCTTGGAAATTTTTAAAACGAGCGTGCGTTGTTTCAAAGCTTTATCAGTCAAACAACTGACCATCTGGTGACCAAGTGTCGCAACCGCCAGAAAAAATAACAAAAGCGTGCATGGGAACTGCACAGTATTATACCAAAGAGGTTCAGAACACACGACCGAGACGGCGACGTCGACCAACCAATATCGATAATACATAAACCATTTCAGATGTCACGTCTACTTAAATTTACTTAGTTATTTAATAATAAATAATCTCATATGGCCTAATATCTAAATATGATAAGCTGATTATGTATAACGAATATAATTATAACAGTGGTGTTTTTAGTAAGTTTACTGTTCTTATTATAATAATGATATTTAAGTAGGTACTTTAAATTTAAACATACCTATTCGGTAGATGTTACTTGGTACCTATTTAGTTTGTTCCGCATTCGATCCTCATGTTTCGTCCCGAATGTAAAAATACGCATTCGCCCCAAAAATTGTTCCTCATTTATGCCCCGATATTTAGATAAATATTAATTTCTTATTTCTTAACGTAATTCCTATTTCGTCCCAAATCATGTTCCTTTTATGACCCTGTTTTTTTTTGTATAAGTAGCTGATTTTGATGTACCGTCAGCCGAATAATATTTTAAAATACCTTCTTGATCTCTCTGCAAAACTTTGGGCTTATGATTGCATGACATCACGAGCCCAACATAGAAAAGACTTAAAATAATGTTTAAACATGTTTTGTTATGCTAATCATATGCTCAAAATTTAGGACGAAAAATGAATAATTAAAAAAGAGGAGCGAATGAAGAACATTTTGGAATGTAGGACGTAATATAGGAGCGAATGCGGAACAAACAACCTATTTAGATGGCTTCTAAGATATTTGAAGATTTAGTTCACTTTAAAATAAGAACAGTAATCTTATCAGTCCTGCAGTTACAATTCTGTACCATCATACCTGCTTATAGCAGTGTTATTGTAATCTTACTTTATGAGACAACATGCGTGCTATACCAAGTGTTAAATATTACATAAAAGGAATATTGTATAAAGATCATGGTTATACATCATTTACCTAAAATATGTTTCATTATGTTGTAAAGTAAGCTTATAATAATACTGCTATAAGACATGATGGACGCAATCAAAGCTACCATAGCCATTCGATCACGACGTCGCTGCGTCGTCCTTACTTCGTCATTGTCGGTCTTGAGATAACTTATGTTAGCACATACATATATGTATAGGAGGAGCTTGTTTTAAAACTTTTATTTAGAATTATAATAATCTAATATCATTGAGGGAAAGGTAGAAGGAAAGCGCGGAAGAAGAAGGCCAAGAATAAGTTACATTAGTCAGATCAGAGAAAAGTAAGGTGTCATGTCGTACAGAGAAATGCAAGAAATGGCACTAGGCAGACAGATATGGAGAGACAAGCTCCACCGACAAGTCACTTAGACTTAAATAAGAAGAAGAAGAAGAAGAATATAATCAGAGATTTAAATCGTAACGGATTTAAATCTCTGAATATAATAAATAAAAAATGTTGCAAAAATATAGTTATTAATATAAAAGTTGGTAAAATAGCGCAGACGTTTATGGTATATTTATACTTACATATTGTCTTTTATTATTGTTGAGAGCTCATAAATAAAAAATGAGGAAGTAAATAATTATAAAACAATCTTACGGTAACGTTATACATGCATAGGTATCTAATATAATATATAATACGTCATTGAATGTTGTACTTCACCACTTTGATTCGCATTCCTTATCATTTTATGGCCTGTAGGCCTCACAAATACTTACTTCATTAAGCTATTATAAAATACTGTGACTAATACTGAAATGGATAATTTTAATTGCAAAACCTTTTCTTCTCCCTGTCTACAGTTGCCTTGATGATGAGACTGAAGCTTAACGTAGGGTTAAAACTTTCTTTTAAATCAGAAGTGACTTAACTTTTTTGTATTTGTGGAACTTATTAAAATAACGTGCCATATTTTGTTACGTTCTCGCGACTTCGTTTGCGTAAATGCAGGTTAGGTTAGATTAGGTTAGTAACATTACTTTTTTTCTAAATAAGACCCTATGTCATTTTCTGTTTGTCTGACAACGTGTATCCGAAATGTCATGCTTAATTTGGTTATGTACTTAAGGCGTAAAAGCGTAACAAACATACTCATATTCGCATGTATAATTTTAGTAAGGATTTGTCAGTCCATCGCTACGCAAACTTTTTGTTCTGTTCACCGTTGAAATAATCATTAATCGTAATGCTACCGAAACTTGACAACGATATTCCACATATTGCTCTGTTATTGTAGAAGTTAGTTGTATTTCAGTTATTTAAAATCAGAATAGATTAAAGACTACTACTTGTATAGATGGTACGCATATATAAATGGCATGCAAGATCATTTGGCAGAAGCGTCTCTCTATAGCACGAATTACTATCTTTTTTTTCGTTCCTTTTTTTTTTACTTGGTGGTTATGTCGGACACACCGGAGTAAAAGAAAGATGTTAAAAGATAATGGATCTCCCGGAATACCGACTAAACCTACCACGGTGTTCCTCGACAAAACCACCATCGAAGGGGCCGCGCGAATCACTTGCACATGGGGTCGTAACCCCGCCGAGGTATCGGCCCGCCGTATGAAACGGCAGGCCACTACACGAAGAGACCTACCCAAAGGCACTCACTTACTTATAAACCCTACTAAGTTTTAGTATGTATGTATGTATCATATGTGGGGGCCAGTCAGTGCAGACCGGCGACACTTCGACCCAGTGGAATCTTTTGTGTCGACACTCTCCCAATAACGACTGCCATAGATGTTCATAGCAGCCGGGACCGACGGCTTAACGTGCTCTCCGAGGCACGGAGCAGGTGATAATTGTCAATACGCACATAATTTCGAAAAGTCATATAACTTCCGAAAGTCAGAGGTGCGCGACGTGGGTTCGAACCCGAGACCCTCTGCATTGCAGTCTGTTGGTCTCCCCACTGAGCTATCGCTGCTCTTTAGTAAGTTTTAGTAAGTAACGTTTCAAGTCTAATAACTACAACATGAATTAATTACATTTAATGTAAATTTTATATATTATGTTTTATATCAAGTTACGGAGTGACAATGGAACAAATAAAATAATAAATGTCACCTCTGTAAATCTATACTAATATTATAAAGCTGAAGAGTTTGTTTGTTTGTTTGCTTGAACGCGCTAATCTCAGAAACTACTGGTCCGAATTGAAAAATCTTTTTAGTGTTGGATAGCCCATTTATCGAGGAAGGCTATAGGCTATATAACATCACGTTACGACCAATAGGAGCGGAGCAGCAATGAAAAATGTTGCAAAAACGGGCAAAATTCTCTTATGTGAAGCAGACAAAGTTGCGCGGGTCAGCTAGTAAATCATAATTATTAAAGTTCTGTTTCTGCTATGTCTACTTCGGGTCATTAATTTATGAGATTGGTTTTACAAGTAGGTAGGGTATTTCATTATTATGCACTTATACAACTTTAATAAGGATTTGAGAATCTGAGAATTAAATGCTGACCTATTGGCCGTATTAATACACAATTATGTATATATTAATATGGCATGGTAACTAGCAAAACTAAATGTAAATTCATAGTACAGTTTAACTTGACGTTCATAAGTGTTACTTTGGGATATAAATTAATAAATATATTTTGACGTATACATATGTAGGTGTAGGTGTTGGTATGTCGTCTCGCCCGAATCTATTAGTACGAATTATGCGCAATTCGCACACCATAGCGGATAGTTTCGCATTCAAATTACATGAATGTGTGCGCATCTGCGCTTAATTTTATTTATATTTTTGAAAATAATTTTTTTCTTTCGAAACTACTACTAAGCCAGTTGGCTAGGCAAATTCGCGTATGATAAATTCAATCTGCAGTAATACAATCTGCTTTTCTTTCTGAGTTTATTAGGTTCATAAATTCATAACCCCATTAACTTTCCATACACACTAAATAACACAAATTTAAGGAAAAACTAATGTACTCAAGACCTGGGCGTACTACTAGATTCTAAATTACACTTAGATATTCATTTCGACAACATTATTTGTAAAGCCTTTCAGATGTATGGTTTTGTCATACGCTCCTGTAAAGACTTCAAAAAGAGTACTACTTACCTTTTCTCATTTAAAGTGTTAGTCCGTTCCCAGTTAGAAGATGCTGTACCTATTTAGAGCCCCTTTTACACAAAATACAAGCAGAGAATAGAAATGGTCCAGGAAAAATTTCTTCGTGCTACCTATTACATGTTTTTTATTCTAGGATTCCATACACGGATCTTCTTAAACATTTTAAGCACTTAAGTTTGGAGCAAAGGCGCACACTCATGATAATAATGCTGTATAGCATATGCAACAATAAGTATAATTGTACTGAATTATCAAACAGGCTATGTTGTGTGGTACCCAGCACTGTCATTCGGAGGGAGGTGCATGAACCTCGATTGTTCTACACGGGAAGGTGTAGAACTAATGCCGGAGAGCGTGCACCTCTTCGTCGATTATTAATAACGTACAACACACATTTTATGAATTTAGACATTTTCGGTCTCAAACATACTAAATTTAAAAAATAGCCTCTGAATTTTTAGCTTATCAAAAATTATACTCTTTAGTTATCTTGTTACAATATAATTTTCCTTTTTTTTGGCATAGTACACGTTCGTTATCTTTACTAGTCCACTTGTAATTTCGTGGAAAATAGTGTGGGTTATACATTTTTGATATTTAAATGCTAATTTATTTGTAAAGATTGCAATGTATAATTGTTTTCAGTCCAAATAAATAAAATAAAATAAAAATAAAGTTGAGTCACATTTTATAGGGAACGTTCTTGTGAATGACCCATGTTTGAGAAACAATGTACTAATTATATATAACATACTTAGTATGGTGCTGTTGAGCCCGACGGTGGGGGGACTCGGAGAGATGTTGAGGCTATGCGAGGAGTATGCTGAAACACATGGCCTACTGTATAATGCTCAAAAGAGTGAATACATGGTCTTCAAGGCTGTCGGTAGATGTCCCAACCATTCACATATTATACATACATATATTACCTTGAATGGCTTAAGCGTAAATCGTGTTGAGAAATTTAAATACCTGGGGCATTACATTACTGAGGGCCTTGAAGACAATGTGGACATAGACAGGGAGCGCAGGTCTCTAGCGGTCAGAGGTAACATGCTGGCTCGCAGATTCTATAGGTGCTCTGATGAAGTTAAGATAACTCTTTTTAAAGCGTATTGTCAGAGCATTTACACTGGGACTCTGTGGACCAGTCACACCAAAAGATCGCTGGATAACCTGCGCATTCAGTATAATAACGTCTTCAGGATGATGTTGGGGCTGCCTCGCTTCTGTAGTGCGTCGGGGATGTTTGCGCTTTATCGTACTGACGGCTTTCATGCCGTCATGCGCAAGAAAACGGTATCCCTGATCCACAGGGTGCGTGGTAGCCGCAATGAAATCCTGAAGACGATAGCAAACAGGTTCTCATCCTCCATGTGGAGATCTTTAGTTAAGAGGGTGATTTAATGTTCTTCATTGTAAAAATATGGACTATAAGGTTGTCTGAAATAAACAATATTTTATTTTATTTTTTTTTTATTTTATTTAGTAAGTACGTGGTCTGGGCGGAGTGGCCGAGGTAGGAGGAACGGAGTAAGTCATAAAATATCAATGTCGTAAAACATTACGTTTGAAAACTATAAATATTGTAACGCCGCACTGTATTCCATAAAACATAGATATGTAGATAAAGTATTATTTATTAGGTGTCGGTCAATACTTATGGAACGAACAGCAGTTTATTTTGTAAGCAATCGTATTTTATTGTTGTTATACACGCCAAAAATAAAAGTTCACTACTCTATGTCTTAGTATATTATACCTTATTTAATGTGTAGATATATTGTGCTTCTTGCACTTCTATCCATCATGCTTTACCTTATTTAAAACCTACATTTATCGCCCTGACAAAAACATGAAAATACTGGCCGAAAATACTAACAAAAGGATAAGAGGTATTTTTGTATTTGAAGGCATAAAATATGTTCTGTGTCTTCTAAATATGAAGATCTTAACGAATTTTATGGATATATTTATATTCTTTTAGAGTTCGAAAAACTCTTATACAACAGCTTTATCCGTCCGTCCGTCCGTCTGTCTGTTATACAACTTTCAACTCAAGAACCGTAAGAGCTAGAAACTCCTGGTCAACACCATTCCACTCAACATAGTCGATATACCCAGAAATGAATATGACCTTTGACCTCTGACCTTGAGTTAAAAATGTTTCATATAATATGCAAAGTTCACGTGGTGTCACGTGACCTTTGCATACTATATGAACCATATTTTCAAACTCTTAGATTTACGGCAATTCATTGCCGATTCTCACTTGTTTAAGTATTGTTCTCTCTCTAAAATCTCCGTGATGGTAATACTGAATTAAAACTAGAACATAATCTAAGCCTATTCAGCTATCTAGTGGACGTGAATCTCTAACGTGATATTTATTATTAAAAGCGAATGTCATATTCGCTAATACGATTATAATGCTAACAGAATTAAAACTAGAATTTATTATTACTGTAAAGTGTTATTTTGATTGAGATATTTTCAGTATTCCTGATTAGGGTTATGTGAATGGTTCAGCACACAGCAAAACTACAAACTTATGTGGAATGGAATTTGTTTAAATTTATCATGAATCGGTAGGTACTTCAACGTCGTTTTAGGATGGACAAAAATACTCGACGAATATAATCAAGTCTGTCTTAGTATTGTTGGAATTTGTTTAATACTTACAAAACCCAATTTGAGAATGAACTTTATCTTAAGAAAATATACCGCAACTTCCTCAAACATGCTTCTTTTTAATTATTTATTGGCTGTCGCATTTATTTTTTGGGTCCATAAACTAAGGAAAACATGTTTGGCAATTGTAAAATATAAACTGGCCAATTATTGTATAAGATGAGCTTATCTAAAGAAATCCGAATGGCCAAGCACTGCCATTTTCATGTTTGTAAAAGGACGTGCCCATTCACACAACTTCATACAATATATTATACATATATTCCAACTGTAACATCTATAACCATCGATATAGGAAGTTAGAAATTGCAAATATTATGACATATACATATAAAACATATTATAAAGTTAACCTTTTGGGTCGCAGAAGACTTTCGCGACCGCATGCGAAAGTGATTCGCGCGGCCCCGTCGATAGTGGTTTTGTCGAGGAACACCGTGGTAGGTTTAGTCGGTATTCCGGGAGGTACTTTAACATCTTTACCATCTTTCTTTTTACCCCGGCGAGTCCGACATAACCCCTCCGCCCGCCCCCGCGGAGGGGTATGCGTCATGCATTCCCCCACGTAAAAAAAAAAAAAAGGGTCGCAGAAGACTTATGCCAGTCGCACTATCGAATATCTAATATTCAGCTGAATCTGACTAAACTAGATGGCTCAATGTAATTGAAAATAAAATTATGGTCATACATTGAAACATTACTATTTAGATTAATAGTAGTAGTAGTGTAAAAATTTTCAAAATTTTGTAATAAAGTGTCAAATAAACAACGCGATAAAATCCGTATATAGCAGTTTAATTTCAATGAATAATATTCGCGTAAATAGAAGACAATATTATGGTCATACAATTTTGATAATTATTTTCATTATTTATATTATCGAGTATTACCTATATTATATTAGTAACGTAGTGACAAACAAATGTATTCTAAAATTATAAATCAACGTAATCTTGACAATAATATAATTAACTGGATAATAATTAAAAACTGCATTTAGGTACATATTATAAGAATATACCTACAGAAACTGTCAACAATATAATCCTTGATAATAATAAAGTTAAAACCAATATCCCTACTAATGCCAAACAGCTTTATCAGCCTGGTTATGTCCTTGCGGCTAAACCGCAGAAAAGATTTTAATTAATCAAGATTTAATTAATTCTTTGTCTACTTAAATAGCCTGCTAAAGTCGCAGATTACTGCTATTTCTACCAAAACGAATATAAGTATTTACTCTTCCACGATTCAATTACACGAGACATTAAACCCAAACAACTAAACGCGTTCCTCTTTGAACACGTACACTCAGAACCAGTTAATGAATCATAAAGATAATAGCTACCAAAGGTTAGGTTGACTTTAAAATATTATCTGGATGACGTAGAAGGAAAGGTGTGATGACCGCGACCGAAAGAACGATTATCTTTGAGAAAATTTTCTGTCGTTCACTTTGTTATAGATACAATAGAGCTTAGACGAATTGTCAAGTAACTCTATGTGTAATGATGTTGATATAATTGATGATCGAATTATTTTAAGGCAATGCAAATTTTCACAATGTTTTAATTTGTCTTAATCCATCATCCAAATTCTGATCAACACCGACTAATTGATTAATTAGCCGGTACCAACGTAACCTGTTAACAGTCGTTATCAGGCAGTATTTAATAATTATAGTATAGGGTCTGTGGATGATAGTGTCTGTGCCATACCACAGACCCCAGTGTCATTGACAGTGTCATCTGCGGATCTAGACCATGGTCTAGATCCGCAAATGACACTGTTTAAGGTATGCATAAATAAAAGATTCGTCTGAAATTTCTTGCAAACTTATGGTCTAGTCTTTAATTTCAAAGTAACATAACTTATCAGGTACTTATATTATAGTTGAGACTGTTGAGCTTAATGCAAATTATGCACAAAGATGGAATAATTATCTATTCCTACCGGAAAATACATTTTAGCACGTAGAGATATTAGAGTCCTTCAGCATAGCAAAGGCCACAGGAGTTGAGATGATATGATATAATGATGGTTTGCGTACAAGCATATAAAATATAGGAACGGGTCTGGGGCCTCACAACCAACTCTTAAAGCAATGACAATTCATTGCATACGCGGGAACAAGACAGTCGGTGCCCTACACTCTGTAACAGGCTGTTGCGTTCACGCTACCGTGATGTGTCGCTATCAAAAATACCACCACTAGTTGCGTCATAATCGTTTCTGTATGCATTCCACTTATCATTATATCCTATCACAAATACTCATCATGACATTGTATCTAGTAAATTTCGTCGTTGATTTGTTTAGAAAACACGGAAGGAATATTTTGAACGATATTTCACCTACGTATTATACGTATAATATTTTATTTATGTATTGTATTATTCATGTTTAGGTGTAATTTAATAAGTCAAGAAATCACATATAGTATGCTTTTAGATTATTTGCCAAGACAATAAAAGTATTATTTAATAGAATTAAGCTAAATACTTGCTATAGCCTTAATTAATGCTTTTACAGCAGTATCAAGTATAAAAAATATAAACAGTTAAACTGCGGTAGTCATAAGTACATCTCTAGATACGGATCCTAAATAGAATTCCTGGACCGAAAAAGCCTTAAGCACTTCCGGATTGACTTGCTAATAAGATAACACTCTTTAGAAGCCGTGCCACCATCTTATATTGTACTAGATGTGCCCGCGGTTTCACCCGCGTTTATGATTACTGCACCGCCCCCGTGGGTCGTAGCGTGATGTTATATAGCCTATAGCCTTCCTCGATAAATGAGCTATCCAACACTAAAAATATTTTTAAAATCGGACCAGTAGTTCCTGATATTAGCGCGTTCAAACAAATAAACAAACTCTTCAGCTTTTTAATATTGGTATTATAATGGTGCACGCAAGTACGAGATAAAGCTATACAATCTAGAGTACGCTGTCCCGTTCTCTCATACGCAATAATAATGGTATAAGAGACAGTTACTTAACTCTAGGTTGTGTCTCTTTCATAAAACTTAATTAGCATAAATATATCTTTAAATTTATTAATTAATGTAATATATTAGTTAATAAATTTAAATAAACAAATAGATATTATCTATTAGTTTAGAAATAGATACAAATATCGTCATTGAGCTCTTCTTGAATTATAATGAATATGGTATTTACCGTTCTTGTGTCACCAACACACTGATACTCTAATTACATGTACTAGCGGTCGCCGAGTGCTCGAAATTCGACCAGTTTGCCTGTTTGTAAGATATTGCTGATATATGTCATTATATTATATTGATATATGTAACCATAGTTACGCGCTTCGACTGCGTGTGTCATATGCATGGTTGTGTGCGTGTTGTGCTTTTTCATTAATTTAATGTATTTCTAATGCATATTTTTTATAAATATTAGGATTTGCCCCTCCTTCTCTATATGAATTTTAACTGAGCCAAATTTCATACTCCTCCGTCCACGCAATTTTCGTAAAAAGGCGTACAAAGTTTTTGCTTCACGTATTAATATACAGATTATACTTACACATCTCCATAGTCCTAAACAGCACTAGAATACATACATATAAGTATGTAAAAAAATCACAACTAGTGCTAATCGAGCAATGTCGGGCTATGTATATATCTACGAGATAACCGTTTTATATTTTTATATGTTTCTATGTATAATATGTATGTATTTACAAAAAAAAAAGTATATATGTATGTTTATCCATTGTCTAGAACCCATAGTACAAGCTCTGCTTAGTTTGGGCTAGATGGTGTTGTGTGTATGTGGTAGAATATTATTATATTATTTTTACTATTATATGCAGAAATGTCGAACAACTAAATTGATTAAAATAAATATATCGATCGTAGAGCTTATCTTTAATTCCAAATTTAATGTATTTTAACATATTGCTATATGCTAGGCCAATTATCTATGAATTATATTACATTTATTATTATAAATTAGAAAACGGTAAGCCGTAGTATGGCGCCACTAATTTTAAACACTAATTGTATAAAAGTATATTATAGATACATGTCATTAATATCTAATGTATACAATCTGTTTACCAAATAAATTAAGAAATTAATCCCAGAAGCCCATTTTATTTTGTTGTATCACGAAATTATATAGGTATAGAAATAAAAAGAGAATTTTATAGTTATGGACAAATTATGATTATGATGGCGGATGACACAGATACGTATAATTTGATAATGCTGCAAAGCTTTCGCTGTTGTCTCAGGATTCTTGCGAAGGATTGAAATAATAGGGGAAAACTTACTGAAGGCGTGATTGGCTATGGCTAATGTACCCAAACAGTAATCTAATCTATTAATCAGCTCTCGCGATCGATCAAGATCAAATGTACTAGGATCATTGCGAAGATCCTAAAGAATTACGAAAATTCTTTGGATATAATACTGTTAAGAGGATCTATGCAACGCTCCTAAAATATATAATAGCAAGAATTTTTATAAGTTATAATATGCTGAGCATAGATCTCGTTAATAAATTTCAAAGCGAACGACGGAATGACAGACATAGAGAAGAAAGAATGAAATATGACCTGATACAGTGGCAAGAACAACGGTTCTTCCCAAAAAAATTATCCAACGGGATGCACAACATCGATTGCTTTGGAAGTTATTTAATTATTCTGATGTGATAAATATGTATATAAAGGTGACTTTTCTGATTAAATGTTATTTCTATTGTCTCAGGTATGGTGAAATAAGAAGACAGCGGGAGGCCGAGTGCAGGGGACTCGAGAATATGATATGTTTCTCGAAAATATGGCCGCGAGATGTAGTGTGATGTGAACTATTAGTGGTGCCACATACTGTTGCGATTTACTTCACCCGCTATCGTCGGTCTCTCGTCAGATATCGACCATCGATAGTGCTAGAAGACTTATTTTAGTATGTATTATATTCGTTCGACTGTGAACATAATATAAATAACTAAGACGAAATCCGAAAATTCCGAAATAGTATTCAATTTATTGGTGTAGGTAGGCCCTGATGTACCCACATTTCAGTATTAACTACTTGAACAGTATTATAATGTACATGGAATTTGTAACTCATTTCATATGTAAACAGTCATCTGTTGGTATATATGTAAATAGTTGTAAATGTATAGGTTTTCTATTATTGTAGAGCTCCTGTGTGAAAATAGAAAAGCTTAGGGAGGTTATAAGTAAGTGGACGTACGCCTATTCTAGTCTGCTACTGTTGGCCAAAATATTGTAATAGAGACAACCTGTACGAACTTTTTAATAGTCTTAGCACATACTTATATTAAAAGGTTTTGCTTCATATTTCACAATGGTATATTTCTATACATAGAGGTACAGTCAACATAATTGTTAATAAATATGTCAAAATACGTAGTTTGTATAGAATTCGTTTCAACAATAAATAAGTGACTTATATTTGTTATATGTTAAGATCCAATTTCGGTAGATCGATAATCAAATGATATTAGTTACGCCGAGTTATCACTAAAACAGGCCAAATATTTTGCCAAATACGTGCACGTTTTTCCATAACATATAATTTGAGGAAACGCGTTGAACTGCACCGTACGTTGGCGAAGCGCTTATCGTCCAGGACGCATTTATAAGTCAATAAAAAATAACTGATATAAATGTTCAGTAATTATTTTGGTAGAATACTTCGCCTGTTATGATGTGACTCGAAGAGTTGAAGTTGGTATCTTTTGCATACTTCCTAAATTTATATCGTACAAATTTAAAGAGGCCCAACAAACTGATAGATGTATCCACATTCTAAAATTGTAATATCAAAATTATATACGTACTTTATGTATGTTAATCAAATATTGTTAAGCTTAGCCATTAGTCATAATAAGATGAATTTAGCATGGGAAGGTTTATACACGTCTGTTCAGGTTACAATAAAAGTTTTCTGCTCTAATTATAATAACTTCACTGTTATAACATCAATATTTCTAATTGCATAATATTTATTTAACCTAGGCCTAGCCTAACTGACGATTTTTGTATACAGAGATATCATAGGATAATAAAGTTCATTATGTATGTTTTCCACTGTACAGTTTTATCTGTTTGCATAATAAACAGGGTTGACAGCTTATGCCGGCCGAGCGTCGGTCGCCCCGTGCAAACTTGCAGAAAAATTATTGCCGATAAAGGCGAAACATATTTTCAAAATTTCTACTTCTGTATTTTGTTACAATTTAAGCAGCGCGCAATTACATTGTTTAACAACAAATTATTCTTTACTGTTAAATATATACATTGTCTTAAAGTCCACACGCAGTGAAACTTAATAATACTTGAGTATATACATAGGTATGTCACAGGTAAACTGCAAAAACAGATATTTTAGAATTATAGACTGGCGGAAAATAACATTCAAAATATAACGCATTCTTTTTCGGTAGATTGGAAACTTACGGCGTTAAGTAGTTAAATTATGAACCAACATGGACCATAGATCAATAAGTGCGCAGTTTTACAATCTTGTATATAGGGTGTCCAGTAATTAATAGATAACCTTAAAATGTCTTATACTAGAACTGAGGGCTGTTCAGAAAAAAATTGCAATAGCTAGTCATACTTTTGACTGTTTATCTATTAGCATAATTAGTGTTTAATAATAAAACAATAAACACCGATGGAATTCATTCATTTATGGTCGTAGTGTACAAGAAAGATGAATATGATAATTAAAAAAAAATTATATCGCAGTTAGTAGTTAGGATAGACTTTTTCATATATTTTCTGAACCGCCATCAGTTCTACTATATGATATTTCAAGGTTATCCATTAATTACCGGACACCCTGTATATACTGATACTGTATAGGCCATTTAATTATGAATTGCACCTGTTTGGAGCAGAGCTGCGGTGGATCGTACGTGTATAGAAAAATATGTAAAATAGACATAAAGTTTTGGTATTTTGTGAATTTTGTAGTCAGTCAATAGTCCGTCAGTTTGTAATCTGATCTTGTGTTTCTGACTATGAACATTTCGGTAACAAGTAAGTAGAATAAATATTCAAAAAGTTAATTCTTACAAGGCGTGTACAAATTTTAGACGATTTGATACCACAGTGGCTCTCAAACATAAAGTGATTATCTTATTAGCCACGTTTTACTTCTCGATAAGCGAAATAAAGAAGTTTTTAATAGTGATGCATTTTTGCTACCATTAGTCTAAATTAACGACCATCTCATCCATCATCGAGCAGTTTTAGTGCAAGGCATTTTAAACATTATCCTTATTATTGAAACACTAATGCTTAAAGCGGCTGTGCGGTCGCCGAGTTAAAGGGCCACACGAGACTGCAAGCGACATTAAGCTTATTATATGCTTAAAGCTTAGGTATGTTACTAAAATAAATTTTTACGGCGCGCGTCCGCACCTTTGACTATTGTCGCATGGACGCCATTTTGGACGCTAAAAGTCGAAAGTACGACGAGATATAGGTCTTTTTTTTAATTGTCCATCATTGAATTAGTGAACTAATTAATTATCAGTCTAAGTACTAGTTTTATAAACTAACACAGTTAAACGAGATAATCAGAATTGGAGTTATTCTTAAGTCTTTTGTGGCATGTGCAACCGGTATGCAACGCTCTCGTTCCAATAGATAATGTAGACAGAGATTGCTCACGGGTTGCTTACCAGTATAATTTTGGTTTGAAATCATTTGTGGACTTGTGGCATGTGTAAAGCAAGTTATTATGACAACGGGACGGACGTCCATGACGGCTGAGTATGCGATACTATTAATTAAAATGAAGTAGTTACAATTGATGTGTTCCTAAAATAATTTATGGGGAAATTAGATGGCTAAATGTTGTTGCATACTACAGAACTTTCGAAGTATCAAGGTACTAAATAATAATAGATTGTAACTAGATAAATTGGACTTTTTTAGAGATATGTTTAATGTAGGTATATGCCTATATACGCCTAACTATCTAAAATCAAATAACGTGGAATGTGGAACAAAATCACATATATATATATTATTTATTAATATTTTAGTGCAACTATTATATTTGCAAAAAGATCTGCAGGCTGTTTACTTAATAAAATTGAAGGCGTAAGAACACAAAGCATTATCTTAAAATGTAACAATTTACATTGCATTATTATTTATATTTGTGCATAGTGAACAATTAGACGACCTACCTATTAGATAATAACTTTGTGATAATTATCGTAATCGTGTGTACATAAATATATTTAATAATAAATGTTTATTTGTATTTAGCATATCGACGGTACTTGTTTTTTTAATTATAGTCCTATATCACAGAAAAGCTAATGCTAATCAATACAGTCTCTTAACTGTCAACGATCGTTGACGGATGAGACAAGTACCGCGCTAATTAAGCGCATAGCTGGGACTTTTCTCAACAGTTTTGCCTACAACAAGAGTTTGCTATGTTGCGGATGCTAGCAGACTGTATGAATTTGCTTTAGCCAGGTTGTGCCCATCACTTCTGATGCTATTACTACAGCGTAAGTATAATTTGCATTATTTACCGTGATGACTAGCTAACAACTTCACAGAAGATATTCAATTTAATATTTAGCAAGCACATTGGTAATCACATCCCTATTACGTTTGATAGTCTTAAATATATATAGCTATTAACTAGCTGTTACAAGTGACTACTGACTTGTGACGTAGGTAAATACGTAAAATCATCATATTACTTAAAAGTCAAGATACCCTTTGAACATTTTTACGTTATAATATAATTCAAGTATTCGCACAATACATGCAATCTCCTCTTACCTATAGCCATGTTATTGGTACAGTCAGTAACATAAGACGATACACACGTGCAAGATTATAATTTACTTTATCTTTCGTATTATAACAAATGTTAGAATTATAGGCAACAGGTTAATTATTTTATTTATATAATACTTTAAGAGGCTTTAGTGTTCACCTACTTATTTTGCTGTCTGTACCAAGTTGTTTACGTGAAATTGATAATTGATACAGCGATCATCGACAAATCGTGATCCAACGCACATAAGTTTCTTTTATAATCTTCTAAAAACAAAAGCTCCTGTAAATATTAGTTTAGTGAATTTTGCATATTGTATGCCAATGTTGTGACTGAATATTTTTAAAATATATGGCAGGTACAGACACACCACCATTACAGATCGAATAGCACCTAATTAACAATATATATTACTGTATTGGAAATACAATATGACGTTGTTTTTTTTTTTTACGTGAGGCAATGCTTTGACTCGTACCTCTCCGCGGGGCGACGGAGGGTTATGTCGGGCTCACCGGGGGAGTAATACCCCGGTAATACCGACTAAACCTACCACGGTGTTCCTCGACATAACCATAGACGGCGGGGCCGCGCGAATCGCTTTCACATGCAATCGCGAGCAATATGTAGAACCTAACATTGTCTCTCAATGTTTTTATTACGTATAGAGATAGACTATAATACGTATACTGTGTACAAGTGATGTAGGTACTCATCTTATAAAAGAAGGAGGTAAATCAATACCAATCTAGTGTCCATCCTTGCGTCAATACATTACAAACAGGCATTGAGCTACAGATCAGCTCAATGAAGAAGCAATCAATCCTATAGGCAGAGATGAATTACACCTACGCTACATGCGGAAAATAAAAAATATATAAGAAGTAGTACTCAAAATGGTCAGCTGTTCGTTGTCGAGGTTTAATTAAATGGCCAGTTCTCGGAATAAAGCCGAAGTACGTGTGTCAAGGCGTTCGTTAGTGAGTAACGATTTTAGCTTGTTTGTAGTGTGAATGAAACGAAACGAACAAGTGGCCACTCGTCCGAGCCGATACGAAACTGATTTTATCGAATCATCACTCAATCAAACGCTTGTACCTATACACGTATTTATAAGACGAAACGAAGCTTTTGAAAAAACATGTCAATAAAATTAGGCAGGCAAGTAGGTAGTTGGATTAACTTAAGCCTGGTACGTATATCGTACTTTGGGATTGACGTACTGGAATCAGTTTTTATAGGAGGATTAAATAAGAGGTTATAAGAACTACCTAAGTGATATAATAATAAAAGTATTTTTTATTAAAGAGGGACGGCTGGGAACGTAGCTTCTACCCAAAGAACAAAAAGTTAAAGCATTTATATTAAATATGGAAAACAGCTTGTCTTGAATAATTATATTGACGTTCGCGTGACAAAATAACGGGCGATATGTTATTATCGATGAAACACTCGAATTCTTTAGTGAATTCAATGTATTCGGATAACATTGATCGTTATTCGAATGTATTAGTATTGATCATTATTCGAATACAATGCATAACGGTTGATCCGTTAATTGATTATATGTACTGACTGTATCTACATTAATATGCAATACGAATTGGAAACACGAGTATTATCGTCTTGAAGCGGCGTAAGGGGCTCAATAAAAAGAGTCGTTGTGTTCTTGACGACAAGACTGTAGGCGATTTGAGTGACAATCAAAAAAGGTCAAGTTCTCTACAGTTTTGCGTCTTTATCAAAGTGTCGTCAAATTATGATTTCAATGGTCGATTATGATTTTAATAATAAAATCAGTGACATCGTATACAGTAAGTAATGTACCTAAACATAAATTGAGTAACTTCGATAAACGCACCAACTATAAACTTTGACGTTCATAAGTAGGTATTTGACAGCATGGATGGCGTAAAATTTGGGCTACGAGCCCGTACCCGTACGTAGCCCCTTTCATAGAAAGACGGAGCTGCGCTTCGCGGGGCCCCTATTTTTGGGAACCTTAAGGGGCGAACGGGCTCGTAACTCAAATTTGAATACGTATGTAAGTCACCACAAGATAAAAGTCTCGCCATCTCTCTACTTTAACCTAACATAAGTGAGACAGCATGCGATTTATCTTTCGGATAACTTTTACTTGTTAGTTGTAGGAGTGGCCATTAATAATCTTTTTTAAATAAGAATGTTATTGTGTGACCTAATCAAATAAATTATTTTTGACTTGTCTTTGACTTTAAATACGAAATGGCGAAAGGCAAGACTGTCACCTGTAGATGCTGACCCAACTTTATAGTATAAATAGCGTCGCACAAATGCTTGACATTTTTAATTGTACGTTGGCGGAATTCGTGATGTACACCCTCGAGTTACTAGCAAAGTAATTGTGATCACATTATCGCATTGGGTGTAAACATGCTAAAGATTGTATATAATTATATAAATAAAAATAAATAAATAACGTTCTCAAAGTCTGATGCCGGTTAGGTAGTTTAAAACGATGACTTTTTAGGTACCTCGTTCCATTGCCTTCGCAGCGTTTAGAACACGTGGTGTAATAGAGCACATACTTACTAGAATTTCACGAGTATACCTGTCGATTTGCCGTATAACAACCCAAACTTTTTAAATTGATGTTTTGAAACTTGTGTCAGCCAAACAAAATACCTACATGAAGCTACTCAGGTTTACTACTATAATTTAGGCTTAGTTATACCATAACAAAAGTTTAGACGTAGAATTTAAATTACTTACAGCCTACAGCTGTAGTAAGCCTGAATTCTATAGATATTGCTTAGGTAGATAATTATATATAGCCTTTTCGTTTGCGAACAGATCGACACAAAAAGATTTTAACCTATTGAGCCCAGCGGCACATCGGCGGCCAGGCACGGTAGGTTTTCAAATATGTCTGGCATTCCAACACTTTATATGTTAAATAATACCGAGAAAAGCAAAAATAAAGCAATATTGGCCGCACTTTCAAACAAGCGAGCATAACACTTTCGTAGTTATTTAAATATACATACGTATATATACATATATGTATACTTGAATAGCAACGTTGTTTACCTATATATTACACACGGTTAAAATTTCAGCTGTGTAAAATGACGCAGGCTGACAATTCTAATAAATTTTATTATATATATATTTTTTAATAGGTATATAGTAAATGCCGCTAGGCTCTGGTGGGACTGGGCCAGCCACGTCTGCCGTATGCACCCAGAGAGGTGGTCACCAATCGTCACCAATTGGGTGCCACAAGATCGTCGAACGCGACGGGGCAGACCTAAACGGAGATGGACGACCTGGACACCTTTGAAAGGTACTGGCAGGGGATATCCACTAACAGTAAGATTTGAAGTCCAAGAGAGAGGCTTTTGCCCAGCAGTGGGACATATCAACAAACTAACAAAATAAATCTGATTTGAAATTGAAATTATTCTTGCTAACAATTGTAATGTAGTCGGCCTTATAAATTATTTACTATACGTACAGTAGTTTGTATACTGCTTGCAGGTGGGACCACTTATGTTTTTATTCGTCGCTTCTGATAATAGCAGGCCCAGCTATAGTAACGTTTAAGTAGGTACTTCAAATGAGTAAACACATACTGTAATACTAGACATACCTAAATAGGAAGAACTTTAATATTACTATTCTTTGATATCTTGGCGTAAAGAACAATATTTATTATAAACCAGATATATATCACGGCCATCAATTTCTGTAACTAATTTTTATAAGTATTGTAGGAGATAATCTATACTAATATTATAAAGCTGAAGAGTTTGTTTGTTTGTTTGAACGCACCAATCTCAGGAACTACTAGTTCGAATTGAAAAATTATTTCAGTGTTGGATAGCCCATTTATCGAGGAAGGCTATAGGCTTTATAACATCACGCTACGACCAATAGGATCGGAGCAGCAATGGAAAATGTTGCAAAAACGGGGCAAATTATCTTATATGAAGCAGACGAAGTTGCGCGGTCAGCTAGTTCTTAATAAGTATAATACTTACCATATACCTGAGTATACCGGTTCGCTTACAATTTTGGTGTATCACGCATCGTTTTGTTCCTACGTACTGGCCATACGTGGCAAAAGAAAACAGGAGTTAGGTTCAGTTATGATGTCCCTATACTGAAACACTCGCATGTTTAAATAAATAGATAAATGTTTCGCAAAACCGTAAAGGTGCGTCTACGCTCATTATGTCCAAGCAAGCCGAGCAGGAGCGCAGCCATTTTTACGGTGACAGATGTGGACGTTCAGTAAGCTTACAACACACACTTGTCAAATGCCCAAGCACCAAATAATTATAATTGGCGAAGAGTGCCGAACAGCAACCAAATGCCTGGTCAGCGTCGACGTTTAAGGCTTTTAATTCCGTATGCTACGCATATTTAAACCGGGCACTAACGTAGCATGTAACATTCTACGTCTGTGCTCGGTTTACCTAATGATCGTTGACTCATATAAAGGTGTAGACGCGCCCTAAAAAAGTAAATTTTAAAAGGTTTTAGCCACAGCACGCACGAAAAATAAGCTCAACAACTAATGCCGTAAATATAATAGTTGAAGAAGTTACACAAAATGTTATTTAAACTAATAAATTATTAACTATTCATTATAAATACGCAAATCGACGGCGTATTGCTCTCTATGTTATTTTCGTTATTTTTAATATAGGACTTTAATAGGTACCTATAGTAAGTCATAAACAGCCACATCATAATAGGAAGTAAATCTTGATTATAAGAGATGCGACTCTACTATGGATCCACTGCGATCGTTGTGGTACTTGTATCCGACTGCTCTTCACCACTGCTTCGTTACTTGCTTCGTTTTCTGGACATCTCATGAGTAGGCGTCGTTTGAAGTTTTCGATTCTGCGGATTATAATCATCGACAAATATTTGATAAGGTATATGAGCTTATGACTAAAGAAAATATACTAATAAAACTATAATAATATAATGGGTATAATTCAATGTCCAAACTTTGAATTTGTTTATCCGGGCAACTTTATTTTAGCTTGCAACTTAGTTACTTACATCTGGTTTATTGAAGACTAATCAACGACGTGTCAAAATCAAACTCATCTCAAGTGATTTGACTGGCGTTTGCTAATTTAGTCAGCACACATATTTGACTTGAATTAGACCGTCTGTTAACTTATTATGTGTTAATCTGGATATCAAATACTGGCGCTACGTCTGTGCAGGATAAACTAAGCGTATTCACCTTAGAGACTTTGCCTCGGTTTTAAAATAATTTCATCTGGATATCAAGGTAGAAAATTGATTTTATTTGCCTCAATGAATATTTACCACTTTACTAGTAGATTTAAAACTCATAAAACCAATAGAAATAATATTGAATTATGACACGCTTTGATTACAAGATACATGTTGCATTCCAACGTTGAATAAAAAACCACAAGTGTCGATACAAGGAGCTAAGGTAGGTCACAACAATGATGGTAAGACACCAGTGGTGTTGACACTTCGATCTTGCTTATTTGTCTATGAATCCAGGAGGATACCTGAGAGGAACGGTCATTGTAGACTGGTCGCTTGTATCGTGCGTCGAGTGGAGAGTGGCGGATTCAGCGATGTGACGTGCCACCTGCGTAGATGTCATCTGAGTTTTTAAGATAAGCAAATATTGATTAAGTATATTAATATTAATTATATTAATATTTATTTATTTATTTCGCACGAATTAAAGTTACAAAATAATTAATCAGATAAAATATATTACTCATACATTTAAAAGAAAGCTTTAGCATCGCTAATTGTTATATTATTATTCGTGGGCTTTTGTCACAGAAAAAAATTATATTATGAACGCAACTTATACCTAAAATAAATAGATATTATATTGTGTTCTATTTGTTGGTTTCAGAACTGTCTCCAATAATTCATTTCTTCGATTAGGTACCTTTAGCAGGATGTCGGCGTAATTATTGGTGACGCACTTACTAAAAAAGTAAAAGTAACTACAGATTAAAAGCGTGTTAAAAAAGATTAGGTACTCATATAGTCACAGAATATACCTATTTATTATTGCCTGGAGAAGACAAAGATCCAAACGTGTAAAATAACTGTATTTACATAGAACTGACATGATATTACACAAACATAATACATTGCACCATAATGCAAAAAATATCTTTGTCATGGTTACTTACGATTCAAAAGACACTTCTTCATTTTGAGGTACTTGAACAAAAACATATTTTTAGGTAAACACGCTTATGTTTAACTAATTATGACACACTTTGATGTTTATATATGTATATGTTGCATCGTGTAAAATCCACAAGTGTCGATATAAGGAGGTAAGACAGATCACAACATACCTATATATTTACCTAAAAGTATGTTTATCCTTATACTAATTCTAATGTTGATTGTATATCCACCAAAACGTCACTTAATTATTAAAATCGATATTTACTCATGATGTTTTATATAAGCAGCGAACAACCCATTCGACCGTTTAACAAGCGTTGTTACCTTACATTTGTTTGTAAGTAATTTTGCAAAATCACATTCACATCTCGGTGTACATTGTGGAAGGTAAGGGGTGCTTATTTTGGCAGAACGTTCACTGTATCGGTCAATGAACCGATGTTTATTGTTTTTCTACAACACCCGTGTTGATATTGGCACAAATTCTATTTGTTTAAAATGTTAAGTCTCGTACAAACAGGTAGGTTTACGTAACCATGCTCTATAATAACACAATACCGGAGCGGAGCAACACCACAAATGTGTTCGCTTCTAATTTTTCAACATGAATAGGTACAACCGTACTATTTGTTTTCACTCATAAGTCATAACTATTTAAGAGTAAGTAATTAGGTGCTATTTTTGACATGATTCCTAAGTTTTTAATGTTGCTAAAGTTTAGTCCGCAGTTTTGTATATCGAGGACATTCTCGCGGCGCGTAGGCATACATATATTGTATGTAGCACATACTATGCATTCTGCGAAGTGATCGAGCTTGTTGAGTACTTGAGCATATTTTCTGATATTGTTTAATTTTTATTTGTGCTATAGCTTTTGTGTACTATATCACATAATATCAAAATCCTTAATTATGTTTTAAGGAGACATCACATACCTATAAGAAGCTAGTTGCATCATAGATTCTGTATTACAGATAAAGGTTAAAGTATTTTCTACAAAGACTTTTAAAGCCATTATCTTCGCAAGTAGTAGGAAGTAGGTACCCACGCAAGGCACAGCGATAACCAAGTAGGACAAAATTACACTATGGTATCAGGAACAAAATTTCTTACAGAATTTTGCATTTATGTGCACCTATATGTGACCTTACATTAAGATTTGTCTTTGGTATCAATAACTGTATCTATGTTAGTATGTTCTTATCTAAGATACATTTGTATATAATGGTAGTATTGATTTATTGCATTTTAATCCAATAGGCCTATAAAACTAGGTCGCCTTCTTAGTTCAGAGGTACAATTATAAGCTTTGATTGGTCATCAATTTCCCGTCTCGTAATATGCCTGATGCGGATGAAGACACATACTATATTGCTACCTAGGTACGAGTACCTACTCGTCGCTTGTTACTTCAAGTCTAAATATAGCTGGCCAACTGTGGGTATTCTACTCATAATGACTTAATGGTATGCTTAAAACAAATGTAGAGAATTTGTGATAGCACATCATATATTAAACATTCTCTATTTTAAATTTAAGTTTTATTTGGGCAGTAATATATGGCATAATGGCTGCAACACTTTATGCGTAAATGGGTTGTAAAATACTGAAAGTATAATTGACGATTTTAAAAAATGGCTCTGGGTTTATTACTAATATCTTCTGATAGAATCAACGTTTTGCTTGAACCTTATATAAATATATATGTATGTTTATCCATTGTCTAGTACCTACCCATAGTATAAGCTCTGCTTAGTTTGGGCTAGATGGTGTTGTGTGTATGTGGTAGAATATTATTATTATTATAAAATTTACTGTAGTACTAGTAAACTCACCAAAAGAGCAGCGATAGCTCAGTGGGGTGACCAACAGACTGCAATCTAGAGGGTCTCGGGTTCGAACCCACGTCGCGCACCTCTGACTTTCGGAAGTTATATGATTTTTCGAAATTATGTGCGTATTGATTGACAATTATTACCTGCTCCGTACCTTAGAGACCACGTTAAGCTGTCAGTCCCGGCTGCCATGAACCTCTATGGCAGTCGTTATTGGGAGAGGGTCCACACAAAAGATCCCACTGGGTCGAAGTGTCGCCGATCTGCACTGACTGGCCCCCACATAAGATACAAACTCACCAATGTTGACGTCCATAAGTGCTACTTTATGAACTAAATAAATAAAGATTTTTGAAGTTGACATAAATCAATGGTGTTTCATAAATGAGATAAGGTGGTGCTATCAGCACAGCGGTAAGTTTTATATTAAGTGTATCATGATATTAAAGTCTACTATGTTTTTATGTTGTAATACTACTAACAGACAATAATAATACTATTGAAAAGTTTCACTGCACGCATTAGACAAATGTAAGTGTAGTGAGAATTTGTATTACATAAACAAAAAATGTAAAATATTCATAACCGTGATTATATTGTATATGAATAATTACCATTAATTATAAATAGATGCATAGGTACTTACGTTAATATCGTAAATACTTCTTAAGGATCATTGTTTGCAACCACAATGCTAACAAATAAACTCTACACGCTCCACACCTCAAAAAGAGATAACGAACATCGTCAATATAACTTGTCTAGGAATGAGATATACGTAGCGTAATTTATCCATCCAGCCACCGTGACGCTTTCATCTGTAACACCGCAGACACGTCTGATATCGCAACCACTGAGCTCGAAAACTTAAAGAATCACGGTAAGTTCCACTACCTAGTAATTTTACCAGTAGGGATATACGCAGTGTTAAATAAAGTAAAATTCATTTTACTTTTACATTACCGAGCAACATTTTTAGAGTTCCTAACTTTAAAATACCTCGTAGTGAGTCAGAGCATTACTTTCCCGGGGATCGGAGGTCAACAACCAACTCATCTGTGTGGATTATCTCTGTCTTAACGCGATAATTTAATCCTTTGTTTATCCAATGCCTCTAATAGTCCCGATGCACCGGAACGGTAAGCATCTGAGCGCACTCATGTATCATACTCGAACATATAAGAAAATAATCCGCCCGCTTGAGTTACGACCGGGGGTTGATATTACAGTGAGCTTCGACGTTTCAACAAAGTCTCAATTAAACAATAACTTATAGCTAAAATGTTGTTGTTTCTAAGTTATAAAATTCTAAATTTAATTTTCCTCTTAGTTATAATAAATTATGAAAATATTTTGACGTATTATACGTAATCTATTAATGACTTTATTATTACATATATATTAATACCTTTACCAAACGATGTCTAAGTCAAGTAATAATTACAAACATTAAAGTTTTAAGTAAGTGATGTTACTGAATTTACATATAGGTTAGTTGCTATGTTCAGGCAATAGGTTGAGCCTGAGATACCTGCAAGAAAACCACGGCCACTTCTTTAAATCCATCACACATAATTACAGTATTTTACACCTCGTATGTACAAGGTGTTGCAGCCGTTATACCATTTATTACTGACAATTATAACCTGAAATAAAAAGAATTATAAATGTGTATACTTACTGACATTCAAATGAATATACTAAGTGTTAATAGCTTAGGTAAACTGTCAGCGGAACGAAGAGAAGTCTCCAGAAAATTATAAATGTAGTTCCAGTCCCCTGGCAAAACACATCGCTATCATAATGGTGTCCCCTTTCGGGGCAAACTCCCCTCCCTAAAATACGCCCCTTTATTAAAACTGTCGTTAGCAGTTAGCAAACTGAATGCAATATTACTTTTACGCGCTTTTATCGTTACATTAACAGTCGAACCCACCATCTTGTATTGTAATTTTCAATTAACTATAATTGTATATGCGAAAGACTTGTGTTTCTGTTTCTTACGTTTTAGCAACATTGACCTGGAAATAGCCAGATTGAAGTAGCATTAACTCAATGGGTAAGAAATTAGGCTTGTTATCCCACCCACAGCACTAGAGCCTACTACTAACAGAAGCGTAATAGTTTAGGTGAAAGAGTTAACAGGAATACTAGAAAATTATAACTGAGTGTGACATTTTTTAAACATATCTGTCAATGTATGTAACGCGATGTCAGCTACTAGTTCCTACTAAAAGCTTACTCACCAATTTAAGTTAACTCATAGTATTTATTAACTTACCTATAATCAGATCCTACTCCCAATTCGACTCTAAACTTTAAGATATTTACTTTTAAATACTAATAAATAATAAATTAATAGGTACATTCAAAAGTGCCAGTATGTAAATTAGACTAATAATAATAATAATAATATAATACATAATAATATTCTACCACATACACACATCACCGTCAATAATATAAGTAGGGACGTAAATAATGTTTATTTATATGTAACTACTTTAGTATTTATCGCAAAGTAAATAAGAGAATACCGGTACTGAACTACATCAAGACGAACGAACCTGAACAAAGTTTACAAAGCTTTATCTGAAACTTATTCCGCAGCAGCTTAATAGAAATTTCCTATTTGTAATCGCATTAAAATCTCAGCATTGGAAATCCGAGAAACGTACGGCACCCGCCGCGCCACCCGCAGTCTAGTCGAAAAGCAATTTGATTTGACGGCTATCTCACCTCCTACTACGTTTATATCGAAAGTTAGATAAATATTTAGTTTATCGAATCTAATTTGGCACGAATCTGGTCCCGGCCCGCGTCAGAAAATTAAATGAATTAAACTAAATCGTGGACACTGTTAACTAACAAGTACAGACTCGTATTAAATAAAACAAAGCGTTCTGGTAGATAAATAAAATTGTTTTATCGCTTTCTGTGTCAGCGAGAATTACTCACAAATGTGATTGACTGCTGGGATTTTTGTACAAATGATATTTAGAACGTTAAAAGTATAACACATGTCGGAAATGACAGGGCGCAGCCGTCTCGGCGCGTCGGCGTGCCACCGGGTTCACCTCTCGGTCCGGACTCGGGTATCGCGCCCTACACGTTTTAGTTTACGTTTACATTACTAAGCACTTGTCGAGTAAATAAATAAAGACGTTTTAAAATAAACTTTACTATTAATCCTTGACTTAGTAACGTTTACATAACCGTGAGATCGGTGATGGGTACGGACAGACACGCTATACAACGAATCACCATACCGCGTATATATGTACAACTATACACCATACGTGTCGCTAATATCTCGATAAATAACTTTAAAATTATGTTGGTATTTAATTATGCAAATGGATTGCCAGCTTTCTGGATGGTCGGAGCATTACAGTGGTCGTTTATGGCTGCAACTCCGAAACCAAAACCATTAACGCTGGTGTTCCTCAAGGCTCGGTGCTCTCCCCAACGCTATTAATCCTGCATATCAATGACTTCTTGTCATTCGCGAGCATACATTGCTATGCGGATGACAGCACGGGTGATGCGCGTTATACCAGCTATCAGAATGTCCCTCGGAGCATGATACAGGAAAGACGAACACAACTTGTGTCTGAAGTCGAGGACACTCTTGGGCGGGCCTCCGAATGGGGTGAACAGAACTTAGTTCGATTCAAGCCCTCGAAGACACAAGTGTGCGCGTTTACTGCCAAAAAGGACCATTTTATCATGGCGCTACAGTTCCAAGGAATTACTCTCCGTATCTCCGAAAGTATTATGATCCTCAGCGTAGAAATCTCGAATAAAGTCCAATTTGGGAGTAACTTGGAGGACAAAGCTAAATTAGCGAGCAAAAAGGTGGGTGTACTGAACAGGGCGAGGCGGTACCTCACATCAGGTCAACGTCTTGTGCTTTACAAAGCACAGGTCCGGCCGCACGTGCAGTACTGCTCACATCTCTGGGCACGGGCCCCCAAATACTAGCTCGACCCACTTTACTCCCTACAAAGACAGGCAGTTCGAATCGTCCATGATCTCAACCTCACGGGTAGATTGGAGTCGTTAGAGCAACGGAGAGACTTTGGGTCTCTCTGCGTGTTCTACCGACTCCTTCACGGGGAGTGCTCTGAAGAACTGTTTAATTTGGTACCTGCGGCCCCTTTCTATCACCGTACCACTCGACAACGAAACAGGGCTCATCCATATCACATGGAAGCGTTCAAATCCATGACGGTACGCTTTCAGCGGTCAATTTGCCCACGTCCGTGCAAGCTCTGGAAAGATCTGCCTGTTTCGGTGCTTCCCGAGCGCTATGATATGTTCCTCTTCAAACGAGGTTTAAGGAGAGTTCTTCTTTCACGATAGGCAGCGGCTTTGCTGTGTCCTGACATTGCTGAAGTCCATGAGCAGCGGTTACCACTTTCCATCAGATGGACCACCTGCACGTGTGCAAACCAAAGACAATAGAAAAATAAAAAATTTCAAACAATCAGCTTACGTTGTTTTAAAAATAATTACAGAACAATTACCTTCAAAAGTAATATATGTATACTAATCATTATTTACTCATTTGTATTAAGAACATCTGTGATTATTGCATGATAATATATATCTAATAGAAATAAATATATAGATAATAAAAAATAAATGAATAAGAAATGAGAAAAACTACGCTCAAAACTGACGATAATACTGAGCGGTGGTTTTAAATAATTTAATAGAAAATAATTTAGCATTCCTGTTCGTCAATTTTACAAAGAGTAAACAGCGAGTTTGAAGTTCAACATTAACAGCCGAGTGGTAGAGATTTGTTATAAATAAAACAAAATGTAAATATCTGTTCATTCATCAAGTGTGGCGGCTACAACACAATTAGGTGTTTCCCTGAAGCGGTCGTGAGCGCCGCGCGCCGCGCTCAATCCGACCGCCTGCGAACTGTCATTACAAAAATAGTGGCCCCAGAAAGGGTAGTCTGAGACATGGCCCATATGGACCCGAGTGCAATGCCGCAAGTTATTTTAACTTCTTTCATTGCCATACAAAACCAGTCCATATCATTTTGAACACAATCTTAGTGAGATGCCGTTCAAGAATTTCATGTAAAAGCAATATAAGAAAATTAGTCTAACAAATAATAAAGAGTATACATATCTTCATCTTGTCCATTTTGAAATAAAAGGCCTTTGACAGTTTGAAAGCCGTTCTAGTTTACATACACCTTGTGTCGGACGACGGAGTATTGTTAAACAGAAGGTACCTCGGAGGTATGTGTAACTGGTTGCAAACGATCTTCGAGATAGTTTACGTTATTAAACCGTTCACTTTGATCAGTTCGCAGTTAGCAAGTTCTTTTGTTAGCTATTGTTGAGTTGCACTTAACATACTCATTCATATTGTACTATGTTGTGTGTACGTAATTTCTTAAATTATATAGCTATCTTGTATTCTTCTTCTATGTTTATATTTATTTATATTTATTATATGTTGGAATATTTAATTATTTTCTACGCATGTTATACACCATTCCTTTTAGTTCTCTTACATGAAGTTCTCTAAGATACTGATAATAAATCTTTACATCAACATTAAGTAACACAAATTAGACATACGTGACAAATTGATGTATGTGATGGAAATAGAAATGCTGATAGTGGAACACACGTCAAGCTGTTCGCGTGCTAATGCTGGCTTCACATTCAATTTTTCATGTTAAATTTAAAATAGTTGGAACTATGTTTTTGTCCGTGTTTAATAATAGGTACATTATGTTGAAACGAACGAGGAAGAATCATTGTATAGAGCTCATGAAGACGCAATAAGGGCACCGTGCTTGCGTCGTATCAGTAGAAAACCGAATGACCAAATATTTATCGAGTTCCAATAATATTTACCTAGTACCTAACCTATCCGTTGCAGCGAGAACCAATATACAGATATGTAAATACGCCTAGAAAAAAATAAAATGCTGGAAGTCGGCACCAATAAATCGATTTGGAAATTGTTTGCAGAAGGGTGGGCCCGAGGTATTTAAAGAACAATTAGTCGGCTGCTTCCCAGCCCTCAGGGCAAATATTTGCCTATTCCCGCCAACCCTCGTTTGGCCAATACCGCTTCGGGCATCGTTGAAAATGGTTTATAGCTAAATGTTTGCCCTCTCTCCCCTATATACTTAGCTATAGGTAAACTTCCCCTCCTGCCCGTCTCGATAATCATAATTTACATTCCGCTCGGGCTCGTGGAAACTCAGACGAATAAAGTCTTTATTGATGCTTTTTGCTAATGCTTTCACAAAGCTTGATTACTTTTGCACAACTTGTTGTTGATGCTTTGGAAAGTTTGAATACGAGCCTTTGGTTTTCATCAGAATTAATATAGGTACACGAAAACTCAGTTCAGGTAAGTAATTGTATATTAAAGTAATCATCACAAAAACATACCAACTTCTAAATAGAACGTCGCTCGGGTGATAAAAACGTTTATATAATTAAATTTATTGTACCTCTGGTATTATACAATGATTATTTACTACAAGGTACTAATCCTACCAGAATAATTTATTTCTGTTATTTAAATATTCCATTAGGCACTTAATATGACAGTTTTAATGTTAAGGGCTGAACTTTATAATGAAGTAGAAACATATTAAGCCCTTTCATTTCGTAATTATTATTGTAGTTTTTTCATTTTTACATAAATGACTGTGTGTTTTCTTTTAGATTCATAATAATTTGATTAATCCTAATTGAATTATAGTATTTACAAAATAGTTTCCACTACTGAAGCTAAGAGCTGCCCGTCATGAATTGTCTATGCAAGTTGTACGCAAAACAAAACTAGACACATTTTCATGACGGTTCAATGTCCAACATATAAAATTCTACGCACATATTAAAAAGGTAATCTTCATGTAGGTAGTCTCGAATTAAAGGTTCACAGCCAGAGATATAAAATGTTATGCTATTTAGTTATATAAAAATGAAATAATACGCATGCCATGTGTTTTATTTAAATAGAGTCAATTGATTAAAATCTCGACGGTGCGGTGTAACGACCAGATATCAAACGCATAAAACAACGAGCGGTGCTCTGAACGCATAGTTTACTTGTATTTTGACATAAAGATTAGTCGGCATTCGAGTTGACTGGTTGTATTTTGATGCTGTTTTACAAGAGATTAAATTGCCGACAATGTTTTGATTTCTTTTAAAACAACATCTCGTAAGTTTTGACCGCAAAACACCCATCTATAAATTCTCGAATTAAATGTCTCTGGTAACAAATCATTCATAATCCGGTGTCACTTTTGATAAAAAATGTGTTTATGTACATTTTAATTGTTATTTCTTTGGCATCTCGATTGTAGAGAACGTCGAGTATTGCATACTGAGAAGAAAATTGTGTGACTACGTCATGGGTAGGTGGAAGAGATTTAAAAAGAGTTGTTCGTTGTGGATAGAAGATAGCAGTAGAAGCTGACCACCGCGGCGCGCGTCGCCGCCGGCGGTCCCGGCGTACTTACAAAAATACCAGAATGTAATTAAATGTGGATAACTTGCGCTTTATAGACGGCTGCGCGCGCGCCTGTGTTTGTTTAGTTTGTTATAGATGTGTTTTTACGCAATCTGGAAGTCGTAAATCTGGAACACCAAATTATGTCGTTCCCTAGAGTGAGGTTACCTTGCCTCGTGTTCTTCATTTCTTAGGTTTATCTATGTTTGCCTCTATGGATAATATGGTAGGAAGCTGAACTAAGACATTAGACTGCTTATTTTTAAGTTTTGTCTAATAATATCTGTACTATATTATATCATTATACTATGTAGATAAGATATTTATTTTTATGGCCAAATCCTTATGAAATATGTAAAGCCCTAGACGAAAGCGCATTTTCATTTGTTTGTTTGTATTTATTGAGCTCGTATGTAAATGAAAATTCATTCAATATTAAGAAATAATAATGGTAATTATTATTACAAACAAGGAGGAAGGCGTTTTGAAATAATAATAATAACAAACAAAACTTTGAGAGAGAAATAATAGATTATAAACAAAGGTAAAGGTCATTTTGGTTGCTTGAGTACACAACAGAGAAACCGTTCTGGATTCACATTTACAATAAGGCAAACAGTCCCTTCTACAGTATTGGTGATTTACATGTAACCCTCTATCAGTCGACGTAGGATCTAGTATTGTTTAGGATTTCAAATATAACCTGGTCCGGAACAGATTAGCACCACCGTTCTATACATTTAAAAAAAGCGGACTAGTGTTCTAACTGAAACACCGATAATAATATGTATAACAAAAATATAAACTATTCTTGCCTCCCCTTCCTTTACGATTGGTTGCATTTTGGCGGGTTTTCTAGCTATTGTCTGTTCCAGAATACCAAGAGTTAAAACACAGCTATCGCCGCTGGCACGTCTGTCGAGACAAATTAAAGATTATTTATAAACCATTACATTAAATAATTTAAAAATAATAACATAACTATATATGTACCTATGTATTATTTAGAACATAGCTTTTGTCATACCTAGCATAAATGTTTGAAGAAAAATGCTGTATCTATACCAGTAAACAACAATTTTAAGACTTTTATTTACTAAGAGATTTCTTTATATAAACAGAAAATTGAAAAAGGTGTACTCATTAAAATTTACCAATACGAAATAAATTATATAATTAAAGATACCAAATGAATATTATTAATAATTACTAATATAAAACTATAAATAGAATCATAGCCGTCATACTTATATGCTCACTGGGCTGGCCTGGCCTGGTCTGAAATGTGTGGAAATCTCTCTGATGTGCCTATTTATGCATTTGCCTTTTTCTCTATATGCACTAAACACACTATCAAATAACAGTAATCAGTAACTAGATAATGCAAAACATATGTATATACGATAACGTATATAAAATAGAAGCTAACCTTTATACACTTTGTAATAATAGGTACCTGCTTTAAAAAATATTTTGTTCTTAATGTCCATACAGTCATATTATCAATAGGTATATTAATTCCGATACTATCATTTTTAATCACAAAAAGAATGTAATGAAACGTGATTATATCAAAGTAAGTACACAAAGAATATTGTTACAAACCAATAAACACAATAAAGATTCACATCTAAATAGTGCAAGCCCAAAAAACTAATATCAAAATGCGCAACAATTTTCAGGTCGGATGATGATGCCCGCATTGAGAATGGAATCCGCACCCGCGGGGTAATGTAGCGAATAATCCACTTCGTGCGCCACCGTGCCCGGGGGCAGCACAATACACAGATATGGATAATCCGCAAAAACTAACAATATATCAATCACCAAATAAACTTCACCATTTTATAAATGGAACAGCGTCAACTTTCGACCTTCTGACGTCACACTAACATTCTATTTTACAAACTGTATCAGCACAATATTTTTGCGTCCATTTTTTATAACAATACGTTTTATTTGCGATTTCTAAACGATACATTTTTAGCGTTCGATTTAATTCAATTTGTTAACAATAGAGCTACTATTTTACTCTATTATAGGTGGTCTCAGTTTATATTAAAAATATTGTGCGAGTGCAACCTTTTGCAATCTTCTTTTTTTTAACGTTGTTTGTATTATCGTCTTTGTTATGTTTTAGAATGTTTGTCTGTCATACTGATTGTTTTTCGTCTGTACACACCAAGCCTGGGATCAAAACATGACAGCTTTGACTGTAAATTAAATGTAGCTATGTGTCACAGGACACAGAACAATAATTCCCAATAAGACTACTTCTAGTCCAGTTGTCCTTTACACATACACGTTGTCAGGTACAGAAAAGGACATAATATGTACCTTTCATCCAGAAAAAGTACTGCTACCGAGACCTAGAAGTATATTGACAAAACCTACATTAACGCAAGCAAAGCCGTGGGCATAATTTAATCTACTTAGTCTAATAAGAACATTACATTCAGTGAAGAGACCGTTAATTTACCAAGCTAAATTTTACTTAAAAGTAATTGCCTATACGCTTATAAATAATACATTTCTTTAGCGTGATTAATACAACTAAAGTAAAAATAATTAAATATTTTTGAATAGGCCCGTTTTCGACCATCTTTAATAAACATTTTGAAATGTTTGGACAAGTTAATCGGTAAATCAGTGAAGTGTCTACCAAGCGACGCGACGCGACGGCGGGTCTGCCAAAACTAGCCTGTAATTTTGACACCATTCATCCTGGGCGTCCGGACCCAGTTTTTTGTTCACATTCAACGAGTCCCGAGACCCCATTACCATCGTATTAGCGGTATTATTTTTCAATGATGGAACAAGCTCGCCTCGCCCGCTTAACAATGCTAAAATTTTTTTCGATTATCTTAAGTTATTCTTCTGGGACAAATCAATTATTTTGTTAAATGTAATTTTGTACTTAGCGTGTGTAGGATAGGTATAAAAGTTGCTAGCAGTGTATTTATTTCTACCGCCTATTTGGTCCAGTGGCATAGTGGCATGTGTACTTTGATACCTAGTGTAAAAAAAATGTTATTGAAAGTCTCTGTTGCAAAAATCTCTAAAGCACGGAATTATAAAACATGCCTAGTGGATTGTAATAGACCCGCAGCCCCCTATTAGGTATGTGACATCTAAAATATAGTCGGTGAAATCTGGGTAAAATTACACCTCAGTCTAGCTCTTCGAAAATAAATAAGCATAACTGGATACATAATAATGACAACTATATTAATGACAAAGCTAGCATGTTGACAGTTCCAAAAGTGTCCTCTCTTTTCTCAGATAACTTACAAGAAATAATGAGATTATATTTAAAAGCGCATTTATCAAAATTCTTACCACTGTCAGTTCATATTTTATTGGTGATTGAATAGATATTCACATTGTATGAGATTTAAGTAGTGTATGTGTGAAACAGGTAGTTATTGAACAATAAAAAAAGTATAACAATCATGTGACAGCGGCGTAGGTGGTGCGGGGATTTTAGTGAGCGAAGCGCGGCTCGGAGGCACGTCACAAACAATGCGAGGATTAGAGCGCGTTTGTTCATTTTTGTTCACATTGTTCGCTATTCACGGCTCGCACAGCGCATGCAACAGGGATCAGCGCTCACGCATCGGTGGCGCCGCCGCCGCCGCCGCGTTATCACACCGCTACACGTCCACCACCCCTTTCAACTCTATTTTCGATGCGGTTTCAATTTGAAACTGTCAGCGGATCAGCATATTTTACTCACAGCTTTTTGTAATGAAGTTCAATTCAATCTGCTATCAATAAATGAGATGGGGACGGCAGTTTCAACACTTGTGGCGGTTTTTACCACATTTGTTAGTAGAATAATTCGCTTAAATTTGAAATTTTTTAACAACTAGCTGTTACTTTACCATGCTGTCCATGGAACACATTAAGAAATAAAATATATTCTAATATCCTATCTAGGATATAGTCTATTTAAGTGCCAGGTCCGTAAGTTGAGGACAAACGTCTTCACAAACTGTAACATTCATAATATCATTATGATTGCAAGTGATGGAATATTTCTTTATCCTAATGCAGACTCATAACAGTTTTTATTTTTATTGGATACTGGTGCTATATTGGTATCTGCCAAACTTAACGCATAAATAATGTCGAACGGAAACGGAGGATCGATTTCTGGACGGGGGCCGCGCGATGGCCCCTCATCAATCTGTCACCTAGAGCGGGTGATCAAACGTTTCTCGCGAATCAGCGACGGTCACACGCTTACCCCGAGCGATGACATCTGACACAATATCACCGAGAGCTTCAAAGAGTTTTTATCGCGAATTAAACCACCTGAGCGGATATCCGGCGATATTTTGATGAGCTATTAATTGGCTTATATTAGGTGTCGATTCTTAGCGCCCAGTGTAGGTACTTTACTAATATTATTTGTGACTAAGCTACCTTAGCTTTATTATGTAAGCCATGCAGTACTACGTGAATGATTTTAGTTAACACTGAATTACAGAAACTACACAATTTCATAAAGTCATATAGATAGATATATCTTTTATTCGGTATAAATAAGTAAATACCTATAAAATATAAAATCTATAACATATGATAAATCACTTTATAACGCAAAACAAAACAGAACTTCAGTTTTGATTTATTTGCTGGCTATATTACCCAACACTGCAGTGTTATCTATTGAGTTCTTTTTTAAATTCTGGTAGTAACAGTCTCACAGTTCAAGAATTCGTGAGTTTTGGTCAATTATGGTAACAAGATACTCTCTTACTTAAATGAATACTACTCGGCCGGAAGCATTTCGCAAGCTCTAGGCGAACTGTTTTAATGATTTCTGTACCCATTAGGATGGCTTTTCTCCAGGGTCATCGCAACGCCAACACTCCGATAGGCGCCATTTCATACATATCGATAATCTACGGACAATTAATTTATGGCACGTATCCAATGAAAAATATGTTAAAATTTATTTATTCCCAACTTTAACGACGTATTTATATATTGAAACCTAGCTTTGGACAATGCTGGATTCCACCCAACTGTTGTTTAAACTATATTTTGATGATGTTGAAGCTATATAGGTATTATTAGCTAAATAAAAAAACTGTCAGTGTAGTAAGCCAATTTAGAACAATTCCTTCGAACCTGTGGGGTTCCTGAACTAGCTGAAGTTAGTGGATGACCATAATCGTCCACAGTTATCATCCTCGGCCCGAAACCAAAGAAGAACAAGACATTCTGAGCATATTGTACACTAGTGTACACTACCCTGCGGCAATAATAATAATAATAATATTCTACCACATACACACAACACCATCCAGCCCAAACTAAGCAGGGCTTGTACTATGGGTACTAGACAATGGATAAAAATACATATATACTTTTTTTTTGTAAGTACATACCTATTATACTTAGAAACACCCAGACCAAGACAAACATCCATGTTCACGCACACAAATGTTTGACTTGTGCGGGAATCGAACCCGCGACCTTAGGCGTGGCAGTCGGTTACACTAACCACTACGCCATCGAGTCTTTAATGGCGTAGTGGTTAGAAATATAAAATAAAATAAAATCAAACTACCTACATATAATATATGCAATCTATAACATATCGAGTGAAGTTTCGGTGTTGTTGTTGCCACACCTGTGGCAATTCTTTAGGCATATCTAAAAATCTAAATAGTTTCAATAGTTTAATAATAATTCAATTAGCTTAAAAATTAGTAAAGTTTAATAATAGTAGTAGTGTAACAGTTTTCAAAATTTTGTAATAAAGTGTCAAATAAATAACGCGATAAAATCCGTATATAGTAGTTTAATTTCAATGAATAATATTCGCGTAAACAGAAGACAATATTATTATTTACTTATATTAATTTTTACTTATTTTCAGAAATATAAATTGATTTTGCGGAATTAAAGTGTGAATTATGTTAAGCAGTGTCATATTTACATACCAGCTTTTATTAGAACGAATGGATGGTGGTTGATAAACGAAAGTCCATGTCTTAAAGAAATGCGCTTACCAATATTTTTTTATTTATTGTACTAGTATAGTTTCCGACGCGCAAATATCAAATATTATCAAATTACCCAGCCAATCTCGCTATGCTATTTACTAACTGTACCCTAAGGTTCGGTTTGCATTTCAGTAGCCTTTGTCCTTCTTCAAGATTCTCCATTTGCATCTGGCTGGCCTGTGCCTGGTGGGATCGCGGGGCAATGCCACGGGAGTCTCGCGAAATGTAAAGCACAAAAGTGTTTCCACTGAGTAAAATCACACCCATGTTCCTTACACGGGTATGGTTTTACTCAGTGGGAAGACTGACATACCCCTGCGCCCAGAGTGTAGGCGATTATTTCATGATTTCACAACCTGAGAACGCGAAAAAGATAGATTACACCAAAAACAAGAATACGGATTCTACCTGTCTATATTCAGTAGGATTCTAATAACGCTGTATTGTCGCTGATATGGTTGGTACTTATATTTTATACTAAAGTGATTTAATAGTTATAATGGTCATAATATGTCCAATAAATACCATTAATAAAATATCAACTGCCTCGGTGGCTCAGCCGTTGTGACGCCGATTGCTGTGCATGAGGTCTAGAGTTCAATTTCCCAACAAAGTGTTATTAGCTTATTCTATCAAGTCATACTCAGTAGAAGCCAGGAGTATGCAACAGTTCCCAGTATATGCCAATAAGCTCGTCCCCTATAAGATGGGCCCTAAAATTATAGCTTACATAGGGCGCCTCGGCTTTCCCCTTTGGGAACATAGGCGCGAGACTAGGGTGTATACATGTATGTATTTAAGAAATAAGTGGATAGCTAATAAAATCAGCAAAAGTGTTAATCTGCAGAAATAACAATTTGTTGATTGATTTCAGCACTCTAGATGTATTGCTGTAAAGAGATTTTCTGTTTAATGAAAATACGTATTATAACAAATACAGTGTTAACGAATTGCACGGCCAAAATAGACTCGATGGTACTACTTTTTTGGATATCATAAACATACAGCTCCACATTTCAATAACTAATGATTGCATTCCCATTCATTATACTGTATTCCACTCTAATTAAGAAAGAATCAAACACCTAACATCCAAAATAAAATTAAATGCAATATTTCTCAAAAATCTCCTCTGTATAGGAGAGTTTACTGATACAGGTTTATAATACAACTTCAAAGGAGTTGCGATTAATTGAGCAATCATCGAGAAAAAGGCGTCAAAGCGTTGGAGCTTCATGGCTCATGCACGGCTGACGTCATCACGCTCAATTTGTTGTGACACGAACGTTTTACTTTCGTACACTGACACATGTGTAGATACTACAATATTCGTATGAAATGTCTCGTACGTCACAGACAGACGATGTCCTTATGTCGATGGTTCTTACCTTCAATGCTTACGGTAGGGACATCATTCGTGCTATGAAATATTGTCCACCACAATGTTATATCAAATATTAGGAGCCATTTGTACTTCCTTCTTCGTCTGCTATTATGTTTTTACTTTCTAAATTCCCACTTACATGTGGATAGTTTCTTACAGTGTCTACTAGAGCCGTACGAAAAAAACTAAAATAGTATTACACTTGCTTCACACACTCGTTTTCGTGTATTAAATCTTAATTTAATATTTTTCATATTAAGTTCTTTCTATAAGATGAATTGCTGCGTCGATATTGTAAATATTAGAAAATACGAAATATATAATTGAAGAGCATTTTTCAATCAATTCATGACAGTGAAGTGACTGTACAAATTAGAAATTCGTTGTGTTAGGTGATGATGTTACAGATTTTATCCAAACACATTGTAAATTTCTAAATTCTTTGCTTGAGCTTTAGGCCAACCTAAATACACAAGTAAGTAAGTAAAGAAGTATTAATTTTCAAAACGTAGGTACACGTTATTATACAAATATTATAACAAACAGAAAAGTACATTATGTAATGAAAATGAGGTTACCACTCAGGATTATTGTTGGTTTGCGGCTTATACCTCAAACCAACCCTCATATTATTTGGTAACCCCAAGTGACGCTTGGACGTAGGTACATTAGCTACACATACACAGAAACATAGGTACCTAAGATAAACATATAAATTATAATCGATGAGTATATAATTATATATATACATAAATATATAAAAATATAAATTAAAATAAATATAAGGTGTATAATAAATAAATTAGCGACCTAATTAAGTTAACTACTATATAGTACAAGTACAAGTTGTATTATAAAAACACCCCAAATTAGAATAGAATAGAAGCATAGTCAGTAAGGTGACTCGGTGACTCTGTCTCATGTATGTTCAACATTTCAGCAAAAGCCGCAGAAATAACTGTATGTATTTTAAACGTTTTACAGTTACATATATGCGGTAGCATGCCAGCGGTAATTTAGAAATCCGCCGGCACATCTCCAGCCTCAGCCGCCTTGCTGCCAGCACACCTTTTATATGAATTGCAAATTTATAATTAGTTTGTAATTTAACCTCTCAACCAATCCAGTTATCAAATACACGAAAATACAAAAAGCTATTCAAACAAAAGAAGATTATCATAACAAAATTTACGTTTTAAATAGTCTCGTTAAGCTTGGATGCCGGCGTCTTAGCGTTGGTTGAGAAGTTAAGAAAGATTTTCCAATAGCTTTAAACTGTTATTGCCTTGCTTATGATTTTCTGATGCTGATATAAATACCTATATGATTTGGATTTGCTAAATGTTTCTCTCTTGTACTATTAATTATTATGCAAGAATGAATGCATAAGCCTGTCGCAGAACCAAACAATACAACAAACGTAGCACTCCTGTACTATATAAATATATGTACATATATCTATCTATATTTAACAATAAGTAGAAATATTAAGAATAAGGTTCAAGAGAATTTGTTTAACGATTTCTACTTATAGCTAAGTACTCGGGTATATGCTATTCAGAAAATGGCGCTCTGAAATATGTATAAAAACATTCTTTAGTTTAAACTTTTTAATTTGTCCTAACCTACGAGCCGGCCTTCTATCAAATGATAGATGGAAATAGCCGGTAAACAATGCGCTTGATAGCTTGTTCAAAAGCTTGTCTGAAACAGTAGCATCGATCCTGTATTAAAATTGGGATCCAGGAGCCCTGCACGACCTTAAAATCTGACCATTTACTCATTGTATTATTCTTATCTTAAAACTGAGGTAAAGTGAGGCAAGTATTTGACTGACTTATCAAAAGTGATTAACCGCCGCAAACGACTCAAAAAGCAAACAGCTGCAATTTGGATTTATCCTCCACGCCTAATTTCGGTTGGTAGACTTATTTTAACATTAAATACACACACAAATATCCCTTGTATAAACATATCGCCCCTAGTATTGACAATGGTGGAAAGAAACAGCTTAACTTTAACCAATTTGCTTTGGCATTTTGCTCCTTATTACAAAGGAACAGGGAGGAACGATAGCCTCAAGTATTTGTATAATTTAGCTTACACACAAATTGTTTTTGGATTTCTTACTGTAATAATCTAAGTATATGCGTAAAGATCTGGTTACGCCGCGCGCCGTCATCTTAGAAGTCTAACACAAAAGTCCAGATCATAATTTACCTCGCGAATTATACTAGAGTTTGTTCTTTGTTAAATCATATCAAATTGGATGTCTTTACTTGGCATTTATTACTTGATATTATCAATATAATCAATAACTTCTTATATTAAATTTAATGTAATGGTATTTCAAAGATATAAATAATAATCGTTTACTTTTAAATAATTTAATTGCGCTTCTTTTAATTTTAGTATTTTTGCATGTTTATTTGACTAATATTTTATTGTTTTCTTTTATATTTCAGCTCTCTTCTTTTCCTCTTTTCAAGAAGAGGATTTTAGCTTATTTAAATGATTCTGCGCTGCCCAATAATAAGTAGGTAACACTTACCACGTGCTTCTTACTATCAGGGGTTTGGTAGGATTAATACGTATTAATCCTAACAAAAAAAAAATGATTTTTAAAATGTGGTGTTTTTGTAGTAGGTTTGACTGCCTTAAAACACTTCTTCTGAAATTCCAGAACTAGATTAATTTAGTGTTCCAAGATAGACTGGTTTTATTGTTATTTAATCATATATCTATACTAATACTAGCTGTCCCGAAAGACCGTGTACTGTACACAAAAAAAAGACCCAAATCTAAACTATTCTCGAATCCACATGAACACACACACAAAATTTTATCAAAATCTGTCCAGCCGTTTAGGAGGAGTTCAGTGACATACACACGTACAGTAGAATTATATATATAAAGATTATAAAAGGAAAGATTTGATTTCTTGTTTGTTTGTTTGTAAGGATTTAACTCAAAAACTATTTGACCGATTTTAGAAATTCTTTCACCATTAGATAGCTACTGTGACCGAGTAACATAGACTATATTTTATATGAAAAGAGTACTTTTGACCTTACTGTTTCTAACTTTCTTTTATGCCGCGGGCAAAAGCTATTTTCTATTAATTTCAGTTCTACAATTACTTCTACTTCTTGATAATCAAGCTTAATCTCCTATCATCCATAGTATAGTTTATTTAAATTGATATTCAAACTCAAAATTTACTTCGTATTCTGTACGTTTATATGTTGCTTTATCAATAATGCCACGTCATCAATATTGCGTAGAGGTAATACTACAGACTCACCACATGTTCAATATTTCCAAAATTACTCGCACCAATGGCGACTCGTATGCGAAAATAATACGATTATACCGCGTTTCAAAAGTCGCTAATGTAGAAATGTCAGAGGTATCAATAGCAGTAAAGCAAATTAAGACCTGAAGACGTCTTATTTTAAAATAACCAATATTAAAACAATATGATACTTATAAAAATGTAGGTAAAACTGTTTTTAGGCATATTACCTTTGTTTTAATCATACAAAACAGCGGAACGATACGACTTTTTGCATAGATAAAATTAAAGGGCTAACGAGCAATCAAAAAGCTTTTCAATACTAGCTTGAATATTATCTATAACTTAATATTTACATGCTTATATAGTACCACGCTTTTTTTCCATGTTGTGTTTAGTTCTCACACACATAAGTGTGTGCAGAGATACCGGCAAATTTCTAATGCCATTCTTGAGAATAGCTCTAGATTATTTTTATAGCATGCACCTTTGTAGTGCCATTAAAGTGATAAACTGCTTTGTCAAGACACAAACATTTAACTTCTGCGAGCATTTCATAATTATAATTAAAAAGGTACAAAAATTTGACTACTAATGACGCAGATGGTCTCATTAATATTATTTTGCATAGTGAGTCAAACGTAAAGCTTAGAACATCAGTGTTTTCATATACTTAGAATAGTTCATCAAAATTTTTACTAGTTGCGTTTTATGAGATGTATGGAAGGAGTTTGAGACGATATGATTCATCTTTGTATGCTGTAAAAATGGATAAGAATTCTACATAATTACAAAATGTACAGCAGAACTGCTATTTATGTTATATCACAAAAATAATAAAATTAATCTTCAAAATTCTTTCTAGTCAATGCTTCTCAAAGTATAGCCATCAAGAATTTGCGTTATTTAATTTATTTAATTATTAACTTAGAACCGCCAGTGGTTACAACAACAATACATGACAATAAATACTGCCTATTTTGCGTAGGTCGTAAATACTTAGAATATCAGTGTTTTCCATATAATTTAGACTAGTATGACTTAATATATGCACTGTTATAACTACCTCGTATAGTCCATAGGCACGAAGTGACAGAAGCCATATTGTAAAGATAATCGGTAGATCTATATAATACAGCTCTTGTCAGTCATTGCCTACCGACTATTCCATTTTTTTATAAGGAATTATATAAAATATGTTATAATAAAATATTATGAATATTTGTGAGCTAACGTAAAGCTATAGATGCGTAATAAAGTTCTCTGTTAAGTTTCCCCAATCCTTTCCCGTGCGGTCGATCTCAATAAACAAATGACGGACAGTATTTGGTTTTACCTTTCAATACGTCGGCCGTTAACGCAGGGCGGGCGTTCAATGTGGTGTGCACATGCGCGTAATCAACACTCACCATGACTTCACTACTCGCCGGATATTTATTCAGTATTTTTTTCTTACCATAGAAATATCACGGTTCTTTTTTATTCTGAGATTTCTGCAAAACTGAATGTACACCTTTTAATCGATATAGCCCCTATATCAATTAAAAGTTTTACTTTAAGACAAGTGCTGACCAAAGGAAAACGCAATGGTAAGAAATTAACAATATTAACAAATAAAAACAAAAATAATAGTAAAAAGGAAGAAAATAAAATTAAAATATAGATTAACAAAATGCGTGAATTCGTTAATAGATAGATGGCCCTTTGTTTATTGAATATGTAATTGAAATAAGTATTCTATGTAGTACTTTTGATAATAGCTATACAGATAATCGTCAGTAATACCTACTAAATGTAATTAATCGTAGATGCTTAAGTTTCGTACAGCCACCATTCACACGCGATAAAATTTTATGAAAGTCAAAATAGGATCAACGAAGCATGCTGTATACAAACTGAACCATTATCAATCATATATTACATTGTATCTCAATTGAAAAATCTTAAAAAGTAGAGTTGAGTTCGCTACATAGTCACAGCTACTAAAACTTACTGTGTACTACATTGTTCCAAATTCCACAGGTGCGTAATATTTAATTCAACAGTAAGTATTTATCAGATGAATAAAAGTCAGGTCTGTCCGTTCATGAACGCCGCGTGTGGGGAGCCACCGGCGGCGGCCACCGCACACCACGGCTCGCCCGCACTCGTAACTCTTTACCCAACTATTAACAAGCTTATTAATTTTAACCCCAAATATCTGGGCAGAAGCTTAACATTATGATTTAATAAAATAATGATATACACAATAACATTGTTCCTATAGGCACGTATTGACAACAGCCGTTTGCAAAGGAATATCTTATAGAAAGTTTGATAAGTTTAAATATTATAATTTATAAGTCATGTTTATGACATTTTTGCTAATAATATTAAAACCGATTCATAGAGACTTTTAAAAGAAAATCACTTTTAATAGTTTTTCTTTTCTGCATACGTAGCGTAGTAGGTAGGACTCGCGTTATACATCTCGTACGTTAAACTTGAAATATTGTATGTTTTAAATTTAATTTAATAAATTAATCGTCTTGAAAAATTCTTTATGCGTAATGAATCAATTTCAAAAGAAGAGAGTTATTTTTTTGTAGTTTATTCGAACTATAGATATTTTTAATACTTTAATGTGCCTAGTCAAATAGAAATGGAATCGACTATTTTTTTATTTGTCGTCTTTAGTACAGCAGTGTGGTATGTTTTCAAAGTAGGAAGTTCAAACCATGAGCACTGATAACCGAAAAAAAGGTAGCATAGAGGAGGTTAAAGTGACAGGCGCAGTCCAAGGGTACCAAAAGTTACAAACGGTTAAAAAGGTACATTCTAATATTAATGGATTGAAATAACAAGTTTTATTCTTTCATTCTATTAATAAATATATTAGTAGACTGAAATAGGCTAAATACGGGAGAATTTTATAGCAAAAAAAAAATCCTTACTAGATTTGGTCGGCGACTTCGCTCGCGTACCTAATTGTAGGTTAGGTTAATAGCAATACTTATTTCTGGATGACCGTACCCTATGTTCTTTTTGTTTCCCTGACAACGTGTATGCTAAATTTCATAATAATCGGTCGAATAGACAATGCGTGAAAGCATAACAAACAAACAAACTCACATTCGCATTTACAATATTAATTTGGATAAACTTGCCATAATTATTAATATGGTGACGCTTGCACCACACCACCACTTCAAACGTGATGTTCATTTAAAACATGCAGGGCTGAAATCACTTGGTTACTGAGACATTTCATACATTTTAATATATATAATGGGTCAAAATTAATAGAAATATATAATTATAATAAAACTATTGGCAGTTATTTTCTGTTTCTATGAATATCATAGAAACTGAAAATAACTTTTTGTATATCTGTTTTGTATCTAAATACTACCTTTCTGTGATAATTAATGAGCAAACTCTTGTCTTACACCTTGTCTTAGGGCACCGTACTGCCTATCTATTACATATATTTAAGTTTACGAGAGTATTAGTATTAGTATATAAATCTGTCTCGTTCTCCCATAAAGTAAGATTACAATAATACTGCTATACGAAATAATGGTCTAGCCACTAATCTTAAACTTAAAACTGTGGTTAAAAATAATATTCTTACATCGGAAGGCGATTTACTTGAAGCCATAGCAAAATACAAAATAAACAGAGCGGTGTCAAGCCACTCTCGGGTCTCGAATCATGTTTATCTGTCTATCTTTTAGATAAATAACATTTTATTTATCTAATAACTGCTGGCAGCTACCGATATCGATTTCAGTATCTGTTGCTTGAATCGTTGCTCGTACGGTGAAACGCCTTTGTTATAGAATACAAGATCAATTAAAAGACGCGTAAGTTTGCGCTTATGTTTGTGTACGATTGTGAGGTCCCAGGATTAGCTTCTCGTCTTCATTTAACGCAAACTGTTATTGGATATTACTGCTACGATTTTTTCTAGTAACAAAAGGAAGTCTAATAATATGCTTAGTAGACGAAAATTGGCTCATACTGTATTACGTACATCGGTCTTAAAATCATTACTGGAGAAATGTGGGTGTACTCCAAACTCACAGGCGATGTATAGTTGTGACCCTATGTTATGGATAAATTAGCAAAATGGCTTTTCACCTGTTCTGTTGTTGTGTCTGGCAGTTGCGAGGTAGCCGGCGATGCGCGATGGTTTGCTAGTGGCGAAATTTTCGTATAAGAACTTCTAGTTCTATTAAGAGTACCTACCTGGCATGAAACAAAACACTGCTACGATACACATTGACTGTTCATCTCAAAAAGCCACTAAAGCTTTTAAGTTACACTGAAATGTTTGTATAGGTGTTATTATTATAAACATAATATATACCTTGTAGATCTGAACTTACCTCAGAATTCGAAATAGTTTTCTTTTTGAATTGCCTAGGTCATATGGCGGTTGTTCTATGTAATAAATACCGAGTCAATTTAGACTACAAGGTTGGCCGTTATATGCTCTAAAAGTAGCCATACCCACCAATTATTAGTAGGATAAGAATGAGCCGTCTCGTGTCGACTTACAAAAGCCGACGTAAGACTATTACTGAGTTTCACCCGATGAGTAAGAATGCCCGATGTTCACATTCCTGCCTCTCCCAGCCCTTACTTTTCGTCCCATGTTGAATTCCATTTCCTAAGAGGCAGCGACACGCGAATATTTACACTTGTCAAGCCATTATAGGCTGCGGTAACCGCTTACCATCGGTCCGATCATATATTTAGGATAAACTTATGATCGGAAGTATAAAATGTTATAGAACGACATCAATAACTAATGTTCTGTATCGTTAACTTTTGAATGAAGAACTGGGATGACAGTCACTTCTTGAAAGAACTGATATATCTATATTTAAATATGCTTATAGTAATAAATCAGATCTGGAAACGAAAATGCTATGCCACATATTTTAATAAATATTTAGATCCCAGTCCTTGAATAACCGCAACAGCAAATAAATTGACCCTTGCTACCCCAAAAATTTTTTTACTCATCTTAGACAAATATCTATTTATAAAGCTCAGTTTTAATAAAATTCGTCAGCGGTAAGTTGAAATGGCAACTGTTAAGCTGCGGTTAAACTTAGTGCCGTTTGTTTAGATAAGGCAAACGAGTGTGACACTGCGGCATCAACCGCGAGCGATGGCGGGCGGCGACCGAACTACTTACTACCTACTGCAGTCTAACCCCCGGATTTTGAACTAAGAATAGTAGCAAATTTTATTTTATAATAATTTTTTTTTTAAATCTCTTTGCTCGGTCGGCCTTTTTCCTGTGTCGCGATGGACTTTACATAAGTAGGCAGTGGTTTTAAAAATGGCTTACCTAACCAAAATCGAATTTTATCAAACCGCTATTAACTGAGCATTTACTTAAGTGATGTTCAAAGATCTACTTAAATTGTATTACAGTTAAATAAAACTTGATATATTAATGAAAGGGATTTGTTCCATAAGGAAATTTTGAGTCGTTTTCAAGATGTAATTCTCAAGTCAGAAACTGGGGCCAAGAGCTGCGGGCAGTAGCTTTATCAGATTTTGACAAAAAGCAGTTTAGTATTTTAATTGTCTTGATGTGACCTATTAAAATTTGTAATATATACTTATATTGCATAAAATAACATTGTAGCAGATAAAATAAAAGTCCTGTGCATCCAGATGGTAAGTAAGTAGTTTAATCACTGGTTACCTATATCTAATATATAAAAGAAATTACTTTATACGGAATTTATCGTATTGTTTATTATACAACTCTATTATTTGTAAAACAACGCGTTAAAAGCCGTATAAAGTAGTTTAACATCAATATATGACATTCGTGAAAACGTAAGTAAATATTATGTATCTAATGATTGTTGATCCTCTATAAACTCAAAACTATTGCTGCCTTACTTTCATAAGAGTGAGAAATCACCAACGTATATTTAAACCATAAGTATATTAACTAACTATATTTATTATATTTGTGCTTACGCGATACTCGTTTCTCATAGTTATGAAAAATTTGTTAATACGTCTCATGTCATGAGAACTATGTTTTGTGCTAATCTTATCGTTAGCAACTTTATATCTATATCTTTTACTTTTCTACTCTGAATTAATTAATTTATACTATAATTAGATTAAAACGAATAAATAACTTAGCTTTCAGATTTAAAAACAATAATTACGGTACTACATAAACCTAGACGAAATATTACAATACTTATAATACCTACATATACACATGCCCGTATTTTATTATAGTAATTCCTATTTAAACAAATCGTTATTTGTCAACAAATTTAAAAGAGCTCGAGACGTTCTTTATTTACAGGTTTGTGTAAATAAAGAACTTCTCGGGCTCTTTCTCTATTTCTGTTTAGAAATATGACCAAATTTCTACGAATTTGATAAAAAAATCCTCTTAATTTTTTTTTATAAGGTAAAACATAAATATGTTCATGTTACATTATTAAGCTTCGGAATTTCAGCTACAAGCCATAATTAAACCAAATAATTCGTGCACCCATTAAAAAGGAACGAGACGAAATTAGTTTGCAACTCAGCACAAATTTTATCTATAGGCGCCCATTAAAAGACAACAAGATGAAATTTGGTTGCATCTCACCACAAATTTGATCTATACTTTTCATACGTGAAAAAGTGTTACCCGCTAATGGCGGTACCTTGAGACACGGGAACGGGAGCACATAACGGCGCTCGGTATAAATCAGTAATTAGCCGTAACGACACTGCAACAACATAGCCACGTGCGGCGCCGCACCGAGCAATCACTCACTGCAATCTTACGCCTACACACACAGCCGACTCACACCGACACTTTTTTGAAGGAAGAACTAAATACGAATAAGCTTTCGTAACTTTCCGCTGGTATAGAGGGTCAGAGATAAGGGAAATATCTAACAATTGACTAGTAGAGTAGAGTCATCCCAAATAAGAAATCTAGATCGCAAAGAGAACAAGAGATAACAACAGCTCTAGAAACACAAAAATATCAGCAGCGTGAAGTAAAGTTGTTGGTTGTTTGTTTCCAGGTCTATCAAAAACACTTTATTTCAACTTAACTGAATATTTATGACAGTTGATATATTATACTCTCTGTTCTGTTTGTATTCCGTCTAATATTCTGATCTCTGGTCTAACTTTCGAGTAATCTCTTTAGGTTGCGGAACTCAAATGGTAGTTTCCTTGTAAAAAATCTGATATTATATGACATTTATTCAAAAAGCCAATATCCATTTTGTCTGTAATTAAAAACGTGACTATACAATAAAATCCGTAAGTAACACAAGTGCGTATTCAATTAGGTATCTATTTAGAGCTCCTTTCAAAGATTCGGTCACTTTTCTTGAATGGAGGGCGTGCTTAATTTTTAGATAGAACGATTATCCGCGAGAACAATTCAGTATGTAAACATTGTCGCCCCGCATTCCCTGCGCGGGCGCATCCTCGCCGCGGCGACGCCACGTAGGTGTCGCACAGGCCCACACAAATTTCAATGGAGCTGTAACAATGGCCATCACTTGTCGTCTACCAAATCTGGTCAGTACTGACATGTTGACATGTTTTTATATACGCCCGCTGTCAATGGTTCCACGACGATTTTACGGCCGAGGGGCTGACCAATTTGCCACAATGGTCCACACTTCTAATTCCCTTTGTTAAGATTACGAATTTACGTCTCTATGTTATTGCCACGCACCTCACAATGCGGATTAAGCTTTATTTGTTCAAATGACTTTAGTTTTTGGTGCTAGTTGTGACGGGCTGAGATACTTTGCTCATTCTGTTCCGTGTGACTTTTTCATTGAATATTTAGTATAATTGGTTTACCTAGCTCCTTAATTATTACGTTTAAAGCAGAAAGAAGTTTTTCAGTGTAATAAAAAGTGTATTAGTAGATACTTTTAGTGCAAGCATTTTAATTTATCATCATTATTATTTTGACGCATTTTTCTTGTTTACCTAGAATACCTATATTTCATACTATACGGTTCGTACTCCATTTTACATAAATACTTCTTTTCATCCCCAAGGAACTTAGACGAGAATAGAACTACACCACAGCAGGTTGTTAGACTGGGTCTTTAAATGGATTAGTTAGATAATATTGAAATTTATTCTTAGCTAATTAATACTAGCTAATGACATTTGGTTGGGCCCCCATCCCCATTGCCCTTGTCACTGTAGGCTACAATGGAAATCTTTACGAGCTCCTTATTCTATAGAGTGATGTGTATTAAATGCACATACATATAACGAATATTAAAACAATACACCTATCTATAAACACGCAAAATAAAAATGCACATATAAAGTTTTTTTTGACGCGTGTGAACTGTGATAAGCTTCGGTTCTCTGCAAGCTTGTAGCACTAAAGGTTAAAACCTTTTTTATTTAATACTACCTCTAATTTTATATTTACTTTTATTTATTATTGTGTGCATCCTTATTTATCACTGTGCCGTGATATAATTTTTCCTTCCGTCCATTGTGGTGACGTAATCACCAAAAAACTCATTTAAGCTGTACATAATATATAACAAATAATATAAATATAGTAAGTAAGTAATAGTTTAGAATAATTGTAAATAAGTTAAATGTTGTAAATACTAATCAATTTCCTAAAAGCTGTTCATAAGAACATCCTATATTTAAGCTGATGTGTCCTAGGAATGATAAACTATTAGAGTGTTATACAACCTATTTATTATGTATACATATTAATAAATAAGTAATAAATATGAGAATAATATAATTTGTACTTTTAAAGGTCGCCCAAAAATAACATGATAATGCAGCTAACATTCACCGGCGGAAGACGGACTCTCGTGTTGCGTTTTTAATTTGGAATGTTTACACAGCCGATAGGGCGATGACTAAACGCTTTGTGACAGTTACTGATCTACAAAGAAGCCAATAAAAGCCTCTATTGTTATCCTTTATAAAAATACAAAAAATGTGTTGAAGTGCCTCTATTCTAAAATATTTTACTATTAATAAAGATTTATCAATATAATTTTTATCGCTGATATAATAAGATATAAATTGGCTTGTCATGAGTTAGACAGGGAAGTCATCCCTTTGTATGAATTGATTCTGTATAAAATGGGGTGTTAGTGTAACATCTCTGTTTGTGGTCAGACCCCCCGGTTCGTTGGGGTACACGGCGTATTTGAGCAATATGTGAAGTAAATCGACCGATTCATTCAATTCTTTAAGTAACTTGAATTGCAAAAGTACGCTTCTGGTACCGACTATTTTAAAAACTGACATTCACTGTACATTGTCGCTTTACAACAATCACGATTAATTCAAGAAACAATACCAAGAAGTATAGTTTCTCGCAAGAAAATATTAAATGACAAGAGTAATAATCAATCAATCAATACCATCAGGTACTAGCGTAAGAATAATGATTCGACCTTATTAACACAATACATTATACAATTATTTTCGTATATGTATATAATATTTACATGCTGAACTTTCACCATACATCATACATGTTCACAAAATCTCATATCTATATTTAAACTATATATTAATATATTTATCCTTTAGTTACATAAATAACTGTATCAATATGTTAATACAATCCAAGTTAGTATAGTCCTTACATATATGAACATACGAATCATAATATATACCGAACTTACTAAAGCTTATACAGCTAGCTTCAGTAAAAGCTGATTATATGACTTCGCTGTAATATTAACAGTACAATACATAATATATTGTATACAATACGAAATATACAGCATATTATTGTGGACCACTAAAAAGACGAGTTTTAATAAAGTTTGTGTGACTAGTTACCTTTAAAATTAATTTCATTTTATGTAAGGGATAATAATATGAGTACCGTCTTTTCAGGATAAGATCTTCTCTCATCGATTAAAAACATAGCAAGTAAGTATATAAGACATGTAGGGGTCCAGCATGTATATATAACAAACTCAGGACCTGTATATAAAATACCCTGGTATGTATTAACGGTAAAGTACGTATAGAACCAAATACAATGCTCGGTGACCGGTTTGTTTCAGGTCGGTGGCTCAGAACGCGTCCTGGGTTCCACGCATGCGTCCTCGGCCTCCTGTTATCGAGCGGTACAGACCCCACCTTGTATCTTGAGCTGCTTTCAATATAATCTACATATTATAATAAGTAAAGGTATATGAAAAGCCACGCCACCGCGCTTATATACCTGAGCGACGTAACGCAAGCGAGACCGCTTTTGTTTCTCTCTGGTTTCCAACAACGTGAACTATTAAGATTATGTTAAAATGTATTAATTTTCCTGAAATTAGAATCTAGTATGTTTACTAAGCGTAGAAACTAAAAAGATCGGTTCATACGAGAGACCTAAGTCCTATAGAAAATATTACAATCCAAAATGAAATAAAATCTATATAAACGAAATATTTATGCTCTACTTGAAACAGATTTTCACTATATAGAATATATCACCAATATTGCATTATCTAATTACGATACGATCTTGAGTTCTACATTTCTTGTCGTAGGTGATGTACAAAAGTCTACGAAACACATTTAGTCTTTGATTACAGTGTCCATTTTTCTCCTTAATTAACGTTTGGTTGGCTAGGACCTGTATAAACTAATAATTATATTGAGAGTGTTACAATTTGATCTATCAACGCCACTTAATGAATACTACTTATGCTAGTTCTGTTTATAGTTTTAGATATAATCAATAAATCAGCCTTTTGCAATTGAGTATTGGACCTAAGTCTCTCCTAGATTGCACAAAACATAGAGCGTTCCGATCCAGAAAAATTATGCCGCTTTTTGCAGGTCATCAACCTAATTAAAGATCGTACCTTACGTTTGCCCATTCGTGATGCTGATGCATGCTGCTGATCAATATTCAGCGTAATTTTTTTAGTCTTTAACCTTATCTAAAGAATATTTTTGTCAAATTATCTATACATAAACTGTCAATACGACTTTGCCTTAGAGCCGGTTATTGATAATATAAGCAAAGGGTCATTCAGATCCCGTAGACCAGGAAACGTTAGTAGTTAAAATCAATTACGTAATACCCAACCAACCAGTAAGGTATGTTACCTTCTATATAATGACTGTGCACTAAGCAATATCGGTTTATCATATGATAAAGACAGCCAGCTCATAACACCACTGGGCCGTGGTTAGTTTTATAAAATAACATTGCCTACTGACGAACGTGCATTGTCATCGACAGAATTCGAGCGAACACTGAACACTCCGTCTGTCATTATGGACGTACAATTATAGAGTAAATGTAAAGTAAATACTCAACATTTATTGTCGATTTGATCCGTGACATTCATAGTGGAGTGGTTTAGGACCCAGCTGCATCAACAAAAGTAACTTCAACCGTATGCAATGGTTTTAAGGTCGTAATTCCGTTACAGATAATGTAGCTTTGTCACTGGAATACATCCCACGCAGCCCTTACATTTTTGTAGTGCCTGAATATGTTTAATGGAATTCATTGTTACTTATACGTAGCAAGCCTTCAACGTAGCTTGTATCGATTTTTAAATAATATCCTGAAGAGTAAATGCATACAATAATATCTACCTACGTAGGTACAATGTAATATATTATTACCATGATTACGTAGGCCACATCATAGGTCTATACAAACTTATGAACCTATTCGTTGACTCTCGTTTTAGTTCTAAAAGTCAAATCAAATCTAAATGGGGCCGAAAATGGGAAATTAGGTTGATAGCTTATGTACCTATATTGATGTAAGTTTTCCATCAATAACAATTCACTTTGGCCGAATGAAACATCGTCATACAAAATGTATGCACATGGCACATGGCATAGGGCAATCAGTTTTGTACGTATAGAACTTCTGTTTCTAGTCGCACTTAACAAATAAACAAAGTCATTGCTAAATCATTCAGTTATTACTCTAAGCTATATTCGTTATCTAATAAATTTATAGCGATGATAACGAAATAAAGACAATACAGTAGACAATACCAACACACCAGTTTGCTAAATTACACATGAAAAATTTACCAAGTATATAGTTAATAGCAGCGATAGCTCAGTGGGGAGACCAATAGACTGCAATGCAGAGGGTTTCGGGTTATAACCCACGTCGCGTACCTATGACTTTCGGAAGTTATATGACTTTTCGAAATTATGTGCGTATTGATTGACAATTATCGCCTGCTCCGTGCCTCGGAGAGCACGTTAAGCCGTCGCGTCGGTACCGGCTGCCATGAACATCTATGGCAGTCGTTATTGGGAGAGTGTCGACACAAAAGACTCCCACTGGGTCGAAGTGTCGCCGGTCTGTACTGACTGGCCCCCACATAAGATACAAGATATAGATATATGTATGGATATGACCTAACCCTTCTCACACTGAGAAGAAGACCGTGCCCAGCAGTGGGACAGTTTAATACAGGGCTGATATTATTATGTTTCTCTAATCACAGATATTTTCTAACAAATTAGAAAAATATCAGGCCCTTTGGGAGGCTTACACGGAGACATGGGTCCAACGTGAAGTGGCCCTTCGAAAGTTTTAATCTAAAGTGGAATGGAATACTTACTGGTGGCACTAGCCGCAGCAGGCGTAGGACTATTGCTACTTATGTACTCTAATAAGTCTGCGCTAAGAGGATGGGTGTTTATTGGTAACTATGGATGGAAAACGACGTCTGCCCTGAATACTCTAATAGCATCAATCGCATGGGCAGACGGTGACTCGCCATCTCACTAGATGGGCCCCCTCAATAGCTACCATAGGCATACAAGCCAGTAGCAGAGGGCAACACCGGTGCGAGTGGCTAGGGGTGTCGAGCGGTGCGGCGCCGGTTTCACCATTACGGGTCTCGTGACAACGGAGACTCAGAGCGGGTTTCCCCGTAGTTATGCCCTTGAAAATGTCACTTCCACCCCTAGGCATGTAGCTCTAGAGGCCCACCACTGACCGGCCAACCAAGGCAAGCCAGAGTTGAGAGTCCTACGGGCGCTCTTGAAGTTCCACCCCAGCCAACTAGTGAAGGCAAGCCGGGGACGAGGCCCTAACAGACTCTCTGAGGCATTCAGGACTGCAGCGTCGCCACTCACATTCAGCTCGCCACAAGCAGCCCTGCGGTTTGTGTGCCTTACGTTAACCTGGTGATACATTTTTTGCTTATATCACAAGGTGAAAGTGGTAGTTTAAAAGCTAGTGTACTGTGCCCTCCGATATCGCGTAGTGTCATGATGTAATAACGACTGTCCCAGAGGGGTGTATTATTAATATTATTATTATATTATTATAGATATATGTGATTCCTCATACAGATACGAATTCGATGTTATATTATGTACTATCTGTCAACTCATGAGCTAGTCCAAGTACTACGCGAGTTTTAAATGATGTTTGTCAATCCTCCGTTACTTTTATTTAGCAGTTTGTACACGTATAATTCTGTTCCAGAATCTAATATAAAAGTTAATTCATTCCATATAATCCGGAGGAAGCAGCGTTCGGAATAATTAGGTATCGATTGACGAGTAAGTGGATTGCGGAGGAGTTGCGCGAGCTAAGCCGAGATGACCCCGGGCTGCGAACTTGCCCCTCAATATTCATAACTCGCTATTCATTAGTTCTGAACTTGGAAGTATTACACCGCTCTGTAAGGATTATACTTTCCTTCTTCTGAGAAATAAGATTATGAACTCAATAAAGAAGCTTAAGTCGACGCGTCGTCGGCGATATCGTTAGCATGAGAATAGAAGCAGTTAACAATATTTTGGATCTCCGTATTAAATTATGTCAAAAAATTTCTATTGCTTCTTAACAAACAAGTGGGCGTTAAGGAGATTCGTAACTATGCATATCAGACATTATAAAATAACTAGCTTCGGCACACTACTTCGGCCACGTGAATCCTACGAACGCATACGAGTTCAGGGATAAAATATATCAATGGTAATTATGAGGGTACGGCCGTACTAAGGTATGCGTGTCTGCGTTACAAACAATCAGACATAGTATGGAGCAGCATTTCTATGTGCCAAATGATATACATAAATTTTAATATAAATCATCAAACTATGTCATTACACGTTAAGTCTCGTATCCATAAGCAACATATGATGCGCGACATGTTTCACAATATTGTTGCTCACGTCAACGCGGAACTTATTTAGCAACGTTGCCTGTCCACGCATGACCAGTCGTCGGCAACGTGTCGCCAGAGCAACTAGTATATATATTTTATTTCAGCGGCTTTTCACGTCTCCTCTTGTCAACATTTGATGCTCAACTGCATGTTGCCCGGAAACAAACAACAAGTCGCGCGTCATGTTGCGAGCCAGCTGGCAACGCCGCGCCGCGCGTTGTTGTACAACGTTTCCGATCTTGTAGAGCGTCACATGTGGGTCGTAGCGTGCTGTTATATAGCCTATGCAACACTAAAATATTTTTTCGATTCGAACCTGTAGTTCCTGAGATTAGCGCGTTCAACCAAACAAACAAAGAATATAATTTTAGTATTGATATTGCAAAATGGTGTCACGTAGCTGACGTCCGGTCTCGAGTATAATATTATGTGACTGTACACCGCCTCTATACCTACCCCACCGGCTACAACGAAGACGGATATTTGGTGGCAAGAGCTGTCTAATAACTGCCTTCCATTGCCTGAATGGGCCGGGGCCGCTGCTCTATTTCGTTTATTAGCTTAGCTAGCTTCATAAACTTGATAAAGTCATCCAAAATGCTCATTTGGGTAAAGAGAATATCCAAGACAAGAGGTATTGCTTGGATCAGAATGCTGTACAATTAAACTGGATGAAAATGAAAAACTATTGCATGTAAATGAGATGATAAATTTGCCATATATATTATACTAGATGTGCCCGCGGTTTCACCCGCGTTTATAATTACTGCGCCGCCCCCGTGGGTCATAGCGTGATGTTATAGCCTATAGCCTTCCTAGATAAATGAGCTATCCAGCGCTAAAAGAATCTTTCAATTCGGACCAGTAGTTCCTGAGATTAGCACGTTCAAACAAACAAACAAACTCTTCAGCTTTATAATATTAGTATAGATAGGAGTGATAAGAATAATAATAATATCAACACTGTATTAAATTGTACCACTGCTAGGCACAGGCCTCTTCTCAGAGTGAAAAGGGTTAGGCCATAGTCCACCACGCTGGCCCAGTGCGTGTTGGTAGACTTCACATATCTTGAAGAACATTATGGAGAACTCTCATACATACAGGTTGCTTTACGATGTTTTCCTTCCCTGGTACACGCGACATCGGTTCGGCTGCAATGACGTACCAGGTCTAAGGAGTAACTTACACACTCTGTTACTACTGTGAATTTCATAATAGAAAAATCACTTTGGCTAGGAATGTAATCTGGAATTTCTAGCTGGCAGTGTAAACGAAAACTCTTAGTAAATTTCTAGTTTATAGCTCAGTATCTTAAATTACTTTTCAATGTGACTATTCAATAAATACTTACTTCTAATTTTCTGGAGCCTGAAAGTAAATATTATAAGTAGTGTACAGGTGATTTTAAATGGTTTTGTTGTTGGAAATATTTGTCGCAATATAATATGATCATTGAAAGATGTATTTTTAAAATCGGATTATCTAAAATCAAATAACTGCATGCAAGTGTACTCACGGTATTGATAAAAAATATGATTACTCACGAAATATAATATATACTTATATAAATCCATACTAATATTATAAATGCGAATGTGAGTTTGTTTGTTACGCTTTCACGCCTTAATTACCCGACCGATCATCATGAAATTTCGCATACACATTGTCAGGAGTACAGAAAAGGACATAGGGAACATTTCAGCCAGACAAAGTATTCTAGTATAATGCTAGTTTGAAATAACATACATATTTTTTGATCTCGATGACGATGCGTCACCAATGTATTATAATATAAAGTACATGCATAATAGTGTAAAGTGTTGCAGCTAATTAAAACGTGAGATTAGTTAGACGTGAGTGTGTGTGTACGTCACAGATGTACGGGTATGCAAGCAAGCATGTGTCCCATTGTTTAACGATGGCCTCAAATTCGTCGTAACAGAAAAAACCCCGCTCCGCGGCCGCCCTGCGCCCATATGGCTTACAATAACAAATTCTTAACCAAAAGTAAACGATGTATCCTCGCGTTCCGTTTTTAGTTAGTCTGCTGCACGCAGGCGAAAATGGCATAAAGTCGTTTGAGTGCTTTTGTTTCCTTCAGCCTTCAAGTGCTCGGATCGAGTTCTGTTAAAACAACGCATTTTTTCTGTTCAATCTTTGTTTGATTTAATGCAGCACATGTCATAGATTAGTATTATCACTCATGTCTACATGCCGAGGGTCAGTAAGGAGTTGAGTTTTGTTATTGTTACAAATGCCAAAAATCTAGTATTTATTATTTTATAATACAGTGTGAATTAAGTTAATTTTATTTCGCATTCTAGTAGTTGAAACAAATAACAGGAATCGGTACATAAATAGCCAATAACAAAGCAATAATCAGCACCTTTTTCTCATCTGTCTATCACCGATTTCCCTTTGCTTTACTGATTTCTATTTAGCTATTGACGAACTTTAGAGTTATCAATTATCATAATAGGTACAGTGTAACCTCGATATTACGAAACTAAAGGGAATTAGAAAATATTCGTTATACAAAGTAATTCGCTACAATGAGGTTTGTTATCTATATAGGTTAGATTGGACTACGATTCGTTTTAACAAGGTAAGAAAACTTGTTTATTAACCTCAACATTACGTAGATACTCATCTGCTTACCCTGTTAAAGCGAACGATTTCAACTAATAAAATGGAAACACAACATTTAATGAAAACACTGTATTATTTATTTGAAAACAGTTTAGACAGTTTTCTGTCACGAAATAGAAATCACAATCAATAAATGTGGTTGTGGTAGCTTAGTCTCCATTTTGTTTCTCTTGATTAGAGAAAAGGTCATAAATTGTGGTCAGCCATTGCAACTTAAAAGTAACAACAATATCAAACAGCAGCGTTTACATTACCTAACATCAAACAACAAAATCTTACGAAACATTGATCGTGCCTGAACCTGTCGAGTTATGAATTATTGTGGAATTGAGAAAGAGATAGGATACGATAAGTAAAGGTTATAAGTTGACAAAATTCGTTACGTAGAGGTAAATAGGTAATACTTTCGTGTCTGAACCTGTCGAGACATGAATTATTGTGGAATTGAGATAGAGATTTTTTTTATCGTGGGGTATTGCATTGGCGCGTACCCCTCCGCGGGGGGGGGGGAGAGGGAGGGTTATGTCGGACTCACCGAGGTAAAAAAGAAAGATGATAAAATGATGATAATAGATCTTCCGGAATACCGACTGAACCTACCACGGTGTTCCTCGACAAAACCACTATTGACGGGGCCGCGCAATTCACTTGCACATGCGGTCGCGATCCCGCCGCCACTACACGAAGAGACCTACCAAAAGGCACTCACTCACTTATAAACCCTACTGTCTCCCCCCTAGAGGGGAGACGGACTCGAAACAGAAGCGCGTGGGAACACGCACGCCGCCTCTCGGACCTGGTGCTGAACGGATGGCGGGCAGCCCCACAAAAGAGATAGGATACGTTATGTAAAGGTAATACCTAAGTGAAAAAAATTTGTTAAATATAAGTAAATAATACTTTCAAATTATATTCTTTTTATATTCTGCAATTATTGGAAATTCGTTATATAGAGATTTTTGGATAAATGTATTCGTAATGTAAAGTTATATTTTGCATTACCTCTTACGAGCAGTTCTAGAGGGTGTCAAAAAGATTGTAAATTCGAGAATATCGTTATATTGGGGCTCGTTATATTAAGGTTACACTGTAATACTGAACTGTTTTGTATTTTAGATAAATAAAATATTCATAATATGATGTCCTAAAAATTTTACTGATATATGTATGTATGTGATCGTAATCCGACCACCTGGGTGAGCACTAGTTATTTTATTTAACTACCGTGACATTAAGCATAGCAGGCGTCTAGTCAACTAATTAAAGCTGCTAAATATACCTACACTTAGTATTTATACCTATACCTGCTTTCGTGTTGTATTTCAGCCTACACTTCTACAGGCTAGTTACGCACCCAATTAATTCATCTATAGAATTATCAAAATCGATTTAGCGGTATAACCATATAAATGCAACAAACGGACAAAATAATTTGCATTTGTAAATATCGATAAAGGTTAGAAAAATGTGTGCGTTACCGCAGCAAAATGTAATAAAATTTTGTGCTTTAGAGTGTTGAGAGTATAACAAATAATTAGTTCATCGTGAAGAGTAATTTGTTCACTAATAACAAAATTTGTTCAAGTTGTAGTTGTAAAGTTATTCGAGGAAAACAAATTTTGCTGCAGTAATGTTTGAAACATTACCGTGGCAAAACTTTTTTTATAAAATCGTTTCATCCCAAAAATAAATGCATAAATAGATAGCTTTTGTTGCGTATTAAATGTTAGTGAACAGCAAAATTTGTGTGTGGTGTGGTTCTAAAATTATTTAAGATTTTGCTGCTGTAACGTTTTGCGATTGCCCAAATCTCAAAAACGGCTCAACGTGGAAGTTTGAAAAATACCAATACCTAATAGACCTTAATTAGTTCAAATTTGTTCAAACATTAGTCTTTCATTTGTTTGATGAACACCAATGTAATTAAATGGTGTCGAAATTCAGAAAGAAACGGATTTACAAGTAAACCAGTACTCTTACAATCAAATAAAGAGCTGTATCGTGTACCCTTGGTACACCTCTATAAATATAGTAAATTTAGATTATGTGACTCTACGCATATGAAGATACAAATAAATTTATTTACATTTTATATGGTCTGATTTAAATGATCGAATACGCAGTTCCCATAAAACAAGGAAATATGAAATACTATGAACTAATTAAAATGTTCCATCAATAAACAATCCTGTTAATTTCAGCTTTAAATTACGACTATTATGAAAGTTATATCAACAAAAAGAATGTGTCAGCAATAATCCTTCTATAAGCCGACCAAATTATAAAGGCTACCTAAAAGCGACCGCACCGCGAGAATGTTTTAAGCGGTTTCGTAACATGCGAACATATTCTGGATATGTAGCGTCTAGGGGTACATCACATATAGAATTGGGAATAAAAGGTTTGTTTCCTAACATTAACTCGTAAGGGGTATAATGAGTTGTGGAGTGAACGCTTGTATTATATGTCAGCATAGCTGTGTATACATATCGAGGCCAGTTTGTTTGTTCTTCGTTTACAAAAGATTTTAGGTGGAATGGCTGCGCTCTAGAGCGCCTTGCGTCTGTGGGTGATACGGCGATGACCATCATAGTTTAATTTTAAAAGGTCGCAAGTTCTTTTAATTATCTCTGACGTGAAATTGGTACCTTGGTCGGTAAGAATCATTTTTGGTATACCGAATATAGGAATAAAATATAGTAAGCCCTCTCTAGTTTCCTCAGCGGTTGTACTGCGTATTGGGTACGCGATAGAAAACTTCGTAAAATCATCTTGTAATGTTAATATGAATTTAAGTTTCGCAGGGCCGGATTCTGGAAGATGAGCAGATGATGAGAGAACATTTGTATAATTGTTTTTCTTGATTGAGAATTTCATCTCTGTTTGGTAGATTGCCCAGAATTTCGTAGATGTACGGGTTTGAATCGTCAAAGTCAATAGACGTTGGGATGATAATAATTTGATTAGGGCTTTTTAGTAGGCTCTGATTATGTTCAACAATGTTTGTGTTAAAAGAGCTACGTTTATCAGAAATTTTTTCAGAAAGGTTGAGTAACCGCTTGTTTTTGGGTTGTGATCTGTTACAGGTTCGGCTTGAGGAGTGTCACCTATGGATGGGGAATGCCGTGGTACATCAGGTAAGGAAGAAATGGGTAGGTCGTTATTTATGAGCTCTGGCGTAGGACATTCTAGAAGGAAGTCAGGGTTTAAATCCTCTGACGGAATTGAGGGCGGTGACGTTTATAAATCAAATAGGTCTCTATCTAAGTTTTTTGCTTGTAGAAGGGATTCTTCTAACTGTTCGGGTTGCATATTAGGATTAGGATGTTGTAAGTTAGGTGCACTAGTGCTTGGTTGATTGTCCGGTTGGATCCGATTGTAAAACGGCGACTGTAAATGTATGGTCTAAAGGTTTTAGTGCCGAATACTATGGCTAAACATTATTTTTCAGTTCACTATAGTTATGGATACTCGGCTTTATTTATGGTTCCAATAGGACCTTGTGACAGGATGGCTGATATCGCATAACTAGCGGCATCACAAGTCAACAAGAAGGGTGAGTTAAAGTTATGATAAATAAGGATGGGTGCTTCAACCAATTTATTTTTAGGGCATCGAAGTTAAGCTTCTGTTCATTAGTCTAAATGAATGAGACGTCTTTCTTAAGAAGTGAGGTAAGGGACTTAGCAAACTTAGAGAAGTTGGGAATAAAGCGTTTGTAATAAGATACAAGGCCTATGAAGGATTTGATGTCTTTAGGTGATTTCGGGACCGGATATTGGGTTACAGCCTTGACCTTTTTGGGGTTAGGTTTAACACCATCTCGTGTAATGATGTGTCCTAGGTAGATGCCTTCTTTCCGAAGGAGCTCGCATTCTTCGGATTGAAGCTTTAAATTAAACTTTCTTAGTCTGTCGAAGACAATTTTAAGGTTTTGAATAGCCGTTTTAAGGTCAAATGCATACAAGACAATATTGTCTAAGTAACTGAAACAACGGGAACCCTTGAGACCTGTTAGACATGTATTCATTAGTCTCTGAAATGTAGACGGAGCGTTTTTTAACCCGAAAGGCATTCGGTTAAACTAAAAATGTACTTGAGGTACAGAGAAGGCTGTTTTGGGTGCGTCTTCTAGTTTAATTAATAATTGATGAAATCCATAAGAAAGGTCAAGGGTACTGAAATATTGACTCTTTCCTAATTGGTCAAGGATTTCATTGATTTGGGGGATAGCATAAACTTCGACGTAACCGATGGTTACGTCGTTGAGTTTTCGATAGTCGATAACTATCCGCCATTTCTTCTGGCTGGAATCTTCGGGACGACCCACATGGGAGAAGACCAAGGAGAGGATGAGAAGGTAATAATATACTGATCCAACATTTTATTGATTTGGGTTTCTAACTCTTGTTAATGGCACTCCGGAAAACGGTATGATTTCGTATGAATTGGAGTCTCTTTAGTGGTTTTGATTTCATGTTGGATAATTGGCGAAAAGGATAATGGTTCATCAGGAAGATGAAATATGTCAGAACATTCTGAACATAGATTAAAAAGAGCATTAATTTATTCTTGATTTAAATGTGACGTTCTTAAAAGGTTAATAACTTTTCTTGTTCGTTCAGTTACATTTTCAACATGAAGGAGAGGTTGGACAGGCAGGTTTCTATTTGATCTAACTTTAGTTTTTGATTGCGTTTAATGTTAATAGTTTTATAAGAGTTATTTATTACTGAAATGTTAATTTGTTCATTTTCTTTCACTTTAACAAGACAGTTAGCTATAAGGAGAGTTTCCGAAAGGTATTGGTCCAATATTGAACCTTCTTTTAATTCTGGGTTTGCTACAGTGCATTCGATTACGGTTTGGGTTCGTGATGGAATAATATAGCAAGGATCAAAGAAATTGATTTTTACTTCGTATCGGTTGATTTTCAAAACATCGCGACTATAGTCAATGTTACAGCTGTGCCTATGATACCATCATACGGTAAATTAATATTTTTTAACATAATATTCTCTTCTGTTTACGCGAAAGTTATTAATTGAAATTAAACTACATACTATATACGGATTTTATCGCGTTGTTGATTTTACACTTTATTACAATATTTAGAAACTGTTACACTACTACTACTAGATACTATTAAACTTTACTAATTTTTAAGCTAATTAAATTATTAAAACTATTTAACTCAATGTCACACAATGTGACACTGGAACATTAAGACAACTACCATCTTAGTCTCCCAGTGACCATGGCTGCTGAAAAGCAACCAAAACGTCGGGGAAAGTGTAAACTTAAATATAAATAGTTTAAGGTAAATTCTTTAATTGAACAGGCAGTTTCTGCTTTGCCTGTTAATTGGCACAAAATATATTTAAAAAGGATCGGTTTTTGTGATTCCGATGCTAACTCGTAGGCATTATTGCAATTTGTTATAAAAGAATTTTAACTTTTTACGACTGCCATCGTATGGTTTCACAAATTTTAATAATATATTCTTCACTTTGTTGCTGCGGCTGTTTTCCTAGTAATTATAGGCGATAAAATTGGAGACTTTGCTTCTGATATATATGTATATACATATGTCTAGGAATTCAATATTTAATTTAATTTATATTATATTTAATTTGTCTTCTGATTTAGACACTTTAGGAATACATGTACTGTATTTACTTTATAGGATAAACACACAAGGAATTATACGATAAAGAAAAGAAATTATTATGATTAATGTTCTATGACTTACAGGAACACGTAGGCGACGATAATAAGGCGCTAGCGCTTGGAGTAGCTGTATAGCGACACGCACACGAACCACACACAATGCTTTCGATTTCACAGAACACTTTTAAGACACTACGCGGGTTACCTTTTCGCACTACGGCACTATCCGCATCCGCAATAATCAACGCGGATGTTAATGCGGATCCAGATATAGTGTAGGTTACGATTAAAAAGAAATCAGTTGTTCAGTAGTACGTGTTTAATTTATTATAAGCCTTTCCAAAACAGGCTTGAACATGCGGAGGCTGTGATATTAGATACTTTTTATTAAATAAAATGAACAATTTTAATCAACATCCGCATCCGCAATAGTGGAGCTGCCGCATCGATTTAGATATCCGCATCCGCTGACGTGTGTCTTCAAATATCCGTATCCGCATCCGCGGCCGCGGATGTCAAAAAATCTGCATCCGCAACATCCCTGGTACCTAATGAAATAAATGAAATGCATCTCTAAAATATAAAAGTTATTATTATTACAGGAACAACCACTACATAAGTATTATACACTAAACAACAATTCAATTCTAAAGTGGTGTTCTTATGTTAAACTCGTTCTTAGGTGCTGCGTGCCATATCCTATTTTTTCTTTTTCTTTGTGCTTGTGTAGGAGCTGGCTGCTGAGTTGTCACGAGATCTTCCATCGGATCAAGTCCAAACTCTTTGCCGGCCGCCAGATTTTGATATCTGCGAGCAGCATCTCCTTTAAGCCTAGAATATACATTATCTGAATTCTTATCAGCTTTCTTCTTTTCCCAAAGTTCTATCATATTTATTAGATGATCGATTTCAAACCAATAACGATGGCAGTCCTCGAGCCTCAAAAGATGCTGGAATAAGGGAATTAATTAATTATTATGTACTTATTGAGTCATTATTATCTACTTATTAGGGTTGTTTATTAAATATACAAAATGGCGCAAATGTTATCACATTACTTGATACCACATATACTACATGGTATTCTTTGACGATTAACAAATTATGAACCAAATGTATTCAGTAGTTTAGCCATAGGACATTTTTTTGTTTTCATAATTTAGAATTTTAGAACATCATGTAATGCAGAGATAACTGTACTTACTGGTGTCAAAGACCTTAAGCAGCGATATTAAAAATCCGTCGTATTGTATACGGGTCCGGGAATTTCCGGATCCTAACGAGTTGACAAAGACGATTTCTCGGAACATATAACCGTTAACGAGCTGGCTACGGCGCACGATTGGTTACAATGGTATTCTAATTTGTGTCTAATTTTATTTTATTTATTTTGTTCAAAAGAATAATTTCTTAATTTCTGCGAAAATAGGTTCTTTGTTTATGTTAACCGTCTTATATCAACCAGCTTAAGGTAGTGTATCATTTAATGTGATAACATTCGCGCCACCTTGTATATACATTGCTGTCGCATTTTAATCATATACGCAAGTTTTCCTCAGCAAAATCATCAGTAATATCGTGGGATTGGGTAGGTAGCGTGCTTGGTATACTCTCCGTCTCAGTAACATGTTATCTGGATCTATTTTTATTAGAATAATAATGTATAATGTAATAATAATCAAAGGACATGTTGACTCTATTAACAAAAGCGGCAGTTTTTATAATAACGACGATGACAACCATTTTTATTTCAAATGCTATAATGTGCTCGCTGTCGACCATATAAAATTGAAATTGAGCGCTAAAATTCCCTATTCCCCATACGAATGGATTATTTTTTCTTTAAAAATTCGTTAAATATTACAAAATATTGTCTTACGTTTACGCGAATGTTTTACATTGAAATTAATAAACTGCTTTGCGCGACTTTTATCGCATTGTATATTAACACTTTTTTACATAGTTTTGAAAATATTACACTACTACTGTATCTATAGAACCTACTATTTAAGCTATTTAAATTTATTAAAATTCGGTAACAAATACTCAGATAAAAAGTATCCTATGTGTAAATTTAGATTATGGCCAATCTATGTTTTAAGTTTCATCCAAATTCGTTCGATATCGCGAGATTGCAATATTAGTACGTATGATAATATCAGATCTAATAATATCATACTATATTTTTTCTGGAGAAAACGATCTAATATTATCATACTACATACTCTGAAAGTGGCCTGTATGTCGGTACATAGAGCTGTGCAGGCTTATTTTGAGATAGGTACCTAGTAAATTGCCTCAAAATAAACTCAAATAATATGAAACGTTTCTTACCGCATACACATGAACTTTGCCTTGTTCCATGCGCCTGTATATTTGCACCATTCTTTTTAACAATTTATCCACAGAGCATAAAACCTCGCCAAGTTGGTAAGGCGTTGATCGGTAAAACTCGTCTCTGAAATGCTGTACTCCAGCAATCTTTGACAGGGCGTCTTTCACTATCTCCATAGTCATCACAGAAAATTTATCTCTTATTCGTTGAAGAGTTGCTGCATTGTAGCCAGAGCAAGGTGTGATTATAACTGTAATATAATATTTACATTTACGTCACATGATTTTGTCTCTACCATCGGTACAATACTATAGGCACCTAGGAAAATATTTGAAATAGTGCTTTTTGCAATAGAATGTATTTATTGGAAAGCGGTTATCGTACCCTATGATCTCATGCACTACTATCATCAATCAATCGCGTGTTATATTTCCTAGGCAATATAATTAAAAACGGGATGCAATAGAGGGAACTGACGAAATAAGTATATGAGCTGCAGCCACTTTTTCTCATCAGGAAAACGTAGTTTAGTTTTCCTATTCTTACGACGATTTTCTTTATTCAATACGTTGAGAACTGTTCTATCATATATCAATCCTTACAATAAGTATGGTGGTACAAGTAGTTTAGTTTCTACTACAATTTAGTAACATATAAGATCTGTAAACTTGTTTGTCATACATATTACTGTAGTACACATCCAAATATCAAAATTGTATTACAATTTTCAGTTATCTTTCTTATACTTACGGTTAAGTTAATCGATGCGTAAGAAGAAGTACTAAAAATTACGAAGATGGTCTTCGTAATGTGAATGACGCGTGGAGACTGGAGAGCTCTTGTGTCTCTAATTCTTTGGCGACATATTATAACCGTGAGGAATTCCAGTGCCTTTCATATTTTTACGCTTTGTCACACATCAATTTCGTGCAATGCTCCTCTAGAATGTTCAGTCCTGTTACAGTAGTAATGTACATTTGCTAAACGTCTGCTCTACACACACGCGCAACTTTAAGTTGCAATACAGTTGATTCTACAGCGCATCGACATCGATACAATCACATGTTACACTATACTGTACACTACATTTATAAGCGTGCGTTTGTATCTCTACAGTTCCCGTGTGTGACTGACCTTATATGTTGAATATTGTAACACCCACAAAATATAAAAATATCGTAAATTCTGTAGGTAGGTACAGATAATAGACGTTCAAACGCTTGTTGTTTTTATTGTGATTAGCAGATTGAATTAGAAACAGCACATCAAATCATTTAACATGATTTTGGCTTTAAGAAGTTGCTCGTCGATTATCGCTCGTTGTTGATAAGCTTCTCAGAACTCGGGCATAGTCACAAATTAGGGAGAAACTTCTATTTTGTGCGTTATACTTACATAAACTGTAGAATATAAAAAGACTCAATCTTAAAATCATTTTGTAATATTCAGCCTTAACCCCCGCGCCGTCTTTTTAATTAAGGCTGTAAATATTACTTTGAGCGTTTGCTTCTGGCGTGCTACCCAGCGTCAAATAACTTATTCAATATCAACTGCAACAGAAAAATTATGTTCATTTAATAACTTTTTTTAACATACTGAAAAACCGCTCTTTGTTTTCCCTGTAACATCACATAGCAGCTAAAAAGCAACTGACATGACAGAGAAAGAGTAAATTAAAATAGTTTCAATAGTAAATACCTAAAATTAACAGCGATGACATCTGTATTTGGGTGATTTTCAACAAGAGATTTTTATATTTCATTTTGGTGAGTTTATTTTATAACAATGCTATCTACATATATTTAGTAACAAATAAAAGTTTGACCTTATTGGTAATATGGGCGTGAGTGGACACCAAATATCATCAAAACTTACTTAAATATTTAAGGTTGAATTTTTGTGAGTCCACTGAAATGAAAAGTGTCCACCGAAATGATAAAAATGTCCACCGAAATGATAATTACGACAATTAAAATCAATTAGAATCTAGGTCGACACTAGTTATAACGGCCACCGAAATGTAACCATTTTTGTCCCCATATCACTGAAATGGTAAACTTACTTTTTGGCGGAAATCTACAATAACCTTAAGACGGACAGATCCGAAGTGAGGAAAGGCAAGGGGAGCGGGGAGAGGGGCTATTCTAATAAAACTTACTGTCCTCTGAAATGATAACTTTTCCGGACAAAAGTTGACTGCTTGTCAAAAGTATGAGAAAGAAGATAAACAAACAATAGTAGTGTTTGTTGATAGACTATATTATAATTTAATGATACTAAAATCAATTTAAATCCAAATAATGGGTGTATTTGCAGCAGAAGATATTTTATGCGTGGAATTGGGTTCAGGACAGGTCAGCGTGATGATAAAATGACACTCTCGAAATGGCAGTATTTGTGAAATGTAACAAGCAACTATTTACATCTGTATCACAAATAAGAAAAGGTCCCTTAAGAAGTCAATATATAAATCAATTATATAAGATACCATACAATACTGCATTGCTCGATAAAAGTATTTTCGGAATGGCTTCAGTAATTTATAATAAAATCCCAAATACTATTAAAAACGAGACATTACATGTTTTTAAAAAGAAATTGTTAGCGCTTTTAATCGCAAAATGTTTTTATAAAATTACAGACTTTTTAGAGGACAAAGAAATTTAAACATTGTGAATTTATGACATTACATTTAAATATTCTTGACATGTTTTTATTTTTATTTATATTACATTATATTCTTGACATTGTTCTATTATATTGTTATTTAAGATTTTTGCTGTATTGACCTAATTCTTGTATTTTATATTATTGTTGACATTGATTATTAATTTTTGTTCTCATAGTATTAAATTAAGTCATGATTATTATAATGAGTAATATTGTTTGTCATTAGAAAATAACAAATTAAAATTTGCATGCTTAATTAAGGTAGAATGTAGCCGATCAATCAACTAAAATGTAACATCTCATATATGTACCTACATTCAAGGCAAATAAAGTTATTATTATTATTATTATTATTATATTATCACTTTGACATTTTTTTTACTGTTATACTGGGCATTACTCAATGATTTTCTTTACCAAGGTAGAGAAGTACCTACTTACATTGCTAAGAAAAATTACAACATCATAAACCAGCACATTGCGCTACCGTTCTCAGGATTACCGTGTATTTTGTTTGCTTGGGCAATTTACCTATAAATTAATTTCAATAAAATTACTACAATTATTTAAACATCTAACCTAAATAATCGTCATGAGTTTGATCTTCATTACACTGAGCGACGTGACAGGCTTATGTCACGAGTAGCTCTTAATGTTTTAGCATACCTGACGTGTTCACCAGAATACTAGTAATGTATAGCCCAATACAGGGTTCATAGTTATTAAAAGAACGAATCCAAAGACGCTCTTTGGATTTGTTCTTTTAATAACTATGAGCCCTATCTAGGGATAAAACTTTTATTAAAGTATCCCGTCTGGGTTGACATTTCCATTATACAAAATATCGTAGCCGAATACTGAATAAGCTTCTAAAAGATCTTTAAAAAGCAGGTATGTTGACGGTAGATGATCAAATACTTAGGCAGAGTAGCTATTCCTTTACATGCAAAGTTCAACTCGCTGCTTTGTATGGTGGGTAGGTCACTAGAACTGAAACTACATCAGCGACCCACCCAGCAGCGCCCAATGCAAACAGGGAAAGGCCGCGGGTGACGACTCCTGGGCGACACCCGGCATGACAGAGGGAATCGTCACCTTTTATAATTTTTACTTAGCCTAAGTCACTTGATACATACACGCATACATCTAAAGAAAAATTTTTTTTTTGGTTTGTTATTTTCTTGGTATGTAAAATATGATGAATAATCCACTGAGCTACCCAGTGGATTATTCATTATATTTTATATACCAACAAACCAACCAAGGAATAACCTCCTAAAACAAGGAATGTAACATAGCTCTAGGAGTTAATGGGAATTTTAGTAATCCAGAATACAAATTGTTATTAAACTTTTTAAAACACCTTTGTTTTACCTTACTGTTCTAAATGGAGGATATCTAATGTTTATAGAATCGCTTGTATGTACTATAAGGCTTATTAGAATTTAACATATAAAGAAGTGAAGTTAGATTTATCTTCATTAGGCGAGGCAAGACTAAGGCTATATTTTAATGAAAATAATGATATCCTATGCATATACGGTGGTTTCAAATCTAGTCTTTAGTGCGAGAGACCGGCTACAGCGCACGATTGGTTACAATGGTGTTCCAATTTGTGTCTAATTTTATTTTGTTTATTTTGCCAAAAAAGATTATTTCTTAATTTCTGCAAAATTAGTTTTTTGTTTATGTTAACCGTCTTATATCAACCAGCTTAAGGTAGTATATCATTTAATGTGATAACATTTGCGCCACCTTGTATAAATCTTCTATGCGTGTGTTTGTAATTAAAATCCTCCTGAACGGCTGGACCGATTTTGATGAAATTTTTTGTGTGTTCAAGTAGATTCGAGAATGGTTCAGATGTGTTTTTTTTTATTTTGTACAGTACAACGTCTGTCGGGACAGCTAGTAGTATATAAATGCCTACTTCAGTGCCGAATAGTACCTCGTGCCGGTCCGATTGGTCTCTATAAACAAGATTTATTTTTTCTACAAGTTTCATTTAATTGACATTACCGGACGCACTGATAAACTGTTCTCACCATATGCCACTACCGGCGCGAGCGTTTGCGGATAGTCTTCGAAAACCCGGGTGTAGGATCGATAGAAATTATAGTAACTTATAAATTATGTATATCAACATAAAAAAATTATATTGGATCGGCTTAACAAAATGTGTGACATACTTACAAATAAATCCAAAAAGCCATAGCTGTATATTTTTACTAAATGTAAAAATAATTTCAGCTCCTTACTTCTGTACACAATGTTTGGCTTTTAACCTATATAGCTACCTATAAACCTAACCAACGTATGCCTATGAAACTACATATATCTACTTATAAATTCCTATTAATTAATATCCTATTGTAACAAATCGTTAATTTTTTATTGTTTAATTACGTGCAGATTGTAAACGGTATTAATTATCAAATAATTATCCAAACATGCGAGAACAGTAATTTAAAAAGCAACAACAATGCATCTATATTGTAAAAGTGTATATACCCCAACACTTCGGCAAATAAACATACTATGGGATATAGTGACGTGTATCGTCTCATATATTCTGATTGTGATATTTGTACAAGGCATCATTCTGTATTATTTTCCACCTAAAGAATCTGTTACTGTTATTAACATATGCCTGTACATTAGCAGGGCCCAAGTATGTATATTATTCATTATAATCATCCTTACTGTTTTCAAAACACGCATTGAATCCACCGTATCCGATAAAGAGGATATAGAGGGAGACCTCGTCAGTGAGCAGTCTAACGGTACCGCGCGAAAAAGAAGATTTATAAAGATTCTTTAGTTCATCACCTACCACACCGCTGTCATTATCTATCCTCCTAGCTTGAAGAGGGTGTGATGTGTATACTGCTACATCAGACGATTTTCCAAGTAACACTATTCTACACTTTCTATATGTTAAATTGTAAATATGTATTCTGTTATAAATTTATTGCATTTACTTGTAATTAATTTTATTCGTGTCCTTTTAGACAAATGGTGTAAGTGATTTTCATTCACATATTTTTTTCTGACGACACCACTGGCCATTGGTTCTTGTTTATCACGGCGCGCTTCGACACTAGTCGTCAGATTGTACATTCATTTTATAACAATTTCGCAAGAGGTGCTGTAGACGATTAAACCTGTGGAGGAACGTCGATAGTGTACACCCATGGTAGCCTCTCTGAACAATACTGCCAACTGCAATTACACAAGTTAAAAGTTAGTTTGTAAATATGTAAACTATTTGGAACAAGACAACAACTTTATGGACGCTTGATTAAAATTTGGTATAAGTATGAGGTGTGAAGTATATGATGTAGGTACTAACTAGTTTTCACTTTATGTCTGCGTAATGCTAAGATTCTCATCCTATTTCCCACTGAGTGGCTAGTCACGGGCGACGGGCAAACGTAGTCGCAATTATTTACGTGTAGATTTGTAGGTGTTGCGTGTCCGACTGGTCACCTTTAAGGATATTCTTCAAATGAATGGCTCATAATTGAAATAAACCGTCGATGTAATAACACCTAAGACGAACTAAAGAAATAAAATATGAATTAATAGATTTTAAATGCATGCGCACATGTAAAAGGTACGTACTCAGTTCACACGTGTAATTTACTCGTTTTAGGAAAAGCCATCGCACTATATACTTTAACACACGAGTGTAGATGTGAAATCCATTTGTAAGAGCGCTGGTACCCATAACACAAGATCGATCTTATCTTGGGTACCAGAATTCACTATAACACTACATCTCGAAATCTACTCTAGTAATCTATTTCATTCAAACCGTATCTCATGTAAGTGTAAGTGATCAACCAATATGGTAAATAAATAAATTTCATTTCATTAATTTCATTCAGATAATATCCATTAATGAGTTATTTTCAAAGGTGAGACCGATAAAATATATTAGAACAAGATGATGACTAAAACTGGCAATCGAAAGGAGCTAGTCATTAATTTACCTAAATGACATTGCGCCATGAAAATGTTAGAGTTATGCTTCTGTTCGATCCGCGTGTCAATTAGATAAATAGGATCTCTCGTTAATACAAGGCCTCATATCACAATTTAATACGACAATATACAACTCATTTTCAGATATATTCAAACAAGAGACAAGTCGTTTAAGGTACCTATAGACAATTAAATTTTGACATATTTTCTAACGACCGGTTACTTGGTATAAGAATTGGGCTTTAGGTAGCTACGTAGCAGAAACGTGTCGTTTTCCTACGGACGGCTATTTATCGACGCATAGCTAATGTATAAAAAAACAATCCTAATTTAACAGAACGTAGCTAAAACGACTCGTTTTTTTAAATAGGAACTGTACCTTAGAATACATTAACTGTTTTTTACGTTACAAAATAAAACACATAGGTAGAAAAGATATAATTGGTTTGCAAATACATGCAGGATATCCCGTAAAGAATGAATTATCTTAAAGCACCTCATATTAGAGTATTGGAGGACCAAAAGTAAATATTAAAATACGTTTCCTACTTATGCGTTTCAGGATCTCTCTCGTATCTATTCATCACAGGACATCCTGTATATTTAATTTTATTTTATTTGGAAAACAAACAGTATCTTAATACTAATTCACAACTAATAAACATCTTGGAACCAATTAGACGTTAAAGTAACTACGCACTCCGTTGGTAGGCAGAAGCACACAGCGATCAATCGGGTCTATTCGATTTTTCGCGAACCCAAAAGGGACACTTTAATCATGTTTCCGTAGTTTTGGTTCCTACATTTCTGACTTGTAATTGAGTGTAAATATTGGTAAAATAGACGGATACGCTTTATGTTTGACGATATGCTTTATGATGATTTATAGATTTCAGGCTGGTGATATATTTTAGACCTAATTTTAAATAAGGGGCGGGCAAGTGTGCTACGCCTCAGACGGCTGAAATTTTACGCTATGCCACATTATTTGTATATCGATCTACACTTAATGCTATCTAAATTGGATTGTTGAAACCCATTGTGGCTGGCGCATAGAGGTTGTTACAAAAGCGCGCCGAGGGGGCCCAGGGGAAGAGGCGGGGCGACCGCGCCCCTTCCAGCCCTACCAGCATTTCTATCCCACTCTGACAAAACGTTATTGATTTGGGTTTGACTTCCGGCATTCTGCACGATTTTATACATCAAACACTCTGTAGATACCTATAATGTAAAGAAAGCTCAAATCAAACACCCAGGAAAAAATAATTTAACCAACTAATTCGTCTAATTTAACTCAATATTATATACCAGGTACAATTTAAAAAAATATTTTTAAAGAAGAATTATATTGCGCTAATGAAAAACTATAGCTTATCTTTCTTTCTATAACAAATGTTATCTATTGCAATGTTCTACAGTTATACGATCGGTAAGTACCTACATAGACATTTTTTTTAATTTGTGTACTTGTCTGATCGCCGTATCCTACAGATCATAACGCGTAACGGCTTTTTCCTGTCAACCAATTTAAGTGATAGACACCAAATTGTACCCAAGTTTGCCTCAATGCAAATGATTGAAAACAACGTCCAAATTGGTGCAACCATTGTGAAGAATGGCGTGCACAAACTCAAAATACAAAAATATGATCATAATTTAATCATATTTACTCATAAACATATATCTCTCTGTCCAAGAAGTATTCAATTAGACATAGATAACAATATAGTTTTAAGTGAGTTTAGCTCGAGACAGCGAAAGGATTAAATTAAAAGTATACATGAATATGTATAAAATGCCAAAGTCTTAAATATAATAAGTATAGATATTTGAAATCAATATGCTCTAGTTCCGAATGAAAAATCTACACCAGTCAACAGACAAACAAACGCTGTCAGTCAGTTTCTTTAAACATACAAACAGTAAGAAAAATAATGAAGTCTCTACTAAACTAAATAAACAAAGAGCTAGTCGCACGACTAGAATAAATGGAATGATATTTTATATAGATAAGTTTCAATTAGGCGAGTATTGTAGGTATAGCCAGGGTGCTGACACGGCAGCGCTGGCGTGTTACGATAACAGCGGGTGTTGTGAGCCCGCAGCCGCGGCCCTCGCTCCGACATCAATTTACATTTTAATTGAACCCCGGGGGTAACTGCACCGGATAAATGCCAAATGGATTAATTGTGTCTCACGTCCCATCCCTTCGTGTCATTCGGGTAACTTGTAAAACCGCAAAGCACTCAGTGTTTTAAATAGAATTGCGTGACTGACAGCAACGAGAGAAAAATATTTTCAGAAACAAATTGATGTAGTTGAAATTTGGTGTTCAGATCTTCTTTTTTCTCCTTATACTGATATTTATCGGCGACTGCAGTCGATGGTCGACGATGGTAACCGTTGTCAGTCGGCGCAGGTCGTCGGTAGTTATCGACAAGTGTTTGTCGACATGTGCTGTTGAACGCGGTGGTCATATCGTTACCATGTTAGTGTCGACTCGAAATTCTTATCGACGAAGCACTACCATTAAAAGTAGGAAAATTACCACAAGAAACTCAATGTAATTAAACCCGTTTCTTATCAATAACAGAAAGTTTTACGAACCACAAATAAAAAATGTAATTAAAATTGCTATAATAAATGTGGAAGAGAACAAATTTATAATTACTAAATAGATATAGAAACTCTGTGCGATTATAGGCAATATATAACAGTATTTCAGCTTTTCAGGTCAGATACTTTCTAGTCTGAACACATTTAGTTAAACAGCTTTTCTGTATAGCAAACTCCTATCTGCCCTCTGCAATTCAAAGGTTTAATGACATTTTAAGAATTGATCTGTTGTTAAAATATGTAAGGGTAGTTACCTGTTTCCCTTATCGACCGTCATTTGACGCCGTGACTACCTAGGACCTTTACTTGCTTGATGTTTAGAGCACGAAAATAATAGTCTTGTTGTGAATGGTCATTAGCTGCGAGCTGTGAGCATCGTGCTGAAAACAATGGTTAGGATTAACTCGTAGATCTATCGGCAGACGTGATCGTCACGCCAAGGTTGATTATCATTATAAATTAGTTAAACTTTAAATAAAATCTTTAAATAACTTAAAGACTAACTAAAATATAATGAATCCAGTTCTTGTTCATTGTATTTAAAATAATTAGGTAAAGATCTAATAAATATGTAAATAAACAAAAATCTATGTATTCTAACATGCGAAAAGTTACTACTAAGTTAAATAACTTATATAAATATAGAACATCTTACAATAAAGTTTTATGATTGTTATTATCTACTGCTGGGCGCCTTTACATAAACAAAAAATGCTGATTCAGAATATTTATTTCTGGACAATATAAAAATTTAAAATTGCTCATAGACTAATTACAATTGGATTTCAAAGATAAGTTTGGTACACGTAGGTAGCCACGCACGTACCTTAATAGGTGGGTTAATACCCAGGTAAATAATCTTTATATGTGAGCTGTCGAATTATGTGTGTAAAGTAGAAAATATATGAAAGCTCCTTTGATTATTATTTTAATAAACTGAAACACTACTTTTATAAAACAACAAACATTAGAATGGCTAGGTTTGCTTTTTTAATAATCAACGAAGGTGAGTGATTTAGACTAGAACCGGAAAGCATAAAACTAGACGTTGGCAAAGGCATGAAATCGGCCTTATTCAATTGATATACTAAATAAGGCCATGTCCAGCAAAAGACAGCAATAGGCAACTGATTGAACAATCACTCACTGCAATCGAAATGTTTTTATCTATATAAGACTAAAACCTCCTGCATTAGCTACAATTACAAACTGTTGCTGTGTTGCAATTACAAACATTCAAACAACAGACACAAAGAACACCCAGACTCGGAACAACTATTTGTGGATCACACGTAGTTTTGTCCTGTATGGGATTCGAACCCACAACACTGGCGCAGTGGCAGAGGCGAGAAAAACACTTAAATCGCTAGGCCATCCGTGCAGTCCATGTTCATGACTCATGCCATCAAAATCGGGATAAGATTTTATTTCTGTTTTTGGACTTAGTTTGCAATGTAAAACCATAAACCATTAAATAAACCATTTGTTTGTTTGTTTGTTAAATTGTTCCTGCAGTTTGTTAAATGGTTCTAGTACGTATTTGTCGACATCGGTTCGCAGTCAATGAGCGCCAATCGTACACTCATAATATCAGTGGAGAGATAATAAATATCTCTCCACATACGTCATAACCTAACTATACAGTTTAATTGATTACCTATACTAATTTTATAAAGAGGAAAGATTTGATCTTTTGTTTGTTTGAAAGAGTTTAACTCAAAAACTACTTAACCGAAAAATATTTCACCATTAGAAAGCTATATTATTAGCGAGTAACATAGGCTATATATTATATACGCAAGCGAAGCCGCAAGCAAAAGCTATTTAATTATTTATAACCGCGACTAAACATGCACCAGGTTCGTCTAGTCACAAGGGAGAGATTGATAAGAAGTTACCTGATGGCGTTTGGGTAATCATTGTGACGCCAAATAAACACTAACGTTATCCGGTTCTACATTACATTCTTACAAGTACATAATGTTATCTAGAATTAATGTAGCGTATATATACAAGCGTAAATGCACTCTCTATTCATCACTCTCATAATCTGCTGGGACGGCACTACCGGAGGGAAATGAGAGATAGAACCAGCATCTTTACCACCAGCACGGGTTTCGAGACACGGGGTTGTGTAACACAACTACGGGGTTGTGTAATTAGCTAACTCCAGTAGTTATTAAGAATTTCTTAGCAGAAAACGCAAAATCTATTTGTTATACAAGCATAGGATTTGACCCACGGTCTCTATGCAGCAGTAGCATTCGCTATGTATGGCGGCGCTAATATATTGTAAGCCAAGTATTATGACAGTAAGCTGTCACGATAATAACTCGCCTTCCAAGTACATGTATAGTTTGTGGCTACAACAAAACTAGATTTATTAAGAGTTAAATTGGTTAAGTAGAAGATTCATTGCAAATTATTTGATGTTGATACATAATTATGAGCCTCGGTTCGCAATCGCCTTCACCTGGTGAAATTCTATCTTCCACCCTTATTAAAAGAAACCAGCGTCAGAGTAGTTACATCATTGGTACTACGTTTAACCCGGTAAGTAGAAGTGCCGTAGGCGTACTTATTTTACCTATACCTCTCATTCCATGTTAAATTCCCTTATCCTAGGGTTGGCAATACCTACGGAGGACCTGGCTCCATCGGCCCCGGGCCAGTGGACGGTGAAGGCCATTCGCCCGCTCCTCGGGGGTTTGGTTAGGGCGCCGATTCGGGTCGCTGACCTCCCGACTGGTGCAGGTGCTTTTCGGACACAGATGCTTCGGAAAGTATTTGCACCAGATCGCGAGACGGGAGGCGACCCCGGCCTGCCACGAGTATGGGGCGCCGGAAGACACGGCGCTCCACACGCTGAAGGCGTGTGCCGCGTGGGGGCCGTAGCGGCACACGCTTTCGGCCATAATAGGCGGAGATCTCTCCCTGCCGAGCGTGATCAACGCCATGCTCGGCGGCGAGAGGTCGTGGTCTCCTTCTGCGAAGCTGTCATGGCGCAGAAGGAGACCGCGGAGAGTGTCAGGGAGAACAGCCTCCTCGCTGACCCTCTCCGGCGCAGACGGACGGGAGCGAGAAGGAGGCGATTTGCCCGCCTTCTCGCTCCTGTATAGTGGGGTCACTGGTACAGAGTCGGGGGACTCTCTACCGGCTTGCACGGCCGCACACGTCTGTTGGATGGCCTTGGTGAGCAAGGCCTTCCCTCCACAGGTGCTGAGGCCCGGTCACCATCAGCCGGGCCAACCGCCGGGGCGGGATGGTGATTGCTAACGCGACCCCAACCCGCCCCACTCCGTCGGCGGAGGGACTGCTCACCCCACGTTTTCACTGTGTATACCGACCCCCTTCAGGGGCGGAGAGTCTTACATAACCACCCTTCCTCCCCGGGGAAGGGAGTATCCATAAAGGATTTTGCTGGGTCAAAAAAAAAAAATTGTTGGCAATACCTAAGTTATCATATGGATCAGGAGTACGAATGCCTGTTCACCATCTGCCTGCAAATCGTTATTTTATACGAAGTAACTGCGTTTGTATAATAACTACAAGGATAAAATTGCATGATCATCTTTGGCCGTACTCAGAACCAAATGAGCTGGCGCTCCCAATACCTAGCTCTGTTTCTTCTTTAACCATATCGCAGATATTAAATCTATTCAAACGTAACAACCTTACCTTACTTACCTTGTTTCAACCTTAAATTATGTGGACCTGCATAATTATGTACCAAGGGCGTATGTGTATTCACGATATAAGCAGTGGTGCTATTTTCTCACATTTCAGCGAACCTATTGTCATTTATCGTGCACGTTTCGAAACTCTGAGCTGCAGCTGAGGATATGCCACAATAACACCTAACTCGATTTGAGAATCGAACCAGTGGGATAAACGAGGTCTAAAGAAGGTACCTTACATATTTTCTATAAACCTATATTATTCGAATAATACATATCTAAACATTCGACCTTCAACACATCGTAACATGTTCAATTAAAACAAATCTCAAATGAACCAGATCCATCAATACCTTAAATATTATACATTTTTACACAAGAGCAAAAAAGTTCCGGTCTCTTGAGTCATTAAGAGGTCATCATGTCCAGACATCCGGTATAGGCGACAGGCAGTCTGCTTTACTTATTGAAAAAATTCATATCATTGGTAACGTCATGTAAATCACTCTTACACCGCTATACTATTAAAACGTTTATGTAGCACCTTAATACAACGCCATAAGGACATGGGAACCGCAATATATGATGGCTTTGTCTGCGATATAATTTATGGAGAAATGTGTTAGAGACAGCCGGTAGCGTTTCATATGTCACAGATCATTAATTAGTCCCTTCAACGGACACTTTTTCTTCAAAGCGTTCACAAACTCACTGCTCCTGATAGAAAACTATTTTGTCATTCAGTTTTATACCATAACAAGCTTGTCTTAAGAGCTGTAATTTAAACCAGGACAAACAAAAAGTTCGAAAGAAGATCAATCAACAGATAAATCTTTTAATCGTAGCTTTCCCTACAATTTGCGAGGTTCCGCTTTTTTGTACAAACGCCTCTTTTGACTGAAAAACCTAATGACCGTTAGTATATTAGACATTGTTTACTTATGTCAACAAATATTTATATTTCTGCTTTTTATTTTGAGATGCATTTACATCCTGTCTCTAAAGCCGAGTAAGTGGGTGAGAGTCTCCGAGGTCTCTGCGGAGATTAAGATAAAGTAGAAAATGATTGGGATGATTTGGCAAGACTATCGTCGTAGTATGAGGCCATAAAAGCACAAGACTCTTAACAAAGAGCTTTAGGCTACGTAAACTACATCCACAAATAAATTAGTAGGCTCTATGAAAAATAGCCATTAACAAGTGGTACTCATCGCTGAACTTAAACTCACACGCCATGATATTCATGACATATAATTTGATTAACTTATTAGCTGCGACTTTTTTCGAACCTATTTAACAAATTATATTTATTTCATAGAAAATGAAATAAATTTAGAGATGTTGTGGCGGCACATTTAGACTATATCACAATTTTACATTTCTAAAAACCTATGGTATTTATACTGCCGTCATAACGAAAATGACGCAACTGCTGGCAAATATACTCAAAAAGATTTTACAGTCTACTCTAAATATTTACATTTAAATTTACAAATTTGTTTACTTGATTACATACATTATTGATAAGTATAATGGTATTATTGATATTCATTTGACCTGCCTGTGACTATGGCAATATCATCTGAGAATCAAATACACATAATATAGTTGTTCCATAATGGTCGAAAAATACTGCCTTGGACTATCCTAAAGCTGTTGACTCTACTATACGTCGAGCTGTTAATCCCTATCATTTCATTTATATGAACGTGTTAAAATCGATTCGATAGGTATATACAGGCCGGAAAAACCTATGAGAAAGTATCTGATGCCAAATTGCTCCAATTCTGTGAAAACAATAAAATATGCACAAACATTGCCATTACCACGGTAATGATAACTAACAGTATTGTAACTCGGCTCTGTCCATGACATAATTACCTACAGCCGCACGGTACGCAAACACGTGAGAGCCTTACCTTTTATTATTATTATTATTTATTTATTTTTTGTATTGTTACTTGGGGGAATGCTTTGACGGGGGGGAATCTTGTGACTTATGTCGGGTTCACCCGGGAAAAGATGGCGAAATCCCGGTCCTACCGACTAAACCTACCACGGTGTTCCTACTCGCAATCTGTGGCCGAGGTGCGTTAATGTTTACCAAATAAAAAAATATTTAAGAATATTCAGGTAATTACGCAATAAATATTATAATTACGACATAATACGTTCGGTCAATGGAAAATATGTTATAATGTTCATTAGTATGGATTCCTATGTACGGAATATATTGTTAGCAACGTGGTTGGCAACCACATGGCCAGCAATATGTTCCGTACATATGTAGTGAATGCGATTTACAACCAAAAACTAATCGGGATTTCAATCATGAATTTCTCAAAAGCAGCCCATAATGAGTATCTACCTATGAATTATGTTTTTTTAAGTACCCTGTATATTGTATTTTAACTATGTAAGAACTAAAAATAGCTTAAAATGTAAACTTTCGGTTAAATGTGTTGAGTGAAGTGATTCGATATATTAGTCTACGCCTAGGATAAGAATATCATTTGTTTGTAAGTGTAGTGTTTAAACTTTCTCATGCAAGTAAATTATTATAAATTATTATGAGAAATAATATCTCAAACCTTAATGAGAAAATTAGCCGTGTTAAACATCCGCATTCCTAGAAAAGCACGTTTATTAGTCCTGCGCCTAATCTCTTTCCAGTCGTAGCGGATTGCCATCCTAGCGGACTATGAGGCTGACACATAACGAATAGAGAGCGCAATTGTGTTGGCGTACACATTTGTACCTATACTATCTATATCTGCTGCCCAAATGGCTAATCAACTGATTGGCCACCATGACCGAAATTCTGTCAGAAGGATCATATAAGTATGTTAAATATAAACAATAACAAGAATACCTATAGAGGAATTAAAAATGGACATTAATTGTATTATTGTTCCAACGTTTTAATCCTTCTGTTATAACTTATAAGCATTGTGTCCTATATTACCTAACATATTGGTGTTCAACAGCAGACGTGCATTTGATACCTTATAGGCTAAATTCGATTCTTACAGATCTAAGTAAAAGCACTAGACAATTATCATGAATTTAATGTTCTAGTTGATCATCTTCTATAAGGCTTTATCTATCTCGTCATATAATTGTCAAAATATCAATTGTATGAACGTCACTAAAGTTATACGCGCGGCATCTCATCCTGAAATTTATATGGTCCATTTAGGTGCTGGCAAGTTCACTGAAGATGCACTCACAAATGTTCGCGTGCCGGTACCAAGCGCTCTACCCCAAGTTTGCATAGCGCCATATGCACTCCGTCTTAACTATTATATATTTTCTAACAGCACGATCTATTATAAAGTAAGCCTTTTCCAGGCGTGCTGATCTAATCTGAGTGAAATCCAAGAGTTCCAATATTGTTATATATAACGTTATATAATGTTATATATGTTATATATATATAATAATATTGTTCCAAATATGTATCTCAATTATTAATTAAACTAACAATCCGAACGATATACTTAACAATAGGCGAAATACCTAATTGCAATAGGTAGATCAGAAAGTATATTTTTTATGTTGCTATTGATTGTAGGTATTTACCTGAACTATCGATATTTACAATATTATACCTACCAACGATAATAACACATCGTACCTACTTTAATTATAAGCTGCTATAGAAATCCTATTCGCCGCTATCCACTTAATTATCAATTAATTGAGGTATGCATAATCGATGTGGAAAACCTCGTAAATCGACTACTGGTAAAGTTGCAGTAATCAATTTGGTCTAGCAGTATTTATTTGTCCTACTGATAATTCTAATATTTCCAGTAAGTACAAGCTACGTTACGTCCATGGTCGCTCATGTTTCATACCCTGACATTAAATAAAGCGTGCATAGGTATGCGAAGTGCACGATTGTATTCGAAGTTGTCGACGTCACTGTACTTACATATTATTATGTAGATATGTGCATTGCATCCTTGACTATATAAAGTAGGTATCGCATTGAACACTACTGTATTCAGATATGATTTCAAATTGATTTGTATAACCTAATATACAACAAGAGCCATCTAGCAATCGCTGAAGGTACCTTCTACTGGTTAAATAATATACATTCCAATTATGTTACAACGCCATCTGTATTCGGCAGCACACACCGTCTGGGTGAAATGTCTTTGTCGTATTTAGAGTGAGCTTGCATAGATGTCTCTTTATCATTTTCAACCTTATAACACATTGTTTAACACAAATAAAATACCTATTTGACAGCTATTTTATTTTAAAGCAATCAAGGTATAGATTTTAATTAAATTTGATACAGTGATAGCTGTACTCTGTGGAAACTCATTAACAGGCTTATAAAACACGACTTCTTAAAAAAGCGCAACGCCTACCTTGGCTATGTATAATTAAAGATAATCTATACTAATATTATAAATCTGAAGAGTTTGTTTGTTTGGTTGAACGTGCTAATCTCAGAACCTACTGGTCCGAATTGAAAAATTATTTTATTGTTGGATAGCCCATTTATCGAGGAAGTAATAGGCAGTGGCGTAGCGTAGGTGACAGCCGCCTGCGGCGGAAGAAAATTTTGCCGCCTTCTTAATTAGGTATTTCAATTTAAAAGACTATAATATACAGTAATTCTGAAAAACTTTTCGGCAAGAACAGACCATCATTATTATGTATTGTACATCTGCCCATTCCTCTAGTTCATCATGAAATTGTTAAAATATTTACTAAGTAGATATTATTATTTATTGTGTAATTTTTCCCGACCTCTGTATAGTGCCGCCCGGGGCGAGCCGCCCCTGCTGCCTGCGCCCCCACTACGCTACGCCACTGGCTATTAGGCTATATAACATCACGTTACAACCAATAGGAGCAGAGCATAAATGAAAAATGTTGCAAAAACGAAGAAATTTCTCTTATGTGAAGCTGACGCAGTTGCGCTAGTCAGCTAGTTAACAATATCATTGATCCGCAAAATAGGTACCTACTAAATGGATCCAACGTACAGAGGCCCTTCGAGAGTTTTATTTTAAAGTGAGATGAGACACTAGTCGCGGCAGGCGTAAGAGACTATTGCTAAATATGGAATCTAAATATTCTGGCCTATAAGGATGGGTGTTTGATGGTTTGGTAAATTGCAAACTATAGTTAAGAAACGGCGTCTGCCTGATGTACTGTCCCAGTACAAAGTCAGAATGGCAGACGGTGACTCGCCGACTCACTAGATGGGCCACCTAAATAGTCGCCATAGACATACAGGTCTTAAAGGCGACAGAGGGCTACAGCGGTGTGAGCGGCTAGGGATGTCGAGCGGTGCGGCGCGGCGCCGGTTTCACCACGGGTCTTGTGACAACGGAGACCTGGAGCGGGTTTCTCCGTAGTTATGCCCTTGAAAATGACACTTCCACCCCTAGGCATATAGCTTTAGCGGCCCACCTCTGACCGGCCGACCAAGGCAAACCAGAGTTAAGTCCTACGGACGATCTTGGAGTTCCACCCCAGCCAACCAGTAACGGCAAGCCGGGGCCCTAACCGACTCTCTGAGGCATTCAGGACCGCAGTGTCGCCACTCACATTCAGCTCGCCACTAGCTGCCCTGCGGTTTGTGCGCTTTTACTTAACCTGGTGATACAGTTTTGTTTATATCACAAGGCGAAGGTGATGTTTAAAAGCTAGTACTGTGCCCTCCGATATTGCGTTAGTCTAGTGATGAGATAACGACTGTCCCAGAGGGGTTTATTATAATTATTATTATTACCCATGGCACACCGGTAGTCAATGCGGCTGCTGAGCATAAGGTCACGGATTCGAATCCGTGGCCGTGACGCTGCATACCTTCGATCCGTGACGCCATATACCTTAGTTAGTACAGCTATTGTTTAATAGAGGTAAACAAATTCTGAAAACTTTAGTACCGATACATGTCGTATACGTACATAGTACACATTGGTGATAGATATAATTGGTCGCTAAAAATTATAAAGGTTGAAACTCTAATACGTAAACAACATATTTTAGAAATTAGTAAAGAATGGTTTGTTATGTAACAATGACAAATTCGCAGATACATTTTTTATACTTAAAAATATAATATTTTGCGCTTTTATATAATTGTTGTGACTTTTCATAAGTTGAAAGCCGGGTGCAATTAACGTAGATGTGAATAACATACACCCACACATTATTTGCCTAGTATGGTAAGTACGTTAGGTACAGGATCCCTATTCAAGGTAGAAAGTACGTTTCCTACAAAATGCTAAGTTAAGTCCTAGGAAGATTTGCAATACTGCAAAGTGATAGCATAATTATTATCTTTTAAAATAATTTCTCTTGGATAAGTGTTAGCAAGACATAGAAAGAAAAATAAAAATAAAATTGTTACGTAAAATTCATAAAGACATTTTAAGTTAGATAGGTAACGATTTGTTACCTGTAGGCTAACAGTACATACCTAACAGATTATATAAGTCGTGGCTATCTTTAGTACCATACTTTTAATGACTTATACTGTTAGCTTATAAGTTATAATATTAGTCGTATTTTGCTATTGAAATCAAATCAATATCATATTCTTATTAACTATTATAGGCTATAAGTAAAACACACAGATTTTTATAATAGTTTAATATTATATAAGTTAAAATATTACAATAAAATTCACATCTAGAGTTCATATAGCTCATAACTTCCCAAAGTGGTCTACGTGGACCCCCAGGGGTCCACGGGAGACTCGACGGGGGTCTACGTTGGCGTGACAAAAAAATGGGGGTCCACAACTTGTAAAAACTAACTTGCATATTCCATATACAGTACCAGAGGTCTAAAAATAAAAAACGTCAGCCTGCCTACCGTGATAGGCCATACATTTATAATGCACGTGACCCGAGAATTCCAAGGAAAAAGAAATTAGATCAGATATAAAAATGAATGCCAAGGAATGTGGTAGAAATGTAGCTGCAGTGGTACTACGGGAAATTTCAAAATTTTAAAAGTGGTCTTTGAGAAAGAAGTCTGGGTCCTTCTGATATATGTAGCTATATAATGCTGGAAGTGTTTTTGTACCACCATTACTAGTAAAGGGCATACTATCAAGTGTACCTGAAGAAACCTGACTACACCTACACTAAATCAGATGCTGAAACCAGTGCACTACTGCTAGAGACACACTTTCTCAGGTGCCAGATTAGCGACACTCACAATTGGGAAGTGTATACTGAAAGAGCATGCAGTAGTCAAGATTGGACTACAGTCCAATCTTGACTACTGCATGCTCGGTCCAGGGCTACAGCCCTGGACCTAATCAACAGAGAGAAAGTGTTATGGGCTATCGACAGCTTCCTTCCCTTCAAATCCGAAGGCCTAGATGGAATCTTTCCCGGCCTACTAAGATGGAGCAGCGATCTCCGAGCAGACCATCTTGCTAATATATTCAGAGCATGCGTCGCTCACCGATACGTACCACGGAAATGGAGAGAAGTGAAAGTGGTATTCATTCTAAAACCAGGCAGGAGCGATTACACTTTAGCGAAATCTTTTCGGCTAATAAGTCTCACGTCGTTCCTCCTCAAAACAATAGAGAGGCTATGTGATAAAGAAATGGGAGGAAACACTCTCACTCACAAACCTCTTCACCCACACCAACACGCCTACAGCCAAGGCAAATCTACAGAATCGGCGCTCCACAGCGTTGTATCGCGAATTGGAGACGGACTAACAAAACAACCGACGCTGGGCGCCTTCATTGATATAGAAGGAGCTTTTAACAAAACCAACTTTAACAACATAACCGAAGTACTAGAAGCGTATGGGGTCGCTCCAATGCTATCAGAGTGGATAAACAAGATGCTGAAATACAGAGCGATACAACTCTCAGTTAACACAACAACCAGGGGAATTGTAGCCAGAGGCTGCCTACAAGGAGGTGAATTTTCGCCACTCCTATGGAACATTGTGGTAGACGACTTAAAACGAAAACTGAACGGCAGAGGGCTCTTCACAGTGGAATATGTAGATGACCTTGCAATTCTCGCGACCGGATGCTTCGAGGACACACTATGTGACCTCATGAGATCTGCCTTAAGAATAATCGAAGAATGGTGCATAAGCCATGGACTATCGGTCAACCCGACAAAAACAGAACTCATAAAATTTACATTTGCAAGAGAATCTTAAACAACCTTAGACTACCGAAACTATTCAACACCGAAATAAAATCTACCAACGAAGTCAAGTATCTAGGAGTCATTCTAGACAGCAAATTGTTGTGAAACAAACTCCTTGACTACAAACTACAACAAGCATGCGCATGCTTCTTCCAATGCAGCAGAATACTCGGAAGGACACGGGGACTCTCCCCAAAAATAACACTGTGGCTGTACACCGCCATAATCAGACCAACAATAACATACGGTGCTATCGTATGGTGGACCCGGACTGAACTCAATACCGTCATCACCAAGCTGCAGAGATTCCAGAGGATGGCATGCTCAGCAATAACAGGATGTATGACAACAACACCGACAGCCGCCCTCGAAGTAATTCTAGGGCTGGCCCCCTTAGACCTCTACATACAACAAGAAGTGACTATGGCCGCAATACGGCTGAAACACCAGGGCTTGTGGGGAACCACTAGGAGCTCACATGCATCGATCTTAGAGCGAGCTACAGCTTACGAACCACTGCTCGCCGCCCCGTGTGATAAGATCCCCAAACAACATTTGTTTCAAAAAAACTACCATGTACAACTTCATGAAGAACAGAAAGTTCAATCGGGAATCAACGAGGTCCGAGTCTACACCGATGGCTAAAAAACCATACAGGGAACGGGAGCAGGAGTTCACTCCCTGGATCTCAATATTAATATATCTATGACACTAAGCTCACACAGTTCTATCTTCCAATGCGAATGTGTGGCCATCACAGTGGCCGTCACCGCGATCGATAGGAGACAGATTGAAGGCTACAGGATACGAATCCTCTTCGACAGCAAAGCAATACTTAGAGCCCTAGAGAACAATAGCTGCAACTCCAGGCACGTTTACGAATGCCACCTTGCTCTTAAAAGAATATCCACAAAAAACATAGTGACCTTACAATGAATAAAGGGGCACAGTGAATCGCTGGGCAATGATGCTGCAGGTGAGTTGGCTAGAAGAGGATCGGGAACCACCACGGGAGGTCCACTCCCACTCCTCCCTGTACCATTTTCACAACTAAGAACATGGATGCGGCTTCGCACTCAAAGCCAACATAACAAACGCTGGGCCGGACAACGGATTGTAGACAGTCGAGAGCAGCTTTACCGGCCATCCAACCACGTCTGACACACCGCCTGCTCAACCTACAAAGATTGGATCTTCGGACCATCGTGGGGATCCTAACAGGACACTGTCCCCTGAACAAACATCTCTACAACATCGGAGCAACAGACAGCGCACTCTGTAGGGTATGTCTGACCGAAGAACAATCTGCTGCCCATGTAGTCCTGGAATGTGTGGGAGTTACAGCACAACGTAAGGAAATCCTCAACAACCCGAGGTCACTCCGCGAAGACCTCAGGAAACTTCTGTGCTTCTGGGCGCAATTGGGCTGACTATCTCCATAACCGGCCGACTCTTACGCATAATGGACCAACTTAGAGTTCAAATGCGGAAAAGGGAGTCCAATTACAATTACCTCTGATATGGCTGTTAAACTATTTTAGAACTAGCATCCACTGTTTTATTGTGCTAAAGCATTTATTATACAAAATTATCATAATTAAAAGTATAAAATATATACATAATGTATGTACATATGCTATTTTATATAAAGAATATTAACATTATTAAAATGTAAAAATAATGATTAAAATATTATATTACAATCTCAATGGAATAAATATCTTAACTCACTTAAAATAACTACATAAGTATCAACATCTTTTAGTAAAATAATTTATAAATACTTACTATAATGTTGGCCTTTTAGAGTTCGAAAAACTCTTATACAACAGCTTTGTCCGTCCATCCGTCTGTTACACAACTTTCAACTCGAGAACCGTAAGAGCCAGAGACTCGCGGTCAACGCCATTCGACTGAGTATAGTCGGTATACCCCGAAATGACTATGACCTATGACCTCTGAACACAAGGTCACGTGTTATCACATGACCTTTGCATATTACTTGAACCATTTTTCGAACTCTAAGATTTACGGCAATTCATTGCCGTTTCTCAGTTGCTTAAAGCCAAAACTGCCTACATTCGCATTCACTGATGGTATTACCTATTTAATATACATATATTTTTGTTCAAATACTCACATATTTGCGACAGATATTTTTGAGGAATTTGAATTTCATGACTCACTGAACAAACTTTATTTACAATAATATGCAAACTTTAAAATACCCAAGAGTATCAGCTAACTGCTTGATTAGCTGGTACCTTTGGTCACCTGTAAACAAATGTTTACTTGTAAACCAAGTGTATGAATTAGCATTAGCTTGCGATTTAACTGTACCAAGCTAAAACTCATACAAACTAAAATACTAAGATACCTATAATTTTCGTTTTACTAATCTATTAGTAATGCTCGTACCCACATACAGGAGGTTGAATATTATAATAAAATCGTTGGTGAAAATATTGATTGATTATATATTGACACAATTATATCTTTATCACATAGAAATATTCTTGTACTTATTAATTAAGCCAATACAGTTAATGGCGTAGTGATTAGTGTAACTGACTGCCACGTCTGAGGTCGCGGGTTCGATTCCCGCACAAGTCAAACATTTGTGTGCATGAACATGGATGTTTGTCTTGGTCTGGGTGTTTCTATGTATAATGTAGATGTATTTACAAAAAAAGTATATACTTATGTATGTTTATCCATTGTCTAGTACCCATAGTACAAGCTCTGCTTAGATCGGGCTAGATTGTGTTGTGTGTATGTGATAGAATATTATTTTTATTATATTTTCATTTTATTTTTCTCGGCTTGCCGGTAGGCAACTGATGGCACGGGCCTAAGCCAAGTATACATCAGGCTAGTTTCAGAATTAGTTTGTGATTGTGGACGAAGTGGGTAGTCTGCCGTGACACATTAGACATGAGAAATATAACACTTACAGAGTGTATGTTATAAATAATGTTTAACACACAAAATAGTTAATCTATTGGCAGCAAATAACTGGAGACACCGCTCCTTTAAAAATGTACAATAAAAACTGAAAAGCAATCTAATAAGCAGAGTATGTCCGAGGTAAGTTTATAAGTGATTAGTTGATTACACTATGGTGCCTCCCTTGCTTGCTTCTGATATAAACATTTATTTATTTTCCTAATCCCTAAAGTTCCATTCACACACAGCTTGCCTAAGCAAGGAAATGTATGTTACTATACTCTGCATTACTATACAGTGATCATTAAGAGTGCTGTAAGATTGAAACCAGCTTCAATTTTAAAGTGGAAGTATCACATAGTTCATTATATAATTAATTCCACAGTAAGAACTTTAACAATTTTGCATTTATAATTATTCGGAGTTTTTATATGTATGTGGAGTGAATAACATGTATATCAATATTACAGGTTATTATACTTATTGGAACTTATTGTCATATTCATGACTATATGATGGAAGTCAAATAAGGAGCAGCAATAACAAGGAAGACTTAGGACGAGACGGCGAGGCAACCTGGACGCATAAAGGAGTTGGGCCCAGAATGCAAAGTATATGGCCAAAGTAGAAGTAGAAAGGCAAGGTCTTTGCCCTGCAGTAGGGCAGCAACTATACTTATTATAATGATAAATTTGATTACAAATGAAATTTTCACAACTTCATTATATCAGGTACAAGCAACAGATAAGTGGAAATCAGTATTAAACTCCTTAACAATATTAACATAACAAAGCACAAAATATCCGAAATTTTGTGCTTTACACTTTTACGTGTGCTTTGTACTTACAACAATAATTTTAGTCACATTGACATCAACGTGAATGGCAGGAATAAAAAAAATTCTGCTTGAGAACTTAAATGATCCAAGCTTAGCACGCAATTTTTTCTAAAATTATTTTCTCATTTAAATTATTTGATTGAATTGATTTATTTAAATGCTAATATAACTAAACTTGCATATTCCATACTTCTAGCACTGTACTAATGTCCATTTATCTGTTTATTAGTGGTAAACGATATTGATGTCACAATTGTAAATATTGTATGAACTGACACTTAAAAAAAACACATTGTGATATTGTTTGCTACCAAAATAAATGAAAAAGAAAACTGATTAGTAATTGTTCAGAAATTTTCATCCAGACACATAGCCTTTACCATTGTATATATATAACCACTATACTCACAGCTTAATGATATTAAATGATTTTAGTAATTACTATGCTTGTTTAGACAAAACAAGTCACTACCTGATGAGCTTTTTGGAATACACTAAAAGCTTCAGTTAATAAGTTTTTCGAAATACACAAAATATAATATAGCACATTAGTGCTTTTATTATTTAAGAGTTAATTGTTTTAGGCTGCATTAGGCTTTTCATAACAATTGTGCATACAATTAATGATCTTGTGATGTATCAATGGTAATTAATCATGTGAGTTAAGTAGATTAGACATTGACATATATTTGAAATGTGTGTCTTATAATGTAATAACATTTTTAAGAACATTAAACTAATGCTATTTATCATTTCTGGGTTTTTGTTTATAGGTAGCATATAAACCCATAAATTTATAATGCAGAGAGTGCACAGATATAGGACAATGTGTCACAAATTTCGACCAGAGATATCTTAAATCCACAACCATACTTTTAGTTACCCTGTAGATTTTAGCCTCTCTAATTCCTTAAGTACCCTGTTGTAGTCTTCCCTGACTTTCTTACATTCCACCTGTAGATCCTCAAATTGACTCTGGAAATATATTCATATTATAAGGATAAATTATATGGTACAGTTTTGTACGCCTGGATGTGACTATGATTATGCCTGAACGAGCCTAATAGTAATGACAACTGGTACAAAGCAAAGTTTTCTCAACAGACAGAACTGTAAAATTCATGGTATATGTGTTTAACTAGCTGAATTTTGATATTTAGTCCATTAAACTCCATTTTGTGTACAACTAGTGACCCATCCTTGCTTCGCATGGATAGTGCAAATTCTTTACAAATTATACACCTACACCTTCCTCATAAATCACTCTGTCTATTAGTGAAAACTGCATGCAAATCCATTCAATAGTTTTTACATGTTCATTATAAAATGTTGACCACATCGTTAAATGTATGTATACTAAGTTCTCACAAAGCCATATTGTTTTAGCATTCATGTAATATAGAATTAAACAGATAATATTTATACATAGCATGCTAGGCAAACCAGTAACATGGAATTTAGTAATGCTACGATAAATGGATGCGTATATAAGTTATAATTACTTACCTGACAAATAGCTGTCTGTTGTTTCATTGCCACACAACTATCCATTATGTCCTTAAATCTCTCTTTTTCTGTTTCATGTGCCTTTTGTGTCTCCGTTAAGAGCCTATCAATTCGATTTTTATATTCCGTTACAACTGAAATAATATATAGTTTATTATGTATGAACAAGAAATCCAACATAATTTACACTAACATAAAGACATAAAAAAGACCTATTACCATTTAACTGATATTTAATAGAAGTTAATTCAGATACACATCGTTCGCCTGACCATTGCGCGCTGTTATAAGTTTGTTGTAAATGATTCAAATAAAAATATACACTTGCAAAAAGCAAAACGATAACTAAGAAAATAGAAACTTTCTCTTTGAACTTTAAAAACGGTATTGGTATTATCATTTTAACTATCGTTATTTTTACTAATATTTATCCTTATTTACTGCTACTCTGATAAACATAATGAAAAATATATAAAAACGTAATAGACTATAAAAATATGGTGTTGTGCATAAAAATATAAAAATGTATCTTATAAAAGCAGTATGGCATTTGGCACTTCGCAGTTGGCAGTCACTGTTCTCTGTTGTCAAATTTGCTACTATATGACGATTTGTTTGTGCGTTGTTGGGTTACTACTTCATAAATTACAATTTCTCCTATTTATTTATAATTTGAATTATGCCGCAAATGTAAAAAAGAATTCTTGCTCACTATAAAATATTATTAAATTACCATAAAAATCATTTTGTGTCTCAACCAATTATATAGCTAATTCTAGGTGAAATCAGTCATTCGATTCATTTAAGGATTTTAAGTCATACTTAATAGCGGGCCTATTGCCGCCTACCAAATAATTTCATCTTCTTTGCTACTATTATGCTGAATTAATTGAAAATAAAACTCAATACCACATCGTCCAGTCTGGGCATCGAATCAGATCCATTGATAGCATCTGCATTAACCACTGCTATGCCACCAACAAGTCAGTCAGTTATATAAACTTCTTTTTTTGTCAGTTTATATTATTAGCCGGTGGCAGGATGTTCTAATAAAGCAATATTACACTTAAAAAGCGAGTTCAATTTAATTACATATTGGCAAATTTTTAAAGAAAGGAAGGATAAGCGTGTTACTTCAGATTTTAATAATGTACCGAACCCCTGGCAGCATCGCAGTGAATAATTGAAATTGTTTAAACTACTACTTTCTAAACTAATATGGTGTCGAACGAGTGATAGTCAGGTCAATGTACGACACACAAAGTTATATATTTTAATATAAATTTAAATAACATTTAAAAATATATAATCATTACAACTCGTAGTAGAAAATTATAAATTGGCAGCACCAGATGTAAAGTGAACTGTACTCCAATAGTGATGCGCGTATTCATTTTGGTCACATTTCATATTATATTTACTTTTTTGTTATTCATAATAAATACAAATAGCCGAGTTTTACGAGTGCAATTATTATTATAAATACAGTAATTTATTTATTTAGTGTAAAGATCGGTCGTCAAAACTGCGTTTAAAATTTGTTTCTAATTACGACTACATCCTAACTAATATTATAAATGCGAAAGTGAGTTTGTTTGTAACGGTTTTACGCCTTAACTACTTGTAGTTAATTATTAATTAATTCCAGGAGTACAGAAAAGGACATAGGGTACCCAGAAAATTGAAATATCCCCGAGTAATCAAAGATTGACATAACCTCCATTTACGCGAGCGGAGCCGCAGCCGCGGGTGAAATATAGAAATCATGGAATAGTCATTATTTTCTCAAGTGATATGATACGACGATATTCAGAAATTTTGTTACTAGTATTTACGTATAATCTGCTGACATGTTGACACATTGATTTCGGCTTAATTGTGAAGAGCTACCGATTCATTACTAGAAAAGTAGTGCTTCACGAGCTCTTCACAAAGACACTTAAATCAATGAGCTATACTCTGTCCAATAGAATTAACATTTTATGTAAACAATCGTTCCATTTAATTAGGTATTAAATAGTCATTAGAAGAAGATATTAGAAATAAAGTCATTTAGAAAATTCAATCTTACTTTGAAAAGTAGTTAATGAATACAATAAGCCGTATCCTATATATTATAGTCCTTCGTTTGATAAATATCCATAAATTTATTTAACAGAAAATTATTTTACGATGAAAGTCACTAAAAGATGTTAACCTTTTTCTCAAATTCTATTGGGATAGACTATAACTAAATGCCTTTCCACGTTACATTAATTTACTATACACAATGGTAACTCAAATAACAATCACGCTTCTACAATTTACTATAGGATATAGGGTAGCAAAGAAATATTAGGAATTTCTGCCTAGACATTCCCATTAGCAGCCCGACGTTAGGCAGTTTGTGATCTCCGCGCCTGCGTAGCAAGTAAAGACGGTGCTCCTGCGCTTGATCTCTCTCCAATTTATTGGTGCCGGTTTGCCTCGCGTCAGATTATTATAGAAATATCTATGGATTTAGGACACATATTGTGTATGTGTCCTAAATCAGTAGATATGTGCGCAAATTTACACAACTGCAACGCTGCAGTTGTGTAAATTACTTGTGCATTATAATATCTTCTTTGCAGATGGCCAGTCTCCATTAATATTGGCCGCGGTCACCAAAATTTAGTCTGAATGACAATATTATTATACCTACACTAAAGACTGCATTGCCACATAACATGCTTGTTCTCATTGTCACATAAAATTGACATTGTACATATTCGCCTTAAATTAAAACCAAGAGTTGTATCAAATAATATAATAGAAGTATTCATTATAGATTTCGTTCTTGCAATAAACGATTTTAAGGAATTAAGTATATTACCGGTTTTGTATTTGCTGACACTGTTATTTTATTACAAAGTCTCGTTCTTATTGTTATCATTATTTGAGATGGCAAAAATGAAATGTCGCTAGGTTTATGCCGTAATCTATTATTATTAGGCACTAGCGTGAAATAGTTCAAGATCCACGATACAGCTTTACTACACACTAGCTTTTGCTCGCGGCTTCACTCGCGTAAAAGTAGGTTAGTTTAGTTTATGTTATATAATCTTCTGTTTACGCAAATATTATTCATTGAAATTAAACTACTATATACGGATTTTATCGTGTTGTCTAATTTTGAAAACTTTTACACTACTACTACTATTAAACTTTACAAATTTTTAAGCAAATTAAATTATTATTAAAACTATTAAAACTATTTAGATTTAATTTTACACTTTCTCCGACGTTTCGGTAGCTTTTCAGCAGCCATGGTCACGGGGAGACATAGTTTGTGTTGGTAAAAGTTATTTTTAAATAATATATTACCTATGTTACTTGGTAATAATATAGCTTTCTAATGGTGAAAGAATTTAAAAATCGGTTAAGTAGTTTATGATTTGATAAAAAAATTCGTACAAAAAAAACAAGTCCTTTCTCTTTATAATATTTGTATAGATATATTTCCTGACAAATTCATAAAATATTTTAGTTTACGTATATTAGAATCAGTGAATTTATAACAAGAATAAAATATATACATAATAATAAACTTTAAATAAAAATATTCACTATCGTTATCGTAAGCTGTAGCTGCACATCACTAAGGAGACAGGTTTTGTAGATACCTACGTGTCGCAGTTTAGAGAGAGACGTACATTAATCCATCGTATTCGCTGGGTGGGATTACTGGCCGGCACGTATTGTCTAGACTCGTAACTTGTACCTGCTATTTATTTCGGATGTAAATAAATTAACAACATTATATCACTAAGGGTTATATACCTATATGAAAAATACTTAAATCTTCTTAGTTTTAAAATAAATATCAAGAAAAGCAAAATGTTAAAAGGTGGTGTGTAAATAAAGTAACCAGCAAGGTACTGTTACTAAACTGTACCAGTACCTGCCTGCGTTCTGCTCATTTTATTGGTGCTCTCGTATTGCTTTTGTACCCTAAGGTAAGACAAATTTACTAAATATTATAAAATGTCATATTTTATTTTACGAATTTATTAAGTATGCTGGAACTTGTGGCTAAGATACGTGGATTGAATAGCATGTGACTTCAACGTATGCCTATTTATTTATAGTTTTACAGTTAATTTAAATACTGATGCTCTATAAAAACTTAGAAGGATTAACGTGTCTTATCTCGTTTAAGGTTTCCTATTGTTGCGAATTTTCGTAAAACTGCCGCGTTCCTCAAATTAGACTTTGACACCTGCTTGGCGTGTGTGCGTGTAGTGTAGTGACTGCGTATTTATATCCCATGCGCTGCGAATGTGTGTACAGATTTCTCTTATGTAGCACATTTAGTTTCATATTCATATTTTCAAAAACATGATCGCTGTGTTTTACTTACGAAGAAGCCTAATTCCGGTATAGAATTTTACTTTTTGATCGAGTTTTATACTCATTATCATTTTTACGCCCTGTCACTTCAATTTTATGTTCTACTTTCAAAAATTTTAATTATGTGGCTGCTTTTATATTATCACTGGTCAAATAAATGCAAGTACATAAGATAACCGTGTGATGGATTTGAACTAAACTAAACTTGTTTATTTTGTTATACCCTTATTATGAATATAATTATGAAAAGTTTAGATTCTAAATCTAGTAAAACAAGTTAGAGTATCTAACTGTTTTTATGGTTCCTACTAAAACACATAGACATAGAATATAAAACTAGGATAAATCCAGCAAAATCAATAATATAACAAAGTTTGTACATTAAAATTACTTTTTGTAGACCAAAAATGCTATGTCATGGTATTGTAAAGATAATATTTATGGGTTATAATCACAACATAGACAACAGTGTTTATTTTCCTCATGTTCTATGTGTGTATCATACAAACATTAATTGTCTGAATCTAATATCTAATTGTACTATACATGTATGTTTATTGGTGAACTCCATATAAATCAATGTCATGTGCAAATATAATTCAATCTGCCTATAAGTAACTTTTGATAGGAATTGACCAACAGCTTAACAACTTATATGATTTAATATGGAATTATAGTTTTAAAATATATTATATTTTGTGGGTCAAAGGATAAAATGATACAGAATATAATTATGTTAATTTTAGAATAATGTAAGAACCTACCTATTAACAATTAGAATATTTGTGGGTAGAACTGTATTAAGTCTAATGTCTTTTTTTTGGCCTTGGGCTTTTGTAGACAAAGGCATCTTTAATGTGACTATGATCATTAGTATTCCTATGTGGTTTCTTATTTAAATTTTCTTAAATAATAAAAGTTAATCAATTTGAGGTGTTTAAAATTTGTCTTGATAAATTCAAGGTTTGATAGAATAGTAGCAAGTAGCAAATGTTTTCAATAAATTGCATTTGATATTCTATTTTAAAATACAGTACTAAAAGTATTTTAATATTTTTTATTAATTATATTCCAATGTATTTTAAAATAATTGACCTGCAATCATAAAACTGAACAACTACTTTGTTTTAGTTAGCCCAAATTTGGAATATGCTATGTAAAGTGTTTTGAACTTTTTGTTCAATCATAAAATATTATGAATATGTTTATATAGGTACCTTCAGTATTATTTCTTATCTCTATAAACCCATAGTGATCACATGTTCCATATACAAGCTGAATAAGATATGAATTAGAAAGATATTTTATAATATGATGATGCTAGCCATATACTGCTATAATGTAATTGCTGTGCTGATTTTTCCTTTCTAATAACAAATTCTTGCTGTGCGTAGCTATGTGTAAAACATATTAAATATCATGATTATTATAATTTTCAGAAAGTTTGTATACACTATTATAATAATAGTTTACAGAAAGGCTATGAAACATAAATACTAGTTAACGACTTTTATATTTTAGTTTTACTAGACTCATAGAGAAAGGCATACAATTGAATGTTTTGTAATTTATTACACAATAGTGTAGTAGTATGAATGTCTTGTCAAGTGTGCCTGGTTCAATCCAGCCGGATAAAATATGATCGAAGCTTGGCTTGTTTTGCTGTCTGTTATATATTATAATATTAAATAATTATTAAAACAATATTTATAAAAGTACCCACCAAATAAAAAAATATTGGAAATGGCTGTGTGAAGATAAACTTAGCATATAGCAATTAATATTCTCGAAATTTCTTTTATATCAGCGAATTTATGTTGTATTATATTTTACTGTAATTTAATTAGGAGAATGTATGTAGTAATGCTGTTGTTGGTTCTAGGTGGGTGAGGCAAGATGGCCGAGGCGCATTCTGCCGTCGCGTTCTCATTCGCGATCACGCACGACGGGTGGGATGTGAACTTTGATCGCGAGGTCCTTTATCTAGTATGGGAGTCTGGAATACGCTCGTGGAAGAAACGTCTAGCGCGGTTCAGGGTTAGTATTATCTAACAACACAGAATTAATTGATTAATGCTTGTTAAAACGAATTGTTTTGACATTTTCAGTACTAAATTAGTGATTTATTAATAGTAAGGCTTATCATTAAACAGTCTCTTATCTTACCTTTGAAAAGAGTGACTTGAGTTTCTTGTCTGTATTCTCATAGAATACACTTATCGTTTAATGACATACACATATACACAATCACACAGACACGGCATAATGCCTGTTGCCACGGTACGCAGGCTTTCAAAAGTACACGTAAAATATTTTGATGATCATCTACTAAACATACTGTTATGTATTTTATGTAAGCTTAGGAGTAATTAAGTTCATTCGAAAGGATATACAAAACTCATCAACTCAAACTTATCCAACTGTTTGGTTATATTTAGCCAAATAGTTGGACGAGTTAATTATTTTAATCAATTGATAAACGGAGTACCTAGCTCCTTTTTAACAAGGTGATAATCATATTATCATACTTAAACTTGGAACACAGATCAATGTGAGACAATGCTTTTTTTTGTATTTGAGAATCCGGTAAACGAAATGTTATAAAGTTATTTTCTATGCAACTACCCACATGTTTGCAGAAAAGTATTTTTATGTGGATATTTTGTTTTTAATAGGTAAGCATGTAATCGAATATAGTTTAGAAGCACTAATAATTTAATTATTTAACTATACGGATGGTTCACCGGTTTAAGCTATAGCCCCGCTACCAGGGCGCCAAGTTTATGGGTTCAGTCACCACATAGAACAAAAATATGTGTGTTATGTATTTTGCGCCCGTGTTTCAATGTTAGTAAAGTTTACCACGGCATATAGATTTATCCTAGTGTTTCGTTAGTAGTTGTCTTAATAAAAAGCGCCAAGATTGATGTCAATAGCATGATTGCGACCCTGTCAATGATATAGAATAAACATTGTCGGCCTTGCTACTACTAACATAATAAACTGCCACGGGAGTAAGCGTAGAATGCACTTTGTGTCGATCCTCATTCACTCATTCACAGTACACATGCACTGAGCAATTGGTACATGCCCCTGACCACTTATGAATGCACCATTGACCATATGATTGCACTGGTGTTATATTACGCAATTGGACGGGTAACTTAGTGTAGTACAAAAAATAACTTTGTAACTATTAAATATGTCTAATTAGTCCGAATAGGGTCATAGTTTGCGATTTTTGAACATATATCATTGTAGTAAATAAGTATATTATGTGGGTAGTGAGATGTTATAAATGTGTTCGTGAATATTGTTACGGTTTTAATTCCCAGAGGCCATGGCGTAACCACGATGTAATTCTATCGCCCTGTGATTTTAACCAACATTCTGTTACCGTTTGGTACGTAAAGTTTGTATTCCTAGGCTGTCTTGAACATCTATAATAATCGATAGGAGGTCCCCGTACAAATAAATACTTATTCGTAAGGAAAATATTAGAATATGCCTTTAAACATTAAGGTTTTAATATTGAAAGTATAATACCTATTTATGACCCAATGTTCGACGATCGAATCGTGGTCACGGGTGTGTCTTGGTGGCACCTACGTAAAGCGCGAGTGCAGGCAACTATCCTCACATGGTAATTTTATAAATGTGAAATAAAAAGGAATATACCTATAATAGAATATCGTTATGCTGTTGGGTTGTGTTTTGCTATTTATAGAAGCTCTCATGTAAAACTGATAAAATTTACAACTTAGTTTACGATTGATTCGATTATTATAAATGTCAATCGATATCAAACATATTATGTTCAGCAAATTTGCATCGATTGTCAATCTGATGTATTCAGTATGTATTCAGTATGTAATTAATCGTATATTATAATTTCACCACACGCGCCTACTTTCGTAATTTAAATTCGGTTCACGTATGACGCGCAACATGAAGAAACAAATGTTGCGAAACATGTTAGGCTACAAGTCGAGTAGAATTTTACATAGCACATTTTATTTGACTGCTATTGTATCGCTATTTAAATTTATTGAGTTTTCCGGGGTTCGCTATGTTTTCGGTCCAACACTAGTGAGAATAAGACTTGCACAACGTTAACATATGGCCTACTAGATTTTGCCCGCCGCTTCGCTTGCATAAGTGTATGTTAGGTTACATTAGTAACAATAGTTTTTCTGGACAAAACGTGCCCTGTCTTTTTCTGTTCTCCAGACAACGTGTATGTGAAATTTCACAATGATCAGTCTAGTGGTTAATGCGTGAAAGCGTAACAAACAAATAAATAAACCATACATCACATTCGCATTTATAATATTGGTTAGGATTCGGGTTTGGTTGCCTATTTTTGGATCCAACACTAGTAAGACTTGTACAATGTTAACAACCAGATGTCTCCCGCTGTTTTACTCGCGTTTATGGTTACTGCTTCGCTCCCGTGGCTCATAGCATAATGTTATATAGCATAAGTTTCTTCTGGATAAAGTAGCTTTCAAAAATTCTATTCTCAATAGACTTCATTCACGATTGTTGTCGTATAATCTTACTTCCCATAAGCATTCTCGAGGTTAACTTGAGTTAATGCCAGCCATTTTCTTTCCAAAGAAATCAAAAGATCGATCTAAGAAGAAGAAGAAACCCATATAAGAATTATTTTTCCATTTCACGCGACTTACTGAAGTTGTTCTCTGGATTGCGTAGTCCAAGGCTAATTCAATACTTCACTAAAAACCTAATCTGGTTCCGTTTGGCCATTATGAAGATTATCATGCACAAACCTACAGAAAGCAGTTTGTTTACGATTCTATTAGACATGCTGGCGCCCGTGGCTTCGCTGGTATGGTATGTTATTAAAACATAATATATGTTACTGAGAGATAATGTAGCCTTGTTTGTATTACTAAGATAATCTATAGGATCGGTTAGGTAGAGCCAAAGGTTACTCTCTATATACACTAAAGTTATTCAACCTCTTTGTAATTTATGTAAAGGTTATATATGTACATATATACATACTAAATACAGGAATATTCGACTTAGTTATGGTTCAAATACAATGTATGAGCCTTAAATATACGAATACGTAGCAGTGTATAAAATTCTTTTTTTAAAACTACGGATCTAAGATACTTACCAAGTACGAGATATTAAAAAATAAATATTAAACAACTATAACCCGACTACGTAAAAAAGGGGTCTAGAAAGAATGAAACTAGAAAATAATTCAGATAGAAATCCAGAAATGCATAGGTACAAAAATGATCAAGGTAGAGCCGTGGTCGCACCCACTGTATACCTACCCTGTCTGTTTAATGGAGGTGTTCCTGGCACCCACATAATCATACTATTTGACTGCACGAATGGCGTATTGGTTTAAGTGGTCGCCTTTCCATTGCCATTGGCCGTGTTCGATCCCAGGAGGCACAAAATTTGATGTGATCCAAAAATAGTCGCTCCGAGTTCAGGTGTTCTTTGTGTCCGTTGTTTGAATATTTGTAAAAATCCCCGAGACACAGGACTTACTAATAGGCAGGGCACTTACTTTAAAAGTTATTGTTTGAGAACTACGTGTAAATTAGGTATAAAAACTTCTCATATTCAGTGGCTTTTAAAATCTTAAGATTGCCATATATTCCATTTCCATTCCATATATTGCCTATTTGTTCAAGGATTTATGAAATTTGGTGTCTGAATACACAACCTACTTGGTCCCGTGACATAAGTTTGTGCTTACATGGGCGTAAGATCATAAGGTTTCGGGTTCGATTCCTATACGAGCGAAGTGTTATTGTGTAATTATGGTGGTAAATCTCAGTAGCGGCACCGCAACTCTAAATCTGCACCATGACAATGACCTATTACTCATATAACCGGGGATCTGAATACGCTGATGAAATGAGGATGCAGTGCACTTTCGCCTACCCGTTTGGGCACAAATAGGTATCACGCCTGTATGAGCCTGCATCTATGTGTATATAACGTTACAATGTAGCTATTGTACTTTACTTTGTATGTGATAAGCATGTTTATCAGTTGCCACGTTTTTCTCGCTTCGGGTCGGTTTTGACTTGATGACCAAATCTGGTCACGACATTATAATTTTGTCTTGTTCCACAGAACAGTATCCACAATGGAGTGTACCCTGGTCATCTCCAATCCCTCTACGTGCTGTGGACATTGCTGGTGGCTGCACATTTCGCTGGCCTCAGCGTTCCATTTGGATTAGTACAAAAAGCCTTAGTTATTTTACCTAGGTGAGTTATTTTTATAATTATAGTCACACACGATATATTTTTTACGCCAGCTGTTATTTGTGCCCTACTTTGCGTTTCTTTAAAATATAGCATATACTTCCTCGTGATATCAAACATCATTGATTGATAAATTTTATTGTATTATCAACATAATTTAAAACTAGGACGGATGTAACAATGCTCTGCTGCCGAATTTTGTTCGTGGTCGCCAATGTTATGACTTAGCCAACTGCGCAGCAGACATTATAGTGTACAGGTATGCGCGCAATCACAAGTGCTTTTTTAAAAATTTCATAGTCTGATGGGACAGCAACCTGACGCGATCGAAAAACGGATCGGATCAGGACCAATGGTGTTTCTTGATTCCGGAGAAGGAGAGAGAGAAATTGCCAACTTGCTAACGCCGAGCTGTTACTTAAAATTCCTTGACAGAAAAACCAAACAATTTTGACCTTGCTTGGCACAGGATTCGGACTTGGGCCTCATGGGATGTAGCTATATACACTAACAAGATCTAGCTCAAAGAATAATAAATATTTTTCCTAGCAGTACAACTAGCAGTATTGCAGGTTATATATATATATATATATATATATATATATATATATATATATATAACCTGCAATACTATAGTAGCAGGTAATGAAATCAGTTCACATGTATGAATTGTTGATGATAAGGCATCTCTAAGCAAGAGAGACAGCACACAGCGGTATGATTCCATAGTTAAGCTTTTGCAATACAGCAATAGTAGTGCAGTTGACGTGGAATCCACAATCATGTACCAAATGATTTATGCCAATAAAGGTTTGTTATTTGTATCTCTTTCAAGGGTATTTTTCTGGTACGTTTGGAAAATACCCGGCCCTTTGGAAAGCTTATATGGGGACATGGGTTTAATAAGAAGAAAAACTTTATTATTGTAAAAAATTGTAATATAGAACAGAAGTGTGAAGTGTGAAGTGTGAAGAACAAAGAATTCCGCAGTATAAGTATTCTAGCGTTAAATTTACGGCTATTTCGCTTGTTAATCTGCTTTCATTAACAAGCTGAGTGTAATGCTGCTTTCCGATGTCCACTGACAAAGTGTATGCGAAATTTCATTATGATCAGTCGGGTAGTTAAATATATTATATAAAACATTATACCCGGTGGTGTAGTGGCAGTTAATGCGATTGTTGTGCTTATGGTCTCGAATTCTATTTCTAAGTCAGGCGGTGTTATTTAGTTCTTCTGTGAAGAACTTCTTGGTTTATTTATTTTATTAACCGGTCGTATACCGCCGGCTCGCATACCAGCCGGCAGATTTGTACTCGTCGTAGGCCGGTGGCTCGCATGCGAGCCACCAAATTGGCGCCAAAACGCCGCGCGCCGCCTTCGCTTCGCTTCGCTTCGTTTTGGCGCCAATTTGGTGGCTCGCATGCGAGCCACCGGCCTACGACGGGTACAAATCTGCCGGCTGGTATGCGAGCCGGCGGTATACGACCGGTTAAGAGAAACGCAACTAACGCACCAGGAATAATTTCTGCGTCGCAAGGAACTTTACTAATATTCAAACACAATTTTTTCACTCTACGGAGGAGCAGTGACGAAGCGACCACTTAAAACATTCTACCATCCGTGCAGTGAAAGATTCAGCACGGATGCTGAAACTGTGTTCGGTAGGCGTCTATTACCCTCCTATTACATAAACTCTAACTAAATCGTAGCTGGCGAGATGTGGATATATCTTACATCTCTGTGAAGCATTTGTTTCGCTTTTCACATAAAAAATATCCGGTCATGTCGCAATCGCACAGGAAAGTTCCTGTAACATCGTACAATATTGTACTTTTGTATTATTTCTGGTTATAGCAGCAATAGAAATACACACTCTGTAAAAATTACAACTCTCCACTATATAACGGTTCATGAGATACAACACGTAAAGACCCAGTACCCTAAAAAGACTTACTTGGTTTTTACTACAGACTTTCTCTATAGCAGTACCTACGGGATCTGAAACTCGAACTTTGATTTTAATAGTCTCGTTTTAGTAATGCGGAACCTTAATATTTGTGTAATGCACCTGGTTTTTACTTTTGGGATTAGGCAGGGGTAATTATTATATATTATGTTTCTTAATATCAACCTGCATAGTATTACATAAAAAGATGTATTAGTCACATTATAATCTATGTAAACAAGTATGGCATGATTAAACTGTGCACATATATAATTAGACATTTCCCGCAATTTAGTAACACTAAAATATCTACCTCTGTTTGTGACACACAGTTGAACATAATTGTCGACAGTTTGTTTAAGTTATAATATAATATAGATTGTAATCTTAAAGAGTTCCTATCGTTATTTCCACATATAATAACAACATAATCTAATTTATGAAAATCTTTACATTACTCTACACATGATTCAAGCAGTTTATCTGTTGAGGCCCCTGGTTTTTATAAAGGTGACACGAAGAAATTAAAATATTTCATAAATCTTTTATCGGTAATTGTTTTCCTAACCCATCACTAGCTGACGACTCTTCACGTCCGTTGCGAGAATTGCACGCCAAATGATATATTTTGCATGATGTTCTTACATTGTGATCTTTTCCCATTATAGTGTGACTAATTATTATAATCTTTGTGTAATAATATAATAAATATGTCTAAGGAAAAAGAAACACAACAAACATATTTTTGTATGTTTATTTTGAACTGTAAAATAGTCGTATTTTCGACGTGCCATGCCGTCGTGAGTACGTTTTAATTTGACGTGAATGACGTCCAAGGCGGTCAAAAAGAAAACTTTTTGGATGCGTTCTGTTTTAACTGTTCACGTTGTGTAATGGTTTAAGTCGTCTTTTCACTAAAGTCGATACGAAAAGTGTCGTGAGTTCGATACCTACACTGGAAAATTCTATGATTGGGATGTGTTGTGCCGAATCTGAGTGTTATTTTTGCTCGTAGTTTGAATGTTTGTAAACTCGTCCGCGAATTATTCGTAGCAGGTTAGAAATAAATGTTAGATGTGTTTCGGTTAGTACAAAATATCTAACTGATATCAGCATAGTTAAGAAATTGTAGAACACACACAGTCAATTCGCATCGATCTACTATAAAAAATTATCCCTTTGTGGATATTTCAATAAATTCACCGTAAACCTGCAGTGTTCCATATCGAGCTAAAAACCAAGTACAAACAACGACCTAAAAAATGTATCGCTGAATCGATATGCCTAGACTAAGTATAAAATCAACGTACATCATCGTGATTATAGACACCTATGGTTTGTTTAACTAGCGAATGCCAGGCAACTTATCAAATTTCATTGCAGTTGGATAATATGAGAAAGCATTCATTATACATACATAGATACATACATTTTTATATCTACCTATAGATATATTATCGATTCTGCACATACCTACGAATGGCTAGCTAAAATACCTAATACATGTAATGTAGAACAATTCAATTATTATCAATAATAACTGCTTTTAGCCTGAATAATAATAAATGTGCTGATTTTGTTGTTTTGTCTGTGTTACATTGTATTCTCTTATCTAATGAAAAATTAGTTCGTCTGGTGACTAACAAATCATATCGGCACCGGATTTGTTTTTAATCTGGATGTAAATTTGATAATCTAGATTCTTACCTGGTTCTACTCGAAGGGTTAATGGCATTGGAACATTGCTGATTTGAGCATGCATTTCTCCCTACCCGTCGTTGTGCTACCTCTTTTCTTCTGTCCCCTTTACATAGACGACGGTACCAGCTTACCAGCCAGCAGACAGAGAGAATAACTTTTCCATTCCTTTTCCTTTTAAAAGACATCTCCCGCTGTAATTATATGTCATGTGTGGGGGAGATTTTTATAAACATTCAAATAAATAACATCCAGATTGGGCACAACTATTTGTGTAAGACACAATTTTTTTCCGTGTGTGGATCAAACCCACAACATTCGGCCACAGTGGTGAGAAAACTACTTAAACTACTATGTCCAGCAGTTAAAGTTTAGCAGTCAGACCATGTTTGCCAACTACGTGGTTTACATTAGGCAGCGTCTTGGTTGTGTTTCCAATAAAAACAACATTAGAGATATTTCGCTCAATCTGAAACTGCTGGACTGAGGTCGACGTATACTTGGGGAGACCCCATAGAAGATCGCAACCAAACAGCATTGTATTATGTTGCGACGGTGTATAGGATTTCTAGGTTTCTCAAATAGGACCTGTATTGTTAGCATATCACTAGTACACTATATCTGTTACCAAATTTGCTAGTTTTGATGGTTCATCAAATCGCGAATTACTCCGCTGTGACATGCTTCTATTGGCTACGGTAACCATTTTCTGCGGCTGCCGTGTAATCCAATATGGCAAAAACCATACGGACTGGTCGATCGATTAGAGTCTGAAATCTTTGATGTTCTAAGAAATATAGGACTCTGTAGAGCATATACCTGTCAACTTAAAATGTATTCGACAAATAAAAGAATTACATATAGGTACATGGTATTCGATAGTAGCCTAGCAATGTGCACAAATGCATTTAAACTTTTTGTCAGCACTGTATATATGTATCTGCGCTGCGACATCAACAATTACTACTTCATGCATCACATACAAACTTATCATCGCTCTGCTACCTCGATGACCCAGCCGTTAATTTTCTCACACCATTCATAGATGTCACGTAGAAAAACCGATAGCAACAAATATATTTTTAATAAATTTTATAAATAACAATGTTACCACCCGCTTGTAGTAAAGACATTAATCATATTTATCTTTGGATTAGATATTCATAGTGATTTCCTGGTGGGGTATCATTTATATCGTAAATACAAGCTAGTCTAATCTGAGTTGAATTTAGTTCAGTATGACGCATAACTATAAGCGATTAGTGAATATAATATATATGTAGATATAGATGTAGTGTCTGCTGGCAACCGGATTATTGCCGTAGCATGACAATTATAATTGCAATTATAATTATGACAATTATACATTATAGGTAGGTACATATAAGTTGTACCATGGATAGATGAAATCCACGTTTTTTAAAAATGAAAACTTATGTACGAATACTGTTTATTGCGTACGTATTGTAAAATACCATAATTAATATGAGGTTCTAATTATTTTCACTTTACTGTAATGTTCATAGAAAACGCCTCGTTATTTTGTGTTAGAAGTTTTTTGAAGACGATCTGCTCCTGAATTAAGTTAAATACACAATTTAGAACAAAATATATTAATTGTATAACAAAACCGTCGCTGCTTACGTGAACAAAGTTGATCTTGATTCGATTTTTTTACTTTTTGTTGTAATGTAATAACGATTACAAACAAACAATTTGAACCGTGTACACGAATTACAATACACCCTATACACAAACATAAATTATATTCGCCAGCATTTGAATATCAGTAGATCGGAATTCACTACAATGCCATTGTAAACTCGAACAGCCTTAAGGGCCAAATTGTCGTAACACTCCCATTCAGAGTTATGTCTTATAATGACCCACACCACCGAACGTATTTGGAAGAGACTCTACTACAGTTGCTAATTCAAAGATTTTGTCGGAGAGCAGCAGTTCATTTGGAATATCGCATAAAAGTACGCTTAATTCTAATTAAAAAAATATCTCTGAAATTAAATATTCAGTGTACGTGCACGACATAAATGAATACAAAAAAAAAAAAAGAGTTGTGGCTGGCGGTATTCGGTGCGTAAGATTAAAATAATCAACATCGTTTTTCATAACGATTTCTTCCATTAGCTAAGAATTTTATTTGTCAAACGCGGGCTCTGCTTTCAATACATTATCTAGATTGTATAAATAAGAATAACCAGGCAATATTCTATTTTAACAAATTCGGCAGAGAAATATATTGCGCATCTTATAGGAAGTGTAATGACCGCAGCATATGGAATCGCATGACTGTTATTTCTAAAAAGCAGGGGATAAAGAAAGCTTTGTGCAGAAGCTCTCGCTTGTATTTCTCTAAAGCGGAAGACAGACGTATTACAGCCAAATATCGCGCTAAATCTTTCATTATTTTCTTTTCTTTTGCATAAAGACAATTCCCGCACTAGGAATAATTACTGTATCGCGGGGGACTTTAGAAACATTCAAAAAACGTACATCAAGAACATCCAGACTTGGAACAACCATTTGTGGATCACACAATTTTTGTCCCGTTTGGTATTCGAACCCACAACACTCTAAATGTGCTTTAAATCTCACGTAATAAAGTGCAAGGCATTGCTGTCTGTCACAGTGCCAGACTCTGTTTTGCTACAAAGAATATGCTAGCAGGAAAACCAATAACATTTTCGCCCGACCTGAGAAGCGGAATCGAGACGTGAAAGTGTGACGTAAAGTGTGATGAAACTGTATAAGGGTAAACTTATGTCGCTAAAAGACAGTAAGTAATAATAATACAGGCTTTATTTTAATGACATAACATGCAAGCACAGTAACGAGCGGCAGCTAGTTTTGTATAATTTGTGACAGTATAATATTGTCTTACGTTTACGCGAATGTTATTCATTGAAATTAAACTACTTCATACGGATTTCATCGCGTTGCTTATTTAACACTTTATTACATAATTTTAAAACTGTTACACTACTAATATTGAACCTAACTACTTTTTAAGCTAATTAAATTATTTATACTTTTCCGCAGCCATGTTGACCTCCCCGTGAACATGGTTGCTGAAAAGCAACTGAAACATCGGGGAAAATGTAAACTTAAATACATACATACATAGATTCACGCCTGTTTCCCAGAGGGGTAAGCATAGACTACGGATTTCCATTTGCTACGATCCTGACACACTTCTCTGGCTTCATTCACTTTCATCACATTCCTCATACACGCCCGTCGGTTCAAGGTGCTCTTAACCTGGCCTTTGTCCAGAACGCCTCCGATCTGATCGAGAAACGTTCGCCTAGGTCTTCCTCTTGCGACTGTTCCATTCATACTAGCCTTATAAACTTTCTTAGTCAGTCTTACCTCGTCCATTCTTTCTACATGCCCAAATCAGCTTAACATAACCTTTTCTATTCTTGTCACTATATCCACTTTACTATAAATAAAGTCTTAAACATAAATATAAATAAATAAAGTCGTTTAATTTCAAGTGTAATGGTATTCTCCGTTGACATGTATAGATATTATCGTACCACTATCTTTAGAACATTGTTAATGCAAGCGCAAGACAAAACAAAGCTATACATTACTATACACTCAGTTAAAATGTAAATGTGAGCTGCTGTGACTGTTAGATAATACTGTAAATAATTATGATTCTCAGATTATTCAACACATCTAATTCTATTCTTCTAATTTTAGCCTTTGACTAATTAATTTACCAACACACACGACAGCTATAAAAAAAGTATTATATAAGACGTAAATCATTGCCAATTGAAAGATGGATATGAAATTCTTGCCCCCTTCTTCTTACAAGAGCGGCTCTCTCCTCTCTTCGAAAACGCTTTTCCAAAACAATATTTTATTTGCTTGTTTTAGTATCATAGTAAAATATAATAAGTAATGCAGTGACGTCATAAAATAATAATAAACAAAGATTTTGATTTTAAGTTTTGTAACGCGCTGTCTCATTCTCTAGGTATAGCTACTAATATTATAAAGAGTAATGATATGATATTTTGTTTGTTTGTTGGTTTAAAAGGATTTAACTGAAAAACTACTCAATATATTTTATTAATTCTTTCACTAATATAAAGGTATATTGTCAGCGAGTAACATAGGCTATATTTTATTTAAAAAAGAAGTAGTGTACATAACCTAACCTATTTTTACACGAGCGAAGACAATGCTTTAAGACGTGGTGCTAAAGCCCCAGAGCAAGGAACTAAATTACGCTCACTTTTAAAAGCACGCACGTTCTATGTTTTGTGGTGTTGATGTTTCTATAGTTGTTTCTTTATGTGCAGTAACTCAACAATGTGGCAAATCATCGCCTGCCTACTGGCTGCTCTGACGATGTGGCTCACTGTGATATTCCTCATGCGCTACCTCCTTAAACTGCTGTTAATATACAAGGTAACTATTTATTTTAATACTAGTGCTGATCAATCGATAACACCTTGTCGTAAGAAATTTTGCAAGCATTGAGACAATAGACAAGAGTAAAACACAAATTTGGAACAACTGTTTGTTGATAATATATGTATTTTTATCCCCCACGTCGCACAAAGATTTGTTATCGAATCCATAACATCCGACGTATTGGCGACGTGATCTATACGATATTTTAAGTAGGTACATGGATATCGCATTGGTTAAGTAGGCCTTAACCAATGCGATATCCGATTGCGATATACTTATTACAGGTTACATTTTTAATCTCGACGTCTCTAAACACTCCTGAGATTTCAATGTTTGCAAGATTCGCAATACAGATATTAGCCCCAGTGCGATAATAGGATATATGACATTACTTTCTTTATTTTTGGAGAATGTAATATTTAATACTAAATTAATTACATAAAGTTTTTATAAACGTCGATGCGGATGATAATTTCACGAAAATGTTTCTTTTGAATGCGATACGCTGTAAAATATCGTAAAATCCTACTGATGAAGAATATAACAAAATTAACAGAATCATGTTTCATAGGGTTGGATGTACGAATCTCGTGCGCCAGGATCGAAAATATCCATGAAGACTATGCTTTGGATCAGCGTTGTGAAGGTCCTGTCAGGGTGGAACAAGCCCAAACTGTACAGTTTCCAAGGATCGTTGCCACGTTTACCACTACCTTCAGTCAAAGACACAATGAATCGAGTAAGTAATTTACTATTACTACTCTAGTGAGTTTGCCTGTTATCAAATAACCTGGAATCTCCCTAGAGTTAGTAGTCTTTAGTTAGTACCACAGGGACAGAAGCAAAGCAAGGCCAGACCCAGCTTTGCGATCATTAAATGACCTGCGGTGACGCACAAGATATAGATAGATGTTATTACCGTCCATAGTCTATGGTAACTATCTACCATCAGGCAGGTAATAAGCTTGTCAGACAATCGAGAATTTAATTTTAGGTGGAAAATAAAGTACGAATATAATTCTCGATTTCCAAAACTATATGTTTTAGGTTCAAGCACCTTGTTTACATATCTTATCATATCTATGCGTACTTGTGTCATGATAAATCCTTCACCATTTAAAAGTCGCCGTCAGAATTAAAGGTCTAGTATGTTACATTGATTTGTACAATGATGAAATTGTTTACTTTAGTATTGAGGATAGATTCTCTTTTATATTTCTTTGACATTTCACTTTAGGATAATAGTTAGCCCTTTGACGCTGAGACATGGGTCTATCATTCAAGGCCCTTCGAAACTTTAAATCTAAACTGGAATGAGAATCAAAGTTTTAGCCAAAGCAGCTGTGGGACTATTGCTACCTACATAACCTAATAAAGCAAAGCTATAGGGCTGTTTACTTATATAAACTAATATATTATATTATTGCTGCTTTTTTTTGTAGTACCTGACTAGTGTTCGGCCGCTTTTGGACGACGATAACTACAAAAGAGTTCAAAGTCTCGCCAAGGAATTCGAAGAGACCATCGCTGTTAAACTGCAGAGATATCTTGTATTAAAATCATGGTAAGTATCAATAATAATTTTACCATCAGACTGTTACATCCGTTATAACTTGTCCGGTTGCAGTGCAGGTGACTAGCGTATGCGACCCCAACTTCTCGTGTTAAAGATGTTGCACATTCGGGTCCAACCCTAGTATTGTTATTCTTTTTGTTCTTTCTCATAGCTAATTTCGTTAAAATACCTTTAGAAGGGTTAAATTGGATTGTATTGCTTTCGCAGCGTCAAAAGAATTCAAGATGGCGCTTATCGATTAGGGCAGCTGGTTCCAATAAAAATAATCTGCTATTCATTTTATATCGCGCTACAAGTTATTATACAGTGTCTCTCATCATATGCATGTGAACAATGAAAAACGTGTATTCAGAAGACTAAACGAACTAGTAGCAAGGGCTGATTCGTAGATCAAAGATATTTAAATAAAAACTTTAAAATAAATATAAATTAAAAAAACACAAACAAACAAACAAAATCTATCCAAACACCCATACCCATAGCCCATATATTAGAATCCATACGTTGCAATAGTCCTACGCCTGCTGTGGCTGTTATAGATACAAAAAATCACAGGAAGTACATCATCCGAGATAGCAGTTTAAGTAGCGATCATTGTCGGCATTGTCACAGAAATGGGAGAGGATAAAACCAAATAAATAATAATAATATGTTAGGTGTTTCATCTCACCTTTGATTAAAACTCTCGAAGAGTCTCTTCACGTTGGAGCCATGTCTCTGTGTAAGCCTCCCAAAGGCCCAGGTAGCAAACAAACCAACCTACATTCGCAATTATAATATTAGTTAGGAGTAGGATTATAGAGTACTAGTAGTTTTCCCGCGGTTTCACCCGCGTAGGTCCCGCTCCCGTGTGAATATCGGGTTTCACCCCTTTCACCCCCTTCAGGGTGTAGTTTCTAATATATGTTAGAAAGTACCTGTGATAAGAAAAACATAATAATATCATTTATTGCGTCAAATATGGTATTTTGTATCACATATTTGGCCATTATACAGCGTGCAACAATAAAGTTCCAAATTAATACATCTTAAACTAAAACACGACTGTTATTTTATTAGTTGTGCTTATACCTCAATCAATGAACGGTCCAAATTATAAAACTTGCAAAGATTTTTTTGCAATAACTCCTCAACCGAATAATTACATTCCTGTAACAACCAGCTACGCAATGCAATACAAAATTTTTGACTAGGTAGTTGTATTTGGCAATGAGATGTAAATTAAGGTTGCCATATAAACGCAGCTTTTTCTAAACAATTATAATTTAAGAACAGGAATTTCAAATCTAACTGATTTGCTTTCCTTTTGTGTGTATAAACACACAACATAAACACACAACTCATACACACACATATATACTATATAGTTTTGCTTTAACATAAATTTTTCTTTTATTTTTATTTAAAAATTGTAACTTTTAAATTGTCTCTAGCTCTAATTTTTTTTCATACAATTTGTGATTAATTGTTAAGTTTGGGAGCCTGGTAATCTGTCTGACAGGATTTTCCTAGTTCAGATACCAGTCTCTCACAAATGTGCATTTGGTTACATATGTTACAAAATGTTATAGAATGTAAGCTACCTTTGTGAAAGAAAATAAATAAACTTATTATTATTATTGTTATTGTTAAAATAATATGGAATTTGGCCTTAAAAATTTAGCAGTTTCAAGGATATAAATACAAGGGACAGTAAAAAGTTTATGCGATTTAAATATCGGTTTATCACACCAGTCTATGTTGAACATAGTACGAATATATTTTTTTAAATCAATAAAAATTCTCAATATTGCCGCGGCGTTTCCCCAAACGACTATACCGTAACAGATAATTGAGCATACATAAGCGTGGTAAACCATTAATGAGGTTTGCCTAGATGTAATATCTTTGACTTTTCTTAAAAATGAATTTATTTATTTTAGTACATATTTTCTCAATATGATTCTTCCATGTGAAGCTTTCATCTAACATTACGCCTAGAAACCTCTCACTATCTAGCTATTCTATATTATTGTTATTAAGAGTAACATTCAACTGTACAGACTTACTTCTCCAGGTTCTGAAATCAAGAACGTTAGTTTTAGCTATGTAGATCTTTAATTCATTGACATTTAACCATTTAATTATATCGATTAATGTTTGCCAGAGGCAGGTCATTTATATAAACTAGAAACAGTAATGTACCTAAAATGCTACCTTGTGGTACTCCACAGTTGTTAATTTGTGGTTCAGAATCATAATCGTGTAAACTGTTGGTTTCATTGTTCATTTTAGTTATTCTAGTGACCTGCTTCCTGTCACTCAAATACGACTTGAACTATTTTTTGGCTGGACCTCTGATGACATATCTTTCTAATTTGTCAATTAGTCTGCAGTAATCAACGAGATCGAAAGCCTTACTTAGATCTAGGAAAAGTGCACAGGAAGATTTTTTGTTATTTATGTTTTGTATGACTGTTTTTACTAAAGTGAATATTGCTAAAGAAGTCGATTTATTTTTCCGGAAACCGTATTGTTACTCTGCTAAAATATTATATTTATCCAAGAATTTAAGTAGCCGCTTATATAATATAAATTTCTCAAGTATTTTTGATAATGTTGGAGTCAACGCTATTGGTCTGTAATTGTTTACATCTTCGAGCCCATTTTGTGCAACGCTTTTATCAAATCAAAGAAAACTTCAATCTATTAGGAGAGCATCCTTGTTCTAAGGAAAGATTAATAATGTGAGGTAGAGGCGATAAAATACTGCGAGATATTCTTTTAACAAAGTCAGTTGTGATACTATCATAACCAGCTGATTTGGTTTTTAAAGATTTTATTAGTTCTATAAATAAATTGTTATCATTGATTTTATATTACGTATGACGGAATTATTATTAATTGTATTAGAATAAGTATATTTAGCAACGTTAATAAAATATTTATTAGATTTATTTGAAATATCAGATCCAGAGGTCTTTAATATCTTTGTGTATTCATACTGTTGGCATTACGATTATTCCACTTAAGAATTCTCTTTGCTGTATGCAATGGGACCAGAGTGCCTTTTGCGTTAATCTATTCTTAGAGAGTTCAGCTATTCTTTTTTTAGCAAAGATCGTTGAAATTATATTCTCTTGGTTTTGCACTGGCTACCACCGCCCATGAAAGGCTTTGATCACCGTTTAACAAAAAATTAAAGGTCCATGAATGATAACCTGGTCTTATAGTGCGGCTACTACTTAAGATAAGAGTTGAGAGCATGCTTTTATTCGTAGGTGGTCAAGCAATTACGTGTCTGATTGGTGGGAGGAGTACGTGTATCTGCGCGGTCGCTCGCCTCTGATGGTGAACTCCAACTTCTACGGTACAGACGCCATCTTGCTGCGCCCGACGCACATCCAGGCTGCGCGCGCTGGTGTCATTATCCACCTCTGCTTGAAGTTCAGGAGGCTTATTGATAGGCAGGAACTTGAACCGGTAAGTCAACACTTATTAACTATTTTCTCTACCTTAAATTTCTATTTTAAAAATTCCACATAACTTTTTTATGGGTTGACTTATATTGCAGGGGATGGCATTGGTGTCTATCATACCGTTCTCACTAGCTAAAAACACAAATTTTTGCTCCGGGATTTAACCCACTACTCTCAGTGCAGCATATGATCTTTTAGACAAATTATCAACTTATCCGCGCTGGTTTTTACACATGATGATACATTTACAGATTATCATCACTATCACCACTATTATGAAAGCATATGAAAAATAATATTTAATGTGTGGGTTTTATTCTAGTTAGTTGTTGTGAATATATATTTTGAAACGTGAAATATTAGAAGGATAATTATTTATAAAATCACACATTATATAGAATAAAACTAGTGATAATTTCGTATAATAATTCATATTTTCAGAAGCTTTTTGTTACAATATAGATGAGGAATATAAATTCGAAAAGGCCAGATGATATAATAATAATAATAATAAATTATATTAAATACCTGTAAGTCATAAGTAAAGAATATGTCGCCGAACGTGACATGAAATATGCATTGAAATGAAATAAAACCTAATACATAATAATATTATTAATGCGAAGATATTAACAAAACAAACAAATTATACACCTAAATCTTTCTCGTGAATCACTCTGTCTATTAGTGGAAAACAGCATGAAAATCTGTTCAGTAGTTTTTGAGTTTATCGTGGACAGACAGACGGACACAGCGGTACCCACTGCTGCGCAAAAGCCTCTTCCAAATTATATAATGTTGGTGGATATCCCCTGCCAGTTCCTTTCAGAAGTGTCAGTGTCGTCCCACCATCTCCGTTTAGGTCTACCCCATCGTCGACTGTCTTGTGACACCCAACGTCAACAGATGGTGATTTGTTTCAAAATATGTAGTGATATTATTAATTTGTTTAGATCATGCTGCAAAACATGGTGCCATTATGTTCGTGGCAATACGAAAGGCTGTTCAATACGGTGCGTGTGCCGGGCATAGAGAGAGATAAGATCGTGCATTATCAAGACTCGACGCATATCACCGTGTACCACAAGGGCCGATACTTCAAAGTGCTGGTGTACTCGCGCGGACGACTCTTGAAGCCGGCTGAAATCCAAGTGTAAGTATCAATCAATGCATTTAAAAGCCTTGCTCTTGGCTACTGTTGCCAGGTCCGATTGGATTAAAATTGGGTCAAATGGTAAAACAAATCGGGGTTTAGGATTTAATGTACCCAAAAACAAAAAAAATTTTTTTAATAAGTCTTAGTTTATAATTCCCTATATACTATTACTACTCATCAGCCCCGTGCAAATCGGGACACCTGGCAACACTACTCTTGGCGGTGAAGCTTCTTCCATGTCTTGAAATTAAACTACATGGTGTTCTTTTATTTTTTTACTAAAACTGTTACTGTTTATCACTGTTACTAGTTACTGTTAACTTCTATTTAAATGTTAATCTATTAAGTTTTATGTTAATACTTTTTCCAACGTTTCGGCTGCTGTTGAGCAGCTATGTTTATTTATATTAAATAGTTGAATGTAAATGTACAACATTCGCGTAAACGTAAGATAATATTATGTAACTCTTCCACGCCATCTTTATTCTCTGCCATTACTTTAACTTTTTCGTATAACACGACTTTCTAAACTGTACTATTCTGCCGTCATAAGGAAAATATAGCTATATTTTATTGAAAATATATATCTATCTGCCAAATAATATATATTTTTTATAAATATACTGGCAGATGCATTTTTTTATTGGTGCCAGATACGTAAAAACTCTATTTAAAAAATTACTGTATAGACGTCTTTTTTCTTTATGCTACCATCAAACGTACGTTACGTAACAATGATAACTGCAATAACATAAATTAGTTAATGGTTTCAAGGTAAAGATTATTAAAATCTTCACCAATATTAAAAACTAGCTGTCTCCTACGGTTTCACCCATGTTTATGATTACTGCTTCGCTCCCGTGTCTATGACTTATAAACTATCTTAAGTATTTTGGTACCAAATATAAAAACAAATTATATCCAGTAGTTTGACTGCACGAATGGCGCAGTGGGTTCAGAGGTCGCCTCGCCTCTTGAAGCCGCACCGAGTGTTGTGGGTTCGATCCCTACACGGGACAAAAAAATTGTGTGACGTGACAAATGGTTGTTCCGAGTCTGGGTGTTCTATATGTCCATTGTTTAAATGTTTGTAAAGTCCCCCGCAACAAAGGTTTTACACATAAAGCGGCTTTTAAAAATAAAATACAGTAAGTAGTGCCCGAGATTAGTACTGAAAACAAAAAAATAAGAAAACAAGCTTTTCAGCTTTATTATATTACTAGCTACGAAACCATACGTTTTAGATACCCTTGGTCCTTCTCTGTACCCCTGACAACATGTATGCAACATTTCAGAATGATCGGTCGAGTACTTGGCGTAAAAGTGTTACAAACTAACTTACATTAGTATTTATAATATATGTTAGGATATGGATAAATGGAAGCAACTGTGACATGAGTCATGCAAATTGCCTTAAGGTTATGTTGGCTGCTACAAGATCTCCAGACTGCATGGAACTCAACAGATTACATAGGAGATATTTAGGAGAAGGTAAATATGTAGCTGGTTAAATGGACGATTAATAGCTAGGTCTGGCCTTGCGTAGTCTAGCCGTACAAGTCCACAAGTACAGTTCAGCGTGACTACCTGAGTGACTGCCTTCGTGGCGCAGCGATAGTGATTGCGACTGCTGTAGGTGTGGGTGTTGGTCGGGGCAACAAAAAGTTATTGGGTTTTTCTGTTAAGTAATCTCAATATCAGCCCGGAGTTAGGAAGTTGGCCGTGTTAGACACCCCGTGCCTCGGAAAGCACTTAAAGTCGTTGGTCCTGCACCTAATCTCTCTTCGCTTGTATCGGATTTCCGTCCCATCGGATTATTAGAGTTATGGCACAGAGAGTGCACTTGTATTTGCGCATATACTTGTGCACTATAATATCTTCTGCGCAGATGGCCAGTCTCCGTTATTTTTATTGGCCGCCGTGACCGACATTTGGTCTAGAAGACCTATAGTCAGTTCAGCGACGTCAGATTTGTTCGTCTAGCAGTAAACTACCGACATTTATAAGCTCTCGAATTAATCGTACTAGGTCTAACGGGCTCTGTGACCACTGCTTCTTGTAAAGTAAAGTATAATTTATTATTGCACAAGCATATAATATAGAGGTGAAACTCGATGGCGTAGTGGTTAGTGCCACGCCTGAGGTCGCGGTTTCAATTCCCGCACAAGTCAAACATTTGTATGCATGAAAATGGATGTTTGTCTTGGTCTAGGTGTTTCTATGTATAATATGTATGTATTTACAGAAAAAGTATATATGTATGTTTATCTATTGTCTAATATCCATAGTACAAGCTCTGCTTAGTTTGGGCTATATGATGTTGTGTGTATGTGATAGAATATTATATTGTATTATTATTACAAAAATAAACATAAGTACTTAGATTAGTGCTTGTGCCAATTTCATCTAGAATCTGCATTACATTATATTTTTAAAGTTTAACAGACCATAACCAATTTGTACTCTTTACGTTTGCCACGTATTATTCTTAAGCGGATTTAAAAAGCGTAAAATGAGGCCTGCTGTCAGAGTTTTTGCAATACTAATGCAATCTGACATGTTTCTTTTTTATATGATAATTGAAAAGACTAGTAGGAGGTTGCTAAATGTATGTACATTGTTTTAGGAAGATACTAAAATACCTTCACATAAGTAATAGTTTTTATGTCCTTTTGACTGTCCGTGGCTTAGTGCGCGAAGGATTGCCTCACCGAGTGTTGCTACTCCCACGATTTAAGGTCATCTGTGCGATCTACAAAACATTTGTTATGAGCCAGTTATATTTGTTAGTAGTTCCGAGTCCGGACACGGCACAATTAACATAACATACAATCAACGGATAACGGACATAATATCAATAGATGCAAAATACACCCAGGTGTATTTTGCATCTACTTATTGATGTTATGTTTTTGAGGTAGTTTGAAATCAACACGAAACATGTCTTAAAAACAAATCTTGGAGGTACTAACTTCGTAACACATACTAACGTAAACCTAATAGTATAATATCTTGAACTAATTTCAATTTCCACAATATTGCGTGCCTATCTATCTATATTTATTGTGCACGTATTTTTTTACTCGACCACTACTTTCATTACGGCAATAAGTATTTTGTATAAGGCAATCAATAATTACTCCGAGTCTTTCGACCGAGTGTGTCAAATGTCACTTGACTGTAATACATACCTATCTAAATGTGTTCGATACTAGTTAAAAATGTAATAAAATGGTAAGTAGTGAAGGCTAGTGATGTCGCTATTGAACTTCCTCGTTTGAACATTAAATATGATAGACGCGCGGTGTTCAATGTCACGTCGTATCCGCTCATCGTGACCTTTGCTCGTGTCGCAGTCCCGTTTCTAGGTTATCTTGTACTTGCTTCCAAGTGCGAAATTGTAGCTGAATCTTGTTGACATGTGATTTGTGTTTAATGCTTACGTGTGTGATATAGTAGTTAAGTAATCGATAATAGAGGGTCGTGAGTTAGATCACCGCACGAGACAACTCTTTGTGCAATTAATAATTTATTATTTCGAAGATGGATGCTATTCTGTAGACAGCATTTAAACAGCAGCGATAGTTTAGTAGCAGACTATCGGACTGCCACACGCTGAGGTATTGAGTTCGATCCCAAGGCTTTTGTCACTTCGAAGTTATGTGCGTATCAAATAGTTAATTATTGCTCGCTTTAACGGAGAAAAAGAGTAGATGACATTTACCTTAGCCAGTTGCACTCACTGATCGGTAAACGATTAGCGAGGTTAAGCTACGTTTGGTGCGGTCAGTCTACCGATGGATAACCGCTTAGTGGTATTTCATCTGAGCGTCTCCGTGCTTCGGAGGGCACGTCAAAAGTCGGTCTCGATTGTTGTCAAATTGACAACAGTCGTTAAGCTATGTCAGAGGCCTACGGGCGGCTTGAACAACTCTTGACAACAGGTTGGCCACTAACCGAAAGAAAAGAAGAAGGCCAATAAATTATGGTTCTATGTTATGCCGCCATTTTATCCATAACAAAGGCACAGGTTAATGTGTGTTACGTAAAATTAAGCTAGCCTTTTTATTTTATTGTTCATAACAATTTATTTTCAAACATTTACGTGTATTATATTTTTAATGTGACTAAACTAATATTGTTATCGATTATATAATATGTGTATATGTTAAAACAAATATGTATCTATATATGGAAACATAAAATGTAATTAAATGTTACACATACATTACGACCGTGACTTTCAATTTACTTTCTTATATTAGTTAAATACAATAATATGTGAGTGTGATTATATCGCATAAAGCAAAAACGATGGCGCAGGCATTACTGTATATAAAAAAGAATTCTAAAGCAGATTAGTGGATTAAAATATAACGAAAAATATTAAGAAGTTATTAGTTCTTTATTTTTTTTGTGGTTAGTGTAACCGTCTGCCACGCCTAAGGTCGCGGGATCGATTCTCGCACAAGTCAAACATTTATGTGTTGGAGCACATGGATGGTTGTCTTGGTCTAGGTGTTTCTATGTATAATACGTATATATTTACAAAAAAAATAAAATATTATGTATGTTTATCCATTGTCTAGTACCCATAGTACAAGCTCTGCTTAGTTTAGGCTAGGTAGTGTTGTGTGTATGTGTAGAATATTATATTATTATTATTATATTACAGAATACAATGTCAATATCCTAAATTATAATACCTACATAGTATTATTTTCTTACAACAACAACAACTCCAGTAACTAAATTTTAAATTTATATTGCTGCACAATGTGAACAAAAAATTATAATACCTCATGGTTCTAATAAATATCTTATGTAATAATCTTTACTTTTTCAAATCCTATCAAATAGGCAAAGTTTAAAAAGAGGCATTTTGTTAAGAATTTATGCTTCTCTTTTTAAATATATTTCTGTTAGATCTACGGGCACACAAAGTATAACTTAAACAAAATGGGCATTGCCACACTTGTTTTTGTGCCTATGCACACGGGGTAAGTATACATTATTCAACAATTCAAGTTCTAAGCCTCAGCAACAAGCAGTTTAATTTAATTTAATTTAAATAAAAAAACAAGCAATTTTAAGCCTTTGTAAAGATTACTTCGGAATGATATCCTAAAAGACATCTTCAATGTAGATGTCTTTGCATGCGGCATATGTGCATAAATGCACATAGTTTTGCAACATCTCAAATATGCTGATAGTATATCTTCAGTGATGGGTCGATTACAATCTGAATACAATATTTGTTGTTCAAGCCGTTTGTCAAGGTTGTAAGGAGCCTGACACGTGTAACTTTCCGTCTAGAAGTCAGACTTCTTTATCTTGAACAATCTTGATTATCCCCCACACTTCAATCAGTTTCTTTATTACTTGTCACGATTAAGAGAAGTAACAAAACACACTATTTATTATTAAGAAAGTAATCACTACGCAGACTTAGTACTGCATTCGATGTAGATTAGCTTTTGCCAGCGATTTCAAACGCCTGAAATTTGAATATAGATATTTTCTTCTTCTTTCATGTTAAAAGAAACAGATATAAGCATATAATATTGAAATTCCAGGCGGCTTAATAAGAACCGTGAAGCTTGCGCGCATACAAACATACAGACAGACAAAGTTACTAATAATATTTGTATTGGCGTCTAACATTCTTAACGCACATCCTAAAAGTAGTTTGTTCAAAATCGTCTACTGAATCAATAGCAGTAATTTTTAATATAGTTAATCTTTTATCCCTAAAATAATTAAAATGAATTAAATTATAGTCACCCATTTATTAAACAGCTGAAATAAACGAAAATGTATCATAATTCAAGGCAATAAGGTTTTTGATGCAACAAAGGCAATAATGTTAGATTTATTGTAATATATCCATACTATCCGCGCACAATAAGGTGAAGTAATTCGATAAATTAAAATATTTAAGTACATAAAAGTAACATTTTAATGATTATATTATTATTACGATTTAATACTCCAAACTGTAGAACGTGTGGGAAACTAGAGGATGTACATCACATTTTAGTGGAGTGTGTTCGATATGCGTCTGAAAGATAGATACTTTTAACTGAGCTGAAATCAAAAGGATATTGGTATGTTTCATCATATATTAAGCTATCCAACATCAGCGGCAGCAATCATCAATCAATGTATTAGATGCGGCTCTGGCTGTTTTATTAAAAAGCAGAAAGTGATTCAACTTACAAAATAATAATCCTTATTTTGCAAATGTATATATAAAGAACACAATGAGACTAGACTGCCACGCAGAAGTCGCCAGTCTGATCCCAAGCGCACACTTCTGACTTTTCGAAATCATGTGCATATTAAATTATTCATTATTGCGCTTTAACGGTGAAAGAAAACATCGTGAGGAAAACTGCACGGCTAAGTGTACAGTAGGTACCCTACTCCATAATGTTCTTAAAGATATGTGAAATATGTCAATTCGCACTGGGCCAGCGTGGTCGACTATGGCCTAACCTTCACACACTGAGCAGAGGCCCGGGCCCAGCAGTGGGACATTTACATACAGGCTGATATTTATGAGACATATAAGAATTTAATTAGAGAAAGAAGCTACGCCATGCATGTAATCAAAAATACTAGAAAAAGGGAAAGTAAGCTAGTTGTAGTAGTATCAAGTTGTACAAGTGCCTTTATCCAACGTAGGTTGTCTTTGTACATAAAAACATCAGCAAAACGAAATATTTGTGTCCGCAAAACTGAAAACGTTATCGACGGATTGTCTTAAATTTTACACAACTTTGAATGTGTTTGTTACGGTTTGATGACTTTCCTACTAAAGGTCATAGCACACTTATCAAGTCTGAAAAGGATCCTCACCGTATCGCCTTTCGCCTCGCCGTCAACCTAACGTAACCAAAGCGGATCAACAGCGCCGGTATGTCGACTCGTCTACGGCTCGCTCGGCGACGCCGCGCTTACGCCGTACTCACTTAAATCATATTAATATGGATATTTTCTCGCTTCTTCAATTATCCCTTTTCATCGTTATTTTTGTTTGAAATCTAACTTACAAATTCAATAAAATATGCGCGCGTATACACGACTCTTATAATTATTATCTTGTGAATGACAGCACGTTCGGTAAGAATAGTGCACGCAGAGACGTAAGCTCGGGAACGACGAGCCGTAAGCACGGGGACGACGAGCCGTAAGCGCGAGGACTCCAAGCTTGTCCCGAGGCGAGGCGATTACGTTACGATTCCGATTAGTGTGCATTGCAGTAGGGAGTTTCATACAAAGAATACTGCACGGCTCGAGTTGATACGATGCCGATGCGTATCCGAGTTGATGTGTGCTATGACCTTTAACCGATTATCATGTAATTTCGGATACACGTTGTCAGGAGTACAGAAATGGTCATAAGGTACCTTTCATAAAAACAAGTTCCTAGAGGACGGACAATTAAAATATATGTCTGAGTCATAGCTAAGCGTAACCGGATTGAGCTAGTGATTAGTATACGTCAATGCTACGTACGATGTTCGAAGACAGACGTTTAATGGATTCCGTCAGCCATTCAAGTGCTTACCAATCAAGCTAATTAACGTCACTGTGATGTTGCTTACAAATTATAATGCTGCTGAAAGATAAAAAGAAAGTTTATAGACAGGGTAAAGAAGTTCTTCTGTTCTGTGGTAAACCATGAAACAGAATTTCTTCTCAGGTTGACCCGACGAGTGCCAATGGGACGCTGTTACTGAGCCTCCACTATCTGTCAGCGGACTCTATCTCATGAACCGTAATAGGTAGAGAGTTGGAATTTTTATAAAGTGTGTATTTCTATTGCAGCTATAACAATGATGAATAAAAAACCAAGATGGTGAATTTTAAAATCTTATACAATAGTACAGAACCAACTTGCACTTGACCAGTGCTTTTTTGCTCGGTGGACTTCGCCCAGAAAACCTATTAATATTGTAGTCGTTAATAAATAATAACCCTTCTCATCGTAGGTTTTATCGGATTTTATGTTAGTTGGCAACATAAGTTACTATTTAATCGGACACAAACAACACCCAAATTCGGAACAACCAATTATGTATTAAACAATTTTGTGTGCCGTGTCCCGTGTCCTACGTCCCATAGGACCTACGTCATACAGCACAGTGACAATGGCGATTCAACCATTTAACCACTACGCCATCCGTGTAGTCACAGTTCAAGTCTGCTGGCTCAGACCTCTTAGTGTCCACAGTTATACCGCGTTAAAAACATACAGCACTTACGTTTATTTAAAAATGAAAATGTTGCTCGTCCTATGAATAATTTCTGTGTTTAAGGGTGTTTACAAACATTCAAACACCCAGAATCGAAACAACTATTTGTGGATGTGTGGAGGAACGTTGTGTAATGTCCCTGTAACGCAAAAGGAGGATTCTCTGACTAGGCTGGATGGTCGTTCCTGGCGGGCCGCGGCCCAAACACACACCACATTTCATACAACTACATTCAGTAAATTAAAAGTATAATTGAAACTATTTAAAGATGTCAGTAGACATAGCATACATTTAAATTTTATTTTCTTTCTATATTGACGACCTTTATTGTTAAGAGGTCAAATGAACTTAGTAATTTGTAGTGAAACTGTGTCGCCTGCTTCTAGAATAGATAGTTTGTAATAATTACATTCGAAAGCGACCGAAAACAGTATACAAATATAAATACATGTATTTTATATAAAGGCTGTGACTGGTTACAATTTGTATGATAAAAATGCGGATTCGAACAGTAGCAAAATTAACCCATCAGCGTCGCAGAAAATGCAATTCATGCAATTATGTTAAATTTTATCGTATTTCAATGGAGAGTTAATTTCAAAACGCCTTGTTACTTACTTGTTATTCACATAAGTCGATAATACCTATAGAGCAAAATATTTCCTTTTAAAGGTAACGTTTTCACAAATCGATTAAAATGTCAAATGTATTGATCTTATTAGCTTAATTATTATATAACAATATATAACGCTTTATTTACAAAAATTACTTTTTATAATATAGTTAATATAGAGCATAATAGTTATTGCAACACTCAATTGAGAGCAACAATCATAATTTACAACTTAACTAATTTAGATTGAATACCCAATCCAGGAATCGAAGCGGGAGCCTCGCAAATTAACAGTTTTGTGACTACAATTTCACCAAGATCTAGCCCATTAGTTCCCAAAGAGGTCCAGGTGGAGCCCCAGGGGTCCACGCGAGACTTGACGGGAGTTTACGTTAGCGTGACAAAAACATGGGATCCACAATTCGTAAGCACGGGTCCACGAAAATTTATTTGCTTTCGATAGTGAAGAACTAAAATGTTGGCTTGACTTTCAACATCGTCAATGGATTATAGAAATCACCGACCTATCAAACGCTAATTCGGTACTAATGCTGTTCATCTTGTCCTACAGACTTTTTCACAAGTGTAATCGTTAGTAGACTAAATTAGGTTTATCTAGATAATACAGTATTATACTAGGTAAACAGACTTAAAGAGGGACAGCAAACTATATACTAATACGTGAAGAACAAACGTTGTGCCTATGTTTAAGTTATTGAAACACAGAGGCACACTGGAGGCCAGGCACAATAGGTTTCAGTTATATCTGGCATGCCAACAATTGGCAGGTTAAGCATAATAATTTGTCGCACGCAGAACTGAGATTTAGCATAGATAAAGTTTATATAGAAAACGAGTACAGAAACCTAAATTTAAACAATATTTTTTGTTTTTAATATAACAGTCGAATTTTGATAATTGGGTGACCACCATTTTTGTAAAAGAATGAATAAGCATTGCCATTGAACGTGGCAATGCTTGTTCTTCTGGTTCTCTCTCTGCCAGTCTACTGGGCACACTACCAGTCGGCTGTGATGCGGAGGAATTCTATGACATTAATTTCTTTTTATTTCTGTTTTATAATATTATAGGTATAAGTTAGTTTTAAATGATTGTGTATGTTAAAAATATTCATAATCTAATTAATATTATAAATTCGAATGTTACTCTATTACCTTTTCACGGCTAAACCACTCAACCAATGTGAATGAAATTTGGTACAGATATACTTTAAAACCTGGAGAAGGACATAGGCTACTTTTTATTGATGTAGATACAACGCGGACGGAGCCGCGCACAAAAGATATTAAATAATGAATTAATTTTGTAATATATGTATGTGCTATCCTCACAGACAAATACAACAAATCCTGGATGACAAGTCGGAGCCGTTACCGTACGAGGAGCGAGTGGGCGCGTTGACAGCGGGCGAACGCACTCACTGGGCTCACATCAGACAGACCATGTTCAACCGCGGACACAACCGCACCTCACTGCACTGCATCGAGAGGGCCGCCTTCAATGTTTGCCTTGGTAAGATCTACACACAAACATCCTCTAAAAGGACGCTTACATTAAAAAGAACACTCGGTCTCGAAAAAACTATGTGTGGAGCCCACAATACCTTGTGGAGAACCCATAACACTACGTGATGCGTGCAGTCAATTTATGTGATAACTGCCAAATACGTGAAAACATAAATGCACGTACGCTCGATGACTAAAATGCTGTGTACTTATAGCAGCTTTGATTGTTTGAGCCCATGAGCGTTTTAACGGCATGACGCCCTCATCGCGCGAATGTTACTTAAGGTACATATGCTTAGTCGCGGGTTCCTATACTACGGGTTCCTACTACTATTAAAATCGCCAACTTGTCCTACGACGATTCTCTTTCAGATTACGTCTAAGATACATGGGTTAAAATGACATCACAGCACCACTATTGGTGAAAGTACCTATATCTGCGTCATAAATCGCAGGCAAATAAACCAGTAAATCCACCACGAAAACGCCTATTCGTAAATTCGGGACAAATGAAATATTAGAATATACCTACCATAAAATTTATTAGGCATTCTTCGTTATTCAGGTCACTTAATGGTGGAGTGTAGGACGATCTAAACATGACTTTATGCGTTTCATTGTGCGAATAATTGGCCTAGAATTTCGACATTTAGATTTCGTGGTATACCTACTTGAATTATTTAACCGTATTATGTAGTATCGCGTAAGTTTAGCTTCTATAGAAATATTCTCAACAGAACGGTCTTTGTCTTCGTTCTTCGAACTAACATCTCATTTTTGAAGTAGGTATCTTAACGCTTCTTGTCTCGTCAACATTTATTGTTCTGTTCTGTCATCACTAGAAACATAATAATTTCACGCTTGTAATGACAAACAAGTAAAATTAATTAATACTTACCCACGGAGCTGTAAATCGGTTCCACGATCCGTCTTAATATCGATAACGGAATGACCTTCGCCGTACAATGCGGCCCTCAGTCGCCTTGATACATTTTTCTTATTTGTTTTAGCACAAATATGTACGTACCTACGCGTTATCGTTGAATTTGGTAATGAACAAAGTTCACTTTAAGACGACATTTATAGGTACATGTGTATAGTTTATGAATATGATTTTAGGAAGAAAATTCCACACAGATATCAGCTGTTATGGTTCCTCTTAGATAGTAATTTCGACTGTAGTAGTTCTTTGTGTTCATAGTTTTAATGTTTGTAGTTTGCAGCGACAGGTGGATTCGTATTAAATTGCAATTTAAAAGAAAATAAGTGAGGAACGGCAATTAATTGTCGTAAATCTTAGAGTTCGAAAAATGATTCAATTAATATGCAAAGGTCACGTGATATCACGTGACCTTGAGGTCAGAGGTCAAAGGTCATAGTCATTTTTGGGGTATATCGACTATGCTAAGTCGGATGGCGTTGACCGCGAGTCTCTAGCTCTTACGGTTCTTGAGTTGAAAGTTGTATATCTAACAGACAGACGGGCGGACAAAGCTGTTGTATAAGAGCTTTTCGAACTCTAAAAGTAATGGTCACTGAGGCTTTTCTAGGTACCTACTACACACCATGTAAAGCCGCGTCATTAAAATAATATATGTTCGTTCGTCCTCCATACATGTATTACCTATAGTATTATATGTGAAAATAACAATATTATTATTTAATATGATCAAATACCTATTGACGCATAAATAACGCAATGCTTTTACGCAACCACAAACAAGCTGAAACAAATTTATATAAACTGCAAATGAACGCTCTAAAACAATGTAACTGGCAGTTGCGGGACATGACGTATGTAAACGTCACCGATTAATCGCCTGATTAGGCAGCAGTCAAGGATTACTAGGTCACTGGACAAGTATCAAAGACTGTTACTCAATAGCACAATACGCAGCGTTTAGTGACGATACCCCTCCTCATAAGTCTAAAAAGCCAACCTTTTTTACCAAAATATATCAGATTGATAATTCAATCTCAAACAAGCATAGGTACCTAATAGATTATATGCAGTGACAGTCTAGTGAGAAGCTGTTGGACTACCACGCAGAGGTCTCGAGTTCGATCGGAAAACACCTACGCCTTCACGTCATGATATCATGTGTATTAAATATTGAATTATCGATTATATAATTATCGATGAAGAAAATATCCTGCATATCTAAGAGTACTCCATAAAGTTGCCAAAGATGTGTGAAGTCGAACTCTGCCAAAACCACCCTGAGCCAGCGAAATGGATTATAGCCTAACCCTTCTCATACTGAGAAGAGGCCCGGTCCAGCAGTGTGACAGTTTATATACGAGTATAATATTATTTATTAGTAAATACTAACATACCTTCACAGACTGAAGACATGCTTTCTTTACTGCAATTAAATTTATAAAAACAATTAAAACATCGTGATACATAAAAATATGTTGTAGTGAAATAATATTTAAGGACCGGAATCTGGCAATTATAAATAGTCATGGCAACTTATAAAATAATAGTCCTAAACCTGTGTCTGCGAACAATAGATTTTCTATTGTATCTACTGCGTCACGTCAAATGTCCCATCGAACTGCAAGAGAGAAGAAATAGTACACTTACATTAGCGCACACACTAGTGCACTGTATTATCTCCTGCGCAGACGGCCAGTCTCCGTTAAGACTGGCCGCTATGACCGAAATTCATGTCGGAACAAGTCTTTATCTTATCTTCTCCTTAGCCTTTATTATTCCCAAGTCACTTGGGATTGGCTTTTCTAGTCTAACCGGGTTTGACTGGATATCAGTTTTTACACGGAGCGGCTGCCACCTGACCTCCGCAACCCGAAGGCTAACGATACCTTAAGGCTCGACCAGTGTCAGGATATTAGAGGGTACTGACTTTCCCAATAACGACTGCCACAGATGTTCATGGCAGCCGGGACCGACGGCTTAACGTGCTCTCCGAGGCACGGAGCAGGCGATAATCGTCAATAAATACGCACATAATTCCGAAAAGTCATATGAATTCCGAAAGTCAGAGGTGCGCGACGTGGGTTCGAACCCGAGACCCTCTGCATAGCAGTTTGTTGGTCTCCCCATTGAGCTATCGCTGCTATATTCGGAAGAAGTCTTTATATTTAACAATATTGTTGGGTCTTTACAACAATATGTTATCTATTTTATAGCGTGGCAGTATTAATTCTATAGACAAATTGTACAGTTCCAATGACGTCTGCGATAAACCACCACCGATACCAATGTTTTGACTTCCTACTTTTAGACTGTCTGCAGTTATCAACTCCGATAACAATTATTATGCCTATCTATTAATTAAAATTTACACATAGATAACAGACACGCACGCTCGCTGTATAAAACAAATGTATATTGGACAGAGTAATAACCCCTCCTTTCAGTATATTTTCGGATCGTTGCACGCTAGTTCTCGTTAGCGCGATGTATTAGATTTTAGATTGTAGCATAACGGGTATTAAAATCTGGCTTAGGCGGCCGTACATTCTATTTCAGTAAAGTGTTACATCTAATATTTCTGATAGGATAAAAATAGTATTCGCTACTAGAGTGCGTCCATATCCGCATTTATTTTGCGAAGTTCTGGCGCCTTGTCTTTATATATATATTTATGTATACTGTTACGCCCAGTGACATCTCTCGGCATTGTGGGAAAGACTCGGCAGTTCCGTCCAATAATTTACACCGCCATCTATTGACATCTTACGGAACTACGTAGTACGGTACGAGAATCTTAGAGAGAATGCTGGTACTTTCTCGAATCATCGTACTGTTTACATACCGAGTACAGCGTTGCTAGAAAGCTCTAGAAACGCCATACCCGCGTATAAATAGGGCGCACGCGCACCGCCGAGACAGTTTACAGTCGTAAGCGGTCAAGTGTTCATCGAAGCGAACGGAAGCGGAAATACTACGGAGTTTGAAGCAGTACAGTGAAAAAGTGTGGTATAGTGTTTGTTGTGTTTTAAATTTAATTGTGTGTTTGAATAAAACGTATTTTAGTCGGTAATATTGTTTATATTCTTATCCGTCGAACCCAGCACGTAACAATACTAATATTATAAAGCTGAAGAGTTTGTTTGTTTGGTTGAACGCCCTAATCTCAGGAACTATTGGTTCGAATTGAAAATTATTTTAGTGTTGGATAGCCCATTTATCGAGGAAGGCTATATAACATCATGCTACAACCCACTTGGGCGGCGCAGTATCCTAAACGCGGGTGAAACCGCGGGCACATCTAGTGTATATATATATACAGCATGTCACAGATATAACGCACAACCAACAAATAATATATTCATTAAAATGTTACTTTTATGTACTTAAATATTTCAATTTAACGAATTAGTTCTCCTTATTGTGCGCGGATAGTATGGGTATACATACTACAATAAATCTAACATTATTGCCATTATTGCATCAAAAACCTTATTGCCTTGAATTATGATACATTTTCGTTTATTTCAGCTGTTTAATAAATGGGTGACTATATTTTTTTAATGTATTTCCCAAAACTAATGTACATGATCATGTACATTCTCAGATGCAATAATTTATAGTAAACATTTACAAGATCTAATTGACATCTGCTAGATGTGAATCCAGCATGCGCTTAAAGAAGACAACTTACAAATTAATTTAAATGTTGACAGTATTAGAATTATAACTAATGATAAACAATATTTCAACATTAAAACAAATATTTAAGTTTAGACCTTACTGAGGCTACGGGACCAGCAAAACCATCTATATCACCACGAACGGAGTTGGCCAATGAAATCATACGAGAAAGAGGTGAAAAATAAGCTATATTGGTTCAACTATGCGATGTAAATAAGATTTACTACAAACTTATTCAACAATATCCGCGTAATAATAGTATTACGCGGATATTGTTGAATATTGTTAAATAGATCCGTTTTTATTTGATTGCCTTGTTGGACACGTGCTATAATTTTACTAGTGGTTTCTGAGACAAGAGCGTTAATACATACATCCTTTTAATTATATTAGTATCTATTGATACTCATGATATCTATTGCAAATTATGCTTTGATAAGGTATGTATGTATCTTATGTGGGGGCCAGTCAGTGCAGACCAGCGACACTTCGACCCAGTGGGATCTTTTGTGCCGACATTCTCCCAATAACGACTGCCATAGATGCCATAGAGAGAAGTCAGAGGTGCGCGACGTGGGTTCGAACTCGAGACACTCTGCATTGCAGTCTGTTGGTCTCCCCACTGAGCTATCGCTGCTCAGATAAGGTAACCATACGCTAGTGTAAAAAGGAAGGTGTAAACCAGCTGGTAGCTTTTTAATTTAATCGCTTTCTAAATATTTTACAAGTTAATTAGCTGGTTACTAGTTAATGCACGTAGCTTCTATTAAACGTAAATAATAAAATTTCTGGTCAAAGGTCTATTCTTCATACCCCTGTACATAAGCCTTATGCACCTCGCGTTATGGTACATTTTAGAACATAGATCAATTAGATATTAATTATTTTATCAAAGCTCAAACTGGGCAATCAAAATTCAAGAATTTAAATTACATTTAAGAAATCATCATTGTATATTTTATGTTCCATTTCAGCCATTCATACATAACGTCACACAAATTTCAAGATTTTTTGACCTTTCTCCAGTCCTTGTCACGGCTGGTCACATTTGTAAGGCTCCCTCGTCCCTAGTGTGAAAGCATACATTTAGAAATTTTACATCAAATATTTAAAAATAAGAAAACAGTTCTAAAATGATTTTTATTTATATTTAAGAATTCTCACTTTCCTTTGCGTAAAACGAGGTATCACTAATTGAGTTTGAAATGTGACGTCAAGAAATTTAGGATCCCCCACCTCTCACCCACCCCTTGTCACACTTCGTCGACCTCTCCCTCCTCCTAGACGTGTAACGTAATGTTATCCATATCAAAATATCATAAACTAGCTGTTGCCCACGACTTCGTCCGCGTGGACTTTAATTTATTACCCAATACCTACTTTTAATTTGTTATCTAGTTTTAATATATAAAACTACAACTAAAGAAATTAATAAGTCTAACTACACCTATATATGTAGGTGTAGTTAGCTATATATTCAAAAAATACATATGGCATTGCGGACTTTTTTGTAGATATTGATACGTTCTATAAAACCGTAGAACATTTTTTTGTTCTATCATCATTAGTTTCCGCAGCGCACGCGATGACAGATTTTTATGACTAATTTTTTCATACCTTGGGTTATATTATTGCAAAAATATTCCTATTTTTTTTTGAAAATGTAGTATGTCCTATGTCACTCAGTGAAAATGCAGCTTTCTAATGGTGAAAGAATTTTTGAAATCGGTCCATTAGTTTTTGTGTGAAAACATTACAAACATACATACAAAAACACAAATGTTTCCTTTTTATAATATTAGTATCATAAATGTATAATTTAATATATGAATGGTATGTTTACAGATGACTTTGAGTATGGGTACGATGAGAACGACCCATCCAAACTGGACGAGTTTGGACGTGTGCTGCTCCACGGCAAAGGCCACGACCGCTGGTTCGACAAATCCTTCAACCTGTGTTTCAGCAAAAATGGCTTTGTGAGTTATATACACGTATATTTTAACACTACTCTCGCGCTTTAGCTTTTCTAAGTGGCATTGTTTCAATGCTTGTAACGTGTGGCCTACTTAAAACATTCGTTATAAAGAACGCCCACTCCCGATACTTATTTGTGGATCACACAATTTTGTGTCCCGAACATCGATACCACATCATTCGCCACGTTAGCATTGGCTAGGTGTTAACTACTGCACCATCTGAGCAATAAAATAAATATATGTGATTAGCTTTTGCTCGCGGCTTCACTCGCGTAAGTAGTCACCTATTTGTTACAAAATTTACTTTGAAATTTTAAACATAGCCTATGTTACTTGGTGGTGTGGTAACTATGGTATGGTGATAATATAGCTTTCTAATGGTGAAATAATATTAAAAATTGGTTGAATAGTTTTTGAGTTAAATTATTACAAAAATACTTCACTTATGAGTATAGTACTATACATTTACAACAGTTCGACCGTAGGTATATGGGTAGGTAATGACTCAGAAAAGAGATGGTAGCTATTAACAGTAAAGTATATTATCTAAACGAATAGTGAAACAATATTATTATTTTCGTGTTTATTTACTTTGTGAGTAGTTTGAGAAAATAAGGTGTAATTTTATAAGCAGCTGTTGTGGTTTTATTCTGTTTTGGTATTGGATTGAATTGCAATTCTTTTATTTTTTTATTATTATTATTATTATTTATTTATATTATATTTTTCATGTACATATTGTTTTAATTTTGTTTCGAATGATCTTTTTTTATGTGTTGCAGGTTGGTTTCAATGCGGAGCACACATGGTAAGAACATTTTCTGTATTATATCCTAGCTAGATTTTGCCCATGCCTTTGCTCGCGTAAATGTAGGTGAGCTTACATTAGTAGCAATACTCTTTTCTGGATAAATGGTACCTACCCTATGTCTTTTTCTGTTCCCCTGACAACGTGTATGCGAAATTTCATAATGAATCAGTCGAGTTGTTAAGGCGTGAAAGTGCAACAAACAAACTCACATACGCATTTATAATATTAGTTAGGATATATAATTTATATCGAAGTCTATCTGTTATCTAATTATGAAAATATTATGTTTTCAGGGCGGACGCGCCAGTTATGGGTCACCTGTGGGAGTACATCATTTGGTGTGAATTGGAAATTGGGTACGTCAAAGTTTACATTCTATACTAACTGTTAACCGCGACTTCGACCGCGTGGAATTTAACAAAGAAAAGTATGTACCATTTGCAGAGGTTTAAAAAAAAAAAATACCTGTAAGTAGTTAACTACTCATTTATAACATCAGCTATCTGGCACTGAATGTGCCGTCAAAATAGGTCCAGCCGTTTCAGACATTAGCTGGAACAAACAGACAGACAAAAATGTCAAATATTGATTTTTGATATAAGTACCCTATATACTTTCATATGCATTTAGGAAAAAGCTGTTATTTTGACGTTATAACACTTCAATTTTATTTACGCTCCAATAATAATTCTTGTGTCGCGGGCAACTTTACAAACATTCAAACAACGGACACAAAGAACATTCAGACTTTGAACAACCATTTGTGTATCACACAATTTTTTGTCCGTATGTGATTCGAACTCACAACACCCGGCGCAGTGGCAGTGGCGAGGCGACCACTTAAACCACTACGCCATCTGTGCAGTCAAAAGTCAGCATCGAAAAGTCTGAGATGTGCGCCTTGGGTATAAAAATGTCCTTCAGACTGAATTCTGGTCACGACGGCCAGTCTTAACGGAGTTTGGCCATCTACGCAGGAGATATTATAATGCACAAGTGTGTGCGCAAACACAAGCGCACTCTTTGTTCTTGAACTCTCATGATCCGATGGGACGCTAATCAGACACGACCGGAGAGAGATCAGGCGTAGGACCAACTGCTTTATGTGTTTTCCGAGGCACGAGGGTGTCCAACACCACCAACTTTCCTAACTCTGGGTTGTTATTCAGATTTCTTAATAGTAAAACCCATTAACTTTGGCTTAACCCGGGATTCGAACCCGTGACCTCAAGCACAGCAGTCGCATTCACTACCGCTGCGCCACAGAAGAAGGCGCCTTTTAATTGAACTCGAGTCCTGTGCGTGGCAGTTTTACGGTCTCTAGGCTATCGCTGCTATAAAGGGCAGTACGTTTACATAATTTCTTTCGTTTCGTTGGTTGTACTATATCTATAAATGTTGTTTCCAGGTATAGTCCAGACGGCAGCACTCTGGGTACAGTAGAAACGCCTCCGCCGGCGCCTATTCGCTTGCAGTGGGAATTCGATCACGAAGAGCTGACCAAAGCCATCGACACCTCGTACAACGTCGCACAAAAATTACTCAACGACGTCGACCTCAGAATACTTATGTACACCAAATATGGCAAAGGTTTGTAATACATACTATTATTGATTTTTAGTAGCCTATTTGGTCGCTGTGACCAAAATTGGGCCTTGAAGAATTAGGTATTTAAGTCAAGCCCCTTATTTCGGTCACAGCGACCAATTTTAATGCAGACTGGCTATCTGGGCAATACAGGTCATGCTATAATACCTGCGTTACAATTTCTACTGCAACATTAGCTTACGCAGGTACCCAATTTGGTCTACTTACTTGCTATACATGTTTCTATTTTTTTGTGTTGTGAAGTGGATATATAAAGAAAAATAATTTAATTTTTTACTTCATCTGCGCAAGCGCAAGGTATACCTTGAAAGAAAGAAAAATATTTTTATTTGATGAAACACACTTGTGCACTATAGTATTATAGTGCACAAGTGTGTGCACAAACACAAGTACACTCTCTATTCCGTAACAAATGATCAGATGCGACGGTAATTCGACACGACCGCAGAGAGCTCAGGTGCAGAACTAACGGCTTTACATGCTTTCCGAGGCACGTGAATGTCTTAGGGTCTAGACAGACTGACTGCATTTCAACTGCGCTCAGACTGCAAATTTGCAGTTTGAATGTATATGTACTTATTTATAAGTACAGTAAAACTGCAAACCAACCGAGCAGCCCGATTACAGTCGGTGTGTAGTACAAATGCAGTTGGACTAACTGCATTAAGCCTGCTATAGACTAACTGCATTTGAACTGCACGTCGTGCAGCTAGCTTTAAGTCAGCGTGCAGTTGTTGAAACTGTTTTATTGCTGTTGAAACTGTTATATTTCAAACTGCAATTTTGCAGTCAGAGTGCAATTGAAATGCAGTCCGTCTGTCTAAAGCCTAACACTGCCAATTTCCTAACTACGAGTTACTATTGAGGCATTATTATTAAAGCAATTGTCAAATTATAAGGAGTAACTTAGACTTTTATTTTGTAAATAAATTGGGTTCCGCGAGAAATTAAACCACGCGGACGAAGTTGCGGTTAACTGCTAGTGATTAATAAAATGACAGTCTAATACAGTTTCCTCTTATGTCATTAACAGGTTTCATGAAGACATGTCGTGTATCGCCGGACGCTTTCATCCAGCTCGTGCTGCAGCTATCGTACTACCGGGACGCGGGGCGCTTTTGCCTCACTTACGAAGCCTCCATGACCCGCCTATTCCGCGAAGGACGCACAGAGACCGTGCGCTCCTGTACCATCGAGAGCTCCGACTGGGTCAAGTCTATGGACAATCCTGATGCATCGGTATGTTTATAATAATAATATCAGCCCTGTATTAAACTGTCCCACTGTTGGGCACGGGCCTCTTCTCAGTGTGAGAAGGGTTAGACCATAGTCTACCACGCCGGCCCACTGCGGATTGGCAGTCTTCACATATCTTTGAGAACACTATGGAGAACTCTCAGACATGCAGGTTTCCTCACGATGGTTTCGTTCACCGTTAAAGCAAGCGATAATTAACTATTAATACGCACATAACTTCGAAAAGTTAGAGATGCGCGCCGTGGGCTCGAACTCGAGTCCTCTGCGTGGCAGTCCAACTTACGGAGCTATCGCTGCCTAAGATACAATTAATGCTATAATAAGATACAATTAATTTCCCATATATTTAGCTATAAAAGTAAAAGTTATACAGCTGAAATAATGCAGCAAAAATTTTTTGCGGTGTATAAAGGAACAAAAAAATATAGTTCTTAGAAAGCCTACAAAGGCATAACTAAAATTCTAACAGCGTTGTCAGAAATATATTTCATTCAAATTTGAGGCGATATACTAATACAGCAGTAGCTCAACAGCTACTGCTGTTGTTTCAGGTTTCAGGTTAATGCCAACGCATTAACCTGAAACAAACCGAGAAATAAAATGGAGATATAGCACTCTTCCGAAGTAAAATGTTTACTATCCGTGTCAGATAGATGATTGATGTCAATTTATAGACATACTGTGCTAACAGCTTCTATCTCTTGTGCTGGCGAAACAATTCCTTTTTGAGAGCTTAGTTCACACACGAACGAATTGTCTGGTATTGCTAGCGCAATCACAAGCTAGCCGTGCAATTTTAGTAGTATATCAAAATAGTATATTGCTGATTGTGACCCAATCAGCAATATACTATTTTACCTACCTAGATATTTTTTAGTAAGTAGCCGTTCAAATATTACCTAAGCAGGATTTTAGACATTCTCAAACCTAATATTGTCTTCTGTTTACGCGAATATTATTCATTGAAATTAAACTATATTATATTTGACACCTTATTACATCATTTTGAAAACTGTTACAGTACTACTACTACTAAACTTTACTAATTTTTAGGCTAATTATTATTAAATTAGTTCATTGATCAGACACATCTAGAGAGATATAAGGACCAACGGCTTTGCCTACTTACTGGTGCTCACACTGGCTGTTACAAAATGTTTACTAACATTTTTTAACACTAAACATTTATTAACAAATGTTAGGAGTTGTTACATTCTGTTAAGAATTGTTAGATGTTTTGAGTGCTTCTAAACTGATGCAAAATGGTAACAAACATTTTTTAACATTTTAAAACATGATATCGGTTCGCAGTTTGCACTTACGTCCAGAAGCGTCTACACGAATATGGAAGAAGATTTGCTCGTTGGATCAGCTTTTATTTTTTGTTTAAAAAAAGAAAATGGGCTCTAACTGGATGCGCCAAACGCTAAGAGCTAGAGAAAAGTATAGTTTATCATGTCGTCTGAATAAATGTTTACGAACAAATGATAACAGATGTTTTAATTTGTTACAATTTGTTACCTAACAAACAATTTTGTTTAGAAATGTTTAGTAAACATTACCTAACATGAAAACATTTTAAAACATTTTTTAACATTGTGTTCTAATGTTTGCTAAAAATGTTTACTAATGTTTGTAAACATTTTGTAACAGCCAATGTGGGAACACCATACCGAAGCACAGGGCTGTGTAACACGCCATCTGCCTACCTTCGGACTACTACTAAGAATATCTTATCAGAAAATGTAATAGTGAAAAATGCGACTACTGTGTATAGCCTTAGGTTCTAATTCCGATTAGAAAGCGAGACTTCATGCACAGCATTCGCATACACTGCCACTGCGCACTTGAGGTAGTTCCATATCCCTGACCCTGCAGTTCTATTATATGTTATACTGTTTGATTCAGATCCAAGAGCGTATGGAGCTATTCGTGAAGGCCAGCCAACGTCATCAACTGGGCTACCAAGACGCGATGGCTGGGCGCGGCATTGACCGCCACCTGTTCTGCCTGTACGTTGTGTCCAAGTACCTCGAACTCGAGTCGCCGTTCCTGCAGGAAGTGTTCAACGAACCCTGGCGACTCTCCACCAGCCAAACACCTCACGGTTAGTTTCTTTACCCTATTTGAATTAATTTATGACTAGATGTGCCCGCAGTTTCATCTGCGTTAATGATTACTGCGCCGCTACCGTCTGACGTAGCGTGATGTTTTATAGCCTATAACCTTCCTCGATAAATAAGCTATCCAACAAAAAAATAAATTTTCAATTCGAACCTGTAGTTCCTGAGATAATCACGTTCAACCAAACAAACAAACTCGTCAGCTTTATAATATTAGTATAGATTTATGGCAAGTTTATTTCTATTAAGAAAGTTTCTATGCAAGACGTTTTACTCAAATATTGTGTAGGTTCTTGTCTAGCTTCCAAGCTATATATACGTACATACGTACGTACGTATATACGTACAGCCGGCCAAGAAAATGGTGTACCAATTTTGTCAACATTTTCTGTGAGATCTAATTATCGCTAAGTTTGACTTTTCTAACTTGACACATGGCATGACATGACATGATGAAGAGAGCAATGGTCACTTTCATTATATTGCAAGGGGCAATAAACCTTGTTGTTTCATGACGTTCAAATGAACCTAAACCGTAGGGTCATGGACCACATTTTTGCCAGACTGTTCCAGATTAAACCAAAATATATTCTGCATTATAGCTGTGAAAACGTAACATGCAGACAAAGTAGCTTTTGTATTTATAATTATCATAAAATTAGTATGAAAGAATGGATTAATATATTATTTGTATAAATACCTACATCTTCATAAAATGCGAAAGAAAACCAGTAGAGATAACAGTTAAAATGATATTGAAATTGTCGTAATCAGTAGATTATTTTCAAAAGACGAAAAAGATTGATATATTTTTAATATTATACAGATATTTTGACAACATAAATGTAAATTGTCTTGTTAGATATTATACATAATATTTAAAATATTAAAATTATTTTATCTTTTGAGAATAAGTTATATCAATTAGTTGCATATACAGCGTGTAACAGAAAGATGTCATATTTAGGTGCCACATAATATAGCCACTGTACATTAAAAAAAGGCGAAAATTAAATTTTTATACATTATTTTTACTAAGATATAACCTTTTCTTTTTAAAGACTTATCAATATTAGCATATTCTATTCGATACGTAAACAACACTAACAGCTAACTCGGATTACGTCCGTGAATTCGAAAACGACCAGGCGCAATTTTGATTGTGATGTAAATGCGTTTGTTTCGATGAACTTGAAATTGCCATAAATTATAATTTCGTTTTCGTTTCCTATATAGAGCACATACATTACTTATCAGATATTTATTATGGCAATAAGACATACGTAGAAATAACCAATAATGTTGTAAGTAAGCATGAAATATTTATGAACAGGTCAAACCAGCATGTTAGATCTAAAGAAGCATCCTAAATGCGTGAGCGCGGGTGGCGGCTTCGGGCCAGTAGCGGACGACGGGTATGGCGTCTCCTACATCATAGTTGGCGAGGACCGCATCTTCTTCCACGTCTCCAGCAAGAAGAGTTGCCACATCACGGTGAGACACATCCCCACATATACACCACCTAACCACTATTATTTTAACCTCTATACTTAACATTTTTGTTTAGCTAACAATGGATTTTGTAGCTGTAAGTTTAACAATACAATTTATAATAGTTTATACCTCTAGCTGTGTGGATTTTCTAAGCAATCCTTTAAATATTACAGAGCTCATCAAACTTCGTCAAACAAATCGAAAGATCATTGAAAGACGTTCAAGATTTGTTCACTGAATACAAGAAACTCAAAAATGGGGTCAATACTAAATAGCATCAAGGACGGCATGAAATATCGCATTGCATTATTTTAGACTAATATTATTCTTTTGTTGTTGTTGTAATGTGTAGTTTATAATTAAATTCATTTTTAGTTTAAGTGAACACTCAAATCAAACTAAAGTATTGTTTATGTTAAATCGTTATGTACAATATTATTGTAACTTCGCCTGTACATGTTGTAAACAGCGGCAGTAGCAGACTTAATGCCTAGTAAAATATTATTTACTTCCACTTAACAGAGACAAACTATTAGTTGAATATTTTTCAAAACTTGTTTGCTTATAGGCTGGGACTGTAGGGTTGCCAATTATACTGTTCAAAACAGTATTAGACTTAATTTTGACTAATCATAAATGTTTATAATACACAACTAAATAACAGTTCCCTTGTGATACTAATAATGTTTCTATAGAATTACACAGAATATATATTTAATCATTGATTGCAAAACTGTAACAATATTGTTAGATATTCTAAATATATTGTCCTAAATACTGGTGACAGATGTTGTTGTTTACATAAATTGTTGGCAACCCTAGCTGTACCCGTACTACGCAAGGTTCAAAATACAAATAATAGTATATATTTTTAGTGAGTGATAATTATAACGTGTAGCTGCTTCTGACTAATATTTTAATAAACTTAAGTACTTTTTATTTTTATATATATTTTTACTCGAATGTCATTCACAACAGTGCAGATGCGGAATGGGTACCCACCGATGAATATCTGAATATCATCGCACATCTACTTCACCATATAAATAAAAGAAATAAATATATGATTGTTTCGGCGGTGAGTACCCATTAGCGATTATTCTATCTTTCCTTCGTCACTGCGGCCGCTCATTCATAGTCCGACGACCGAACAATGTTAAATACACATTTTTGGTCCTAGTTGTCGGCAGTGGAACATGAGTCTAATGACAAAGAACGACTCATAACATCTATGCTGACTATATTTGAATAGATTATACAAGCCATCGGATAACAAATTATAAACTGCAAATAAATTTGACATAGATATGTGTAACAAGGGTAAAACATATGAATGAACTCTATATTCGATTGTACCACGTATCTACGTGAGTCATTAATAAATGTTAGGTTATAAATCAAATCCATAATCGTCGTGGTTGACAAGAAGCTTGCTAAAGCTTCGCAATTATATTAATGAAATTGAATTAAATAATGTAAAGAACAAAACACATATCACTGTTACTTTCATTTCTTATATATGTATGTCACCTTTGCTTTTAAATGCATTTTATTGTGAAGCTAGAAATAGGTGTGTGACTAAGCCGAACAATGCATTACTTGATTATTTATTAGTCGATAGTATTAAAGTTCTTAAAGTACAGTTAACATGCAATAAGTAACATATTTATTTGCTATTTAAATACTCGGAACATACATTCTGTCCATTAATCATTAATTAGTTTGTATTATAATCGTGTTCTTGTAGATACAGAGGGTTCAATATTCTAAATTGCAATCTTTATAAAAATAGTTTTATACGAATAATACACCTTTTTGTGCCTTTACATTACAACGAAACTGAAGGGGTTACAAAATATCAATTTACATATTATATAACATACATAATATACATCAAAATGGATCCTCTTTATTTTACTATTTAAATTATAATAATCACTTTTTGAATAAGCTACTTACAAGTTTTTATCAATTTACTGTAAATAAATTTATATTTAATATTAACGTTGTTTTATTTTTAACATTATACCAGTGACAACTTTCTGCCTGAAGTAAACTATTAGTTACAAATTACGAACTTGTACGAAATTACATGGTATGTACCCACTACTCACAACTATTCGTGGATATTGAGGAAGCTTTCGATCGGACCACCTTTGATGCCATTAGTGTGGCATCGGCAAATCACGGCATAGAGCCAACCATTTGCAAGTGGATCGATTGTATGCTCAGGGGAAGAATTATTAGGTCTGAGTTGTTAGGAGATGAAATGATTGCAACGACCACCAAAGGCTGCCCTCAGGGTGGAGTACTCTCACCACTCTTATGGTGCTTGGTGGTTAATTCACTCTTAGAACAACTCAACAAAGGTCCGTACTTAACGGTCGGATATGCAGATGACTTGGTGATACTCGTCAATGAAAATTCCGAGCACAGTATCCAGTCTCATGCAGACGGCCCTGATTATGGTAGAAAAATGGTGCACTAGTAACCATTTATCTATCAACCCAGGGAAAACTACTGTTGTGCCATTTACTAGGAAGAGGAATCTGACAGGGTTGGGAACTTTATCCATGTATGGTACACAGCTGCAATGGTCCACGGAGGTGAAGTATCTAGGCATGACCTTGGATAACACACTAACGTGGAAACCTCATGTAGACAAAGCCATAATGAAGGCCCAGCGGGTCTTCGGCATGATTCATTCTACTTATGGGAAGACCTGGGGCCTGAAGCCCAAGGTCATCAAGTGGCTATACACGATGATGATAAGACCCGTACTCACATATGGAAGCATTGTCTGGTGGCCAAGAACGAAACTAGCAACATGCAGGAAAGCGCTGTTTAAGGTGCAGCGATTAGCCTGCATGGCTATAACAGGGGCGTTCCCGACTACGCCAACGGCCGCGTTTGAGATTCTGCTGGACCTAACGCTGCTACACATTGTTGTGAAGTCAGAGGCGATGAAGGCGCTACATAGAATATCTGTGCGTGGGCTGTGGAGCGTCAACATGCCGGTAACTCGACACACAAAACTGGAGATTTCAAAGGATCTCAAAGAGATTATGAGCATGGGATGCGACAAAATGCAACCAATGCACATATTCAAAAAGAATTTTAAAATAAGGGACGAATGGAGACAAGGTCTACAATCACCTAACAAGGGTTGTCTCATCTAGTACACCGATGGTTCCAAAATGGAAGCAGGATCGGGCGCTGGTTTGTATGCCAACGACTGCAAGGTGAGCCAAAGCATGGGCAAATACGCAACGGTCTTCCAGGCGGAAACCTATGCTATAATTGCCTGTGCGCAGGAGAATATCAACAAAAATGTCACTGACAAGACTGTTTATATTCTCAGTGACAGTCAAGCTGCTCTTAAGGCTCTGAACTCCTGTAGGGTGGACTCCAGACTGGTCCTGAACTGTGTTAAAGCCCTCAACAAACTTGGCAGGAAAAACACAGTCAGGCTGGTGTGGGTTCCGGGGCATGCAGGTGTGCAGGGTAATGAGGAGGCTGATGAATTAGCCAGGAGGGGCTCGGAGCAACTATTTGTTGGCCCCGAGCCATTCGTAGGACTCTCAGAGAGTACCGTCAAGGCAGCTATGAATGCACATGGCAATGATAAACATAGGCTGGAGTGGATGGCCCTTAGGGGTCTGGAACACTCCAAGAAATTCATTGCAAACAGAGCCACGGGCTCCACCCGGAAGTTCTGCGGGTACAACAAGGGCCAAATACACCGGCTCACAGGAGCGTTCACTGGCCATTTGGCACCAACGACCTGTTTGCCAAACCTAATCTGCACAGGAGTGCAGATTAGGTTTGGCAAACAATTTGATCTGCAGAGCCTGTGGTGAACAGGACGAGTCCATATCGCATCTACTGTGTGAATTGCGTTGGCTGGACTAAGGATAGGTCTGATGGGATTGACATATCCGAACCCTGAAGACTTCAGGCTTCTCCCTCTGAAGTGTACGCTGCGACTGATGCAGTACATTCATAGGGAGATAGCTCAGGGATAGATCTCGGGGCCGACACAAAAGATCCCACTGGGTAGAAGTGTCGCCGATCTACACTGATTGGCCCCCGAAATAAGATAAGATAAGATAGTTATACTTATCACAAAAACATTTCCTGCTAGGGTAAACTTACCTTAGCCAGACATTTTCTTTTTCAATGGGAATATTGAAATAAATATATATATGTAAATAAATGTATAATTAGTTGTCTAGACGAGGTAAATATTTTGAAATGAACCTTATATCAAAATAAAATATGTGCAATCGTGCACATAAGTAGGCGAGAAATAATAATGAATATTGTTGTGTATATAACAGTGTACGTGCCTGTACCGAACTTGTAAAGTGTATCATACTAAACATTCTAGAAGATAGCATAATGTACTACGCGGTCGCTTTTTTGTCACCACCTAAACATGATCGGGTTACCACGGTCTTACACTTCCTAATGACTTTTATTTTAATATCTCGTTAATTATTGTATGTACGACGCTGAAATTTTACAGGTATAAAACTGAACTAACCAACTAATTATTGATATAACATTCAGTTTATATATCCACATACAGGGTTATCGGTGGCCAAATAATTCCGCGCGCATTGTGACCGTGAACGTCATCATAATTTGTTAATTACTTACAGGATACTAATTAAACTTCATATACATTTGAAGGCAGTTACAAGCTACAAAATAACGTTTAAAGTTAGTCTTTACAGCTCTTATTCAAAGTGTTAGTACGTATTGAAGCGTTTTAATATTTAATTAGATACCCTTTAAACGGTGCATTATTTTAGTTTTTTTTATTGCACACCTAATTAGAACTAAGTAAATCTTACAAAGTCATGTACAAAAGATGATTAGAATCCGCTTAACTGTTTCAGAGATCCAGCAAACGCACAAGCGTTACTCCAGCAGGATCTCGAATAACTTCGCAGCCGAAGAAAGAACAATTAATACGTAATAAGTGTCAACAATTACACTTCCAGAAATCATTTTCACTTGTAAATACAGGTTTTGGCAGTTTGGAATGCCACTATAAGATGTCCTTCATCACACGAGGTTTACAAGGGGTACTTAGGTTTACTAATGATAAGTATAAAATATATTGTCATAATTTACATTGGCATAACTAAATACAGCATAATGATCATTACGCATAACATTATTAGACATGAGTGTTTTGCTATAATGTTTATAGCCATAACAGTATTTATGGCATAAAAATAATGAAGCATAATGTTGTAAACGCATGATGTTATTTACTTTACACATAATGTTCTTTATAATAAAAATAATAAATTTAATCTTACCTAACATTTAAACATAAAATTATTGGCTAAATACATCCAATTATGACTTTATATTTATGGCTCAAGATTATTGAACGAATAAATATTATGCCTTAACAATATATGCAACTTCAAATTATCCCAAAACAAATTAGACCATATACAGTTATACCTTTGCACTATACCAAAGTATTATTATGCAGAAATGTTATGCCAAACAATATTATGGCTTAAAATTTATGACAAGAGATTCTGTCTGTGGCTGTGTCCGCCCCTCACGTAGTCGATGTCTTTGGGTGAAAAATACCACTTGTCATTAGGTCATCTGTTACCTGGTCTGTACCTAGAGGCAAAAAATAATTAGTAGTGATAGTAAGCAACTAGAGCAAATGAGACTGGCCTTTTTGCGACCTGCCTGCGGTTATGGACTTTGTTGTGCACCTATCCTAAAAGGCTATAGGTAGGTACGAAGATGAGAATTGTATTGAAATAAAGACGAGTCGTAAACTTTAAAGCAGTGGCGTAGCGTAGTGGGATTGCTTTTGCCATACCCAACTTTTATTTCCATACATAAGTGTAGGCACTACTTAAAATAGTCCTCTATGAACAGCCAGATGTGCCTCTTCGGATACATTTCGACTGTTCTTAAAAGCGCGTATAGCACCAGTCACTTTATTACCAGCAATCGTTCTCCCTTCAATATCTAAAAATATAGTCTTTTAAGTTGAATTAATTAAATAATAGGGCGGCAATATTTTCTTCCACCCCGGGTGGCTGACACGCACGCTATGCCACTGATTTAAAGATTTAAATTTAAATAGGTAGGTACGTACCTATACGCTAACGCAAAACACAGCCGCGCGCGTCTCGAAAGCTACGTTCATACTCCGACCAACAGCGAGTCGACTAACGTATACAAGACAGCTTTTACTTAAGCATCATAGTTTTTATATAAATGTAATAGGTAACGGACAGTTATTGTATGGGATAGTGTATCTGTACTAGTATAGTATTATATTATCTGTGCTAGCACACTTCGCGTACTGTCAAGCTACGTAGTTCAGTAAGACGTAAATAGATAGCGCTGTAATAAATTATAAGAAGGCCGGGCGCTTCCCCACAGTGCCAAGAGATGGCACTGGCTGTAACACTTCGTGTGTTTATTTTGTGTTGTTTATATACTATTTAGCATGAAAAATAGAGACAGCGTTCAGTCGCCAATATAACTTTAAATGCTTAAATTTAAAAAAATTATGACGAGTAATATATTATAAGCAGGCCGGTTCTTCCCCACAGTGACGAGAAATGGCACTGGCTGTAACATTAATATGAAAAATATTTTTTTTGTATTTTTGTCTATTTGTCTGTCTGTTCCGGCTAATCTCTAAAGCGGCTAGACTGGTTTTGAAGGGACTTTTATTGGCAAATAGCTGATGTTATAAGGAGTAACTTAGGCTACCTTTATTTAAGAATCAAAATTAGGGCTACGTGAATAAATATTCTTCTCGGACACAGGTAGGACACATACCTACACGTAGATATTTTTTTTATAACTAATTATCATTAACTCAATGTAATGTATTAGAGCAATGTTTGAAAGCGACTATCTGGACGGTTAAAATAAATTTAACCTTTTGTCCACCACAGTCATGTATACCTTACACGACAAAGCAAAATGTGACCATTACGCCACGGACACGACTATATCATGACTTCTTCTTCTTTTTGTGTGGTTAGTGGCCAACCTGTTGTCAAGAGTTGTTCAAGCCGCCCGTAGGCCTCTGACATGGCTTAACGACTGCTGTCAATTTGACAACAACCGGGACCAACCTTTTACGTGCTGTCCTCCGAAGCACGGAGACGCTCAGATGAAATACTACTAAGCGGTCACCCATCTATAGACTGACCGCACCCAACGTTGCTTAACCTCGCTAATCGTATACCGATCAGTGAGTGCAACTAGCTATGAGCGCCTCTATATTATTAACAATTAAAGGATGATCGATGATCGTAGCTTGGCGCCATGCATTCCTTTTAAAATTTGTTATTTTGTATAAAAGAAGCCTGAACCTCTCTACTATTCCCACCTGATCAGACACAAAACAGAAGCATTATACCACAAATAGAACAAGTTTACAATAAAACCTATATGGCATGGCTATCCTTACTTCCTTACTAATATTATAAATTCGAAAGTAACTCTGTCTGTCAGTCTGTTTGTTGCCATTTCACAGCTCAACCACTCAACCGATTTATATGAAATTTGGTACATATATCGTTTAAAAGGAGGCCTTCCTTTTAAATTATATATTATTATTTACCAAATTACTTATAGGCTACTGTTTACTGAAGTAGGTGACTCACGGGCGGAACCGCGCGCAAAAAAGCAAGTAAAGTTATAAATTCATCTTACGTGTAATACTTCGAAGGAAATAGTCCATGGCAATTTCAAAAAACTTTCTTATCTCCTTCCGACTGGTTTTTATTTGTGCCGGATATGTCTGCTGGAAATGCTGAAAGTGTATATTTATTACATAGTTAAGGTTATATTTAAAAAAAATTAACACCGTTATGCAGAAAGATTATAAAAAGAATTGATTAAAAAAGTTAGTACGATATATAATAGTTTAATTTCAATGAATAACATTCGCGTAAACAGAAGACAATATTATGTAAGTTAGTACGAGATAAATCTATAGTAATATTATAAAGCTGAAGAGTTTGTTTGTTTGTTTGAACGCGCTAATCTCAGGAACTACTGGTCCGAATTGAAAAATATGTTTGTGTTGGATAGCTCATTTATCGAGGAAGGCTATAGGCTATATAACAACACGCTACGACCCACGGGGGCGGCGCAGTAATTATAAACACATCTCGTTAATAAATAAATCTATAATCTAATATTGTAATTTCCAACATGACATAGCGATAAACATTATGAGACCTTGATTTTACTTTATCATACCTACACAATAATGCTAATATCTAAAATGTTTCTTCAGTCTTGCACATAATATAGAATATAGAGTTATCGACGCGACACGGACGTCTTGTATTAAGGATTTTAGTCTGTAAATAGGGTGTCGTCATAAGCCGGGCTAGATCGGTAATTTACATCTTTATAAGTAGGTATCTTAGAAAAAGGAGCGGCCCGTAGGTAAATCAAACTAAAGTTGATAGTTACGATATAGTTATTAATCAAAATATAAAGCAATACATTTTCAAATTCATAATTAATATCTAATAATTTGTATGCGCTTTGGTTAATAGGTGACAAAAATAACTTACCTGATATACATTCCCACCCATAGAGCTTTTCTGTAATTGCGAATATACTTATTTATCAGTAACTTATTTCTCTAATTTAATTTCAACACACTTGTATTTACAGATCTAATCCATTTATCGGAAGGACAATCCCTTGTGGATCATACAAATTTTTGTCCGATGCAGATTAAATCCAGTCAAAACATTAGCAGCGCCAACGCGACCACTTTAAGTACTAAATAAGTTATCGTGCAGTAAATTCTTACGCCTAATTTATAAATACTTACATCGTAGGCATCGACGAGATTATAGACAAGAAAAAGTATAAATAAAGATAATATATTTTGTTCAAGGAATTGCATCTTATGTGATGCAAGAGGTTATAATATACAACTTAGACAGTTACAAATTAGTTATGTAGGTACTATTTTAACTTCTGACATATCTGGCTAAATGAAATTCAACTGTGCTGCCCTGTTACTGTGTATGTATGTATGTTTTGCGAGATGACTACGTATTGATGAAACGAACAATACAACAATACAAATGTCTAAATCAGATTTGACCACAATGGTCTTGTTTACTTTTAAATAGAACTAGAACATACAAACTACACTAATGATTGTAGACATATAATATACTAGATTTTGCCCGCGGCTTCGCTTGCGTTATTCTAGATTTTGTCAATAAATTTCTATTCATAGGGAACAGATTTTTTGGGTTAAGGTCAGATAGTCTGGATAGTAAAATGTCTGAGTAAACAAAATTACTAGATTGCAGAATGACTGAGTAGGCAAAATGTCTGAGTTGCTAAAAGACTGCATTGTACAATGTTTATGTAGACAAAATGTCTAAGTTTAAAAAAGTCTAGATTGCAGAATGACTAGGTAGATAAAACATCTTAGTTGCACAAAGTCTGGGTTGCAGAATGTATAAGCGTAATTGTATATGCGCAAATTCTTAGTGACATAGTCTTTTTTAAAACAAAATAGCTTAATTGCGATATGCACCAGCCACCAGGGACTATAAAACACCTATAGAAAGTGAAGCTTTGAAAATGGTAACCCTTACTATTTAGTTCCATTAGCCTAGTGGGAGACCGTTGGTCTGCCAAACAGAGGTCTCGAGTTCGATCCCAAGACACGCGTGTCTAATTTTTCGAAGTTAAGTGCGTATTAAATAGTTAATTATGGCACGCTCTAACGGTGAAGGAAAACATCGTGAGGAAACCTGCATGTCTGAAGGTTCTCCATAATTTGTTCATTTTAAAAGTAAAAGCTATAAAGACCTACCGCTATCGGGAACAGAGTCCAATTTGCCGGTAGTTAGTAGGCTCTAGAGTTTCAAAAGTAAAAGTTATAAAGACCTAAGTACAGCTATCGGGAACAGAGTCCAATTTGCCGATGGTTAGTAGGGCTCTAGAGTTTCAAAAGTAAAAGTTGTAAAGACCTACTGCTATCGGGAACAGAGGCCAATTTGCCGGTGGTTAGTAGGGCTTTAGAGTTTCAAAAGTAAAAGTTATAAAGACCTACCGTATCGGGAACAGAGTCCAATTTGCCGGTGGTTTGTAGGGCTCTGGAGAAGAAGACGTTTCTCTCCTTACGATGCCTGCCGCGTTAAGTAGTAAGCCTTATACATTAAGCACTTGACCAGGTCATGCGTAAGTTTTAGTCGGTCCGAAGTCTCGAGAGAGGGCGACATATCCCTTTCGCTTCTCCTTGTGGCGAGGTGGTACCTATAATATATGCAAAGGAAGCTAATCCAAAAGTAATGAAAAAAAAATCATGAGATGCAATTTGAGCGAGACTAAAAATAATTGTTCGACATGCCAAACTATTTTCTATTATCACTGCTTAAACATAAGTGCCGAAAACTTTGCAAAGGAGTCCAAACAAACAAAAAGCTTATAGAAATGCCTTAATTGCAAATCAACTAATAAACGTGACACAGAGTCACAGGTCGCAGAGCTTGGTTCTCCAAATATACACGACGTCTCCCACGGCTCCAACTACGCAATCATTGAAAAGCTCGAACAGTATTTCGAAGAAAAATTACACGAATCTATTAACAAAATATTGTCTGATGTGGCCAACATAAAGTCAGAGACCATGTCCATCAGCAAAACCGTAGATGAACTCAAGAACAGCGTTGAATATGTTTCCGCTTTTGTGTGTCGAGTTTCCGGCATGTTGACGCTCCACAGCCCATGTACAGATAGTCTATGTAGCGCCTTTATCGCCTCTAACTCCACAACAATGCGTAGCGGCGTTAGATCCAGCGGGACCTCAAACGCTGCTGTTGGCGTAGTCGGCAACACGCCTGTTATAGCCATGCAGGTCAATCGCTGCACTTTCAACGGCGCGTTCCTGCATGTTGCTAGTTTAGTTTTTGGCCACCAGACAATGCTTCCATACGTGAGTATAGGTCTTATCATCATCGTGTATAGCCACTTGATGACCTTGGGCTTCAGTCCCCAGGTCTTCCCATAAGAACGAATCATGCCGAAGACCCGCTGCGCCTTCTCTATAGATTGCCACGTTAGTTTGTCTAAGTTCATGCCTAGATAATTCACCTCGGTGGACCATTGTAGCTGCGTACCATACATGGAGAGAGTTCCCAACCCTGTCAGATCCCTCTTCATAGTAAACGGCACGACAGTAACTTTCCCTGGGTTGATCGATAAATGGTTACTACTGCACCACTTTTGCACCATAATCAGGGCCTTCTGCATGAGACTAGTTATCGTGCTCGGGAATTTTTAATTAACGAATATCATCAAGTCATCCGCATATCCGATCGTTAAGTACCTTTGTTGAGTTGTTATAGCCAATTCAAATAACCATATTCTAGACTTGGTTATGTCAAATTCACCTAATTCTTTAAGCGTATGTGAAGCCAGTGTGCCATTAATACACTTGGATTCCCATCATCCAGCTCTTGATATTTAAATAAATCAACCTAAGATAAATAATAATTCGCACTCTTAATAAAACAGCGACTTAACTCGAAATTTGAAAGTAAGGCAATTTGAACTCTAATTGTATATGTTAAATTCTAATATTATATTTGTATTAAATCATTGCAATAGAGTTCAAATTTGTTTAATTCAAAATACTGAGATAAGTCTCTGTTTTATTAAAAGTGCGATATGGTCAGATGTTAATCGCTCTCCACGTTTAGATTTCCATAGAAGTGATTATGGCAAAATTAACCAAGAGTTAAAGGATATAATTTGATCGAGTATCAGGTTGGAATGTTAGGATGTAAATCACATAGTTACAAACTTCTACGAGACAATATTCCGCATCATAGGCAAACACACACCATACCGAAAACCGCGAAATAATAAATTCCTAGTATGGTTATATGGTAGATCATTAACAAAATGCTTAAGAGATAAAGCTAACTATCACAAAAGATATAAAAAGTATGGAAACAAAATGGATAGGGTGTCCTACGAGAAAATTAGGATACGTTGCGACCGCATGATTAAGGAGTGTATCAAAAGATTTAAGACAAACGCCAGCGAAACACTGCGATCCAACCCAAAATACTTTTGGTCTTATGTAAATGGCCTAAAATCTAACAGTAGTTCACTTCCCTATCAAATGTTCTTGGGTGGTACTTTTGTTACAGGTGGTCAAGATATATGTAATTTATTTTCCACTCATTTTCAGTCAGTTTATAAGATGGCGCCACCATTTAGTAACACACCCCAATGTAGTAGAGCATTTGATTACCTTGATCACTTAGTGCTAAGCTCCATTGAACTTTCTGAGAAAGAAATCTACCAAAGTTTATCGCAGTTATACTCTAATAAAGGGACAGGGCCAGACGGCATACCACCGCACTTTCTTAAAGAATGCGCTAAGTATCTTGCTGAACCACTAACATACATTTATAACAAATCTTTAGGTTTGGGTTGTTTTGCCTCAATATCAAACTATAGACCGATCTCAATACTGTCTTCGTTTGGAAAGGTTCTAGAGTCAATGGTACATAAAAAGATATTCTGGCACGTCAAACAAATATTACATCCATCACAACACATATTTCTACCAAAAAGTCCAAAAGAAGTTTTTGTATCATCTTACGTTTAGAAATAACATGTGTAGAATATTAATCGCCTATCAATTTAGACTCAAATATTTCAAAATGTCATCTTTGTATTCGCGGCGAAATGCATCTGACGTTATATTCCTTTATAAAATTATTAATGGATGCATTGACTGTGAGGAGATCTTGGCAAACATACACTTTGTTGTCCCGCGTCCGGGGAGCCGCCGTTGCAACCGAAAAACGATTTCGCTCGAACTAATGTGGGTACCTAGTCACAGTCCTCTGTATAGAATGGGAAAATTCTATAACGACATTCGCGCTAATTTCGATATCTTCACAAGTTTGCTACCCTCAGCGAGGAGGGAAATACATAAAGAGATTAATAACCGACACTGTACTTAAACTTTAAATTTGCAATTATTTTTATTTTTGTTATTTTAGTGTATATTATTTTCAAAATATGTATTTAACCCTGCAGAGTCTATGTGAATGCTGTGCTCTCTATTTAAGAAAGCATACAATGTAGGTAAAGATTTTAGTTTAAAGCTACCTGTATTTATGAAGTTTTTTTAAGTAGGTACCTATGCTTTCAGTTTGTGAGCCATAAATAAAAATAAAACAAGTGAGAATCGGCAATGAATTGCCGTAAATGTTAGAGTTCGAATAAATAGTTCAAGTAATATGCAAAGGTCACATGATACCACGTGACCTTGAAGTCATTTCGGAGAATATCGACTATGCTGAGTCGAATGGCGTTCACCGCGAGTCTCTAGCTCTTACGGTTCTTGAGTTGAAAGTTGTATATCAAACGGATGGACAAAGTTGTTATATAAGAGTTTTTCGAACGTTAAAAGATATGTTGTGACCTACATCTGCAAAAACTATAGATGACTTAAACTCGATCTCGATCGGTAAAAACCAATGACGCGTAGATGGAGCGCCCTCTGCACGCTCGTGCAATCAAATATTAATTTCACTCGAGTCACAAACTAACGATATCACTCAGCGGTTTCTCATTTTGGAAATCGTTAAATAACAAGTACTTTTGATAAACTCATAGTTTATATATATCGATAATTGGTGATTGTTATATTTATATTTCTCTGGGATTACGTAACAACGTAGTGCGTATTTTTTCTGTTATTAAATTTTATTTACTGCTGACCACCGTTGAATAGTTTATAAACATTATCCGTTTTAGAAGGACATTTAACTCTACTAAAAAGCTTTTATTTCTCGCCACGCAATACGTTGGACACCCACGACTTACAAGTAATTGGTGGTGAGCAGTGTTGTTGCGCTAGCGATAGTCTATTGATAATATCGTGGCCTTAAAAATCAGTCATACTATCGATAGTCCTATCGAAACTATCGACCCTTGACGATACTATCAGTTGATAAAAATAAGTAATACTATTGCTAAAGTTATAATATCGATACTATCAGTACAAACATAATTATCAATGGTATCGACAGTGTCGATAGTTTTCGAAATAATTGTCGAAAATTTTACAATATTACTAGCTCATATTGTTCATTTTATTCCCAGTCGCTACCGACTGTTTTTCAAGGTCAACTACCGATAGCGAAACTATCGCTACTGCAAGAATATTAGTGGTGAGCGGTGATTGTATAAATTGCAGCACCGTTTGTACAGACCTGATAGCTAAGCAGAGTTGCGTGTCTGCTGTGGATTATTCAATTTAATAGTTTCGGTTTAGATTACTCAAAAATAAAACTTTACAGTACTTATATGGAGCGATATATTTTTTATATTAAGTAATTAGGAGGTAGTTCGGTCTTAAAATCTGATTAACTATCATACAAATTACATATAAACGCTTTGAGTGGTAGGGCCACGCTTTGAGTGATAGGGCCACGCTGGTTACAGCATGAATGGGCCGGTTCGACCGAGGAAGTACCACCCTCTCACAGAAAATCGACGTAAAATTGTTTCGTTCGGTGAGTGAGAGCGCTGGAGGCCCAATCACGCTTCCCTTCCCAAACCCCATCCCGCTTCATTCCCCTTTTCCTTCCGGTAGGCAGCGACTTGGTTGTATTTTTTTTGACATTGTTTCTGTGATGCTAAGAAAACACAGCCATGTGTATGAGCCACGATTTTCATATTCAGTTCTATTTCAACCTATTGATTTGCAGTGGCACACCGGCTGCCAGACACAGTCACACAGATCTTGGAAGATCTGGCAAGTTATAGATAAGTGACTTTGGTAGGTACCAGAAATAAAAACACCGGCGCTTATTTCAGAAAGTTTATTAGGAAACGAATATCACAAACTAAGTTTTAATACAAGGAAGCTTCGTTATTAAACCGTGTTTGACTATTTTCCCATTAAACATAAATTTAATTTAAATTCGATCACAGCAAGGACTTTCAGCTTTGTTGAACATAATCAAATTTAGTTCACTACTGTAAGTTAATTATAATATGAACTAAACATAGAGATTAGCCATATAATGATCTATTGACAATTATGAGATCATTTTTATATTCTTAAAGGAATGATGTGGGTAAGTACTAACTTTACAATATTAATGGCTGAACTTATATTAGTTATTAACACACATAATGTACTACATACTTTATAAGAATGACAACAAAAAGCTTATTTCTAAATATTTCGATGAGATCGTAAACTTTGCGTCTGTCGACGTAAATGTTAATCTAAGTAAATAAGCAGAATTTTGGAGTGTTAGTAGATTCACGATATTCCACATAGTTAATGCATAGAAAATTTAATAATTAATTAAACGGACTGTGTCCTAAATCTAACCTTATCTTGTCACATATTGAACATCACTGATACACTAATAAAGTCACAATACTTAATTAACAACCGGTTCCTGAAAGGCAGATCAACAGATAACTTTGTTTACACACATGCCATGTGCGGGGATTGGTTGATTTAAATATCAACGGCCAATCAAATCACTTGACTTAAGTTTGATTATGACAAGTCATCAATTGGGTTTTCAGAAACCGGGCGTATGACATCAAATGGTTACACTCTTAATCACTACACGGGTTTAAACTGTTTACCAACAATCACCAATCAATCATGTCATTAAACGAAGCTAAAATAACTTACTAAATTTCATTAACATTACAATTGTTTCAAATTAAATACGTGGGAATCAATGTAAGGAAACAAATTTCAGTAATTAAGAAATGCTTGAGTATACAAACATGTGTCAACTGGAAGTGGAATGGAGATTTATTTGGAATGCTTACAATATATGTGCATTATTCGCATGATGAGAACGAAAGTGATTCACACAAATTTAAACATTAATGCTCACAATATAACCTAATGGCCCTTATATAAACACGTCTTCGTATTGGGTATTATAGCGTACACAAACCTTATTACATATTTATTTTTAACTTATATCTGGCTGTATATTCCATTAACGTTTCTGAGTTTAAGAATTCATGTATATAATATCGGCATGTCTTATTTTTAATGAGTCACTTTCGTTGCCAGCTTGCGGTGTATTAATAAACAATTTGGTATATAAGCAACATGATTCGTAATATCAAGAAGTACATATATTTATTTGTTTACTTTAGTACTCTGAACCTTGGAATGTATGTATATACATAGACTACTGACACAAATACACTACAATTTCTACATCTACCTTTAAAGATATTATAAAAACACATAATATTTTAATATTTAAAGAGTAGGCAGGTGTGTTAGAAAATTTGAAGTATAGAGGTCCGTTCTACAAAGTTCAGTATTACTTTGAGTTCTACACTAGGATTAAATCCTGTGTTCGTGCGAAGTTACACAGTTTGTAACAGAAAGGTGAGCTATTAGGTCAAGCATACATATAGTATACAGTGTTTTGAATTTTCTGATTTGTTATATATTACTTTAGCTTGATCAGCGACGTCGTGCAGGAATAACCTAATGTGTAAACCACAGTGAAGTAATTTCATATAGAACGAACAAAGTGCATATATGAAGTATTTTTATTATTGATAATGTACCGACCCTAATATCCCGACCTTTCAGTTACATGCTGTAGATATACAAAGCCATATTCAAAATATGAAGACCACGAGAAAATTTTAATATATTTACTCGAATCGAAATCGAATCAGCCGAATTGGTCGAAGATTTAAAAATCTACCGCAATACCGAAGAGAAAGAAATATTACGCTAGTATAGGATTTAATCACATTAAGGACCCTGCAACGAATTGAGGTTCAGTCACCTATCATGGTTACAGACTGGTCTTTGAGGGAAGTAAAGTACCCTGTACTTAAGTATAGGAAGTGAGACAGTAAATAGTTATCAAAAAACTGCTACTTAATATAACTACGAAATATGGCGGTATTCAAGAGTATAAATCTAGAACTAGCTACACAGTAAAATATTGTGTTAGGTACATAGATAACTACTTAAAAAAATAAAGATTTCTGTTATGAAAAATATTACGAAACTTTGACGAAAACACTTCGCTCTTGTGACAACATGTTAAGTCCTATAAGGTTTGTTTTAAATTTGTAGAATTTTATTTCGCATATAGGTAAAAAAGCTACATATGTATATCCAGCTTCAAACTATTAAACTACGAAGGGTCACTTGACACTGTGTCTTGTCTAAAAGCACTGTTGTAAGAACCATTTGACAAGTTTAAATTATAGACAGTGAAAATAGTTTACCACGAAATAGCACTTGCAACATCGGCTATCATTACCGTACTTACCAACTAAGCTACTCATTGCTAAGACGAGTGTAAATGTTCTCACTATTTTGGTAAATGACGCCTGTTTACTTGTCAATTTAACCCTCCCGTGTGTTATGATAAGATAATAAATTGTGCCTGGTCCATGACCATATGGACGAGGAGTTGTGAGCTATTTTGATGGACGAAATAGTGAAGGTATTAGTTCAATAGCGCGTTATTGTTGGGCATTGTAACTCGAACTTGGTATTGACCGGGCGCCATTGTTGTCAGCGCAACGTGCTCCACTGCCTCAAGCGTGCGAGCCACGGCCATCATACGCTTTATTAGGCAGTCGGTGGAAAGGATAAGTACCTGTAATATAACAATACACGAGTTTAATATTTTGGTTGATTCAAAATGTATACAATATGTCTATCTAATATAGACAGACATTTGTAGTTTTAAATGTATATATTTTTATAAGATAATAAATAAATAATGTCCTACAGACCGAATTACGGTCACGGCGGCCGGTCTTAACGTAGACTGGCCATCTGCGCAGGAGATATTATAATGCACAAGCGTGTGCGCAAACACAAGTACACTCTCTGTTCCCTAACTCTCATGATCCGATGGGACTGTAATTGGACACGACCGGAGAGAGATCAGGTGCAGGATCAACGGCTTTACGTGCTTTCCGAGGCACAGGGGTGTCTAAACCGCTAACTTCCTAACTCCGGCTGCTATTGAGCTTTCTTAACAGAAAAACCTAATAAGTTTTTGTTAGCTCGACCCGGGATTCGAACCCGAGACCTCATGCACAGCAGCATCGCATTCACTACCGGAGATATATATGATCCGGTATATACCTAGTGTGGTTTGATGTTCGAGGGCCTAGTTAAAAACCAGCGCCAGGCTTTCGTCTGACATATATGCTGAACCAGCTCCTATTTTGATCACGTCGTGAGATATTAACTTTTATTTCTTACTTTACCTTCTTATTTTTCTTGCTTCTCATTGTGTATTGCTTATGGTTATGTGTATTACCATTGAATTTTATTAATGTCGTAATAACTGCTTATTTCTAAATGGGTAGATAGAGGCTCAATACAGACACATTTTGTCGACTACGTTTTATATCGCACTTTATATAATAATATCAGCCTTGTATTAAACTGTCCCACTGCTGGGCACGAGCCTTCCTTCAGTATAAGAAGGGTAAGGCCATAGTCCACCACGCTGGCCCAGTGCGGGATGGCAGACTTACATGTCTTCGAGAACATTATGGAGAACTCTGAGACATGCAGATTTCTTCACGATGTTTTCCTTCACCGTTAAAGCGAGCGATAATTAACTATTTAATATGCCCATAATTTCGTAAGTCAGAGATGCGCGCCTTGGAATCGAATTCGAGCCCTCTGCGTGGCAGTCCAACTGTGCTATCGCTGCCTTTATAACTTGTTGTGTAATCATCATGTTTATAAGTTACCTTTATTTCAGTTCTGAGGGGTAGTACGGCCACCAGCCACCAGAGCCAGGCGGGACCATCTGACGACTCCCACCATTCCTCATTCTCATCTTCTTCGTACGTGGTCGGGAGAGCCCCGAAGGCGCTTTCTATGTCTGAGAGAACCTTGCTGCTCAGTTGACTTAACCACAGTATAGCCTTCAACATTATCTGCGAGGCGTACATTTTGAGGTCATCGGTGGCCATACCTTCGTCAGGTGGGATGTCATGGATTGGTTGAATTCGAGCTACCTCGCACCTGAAACAAAAATATTTATATTATATACTAGCTTTTGTCTGGATCTATATTCTTCTCTGTAACCCTGACAACGTGTATGCGTAATTTAATGATGATCGGTCGATTAAAAGTGTAACAAACAAACTCACATCCGCATTTATTATATTAGTTAGAATAACAAAGGTAGCAAATAGTAGCTCATCGGACGGTTGACGGGTTCCTCGGACAAGTACCAGCTGAGCGCACAAATATTTAGTTTGCCAAGTGAGAAGTTTTACTAATATAGTAATAACGTGTATAAACTCTTATACTGTTGTATAAGAGTTTATACACCTTAATACAACTTTCAACTCAAGGACGGTAAGAGCTAGAGACTCGCGGTCAACGCCTTTCGTCTCAGCATAGTCGATATACCTCCGAAATGACTATGACCTTTGACCTCTGACCTCAAGGTCAAGTGATACCATCTTTCAACTCATGAACCGTAAGAGCTAGACTCGCGGTCAACGCCATTCGACTCAGCATAGTCGATATACACCCGAAATTACTATGAACTTTGACCTCTGAACCGCAAGTTCACGTGGTATCACGTGATCTTTGCATATTACTTGAAGCATTATTTCGAACTCTAAGATTTACGGAAATTCATTGCCAATTCTCACTTGTTATAATATAATATGTACAATTAGCGTAAGGTATTTATCTATGGGCCTATGTAGCCTGAAAATAAATGATTATTATTATTATAATACCTAGGGGGGGGGGGGGGGTATGAACTAGCGTGTTACCTGGCCTAGATTAATGGTATTGAAGGAATAGAAGTGGTAAACATGTGAGGTATCGGACATTACCGCATGAAACGGCCGAAATGCAGGCGAGCTGATAACAACTCTTACGCTGGTTTCCTATAAGGGTGTGGTACTTTCGCTAGTGAGCCGACGTATGCGTACTGTCGCCATATCACTAATAGCGGTAGGCGTTTCAATACAAAATCTGTTAACCTTTTGCCCGCCACAGTGATGTGTACATGACAAAGCAAAAGTGTCCAGCACGCCACGGTCACGACTACATGACAATTTAAAGGATGAAAACGTAGCGGCGCTGAGAGCACGCTTTTGCTTTTTTGACGTGGCGGTCAAAGGGTAAGCATTGTATTATATTTGCACGGATGTTCCAATTCAAAATTAAACATCTTTAAGCGGACTTGTCGGATGCGGGTGGCCCAAGACCGGTTTTGTTTGTGTGGAAAACCTTGAGGGCGGCCTATGTCTAGCAGTGGAGGTCTATCGGCTGAGATGATGATGAAGCGGATTTTATCGCAGTTATTTCTTTTACAGCTTTGTTTTTACGCACAACCGACGTTACGACTCCTTTTTAGAGATATTCCCAGTGACCATAACTGCGAAATGAATGCAGTTGCACGGTATATACTACGTAAAGGGGATGTATATCTAGTAGGGCTCCCCACATAGTATCCCAAGTCCGAGTGGTGATGCCGGTGTGCCTTAATTCGTTATATAGTAATGTGAACTCACCCATCTCTGACACTTCTCTCCATGACTTTGAACCGTGATAAGCCTATTGTTGAAAGAATGGAGCGCCCGTCTTCTAGGTGTACACAGTCACGTACTTCGAGTATCTGTAAATTAAACAAAATAATGGTGTTAAATATTGACTAGCAACCCGTCCTAGCTTCGCACAGGTAGTATAAAACCGTAACAAATTACCAACATCTAAACCTTTCTCATGAATCACTCTGCCTATTGGTGAAAACCGCATAAAAATCCGTTCAGTAGTTTTTGAGTTTATCGCGAACAGACAAACAAACAGACGCGACGGGGGACGTTGTTTTATAATATGTAGTGATAGTTGCAGGCAGTAGCTTGAGAACCTTAAGTATAGACCGTAGGTGTAGAATAAAGCAACACAGATACTTGTACTTTTAATAAAACATATATTTCTTTTTATTCTTGCATGTTCTGGATTAGTTCACCAAATAGGTAACGTAAACGAGACAGGCATTAATTCTTATTGCCTGTTTGTCTGTGAACTTATGCAAATCTCTGTCACGACTGAACTATACATTAGATAAAGATATTATTTCACTCACTGACGTAGTGTAGTGTGTTGTTAGTAATAATAATATCTTGTAAATATTTGAACCATTTAATGCCAAACGAGAAGAATGGGTAGATGTACCTACAATAGACAATAATGATGATTGTTCTTGCCGAAAATTTATTTAGAATTACTTTATATTATTGGCTTTTAAATTGTAATACCTAAATGAGAAGGCAGCAAATTTTATATCACTTCGGGCGGCTGACACCCACGCTACGCCACTGCATTCACTAAATGTTAGCCCAAGCTTAACACAGTGATAAAATTGGTGCTAAAACATACAGCTAATAGCTACATAGCTCTTAACATTTTGATCAATTATTATTCTTTCATCAATGGCCCAACACTGTTATTTATCTACTATCTTTTGCTCACGGCCTCGCTCGCGTAAAAGTAGGTGAGGTTATATTAGTAACAATACTTTTTATAAATAAAAAATATGTTACTCGCTGATAATATAACATTCTATTGGTGAAAGAAAAAACAAATATAAAATCGTTTGTGTAGTTCTTCAGTTAAATTCTTACAAACAAACATACAAATCAACAAAACACCAAATCTTTCCTCTTTATAATATTATTTAACTATTATTCAACTAACACTAAAAATTTTACGTTCATAGCTCATTTGTAACTGATTAATTATTAGCAAACTACGTCTAAAATATTTAAGTAGGTAAGGCTGAAAGTTTGTCAGATAAACATTTAAAAGCAATTTTGTACTAACCGTGCCATAATCTGCGTATTTCTTGTCTCTGTCCATGGCGACCATACCGAAGCGTCGGGACCCTGACTCCAGCACCCGTCGAATCATCAGCCAGTACCGTGGGTCAAATATGAACAGGGGGCATGGAACTCTGCACGAGAAGAACAAGCTATGTTAAAATCGACCACCTGACTACGTCGGTAATTTAGCACTACCTACATCGTTCACTCACAAGTCAAAAATCCAGAGACAGATCCAAGACAAGATGGAAAGATGTAGTACAAAAAGATATGAGTGAATGCCAAGTGATCGAAGACGAAGTCCAAGATAGAGCGAAGGGAAGGCAGAAAATAAGGAAAGCTGACCGCACTACCATGTGGGAGTTGTTGTGGGAGTTAAGCTAGGATGAGAAAGAGAGAGACTGCGACAGCACATTATAAGTATTATTAAATTTTCTGTGATCACAATTGATCACAAAACAAGCATCAATTAATCAATTTGCAAGGGATCACTTAAATCACCACGCCATCCGTGCAGTCCAAAACTTGAACTATATCAGGGCAGTCAAAAACTTGAACTATTTCAGTGCAGTCCATAACTTGAACTATTTCAGTGCAGTCCAAAACTTGAACTATTTTAGTGCAGTCCAAAACTTGAACTATTTCAGTGCAGTCCAAAATTTGAACTATTTCATACACGCAATTATAGGTCACAAAGTACACCCAGACTCAGAATAATCATGTGTGAATCACATTTATAAATGCCCCGCATCAGATACGCTACGCTAAATAAACAACAGTTCGTGCAGTCCAGATCGATTGACAAACTTAAGTTTTTAAGACACGAGGAATATAGTGTAGGTACCTATAGATGGTTATACTTACGATGGGTAGGCGACGGTGCACACGAATATGGGCACGAGATCATCCTCCTCCATTGGCTTTGGTATGTTGAGAGCGTTGATAGAAGCCAAGGCGCCTTTTACAAACACCGTATCACTGGTCTGTAAACAAAGAAAATTATCTTATATATAAAATTCTCGTGTCACAATGTTAGTTACCATACTCCTCCGAAATGGCTTGACTGATTTTTATGAAATTTATATGCATATTTAGTAGGTCTGAGAATCGGCTACTATCTATTTTTCATACCCTTAGTGATAAAGTAAACATAAAAAAAATAAAAATTACTTTTGACAGAACGAAGTCTGTCCGGGCAGCTAGTAAATTTATAATATATGTCCAATATAATAATATCAGCGCCGCATTAATCTGTCCTACTGCTGGGCACGGGCCTCTTTTGAATGTGACAAGGGTTAAGTCAGAGCCCACCACGCTGGCCCAGTGCGGGTTGGTAGACTTCACATATCTTAGAGAACATTATGTAGAACTCTTAGACATACAGATTTCCTCACGATGTTTTCCGTTCACGTTGTTCACCGTTAAAGCGAGCGATAATTAACTATTCAATACGCACATAACTTCAAAACGTCAGAGATGCGCGCCCTGGGATCGAGACCTCTGCGAAGCAGTCCAACGGTCTCCCATTAGGCTATCGCTGCTTTATTAATTTATCTTTATATAATTCAAATTCATTATCACCTTCACATATTCACACTCTCATTAAAATCAAATCAAAATCAAAAATATGTTTATTCATATAATCAATAAGTCACAAAGTAAAACTCATGAACGTCAAAGTTACACTTCTTAATGTGACTTAACATTATTTTACCTCTTGTCATGTTTAGCAAAGCAAAGACGTAGAACCAATGAGTAGAACTGGCAAGAAAAGAAACTCTACATACATTTGTACTTATTTTCACCTTGTATTGTTTTATTTAATTTCTACATTTCTTAGTTTAGCCATGTTAATTGTATTACTTTAAAACCTAAGTGCTAAAGTTTACGTGGAGTGGCGGCCACGCACCCGAAGACGAAGCAGGGGTAGGTTTCCCACAAGGTGGACCGACGACCTGGTAAGGGTCGTAGGAAGCGGGTGGAAGTGGATGGCCCAAGACCAGTCTGTGTGAAAAATCTTGGCGGACGTCTATGTCCAGTAGTGGACGTCTTTCGGCTGAGATGATGATGATGAAAGTTTACGTTGAATTATTATCTATTTATTTAATCTTATAAGATGTCGCCCATGATATAGACTCCTAGTTAGGTCAATATAACATTGTATTTTGTATTATCTATTTGGAACTAACATAAGTTCAGCTACTCTGAGTTCGTTTGTGTGACCATTAAAACAGACTACCTACTTTAGTTTACTTTACTACTTACTTTACTTTACTAGCTTCTGTTTAATTAACTTAAATAATATGTGGTGTATATATACGTAGCAGTGGCGTAGCACGAGTTTTAGCCGCCCGGGGCGGAAGAAAATTTTGTTGCCCTCTTTTTTGGGTATTTCAATTTAAAAGAATACAATAAACAGTAATTCTCAAGAACTTTTCGGCAAGAACAGTTATCATATCGATTATCAGTTATTGTGTATTGTACAGTTAAAATATTGACAAGATATTATCATTATTTATTTTAAATAATTGTCACTTCCTTAAAGTGCCGTCGTTCGAGCTACGTATCAGTGGCGTAGCGTAGTGGGGCCTTCCGGGGCGGCCCGTCCCACTACGCTACGCCACTGATACGTAGCTCGATATATGGCAATATGGTTGCCCTTTCAGACTACGAAGGGTAGGTGTATGTCTGGAAGGGTATTACGCACGCACTTTTCGCCAAATATGGTTTTAAGTTATAGGCGAAGTTTATTACCTTTTTTCCGGCTGCATTGCCAGACAACGTGCTGTTACTGAGAAATTTGAACAAGAAAACCCAATAACAATTTGCCTGGCCCAGGTATCGAATTCGACACCTTCATACACAACAGGTGCACTCACTATGGCTGCGCTATCGAGGCAGTCAGTTATCTATATATATTTACTATAAAGTAACAGAACAATTACAGTGATTAGAGGATGGATTTGAAACGATGACGACAGTATGACCACCTCAAGCTTGTAACAGCTGAGGAGCTATATCCACTCTAACTAGCCATGGATAGCGTAAAAATATTTTGAAATTGGAATAAGTTGGAGTAAAAGTTGAATGGCTAAAGGAATTGTATAAAAAGGATTTGCTTGAATGTAGGCTTCTTGGTTCGTGATGTTTGTGCTGGAATTACGTCATAGGTTTAAGGTACAGATGCCGAATCGGGCAAAGTAGTAGTTGAACAGTGATATGTAAACATAAATTTGATGTCGCGTTTGACAAGATCACAAGCTTCATCAGAAGTCATATTGGCGACTAATCGCCTGATCGTAACTACAGCCGCCACTGCTAAGCGTAACTTGAACAGTTCGACTTCTGTTAGTCATAATCAAACAAGTGACGTACGTAAGTTCGCGTAACAGAAACTGCACAAATTCGTCCGGCCATAGTGCGCGGTGACATCATTACCTCGCCCACAGGGTCAGTTCAGTAAACACGTATCCAGTCCCACGAATATCAACCACACCACCAGAATAATCACTTAATAATCCTTACAAAAACCGTGCGCCGTTTTAGACGTAGGTACATTGATCTAAAGTAGCTTAATTATGTAATATTTGTGACTTTTAACGTTGTTGGCTAATGTTTGAAAACTTCCTACGGTTTAAATAGTATTACTTCAGGCGCGATTCTGGTAATTATAATTTTTCTGTCAATTGATCGTAACACATTAATTATAGATACTGCGGATATATAATACAATGTAATATAAAGGTAATGCACACAATATGTTAACAATTCGACTGCCTCGGCGGTCCCGTGGTAGTGAATGCGATTGCTGAGCATTAAGATATCGGGTTCGAATCCTGGGTCAGGCAAAGACTTATTCGTTATGCTGTAGAAGCACGAAGGCTGGTAATGTACCAGAGAAACGGCAATAGACGACCCTATCAGGAGGCAACCCTCTGTTACAAGGAACTTAGACTATAGCCGGTGAAATGTTGATGTGTAATATACTTATGCTTTTTCGACTTTTTAGAGTTTGAAAAGCTCTTATACAACAGCTCTGTCCGTCCGTCCGTCCGTCTGTTATACAACTTTCAACTCAAGAACCGTAAGAGCTAGAGACTCGCTGTCAACGCCATTTGACTCAGCATAGTCGATATCCCCGAAATGACTATGAACTTTGACCTCTGACCTCAAGGTCATGTGGTATCACGTGATCTTTGCATATTACTTGAACCATTTTTTCAAACTCTAAGATTTACGGCAATTCATTGCCGATTCTCACTTGTTATAAATAGATTTTTTATAAGGACTTGTGACAAAACAACAGGAATTTTGCTCCAACTATAGTAAAATGAGGAACGTTTAGCGTCGTGCATGAGTACCCACCCGTGAGTACAGAGTTCACCATAGCGCTTAGGACAACGAACAACGAAGCAACGAACCGTTCTCATATAATACATCCTGTTTGCGGATCAACTCGTGACGCTATCGTTTGTCACGGGAACTCCAGAGCCCTATATATTTTAAACACAAGGATACCTCACTTCATAAAGGCGTAACAGTATGTATATTGATGATACACTTGTATCCATATAGCATAGTGAACGGTCCGATCCGATGACTGCCCCTTTAAAAATCTATGAAAGGAGAAACTGACTAATAGCACAAAATACAAATGAGTACAAATAGACTGATTGACGTATCACTCGTCACACCGAAGGTTCTAGAAGGTCGACATTTTGCACACAAGTTCCTTATATAACGTAAATATATACAAGGAAAGAATTTTATAAAAAGGTTTACGCGGTTGGTTCCAATTTTTAGGAAGAAACAATAAGAATTGTTCTAAATTTAGTAAAAAGCCTATAAAGGTGGCAGTTTGTGAATATGATGAGAGTTTGTTTTTTAATCAGGTGGGAGAAACGTTGAATGGATTTGAATGTTACTCGACACATAAGTATGTAGACCATGTCTTACATAAACGCAAAGGATATTATTTATCTCCGTGGGATTCACGCAGGGTTATCTGCGGGTGGCCTATTTTTATTTTATTTATTGGACCACAAACAGTTACATGTAAGATTATAACTAAATACAATTCATACACCAAATTTGTAAACATAAGCCACAATTAGTTACGGAGTAACATGACGTAATGTTATTATTGTTTACAGATTAACAAAAATAATATTACGTCATGTTACTCCGTAACTTATTTTACCGACTTATTTGTTTAATAAATCTGACTTCAAAAATATATTTCCTGTTTCTAAACTGTTGCAAGGTTCACTGAACCTACTCTTAATGAAATCAAATGCGGGTAGTTAAATAAATGCTAGAATGTTACTACTTCTATGCTAATACGACTTAGATAGGTAGTGAATTTGTATGTTTGTTTGTAATCATTATTTTATCACTACACAGCTATTATATACAGAAGTATATACTGCTATGGTTATATAAAACCACGTTACGAACCACTGTAGCGAGGCAGTAATCATAAACGTATGTAAAATCGCATTGGACAGCAAGGATATTATAACTGGAAGTTACATATGATAACAAAAGACACAAAAAATGCATAGCAGGCAATATTTGTTTAACTTTATTAAGTCAATGTGACTTTCCTAACATATTAGAAAAATATCTGGCCCTTTGGGAGGCTTACACGGAGACATGGGTCCAACGTGAAGAGGCTCTTCGAGAGTTTTCATCTAAAGTGGGATGGAACACCTACGGTGACACTAGCCGCAGCAGGCGTAGGACTATTGCTACATATTATGTACTCTAATAAGTCTGGGCTATGAGGATGGGTGTTTGATGGACCGTTATATTGGTAACTATGGATGGAAAACGGCGTCTGCCCTGAATACTCTAATAGCACCATTCGGATGGCATACTATATTATTATCAATCATGAGAGTAGCACTCAATTTAAGCTAGATAATAGTATTTAACAAGCAATTGCATTCACACCGCCTGACAGTAAGTAACTTACGACGGCTGCTGAAAATCAACCCAAAGGTCGAAAATAGTGTAAATCTGAAGAGTGTTATAATTTAAATACTAGTAGCACTTTAATAGTTTTAAAATTATGTAACAGTATTGTTTTCAGATAGAAGAAGTATAATTTTAACGTCGGAAAG